>JAPTYO010000007.1:53317706-56062522 GCA_036873135.1 Clarkia xantiana subsp. parviflora
TAATCCGACACTAGAGTGAAAATGCAAAGTGCGTTCTCCATTTGATACTTAAGTAAAAACTTCGAGCGTGTGTTTCATTCTTTTGACAATTGAGTGAATACTTGATGTGCTTGTTTTTTACGTTCGCCACTTGAATGAAAACTCAAAGCGCTTGTTTATTTCTTTTGACACTTGAGTGAAAAGTCAAAACAATTGTTTCTCTCTTTCGACACTTGAGTGAAAACTCAAAGCGCCTGTTACTTTGTTTCGACACTTGAGTAAAAAATCAAAGCCCGTGTTACTTTCTTTCGACACTTGAGTGAAAACTCAGAGAGCGTGTTTCTTTCTTTTGACATTTGAGTGGAAAATTAAAGCGCTTATTACTTTCTTTCAACACTTGAGTGAAAACTCAAAGCGCGTGTTACTTTCTTTCGACATTTGTGTGAAAATTCAAAGTGCGTGTTTCTTTCTTTCGACACTTGAGTGAAAACTCAAAGTGCGTGTTTCTTTCTTTTATGCACTTGGGTGAAAACTCAATGTGCATGTTTATTTCTTTCGACACTTGAGTGAAAACTCAAAACGTGTGTTACTTTCTTTCGACACTTGAGTGAAAAATCAAAGTGCGCGTTTCTTTTTTTCGACACTTGAGTGAAAACTCAAAGCGTGTGTTAGTTTCTTTCGACACTTCAGTGAAAACTCAAAGTGCGTGTTTATTTCTTTCGAAACTTGAGTGAAAACTCAAAGCGTGTGTTACTTAAACTCAAAGTTCATGTTTCTTTCTTTCGACACTTGAGTGAAAACTCAAAGTGCGTGTTACTTTCTTTCGATAGTTGAGTGAAAACCTAAAGTGTGTGTTTCTTTCTTTCGACACTTGCTGTACTTTAATTTTATTGTATTTCATTCATTCCCTCCAGTAATTACAAAATATCACTATTGGAATGGTACATCTTGTTTTGTAAGATGTTAGCTTGACCGACGGAACAACAATAAGGGAATTGTCGAGAAGGAAATGGTGTTCTTTGTTGGGTATTTTGTGCCCTTTCTTCCTTCTTAGTCGTAGAATTTCTTCAAGTCCCTCCCCCCCTCCTGAAGGTGTTTATTGATATACTTTTTTGCTTGTCCTCCAAGCGGTATGCGTTGATTGTTGTTGTTGATGCTATCTTGTATTGCCCCTCCCATTTGGGTGATAGTTTATTTAGTTGATCTAGGTGTGAGAATTCATTTCTTCTCCACACCATTTCCGCCACTTAGAATTTTCTTCCTTTGACTTGCTGATTGTAATAGCGAGTGGTTTCTATACGCATTGTTTCTTGTGCATGCTCCGAATCCCATCTCTTTTCGTCTGCCAATCTAGTGCAATGTCACTGTCTTGCTCTTTAAAGTGGTTGACTCTGTGAGAGGAGGCCACTACCTCCACGGGTGCTACTGTTTCCATTCCATACACCAACCTTAACGCATTCTTTCTTGTGCATGCTCCGAATCCCATCTCTTTTCGTCTGCCAATCTAGTGCAATGTCACTGTCTTGCTCTTGAAAGTGGTTGACTCTGTGAGAGGAGGCCACTACCTCCACGAGTGCTACTGTCTCCATTCCATACACCAACCTTAACGGTCTTTCTCCCGCTGTCTTTACCCATATGTGCTTTGATCCTGCCCCCTATGCAATTCCAAGCCCCGTTATTATTGGTTCGTACTCCGCTTCTTTATTTGTTGCTTTGAATGTTAATGTTAGAGCGTAATGAAGAGGTGGTGCGTTGTTGGGTGGTATTAGTAAGACTCCCACACCTGATCCTTTTGAGTTGGATGAGACATCAGTGTACATATACCACGTGTCTTCTATCTCCACTACTACATGGTTCTCGTCCTTTGGCACTTCATCCGCTGTAGTTTTTTGTTCACGTTAGGTACCTGTGAACTCTATGATAAAATATGTCAACCTGGCCTTTTATGGCAGTTTTTTGAGCAAACTTGATGCGATATTCACTCAGCTCTGTAATCCATTTTACTAGTCTTCCTGATGTGTCTGGCTTTTGTAAAAAAGTGCTTTAATGGTTGGTTTGTGAGAACCGTTATTTTTCATGCGCATGGAAATAAGGTATCAACTTCCTTACTGTTACCACGTGTGCGTAGATGTGCTTTTTTATTATCATGTAGTTAACCTCGCATGATGCCAGCGTTTTACTTACGAAGTAAATTGGCACTTGCACGTTCCCGTCTTTCTTTATTAAGACGAAGCTCAAAGCCGCGTCACCCACCGAGATATATGTGAACATCACTTCCCCTGGTTAGGGCTTTTCTAAAGGCTGGTAACGTGCGTAAGTGCTGCTTAAGTTGTTGAAACACCTCTTCATATTTTGGAGTCCATTCGAATTTCTTGTTGGCGTGTAATACCTCAAAGAAAGGTAATGCTTTCTCTCTGAGTTTTGAGGGGAATCATTGTAACGCTGCAAGGCGTTCATTTAGTTGTTGTACCTCTTCTATGGCCTGTAGCTTTTTTGGGTTTATCTCGATTTCCTTTTGGCTTACCACGATGCCTAAGAATTTTCTAGATTGAACTCCAAAGGTATACTTTGCTGGTTTTAAACGTAACTTATGTTGGGGCATTTTTTGGAAGATTGTGTGTAGGTCTTTGATATGGCTCCTTTTATTTTCTAACTTCACGATCATATCGTCCACATACGTCTCCATTTTTTTTTCATATCATATCTACAAAATATTTTTTTACCATCCTTTGGTATGTAGCTCCCGTTATGAGACCAAAATGCATCACCTTATAGTGGTACACATCGCTATCTGCATAGAAGGCCGTGTGTGGACTGGTGCATCGTCTGGGGCTTCTTGATTTGATTACAGCCTGAGTAAGTGTCCATGATACTCATTATTTTGTGACCTGATGTCACATTCATTAATTGATCTATCCCTAGATTGGAATATGCATAGTTGGGGCACGCATTGTTGAGGTCGCGATAGTCGACGCACATTCTCCATTTCCGTTAGATTTTTTTACCAAGACTGGGTTTTCGACCCATGTTTGGAATCTAATTTCCTTTATGAAGCCTGGCTCTAATAGCTTTCCCACCTCTTCGCGAATGACAACATTTTTGTTATCTCCTATTGGCCTTCTTCTTTGTGCTATGGGGCGCGCCGTTGCGTTAATGTTCAATTTATGAGCAGTCACGTCCTCGTTGATTTCTTGCATATCACTTGGTGACCAAGAAAACAAATATTTTAATTCTTCCAATAGGGAAATGAGCACTTCGGTCTCTTTTTGTGAGAATGAGGTTCCAATTCTAATCTTCCTCTCTAGCTTATCTATTTGCACTTTCTGTATTTCATCCATAGGTGACTGTGGTTCATGTTCTTCTCTTGGGTATGCATCTACTAGGAGGATGTCGGGGCTAGCTTTGTCCTTGCAAGCCTGCAACACGTTGGTACAACATTTATTTGTTATGAGTTGGTCTCCATTTACTTCTCCTATCCCGTGGTTAGTCGGAAACTTCATCTTTTGATACACGGTGGATGAGATTATTATGAATGAGAATGCTTCATTAATCAACTAGGTATTACAAAGCAAGTGTTACAATATATATACTAGGAAAAACTAGGATCACCAACTAAGGCTATACAATAAACTATGAACCAGGTGCATGCATAGTGAACCAGGTGCATACATAGTCTAGTGTGTATGCATTGTGTAATTAGGTGCATACATAGAGTGTGGAATACACTTCTATATTCTCCCATCCTTTTCTTCTTCTTCTTTTCCTTCTTGAAACACATCCTTGATTCCATAAAGCTTCAATAAGGCAAGATGTTGATTCTTAACTAATGCCTTGGTGAGTAAGTCAGCCATTTGAACTTTGGAAGAAATATGATAGACACCAATCATCCCTGAGTTGATGTGGTGTCTTGTGAAGTGGCAGTCAAGTTCAATATGCTTGGTGCGCTCATGGAACATGGGGTTTTTGGCAATCTTTAAGGCTGCCTCACTATCTGTGTGGATTGGGATTGGCAAGGTAACTTGCAATCCAAGTTCCTTGAGGATTCTGTTCACCCAAAGTGCTTCTTGAATAGCAACCCTCAAGCATCTATATTCAGCTTCAGCACTTGAAAGGGAAATGGTGTCTTGCTTCTTGACCTTCCATCCTATCATAGCTGATCCAAGCTTCACACAATATGCACTCACTGACTTTCTACTGAAAGAACAAGCTGCCTAATCTGAGTCACAAAAGATACTCAACTTGAGAGAATTGTTGGAGGGATAGATCAAACCTTGACCTGGAGTGCCTTTGATTTATTTAACCACCCTCATTGCTGCTTCATAATGAGACTTCTTGGGCTTGTCCACAAATTGACTAAGCCTTTGAACTGAGAAACTTATGTCTGGTCTTGTCATGGTAAGATATAGCAATTTACCAATGACCCTTCTATAAGAAGTGGCATCTTCCAAGAGTATGTCATCAGGATTGGAGTTGGTGGCTTTGTCATACTCATGTGTAGTGAGCTTGATGTTGAATTCCATTGGAGTTTCAGCTGGCCTAGCAGCTCCTAAGCCTGCATCCTCTATAAGCTCCATAGCATACTTCCTTTGAATGATGACAAGGCCTTGTGTTGATCTTGCAACCTCCAAGTCTAAAAAATACCTCAAGTCTCCCAAATCCTTTAATTTGAAGTGTGTTTGGAGTGTGCACTTCAATTGATTGATCATCTTGGCATTTGAACCAGTGATTAGGAGATCATCAACATAGATGAGGATGAACACTTTGGCATTACCTTGTATCTTGCTAAACAAGGAATGATCTGAGGCACATTGCTTGTAGCCAGTCTTCAACAATGTTTGGGTGAGCTTGATGTTCCATTGCCTTGATGCTTGTTTGAGCCCATATAAGGACTTGTTGAGCTTGCATACTCTTTTGGGGAATGCTTCAATGGACCTAGATGGATCAAATCCTTGAGGAATGTCCATGTATACTTCCTCAGATAGATCACCTTGGAGGAACGCATTGTTTACATCCATGTGATACAATCCCCACGATTTGGCAGCTGCCAATGCCAAGACAATCCTCACAGTGTCCATCTTGACTACAGGTGAGAATGTCTCATTGAAATCAGTACCTTCCACCTGATTGAATCCTTTGGCAACCAATCTTGCCTTGTATCTTTCAATAGATCCATCAGAGTTGTACTTGATTTTGAAGACCCATTTGCAACCAATTGAGGATTTTCCTTGAGGTAGGTCTACTATCTTCCATGTGTTGTTGTCTTGGAGAGATTGTATCTCCTCCTTCATAGCCACAATCCAGTTTGGATCTTTGATGGCTTGCTTGTAAGTGCTTGGTTCTTTAATCTTGTCAATGGCAGTCAAGAAACATTTGAATTGGGGGCCTAGAATATCATAAGATATATATCTTTCCATTCCTAAAGTGGCATTAGAACTAGGCTTGTTTTGAAGGGCAGCAAGCCTTGCACTCCTCCTTATTTGTGGAGAGTTTCTTTGGGCAATTCTGAGGCTCCTTCTTATGGAAGGAGGTTGTGGGACTTCCTCTTCCACTTCCTCTGTTGGTTGGGGAGGTTGGGAAGAAGAACTTTGTTGAGGAGATGTAAGTTGTTGTGGTGATGCACCTCTTGCTCCTTGTAATGGGACTACCTCTTCTTCTATTGATTGGGGAGGTTGTGAATGTTCAGTATTAGGAGCATTAGTCTCAATAATGGGAGCATGGCTTGGAGTAAGTTCATCAAAGAGCACTGGCAACTCTGGTTAGGAGTCAAGCATAGGTGGCTTGGGTGCCAAGCAAGAAGGTATCAAGGCTCTTAGGGCCTCTTTGGACATGCCAAATTGAAAGATGTCTTCATGGAAGAGTACATCTCATGAAACATGAAAGGCTGAATCAGAAATATTCATTACAAGGTACCCTTTTTGTGAAGTGGAGTACCCCATAAGTATGCATGGTTCAGCTCTTGGACCAAACTTGTCATGGTTGTTTAGCTTTGTTGTGAAGCAAAGACAACCAATAACTCTTAAATGTTGAAGAGAAGGCACCTTCCCATATAACACTTCCATAGGTGACTTGAACTTCAAGATAGAGGATGGTAGCCTATTAAGCAAATAACAAGCATTGAGAATGCAATATCCCCAGTGTCTCAAAGGCATTGATGCTTGAAACCTAATTGCTCTAGCAATGTTTAGGATGTCTCTATGCTTGCGTTCCACTCTTCCGTTTTGTTGTGGTGTATGCACACAACTAGTTTGGTGATGGATGCCAAATTGGAGAAGCAACTCCTTGCATACTGAGTTAGTGAACTCAGTGCCATTATCACTCCTTAAGGTCTTAACCATAGTACCAAACTGATTCTTCACCATGAGTTGGTAGTTCTTGATGTGCAAGAAAGTGTCACTCTTGAACTTCATTAAGTACACCCAAGTTGCTCTTGAACAATCATCTACTATTGTCAAGAAGTATTGATTGCCCTTGAAGGTTGGCACTTTGTAGGGACCCCATAAGTCCATGTGAATAAGATCAAAAGGCTTAGAAGCAATAGAGTCACTTATTGGAAATGAAAATCTAGATTGCTTGGCAAGAGGGAAAATTGTGCATTGTTTGATACAACCATAAGACTTATTCAAATTCAAAACATCTAAATGGTTGAGGTAAGTCTCAGGGACATGACCCAAACGCCTATGTCATCTCAACACCTCTTCCTTATTCCCCAAGCAAGTGGCTGCAATCTTCCTTGAGTTTGAAGGCACCACATCCTTCAAGGTGTATAGACCTCTATTCCATTCCCCAATCACCATGGACTTGCCACTCTGGCCCTGGAGCAACACATGATCAGAAGTAAAGATCACCTTACAATTCAATTGGCTAGGAAGCCTAGATACTGAGATCAAATTGAATTTGAAATCAGGGACCAATAAGATGTTGGTCAGAGTGAATCCACTTGAGAAAGAGCAAGAACCAACATGAGTTACTTTGCATTTGTGACCATTTGGTAAATGAACATATTGATGATCAAAGTCACACTTCTTCAAATCAAATAACCACTCAATTTGATGTGTGATGTGATTAGTTGCACCTGAGTCAACTATCCAAACCATAGGGTCACTAGATATACCTGCCATATTGACATGAGCTTGATCAACATCTTTAAAGCTCAAAGGTGAATGCTCAAAGTAATCATCATGAACAGCTACATGTTGGATTCTCTTGTTGGTTGTGCCATGAAAAATCCTCTTGTCCTTGGCAGCCACATGCTCAATGGCACTTGAGCTACCACCATCTTCAACAATGTTGGCTGAGTTCCAATTCCTCTTAGGAGTATTTGGGTTGTACATTGGATGACCTTGTGGATATCCATGCTTGCTAGCTATAACATTGATCCTCTATGTGGCCTCTCTTGCCACAATAGGTGCAAATAGGAGGGTGAGGTCTCTCATTGGGACCATTTGGAATGCCTCTGCCCCTGCCATTGCCATTGCCATTGCCTCTTCCATAGCCTCTGCCTCTTCCATAGCCTCTTCCATTACCTCTTCCACCATAAGAAGGATTGCTTCTTGTGTATAAGGCAGTTACCTCACCCACATCTCCAATAGAACCAGAAATGGTCCTTTGACTTTCTTCTTGTACTAAAACAGAGAAGGCAATGCTAAGAGATGGAAGTGGTTGCCTCATGAGCAAGCTACTCCTAACGTGTCCATAAGACTCATTTAGTCCTAAGAGAAAAGCCATCAACTTTTGCTTCTCCTTGTGTTCATTGACAATAGCAATATCTCCAGCACATTGAAGATTCAAGTCATCAACTGAAGCAAGAGCATCCCAAAGTTATTTCATCTTTGCAAAGTATTCAGTGATGGATAGAACCCCTTGAGATGTTTGGTAGATCTCACTGGTCAGTTGGAAGATTTGAGTGCCATACACCTTGTCAAACATTTCCTTAAGGTCATCCCAAATGGAAGAAGCAGTGGGATTGTAGATCAAACTAGTGACCAAGTCTTTGGCTACACAATTCCTCAACCAAGCCTTGACTATTGCATTGGCCCTATCCCATTTCACCCTGTCTGCCACACCAACACTTGTTCTTGTGAATGTGCCATCAATGAAACCCAACTTATTCTTCACTAACAAGCCTTCCTTGATTGAAGTACTCCAAACATGATAGTTGGAGGTACCCTGCAGCTGAAAAGGTATGAGCATATGGCCAGTGGTGTCAGATTGGTGTATGTAGAGAGGATCATCCACATTGGATTCATCAGCCATTTTGCAAGTAAGTCAAGTAGAAAGAGCTTGTTGAAAGAGATGTTAACTTGAATCCCAAGAGATCACTAGAAGAAATGGTAAAGAAATCCCCACGGAAATAGCTGGTAATATAGACAAGACTGGCACACCAAATCTGTTTAGAATAGGACAAATCCAGCTAGTAGATAGTACAATCCGTACCACTACGCATCAAAATGAGCAAAACCAATGATTGAAAATCATCAAAAAACTTGATAATAAATGGAAGCACGAAATTCTTCAGTAGAATCAAAGAATGTGCTGAAGAATACCCAAGAACTCACAATGGTCACTCAGCCGAGTAAGGATGAAGTAATCCACTAAACGGGTAATATCCAAGTGTTATAATCAATGAGACTAGTTCAAACAATCTCAGAATCCATCAATGATGCTAGAGGAATGACACACACTTCAGGGAATACCAAAATCAAGCACGCAAGTAGCTCAATCTGAGCTAGAACAAGTAGAACTAGGCAAATCAAGTGCTATGGCTTATGAGCAATACTAGCACTGTCCTCAGTTCCTTGTGTGCGTGAATGAGCATGAGATGAGACTTACTAAAAGTTCATTGTTGAATGTAAAGTGAGAATTCAAGCTGAGTTGATGAATCCTGAAGCGTAATGAGGTAAATCCACACAAGACTAGGCTGGCAGATTGAAGCAAATGGGGAAAACTTCAAGTTCCTTGATCCATTGCATACGCCGCTATGAATGTCCTTGTGATCTGATACCATATGAATGAGAATGCTTCATAAATCAACTAGGTATTACAAAGCAAGTGTTACAATATATATACTAGACAAAACTAGGATCACCAACTAAGGCTATACAATAAACTATGAACCAGGTGCATGCATAGTGAACCAGGTGCATACATAGTCTAGTGTGTATGCATTGTGTAATTAGGTGCATACATAGAGTGTGGAATACACTTCTATAATTATCTCATGTACATTTATTGTTATATGATTTTAGCTCCTCCACCACAAAAAAGGTAATGAATAAACACAATTTTTTTGCTCCTCGCCCCAGGGTGACTGGAAATTTAATACTTCCCTTAGGGTAGATTGTTAGTCATGCGAAATTTATCAGCGGGGAGTTCATTATACTCAGGTCCTTGTTTTTCCCAACGCCTCTAAAGTTCTAATGGACAAGATGAGCTCCCACCATCCACTAACATCCTTCTTCATTTGGAAACCTTATGTGCTTTTTGTCCTTGCTTGTGAATTTGCTTTGCTCCTTATTCTATGATCGCTCTTCCTGTTTGAATTTTTTTTTCTATTGCGATGCATGCACTTCTCTTTCGTTGGATGTTTTCCTACCGCTGCAGTGCCTTAGCGAATGACGTTTATGATAGCCATCGTTTTTATAGGGTAGAGCACAGCTTTTTATTCGAATCTCACTAGACGGTGCCAAATGTTGGATCTCGATCGCTCGTGCTTGATTTTCGTTACACTTCACGCTCTTCTTCCGTCTCTTCACGTCTCTCGAGAACCTGGAAGAGGGGGAACGGTGCTCGGTAAACCCACTCCGATGCTTAAGTAAGAACCGATTCTAGAGAGATAAAGAGATAATGTACAGGTAGAGAGAGGTGATTAACCTTCAAATGAGCATAATAGTCTGATATTTATAGGAGATTAGTTATCCTTGTTACTAAACGGTTTTCAAGCCGGGATAGGTTTATTCTAATCCATGATTACAATCAAGTTTCTTAAGACTCGAGTTATATCGAGCTCGTTTCAGCGATCACAGGGGATTACGTGTTGTGTGTTCATATGACTCGTTTTGGATGATACTGTGATCAAAGTGTGTAGAAGCGGTTACTTTCTATACTCAATAGAGTTTAATCGAAGTGTCAATACCCCATGTATATACTCATGCCAAAAGGAGCTTAAGTGAGGTGTGAAAACGCCGTGTGGACTTGTATTCCCGAAAAATGGTCCAAGCATGGTGTGAAAACACAGTGTGACTATGTGTATTGATCGGGACACACTTCATGAGAAGCATCGGGGGTCGGGTGGACCAACATGGTTCACCCAAGCTTTTGGGACCCTGTGAGAATCTCGCACAGTTTATTGCCTGGACCGTGTGAGTAAACTCTCGGGTCTGGTTGGAGCGTGTGAGTTTAACTCGCACGGTTCGGCAGAGGTGTGGGTCTATGGGGTGCATGTTCTCATACTTTGATAAGTAAACTTACCTTGGGTGATCGGTCGCACTTTATACCTCTCAGACCCATAATCTTGTTGTTTTGTTATTTTCGGTTGGTTCGTTAGTGGTAATTAGGTGTGTATCCATCGGGTCCATATTTTTTTACAGACACTGATATTAGAGCTCACACGTTTGATCTGATGAATGATCTTCAGAAGTTGAAACTTCAGATCGAGCTAGCAGGGCCAAAGCCTATTACATAAAGTAATTAATTATTGACCCTAACATAAATTTAAACTGTCGCAAGCCTCCATTTATAAGTTCAAAGTTCGAACTAATTGATGGGTTCCGATGTAATCGTTAGCCCCGTTAACAGTCATTAGACGACGAGTAAGTCTAGTGGGCCTCGTGAAAGGCCGGGAAGGCCCAAAAGCCCAGTACGAAGGGTTCCGACCCTAGTGGTCCCGATATATGAGCTGAATGCTCCCGACAAGAAGCCTCTGAGTAGGCCCCGACATGCCTTTGTAAAGGCCCCGATGATAAAGCCCCAAGGAGGCTGGACCTGTCTCGTGAGACAAAGGGTCCTGGGTGGTGACCTAGAATGAGATAACTCTGGAGTCCCCGACGAGAGTTGGGACTTGCGATCAGAGGATAAGGCCGAGAAACCCGCCTACTAGATAGGAGTAGTGGGTACGGTTGAGATATAGATAACCTCCCCCGAGATACGCAGGGCGTGCCCGAGATACGCGGAGTATGGGCGAGATACGCGGAGCGTGGGGCGAGATACGCGTGGGGAGAGATATACGGAATCTCGAACGAGATATACGGAATCATGGGTAAAACGGCCAGCCACGGTCACAGGTAACTGAGTAACTTCCCCTCCTATATAAAGAAGGAAGTTACCTCAGAAAACACATTCTCTAATACGAACTTAGACTATTGCTTACCACCCCATTGATCAGATACTCATTTAGGCATCAGAAAGGGATTCTGGGTCACCACCCAGGTCATCCCCTTTTGCAGGATTACGCGGAGCCCAGGAGTTCGAGCTTTCCGTCAAGAACGTAACGGAGCTTCGCCCGTGATCCAACATTGGCGCCGTCTGTGGGAAACTAACAAAAAGCAAAAATAGTTTCTACCAGATCAATGGCCGGTGGTGGCAAGAAGAAGCAAGTTCAGGCCGGCAGTTCTCGCCCCGCTGGAACTGTCCGTTGCTGGAACATGTTGCTGAACAAGGTGAGTACCCTGCTGTTTCTCAGAGAGGGGGGCATGGTGATGATGAGGTCTCAGTCCGAGACACGACGCTGAACAGGCAAGATATCCCGCGAAGGGAGGTGGATGCTCCCCCAAACCCGGTGGGGCACAGAGAGGAAATCCCGCGAAGGGAAGTAGGCTCTTCTTCAAACTCGGAGTTGGCCAAGGCAGTAGCAGATGCTATGCCTATGTTCTTGGCGGCCATGGAGGCTCTGTTGGACAAGAGGGAGGCTGCCAGGAGGGCAGAGGAGCTGCCTCCGCGAGAAGAGCTGCCTCCACCCCCTCCGAGGGTGGTTCCAGAAGAACAGGAGGTTCAGGAGATTCAGCCCAAGAATAAGGGTAAGGAGCCCGCGCACACGGAGAAGTTCGTGGTTGATGGTCCCGGACCAGTGCAACACAGGACCATTCCCCTGAATGGCCCCATCACCCCTGATCAGGTGGTGAAAATTGTCAACATCTGCATGGGTGACCAGAAGCAAATGACATCGGAGCTGAGGGATCGATCCAGTCATCCTTTCGTTCCACGGCTGCTAGATACCGTCGCCCCGCCAGGGCTAGGCATCCCGACCATCAAGGAGTACGATGGTAAAGGAGACCCGGTCCGCCATGTTCAGAGGCATGTCCAGGCCTGTATGGGTAGGACCTCGAATGACGACCTCGTGTGTTCGCTGTTCCCGATCACACTGGGAGAAAGGGCCATGACCTGGTTTTTCAGCCTCCCGCCGGGAAGTATTACGTGCTGGGCTGATATGCACGATCGCTTCATCAAGCAATATCAAGGTCGGAGGCGTCTCCTGAAGAGTGTAAGGTCCCTGACCCAGGTGGTACAGAGATCCGACGAATCATTGGCATATTACTACCAACGGTTCACTGCAAGTGCCGCGGAGATCGATGAGGAAATATCGGAGGGAGAGACCATCCGTACTTTCCTTCGGAACCTGACTGCTCCGTATGGTTCAGATTTGATGCACAGCGTGGCCGCGAAGGTTGTGTGGAGCATGGAGGCCCTGCAAGCGAGGGGTGAAGCAGCAAATCGACGTCCAGGAGTCGAAGATTGCCGCCAGAGAGCTTGATCCTCCGAAGTCGGGAAGAGGAAAGTCATCGTCCAAACTTTCGGATGATCGTAAAGGGAGCGACAAATCGGAGGGAAGTAGGAATCGTGGTCGCCCCGAGAGAAGGGAGGACAAACGTCCTCCGAGGAAGGAAAATCGCAAGGGTCGTAGCGTTCCCATCAACAGCTCGATGACCTCCGTGCTAGCTGTGATGGATCGACAGGGACTCGCTCGATACCCCCCGAGGAAGGAAGGAGAGTTCTTGGGAGGCCGCCCTGATCGTTATTGTCGGTACCATCGAGCCAATGGTCACGACACGGATAACTGTCGGGAGCTGAAGAAGGAGATAGAGAAGCTGATCCAGAAGGGGAAGCTTAAGGAGTTCGTCGGAAGAGGAAGGTGCCGATCCCGTTCCAAAAGTCGGTCGTGGTCCCGTTCCAAGTCCCGTGATCGATCCCCGAAGAAGAAGAAGGTTGAGTCGGAGCCCTCTGGTTCCGGTGCCCGTAAGGAGAGACGAGGGACCATTAACGTCATTCACGGAGGAATGGCAGCGGGAGGTGACACCACCGCTTCTCGGGAGACTTATGCTTCTCGCATCTCCGCTACTGTGGTGCTAGGCAAGAGATCCCGGTCGTGGACTCTAAAGGAGGAAATGGTGATTTCTTTCTCAGCGGAGGATTTGGTAGGCGTGGAGAGCCCCCACGATGACGCCTTGGTTGTAACCCTGGACGTGGACAGATTCGAGATGAAGCGGATCCTGATAGACGGAGGGAGCTCCTCCGACATTCTTTTCATGGATGCCCTGGAGGCCATGGGTAAAACGAAGAAGGACCCGACGCAGGTGAACTTCCCGATGGTGGGCTTCTCCGGATCGACTTCCTATCCGTTGGGGATGATTACCTTACTGGTGGAGTTTGGTAGTGGCTGGAAGATGGAACGGCGGAACGTGCACTTCGTCGTGGTAGAATCCGCGGGAACATACAACGCCATTATCGGGAGGACCACCATCAACCCTCTCATGGCAGTTGCTTCAACAGTTCACCAGAAGATGAAGTTCCCGACTGACAATGGTGTCGGAGAGGTAAAGGGTGACCAAGTGGCATCGCGAAAGTGTTATGTTAATGCCACCCGAAGGAGAAGAAGGGAAGCTATGGCTGTCCTGCATACGGATGCCGATCCTCGAGAGGAGTTTGGGCGTCCCGCCCCCATGGAGGATCTGAAGGAAGTCGAGATTGATGGACCTCGAAGGAAGGTGAAGATCGGGTCTTCTTTGTCGGAGGAAAGAGCCCGAGAGCTGATCGAGCTTCTAAGGGAGTTCAAGGAGCTGTTTGCCTGGTCGCCGAGTGACATGCCAGGAATCAGCCCCGACGTGATAGTGCACGAGCTGAAGATTGATCCCGCGATCAAGCCTATCGCGCAGAGGAGGCGTCCGATGGGCGCGGATAAAAGGATCGCGATCCAGCAAGAGGTGGGCAGGCTGCTCGACGCTGGATTCATCAAGGAGCTCAGATTCCAGACTTGGGTAGCTAACCCGGTCTTGGTGAGGAAGAGTAATGGGAAGTGGCGGATGTGTGTCGACTTCCGCGACTTAAACAAGGCCTGCCCGAAGGATTGCTACCCGCTCCCGAGGATTGACCAGTTGGTGGATGCCACATCGGGACACGAGCTGCTGAGCTTCATGGATGCCTATTCTGGTTACAACCAGATCAAAATGGCAAAGGAGGATGCCCCCCATACAGCCTTCTATGCTGATAGTGACGTCTATCACTACGACGTGATGCCCTTCGGATTGATCAATACCGGAGCAACTTACCAGCGGATGGTGAACAAGTTGTTCGAGGACATGCTGGGAAAGACTATGGACGCGTATGTGGATGACATGCTAGTGAAGTCCCGACAAGCAGGAGACCATGTCCAAAACTTGGCGGCGGCGTTTGAGTGGATGAAGTTTCATCAGGTTCGGTTGAACCCAGACAAATGCGCTTTCGGGGTGAACTCGGGGGAATTCCTAGGGTTCATGGTGAGCCAGAGAGGAATCGAGGTGAATCCCGAGAAGCTGCGAGCAATCGAAGAGATGCAGTCTCCGAAGAATCATCGGGAGGTTCAAGTGTTGAATGGCCGGTTGGCCGCGATGAATCGATTCCTATCCAAGGCGAGTGACAGAGCCATGCCATTTTTTGATGTGCTGAGGGCCCACAAGAAGTTTGAATGGTCCGACAAGTGCGAGGAGGCATTCCAAGCACTCAAGCAGCACCTCCGTACCCTCCCGCCATTGGCGAAGCCGGTTCCAGGCGAGCCGCTTTATCTCTATTTGGCTGTTTCTGAAGTTGCTGTTAGTTCTGTTTTGATTAAGATTGTCAAGGGCAACCAAATGCCTGTCTATTATGCAAGCAAGGCATTTGCCAAATCAGAAATGAATTATCCCGCTATTGAGAAGTATCTCTTTGCGTTGATTGTTGCTGCTCGAAAGCTACGACCTTACTTTCATGCCCACGAGGTTACGGTGTTAACTAATCAGCCCTTGAAACACTTTTTGAACCGACCGGAGGCGTCAGGGAGACTGGTGAAATGGGCCATCGAGCTTACGGAGTTCCGTATTCATTTTGCTCCGCGAACCGCTATTAAGGGCCAGGCATTGGCAGATTTTATAGCTGAGTCTACGGCACCCGATCTGGAAGTAATGGGTCCCGCAGAGGGGGCAACCATGGAGGTCCCGATAGCAGAACAGGGTCCGATAACAGAACAGCCAGAACAACCAAATGAGGAGAACACCTGGGAGATGTACACTGATGGTTCATCAAGTGTAGAAGGATCGGGGGCAGGATTCGTATTGATACCGCCCGGTGGAGGCGAACCCTTGCGATATGCCTTGGCCTTAACGTTTAGGGCCACCAACAATGAAGCGGAGTATGAGGCTCTCATCACGGGCCTTAAAATTGCCAAGGGTACGGGAGTCGATCATTTGAAAGTGAAATATGATGCCAGCTTGATCGTGAATCAAGTCCAGGGGAATTATGAAGCCAAGAGCCCGACAATGAGGAAGTACTTGCACGAGGTGCAGAATTTGAAGGGAAGCTTCAAAAGCTTCGACATCGAGGCAATCCCGAGGGAACAGAATGTGGAGGCAGACGCCTTAAGCAAGTTTGCTCTGAGAGTGGTCCCCGAAGAGAATCGGAAGGTGCACTTTCTGGAGAGGGTGATTATCTCAACCATCGATCCGTCGGAGGTTTGCGCCATTGAAGCAGGATCGGAGGAAGAAGAGAAACCCACCTGGATGACCCCGATGATCACATACCTGACTACGGGGACACTCCCCGATGATGAAGTGGTAGCTGTCAGGTTGCGTCGAATCGCGAACGACTACGTGATGGTGGACGACCAGTTATACAAGAGGGGGCATGTGAAGCCTTTTTTGAAATGTGTGGCGGAGCCTGATACGAATCGGATCCTGAGAGAGCTACACGAGGGAGTCGCGGCCTGTCATGAAGGGGCCCGATCCATCATGAGGAAGGCGTTGAATCTAGGCTACTATTGGCCTTCGATGAACAAGGAAGCGAGAGCGATGGTCCAATCCTGTGACGCATGCCAGAGGTACGCTCCGAATATCGTTGCTCCCGCCGCGGACTTGATGCCCATCAGGAGTGCTTGGCCCTTCGCGCAGTGGGGCATTGACTTGGTGGGACCCCTTCCGCAAGCGAAAGGTCAGTGCAAGTATTTGCTCGTAGCCATCGATTATTTCTCGAAGTGGATAGAGGCTAAGGCGTTGACCAAGACGACGGGGCAGCAAATTCTTAAGTTCCTTCAAACTCAGATCATATCCCGGTATGGGGTTCCTCGAGTGTTGATCAGCGATAATGGCCCTCCGTTCAATGGGGCTCAGTTGAAGGAGTACCTGGAGGAGTTGAACATTGAGCATCGGACAGCTTCGGTCCGCCATGCTCAGACTAATGGCCAAGTCGAATCAGCCAACAAGATCATGATGGATGGCTTGAAGAAGAGAGTCTACGCCTTGCAAGGTCATTGGCTGGATAAGCTTGAAAACGTGCTGTGGGCTGTTAGAACAACACCCAAGCAGTCAACAGGGGAGACTCCGTTTGGCCTTGCCTATGGCACGGAGGCAGTTGCCCCCGTGGAGATAGCGGTGGCGTCCCATCGCAGGAGGTATTATGAACCTCTAACGAACGAGGAACTGAGACGTCTAGACTTAGACTTGCTTGAGGAGAAAAGGTGGAAGGCTGACGAAGTTCAGGCTTGGATGCGTCTGGCAACAGGCCGATATTATAATCGGCGTGTCAAGTCCCGACAATTCTTCGTGGGAGAACTTTTCTGGCGGAGGAACGAGTTCGTTCATCAAGATCGGATCAACAAGCTATCACCGAAATGGGAGGGACCTTACAAGATCGTAGGGTTGCCAGCCCCGAATGCGTACAAGCTAGAGGACCTTGATGGCAAGACGTTGAAACATTCCTTCAGTGGCGAACACTTGAAGAAGTATCATGTTTGATATTAAGTCGCCGCGAATGGCGCAAGTTATCTATCAATCCGATGTAAGCAAAGCTTTGAGTTATTAATAAAAGAAGTTGTTGCCGATCAAATTGCTTTTAGATTTATTCTAACGTCCTGAAGGACGCGACAAAAAGCCTTCCGAGGTACGATAAAACGCCTTACGAGGTACGAGTAAGTCGCCTTTATGGCGCGACAAAAAGCCTTTCGAGGTACGGACAAAAGCCTTACGGGGTACGAGTAAGTCGCCTTTATGGCGCGACAAAAAGCCTTTCGAGGTACGGACAAAAGCCTTACGGGGTATGAGTAAGTCGTCTTTATGATGCAACCAAAAGCCTAGGTACAAAAAAGCCCTAAACGGGTCCGCGTAAGTCGTCTATATGATGCGGCAAAAATCCTTAAAGGGTACGAAAAAGCCCTAACGGGTCCGCGTAAGTCGTCTATATGATGCGGCAAAAAGCCTTAAAGGGTACGAAAAAGCCCTAACGGGTCCGCGTAAGTCGTCTATATGATGCGGCAAAAAGCCTTAAAGGGTACGAAAAAGCCCTAGCGGGTCCGCCTAAGTCGTCTATATGATGCGGCAAAAAGCCTTAAAGGGTACGATTAAGTCGTCTGATATGATGCGGCAAAAAGCCTTAAAGGGTACGATTAAGTCTTCTGAAATGACGCGGTAAAAGCCCTAAGGGGTACGACAAGCCGTCTAGAATGGCGCGATAAAAACCTTAAGGGATCCGAAAAATCATCTTAAGTAATGTGTAAAGTTGCCTTGAAAGGCATGGATGAGAAACTTTAAGTGGTGAAGTCCCGAGTAGACAAGAAACCTTAAGTGGTGAAGTCCCGAGTAGACGAGAAACCTTAAGTGGTGAAGTCCCGAGTGGACGAGAAACCTTAAGTGGTGAAGTCCCGAGTAAAGTATCGGGAGGTACGAAAACAAAAGCCTCCGACGGCAGTAGCGGGAGGTATGAAGACAAAAGCCTCCGACGGCGGTATCGGGAGGTATGGAGACAAAAGCCTCCGACGATGAAGTCAGGAGGCCTGTAATTGGAAGACACGACGAACTAAAAGTCCCCCATGTCTTGGGGGCAAATGATGGGTTCCGATGTAATCGTTAGCCCCGTTAACAGTCATTAGACGACGAGTAAGTCTAGTGGGCCTCGTGAAAGGCCGGGAAGGCCCAAAAGCCCAGTACGAAGGGTTCTGACCCTAGTGGTCCCGATATATGAGCCGAATGCTCCCGACAAGAAGCCTCTGAGTAGGCCCCGACATGCCTTTGTAAAGGCCCCGATAATAAAGCCCCGCGGAGGCTGGACCTGTCTCGTGAGACAAAGGGTCCTGGGTGGTGACCTAGAATGAGATAACTCTGGAGTCCCCGACGAGAGTTGGGACTTGCGATCAGAGGATAAGGCCGAGAAACCCGCCTACTAGATAGGAGTAGTGGGAGACGGTTGAGATATAGATAACCTCCCCCGAGATACGCAGGGCATGCCCGATATACGCGGAGTATGGGCGAGATACGCGGAGCGTGGGGCGAGATATACGGAATCCCGAACGAGATATACAGAATCATGGGTAAAACGGCCAGCCACGGTCACAGGTAACTGAGTAACTTCCCCTCCTATATAAAGGAGGAAGTTACCTCAGAAAACACATTCTCTAATACGAGCTTAAACTATTGCTTACCACCCCATTGATCAGATACTCATTTAGGCATCGAAGAGGGATTCTGGGTCACCACCCAGGTCATCCCCTTTTGGAGGATTACGCGGAGCCCAGGAGTTCGAGCTTTCCGTCAAGAACGTAACGGAGCTTCGCCCGTGATCCAACACTAATTAAAAGGAAGTTGGCTTATTTCTTAAAATACTATTCTCGCAGTTTCTTCTTACCATTTCCACTCTGTCTCTCTCTGTGGCAAGAATCGTTTGAAGCAACAGTTGGATTAAAAAGATAAAGAACAGGTGGTGCGACGTGAGTGTTCCTCTGTTGATTCACATTAATTTATGTAGAGAGAGAATGGACGAGGGTTAGATAAAGGAAAATTGATTAAGAGACAATTTGTTATTCCCTTTACACGTGATTTGTGGTAAAAAAAAAATGTTTGTACTTTGTTTCTTTTTTCTGGTGTCATTCGAGACTCTCCCAAAACATATTATATGTATTACTATTTTTTAAAAAAGAAATATAAATTAATAAGTAAAAAGATTGTGCGTTAGAAAACGATCAAATTACATCCTAAATACAACTACTTCTTATTAGATGGGTTTGCCAATCCCAACGACATTTTTAGGGCAAACATGGTAAATGAACCCCGAACTTTACTTATTTTTCTATCTCCATCCTTGGAATTTTTTTTTTCTATTGATGTACTTGAACTCATCAAATTCATTCTGTTATAGTCACGTTATTAAATTTTACTGTTAATTGTGGTGATTAGATGCTGATTAAGCAAAACATATTGATATGGACAAGCTGGTGTGTCATTGCTTATGGCCACATCATGTTCAGTGCCTTTCGGTTTCATGTTCTTTTTTTTTTATTTTTTGTTTTTGTTTTTTTTTCTTTATTTATTCATTTTCTAGTTATTGATATATTTTTAAAAAAAATGATGTGACCCTAAACATGCCATGTTAGCTTGTCCATGTTATCAATTTTTCGTCTAATTAGCGCCTTATCACCACAATTAATATAAAATTTAACAGCATGACTATAACATAATGAGTTTTATGAGTTCAAGTACCCTCAATAGAAAAAACTAAAGTTCAAGGACATAGATAGAAAAATGTATAAAGTTCGATGAGCATTTATGTTGTTTTCCCATATTTTTAAGAATACAAGTTTGAGTCTCTTAAGGAGTACATAATGTAGAATAAATTCATATCGTTAAAGAGCTCTAATTCAAGTTATGTCATTCACAACCGTATTAGATTTTCAATATATACGCCTAAGCTTGTAGCGGATGAATTACAACAATATATTTATGCAACCCAATATGATAGGCGTGAATTTACATTTAACTCCACAGTATCAACAATGAGCTGCCGAACAATTAAAGCATCTATTTTTATATGTAAGGACTTGATCTCCAAATGAAGCGCAATGGATAGACCATCTCGAATGACACATTGTTCTGCAAGAAAACTTTTAGTAATTCTCAAATTGGGAGAACCCCGAGATCCTATTTTCACAGTTGCTTCGAATGATTCCCTCAGGTCCAGCGTTTACTGGGTTTCCTTGCGAGACCCCTATATTAAATCCGCAACTTTGTTTGGGTCTAATCTAGTCCTAAACTTTTTCAATCAGACCCTTGGCTCAATTGACATAGCCCGAGTAGAGCACTTGGCTGGATATAACCCTGGTCAAGATCACATATGTTAGGCAACTCTGACAAGGGTCGGACTCAGCAGTGAGCTAGACCCAGGTGTCAGACCTAAATCTAACCTAAGGCGATACGCTTTGAAAACGTGATTTTTCGAAAGAGTCGCCGCTAGTTAATTATATGGCTAACTAGGAACTTAATTTACCTAGGAAATATATGATTAATCACATAGACATATAATCGGTCTACGATAAAAAATTCAGTTCGGGGGTTCTGTTTCAAATTAAAAAAACAATTTTTAATTAGGTCATTTCATTACTTAATTAACTTATTTGCCAACTTTATTCTTTAAATAAATATAACACTAGATTAATCTAACGAGTCAAAATTTGATTAATTTTTTATCATTTGTGAAAATATTATCAACTAGAGACCTAAGTCTAAAAAAACTAAACTAATTGTAGTCTATACACCGAAATTATTCAACATGCAAATAAATTGAGCAATTAAATATATTACCCAATTAAATTTAAAGTACATACTTATATGTAATATAATAACAGAATAATAATAAGAAAAAAAAGAATAAAAAAAGGATAGAAGACGCTTACCTGCAGCAAAGGCTTCGATGGGGAGGACAACAGCGAGACCTGGTGGCTACTCCGGCGGGGGCGCTTCTGGCGGTGGTAGCGGATGAGCGGAGAGATCCGAGAAGACAATTGACTGGCAAGACGGGCCATGCCGGAAGTGACAAGATCAGTAGATCGGTGTGCGACTTAAGGAGCGACTGGGCAGTACTCCGGCGAAAGTAGTGGACGATGACAGGATGAAGGGAGTTACAGGGCACGGCTGGTTGGTGAGACTTGAGACGTGACTGTGAAGGAGTGATGTCGGACTCGGACATAATGAACAATACTCGAGCGGGATCAGTTGGTCGGGATGACGATGGTTGATTATGGCGGAGAAGGGGATGGAATCAAAGGCCAGATCCGGAGCGACATGGTTAGGCGAGTCGTCTGTGGATGGGTGGAGTAGCAAGGGAAACGTTCGAAGTGGACGATATATAGTTGCTCCAAATCATGTACCCTTATGTATATATATAATAATAATGATATGATATGTACTTACATGATAATCAAGATGGAGATTATACACTCAAAGAAGAATCAATTTGATATTTAAAAACCCAACGTATGCTTGAATACTGATGGACGCCTTTTCTTCTTCTTTTATGTCTTCCTCCCCATTACAATGTAAATATGATTACCTCTTTATAATACTTATGTCTAGTCTAACAAATACTTAAGTAACAAATATTGCTGATTTATTTTGCTAATAAATGCTAAATATTCAGAAATTTAATACTGAATATCCAACAAATATTTCTGTAATAAATAAAAATAAATATCCTAATATTGCCTGAGCATTTTGGAAGTTTCGTGACTTCCCATATTTTGACACTTCCTCATTTAGTGCACCACATGTCACGCACGGTCCAAATTAGGTGTTTACACCAGGCTATGTCAACTGAGCCAAATGTTAGATTGAAAAAAAAAATTACGGTATAAATTATACCAAAAAAAAGTTGGGGACATAGTAAAGGGAATAAACTAAACAAAAGAAAATTTGATTTGCATATCACATGACTTGCACGTGACTATTTAACGGAAAAACTAATGGCTTATTAATGAATGCATAAAAACATTTCTCAAACGTATTGCACCATAAATATGTAAAACAAAACTTAGTGTACCAAAAGACAACATTGTCCAACACATGTTGTACCAAAAGACCTATTAACCCTTAAATAACTTTTAATCAATTATCAAATAATTAATTTATGGTCAGAGGTATTTTTATAAATAAATATATATATAGTTATTAATTATTCTTTACAAATTACTATGTCGCCCAAAGCGCGAATCATCTATTTAGTATCAGAATGCTTAAAGATAGGTTTACAATGATAGGAGGATTTTATATGTATGAACTAGTTGAATAACCTCCAAGTCATTCACCTATATGAATATGCAACAATATATGAAAAATAATATGATTATGTTTTAAACATATATTACTGTTGGATCACGGGCGAAGCTCCGTTACGTTCTTGACGGAAAGCTTGAACTCCTGGGCTCCGCGCAATCCTGCAAAAGGGGATGACCTGGGTGGTGACCCAGAATCCCTCTCCGATGCCTAAATGAGTATGTGATCAATGGGGTGGTAAGCAGTAATCTAAGCTTGTATCAGAATGTGTTTTCTGAGGTAACCTCCTCCTTTATATAGGAGGGGAAGTTACTCAGTTACCTGTGACCGCGCCTGGCCGTTTTACCCATGATTCCGCATATCTCGTTCGGGATTCCATATATCTCGCCCCACGCTCCGCGTATCTCGCCCATACTCCGCGTATCTCGGGCACGCCCAGCGTATCTTGGGGGAGGTTATCTGTATCTTAGCCGCCTTCCCACTACTCTATCTAGTAGGCGGGTTTCTCGGTCTTATCCTCTGATCACAAGTCCCAACTCCTGTCGGGGACTCCAGAGCTATCTCATTCTAGGTCACCACCCAGGACCCTTTGTCTCACGAGACAGGTCCAGCCTCCTCGGGGCTTTATTATCGGGGCCTTTGCTAAGGCATATCGGGGCCTACTCAGAGGCTTCTTTATCAGGAGCATTCAGCTCATATATCGGGACCGCTAAGATCGGACCCTTCATACTGGGTTTCTGGGCCTTCCAGGCCTTTTCACGAGGCCCACTGGACTTACTCGCCGTCTAATGACTGTTAACGGGGCTAACGATTACATCGGAACCCATCATTTGCCCCCAAGACATGGGGGACTTTCAGTTCGTCGTGTCTTTCAATTCCAGACCTCCTGACCTCATCGCTGGAGGCTTTTGTCTCCATACCTCCCGATACTACCATCAGAGGCTTTTTGTCTTCGTACCTCCCGATATTGCTATCAGAGGCTTTTACCTTGAGCATGATCCTCGAATAACTTAGCTTCTCTCTTATGATTGCCTTGGGCCCACTGGACTCTTAATGGCAATTGTCATATCCGAGGAGACTCCTCGGTTTCTGCAGCATTAAATGCTGGGGCTTATGAAACGACGCCCAAACCGGCGTGACTGCTGCTTTCTGAAAAAGCACTCATTACGTCACCAACGTCTCTTCCTTACCGTCCCCATAATCTCGACGATCAAGATTGAATCGTTTCGTCTTCAACAGTCCAGATTGAATCCGTCCAGTTGTCCTTTTGCTTATAAAAGCTAAAACCCTGGCACTATTCACTTCTTCTTCACCGTTTCAATTTCTGGAAGTTCTGCCATTTTCGAACCCGAAGCTTCTTCCCCAAGTTTCTTTTGCTCTTCAAGTGATCCAAGGCTTTCAACCCTCCCGATCCTTTTTCATCTTCTCCAAGCAACCACTAACAATGTCTGGTAAGGATTTCCTTCTCTGTTTTCATGGTTTGCTGATGTTACATTCTCCTCTTTTCTCAAGTTTTCTTGTTTGTAACCGTTTTTAGACGAAGCTAGTTCTGGGGCAAGGACCCCTTTTACCTTTGAGCTTGCTGTTAACGAGATTTCTGAGACCTCGTACGAGGTTGCTCTCCGAGAAGGGTGCATTACCTCGGACTGGGAACCCCGCTTCCCCTACGAGTCTCAGCCAACCACCAGGAGGAAGCATATCGTCACGCGTCCTCGAGAGGGAGAAGTGTTCGTCTCCACCGGGCAGATAAATGCCGGGATTCGATTCCCTTTTTGCGGGAACCTGGTGGAGATGTGCAACTTCTACCAGACACACCCCTGTACCTTCTCTCCACATGCCATCCGCGTGTGGAACGCTTTTCAGGTTCTGTGCCTCCGCCAACGGTGGACGTACAGTTTTCTTCTCTTCCGCACCTTCTACGGAATGAAGTGTAATAAGGCTGGTGTTTGCTCCTTCTCTCCCCGACTCCCCAAATGGACAAAGGAGCAACTTTCACATTTCGGCTGGGATAGCGAAACCTGGAAGTTCCATAAGGATCGGGTGCTTATTCGTGATTCAGGGTCCGACAATAGCGGATGGAAGAAGTATTACTTCTTCGTCCAAAACAGCTCTATCCCATGGCCCCGATGGGAGGTTGTGGCGGACCCTGCCCCCAAACTCGAGGTCTACACCAAGGATGACCTCAACACTCTCCAGCTGGTCCAGCTTTACCGTTGGGGGGAATCCTTCATTCCCCTCGACGCCAACAAGCTCGTGGAGAAATACTTGATTCATATCGGAGTCCGGCTCCTCGATTCCGTTTCCAAGGATTTGGTCATCTGGGTAACACTTCTAACTACTTTGTCTTTTCATTTTTGCAGCCAAGAAAGCATCTCTGTTGACCCATCTCATGTTGAAGCAGGGGGAGACCGATGCCGTCCAGGGTGGCTCTAGGCGGAAGCGGAAGTCGCTGAAGAAGGGAACTTCTTCTTCTGCTGCTCCCCCGACTGCAGAGTGGACCGAGGCCAAGCGGGCCCGAAGGGAGGAGATAGACCAAGCCATCGGGGTCACTACCGCCGAGGAAGGTAAGCGTGTTCGTCGTGCTATTAAGAAATATAGGAAGCTGGTCCCCGAGGAGTTTATCCCCGCTGATCGGGAATCGCGGGTTCGAGAAATCAAATACATCCTTCAAGGAGAAACCCCCCGCGTTCTCAAGGCGGGATACTACAACTTCTTTGGAAAGGGCCAACATCTTGAGCGCCAAATCATCTGGTGCCTCCATGATACTCTTCCTGATTTTATTAGTCCCGCAACCGCAGGTCCATCGGAGGCTCTCACTCCGAGGAAGGCTGCTACTCCAGCACGGGCCGCGACTCCACAGGCGCCGATGATGGAGGAAACCCCGACGGAAGCTCAGTTCCGTCAGGTGACCGACTTGGAGGCTTCCCCTTCCTCCGAGGAGCCAAATGAAGGTGGCCTGCTTCACCGCCGGAGGCCAGGTCGAAGCATCCTGAGGCCCACCGTAGAGGACGTGTCCCGAGCTCCAGAGCTCCGCACTCCGACCCCCGAGCCTCCGACCGAGGTGGCTCCTCCAGATGAGGCTTCCAGGGTCATTCCTCCTCTCCCCGTGGATGAGAATCTTTACAAGGTTTTCACCCCCGACCAGGAGACGGTTCCCTGGAACCCGATTGAGTCTCTCCAGGGGGTCCCACTCCATCGGGGAGACCTTCAGCCTGAATTGGCCCTGCATCTGGTGGCAGGGTCAATTCCACCGGCTCTAAGGCGTCCAATCTCCTTGGCGCGGGAGGACATCGAGGAGGAGCTTCGCAATATGGCTATCCGTCGGATGGAGGTAAAACTTTACCTTTGCTTTGTTCTCTTCATTGTTCTTGCCTTCGATTATCGGATTCTAATTTTTTTTCCTTTCGTCTTAGGAAACCGCGGACCAGCAGCGCTGCTTTGGCTTCATCTTGGCTCTCAAGGGTGCTTTGGAGGAGGCACAAGCCAAGTCGGACCCCGACGCTTTGGCCAAGCTCCAAGCGGACCTCGACGAGGCGGTAGCGGCGAAGAATAAGATACTCAAGGAGCAGGCCCTCCTTGGCGAGAAGGCTCTGGGCCTGCACAAGCAGGTCTAGGATCATGAGGTTGTGCTACGTCGGGAGCGGAAGATGCTCCAGGAGGAACAACGGCGGCACGAGGCGGAGAAGGGGCAGCTCATCCGCGAGAAGGACATTCTCGCGGAAGCTCTCGCGGAGGCCAAGGCGAGACTTGAAGCCGAGAAGGCTGAATTTCCTGCCAAGCTGGCTGAGGCAAAGGCTCAGGGTCGCGAGGAGTATCGGAACTCCGATGATTTCCAGGCGGATGCCGTGAAGTTCTGCAAAACCGAGGTGGAGAACATTCTGTTCAATGCCGTTGAGGAGCTCTACACGGCATACGAGGATTCCATCGACTTCAAGAAGTCCGAGACCCTTGCCCCTATCGCGGAGAAGTACTTCAACCTCCCCGCGGAGAGTGATGAGGCTGATACCACGGACCCGACTCCGCGGACTGCGGAGCCTTCTGCCCAGGCCCCTCCGAATCCTACTCCGTCCGACGCTGCTGAGGACCCAACTTCCAACAAGGACCAAGCTTAATGCTCTATTTTTTAAGTCCTTGTAATTTTTCCTCCTTGTATCCTCCTTATCTTTTGTATCGGAACCTTTGGGCCTTTGAGCCTTTATATAAGAAATTTCTTTCATCTGTTTTGGTCCCGATAATCGTTTGCACTATTTAAAGCGACTTTAGATCCGTTACTTAAAACTTTCTGATGCATCACTTAAGATGACTTCATACATCCTTCCGATGCTTTACTCGGGACTTCACCACTTAAGGTTTCTCGTCCATATCACTCAATGTAATTTCGTATGTCTTTCGCGACATTTTCCTCGGGACTTTACCACTTAAGGTTTCCCATCTATGCCTTTTAAAGCAGTTTCGTACATCACTTAAGATGATTTTTCGCACCTCTTAAGGCTTTTATCGCGCCATTTCTAGACGACTTAATCGTACCCCTTAGGGCTTTTATCGCGTCTTTTTAGACGACTTAATCGTACCCCTTAAGGCTTTTGCCGCGTCATTTCAGACGACTTAATCATACCCGTTAAGACTTTTTGCTGCATCATATAGACGACTTACGCGGACCCGTTTAGGGCTTTTTCGTACCTAGGCTTTTGGTTGCATCATAAAGACGACTTACTCATACCCCGTAGGGCTTTTGTCCGTACCTCGAAAGGCTTTTTATCGCGCCATAAAGGTGACTTACTCGTACCTCGTAAGGCTTTTATCGTACCTCGAAAGGATTTTGTCGCGTCCTTCAGGACGTCTTACTGACGGTTAGAATAAATCTAAAAGTAATTTGATCGGAAGCAACTTCTTTTATTAACAACTCAAAGTTTTGCTTACATCGGATCGATAGATAACTTGCGCCATTCGCTGCGGCTTAACATCACGCACCTCTAAAGGCGACTTAATATCAAACATGATACGTCTTCAAGTGTGCGCCACTGAAGGAATGTTTCAACGTCTTGCCATCAAGGTCTTCTAGCTTGTATGCATTCGGGGCTGGCATCCCTACGATCTTGTAAGGTCCCTCCCATTTCAGCGATAGCTTGTTTATCCGATCTTGATGAACGAACTCGTTTCTCCGCCAGACAAGTTCTCCAACGAAGAATTGTCGGGACTTGACACGCCGATTATAATATCGGGCTGTTGCCAGACGCATCCGAGCCTGAATTTCGTCAGCCTTCCACCTTTTCTCCTCTAGCAAGTCTAAGTCTAGACGTCTCATTTCCTCGTTTGTGAGAGGTTCATAATACCTCCTGCGATGGGACGCCACCGCTATCTCCACGGGGGCAACTGCCTCCGTGACATAGGCAAGGCCAAACGGAGTTTCCCCTGTCGATTGCTTGGGTGTTGTTCTAACAGCCCACAGCACGTTTTCAAGCTCATCTAGCCAATGACCCTGCAGGGCGTAGACTCTCTTCTTCAAGCCATCCATCACGATTTTGTTGGCTGATTCGACTTGGCCATTAGTCTGAGCATGGTGGACGGAAGCTGTCCGATGCTCAATGTTCAATTCCTCCAAGTACTCCTTCAACTGAGCCCCATTGGCGAGAAGGCTCTGGGCCTGCACAAGCAGGTCTAGGATCATGAGGTTGTGCTACGTCGGGAGCGGAAGATGCTCCAGGAGGAACAACGGCGGCACGAGGCGGAGAAGGGGCAGCTCATCCGCGAGAAGGACATTCTCGCGGAAGCTCTCGCGGAGGCCAAGGCGAGACTTGAAGCCGAGAAGGCTGAATTTCCTGCCAAGCTGGCTGAGGCAAAGGCTCAGGGTCGCGAGGAGTATCGGAACTCCGATGATTTCCAGGCGGATGCCGTGAAGTTCTGCAAAACCGAGGTGGAGAACATTCTGTTCAATGCCGTTGAGGAGCTCTACACGGCATACGAGGATTCCATCGACTTCAAGAAGTCCGAGACCCTTGCCCCTATCGCGGAGAAGTACTTCAACCTCCCCGCGGAGAGTGATGAGGCTGATACCACGGACCCGACTCCGCGGACTGCGGAGCCTTCTGCCCAGGCCCCTCCGAATCCTACTCCGTCCGACGCTGCTGAGGACCCAACTTCCAACAAGGACCAAGCTTAATGCTCTATTTTTTAAGTCCTTGTAATTTTTCCTCCTTGTATCCTCCTTATCTTTTGTATCGGAACCTTTGGGCCTTTGAGCCTTTATATAAGAAATTTCTTTCATCTGTTTTGGTCCCGATAATCGTTTGCACTATTTAAAGCGACTTTAGATCCGTTACTTAAAACTTTCTGATGCATCACTTAAGATGACTTCATACATCCTTCCGATGCTTTACTCGGGACTTCACCACTTAAGGTTTCTCGTCCATATCACTCAATGTAATTTCGTATGTCTTTCGCGACATTTTCCTCGGGACTTTACCACTTAAGGTTTCCCATCTATGCCTTTTAAAGCAGTTTCGTACATCACTTAAGATGATTTTTCGCACCTCTTAAGGCTTTTATCGCGCCATTTCTAGACGACTTAATCGTACCCCTTAGGGCTTTTATCGCGTCTTTTTAGACGACTTAATCGTACCCCTTAAGGCTTTTGCCGCGTCATTTCAGACGACTTAATCATACCCGTTAAGACTTTTTGCTGCATCATATAGACGACTTACGCGGACCCGTTTAGGGCTTTTTCGTACCTAGGCTTTTGGTTGCATCATAAAGACGACTTACTCATACCCCGTAGGGCTTTTGTCCGTACCTCGAAAGGCTTTTTATCGCGCCATAAAGGTGACTTACTCGTACCTCGTAAGGCTTTTATCGTACCTCGAAAGGATTTTGTCGCGTCCTTCAGGACGTCTTACTGACGGTTAGAATAAATCTAAAAGTAATTTGATCGGAAGCAACTTCTTTTATTAACAACTCAAAGTTTTGCTTACATCGGATCGATAGATAACTTGCGCCATTCGCTGCGGCTTAACATCACGCACCTCTAAAGGCGACTTAATATCAAACATGATACGTCTTCAAGTGTGCGCCACTGAAGGAATGTTTCAACGTCTTGCCATCAAGGTCTTCTAGCTTGTATGCATTCGGGGCTGGCATCCCTACGATCTTGTAAGGTCCCTCCCATTTCAGCGATAGCTTGTTTATCCGATCTTGATGAACGAACTCGTTTCTCCGCCAGACAAGTTCTCCAACGAAGAATTGTCGGGACTTGACACGCCGATTATAATATCGGGCTGTTGCCAGACGCATCCGAGCCTGAATTTCGTCAGCCTTCCACCTTTTCTCCTCTAGCAAGTCTAAGTCTAGACGTCTCATTTCCTCGTTTGTGAGAGGTTCATAATACCTCCTGCGATGGGACGCCACCGCTATCTCCACGGGGGCAACTGCCTCCGTGACATAGGCAAGGCCAAACGGAGTTTCCCCTGTCGATTGCTTGGGTGTTGTTCTAACAGCCCACAGCACGTTTTCAAGCTCATCTAGCCAATGACCCTGCAGGGCGTAGACTCTCTTCTTCAAGCCATCCATCACGATTTTGTTGGCTGATTCGACTTGGCCATTAGTCTGAGCATGGTGGACGGAAGCTGTCCGATGCTCAATGTTCAATTCCTCCAAGTACTCCTTCAACTGAGCCCCATTGAACGGAGGGCCATTATCGCTGATCAACACTCGAGGAACCCCATACCGGGATAGGATCTGAGTTTGAAGGAACTTGAGGATTTGTTGACCCGTTGTCTTGGCCAACGCCTTAGCCTCTATCCACTTCGAGAAGTAATCGATGGCCACGAGTAAATACTTGCACTGACCTTTTGCTTGTGGAAGAGGTCCCACCAAATCAATGCCCCACTGCGCGAAGGGCCAAGCACTCCTAATGGACAATAAGTCCGCGGCAGGAGCCACGATATTCGGAGCGTACCTCTGGCATGCATCACAGGATTGGACCATTGCTGTCGCTTCCTTGTTCATCGAAGGCCAGTAGTAGCCTAGATTCAACGCCTTCCTCACAATGGATCGGGCCCCTTCATGACAGGCCGCGACTCCCTCGTGCAGCTCTCTCAGGATCCGATTCGTATCAGGCTCCGCAACACATTTCAGAAAAGGCTTTAAATGCCCCCTCTTGTATAACTGGTTGTCCACCATCACGTAGTTGCTCGCGATTCGACGCAACCTAACCGCTGCCACTTCATCATGGGGGAGTGCCCCCGTAGTCAGGTATGTGACCATCGGGGTCATCCAGGTGGGTTTCTCTTCTTCCTCCGATCCTGTTTCAATAGCGCAAACCTCCGACGGATCGATGGTTGAGATAATTACTCTCTCCAGGAAGTGCACCTTCCGATTCTCCTCGGGGACCACTCCCAGAGCAAACTTGCTTAAAGCGTCTGCCTCCGTATTTTCTTCTCTCGGGATTTCCTCGATATCGAAGCTTTTGAAGCTTCCCTTCAAAGTCTGCACCTCGTGCAAATACTTCCTCATTGTCGGGCTCTTGGCTTCATAGTTCCCCTGGACTTGATTCACGATCAAGCTGGCATCACACTTCACTTTTAAATGATCGACTCCCGTACCCTTGGCAATTTTGAGGCCCGTGATGAGAGCCTCATACTCAGCTTAATTGTTGGTGGCCTTAAACGTCAAGGCCAAGGCATATCGCAAGGGCTCGCCTCCACCGGGCGGTATCAATACGAATCCTGCCCCTGATCCTTCTACACTCGATGAACCATCAGTGTACATCTCCCAAGTGTTCTCCTCTTTTGGTTGTTCTGGCTGTTCTGCTATCGGGACCTCCATGGTTGCCCCCTCTGCGGGACCTGCTTCTTCCAGATCGGGTGCCGTAGACTCAGCAATAAAATCTGCCAATGCATGGCCCTTAATAGCAGTTCTCGGAGCAAAATGAATACGGAACTCCGTAAGTTCGATGGCCCATTTCACCAATCTCCCCGACTCCTCCGGTCGGTTCAAAAAGTGCTTCAAGGGCTGATTAGTGAACACCGTAACCTCGTGGGCATGGAAGTAAGGTCGTAGCTTTCGAGCAGCAACAATCAACGCAAAGAGATACTTCTCAATAGCGGGATAATTCATTTCAGATTTGGCAAACGCCTTGCTTACATAATAAACAGGCACTTGGTTGCCCTTGACAATCTTTATTAAAACAGAACTAACAGCAACCTCAGAAACAGCCAAATAGAGATAAAGCGGCTCGCCTGGAACCGGTTTTGCCAACGGCGGGAGGGTACGGAGGTGCTGCTTGAGTGCTTGGAATGCTTCCTCGCACTTGTCGGACCATTCAAATTTCTTGTGGGCCCTTAGCACATCAAAAAATGGCATGGCTTTGTCACTCGCCTTGGATAGGAATCGATTCATCGCGGCCAACCGGCCATTCAACACTTGAACCTCCCGATGAGTCTTCGGAGACTGCATCTCCTCGATTGCTCGCAGCTTCTCGGGATTCACCTCGATCCCTCTTTGGCTCACCATGAACACTAGGAATTTCCCCGAGTTCACCCTGAAAGCGCACTTGTCCGGATTCAAACGAACTTGATGAAACTTCATCCGCTCAAACGCCGCCGCCAAGTTTTGGACATGGTCTCCTGCCTGTCGGGACATCACTAGCATGTCATCCACATACGCCTCCATAGTCTTTCCCAGCATGTCCCCGAACAACTTGTTCACCATCCTCTGGTAGGTTGCTCCAGCATTGATCAGTCCAAAGGGCATGACGTCGTAGTGATAGACGTCACTATCAGCATAGAAGGCTGTATGGGGGGCATCCTCCTTCGCCATCTTGATCTGGTTGTAACCAGAATAGGCATCCATGAAGCTCAGCAGCTCATGTCCCGATGTGGCATCCACCAACTGGTCAATCCTCGGGAGCGGATAGCAAGCCTTTGGGCAGGCTTTGTTCAAGTCGCGGAAATCGACACACATCCGCCACTTCCCGTTACTCTTTCTCACCAGGACTGGGTTAGCGACCCAAGTCTGGAATCGGAGCTCTTTGATGAATCCAGCGTCGAGCAGTCTGCCCACCTCTTGCTGGATCGCGACCCTCTTATCCGCGCCCATCGGACGCCTCCTCTGCGCGATAGGCTTGATCGCGGGATCAATCTTCAATTCGTGCACAATCACGTCGGGGCTGATTCCTGGCATATCACTCGGGGACCAGGCAAACAACTCCTTGAACTTCAGGAGCTCGATCAACTCTCGGGCTCTTTCCTCCGACAAGGCAGACCCGATCTTCACCTTCCTTCGAGGTCCATCAATCTCAACCTCCTTCAGATCCTCCATGGGGGCGGGCCGCCCAAACTCCTCTCGAGGGTCGGCATCAGTTTGCAGGACAGCCATGGCTTCCCTTCTTCTCCTTCGGGTGGCATTCACATAACACCTTCGTGACGCCACCTGGTCACCCTTGACCTCTCCGACCCCATTTTCAGTCGGGAACTTCATCTTCTGGTGGACGGTTGAAGCAACTGCCATGAGAGGGTTGATGGTGGTCCTCCCGATAATAGCATTATATGTTCCCGCGGATTCTACCACAACGAAATCCACGTTCCGCCGTTCCATCTTCCAGCCGCTACCAAACTCCACCGGTAAGGTAATCATTCCCAATGGATAGGAAGTAGATCCAGAGAATCCCACCATTGGGAAGTTCACCTGCGTCAGGTCCTTCTTCGTCTTTCCCATGGCCTCCAGGGCGTCCATGAAAAGAATGTCGGAGGAGCTCCCTCCGTCTATCAGGATCCGCTTCATCTCGAATCCGTCCACGTCCAAGGTCACGACCAAGGCGTCATCGTGGGGGCTTTCCACGCCTATCAAATCCTCCGCTGAGAAAGAAATCACCATTTATTCCTTCACAGTCCACGACCGGGACCTCTTGCCTAGTACCACAGCAGCAGAGATGCGGGAAGCATAATTCTCCCGAGAAGCAGAGGTGTCACCTCCCGCTGCCATTCCTCCGTGGATGACGTTAATGGTCCCCCGCCTCTCCTTACGGGCACCAGAACCGGAGGCTTCCAGCTCGACCTTCTTCTTCTTTGGAGATCGATCACGGTACTTGGAGCGGGACCGCGACCGAGTTTTAAAACGGGATCGGCACCGTCCCCTTCCGACGAACTCCTTCACCTTCCCCTTCTAGATCAGCTTCTCTATCTCCTTCTTCAGCTCCCGACAGTTGTCTGTGTCGTGACCATTGGCTCGATGGTACCGACAATAACGATCAGAGCGGCCTCCCAAGAACTCTCCTTCCTTCCTCGGGGGGTATCGGGCGAGACCCTGCCGATCCATCACGACTAGCACGGAAGTCATCGAACTATTTGATGGATATACGCCCAATTTGAACCCGTTGACTACCAAATCGTTTTATTTTTATCACCCCGTTAATGATTGTAAATCGAATCTTCAACCCGAACACTTCGCGAAAACACCAACGGTCCAGACGAGGCCGAAGCGCTCGTCCGGCCAAGTTAGACTCACCTAGGTGAGGTCGGGTGGCCACACCCGACCTCCCCTAGGGGAGATCGGGTCAGCCAACCCGATCTCCCCTAGGAGGGGTTGGGTGGCCTCACCCAACCCCTACCCTTGGGGGTCGGATTTTCCTTCCCCCCAAGGGCCCCGGCACCATTCTCGGACTCCCATACTCGGTTTATTCCGCCAACCTTCTCCGTATCCTAAGGTCTTAATTATGTGTTTAAAGGTTAATTAACTGTGTTTAAAGGTTAACGATGTCATTAAGCCACCTTAATGACACTGTTGCCTATAAATACCACACCTCCACTATTCATTCGATCATCTTGGCAAGTTGCATAATTTTGCTCTGACATCTCTCTAGCTTTATCTCTCTAAAACCGTACTGACTTAGGCATCGGAGAGGGTTCATCAGGCACCACCCCCCCCCTCTGTGCCTGGTATTGCCCCTCTTGCAGGGCGAGAGGAGAAGAGAAGCTAAGGACGGAAGGACACGAGCTAGGACAGCATAACCCGAGAGCACCGAATCCGCAACATCTCCAGTGAGGAACGAGACTTGAGTCGACCGCCCGTTGACCCTAGACTCGGAACCTAACACTTGGCGCCGTCTGTGGGCTTCGGACAGAAAGCCTGGCAATAACAAGAGCAATGACGAACAGCATGGTGTCTAGGCACCACCGCCCACCTGGGGGCAATAGGCGAGGGAGAGAGCCTATACCCCCCAGGAAGGCAGCCTAACCCAGGGAAACTGCCAGTGCAACCAGAACCTCAAGTAACCCCACAGGCTCCCCAACACAACAACCATGAGGGAGGACCCTCACGCCCAGCTGGGGCTGAGTCCTCCACAGCCTCAACCCCTTTGGCAAGGAGGCCACAGAGAGAGAGGGAGCAACAGGGAGTGCCATCCCAACACACGGCACCTCCTGAGGGATATTACTATGAGGCGCAACCCCAAGGATATCCGTATGGGATGCCGGCCCAAAGAAATGACAACCGCGCCCACACAACATACACAAGGCCGGCATACAGCCAGGGACAGAAGCTCATGAAGAGGAACAGATCCCAACGGAAGAACGCCACTCGCACCCTCGAGCAGGGCAGCGAGAGGAGCAAAGAAGAAAGTACCAAGAGCCACCGCCAGAGGGAAGGCAGCAATTCGTGCCTCCTAGGCAACAGCAGAACGCCAGGGCATACACCCCTCTGGGGGCAGATAGACAGGCAAGACCTCCAAGGAGGCATGTATTCAACCAAGTACCCCAACAGGGACATACACCGCACTAAGGGAGGACATACATGCCATACCAACAAGGATATAGGAGTTCCAATATCCACCCTGGCAATGAACACATACAGTCCGTATCACCACAGACATGACTAAGGGACATACCAGGGAAAGCTCAAAGGGAGGGACATAGTCCCAACAACACAACAAGGAAACCACCTACCCATGATACAGCACGACAGATCCAAACCCCTTGTGCATGACAACCCTTGGCACACATCCCCCTAGGACAGGGGAGGAGTTGAAAAGACAACGATTTGAACAGGGGACTCATAGAGTACCACACCACGTTAGCACATAGCTACTACAATGGGAAGTCTCATGGAGAGACAGTAGAGTGAGATCGCACATAGCATACATGAAGGATACACCTCCACCTAGTTCGCCTTGCAAGGATGCGACCTTATATTCCTCAAGTGGAAGAAATACACACAGACTAATGGAGGAAAACAGCTACATTACCAAGGAAGCAGGGGATATCAACACCCCCACACCCATATCCTTCCCATATCCTCTTATTTAATTTAACTGCATAACAAGTCAACTCCCTAAAAGGGGTAGATTTTGATACTTGATATCAACATGTTTTCCAAGAATGACCATACCGGACGCCTTCGGGCTCCGTGATATATATATATACACAGGTGGACCACTAGAAGAGTCCATAAAACGCCGCCGCCATCCAAAAGATACACAAAGAACATATCTCTCAATCTCAAAGGGAACCTATAAGGTCAAGACTCTGGGAAAGATCACCAAGAGGGATGGTTCACTTCTAAAAATAAGTTGAGCACTCCCAACAACCTATAGAGGAACTACCATGAAGGCCACAAAGGATTACCCCTACCATAACCTTCCACTAAGCATCCTAGGGCCAAGTCCGTCAAAGGATCCCATCGGGCATTGGTATGCAAGGGGGGCACCAGTTACAACATGCCCTCCCCACAAACGCCCATTAGCATAAAAGGGGGTAGCCGCGAACACATCCCTCCAAAAATGGAGGAAACCATATCACATGGGCAACACCCACCATCAGAAGCAAACACCTCCAGCGGATCTTTATGATTTCACAAAATAGCCAGGAGATACAACTACACCTAGTAAGCTCATCCCAGGTAATGGAATACACTTCCATCAAAAACTCTCAAGGATACCAAGCCTAGCAAAGGAAGAATGGCGACACCATCATCAAGCTTTTAAAATGGGATATGGAAAATATAGTATCTCCACACAATGATATATTAGTCATAAGAGAGGGAATCACCAATTTTGACATGAAGAGAACCATAGTGCATGAAGGGAGTCCGTCAGACATCTCCCATGACCAACCATTGATGATACTAGAGAAGAGTCAGGCATACCTAATACCAAAGGACCCCCTACTAATAAAGGTGGTCAGAACATCAACACACCCATTAGGGACACGGCACTGCATATGAACTAGGAAGTGGGATGGAACACATATCCTTACAAGTATCCTTACAAGTATCCTTGCATTTATCCTTGCAAAAATAAACTCCATAGATAAAGAGGTTATCTAATAGATGACTATGTCTCTGTTCTCAAAATATGATCCTAACCCGGAGATCATTGGACTCCATATTATATATGCAATGAATAACATGTTCATCAAAGATAGGTACACGAAGATTCAAGACAGCGCCTTAAAGATTAGGCGCATACCTCTACCAAGTACAACACATTTGAGTGTTCATAAACACTCCTCCGCCATCTCACAAAAAAGGAAGGCAACCAAGGACACGAGTCCTAATAGAAGAGCTCAAAAGCTTGGGGAGTAAGGTTTCAAGATCGACCCTCACACTAGACGCACATCCCGATCAACCACCTTGTCTGCAAATGATAAGACATTTAACTCTGGCATCCCATCAAGAGGAGAACACTGATAAAAGGGGCACTAGAAAAATATCCCGCCTTTAAGGCCATACGTCGAATACATGATGAATGAAGGTTATGACAAAACAAAAAAGGAGGGACTTGTCAGCTCAACACACCTCAAACACGTATACGTACGCAATACAAATGCAGCCTCTAATGAAGTTATCCAACAAGGAATAGCCAATACGGGGGAAAACCCACAGAAAATCATGGAGCATCACCTGCAAACCTAAAGGAAAACGCCTTTTTTAGATTCAAGTCCTAATTCAAAGAAAGTCTATAATCAAGATTCAAGGTGGGAGGAGCATGACCAATGGACACCCCCTAAAGGCATTGAAGAATACTCCAATGTGAAGGAAAAGGCAAATCACACTAAGTGCCACAACACTCCAAGAAGATTATCACAGCCCGGTCAGACCCCCCCATGCACGAGCAAAGAGCATGGATTAGATTGACTAGTCTGAAACACACCTACGAGATTAACAACTCAAGACACCATTCTATGAGAGAGCTTTTCAACCTAAAACACAAAGAAGGGGAGGAAAGAATTTACAAGCACCCCTAGGATACAAACACTGCCGCATCCTGGTTATCAAGAGAATGAAAATCACCCCCACCCACCCAAAGCAAAAACTCTCCACCCAACCTCTAAAGATACATCCGACAAAGGCATTATCCAAACCATGCCTATGACTGAAACAAGCAAGCATGAGAAAGAGTAAATCCTACAAGGGACACTCATCGCATTCAAACAAGCAGACAAGGGAGCCCCGGGCATAAGGGGTACCCAACCAAGAAAATGAACTAGGGGCCTTCAACGGCCAAATATGAAAGGCGGTATGACCACCAAGCAACTTGGGGGGCACCAAAACGAATAAGTGCTTGGTAGTCCACCTAAGTATAAAAGAAGAGATTAGAGGCAGAAAATCACAAGAAAATGCAATACCACTTCTCCCAGAAGAGGTCACATAAGAGGAAAACATCCTCAACTCCCTGCACGAACTCGTCCTAAGTTGGCAACACACAAACATCGCCCTCGAAAGGGGATCCCCCACATTGAAGAAAAAGCGTGGTAATAGACAATATCATAGAAGGAAAAGTCAAGTAAAGACTCGAAAAGCATACCAAAGACGCACCCTACATGAGAAGGGACATAAGATAAGGTAATATTATGAGCCCTCCGGGAGCCAATCCCGCGAACACATTCGACGCCCCCAAGAGCGTATCTTGAGAGTAGTTCTAAAACTACGAACCTTGTGCCCTCCGGGAGCCTATCCCACGAACAGATTCGACGCCCCCAAGAGCGTATCTTGAGAGTAGTTTTTATACTACGAACTTCGACGCCCCAAGAGCATATCTTGAGAGTAGTTTTTATACTACGACCTTCGACGCCCCCAAGAGCGTATCTTGAGAGTAGTTTCAATACTGCGACCTTCGACGCACCAAGAGCGTATCTTGAGAGTGGTTTCCAAAAACTACGAATTTCGACGCCCCCAGGAGCGTATCTTGAGAGTAGTGTTCATACTACGACCTTCGACGCCCCCAAGAGCGTATCTTGAGAGTAGTTCCTATACTACGACCTTCGACGCACCAAGAGCGTATCTTGAGAGTGGTTTCCAAAAACAACGAATTTCGACGCCCCCAGGAGCGTATCTTGAGGTAGATTTGCAACCTACCAGATTCGACGCCCCCAAGAGCGTATCTTGAGGTAGATTTCAAACTACCAGCTTCGACGTCCACCAGGAGCGTATCTTTGGTCTAACTTGTGCCCTCCGGGAGCCTATCCTGTGAAACGTTAAGTGCCCTGCGAGAGCCAGTCTCGTGAACAGATTTCGACGCCCACCAGGAGCGTATCTTTGGTCTAAATTGTGCCCTCCGGGAGCCTATCCCGTGAAACGTTAAGTGCCCTCCGAGAGCCAGTCTCGTGAACAGATTTCGACGCCCACCAGGAGCGTATCTTTGGTCTAACCTGTGCCCTCCGGGAGCCTATCCTGTGAAACGTTAAGTGCCCTCCGAGAGCCAGTCTCGTGAACAGATTTCGACGCCCACCAGGAGCGTATCTTTAGTCTAACCTGTGCCCTCCGGGAGCCTATCCTGTGAAACGTTAAGTGCCCTCCGAGAGCCTGTCTCATGAACAGATTCGACGCCCACCAAGAGCGTATCTTTGGTCTAGCAATACCATACATACCATTCAATGGGTATCAGAAGGAAGCATTACACCATACTAAGAAGGATCCCATGAGAAAGTAATTTCAAAGTAAAGTGATATGAAGAACACATAATGTTTTTTCATGATGAGATAGCAGGTATGATGTGAAGGAAAACACAAAAGAAAGATAAAGAAAGGAAAGCATATACAAAGGAGAAGTCCATGACCAAAGGATCATATACAGAAGCACAAGAGGTTATCATGAAAAGTAACGAGTTATCCTACCATCCATATCACAAGTCAAGAGAGAACCCAACACCACCAAGAAGGATAGCAAAGACATGAAATCCAAAGTTCAAGGCTCTCAAAATAAACTCGACCCATCAAGAAGAGAATTGCCTTACAAGTCGCACAAATCAACCTCCGACAAACGTTATTGTTTTGCATGTCGCCCTCGCGTGACCTATGCTCGTATCAGACTTGAACATCGTCAAGCACAACTCATGAAGGAGACATCTAAAGAGCATAAAGGATACAACATCCGACAAGACGAGACATCGGGACCTAACCCAACAAACATAGCCTAAACAAAAGGCAACTATAGCAATGACGGCTCTCCAATGAGAAAGGAATACTAAAGCACAATTCCATACATCGTGATGTGGCTATCATGTCCACATACCCTGAAGTGGCTATCATGTCCACATACCCTGAAGTGGCTATCATGTCCACGTACCCTGAAGTGGCTATCATGTCCACGTACCCTGAAGTGGCTATCATGTCCACACACTGCGAAGGGGCTATCATATCCACACACCAAGACCATCAAGTCCACCACAAACCTAAAGAGCCAACACCCAACCTCAAAAGGAGATTCAAGAAAAAGGCAAAAACAACACCCTTCATACGCTCATCAAAGGTAGGCACTTATATTTCAACCCATTGAGGGATACTAGGTATGAGACGTCCCCATTATGAAGACAACCTCCATGTCTCATGAAATCAACCATGAAGCAAAGAATCACGACAAGCACTATTGAGGGCATATAACAAAACGATCCCCACAACGATCACAACTACGATACTAGTAGAGGCTAACTCAAGAGCAGTCTCCACCAAACTCCAAAGCAAGAATTTGCTATCTTAATCAGAGCCATGGCAAGAGAAAAGAACCTCAATAAAAGGCGATGATCACACCCATCACCAAAAGGAAAATCTTCAACGCAGAGGTTAATAACATAACCCATAGGAAAGCCAAAGACACCTTCGAAAGTCGTCAAATCTACATGAAGATGAAATGAACCTGAGACTCGGCCCCTCGGCTGGGGGGCAGAGGATAGAGAAGAGACGTCAAGACCTATGATCACCCCATCGCCAGCCACAGGTTGTTTCCCTTCGTCAAGTAAAGAGGGCACCTCTTCAACCACTACCTCCTCATCATGAGAGGGAGTCAGCAAGGGGGCACTTGAAGGAGAGCCCCTCGCGGTTTCCTTCTCCTTGGCAGCCGAGGGCCCGACCTCATAGTCAGGTTTCCACGCCTCAGATTTAGATTGACTTGAACTCTCGCCCACCGCAAGAACCCATTCAGTAACTAGAGGCGAACGTTCTAACAACAAGAAGGAAGCAACATGAGAACAATCATAAGTATATCACAAAGAAAAGAGAATGGAATGAGAACATACTGGAAGCATTAGCAGCCTTCCCTGACTTAGAAAATTTCTTGGCCTTATAAGCAGAACTAGAGGTTTCTTCCCTCATCCGATTCAACGGTACGTTCGGAACGCTCTGCCTACACCTTATATGTTTCTCCATGAAATCAACCTACAAGGGGTCATACGAGTCCCCGCCTCATACGAGTCCACCTCGGACACTCAAGACACAGGACAGTCAGATTTGATCTGACTACCTTAGAAAACGATCTTCAAGGTCTCCCTGTCTGAAGAAGAAAGCTTCCCAAAAGTGAGTCATCTATACGAGCAACCAACGCAAAGATCGACCCTTACTCATGGAGGGGCGAGATACGCCTACTACGGGGGCAACCTTAGCACCAAGGGAAGAGGGCGAACTTTTAGTTTCCCCAAATGGAGCAACGCTCCATCACTTCCGAAGGAAGGGTCAACCCTTAACACATGTCCATAGACCCCTTCGCTCGCGGCGGTAAGAAGAAAGCTTGTAAGCATTTTCACCCTCACTTTTATGGGGAACAAATTGCAGGGTAAAGGTCAAGAGCTATACACATGTTCCAACGAATGAAGGAAAAATGTTACACATGCCGAAGGTCGAGGTTAAGGGACAATGCTCACGCTAGTACGAGGGAGGCGGAACGTTGTGTCCCATTGAGTGACAGAGTTCCCACTCTCAGGTAAAGGAGAGGTCTATGCTCTCACCTTTGCACTTATGCTCATATTCATGATTAACATCTACAGGTACATCAATGTCATCACTCATGCTTATACCCACAACCCGTCCAAACATACATACATGTTCATGCTTGCACTCATATGCATGCCCACGTATACACTCCCGTATGTTCAAACATTTAGACGTCCATGTACATGGCCGCCATATATTCATGCATACATTCATGACTACAATCGCAGCATGTCTCTACTCACTCCCATCCTTATGTTCCTACTTGCATGTATGCTAGTACACATCCTCATGTTCATGATATGTCCATGTTCACTCCTAGTTAACATCCTATAGGCATATTTTCTAGTATCCCATACTTAGAAAAATTTCGGACCAAAATTGAAATTTTCCTTCACTTAGACAAATCCCAGCATAAAATTGGAGCATGAATCGCCTAGCTGTATTCGTATTGCATCCCTATGCGAGCATGTATTTTTCGAGTATACACACTCATGGCGGTGTTAAATTTATTATTTCCACCTCAGACGGACACGTGCTTGGACACGTGCCCGTGCTATTCTGACATTTGCAATTCCTCTATCTTATAAGACTGGGGGCAGAGTCAGAGATACATATCCATGGGTAAGTAAGGACTCCGACAAAAGGTAAAATCTCGGCTTCAAATTGCGCGTGTCATACCATCCTAAAATAGAGTTAATCAAGGGTCAGGCCATTGGTTGACTCGGGGGCATGTGATGGATATACGCCCAATTTGAACCCGTTGACTACCAAATCGTTTTATTTTTATCACCCCGTTAATGATTGTAAATCGAAACTTCAACCCGAACACTTCGCGAAAACACCAACGGTCCAGACGAGGCCGAAGCGCTCGTCCGGCCAAGTTAGACTCACCTAGGTGAGGTCGGGTGGCCACACCCGACCTCCCCTAGGGGAGATCGGGTGGACCAACCCGATCTCCCCTAGGGGAGATCGGGTCGGCCAACCCGATCTCCCCTAGGAGGGGTTGGGTGGCCTCACCCAACCCTTACCCTTGGGGGTCAGATTTTCCTTCCCCCCAAGGGCCCCGGCACCATTCTCGGACTCCCATACTCGGTTTATTCCGCCAACCTTCTCCGTATCCTAAGGTCTTAATTATGTGTTTAAAGGTTAATTAACTGTGTTTAAAGGTTAACGATGTCATTAAGCCACCTTAATGACACCGTTGCCTATAAATACCACACCTCCACTATTCATTCGATCATCTTGGCAAGTTGCATAATTTTGCTCTGACATCTCTCTAGCTTTATCTCTCTAAAACCGTACTGACTTAGGCATCGGAGAGGGTTCATCAGGCACCACCCCCCCTCTGTGCCTGATATTGCCCCTCTTGCAGGGCGAGAGGAGAAGAGAAGCTAAGGACGGAAGGACACGAGCTAGGACAGCATAACCCGAGAGCATCGAATCCGCAACATCTCCAGTGAGGAACGAGACTTGAGTCGACCGCCCGTTGACCCTAGACTCGGAACCTAACACTATTGATGGGAGTGCTACGACCCTCGCGGCTGTCCTTCTTCGGAGGACGCCTGTCGTCCCTTCTCTCGGGGCGGCCACGGCTCTTACTTCCCTCTGATTTGTCGCTCCTTTTGCGATCATCCGACAGCTTGGACGATGTCTTTCCTCTTCCTGACTTCGGAGGATCAAGCTCTCCGGCAGCAATCTTCGACTCCTGCACGTCGATCTGCTGTTTCACCCTCGCTTGTAGGGCCTCCATACTCCACACAGCCTTCGCGGCTACGCTGTGCATCAGATCGGACCCATATGGAGCAGTCAGGAAGGAAGGTTCGGATGGTCTCTCCCTCCGATATCTCCTCGTCGATCTCCGCAGCACTAGCAGTGAACCGTTGGTAGTAGTATGCCAATGATTCGTCGGATCTTTGCACCACTTGGGTCAGAATCTCACGCTCTTCAGGAGATGCCTCCGACCTTGGTATTGCTTGATGAAGTGATCGTGCATATCAGCCCAGCACGTAATACTTCCTGGCGGTAGGCTGAAAAACCAGGTAATGGCCCTTTCTCCCAGGGTGATCGGGAACAATGAGCACACGAGGTCATCATTCGAGGTCCTACCCATACAGGCCTGGACATGCCTCTGAACATGGCGGACCGGGTCTCCTTCACCATCGTACTCCTTGATGGTCGGGATGCCTAGCCCTGGCGGGGCGACGGTATCTAGCAGTCGTGGAACAAAAGGATGACTGGATCGATCCCTCAGCTCCGATGTCATTTGCTTCTGGTCGCCCATGCAGATGTTGACAATCTTCACCACCTAATCGGGGTAATGGGGCCATTCAAGGGAATGTTCCTATGTTGCACTGGTCCGGGACCATCCACCACGAACTTCTCCGAGTGCGTGGGTTCCTTACCCCTATTCCTGGGCTGAACCTCCTGAACCTCCTGTTCTTCTGGAACCTCCCTTGGAGGCGGTGGAGGTAGCTCTTCTCGCGGGGGCAACTCCACTGCCCTCCTGGCAGCCTCTCGTTTATCCAACAGAGCCTCCATGGCCGCCAAGAACATAGGCATAGCATCTGCTACTGCTTTGGCCAACTCCGAGTTTGAGGAAGAGCCTACTTCCCTTCGCGGGATTTCCTCTCTGTGCTCCACCGGGTTTGGGGGAGCATCCACCTCCCTACGCGGGATATCTTGCATGTTCACCTCTGTGTCTCGGATTGAGACCTCATAAGCATCGCCATGCCCCCCTGTTTGAGAAGCAGCGGGGTGCTCACTTTGTTCAGCAGCATGCTCCAGCAACGGGGAATCCACAGTTCCAGCGGGGCGAGAACTACCGGCCTGGACTTGCTTCTTCTTGCCACCACTGGCCATTGATCTAGTAGAAACTATTTTGGCTTTTCGTTCAGATTCCCACAGACGGCGCCAATGTTGGATCACGGGCAAAGCTCCGTTACGTTCTTGACGGAAAGCTTGAACTCCCGGGCTCCGCGCAATCCTGGAAAAGGGGATGACCTGGGTGGTGACCCAGAATCCCTCTCCGATGCCTAAATGAGTATGTGATCAATGGGGTGGTAAGCAGTAATCTAAGCTTGTATCAGAATGTGTTTTCTGAGGTAACCTCCTCCTTTATATAGGAGGGGAAGTTACTCAGTTACCTGTGACCGCGCCTGGCCGTTTTACCCATGATTCCGCATATCTCGTTCGGGATTCCGTATATCTCGCCCCACGCTCCGCGTATCTCGGGCACGCCCTGCGTATCTCGGGGGAGGTTATCTGTATCTTAGCCGCCTTCCCACTACTCTATCTAGTAGGCGGGTTTCTCAGTCTTATCCTCTGATCACAAGTCCCAACTCCTGTCGGGGACTCCAGAGTTATCTCATTCTAGGTCACCACCCAGGACCCTTTGTCTCACGAGACAGGTCCAGCCTCCTCAGGGCTTTATTATCGTGGCCTTTGCTAAGGCATATCGGGGCCTACTCAGAGGCTTCTTTATCAGGAGCATTCAGCTCATATATCGGGACCGCTAAGATCGGGACCCTTCATACTGGGTTTCTGGGCCTTCCAGGCCTTTTCACGAGGCCCACTGGACTTACTCGCCGTCTAATGACTGTTAACGGGGCTAACGATTACATCGGAACCCATCAATTACCAAAATTCCCTTATGTTCTCTGTTATTCTAAAGTCATCCTCAAATTCCATCGTCTTCATTTTAAACTCTTTAAAATTTACTTGTTAAAATTAGTCACGATGTACAATGATGCTAACACCAGTTTCAGTATTGCAGACAAAAGTAGTAAAATCACATCGACTTTGGTAAAAAAATCATTCCATCTCTTTTAGTAATCAGCAGCAAAAATATGAACACCAATAGCAACCAGTATAATCTGCTCTGTTAGCATATGGTGATTGGGCGCCGTAAATGGAAGCCCATTAATATGTATATGTTACCTAAGAAATTGGGTAAATGTCACATTAGAGAAATAGGGCTTGACCCAAATCTCAATTGACATGAGATGCCTAAAATTGGGCCTACCTTATACTACATAGGCCGGCCGAACTTAACAAGGGGCAAAGTGGACTTTTGTCCACTTTGCTCATCCTATAAATAAGGGGTGTTAGAGTTTTTAATAGGGTAATTTCACAATTCCTCATTTGTGGTGATTTAAGAGAAAAACCCTCCTCCCTAAATACCTAGTTCGGCCGAACCTCACCTTCACCCAAGGGTGTGCCAATTTGCTTCGAGCAAACACATCTAAGATCCGTCCCTGCCAAGAATCGATCAGAGGCTTTGCTGTGGAGACTATACCGCGTAGGGCTTCCTTAACAAGAACTTTTAAGGGTTCCGTCCCGTGGATCGAGAACTCCCTCGACAAGATCGTGGGACTACGGAAAAGGTTTAAGGTATGTGCACATCTTCCGCTGCGTAATTCTTATTACAAGCATGTACCTGTGTTTATGTTTCCGTAGTAATCTGCCCCGTAATCCAACAATGGTATCAGTGCCTGTGTTAGAAGTTCTTGATTTTGATTGGTGTTCTTGATTTTTAACATTGTTGGCCGAAATTTTTAAAGTGAAAATTAAAAAAATTCCGATTTTTATAATTGTTAGTGCCGAAATTTTAATGATGTTCTTAGTAAAATTAGATGTTCATGATCTTCAAGAAAAATATGACTTTTATCAAAATCAAACTTTGATTTGTAGATCTTGTTAAAATATGATCTTGAAATTTGACCACTTTTTCCAATTATGTGTTTCAGCCGAACTCTAGGAAAATTAAGAAGGTAAAATTTTTAATTTCTTAAGCCCCAAGTAATCAAGTTTCGGCCGAAAATATTATTGATATTGTTTACAATAATTTAATTTTTATTAAATGTGACAATATATCTATAATTGGAAATATATGGATAGGTTCACATTAATATATAGAAATATATATATAACTATCAATATATCTAGCTAATTTATAGGGATAAATATATTATTGATAGAATTAGTTACCTAAAAGATTAAGAAAATATATTGTCAGTATATTTGTTTCCCTATTAAAGATATTGACAATAAATAAATAAATATATATATATATATATATATATATATATATATATATATGGTAAGGCCGAAATTTATATATATATTGTTAATTGATTTACATCTTACAGATAGAATTTTGACAATAAATATATATATAATATATATATATATATATATATATACATTTGCAATATCATAAATTATTTTACATAGTTAATAATTCTTGGAGGCTAAGTTAAGTTTTTAGTGGACTTTAAAACCCTACTCAGCCCACAAGATTATTTCAGCCGAACCCTATGGTTTTAATGGGTCGGTCCAATTTGCAAAACCGGATAGGATTAAAACCAAACAGGATTTTCTTAATCGGTTCGGCCTAGTCGGGTTGGGTCGAACCGGGGTAAATAAGTGGACCTAACCGAACCGGTTTTGAGTGTTGAACCAAACCGAAATCCTATTTTATTGAACCGGTTCGGACCGGACCAGATTTTAAATAAAATCGGCCCGGATTGAACCAAATTGACTGAACCGGACCGAACTGAATTGAACCAAATTGACTGAACCGAACTGGATTTTCAAAATCGAATTTAAGTCAGTTAATAAAATGGGATGGTCAAGTTTAAAAATCCAAATGTTTTCGAAGTTTAAATAGTCTAAACAGTGCTCGAATGTTTAAAACTTTCATGTTTTGATTAAACCTTAATGCCTAGTTTCGATTATGGGGATGGATCTCGGAAATGCATGATTTAGGGACTGGATTAATTAGAGGGCTGAATTGTAATATTTTACTTTTGGTCACATATATCTAGTATAACTGTTGTCTTGACTGTGTCAAGCTAGCTGGAGTTGGGGGCGGAGCCCTGGTTAAATATATGGTTTGCGCACTAGGACAGACATGTTGTGATGGTTGAGATTGCATAGGATTCATGTCTAGAAACATGCATGATTAATTGTAAGAATGAATTGCAAGTCAGCCCCTAATATTTAAAATGTTTTAAAAACAAAAGCCAGTCGCCAAATATGCATGTTTGATGTAGAAGTTTCATGTATGACACGTATGCTTGAATGTTGAGGATGTAGCTACATGTTATAGTTTACTTAGAAAGTAGAATGTATATGCTACCATGAGTTCCTCGGAACATTAGACGCATGACGCGTATGCATGATGTGTGGTCTGGATGATGAATTTGGCTTGCTATGATAATTTACTTGTGAAGTAGAATTGTATATGCATGCGTAAGTTCCTCGGAACATTTTTTAAAATACAAAAGGGCCTTGGGAAAGCCAAGATCGGGTATGCTTATTTCAAAGTTCCTGTTCCGGTAATTTGTGAATAAAACCGTTTAAGAGATCGATCTATTGGATTGAAGACGAAGGTAATGTGAACTCTTTCACGAACCGCCTTTCCTCGGTTTACTGGCGGTTGGTTGGTTTAGATGGCTGAGGAATCATTATTTGTCGTATTCCATCTTAATAGATATCTGATGTATGAAATTCTTTCTCAAAATGTTATTGTCTCCTTGATTATTCATGATTATCAATGTGTTAGTAACGAATTACAACATAGATGGCTTCATCATGTGCTAATGAGCTTTTGATTAAGACGAACTACGACTCGTGAAGCAAATGCGTCAGTACTCTACTGGAAGGTCAAGGTCTTATAGACCACATTCAAAAGAAAATGAGCTGCCCAGATGATGGTCTCACTAAGGGACTAGCATTCACCCATTTCCAGTGGGAGCAAGATGATAAGAAAGCAAAGGAGATACTGCTGTCTGAGATGTCTCAGGACTTCCATGACGAGTATAAGGATGTTCCGATAACAAAGGACATCTGGGACGCACTCTTCCTGAAATACAGAAGTGGCATCGCTGTTATACTGCACCCACTTATACCAGCTATGAAAGATTGTCTAAACAATAACAATAAAAATGTACTCAAAAAGGTATACGAGCTCCTTCGCATGTGGAAAACATTAGAAGAAAAAAGCCAGATAGGTGAATGGGATAAAATTCAAGCCATCATCGGGATTCTTTCGAGGTCTTGGAGAGCAGCCAAGGCTTTATTGACTATTAGTGGTTCTGTGCTAGATCCTGCATCTATCCTGAAATTGAACGAGTTGGAAGAAGATCGATTAGTATCAATGTCGAAAGACATAAAGATGTCAGAACAAGCTGGGCAGAGAAAGAGGAAGAACAGGAACAAGGGGAAGAAACAACAAGCTGTCGACGATAAAATGTTGACTAAGCCTAAACAGGGCAGTCTCAGATTAAAATCCGAGATAGTCAGCGGGAACCCCAGCCCATGTCGCATAGGCAATGGTGTAGAATCCAGCAAATCGCACCCTAAAAAGATAACGATGTTGGTTATGTTATGGAAGCTTTAGTTTCCTCAACTGTTATGCTAACTAACTCAAATCCTTCTTCGATTCTTGATTCTGGCGCAACGGACCACATAGCCAACGACAAAGGACTATTTGCCAAGTTTAGACGATTGCCGAAGGATTCTAAGAGGATATACATTGACGATAACTCACAAGTTGAAGTCATAGGAGAAGGGAACTGCAAGTTGTCTATGAAAAATTGCAGGACCATACTTCTTGAAAATGTCCTTTATGCTCCATGAATTCGTAGAAATGTTGTTTCTGTTTCTGCTCTTATGAATAATAACTTTGTTTTATCATTTGAGAAGACCTTTGTACGGATAAATAAAGGAAACGTCTTATATGGACATGCACTTTCCTCTAATGGTCTCATTATCATGGATTTGAATGGAAGTATAAATTCGAATAGAATGTATGCATTGTCTTCCAGGGAAGCAGAAACTGACGCGGCTAGATGGCATGCGAGGCTCGAACATATAAGCTATGACAGAGTTCAGTCGTTAGCTCGACGAGGGGTTCTACCCAGAACTAACAACGTGGTCAAACAAACTTTCCATGACTGTTTAGCTGGAAAGTCCACCCGCAAGCCATTTGGCGAAGCACAAGGAGCCGAGTACCCATTGCATCTGATTCATTCCGACGTATGTGGACCAATGAACGTAGGGGTGGTAAACGATACTTCGTGACCTTCATAGACGACTTTACCCGTTATGGGTTTACTCATTTGATTACTTGCAAATCTGAAGCTATAGATTTCCGTTTCGGATCGTTACCATTCACTGGGACGATGATTGATAAGTAAATTGCATTTCGAATCGAATAAAATTTACTTTTATTCAATAGCTCTGAATCATATATTGACCAACTTTAACAACTTAATCGAACAAGTAAACACATTACAACTAAACCGGTATTATCACGGAATTTAAAGAAGCAGAAAGCGATAAAATAGACGAAGAGTCTTTGCCATGTTGAGCACCACACCTGAGAATAATTCACAAGTGAATTTTGTCAGACGTTGTGTTTCGAATAAAGTATTAACTACTTTATATGGAAAACGAGGCGTACCTTTAAATGCGCTTACATCTACGGTGTTTGGCACACCGGATTTTGTTTCGGCCTTTTTTGCAAGATTTACTCATCAACTTACGAATATGATCATAAAGATCTTCCGATTGGGATTCGTTGGAGGAACATTCATCCTCCGGGTCGCTTTTCGAATAGCTCAGTCGCAGTCTGAATTGTAATAATCAGACATGAGAGCCCATCATCACTTGCAAACCATGAAAGGGGAAACATCCTCATCACCTTTTGAATCCTCTTCCAAATGTCTATTTCATCTTCGGGATCGTCAGTGGTGAGTACACATCCGTCTATGCAAAGAATACCATAATACTTAAGCATTAGGTTTCTTGCGTGTGCAGCCATTCCTCCGCTGTAGCGAAAGCGTATGGTACACCAGAGGTGCAACGCACTAACGTTCACTTCGCTTTCCTCAGTTCTTTCAATCAGAGTTGCACAGATTAAATCGCGTGCTATCCGATCTTTCCGCGACATTTCACCGTAGCTGTATCTTGGACTACCAAATTCGTCAGTGTTTACCCTCCCTACTTTTGAGTCTATTCGTTCCTCAACATTTGCAGCAAGGAGTATGTTCGTAACATATCTCTCTCATTCATCATAATTGCTATCGTCAAGTTCAGTGAAGAAACGCTTTCGATCTGCCATCTATACTATGAAGACATTGATAATTATGCATAAGCGGGAAGACGGTAACTTTTTGAAAAAGAATTGCACCCATCAGATATCTATGAGATAGGAGATGTCTAATAATGATTCCTCAGACATCTAACTCAACCGGCCACCAGTAAACCGAGGGAAGGGGGGTCGTGAAAGAGTTCATATTACCGTCGTCTTCTTTCTAATAGACTGGTCTTTTAAAACGGTTTAATCGCTATAACCGGAACTTAAGGTTTTTAAAATACCTGATCTTGGCTTTCCCAAGGCCCTTTTTAAAAATGTTTCTAGGAACTCAAGTTTGCACATATAATTCTACTACACAAGTAAATTATCACGCGCATATATCATCCAAGAAACAAAACACACCTCATGCATACGCGTCATGCATCTAATGATCCAAGGAACTCATGCTTAGCACATATAATTATACTACTTAGGTAAATTAACACATGCTAATCCATCCACAACATTCATGCATACGCATCATCCGTGATTACACCAAAAAAACATGCATATTTGGTGACTGGTTACGTTTTTTAAACATTTTGGGCTGACTTGCAATTCATGCTATAAACCATCCATGCGTACTTTTAGACATGTATCCTAGGCAATTGCAATCATCACAACATGTCTATCGTAGTGCGCAACTCATTATTTGAAAACCAGGGCTCCGCCCACAATATACAGAATCCAGCTAGCTTGACATAGTCAATACGATAGTTCTAATCATGCGATAATATTAATTAAATAACAATTGCAATTCAACCCACTAAATGTCTCACCCAAAATCATGCATCTCCGAGATCCATCCCCATAATCGAAACTAGGCATCAGGTTTAATTAAAACACGAATAATTTAAACCTGTGAGCACCGTGTAGGTAATTTAAAGTTCGAAAAAAATATTTGGATTTAAAAATTTGACCATCCTATTTTAATTTAATTAGTTCGGTTCGTATTAATTCTGGTTCGGTTCATACCGGTTTGGGCCGGTCCGGTTCGGTAAAAACAGTTCGCACGGACCAGTTCAGTTTAAAATAGGATTCGGTTTGGTTCGTTACTCAAACCGGGTCAGTTCGACCAATATTAGTTTCCCCGGTCCGACCTAACCCGAACGGGTCGGACCAATTGAGAAAACCTGGCGTTTGACCCGCTCCAGTTCGACCCGTGTGACCCGAACCCGGTTCGGTTCGGTTCACATGGTGTTCCTGGTTGGTTGACCCGACCCGGATGTGCTAAAATTGGACCCGTCCATAACCTATAAGGTTCAGTCCAAATTATTACTTGTGGGCCAAGTATGGTTTTAAAGTCCACTAAAAACTTAACTTGGCCTCCAAATAATAATTAATAATTAAATATTGTCCAATTTTCTACACACATATTGTAAGCATATGGTGATGGGCGCCGTAAATGGTAGCCTAATATATGTATATGTTACCTAAGTAAATTGGGTATATGTCACATTAGGACATTGTGCAAGGCCAAATCCCAATTGACATGAGAGACCCAAAATTGGGACTCCTTAGGTAAGCCGAATTTTAGGAGGGAATAAAGTGGACTTTTGTCCACTTTACTCCTCCTATATATATGGGGAGTTAGGGGTTTTATCAGGGTTAATCAAAATTCCCTTCAAGTGGTGTTTTGAAGCTTTAGGACTAAATTAAACAAAATAAAGTTATGAATATATTTGAGGGACTAAATTGAACAAAATTAAAATTTTAGAGTCGATCACGTGACTTGCACATGTCATTTAACGGCCAAACTAACAGCCAACCAACAGATGTACCAAAAACCTCATTTTTTCATACGTTTTGTACCAAAAGTATACAAAACTAAACATCCAGTACTAAAAGCCACATTCTGTCAAACATGTGGTATGAAAAGTACCTTTAACCCTATTATTTACCATATTTTAATTTTTTACTCAAGCTTTTCCTCCACGAGATTCCAATTTACTTTCCCTAATTTACCCCTATTTATTTTCTGCCTCTCCACATTCAACTGCCCTACGTGTCTGTTGGCACTGCTGCTAATTCCAGTGTTATCAGAACCGGACCGGAGCTCGAACCGGCCAGGCTACCGGTTCCTGGTTCACCCGATCCGACCCGGTTCGAACCCGGTCCGACCGGCCGTAACAGTAAAACGTACAAAGGCTACAGTAAACTAGTAAAGGTAGACCAGTGTCATAATAGAGTGATAATTAAAGCAATAGTAGAGAAAACAAAAGGTGAATACAAAAGATTTTCTTTCTCTCCCCTTTTTCCTTTCTCTCTCCTTCTTTCCCTCCCACTTCCCAGTCCTCTCGTGGGTCTCGCTTGACCTCCCTTCCTACTTCCATTCTTAGGTTCAAAAGAAGAATCTATTTCCCAAAAGAATAAATTGCTTCCAATTTTCAATTAATTTCTTCAGTAATTCAGAAACGAGAACCTGATTATCCCCCTCACCTCCCCTCATTCGGTTCGTGACAGAGACCCCCTCACCTCCCAAAACATTAACTCCCCATTCAGCTTCCTCCCGAGCTCCCTTCTTCTCCTTTACAAAATTACATCATCTCCCTTCCACTCTCATACTTACAAATTTTAACATGTCCTCTAAAGTTCACCCTCCTCTCTCCTCCGGCGCCGGCAACCAAGCTAACTTCCCTCCCCTAAACACACGCAACCCGGTGCTTCTTTACTCCCCGTCCAGACAGGTCCGTCTGCTTCCTGGCCTCCGACGACCCGCCGTCCACGCCCCATTCCCTCCGATCTTCTCTTCAGCCATTTGCCACTTCTTCTCTTTCCTTCTCCTTCCACTCACTGCAAAAACCCTAATTGAGTAATTGATTATTTTTTTTGGACTGAACCGGCGAACCGGAGAACCGCCCGGTCCGATGAAAACTTGCCGGTTCTCCAAAAAACCGGATATTGAACCGGGTTCGCTTACATCCTCTGGAATTATGCGAATCGGACCGTTAGAGGCACCGGTTCCGGTTCAAACCCAGTCAGACCGCCAGTCCGGTCCGGTTCTGATAACACTGGCTAATTCTCTAAAAGCATCGTCATTACATCCCTGCCATCAAATCGCTTCCAACCTTCCAACTTTAACTCTCATTCTCACTCCTAAAAACCACCATCCCGCCTTACATCCTTTGACAGACATGAAGCAGACAAATGGATTCTTGCTACTGACGGTTTTAGTAACTATACGTTTCATCGTGGCAACTCTAAATTACCACCGATGGTACCAGGAAAAAGCTCTCTTTGGGCTAATGAATGGACTATATCGTAGCTTATATGTCCCAGCCTCCAATGTCATCCGGCTGCATCAGTCTCTGCTTCCCCGGAGGATAATGCATACATTCTATTCATATCTATGCTACCATTCAAATCCATAATAAAGAGACCATAAGAGGAATAGGCATTCCCAAAGAAGACATCGCCTATATTAATGCGAACAAAGTTCTTCTCAAATGATAAAATGTAATTATTATTCATAATAGCGGAAACGGAAACAACATTTCTACGGATTCTAGGAGAAAAAAAGGACATTCTCAAGTAGCATGGTCCTGCCATTGTTCAAAGACAACTTGCAGTTTCCTACTCCGATGACTTCAACTTGTGAGTTGTCGCCAATGTATATCCTCGTAGAATCCTTTAGAAATCGTCTAAACATGGCGAATAGTCCTTTGTTGTTGGCTATGTGGTCCGTCGCACCTGAGTCAAGAATCCAAGAAGGATTTGAGTCAGTTAACATGATAGTGGAGGAAACTAGAGCTTCCATCACACAACCAACGTCGCATACCTTTTCAGGATGCGATTTGCTGGACCCTGTACCTTCGCCTATTCGACGTGGACTGGAGTTCTCGCGGACTATCTCTGATTTTAGTCGGAGATTGCCTGGTTGGCTTTGTCAACATCTTACCGCCAACAGTCTGTTGTTTATTTCCTTTGTTCATCCTCTCTCTCTTTCCTTGCCCAGCTCGTCCTGGTACTGGTTTCAGTCGAGCCTGTTCCATCTTCATGAATTTCAGCACCGATGCAAGATCTAACACAGAACCGCTAGCAGTTAGTAAAGCCTTGGCTACTCTCCAAGACTTCGGGAGGACCCCGATGATGGCTTGAATTTTATCCTATTCACCCACCTGACCTTCTTCTTCCAGTGGTTTCAACATGGCAAGGAGATCGTATACCTTTTAAAGTACACTCTTGCTGTAGCTGTTTAAGCTTTCTTCCATTGATGGTATAAGTGGGTGCAGAATTGCTGCCATGCCGTTTCCATATCTCAGGAAGAGGGCATCCCAAATGTCCTTAGTAATCGGAACATCCTTATACTCATCATGAAATTCATGAGACATCTCAGTCAGCAATATCTCCTTTGCTTTCTTGTCATCTTGCTCCCATTGAAAATGGGCAAATGCTAGGTCTTTGGTTAGACCATCATCTGGGCAGCTCATGGACTTCTGAATATGACCTATAAGGTCATTATCCTCCAACAGTGCACTGACGCGCTTTCTCCACGAGTCGTAGTTGTTCTCAATCAAAAGCTCATTAGCACAAAATGATGTCATCTATGCTGTAATTCGTTACTAAACACGTTGATAATCACACATAATCAGGGAGACAATAACATTTTGAGAAAGAATTGCGAAACATTTGGACTTTTAAAACTTGACCTCCCTATTTTAATTGACTTCAATTGGGTTTTACAAAATACGGTTCGGTTCAGTCAATTTCGGTCAGGTTTAGTTCGGTTCGGTTCGGTCCAAAAAGTCCGGTTTGGTTCCAGTCCGAAAATCCGGTTCAGTTTGGTTCGGTTCGGTTTAACCACTTTCTCCCTTTTAGTGGAGACTGAAGAAAACCCTATCCCTCACACCACAAGTTTTGGTCGAACCACCTTGAGTAAGGAGGTGCAAAATTGCTTCGAGCAAATATCCCGGAGATCCATCCTACCGAAGAATTGAAAATGCTTTTCTGTGGAGACCATTCCGTGTAGGTGATTCCTTAACAAGAATTCATACAAGAGCCGTCTGGCGGACTGTGAACACCCCTCAAGATCTTGGGTCTACGGAAAGCAAGAAACTGGTATGTGCCCCTATTCCGCTGCGTAATTAGTTTACCTGGCATGTACACTTATTTTAATCCGTAGTAACCATCCCCTAATACCCAACAGTAGTATCAGAGTCTGTGTAGGGAGTTCATGATTTTGATAAATATGGTGTTCTTGAGTTTTTAGTTAAACTGATATTCATGAAATTGAGTGTTTTTGGTAAAAATGATGTTCATGATCTTCAAGAAAAACATGACCTTTATAAAAATTGAACCTTGGATTATTGTTCTTAGTAAAATTTGATTTAGAAATTTGACCTCTAACCCTAAAATTGGTGTTTATTTCAGCCAAATATTTATTTAAAATATTTTAAAATTTTCGGCACCTGAATAATGTTTTTTGGCAGAAATTAGAGTTAGATTCACAAGATAATTGTGACATTAATTATCGATATATTCTAACATGATTTTAGGGATGTTAGATATTCTTGAAAGATATTAGTTTCCTAAAGATTGAGAAAATATATTGTTGATTGATTTATATCCCTAATATAGAATCTTGATAGTAAATATATATATACATAGTGTGCCGAAATTATCTATATATATAGTGCAAACATTGAAAATTATTTTGATAATTAATATTACTTGGTGATTTAAAATTCGTACTTAGCCCACAAGTATATTTCGGCCGAACCACATTAGTGTAATGGGCCGGTCCAATTTGCATATCCGGGTCGGGTCGGCTGACCCAGAAAACCAAAGGAACCCGATCCGGTCCAACTGGATCGACCGAACCGAACCAGGTCGGGTTCCACGGGTCAAGGCGGGTTGGGTCAACCGAACCCGAATTTTCTCAATCAGTCCGACCCATCCGGGTCAGGTCGGACCAGTAACTAATGGGTCGAACCGAACCAACCCGGTTTGCGTGAAGAACCGAACCGAATTACTATTTGTACCAAGCTGGACCGGTTTTACTGGACCGGACCGGACGGCCTGAATTGACGTGAACCAGACCGTTTTGGTCGGACCGACCCGAGTCAACTGAAAATAGGATGGTCAAATTTTAAAATCCAAATGTTTTCGAAATTTTAAGATTACCTACACGGCGCTAATAGGTTTGAAATTTTCACGTTTTAATCAAACTTGATGCCTAGTTTCGATAATGGGGATGGATCTCGAAAATGCATGATTTTGGGACTGAATCATTTTGTGGGCTGAATTGCAATTGCTATATTAATTGATATTATTGCATGATTAGAATTGCGTATTGACTATGTCAAGCTAGCTGGATAATGCATGTTGTTGGCATAGCCCTGAATTTCAATTAATGAGTTGCGCACTAGGATAGACATGTTGTGATGGTTGCTATTTCCTATAATCCATGTCTAGAAGTTCACATGATTGATTGTTAGCATGAATTGCAGGTCAGCCCCAAATATTTAAAGTCGATATTCAGTAGCTAAATATGCATGTTTGAAGTGGCGTGATCGCGCATGATACGTATGCATGAATGCTGAGGATGTAGCCGCATGTGATAATTTACTTGTGTAGTAGAATTATATATGTTTGCATAAGTTCGTTTGAACACTAGACGCATGATGTGTATGCATGATTTTTTGAGGATGTGGTTGCATGTGATAATTTCCTTGTGTTGTAGAAATATATGTGCTTCCATGAATTCCTCGAAACGTTTTAAAAAGGGCCTTGGGAAAGCCAATATCGGGTGTATGTCAAAACTACCCGTTCCGGTGAAAGCGATTAAACCGTTTTAAAAGACTTATCTATTAGAAATGAGACGTCGGCAGTGTGAACTCTGTCACGGCTTTTTCCATTGGTTTACTGGTGTTCGGGTTGGCTAGATGGCTGAGGAATCATTGTTGTTCGTCTTCTATCTAATATATATCCGATGTATGCAATTTTTTTTTTTTACAAAATGTTATTGTCTCCCTTATTGTCTCATGATTATCAATGTGTTAGTATTGAATGACACCGATGGACTCATCATGAGCTAATGAGCTTTTGAATGAGACGAACTATGACTCATGGTGCAAACACATTAATGTGCTGCTTGATGATTAGGGTCTGATAGACCACATTCGGAAGACGGTGAGTAGTCCAAATGCAGGCCTGACCGAAGGGCTATCATATACCCACTTCAAGTGGGAGCAGGAAATTTTTCTATCTGAAATGTGTTTGGACTTCAAGGATGACTATAAGGATGTTCCGGTTACAAAGGACATCTGGGATGCATTGTTCCTGAAATATGGAAATGACATTGCGGTTCATCTGCACCCACTTATACCCTCTTTAGATGAGTTTCTAAAGTGTGATAGCATCAGTGTACTTGAATAAATATATCAACTCCTCAGCAGCATCAAACTGCTTGAGGATGAGAGTTAGATGGCTGAAAGGGAAAAAATTCAATCCATAATCGGGATTGTCCTGAAGTCCTGGAGAGCAACTAGGACTGCTGAATGTCAGTAATTCCATGCTGGATCTTACATCTGCCCTAAAATTAATCAAGATGGAAGAAGCTCGGTTGGCAATGGTCATGAGAGAAACCAAAGTGCCAGGACAACCTGCTGGACAGAAGGGGAAATGGAGGAATAGGGGGAAGAAACAATAGGTTGTTGACCGTAAAACGTCGACAAAGTCTAAACAAGGCAATCTCCATTTAAATTCGGAGATAGTGTGCATGGACTCTAGCCCTCGCCGTATCAGTGACGGAGCTGGTTCCAGCAAACCGGATGCTGTCAACGTATGCGACATTGGATATGTTATGGAAGCTTTAGTTTCCTCAACTGTCATATTAACTGATTCCAATCCTTCTTGGATTCTTGACTCAGGTCCTTACTTCTTGAAAATTTCCTTTTTGCTCCTAGAATTCGAAGGTTTCCGTGACTTCTGGATTTGCTTTATCATTTGATAACTCCCTTGTTCAAATAAATAAAGGCAATGTCTTTTATGGGCATGCGTATTCCTCTAATGGTCTCATTGTTATGGATTTGAATGGAAATGAAAATTCGAACAGAATGTTTTCAGTATCATCTAGGGAAGCAGAAACTTATGTGGCCGGATGGCATGCGAGGTTATGACATATAGGCAATGACCGAATACAGACTTTAGATCATAGACGGCTTCTGCCTGGAGCAACTCATGTGGTCAAAACTATTTGTGAGGACTGTCTAGCTGGAAAGTCTACCCGAAAACCATTTGGCGAAGGACTTCAAGTCGTGTACACATTGCATTAAAGTCATTCTGACGTATGTGGACCCATGAATGTCACCGCTAGGGGTAGTAAATTTTACCCATTTCGGGTTTACTCATTTGATTACTCGTAAATCCGAGGCCATTGAGTGCTTTAAAAGCTCTCTCAACCCCGTAGAGAATCAACAGGAGCGTAATGTGAAAATCCTACACACTGATAGAGGTGGAGAATATATCTCTAATGAGTTCAACAAGTTATGCAAAGAAATAGAGATTTTCCATCATAAGACGATCCCTAATACGCCACATCATAATTGTTTGGCGGAGTGACGTAATCGTACACGCTTGGACATGGTTAGAACCATGATGTTGCAAGCTCAACTCCCGATCTCCTTCTAGGGTGACGCATTGTTGACTGCCACTCATGTAGTATACCTTGTTCATTCAAAATCGGCGGACACGACACCATATAAGCTACAGACAGGTAAAGCGATAGATCTTACCAAGCTGCGACATTGGGATTGCGCAACATACACACATCAAACCGACATCCGATTCTGCAAGTTGGGACCTAGAGGTCTGAAAAGTATCTTTATAAGGTACTCCGAGAAATCTAAGGGATACGTGTTTGTGGCGGCTTAGGAGAATGGTGGCGTGGTCAAACATGAGTCCAGAGACGTTACGTTCCATGAGGACGAATTTCCTAAGCTTGGTAACATCAAAACAAATGATGTCTTAGTTAAACTAGAACAGGATGATGATAATCAGGTCCCACTTACTTCGAGTGGGAGATTTGAGGCGGCAACACCGGTGAACAACATGGTAAATGAGAATTGTGACATTTTCATAATAAATCAAGTGGGATGAGTCAATCCAACCACGCAGATCACTGTTGTTGCGGGTGCGAATCAAGTGAAACCTGATCATCATGTTGCTGAACCGTTGGATGAGAATCCTGTAAATCCTCAACTACCTACCGGTAACAGTGGGAGGGAGACAACGAACTTGGTTCCTGGTCCTAGTAACCGTGGAATTCATCTCGGAGATAGAATCCCGAGACCAAGAGGTCATCCAAGAAAAGTTGAAGGTGAAGGTTCAAGTAACGCCCTTGTTCCCAGTGTGAGTGTTGTTCCTAGTGGGAGTATGATTCAATTTCAAGATGGGAATGTTGAGCCTAGAAGAAGTCAAAGGCACTGAAATTCTCCAAAGAAGTATCCCATCGAGAAGGGTGAATTATTCACCCTGACTTCGTTTGATGAACCGGTAACGGTTAAACAAGCTATGGAAGGACCTCAAAGGAAAGAATGGAGAAAAGCAAAGGAAGAAGAGATCGCCACTATGAAAGCCAATTCAGTGTGGTCATTAGTTGATTCGCATGCTAACCGCAGAGCTATAGGGGCAAAGTGGGTTCTGAAATTGAAACTCACTGCTGATGGAAACGTTGAGCGCTACAAAGCTCGATTGGTTGCGAAAGGATATACCCAACTCCAAGGAGTGGACTTTGATGAGACATACTCACCGACTGTGTGTTACACCACAGCCGGGCCATCCTGGTCCTGGTTGCTAGCCTCGATCTGGAACTGCCGCAAATAGATGTTAATACTGCATTCCTTCATGGAAACTTTGAGGAAGAGATCTACATGGAGCAACCAGAGGGTTTCGTAACCCTTGGGTACGAGCGTAAATTTTGTAAGCTACAAAGATTGATCTATGGTCTTAAACAATCGTCTCGGCAATGGTACCGCAGGTTCCATGAGAAAATCGTTGACAACAGATTCAAGAATCTTCACAAGGATCCATGCGTGTACCCAAAGAACTCTGAGTCAATGTATGTTATCCTGATATTATACGTCGAAGACATACTGATTTCCGCGAACGACGTGAGCTATTTGAATGAATCAAATTCCTGGCTAGCATCTGTGTTCGAGTTGAAGGACATGGGAGAAGCCACGTATATCCTAGGCATTAAGATTGCTAGGGATCGGGCTGCTCGTAAACTATGTCTTTCTCAAGAAGCCTATATCAAAAAATTTAATAGAAGCTTCAATATCCAAGATGCTAAACCTGTGGATACGCCGGTAGTGTTTGGGTGCGCGCTATCCAAGAGTGAGGATGCAAAAGACCAGGCGGAGTGTGCACAAATGAAATGTGCAGAGTACCTCAATATTGTTGGCAGTCTGATGTACCTCATGCAATGCACTCGTCAAGATATCTCTTACGCTGTGGGCTTAGAAGCACGTTTCCAATCAGACCCTGGATATCAACATTTACGAGCCGTAAAAGGAATTATTCTATATTTGAAAGGTATTGCCGACTACGGGCTGTGCTATAAGGATAGCAAGCTTGAATTATTTGGGCTAAGTGACGCCGACCATGGTGGCGATCTGGATGATCGTAAGTCCATCTGAGGAAAAGTATTTCTCCTTTCTAAAGCCGTCATTTTATGGATGAGCAAGAAGCAATCCCGTGTCGCGCTGTCTACGATGGAATACGAATTTGTGGCCCTCTATAATAATGCACAGGAGGCTGTTAGGCTAAAGAGAATCTTAACTGCTCTGCTTGACGTCAAGGACGGGAGTAAGCCAGTGAGGATTTACTCTGACAGTCAAGTAGCAACAGCAACAATTAAGAATCCAAAGTTCCATAGTAGAACGAAACACATTGACGTTAAATATAATTATGCGTTATGTATTGTAGAATAAAAACTAATCAAATTAGAATCCTTGTCCTTAGAGAATATGGTGGCAGACCCATTGAAAAACCTTTACGCATGGAAGTTCTCGAAAAGCATGTCAAAATGCTTTGACTGCGTAGGGTTTAAGAGGCTTGTGTTGTTTCCATAACATTTTTTAGATTTTAAATAAAAGAATTGCAATTTGATTTTATGATTTTACGACGCCGTGAAGGCTAAACTACATCGGATTTACGGTCTATAAACTAGTCGTTGGAGTGTAAAACCTACCAATAAAATATGTCGAATGTGGGCCTTGCCTCGTCACACAGGCACGGTCGTCCTGATGGATGGGGGACCTCTACCATTTCAAGACCAGCTAAGAACCACGATGTTTCGAAAGATAAACCTAGTTAAGCATAACGATTATTTGGTTTCGGGGTAGCACGACATGATTATTGTTTTGCGGATCGCCGTGATGAACTTTGTTCATCGGAAACCACATTCTGGGCCAGATGAAAATCTGCGATAGCATAAGACATTTCCCACCTATTACAATATGCAAGTTCAGGTTATGCTGTCGACGCGCACTTCATATTGCGCGTGCCACGTTAGACCACGGGGTCAGGCTCGGTTGTCCTCGGTGGAATCTTTTCGAGATTCTGATAGGCGCAAAATTATTCAACGTGAGTTTGTGACTGATCCCGGGTGCTTAATAAAGGATCACCCGAAGTATCCTTACCACTAAGAACTTGTATCTAAGTTGGGCTTAATGTTCGCCTCCAGGCGTACGAACGCACTACTGAATAAAGAGGCTCAGCGACCACGTACTGGAAACTGGTTGAGTTTGACTAAGGATATGAGCAATGGGGATGGTCATCTACACCTGTAATTCTCCGACTCTCGTATTCACTAGGTGGCCACCAACTAGATATTAGTTTAAGGTTGTGAATACTTGTACGGATGCCTTGGAGAAGTGTTCCTATGTGGAATCTAGGCAATTGAAGAATAACAGTTGACCAAGGATACATCGCGGCACATAGAAGTAATAGAATTATAACAGGTTGGGAATCAACTTTCGCGGACGGTACACACTCTTAACCGATGAGTAGCACGATGTCCGTTGTGTCTGCCGGTCGCACGGCAACCCTCGTATGAACAATTCGGAAGCTGGACTGGATCGAAGAACAAATGCTGACGTGTCGGTGGACAACATATTAACAGGCACCCACCCATTCCGGCGAATGGGAGCTGTTGTCATTTGGTGAATGGGCCGTCGTAATAGGATCCTATTAATATAAGCCCAACACCTAAGTAATTGGGTATTGTCACACTAGGGAGTTTGGGCCATGCCTAAAATCCCTATTGACACGAGAGGCCAAAAATTGGGCCTCCCCTTTACACTAAGTGGCCGGCTAAAATAGTGCTTAAGGGTTGAGGTGGGTTTTGCCCACCTCCTCTATAAATAGAAAGTGTAAGGGATTTCTTTAGGCTTAATAACTTTCTCCCTTTTAGTTGAGAATAAAGAAATCCCTCTCCCTCACACCACAAGTTTCAGCCGAACTAACTTAAGCAAGGAGGTGCCAAACAGTTTCGAGCAATTATCCCGGAGATCCATCCTACCGAAGAATTGAAAGAGGCTTTGATATGGAGACCATTTAGTGTAGGTGATTCCTTAGCAAGAATCCTTATAGGAGCCTTCCGGTGGACCGCAAACTCCCCTCAAGATCTTGGGTTTACGGAAAGCAATATACGAGTGTGTGCCCCTATTCTACTTCGTAATTAGTTTACCTGGCATGTACACATGTTTTAATATGTAGTAACTATCCCCTAATTCCCAACAGTCGAGGAGTCTGTTTTATGACCGAACTCCTCTGTAGATGGAAACTATCGAAATTCGAGGAGTCAGTAATATGACTGAGCTCCTTGGTCATTGCCGACTATATGAAGTTGAAGAGTCGGTTTTATGATTGAAATCCTTTGTAGATGGAGACTATCGAAAGTCGAGGAGTCAGTACTATTACCGAGCTCCTAGGTCGTCGCCGACTATATAAAGTCGAGGAGTTGGTTTTATGACTGAACTCCTTTGTTGATGGCGACTATCGGAAGTCGAGCAGTCAGTATTATGAATGAGCTCTTTGGTTGTCGCCGACTATATGAAGTCGAGGAGTCGGTTTTGTTGGGTTACGATTAAACACGACATGTCTAGAATAAAGTCGAGCACGTGTAAAAGGAGAGATCGATAAGTCGTCGACCAACCTTGTTCAAAATAATAAAACAAAGGTAAAGGTCGACGATCACATTCGAAGAAGTCGACTTCCAGAGTACGATTAACAAGATAAAGGCGACTAGGCTGCCTAAATCCCTTCCCTATTAAAGAGTAAGTCGAGTCGACAATCGAAGTCTCATAAAAAACCCTTCATCTTAAGGAAAGGGACATGTGGCGTCCTGCTTTAGCCGCCAAGGAAGAGCATAGGTGGCGACCTGCTTCCAAACCAAAGGAAGAAACCTTCCCAACTAAGGAAAGATGAGGTGGCAACCTGCTTGTCACTTGCTTAAGCCGACTCTGGACAGAAACCCTCCCCAGAGGGTAGCCACCATATAAAGTCGGTAATATCTCCCTATAAATAGGGGTACATTCAAAAACATTAAATTAATTTTTGCTTAATACTTCATATTATTCTCTCCAGATCCATTACTGACTTAAGCTTCACAGTGGAATCAGGGGCCATCCCTGTTAGATATCTGCCAATTCGGGTTCGTATTTACATTTCGGGCCTCGTAAAATACCCCATAACCCATAAAAAAAACCCTTTCGCGGATACCCAAGTCTAAAACGGTCTGGGATACGCGTAATTCCCAGACCGAAGGACCTCCGGATTGCCGAGGCAATCTGAACCCGTCCCGGATTGCTTTTAGCAATCCGGGTAGGTCCGGATTACCGTTTTTCTTCGTACGCTCACCCTGATTAATTTGCCAAGTGCGGGAAGTCGGTGCATGCATAGTCCGCTTTGATGAAGGTATACGTCTTCCTTCATACCGACATCATGTAGTTCAAAACTGGGCATGATCCTTAGGTTCCCTATAAATAGGGGCCTAGGTCTCCCATTCTAGAAAACTCCCTCATTTTTGGACTTCGGATGCTCTGACTTCTCTCTAAAAGGCTTTCTCTCTCTACAAATTCCGACTTGAGCGTCGGAGAGGCCCAACCACCATTCCCCCCCTCTCCCATGCTGGTGACTGCCCCACTTGCAGGATCCGAAGTTCGAGAGTTTGAGGTCGAGGATTAGAAGATTAGCTCAAGGATTGTATTTTAAGGATCGCGGCATTCCCGTCCTTATACATACATCCCGAGCCCGTTCGAGAAAAAAGAAGCCCGAAGCTACCCATGTGGAAGCAGACTTAACATTCCCCACCCCTTTTCAGGTCCTCACCTCACACAACGCCTCAAAAGTAAACTAAGTACCCAAGAGGTCAAAAAAGATACCTAAGAGAGACAGCTTCCGGCGATATCTCGAAGTCCGTTACCCGAAGTTCAAGGCCACGTCATTTTGATCCCAATATTTGGCGCCGTCTGTGGGAAACTGATCAAAAAGTCATGGTCTCCGAGAAGAATAAGAGGCCAAGCCCCGTTATAGAGGAGATGGGAAATACTCAATTAAATCCCACCACCTCAAGTCCAACACCCAGAGAAGACCCACCCGCGCCTTATGCTAACGGCACTTGCGGTGAAGAGAATCTCAGTCATGCACAGTCATTACCTAATCTTGAGGAAGCAAGAACAGTCCCTCCAACTGTCCCTCAGGAGATAATGGCGGCCTTCATAGCCTTCTGGAACCAGTCCCAGGTGGGATCTTCTCCTGATAAAAAGGAACCGACTCGAGAAGCCTCCCAGAAGGAAGAGGTGGTCTCTAAGGTCAAGATCGTAGAAGAAAATATCTTGGAGAAAGAGGTTCCTAAAGCTCCTGAAATCGAATAGGCAAGCAAGGGCCCTGTCCTATTCACTATAGGACAGGTAGAAGAATTGTTGGAAAAGAAGAGAAGAGGAACGAATGATCTACTTATTGTTCGCAACCACACTTCTTATCCTTTCTCCAAGAGGCTATTCAACACTCGAGTTCCTCCAAAAGTCTTTGCGAGGAACATCGATGATTACACGGGCGAGGGAGACCCAGTTCGCCATATCAACGTTCATAACTCTTCTCTTTTGGGAAGAGTGGAAACTCCGGACCATTATGCGGCGCTCTTCCCAACAACCTTTAAGGAAGAGGCGTCCACTTGGTTTTATGGTCTTACCGAAAGTTCAATTTACTCGCAGAAAGAATTGAAGGCTAAGTTCATAGAAGGTCATATAGGCCAAAGACAACGCCTCAAGAGTATGGAAATTCTAGATAAAATTGAGCAAGGTCCTGATGAAACCTTAGCCAATTATTATACTAGATACCACAAGATACTCCAGCGGTTGAACGAAGACGCCACTGATGGCGAATTGATCAGGACCTTCTGGAGGGGTCTCAGAGTGCAGAGTCAAGCTCTGAAGGATAGCATGGTGATGAAGCCAGTACGAAAGATTGACGCTCTCGCCATCAAGGTTAAGAAGTATATCGACTTGGGAGGTCACACGAAAGATCGCCCATAGAATTAGAGAGGCGGATCGTTCTGACTAAAGTCGAGGAAGGTTCTGCTTCTCGACCATCCAAGAAAGAGGATAGGCGAGAAGGGGCTTTCCGACATGGAAATCGCCCGGGAATGAAGAGAGACCCTAATCCTTATTCTGCAAAGTTCACTCCTCTCACACATAATATATCCATAGTACTTCAAGAGATGGAGAAACTTAGGCTGGATGATTCCCCTCTAGTTAGAAAGAGTCTGATGGGATCTCAGATGAATGATTACTGTCGTTATCATCGAGTCCAAGGGCACGATACTAACGAATGCGTCGCCTACAAACACGATATTGAGGCGCTAATTCGAAGAGGTAAACTGTTAAAGTTTATCGAAAAGCCTTCCAAGGCGCCAAGGAAATGAAGTCGTAGCCCTCAAAGGAATTCTAGATCTCCCCCTCATGACAATCCTGCCCTGACTCAACGAGGGACGATAAATGTCATCGCCGGAGGATTTGCTTCCGGAGGAGAAATTAGTGTCGCCCGAGAAGTCTACGCCGCTCGAATCTCACAAGGGGATGAGGGAAAGGCACATGAGGAAATCAACCCAATAACCATAAACTTCATCACTGACGATTTGATGATGGTTACTCAACCTCACGATGATGCCTTGGTTATCACCGCTACTTTAGCTGAATATGAAGTAAAGAGGATTCTCATCGACAGTGGAAGTTCGACGGATATACTCTTTTATGAAGCTTTCCAAAACTTGGGATTAACTAGAAGAGATCTCCTGAATGTCGACTTTCCCCTCATAAGTTTCGCCGGAAGAACTACCTATCCGATGGGAGCCATCAAACTACCAATGATTCTGGGAAAATGAAAGACAACCTTGACAATTGATGTACTTTTCGTGGTCGTCGATGCCGCCTCAACATATAATGCTATCATCGGAAGAACTACTCTCAATCCTCATCGGATGATCCCGTCGACTGCTCATCAAGTAATGAGGTTCCTGACACTACATGGGATAGGGGAGGTAAGAGGAGATCAAACCACATCCCGACGGTGCTACGTCAGCTCGATCCGACGTCGCAATCAAAGAGAAGTCTTAGGAACAGTGCCTAATTAAGAAAAGTAACTATGTTTATCTTCAAGACTAATGTTTGTTTTATGATGCTTTTTGTGTAAGACTCAGCAAGGATAAATAAATATAGCCTTTCAAGGCCCCTTTATTCCAAGATATCTTGAGCCCTTCTGTCAAAAAATACTCAAAGAACCGACTATCAATAATCTGATATCATCTAAATCACTCAGATTGGTCGACTACTTGAAAGAGGTTAATTATTGAAAATAAACTTTTTCTAAATCAAGAGTCGACCATCAACAATATGATATCATCTAAATCACTCAGATTGGTCGACTACTTGAAAGAGGTTAAGTATCGAAGATAATCAAGAGTCGACCATCAACAATCTGATATCATCTAAATCACCCAGATTGGTCGGCTACTTGAAAGAGGTTGAGTACTATAAGATGATCTTCTTGAAGTCATATATTGACCATCCAGATTCTGATATCAACCAAATCACTCAGAGGGGTCGATGACTCAGAAGACAGGTTAGATTTTTTAAGGATAAAATCCTTCTCAAATATTAAATTATCGATTATATAGAATTTAGACGTTTGCTCGAAAAAGTCGAGTAAGAAAAACCTTATTTCTAAAAGGTGAACTTCTATCTTGGACAAATTTATCATAAGATTGATTAAAATCCTTAGGGGTATGAATGCATGAGAATTGCCAAAAGAGGTCTCCCTTCTATCATTGATAAACACAGATTACATCAAGTCGGGAAAGAAAAGAAAAGCATCTATACAGAGTTTTTCCTACTCCTAGCCTCCTCCACTAAATATTCTCGAAGAACCCCCACCTTCAATAAGTCAAAGTTAGGGTCCATGGCCCTGATAACCTCTATCACCGAAGCAAAGCTTGAAAGGAGCATCTGCCCGCTGACTACGGCAGCGTCGGTTTGGAATTCAGTACTAGCCTTGTAGCCAACAATGATCTCCAGGGCGGGGTTCATGTACGCCTCTACCTCCGCCTTCAGCCTGGCAATCTCCTCTTGGTGAGAAGCTACTTTGGCGCGGAAAGTCCTTAGAACAGTGGCAGGGGTACTGCGAGCACTTTAAACAATGCACCAAGAGTCATGGAGGCCCTTAGAATATCCTTAAGGGAGGAGAGCTCTTCATACTCACCGAAGCCTCATTCAGACGAAGAAGCCTCTCCTCCAGGCGAGTAACCTCTCCTTGAAAGCGCTGCACCTCTCCTACCTCCGACTCTACCGAGGCGAGTCTCCCTTTTAAAGAGGAAACTTCCTCGTCCAAGTCGATGAGCAGTTGACCAACTTGGAGGAAGTCACGAGTAGCCTAGAAAGAATAGGGCAAAATAAGTACGGGATCGACCAAAAAAAATTATGTGATAAAAAAAAATACCAAGACTTTTTAACCTTGGCCTGCCGGTGTAAGAACACGCGAGCAGTCTCGCCGACACACTCGATGGGTAGGCGAAGGCGGTCCTGAGGGGGGATGGAGCCATTTATGAGGTGAAGGGCTAACTCTCTATTGGCGATAGAGTGACCCTCCTTCAACTGGTATCCCTTAAAAGAGGCGAGGGGATCCCAGTCGGTATTTCCAGATGAAGACTCGGGGGCAGAGTGGAGCATCTTCCAAGTAAACAGAGGACCCTCAAACTTCAAGCCAGTCATGGCTTGGGAACTCGAAGACTCAGCACGACCCCTACCCTTTGGATCGACTTCTACAAAAAAGAAGGATGTTAGAAAAATTCCATGAAAATCCAAGAAAAGATAAAATCAATGATAGAGAATTCATACCTTTGGAAGATTGGGGTCTGGAAGCAGCAGAAGCGGCTAAGGAGGCCGTCTCCTGAAATTCGGAGATAGGGGTGGCGACAGTCACTCTCGCCATTTTGATAGGCTAGACAATGCCTCTATTGGCGTTTCTCTTGGTCCTCTTACGAGGAGTCTTCATGTCGCCTTCTGCAGATTCCGCCTTTTAAGAATCAGGGGCAGCATCAGTAAGAGCTCCCTCTAGAGAGGGTCGTTCAGAAATGACCTCCGTGCTGGTCACCGCAGAAGCGTCCACCAAGGGCACTCCTGTTGCCGCCTGACCACGAGCATCAAAAACCTTCTTAAAGATACCTACAGAAAACCAAAAAAGGATTTAAAAATCGATTACGAAGAAAAAGAAAAATTACCCAGTTGAGAGGAGGGTCTTTGGTGCGAAGGCGAATTGAAGCTCTAATAAGAGCCTCCTCTGTTGTATCTTCAACAGAGTTCCACGGCTCAAAGTCTTTTGATGTAACGGCGGCGTGAATTTGGCCAACCGTGGCGAGTTCCTCGGGAGTTAACCCGCCTAAAGTTGGGGCACCGTCAGCACCAAGGAGAGGGGTTATAGGCCAAGTGACGCCTTCTCGACAAAAGAAGTAATAATGCTTCCAAATCGCATTTTAAGACTTAATACCAACCACCAATTTCTTGGCCGATTTCCAAGAAAATTGGTTGTCTGAGGGCCATCAACCCTTAAAACCAAAGATCGACGCCTCACTCCTCAACAACTGATAGAAACATCTAAAGACCTGAAGAGTGTACGTCCAATTGTAGACGTCGCACAAACAGCGGAAACCAACCCTGAAGCGAATAGCATTGACTGTGAGCTGACAAGGATGTATCCCATAATGCTCACAGAGCTCGTCCAACTCGGCGCAGAAAGGAAATCGAAGCCTTGCCTCGATCTGACCCAAATAAACGGAGACCTCTCCATCCCTAGCCCGATATTCTTGTCTGATGGGACCAGCATATCGAGGGGCTTCAGGATCGCTTAAATTAGCTAAATTCACAGCAGCGACGCTGGACAATTTATTTTCTTTGAGGGGTTCAGGAAAAGAAGGAATGAACCCTTGAAACCTACCTTGTGGGAACTAAGCAGCCATGGGAGTCTGGGAAAGAGATTGAAGGAAAGAGGTTTCTCGATTAGGATCGGAAGGACCAGCAGTGGCAACTCCAATTAGAATCCTCTCTTCAGGAGCACAGGGACGAGGCGAATTAGGGTTGATAAAGAAAGCACTATATTGATTCGCCAGGGTGAATAAAAACGAGAGCAAGAGTAAAAAGTGAAGAGTAAAACATTGATATTTATACTAAAAGCATCCGCCGCTTGGATAGCTTCCCAATGAAGTCTTCCCGAGGTTAGTCATTTACTGGGTCATCCACTGAAAATATGACCGTTGCCTTACACCTGTCAAGAGTTTATTGAGATGACTCTCCAGCTTCCCCAAAACCTCCAACGGTCAGGAAAGCCATCAGCCGAGTATCACGCCTCGACTAAAGATACTCTTCAAATCTACATATCAAAAGCTGGTAAACAGAATAAAGGCAGAATCTCGCCGAGATGTATTCAAAAATTATACTCGACTCAAGACCTCCTCTTCATGAATGAAGTTGACGACTTAAGTCTCGGGGGCAAGTGTTGGGTTACGATTAAACACGACATGACTAGAATAAAGTCGAGCACGTGTAAAAGGAGAGATCGATAATTCGTCGACCAACATTGTTCAAAATAATAAAACAAAGGTAAAAGGTCGGTGATCACATTCGAAGAAGTCGACTTCCAGAGTACGATTAACAAGATAAAGGCGACTAGGCTGCCTAAAGCCCTTCCCTATTAAAGAGTAAGTCGAGTCGACAATCGAAGTCTCATAAAAAAAACCCTTCCTCTTAAGGAAAGGGACAGGTGGCGACATGCTTCAGCCGCCTTAAGAAGCAAACCTTCCTCCCAAGGAAGAGCATAGGTGGTGACCTGCTTCCACCACCAAAGGAAGAAACCTTCCCAGCTAAGGAAAGATGAGGTGGCGACCTGCTTGTCACCTGCTTAAGCCGACTCTGGACAGAAACCCTCCCCAGAGGGTAGCCGCCATATAAAGTCAGTAATTGTTGGATATTTGTCCAATTCGGGTTCGTATTTACGTTTCAGACCTCGCAAACACGCTAGAAACACAAACGGATCTTACCGCAGTCACCCCGGGTCAAAACGGTCCGGATGCGCGTCGCAACCGGACCGGGGACTTCCGGATTGCCCGGCAATCCGGACCATGTCGGATGTCGACACTGTTCGGATTACCGACTAGTACTGCGCGTTTGACCATATTTTTACTAAGTATGAGAAGTTAGTTCGCATATAGCCAACCTCGATGTCGGTAAGCATTTTCCTGTAAACCGACATCAAACCGGGCACAGTTCTCAGGTTTCCTATAAATAGGGGCCTAGTTCTCCCATTTTAGTAGGTTAACTCGAAACTCTGGAGAATTGGCTATTTGTGCTCTGACCTATCTCTAAACTTTCTCTCTCTAAAATCCTGACTTTAGCATCGGAGAGGGCACAACCAGCACTACCCCCCTCTCCATGCTGGTTATCGCCCGCTCTGCAGGACCTGGCGTATAGAAGATTGAGACAGAGATCAAAGTTAGTTCGAGGATCGAGGTAGAAGTCAAAGACGGTTCGTGGATCGAGGATCGAGGACCATGTAGAGCAGTTCGAGATATCCCAAGTGGAAACGATCTCAACACTTGGCGCCGTCAGCGTGATTCGAGCAAAAATCTGTTCCATACCGCAAGCTATGACAGAAAGACGTACGAAGAAGGCAGGTGCGAGCAAGCCGAAGTCGACGAGAAGCCAACCAGAACCTTCTCACATTCCAGCGGCCACAAAAGGAAGGCAACTTCAAGTCAGCTAGCCATTCTGATGTGCACAAGGAAGGCCATTTTAAGGAAGCAAGTCGTGCTCATACATACAATGAGGGGTGGAGGAAGCCTGCGTGCAACAGTGACATCCCAGTCACGGGACTTACGACTAAGGCTTTGGAAGAAATGATCGAGAAGAAGATGAGGCAGTAAAAAATGAAAGGGATGCATGCCCTTGAAGAGAACGCGTCACATCCGTTCTCCGACGAACTAGTGTACAACTGCGTCCTAGACGTTCTTACCGAATTGGAGGAAAGAAGTACAGGGGAAAAGGAGATTCGATTGAACATATTCAACAACATGAAGCCTCCTTGCTGGGACGAACTGACAATCCGCATCATGTTTCCATGACATTCCCCAACACCCTTGTGGGAACGACCGCACACTGGTTCTTTTCATTACCATGCGGAAGTGTTACATCGTGGGCATACCTGAAGGAGAAGTTTATTCAAAGATACATGGGAGTGCACACACTCCTAAAGGGACCAAATGCATTGAACGAGGTGGTACAGCAAAATGATGAGTCTTTAGCGGATTACTGCATCTGTTTCAACCAATATGTCGCGGACATTCAGGGTAACCTCACTGAAGGAGAGATCGTGCGTGCTTTCATTGCGAACTTAAGCCGAAGAGGATTTTCCCTAGCGGAGAAGAGGTTGAGGCGCCCCGCGGAGACACTTGAAGAATTAGGGGCAAGAGTTAAGGAGTTCGTGCTGAGAGGTGTACCCCATCCCAGCTCGCGTTCACAAGAGATTGCGGTTTCCAACTTATCTTTCAGACAAGCCATCGTCTTGGTTGTACGCCAATCATATATTCTTCCGAACAGCAAAAACGTTGGCGCGTTCATGTTCAAGTAAAACGCGGTGATGACTTCTTTTTTGGTTGCCCTTAGTGCAGCTGCATTCTGGGCGAACCTCCTGAAGTAAGCTGTGATGGACTCTTCTTGTCCTTGTCTGACATCTAGGACGCTTTGTTTTGTTGGGAAGAGCGTCCTATCGAGTCCTGCACCTTGTGTTAACTCTCTTTTCCCTTCATCATCATCATCATTTGAGGCGAACAGCTTTCTTTTCACGCCAACTTCTATCATGGAAATGGACACTTGCTTCATCTTCCTTAGAGCATTGACGTAGCATTTCCGTGCGGCTGTTTGGTTGCCCAGCACCTCGCCAATCACATGAGGAGTTAGGAACTTCATCTTTTGGTGGGCAGTGTATGGCACAATGTCGTGTTTGTTGATTGTCGTTCTTCCTAGGATGCCATTGTATGCTCCTAGGGTGCTCACCACTACAAATGTGACATTGATATGAAGCGCCTTCCAACCTTCTCCCAGGATAACTGGCAGTGTGATCATACCCAACGGGTACGTTGCAGCTCCTGCGAAACTGAATAGTGGGAATGTACTTGGCGAAAGATCGGTTTCCGTTTTTCCCAATTTCTTGAGGACTTCTACGTGCAGTAAATCCGCAGCACTTCCACCATCCACCAATATCCTTCGCACATCATATCCGTTAACATCCATCGTAATGACAAGAGCATCATCGTGGGGGTAGACTATGTGCTTCTTGTAAGCGTTTGAGAACGGGATGATCACGTCTTCCTTCTCCGGTTGGCGTCTTTTCCCATACTTGGGCAAAACTTGTAGTTGTGCAGCATAGACATCACGAGCATTAGAAATGCTTCCTCCTGCAGCTGGCCCTCCATGAATCACATTGATGACGCCACGCTTCGCCGAAGGCGGATTGACGTCCATTTTCTCCTTTCCCTTGTTCATCTTTTTGGATGGCTCAACATGGTTCTTCTTCTGGCGCTTGTCGCCTTGATCTACGTATTGCTTGAGCTCTCCTTTGAGGATGAAATTGGTTACACGGACTCTTAGGCTGACACAGCTGTCCGTCTCTTTGCCATAGACTTCACGGTTCTCGCACCATTTGTCTTCTTGCTTTCCAAGTGGACCTCTTCGGAAGTTTGTCGGCTCCCTCTACATGTTGTTTTCCTTCATCTTTTTCAGGTTCACGGAGAGTGGTGCATTCAAAGGAACGCAGTCTGCCAAGTTTACTTCCTTCGGTCTTTGGAACTCCGGCTGGAACGGCCTCTTTTGCAGCAGGAACTGCCTTGGTTGTTGCGAACCTTGTTGAGGTCTCGCATGCTTCTCTTTAGCACGAGCTGCGCTGAGTTTTGCCTTATGCTAATCTTTCTAGATCCACGAACTCCTTAACTCTTGCCACCAATTCTTCAAGTGTGTCCGCGGGTCGCCTCGACATCTTCTCCTCTAGGGAAAATCCTCTTCGGCCTAAGTTCGCAATGAAAGCACGCACGATCTCTCCTCAGTGAGGATGCCCTGAATGTCTGCGACATTTTGGTTGAAACAGATGTAGTAATCCGCTAACGACTCATCATTTGCTGTACTCGTTCAATGTATTTGGTCCCTTTAGGAGTGTGCTCTCTCCCATGTATCTTTGAATAAACTTCGCCTTCAGGTATGCCCACGATGTAACACTTCCGCATGGTAATGAAAAGAACCAATGTGCGGCCGTTCCCACAAGGGTGATGGGGAATGTCATGGCGACATGATGCGGATTGTCAGTTCGTCCCAGCAAGGAGGCTTCATGTTGTTGAATATGTTCAATCGGATCTCCTTTTCCCCTGTACTAGTTCGTCGGAGAACGGATGCGACGCGTTCTCTTCAAGGGCATGCATCCCTTTCATTTTTGACTGCCTCATCTTCTTCTCGATCATTTCTTCCAAAGCCTTAGCCGTATGTCCCGTGATGGGATGTCACTGTTGCACGCAGGCTTCCTCCACCCCTCATTGTATGTATGAGTACGGCTTGCTTCCTTAAAATGGCCTTCCTTGTGCACATCGGCATGACTTGCTGACTTGAAGTTGCCTTCCTTTTGTGGCCATTGTGAGTTGTTCACAGAGGGTTGCTTCCATCTTACTCCTTGTTGTTGCTGGTTCGCACCAACACTTGGAGTGTATGAACGTGTAGCTTCCTGCCTTGCCTGCCGGTACTGGTAGGTACCTTCAGAATATCCTTCACCTTCTGTATGCTGCGGCTCTTGATGGTTGACATCATGTGACATCTCCCTCGTAGGTGCAGCATACTCGCTACCTGGCGGAGGTGGTGGCGGGGGTGCCATGTATCCCTAGTTCTTTAGAGTCTCCCTGAATGCGAGGAGCTCTTCCAATACGGCCATCATTGCAGGTGTGACTGGAGGCAGGTTGCCTACGCCTCTTGCTTGTTGCTGAACTCCATCAGCTGGTATCCCGTGTGGGAACTCTTCATTCCTCTCCGCCCTTTGTTCGAACTCATGCACTGGTACCTCGTTTTGGACGTTGGCACCATGTTGCGCGGAAGGCGCATTTGCGGTTGGCATGAAGGAGGCGGTAGACTCTGCATTTGGAATGTGAGAAGGTCCTGGTTGGCTTCTCGTCGGCTTTGGCTTGCTCGCACCCGCCTTCTTCGTACGTGTTCCTGTCATAGCTTGCGGTATAGAACGACTTCTTGCTCGAATCACGCCACGGCGCCAAGTGTTGAGATCGTTTCCACTTGGGATACCTCGATCCTCGATCCACGAATCGACTTTGGCTTCTACCTCGATCCCCGAACTAACTTTGATCTCTGTCTCAATCTTCTATACGCCAGGTCATGCAGAGTGGGCGATAACCAGCATGGAGAGGGGGGGTGGTGCTGGTTGTGCCCTCTCCGATGCTAAAGTCAGGATTTCAGAGAGAGAAAGTTTAGAGAGAGGTCAGAGCACAAATAGCCAATTCTCCAGAGTTTCGAGTTAACCTACTAAAATGGGAGGTTTTGGCCCCTATTTATAGGAAACCTGAGAACTGTGCCCGGTTTGATGTCAGTTTACACAAAAACGCTTACCGACATCGAGGTTGGCTATATGCGCACTAACTTCTCATACTTAGTAAAAATAGGGGTAAACGCGCAGTACTAGTCGGTAATCCGGAAATCCCCGGTCCGTGTGCGACGCGCATCCGGACCGTTTTGACCCGGGGTGACTTTGGTAAGATCCGTTTGTGTTTCTAGCGTGTTTGCGAGGTCCGGAACGTAAATACGAACCCGAATTGGACAGATATCCAACAGACCCCTTTGACCGGGTCGACAGATTGATAAGTAAATTGCACTTCGAATCGAATCGCATTCAATCTCAATGACAACTACTTTATTTAATTATCAGAAAAACAAAAAACCAAAGTCATCAATTCAAATGAACAATGAAATATGAAATGACAATGATAAGGTTCTTGATCATAATGTTGTAACAAGGAGAAAAGATGGTCGAGAACTCTGAGCTATGTCGAACAGACATCTAAAAAAATTCATGAGTGAATCCATCAAATGATCGTGTCTTAATAAAACCTTTTACGGCTTTATGTACATGGAAAACGAGGCGTACTTGAAACGCACTTCATCAACTGTGCTGTGACCCACTGAAATTTCGTTTGGACCTTTTGTTGCTCGATTCTTTCAACATCATGCATATATGAGAGAAGTTATCCTTCGACTTATGGTATTCATCTGCGATAGAGGTTTCTCTGTCGTAGCCACCTTCGAAGAGATCCACATTTGTCTTAATCGATTTGATCAGATGTGTGAGTCCATTGTCGTCGGCGAACCACAGAGGGGTCGAGAGCTGGTTGCGTGGTGCTGAAATTGAGATTGAATGAATGATCTACCATGGAGGACTCGTGGGCTACACGACACTTGGTCCTACTCAGCACGACTGATGCGACACCCCCCCCCCTGACAAACAACAACCATATCCTTGAATTTTTTTTGGTCTAAAGTTATCTATCTTTTTTAGTTTTAAAAGACTCCCCACGTGGAGCAAAACTATCCAGTTCTTTGAACTTGCTATTTTCAGTAGATTACTTGAACGAAGTCTTAGGACTCCATTAGGATATGCCATTGGAAATATTGCATGCACTCAATGAAATGAATGTTGTTTTCAGACGTACATATTCAGATGATACCTCTATTAAAGAAACATTACTTAGAAACAACTCTAAGTAAAGGTCACTTTCGACGCCCCCATGAGTGTATCTTGTGAACACTTTCGATGCCTCCAGGTGCGTATTTTGCGAACACTTTCAACGCCCCCAAGAGCTTATCTTGTGAATACTTATGACACCCCCAGGAGCATATCTTGTGAACATTTTCGACGCCTTGAAGAGCGTATACTGCGAACACTTTTGACGCCCCCAAAAGTGTATCTTGTGAACAATTTCGACGTCCCCAAGAGCGTATCTTGTGAACACTTTCGACGCCTCTAGGAGCGTATCCTGCGAACACTTTCGACGCCCCCAAGAGTGTATCTTGTGAACACTTTCGATGCCGCGAAGACCGTGTATTTTGAACACTTTTGACGTCTCCAGGAGCGTATCCTGCGAACACTTTCGACGCCCCCAAGAGCGTATCTGGTAAACACTTTCGACGCCCCCAAGGGCGTATCTTGTGAACACTTTCGACGCATATAGGAGCGTATCCTGCGAACACTTTTAACGCCCCCAAGAGGGTATCTTGCGAACACTTTTGAAGCCCCCAAGACGTATCTTGCGAACACATTCGATGCCCACGGGAGCGTATCCCGAGAAAACATTTTCAACGTCACCAAGAACGTATCTTGAGAAACCCTTTTAATATACAAATAAGGATATATCAAATATGCAAATGTGATTATGATAACAATGCAGGCATGACTCAAATCAAAAGAAGCAGATAAAGGAAACTACAACCAAAAGAAAAAGGATATGACAAAAAGCGAACAAACCACAAGGATGCAATCCCATACGCATAGCCTACATGAAAAAGGTATACTACGAAACATAAAAGCTACCACATCCATGTCAAGTAGCAAAGAGCGAAGAACTAAGTACGAAATCATAAAGTCTTCTCAACCCGACACGGGGAGCAAAACAATGGAATATGTACATACCATAAGGAAAAATAGAAGTGTGAATCCTCACAATCCTGGTGTTCGGAGGAGTTGCTAACAATATCCTTAGAAGAAGATGATGAAGAACTATACTCATCTTCTCCATCGGGGATAATGACTCGACCATCGGATGCAACGGCTTCGCCGCCAGGGGAACAAACAATCCCTCTAACACAACAACATAACCAGTAGCGAACTCCGAAAAATCACCAAGTTCGCCGAAATGGAAATCACGCATAGCAGTGTGAATCCGCTCTACGGTCGGCTCTCCAAAGTTGCACATCACGGTATTACACTGGGAATCAACATAAGTATGAAAAGCTGGAGAACTCTTGTACTCGGTCACATCCAACTTTTACTCGTTTACACGAGTTTTCTCCTCAACATTCTTCAACTCCACGACATGACGTGTTACTCTCAACGTGCTGACGCAAACTCAAAGCAGTAGCCTCGAGAGAAGAAATACGATCTCGAAGTTCCCGTGTCTTCGCATCAGAAAGGTGTGCATTTTCCAACGCCTTTACAAGCTCACCCTTAAGAGAAACCCGCTCATCCTGAAGGATTTTCCTCTCCTTTACCAGCTTAATCACAAAGGATCATAGGTTGACAACATCAGCAACACCCTGAAACATGAGATAAATATCAAACACAAAGATCAAACAAAAGTGCAAAGAAATAAAACACTTACAGGAGCATAACGGGACAATATCCCATGGACCAAACGATGGGCTTCCTTCGGACTAGAAGGAGGAGGCATTCTATCTCCAGGAGCAACAACACCATGCAGCACTCGAACTCCAACTCTCTATTGGAAGAAAAAAGGATCCACTCAGATCCAATATCATCACCGGTGATGGGACGAACCAGGTCCTCTCGATCCAATGTAAGAAGTCGAATCCTCCCTAAAATTGAATCACACAAATGAAACATAACACATATAGATGATGTGTACAACCGTGGATACAAACCAGCTCGATTCGGGACCTCCGTCGAATCTCTTCCCCTCGATTGGGGGTCAGGGAATAGGGGAAGAGCATCAGCGTCAGTAGCAGCCCCATCTCCCTCCATAGGCTGTTTCCCTTCGTCGAACAGAAAAAGTTCACTCTCAACAACCTTCCCTTTATCATGGGAGGGAACTCGGGGGCTAACTTCGGCAGGAACATTTTTCTTCTTCTTGGAAATCGAGGGTCCGACCTTGAAATCAGACTTCCTCATCTTCGGCATACCAGAGGCTTTGTCAACTGTAATGACGCGCTCCGTCACTAACGGTGATCACTCTAATAACGCAAAGAAAATGGCTCGAGGACGATTATAAACATGTCGTATAAAGAAGAAAAGTTGTAAGGAAAGAGTCATACTTGAAGTATCAATTGCCTTCCCCGACTTTGAAGACTTATCCGCTTTCGGAGCAGCACTAGAAGACACCCTCTTCTTGGGAGCAAAAACCCGACCGGTAAGATTATTCTCAACATGATAGTTTTCTCATGAAACCAGCCTACAAGGCGAAACAAAGGAGAGAACAAAAAACGAGAAGATTAACAACATACTGAATCTTTAGAGGGGGGAGTCAGCCGAATTCGCGCCTCAAATAAATCTATTTTAGATACCCAAGAAACAAGACAGTAAGCACTAGTTTTGTTACTCTGGTAGATAACTTTCATAGTTTTATTATCCAAGGAAGAGAACTTCAAATAAGAAGGCCACTCGTCCGTACAGGCAACTTGAGTGATCGACCAAGTGATGTGACGATCTTTGATGAATAAGTAGTGACGGTCCCAGTGACCCATAGAGCGTTCTGTATGTACCACGAAGCGAATTCCGGAATTCCATTTAACCTCGCCTAACCCAACTTAGGAAATCCCGGACGCTTTAGAGGGGGAAAACGAGTAACCATAGTAGACATACCCGTTGCATCTTGATACTAGATCCGATAAAAGCACCAAAACAAAACGAGAGAATAATCTCAGGAAAGCCAATGACAGAGCACTCAAAATCCAAACCAAACCCGAATGGCAGTAGGAGCTAGGTCAATCAAGGAAATTCCGTAGTATCGACAAAGGTCCGCAAGATCCTTGCAGTAAGGGAAGGGCAAGTCAAGCCGTATTTGGGCAGTATATATGGCGACACAGCCACGACACCACAAACATTACCCAAAGGCGGATGGAAGGGATACGCAGCTTCATATGAAGGATTAAGACCGCCAGCTTGACATGAATACGATACTCATTTCTCCTTAGCACGTTGCCTGAATATGCGCGACTCAAAAGTTTGGACTCGGGCGTAGGGCCCAACTCGAAGTCAGTTATGGGTTCCAAACTCGAAATAGACTTCAACTCAGACGAATACCACGACTCAAACTCCGACTCTAAATCTGACTCGGAACTAAATTCAGGAAAATAAACAGTACGATGAGCATTTGGAATAAAGAACTTACTCATCCTTCGTAGAATGAATCTGCTCTGAAAAGTTCGGTCTCACGACACCACCAAGAATAAATAACCTGCAACGCCAAGGGGGGGGGGGGAAACCCTCAACGTCTCAGAAATTTTAAGACGATATCCCAAGCACACGTAATGCAGAAGAAATCGAGCAACAAATGAACTACGAGTCTAGCTAACACCAAAGGCATGATCCTACATTTAAAAAAACACGCAAGCCCGCCGCGATAAGCAACGCGATATAATTCATATCAATTACAAAGCAATGATCAAGAGACAATCATACCTACGACGAAAATAACTACGTACATACGATGCTATAATCAAAAAGCCGCATAAAAATGGTCAACACACACAATGGTCATTTTCAGACAAAGGGTCATTTTCAGGAGGAGCGACCCTCCATTCAAGGCAATGATGACGATTCCTCCGACCAAAAAACCACTTCGACTCACACATGGAGTAACCTCTCTAATACATTTAACAAGCTCAATACTCAGATATTATCATGCATTGCAAAACCCTATTTGTGATAATCGAGGGACAGGTATCAAAAATAGACACGAAGAAACAAAAAATCGAACATTTGGAAAACCCGACCCGATCCAAATGGTCAGTTTAGGGTCTAGCCGCTGCCGCCGGGAAGTCATCGCAGCCGCCGCTGCTCCGTGCCACCGCTATTTCTGGAAAAACCGTTGTTGCCGGAAAAGCCGCTGCTCCGTCCGTTGCCGTCCAGCCACCGCGCTGCCGTCCAAGGATTCACCGCGTCGCCGGTCGGAACTCTTTCCTCCTCTCGCTTTGCCGCCCGCGCCACCGAGTACCACCACGCCGCTCGCGTCATCCACCACTATCCGCTGCTCCGTCACCTCCGCGAGACGCCCATGTCGCCGCCAAGTCGCTGTCCGACCATCCACGTGTCAAGGTCCGGTCATCCTTGTCAAAATTAAAGCAAAATGAATTACTTGATCACAAAAAAGAGATTATTTAGAGGAGAAATGATAGTGGCTACAAAAGTGAGGTAATACGTCTTCTCCCTTTTATAATAAAGTAAGTTAGGGTTTTTAAAACCTTTTAATATCCACCATCGATTTAAAGAGAGGAGATCCAGTGGTTGTGATTAAAGATGACATCTTTACTCCTTTATAATTACAATTGTCATGTTGGTATCCACATTCACTATCTCATACACATATGCCAAAAAATTAGAAATTTGCACACATGATTGTCATATATTTACACATGAAATTATTTTATGCATACACCTCCATGCTTGCACCCCATTGCATTCCTGTACTTAGAAACTTACACACATGATTGTCATATATTTACGCATGAAATTATTTTATGCATACACCTCCATGCTTGCATGCCTACAATTATAACAGTGACGCACGTACGAATGTTTGCACCCGCATGAACTTGACATTTATCCATCCATGCCCATGGCTGCAGCGTGCTTACATTCACGTTTGTGTTTATGATTATACATGCACATGTAATAACATGTTTAGCACCATACTTGTATATTTCGATATTCAAATGATTATACTATGTTTATGCTAATGTCTACCTTTCCCCTTTCCATTGGGAGTCAAAGAAAGGAACACTGCATCGTACGCATGAACATATGGTAAGATCATCAAAAGGTAAGCAACGAACTCAAATTTAGCGTCTCATCCCATCGCAAAATAGAGTCAATCAAGGGTTTAGTCATTGTTTGACTCGGGGAAAATGATGGATATACACTCAATTTGAGCCCGTTTTAGTCCGGAATTAGTCGCCACATCGATCCCGTACACAATTGCAAATCGAAACATTGACAAAAACGCGCCACCCACGAGCAAAAACGGCTCGGACAGGAAAAAAACTCCCGCCCGGATTGTAACTAGTCCAATCCTAGCTTGCCAGGATAGGACTAGTCCTATCCTAGCAATCCTTCGGTCGGACTTGTCGTCCGACCGAAGGGTGTACACGACATCCGAGCGATTGTCTCCCGAACCGCGCCATCGAAGGACTCGTTGATGCTCTGCGCACGCGACCCGTGCACAACACTTCGAACTCTCCCATGCTTACAAGGGCTTAAACCCTTTCTTATCTATTAATAAAGTACGTTTAGGGAACCATGTAACAATGCTGTGGTGGTTCAACGCCTCATCCCTTAACCAGAGGTCAGGGGTTCAATCCCCGCTAGTGACCATGGGAACGGAAAATTGTTCATGGCCAGCACTTTACCCCTTACGGGCTGACCCGGCTTGCTACGGGTGCTGCCCTCCCGATGAGAGCCCCCTTAGGACCACCGCGCGGGAAACAAAAAAAAATACGTTTAGGGATTAATGACGTCATTAGTTGTGTTAATCCCCTTTGAGGGCTATAAATAGAGCCCAAGATTTCTCATTCTACACATTAATGATTATTTGCACATTTGAGCTATTCCTTCTCTCTACTTTCTTTCTCTAGAAATACTAGCATCAGAGACAGTTCACCGGATCCACCCCGGCTTACCCTTTGGGATCAACGTTCGGGATCGACATTAGGCACCCGACGTGCTCGTCCCAACATACACTATATATAAAGTATACTAATTAAACTTTAATGGATTAATCAAGTTGACAAACAGATTAAATGCAAGTATATATATATGTATGGCAACATATATAAAATGTGATACTAGTTGGCGAATGGATGAGTATTTTCTAATATATATATATATTAAATGCAACAAGCATTTATATAACAGGGTTATTATTCCATAAATGTATAAAATATATTATGCAGATATAATATATACACTTATACAAATCGAATTATGCAATGTATCTGGACACTATTAGAAGAGATAATTTAAGTTTGCATAATTAAATAATATTAATTTTTCAAATGTTGTTTTAGGCAATAATTTATTTTCCGTTTAACAAAATCGGACCCGCGCGAGGTAATTCAATTACTCTTCACAGTTTATGTGATAGTCAAATGTCATTCACTACGACTATTGGGTCACTTTCAATCTCAATTATCCCACAGTTATTTCCTCAATAGGATAACTAACTCACAAACATCATCATGGTTGGAAATCGTGTAAAAAAATATTCGGTGACGCATTAAAGATATTGGAGAAATACTGCAGCATAGCTTAAAAAAGGGTTAATTAGTTCAATACACCCATACGTTTCTACATGTTGCTGGATGCACTACACATGTAAGCGAATGCACCCATACGTTTTGTTATGTTGGTGAATGCACTTGAATCTCTAACACTGTTAGTTAAATACATAAGCGTCACACATGCAACCGAATGCACCCACGACAACCAACAATAGCGACGACGAATAATCACCGCGATAGGCGAGTAGCAGACGACCAACCACGAAGATACACGACAACGCAGTAAAGACGAGTAGCGATACAAAGAAGCGTGTCTGTAGAGGTTTAGGTTTAGGGTAATTAATTTCATCACGACCATAGAAGATGGGGATGGAGGGTATATCTGTCATTAGCAAAATCATTTATTTTTTAATTAAAAAAAATGTTTGCATGTTAGTAGCACGTGAATAACTAACGACAAAAATAAACGGAGTTTAGACTAAAGGTGTATTGAGCAACAAAACAATACACATCGGTGCATTTAGCAACATGAAAAAATATATGGGTGCATTTATATATAGCAACATGACTAAAACATGTGCGTGCACAGTTGGTTAATTAACCTCTTATAAAACCACTATTTCTTTTGGTGAGATCTCTAATACCCTTATAAGCGATGGTTTAAGCGCTATATATATGTAGTACAATGAACAACTAACTTCAACCAGTCATTATTATCAGTGTTGTTGAAGGTAGTGGCAACGACAAATACATTATTAGTGTGGATCAAAGCGAAATTTACAATTTCTTAAAAATTAGACCAACTAGTATTAATTTATATTGATCCTACAAAGAAAATGCAACAACATGCACCCTTTGTAACAAGATGCTGCATTTTATACAGTGTTAATACTATGGTCGTATGTGAAATCAGAAAAATTATTTACTACAAAAATACCGAATAGAAACTCACCCTCAAAAGGAAACGATTAACATTCTGACTTCTATCTATATACCAATATATTATTTGTGTTGGGTCCTCACCCCCAATAGAAGACATCTTAACACATTTTCATTTTATTAATAAAAAATATATTATATTTAATTCCTATATTTTATAAAATTAATAATTTAGTCATTACTATATTTGAGAAACATTTATTTATCTTTAATATTATTACTAAATCATTATTTAAATTTTGTTATTTTTTTAAGGTCGCTTAGTCGGCATGTCTTAGTAATTATAATTAACTTACAATCAAATATTCATATCAATTTAAGTCAGCCCTATCATACTCATTCCGTTCAAATTTCGGATACATGTAAAAACATTTATTCAACGAATTATATAGATCGAGTGATATATGTTCCGCCTGGTGAGATTTTTCTATCACATAGATCAGCCACTTACCAAATTATATATATAACAAGTCAAACTATGGGTGAAATGTTGTTCTTGAAGTTTGACCTCGTACAAATAACATTTTACTCATCGTCCAATATTTATGGACTCAAACTATTAATTTAGTTCTTTTATTTGTTAATCCAATCACATTGTGTACAACCTAATTAATGTTAACTAAATATTTTTATAAATTCAAGTGTAAACTTTATATTTTTTATATTTAATTTATCTTTATTGTTAAATCAAATTTTGTTGGCATTGTGATATTGTATATAATTACGTTAGTATATGTCAAATTTGTCCATTGATGACTCTAAGTAGTTAAGAACAAGTTTACATTCTTGACACCTCAAGTTAATGAGTTAGATACAATTGAGCCGTTAATGACCAACGTAATGTTCGACCCAACTCATTTATATATCTAACTATAAGGCTAACTTAGTACCGTAACTGAAGACATTAGTTAATTTTTTTACTTAATTATCCTCTTCTCTTTCTCATGTTTTGAATTACGTTATGTCGTTCTTCTCTACACATAATTCGTTTCTCACAACGAATCAACTTGCTCATATTTTATTTTGATTAATTATAAATATTAGTAAACTTAAGATAGATTATATATCTTGAAATTTAAATGATCGATGCGCGTGCAACGCACGCGTTAATAACTAGTCTTTATATAAAATGCCATTAAAATTATTGGATATTACATACATGCCACTAAGAGAGAGATTAGACTCTTTACATTATGAATTGGGAATGTTAATCACCATTCTACCCTCAAAATACAATGCCAATAACGGAAGAACACTTTGAGGTCACCCTAATGGAAGGAAGCATATACTATGCTTGGCAGCCTGGACTTTTAACTCAACAAAGAAAATATAAATATATAGAGGTGAAGAAATGTATGTTGTACAGGATTCCAATTTCCATCCATAGTGAGGCAAGTGACAGAAGAGAGAGAGCAGCATTATTATTAATTAATTATCCAGATAGAGAGGGAGTCTTAAATAAATAAACTAGTAATTTTCTCTCATTCACATTATTGGATGGATCGTCACTCTTTGCTTGATAAGGCGCGGGGTTGCTTTATTTGGTTTAATGGGGATCGTTCGAGCTCTTCCTTCGTCGCTGGTTGTGTCCTGCCAATCGCCTCCTGCAGCTCCTTTTGAAATCGTCGAACTCCGATAACTCATGAAACCTATGAATATATATATATATATACAAGACACTCATATGTTCAAACATAATTTAACCTCCCTGAAAACCTCCACTTGTTCAATACTTTAAATAGGATGTAATTACAAAAGAGAATGTATTTAAAATTAATTCGTTTGCAAGACAATATACGTTTAGGGCGTAAGTTTAAGCAAGCCTACTGTCTACTCATTTATTTCTCTGTGTTGCTCATTAACCATCTTAATTTCAATATACTTAAATTATTGGAATATTTCTAGTATACCTATAATTATATGTAATACACACTATTTCTTTGTCTTCACCATGCATAGTTAATTATATGAATCATATTGCACTTCATATAAATCTTCTTTACTTTATAAGAAATCTAGTTGTTGTTTGTGAGAGATTCATTTATGAGGAATATATAAAATTTATTTGTAATAAAAATGTTAAAATCTCTTGCAAACAGTGGCGGAGTCGGAAGTTAAATAATGGGAGTTCAATACCACATTATTATCGGATAAAAGAAGTAAACATAGAATGTAGTAACTAAAAATTTAGAAAATATATAACATTTACAAGGAAAAATGTTAAAAAAATAAATGGGGTTCGCTGTCTAAATACGTATCAAATTTAGCTTATATATATATATATATAAGCTAGTTATTAACGCGTGCGTTGCACGCGCATCGATTATTTAAATTTCAAGATATATAATCTATCTTAAGTTTACTAATATTTATAATTAATCAAAGTAAAATATGGGCAAGTTGATTCGTTGTGAGAAACGAATCTATGTGATAGAGAAGAGCGACATAACGTAATTCAAAACATGAGAAAGAGAAGGGGATAATTAAGTAAAAAATTAACTAATGTCTTCAGTTACGGTACTAAGTTAGCTTTATAGTTAGATATATAAATGAGTTGAGTCGAGCATTACGTTGGTCATTAACGGCTCAATTATATCTAACTCATCAACTTGAGGTGTCAAGAATGTAAACTTGTTCTTAACCACTTAGAGTCATCAATGGACAAATTTGACCTATACAAACGTAATTATATACAATATCACAATACCAATAAAATTTGATTTATCATTAAAGATAAAATTAAATCACAAAAATATAAATTTTAGACTTGAAATTGCAAAAAAATATTTATTTAACATTAATTAGGCTGTACACACAATGTGATTTGATTATCAAATAGAAAACTAAATTAATAGTTTGAGTACATAAATATTGAACGGATGAGAAAAATGTTACTTGTACGAGGTCAAACTTCAAAAACCACATTTCACCCATATTTTGACTTGTGTTGTATATAATTTGGTAAATGGCTGATATATGTGATAGAAAAATCTCAACATGCGGAGCATAATATATCACTCGATCTATATAATTCGTTGAATAAAAAAAATTACATATATCCGAAATTTGAACGGAATAAGTATGATAGGGCTGACTTAAATTGATATGAATATTGGATAAGTTAATTATAATTTCTATGACATGCCGACTAAGAGACCTTAAAAAAATAACAAAATTTAAATAATGATTTAGTAATAGTATTAAAGATAAATAAATGTTTGTCAAATATAGTAATGACTAAATTATTAATTTTATAAAATATAGGAACCAAATATAATATTTTTTTTTGTTAATATAATGAAAAGGTGCAAAAGATGTCTATTGGGGGCGAGGACCCAACACAAATAATATATTGGTATATAGATATATTACAAAATCTAACTAGAAATGAGTTAAAAAAAAAAACTAACAATGAGGAATTAGTTTTATTTTGATATTTTTTTATTATTAAAAAAAAATGGGGACATAAGTCCCCTCATTGCATAGGGTGGCTCCGCACCTGCTTGCAAATACAGCATTCAAAAGTTTTTCAAGGAATTGACTCCAAACAAAAATTCTTGATAGAAATTTATGTGTGAAATCCATTATAAAATTTTGAGTTTTGTAAGAAGTTTTCTTAGAAACTTAATAAAATCTTTGAAAGTTCTTATAATTTGTGAGGAATAGATTCCCTTGAAAAAACATCGTCACAAATAACCAATTTTCTTGTAGTTTAAGTCGTCTTAAAAAATAAAATGAAATCTTCTCATAAGTATTGTTAGTTTGATTTCGTTTTGTCTGGGATATAATAATTGTCTGAGTTGCTGGTGCATTACTGTTATTCACCACCATATTTGATCTTACTATTTACTATAAGTCCAAATAAGCAAGGTTGTATTGTGACACTTAAATAAAAAAAAATATCCTTCATTATTTGTGGAAATATGCTACTATTGAGATTGTGATGTATATGTTCTTGATGTTATCCTCAACTTTTAGTAGTTTGGAAAATTGCAACAATAAAGTGACTAAGAAACAGCATGCTAAAGATGTATCTTCTGTTTCATTGTTTCATTGATGAGAGTGTAGTCCTTGGATACTCTGGTTGAATTCATGGATAGACGTGGCTTAGGGTGTATTGAGCACAATACATTATCTTCTTCTACTAGTATCTCGCAGCTGCAATTATATGACTTGGATAAAGTGAACCTTGTAGTAGTCTATAAACAAAACTATTGTTGAAAGGCAGCAGAGTATTTCCTCTTGTATCCCCAACTAATGGGTAAATAATTTTACCTCGTGTTCTTGTTTCAGGGGAAGTGAAGGGCTCAACCATGATACCGAATTTAACAACAGCCGATAATAGTATATCCCATAATAAATTTGCAAATGCAAACAAAAGCATCGTCGCATCAAAGTATTTGTAAATTCCATATATGGAATTTGTGATAAGGTTTTGAAGAAGATAATTATATGAATGAGAATATTTGAGGAAGTTTGACCCAAACTTGGGTCATATGTATATGTTTCGACCAAGTTATTGCGGGTTGTCCGCGGGATAACTCGTCGAGGTCGTCGGGTTGGGTGCGAGCTAAGTCTGTCCCTTACAGTCGCGTACGGGCCTTAGCTTCGTCTTTAAAATAGCGGCAAGTCCTTCCGGTTCTCTAACAGATCGTCCGTCGGCACCTGCAAAGGAGCGTTACCAAGCAGTCCCCGTGGAGAGGGGGGGGGTGCTTGGCGTGCTCACTCCGACGATCAACATCAGTAGATTTCTAGAGAGAGAAAGAGAGGGTTTTTAGAGAGAGGTCAGAGCTTTTCCCAAGCTTGCCTAAAGTGATTTTGGAATGACTTGAAAATGTTTACCCCCAAGGTGGCTATTTATAGGCAACCTTGGACCGTAAACCGGTTTTGACCCGGTTCAATATGGAAATGTGAACCGGGATGCAGGGGTGAGCTTTGGGAAAAGAACTCTGACGCGCGTCTCAGGCGGCTGTCATGAACGGGATGCGCGCGCCTCTGAAACATAGCTCTCGGACACATAGGAGTTAGTTAAAAATCGGGTCTCCGTATACGTTCGAGAGAAAACGGGGGGTGTGCGCGACACCCCCCGGGTGTGGAGCTTACCCGGAATTCCGGGTAAGCCTAGGCTTACCCGGAATTCCGGGTAAGCTTAGGCTTACCCGGAAATTCCGGGTAAGCTAGACTTACCCGGAATTTTCCGGGTAAGCCCCCGGGGATGCCGGGCAAGTTCGAAACTTGCCCGGTTTTCCCCGGGTAGCTTGAAATTGGGTTTCGGGCGGGTCTCGTGCGTGTATGAAGTCTGGATAATTTAAAACCGAGCCCGAATCACGTGTATGTCCATCACTTGCCCCCGAGTTAAATAAGGGCTTGACCTTTGTTTAACTCTATTCTAAGATAGGGTATACGCGTGATTCGGGTCGTCCGCTCACCTCGAGTTTTGACCTACCAAGGGTGGATGCGCACGGCTCGGACGAGTTCCTCGCCTTAGTTTTTGAGATGGTCATGCTTGGTAACTGCACAAGGGGTTAGTAGCACAACGGACTACGAATAATACGATAGATGTGATCGTTTAGAGAATTAAGGTGCGAGCGCACATGAAATCTTTCGGGCTTGTACGATGAACTAATAAGTACGGAACGTTCATGATATGACTAAATGCATCAAAATAAATCATGCAAGTCTTGATAACATGTTTTTTATGCAGTGCGATAGTTTCCGGGAACTCGTCGTCCGAGACGGCCGTCTTGACGGCGAGACGACGGTTTTGGGTGAATGAAATAGGGCCGGGTTTTGGAAAATCACATGCGACAGCCCTATTACGAAAAATCATAAACTCAACGTTCTCACGAAGTTGAGGACATTTGAAATGACTTAGTTAAATTTATCCAAGTCATTAGTTAAAAACCCAAGCCATCAACAATTTAAAAAATGAATGGTAGATAGGAATGTACCTCCTTGATGTATGGTACTTACCATGTTGTGTAGTCCCTTCTCCTCCATGATAGTTTATAAAACTATCAACTTTTGAATTGGTTGTGGTGAGAGTTTTGGAGGAGCTAAGGTAGGGATTTTAGGAACTCTCTCTAGGGTGTTAGTGAGACCACATTCCGGCCGGCCACCACCAGGAGCACCACCGGCGAGGTCAGGGCGGCGCAGCGGCGGCGAGGCGGCGGCGACAGCGGCGGGTCCGGCGGCTGCAGCGGGCGGCGGCTGCACCTCTTGTGGGTTGTTTTTCGAGCTCGATTCGATCCGGTTTTGAGTCCTTTTTGTCGAGCATCGATTGGTAACGTCCTCCACTCCCTTTTCTTGAAGCTAATTAGACCTATAGGGCTGCACATTTGAATTTCAATAAGGTGCCTTGTAGGTGTTTGATGAAATGCATGAGTGAAGTTTTGGTTTGATTTTCAAAATTTGCTTTTGGCTAAGCTCTAGGTGTAGATAGATAGAGTTAAGGATAGCGAACTCCCTTTATGAAGAGGTCCCTAGGTTCCGACCAACCGAGGGGGAATCGCGGAGATTCGAAATCGGAGTTTTTCGAGCGAAAAGCTTGACCCCTTGTATCTTGATACGGGTGACTTGAAATGATGTCCCCTATTGTGATAAAGCCCCCTTGATTGTTTGTGAGTGGATAGCCATGCCCCCGGAGCTTAGGTGATTGCTTGGTAGTTTGCCTTCATTAGTGGCTTAGTTGACCCGAGTGTTCTTCGGGTTGTTCGGGGAGGGGTAAGTCCCTTTGTGGCGTGTAACGGGCTTGCTTGATTGCATTTTAACTGGTTGTATGTGCCCCCGGAGCCTTGAGCCATTCTAAGGATAAAATTTGATCAAAAGGTGGTCGGATGGCATTTTGGTAATTATGACCAACTTCGTATGCCTTTGATTTCTTTAGCTCTTGAATTTGTCGCTTTGTAGAGCGCTTGAATACCTGTGTCACATTGCACAAATGTATGAAAATTTGATTAGTAATTGGCCTAGGCCTTTGATGAGCGTAAGGATTTTTGACTCCCGAGCGGGAGGGTCCCTAGCTGTTCGTATGCGGACGGTTGGTCCGTTGGGTTGAATGTCCTTGCAAGAGGACTTTGATGAGTGTGGTTGATGTGTTGCTTTGGTTTTTGATTGAGTTGGTGTATGGTTTTTGCAGGGCTTGGTTGACGAGCTTGCAGGCGCCCGATTCTGATACTTAGGATATTCTCAGAAACTGTCACTCTCGAACTGCTGAAATGAGTGAGTCTCCCGATCCCTTTCTTTGTACATATTACTTTTCTTATGATGGCTTGGAGATAAGCGAGGACATCCCCCTTTTACTTCGACTCGATTTTCCCGGGACAGGTGTTAGCCACGAAGCCATTGCGATGACTCAGACCTATCCTCCCAACCGTATCACGACGGAGGAGTTTGTGGAGAGCGTAGATAAGTCAGGGGTCTGTCCTATTTCTGAAGCATACTTCCCGTTTGACGTATGCAAAGATGTCGAGGTTGGCTCAGTTACCGTCCCTCCTGCGGACTTAGATGTAGTTTACACTGGACAGATAGAGGAGGGTTTGCGTTTTCCTTACTGCAAGGATCTTGTCCGCTTGTGTCGTCACTTCCGTATCTCGCCCCTTAACCTCTCCCCTGCTGCTTTTCATGCGTGGACCTGTTTTCGCATTCAGTGCCACAAGCACTCGTGGGCTTATTCCTTGATTCTCTTCCGGACCTTTTACCGTCTGGAGCGACGAGATAAATCGGGGTTGTCCACCTTCTGCAGTCGGTGGCCTTGCCTTTCCTCATTCGACCTTGGGGGCGCCAAGTGGAAGCCGAGCGGGCGGTTTGCCACCCCTTATCCTCGCTCGCAGGAATGGCAAAATCATTATTTCTTTGTGAGCGACGTCGGGACCAAGTGGGAGACGTGTCACGTTCTGGAGCGTGACCCTGTTCCTTCCTTGTCCGAGTATACCCCTCATGATGAGAAGGCCTTTTGCGAGATCTTTCGCGACAATCAGGCGGGGGTTATAGTCCCTTTGACTCAGGGTTCTGAAGAGGAGTTGCTTGCCGCAGGCATCATCGTATCTTCTTCCCAGGGTGTCTTGGTATGCTTTCGAATTTTTATAACCCTGTTTTATGTTATCCTGTAGGTTGGTTTCTTAACAAGCAGCCGGCCTTGCAGACTGATGCTGCGCGAGGGCTCCCTGTTGCTGCTTCGGCCCCTGCTGACAGGTCTCGTCATGGGCGAGGAAAGGGACCTATGGGTAAAGTACTTCTTCCTTTTTATCATCTTCGGCTGTATTCTGTCTGTAGTTCCAATGTTTTCTTTTCCCTGTTTGTAGGTCGTGTGTCTACTGAGAGGGAGCGGGCGGAACCTGTTACTGACTCTTCTCGGCGTCCTTCCACTAAGAGGACCGATGCTGCGGCGCGTGCCTCGGGCGATCTCAAGCGCTCAAGAGTTGAGGGGACGTCTGTCTTGCCTTCTCGTGATAAGAGGAAGCAAGTTGCCGAGCGCGTCCCTCCTGCCCCCGGGCCGAGGCATGGGACGGCGGACGAGGTCCCCCCAGGTTCACGTATGTCTTCGCGTGACAAGAGGAAGCATGTTGGTGAGCGCGTCCCTCCTGTCCCTGAGTCGATGCATGTGGTGGCAGAGGAGATTCTCCCTGTATCAGGTTTGTGAAATCTCTTTTTATGTACTTAGCATATTTTGCTTGTATGGTTGCTTATGTTTGTGCTTTGCAGATATCCCTCCACTTCCTTCACTTCGCAGAAGTGATCTTGTTCGTCGCTTTGAACGCGATGTCACAGATGGTGTGTGGGTGCCCTATTCGGGTACGCGCCTTCGTTTTCCTAAGGATGCGTCCTTGAGCATTCCTGAAGTTGGCGTTCGGGTGGTGCAGAGGTCTGTTCCTCCTGCCGATCGGAAGGAGTGCCCCCCGAATTCTGCTAGTGCGCGCGCCTTTGTGGAGGAGAACATCGGGGTCTTCGCTCCGGTGAATGTTTATTCCTCTTGGAGTTGATTCGCTCATTGTTGCACTTGTTTTGATGATTATTCTATTTTTGATGCAGGTTAATGCTGATATTGCCAACTTATCATCTTTTGTCATCGAGCTATCCGATGAGAAGGATCAGCTTTTGGAGAGCCATGAGGAGCTGGTTAGAGAGCAAGTCTCTTTGACTGAGGATGCAAAAGGCCATGCTGGTGAGCTTCTCATACTATCTGAAGCGCTTGCCTCGAGTCAGTCTCGCGTTGCCGAGATCCAAGATCAGCTGTCTGCTGTGAGAGGTCGGATGGCCCTTCGGGAGGGGGTGCGAGCTGCCGAGTTGCAAAAGGCGAGGGAGGACGGCATTTCGGAAGGCAAGGCCGGCGCTTTTAAGCGGTACCCTCAGAGTGAGCCTTTCCTTTCTGCCGTTCAGGCGAGTTACGAATCTTTGAAGAAGGAGTTTCTTGATGACTTCGTTCCCCTGATGCATCGTCTTGCCCCCCATTTTCCCTTTGAGAAGTTGGATACTCCTGGTGTGATTGGTTTGAGTGATTTGGGGGGGCTTCCACTCTTCAGGTGGAGGACACCATTAGTGCAGATGGTGAGCCGATGTTTAGCTTTGAGCGGGACACAGATATCTTTGGTGATACTCCTGCCTGTGATCCCTTTGCGACTGATGACTGCGATGTTGATGTGCGCCATCTTCTCGACTAGGTCAATATGGACTCTTTGTATGTTTGTTTGTTCCTTTGTACGCGTAGTATTTTGGCGAAGGACTCGTTTAGAGCTTGCCTGTCGTTTGATGTTTGGATTTGCTATCGTAGACCTGTTTGATCTTATATATATATATGCTTGACATGAATGCATTAGATAGATGTGATATCTGAATATCTCCTTGTTATTTTAGTTATAACATAGGATAGTGAAGTGCGGATAGATTAGTACATCCGACCTTTGCATTTGTTTGCGAGTGGGGATTCCTAATGATCCGCCTGTCCCCCGACTTTTAGCAAGGATGTGAATAGATTAGTACGTTCACATCCTTGTACTGTGGCGAAGTGTGGATAGATTAGTACATCCGACACTTGCGTTTGTTTGCGAGGGAGGATTCCTAATGATCCGCTTATCCCCCGACTTTTTGCAAGGATGTGAATAGATTAGTACGTTCACATCCTTGTATTGTGGCGAAGTGTGGATAGATTAGTACGTCCGACACTTGCATTTGTTTGCGAGGGAGGATTCCTAATGATCCGTTTATCCCCCGATTTTTTGCAAGGATGTGAATAGATTAGTACGTTCACATCCTTGTCTTGTGGCTAAGTGTGGATAGATTAGTACGTCCGACACTTGCATTTGTTTGCGAGGGAGGATTCCTAATGATCCGCTTATCCCCCGACTTTTGGCAAGGATGTGAATAGATTAGTACGTTCACATCCTTGTATGAAGATACTCCGACTCCTTGTATGCGTCGAGCGTCCTTTGTTTTGGTGTGAAGTGATGAGCCTTGTTTAGGTTGGCTTGTTGTCACTGTTGTTGTTTTGATGCCTTGGTTGTGAGCTTAGGCGTTGTATGTGAGTTAATAGTGTGCCTACAAGAGATATGAAATTTGTTAGACATAACTTCATTTGATGCGCAAGTATGGAGTTATACATCTCCTTCTTTTGAGGTAATGAATACTAAAGAGCTTGATACGACAGCTTTTAGTTTTATGGTTTCCACTCTTGTTTATGCGTGGAACTTCTTCAGGTGTCCCCCACTGAAAGTGTTGGGCAATTCGTTCCCGTCCATATCTTGGATGCGGTATGCGTTAATGTATGGAACCGCTATTATCTTGTAGGGGCCTTCCCACTTGGGGGACATCTTGTTGATTTGGTCCAAGTGCGAGAATTCGTTTCTTCTCCAGACCATTTCTCCCACATGGAATTGTCGCGCCTTGACCTTTTTGTTGTAGTATCTGGATGTGGCTAAGCGCATCTTTGCTTGAACTTGTTCTGATTTCCATCTCTGTTCGTCTGTTAACTGAAGGTCAAGGCGTCTTTCTTCCTCATTGGCTTGGGGGTCAAAATGCGTCGTTCTGTATGAAGAGACGGCGATTTCGACAGGTGCTACTGCCTCGGTTCCGTAGACTAGGCTAAAGGGTGTTTCGCCTGTTGACTCTTTGGGTGTTGTGCGCACAGCCCATAAAACACTGCTTAGCTGGTCCACCCAACCTCCTTTCAGAGCATGGACTCTCTTTTTTAGTCCATCCAAGACTATCTTGTTTGCTGATTCGACCTGGCCGTTTGTCTGTGCGTGGTGCACTGATGCAAAACGGTGGTCTATCTTGAGACGTTTGCAGAAATTTTGCATATTTCCACTTCTGAATTGGGCACCATTGTCGCTAATGAGTACCTTCGGGACACCATAACGAGCCACTATGTAGTTTCGGATGAAGTCCATGATTTGTGTGTCTGTGATGCGTGCTAATGGCTTAGCCTCAATCCATTTTGAGAAATAGTCGATTGCGACGACTATGAATTTTGCTTGGCCCTTTGACTTTGGGAGTGGGCCGATCAAGTCAATGCCCCATTGTGCGAATGGCCATGCGCTTGCAATTGGGCTTAATTCTGCTGCTGGAGCTATGATGTTCCTTGAATATAGCTGGCATGCTTCGCATTCTGCCACCATGCTTGTTGCTTGAGCTCTCATTGTTGGCCAATAGTAGCCTAAGTTCAATGCTTTGCGGATCAACGCGCGAGCTCCTTCGTGCGAGGCAGCCATTCCTCCATGGAGTTCTTCTAGTACCGTTGTTCCTTCTGTGCTTGTGATGCACTTTAGGTAGGGTGTAGAATAACCCTTTCTGTAGAGCTGCCCTTCGATCAAGGCGTAGTTTACGGCTACCCTTTCGATCTTGTTTGCTTGAGTCTTGTCTCGTGGTAGGATCCCTCCAGCGAGGTATGCTTGGATTGGTGTCTTCCAAGTTTCCTCTTCGTCAATGGCCATTACCTCCAATTGGTCTATGACGGATATTATCCTGTTTTCCACAAAGTGTGTCTTTTTGTCTTGTTCATTGTTTTGGGCATACTTGCTTAGAGCATCGGCCTCCTGGTTTTCTTCTCGTGGGACGGAAGTTATGTCGAAAGTTTTGAAACTTTCTACCAACTCCTTTGCTTGTGTCAAGTATCTCTGCATGTTTTCGGACTTTGCAGTGTACTCTCCTTTGACCTGGTTGACGACCAGTTGTGAATCACACTTTACTCGTAAGTGTTCCACTCCAACTCCTTTGGCTATCCTGAGGCCTGTAATCAGAGCCTCATATTCTGCCTCATTGTTTGTCGCTCTGAATGTTAAGTTCAAAGCGTACTTCAAGGGGTCCGAGCCGTCGGGTGGGATTAGTAGTAATCCTGCCCCCGCGCCTCCGGTGTTAGATGATCCGTCCGTGTACATTTCCCAAACTTCTGCGGGTGGGACATCTGTCTGGACTTCATCTTGTGGCTCGGGCTCGATCCCTGTGAATTCTGCTATGAAGTCTGCCAAGGCCTGCCCTTTGATGGCTGTTCGTGGAGCGAAATGAATGCGGAATTCACTTAACTCTACAGACCACTTCGTCAATCTTCCTGACATGTTTGGTTTTGCAAGGATGTGCTTCAAAGGCTGGTCTGTGAGGACCGTTATTTCATGCGCGTGGAAGTAAGGCCTTAGCTTGCGTGCGGCTATCACAAGCGCGTACAAGTGCTTCTCGATTGGTACGTAATTGACTTCATACTTGGCCAGTGTTTTGCTCACGTAATAGACCGGGAGTTGCGCTCCTCCTTTTTCCTTTATTAGCACAGAGCTAACTGCCGTGTTACTAGTTGATATGTAGAGAAAAAGAGGCTCCCCTTGAAGTGGCTTTGCTAGTCTTGGGAGCGTCTTCAAGTGTTGTTTGAGTTGTTGGAATGCTTCTTCACAAGCATTTGTCCATTCAAACTTCTTGTTTGCGCATAACACTTCGAAGAAAGGGAGGGCTCTGTCTCCAATTTTGGCCAGGAATCTGTTCAGGGCTGCGAGGCGCCCGTTGAGTTGTTGTACTTCTTTGTGCTTTGTTGGAGAGGCCATTTCTTCAATTGCCTTTACCTTCTCAGGGTTTGCTTCAATGCCCCTTTCGCTCACCATAAATCCAAGTATTTTGCTAGACCGTACCCCGAAAGCACATTTTGCGGGATTTAGTCTTATTTGATACTTTCGCATTCTCTCGAAGATTATGCGTAGGTCCTCTGCGTGGTTCTTTCTTTTCTTGGATTTTACAACCATATCATCCACGTACGCCTCCATTTTGTCGCCAATCAAGTCTCCGAAAATGAGATTGACCATCCTTTGGTAGGTTGCCCCCGCATTGATTAACCCGAAAGGCATGACTTTGTAGTTATAGATTTCGCTGTCAGCGTAGAATGCCGTATGTGGGGCGTCCTGCCAAAACATCGGGATTTGGTTGTATCCTGTGTATGCATCCATAACTGTCATCAGTTCATGGCCCGCAGTTGCATCTACCAATTGATCAATTCTTGGGAGTGGATATGAATCCTTTGGGCATGCATTGTTGAGGTCTCTATAGTCGATGCACATTCTTGACTTGCCATTTGGCTTAGGCACAACTACAGGGTTGGCTACCCAAGTTTGATACTTGGATTCTTCAATGAAACCTGCGTCAAGCAGTCTGCTAACTTCCTCGCGAATGGCCAACTTCTTGTCCCCACCTATCGACCTTAGCTTTTGTTTCACCACTCGAGCATCTTTGTTGATGTTGAGTTTATGGCAAATGACATCTGGGCTTATTCCTGGCATGTCCTTTGGGGACCATGCGAATAAGTCCTTGTATTCTGCTAGGAGCGCTGTGATTTCAATCACTTCGTCTTCTGATAATGATGCTCCTACGCGCACCATTCTTTCTGGTTCATCGATTTTGAATTCGCGGAGTTCGTCCATCGTTGTAGGCCTCCCGTAGTCATCTCTTGGGTCTTCGTCGATGGTGGGTATCACTGGCATGTTTCCCACTTGATTTTGTTGTAGCGCGACATTGTGGCATTCTCTTGCTACTTGTTGGTTTCCTCTAACTTCTCCCACACCTGCAATGGTTGGGAACTTGATCTTCAGGTGGGCCGTTGAAGGTACCATTCTCCATTCGTTCATGGTTGCATATCCGAGAATGCCATTGTAGGCGTTTAGCTTTTCGACAACTATGAAAAGTATGTCGATATTCAGACGTCTTTCTCCTTCGCCCAAGGTTACTGGAAGGGTAATGGTACCCAGCGGGTAGCTAGCATCTCCCATGAATCCCACTAGAGGTGAGTTCATTGTTTGTATGGCCTTCTTTCTTCCGAGTGCTAAGACAATGTCTTTTGTTAGCACGTTTGGGGCGGAGCCTCCATCCACGAGAATTCGCTTCACTTCCACGTCATCAATAGTCATTTGAATGACTAAGGCGTCGTTGTGGGGGAACGTTATGTGTTCTCTGTCTTTGGCTGAGAAGCCAATGACGTCTTCCATGATTGTGTCCTCCCCATTTGGCTCCTGTGGTTTTTCACTCTTTCCGGCGGCGTACCTCTCCCTTGCGTAAGAGGTTTCGCCCCCTGCACTGAAGCCTCCGTGTATGGTGTATGTGTTATCCATCTTGCTTGTTCGTTTGAGTAACGCAGGCTTTTTGTTCGAAGCCCGCAGACGGCGCCAAGTGTTTCGACCAAGTTATTGCGGGTTGTCCGCGGGATAACTCGTCGAGGTCGTCGGTTTGGGTGCGAGCTAAGTCTGTCCCTTACAGTCGCGTACGGGCCTTAGCTTCGTCTTTAAAATAGCGGCAAGTCCTTCCGGCTCTCTAACAGATCGTCCGTCGGCACCTGCAAAGGAGCGTTACCAAGCAGTCCCCGTGGAGAGGGGGGGTGCTTGGCGTGCTCACTCCGACGATCAACATCAGTAGATTTCTAGAGAGAGAAAGAGAGGGTTTTTAGAGAGAGGTCAGAGCTTTTCCCAAGCTTGCCTAAAGTGATTTTGGAATGACTTGAAAATGTTTACCCCCATGGTGGCTATTTATAGGCAACCTTGGACCGTAAACCGGTTTTGACCCGGTTCAATATGGAAATGTGAACCGGGATGCAGGGGTGAGCTTTGGGAAAAGAACTCTGACGCGCGTCTCAGGCGGCTGTCATGAACGGGATGCGCGCGCCTCTGAAACATAGCTCTCGGACACATAGGAGTTAGTTAAAAATCGGGTCTCCGTATACGTTCGAGAGAAAACGGGGGGTGTGCGCGACACCCCCCGGGTGTGGAGCTTACCCGGAATTCCGGGTAAGCCTAGGCTTACCCGGAATTCCGGGTAAGCTTAGGCTTACCCGGAATTTTCCGGGTAAGCCCCCCGGGGATGCCGGGCAAGTTCGAAACTTGCCCGGTTTTCCCCGGGTAGCTTGAAATTGGGTTTCGGGCGGGTCTCGTGCGTGTATGAAGTCTGGATAATTTAAAACCGAGCCCGAATCACGTGTATGTCCATCAGTATATATTTATAGTGTGATGAATGATGCATACATGGAAAATACACAATTACATAAGGTAAGTGCATAAATTATAGCATATATGTAAACACTATAAATTGTCATAATATCGATATTAATATACACTAATACCCTCCCTCAATCCGAAGTAGGTGCAACCACTGAGAGATTGCTCCTCATAAGTCGATGGTGATAGCTTGGGAGCCCCTTCGTAAAAATATCAGCAAGTTGATCTTCAGTTGGAAGATAACAGACTTTTAATCTTCCCGATGAGACAAGTTCTCGCACAAAATGAACGTCCAGCTCAATATGTTTGGTTCGAGCATGAAAAACTGGATTCAAAGCGAGATATGTGGCTGAAATATTGTCACAGTAGACTGTAGGTGCAACAGAAAGATGAATCACAAGTTCGCCAAGTAATTGTTGTAACCATGTGAGCTCGGCTACGCATTCAGCAACAGACTGATATTCTGCCTCAGTACTGGATCGAGAAACTGTAGGTTGCCTATGTGCACGCCAGGAGATAAGATTCGTTCCGAGGAAAATACAGAACCCGGTCATCGACCTTCTCGTATCATGACAACCGGCCCAATCTGCATCCGCATAAGCATGGAGATCAGTACTAGCTGTCTTCTCAAGAAGTATGCCATGCGATACAGTGCCGGCGAGATAACGAAAAATTCCCTTAACTGCCTGTAAGTGAGGGAGGCGTGGTTGATGAATGAATCGACTGACCAAACTGACAGCGAATGAAATATCCGGACGAGTCATAGTGGCATATTGTAAGGCGCCAACCATTTGTCGATATACTGTCGGTTCAGGAAGAAGCTCTCCGTCATGGGCAGACAAGTATTGCTTTGAAGCAACTGGAGTTTGAACTGGTTTCATGTTTGCCATATCAAATTTCTGCAATAGTCCAAAAACATACTTTGAGAACTAGAATTGGAAATGACTGGACTATTCCAAACATCTGAATGTAACAATACTAGCGGAAACGATGCACTATGAGAACTAGAATCAAAGGGTAGTCGACGAGACTTGCCTAAGTTACAAGATGCACAACCACTAAACTTAGAATTAGAAATAGAGACTTTTATTGACTCACGAAGACGGACAAGACTACGATGATGCAGATGGCCGAGACGATGATGCCAACGATCAATGGACGCAATAGAGGCAACAAGTGATGTTGGACCCGATGAAATGTTGAGGCAGTAACCGGATAGAGTGGGGAGTTAGACTCAGACTTGAAGAGCACCCTCCCCGTCATCTTGTCCTTCACAACAAAAGAATCACCATCAAAACAGATAACACAAGCATTGTCCAGGCAAAGTCTTTTAACGGACAATAAGTTGCGAGATAAATCGGGCACATGGTAAACGGAGGACAATCGCAAGGAGCTATTTGGTGTATGAACAAAAGAGGTACCGACTGACTTAATAGGTAGTAATTGTCCATTTCCTACTACAACCTTATTGGAGTTGTAATGAGGTTTAGGGTTTAGAATAATACCTGGATCATTCGTCATATGTGCAGAGGTGCCACTATCAAGATACCAATTCGGATCAATAGATTTACCAACTGATAAGGCAGAGAAGGAGTGGTATCTCTGAAACAGCATATGCATGATTAAATCGGTTGGGGCAAATATGACAAGTGTGACCTGAACTGTTACACAATTGACAAGTAATATTTGGACGAGACCCCAATAAACCACGTTGAGAAAAGGGGGGAGAATATTGATTTAAGGCTCCATAATTAGAGCTATTGTCAACATTACTACGTTGACCACCCATTTGAGAATTGTGAGCATATGGTTGTGTAGAATAAGTGTTGAACTTTTGTTGTTGTCCTCGTCCTCCTCGTCCATGTCCTTGATGGCCACCACGTCCTCCTCTTCCTTTACCGGCTCTACCTTTTCCTCTCACGTTTTGATTGTCTCGACTACGATTTTGAGATGCATTCGCAGTCGTGGAGCCGAAAAAGGCATGGTCGGTTTGCGATTCAGTCGTTGCTCTTCAGTCAAAAGCTAAGCCCTTAATCCATGGAAAGAAGTGGGCAGAGGAAGATGACTGATTCCAGCAACAAATGCATCATATTCCGAAGGTAACCCATTGAGAGCTTGAATGACGAGATCTTTTTCGCTAATCGGACAATTTATTGCAGTTAAAGAATCAGCAATAGATTTAAGTCCAGCGAGATATTCCGAAATTGGCTGGTTCGAATTCTTTGAGTATCCATAAAATTGCAACTTAAGGGTCATTTCGTTCGATGCACACTGATCAGTGTATCGTTCTGCAAGGGCTCACCATAATTCACGACTGCTACGCAAGTCATGAACTTCTTTATGAATCTGGTACGTAAGGGTTGAAGTGATCCAAGTACGTACACATTGATCAGACTTTATCCATGTCGAATAATGAGGATTGATAACAGCTGCTCCGGAAGAATCCATGACGATCTTTGGTGGAACGCGAAGGTTCCATCAACGAATCCGAGCAAATCATAACACGTTAGCACCGACTCCATTTGTGATTTCCAAATAAGATAGTTGTCAGCATCCAGTTTAATAGAGACAAGATTGGAGAAGCTCGGAAGGTTGATCGGAGTAGGTTGTGGTGCAATGAACTGATGAGATAAAGGAGATGAGTGATGAGACATTGATAAGGGGATAGTTTGGTATGGACTCGTGATGGTGGCTGGTGTTGGTGTAAAGGGTAAAGTGGTGAATGGGTTTGGTGATTTTGAAAATGGTAAACTTGTGAATGGATTTGTTGAGAATATAAGAGGGGACGAAGAAGACATGATAATATTGTCAGCAACGGTAGAAGAAGATGAGACTGACACCGGAATTGAAGCGGAAGGCAATGAAACAACAGAGTCGACCTGCTCTGATACCATGATAAGGTTTTGAAGAAGATAATTATATGAATGAGAATATTTGAGGAAACTTGACCCAAACTTGCGTCATATGTATATATTTATAGTGTGATGAATGATGCATACATAAAAAATACACAATTACATAAGGTAAGTGCATAAATTATAGCATATATGTAAACACTATAAATTGTCATAATATCGATATTAATATACACTAATAATTTGCAAATACTTTGATGCGATGCCACGCTCTTATATAAGAGCGTGAAATAGCTTAATTTTTGACAATATGGGAAGAATATTTGAAGGGGGTTTGGTTATTATTCTATAATAATAGAGATATTGAAATCTTTATTGTAGCATACCCATGTTAGAGATCACTATCGTACTGAAAAAGTTAAGCCATTTTTAGTGCTTCAGACTTTATTTGTCATACTATTTATATGCATTTTACCAAGTTTTTATTTATTTTTCATCATTAGGTATTACCGCAACCCAATGAATTCTTTTTTCTTGAGATATTTAACTGCTATATATAGTGAGGGTGTCTCTGAATAGGGAGAGGATCATTTGACCAAAACTTACTCCGCAATGACTAAACTTTCAAATTTTCTCTCCAAACAAATGGTGGATGTTATTATTAAAGATCTTAAGCATAAGACCGCTTTTTCTTCTTCTATCAAAAGAATAAATTAACAGAAACAATGAATAAATCAACTAAAGATTAAAAGATCTTTCGTATTAGCTTCGTATAAAACTAATAAGTTATTTTGTACTCATATCAGTTATTTAGATTGGACGCACGTCTAATATTATCTGGTATAACTTAAAAGTACAGTAGAAATTGTTCTATATAAGTTGATGATTTTTTTTATTACCAATAAGTCTTTACCTTGTACTTTTTTTTTTTTTATATATATTTACATTGCTTTCGCAAGTTCGGACAGGGAGCGTTAAGGTTAAAGTCCTCCCCAAGGCGGCGTCTCCGGCGGGTTTCGACCTCAGGTCGCCCACGGGGAACACAACTCGCTTTACCAGTTGGTCCAACCAACTTTGGTACCTTGTACCTTCTTTTATGGTTCTGCGGCTAGAATAATAGTAATAATAGATGGGAACTCTTGATTACTGAACTAACTAGGATGTTGACTCTCCTAATTTAATTAGTCTACGGAAAATAGTTGATTAGCCACTAGTTGAAATGTCCTGCAAAGAAATGAAGTGATACACAAAAGAATTTCATTTCATCTTGGATCCAACTATTTCATTCTCGATTTATTCATTGATAAGAAATAGTTCCCTTATATTGAAATATATTGATCATCACTAAAATAAAAGTTTGTAGTATAGAGTGTGTTGGAATAGAGCCTGATTAATTTGTCATTGACTCATTTTCGGTGATATTGAAAATACTACTTATACAAAAAAATATCATCGATCAGTATATTTCAAACTTTAGGCATATATATTTGAAATATTCGACAAAGAAAATGGAGAGCAACAATGTAATAAGGTCACTAACCAAAGTCCTTGAATATAAAGTTTCATAATACCTAAAGTTTCCTCATTTTGTTAGAACAGAATGGTTATTGAATTGTCAATCTTTATATATATATATATATATACTAGTTATTAACGCGTGCGTTGCACGCGTAAATCCTCTAAGTTTTAAAATACATAATTTATCTTTAGTTTTCTAATATTTTAACATGTAATTAATACATGGCCAAGTTTAGGGGTTGCGAGAAATGAATCTGTGATCGAAAATAACGACACAAAGTAATTCAAAACGGGAAAAATAGAAGAGGATAATTAAGTCAAAAAATTAACTATTTTTTTAAATTACGATACTAATTTACTGTTATAACTAATAATGAGTTGGATTGAGCATGATGTGAGTTATTAACGACAAAGTGGTATCTAATTTATCAACTTGAGGAGTGGAGAATGTAAGCCCGTAATTAACCACTTAGAGTCATCGGTGGAGCAGTTTGACCTATACAAACGTAACTATACACTTTTCATGCAATTTTATATCATAATACCAACAAAAATTGATTTAACGCTAAATGAAATTTCAATTCATTAAAATCTAAAGTTTATACTTGATTTTATGTCAATTACTTATTTAACTACTAATTTGGTTGTACACAGTTTGATTTAATTGACAGACTGAATAACTAAATTAATGATTGAGACCCTAAATGTTGGACGATGAGTACCAGGTTATCCGTAAAAGATCAAAATTCAAGAACCGTGGTGGACCCATATTTTAACAATTGTATGATTTCACAAGTGACTGATCTATGTGATACGAAAAAAATCTCAACATGTACTTGAAGTTTACACGAGTTGAGTACATATCTTACTTTATGGGTGGCTCAAATTTATAGGTATATTGTATTAATAAGTTAATTATAATTAATGTAAGATGTCAGTGAAACAACCTTAACAAAAAAATTAATGCAATTATCTAATGAAATTTTTAGTAATACTCAAATATTATACAGACTAAATTATCAATTTTTTAAAACAGTAATGTCTAAAGTTTATACTTGAATTCAACTTAACTATTTATTCAACTACCAATTAGGAGATACCTAATATGATTGAATTTACAAACGCAAGAACTAAATCGATAGTTCGATTCAATAAGTATTAAACATTGAGTAACATGTTATATGTAAAGTCAAATTTCAAGAACCACGTTTGATCCATATTTGATATGTTATATGAGTTAGCAAGTGACTAATTTATTTGATATAAAAATGTCAACAAGCGGAACATCCCTAAATCGGTGATATAGTGAATGGAAAAATGCATCTACCTGACATTTGCACCTATTGAATGCATATTGACTCTAATTGATAAGTATATTTGATGGAGAAATTAATAATAACTACGGTGACCTACTACCAATTAAGCGACCTAAAAAACTAAAAATAACAAAATGTAACTAAATGTTTTTTTTAGTAAAAGTAAAGATAAATAAATGGGTTTCAAAGATAAAAAGACTAAATCGCCAATTTTATAAAAATAGGGGAACTAAATATAACACGTATATATATATATAATAAAATAAAAATATGTGGGAACTAAATATACTATATATATATAATAAATTAAAATAAAAAAAAATGTTCAAGAGGTACCTTTTGGGGGTCAGGACAACTCTCACATTTTATATTGGTATAAAGATAGATAGATAGAAAAATGAGATGTAGTCTCTTTGTTATATTGAATTTTACTAAGGGGTTAAAGAGTATTTTGGTGTCATATGTTTGACATAAGTTAGATTTTCGTGTCATATGTGTTTTTAGAATTTTGGTGTCATACGTTTGAATTTTATAGACTTTTGGTGCATATGTTAGTTAACCGTTAAGTTAAAAATTAATTTCTCAATTAATGTCAGTCTAGATGGCATGCAAAGGAATGAACGGATACACAAAACAATTTTATTTCATCATTAATCAATCTATTTATCTATTTGATATTCAATTTAATCATTGATAAGAAGTAGCTCACTTATAAATATATATTGACATTGTGATTGATCACTAAAAGGAAGGTTTGTAGTATAGGGTGTGTTGGAGTAGAACCTGATTTGTCATTGACTTGTTTTCGGTGATAATTAAAATATTACCGAAAAAAATAATATCATCAGTCTGTATATTTCAAAAGTTAAGCATAAGCATAAGCATATGTATTTAAAATATTAGACAAAGAAAATGGAGAGCCACAATGTATAATAAGGTCACTTACCAAAGTCGATAAATAGAAAGTTTCACACCTAAAGTTTCCTCATTTTGTTAGAGCATAATAGCTATTGAATTGTCACATTTTATATATAGATAGATAGAAAAACAATATTTAATCAGTTTGTTTTTAGTGTTGTATTTTTTTTTTTTTTAACACTTTGAATGTCATAGTTTGCATTTTATAGACTTTTGATGCATCTGTTAGTCAACTGTCAAGATTAACTAATTGCCCAATTAATGTCACTTGAAATGCCCTGCAAAGGTACGAAGGGATATACACAAAAGAATTTTATTTCATCTTTGATCCATCTATATATCTATTTTATTATCAATTTAATTGTTAATAAAAAGTAGTTCCCTTACATTTAAATATTGACATTGTGATTGATCGCTAAAAGGAAGGTTTGTAGTATAGAGTGTGTTGGAGTGGAGCCTGACTAGTCATTGACTCATTTTCGGTGATATTGAAAGTACTACTGATACAAAACAAAATATTAACGCTAAGTATATTTCAAAAGTTAGACATATGTATTTGAAATATTCGACAAAGAAAATAGAGAGCAACAATGTATTATACAGTCACTAACAAAAGTCCCTAAATAGAATGTTTCAGAACACCTGAAGTTTCATCATTTTGTTAGAGGAGAATGGTTATTGAATTGTCACCGTTTATATATAGATAGAAAATCGAGATGCTATCTCTTTGTTATATTGATTTTTTTAAAAGACTAAAGAGTGTTTTGGTATCATACGTTTGACTAAAGTTGGATTTTCGTGTCATATTTCTTTAGACTTTTGGTGTCATACATTTGCATTTTGTACACTTTCGATACATTTGTTAGTCAACTGTCAAGTTTATTTGTTAATTTCCTAATCAATGTCAGTTGAAATGGCATGCAAAGGAATAAAAGGATACACAAAATGATTTTATTTCAACTTTGACCAATCTGTTCTATTTGATTCTTAATTTAATCATTAATAATAAGTAGTTCCCTTATATTTAAATATTGTCATTGTGATTGATCACTAAAAGAAAGATTTGTAATATAGAGTGTGTTGGAGTGGAACCTGATTTCTCATGAACTGATTTTCGATGATATTTAAAATATTATGATACAAAAAATATCATATGTCAGTATATTTCAAAAGTTAGGCGTGTCTATTTGAAATATTCGACAAAGAAAATGGAGAGCCACAATGTATAATAAAGTCGCTAACCAAAGTCGATAAATAAGTTTCATAACACCTATAGTTTTCTCATTTAGTTAAAGCAGAATGGTTATTGAATTGTCACTCTTTATATATAGATAGAAAAACAAGATTTAATCTCTTTGTTTTATTGAATTTTATTAAGAGCTAAAGAGTCTTTTGGTGTCATATGTTAGAATAAAGTTGGATTTTCATGTCATATATTTTTTTTTTAGAGTTTTACGTTTGTATTTTTTAGACTTTTAGTGCATCTATTAGTCAACCATCAAGTTTAACTATTAATTGCCCAATAAATGTTAGTTAAAATGCTCTGCTAAAAAATGAAGGGATACACAAAAGAAATTTATTTCATCTTTGATCCATCTAATTATCTATTTGATATGATTCTCAATTTAATCACTGATAAGAAGTAGCTCCCTTATATGTAAATATTGTCATTGTGATTGATCACTAAAAGCAAGGTTTGTAGTATAGAGTGTGTGGAGCCTGATTTGTCAATGACTCATTTCGGTGATATTGAAAATACTACTTATACAAAAAAAATATCATTGCTCAATATATTTCAAAAGTTAGGCATATGTATCTGAAATATTCGCCAAAAAATATGGAGAGCAACAATGTATAATAAAGTCACTAAACAAAGTCGATGAATAGAAAGTTTCATAACACCTAATATTTTCTCATTTTTTAGAAAAACGAGTTGTAATCTCTTTTTTATATTGAATTTGATTAGGGATAAAGAGTATTTTGGTGCCATATGTTTAACTAAAGTTGGATTTTCGTGTCATATCTTTTTTTTTTTTTTTACTTTTGGTGTTATACGTTTACTTTTTGTAGACTTTGGTGTCATCTTGGCCGACAACTACTAATAGGGGCTCTCCACCACCAATCGGAGCCGACAAGCCCCGATTTGGGCCACAAAGGGTGGCCCAATCGGAGCTATAGGGCTCCAAATCGGGGAGTGGCTCTGGTCGGAGCCATACTTTTGTGGCAAAAGCCAACTTTTAATTCTACTTTGGTTACAATTTTTTTTTTCTTCTAATTTCTCTCGAGTTAGTCCTAGAAGGGACCCCATCTGCAGGGAGGCACCCGTAGCATGCTTACTCCATATATACCTAGACTAATCTTCACTCGCACCGAGTCAGCCATTAAGGGGTAAACTGCTGGCCTTGAATATCTTTAAATTCCCATAATCACTAGCGGAGATTGAATCTCTAGCCTTTGGTTAAGAGAGGAAGCGTTGAACCGCTACACCATATTACAAACTAATAGATGTTATAATTAAACTAAAATATCCTTATATGTGGTTGATTGAAGGTAATTAAAGCAGAGAGGCCATCCCACCCCCAGTGTAGTTATAATTTCCCTAGCTAGTAAGTAAATAGTAGAATTAGGCAATTAAAACCCCAAGCTAGCAGAAAATGAAATTGAGATATATATATATATATATATAGGTGGTGACCTGCTGCATTGCTGACAGAAGCGCTGCCAGAGAGCATCGACACGCACCGTAGGGGCCTTGGCATGGTACTCGCAAACCTTGTGTCTCTGATGGTAACGCTTCGCCACTCTCATGTCCGCTGAGCAATTCTGTGCTTGGCAACTAATACTTGACGACGATGATGATGATCCTTTCTTTAACGCCACATCATTCAACCCTCGACTTCTTTTGATCATCATATTTTCAGCTGATGACGAATCCTCATCTTCCTCATCATCTTCATCTTCATCTTCATCTTCTTCATCGGTACCATCCTTCTTGTTGTACAAAGTCGATCTCCTCATTTTTGTTAATAGAAATTTAACAACCTAGCTAGGTAGGTAGCACCCACTAAACTAAACTCAGCTCAACTCAACTCGATTATAATTCCACATCTACCGGAAGTTGAAGGAGGGATAAATATAGGTAGCTATACGTAATTTTAATGGACATATATGAAAAGGGAGGTACATCCTCATAAATGAGTTGTTTGAGGACCACAAAAGCTAAGGCATCTCCATTGTTTTGCTTTTTTACTTGTCACGCAGAGGTACAAATTATTATTATTGAGAGACAGACAGTGTGTGTGTACGTACGCATGCACGCCCCATGTATGTTCTTTCTATGTACGTATGTATAGTAGGATTAATTAATAATGTGGGAGTATACGTATACTTGTACTACCTATGTACGTACACATGATATGTCTCTTTCATTTAAAAGAAAGAACGAAAGAGGCTGCAATTGCGCATCACACCAAGCTACAAAGTTTTTTTTTTCCCGCTTGGGACACACTCGCACCAAGTCAGCCTTTGTTGGAATAAGTTCGTCGGATGTACCGAACTAGGCGGCCTTGCGTCGAGTCGAGTTCCGGTTCTCTTCGTGTTACCCGTCTTCTTGGTGTTACTGTCGATCACTTCCCGAGCATTCGATTACCTGCAAGAAGGATTGCGCCAGAGGGGGTGTCTCTAGCAATCCCACTCTGATACTAAAGTCAGAGCCGGATTCTAGAGAGGTAATGTAGAGACAAGGCAGAGCTTGAATGATTCAAGTCCTTAAAATGAAGAATGTCTTCTCCTATTTATAGAGTTTGAGAATTGTACAGGTGGGACCCGTGTAAAAATGGTAGTTTCGTAAATAGGGGGAAACCCAGGCGTCAGTCACCCAAGAGCCCGGGGCCGAACGCGGGACGCGTCGGCCTTGTGACGGCGGACTGGTCCGGTACCAATGGTACGGACCGGTTTGGTGTTACCGGACTTGTCCGGTAATATGATACCGAACTAGTCCGGTCCGGACTAGCGTGCCAAAAATAAAGGCCTTAGCCCCTTACCGTGTTCGGAGTCGATGGCGCGACCATGTCGAGCCTTAATGAGGTCCAGTCGAGTGTATATCTATCATTTGCCCCCGTGTCAAGCACACGTTATACCTTTACTTGACTTTATTTTTTAGAAGGATTTACACCCGATTGTATCTGTCGGACCTAAAATATGACCTATGGCGAATTACGTTTTGAAAACGTGGATTTTTGAAGAGAGTCGCCACTAGTTAATAAAGGCTAACTAGAATCCTAAATTACCTAGGTAAATAACGAATCAAATACCTAAGCACATTAATCGGTCTACGATCCAAGATTTGAGTTCAGGGGTTCTGTTACGAATTAAGAAAAAATGATTTTCTAATTACGCCCTTTCGATACTTAATTAACCTATTTGCCAATTTTAAAATTTAAATATGCGTTACATCGAGTTAATCTAACGATATCAAAAACTAAACTAACCTTCATGCGAAAAATGCTATTAACGACAAATATAAGCTCTAAAAAAAACTATTACATATCTAAAACTCCTAATTGAGATAAAATCTAATAAAATCAAGCATGCTCACAATCATGATGTAATTTAACAATTATACGTCTTACACATATATACATACAATAAAACACGTTACCTAATTAATCTACATCTAAATTAACTAATTAACATGTTATAATAACAATAATAATAATGATAATAAAAATAATAATAAAAAAAACAGAAAAATAATATTAATAAATAATTAATAAAATCTTATTATTTAAAAAAAAAAAACAACGAAAAGAACAGCACGGGACTACCTGCAGCACCGGGGGAGACGATGGCCAAGAGCAGCGGATCGGACAGCGACGGCGCCGGCGGACGGCGATCGGGACCACGGCTCCGGGACGTCGGGCGAGGGCGCAGCACCGGCTGGATTTGGCGGACAGCGAGATCGACCGGAGGCACAGCAGCAGGAAATTGGCGGTGCTGGGTGGCGTGACCGGAGCTTGCAGCGGCAGCAGCGATTGACCGGTGGACCTGGGTAGGCGGGGCAGCGCGGCAGTGGTGACGTCCAGGTCAGGCGAGCGGCGCGGCGTGGTTTCCGGTGCTGGACGACAACGGCGGGCGGCCACCGATGGACCTCCGGCAGCTTCAGCTCAGACGGGAAAAAAAGAAAAAAATTGCTTTTGCACGAATAACGAAAAATAATGATATTTTATTCTAATTTTTCTGTGTGTCTTTATTACATAGATACTAGGGACTATTTATAGCTAACCTAGACCCAAAAATAAGGAAAAAAATATATTTTCTCTAATATGCACTCAATAAATCCGAAAATTACATATATATATATATATTTATGAATTTTGCCATAAATATATACTATATATTTTCTGATTATTATATCATTTATTGCATATGTATTGTCCTAATTTAAACTGAGTCTATTTTTGGCAACCTCATGACCTTCCATATTTAAATATTTCCTTTTTTAAACGCGCTACACATAACATTTTTAACATGTTACATACGTGTCGCGCGTACCAAAATTAGGTGTTTACAGCCTTCCCCTCTTTGGACGGACTCCCGTAGAATGCATTCGAGGGGGATTGTCCAAAGACGAGTAAACACTAATTTTTGCTAGGAAGTATATCGTCTTCCGGGTCTTCAAGTCTCCAAGGTGGCCTTTGGCTTTATTGATGGTGCGAAAAAGTAGAACCTCTGTCGGCGATGCCCCTGTTGACAATGCCTCAATTGGTATCGCAGAAAAGTAAAGCCTTGGTCGGCGGTGCCCCTGTTGGCGGTGCCCCTGTTGGCGGTGCCTCCATTGGCGGTGTAGAAAGTAAAGCCTCGGTCGGCGGTGCCCCTGTTGGCGGTGCCTCCGTTGGCGTGCGAAATATAGAACCTCCGTCGGCGGTGCCCCTGTTGGCGGTGCCTCCATTGGTCGTGCAGAAAATAAAGCCTCCAGTGGCGTGTAGAAAAGTAAAGCCTCCAGTGGCATGGGGAAAAGTAAAGCCTCCAGTGGCATGCAATAAAGTAAAACCTTTGGTGATGATTGGTAACAGAAAACCTCTACGTCAGACAGTACCAACAACCTCTGGTGACGCCTCTAGTGGCGAGTGTTAACGGAAAAACCTCTACGTCAGACCGTACCTGAAAACCTCTGGTGATATCTCTAGTGACGAAAGACCTCTACGTCAGACCGTACCAGAGAACCTTTGGTGATGCCTCTAGTGGCGAGTGTCGGAGTTGAGCCTCTAGCGGCGTCCGTTGGAGAAGTGCCTCTAGTGGCGTGACTTGAGAAGGCTGAATACTAAGGCTTCGTTCGTCGGGGGTGACTCTCAGAAAGCTGGATAACTTCAGATCCTGATTGTCGGTTGTGACTTGTAGGAACAGACTGTAACAGTCCTACTCATCATTTAAGTGGTGACTTGCGAGAACAGACTGTAACCGTCCCGTTTGCCGTGAAGTTGACTTTAGAAGACGCTGCTTGGGCATGAGTGTTTGTCCCTAATTTTTGCCTAAATTGCGCATGGTGCGACAACCTAGCGGGATCTTTTTCTTTTTTCTCTTTTTTTTGTTGAGAATTTCTCTTTTTTCTCTCCTTTTGCCACGGCCGATTGAGAGATTTTCGACCGTGCCCCTCGGTTTTTTATTTTATTTCCTTTTGCTATGATTGCAATTTCTGAATTTGCAACCATGCCCCTCATTTCCTGATTTTGCCTAGGCCGCCCTTTCGGGTTTTCAACCTAACGGAAGCACTCTTTATTTGGTAGTCGATTAAACGGTGGCTGTGACCCGTACTTTATTTTCCGCCCCGATGCGGGAGTATTTGTAGCCTTTTGGAGGGTGACTGTGACCTTTTTCTCACCGTCTTCAATGTTACGGGAGCTCTTTTTTATTGTAGCCATTTGGGGGACGACTGTGACCCTTCCTTTTATTTTCCCGCCCTCATCGGGTTCGCGGGATCACCTTTTTTGTGTAACCATTTTAAGGGTGGCTGTGGCCCTTTCTTTGTAGTCATTTTAGGGACGACTGAGGCCCTTTTTATTTGTAGTTGATTTAGGGACAACTGTGACCCTTTTATTTCTTCACTGCTCTCACAAAATTTGCATGGACACTCTCTTTATTTTTTCTGTAGCCAATTAAAGGCGGCTGTGACCCTAAAGAAAATGATTTTTTTTTTTAAATGAGAATTTAACAGAAATAATCAACAACAATTATGTACATGCCCCTAGTGGAAAATCTGAAATTTCTAATTCAAAACATCTTCTAGAGAAGGACTCACTTGATTGATCGTGTCGACGCCCTGGATGGACCCTACAACCAATGGATGACGTAGACAGTGATTTCTAATCTCGGCTTCTCAAGTGCCCCGGTTATTGCTCAATCTCGCCTGGGGATGCCCCATGGCTAGCACTTACCAGGTTAGGCTCGTCGCATGCAGGATGAATGGCCCGGTTAATGAACACACATGGATGACGTGGAGTAGTCCGCATTGGGGCACAAATATTGCGTGAGATAAATTCGGCAGCTGAAACAAGAATGGTTGGCGAGCAAAGGGCCGTGCACGAGATGTGCTCTTCAGAGTCTTTTATTTGGATGATTATCCGAGCTGCACAATGAGTAAGGAAAAAAACTCAAATTTCGGGGAGAAAATTGATCACGACTTCTCTTACCTGGATGCCCGACATCTTTAATGGAAATTTGCTCCATATAAGAATGGATCTGCTGCATGTTCCGTCTTTTTCTTCATATGGCGGTTGTGCTCGATCTGAACGGGATATGCCATTTAGACGTCACCGTAAAATGAATGTACGGCTTGGTTCGGGAAGGCGCATGTATTCTATGTATGGAGATTTTGATCACTAGGTGATTTTGAATCCTTCATTGGCCGCCTTGATGAGCTTGGTAGTCCATGACTTTATTTTTTGAGTGCTTTGTTAGGAACATCGACTCAAGAAAAGACTGAATTATCAATCGACTTGCATCATTCCTAAAAAAGAAAACCAATTAAACAAGCTCAAATATAGGGATTTATTTATATTGATTAGATCATGACAATATCCCTCTTTCCAATGCGGGGCTCATGATCTTGATGCGCAAGGAGTACATGACTGAACAGTTTATTCATTGCTAAAAAAATGGATGTAGCGTTACGAGAAATCAGGTGGACGAGGCCGAAGGGGTGTTGGCGTCAGCCGACGGAACTGCGTTAAGAATCAAAAGCTTATGGTCAATGAGATCCTGGATCCTATGCCTCAGACGCGAGAAATCCTCAGTTGAGTGACCAAATATCCCCATGTGAAATTCACACTTCGAGTTCAGATCATTGTTGGGTATCCTTGAAGTAGTCTTCCAAACCTCAGGACCAATGAGACCCTGAGCAAGTGATTTCTGATATACTTCGGTGGCAGATACTGGTAAATGTGTGAATTTTCTAGACTGCCGCATCTTGTTCACAATCCGGTTTTCAGGTCCACCCACAACGGGGGTTTGCGGATCTTGTGTCTGGTAGACTGCACCTACCGTTGCGTCTTTGGATGACTAGTTCTTGGAGCCTCCCTTTTTGGTTATATCCTCTTGTTGACTCCTGGAGGGGTCTTCAAGTTTTCCAGTCCGAATGCCATGCTCTACCATTTCTCCGGATTTCACTAAATCAGCGAAGTTGGCTGAAACATGCCCTAACAAATGGGAGTAATATGCCCCTTTAAGAGTGCCGATGAACATGGACACCGCTTCTGCGTCTTCCAGTGGTGGTCGGAATCCAGCGGCTTTCTCTCTCCAAGCCTGCATATAGCTTCTAAATGATTGCCCCCCTTTCATCTACTTGCTTTGGAGGTCTATGCGGGTCGGAGCTGTATCCAAGTTGAACTTATACTGGCGAACGAAAGCGTCAGCCATCTCTTCCCACGTAGAAATGTCACCGGCTTTCAAGTTGACGAACCAAACCAAAGCCGCTCCCTTCAAGCTTTCCTGGAACGTCTGGATTAAGAATTTCTCATACCTCCGGTAAGGGGCCATCTTTGTGAGGTAAATCCGCAAGTGGACAATGGGGTTACTGGTGCCATCATACTTCTCAAAGTCGGGGACTTTGAATTTCTCCGGTCTTGACATGTCAGGGAAAAGGCATAAGTCAGAGTAACCAATGCCTCCATACTGCTAAAGTCCGGACAAAACCTTCATCTTTTCCTCCATTTTCTTCAAGCGGCGATCCTGTTCGAATTCGATGACAGGTGATGATGTAGCCGCATTTGTGCCGATTGTACCTCCTTGGTTAACATGCCCATACATTACCGTCGGTTTCGGAAGGACATGCGGCTTTGATGCAGATTGATCAGGAATGACCAAAACAGGGGGTTGATCAGGAGGGGGTTCTACCGTGGCGTCGGGAAGCACGGTTGTAGCTGGCATTGGAGGTCCAGTATTCGCCACAGGTGTTGTGGAGGGTTCTGGACTCGAGGTCGCTGTCAGCAAGGCCGGTTTTAGAGTATTGTTGGTTGATCGAGCCCCGAGGAGTTCCATGGTGCGCTCCATGTTTGCCGACATGGATGCCATATCCTGATGCATTTTAGCATTAGCCGTCTCGATCTCGTCTATTCGTTCCTCTTGTTGCTGGATCTTCTGAGCGTCCTCCATGTTAGTGGTTTGTCGCGTGATGGCCAGTAATACCTGCAGCGAAAAATGTGATATTCAGAAAATTGAACACAAAATGTCATGCATGATTGTTTTGAAAGTAATGTGTCATTCAACTCATCATATTTTGAAAAAAATGTTTTGTAACTAAAATATGTTTCTAAGACGCTTTATACAACTGCGAAACTTGATCAAAACGTGTCGAGTGCTTGCCCCATAATCCGAGGTAAGGTTTTTCAAAATGGATTCAATTGTTTCCACTTGTTCGGATTTTGGAGCGTGCACGTAACCCTGACGTTTCTATTTTCAATGTTGCAGCACTCCACACTACACGGTATTTCTTTAATAGTCTCGTTTTGCGTCCATCATGCTGGTCTGAATCTGGTCAACGTCGACCTTGGGGAAATTGTAGGGCCTTGTTATGAGTGAAATTAAGCAGTCGTTCCATTCTTATCGAAAATGGCGTGTAAAGCGTTTTAGAAACGACGATTCGAATGACACATTTTTTGAGAAAATATGATGCATTGCTTGTAACGTAAATTTCCATTAATATGCGTTGTACATATGGTAAAACGATTACATCGAAGACCCATGTCCTATACATGAAAAAAAAATTCTAGGGGTCGAGAACGATTAGAAAAAGAGCACACACAAGTACGCATAGCGGCAGGATCGAAGCTTCTGGTGTGTGTTTTTGCTTTGTTCTACAAGGTAGGCTCCACTGATAGGTTCCCGACAAGGTGGTTTCCTCACCCCATCACAGGGATCACAGGACCTTCACAAGCGAGTGGAGTTGTTCTGAGTCGTTCCGGCGGCTCGGCCGCGCGGTCGTACCCTTACTAACTCTCCGGGGTTCCTAGTTGCCCTGGGTTTTAAGCATTTTGGAGATTATTCTAAAGTGGTGTTTGTGCGGGTTCAACAAAGAAACACAAGTTAGTAAAATAAAAAGTTCCGCACCTATCACATAAAAATCCATAGTTAGAATAACTGATTTATACACAAATAAACTAAAAAAATGGCAAATAGAAAATATACAAAGCCCGAACCCTCTAAACGTCCCCAGCAGAGTCGCCAAATTGTCGGACCTAAAATCTGACCTAAGGCGAATTACGTTTTGAAAACATGGATTTTGAAGAGAGTCGCCACTAGTTAATAAAGGCTAACTAGAATCCTAAATTACCTAGGTAAATAACGAATCAAATACCTAAGCACATTAATCGGTCTACGATCCATGATTTGAGTTCGGGGGTTCTGTTACGAATTAAGAAAAAATGATTTTCTAATTACGCCCTTTCGATACTTAATTAACCTATTTGCCAATTTTAAAATTTAAATATGCGTTACATCGAGTTAATCTAACGATATCAAAAACTAAACTATCCTTCATGTGAAAAATGCTATTAACGACAAATATAAGCTCTAAAAAAACTATTACATATCTAAAACTTCTAATTGAGATAAAATCTAATAAAATCAAGCATGCTCAAAATCATGATGTAATTTAACAATTATACGTCCTACACATATATACATACAATAAAACACGTTACCTAATTAATCTACATCTAAATTAAATAATTAACATGTTATAATAACAATAATAATAATGATAATAAAAATAATAATAAAAAAACAGAAAAATTATATTAATAAATAATTAATAAAATCTTATTATTTAAAAAAAAACGAAAAGAACAGCACGGGACTACCTGCAGTACCGGCGGAGACGATGGCCAAGAGCAGCGAATCGGACAGCGACGGCGCCGGCGGACGGCGATCGGGACCACGGCTCCGGGACCTCGGGCGAGGGCGCAGCACCGGCTGGATTTGGCGGACGGCGAGATCGACCGGAGGCACAGCAGCAGGAAATTGGCGGTGCTGGGTGGCGTGACCGGAGCTTGCAGCGGCAACAGCGATTGACCGGTGGACCTGGGTAGGCGGGGCGGCGCGGCAGTGGTGACGTCCTGGTCAGGCGAGCGGCGCGGCGTGGTTTCCGGTGCTGGACGACGACGACGGGCGGCCACCGATGGACCTCCGGCAGCTTCAGCTCAGACGGGAAAAAAAGAAAAAAAAATCTTTTGCACGAATTACGAAAAATAATGATATTTTATTCTGATTTTTCTGTGTGTCTTTATTACATAGATACTAGGGACTATTTATAGCTAACCTAGACCCAAAAATTAGGAAAAAATATATTTTCTCTAATATGCACTCAATAAATCCAAAAATTACATATATATATATATATTTATGAATTTTGCCATAAATATATACTATATATTTTCTGATTATTACATCATTTATTGCATATGTATTGTCCTAATTTAAACTGAGTCTATTTTTGGCAACTCCATGACCTTCCATATTTAAATATTTCCTTTTTTAAACGCGTTACACATAACATTTTTAACATGTTACATACGTGTCGCGCGTACCAAAATTAGCAGTTTACAGTATCTCGGCTATTTTTTTTACCATTGTTTCATGTATATGTCGATGATCATTCATTCCGTGCTTGGAAGTTTGTCATTTTCATTATCGGTGCCGATGTTCGACCTATGTTATCATTATTCTCATAGACAAAAATTCGCATGTATATGAGGTTAGAATGTAATGTCATGTCTGTAATCATGGAAATGATCGTACATGCTTGTTGTTGATCCTAAGTGATAACGCAAATGAATTCTATCATATCATTATGTGTATATGTATATGTATATGTACGTGACGGTGTAGTATGAACGAGTGGATGTATGTCGTGACTTATGTGTGTATGGAAATAATCATGAAAAAAATTCTAAGTGTTTGTCAACGGTGGTGTTGATGTGTATGTATGCTGTAATGCATAGCGATGAAAAAATTTCTAAGTGTTTTGACAACACTTAGTCAAGGTGCATATGAATGCATACATGATGTTCATGGAAAAAAATTACTATGTGTCAATTAACACTAGTAGTGATGTATGTGTACGTGATCATGGTGATGTGTGAAAAAATTCTAAGTGTTATGGAACACTATCAATGTCATGTGATGATGCATATGGTTATGACAATATCTATATGCCTTAGTCAAAAAATATTACCAACACTATAGTTGATGGCAAATATGTAAATAATGGTCATCTTTTCTAATGGCCATTAGATTATAAAATTTTGAAATGGAGGGTTGAGATTGTATCTCCTTATTATTAACCATAGGGCAATCCTTTTATATAAGGGTATTTACCTTTCACCACCACCATAACATCCACCTTTCAAAAGTTACTCACTTACCTTATTTAGGCATCAAGAAAGCTCCTTGGTTCGAAATTTTGGAACCCGGTTTGGTTTTGATTCGGTCTTGGTTCGGTATAAGGGTAAGAATTTTCAAACCTAACCGAACTCAACGGTTCGGTCCAGGAGGGGCGCGCCGTTCCCGACAGGATCCAGACGTGCGGTGGTCGTTCGGGCGGGCGGAGCTCAGATTTCACGGCGCGGCGGGCTCGTGGAGGTTGGGCAGAGCGGGGCGGACTCGAGGCAGCTCTCCCGGCTGCACTGTTGGCTTCGATTTCCAGCAGCCTTTCTCCAGTGGCATTAGGTTTTCGCCGGCGGCTTATTTTGCACGGCGGAGCTCTTAATCGAGCGTGGTAGTGGCCATGATATCTTCGCCTGGTCAAGGCGGTGTCTGAGGCTCGACCAGCGGCGGCGGAGGGCTTCTCCAGCGACAGCGCGGCGACTTCTCTGTGGCGGGTGTGATTTCTGCAAGTTCAGTCCAGTTTTGTTGAACCGTTTTGACTCTAGAACGGTCTGTTCGAACTTGTTTGGCTGAATCGGTTCTGTGCTTGGTTCCGACTTTCGAAGGTCCACTCTTTTCCTTTTCGTGTCCTATTTTCAATCATAGACTAGGCAAACACTTGCAATATATTGTGGTGTAAAAATAATTGAACATTTGCATGTAATCGGGAAAGGGTTACCTTTACTCCAATTTTGAAAAAAATTTGATTTTTCGAAAACTTAGCTTTTTTTCTTGAGTGAGGATGTCATTGCTTCCATTTGGGTTTTCATTCATAGTGGTCATCATAATTGTAACCTACAAAAGATAGTATAGACATGTAATGATTTGTCCCCGTAGTGAGCTTATTTGTACCTTAGACGTGAGTTGTTAATCTCGTGTCTACGATGTCGGTGACTATGTTTGCCTTGCCATGGTAAGTTGACCATAGGGGGATACCATTGTCATTCATGATGTATCATCATTCCGGACATGGGGTGTCGCCCCGCGTGTCCTTTATGTATTACACCATAGGTTTCGTAGTGCCCCCGAAGTAGGCTAAGTGATCATCATATGCATAGGGGGATACCCTTTGCATAGTCATCGTCGTAGGTACAATGTCATGTTGCCCCCAAAGTAGAAGGCGTCGTCGTGTTAGTCATAGTTAATTGGCCCTTGTATCCGACGTAGGTTTCATATGGAATGTACACATTGTTATGCCTTTGAGTTAGTCATAATAATATTCTTTGTCGTAGGCGATTATTGACATAGGTGGTTGTGAGCATAGGGCAGGGACCCTTTCATTCGTCATGCTTGATACCTCGTATTCATCACCTTGCCCCCCATATAGGCATAGTTGTTGATGTCATCATATGATGTCGACCCTTTCATTCATTACGCTTCATGGCATGGTTCTTCATGTTGCCCCCGTAATAGGCAGTGTATTGTCATGGTCATAGGGTATTGACCCTTGTGTCTGTTGTGCTTCATAGCACATAGTCATCATATTGCTCCCGTAGTAGACTTGTTATTGGCATAAGGTGTCGAAGTTGATGTCGACGTAAGCATTAGTGTCGATATTGATGTTGATGTAGATATCGACGTAGGTGTTGACGTTGGTGTCGACGTAGGTGTCAACGTTGGTGTCGACGTAGGTATCAACGTTGGTTTCGACGTAGGTGTCGACGTTGATGTCGACGTTAGCATTGACGTAGGTTTCGACATTGATGTCGACGTAGGTTTTGACGTTGGTGTCGACTTAGGTGTCGAAGTTGGTGTTGACGTAGGTGTCGACGTAGGAATCAGCATGTGATATCTATCCTTTCATAGCATGTACATCATATTGCCCTTATACTAGGCATTGTCGTAGTCATTGATATAGGTTGTTATTCTTCATGAATATCGCACATTCATGGTGCGCGTATGTAGAGTTGCCCCCGAAGTATGCGTAAATGTCACTTGTCGTGTATAAGACGTTGATTCGTTAGAATATTACTAAGTCTGCTTATTCATTTTGCAGGCTATTTGCGCCTACTTGTTCTCCGTGGATTTGTCTCTTAGGCGTGGATTTGGGTTCGCACTCACCATTCTTTATATATCGTTATGATACGTAAGTCTTCTTCCTCTCGAAATAATAAGCTTCCTGAATTTCCTGCTCGTTGTTATGTGGTGTCGGACTCTAATGAGAATTGGGAGGACTCCGTTGAGTCTGAGTTAGTATCTGGGTTATTACCCATCTCGAGTTATGAGCCTAAGGACTTGAAGGCGTTAGGTGAGTCGTTTGATTCTGAGTCGCATGCAGTGTTAGCTCTCGACCCAAGGTCTCTTGAGAGATATACGTTTAAAGAAGATTTTCGACCATACAAGCTGGATGAAGAGTATGTCAACAATGAGTAAGTTATTTACTCCCACTCCTGGGGTTACGTATTGTCCGGACTCTGATTCAGAGTCGGATTCTTTGGCATCCTCCGAGTCGGGATCTGAGAATGGTGCGAACTCCTTTTCTGAGTCGGAGTCTGTCCCGGGATCAGAACAGATGTTTCAAACTTTTTCTGGAAATCAGTTGCGTTGCCCAGACTATCAGAAGTATGTCGAGCAATCTGGGCTTTGCCCCTTTGTGGAGGTCGCGTTTCCTTTTTACATACTTTCCAATGTTGCTCGGGGTAAGCCTACTGTGCCCCTCACTGAGATGGCGGCAGTATACACTGCTCAGATACGGGAAGGGTTGCGCTTCCCCTTTTGCCGCGACTTGGTGAGATTGTGTCGCTACTACAGGATTTATCCTCTTGATCTTGTGCCTTCCAGGATACGGTATTGGGTCTTCTTTCGCGCGCTATTCCACCAGCAGTCATGGCGCTACTCGACTCTGCTTTTCCGGTGCTTTTTCCATCTTCAGCGTTAGGACGCATCCGGACTATCCTCCATATCTATTCGCTAGCCTTCATTGAGTGAGCGAAGCTTTCCGAGCCTCGACTTGGGAGAGGTGAAGTGGGATGCTGCACTTTGCTTTATGACTGTTGCTGATCGCTCGGGTAGTCATTGGAGAAATCATTATTTCTTTACCAAAGATATTGGAGTGACCTGGCCGGTCGCACATGTTACTGAGACTGACCCCGTGCCAACATATGAAGATTTTTTAGACTCGGAAAAAGAGGCCATGAAGATGGTGTATCGGGCTCACAAAGCGTGCGCCTATCACGCCTTGTCTCGCGTGTTGGAGCGGGAACTACGCAAAGCTGGGATTCGCGTAACCCCTACGCGAGGTCCTTCGGTATGTTATGAAACTTTATAACTCCTATTATGTTGTGGTGTAGGTTGGTTTGATGGCAGAAACTCGCGCTTGCAGGCGAGTCTTCAGGGGAACGCTGCTGCCCCCGAGCGAGGTGCTCCTCTTGCTACTCCTTCTTGTAACTTTGTTCTTCCTTATTGATATTATGTATTATTATTCTTATCTTGTTTTTCTCTTGTTTGCAGGCCGCTCTCCCAACGTGACAGATTGTGTTGTCACTGTTGCAGACACTCCGCCTCGACCCTAGGCAAAGAGGGTCGACTCCGTGGCGCGTCCCTCAAGCGATCCCAAGAGAATGAAGTCCGAAAATAGCGAGGCGTTGCGAACTTCTTCCCGTGATAAAGGGAAGGACGTTGAGGGTCAGGCTCGCGCGCCTGCTATGTGTTTCCCCCGATCGAGGGACCGGACCTTGGAGGAGGAGTCTCCTCGTGAAGGTGTGTAACTCGCTTTTACTTTCTTGCTATACTTGTGCTATTTTTCCTTTCTTGTTTATCTGTTTTTGTGTTCATAGGTGTTGCGTCTCCTGCTGCGCTCACCCGTGCTGATTTGGTTCGTCCTGTCGAGGACGCTATCCTTGGGGATGCGTGGGCACCCTTTGCTGTTGGGGGACCTCAATTTTCTAAGGATGCCAGTTTGTGCACTCCCGAGGTGGGAGTGCGCGTGTTCCAGCGGTTTATTCCTCATGGCGATCAGAGGGTTCGTCCCAGCGAGCCTGAGGATGCGTGCGCCTATGCTGAGGGAGCAATGACACGCCTTGCGCTTGTGAGTGTTCATCCTTACTCTTTTATAGCTTGTATGTATATATGCATTGTCCTTACAACTTGTTTCTTGTTGAATGTTGTATTGCGCATTAGGCTGCTGTCGACGTGGTGAACCTTTCTTCCTTCGTGATTGAACTCACTAAGGAGAAGAAGGCTCTCCCAGAGAAGTGCGACATGTTCTATCGGGAGCTCGCAAGCGTGAAGGATAAGGCACACTTTTTGGGCGCCAAGGTTATTAAATTGGAGGTGGGTGCCTCTGTTCGCCAGGCTCGAATTGTGCACTCCCGAGGGACGGAGTGCGATGAACCCTCTCTGATGCTTAAGTCAGGTATTTTAGAGAGAGGAAGTAAGAGAGAGGTCAGAGCTTCCGCTGTCAACTTAGTCGGAAAATGGGAGAGTGGAGTCCCTTAAATAGGAGTTTCCCAACTCGAACCCGGTTTTGAATGGTCCAACGCCGGTTTAATGTAAAGTATGAACCAAGCGTAGATGGGAGTAAAGTTGACATCGGGAGGGTCTGCACGTGTAGTGTTTGCGTAGGGGTTTGTAAGTCACAAAGAGGAGTAATCCGAACCATCCCGGAGTATCACGAGGATCTCGGGAGGTCCGGGGTGTCGGGACAATCCGGAGGGTCGGATTGTCATGCAATCCGGACCAGCTCCAGATTGTGAGACAATTCGGAGCGGGTCCGGATTGGGATGACAATCCGGACGCGATGTAAGTCCGGGGCGCGTACGCGCGTGCCCAGAACTTTTAGTACTCGCGGGTGAATAGTTCGAGGCCGTTTGATGGTTTTGACGTGTAAACGAAGTCCGAATAATGTAAAACGATCCCGAATCGTACGTATACCCATCATTTGCCCCCGAGTCAAGTGGTGGCATGGCCCCGTCTTGACTCTATTTTCGATAGAGTATCCGTTCAATTTAAGTTCGGGTGTTACCTCGAAGTGGACTTATTGTCCGTCGGCACGTGGACCTTATTATGATGTATCCCTCTTTGGGCTTGGACGGGAGTAATCGTATCTGCCGATATGATTAGTACAGCAAGCATGTATGTATGACATATACGTATATGACGATTCTAGTCCGTATATGCGATCATGAATGTGGATGCAAACATATATGTGATCATGATGTGTGCGCGTACGAGAATCGGCATACGATGCGCAATGTTATGAAATTAAATCATATAAGTGTGGGCATATATATATGCGATAACATGGATAAGAGCATATGCATGTCGGGGTTGCAATTGTAAACACGTGACATGGGTATGCAAACGTGTGTATGTACATGAGTGCATGTATGCATAGATATGTAAACATGCATAAGTGTTAGGGATTCCTCCCAAAGGAGATAGAAAAAATATGGAAGGGGAAAGATGTTACCCATAGATGTATATAAGGGAGTGTATTCAAATATCTCCACATTTTGTCTTCCCCCTTTTTAGAGTTGTCTTCTCCATTTCTTAGAGAGTAAGTGATTTAGCACTCAAACCACTCACTCACCCACCCACACACACTCACCACCGGCCAACCACCACTTACCGGAGGAACCAGCTCGTGGCGGCGGGACCGGCGGCAGCATGAGCGACGGAGGGCGGCGATGACCACGGCGGACGGCGGGCGGAGCTTCAGACGGCACTCCGGCGACGACCTCAGGTATGTAACCTCATTTCTTGAGGTGATTCGGTTTTTTAGGGTTGATTAAAACCATTTCCAGGTATGGTGATTTCTTTACTTGCATTAATTTGGCTAATCTTTACCTTGATTTTGAACTTGATCATCCATACTCACCAAGTGTTTGACGAAATGCCTAGCATAGTTTAGTATGACAAAAAGAACATAAAAATGAATAAGTGTTTTACCACTAGTATGTAGAGAGTAGGGATATCACTTCCCTTATAGATTGTAATTCTTGAATACTTGAGATGTTGGCTTGACATGTATGTATATTTTTGGTGACATAGAGATGCTTGTAGCTATGGTTAAGCTTTGTATTCCCAAGGAAGTGTTTGTATGTATGTATACATATCCTACACATGTTAGACAAGAATATGCATATAGGTGTTAGTGCTACACATGTATTTGCACTTATTACCTTGGGAATCCGTCTTAGGCCGTGTAGGCGAAGGTAGATGCATGTAAGCATACGTAGACACATATGAGCATGTGTAGGTGCATGTATGCATATGTTGGCACTCATAGGTACATGTAAGTTCAAGTATGCACATATAGTTTCACATAGGCATATGTAGTTATGCATGAGCACATACTAGTGTATGCAAACATATATAGTTGGGCGCCGGTGTGTGTAGGTACTCGCGGATATGTAGGTGAACATAGACATACGTAGTTGTGCATAAGAATATGTAAATCGTATAAGTGTTGGGACGAGGCCTTTACTAACATAGAGTCGCCCCCGTATAGAGGATGTTCGCTATGTAGTAGTTGAACACTTATAGATTCGTAAGCATGATGTAGCCCCCGAGCTGGGGGTGTTCGTGGCATAGTTGTTGTCAACACGTTAGATGTACGCGCATGTATTGAATGGGTTGTTATTGTATCCTCGTAGGAGTTGTAGCGTGGGGAACTGGCGCGTTTATCCTTAGGATTGCCTTCCCGACTTTCCGGATTTGTAAACATGAGTAAGTCCCATATTCCCACTCCTCTTGTTAGATTTCATTCTGATTCGGATTCTGATTCTGAGTCTTCGGAGTTTACGGATTCCTCCGAATCGGAGACTATGGATGATACACCTTCTTCCCCCGAGTTGGAGCCTCACGTGGAGTCAGGGGACTTAGTGCAAACCTTTGCAGTTAAAAAATTGTATCCCGATGAATATCAGTGTCTCGTCATTCATTCTGGGATTTGTCCTTCGGGAGAGGCATTCTTCCTGTTTGACATTATCACTGATGCCAATCCGGGAATGCCCACTGTGCCTCCGGATAATTTGTCGGCTGTTTATGCCTCCCAGATTCGAATGGGATAGCGTTTCCCTTACTGCTCGGACTTGCGGAAGTTGTGTCGTTATTACAGGATCTCCCCTCTTGATCTTGCATCTGCCGCGATTTGGCACTGGGTTTGCTTCCGAGTACTATGCCATCGACAGTCTTGGAGTTATTCGACCTTACTCTTTCGATGCTTCTTCCGGCTCCAGCGTCCGGATTTGTCGGGGTTATGCTCTATTTCTATCCTCTGGCGTTTGATGAGGGAGAAGGAGTTTGCTGATCTTGGGTTAGGCGAAGTGAAGTGGGATAGCCCCCTTCGCTTTGTCACTGTTGTCGATCGGTCGAAGAGTCATTGGAAGGGACACTATTTCTACACTAACGACCCTGGGATGACTTGGCCTATTGTTCGGATTACAAGGCCCGATCCTGTGCCGGGTTTTCGTGAATTCTTTGAGTCTGATAAAGCGGAAATGAAGAAGGTGTATCGGGCGCACAAGGCACATACATACACGGACTTGTCTTGTTTGAAGGAGCAAGATTTGCGCATGGCTGGGATTAGCACTTCTCCTTCGGGGGTGTTAAGTTATGAGATCTAGGTCAACGGGTGTCAGCTTTGATCTCACTCCTTACGGGGGATGTGTGTGATCCGATGTTCCTGAGCTGCTCTGCCTTAGTCTATCTTCTTCTTTCCTTCCTTCCTTCCTCTGCTTCTTCTCTCCTTCTACCTTGCAGAAGGGGCAATACCAGACACGGAGGAGGGGGGGGTGGTGCCTGGTGAACCCTCTCCGATGCCTAAGTCAGTACTTTTCTAGAGAGATAAAGCTAGAGAGATGTCAGAGCTAAAATGTCCAAATGGCCAAGATGATCAAATGAGTTGTGAAGGTGGGGTATTTATAGGCAACGGTGTCATTAAGGTGGCTTAATGACATCGTTAGCCTTTAAACACAATTAATTAACCTTTAAGCACATAATTAAGACCTTAGGATTCGGAGGAGGTAGGCGGAGTGGACCGAGCATGGGAGTCCGAATGTGGTGTCGGGACCCTTGGGGGGGGGGAGAAATCCGACCCCCAAGGGTAGGGGTTGGGTGAGGACACCCAACCCCTACCCTTGGGGGTCGGATTTCTTCCCCCCCCCAAGGGTCCCGACACCACATTCGGACTCCCAGATCTCATAACTTAACACTTGGCGCCGTCTGTGGGCTTCGAACAGAAAGCCTGGCTATTACACGAGCTATGACGAACAGTAGGGTGTCCAGGCCCCAACACCCACCCGGGGGCAATGGGCGGAGAAGAGAACCCATACCCCCAGGGAGGCGGCCTGACCCTGGGAAGCAGCCAATGCATCCAGAGCCCCAAGAAATACCACAACCTCCTCAGCAACAGAACAACCAGGAAGGAGGACCTTCACGCCCAGCTGGGGCTGAGTCCTCCACAGCCTCCACCCCCCGAACAAGAAGGCCACAGAGAGCAAGAGGACAACAGGGAGTGCCTTCCCACAACACGGCACCCCCTGAGGGATACTATTATGAGGAGCAACCCCAAAGGTACCCATATGGGATGCCGGAACAAAGAGATGATAACCGCGCCCACACAGCATATGCAAGGCCGGCATACACCCAAGGGACTTACACTGAAGCTCATGAGGAGGAGCAGATCCCGACAGAAGAGCACTACTCGCACCCTCGAGCAGGGCAGCGAGAGGAGCAAAGAAGATATTACCAGGAGCCACCCCCAGAGGGAAGGCAACAATTCGTGCCTCCTAGGCAACAGCAGAACAACAGGGCTTACACCCCGCTTGGGGAGGAAAGACAAGCAAGACCTCCAAGGAGGCAGGACTTCTATGAAGCACCCCAGCAGGCGTATCAAGAGTACACCTACAGTCCATACCAGCAGGGACAAGGGAACCCAGTAAGCCCAGTCTACAACTACAATGGATATCAGAGGGATTATACTCCGGCACAGGTAGTGATCACCCCGGAGGAGATAGAAGCCATGATAACCCGGAAATTGAATGAGTTAAAGAAACCCAGCCTGCATTGTCTAAGTGACAAGACGAACCACCCTTTCACAAGGGAGCTGGAGATGAACAGGGTGCCAGACTCCCTACACACTGTGCAAATTGCAAAGTACAATGGAAAGGGAGACCCCCTAGAGCATATCCAACAGCATGAGGCTTCTCTATTCGGGAGGACAACTGATGAAAGATACAAGGCACTCCTTTTCCCAAACACCCTATCAGGCGTGGCCTCACATTGGTTCTTCAGCCTGCCCTCTGAGAGCATCCACTCATGGGAGCAGCTAAAAGCTAAGTTTCTGCAGAGATACCTAGGGGAGAGGAAACTCCTCAAGGGAACAGGCTCCATTGATGATGTAAAACAAGAATACGATGAATCCCTGGCCAGCTACTATACTAGGTTCAACCAGAATATCGCAGACATCCAGGGAGACATCACTGAAGGGGAGATAATCCGAGCCTTCATCAGAAACTTAGGTCGCTTTGGGTCAACATTGGCTGAAAAGATGGCCAAAAAGCCAGCAAGCACCTTGGAGGAGCTTGCAGGGAGAGTTAAAACGCATATTGACCTTGAGAGGCACAGGGCAAACAAGAAGGCCAAAATTCAGGCAGCCAAGGAGGATACTCAAAGGCCAAACAAAGGCAAGCCACCCCAGGCACCGCAGCATGCAAGGCAGCAGGAGTGGCGTCCGCCACAGCAAAGAAACCAAATGGGTGAACCTTTAAAGGCTAGAGAAATCAATGTCATTAAGTTCATCCCACTGAACGCCACTCCAGCCACCGTACTTAGAGAGATGCGGAACCAAAAGCTATGGTCACCCCCTGCAAGGTGGAGAGCCCCAATGGTGGGAAATCATAAAGATAGATGGTGTGACAACCATGAGGCTTATGGTCACGACACAAATGAATGCTTTAGCCTAAAGCTAAGCATAAACAACATCGTCCAGAGGGGAGAACTGAAACAGTTCGTAGACCATGGGGGCAATAGTATGCAACTGGGGCCACCACAGAAAGACAAGGGCAAGGGAAAGGTAGACTATAACCCTCCACCCAACAAAAGAGGAGTCATCAATATGATACATGGAGGAGCAGCATCAGGTGGCCCAACGGCTAACGCAAGAGAGGTCTATGCATCCAAGCTAAGCTCAGTGCCAAGGTGGAGGAAAAGGCCAAGAGAAGGAGAAGAAGTGAAGATCGAGTTCTCGGAGAAGGACAAGAGCCACATCGTCTTTCCACATGACGATGCTCTAGTTATTACTTTAGATATTGACAATTTTGATGTAAAGAGAATTTTGGTGGATGGGGGCAGCTCAGCTGACCTCCTAAGCCTGAGAGTGTTGGAAGAGATAGGGAAAACCAAAGCAGACATCAAACCGGTCAACTTCCCTCTAGTTGGCTTCTCAGGGGCAACAAGTTACCCCCTGGGAATGATAACCCTACCAGTGACCATGGGCCAAGGATGGACCCAGCTGAAGGTAAATGTCAATTTCTTGGTGGTTGAAACCCTGGGAGCCTACAATGGGATCCTAGGAAGGACAACCATAAACCCATATGAAATAGTGCCATCCACTGTTCACCAGAAGTTGAAGTACATCACGGAGAACGGGGTTGGAGAGGTCCTGGGTGATCAACGCACCGCAAGGCAATGCTACGTCAACTCAATGAGACGTGGATCACACGGGACAGATACAGTGGCTGTAGTCATGGTAGGGGCCAACCAGGACAGAAGAAGGAGGAGAAGGAGACAAAGGCAAAGAAGGAGGAGGAGTGGAGTAACACTCCGTTTGAGCAGGCAGTTTTTTCAAACAGTGCCTACAAGGAGACACAGGAGCAAGGCTGTGAAGGTGACATCCATACCTTGGCAGCCAGACACCATAATAGGGAACAGGACAAGGAACTCCATCCTAAAAGGCTTCCGCTACATAGATGATATCAAGCAAATGCCGCAGGAGTCTATATCAAGCTATTTCCAGAGATTCTTTGATTATGGTGCCAACATGGACATCACAAGGAGAGAAGCAGTCAGAGCATTCATCAGAAACATGCATCCAAGTTCATTCGAGGCCTATGGAGGGCTCTATGAGATGGTCATGACGAGCACAATGAGAGAGCTCAAGGCGAAGCTGGACAGGGCATTTGAACAAGAGGTGGAACAGTTGGATGAAGTTCCAGAAAAAGGAAGAGAAACAGACACATTGGGAGGAGGTGTCAATTTCACATTCACACCCCTCACACTCAGCATAGAAGAAATTTTCCACAAGCACCTCAAGCAAGAGCTACCAACATGCAGGGAGGAAGGCAAGGCCTTCCTAGGAAGAGATGCACAGGGTTGGTGTGAATACCATGGGACCTGGGGGCATCAAACCAATGACTGCATGGTGTTGAAGGTGGAAGTGGAAGAAATAATTTACAATGGAGGCTTCAAGGAGTACGTGGCAACAGACACAATGGCCACCCCATATCCTTAGTTTTCATATCTTGCACTTTGCATGTTTCACCTCTACAAGCTTTTCAAAAACAACTTTGGAGAAGGAGAACTCACGAAGTTCCTCCAACTCTACAACTATCTTTTATTCCTACAAAGGATGTCTTGGTGCACCAAGGCATCCCAAGTGTACAAAAACATGAATGCTCCTAAGGGAGTAGTAGTTACTCAAAAGTATTTTCCAGTGAATGCAGTGATATAACCACGAAGTTATCCTTACACAAATATGACTTCAAGTCAATGACAGGTTCGACGCCCCCAAGAGCGTATCTTGAGAGTAGTTTTCATACTACGACATTCGACGCCCCCAAGAGCGTATCTTGAGAGTAGTTTTCATACTACGACATTCGACGCCCCCAAGAGCGTATCTTGAGAGTAGTGTTCATACTACGACCTTCGACGCCCCCAAGAGCGTATCTTGAGAGTAGTTATTACACTACGAATTCGACGCACCAAGAGCGTATCTTGAGAGTAGTTATTACACTACGAATTCGACGCACCAAGAGCGTATCTTGAGAGTGGTTTCCAAAAACTACGATTTCGACGCCCCCAGGAGCGTATCTTGAGGTAGATTTGCAACCTACCAGATTCGACGCCCCCAAGAGCGTATCTTGAGGTAGAAAAAACACTACCAGTTCGACGCCCCCAAGAGCGTATCTTGAGGTAGATTTCAAACTACCAGTTCGACGCCCACCAAGAGCGTATCTTTGGTCTAACCTGAGCCCTCCGGGAGCCTATCCTGTGAAACGTTAAGTGCCGTCCGAGAGCCTGTCTCGTGAACAGATTTGACACCCGTCAAGAAGGTATCGGTGGACTAACCTGTGCCCTCCGGGAGCCTATCCTGTGAAACGTTAAGTGCCGTCCGAGAGCCTGTCTCGTGAAAAGATTTCGACGCCCACCAAGAGCGTATCTTTGGTCTAACAGTACAACGTATACCGTGTAAGGGGTATCAGAAGAGATCATCATACCATTCTTAGAAGGATACCATGCTCAGAAGAATACCATGAGAAGGAAATTTCTAAGAAAAGTAATGTGAAGAACAAGTAATGTTTTTTCTTTATGAAATGGCAGGTAAGATATGAAGGAAAGCACGAAAGAAAGATAAGTAAAGGAGACACACCAAGTAAAGAGTCCATACCCAAAGAGACATACACAAGGCATAGGGAGCCATCATGAGAAGAGATATATACAAAAGCATGAGAAGCACTAATGTAAAGGCAAACGAACCACGTAGTCAACAACACAATGTGGCAAAGGAAAGTAACAACAAACACCATCACAATCTCAAAGGACACTCAACCCATACAAGGGGAGAAGGAGTGTAATTATATACAAGGATAGCATGAGATAAACACGTCAGTCAGAACCTTCGGGGGAGTCACCCTCACCCTCTGAAGCTGAACCGCCAGCGGAAATGGATGAAGAGGAGGAGTCTGAGGTACCAATCTCCACAGGTGTAGCATCCACCTGGGCAGGGGCAGGCTCGTCTGCAACGGCAGCCTGACCCATCAGAACAGTCGCGTAGCCAGTGGCATATGGCCCAAAGTCACCAAGGTCACCAAAGGGGAACTGAGGATCAATCCGGTATATGTGATCAACCAGATACTCACCGAACTGGTTCATCTCCTGGGTGAGACGCGTGCTATAATCGGCGGTGAAGGCAGAGGAGGCCTTGTACTCAGATACCGCGACAGCCCTCTCCTCCGCCCGACACTTAGTCTCCAACCTCCGCAGCTCCTCAGAATGGAGCGAAGCAGCAACCTCAGCTTCCCGGCGCAAACTGCCCACAGTGGTTTCAAGCAAGGACACCTGGTCCTGGAGCTCCTGCAACCTCAAATCAGATATACGCACCTTCTCGGCAGCAGTGGCGACCTCCGCCTTGAGAGAAACCTGGCTGTCCTCAAGGGTCTTCCTCTCGTCAGATAACTCGAGCACGAGCGAGGACATGTTCACCATGTCAGATATGCCCTAACAATTCAAACAAGGGATGAATAACCGAAAGATAGACATTATGAAAGAAATAAGAGGAAAGCAAAGAACAACTTACAGGTGCATAACGAGAAAGTACCCCTTGAACAAAGCGCCGAGTCTCCCCAGGAGACTTGGGCGGAACAACACGATCCCCAGGGGGAACAGCACCGCGGAGTACGCGGACACCAACCTCAGGAGTCCGCAAAGAGGAGGTGCTATCGAAGTGGAACTCCTTCAGACCAGCGAAAGGAGTCCACTCGGACCCAATAACATCTTCATCAGTGAGACGGGCGAAATCCTTCCGACTTAAAGTCGGAGGCCCACCTACACAAGCAAAGCAAGTCAAAGGAGAGTATAAACATACAAGGATCAGCACAAGGTAAAGATCATACCTGAGGACCGTGCCCTCGGCTGGGGGGCAGGGGAACCACCACCAGCAGGTCGCTTCCCTTTGTCAGCCAGGGAAGGCACCTCTTCGACCACCATCTCCTTATCACGAGATAGAGTCGGAGGACGAGCAGTAGGCGAAGCAGGATCCACAGCCTTCTTTCTCTTAGCAGCCGAGGCCCCGGCCTCAGAATCAGATCGCCGCGGCTTGGACTTGGAAGGTCCAGAATCTCTGCCAACGGAGACGACCCTCTCAGTCACCAAGGGGGAGCGCACTAGCAAGGTAAGAAAAACAAGATAAGGAAAACATAAGTTACATCATAAAGAAGCAAATAGGAGAAAGCATACCAGAGGCCCCAGCCTTCTTCCCAGGCAGGGGGGATTTCTTCAAAGCAGAACTAGAAGGAGCCTTCCTCTTGCTCAGATCAACAGGGGCTCCCTGCATGTTATAGGTTTTTCCATGAAACCAACCTACAAAGGAAGAGCAGAAGGTAAATAAAGATGGAAAGACCAAGTGACATACCGAACCCCCGGAGTCAGGAGTCAGACTGATCCCGGCCTCGTAAAGATCCGTCTCAGTTATTAAAGACACGGGGCAGTAAGACCGGGTCCTGTTGCTCTCGTGAATGATCTTCATAGTCTTCAAATCATCCGAAGAGAACTCTCCAAAAGCAGGCCAACCATCGGACCGATCCTCATTCAAGACCGACCAAGTGACGTATCGGTCCGTAATGAAGAAGTAATGCTTAGCCCAGTGACTGGCCGAATTGTCAATCTGGGTCACGAAACGGAGGGAGGTATCCCACTCGATCCCACTCAACCCGAAGTCAGAAAATCGGGGATCTTTGAAGGTCGGATGGCGAGTTACGAAACTCGCAAACCCCACCCTCGTCCGGTACTGGAACCGATAGAAGCATCGGAATAGAACGAGAGAGTACTTCCAGGAGTACCAATGGCACAATACCCGGAAGCCCACCCAGACACGGAGGGCACTGGGGGCAAGGTTCACAGGAGAAATCCTGAAGAACCTGCTCAACTCTATAAGCTCGTCACAGTAAGGCAGCCTCAGCCCGAATCGGATCTGAGAGGGGTACACGGCGACCTTCCCTATAGGAGGCTCCGTCACCGTCCCGCGAGTATTCCCCAAGGAGGGGAGAAAAGGATACAGAGGCTCATCTAGGGGACTGATATCTCCTAGGGTAACATGTTCGTTGTAATCGGACCTAGTGATATGGTTCTCTGACAGAATAGCAAGACCTAAGGCAAAGATAGCAGGAAACCCCAAGGCACGAATCAAATTTCGACTAACACCCCAATGAAGGTCACGATACCAAGCTAGCAATAGGAAAGAAAGTAACGCGACCGAAGAGGAAGAGAAAGAGGAACTCACTCATCCTTCGGAGAATACGGCGTCTCTGAAGAGTCTGCGTACGTGGACACCACCAGGAGTATAGTACCTGCCACGACACGACAAATATCAAGACAAGGAAAATTTCCGAAGAACCGGAAATACTCCGACACCCAACCAACGACAACAATCAAAGATCCAAAGACACCCAGCAAAGATAGTCAACATGAGTCAAGCACACCACGACAACCAAGTTGAATAATTTTATCCGAGCCTAAGGTCGGGTCTTGGAAAAAATTTCCATTATACCCTCCAACAAGGATTAATACACCAACGGCAATACGACATCGAATTCAAGACCGGAATAGCCCAATCGGACAAGAAACCATATCCGGACGACCGGCAAACATTTTTCCCCAAAATCCACAACTACCAACGACTATCTACGGCAATCCCACATTTAATTAAATTTCGGCAATCAAGCATCGGCAATCAAGCATCGGCAATCAAATATCAACGATTCGAAAATCGACGTTTTACGCGGTAATGGAAAGGAAAAAAGCGGACCTTCGGAAAACCCGACCCGATATGGTAAACGGGTCCGGATTTCGAATTTGAAGACGCCCGAAAATCAGTCCCTCGCCGGAATTGGGACCTTGCCGTCGCCGGAGGTGATCTCGCCCGCCCCACCGTCGCCGGAGAGCTCTGCACGTCACGCCGGAACCGTCCCCCTTCGCCGTCGACCGCCTCCGATGAACCAGCAGTTGTCTCCGCCGGCAGCAACCTCACCTCCGCCGTCCCCCTTCGCCGTGGACCTCCTTGCCGTCGTGAACAACGGCCTCCGTCGCCCCCGCCGTGCCCAGCGCCGCTAGCAGCCGCTGTCCGCCTGGAATCGAGCTCTCGTCTCCGGCCGGGTTGTTGCCTCGTCGCCGTCCCGATCAAACTGCTGGCCGGAATTTCAGGTTCCCACCGGAATTTTGGCCGGCCCTAGCCTTGGGGGTGCCCTCCAACCTTTCTTGCTCTCCAAGGGTAAGTGAAGAAGGAAGATGGTGGCTATGGTGACTCTTGGAGGTATTTTTCTAACTCTCCTTTTTTATGTTAAAAGGATGATAGGGTTTTTTAGAGGGTTTTAATCACCACCATCCATCTAGCCTTAAATAAAATCTAAGGGCCAAGGAAAAACCATCATTTTTGTCCCTTTCACCTATAGCTAAATATATTCCCATACTTAGAAAAATTATCAAGATAATTTTATTTTTGAGCATTCCATACTTAGGAAATTTTTTGGCCAAAATTAAAATTTTCCCTCACTTAGATGAAATCCCGGCACGAATTTGGAGCACAAGTCATTTAGTTGCATTCGTATCACACCCCTGTGCAAGTTTGTATTTTTTGAGTATACACCTGTAGCAGAGATAAGTTTATTACTCCCGCCTCAGACGGACGCGTGCCTAGGCACACGTCCGTGCTACTCTGACGTTTACAATTCCTCTATCTCATTAGACAGGGAGGCAGAGTCAGAGGCACGCATCCATGGGTAAGCAGGCATTCAGACAAGAAGGTAAAATCCCGGTTTCAAATTGCGCGTGTCATACCATCCTGAAATAGAGTCAATCAAGGGTTAAGCCATTGGTTGACTCGGGGGCATGTGATGGATATACGCCCAATTTGAACCCGTTGACTTCCAAACCGTTGTATTTTTATCGTCTCATCGCCAATTGTAAATCGAAACTTCAACCCGGACACTTCGCGAGAACATCGACGGCTCGGACGGGGCCGAAGCGCCCGTCCGACATAGGCGAACTCACCTAGGTGAGGTTGGGTGGCCACACCCGACCTCCCCTAGGGGAGATCGGGTTGGCCAACCCGATCTCTCCTAGGAGAGATCGGGTCGGCCAACCCGATCCCTCCGACCCGATCTCTCCTAGGAGGGATCGGGTTGGCCAACCCCACCCTCCCTAGGAGGGGTTGGGTGTCCTCACCCAACCCCTACCCTTGGGGGTCGGATTTCTCCCCCCCCCAAGGGTCCCGACACCACATTCGGACTCCCATGCTCGGTCCACTCCGCCTACCTCCTCCGAATCCTAAGGTCTTAATTATGTGCTTAAAGGTTAATTAATTGTGTTTAAAGGCTAACGATGTCATTAAGCCACCTTAATGACACCGTTGCCTATAAATACCCCACCTTCACAACTCATTTGATCATCTTGGCCATTTGGACATTTTAGCTCTGACATCTCTCTAGCTTTATCTCTCTAGAAAAGTACTGACTTAGGCATCGGAGAGGGTTCACCAGGCACCACCCCCCCCCTCCTCCGTGTCTGGTATTGCCCCTTCTGCAGGGTAGAAGGAGAGAAGAAGCAGAGGAAGGAAGGAAGGAAAGAAGAAGATAGACTAAGGCAGAGCAGCTCAGGAACATCGGATCACACACATCCCCCGTAAGGAGTGAGATCAAAGCTGACACCCCGTTGACCTAGATCTCATAACTTAACAGGGGGGTACCTCGGTATGTTATGAACCTTTATAACTTCATTGTGTTGTGGTGTAAGCTGGTTTCATGGAAAAACTTCCCGCTTGCAGGCGGGCTCTTGGGGTGGTGCTGTACCTCCTGCACGGAGTGGTTGCACGGATGTATCTGCTGTTCTCCAGGGCATGAAGCATGGACGCGGCAGAGGGAGTGCGAGTAAGTTGTATACTTGTAGGGTTGCTTTTCTTGTATGTGTTTAATGCCTTTGTTCTTATCTTTCTTTGTTCTTGTTTGTAGGTCGATCCCCGCTCTTGACGGAACAAGTTGTCGCGGTTGCCGACACTCCGCCTCAGACCACGGCGAAACATCCCGTCTCCGAGGTACGACCCTGGAGCGATCCCTAGAGCTCCAAGTCTGGCAGTGGGGTAGCGTCGAAGACTCCTTCTCTTAGCAAAGGGAAGGGAGTTGAGGCTCGCGTGCCTGTTGCACCTGTGATGTCTGCCCCCCGGTCGAGGGACCGGACTTCGGAGGAGGAGCCTCCCCGCACAGGTATATTGGTTGATCTTGTTATTGTTGCTATACTTGGTGTATTTAGATCTTCTTGTTTATCTTTGCATATGTTTATAGCTATTCCACCTATTTCCGCCCTTACTCGGGCTGAGTTGGTTTGTCCTTCCAAGGACTCTGTTGTTGGCGATGAGTGGGTACCTTTCTCTGCTAAAGGACCTCGTTTTTCAAAAGAGGTTAGCTTGACCACTCCCGAGGTGGGAGTTCGTGTCTTCCAGTAGGTTATTCCTCCCGGAGATCGGAGGATTCGTCCGAGTGATCCCGAGGGTGCGCAGGCATGTGTTGAGGGTGCACTGTCGTGCCTTGCTCCTGTGAGTATTTATCCTTACTCCTCTATGCCTTGTGTGTATGCTTGTCGTCGTTTCTACAACTTACTTGTTGTTGCTCCTTGTGTTATTCTTGTAGGTTGCCATTCAAATGGCCAATCTCTCCTCCTTTGTGATTGAACTCGCAGAGGAGAAGAAGGTATTTATGGAAAAGTGTGACGTTGCCTGTCTTGAAGCTGAGCGTGCGGAGGATAAAGCACGCATCTTGGGTTTGAAGGTTGTTGACCTACAGGCGGGGAGTTCCTCCCGTCAGGCTCGGATTGTAGCTCTCAAGTCTGATATTTTTGCCCTTCAGGCGAAGGCCGTTGCAGATAGCACAGAGCATGATCTCGCTTGCGAGCCATGGAGAAGTCCCTTGCGCATGGTAAGGTTAGAGGCATTGCGGAGTACAAGCCCTCCGAGTCTTATCGTGCTGAAGTCATGGCGGGTGCGGACGATGTGCTTTATGACTCCATTGAGGGTCTTATTGAGCAGGTATATGCTCTTGTTCCGAACTTGCGTTTTGATCAGTTGGGTCCATACTCCGAGTTTGCCACTGGGCATGTGGCCGCCTTGAGACTTAGAGACGTCATGCTGCCCCGCCTGTTGTGGCGGATGTCCCCTCTATTGTTGAGGAGTATGTCCCCGTCCCTATTTATTTGGATGCCCCCGAGGATATCGAGGCTGACACTCGTGAGTACGATTTGGCGTTCAATGATGTTGGAGACGCGGTTATTGTGGAGGGTACTACTCTTGGAGAGGTTGCTCTCGGGGCATGCAGAGATGCCGTTGTTGGTGGTGCTCCTGACGTGGCGTCGGGTTGAGTGTTTGTTTTTACAAACTCTTTGTATATAGTTTTGGCTCCCCATGGTTGGGTTGAGGTTGCTTATTAGGGTGTTATCCCTTTGAACCTTTTATGCTTATGTTTTTATGCTTTGACGTTGTCATATGAGACCTGTCATGAATGGTTTAGTAATGCAGGATAATATAGTAGTAATATTTCATACCTTTGTGTTTGTGATTGTCCATGTGGTGTGGACTATAGAGTAGAGTTAATATCCGTCCTCTTTTTGGATGTAGCAGTTGTTGTTATTAGACATACGTCATTGTATCGCGCGCCCCTCTTGGGTATACCAAGGAATGGCGAGATGAATGTGTATTTTACACACATGTTGTATGCTTGCTATATTCCATGAGTAGTAATGTGCAAGGCTTAAGAGTGAAGCTTAGCATTTGTGGGTAGTAATGCGTAAGGCCAATGTCCCGGCACTTGGCATTTGTGGGTAGTAACGCACAAGTTCTTAGAGTGATCCTTGGCATTTATGGGTAGTAATGCACAAGGTCGTTTTCCCGGTACTTGGCATTTGTGAGTAAAAATCCCCAAGACCCTTGTATACACGCGAGCGTGTCGTCTCGACGAGGCGAGACCTTAGTTTTTACCGTCTCTAAGTCCAATCTAAGGCAACTTTGTTACAAGATGCTACTTGTTAATTTGGTGCGTTTTTCCATCTGTTAGTTGGGAACTCCCCGCGTAACGTTGTTGTAAAGCGTTCTGATGGCTAGCCCAATTAACTTCTTTGCGATGCTAATACGCCTCCACTTTAGTAATCAAAGGGACGTGACAAAGGTCGTGTGATACGCCTTGTAGTTTATTCCGTCTTTCGGACCATTCCAAAGCGACGTTGTAGCAAGACACGAGTTGCCAAATCTTTGAATGTGTTTTGATATGCTATTTGGGTACCCCTTTTATAGCGTTAAGGCGAGGTGTTCCTTGGCTAGTCCTTGTACTGACCTTGCGATGCTACTACACCTCGTCTTGGTTATTCCAGGGGGCTGTACAAGTTTGTATTGCACAACTTGTAGTTTTTTTCTGTCTCTTAGTCCATTCCAAGGCGACGTTATGGTAAGACACTACTTGCTTTGTTGGAGTGTTTTATTTCCGTTATTTGTTCACGGACAAGATAACGTTTTACAAGACTCGACTTGTATGTTTGGTGAGTTTTTCGCTACGTTGTGTATTGCGGAGATTGTTGTCTACGCTCCTTCCGATGTAGATTTTTTGGTACGTAATAATGAACGCTATGTGTGGGTAGTAGTAGGTTCTCATTAGGTTTCCCTCGTATAGAGGATGTCGCACCATGAATATGTTTAGTAATCTATACTGGGTGTCTTGTTCCTCAGTAAGATGTCATGGGGTTGCACTCGTGAAAAGGATGTCGCGCCATGCAAGTGTTTAGTAATATATACTGGGTGTCTCGTTCCTCAGTAAGATATCATGGGTTGCCCTCGTATAGAGGATGTCGCGCCACTTAATAGATGATCTTCTCTTGGTTGAAAAATCCAAGGAATAGTTGTTGTAATCATGAGGTTGCCCCCGAGCGGGGATGTCGCGCCATGTTACTTGTAGATAATCCTTAGAAAAATTTCCAGGATGTAGTTGTATAGAGTAGACATAATAGATGTCGTGGAAGAGAGCGCATCGCGAGCTCGTTGTTGATGTCGAGTATTGACGTATTGGTGGCGTATAATATAAGCCTCTTGTTGTATTAAGCGTTTGAGCTTGTAGTGTTGTTGCAAAGTTAATGCATAGAGTCCACTACTTGGTGTTATTCCAGAGCAGGGATTGTATGAGAGTAATGTACCTACGAAATACATTAACATCATTAGATTCTTGCTGTATTTACAATGCTGGATAGATGGGGTCAACTGATCACTCATTTGTAAATAATATACTAAAAGCATAAGCACTTAAAAAAGTAAAGCTTGAAAGTAGATGGATGCATAAATCTGTGAGTATCGCAGTGATGTGGAAGGGATGTGATTGTCGCCTCCCGACATGTTGTGATGAAGACTGTCTGTTCACATTGTGTGATGGCTACACGCCACGCAGTGTTGCAAGGCCCCGAGGTCTATCATCTCTTCGATTTCCACTCGCATAGTGAGGCAGTCGTTAGTGTTGTGACCCCATGTGTTGTGGAATTTACACCAATGCGTGATGTTGGCTCCCAAGAATGCATGTGGTGTTTCCCTTGGGGAGGGCAGCTTGTTCTGCAGTTAGCTCACAAATATCTATTCGACCTATGTGTTCAGAGGCGTGAATGCATATTCTGGGCCATCAAGTGTGCTCCTAATTTTGTGTTGTTGAAAGGGTGCTCCTCCCTCACCTGCGGGTGGTTTGCTCCACCCGAGCTCCCGTTCACAAGCGACTGCTCTTTCGAGTTTCTCTTTGAGGTCACTCATTGACTGAGTGATCCTCCAACGATACTCTCTTCCAAGTAGAAGGAAGGATCGCGCATTCGAGTTCATGAAGAACGCATTGATCACTGCCTCCTTTGTGGCGTTTAGCCAAGCTGCATTCAGCGCGAAGCGCTTGATGTATTCGAGAGTTGGTTCTCTTTCTTCTTGCCTGATGTCCCAAACACTTTGCTGTGTTGGGGCTTGTTGGTAGTTGGTTGGCTGTATAGGCGCAAAGAGTTGTTCAAGTCGTACCTCTTCCACTTGCTTATCCTCTTCTTATTCGGGAACACCCTGCCTTAACACGGCGATGGAGAGTTTTTATTTATGTCTTAGAGAGTTTACATAGCACTGTCGTGCTGCGGTTTGATCTCCTAGGATCTCTCCAACTCCATTCTTGGTTTGGAATTGCAGTTTCTAATGTGCCGTGGATGGCAATATCTCCAAAGGATTATGGTTGTTCTTCCGAGAATCCCGTTGTATGCCCCCAAGGTTTCGACCACAATAAAGTTGACATTAATGTCAAGCTTTGTCCAGCCTTCTCCAAGTGTTACCGGGAGTGTGATCGTAACGAGAGGGTATGTTGCAGCTCCTGCGAAGTTTATGAGAGGGACTGTTCTGGGACTCAAATCTGCCTTTGTACGACCAAGTTGTTCGATCACCTTGATGGTCAAGATGTCAGTGGAACTTCCTCCGTCAACGAGGATTCGTTTTACGTCGTAGTTTGCTATAGGCATGGTGATGACGAGTGCGTCGTCATGGGGGTATACGATGTGTCTCATGTCTTCTTTAGAAAACATGATAACCAGATCCTCTTCCTCCACTCTTGGTCTTTTGCCGTATTTAGGATTCGTCTCTGCCTGCAAGGCGTAGACATTCCTTTAGTGCGAGCCTTGGCCCCCAGCAGCTTGTCCTCCGTGTATGAAATTTATTACACCCCTCTTGGGAGGAGGTAGGTTGTCATACGCCTTCTCTTTTCCTTTGTTTTTCTTGGAGGTTTCTCATTGGGTCTTTGTAAGGGTGTTTTCCCCCTGATAGACATAGTGCTTTAGCTCGCCCCTTAGAATGATGTTGTTTATGCGCATCCTTAGGCTGAAGCAGTTGTCAGTGTGGTGTCCTTTAACTTCGTGGTTTTCACACCACGTGTCTTCTTCCTTTCCCAAGGGGCCCTTTCGCCAATTGTTTGGTTCCCTCCAGAGATTAGTTTCCTTCATCTCTTTTAGGATTGCCGACATAGGGGCGTTCAGTGGAATGAGGTTCGCTGTGTTGACTTCCCTTGGTTTTTGGAAACTGACCTGGACGAGACGCTTAGGTTGTGGTTGCCACTGCTTTTGTTGATGGTTTCCCTGGGGTTGTTTTGTCTGCGAGGCTTTTTTTTCATTGTCCTTGTTGCGCTCAGCATTTAACTTTGCCCTTGCATTGTTCCTGAACCTTTCCAGGTCCACGTACTCCTTCACACGCGAGGATAACTGCTCCAGAGTTTCAGCCGGGCGTTTGGACATCTTTTCCCCCAAGGAGAAACCTAAGCGACCCAGGTTCCTTATGAATGCCTTGATTATTTCGTCTTCAGACAAGTTCGTCTGAATGTCGGCAATGTTCTAATTAAAACGGATGTAATAATCAACCAAGGATTCATCATATTGGTGCTTCACATCATCTAATGCGCTGGAGTCTTTGAGCAGTCTTCTTTCACCCATGTACCTCTGGATAAACTTTACCTTCAAGTATGTCCAGGAGGTCACACTTTCCTTTGGAAGTGAGAAAAACTAATGTGCCGCTGAACCTATAAATGTTTGCGGAAACGTGACCGCCACATGGTCTGAGTTTGTAGTTCTTCCCAGCTACGAAGCCTCATGCTGCTGCACGTGCTCTATGGGATCACCTTTTCTAGAGTATCTCTCAATTCGTATGTTGTTTAGGATTCCCGGAACCCGTTCATACAACATCTCCTTGGCGAAGCGGTGACTTGCGCTGTCTGTTAAGACGTGCATTGGTTTGGTCTTTTTCTGCTTTAGCTTTTGCTCAATGAGCGCCTCCAAAGTCTTAGCGGTTAACCCTGTGAGGGGAACGTTGTCGTTTTTCTCAGGTATTCCCCAAACATTGTTTGGATTTCCGCTATCCTTCCCCCAGCTATGTTGGTAGTGAAAGGCCTTCATGCCTTGTCTTTCATTCAGGTTACTTGGCTGCTTCCATGATTCGGCCAGGTATGGCCTTTCTTTGAGTATCCCTGAAGTCCAGGAGTTCCTCTATTGCTTGCATCATTGCGGGAGTTACGATTACGGCAGCTTGTGAGCCTTGTGTGTCTGTATCCTGAGGTTGTTGGTTGTTAGCCGGCATTCCGAAAGGTTGTTTCTCTTCCGTGCGTGCTCTTCACTCAAAACCCGGTGGGGGTTCATTGGTTTGAGCTGTGTGCTCTGTTTGAGGGAGCTTCCTCCGAGGAAGCTGTTGATACAGCCTCCGGGATATCCTCAGGACCTGGATGTTTTCTCTTGGATTGTGCCCTGTTGGGCTGTCCTGTAGTGTTTCTTCTCTTTGCCATTTAGCTATTGCTGGTAAGCGAGTGCTTGTTCGTTCGAGTCTCGCGGACGGCGCCAAAATGTTGGGACCCGGACTAGATGGAATGTCGGATCCTGGTATTGACTCAGGAAGATACCTCGGGTTACTTACTTGTTGAGGTTTTGCACGTGTCGGGGCTCGTGCGTCTCTGTAAACCTGCAAGAGGGGTAGTATCCCACACCATGCAAGGGGGGGGGGGCGTGGAGTGCGATGAACCCTTTCCGAAGCTTAAGTCAGGTATTTTAGAGAGAGAAAGTAAGAGAGAGGTTAGAGCTTTCGCTGTCAACTTAGTCGGAAAATGGAAGAGTAGAGTCCCTAAAATAGGAGTTTTCCAACTCGAACCCGGTTTTGAACGGTCCAACGCCGGTTTAATGTAAAGTATGAACCGGGCGTAGACGGGAGTAAAGCTGACATTGGGAGGGTCTGCACGTGTAGTGTTTGCGTAGGGGTTTGTACGTCACAAAGAGGAGTAATCCGGACCATCCCGCAGTATCGCGAGGATCCTGGGAGGTCCGGGGTGTCGGGACAATCGGGAGGGTTGGATTGTCCCACAATCCGGACCGGCTTCGGATTGTAGCGCAATCCGAAGCTAGTTAATGGGTCCGCAATAATATTATTAGTGGACAAGTATTCCATAGTGATTATATTGTCCTCTACCATAGATTTAGCATAGAAATATTTCACATCAATGTGTTTGGTCCTACTATGGTACTTCAGATTCTTAACTGCCGCAATAGCTGCCTGACTATTGAAGAACACCTTCACAGGTTTACTTCCGACGTCACCACCAAGCAGCGCAATAAGAAGCCTTTTCAGCCAGACTGCTTCCTATACATTCTTAGAGAGAGCTACGAATTCCGATTCCATCGTTGACAGTGCGACATAGGTTTGCTGCTTGCTCGTCCATGAAATGGCGGCATTAGCAAGGAGGAACACTCCTCCTGTGGTGGACTTACGATCATCCGGATCGCCACCATGGTCGGCGTCACTGCAACCGGTCAATTCTAACTTCCCACCCTCGTAGCACAGAGCATAGCCGGCAGTACCTTTCAGATAACGAATTATTTGCTTTACAGCCTTTAAATGTTGATAGCCATGATCTGATTGGAACGTCCTACTAGGCCAACGGTGTAACAGATATCCGGACGGGTGCATTGCATGACTTACATCAAACTCCCAACCATGCTTAAATATTCTGCACCCTTCATCAGTTCACGCTTCGCCAGGTTCTTGGGGCCATCACGTTTTGACAGTGTTCACCCAAACACCACCGGCGTATCCACGGGTTTGGCATCCTGTAATCTGAACCTTTTAAACAGCTTGTTGATATAGGCTTCCTGAGACAGATATAATTTCCGGGTAGCCCGATCTTTAGCAATCTTAATGCCCAAGATATACGTGGCCTCTCCCATGTCTTTCATCTCTAATACAGATGCCAACCAGGACTTTGACTTATTCATGAAACTCACGTCATTTTTAGCAATGAGTATGTCACCCACGTATAAGGTTAAGATGACATACTTAGACCCGAAGGTCTTATAATTCGCGAACGGATTCTCGTGAAGATTCACGAATCTGTTACCTACGATTTCCTCATGGAATCTGCGGTGCCATTGCCGTGACGACTGTTTAAGACCGTAGATGGACCTTTGGAGTTTACAAACTTTACGTTCGTTACCAGGAGCAATGAAATTCTCTGGTTGCTCCATGCAGATCTCTTCCTCCAGGTTTCCGTGGAGGAATTTGGTCTTAACATCCATTTGGTGCAGCTTGAGATCAAGACATGCGACCAGGACCATAAATGGCCCTAACCTTGATTTTACGCACAGACAGTGAGTTTCTCTTATCAAAGTGCACTCCGTGAGTTGGGTATGTCCTTTCGCAAAAAGTCGGGTTGTCCGACCTTTTCCATCAGTGGTGAGCCTTGTTTCAGGGCTCACCTTATCCTTATGCCCCTGTGGTTAGCAGGTAAATTAACTATAGACTATAATGGCTTTCATTTAGGCGATCTCTCTCATTTATTATTTTCCTCCATTTCTTCAATTGAGGTCTTTCCAATGCCTGCCAACAGTTTGAGCGAGGTTTTCACCTTACTCAATGGGATACTTGCCTTTGACTCTCGTCTAGGCATTATGAGTCCCATTTATTAGTCTGATCTTTTCTCCTACTCAAAATAATACTTCTAATCGTAGCATTATTTCTATTGGGAAAAATCCTCCCACTAGGATCAATGCTTCTTATCGGAGCATTGTCTCTATTGGGAACAAGAGCAGTGCTAGAACCTTGACCTACAATTTTCCTATGACAACCTCTTGGTCTCGGGGTTTTACTTCCGAGATGTGTTCCTTGATCACTAGGATCTGGAACCAAGTATGGTTGGATCACTCCCACTGGAAACAATGGGAAGTTTAGGTAGTTGTGTCATTCCTGGTTTAGCAATATGACCATCAGGTTCAACTTGATTCGTCTCTACAGCAACAGTGATTACGTGTGGTAGGGGTTCATTCCTCCCATTGGATTTACTATGAGAATGTTCCCATTCTCATTTACCATGTCATTCACTTGAGTTGCTGGTTCAAATCTCTCCCACTCGAATTAAGTGGGACCTGATTGTAGGTGATATCCTGCTTTGTTTTGATCATGACTATATTGTTTGAAACTGTTTATACATTTGGAAAATTCGTCCTCTTAGTGATGTAATGTCTCATGTTCGACCACGACACCATTTAACCAAGCTGCAAACAAGTGTTTTCTAAGAGTAATTAACGTACTCTTGCCCTAAATACGTGTTTATTGCGCAAATTAATGTCGCATGGTGATATGATTTAGCTCATCATCATCTTTTAGCTTCTAATGGCGGCGTGTCTTACCGAATTATCGGAACACAGTTTAACATGTATGTGAATAATCTTCCATCATCCCATAGGGAACGTCTGATAGAATGACTCCAACATTATGTTTATGAACTGTGCTTCTAGAAGTGTGTTATTTGATTTGAATGCCTAGCCTGACATATCGTTCATGGCTTCTGGAAGGAAAATCATTTAACTGACTTTTCATCCTTCTTCGTTTGCCGACTTATCTCAGAAATTTTATCCCGTCTCCGAACGTAGCATTTCAGGTTTTCACTTTATGCGTCAGTTGATACTATTACAAGGTTGTAGTAGCTTATCTAGCCTACTTCATGTTGTTGTAAACGTTATCAATAAGTCATCTCACAAGGAGCGCAAACGAAAATTCAGCACCTAATCATTCTAACACTTCATATTAAACTCATCTTATGAAACGATGTGTTACGTCTATCGAGGTCCACACGCGCCAGGCGCAACTAACCCTAGGTTTAACCTTTGGTTAATTCATTTCATTTCTGAATTTAATCCAATTTAATCCAATCGGCTCGCAGATGGTCGTCATTACATTTTTTTTTCTCATTACATATTATTATTCAATGGAGTACTAATAATTAAGAAATACTAAATCTTTCGATCTAGCTACGCAATCGATGTGTATGTTCAGTTCGGTTGTCTCGACTGAGATGACGGAGTACGTGATTCGCTTCCTTTTATTCGACCACTTTTACCTGGCCGAAAATTGGGTTCCAAACCTGTGGGTTTGAATTTTCATTTCGGATCATCCCCTTTCACCGGGCCGTTAAATTGATAAGAAAATTGTTCTTCGAATCGAGCTACAATTACTTTATTCAATAAATCTGAATCTCGAAATAACCAAGATTTTAGTAACTCAAACGAACGATAAATGACAATGGTAGGGTTCTTGATCTGAAGATCGCGTATTTGATCCATGATTGTCGCATAGATAGTCGAGAACTTTAAGACATGTTGAACATCACATCTGAGTAAATTCACGAGTGAATCACATCAAATGATATGTGTCTGTATAAAAAAATTTACCGCTTCATACACATGCCCTACGAGGCGTTTTTGGGACGCACTTTATCAACATGGTTTAACCCACCGGATTATCGTATAAGACCTTTATGGTCCAGTTCTCTCTATAATATGCGGATCATGGTTGACTTCTTTCGAACCCAGTATGGTGAGCAGAGAAGGTTTTCCTTTTACTGCTGTGGAAGTTCATTAAGTCCTATCAATATTAGACAACCATATACATCTTTTCTATGTTGACATTTCATTCTGAATATCTGATGCGGGTTTTACACCAACATCCATGAAAAGAGAGAAGACCATCACGTTTAACCGAAACGTTTAGCTTTTTTATCCTTGCTTCCACCGAGGCGGATACAATGGAATACTAAGCTGCAACATTGCCTGGTTGCAATTGAAGTCTTCTTCAACCCCCTTTTACCAAGGTTGAATGTATCACAACATATGTGTTCAGATCATCAAAGAACCTACTCCCATGCTTGGTGAAACAAATTATTACATTCGTCTCTCATTGTCAAAATAATATAGACTACTATATTCATCCGTACTTGTCCTCTCCACTTTTCGGAATCGTAGTAGAGAGTTCAATACGTACTCCTTTTATTCATCATAATTTATACCATCAAGATTGCGAGTACGGATGGCAACGGGTATCGGGGCCCTGCTGACCTGGGGGGCCCCGACCCGGTTTTGACCCGCTGACCCGCCGACCCGCAGGTCACACGGCAGGTTGGGGGCGGGGCAGGCCCGGGTCGGGGCGGGTCCGGGTCTAGGGCCGCGGGGCTCCGTTGACCCGCCCCGAAGTTTTTAATTTTTAATTTTTTTTATGTTAATATAATGTAACATTTACTAAACAATATGGTTCATATAGTACCTATATAAATAACATGGACTAAATTATAAATAGATGTATATTTAGATTATTAGGATTAGTTAATTTGGATTTGAATTTGTATTTTGTGATGAATTTGATGTGTTTGTTGTTTGTATTTGATTGGTGTTAGATTTATGGTTTGAATTTACATACAATGTAATATTTTAGCAAAAAAAATTGTATTTAATATTGATAAACGAAAAAAAAAATTATTCATACGGCGGGGCGGGTCAGGGCCCCGCGGGTCGACCCGCAGAATTTTTGCCCCGCCCCGGGAGAAACAATTTCCCGGGTCCTTTTGTTTTGGAAAATCATTCTGATGAATACACTCATGCATACATAATTCTACTATCCACGTAAATTATCATATGCCAGTAACATTCATCATACATACCACACACATGCTTACCCGTCATGCGTCTAATGTTCCGAGGAACTCATGCTTACATTCATAATTCTACTTCCAAGTAAATTATCAAATGCAACTACATCCTCAACATTCTAGCATACGTGTCAAACATGTAACATTCACATATATCATACAGATTTGGCAATTGGTCTTCGGTTTTGAAATAATTTTAAACATTAGGGGATGATTTGCAATTCATGCTTACATTCAATTACGCAAACTTCTAGACATGAATCCTAGGCATTTTCAACCATCACAGCATGTCTATCCTGGTGCGCAGACCATATATTTAACCAGGGCTCTGCCCACAACATGCAATATCCAGCTAGCTTAACTCAGTCAAGACAACAGTTCTAATCATGCATAAATATATATTGAATAATAAACAATTGCAATTCAGCCAACTAATTTAACCAGTCCCAAAAACATGTATCTCCAAGATCCATCCCCATAATCGAAACGAGGCATTAAAGTTAGCAAACCTATGAGCACTTCCATTTTAAGGTTCTAAAACATTTGGATTATAAAATTTGACCTCCCTATTTTAATTGACTTGAATTAGTTTTTGAAAACTCAGTCCGGTGCAGTCAATTTTAGTCTGTTTTGGTCCGGTTCGGTTCGGTCCAGAAAATCCAATTTGGTCCGGTTTTCAATTTTAAAATCTAGTTCGGTCCGAACCGGTCCAATAAAATAGGGTTCGGTACGGTTCAACACTCAAAACCGGATTGATTAGATCCACTTAGTTAACCGGTCAGACCCGACCCGACTAGGTCGAACCAATTGAGAAAATCTTGTTCGATTTAAATTCGTCATGGTTTGACATATTGGACCGGCCCAGTAATTAAAATTTCAAAGGTTGGGCCGAAATGTTTACTTGTGGCCCAAGTAGGGTTTTAAAGTCCAAAATTATTTAACTTGACCACCAAGTAACATTAACTATGTAAAATAATTTCCAATATTAAATATATATATATATATTGGCCAAATACAAACATATATATATTTATTGTCAAGATTCTATCTTTAAGATTAAATCAATCAACAATATATATATATACGTAAAATCGGTTCTTATATATAATATATATATTTATTTATTGTCAATATCTTAAATAGGGTAACAAATATACTGACAATATATTTTCTCAATCTTTTAGGTAACTAAATATATCAATAATATCTATAACTCTATTTAAATATTTAGATATATTGATAGAGATATATATTTCTATATATTAATGTCTATCTTAATGTTCCCAATTATAGATATATTGTTACCTTAATTAAATATTAAAATATGTTAAACAATATGTGTGTGCCGAAATTTGGTTACTTGGTGACCAAAAATTTTTAAAAAAAAATTACCTTGAAAGAAACTTTTAAATTTTCGTCACAAACACCAAATTAGGAATAATTGGTCAAATTTCAAGATCAAATTTTAATAAGATCTACAATCTAATGTTTGATTTTGATAAATATTACACTTTTCTTGAAGATCATGAACATCAAATAAACCAAAAACATCATGAAAATTTTGGACCACCCTAAACATAAAAATTTTAAATTTTAAAATCCTTGTATTTAAAATTTAGGTCCCGAAATTTTTAAAACTTTAAGAACACCAATTTTTCAAAATCATGAACTCCTAACACGGGCTCTGATAACACTATTAGATTACGGGGAGTAATCACTACGGAAACTAAATGATGGTACATGCTAGTAATAGTAATTACGCAGCGGATGATTTACACATACCTCAACAGTAACTGTAGTCCAAGATCCTTGCTCGAGAGAGTTCGCGATCCTCCGGTCGGAACCCGTAGAAGTTCTTGTGAAAGAAGCCCTACGCGGTATAAGCTCCACAACATAGCCTCTGATCAATTATTGGCACGGGGACAGATATCTGGAGAGTTTTGCTCGAAAGAAATTTTGCACACCCTTGGTGAGGGATATGGTTCGGCCGAAACACTAGGTGGGATGAGGGTTTTTCTCTCTAAAACACTCTTGTGAGGGAATTATGATTAACCCTAAAAATTCTCTAACACCTTTTATTTATAGGAGGAGTAAAGTGGACAAAAGTCCACTTTACCCCACACTATAGTTTCGGTCGGCCTATGTATTTGGGGAGGCCAAATTTTGGGCTTCCCATGTCAATTGGGATTTGGGTCTAGCCCAATTACCCTAATGTGACATTTACCCAAGTTCACTAGGTAAACTATACATATTATGGGCTACCAATTACGGCGTCCATTACCATATCCTTACAGTCCGGTCATAACGACTGCTATGAGTTGGACTTGGAAGTCCGCACGGTCGTTTATCGTTTCTTGGGATATTTATTTATGTATGTTCTCGGGGCTACAAGCATCTCTATTGTTTATTCCACCCGCCGTGAGTGTTTTTGATTTCCTCTTGGCCTTTAGGCGTGCGAGATTGTTATAACGCATTCTTGGTAGTGTATGGTTTTTTCTTTTGCTATTTTCTGGTTCAGATTACCCTTAGTTGTGTAATCTAGGAGGATGACGATGCTGACAGCGTGTCTAACGTTATCTGTTATGCGGGTGTCTCTCGCTTGTAGAGAGTTGTTCTTTCAAAACAGTGTCTTTCTAATGTTGAAGCTTTTGGTGACCCTTGTGATGACTAGGGATCGTTCTTTGTACCCTAGGCTGAGAGTAACAATTTATCTGCCCCTTTAGTGTTGAGTATACCCTTGTAGGGGTGGGCATTGGACCGGTCCGGCCTGGACCGGTTCTGGCCCAGCCCGAAACTGTTTAAAACAGGTCGGTCCAGTATTGACTAAGGTTTAAAATTGGCTTAGGTTGGCTTAAAAAAAACTGGTCTGGTTAAAACCCGTCCAGAACCGGTTCTGGACCGATTTTGGCCTATTTGGTACAAAACGCAGGCCTAGACCGGTTAAGTAGGCCGAACCGGTTTTTCTCTAAAAAAAGTTCTAACCGTTTTAGAAACCTATCCAGATCAGTTTTTCAGAAAAAAAAAAAAAAATCAGCATTTAACACTCAACAGAATGAATCAACATGCAACAGAATGCATCACCATGCAACAGAATGCACCAGCATTCAACAGAATGCATCAACATGCAACAGAACAAACCCTAATTTAAAATTTTGAACTCTAATTCATCCCTAATAAGCTTAATTGAACAACAAAATCGCAATTTTGAGACTTCCTAAGCATTCCAAGTTTACTACTAAGCTTAATTTAAAAAAATCTGTAAACCCTAATTCGACTTAAAAATCCAAATTTTGAACTCTAATTACAAATTAGAACTCTAATTCATCCTTAATAAGCTTAATTGAACAACAAATCTCAATTTTGAAACCATATTTCACCAAATTAACAAAACCCTACAAAATTTCTAACCATTTTTCGCAGACCCATCCAGGAGTGACAGAGCAGACATCAGAGGAACTTGAGACAGTAGGGGTCGAGGAGAGAGAGGACCAGCGGCGGGGAGGCGGGCGGCCGAGTCCTGGCGGTGGGGAGGAGGGAGCTTGACAGTTCAGTAAGGACAGCGGGCTGCGATCTTGAGAAGCTGAAGTACTGAAACGCCAAATATCACGTCTCAGTTAAAACTTAAAATTGAACACGCAAAAAATCTTTTTTTTTTTAACTTAAAAACAGTTCAAAACCGTGCCGGTCCGGACTGGTTGATTGGACCGATTTGGTATACCCCTTGGACTGGTTCCAATATAGGGGTTACAAACAAGTCCAAATTGGACCGGTCCACTCCGGACCGGTTCCAAACGGTTCGGTTCCGGACCAGTTCTAAACCAGTCCGGCCGGACCGGTTTTTTGCCCAAGTCTGTACCCTTGGTTGTCGAGTAATCAGTCACCTCATATAAGAGGTGTTTCAGTTTGATATATTGCTTATGAGTAACCCTGATTTGAACTCTTTAACATCTTTGATTTGGGTGAGCTTTGCAGGCACAATTGATTTGAGGGTGCACGCACTTTGAAAGTGTACACGCTTAGTAAGTTGTAGTTGGCAATGAGATGGGTTTCTCAACGCGGCCCGTTTGATGGAACACGACGATGTTCATAAGTGCAGTGACTAGTTATAGCTCTGCGGCGCAGGATGGCTTAGCGGAACGAGGAGATAAGCTCGGATGATCGACGACGGCGATTCCGACAAATCAATTCAAGTCTCTGAGTCGAAAAAGAGTGTTTCTCCAAATGTTCAATCCTTCCCTCTTTTTTCTTGTTTTCATCTCCTAGTTTTCCCTATCATAAGGTAGGAGTTTGCAATGCCAGGTAATGTAAAAGTATTTAGCGAATTGAATGTGTAGTGAAAGATTACTCCCTGTGTTAATTGCCGGAGTTTCCCGATTGGGAACTTCAATTGTTCTGACTTGAAAATATTGTTGTTTCTTCTTAAAACCAACTCTTGTATCGATTGCCCTCTTGTATGAAGGGCGTTATGTCTAACTGCGTTTCCTCCTGTTGTTTTATCACTTGTTGGTATGTCATATCATAGTGCTCTAGAGTAGTACTCCTTGATGTTGATCAATGGGACTTCCTGTTTTCTTGAGAGGCATATGTGTCTCTTAACTTAGACTATTTCAATTGACGATGATTTTGGTCGGAGACGATTTCAGTTGTCAACAAATTTTTTTTTCCGGGTCTAAACGATTGCGGCGAGCAAAAACTCGTAGACGGATGTCGACTGGCTGAGGTGACGGTGGTTGCAATTACGACGGTAAATGTGGTCGCAACGGTGATGGTAAATGCGGTTCTAATGACAACAGTTGCAGCGGAGGCGGTGAATGTTATTGCAATGGTGGGGATAGCGATGACAGAGTAGCACAGTACAACACTCCATTGTTGGTTTTCCTATGATTTCCTTGCTTGAGGGGTATGCATGTCTCATGGGTTTGACAATGCATCTTCATTTTTAAAGTCTTCGTGAATGACGTTTGTACTAGATATCGATGGCGAAGTATTGATCTCATGCTCATGGTTTGCTTGTCATGGCTTTTTATTCGAAGCCCGCAGACGGCGCCAAGTGTTAGGACGTGTGTATCGGGGCAACGGGGTGTCGATCTGAAAGACAGTCTCACGGGTGAAATTTCTCTCTTCTCGATATGTTTCCTTAGTGATGTCGGGTAATTAGTACTTCAGGTTGTCGTATGTCAGAGTGTCGGACTATCTAACTGTTGGAGTGTCAGACTGCGGAGTGTCGGACTGCGGGGTGTCGGTATATGTAGTCGTTCTCATGTCAGGGCGGTGATATCCCTGGAGTGTCGGGACGTTATACCCTATGATGTTTGCACGTGTCTTGTCGCATACACCCACTCTTTGCAGTGTATGCATGCTCCTTGCAGTGTATGTGTGCTCCTTGCAGTGTATGCGTGCTCCTTGCAGTTTGTGCGTGCTCCTTGCAGTGTATGTGCGCTTCTCCCAATACCTGCACAAGGGGCAGTATCGAGCACAGAGAGGGGGGGTGGTGCTTGATGAGCCCTCTCCGATGCTTAAGTAAGTACAGTAATCTAGAGAGGGAAGTAGAGAGAGGGCAGAGCGCAAAAGTGTAAAGTTGCAACATGTTGGAAATGAATAGAACTTGAACAAGGGGATTAAGATGGCTTAACGACACTGTTAATCCCTAAGTGCACTTAATTAACACATAACGAAGGCATTAAGCCCTTAAAAGCATGGAGATGTTGGTGAAAATGACTAAGTGTTGAACGGGTAAAACGATGTCAAGACTCCGCGGGGAGAGGTCCGTGTGACAAGGTTCGGGACGTCGCATACACCCTTGGGGGGGGGGGGGTATGGTGTCCGGGCGGGGTCTCGGGACCTTCGGGGTCGGATGAAAAATTCGACCCCTAGGTCCTGGGATCGGTCCAGTCGGACCGATCTCTCCTACGAGAGATCGGGCCAACTGGTCTGATCCTACCTAAGTGAGGTCGGTCCAGCTGGTCCGATCTCACCTAAGTGAGGTCGGGCCAGCGGACATGTCCGGGCGAGTATTTTTTGTTCGTCCGAGCCTTTCGCTGTGGGTAATGTGTTCGGGACAAAGTTTCGAATTTTAATCGTAAGTGGGGTGGCCAAAATAAGACAATCTGAATTAAAACGGGTTCGAATTGGGCATATATCCATCAGTTACCTTAGGTAAATGTCACACTAGGGTAATTAACACATAACGAAGGCATTAAGCCCTTAAAAGCATGGAGATGTTGGTGAAAATGACTAAGTGTTGAACGGGTAAAACGATGTCAAGACTCCGCGGGGAGAGGTCCGTGTGACAAGGTTCGGGACGTCGCATACACCCTTGGGGGGGGGGTATGGTGTCCGGGCGGGGTCTCGGGACCTTCGGGGTCGGATGAAAAATTCGACCCCTAGGTCCTGGGATCGGTCCAGTCGGACCGATCTCTCCTACGAGAGATCGGGCCAACTGGTCTGATCCTACCTAAGTGAGGTCGGTCCAGCTGGTCCGATCTCACCTAAGTGAGGTCGGGCCAGCGGACATGTCCGGGCGAGTATTTTTTGTTCGTCCGAGCCTTTCGCTGTGGGTAATGTGTTCGGGACAAAGTTTCGAATTTTAATCGTAAGTGGGGTGGCCAAAATAAGACAATCTGAATTAAAACGGGTTCGAATTGGGCATATATCCATCAGTTACCTTAGAAATTGGGTAAATGTCACACTAGGGTAATTGGGCTTGACCCAAATCCCAATTGACATGAGAGGTCCAAATATAAGGCCTCCCTTATACATGGTCGAGTTGACTTTTGTCAACTTTGCTCCTCCTATAAATAAAGAGTGTTAGGGAATTCTTAAGGGTAATTCACAATTCCTCCTAAGTGGTGATTTGAGAGAAAACCCTCCCCTCTAGAACAAGTTTCGGCCGAACCATATACAAGCACCAAGGGTGTGCCAATTTGCTTGGAGCAAATCACTCCGAAGATCCGTCCCTACCAAGAATCGATCAGAGGCTTTGGTGTGGAGACTATACCGCGTAGGAATTCCTTAACAAGAACTTCTACAGGTTCCGTCCGGTGGATCGCGAACTCCCTCGGCAGGATCCTTGGGACTACGGAAAGGGTTTTAAGGTATGTGCACATCTCCCGCTGCGTAATTCTGATTACAAGCATGTGCCTTATTTATGTTTCCGTAGTAGTCAACCTCGTAATCCAACGGTGGTATCAGAGCCTATGTTAGAAGTTCTTGATTTTGATAAATTGGTGTTCTTGATTTTTAAAGGTGGTGGCCGAAATTTTAAAGAATGAAAATTTAAAATTTCCGATTTTTACGATTGTTAGGGCGAAATTTTCATGGTGTTTTTAGTAAAATTTGATGTTCTTGATCTTCAAGAATAAGTGGATTTTTATCAAAATCAAACATGGATTGTAATCTTATTAAAATTTGATCTTGAAATTTGACCACTTGTTTCCAATTTGGTGTTTTTCGGTCGAATGAGATTTACAAGCTAAATTTTTTAAATTCTTAGGCACCAAGATAAAAGTTTCGGCTGAAATTTTTAAGGTTATTGTTTACCATATTTTATTTTTTATTAAAGGTAACAATATATCTATAATTGGAAACATAATGATAGGTTCACATTAAATATATAGAAATATATAACTATCAATATATCTAGCTAAATTATAGGGATTAAAGATATTATTGATAGATTTAGTTACCTAAAATATAAAAAAAAAAAATTGTCAGTATAATTGTTTCCCTATTAAAGATATTGACAATAAATAAATATATATATATATATATATGATTGGACCGAAATTTATATATATATATATGTGTGTGTTTATATGTGCCGATTTTGATATATATATATATATATATATATATATATATATATATATATATATATATATATATATATGCAATATTGGAAATTATTTTATATAGTTTATAATTCTTGGATGCTAAGTTAAGTTTTTAGTGGACTTTAAAACTCACTTTAGCCCACAAGATTATTTCGGCCCAACCCTTGTGTAATTGATGGGCCGGTCCAATTTGCTAAACTGGATAGGAATAAAACAAAACCGGATATTCTTAATCGGTACGACCTAGCTGGGTCGGGTCGAACCGGGGTAACTATGTGAACCTAACCGAATCGGTTTTGAGTGATTGAACCGAACCCTATTTTATTTGACCGGTTCGGACCGAACCAGATTTTGAAAATAAAACTGGTCTGAATCGAACCGAATTTTCTGGACCGAACCGAACCAGACTGAAATTGACTGAACCGAACCAGATTTTTCAAAATCGGATTCAAGTCAATTAATAAAATAGGATGGTTAAGTTTTAAATCCAAATTTTTTTAACTTTAATTAGTCTACACAGTGCTCGAAGGTTTAAAACTTTCATGTTTTTTTATTAAACATTAATGCCTAATTTCGATTATGGAGATGGATCTCGGAAATGCATGATTTAGGGACTAGATCAATTAGAGGGCTGAATTGCATTTGTTTACTTTTTGTCACATATATTTATTAGAACTTTTGCCTTGACAATATCAAGCTAGCTGGATGTTGGGAGCGGAGCCCTGGTTAAATATATGGTTTGCGCATTAGGATAGACATGGTGTGATGGTTGTGATTGCCTAGGATTCATTTCTAGAAACATGCATAATTAATTGTAGCTGTTAGCATATGGTGATGGGCGTTGTAAATGGAAGTCTATTATATGTTTAAGTTACCTAATAAAATTGGGTAAACGTCACATTAGGACATTGGGTCAGACGCAAATCTCAATTGACATGAGAAGTCCAAAATATGGGCCTCACTTATGCATAGGCCGGCCGAACTTATAAGGCGGGCAAAGAGGACTTTTGTCCACTTTGCTCCTCCTATAAATAAGAGGTGTTAGGGGTTTTATTAGGTTAATCATTAATCCCTCTTTGGAGTGTTTTAGAGAGAAAAACCCTCCTCCCCATAACACACATCAGCCGAACCTCACCTTCACCAAATGGTGTGCCAATTTGCCTTCGAGAAAACACTCCGGAGATCCGTCCCTGTCAAGAATCGATCAGAGGCTTTGCTATGGAGAATATACCGCGTAGGGATTTCTTAACAAGAACCTCTACGGGTGCCGACCGGAGGACGTGAACTCCCTACTGCAGGATCATGGGACTACGGATTACGTCTCAGGTATGTGTGAATCTTCTGTTGCGTAATATCGATTACTAGCATGTACCATGTTTATAATATCCGTAGAGATTACTCCCCGTAATCTAATAGTGGTATCAGAGCCTGTGTTAGGAGTTCAAGATTTTGATAAATTGGTATTATTGAAAGTTTTAAAATTTGGAGCAAAAATTTTAAGAGAAGAAAATTTTTGAATTTTTAAGTTGTTAATGGTCCGAAATTTTCATGATGCTCTTAGGAAAATTTGATGTTCATGATCTTCAAGAAAAACATGATTTTAATCAAAATCGAACATTGGATTGTAGATCTTCTTAAAATTTGATCTTGAAATTTGAAAACTTATTTCCAGTTTCATGTTTGTGCCGAAACCCTAGTGAAATTACAAGGTAGAACTTTTAAATTTCTTAGGCACCAAGTTATTGTTTCGGTCGAATATGCTAGGTATATTGTTTACCATATTTTAATTTTTAATTATAGGTAACAATATATCTATAATTAGAAACATAAGGATAGATTCAAATTAATATATAGAAATATATATATAACTATCAACATATCTAAATATTTAATAGGGTTAAAGATATTATTGATAGATTTAGTTGCCTAAAAGATTGAGAAAATATATTGTCAGTATATGTGTTTCCCTATTTAAGATATTGACAATAAATATAATATATATTTATAGATAGTGCCGAATTTTACACACACATATATATATATATATATATATATATTGTTGATTGATTTAGTTTTAAAGATGGAATCTTGGCAATAAATATATCTATATGTTTAGTTTTGGCCGAATTATATATTGGAAATTATTTTATATTATTAATGTTACTTGGTGGCTAAGTTAATTTTATTTTTTTAGGACTTCAAAACTCTACTTAGCCCACAAGTAAAAATTTCGGCCCAAACCCTTTTGATTTAATTATTGGGCCGGTCCAATATATCAAACTAGGACGCATTGAATCGAACCGGGTTTTCTTAATCGGTTCGACCTAATCGGGTTGGTCGGACCAAGGTAACTAAGTGGATCTAACTGAACCGGTTTTGAGTGTTGAACTGAACCAAACCCTATTTTATTGGACTGGTTCGGACCGAACCATATTTTGAAAATAAAACCGGACCGAACCGAACTGGACTCGAACCATTTTTTTCTGGACCGGACTGAAATTGACTGTACCGAACCAATTTTTTCAAAAACGAATTCAAGTCAATTAAAAATAGGGTGGTCAAGTTTTAAGATTCAAATGTTTTGAACCTCAAATGGCCTACACAGTGCTCAAAGAGTTTATTATTATTTACGTCATGATTAAACCTTTATGCCTTGTTTCGATTTTGGGGATGGATCTCGGAGATACATGTTTATGAGATTGGATTAATTAGAGGGCTGAATTGCAATTGTTTATTATTCGATATATATTTATGCATGATTAGAACTGTCGTCTTGACCGAGTCAAGCTAGCTGGATAATGCATGTTGGGGGCAGAGCCCTGGTTAAATATATGGTATGCGCACTAGGATAGACATGCTGTGATGGTTGAAATTGCCTAGGATTCATGTCTAGAATGATGTGTAATTGAATATAAGCATGAATTGCAAATCAACCCCTAATGTTTAAAATATTTTTAAATTGAAAACCAGTCGCCAAATGTGTATGATTGATGTGGAAGTTTCATGTTTGACACGTATGCTAGAATGTTGAGGATGTAGCCGCATTTAGTAATTTACTTGGAAGTAAGATTATGTTTGCAAGCATGAGTTCCTCGGAACATTAGACGCATGACGCGTCAGCATGAGTGTGGTTTGTGAGATGAATGTTACTTGCGTATGATGATTTACATTGATGGTAGAATTGTATATGCATGAGTAAGTTCATCGGAATATTTTTCAAAATAAAAAGGGCCTTGGGAAAGCCAAGATCGGGTATGCTTGTTTTAAAATTCCCGTTCCGGTAATTTGCGATTAAAACCATTTTAAATGACTGGTCTATTGGATTGAAGACGACAGTAATGTGAACTCTTTCACAGCCATCTTCCATTGGTTTACTGGTGGTCGGTTGGTTCAGATGACTGATGAATCATTACTTGTCGTATTTTGACTTAATATATATTTGATGTATGCAGTTCTTTCTCAAAATGTCATTGTCTCCCTGATTTTTCATAATCATCAACATGCTTAGTAACGAATTTCAGCATAGATGGCATCATCTTGTGCTAATGAGCTTTTGATTGAGACAAACTACGACTCGTGGAGCAAACGCGTCAATGCACTGTTGGAGGATCATGGCCTTGTAGGTCACATTCAAAAGTCCATGAGCTGCCCAGATGTTGGTCTAACCAAAGACCTAGCATTTGCCCATTTCCAATGGGAGCAAGATGACAAGAAAGCAAAGGAGATATTGCTGTCTGAAATGTCTCAGAACTTCCATGATGAATATAAGGATGTTCCGGTTACAAAGGACATCTGGGATAGTCTCTTCCTGAAATATGGAAATAGCATGGTATCAATCTTGCACCCACTTATACCAATTATGGAAGAAAGCTTAAGAAACTACAGCAAAAGTGTACTTGAAAAGGTAAACAATCTCCATGGCATGTTGAAACCTCTGGAAGAAGAAGGTCAGGTGGGTGAATGGGATAAAATTCAAGCCATTATCAGGGTTCTCCCGAAGTCTTGGAGATCAACCAATGCTTTAGTGACGGCCAGTGGTTCCGTGCTAGATCTTGCATCAGTCCTGAAATTCATCGAGATGGAACCAAATCGACTAAAATCAATACCGGGACAAGCTGGGCAAGGAAAGAGAAAGAGGATGAATAAAGGAAAGAAAAAACAGGTTGTCGACGGTAAAATGATGACAACGCCTAACCCAGGCAATCTCCGAGTTAAATCAGAGATAGTCCGCGGGAACTCCAGTCCACGCCGAATAGGCGAAGGTACAGGTTCCAGCAAATTGCATCCTGAAAAAGGTATGCAACGTTGGTTATGTTTTGGAAGCTCTAGTTTCCTCCACTTTCATGTTAACTGACTCAAATCCTTATTGGATTCTTGACTCAGGTGCGACGGACCACATAGCCAACAACAAAGGACTGTTCGCCAAGTTTATACGATTGCCAAAAGATTCTAAGAGGATATACATTGGCGACAACTAACAAGTTGATGTCATAGGAGTTGGGAACTGCAAGTTGTCTATAATCAATGGCAGGACCATACTACTTGAAAATGTCATTTTTGCTCCAAGAATTCGTAGAAATGTTTTTTCTGTTTCTGCTCTTATGAATAATCATTACAGTTTATCATGAATAACTTTGTTCGCATAAATAAAGGCAATGTATTATTTGGGCATGCTTATTCCTCTTATGGTCTCTTTATCATGGATTTGAATGGAAGTATAGATTCGAATAAAATGTATGCATTATCCTCCAGGGAAGCAGAAACTGACGCAGCCGGATGGCATGCGAGGCTGGGACATATAAGCTACGATAAGGTCCATTCATTAGCCCGAAGAGAGCTTCTTCTTGGTACCAGCAATGTGGTTAAACAAACTTGCCACGATTGATTAGCAGGAAAGTCCACCCGCAAACCATTCGGAGAAGCTCAACGAGCCGAGTATCCATTGCAGCTAATTCAGTTCGACGTCTGTGGACCAATGAGTGTAACCTCTAGGAGTGGAAAACGATACTTTGTAACTTTCATTAACGACTTTACCCGTCTTGGGTTTACTCATTTGATTACTCGTAAATCCGAGGCAATAGATTGCTTTAGAAACTTTCTAAACCTCGTAGAGAATCAGCAGGAGCGAAAGGTGAAAACCCTACGCACTGATAGAGGTGGAGAATATCTCTCTAATGATTTTTATAAGTTGTGTAAAGAAAGAGGGATAGCCCGTCAAACGACAATCGCCAACACACCACAGCAAAATGTTGTGGCTGAACGTCGTAATCGAACACTTCTAGACATGGTCAGAACTATGATGTCGCAGGCACAATTACCAATCTCCTATTGGAGTGATGCGTTATTGACTGCCACTCATGTATTAAACCTTTTCCCAACAAAGGTTGTAGACACAACGCCATATGAGCTGTGGCATGGTAGAGAGTTGGATCTCACCAGATTGGGACCTTGGGGTTGCGCAGCCTATACACATACAACTGAGCCGTTTCGGCAAGTTGGGACCCAGAGGACTAAAGAGTATCTTTATCAGGTATTCAGAGAACTCTAAGGGTTACGTATTCCTTGAGGACTAATTTCCGACGCTTGGTGAGATTAAAACAGATGAAGTATTGATCGAACTAGAGCAGGACAACGTTGATGATCACGAACCTATTTTAAAGTTCCCGTTCCGGTAATTTGTGAATAAAACCGTTTTTAAGAGTCTGATCTATTGGATTGAAGAAAACGGTAATTCACGAATCCCCTTCCCTCGGTTTACTGCGATCGGTTGGTTTAGATGGCTGAGGAATCATTATTTGTCGTATTCCATCTTAATAGATATTCGACATATGCAATTATTTCTCAAAATGTTATTATCTCCCTAATTATGCATGATTATCAATGTGTTAGTTTTCATGGCTGGGTCAGTACGCTTCTATGAACCTCGCAAGCTGGATGGTATGGATTATGATGCATGGAGTGAACATGTAAGGGAAGTTCTCATGGCAGAAAATACACATGAATGTATTGATGCTGAAATGGGAAGGAAATTGGTGTATGAATATGGCAATCTCAAAACTCGTCAGGGGATTAGAGGCCTTGAGGATCGGAGAGCTTGTAAGGTGATATTGGCAGCCCTAAACAAAGAGGTTGCAGAGGAATTTAAACTCAAATACAGTGCTCTTCAGCTTTGGGGCGCCCTTAACTCCGTTACGGTAAATGGAGGGCAACCAAAGCCAGAAAAGTATTGTTAGAATATGTTGCCCTAATTTCTCAAGATACTGGCGTAAAAACCACATCGGGTCTTCAAGACGAAAGATCCAATTGGAAGAAAGTACTCAATATAACACAGAGATACCCGTTATCATGGTTAGCTGATGACAAATGATTGGGTTACTTAATCGAATCGATTAAGTTTACCATGGTCTTATTTTCCGAAAGCAACCAAAATGAGCCGGAAGGTTCCACTGTGCACCACCGCACGTGATCAAGGGAATCAGCAGAGGGAACGAGATCAAATCGTCCTTAAACAAGATCCAGTGCACAAACACTGTTGATTAGTGCCCTAAACAGGTATACCTCGTTAAGCCACATATATAAAGCTGTTAAAGTTTTATATGACTAATCTCTCCTGATGAAATTCACCTGTGAGTATTTCTTGCAGGATCGTTGGTCGAGTTGGCAGCAGTTCTTCTTACAGCTTTACCTTTATCTCTTACAAATTTGTCGTAAATCTTAAAACAGACCAATTGTCATTGATTCTCTTATTTGTTCGTTTAATGTTTGAATTTTGGTTGGTTAAGATTCAGAATTATTGAATAAAGTAGTTTCCATTCTATTTGAAATGAGATCTACTTATCAAAATTAATCGACCCAATAAAATGGGATCGATCCGAAACGAAGTTAAAACCGAAATATCCACCAAGATGGTCAGATCAAACATTAATACTCACAATCATTCATCTAAATATCGTGGAACATCGAAATACCATTAATATCAATCGATTGCGTAATTCTAAGGGCGGAACGATTTATTTCTTTCTTATTTGTTAGTACTCCATTATATGATAAATTCCGTAATGATGAACATGTTTGACACCGATTGGATTAAATTAAATTGAATTTTGGGAACAAAACGATTTAAAACATGAGATAGAACATGGAATAGGCGCCACAGGCGCATGTACCTCGAAAGATGGAACACATCGTTTACAAAGTACGAATTTAATTATGAAGTGTTTTAATGTTGAATTTTTCATTAGCCTCCCTTTTTTTGGGAATAATTCATTCAATGCTTACACGATGAAAAGATGTATGATTCACAAGCTACCTCAAACTCGTAAAATATAAAATGTCGCATAAGGCAAAAGCCCAATGCACAGTTCAAAGATGACCAAGTCTTTGGGATGAATTAGCCAATGAAAAAGGTGATGTCGGTAAAATGACTCTCCTACTAAATGCCTTGAACGAGATGTTTGGAAAGACATTTGCATCAATAACACACTTCATCAAAAAAATTGGTCAAACACGTTGCCATAAAAGCTAAAAGGAGTTATAATGAGTCAATTCTTATCATCATGCGACATTAGCATGCGCATAAACAAGTATTTGGAAAAGGAGTATGATGAATACTCTTAGAGGATACATGTTTAAATTATCTTGTGATAATGGTGCCGTGGTCGAACATGAGACGTTACACGCCTTAAGGACGAATTTCCAACACTTGGTGAAATCAAAACAGACGAAGTCTTGATCGAATTGGAGCAGGATAACGATGATAGTCAGATCCCACTTACTTCGAGTTGGAGATTTGAGGCAGCAACGCAAGTGAATGAAATGGTAAATGAGGATGGAGAAATTTTCATAGTAAATCCAGTGGGAGGACACAATCCTACCACACAAATCATTGTTGCTGCAGGTGCGAATCAAGTTGAACTGATAATCATGTTGCCGGATCGCTGGATGAAAATCCAATAATGCCACAACTACCCATTGTTCCCAATGGAAATGGATTAACCAACTTGGTTCCGAGACCGAGAGGTCGTCAAAGAAAAGTTGTAGGCCAAGGTTCCAGCACTGCTCTTGTTCCCAGTGGGACATGCTCTGATAGAAAGCATTATTCCGAGTGGGAGCAATGTTCAGACTCAAGATGGGATTAACGAATCCAGACGAAGTCAAAGGCATCGAACTTCTCCTAAGAAGTATCCCATCGAGAAGGGTAAGATATTCACCCTAACTTCTGTTGACGAACCAGTGACGGTTCAAGAAGCGTTGAAAGGACCTCAAGCGAAGAAATGGAGGAAAGCAATGGAGGAAGAGTTCTCCTCAATGAAAGCCAATTTTGTATGGTCTTTAGTTGATTTACATGCTAACCGCAGGGCCATAGGGGCGAAGTGGGTTCTGAAACTGAAACTCACTGCTGATGGAAATGTTTAGCGATACAAAGCTCGACTTGTTGCGAAAGGATACACCCAACTTCACGGAGTGAACTTTGATGAGACTTACTCACCGATTGTGAGAAACACCACAGTTAGGGCAATCCTAGCCTTGGCCGCAAGCCTCGATTTAGAGCTGCACCAAATGGATGTTAAGACCGCATTCCTCCACGAAAACCTAGAGGAAGAGATCTATATGGAGCAACCGGACGGTTTCATTACTCCTGGTAACGAACGTAAAGTTTGTAAACTCCAAAGATTCATTTACTGTCTTAAACAATCGTATAGGAAATGGTACTGCAGGTTCCACGAGGAAAATGTTGGGATCGGATTCGTGAATCTCCGTAAGGATTCCATGCGTGTATACAAAGACTTTCGAGTCTAAGTACTTCATCTTGACTTTGTACGTAGATGACATACTCATAACCGCAAACGATGTGAGTTTTATGCATGAATCAAAGTCATGGTCAGCATCTGTATTTGAGATGAAGGACGTGGGAGAGGCTACGTACATCTTGGGATTTAAAATTGCTAGAGATCGTGCCATCTGGAGGTTATGTCTATCTCATGAAGCCTACATCAACAAACTGTTGAAAAGGTTTAGATTACAAGATGCCAAACCCGTGGAAACGCCGATAGTACTCGGGTGTGCGTTGTGAAAGCGCGACGGCCCGAAGAACCAGCAAGTGCGTGAACAGATGAGGAGTAACGAGTATTTAAGCATGGTTGGGATTCTTATGTACGCCATGCTTTGCACTCGGCCAGACATCTGTTACGTTGTGGGCCTAGTAGCATGACTTCAATCAGACCCTGGCTATCAACATTTAAAAGTTGTAAAGCGGATCATACGATATCTGAAAGGTACTGCCGACTACGTACTGTGCTATGAGAGCAGGAAGTTAGAATTAAGCGGATTCAGTGACGCCGACCATTGTGGCGATCCGGATGATCGTAAGTCCACCACAGAATGAGTGTTTCTCCTTGCTGATGCCGCCATTTCATGGACGAGCAAGAAGCAATCGTGTCTCGCGCTGTCTACGATGGAATCAGAATTCGTTGCTCTCTCCAAAAATGCAAAGGAAGCGGTCTGGCTGAAAAGGCTTATTATTGCGCTGCTTGATGGCAATGTTGGGAGTAAAACTGTGAAGATGTTCTCTGACAGTCAGGAAGCGATTGCGGCAGTAAAGAATCAGAAGTACCATAGTAGGACTAAACACATTGATGTGAAATATAATTATGCTAAATATATGGTAGAAGATAATATAATCACTTTAGAATACTCGCCCACTGATGATATGGTGGTGGACTCACTAACTAAACCATTACGTAGAGAGATATTTGAAAAGCATGTGAAACTGCTTGGATTGCGTAGGGTTTAAATGTGGGCATGTATCTGTGATAACATTTTGATGAATTGGAAGTTACATTTTGATAAATGAGAGAATTGCACTTTGAGTTTATGATTCATTGACGTCATAATGTTTGATTAAATCCGATTATACGGTCTATAAACTAAGTCGTAGGAAGACACAATCCTATGCATAAATTATGTTGAATGTGGGCCTTGCCTTGTCACACGGGCACGGTCGTCTTGTAGGAGAGGTGGACCTCTTCCGAAGCAAGACTGGCTAAGAACCAGTTGGGAAACTTGGTTATGCAAAACGATCATTTGGTTTCGGAACAACACGATATGATCTTCGTTACGAATTTCTTCGGTGATGAACTATATTCGTCATTGACCATATTCTAGGCAAGATGAAAGTCTGCGATAGCATCACTGACATATCCCACACCTGACAATGTTCGAGTATGCTATCGACGCGTGCTTCATACAACACGTGACACGTTCAACAACGGGGTCATGCTCGGTTGTGCTAGATAGAATCCTCGTGATTCGGACAGGCGCAAACTTCTTCACCTCGAGCGTGTGATTGATCCTGAGAGCCTTATGAAGAGGCACTTGAAGTATCCTCATGGACTCAGAACTCATACCTAAGGTCAGGCTCAATGTTCGCCTCCCGGCATATGAGCGCAGTGTAAGCATATGGTGATGGGCGCCCTAAATGGAAGCCCATTATATGTATAAGTTACCTAAGTTAGTTGGGTACATGTCACATTAGGACATTGGGCCAGACCCAAATCCCAATTGGCATGGGTAAAGTAGAGTTTTGTCCACTTTACTACTCCTATATATATGTGCTGTTAGAGGTTTTATTCGGTTATTCCTTAATCCTTCCTTGGAGTGTTTTAGAGAGAAAAGCCTGTTAGATTACGGGGCGTAATCACTACGGAAACTAAATCATGGTATATGCTAGTAATCAAAATTACGCAGCGGAAGATTCGCACATACCTCTACAGCTGTTCGTAGTCCTAAGATCTTTGCGGGAGGGAGTTCACGATCCTCCGGTCGGCACCCGTAGGGGTTCTTGTGAAGAAAGCCCTACGTGGTATATTCTTCACAGCAAAGCCTCTGATCGATTCTTGGCAAGGGACGGATCTCCGGAGTGTTTGCTCGAAGGCAAATTGGCACACCCTTGGTGGATGGTAGGTTCAGCCGATATAGGTGTATTTGGGGGGAGGTTTTTCTCTCAAATCACCACTTGGAGGGAATTGTGATTAACCCTAATAAAACCCCTAACTCCGCATATATATAGGAGGAGTAAAGTGGACAAAAGTCCACTTTACTTCCACCTAAATTTCGGCCGGCCCATGCTTAGTATAGGAAGGCCCAATTTTGGGCCTATCATGTCAATTGGGATTTGGGTTTGACCCAATGTCCTAAAGTGACGTATACCCAATTAACTTAGGTAACATATACATATAATGGGCTTCCATTTACGGCGCCCATCACCATATGCTTACAGCTCTCACTCGCCGGAATTGGAGGGTGCCTGTTAAAGTATTGTCGTCCAAATCTGCATCAACATTTCACTCCTTCGATCTAGTCCTTTGCTTCTGAATAGTTCATACGAGGTTTGTCGTGCGATCGACCGACACGAAAGGCATCGTGCTACTCATCTGTTAGGAGTGTTGTAGCACCCACAGAACGTTGATTCTCTTTTCTCCGATCAACCTGTTATAAAAAAAAAACATTTTTATGGTGTCTCGCTGTATCCTAAGTTAACTGATAATTCTCATTTTGCCTAGTTTCCTCATAGGAACACTTATCCAAGATATTTGTACAAGTATTCACAACCTTTAACTAATATCTGGTTGGTGGCCACCTTAGTAAATATAAGAGTCAGTGAATTACAAGTGAACTTGACCATCCCCATCGCTCATATCCTTAGTCAAACTCAACCGGTTTCCAAAGACGTGGTCACTGGGCCTTTTTGTTCAGCACTACGCTCGTACGCCGGGAAGCGAACATTAAGCCTGACCTTAGATATGAGTTCTGAGTCCGTGAGGATACTTTGGGTGCCTCTTCATAAGGCTCCCGGGATCAATCACACGCTCGAGGTGAAGAAGTTTGCGCCTGCCAGAATCACGAGGATTCTTTCCTAGCACAACCGAGTTGTGACCCCGTGGTCGGACGTGGCACGCGTAGTATGAAGCACGCGTATATAGCATACCTGAACGTTTAAGTTTAAAGGAATTTGACATGTCAAATCATGCTATCGTAGATTCTCATCTGGCCCAGAATGTGGATTAATGACGAACAAAGTTCATCACTGCGATCTGCAAAACGAAGATCATGTCGAGTTACTTCGACACTAGATGATCGTTCTGCGTAATCAAGTTTATCCCCCTGATTCTTAGCCAGCCTTGCTAAGTAGAGGCCTCCCTCCACCGCAAGACGACTGTATCTGTGTGACGAGGTAAGGCCCACATTCGACATAGTTTTGGCAGAGGATTGCGTCCTCCTACGACTTATTTTATAGACAAAAAATTTTATGTAATCAAAACATTATGACGTCGATTGATCATAAACTCAGTTGCAATTCTTTCGCTTACAAAATGTAACTTTCTAATATCAAAATGTTATCACAGATACATGCCACTACTAAGCCCTACGCAATCCAAGCATTTTTACATGCTTTTCGAATATCTCCCTGCGTAGTGGTTTAGTTAATGGGTCCGCAATCATGTTATCAGTGGACAAGTATTCCATAGTGATTATATTGTCTTCTACCATAGATTTAGCATAAAAATATTTCACATCAATATGTTTGGTCCTACAATGGTACTTCAGATTCTTTACTGCCGCAATGGTTGCCTGGCTGTCAGAGAACACCTTCACAGGTTTACTCCCGACATCACCATCAAGCAGCGCAGTAAGAAGCCTTTTTTCAGCCAGACCGCTTCCTGTGCGTACTTGGAGAGGGCTACGAATTCCGATTTCATCGTGAACAGCGCGACACAGGTTTGCTTCTTGCTCGTCCATGAAATGGCGGTATTAGCAAGGAGAAACACTCCTCATGTGGTGGACTTACGATCATCCGGATCGCCACCATGGTCGGCGTTACTGTAACCGGTCAATTCTAACTTCCCGCCCTCATAGCACAGTGCGTAGCTGGCAGTACCTTTCAGATAATGAATAATTCGTTTTACAGCCTTTAAATATTGATAGCCAGGTTCTGATTGGAAATGTGCTACTAGGCCCGCGGCGTAACAGATATCCGGACGGGTGCATTACATGGCGTACATCAAACTACCGACCATGCTTATATACTAGGCACCCTTCATCTGTTCACGCTCTGCCAAGTTCTTTGGGCCGTCACATTTTGAAAGTACGCACCCAAACAACACCGGCGTATCCACGGGTTTGGCATCCTTTAATCTGAATCTTTTCAACAGTTTGTTGATATAAGCTTCTTGAGACAGACACAATTTCTGGGTAGCCCGATCTCTAGCAATTTTAATGCCCAAGATGTACAAGGCCTCTCCCATGTCTTTCATCTAAAATACAGATGTCAACCATGACTTTGACTTGTTCATAAAACTCACGTCGTTTGCGGCAATGAGTATGTCGTCCACGTATATGGTTAAGATGACATACTTAGACCCGTAGGTCTTATAATACACGCACGGATCCTCGTGAAGATTAGCGAATCTGTTTCCTACTATTTCCTCGTGGAATCTGCGGTACCATTGCCGAGACGACTGTTTAAGACCCTAGATGGACCTTTGGAGTTTACAAACTTTACGTTCGTTACCAGGAGTAATGAAACCCTCCGGTTTCTCCATGTAGATCTCTTCCTCCAGGTTTATGTGGAGGAATGTGGTCTTCACTTTCATTTGGTGCAGCTCGAGATTGAGGCTTGCGACCAGGACCATGACTGGCCCTAACCGTGGTTTTACGCACAGTCAATGAGTTTGTTTTGTCAAAGTCAACTCCGTGAAATGGGTATATCCTTTAGCGTCAAGTCGGGTTTCGCACCTCCCGACCTTTTACATCGGTGGTGAGCCTTCTTTCAGGACTTACTGTATCCTTGTGCCCCTGTGGTTAGCAGGTAAATCAACTATAAACGTTTATAATTGTTGGATGGTTGGAGAGTATGAAGAGAGCAATCCTTTCATTATACTAAACATGATAAATAAGTTGCTTAACCATTACAATGATGGAGGCTCCTTTATATAGAAGACCTCTAGTACTAGAATGCAAAATCCTACGAACATTAGGGACTAAAGTGCAAATACTAGAACTAACATAAGACTAACATAATTATATAATAACCCCATATTAGATATCCTAATATTCCCCCATCGTTTCCTTCTTCTTCTTTCTTTAATCCAAAGCGCATCCCAATCTTCAACAATTCAAACCAAATCAATCTTCAAAATGGAGCTACCAAACTCCAATCTTCAACAAAAGCTCAAAAGCTTCAATATCCAATATCCAACAAAACCTGCAATGTTGAATAAAAAAAATGAATCTTCAAGGTCCACCGTGCTCTCAGGTGAACACCCACTTGTAGCCTTCTTGCTCTCAGAGGTGTGATAATCCACGTGTAGCAATAATCGGATGGTCTTCGTCATGCTCTCAGCGGAGTGATGACAGTTGCCACCTATGGCCTTGAATCTTAAAAAAAAAACAAAAGGTTGAACGGAAGATGAAGTTCCAATGTCTCAGGTGATAAGGTTCCAATGTTTCAATCTTCCAGAAGGTGAAGTTCCAATGTCTCAGGTGATGAGGTTCCTATGTTTCACTCTTCTATAATGTTCAACAAAAGATGAAGCTCCACACTTCAATCTTCAAAATGCCAAGGTACATTCATACCCGGTCTTCAAACTGGCCCCCGAAAATCCAATTTCGGAGATCCCCAAACTTCAAAACTGTCCTCAAAACAGCAAATCTTCAACAAATTCAATTGTAATCCAGTTGAAATCCAACAATCAAGCTATCCATAGCTCGAATCCAACGTAAACTCATCAAAACCACAGCAATACAACTCCAGGCATCCAAATTTCAGCAATTCCATGCAAATTCAGCAATTTTCAGCACATTTCAGCAAAAATTCAGCAATTACAGCAGAATTTCAGCAACATTCAGCAACAGCAAAATTTTGACAGCAACAGCTGAAACTTTCAGCAACAATTTTACAGCTGAAAATGCAAGCAACTCACAGTACATATCCAAGCTATCATCAACAAACATCAACAGCAGAATTTGACAGCAGCAGATATCAACAGCAGCAGCAAACCAATGAAACAGTAACAGCAGATTTGCAATTCAGCACTGAATCTTAACAGTAAGATTCGAACATTCAAATCACCTCGGAATTCGACGAATAATATATCAATGGAATCGGAAGACGACGACGACTCCGAAAAAATAAACGCGGCGGCCAAAGGAGCAGTGGAAGGTGGCGCGTGGCTTGCACGCGCCGGCGAGGCTCAGCACACGTGGCGTTGCGTGAGGGCGCATGCGGCGTCGGACGGTGGCACTGGAAATCGCGAAATGCTCGCCGGAGGTTGCTGTGTCGATTGGTGATGTCTATTTTGGAAGAAGAACCACAAATCGAACAGGGATTATTTGGGGTTTAGGAACGAAGCTTACAGCGTAGAAAAAAAAATTCTGGAAAAATAAAAACGAAATCAAAATCTAAACACCAAGATCGGTGGCTCTGATACCTTATAAACATTTATAATCGTTGGATGGTTGGAGAGTATGAAGAGAGCAGTCATTTCATTATACTAAACATGATAAGAAGGTTGCTTAACCATTACAATGATGGAGGCTCCTTTATATAAAAGACCTCTAGTACTAGAATGCAAAACCCTACGAACATTAGGGACTAAAGTGCAAATACTAGAACTAACATAAGACTAACATAATTAGATAATAACCCCCATATTAGATATCCTAATATCAACTATAGACTATAATGGCTTTTATTTAGGTGATCTCTCCCTTTTATTATTTTCCTCAATTTCTCCACTTGAGGTCTTTCCAATGCTTGCCAACAGTTGTTAGAGCGAGGTTTTCACCTTGCTCGATGGGTTCGAAGCCTTTGACTTTCGTCTCGGCTTGATTAATCCCATCTAGATTCAGATCATTCCTCCCACTCGGAATAATGCTTCTTATCGCAACACCACTTCTATAGAGAACATTTCTCCCACTCGGAACAATGCTTCTTATCAGATCATCGTTTCCTTTGGGAACAAGAGCAGTGCTTGAACCTTGACCATCAACTTTCCTTTGACAACCTCTTGGTCTTGGGGTTTTACTTCCGACATGAATTCTTTGATCACTAGGATCTGGAACCATGTTTGGTCGGATCACTCCCACCGGAAACAATGGGTATCACTCCCACTGGAAACAGTGGGTAGTAGAGGCAATTGTGGCTTTCTTGGTTCAACAATATGACAATCATGTTCAACTTGATTCATCTCTGCGGCACCAGTGATCTCATGTGGTAGGGTTTATTCCTCCAACTGGATTTACTATGAAAATGGTTACATTATTATTTACCATGTAATTCACTTGAGTTGCCGGTTCAAATCTCTCCCACTCGAATTAAGTGGGATCTGATTGTTAGTGATATCCTGCTCCGTTATGATAATGACTACTTAGATTTAAACTGTCCATGCATTTGGAATATTCGCCCTCAAGAGATGTAATGTCTTCATGTTCGATCACGACACCATTTTCAAAAGCTTTAAACAGGCATTTTCTAAGAGTAATTATCATGCTCTTTTTCCTAAATGCGTGTTTAGTGCGCAATTTAATGTCGCAAGATGATATGATTTAACTGATTTACATTCTTTAGCTTTTATGGCGACGTGTCTTACCGATTTTATTGCGACACATTTTACATACATGTGAGTCATCTTTTTCATCCCTTAGGGAACACATGATAGAGTGACTCCAACATTATGTTCTTGAACTGTGCTTCTTGAAGTGTGTTTTAATTGTTTTGAATGCCTAGCCTGACTTATCATTCAAGGCTTACGGAAGGAGAATCATTTAACCGACATCATCCTTCTTCGTTTGCAAACCTATCTCAGAGATTTTATCCCATCTCTGAACTAAGCATCTTGGGTTTTCACCTAGGTGTCTGCTGATACTTTTACAAGGTCGTGGTAGTTTCGAAGCGTACTTCGTATCGATGTTAATGTTATCAATAAGTTGTTTCCGCAGGAATGCAAACGAAAATTTAGAACCTAATCATTCAAACACTTCATTATTAAACTTGTATTTTGAAACGATGTTTTCCTTCTATCGAGGTCCACTTGCGCGTAGCGCTATTCACCGTAGTTTTAGTCTTAGGGTGAATCGTTTGATTTTTTAATTTAATTCAATTTAATCCAATCGGTTTCACGCATGATTATCATTACTGACTATTTCATTTCAATGGAGTACTAATAATAAAGAAAGATTTATAAGCAATATATATAAGCAATGCATTAAACAGTAATCAAAAAGATCGAATAGCTTGAGAAATGGGTAATCGATACTTTGTCCAAGCATTTGTTACATGCTCAAAATGAAGTGTTTCTTATATTTCAAGGAACATTATTATCATTGATTATCTTAAACTGAAAATTAAGAAGAGGTTCATTCAGCAAATAAAGATAAAGTCTTTCATTCAATCTTTATGTTTCCGGGGCAAGCTCCTCAGGTTTGTGCTTGTTCTCACTCTCGTTTCTGTAATCCAAAAGGGTAATTGAATTACTTTCGAGTGAGAAGAGTCCTTGAAGAACTTATGCGGTTATCATTATTCTTCAGCACGTACCTTTGGAGAATTGGTACAGGCCATAGCAAGGTGTCCTTTCACGCCACACCTGAAACACGTTCGAGTTTCCTCTATACGTGTCTGTTTTGTTTGCCTTTTCTTGCCACCGAATTGCTTTCGCTTGAACTTCTTCTGAGGTTTTGGAGCTAAAGGCTTATCAACCTTAAACTGAAGGCCCTTGCATTTTCTCTTGCGCTTACCCTTTTGCTCAGCTGGATGCGAGGATGCAAGATTCACTTCCGCTCTCGGCTTTTCATCCTTGAGACGATCCTCTTCCAGCTCGAGATGGACTCGCACTTTCTCGAGGTCATCGAGTTGAGTGGCATGGGTAAGGTGCATTTTCATGCTATTCCAAGAGTCAGGAAAGAATCGGATAACGCACTGGACCTTTTGTTCGTCGGTCAGGATTTCTCCTGCCTCCTTGAGTTCAGCAAGCATGTTAGACATGTGTCTAATATGCTCCTTCATTGTGTGCTTGGGATTCATCTTCTACGAGTCTAAAGCGATGTTTAATGACCGCTTCTGGGCTGTGGTGTGATGGATATACGCCCAATTTGAACCCGTTGACTTCCGAATCGTTTATTTTGATCACCCCGTCAATGATTGTAAATTGAAACTTCGACCCAAACACCCCGCGAAAACGCCAACGGTCCGGACGAGGCCAACGGTCCCAAACACCATCCCGATCTCCCCTAGGGGAGATAGGGTTGGCCAACCCTATCTCCCCTAGGGAGGGGTTGGGTGGCCACACCCCTCCCCTAGGGAGGGGTTGGGTGTCCACACCCAACCCCTACCCTTGGGGGTCGGATTTTCCCCCCCCCCCCCCAAGGGCCCCGACACCATTTCCCGACTCCGATACTCAGTTTATTTCCGCCAACCTCTCCGTGCTTTAAGGTCTTAATTACGAGATTAAGGGATAATTAATTTTTTTAAAGGTTAACCATGTCATTAAGCCACCTTAATGACACTGTTGCCTATAAATACAACCTTTCCACCATTCATTATCTCATCTTGGCTAAGTATACAATTTAGCTATGACATCTCTCTAGCTTTATCTCTTTAAAAGTACCGTACTGACTTAGGCATCGGAGAGGGTACATCAAGCACCACCCCTCCCCCCCTCCGTGCTTGGTATTGCCCCTCTTGTAGGGCGAGAAGAGAAGGCGAAGGACAGAAAGATACGGATTAGGACGACAAGACTCAAGAGCATCGAACCCGCAATTTCTCCAGTGAGGAATAAGGCTTAGGTCGACCGCCCGTTGACCTGAAACTTAGAACCTAACACTTGGCGCCGTCTGTGGGCTTCGAACAGAAAGCCTGGCAATAACAAGAGCAATGACGAACAGCTTAGCATCTAGGCATCACCGCCCACCTGGGGGCAATAGGCAAGGGAGACAGCCTATACCTCCAGAAAGGCAGCCTAACCCAGAGAAACAGCTTGTACACCCAGAGCCTCAAGTAACCCCACAGGCACCCCAGCCTAACAACCAGGAAGGAGGACCCTCACGCCCAGCTGGGGCTGAGTCCTCCACAGCCTCAACTCCATTGGCAAGGAGGCCACAAAGAGAGGGGGAGCAACAGGGAGTGCCATCCCAATACACGGCACCTCCTCAGGGATACTACTATGAGGCGCAACCTCAAGGATATCCATATGGGATGCCGGCTCAAAGGAACGACAATCGCGCCCACACAACCAACACAAGGCCAGCATACACACAAGGAGCACATACAGTGACTCCAGGATTGATGAGCGCATTGGATGAGCTGCTAGCCTATAGAGAGACTCGGAGGAACAGGCAGGAAAGGCAACACCAGCATGAAGAAGAAGATGTTCATGAGCAAGAACAAGTCCCGGAAAAAGAACACCACTCGCACCCTCGAGCAGGGCAACGAGACGAACAAAGGAGAGATAACCAAAGGCCACCCCCAGAGGGAAGGCAGCAGTTTGTGCCTCCAAGGCAGCAACAGACACAGCAGGACGCCAGGGCTTACACCCCACTGGGGGCAGACAGACAGGCAAGACCTCCAAGGAGGCAGGAATTCCACCAAGTACCCCAGCATGGATATCAAGGATATGCCTACAGTCCGTACCAGCACGGACAAGGAATCCAAGCAAGCCCAATGTATAACTATGAAGGATATCAGAGAGACTATACTCCATCGCCAGTGATGATTACCCCGGAGGAGATAGAAGCCATGATAGTGAGAAAGATGAACGAGTCAAAAAGAAATGGACCGCGTTGCCTGAGTGACAACACGAACCACCCCTTCGCGAGGGAGTTGGAAATGAGCAAAGTGCCAGACTCCTTGCATACAATACAGATAGCAAAGTACAATGGCAAGGGAGACCCTTTGGAGCACATTCAACAGCATGAAGCCTCTCTATTCGGGAGAACTACTAATGACCGATACAAGGCACTCCTATTTCCAAACACCCTATCAGGGGTGGCGTCACATTGGTTCTTTAGCCGACCTACCGAGAGCATCCACTCATGGGCGCAGCTAAAGGAGAAATTCCTTCAAAGATATCTAGGAGAAAGGAAGCTACTTAAAGGAACAGGCTCCCTAGATGATGTAAAGCAAGAAAATGATGAATCCTTGGCTGATTACTACACTAGGTTCAACCAGAACTGTTAGGTTCTAAGTCTCGGGTCAACAGGCGGTCGACCTAAGCTTTGTCCCTCACTGGAGATGTTGCGGATTCGGTACTCCTGAGTCTTGTCGTCCTAGCCTGTATTTTTCCGTCCTTCGCCTTCGCTTCTCTTCTCGCCCTGCAAGAGGGGCAATACCAGGCACAGAGGGGGGGGGGGTGGTGCCTGATATACCCTCTCTGATGCCTAAGTCAGTACGGTATTTGTAGAAAGATAAAGCTAGAGAGATGTCAGAGCTAAATTATGCAATTTGCCAAGATGTCCAAATGAATGGTGGGAGAGTTGTATTTATAGGCAACGGTGTCATTAAGGTGACTTAATGACATCGTTAACCTTTAAACACAATTAAGTAGTCTTTAATCACGTAATTAAGACCTTAAGGCACGGAGAAGGTTGGCGGAAATAAACCGAGTATGGGAGTCGGAGAATGGTGTCGGGGCCCTTGGGGGGAAGGAAAATCCGACCCCCAAGGGTAGGGGTTGGGTGTGGCCACCCAACCCCTCCTAGGGGAGATAGGGTTGGCCAACCCTATCTCCCCTAGGGGAGATCGGGTTGGCCAACCCTATCTCCCCTAGGGGAGATCGGGTTGGCCAACCCTATCTCCCCTAGGGGAGATCGGGTTGGTCCACCCGATCTCCCCTAGGGGAGGTCGGGTGTGGCCACCCGACCTCACCTAGGTGAGTTTAACTTGGTCCGGACGAGTATTTTGGCCTCGTCCGGACCGTTGGTGTTTCCGCAGGGTGTTTGGGTCGAAGTTTCGATTTACAGTCATTAACGGGGTGATCAAAATATAACGATTCGGAAGTCAACGGGTTCAAATTGGGCGTATATCCATCACATGCCCCCGAGTCAACCAATGGCCTGACCCTTGATTGACTCTATTTTAGGATGGTATGACACGCGCAATTTGAAGCCGGGATTTTACCTTTTGTCGGAATACTTACTTACCCATGGATGTGTGTCTCTGGCCCTGCCCCCTGTCTTATAAGATGGAGGAATTACAAACGTCAGAATAGCACGGACACGTGTCCAAGCACGTGTCCGTCTGAGGTGGAAATAATAAATCTATCCCCGCCATGGGCGTATACTTGAAAAATATATGCACGCATGGGGATGTAATACGAATACAACTAAACGGGTCCATGCTTCAATTTCATGTCGGGGTAAGTCTAAATGGAGAAATTTTTTAATTTTGGTCTAACATTTTTCTAAGTATGGGATACTTAAAAATAAACCCATGGGATGTTAACTTGAGTGGAAATATGCCTAACCATAGTCTAAGGGAGGTAAAGATGATAGCTTTCCTTTAACCCTTAGATCTCTTCTAATTTTAAATGGAGGGTTGTGATTATGTCACTTTAAAAAACCCTACACCTTTTCAAATATATAGAGGAGTAAAGAAATTACCTCACTTAGCCACCATTGTCATCTTTTTCCTTTTTCCTCACACTTGGAGACCAAGGGAGGAATTCTTGCACACCAAGGGAGAGGGGCCGGCCAAAATTCTGGTGGGGGACCAGAAATTCCGACCAGCACGGACGAAGGGAGATCACCGGCACGGCACGGGGCTGCGACGTCGACGGCGCGGAGGACCAGCGGCGGACCAGCGGAGGACCAGCGGTGTGGCGGTGACGTCGACGGCGCGGAGGACGGCGACTGAAATTCCGGCGGGTCACGGCGGAGGCGGGATAAGTGAGCTCCGGTGCGGCTCGGTTCCGTCGGTGACGAAAGGGGATCTCCGGCGAGGGGCTGACTTCCAGCGACTTTCAAACTCGAATTCCGGTCCCGTTTATCACATAGGGTCGGGTTTTCCAAAGGTCCACTTTTTTCCTTCTCGTTACCGTGTAAAATGTTGATCTTTGAATTGCCGATATTCGATTGCCGATGCTTGATTGAATATGTGATTGCCGTAGATAACCGTCGATTTGGGGAAAAAAATTTAACCGGTCGTCCGGAGATAGTTTTTTGTCCGATTGAACTATTCCCGTTTTAAATTTGATGTCGAGGCGTCATTTGTGTGTTGACTTCCATCGAAGGGCGTAATTGTAATTTTGCCCGGGAACCGATTCTCGGTTCGAACAACATTGTCCGATTTGGTTGCCGTGGTGTCTTTGGCGTGTGTTTGTTATCTTTGTTTGATGCCTTCGAATCTTTGGTTGTTGTTTGTCGGGTACTGGGGTACGCCCGATTTTTCCGGAAATTTTCTTGTTTTGACATCTGTCATGCCGTGGCAGGTACTGTATTCGTGGTGGTGTCCCCGTACGCAAACTCTGTAAAGGCGTTACATCCTTCGAAGGATGAGTAAGTTTCCCTTTCTTTTCTATTTGTCGCATTATTTCCCTTCCTGCCATTAGCTTAGTGTCGAAATCTGAGCCGGGGTGTTAGTCGAAGCCTGATTCGAACTTTGGGATTTCCCGCTGCCTTTGATTTAGGTCTCGCTGCTTTGTCGGAGAACCACCTGACTAGGTCTGACTATAACGAGCACGTTACTTTAGGTGATATTTGCCCCTTAGATGAGCCTTTATATCCCTTCCTCCCTTCCTTGGGGAATACCCGCCAGACGGTGACAGAGCCCCCCAGGGGGAAGGTCGTTGTTTACCCTTCCCAGATTCGATTTGGATTGCGGCTGCCTTATTGCGATGATCTTGTAGAATTGAGTAGGTTCTTTAGGATCTCCCATGTGAACCTTGCTCCTAGTGCTATCCGTGTCTGGGTGGGCTTCCGGGTGTTATGCCACTGGTACTCCTGGAAGTACTCACTGGTTTTGTTCCGATGCTTCTATCGATTCCAATATCAGAGGAAGGTAGGCTTTGCGAGTTTTGTAACTCGCCATCCATCCCTCAAAGATTCCCGATTTGCTGACTTCGGGTTGAGCGGGGTCGAGTGGAATACTTCTCTTCGCTTCGTGGCCCGGAGCGATAACTCGGCGAGCCACTGGGCCAAACATTATTTCTTCATTACGGATCGATATGTTACTTGGTCGGTCTTGAATGAGGATCGGTCAGACGGCTGGCCTGCCTTAGGGGAGTTCTCTTATGCGGATTTAGAGACTATGAAGGCCATCTATGAGAGCAACAGGACCCAGTCATACTGCCCCGTGTCCTTAGTGACCGAGACGGATCTTTATGAGGCAGGGATCAGTTTGACTCCTGACTCCGGGGGTTCGGTATGTTACTTAGTCTTCTCATCTACATTTACTTTCTGCTTTTCCCTTGTAGGTTGGTTTCACGGGAAAACATATAACGTGCAGGCGGCACCGGTCGATCTGAGCAAGAGGAGGGCTCCATCTAGCTCTACCCTGAAGAAGTCCCCTATGCTTGGGAAAACTGCTGGGGCCTCTGGTATACTTCCTTCTCTTTGCCTCTTTATGGTATACTTGTGTTTTTCTAACCTTGTTTTTCTTGCATTGCTAGGGCACTCTCCCCTGGTGACCGAGAGGGTTGTCTCCGTAGGCAAGGGCTCTAGACCTTCTAAGTCCAAGTCGCGGAGGTCCGACTCTGAGGCCGGGGCCTCGGCTGTCAAGAGGAAGAAAGCTGCAGATCCTCCTCCGCCTGTTGTTCGTCCCCCGACCCTGTCTCGCGACAAAGAGATGGTGGTCGAAGAGGCGCCTTCCCGAGCTGATAAAGGGAAGCGACCTGTTGGTGATGGTGGAGTGGTCACTGGTTCTCCATCCCCTGCCCCCCAGCCGAGGGTACGGTCGTCAGGTTCGATCTCCTCCATGTCACTGGTGTTTCTATGTTTGTATTTTTCTTTATCTTGCTTTTTTTGTATAGGTGGGCCTCCGACTATGAGTCGGAAGGATTTCACGCGCCTTACTGACGAGGATATCGTTGGGTCTGAGTGGACTCCTTTTGCTGGGTTGAAGGAGTTCCACCTTGATAGCGGGTCTTCCTTGCGCACTCCGGAGGTTGGTATCTGTGTGCTTCGCGGTGCCATCCCTCCTAGTGATCGTGCTGCTCAGCCTAAGTCTCCTGGGGAGACCCGGCGCTTCGTTCAGGGTGTACTATCCCGTTATGTGCCTGTGAGTGGTGTCTCGCTTTCCCCTTTTTACTTTCATGTGGTTGCTTTTCCAGTTACTCATCTCTTGTTAAAATTTTCAGGGTATGTCTGACATGGTGAACATATCATCCCTTGTGCTCGAGCTATCCGACGAGAAGAAGACTCTTGAGGATAGCCAGGTGTCCCTGAAGGCGGAGCTTGCCACTGCCACTGAGAAGGCACGCTTGTCCGATCTGAAGATGCAGGAGCTCAGGGACCAAGTGTCTTTACTTGAGACTACCGTAGGTAGCTTACGCCGGGAGGCTGAGGTCGCATCTTCACTCCATTCTGAGGAGTTGCGGAAACTTGAGGCAAGATGCCGGGCAGAGGAGAGGACTGTCGCAGTGTCTGAGTACAAGGCTTCATCTGCCTTTACTACTGACTACAGTGTGCGGCTTACTCAGGAGATGAACCATTTTGGCGAGTATCTCGTTGACCATATTTTTCGTATTGATCCTCAGTTTCCGGTTGGCGATCTGGGTGATTTTGGACCGTACGCTACTGGTTACATGGCTGTCCTTAGGGGTCAGGCTGCTGTTGCAAACGAGCCTGCCCCTACACAGGTGGATGCTACGCCTGTGGATATTGACACTTCGGACTCTTCCTCCTCTTCCTCTATCTCTGCTGGTGGTTCGGCCTCAGGGGGTCAGGGTGACTCCCCAGAGGGCTCTGGTTGATGTATTGACATCTTTCTATCTTTGTATATACTCTTCCTCCCTTTGATGGGTTGAGTATCTTTTGGGATTGCTGTGGGATTTTGTGTTGCTTTCCTTTTTCGTATTGTGTTGTTGGCAGTGTGGTTCACTTGCCTTTTGATGGGTACTTCGTATGCTTTTGTATGTATTCCTTTGATTATGGACTCTTCCTTTGGTGTGTCTCCTTTACTTATCCTTCTTTTGTGTTTTCCTTCATGCCATGCCTGCTATCTCATCAAGAAAAAACATTATGTGTTCTTTATACAACCTTACTTTGAAATTACTTTCTCACGGGATCCTTCTTAGTATTGTGCAATGATCTCTTCTGATACCCTTTGAATGGTATGTACGGTACTGCTAGACCAAAGATGCGCTCTTGGTGGGCGTTGAATACTGTTCACGAGATACGCTCCCAGAGGGCACCAATAGTTAGACCAAAGATACGCTCTTGGTGGGCGTCGAAACTGTTCGCGAGATACGCTCCCGGAGGGCACCAGTAGTTAGACCAAAGATACGCTCTTGGTGGGCGTCAAAACTGTTCGCGAGATACGCTCCCAGAGGGCACCAGTAGTTAGACCAAAGATACGCTCTTGGTGGGCGTCGAAACTGTTCGCGAGATACGCTCCCGGAGGGCGTCGAAACTGTTCACGAGATACGCTCCCGGAGGGCACCAGTAGTTAGACCAAATATACGCTCTTGGTGGGCGTCGAATCTGGTAGTTTGAAATCTACCTCAAGATACGCTCTTGGGGGCGTCGAATCTGGTAGTTTGAAATCTACCTTAAGATACGCTCTTGGGGGCGTCGAATCTGGTAGTTTGAAATCTACCTCAAGATACGCTCCTGGGGGCGTCGAATCTGGTAGTTTGAAATCTACCTCAAGATACGCTCCTGGGGGCGTCGAAGGTCGTAGTTTTAGAAACTACTCTCAAGATACGCTCTTGGGGGCGTCGAAATTTGTAGTTTTTGGAAACCACTCTCAAGATACGCTCTTGGTGCGTCGAATGTCGTAGTATAGAAACTACTCTCAAGATACGCTCTTGGGGGCGTCGAAGGTCGTAGTATGAACACTACTCTCAAGATACGCTCTTGGGGGCGTCGAAGGTCGTAGTATAAAAACTACTCTCAATATACGCTCTTGGGGGCGTCGAAGTTCGTAGTATAAAAACTACTCTCAAGATACGCTCTTGGGGGCGTCGAATCTGTTCGCGGGATAGGCTCCCGGAGGGCACAGGGTTCGTAGTTTTAGAACTACTCTCAAGATACGCTCTTGGTGGCGTTGAAGGTTTTGTTGACTTGATGTCATATCTGTGTAAGGATAACTCAACGATTATATCACCACATTCATTGGAAAATACTTTTTGAGTAACTCCTACTCCCTTAAGAGCATTCATGTTTTTTGTACACATGGGATGCCTTGGGTGGATCAAGACACCCTTTGGAGGAAATCAAAGATAGTTGTAGAGTTGGAGTAACTTCTTGAGTTCTCCGTCTCAAAAGTTGTTTTTGGAAAACTTAGAATGCTTGAACATGTAAAGTGCTAAATATGAAACTAAGGATATGGGGTGGTGAGTTCGTCTGTTGCCACGTACTCCCTTAGGCCTCCATTGTAAATCATCTCCTCCACTTCTATCTTCAGCACCATGCAGTTGTTAGTTTGATGCCCCCAGGTCCCATGGTACTCACACCATCCTTGTGCATCTCTTCCTAGGAAGGCCTTGCCCTCCTCTTTGCATGTGGGTAACTCTTCCTTGAGGTACTTCTGAAAGATTTCTTCTATCTTCACTGTAAGGGGTGTGAATTTGAAATTTACACCTCCTTCCAGCGTGTCAGTCTCTCTTTCTTTCTCCAGGACTTCCTCCGGTTGTTCCATCTCCTTTGCAAACGCCTTGTCTAGCTTTTCCTTGAGCTCTCTCATCGTGTTTGTCATGACCATCTCATAAAGCCCTCCATATGCTTCAAATGAGTTTGGATACATGTTTCTAATGAAAGCTCTGACGGCCTCCCTTCTTGTGATGTCCATGTTGGCACCATAACTGGAGAATCTCTCGAAGTAGCTTGACATTGGCTCCCTCGGCATTTGCCTGATGTCATCGGTGTATCGGAAGCCTCTTATGATGGAGTCCCTTGTTCTTTTTCCTTCTACGCTTTCTGGCTGCCAAGGTATGCTTGTTACCTTTACAGCCTTGCTCATGTGTCTCTTCTTAGCCATTCTTTGAAAAAGCTGCCTGCTCAGGCGGAGTGCAACTCCGTTCTTCATCTTTCTTTGCCTTTGTCTCCTCATCACCATCTTGTTGTCTTGTTTGGCCCCTATCGTGACCATTGCCACTGTGTCTGACCTGTGTGATCCACGTCTCATGGAGTTGACGTAGCACTGCCTTGCAGTGCGTTGATCACCCAGAACTTCTCCAATTCCATTCTCAGTGATGTACTTCAATTTCTGGTGTACGGTAGATGGTACGATTTCGTATGGGTTTATGGTTGTTCTTCCTAGGATCCCATTGTAGGCTCCAAGGCTTTCAACCACCAAGAAGTTAATGTTCACCTTCAGCTGTGTCCATCCTTGGCCCATGGTCACTGGCAGGGTTATCATTCCCAGGGGGTAACTTGTTGCCCCTGAGAAGTCAACCAGAGGGAAGTTGACTGGTTTGATGTCTGCCTTCGTTTTTCCTATTTCTTCTAGGACCCTTAAGCTTAGGAGGTCTGCCGAGCTGCCCCCATCTACCAGTATTCTCTTTACATCAAAATTATCAATGTCTATTGTGATGACTAACGCATCATCATGTGGGAAGACAATGTGGCTCTTGTCCTTCTCCGAGAATTCAATCTTCATCTCATCTCCTTCTCGTGGTCTTTTTCTCCACCTTGGCACTGAACTCAGTTTGGATGCGTAAACCTCCCTTGCATTAGCAGTTGGGCCACCTGATGCCACTCCTCCGTGTATCATGTTTATGGTCCCCCTCTTGTTGGGTGGAGGATTGTAGTCTACTTTGCTTTTCCCTTTGTCCTTGTATGATGGCCCTAACTGTATGCTGTTGCTCCCATGATCCACGAACTGTTTTAGCTCCCCCCTTTGGATGATATTGTTGATGCTTAGCTTCAGGCTAAAGCATTCGTTTGTGTCATGCCCGTATGCTTCATGGTTATCACACCATCTGTCTTTGTGCATCCCCACCATTGGGGCTCTCCATCTTGCAGGGGGTGACCAGAGTTTCTGATTTCGCATCTCTCTTAGGACAGCTGCTGGGGTGGCGTTCAATGGGATGAACTTGATGACATTTATTTCCCTATCCTTTAGTGGTTCGCCCATCTGATTTCTTTGCTGGGGCGGACGCCATTCCTGCTGCCTTGTGTGTTGATGTTCCTGAGGTGGCTTTCCTCTGTTCGGCTTTGCATTGTCCTCCTTAGCTGCTTGAATCTTGGCTTTCTTACTTGCCCTGTGCCTCTCCAGGTCTATATGAGTTTTTACTCTCCCTGCTAGCTCCTCTAAGGTGCTTGCTGGTTTCTTGGCCATCTTTTCTGCCAGTGTGGACCCGAAGCGGCCTAGGTTTCTTATGAAGGCTCTTATTATCTCACCCTCAGTGATGTCGCCCTGTATGTCTGCTATGTTTTGATTAAACCTAGTGTAGTAATCGGCCAGAGATTCATCATTTTCTTGCTTCACGTCATCAATGGAGCCTGTTCCTTTGAGAAGCTTCCTTTCTCCTAGGTATCTCTGAAGGAATTTCGCCTTTAGCTGCGTCCATTAGTGGATGCTCTCAGTAGGTAGGCTAAAGAACCAGTGTGAGGCCACCCTTGATAGGGTGTTTGGAAATAGGAGTGCCTTGTATCTTTCATCAGTAGTTCTCCCGAATAGGGAGGCTTCATGCTGTTGAATATGCTCCAAAGGGTCTCCCTTGCCATTGTACTTTGCAATCTGTATTGTATGCAGGGAGTCTGGAACCTTGTTCATTTCCAATTCCCTCGTGAAGGGGTGGTTCGTTTTGTCACTCAGACAATGTAAGCCGTTTTTCTTTGAATCATTCATTTTTCTCGCTATCATGGCCTCTATCTCCTCCGGGGTAATCATCACCGGCGTCGGAGTATAGTCTCTCTGATATCCTCCGTAGTTATAACCTGAGCTTGCTGGGATCCCTTGTCCGTGTTGGTACGGACTGTAGGCGTATCCCTGATATCCCTGCTGGGGTACTTGGTGGAATTCTTGCCTCCTTGGAGGTCTTGCCTGTCTGTCTGCCCCCAGCGGGGTGAATGCCCTGGCGTCCTGCTGTGTCTGTTGCTGCCTTGGAGGCACAAATTGCTGCCTTCCCTCTGGGGGTGGCTCTTGGTAATTTCTTCTTTGTTCTTCTCGCTGCCCTGCTCGAGGGTGCGAGTGGTGTTCTTCTTCTGGGACTTGTTCTTGTTCGTGGACTTCTTATTCTTCATGATGGTGTTGCCTTTCCTGCCTTTTCCTCAGAGTCTCTCTATAGGCTAGTAGCTCATCCAACGCGCTCATCAGCCCTGGAGTCACTGTATGTGCTCCCTGTGTGTATGCTGGCCTTGTGTTGGTTGTGTGGGCGCGATTGTCGTTCCTTTGAGCCGGCATCCCATATGGATATCCTTGAGGTTGCGCCTCATAGTAGTATTCCTGAGGAGGTGCCGTGTATTGGGATGGCACTCCCTTTTGCTCCCCCTCTCTTTGTGGCCTCCTTGCCAATGGAGTTGAGGCTGTGGAAGACTCAGCCCCAGCTGGGCGTGAGGATCCTCCTTCCTGGTTGTTGGGCTGGGGTGCCTGTGGGGTTACTTGAGGCTCTGGGTGTACAGGCTGTTTCCCTGGGTTAGGCTGCCTTGCTGGAGGTATAGGCTGTCTCCCTCGCCTATTGCCCCCAGGTGGGCGGTGATGCCTAGACACCAAGCTGTTCGTCATCGCTCTTGTTATTGCCAGGCTTTCTGTTCGAAGCCCACGGACGGTGCCAAGTGTTAAGTTCTAAGTCTCGGGTCAACAGGCGGTCGACCTAAGCCTTGTCCCTCACTGGAGATGTTGCGGATTCGGTACTCCTGAGTCTTGTCGTCCTAGCCTGTATTTTTCCGTCCTTCGCCTTCGCTTCTCTTCTCGCCCTGCAAGAGGGGCAATACCAGGCACAGAGGGGGGTGGTGCCTGATGTACCCTCTCCGATGCCTAAGTCAGTATGGTATTTGTAGAGAGATAAAGCTAGAGAGATGTCAGAGCTAAATTATGCAATTTGCCAAGATGTCCAAATGAATGGTGGGAGAGTTGTATTTATAGGCAACGGTGTCATTAAGGTGACTTAATGACATCGTTAACCTTTAAACACAATTAATTAGTCTTTAATCACGTAATTAAGACCTTAAGGCACGGAGAAGGTTGGCGGAAATAAACCGAGTATGGGAGTCGGAGAATGGTGTCGGGGCCCTTGGGGGGAAGGAAAATCCGACCCCCAAGGGTTGCGGTTGGGTGTGGCCACCCAACCCCTCCTAGGGGAGATCGGGTTGGTCCACCCGTCGGGTGTGGCCACCCGACCTCACCTAGGTGAGTTTAACTTGGTCCGGACGAGTATTTTGGCCTCGTCCGGACCGTTGGTGTTTCCGCGGGGTGTTTGGGTCGAAGTTTCGATTTACAATCATTAACGAGGTGATCAAAATAGAACGATTCGGAAGTCAACGGGTTCAAATTGGGCGTATATCCATCAAGAACATAGCAGACATACAGGGCGACATCACCGAGGGTGAGATAATAAGAGCCTTTATAAGAAACCTAGGCCGCTTCGGGTCCACACTGGCAGAGAAGATGGCCAAGAAACCGGCAAGCACCTTAGAGGAGCTAGCAGGAAGAGTAAAAACTCATATAGACCTGGAAAGGCACAGGGTGAGTAAGAAAGCCAAGATTCAAGCAGCTAAGGAGGACAACACAAAGCAGAACAGGGGAAAGCCACCCCAGGCACCTCAACCCATAAGGCAACAGAAGTGGCGTCCGCCTCAGCAAAGAAATCAGATGGGTGAACCACTGAAGGCTAGGGAAATAAATGTCATCAAGTTCATACCATTGAACACCACCCCAACAGTGGTCCTAAAAGAGATGAGAAATCAGAAACTCTGGTCACCCCCCGGAAGATGGAGAGCGCCAATGGTAGGGACACACAAGGATAGATGGTGTGATAACCATGAGGCATACGGGCATGATACGAACGAATGCTTTAGCCTGAAGCTAAGCATCAACAATATCATCCAGAGGGGGGAGCTAAAACAGTTTATTGATCACGGTGGCAACAGCATACAGCTAGGGCCATCATACAAGGACAAAGGGAATAACAAGGTAGATTATAATCCCCCACCTAACAAGAGGGGGACTATAAACATGATACACAGAGGAGTGGCATCAGGTGGCCCAACAGCTAATGCAAGGGAGGTTTATGCATCCAAACTGAGCTCAGTACCAAGATGGAGAAAGAGACCACGAGAAGGAGAGGAGATGAAGATTGAATTCTCGGAGAAGGACAAGAGTCACATTGTCTTCCCGCATGACGATGCTTTAGTCATCACATGGACATTTCGATGTAAAGAGAATACTGGTAGATGGGGGCAGCTCTGCAGACCTCCTAAGCCTAAGGGTCCTGGAAGAAATAGGAAAAACAAAGGCAGATATCAAACCAGTCAACTTCCCTCTGGTTGGCTTCTCAGGGGCAACAAGCTACCCCCTAGGAATGATAACCCTGCCAGTGACCATGGGCCAAGGATGGACACAGCTGAGAATGAACGTTAACTTCTTGGTGGTTGAAAGCCTAGGAGCCTACAATGGGATCTTAGGAAGAACAACCATAAATCCATACGAAATCGTGCCATCTACCGTGCACCAGAAGCTGAAATACATCACTGAAAACGGAATTGGAGAAGTCTTGGGTGATCAACGCACTGCATGGCAGTGCTACGTCAACTCCATGAGACATAGATCACACAAGTCAGACACAGTGGCTATGGTCATGATGGGGGCCAACCAAGACAAAGAGAAGGTGATGAAGAGACAAAGGCAAAGAAAGATGAAGAACGGAGTTGCACTCCGCCTCAGTAGGCAGCTTTTTCAAGGACTGGCTAAGAGGGGACACATGAGTAAGGCTGTAAAGGTAACAAGCATACCTTGGCAGCCAGAGAGCGTGGAAGGAAAGAGAACAAGGGACTCCATCATAAGAGGTTTCCGATACATAGATGACATCAAGCAAATGCCGAGGGAGTCCATGTCAAGCTACTTTGAGAGATTCTTCAATTATGGTGCCAACATGGATATCACAAGAAGAGAGGCCGTCAGAGCCTTCCTTAGAAACATGCATCCAACCTCATTTGAAGCGTATGGAGGGCTCTATGAGATGGTCATGACAAGCACAATGAGGGAGCTCAAAGAAAAGCTGGACAAGGCGTTTGCAAAAGAGATAGGGCAACCGGAAGAAGTCCTGGAAAAAGAAAGAGAGACTAACACACTGGAAGGAGGTGTAAATTTCAAATTCACACCCCTTATAGTGAAGATAGAAGATATTTTTCAGAAATACCTCAAGGAAGAACTACCCACATGCAAAGAGGAGGGCAAGGCCTTCCTAGGAAGAGATGCACAGGGTTGGTGTGAGTACCATGGGACCTGGGGGCATCAAACCAATGATTGCATGGTGCTGAAGATAGAAGTGGAGGAGATGATTTACAAAGGAGGCCTAAGGGAGTACGTGGCAACAGACAAACTCACCACCCCATATCCTTAGTTTCATATTCAGCACTTAGCATGTTCAAGCATTTTAAGTTTTCCAAAAACAACTTTTGAGAAGGAGAACTCAAGAAGTTACTCCAACTCTACAACTATCTTTGATTTCCTCCAAAGGGTGTCTTGATCCACCCAAGGCATCCCATGTGTACATAAAGGCTTGAATGCTCCTAGTGAAGTAGAAGTTACTCAAAAATATTTTTCAAAGAAGGTGGTGACACAATCATTATGTTATCCTTACACAGATATGACTTCCAAGTCAGCAACACCCTCAACGCCCCCAAGAGCGTATCTTGAGAGTAGTTTTCATACTACGACCTTCGACGCCCCCAAGAGCGTATCTTGAGAGTAGTTTTCATACTACGACCTTCGACGCCCCCAAGAGCGTATCTTGAGAGTAGTTTTCATACTACGACCTTCGACGCCCCCAAGAGCGTATCTTGAGAGTAGTTTTCATACTACGAACTTCGACGCCCCCAAGAGCGTATCTTGAGAGTGGTTTCCAAAAACTACGAACTTCGACGCCCCCAAGAGCGTATCTTGAGAGTGGTTTCAAAAAACTACGAATTTCGACGCCGCCAAGAGCGTATCTTGAGAGTGGTTTCTAAAAACTACGACCTTCGACGCCCCCAGGAGCGTATCTTGTGGTAGATTTCAAACTACCAGATTCGACGCCCACAAGAGCGTATCTTTGGTCTAACTTGTGCCCTCCGGGAGCCTATCCTGTGAAACGTTAAGTGCCCTCCGAGAGCCAGTCTCGTGAACAGTTTTCGACGCCCACCAGGAGCGTATCTTTGGTCTAACTACTGGTGCCCTCCGAGAGCCTGTCTTGTGAACAGATTCGACGCCCACCAAGAGCGTATCTTTGGTCTAACAGTATCATACATACCATTTCAAAGGATATCAGAAGAGATCATTGCACCATACTAAGAAGGATCCCACGAGAAAATAATGGCAAAGTAAAGTTACATAAAGAACACATAATGTTTTTTCTTGATGAGATAGCAGGCATGACATGAAGGAAAACACAAAAGAAGGATAAGTAAAGGAAAACACACCAAAGGAAGAGTCCATGATCAAAGGAATACATACAAAAGCATACGAAGGACCCATCAAAAGGCAAGTGACCCACACTGCCAACAACACAATACGAGAAAGGAAAGCAACACAAAATCCTACAGCAATCCCAAAAGATACTCAACCCATCAAAGGGGAGGAAGAGTATGGTCGTATACACAAAGATAGACAGATGTCAATACATCAACCAGAGCCCTCTGGGGAGTCCCCCTGACCCCCTGAGGACAAACCACCAGCAGAGATAGAGGAAGAGGAGGAAGAGTCCGAAGTGTCAATGTCCACAGGTGTAGCATCCACCTGTGCAGGGGCAGGCTCGTCAGCAACAGCAGCCTGACCCCTAAGGATAGCCATGTAACCAGTAGCGTACGGTCCAAAATCACCCAGATCGCCAACCGGAAACTGAGGATCAATACGAAAAATATGGTCAACAAGATACTCGCCAAACTGGTTCATCTCCTGAGTAAGCCGCACACTGTAATCAGCAGTAAAGGCAGAGGAAGCCTTGTACTCAGACACTGCAACAGTCCTCTCCTCTGCCCGGCATCTTGCCTCAAGTTTCCTCAACTCCTCAGAATGGAGTGAAGATGCGACCTCAGCCTCGCGGCGTAAGCTACCTACGGTATTCTCAAGTAAAGACACTTGGTCCCTGAGCTCCTGCATCTTCAGATCGGACAGGCGTGCCTTCTCAGTGGCAGTGGCAAGCTCCGCCTTCAGGGATACCTGGCTATCCTCAAGAGCCTTCTTCTCATCGGATAGCTCAAGCACAAGGGATGACATGTTCACCATGTCAGACATACCCTGAAAAATTTAACAAGAGATGAGTAACTGGAAAAGCAACCACATGAAAGTAAAAAGGGGGAAGCGAGACACCACTCACAGGCACATAACGGGATAATACACCCTGAACGAAACGCCGGGTCTCCCTAGGAAACTTAGGCTGAGCAGCACGATCACCAGGCGGGATGGCACCGCGAAGCACACAAATGCCAACCACCGGAGTGCGCAAGGAAGATCCGCTATCAAGGTGGAACTCCTTCAACCCAGCAAAAGGAGTCCACTCAGACCCAACGATATCCTCGTCAGTAAGGCGCGTAAAATCCTTCCGACTCAAAGCCGGAGGCCCACCTGTACAAACAAAGCAAGATAAAGAAAAATACAAGCGTAGAAGCATCAGTGACATGGAGAAGATCGAACCTGACGACCATGCCCTCGGCTGGGGGGCAGGGGATGGAGAACCAGTGACCACTCCACTATCACCAACAGGTCGCTTCCCTTTATCAGCTCGGGAAGGCGCCTCTTCGACCATTATCTCTTTGTCGCGAGACAGGGTCGGGGGACGAACACCAGGGGGAGGAGGATCTGCAGCCTTCTTCTTCTTGACAGACGAGGCCCCGGAGACAACCCTCTCAGTCACCAAAGGAGAGTGCCCTAACAATACAAGGAAAACAGCGTAAGAAAAAACACAAGTATACCATAAGATTAAAAGAGAAGGAAGCATACCAGAGGCCCCAGCAGTCTTCCCAAGCATAGGGGACTTCTTTGGAGTAGAGCTGGAGGGAGCCCTCCTATTGCTCAGATCGACCGGAGCTGCCTGCACGTTATACGTTTTCCCGTGAAACCAACCTACAAGGGAAGAGCAGAAAGTAAATGTAGATGAGAAGACTAAGTAACATACCGAACCCCCGGAGTCAGGAGTCAAACTAATCCCTGCCTCATAAAGATCTGTCTCGGTCACCAAGGACACGGGGCAGTATGACTGGGTCCTGTTGCTCTCATAGATGGTCTTCATAGTCTCTAAGTCCACATAAGAGAACTCCCCAAAGGCAGGCCAGCCGTCTGACCGATCCTCATTCAAAACCGGCCAGGTAACGTATCGATCCGTAATGAAGAAATAATGTTTGGCCCAGTGGCTCGCCAAGTTATCTCTCCGGGCCACGAAACGAAGAGAAGTATCCCACTCAACCCGAAATCGGCAAATCGGGAATCTTTGAGGGATGGATGGCGAGTTACAAAACTCGTGAAGCCTACCTTCCTCTGATACTAGAATCGACAGAAGCATCGGAACAAGACCAGTGAATACTTCCAGGAGTACCAGTGGCATAACACCCGGAAGCCCACCCAGACGCGGATAGCACTAGGGGCAAGGTTAACATGGGAGATCCTAAAGAACCTACTCAATTCTAGATCATCGCAATAAGGCAGCCGCAATCCAAGTCGAATCTGGGAAGGATAAACAACAACCTTCCCCCTGGGGGGCTCTGTCACTGTCTGGCTGGTATTCCCCAAAGAAGGGAGGAAGGGATATAAAGGCTCATCTAGGGGCAAATGTCACCTAAAGTAACATGCTCGTTATAGTCAGACCTAGTCAGGTAGTTCTCCGACAAAGCAGCGAGACCTAAATCAAAGGCAGCGAGAAATTCCAAGCTTGAATCAGGCTTTGACTAACACCTCGGCTCAGTGTATGGCTTAGAATTCGACACCAAACTAAGGGAAGGAAAGAAAGCAATGCGGCGAATAGAAAGAAAGAGAAACTTACTCATCCTTCGAAGGATGTAACACCTTTGCTGAGTTTGCGTACGGGGACACCACCACGAATACAGTACCTGCCACGGCATGACAGATGTCAAAACAAGAGAACTTCTGGAAAGACCGAGCGTACCCCGACACCCGACAAACAACAAACAAAAATCCAACAAAGGTAACAAACACGCACCAAGGACACCCCAACGATGAAATCGGAGAATTTTGCTCAAACCGAAAATCAATTCCCGGGTAAAATTACGATTACGCCCCCCAATGGGAATCAACGCACAAATGGCGCCCCAACGTCAAATTCAAACGGGAATAGTTTAAATGGACAAAACACAATCTCCGGACGACCGGCCAAAATTTTTTTCCCAAATCGGCGGTTATCTACGGCAATCACATATTCAATCAAGCATCGGCAATCACATATTCAATCAAGCATCGGCAATCGAATATCGGCAATTCAAAAATCAACATTTTACACGGTAACAAAAAGGAAAAGATTGGACCTTTGGAAAACCCGACCCGATTTGGTAAACGGGTCCGGAAATCGAGCTTCGATGTTGACCGGAACCAGCCCCTCGCCGGAAATTCGATTTCGTCGTCGCCGGAGCCGAGCTACGCCTGGTCCCGCCTGCCCCGCCGCCGTGGCCGTCCGCCGGAGTCGCAGGAGCCCTCGCCGTCGCAAATGGCAGTCTCCGTCGCCTCAGCCGCCCTCCGCACCGCCGCTAGCTGGGTCGTCGTCCCGATCAGCCGCCGCCGTGCCGCTGGGAGCTTCCGTCGTCGCCCTAGGACCGTGCCGCCGTGTCCGTGCTGGTCGGGATTCCTGGTCCCCCACTAGAATTTTGGCCGGCCCCTCTCCCTTGGTGTGCAAGAATTCCTCCCTTGGTCTCCAAGTGTGAGGAAAAAGGAAAAAGATGACAATGGTGGCTAAGTGAGGTAATTTCTTTACTCCTCTATATATTTGAAAAGGTGTAGGGTTTTTTAAAGTGACATAATCACAACCCTCCATTTAAAATTAGAAGAGATCTAAGGGTTAAAGGAAAACTATCATTTTTACCCCCTCAAACTACGGTTAGGCATATTTCCACTCAAGTTAAGATCCCATGGGTTTATTTTTAAGTATCCCATACTTAGAAAAATTTTAGACCAAAATTAAAAAATTTCTCCACTTAGACTTATCCCGGCATGAAATTGAAGCATGGACCCGTTTAACTGTATTCATATTGCATCCCCACGCGAGCGTATATTTTTCAAGTATACACCCATGGCGGGGATAGATTTATTATTTCCATCTCAGACGGACACGTGCTTGGACACGTGTCCGTGCTATTCTAACATTTGCAATCCCTCTATCTTATAAGACAGGGGGCAGAGTCAGAGACACACATCCATGGGTAAGTAAGGATTCCAACAAAAGGTAAAATCCCGGCTTCAAATTGCGCGTGTCATACCATCCTAAAATAGAGTCAATCAAGGGTCAGGCCATTGGTTGACTCGGGGGCATGTGATGGATATACGCCCAATTTGAACCCGTTGACTTCCGAATCGTTTTATTTTGATCACCCCGTCAATGATTGTAAATCGAAACTTCGACCCAAACACCCCGCGAAAACGCCAACGGTCCGGACGAGGCCAAAATACTCGTCCGGACCGAGGCAGACTCACCTAGGTGAGGTCGGGTGGCCACACCCGATCTCCCCTAGGGAGGGGTTGGGTGGCCACACCCAACCCCTACCCTTGGGGTCGGATTTTCCCCCCCCCCCCCCCCCCCCAAGGGCCCCGGCACCATTTCCCGACTCCGATACTCAGTTTATTTCCGCCAACCTCTCCGTGCTTTAAGGTCTTAATTACAAGATTAAGGGCTAGTTAATTGTGTGTAATGGTTAACGATGTCATTAAGCCACCTTAATGACACCGTTACCTATAAATACAACCTTTCCACCATTCATTATCTCATCTTGGCTAAGTATACAATTTAGCTCTGACATCTCTCTAGCTTTATCTCTCTAAAAGTACCGTACTGACTTAGGCATCGGAGAGGGTACATCAAGCACCACCCCCCCCCCCCCCTCCGTGCTTGGTATTGCCCCTCTTGCAGGGCGAGAAGAGAAGAGAAGGCGAAGGACGGAAAGATACGGATTAGGACGACAAGACTCAAGAGCATCGAACCCGCAATTTCTCCAGTGAGGAATAAGGCTTAGGTCGACCGCCCGTTGACCTGAAACTTAGAACCTAACATGGTGTAAACACCAAACCATGCCTTAAGACCGTCAAAAAGGTCCTTGACAGACTCATAGTGATCATATCCATAGAGTATGTCATCCTCAAGCAGTGACAACAAGGTGGAACGAATTTCCTGGTCCTTTGCATCCCATTCATCATGGAATTTCTTCAGTTCGGCCGTGAGGTCTCCCTCTAGCCTGAGTTGTTTTGAACTCAAATGCTTCAAACCTCTCATTTCAGTAATTACCATCCTCGCGCGCTTATTCTAGATCTTATAATTGTTGTTGTTCAATCTCACTCCCTTATTCAATTGGGAGATAACATTGCTGATCGAAGCCATTGATACTAACACATTGATAATCACGCATAATCAGGGAGACAATAACATTTTGAGAAAGAATTGCGTACATCAAATATCTATTAAGATGGAATCCGACAAATAATGATTCCTCAATCATCTAAACCAACCGACCACCAGTAAACCAATGGAAGATAGCTGTGAAAGAGTTCATATTATTGTCGTCTTCCATCCAATAGATCGGTCTTTTAAAACGGTTTTAATCGCAAATTTCCGGAACGAGAATTTTAAAACAAGCATACCCGATCTTGGCTTTATCAAGGCCCTTTTTATTTTGGAAAAATATTCTGATGAATTCACTCATGCATACATAATTCTACTATCCACGTAAATCATCATATGCCAGTAACAATCATCACACTAACCACACTCATGATTACGCGCCACGCGTCTAATGTTCTAAGGAACTCATGCTTCTATACATAATTCTACCTCCAAGTAAATTATCAAATGCAGCTACATCCTTAACATTCTAGCATACATGTCAAACATGATACTTCCACATCAATCATACATATTTGGCGACTGGTTTTCGATTTTAAAATAATTTTAAACATTAGGGGTTGATTTGCAATTCATGCCAATCACGCAACATTCTAGACATGAATCCTAGGCATTTCCAACCAACACAACATGTCTATCCTAGTGCGCATTCCATATATTTAACCAGGGCTCAGCCCACAATATGCAATGTCCAACTAGCTTGACTCAGTCAAGACAACATTTCTAATCATGCATTAATATATATTAAATAATAAACAATTGCAATTCAGCCCACTAATTATACCAGTCACAAAAACATGAATCTCTGAGATCCATCCCCATAATCGAAACAAGGCGTAAAGGTTATCAACCCTTGAGCACTGTGTAGGCCTATTGAGGTTCAAAAACATTTCGATTTTAAAACTTGACCTCCCTATTTTAATTGACTGAATTCGGTTTTGAAAATACGCTTCGGTTCAGTCAATTTCAGTTCGGTTTGGTCCGGTTCGATTCGGTCCAAAAAAATCCGGCTCGGGTCCGGAAAATCCTGTTCGATTCGGTCCGGTAAATTCCAGTTCGGTCCGGTTTTAATTTTAAAATATGGTTCGTTCCGGACCGGTCCAATTAAAATAGGGTTCGGTTTGGTTCAACACACAAAACCGGTTCGGTTAGATCCACTTAGTTACCCCGGTCCGACCCGACCAGATTAGGTCGAACCGATTGAGAAAATCCGGTTAGGTTTTAATTCGTCCCGGTTTGGCATATTGGACCGGCCCAATAATTAAAATATAAAAGGTTGGGCCGAAATGTTTACTTGTGGCCCAAGTAAGGTTTTAAAGTCAAAAAATATTTAACTTAGCCACCAAGTAACATTAACTATATAAAATAATTTACAATATTAATAATATATATATATATATATAATTTCGGACCATATATAAACATATATATATTTATTGCTAAGCAATTCACGATGGAATCCGAATTTGTAGCTCTCTCTAAAAACACATAGGAAGAGGTCTGGCTGAAAAGGCTTCTTACTGCGCTGCTGGGTGGCGATGTCGAGAGTAAACCTGTGAATGTGTTCTCTGACAGTTAGGCAGCCATTGCGGCAGTAAAGATTCCGAAGTACCATAGTAGGACAAAACAAATTGATGTGAAATATTTTATGCTAAATCTATGGTAGAAGATAATATAATCACTATGGATTACTTGTCCACTGATTACATGATTGCGGATCCATTAACTAAACCATTACGCGGTGTATTCGAAAAGCATGTAAAACTGCTTGGATTGCGTAGGGTTTAGAAATGACGTGTATCTGTGATAACATTCTGATAATTTAAAGTTACATTTTTGAAACGAAAGAATTGCAATTGAGTTTATGATCTATTGACGTTATAATGTTTGAATACATCAAATTTTCTGTCTATAATCTAAGTCGTAGGAGGATGCAATCCTCTGCCAAAACTATGTCGAATGTGGGCCTTACCTCGTAACACATGTACGGTTGTCTTGCGGTGGAGGGAGGCCTCTACTGAGCAAGGCTGGCTAAGAATCAGGGGGATAAACCTGATTAAGCTGAACGATTATCTAGTGTCGAAGTAACTCGACATAATCTTCGTTTTGCAAATCGTCGTGATGAACTTTGTTCGTCATTAATCCACATTCTGGGCCAGATAAAAATCTGGGATAGACTGATTTGACATATCCCATTCCTTTGAACTTAAACGTTCAGGTATGCTATTGATGGGTGCTTCATATTACGCGTGCCACGTTCGACCACGGGGTCACAACTCAGTTGTGCTAGGAAAGAATCCTCGTGATTCTGGCGGGCGCGAACTTCTTCACCTCGAGCGTGTGATTGATCCGGGAGCCTTATGAAGAGGCACCCAAAGTATCCTCACTGACTCAGAACTCATATCCAATGTCAGGCTCAATGTTCGCTTCTCGGCGTACGAGCGTAGTGCTAAACAAAAAGGCCCAGTGACCACGCCTTTGGAAACCGGTTGGGTTTGACTAAGGATATGAACGATGGGGATGGTCAATTTCACATGTAATTCACCGAATCTTGTATTCACTAAGGTGGCCACCAACCGGATATTAGTTGAAGGTTGTGAATACTTGTACGGATGCCTTTGAGAAGTATTCCTATGAGGAAACTAGGCAAAAGGAGAATTATCAGTTGACCTTGGATACAGTGCGACACTATATAAATGTTATTTATAACAGGTTGATTGGAGAAAAGGGAATCAACGTTCCGTGGGCGCTACAACACTCCTAACAGATGAGTAGCACGATGCTCTTCGTGTCCTCCGGTCGCATGGCAAACCTCGTATGAACTATTCGGAAGAAAGGACCAGATCGAGGGAGTGAAATGTTGATGCATATTTGGACGACAATACATTAACAGGCTCCCTCATATGGTGATGAGTGCCGTAAATGGAAGCTCATTATATGTATATGTTACCTAAGTTAATTGGGTACATGTCACATTAGGGCATTGGGCCAGACCCAAATCTCAATTGACATGAGAGACCCAAAATTAGGCCTCCCTATGGATAGTGGCCGGCCGAACTATGTAGGTGGTTAAAGTGGACTTTTGTCCACTTTACTCCTTCTATATATATGTGGCGTTAAGGGTTTTATTAGGTTAATCCTTAATCCTTACTTGGAGTGTTTTAGAGAGAAAAAACCCTCCTCCCCAGAGACACCACATATTCGGCCGAACCACATCACCACCACCAAGGGTGTGCAAATTTGCATTCGAGCAAACACTCCAGAGATCTGTCCTTTGTCAAGAATCGATCAGAAGCTTTGCTGTGAAGAATATACCACGTAGGGATTCCTTCACAAGAACCCCCTTCAAGTGCCGACCGGAGGATCGTGAAATCCCTCCTGCAAAGATCTTGGGACTACGGATTACTGTAGAGGTATGTGCGAATCTTCCGCTGCGTAATTTCGATTACTTGCATGTACCATGTGTTGGGTTATAAATAAAACCGACTATGTATGTACGTTCTTGGTCTATGGTGATTTCCTACAGGTAACAGGTCGAGTACGATTTCAGGGCGAGGAGAAGAAGTCGACGACCTTTCTTGTTTATTCCAACCATTTGGAGATAAAAGGTCGACTACCAATCATGAAGAAGTCGACTTCAAAAGAATGACTGATCGACTATGGAGACTTAGAGAATCTTCCAGAAGACAGGTGGCGACCTGCTTCCCACCGTCTCCAAGGGAAAACCTCCCTCGAAGTAAAGACAGGTGGCGACCTGCTTGGCCGACTCCAAAGGAAAACCTTACCTCGAAGTAAAGACAGGTGGCGACCTGCTTCCCACCGTCTCCAAGGGAAAACCTCCCTCTGAAATAAACATGAGGTGGTGACCTTCTTGTCACCTACTTAAAAGGAAAACCTTCCTCCGAAGTAAACATGAGGTGGCGACCTGCTTGTCACCAGCTGACTGACAACCGCTTCTATCAGCCAATCACAAAGGGCTGATTGCCGCCCCTAGGCAACCAATCAGAGGCCAGTAGCCGCCTCTAATCGGTAACTCTCCCCTATAAATAGGGACCTATCTTATTCAATTAAGAACAATCTACAATCTGCTCTGAATACTTATATATTACACTCTCAAATATATTACTAACTTAAGCTTCGGAGTGAAATCAGGGGCCATCCCCACCCCTTTTTAGGTGCTCAACCTTAAAAGTCTCCCGGATGAAATCAAGTCCTCGAGAGAGCTACGTCCAAGGCGAAGCCTAGAAGTCCATTCCGTGAAGTTTGAGGCCATGTCATTTTGATCCCAACATTTGGCGCCGTCTGTGGGAACAGATCAAAAAGTCATGGCTGCCGAAAAGAGCAAGATTTCCAACACTCCGGTGGAAGAAAGGAGCAGTCCACCAGTGGATCCCACCACATCGAGGCCGATCCCCCAATACCCCAATATAATGGTGTTGGCGGCGATGAAACCCTCAACCATTCCAAATCTCTGCCAATTTTGGAAGATGCGAGGACAGCTCCCCAGGCTGTTCCTCCGTAGGTAATAGCTGCCTTTATTACTTTTTGGAACGAAACCTAGGCAGGGGCTGTTCCAGAAAAAAGAGAGCCAACCCGAGAGGCCTCACAAAAGGAAGAAGTAGCTTCCAGTGTGAAAATCCAGGAGGAGAATCTCCTGGAGAAAGAAACCCCTAAAGCTCCCGAGGCAGAAACGGCGAGCAAGGAGCCTGTCCTATTCACAATAGGGCAGGTCGAAGAACTGTTGGAGAAGAAGAGGCGAGGTGCGAACGATTTGCTCATCGTTCGTGATCATACTTCTCACCCCTTCACCAAAAGGCTATTCAATACTCGAGTTCCCCCGAAAGTCTTCGCGAGGAGCATCGACGATTATACCGGAGAAGGCGACCCAGTTCGCCACATCAATGCCCACAACTCCTCCCTATTGAGAAGAGGGGCAACGCCTGATCATTATGCAGCACTCTTCCCAACCACGCTGAAGGAAGAGGCGTCTACTTAGTTTTATGGTCTCCCCGACAACTCTATAGACTCGTCGGATGAGCTGAAAAACTAAGTTCATTGAAGGACACATAGGTCAGAGGCAGCGCCTCAAGAACATGAACTTCCTCGACAAGATCGAGTAAGGCCCAGGTGAAACCTTGGCCAACTACTACACAAGGTTTCACAAGACACTCCAACAGCTGAACGAGGACGCCACGGATGGCGAGCTGATCCGGACCTTCTGGAGGGGTCTTAGAGTGCAGAGCCAAGCTCTGAAGGACAGCATGGTGATGAATCCCGTGCAAAGGATTGACGCCCTCACCATCAAAGTAAAGAAATTCATCGACCTAGAGAGGTCGCATGAAGGGCTGCCCAAAGAAGTCAAGAAACAACTGGTGCCCGCCAAGATCGAGGAGGGCTCCGCTTCCCGACCACCTAGGAGGGAAGAAAGATGTGGGCGAGACTTCCGACCAGGGAATCGACAAGGAATAAGGAGAGATTCAAATCCTTATCCCTCCAAATATACTCCTCTTACCCATAATGTATCGGTAGTACTTCAGGAAATGGAGAAGCTCCGCCTTACTAACCCGCCACTGGCAAGAAGAAACATGCTCGGTCACCAGGTAAATGCTTACTGTCGCTACCATCAGGTAAGGGGGCATAACACAAATGGGTATACCCTCTTGAAGCAAGATATAGAGATCCTTATCCAGAGGGGCAAATTATTAAAATTTGTGGAAAAGAACCCCAATATTCCGAAGAAGCGAGATCGTAGCCCAAGGGAGGAATCTCGATCTCCTCCTCGTGATCAACCCCCCCCCCCCAAGAGGAACGATCAACTTTATCGCCGGGGGGACCAAAACATGGCTCGATATTGTTATCAAGCCGCGACAGGACAAGCAGAGAAGTCATAATCAAATTCTATGATAGATATTTGTTATGACTAATGTCGAGTTTTCCTTTCTTGATGAAATATTCAGGAATTGATGAATAAAAAAGATCCTTCGATCTACTTTCTTCATAAAGAAATCATCATTCCAATGTCACCACCCTCAAACTCGCTACAAATCGGTCGTCGACCATTATGTGCCCAAAATGGCGACCAAAGCCTAGGTACGGCGACGATTCGATCGAAGTCTACAAATCGGTTGTCGACCATTATGTGCCCAAAATGGCGACTAAAGCCTAGGTAAAGCGACAATTCGATGGAAGGTCTACAAATCGGTCGTCGACCATTTTGGGCCCAAAATGGCGACCAAAGCCTAGGTACGGCGACGATTCGATCGAAGTCTACAAATCGGTTGTCGACCATTATGTGCCCAAAATGGCGACTAAAGCCTAGGTACGGCGACAATTCGATGGAAGGTCTACAAATCGGTCGTCGACCATTATGTGCCCAAAATGGCGACCAAAGCCTAGGTACGGCGACGATTCGATCGAAGTCTACAAATCGGTTGTCGACCATTATGTGCCCAAAATGGCGACTAAAGCCTAGGTACGGCGACAATTTGATGGAAGATCTACAAAGGATCAGTCTTCACTGACTCCTCGACTTCATACAGTCGGCGAAGATCTACAAAGGATCAGCCTTCACTGACTCCTCGACTTCATACAGCCGGCGAAGATCTACAAATGATCAGTCATCACTGACTCCTCGACTTCATACAGTCGGCGAAGATCTACAAAGGATCAGTCTTCACTGACTCCTCGACTTCATACAGTCGGCGAAGATCTACAAAGGATCAGTCTTCACTGACTCCTCGACTTCATACAGTCGGCGAAGATCTACAAAGGATCAGTCTTCACTGACTCCTCGACTTCATACAGTCGGCGAAGATCTACAAAGGATCGGTCTTAACCGACTCATCGACTTCCGAAAGTCGCCATCTACAAAGGATCAGTCTTCACTGACTCCTCGACTTCATACAGTCGGTGACGATTCGATCGAAGTCTACAAATCGGTGGTCGACCATTATGTGCCCAAAATGGCGACTAAAGCCTAGGTACGATGACAATTCGATGGAAGGTCTACAAATCGGTCGTCGACCATTATGTGCCCAAAATGGCGACCAAAGCCTAGGTACGGCGACGATTCGATCGAAGTCTACAACTCGGATGTCCTAACGCTCAAAATAGCGACAAGAGCTGAGGCACAATATGGACCCGATCAAAAAGACTCAAAAGAGGATCAACAAATCAGTCCTCAAGTTGTCGATCTAAGGGTATCAAAGACTAGCTCATACTTATACGATCGATTCTTTAATCCTAAAGGGTAGTAAAAATAAAGTATGTCTGCTACCTCCTGGAAATTATATATATGCGATCCTAGTTAAGAATGTCAAAAGCTAGGTGTTGCCCGGATAAATTTATTTGTTATGAAAAGTCATACATAGAAGATATTGGAGTCTCTTGATAGTCCATTTTACACGGGTTTCTTCCCCTTAGAAGGAGAGACAATAACACAGTCGTCTTCGTCAGACGAACGGTCGTGTTCTTTTGATGATTGATCATCCTCCTCGTTTAGAAATCCTAATCCTGAGGGAGGGCCTCTTCAACTTCTGGAAAGTCCGAGAAATCCCCAAGTCCTGAGAATTAGATTATCTCGCCACAAAATGGGGCTTTACTCGACTCAAGCCTTCACCTTAAGTAAATGAAGCTAACGACTCGAGTCTCGGGGGCAAGTGTTGGGTTATAAATAAACCCGACTATGTATGTACGTTCTTGGTCTATGGTGATTTCCTACAGGTAACAGGTCGAGTACGCTTTCAGGGCGAGGAGAAGAAGTCGACGACCTTTCTTGTTTATTCCAACCATTTGGAGATAAAAGGTCGACTACCAATCATGAAGAAGTCGACTTCAAAAGAATGACTGATCGACTATGGAGACTTAGAGAATCTTCCAGAAGACAGGTGGCGACCTGCTTCCCACCGTCTCCAAGGGAAAACCTCCCTCGAAGTAAAGACAGGTGGTGACCTGCTTGGCCGACTCCAAAGGAAAACCTTCCCTCGAAGTAAAGACAGGTGGCGACCTGCTTCCCACCGTCTCCAAGGGAAAACCTCCCTCCGAAGTAAACATGAGGTGGTGACCTGCTTGTCACCTGCTTAAAAGGAAAACCTTCCTACGAAGTAAACATGAGGTGGCGACCTGCTTGTCACCAGCTGACTGACAACCGCTTCTATCAGCCAATCACAAAGGGCTGATTGCCGCCCCTAGGCAACCAATCAGAGGCCAGTAGCCGCCTCTACAAAGTCGGTAACTCTCCCCTATAAATAGGGACCTATCTTATTCAATTAAGAACAATCTACAATCTGCTCTGATTACACTCTCAAATATATTACTAACTTAAGCTTCAGAGTGGAATCAGGGGCCATCCCCACCCCTTTTTAGGTGCTCGACCTTAAAAGTCTCCCGGAGGAAATCAAGTCCTCGAGAGAGCTACGTCCAAGGCGAAGCCTAGAAGTCCATTCCGTGAAGTTTGATGCCACGTCATTTTGATCCCAACACCATGGTTTTAGTATCCGTAGTGATTACTCCCTGTAATCTAACACGCAGTGCTGAAGAAAAAGGCCAAGTTACCACGTCTTTGGAAACCGGTTGGGTTTGACTAAGGGTATGAGCAATGGGGATGGTCAAGTTCACATGTAATTCACCGAATCTTGTATTCACTAGGTGGCCACCAACCAGATATTAGTTGAAGGTTGTGAATACTTGTGTGGATGCCCTGGAGAAGTATTCCTATGTGGAAACTGGGCAATTGGAGAATTAACAGTTGACCTAGGATACAGCGTGATACAAATTGATGTTTTTAACAGGTTGATTTGAGATAGGGAATCAACGTTCCGCGGGCGCTACAACACTCCTAACAGATGAGTAGCACGATGCCCGTCGTATCCGCAGGTCGCACGGCAAACCTCGTATGAACTATTCGAAAGCAGAGGCAGGATCAGAAGAGTGGAATGTTGATGTGATTTGGACAACAATACATTAACAGGCACCCTCCCATTCCGGCGAGTGGGAGTTGTTAGCATATGGAGATTGGGCGCCGTAATTAGGAGCCCATTAATATGTATACGTTACCTAAGAAATTGCACATTAGGGTAATTGGGCTTGACCCAAATCCCAATTGACATGAGATGCCCAAATATAGGTATTGGGCCTCCCTTATACATGGCCGACCGAAACTATGGTGTAGGGGCAAAGTGGACTTTTGTCCACTTTGCTCCTCCTATAAATAAGGAGTGTAAGGGTTTTCTTAAGGGTAATTCACAATTCCTCCTAATTGGTGATTTGAGAGAAAACCCTCCCCCCTAGAATAAGTTTCGGCCGAACCATATACAAGCACCAAGGGTGTGCCAATTTGCTTGGAGAAAATCACTCCGGAGATCCGTCCCTGCCAAGAATCGACCAGTGGCTTTGCTGTAGAGACTATACCGCGTAGGACTTCCTTAACAAGAACTTCTACGGGTTCCGTCTGTTGGATCGGGAACTCCCTCAGTAGGATCCTTGGAACTACAGAAAGGGTTTAAGGTATGTGCATATCTTCTGCTGCGTAATTCTGATTACAAGCATGTGCCTTATTTATGTTTCCGTAGTAGTCACCCGCGTAATCCAACAGGGGGGGTAAAAATATGTAAAAGCTCTCATCCAAAGAGGACAACCCAAAGCAAAATCCAAAATTCGGAAGCCAGAAAATAAAGGTGAAGCTATGAAAGACCGGATCACTTCAAAACGCTGTCAAAATGATCCTTAATTATTTCGGCCTAGCCTCTATAATTAGGATTTCTTGCTCTAATTAACTTTTACATCAATTTGGTTAGGTTTAGGCTACCATGAAGGCGGCCCACATTCTCCAATTACTAACACTAAATGTTGACCGGAACGTAATTGGAGTGATGTAACGACAATGTGGCGGTGTCTTGACAACGGGGTAGTGATGTCGTGGTGGGGGTGATAGCTAAAGTAACATGGTGACGTGAGCGCTGACGTGACAAGGTTTGACCACGCCCCCAACTCTCCAAGAAAGGGAGTAGTGCTCCTCCTCATGAAGTAGTGGGTGCGGGGCTTCTCCATATAGAGGAGAGGGAGCGGCGCTTCTCCTCGAGAGATACCCCTACTTATTAAAAGAGGAGGGGGCACGACGTCTCCTATTAAGTGTATGGAAAGATGCGGTGACTTAACCTTATTGTAAGGGATTGTCCATATCAACGGGAAATTCAAAAGTATTTATGAAAAGTCATGTTTCCCTCACTTGTCAATCTCGTGTCAAGTGGACGCACCATCAATAGTCGTTTTACTACGTTTCTATTTTTACATAATGACCCCTATAATTTTTTACAGTTATATATATAACTCTGGGGCGGAAATTCGGGACGAAATCACACATTCACCACTTATTACCTTACCCCAGTTCTTTATACCAACCATGCCCAAAAACCACAATAACTACTTCCGCATGGAATTTACTACAAGAATTTTGGCATATTCCGACGAGTGGTTATGTGTAATGAAATTATATAATGAAAATTAATAAATATTAAGTAAATATGTTACTATTATATTTAATATTAGAAAAATCCATATACTAAACTCTACCTAAATTAAAACATAATATTAAATTGGATAATTTAAACATTAAAATAAGAGTATAAAAAATGAAGTAAAAGTAACAATCATTTTAGTTTTTTTTTTTTTATAGATATCATTAGTAGTTAATACTTAATATTATTATTTGATAAAAAAAAATTGACAAAAAATTGAAACGGGCTCCAACATACAAAGAGAAGCTTTGTAGACTTTCTTATATTTATCTATATGCAATTGACACATCATCTAGGAGAAATGGAGGTAGAAATGAAGGTTGATATAGATTAACAATAAAATTAAGTTTTTATAATACTGTTAATCTCTACCCAAAATCAAGTTGATATGGACCAACAAATTTTATTACTTATCATCATATTTTTGTAACACCTATCTATATATTTTGGATATGAGCTGTGATAGTCATTCCGAAAATCGGAATGCAAACAGTCCGAGTTGTTTCTGAATGGCAGCCAAGTAATTATTGGCAACAGCAAGGGCATTCTCAATTGAAGAAAGAAGTCGGAATATTAACATTCCGACAGTCGGAATGTTAATCATTTACGTTTGGATATTACCTGATGAATTATATTTTAAAATGGGAACACAAGTTGCGCCATTAAGAAGCAACCTGAGCTGAGCTGACTGGGTCAAGAATTTTGAGTAAAAGAAAAAGACCGAGTCAAGAAGGAAGCCGCGGGCGGCCGCCAGTTGTGTATTGTCCACAGAAAACTGCCACGTGTCAGAAAAGGAAGCTAATGGAAAAGCAGACAGGCAGCGAAAACTTTGGGCTCGGGGTAGTGTAGTGGTAGTGCCCTCCTCCTCGTCAGATTCGTCGTCTTTCTCTTTCTCTTTTGATAGAAAGAAAGCAAAGAAAGAGTCGCTTTCAGTAGAGGAAGAGTTTGTTTCCACCACCAGTGAATGAATTCAGTTGTGAAAGAAAATATAATTGAAAAGAAAAGTAAGTTGGAGAATTCTGACCAGAATGACCATCTTTGACCTTTGAATGTTATTGTTTGCCTTGCCATGTGTTGAGAGTGAAGATAGGAGGAGAAAGGAAGTAATAGTGGGTTGGATTGCAGATGAAGCCTCAATCGGCGGCGGAGAAGGCGGTGTCGGTCATAGGTTCCGGGTATGACCTGACCAACGACATCCGATTCTCGTCTTGCAAGTCCTCCACCCTCCCGCTGTTAGACTTCAAAGGTCGCCCCACCAATGACCTGCTTGTTCCAGGCCTTGCCTTGGTCGTTAAGGATGTCCCCTCCGGCATCAAGTGCGACAAAGGCGAGCGTACCAGGTTCCGCTCCGACGTTCTCTCCTTTAATCAGGTACCTACCTACCTCTACTCTCTCTCACCATTTTCCTATTATTATACTATAATTAACCAAATACCTCTAATTTATTTTTCCTCAATTTGCTTCATCATGTTTAATTTGTTAGTTATACCCATCAAATATTTCACTTGGATGGAATTTGTGGCTTGGCTTGCACGTACCTGCTTAAAAATGCGTAAATTGACCTAAAATGACAGAAAAGGAGATTCTTTAAATGCTTCTCAGTTCTCATGTAAGATTTGAACTTTGTAATTTTAGTTAGTGGATATGGGCAATTCCATCGCTTTATATCTGTTTTCCGATTATTCGTACAAGCTACGTGGTCAATTCCATACATATTAGACGAAATATTTGATAGATCTAATGACTTTCTACACAAGGAATCTGAGGTAACAAATTATCTAAAAAATAAACTTCATCTAACAATTTGTTCAAGCGAGCCCAAACTTCATGTAACAATTTGATAATTAACCCTTAACCAAATTACAATAGTAGATTTATTTATGCACAAATCAATATGGACGGAAGGAAGATTTTATTGAATTTAAGGTGGCTAAGGATTCAGTAACTTCGGTTCAGTACATTCTTTTCTGATGGAATCAAATGTTTGGTTGATCTACTGCTTCATTTCCTCAACTTAATGCTACATTGTCCAATCTCATCTCCTCTATTCTTGTTCATCACGCAACTGCATTATATCAGATGTCGGAGTACTTCAACAAGGAGCTATCTTTGACGGGCAAAATCCCTTCAGGACTATTCAATGCAATGTTTGACTTTAAGAACTGTTGGCAAAAGGACGCGTCTGCTACAAAAAGCCTCGCCTTTGATGGCTGGTTCATCAGTTTATACAACATCGAGTTGGAGAGATCCCATATTACGCTCTCCGACCATGTCAAACAACAGGTTCCAACTTCGTGGGACCCCCCTGCCCTTGCCGAGTCAGTAAATTCGTTCATTAATTACTTACTTAAGTCTGGTTTAGGTTATAAATGAAGGAATAATTTGTTTGATGATCAGATTTATTGAGAGATATGGAACTCACATTGTTGTTGGGGTAAAGATGGGAGGCAAAGAGGTTCTTCACATCAAGCAGATGCACACTTCAAATCTCGACCCCACTCAAGTTCAGAATACCCTCAAGCAACTTGCCGACCACAGATTCTCTGCTGAAAACAGCTCCTCAGGAGGGACTCCCATTCAACTGCACAACAAGAAGCAGCAGCAGCAGCAGCAGATGAAGGTGGTAAACACCAACAAATTCAGTTTTCCAATTATTGCCAAAACAAAACATACTGGAGGATGCTGCATCATAACTTAACTTTTACCGACACTTGTAACTTGATGATTTATTCTGCAGAAGGAAAATGTGCATGAGAATATTCAAGGTGTATTTGCAGTTAGACCACCTGTGGTTATCCTGTCAAAAAACAATGTGAGCCTTCTTCCCTGGTATAAAATATCATATACTTGGTAATTCTTTCTTTTTTCATATTTTTAAAACATAAAATAAAATGTGCATTTTGATGTAGGACACAGTAAGCATTTGCGTACGAAGAGGAGGAGTGGATGAGGGACAAAGTCATAAGCAGTGGTTGACTACCATACCTCAGTCGCCCGATGTAATATCAATGTCTTTGGTGCCCATCACTTCACTCTTGAGCACCGTCAAAGGCTGTGGTTTTCTAAACCATGCTGTTAACCTTTACATTCGGTGTGAGTGCAGTGCTACCTTTTTAAAGTCTCACTGCAAAATTGAATCAGTGCATATTATATGGATAGACAGATAGATTTTGCTGATTTGAGAATCGTTGAGCAGATAAACCACCAATAGAGGAGTTGCATCAGTTTCTGGAGTTCCAGTTGCCGAGGCAGTGGGCCCCAGTGTACGCGGACCTGCCACTTGGACCTCGGTTAAGAAGACATCCAACCCCATCCTTGCAGTTCTCCTTAATGGGTCCAAAGCTTTATGTCAACACAATGCAGGTATGTATATAATAATAATATATAACTCAATCAATTAATCATCATTTCTAAAGATGTTGGCCAAAAAAACATTTCTAAAGATATGCCTTGACTTATGGAAAATGCAGGTGGATACTGGAAACAAGCCAGTGACGGGCATCCGGCTTTACTTGGAAGGCAAGCGAAGCAACCATCTAGCCATCCACCTTCAGCACCTTTCTGATCTCCCTAACACTCTTCACATATATGATGACCATAATAACACCCACACAGCAACAGCAGCAGACTCTGTAATCAACCGAGCCTACTTTGAGCCTGTCAAGTGGAGCATCTTTTCCCATGTATACACTGCTCCAGTACAGTACAACAGCGCTACTATCGACGACTCTGCTACAATAGTGACCAAGGCTTGGTTTGAGGTTAAAGATATGGGCATTATTAACAAGAGGGTCTTATTTCTCAGGCTAGGCTTCTCCATGGTGGCTTCCACCAAGATCCGTAGATCCGAGTGGGATGGTCCCTCCACTATGTCCCGCAAGTCTGGACTTTTCTCCACTCTCATCAATAATACTAGTAGTACCTCCCTCAAGCAGCAACAGCATCAGCAACAACAACAGAAGGTGGATCTCAACTCTGCTGTTTACCCTGGAGGCCCACCCTCCCCTTCTAACCCACCCAAGATGACCAACTTTGTCGACACCAAAGAGATGGTCAGAGGCCCTCAGGACCCTCCAGGCTACTGGGTTGTCACCGGGGCCAGGCTGTGCGTTGAAGGTGGCAGAATCTCCATCAAGCCCAAATACTCCCTTCTCACCCTCCTGTCTGAAGAATCCATCATGTTCATGTAAGTATGATTTGTTATAAACACGCACAGTTATACCAAAGATAGAGATTGTTTACCATCCATTCATTTCTGTAAAAAACAATAAAATAAATTGTTTTGGCTTCTCATAAACAGTTATGTTGTTGTTGTTATAGCTTTTGTTACTTTCCAGGATCACAAAAACAGAAACAACATAACAGAAGCACCAAAATTATACTATCAATTGATAAGACAGAACTTGTATCTACCAGTAATCTCCGCAAGAACAGGAACCATCTTTAAAATGATGGAATCTGTTGGTGTCTCTCACAATAATCTCTCTAGCTACGATACTACATATAAACTTGAGGGCGTTATGACAGTCCAAACAAATCCTGAGGTTCTTCTTCACCCGTATGGGGGCTCCTGCTGGTGTAGCAATTAATCCAAACGCTACTGCAAGTCTCTCGCTATGATGATACAGCAGCTTCTCCTTTTCCCCTCTCTCCAAATCATGGAGATCCACCTCTAACATGGGGACATACCCAGCTCTAGCCATCGCCTCACCTAGCTCCTCAAGCTTTCTGTATATCTCCTCACTCCGAGGATGACTTCTATCTCCTACTATAAATGTGTATACCCTATCCTTAACCTCCAACCAACTCATCCCAGGTTCCTTCTTCACATTCTTGTGCTTCATCAGCCTCCTAACGCTCGACACCTTTTCCCACATCCCGACTGATGCGTACATGTTGGCGAGTAGGATGTGGGTCCCAGAGTTGTCAGGTTCAAGAAAGACTAACCTCTGAGCTGCCAATTCACCTAGCTCAACATTCTTATGAATCCTTGCTGACCCAAGCAGGGATCCCCAGACTCGAGCATTGGCCTCATAAGGCATCGTATTAATCAGTTCCATTGCTTCAATCATCTTACCTGCTCGCCCTAGAATATCAATCATGCAAGAGAAATGCTCTTGGGTCGGTTTGATGCGGAACAAATCTTCCATGGAACTGAAATAATGCTTTGCTTGATTAACAAGGCCAGCATGGTTGCACGCACAAAGGACACTTGTTAAGGTTATGTGATTGGGGAGGAGTCCATGCTCGAGCATTTGAGCAAATAACCTCAAGGCCTCTTTCCCACGTCCATGTTGTGCCATTCCACCAATCATAGCAGACCACGAGACTATTCCTCTCTCTGGAATCTCAAGAAAAGAGCAGCTCGCATCTTCTATGCTACCACACTTTGCATACATATTTACAAGTGAATTCCCAGCAAAAGTGTCTTTCATGAACCCAAACTTTATGACGTGGGTGTGGATTTGTTTCCCTTGTTCATATGCTGATAAATTTGCACAAGCATTTAACACTGAGCTGCAAACAAATGGGTCGGGTTTGATACCACTTTGCAGAGATTCCAAGTAAAGCCTAACTGCTTCCTCGCCTTGACCACATTGTGCGTAAGCAGCAATCATGGAAGTCACGATCACAAGGTCCCCAACAGGGCATGTCTCGAAAGCTTTAGCAGCATCCTTGATGCTGTCACACTTTCCATAAGCATCAATCAAACTCGTCAGGACCTGAATTTCATTTCCAAATCCTGATTTTAGAGAGAGAGTGTGAACCTGTTTGCAGATGTCGATAGCCTGCAAGACAGCTGTGCACTTGAGAACTGATGCTAAGGTTGTCTGGTTGAAGCCAATATTGTACTCCTCAGCAAAGAGGGAGACAGCTTCTAAGTCGGCCCCATTCTGTGAGTACCCGGATATTAGAGCGTTCAATTGAATCAGGTCCTTGTGAAGCATCAAATCATAAGCAAGTCTTGCATCGTCCATCAAACTGCATCTGGAGTACATGTCCACAATTCCAACACTGACAAACTTATCAGGTTTCATGGTATCTATTTTAATTGCATTACTGTGTAGCTGTTGCCCTACTTCCTTGAGCTCCAACGCACCACAAGCTTTAAGTGCACTTGACAATGTGAACAAGTTGGGACGTATTCCTGATTTCTTCATATTCAGCAGCAATGTCAAGGCCTGTTCATGTTCCTCTTGAAGTACACTACCTGCGATCATGGCATTCCAGGATACAATATCAGGACATGAAATCTCCTTGAATGCTTTGGTTGCATCTTCGACATCTCCTGATTTGGCATACATGTCAACTAGGGCGTTCTCCGAGAAGCGGTCCCAACAGTAGCCGAGTTTGATCAATTGTGTGTGTGCTTTCTTCCCTCTTGTTCCATTCCCAAGTCCTGCACAAGCATTCAGTATGCTTGAAAGACTGAACTCACTCGGTCTCACTCCACTCAAGAGCATCTCCTCAAACATGTCAATGGCCTCCAAGAAGAAACTAGCCTGCACATAAGAAGAAACCAGAGCATTCCACGAGACAACACTTCTCTCACTTATCGAACCAAAAAGTCTTCTTGAATCACAAAAAACTCCGCATTTGGCATACATGACAACCAGAGTATTTGCAACAAACTCATCCGAGTCAAAACCCGTAACAACTACTATCCCATGAACCTGCTTCCCCATACTCAAATTTTTCACAATGGAGCAGGACTTGAGAACACTAGGAAAAGTGAACTCGTTACACCTGACACCCAGTTTATGCATTTCATGGAAACATGAAAGAGCCTCTTGGCCGTGGCCATTTTGGGCATACCCAGATATAAGAGAAGACCAAGAGACTAGTTCTGGTTCAGGACATTGGTCGAGCAGCTTACGGGCATACCCGAATTGTTGACATTTGGAATAAATAGTTATTAGATGGATACGGAGGTTGGGATCTTGGGAGAAGCCTAGCTTGGTTAAGTGGGAATGGGCTAATTTTGCTAGGTCCAAAGATTTTGATGAGGAGCATCTTGATAAGAGGTTAGCGTAGTAGATAGGAAGAGAAATGGGAGGTGATAGAGAGAGAGTAGTGGGTAGAAGATGTGTAGTAGTGTCTGTATGGAGAAGAAGAGTGTGTGGTAGTGAGAGAGGTTTATATTTCTGGTATAGGCGGTGAGGTTTTTCAAGGGAATAGAGGCGCCAAAGCTTCATCACCCATGTCACTTCAGACCTCAACCTCCCGGAACCAGAGATGCGCTACTATGGCTATGCTATGCTATGCTAGTCCCTCCCTAACTAATATGTCATTTTTCCCGGCAGTTATTGTCTTCTATCCTTGGCCCAAGTAAAGGAATAACATAACCCAACTGCCCACTCAAGCCCAACCTCTCTTTACAGCTCAATTCCATCTTCAAGCTCAATCATACATACTTTGGCCAAAAAAAACTCAATATACATACCATACCACTACAGGAACTCCAGTTTAAAAAATTTAAGACCCAAGAGGAGAAACACTTGTTAAGGTTTGGAAACCCTAGCTGTGAAGGAGAAGAAGATGGAGCGTTCGAGAGAGAAGAGAAAGAATGGAAGAAAACGAGACGTCACACTTGCGGATTATTAGAACTGGTTCCTTCATTTGGCAGTTCCTCACCTTTTTAATCACTAAGGCAACCTAGACCGGGTCCGGGTTTAGCCCATTGTCCATACAAAAGAAGGAACCGAGCACAACAAACAAAAACAAACCCAATACAAGTTCTGGGCCAAAAGAAACAAACAATCCAACATTACACAAACACAAACGAGCCCAGCTTGAAAGCAAGGCAATCCTGAAGCCTAATACTCCCCCTCAAGCTAGAAAGCGAGCCTTCCTTAGGTTCCAAACCACCCACCTTCTTCCTGCCTTGATCTCCAAACTATCCATCTTCTATTGCATCTTCCCTTGACTGCTCCCCCTTAGTCTGTGCTCCCTGGTAAATATTCCTCATTCCTATCTTCCTCACTAGAAAATAATGTTGTTTGGACACCAGAGGTTTTGTAAAACGTCTGCGACCTGTTCACCTGTACCAATAAAAGCAAAACGAACAGTACCATCCAGCAATTTTAAACGAGAAAAATGACAGTCAATCTCGATGTGCTTCGTACGTTCATGGAAAATAGGGTTCGAAGCAATCTTAACTGCTGTCTCATTATCACAGTATAAAGTAGTGGGATTAGTACAAACAAAACCAAGTTCAGCCAAAACTCCCCTCAACCAAACTGCTTCAGCCACAGCATGAGCAATACTTCTATACTCAGCCTCCGCGGATGATTTAGAAACTGTATCATGTTTCTTTACCTTCCACGAAACAGGGGAATCACCAATTTTGAAAATGTAACCAGTAAGAGAACATCGAGTTTCTGGGCAATTTCCCCAATCACTATCACAGAACCCAAATAGCTCAATCTCACTGTTACTATCCAACATAATACCTTTCCCAATCTCACATTTGACATACCTAACAATTCTCATAGCAGCATCTAAGTGAGACTGTTTAGGAGATTTCAAGAACTGACTTAAATGTTGTACTGAAAAAGCAATATCAGGACGAGTAATAGTCAAATACAACAATTTGCCTATCAGTCGTCTATATGAAGTAACATCATCTAGGGCTTTATCATCTTGATTAATATGAAGAGAATCATCATAAACCTTACTTGTCAACTTGACATTGAGCTCCATAGGGGTTTTAGCAGGTTTGCAACCTGTCAAGCCTACCTGGGAGACCAACTCAAGTGCATACTTTCTCTGAGAAAGGACAATCCCCTTACTTGACCTGGCAACCTCAATTCCCAAGAAGAACTGAAGTTCTCCAAGGTCTTTCATCTTGAAACTGGACTGCAAAACATTCTTGAGTTCAATGATTAGTTTCTCACTATTTCCAGTAATCAACAGATCATCAACATAGACTAATAACACAACTAACTGATCACCATCATGCTTAGTAAACAAAGAGTAGTCATGTAGAGATTGGGAATAACCAGCATGTATTAAAGAATCAGTAAGCTTTAGATTCCATTGTCTTGATGCCTGTTTCAGGCCATATAGAGATTTTTTCAACCGACACACCAAACCATCACCCCCAGGATTGGAAAATCCCTGAGGTAATGACATGTAAACCTCCTCTGATAAGTCACCCTGCAAAAATGCATTATAGACATCCATCTGATATAAAGGCCATTGTTTAACAGCTGCAATAGACAAAATTAAACGAACAGTGGTCATCTTAACAACGGGTGAAAAAGTTTCAAAATAGTCAATACCATGCTGTTGTTTAAAACCTTTTGCAACTAGACGAGCCTTATACCTCTCTAAAGACCCATCAGAATTAAACTTGAGCTTGTAAACCCATTTTGAACCTATAGCTTTCTTACCAGGTGGTAAAGAAACCACATCCCAAGTTTTGTTTGCCTCTAGGGCAGCAATTTCTTCCTCCATCGCAGAAATCCAACCAGGATCTTGCTGAGCCTCAGCAAAACTACTGGGCTCAACCAAAGAATCAATGGAAGTCAAAAAACTTTTAAAATTACCATAAATGGATGTATAACCAACAAAATCACTTATAGGATAAGGGATAGTTCCAGCAGAGACAACATAGTCTTGTAATCTGATTGGAGGGTAACGAACTCTATCAGATTTCCTAATCAAAGATGGGACATCACCAATAGCATCAGACAAGTCCTGAGGAACAGAGTCATCATTTGCTAAATCATCATCAGAGGTCTCAGAAGAGATCTCATCATTTGGTGATACATCAATATTACTAACAGGGACAGTGTCTGGGACAACATTCTCAGAAGTAATATCAAAATCATCATCAAATATAGGTGTGGTTACCTCAGCTTCAGAAAAAATTTAATGTGCAGGTTTGCCACTAGAAATAGGAAATACAGTTTCTACAAACTTGACATCACGACTCACAAAAAAATTTAAATTGTCAAGACTGTAGAGCCTGTAACCCTTTTGGGTTTCAGAGTATCCAAGAAAAACATATGGGATGGCTCTGGCAGCAAACTTATTAGAAGCCAATAAATTTTTTGCATAGGCTAGGCATCCAAACACCTTTAAATGGGAGATATCAGGGGCATGACCCAACATAACTTCCAAAGGGGACTTTCCATCAAGAACTTTGGTAGGTAAAAGATTGATTATATGGCAAGTAGTAAGAACACAGTCTCCCCAAAATCTATCAGGAATAAAAGCTTGAAGTTTCAAAGCCCTAGCTATTTCAAGAATATGTCTATGTTTTCTCTCAACACGCCCATTTTGTTGTGGGGTATAAGAACAACTACTCTGGTGGAGAATCTCTTTTTGTTTAAAAAAATAATCAAGGTGATCATTGAAGAACTCCCCACCATTGTCAGTTCTGAAAATTTTGATGGTTTTGGAAAATTGAGTTTGAACCATCAAAACAAAATTTTTAAGTAGTTCTGCCACATCATGATTGAATCTCATCAAAAAAATCCAAGTAATTCTGGAAAAATCATCTACTAAAGTGAGAAAATAGTGTTTATTATCATATGTGGCAGATTTGCAGGGTCCCCAAACATCACAGTGTACAAGATCAAACATAGCACCAGCTCTAGAACTAGAATTTGGAAAAGAATTCCTAGTCATTTTTGCTAAAGGGAAAATGTTGCAATCATCAACTGTAACAGCTTTATTCCTAAACAATTCCAGAGAGACAATATTTTGTAAAGCATTACTAGAAGCATGTCCAAAACGACGATGCCAAAGGATAACCTCATTTTGTTTAACAGAATTCAGGGCAATAGGGTAGTGCTGCTGATTGTTGGTGGTGAATTGATAAATTCCAGAGTGCAGACTACCATTTGCCAAGACCCTCCCATTTGAGAGGTCCTGTAAAGTGGTAAAACCATGATAAAAAAAATAGCAGCACAATTCAGATCTTTTGTTATCTGAGAAACTGAAATTAAGTTGAATTGGAAATCAGGTAGGTATAAAATGTTTCTCAAGATAACACCATTTGAAATTCTAAAATCACCAATACCAGCAGCACTAGAGGAAACACCATTGGGTAATTTAACAAGAATGTCAGAAACATTTTTAAAATTGGAAAGCCAATGTTTGTTACTAGTCATATGAGCACTGGCTCCTGTGTCTAAAATCCAATAATCATTCTTATTAAAACCATTTAGGGAAGAAGTCATACCAGCAGCCTGTATTTGAGTATCCTCCGAGGAGACGGCTGTAGCAGCGCTTGTAGCACCACTACTGCCTCTAGTCCTGTGTAGAAGGGCCTCAAATTGTTGACTTGTCAGAGTGACATTTCCCACTTTGTTGGAAATAGCAGAAGCAGGCTCATATGAAGGTTTATTTGAAGCAGAGGTTGTAACACCAGCATTGGCCACCACAGATTTCCCTTTGGTGAGTTCCTTATATTTGAAGCAATTTTCGCGACAGTGCCCTTTCTTCTGACAGAAGTCACAACCTTTTGCATAACATCTATCCACAGAGTGTCCCTTTTTCTTACAGAAGGTACACTCACTGATTTTCTTCTTGCCATCATTTGGAGCAGAAATATTAGCAGAGAAGTGGACTCCATCAGACGAAGATATTGAAGCAGTCACATCTCTTGAAGGAGAATACCATAAGCTTGATTCAAGGTGGGAAGAGGCGTCCATAATAGGAGGTTGCTCCTTACATTGGCATAGGAATCACTGAGGCCCATAAGGAATTGAAACAGGCGTTGGTGTTCCTTATGGTCCAAGTGTCTCTTAAACAGAGCCCCCTCAATATGTGGCAGATCACTGGCAGCATCATATTCACACCACAGGTTTTTCAGTTTCGTAAAGAAAGAGACTATGGAATCAATCCCCTGACGAGCAGTGGTAATCTCACGATGAATCTGATAAACCCTAGAACCATTTACTTTATCATATCTCTCTTTTAATTCCATCCAGAAAAGGTAAACACTATCCAAATACATGATGCCAACAGTAATCTCATCAGCTACAGAGTTAATAATCCAACCTCTAACTACTGCATCACAACGATCCCAAAGGCAATGAAATTTCTCAGGATAGGAATCTTTAGAACAAGATCCAGTAATGAACCTGATCTTGTTCTTTCCAAGAAGAATGATTTGCATACCTCGGCTCCACTTGCGATAATTCTCAGTACCAGACAGCTTTAAGGAAATTAAGCTTTGTCCCGGATTGTCGGCACTGTGAAGAAATAGGGGGTGAAACGAGTGAACCTCGGTAGCAAAATCAACGTTCACGACTCCGCCGGTTGCGTCGGGTAGATCACCATCCGATGTGTCTCCTGGAATCGACATCGCAGACCGAAGCTTGAACGAAGGCAAGACGAGAAATCCAGAGAGACACGAGTGCAGCCACAAATCGTCAAATCGGTAAAAGAACAAGACAAATCGTCACTTAATACGCCCCAGTGACCATATCCTTACGCATGCAGAGATCTGAGAAGCAGAAACCAGAGAAGTCGAACCGACGGCGACGGTCCAACTTCTTGAAGGAGGGTTCCTTCGATGCGAAGAGAAGAGCAGCGGAAAAGACTAGCCAGAATCGAAGCTAGCAAGGCGAACCTTGCAGCTCTGATACCATGTTAAGGTTTGGAAACCCTAGCTGTGAAGGAGAAGAAGATGGAGCGTTCGAGAGAGAAGAGAAAGAAGGGAAGAAAACGAGACGTCACACTTGCGGATCATTGGAACTGGTTCCTTCATTTGGCAGTTCCTCACCTATTTAATCACTAAGGCAACCTAGACCGGGTCGGTCCGGGTTTAGCCCATTGTCCATACAAAAGAAGGAACCGAGCCCAACAAACAAAAACAAACCCAATACAAGTTCTGGGCCAAAAGAAACAAACAATCCAACATTACATAAACACAAACGAGCCCAGCTTGAAAGCAAGGCAATCTTGAAGCTTAATAACATTCACCATTGTCGATCATAGACGATACCAGTGATACCAGTAATTGACTCCCTCCAACCTACTAAACCTTTCGAGTTTGTGTATGACATGATCTTCCGAATAAGACAATCAATCTAGCATGGTATCAGAAAGAACTTAACATAAATTAAATCATGAAATACTCGTAATTAGCATTTTTAATTTTTTTATTTAAATTTATTATTATTATTATATAAGTAGTGGCCAAAACAAATATTATTATATACAAAATGTTTCCTTTTTATATTTTGCACTAAATTTCAAACTTTGTAAGCTACGCTAGTAGATGTTAGTCAAACTAACTTTATAGGAAGTAGAACTATTCAAATTTGTTTGTCCCATTGGCAAAAAAGTAAGAAAAAATTAAGAGGGCAGTAAATTAATTAATTAATAAGAGAAATGCTAAATGAGTTGGGACAGTTTGATTCGATGTTAAGCTTTTTGACGCGAAAAAGTTGCTTGTTAAATAATATGCATGTAGAGAGAGGGGTAATACACATTCCGATGCTAATATTCCGAAAAGATTCCGACAAAAGAAAATGATACTGGATGTAATATCTTATCAGTAAAGATAGATATTCCGACCAGATTGTCCGTTACATTCCGAATGTTAGTGTGATAAAAATACCCAAGAACTTGATTATAATTACGGCATATGCCACACTCTCACATTCGAAATATGGCAGAACAGTCCAATCGGAATGTATATCAGTTCTCAATATCTTATAGGAAAATGTTAGAAATTCATATTTTAAGTTCCTACATGTTTCGACTCTAAGGGAACAAAAAAACACCCCAAATATTGGCAGTATTTACAAATCATGCCCCTGAGCCATAATTCGTGACATCTCGGAACTTGGGGTCGGATTTGATGGATATATGCCCAATTCGGGTTCGTATTTACAAATCATGCCCCTGAGCCACATTTTGTGACATCTCGGAACTTGGGGTCGGATTTGATGGATATATGCCCAATTCGGGTTCGTATTTACGTTCCGGGCTTCGTAAACACGTCAAAATCACATAAACCGTCAAAATACGCTCTCGAGGTTCAAAACGGTCCGGACACGCGATACACGCATCCGGACCGGACCTCCGGATTGCCCTAGACGACCCGGATCGCGCCAGGATCGTCCGAACCCGACGTGACCCGAGTCGTCGCCTGCAACGTGCGTATTCCATTTGTGTCCTCACACCAAGTTAGAGTTTTCTAATAGCCAACATTGATCAAACCAGACAACGGTTCACACTTTCCTTTAAACCGGCGTCGAACCGCACAAAAATCGGGATCGGTTCTAAGGTTGCCTATAAATAGGGAACATAGGCCATCCATTTTGATTTACATTCACTTGAGATTGGTTTAAGAGCTCTGACTTCTCTCTAACTTTCTCTCTTTAGTATACTCATTTAAGCATCGGAGAGGGCTCAACCCCCCCCCCCCCCCCCCCCCACCCCCCATGTGCTGGTTACTGCCCCTGTGTGCAGGTCTGGACGACAAGCTTGAAGTTAGGAGCGTGGAGTTGAAGGACCGAACACAGCGAACAAATTGAAGATTCGTCGAGTCCGTTACTTCGAGCGGGTTCGGACGAAACATTTGGCGTCGTCCGCAGGATTCGAACAAGAAGCTATATTGCACCACAAGCTATGACGAGCAATCATCCTCCTCCCGACAGTGTCAACCTGCAAGAAAAGAAGAAAGGCCCTGGTCGCCCAAGAAAGACAAGTGTCGAGCAATCAAGCAGACAGGTACCAGCAAGGAGTCAGTCGGGACCATCTCACATCCCTGAGGCTGTTAGGAATAAGACGTACGCCTTAACCAGTCAGCCCAATAAGGCTGTTGGGTATAAAAAGAATACCTAAAAATAGATTAAGTGTATACCGAAATCATTCACTGACAAGTTCGAGCTGATTGGTTAAGGAGTACGTCTTATTTCCCTAACAAGTGGTATCAGAGCCGAGGGTTCGATTCCCGGGAGCGACATTAAAAATGAAAAAATGTAGAAGTGAAGGGAATATATGTGGAAACCTTCCATAAAAAAAATGAGAAAAAAGAGGGCCAGTGTGGGCCGGGTTGTTGTCATGGATACAGTCGGGTTGACCGGGTAGATGTCATGGGTACGGACCTAGTGAGAGGTCCGGTGTAAACTGCAGTTTACATTAGTTGAAGAGAAGGTGTTGAACCTCCTAGTGGGCCAAGTGGAAACCTCCCATAAAAAAATGAGAAAAAAGAGGGCCAGTGTGGGCCGGGTTGTTGTCATGGATACGGTCGGGTTGACCGGGTTGATGTCATGGGTACGGACCTAGTGAGAGGTCCGATGTAAACTGCAGTACTACAAGGAAAGTTCCTATCAACAAACAAGCCAAGAGCATGCAGGGATATATCGCAATAACGGTTGGAGGAGGCCAATGGTCAATAATGACGTTCCAATCACAGGGCTCACGTCGAAGGGGCTGGAGGCCATAATTGAACAGAAGATGAAAGAATCAAATGAAAGGCATGCACGCGTTGGCTGAAAACGCGTCTCACCCCTTCACGGATGAACTTGTGCACAGCCGTGTGCCCGATGTGCTCTACGGAATCCGGATAGACAAATATTGAGGAAAGGGAGAGAGACCCAATCGAGCATGTGCAGTAGCACGAAGCCACTCTACTCGGTAGAATCGATAATCCTCATCATGTGGCCGTGACGTTTCCCCAAACTCTGGCAGGAGCGGCAGCGCACTGGTTTTTCTCGCTTCCATGCGGGAGTGTAACCTCTTGGCCATATCTGAAGGCAAAGTTCATACAGCGATATTTGGGAGAGCACACGCTCCTAAAAGGTTCGAACACGTTGAATGATGTACAGCAGCTAAACGAAGAATCGTTGGCGGATTACTACATCTGTTTCAACCAAAATATCGCTGACATTCAAGGTAATTTGATCGAGGGGGAGATAGTTCGAGCCTTTATAAAAAAACTTGGGTCGTAAATGATATGCACTTGCCGAGAAGATGTCCAAACGCCATGCTGAGACACTTGAAGAGTTGACATCAAGAGTAAAAGAGTTCGTGGACCTGGAAAGGTTCAGGCAACAAAACAAAGCTAAGTTGAGATCTGCTCGTGCAAAGGACAACAACAACAACAAGCCAGCGAGACCACCGCAAGGCAACCATCAAAATAGGCTGTGGCAACCACAGCAGAAAAGGCCATTTCAGTCGGACTTCCAAAAGACCAAAGACCAAAGAGATTAATCTCGCTGATTGCATTCCTTTGAACGCGTCATTTTCTGTTATCTTGAAAGAGATGAAAGAAACCAAAATGTGGAAAGAGCCTTTCAACTTCCGCAAAGGCCCGTTGGGAAAAGAAGAAAACAAGGGGTGTGAAAACCATGAGGTATATGGCCATGAAACAGACAGCTGTGTAAGTCTTAAAACAAAGATATCATGTTTTTGACAACAATTTTGAATATTATTCACGAGTGAAATCTTAAAACAAGACTAGGATCTTGAGCTCAGTTTGTCATAGAATCATTATGATTGGCCAAAGTTTGAAAAGACGTAAGTATGAGCATGAAAAATGCAGAATGTGATAGCCAGTGGATATAAATAATTACTGCGTAAATAGATTGCCTCGTAAGATAGGCACAACCCGTGGTACAAAAACTTTTTCGCGGAAAGATGACAATTATTATATGAATCATTTGGTGGAGCAATAACCTTCAAATACATTATTATGTTGGCAGTACATACAAGGTTTTAATATGTGTCTCATGATATGAATAATTTATAGCCTATTTGGGTGGCTAATTTGATAGTGAAATCCACATAAAAATCCCAGAAGGATTTAAAATGCTAGCATGAATATTTTCAAGAATGTTGGATGATAAAAATATTGTACCATTTACGGGTTGCTTATGGTATATTATCCCCACTACTATATCAACATTTGAGCTAAGTTGTAGCAAATGCTAATATAAGTATACGAATAAAGCAAATGGATATTTGATAAGATGAATTGATCACGCTATAGCCGAAAGGGGCATCGCGTGAGGGGGAGAATTTGAAGATATTGAAACTCCTAAAGAGTTTTAAATACAATCAATTTATTGATGATATTAAAATTCAGACGAAATATATAGAAAGGACAAAAGTTTGGCTCGACTTGAAGATCGAGTACTTAAGAGACTGAAAATATTATTGTCCTATAAAAAATGTCTTAAAGCTATTATGCATAGCTAAACACATCTATTGAGTAAGTTAATGGTTGTAAGTAGGGATGGCAACAGGTCTCGGGGCCCCGCTGACCCGCGGGGCCCCGACCCGCCGATCCGCGGGGCGGGTCGGGTCGGGTCAGGTCCGGGTTTAGTGTCGCGGGGCCCCGTAAACACACCCCGGAGTACCATTATATAATATTTATTAGTATTAAGTAACATTATTAAACTATATGGTTCATATTGTAACTATAAAAAAAATAAGGACCTAACTATAATTAAATTTAAAGTTACATTATTAGGTTAGGGTTAGAGATAGACTTTGTTAGCAGGCGCAACTCTTTTAGTCTTTTCTATTTTTTCACTTCACTCGCCAGCTAGCAACGGCGGCAACCACATTCCAGTTCCAGAGTCCGGTGGAATTCAGCTTCAACACGCACGGTAGTCCAGCTTCAGCGGCTCGCACAGCACGACAGCACCTCCCACTCGGCCTCGCCCTTGCCTTAGTCTTCCACCAAGCCGCGCGCGACAAGCCGACCAGGTGACCACCACGTCGCCGCCCGCCGCTGCGTCCACTGCCATCCACCACCGCGCCCAGACACTAGATTCAACGGAAGAATCCACTGAAAGCAATATTAATCAAGCTAACAACAACATTGATATTGATTCTAGCATCTATGGATTTGGATGTTTCTTGTCTAGATTTGGTGTTGTGAAAAGATCTGTCACGTTACGGGTCGGGGCCCCGCAGGTCGATCCGCGAGATTTTTTGTCCCGCCTGACCCGCCCCGCGAGGCACATGTACTCGAGTTCGGGTCTGCAAGGTCAACCCGCGGGGCAGGTTCGGGGCTATGAAAACCCGCCCTGCCCCGCCCCGTTGCCATCCCTAGTTGTAAGAATGATAGATTTGAATAAATATATTTTTCATCCTCGTGTGATTGATGAAGAACATAATAGTCCGAAGTACCTTATATAGTGCCACATTAGCGCTAATATATCTTGCTAATTAGAAGGAACATGATGTATTATTGGTTATAAGCAAGATTCAATTCTTCTCCAATATAGTGAAATTTGAACAAAGTTAAGAAAATATTTATGTATCTCCGAGTGACGAATTACATGAGTTTATTATCAGATATAATCAAGTCCTAAATCAATTGGCTATGCAAAATGCAAGTTATATTGTGAAATGCACTATTATTTTGTATATATAAGGATAATGCAGGTTATATAAACTCCAATTGAAGAATAATGTTACATCAAATGAGACAAGACGAAACATATTTTCCCAAGTTATATTCATCCACGATGTTGAGAAGAATGCAACATAACATCCAATAAATCTGTGCTGGTTTATTCCCGGGGGTTTACCGACTGCAAAATTTGAAGATTGATGAACAATAATGAATTGCGTCGACTTAATGAAATTACGTGATGTTAACATCAGGGGGAGAATCCACACCGCTGCACTCTTTTTCCCTTAACCAATGTTTTGTCCCACTGAGTTTTCCTGATAAGGTTTTTAACGAGGCAGCTTATAAAAGGGATCCATAATTGTGTACTCTTTTTCCTTCACTAGATTTTATCCCAATGAGTTTATTCTAGTAAGGTTTTAACGAGACACAATTCCCTTATGAACATCCAAGGGGGAGTGTTATGAATATATTATATGAATGTTCAATATTATGTGTATATATCATCTTCCTTATTTAGACCTTCCTTATATTGATTTTACTTCCTCTTCAAGTCTATGTAATCTCTATATAAGGGCCCCTTATGTGTGATAATAAGACATCATCAAGTTCTCTCATTCTATTACCTCTCTACTTTCGTAACAATTATGTTATATTTTCCTATAGATATTTTTTTTCTTTTGACACTTAATTGTTTGAAGTTTTATGAATGCCAGTGACACTTATCATGTAAAAAAAATAACAGTCGATATCATCTTGCCTTACATATTACAGTTAAAACGTATGCGTACAATTTCTAGTATATATAAATTAATGTATTATTGGTCTATAGTAAGTAGTTTCACACTTTACCATATATAATACACAGTTCCGTGCTTTCTTGATTCATTATCATAAAACATGAGTAGAAAAAGCAGCATCACGAAGAGGAAAGTATACATAAATAGCACCCAAAGTCCCCAACTCTCACTTTTTGGCCGGCCACAGTCTAATATATCATAATTATATATATCAACCTCACTCACAAATCTAAAACCAAAAGGCATTTAATTTCTTTCACAAATATATATTATGGGAATTAAAGAGTGATCAAGGGTGGAACTCCCCTTGCACCTCGCGAAACTCCTGGTCCTGGTTGTGTCCGTACGGTGCCTGCTGATCTGTATCTTCTTCCACGGAATTAGCATTATTATTATTGTTGAAGACGTAGTTGGTGTTGTTGTTAGCACTAGCAGCGTTGTTGTATTCCTCTTCCTCTTCATTATTAATTCCATTCTGGTACCCTCCATTGTTGGTGTTCTTGTATCCCCCATTTCCATTCTGATTGTAGTACCTTCCATTGTTGGTGGATGTGCTTCTCGAATCCTCCTCGTACCTTTACAATTAATTAAAAATTAAACATTTTGTATAAATCCTTAGATACCCCTATATACTTAACTTAATAATTGGTGGTGGCTCAAAGTGTGATTTATGAATACTCTAATTAAATGAAATAAAAAAAAGAGAGTTGAGTCACCTGTTGTAAGTAGGGTAATATTTCTGCTCATTGTTGACGTCGTAGTAGTACTTGCCGCCTTCCATGAACCTGGTGTCGCTCAAGCCTTGTTGCTGCATTTCGTTGTTGTTGTTGTTGTTGAGCAGGGCAGCAGAGTTAATGTCGTCGTCATTGGAGCTGGTGGTGGTGTATGTAACGGCGCCGGAGCGGGCTTTGTCATCATAAGTGACGTATGAGTTTTTGTTTTTGGTGTAGAGAGAGTCGTGATTGTAGTTGTTGTTGTAGAGAGAAGAAGAGGAGTGATGAGAATTAGAGTTGTCTGAATACTCCTCTTGATCCAAGTCGACAGTAGAAGTAGTTTTGTAGGGAGTGCCGTAAGCGTCTGTTGGAGTGGTAGTAGTAGTCTCATCATGTCCGTACAAGCCGTATGAATCTCCGGTGGTGGTGGTGGTCTCCGGGATGAAACTGGGATCAGCAGCATTATCTTCTTCATTGTTGTTGGCGGCCAGAGTGGTGGTGGTGGTTTGTTGTTGGTCAGTGGGAACAGTAGCAGCAGTAGTGTGATGATCATCATCATCTTTGGTGACTTTGCTAAAGAAGTGACTTTCCCTTGCATCGCTAATATCACTGATTGTGATGAAACATATCACCACAACAAGTAACACACTCAAACAATAAGAAGCCATTGTGGTAGCTCTCTACACAACAAGAAGAAAGCAAGTAGCTTAGCTACCCGGCGGAGCGAAGCAAGCAGTGTTGGAATGAATAATGATGGGCGGAGGTGTCTTTTTTATAGCCTCCCTCCCTCCCTCACTAACTTTTTACACCCATTAACCATCCCAAATAAATTTAGGGATATTGGATTGTACCCTACCACCCTTCGTTAATCACGCAGCGCCTAACGCTTTATTTTTAATAATTAGATCATTCTTCCCTTTGCTCGCTATACAAAATAATTTATTTCAATTATTACACTTTACAATTGTTCAAATTATTTATATACAAATATTTACAAATAACATATATATAATATAGATTAAATTAATTTTCCACAAAATAGATGTATATTGACAAATAAAATAAATAAGATGATGGATCGATTAAAGCAGTATTTTTTTTTTTATCTTAATGTACTAGTTTAAAACGAAGTATTTATATATATATATTACGTTTCCATTACTTTTAACGTCTTTTTTTTAATACAAAAATCATCTTAAGAAATCAAACAAATCAATAGAAAAATAATCATATCAGTAAATAATTGTAATTAATATGAAACTAATAAATTAATTGAACTAATTATTAATAACTGTGAAAATAGGAAAAAAAATATTGTTACATATATATATTATTTTTCTCCTCCACAGATAGATGTCATGATTAATTATTATAATAGTCTAAAAAAAATTTAGATATCAACTTTTATGTTTTCATTAGTTTTATAATTTTTTAAAAATGTTAATTACATGAATACAAATAATACATCATTAAATCGAAAAATATAAGATCTTATATATATATATATATATATATATATATATATATATATTGCGATATACAAAATGTAATGTTTTTTTTACTTTTATACTGACTTCAAATTTGAGAATTAGTAGTGAAAATCATTAATAAAATATTTATACACATTTATAAAGGTTGTACAAAATCATTTTAATTGCAAAAAAAAAAGAAAAAAAAGACTACATAATTTGAAGAAAAAAGTGCATTATGCTTTTTCAAATAATAACAGAAATTATTCATATTATTAGTGATATGTACTACAAATAAATAGTTATAAAAAAAGTAAGTGGTTTAATTGTAAGTATTGGATATGAAAATAATTAACTTTATACTTCAATATAAATAAAATATTTATACATACTTATGATGATCTTTATGCATATATACAAAATTTGGTAAAAGAGTGTGATATAGTTTTTAAAAAATAATAGGAATAATTCATATTATTAGTGATATGTACTATAAATAAATAGTTACAAAAAGTTAAGTGCTTTAATTGTAAGTATTTGATACGAAGATAATTAATTATTTTTAAGAGAAATTGGAAAAAAAAATATTCTTTTAGAAAAAGTCATACATATTCAAACGGATATTGATAGTGATTATTGTGCATTTATCTAATATAGAGCTTCATGTGAAAAATAGAGAATAATGATGTGGATGTAACTATAGAAATTGACATTGACAAATCAAATAAAGTTATTTTAACACATATGATATAGAAAATTGGGTGAAAAACTAATTGTCAAGATTATGTAACTTTCATCAAAATTATATTAAACTAGAGATGTTTGAGATTCAAATCCCAACGAGTTTTGAAAATGAAAAAATATTTATGTTCAACACTTTCTCTTTACTTGATTTGGTGCAACTGGAAATTACATAAAATGTGAAGCAATCATACTACGGTCTACGAATGCTATCCCTCTTAATAACCCCAATAACACACTTCGAAAAAATATATTATAAACTTTACATTTATCTCTCAAGTAGTATTGTTTACCATGAGTGCCATAGGACCCAAACCATTGGGGATTTAAAGTAAATTGAGTACAGAACCATATAAGAGATCACTAATTGATTTAAAATATAAAACTCTGCTTATTTAAATTTAAATGGTTACGTTCTCTTAGAATTTTAACATTAATTTACCCAATGCAAATTTAATATCTATATGATAATATTCATTTGTATATAGTAACATTAATACAAATCACATATTTAAAAATATGTAGCTTTTAATTATAATTTGCATGGAGAACCGGGTAAAAGTAGGACCTAGGGGTTGGTTGAACTTGAACTTTGGAGTAGCTGGCTAGCTGCTGATTTATTGTGTGGAGTATAGAGGTTATTACTATTTTATCTTCGTCCCAGTAATTTTTAATAGAGAGAGAGATACTTACTTATATAAATTTAATTAATAGTAGAGTAGGTGGGATAATTATTGTGGGCACCTTAATTGGATGGCTCTAATAATAGTGACTTGTATCTTACTCATAATTAATTAATATACAAAATAGTAAAGTAATGTTGAATTGGCTACCACTAGAGCCTTAGATGAGCCTTTTTGTTAGCTCACTTTTAAACCAAATATTGCCAATGTATGTATGTATGTGTATGGAGTCATGGACCACACACTAAGTATCCAAAGTCGTCATCACAAGAAACATATTTTCTAAGATGATAATAATAAATAGATAGATAAGTGAGTAAAATATTTTGAAATCATCTCAAAACTGGGCGTTACACAACATTGACATATAAAAAAGCTAGCTAGCTAGCTAGAAAGTAGAATATATATATATATATATATATAATATAAGCTGCAGGATGAAGAACAAAGTAGCTAGGGTTTGGGTTTGAGAGAGATGTATTGTATTTGTAGGAAATGGAGGATAGACGGGGTTAATTATGCCGGAGATTGAGGAGTGGGTGGGGACATGGTTGTCTCACAGCATGTGTATTAATTATATTGTGTCCTGCAAATTGCACTCTCTCCCACTTCTTTCCCTTTTCGCTCTTCTTTTCTTTATATTCCGCTACCACTTACTTACTACTTGAGAGAAGAGGAAGGTAATTATTTCCAAAACATAATGTGTTACGTGCCATAGAGTTAATATATGATTTTATTTATTCCCTTTTTGCGATAACCAACCTATCTCTGTCTTAGTTAGTTTATATGAAATGTGTACACATTTCATATAAACAAACAAACTAATAACATTGGTGGAGAGTGTGAATTAGTAGGTCTGAAGCTATGAATTCTTCATTTAATTCCATACTTTTGGTGGAACAAATATGAGGGCCTATTTAAGGGCCACCAGCGAAAGTGCTGAAATAGTTTGTCTTCATTCCTTGTAGACATTAATGCCATCTTCCTCTTTACCCTTTTGCATTTATGACTGAAGATAAGAAGCACACCTACACATGAATTAATGTATTTCCTAATTTTATTCCCCCTTTTTCTTTCTTTCTTGTAATGTAATCTTATGTAATGTAATTTCCTTCATATTATATATACTTCGGAATAAAATTTCAAGTTAACAACTACTTTTTTTGGCCAATAAGTTAACAACTACTAAAAGCAACATTAACTATTGGTCATATTGTTGTTTGACTGACGTGTTTAAAATTATAATCATTGTTTCATTATTAGTTTTGTTACTATGATTTTTTCTCATTCCATTCAAACTAGTATTTATAATATATAGATTTTAATGGTAAACTTTTAGGGTTAATTTTGATATTTTATGTGACACGATCTTATTTTTTTAAAACAATGAACGTGTCAATTTGTGGTTTAAATTCATATTTTATCACCATCGAAATTTATTATTTCAATCATTAATTACATACTTCACGCAATTATATTTTATAATTTTGTACATATGATACTTTTTTGTCTAGTTCTAAAATATATAAAAATATATTTGATAGATAAAATAAATAATAATGTATCTCGTGATATATATATAGAGATTTTTTTAATCTATATTTTATACTTATATAGTTCTACACAATTGAACTGCATAAATTTGTATATATTATAGTAATATATATTTTATCTTAATAATATATTTTTAAAGATTTATTTGTTATATTGTAATTATATATATGTAACTTTTTGCCCTATTGTTTTTTTATATTTATAAGTTGTGTCAATAATGAAGTGGTGTTTTGCTTAGGAGGCAACCTCATAAACTTCACTATCGTACCGTGTAAGTTTTTCATTTAAATAGTAAATTTTAATTATTTGCTTCTTTTGAAAAATAATTATTTGTTTTTTTATTTATGTAAAGAGTTTCTTTATTTTACGTAGAGACTAAAATAAGAGAAAAAATATTTTCTAAATTTATCCAATATTTTATATTTAAATTTTGTACAATGATTAAATTAGTCAACTGACCGTGAAAAAAACACACGTTATATATAGAGCTATTTTACGTTGATACTAAATATGAGAAAAAATATTTGCTAAATTGCAATTAACCAATATTTATATCTAAATTTGAAGAGTTGTGATTAAACTATGAAGCTGCGTTTCACGTGAAACAAATTAGTATACTACTAGATGTTAACCCGACATACCGCCTGGGATAAGAAAAGCGAACTAAAAAAATTGAGATTAACGTTAATTTTTTTTTAATTTTTTTAATATGTAAAATCGTTGAAATCGAATTTGAGAGATAATTTTTTAAGATTTACATATATATAAGGGTTAAGAACACAATAGGGGCCTGAATGTTTGCCCATGTTGCCAAAAGGGGTCTGAATTGAAAAAACGTATTATTAAGGGCCTGAATTTTGAGTTTTGTGTTTTTTCAAGTCTCTGTCCAAATTTTCTGTTAAATCTAACAGAATCACGTGAAAAGACAAAAATACCCTTTTGTAATTATTATACAATTTATCAATTTAATTAATAAAATGTGAAATGTCTAAAATACCCCTACACACTAATTATGCCCTTAAGGCCACCACGCTCCGGCCACCGCCCGGCGACCACCACCGGCCTCCGGCGACCGCCACCGGCCTCCGATCGGAGCCAAAAAAGCTCCGATTGGAGCTCCGAAGCTCCGATCGGAGCCAAAAAAGCTCCGATCGGAACTTTGGAGCTCCGATCGGAGCTTTTCGGTCGTCGCCGGAGGTCGGTGGTGGTCGCCGGAGGCCGGTGGTGGTCGCCGGAGGTCGGTGGTGGTCGCCGGAGGCCGGTGGTGGTCGCCAGAGTCGGGGTGGTGGTGGTCGCCGGAGTCGGGGTGGTGGTGGTCGCCGGAGCTGTGGTGGCTTAAAGGGTATTTTCGTCTTTTTAGGTCAAACATATGAGAGACACACTTTGGTCAAAGGGGCATTTTCAGGTTTTCAAATTATTTTTGGTCACATGCTTGGCATGTGACCACTTTCCGTCACTTTTAACAGAAAAAATAGACGGAGGCCTCAATTATACACAAAACTCAAAATTCAGGCCCTTAATAATACGTTTTTTCAATTCAGACCCCTTTTGGCAACATGGGCAAACATTCAGGCCCCTATTGTGTTCTTAACCCTAGATATAATATTGAAAATTTTATATATTTTAATCATTAACCTAATTTTTTTAAATGTATAGGTTTTATATTATATTTATATAGTTGGCCGTAGTAAGTTTTTATACTATATATATGTGTAATTTATATAGGTTTATATATTGAGATTATTAATATAATCTATATATATAAATTCTGAAGGAAATATAATAACATAGTGAATGTGGAGCTGAAGGTTTTTCAGTGTCGTAATGCATTGAGCTAAGGGTTTGTTGTCAAACCGATGAACGTGCGACCGATGCGCAATTAAGTCGCTGCAATTTCCAAGCAATGACTGATGAACATATTCATATGTACACTTGCATGCATCTCCAACATTCATGCATTCATCTCGGTAAGGTAATAATTCAATTCATACGTTGATTACAGAAGGTTCTAAGAACGAAGCGTCTTCAATGACTATGGTGCATCCCAAATATATAAAGACATCCATATTAGCATGATGGAAGACACCTGAATGCTCACTCTCTTTCCCTTCCCATAAAAATAGCTGAGACCTGGGTAGCCTGAAGTCAAGCTTACTACTGCCTCTTTTGAAAGTAGCCAAATTTCCTTAAAGTGAAGACCTGATGAACTTACCAGAGTTTGACAAATTGATGGCCACACCTTAATGCACTACTTCTGTTAATGAGGAAACAAGTGATATTTTCCAACCCCGAAACCTGCTTTCAGGTAGAGTGGTTTACTAAATATTATATATAGACATACAATTGTTGTAACAAACAATATCAAACATACAAATGTGGTATAACAAATTCATTGTTACAATCTTGACTATCTTATCTAATCTTATAACTTACCATTTTATCTTATTGACTATTTGTTGTGTGGGTAATGCACCTAGTATATATAAATTAATGTAGTTGGTCGTAGTAAACTTTTATATTATATTTATGTAGTTGCCTGCAATAATTTATTATATTATATACATACATTTATATTTATGTAGACTTATATATTGTATGTATATAATATATATATATATATGGTCATAACAAGTTTTTATATTATATACATATATTTATATTTAAGTGATGTTAGTATGTTTTATATTTATATATTATTTGATTAAATAGAAACGCCTAAGTGGAGAGCTTAGAAGGCTTCAGAATCAAATTAAATAGAAATTTATTTTATATATAAAATTTTAATTCTTTATTTATTTATGTAGATAATTTATTTATTTTAAGTAAAACTAAAATATCAGAAAATATTTTTCTAAATTTATGGTTACAAATTTTTTTATATCTAAATATGTATAACCCTAATTAAATTAGGAAACGTTGACTAAGAAAAATATACATGTGTAACTTAAAGTAAGTTTTATATTATATATATATAAATATATATATAATTTTTATGTAATGTAGGTGTATTTTATATTTATATATTGTTCTATTAAAAATAATAAAATTGCCTACGTGGGGACCTTAGAAGAAGACTTCACAATCCAACTGCATAAATATATTATATAAATCGAAAATTTAATTCTTTATTTCTTTATTTATGTAGAGATAGTTTTTGTATTTTAAGTAGAGCTGAAAATATGATCGAAAAATAATTTCTAAACTTGCAGCTACTCAATATTTTATATCTAAATAGCTAAAAAAATTGAGTTTAGTGTTAAAAAAAAGTTTTAAAAGGTGAAATCGTTGAAATTGAATTTGAGAAATAAAAATAATTTGAATCTTTTTGTAGATATAACACTGAAAATTTATATATTTGAACTATTAATATAAAAAATGAAATATATATGGGCTTTATATTATATGTTTATGTAGTTAGCCTTAGTAATGATTTATATCATATATATTTGATATGTATGCAAGTTTATATTTTGTATTTATTTATATAATATATATTATATTATATTTATGTAATGTAAGTGTATTTTAAATTTATATATTATTTGATTACAAATAGAAACTTCTACGTGGAGACTTTAGAAGTATTCACAATCAAACTCTATAAATATAACATTTTAATAGAAACTTTTAATCCTTTGTTTCTTTATTTATGTAGAAAATTTCTTTATTTTAAGTATATTATAAAATAGGATAAAAAAATATTTTCCAAATTTACATTTACTAAATATTTTATATCTAAATTTGTGGAAATCAAATTAAATTAGGAAACAATAGTTGGGAAAAAAATTATCCGCGTCACTCAGAAAATGCCCGTCAGTCGAATTAATATATTAGAATAGATTATATATTATTATAGATTCGGTAATTAGAAAATTCCTCAGATAATTGGAAAAAACTAAGAAGTTATACAGAAAAGAAAATATATTACAACAGACAAAAGAGTTTGATAGTTCTAATAAGAGGGTGTTTGGATGGATGTAACATGAGATGGAATCACACGTTACGTCCTACATTACATCCAAATAACGTCGTTTGATAAAAAAAATGTAATGTGCATCATAATGTAAAGTTTATTGTTATCCGAGAATAAGTTCAAACTTCATTCACAATAATGTGATATTACATCAAAAAACTGATGTAATGTGAGATTACATCCAAGATTACGAAGTGTTTATCATTTTATTATTATTTATTAAATATATTAAGTATTTTATATGATATTTATATTTTATTATGCTATTATTATTAATATATTTTTAATTTTTTATCCACATCATAACTCATTATTATAATAAATAAATAATGTATATGATGTTCGACAAAATGAGTAAAAAAAATCGTGACTGTTGCGTCCTGGATGAACTGGGTCGTGGGGACGCGTCTGTTCGTATGGTTGAGCGGGTTTTCGGGCTGTAACCCTTCGTCTGAAAGAGGTTTGTGCCACTGACGAGTGTTCGGTTGGGTCCCGGAAAGGTCTGTGTCTCAAAGCACGGTTGTGTCTCAGGGGGGCGTCTGAGTCTCAGAAGGTGGTGGTCTGCACAAGTCCGGATGTCCGGGCGTCGATTCCTGCACAAAGGACCGGTGCTAGCACGAAGAGGGGGGGGGGTGGTGCTAGCGGAGCCCTCTCCGAAGCTTAAGTCACTATAGGGCTAAAAGAGTAATTCTAGAGAGAGAAAATATTTCTAGAGAGAAGTCAGAGCTCAAAATACAAAAGTTGGGCAAATGAGAGGATGTGTGAAAATGGGTGGCCAAAGCCTCCTATTTATAGGCTTCCTTGGGACCGGACCCGGTTTTAAAGCGGTTTGATGACGGTTCAAAAGCAAGCGGTAACCGTCATCCATATTGGCAATGCGCGAACTCGACTTCTCTACACGTAACGGTAATCGCGAAAACGGTAATCGCACAATGCCCGTAATGCAATTCGGACGTCCGGGTTGCTGCAACTCGGAGGTCCTGGTTGCAATGCAATCCGGAGGTCCGGTCCGGACGCGCGTAAATGCGTTATCGGACCGTTTTGACCCTTTGGGGGACGTTTTTCAAGTCGAGGTGTAATTTTGACGTGTTTACGAGGCCCGAAACATAAATACGAACCCGAATTAGACACTTATCCATCACTTGCCCCCGAGTCAAGTAACGGTTTAAAACCTTTCTTGACTCTATTTTTAAGTTAGGATACGCGTCCAATTTGAGCTTGATGCTAACCTTTCGGTTCTGATCGTTGGTTGGACGTAGACATCTTAATTTCGTCCGTCCTTTGATTTTCCGACCAAATGACTTTGTTTCCTGTCATCACGGTTAGTGCAATAGAGAATGCGCATACATAGCGTGCAAGTATGGCTACCGTTAGGGATATAAGCAATTAGCAATACATCATGTGAACATGCCTTTATCAACATGCATGCACAAGTAACGGTCATGGCAAGATCGTAATTACGTGATGCAAGAGATATAATCCGTACACTTCTAAAACGACTTAGCGATTATCAAATCATGAATCATGCGATATGAAAACATACGCCCAGAATGTCGGGTTTGATACGTGCAATATCAAAATAATCACGTACGTAGGAGTAGATATTTAGAAGAGAGGGTGGAGTATACCGTAAGTGTTTAGGCGTGAGTGTAGATGAATTACTCATTTAATCCTTATCATCAAGGCATCTTTTGGGATATGTAATTACACAAATCCCCAATCATTCTTCCAGCACTTTGGGAATTCATCATTCCTTCTTCTTTGCAGGTAATCCCTTCATCATTTCAAGAAATTATTTGTGTGTTCATAGTTTCTTCACCGTCGTAAAGCTTAGGCGTATCCCGAAAGTTTCGTGCTTGATCCTTAACTTGTTTTCAGAAATTGACACCACCAATCGACTCAGATTGTCACGAGGATTCCAGCGCCGCCTTCGGAACCACCAGACGATGCCGGACGCGCCCTCACGCGCCGCCGCGTGAACTCCGCCCTGCCGGCGCGTGTAACCCACGCGCCGCCTTCCCGTGCTCCGTTCGTCGCGGTCCTTACCTTTCTGAAATCGTCTCGACGAGGGGAGTCCATTGTGATACTTTTCGTCACGTTTTGAGGTAATCTGGAAACTCGATTTTACAGGACAGCTTCGACTTGATTTCGAATGTCGCCGTATTGTTGTTCGTTTGAGCTATTTGTCGTTGTTGTCGTATGGAACTGCTTATTGGTGCTTGTACGTCGAATAATTGCTGATTGGTTGCCGTTATTATCGTCGTTAGTTCATGCCTTAGACGATTTTTCACTTCCGTGGATAATTGAGGTAGAATTCCCCGATTGGACATATTGCCCCCGTGTCTTTGTGTAGAGGCTTTTTGGTCGGTATGCGTAGTTTTTTCCCTTGGCGGGTTTTTTGGTTGACGGGGATTGCCAAACAACTTTAGGAATAATCGTTTGTTGTTTTGACGCCTTAGAAAAATATTTTTCCTAAGTGTTGCCGCGTTTGATCCTCGCGGTTCGTCGCGTTAGTCCCACCGTTTGCACGATAGCCTCTTAAGACGTTAGTCTCTTTTATTCCACGTACCAGGAGAGGCGTGCCATTGCTGATAAAGCTGCCACTTTGTCCAAGGAGCTTGAGGAAGCTAAGGACGAAGTGCGCCGTCTTTCGTTGAAGAAGACGGATTTTGATGCTCGTTATGATTCTGATCATGCCAGCCTTGTTCAGCTTGAATCTGAGAACACTGCCATTGAGAAGGCAATTTCTGACAACGCGGGCAAGCACAAAGTTGCCTGTCGGAAAGTGCGCGAAGATGAAATGAAGGCTGGCATTGAAGAGGGACTTAGCAAGTTCCCTTCTACTCCTGGATTTGACAGCGCGGTTACTGCTGCTGCTACGGCGAAGGCCGCTCCTATGCTCAGCGAGTTTGCTGAGGACTTTGTTCGTAGGGTGAGCATTCTTGCTCCTATCTTTCCTTTCGACAATTTAGGGCCGTATGCGGAGTTTGCTGTTGGGAAAGTTGCCGAGCTCCGTCGTTTGGATACTGCAACATCTCAGTTTGCATTTTTGTTTGGAGAAGACGGTGGCGGCACTAATGTGCAACTTCTGCTTGTTCCGCCCAGTCCTGTCAGGGATGATGGCATTCTTTGATCTGTGCCATCTTTTCGATATGTTGAACTCGTTTATGAGTCTGCTTGCCCCCGGCTTCTATGTTTAGAAACTTGTTGGAGTTGTTCCTTGATTGTTGCTTGTGACTTGTTCGCTTTGAACTACGTCGTTTGAACTTGCTTTATACATAGCAGTTTGCATGATAACTTGTTAGTAATATTTCATACCGTTATCACTTACTGTGTTTATTGAACGTGGATGACTAGTAACGTAGACGTAGTCCCCGCAATCGTGACTGATAGCCACTTTTGATTCAAGATTGTTTGCATGATGCGTTATGTATGTTGCTCGTCTTTCCTGCATAGCTTGTCGCTATATATGTTGAAACCTGTCAAGTGATTCGCGTATAGCGACTTAACAAGTATTATGTTTGAAATGTGTTATCTTGTCTTGGGCAAGATACTAGTTTATACCGTCTCTTAGTTCCACTCTAAGGCGACGTTGTATAAGACTCGACTTGTAAATTTTATGAGTTTTAAACAGGGTGCGCACCTGCCAGCGTGCATCAACCCGCGTTGGGGAAGCATACGTAAAAACATTTTGGTTTTTAAAGAAGTATTTTGTGAACCCTAAAAAGCTTGTTGATAAAATATTTGGAAAGGTGTTTGATACATAAAATATTTGACAAAATATTTGTTAAAATACTTGTGATACATGATTCCTGCATCCAGGGACCATGTAACACTTTTTGAAAGTATGAATTGTGATGCATGTTTTCTGCGTCCAGGAACCATGTAACACGGTTTTAAAATCTGTAGTACGGAATTGTCATCTAACAAGAGGACTTTTGCCGTATAGAGTGAACCCTAAACAGGAATTCGTAATATGAGATTGTTTTCTAACAAGAGGACATTCGCCATGAAGGGTGAACCCTAAACAGGAATTCGTAATATGGGATTGTCATCTAACAAGAGGACATTCGCCATGAAGGGTGAACCCTAAACAGGAATTCGTGATATGGGATTGTCATCTAACAAGAGGACATTCGTCATGAAGGGTGAACCCTAAACAGGAATTCGTAATATGGGATTGTCATCTAACAAGAGGACATTCGCCATGAAGGGTGAACCCTAAACAGGAATTCGTAATATGGGATTGTCATGTAACAATAGGACATTCGCTATGAAGGGTGAACCCTAAACAGGAATTCGTAATATGGGATTGTCATCTAACAAGAGGACATTCGCCATGAAGGGTGAACCCTAAACAGGAACTCGTACTTGTTGAAGCGTGGGGTCATTGTCTAACAAGAGAACTTCCGCCACTTATGGGGTGACCAGTCCCGTATTGTATTTGCCTATCATGTTCTGAATCCAGGGAATGGCTATGAACATGAGGATTTGCCTCTAACAAGAGATGTCACAGCATGTCATTTTTTAGAAGTAAACACGGGGTTTGTCTTTACAAAAAGGATACCTCAACATGTTACCTTTGATAGTAGGTCTTGGTGTTAATCCAAGATTTTACTTGTAGTTAACGCCATTAGCATAGTTGTCATTTTGATAGTAGACCTTGATGTTATTCCAAGGAATTGCTTGTAGATGACGCCTCTTGAATAGTCGACATTTTGATAGATAATCCGCAGGTTGTTATTGCGGCTTATAAGTTGATTGTGCACATAGCGTAATGGCTTTGTGTTGTCGGCACCTTCTTGAGATAGATGCCAATGGAGAAATAAACTCTTTGTTGGTGTAGATATGCAAATATCACCCATTATGTGTATTTGCAGCATGCTGTCTTTGAAAATATATTGGGCTTAACTCCAAGTTTTTGATTCTATGATGACGCCTTTTGATGTAGTCACCAATATGAGTAAATTGTTGTTGATGATAAGCGTTGTCATAACGCGTAATAGATTTTTGCTTGCACATGGCATAATATCTTGGATTATTGTTGTAGATAATAAGCGCGTAGTTTAGTTGCTTCGCGTTTAATCCAAAAATAGCGTGCAAGACATAGATGTGTACCTACAAATGTAGATTGACTTTATTAGATACTTGCGCGTATTTACATTGTTTTTTCGAGAAGGCGTCAACCGATCATTCCTTCTTAAAACATGTAAATGCGATTATACTAGAAACAGTTGGAATAGAAATGCGCAAAGTAATTTGAAAGATAGTTATTTCTCCCGTTTCATTATGGCTGGTTTGATGACGATGTCGCGGAGTCGGTTGCAACAAATCGCCTTAATGCACCTAGCGCGATGCATTCTTCAATCTTCCACCTTAGTGGTAGACACATGTTTGTGTTGTGCCCCCAAGTTTTGTGGTACTTGCACCATTCCCTAATGTTGTTGCCCAAGAAAGCTGTCTTTGGAACAAGTGGACTTGGGAGCTTGTTTTCAAGTAGGTTGACGTAAATGTCTTCAGCAACCGTGTTTAGCGGTGTGAAGATGTTGTCGATATCGATGCTTGCGCCTTCCTGTTTGTTCGTTTTTGCTCGAACTCCTTTGTCCCAACTGAGGGGTGTACCCCACCTCAGTTCTTGTTCGCACAAGTCTGCTGTCTCAAGCTTATCCTTTAGATCTGCCATGGTTTTTGTTGTTCGCCATCCATGAGTTCGTTCGAAGAGAAGGAAAGATCTGGCGTTCATGTTTGCATAGAACACGCTTATCACTTCTTCTCTTGTTGCTTTCGCCGAGGAGGCGTTAGAGGCTAATCTGATGAAGTAGTCCATGATTGGCTCACCTTCTCCCTGCTTGACGAGCCATATCTGGTGCCATGGTGAATACTTGATGTATTCTTGTGGCTTCCAAACTGTAACAGCTTGTTCCACCACTTGCTCCTTTCTTTCATCAACAACTTTCTGCCTTTTGAAAGAATTTATCATTGCCACATGGAATTGGTGCTTTGCTCTCAAGGCATTGACGTAACAACGTCTTGCGGTTATCTGGTCGCCTAGAACTTCCCCAATCCCATGGTCCGTAGGGAACTTCATCTTTTGGTGGACAGTGGAGGGTACGATCACGTAAGGGTTGATCGTTGTTCGTCCCAAAATTCCGTTATAGGCCCCAAGAGATTCTACAACGACGAAAGTGACGTTGACATGCAATGCTCTCCACCCTTGGCCAAGGATGACAAGAAGCGTGATTGTACCCAGGGGGTGTGTAGCTGCTCCGGTGAAGCTGACTAGCGAGAAGGTTCCCAGAGTCAAGTCTTTGGCAGATCTTCCCAGTTGCTCTAGGACTTTGACATGTAGAATGTCAGCGGAGCTTCCACCATCGACGAGGATTCTTTTCACACCGTATCCGTCAATGTCCATGGTTATGACTAAAGCGTCATCGTGAGCGTAAACGATATGCTTTAAGTCTTCCCTGGAAAATTGGATGACCGCGTCTTCTTGCTCCGGTTGCTTGCGCTTTCCGTATTTCGGCAATGTTGCTGCTTGGGATGCATAAATGTCCCGAGCATTAGACACTTGTCCTCCGGCGGCAGGTCCTCCGTGTATGACGTTGATTACGCCTCGCTTAGCTGGCGGAGGGTTGTCATTGACCTTCTCTTTTCCCTTGTTTCCTCTTTTTGATGACTCTGCTTGAGCCTTTTTCGGGGGGTTGTCGCCTTGATCGACAAATTGCTTCAACTCGCCTTTGAGGACGAAGTTGTTAATGCGGAAGCGTAGACTGAAACAGCTGTCCGTCTCGTGGCCGAAGACCTCGTGGTTTTCACACCACTTGTCCTTGTCTCTCCCCAGCGGTGAAATTGTTTGGCTCTTTCCACATGTTCGCATCCTTCATCTCTCTCAATATTACGGACAGCGGGGCATTCAAAGGAATGCAGACAGCAATATTTACTTCTTTTGGCTTCTGAAAATCTCCTTGAAAAGGTCTTTTCGGCCGAGGTTGCCAATTTCTTCCTTATTGACCACTTGAGTGTGGTTTTGGTTGGTTCTGCTTTGGATTTTCTTTTGCCTTTGCCGCAGAGATTTTTGCCATGTTCTAGCTTCTGAACCTTTCGAGGTCCACGTATTCTTTAACTCTTGCGGCTAACTCCTCCATGGTTTCGGCTGGGCGCTTTGCCATCTTTTCTGCTAGGGCATAGCCTCTTCGTTCTAGGTTTCGAATGAACGCTCGAACAATCTCTCCTTCCGTCAGGTTCCCCTGAATATCAGAGATATTCTGATTGAAGCGGACGTAGTAGTCGGCGAGAGATTCTTCGTTTTGTTGTTGGACGTCGTCCAGAGCATTTGACCCCTTCAGCAATGTGCGCTCGCCTATGTATCGTTGGATGAATTTAGCCTTCAGGTCCGCCCATGAAGTAATGCTTCCGCATGGCAGCGAGAAGAACCAGTGTGCTGCAGTCCCGGCAAGAGTTTGTGAAAACGTCATTGCGAAGTGGTGTGGGTTCTTCGTTCTGCCTAACAGAGAGGCCTCGTGCTTTTGCACGTGTTCCACTGGATCTCCTTTTTCACGATAGAGGTCTCCTCCAATTCTGTACAGTGCGTCTGGGACGCGACTGTTCACAAGGTGGTCCGCGAACGGATGTGACGCCCTTTCTTCAAGTGCGTGCATACCCTTCATATTTGCTTCCTTCATCTTCTTCTCCACCATTTCTTCTAACATCTCGGCAGTAAATCCTTTTACAGGTTCACCGTAACCTGTTGAAGGATTTTGCCGACCATTGTTGTGGTAGATGTCAGATTGATCTCTGCTTGTGGCCTGGAAGAGATCATCCCTCGTTGGCTGCTGTGGGTGGTAGAATGGGGGCTGCCTTTCATTCCTCCAATGACGGGCTCATTGGGAAGGAGTGTATGACCGTGCAGCTTCATATCTTGTGTGTTGGTTTCTGCCCTGGAAAGGATTGCCGAAGCGAGTAGTGTTTTACGACACCTCTCTTGCTGGCGCGGCGTACTCTTGGTTGGTCGGAGGTGGCTGAACCGCATATCCTTGGTTTTTTAGAGACTCGCGGAATGCGAGTAGCTCTTCCAACGCAGCCATCATCGCTGGAGTAATGGTGGGCATTGGGTTTGCTCCCGTTCTTTGTTCGCCTTGCGGCATTTCCGTCTGGGATTCATCTTCATGCACCTCTGGCTCGAAACCAGGTGGAGCTGCGTGATGTTTGTCCCTTGGCTCTTTGTGCTGTGCGTCGGGCACATTGTCAGTCGGCATGGACGAAGCTACGGAAGTAGCTCTTGGAATGTGGGAGGGTCCCGACTGGATCCCAGCTGGCACTTGGCCTCCTGTTCTTTTGTTTGCCGGGGACTTCTTGGGACGCCCAGGCCTTTTCCTCGGGTTTTTAACCTCTTCATGAGGGTTGTGATCACTCGTCATGATTTTGCGGTACGATAGCTTCTTGTTCGAATCACGTAGACGACGCCAATGTTGCGTCCTGGATGAACTGGGTCGTGGGGACGCGTCTGTTCGTATGGTTGAGCGGGTTTTCGGGCTGTAACCCTTCGTCTGAAAGAGGTTTGTGCCACTGACGAGTGTTCGGTTGGGTCCCGGAAAGGTCTGTGTCTCAAAGCACGGTTGTGTCTCAGGGGGGCGTCTGAGTCTCAGAAGGCGGTGGTCTGCACAAGTCCGGACGTCCGGGCGTCGATTCCTGCACAAAGGACCGGTACTAGCACGAAGAGGGGGGGGGGGTGGTGCTAGCGGAGCCCTCTCCGAAGCTTAAGTCACTATAGGGCTAAAAGAGTAATACTAGAGATAGAAAATATTTCTAGAGAGAAGTCAGAGCTCAAAATACCAAAGTTGGGCAAATGAGAGAATGTGTGAAAATGGGTGGCCAAGGCCTCCTATTTATAGGCTTCCTTGGGACCGGACCCGGTTTTAAAGCGGTTTGATGACGGTTCAAAAGCAAGCGGTAACCGTCATCCATATTGGCAATGCGCGAACTCGACTTCTCTACACGTAACGGTAATCGCACAATGCCCGTAATGCAATCCGGAGGTCCGGTCCGGACGCGTGTAAATGCGTTTCCGGACCGTTTTGACCCTTTGGGAGACGTTTTTCAAGTCGAGGTGTAATTTTGACGTGTTTACGAGGCCCGAAACATAAATACGAACCCGAATTGGACACTTATCCATCAGTGACATTCTTTTTTTATGAAAATATCTTATAAAATTATACATAGTGTTTCAATGAATATAATTTTAATAGCTATGTGAATTTATCTTTAATATTTTGTTTTTATAGTTCATTATAGACTATACATATTAACACAAAATATAAAGTTTAAGAAGTAAGTTGTTCTCAAAATAAAATATTTGTTTGAAACTTAATAAAATATAAAGTTTAAGAAGAAGTCTGTTGAATCTTATCATATTAAGATATATTATAATCTTATATATCAATATAATAATAATAATAATAATAAAGTCACACTACAAAACACACAAAACACACAAAACACTATAATCTAATATTATACTTTATATTAAAGCACAAATAAATACTACAATCTAACATTACATTACGTAGCTCACTTTACTTATAATATCACATTTCAAGTAGTTTTATATTACATCCATCTTAATTATGGTGGAAAATGTTGCAATTGTTGTTATTTTGGGTGGTCATTTTGGTTATTGATGAAGTCGCATGTAGAAAAGTTTATAAACATATATATAGCTAGTGAAAAAGTATGGTCATCAATTAATCAACCAAAAAAAAATAAAAATAAAAAGAAATCAATCAACCAATCTGGCGGAAGTTGCGTTGCTTCTTATTATATTGCCGTTCTTCGTAACAAATATTGGTACTTGAGTCTTGACCTCCGATATTAACAAACCCAACCACAGGAGTTATGTATGGACGATATGAAATTAAAATTTTGGTGGGTGTAGGTGGTCTAAGACTAAATGTGCACCTCTCTCTCTCTCTCTCTCTCGCTAATTGTTTTGACCCTTGATTAGCGGAGATTTTATCCTTTGACAGCACTAGTGTTTTCATGTGGGGCTCGTTTTCTTCGAGACTCTAATCTAACTCGATTTTTGAAAAACTGAAAGAAATATATATTTGTTTTTAAAAAGAAAAAAAAAAGGTAAAAGACAACAACGTTGATGAAGAATATCAAAAGCTAGCATAGTGATAGAGTATCCAAAGACTAATAGGTTTGAGGCTAAACTAAAAACAAAGTCAATTTATGAACTTGTTGCTTATTTACTTTTGATAGACAAGCTTCTTCCATGACAAAATCAAATTTTGATAGTCAAAAATAATTTTGACTGTGTGATTAGTATCTTTTGGGTATTTGTTGCTCTATAATGTTGATACCCATATTTGGGTATCAGAATTTTTTATCCAATTAAATTATGTCTATGTCAGACCTAAATCTAACTTACGGCGGATAACGTTTTGAAAACGTGCGAATTTTGAAAAGAGTCGCCACTAGTTAATTAAGGCTAACTAGAATCCTACATTACCTAAGCGAATAACAAATTACACACCTAGGTATAAAATCAGTCTACGATCAGAAATACGAGTTCGGGGGTTCTATTACGAATTAAAACTCATGGAATTAATCACGCCATTTCGGTACTCAATTCGCGAATTTGCCAATTTTTTTGTTTATACATATATTACACTAAATTAATCCAACAATGTCAAAATTAATCAAATTTCAACATACGAAAAGATATTACTAAATATAATCTCAAATCTAACAATTAATTATATCCTACAATTCCTCTTAAAAATGAAGTCTAAAATACTAAAAAATCTTTTAACATGCTATCAAATTAAAATTAATCACTTTAAATTAAATTACTAATTAAATTTTACCAATCACATTATAAACTATTAATTAAATCTAACTAATTACATTTAAATTATTAATTAATTGTAATATAATAATAATAATATAAAACAGAAAATATAATAACAAAATATTAATAATAAACTGTTAATTAAAAAAAAAAAAAAAACAGAAACGGGATTACCTGGTGCCGGCGATGGGAGCTGTGGCCGGAGTTGTGGCCAGAGCTGCTGCTTGCCGTGGAGGCCGCGGCAGCGTGTGGGGACGGCGGCGGACACTCCGGCGGGGTCGACAGAAGGATGCGGCGGCGACACGGGTGGCGACACGGGCGACGGACGGCGGTCAGTGATGGATCTGGAAACTCCGGCACGGTCGCAGCAGATGCAGGTCTGGCGGGAATCAGGTGGTCCGACGCGTCGTGGTGGTGGGCGGTCGGTGCGGGGCGGCGAGGTGGTGGCGGCGGGCCGGGTGGCCGGAGGTTGAGCAGCTACAGCCGGCAGGAAGACCAGAGACGGGAGGAGAAAAGAAAAAAAAGTTTTTTTTTTTTTTTTTTAAAATAAAGCACAAAAGGACAAAATTCGCACGGATCCCAAGAAAAGTAGTCTATTATTTTCTGATGTGTTTTTTCTATGTCCCCTTTACAATGTAAACTAGACCCCTATTTATACTAAAAACATAGCCTAGATTACAGATAAAATTCAAATAAAAAATGCTAACAGATAATTATTCTAGAGAATATTCCTAAGGATATTTATCTTTACAGATAATTATTTTTTGAATAAAAAATAATATCTGGAGATAAATATCTTACAAATAATTTTCTAAAATAAAAAAACTAATTATTATATATATATATATTTAAAAAATTCCGAAAAATATTAAATAAATTCGAAATAATTTAAAATATATTTTATAATAATTTCCTAATGTGCCCTTGAGAATTTTTGGAGACTTTGTGGCTTGACGCGTCCGGAATTTGACGTATCATGTGTAACGTCGTTACATCCGGGTCAAAATCGATTGTTTACAGTTTGCCCCTCTTTGGACAGACTTCCGTAGAACGTGTTCGAAGGGGTTTGTCCAAAGACGAGGAAACACTGATTTTGACCAGAAAGTATATTCTCTTCCAATTCTTCAAAGACTTCAAGGTGGCTCATATGCTTATTCTGGTGCGGAAAGATAAAACCTCTGTCGGCGGGACGCCTGTTGGCGGTGCCTCCATTAGCGATGCAGAAAGTAAAGCCTCCAGTGGCGTGCGGGAAAGTAAAGCCTCCAGTGGCGTGCGGGAAAGTAAAGCCTCCAGTGGCGTGCAGAAAAGTAAAAACCTCAATCGACGATGCCTCCAGTGGCGTACGACAAGGAAAAGCCTCTAGTGGCAGTGCGGAAAGTAAAGCCTCCAGTGGCGTGCGGAAAAGTAATGCCTCTAGTGGCGTGCGGGAAAGTAAAGCCTCCAGTGGCGTGCGGGAAAGTAAAGCCTCCAGTGGCGTGCAGAAGAGTAAAGCCTCCAGTGGCGTGCGGAAAAGTAAAGCCTCCAGTGGCGTGCGAAAAAGTAAAGCCTCTAGTGGCGTGCGGAAAAGTAAAGCCTCCAGTGGCGTGCAGAAAAGTAAAGCCTCCAGTGGCGTGCAGAAAAGAAAAACCTCGATCGACGATGCCTCCAGTGGCGTGCGACAAGGAAAAGCCTCCAGTGGCGTGCAGAAAAGTAAAGCCTCCAGTGGCGTGCGGAAAAGTGAAGCTTCCAGTGGCGTGCAGAAAAGAAAAACCTTGATCGACGATGCCTCCAGTGGCGTGCGACAAGGGAAAAGTCTTCAGTGGCGTACAGTAAGGTAAAAACCTCGATCGACGATGCCTCCAGTGGGGTGCGATAAGGAAAAGCCTCTAGTGGCGGTGCAGAAAGTAAAACCTCATATGTCTGAGAAATGCCTCTAGTGGCGTCCGATGGAGAAGAGCCTTTAGTGGCGTGTGTCGGAGAAATGCCTCTAGTGGTGTCCGTTTGGAGAAGAGCCTCTAGTGGCGTCCGTTGGAGAAGAGCCTCTAGTGGCATATGTCGGAGGAATGCCTCTAGTGGCGTCCGTTAGATAAGGCCTCGAGTGGCTTGACGACTTGAATGCATGTCCCTAATTTTTGCCCAAACTGCGCATGACGCGACAACTTAGCGGGATCTTTTTCTTTTCTTTTTTATCTCTCATATTCTCTCCTTTTGCCACGGTCAGAATTTTAGACCGTGCCCCTCGGTTTTCCTAATTTTGCATGGATTGCCCCTTGGGGTTTTCATTCCATCGGAATTTTATTTTCTCTACTTTTGCCATGATTGCAATTTCTGAATTCGCTATCATGCCCCTCATTTCCTAATTTCGCCTAGGCTGCCCTTTCGGGTTTTCAACCTAACGAAAGCGCTCTTTTTTTTTTGGTAGCCGATTAAACGGTGGCTGTGACCCGTAATTTATTTCCTGTCTCGATGCGAGAGTATTTGTAGCCATTTGGAGGGTGGTTGTGACCCTTTTCTCACCGTCTTCAATGTCGCGAGAGCTCTTTTGATTTGTAGCCATTTGGAGGATGGCTGTGGCCCTTTCATTTATTTCCATCGTCGATGTTCCGGGAGTGCTCTTTCGATTTGTAGCCGTTTTAAGGGTGGCTGTGGCCCTTTCAAATGATTTCCCGGCCTCATAAGATTCACGAGAATACTCTTTATATGCAGCCATTTTGGGGGTGGCTATGGCCCTTTCAACAATCTCCCATCCTCTCAGGATTCGAGGAACACTCTTTGTAGGTAGCCATTTTAGGGGTGGCTGTGGCCCTTTATTTTGTAGTCGTTTTAGGGACGACTGTGACCCTTTTTATTTTCCCGCCCTCACAGGATTCGCGGGGTCACTCTTTTATCTTTAGCCGTTTGGAGGGTGGCTGTGGCCCTTTCCTTATTCTCCGCTTTTGATGTTGCGGGAGCGCTCTTTATATGTAACCATTTGAAGGGTGGTTGTGGCCCTTTCAAAAATTCACCCGCCCTCTCAGGGTTCGCGGGGATCGCTCTTTATATGTAGTCATTTGAAGGGTGACCGTGGCCCTTTTCATCCCGCTTTTGATGTTGCAGGAGCTCTTTGTAGCCGTTTTAAGGGTGGCTGTGGCCCTTTGAATTGATTTCCCAGTCTCACAAGATTCATGGGAATACCCTTTATATGTAGTCATTTGAAGGGTGACTGTGGCCCTTTTTATTCGTAGTTGATTTAGGGACAACTGTGACCCTTTTATTTCTTCACTGCTCTCACAATATTAGCACAAACACTCTCTTCATTTTCCTGTAGCCGATTAAAGGGCGGCTGTGACCCTAAAGAAAACTGAGTTTTTTTTTTTGCTCTTCTCTTCTTCTTCTTCTCTCAAATGCTTTTTCATTAGCACGGTCGATCTTCATGGAATCTCGATCTTTTTTAATAGGAAGATCTCTGAATGTCTTCTATCTTCAACCATGCTTGATCTTAACAAGAATGCCCCACGGCTACATCTGACTGGTTCATAATTAGTCGCATGCTGGACCAATGGCCTGATATGGATGGTGTTGAGTTTGGCACAGTAGTCCGCAAATGGTAAACTCAGGCATAGATATCGTCCAAGCTATCTGGGATAACTGGCATAAGAATGGTCGGCAAGCGAAGGGCCGTACATGAGATGTGCTCTTCAGGAGTTTTTATTTGGATGATTATCCAAGCTGCACAATGAGTAAGGAAAAACTCAAATTTCGAGGATGTTGCGTCCTAGATGAACTGGGTCGTGGGGACGCGTCTGTCTGAATGGTTGAGCGGGTTTTCGTGCTGTAACCCTTCGTCTGAAAGAGGTTTGTGCCACTGACGAGTGTTCGGTTGAGTCTTCAGAAAGGTCTGTGTCTCAAAAGGCGGTTGTGTCTCAGGAGGCGTCTGAGTCTCAAAAGGCGGTGGTCTGTGCACAAGTCCGAACGTCTGGGGCGCCGGTTCCTGCACGAAGGGCCAGTACTAGCACGGAGAGGGGGGGAGTGGTGCTAGTGGAGCCCTCTCCGATGCTTAAGTCACTATAGGGCTAAAAAGGTAATTCTAGAGAGAGAAAGTATTTCTAGAGAGAAGTCAGAGCTCAAAATACCAAAGTTGGGCAAATGAGAGGATGTGTGAAAATGGGTGGCCAAGGCCTCCTATTTATAGGCTTCCTTGGGACCGGACCCGGTTGTAAAGCGGTTTGACGACGGTTCAAAAGCAAGCGGTAACCGTCATCAACATTGGCAATGTGCGAACTTGACTTCTCTACACGTAACGGTAATCGCGTAATCGGTAATCGCGCAATACCCGTAGTGCAATCCGAACGTCCGGGTTGTTTGCAACCCGGACCTCCGGATGCGCGTAACGCGCTTCCAGACCGTTTTGACCCTTTGGAAGACTTTTTTCAAGTCGTGATGTAATTTTGACGTGTTTACGAGGCCCGAAATATAAATACGAACCCGAATTGGACACATATCCATCACTTGCCCCCGAGTCAAGTAACGGTTAAAAACCTTTCTTGACTCTATTTTTAAGTTAGGATACGCGTCCAATTTGAGCTTGACGCTAACCTTCCGGTTTTGGTCGTTGGTTGGACGTATAAGTCTTGGTTTCGTCCGTCCTTTGATTTTCTGACTGAGTGACTTTATTTCCTGTCATCACGGTTAGTTCAATAGAGAACGCGTATATGTAGTGTGCGAACATGATTACCGCTAGGGATATAACCAATTAGTAATATATCATGCGGACATGCTTCCATCAACATGCATGCACAAGTAACGGTCATGGCAAGAACGTAATTACGTGATGCAAGAAATATAATCCGTATACTTCTAAAACGACTTAGTGATTATCAAATCATGAATCATGCGGTATGAAAACACACGTGTAGAATGACGGGTTTGATACGCGCAATACCAAAATAATCATGTATGTAGGAGTAAATACTTAGAAGAGGGTGGAGTATACCGTAAGTACTTAGGCGTGGATGTAGATGAATTACTCCTTTAATCCTTATCACCAATGAATCTTTTGGGATATGTAATTACACAAATCCCCAATCATTCTTCCAGCTCTTTGGGAATTCATTTGCCTTCTTCTTTGCAGGTAATTACTCCACCATTTCTAGAAATCATTTGTGTGTTCATAGTTTCTTCACCGTCGTAAACCTTAGGTGCATCCCGAAAGTTTCGTGTTTGATTCTTGACTTGTTTTCAGAAATTGACACCACCAATCGACTCAGATTGCCACGAGGATTCCAGCGCCGCCTTCGGAATCACCAGACGACGCCGGACGCACCCTCACGCGCCGTCGCGTGAGCTTCGCCCTGCCGGCGCGTGTAACCCACGCGCCGCCTTCCCGTGCTCCGTTCGCCGCGGTCCTTACCTTTCTGAAATTGTCTCGACGAGTGGAGTCCATTGTGATACTTTTCGTCACATTTAAAGGTAATCTGAAAACTCGATTTTACAGGACAGCTTCGACTTGATTTTGAATGTTGCCGTATTGTTGTCCATTTGGACTATTTGTCGTTGTTGTCGTATAGAACTGTTCATTGGTGTTTGTATGTTGAATAGTTGCTGGTTGGTTGTTGTTGCTATCATTGTCGGTTCATGCCTTAGACGATTTTTCACTTCCGTGGATAGTTGTGGCAAAATTCCCCGATTGGGCATATTGCCCCCATGTCTTCGCGTAGAGGCTTTTTGGTCGGTATGCGTAGTTTTTTCCCTTGACGGGTTTTTTGGTTGACGGGAATTGCCAAACGTCTTTGGGAGTAGCCGTTTGTTGTCTTGATGCCTTAGAAAAATATTTTTCCTAAGTGTTGCCGCGTTTGATCCTCGCGGTTCGTCACGTTAGTCCCACCGTTTTCATGATAGCCTCTTAAGATGTTGGTCCCTTTTACTGCACGTACCAACTTTGCTATGCGCGTTGACTTTGGCTACGCGCGTTGACTTGGCTATGTGCGTTGACTTTTGCTACGCGCGTTGACTTTTGATATGCACGTTGACTTTTGTTATGCGCGTTGACTTCTGCTTGGTTCTTGCAGATTGTGTAGTCGTAGTAACCTCTTGCGGAACTCCCTTCCTTTTGATCGAGTTGTCTCTATGAGTAAGTCCACCACTCCTCTATCGCAGACTCCTTCTAATTCTGACATTGAGGATGACTTGGAGGTAGACTTGGTTTTACCAGTAGATAGTGTTTTGGACACCGATGAGGGTGTAGCTGCTGAGCCTTTTGTTGGGGCATCTCCTGTCGAAGAGACAGAGGTGTTGGTTAGGTACTACACTAACCGCTTGGATAGATCCTTGTTTACCCTTTATGCGAGTGCTTCCGGACTTGATCCTTGTGCCGAGGCCATTTACCCTTTTGACGCACTCCGTGAGAGTAGTTTAGGGGATGCTACTCCTCAACCTGTAGATTTGTCCGTCGTGTATACATCTCACGTTAGGGAGGATTTGCGGTTTCCCTATTGCTCTGATTTGATTGAGCTCTGTAGCGATTATGGGATTTCCCCTTTAGATCTTGCGCCCAACGGGATTCGGGTATGGACTTGTTTTAGAGTGCTGCTTCACAAGCAGTCCTGGCATTACTCTCCCACCCTCTTTCGCTGCTTTTATCAGCTTAAGAGTCCGGACTCTGCGGGATTGTGCAGTGTGAAAGTTCGCTGGCCGAACTTGGAAAGTGATGGTTTTGAGGAACTTGGTCTTGGTGAAGCCAAGTGGGATTCTAGTTACCGATTGGTCGCCGCCGCGGATCGGTCTGCCGATCATTGGAGGCACCATTACTTTTTTTCTCATGATGCGGGTACGACTTGGGATGTCGAGTATATTCGGAAATCTGATCCCGCGCCTGCTTTTCGGGAACTCTCCTTGCCGGATAGGGAGGTGATAAAGCAGATATATCACTGTCAGCAATCGCGCGACTTTACTTGTTCGCTGCGCGCATCTGATCAGGAGTTGGTCGATGTTGGGATTCATGTTCTCCCTTTTGCAGCTTCGGTATGTTAATCATTTTTATAAATTTTTACCGTGTTGCACTGTAGGTTGGTTTGACGGAAAAAGCTCGTCTTTTCAGACGGCAGCCGCTCGCAAGATTGCTTCTAGCGGAAGGATTGTTCCACCTCTTGCTTCTGGAGCATCGGCGGCTTCCGGACATGGAAAAGGTAGACGGTTTGAATAAACAATCTTCCTTGTGTACTTTCTTAGTTGGGTTGTAACTTTGTGCGTTACTTGCAGGCCGCAAGACGCTTGTTACTGATCGCGTTGTTGCCGTTCCTGATTCTACCAAACGGTCCACCACTGGGACGCGTTCTTTGAGCAGTTCGAAGCGTCCGAAGACTACTGTGACCGTTCCTACTCCTTCCTGTCATAAAGGGAAGGAAGTTGGCGGTTGCGAGGATGCGTTGTCTGCCCCCCGCTCGAAGGAGCGGTCCGAGGTGGAACGTGCTCTTCCTTCTGGTATAAGCTGAACACTTGATTGTGTGCTTTTGTGCGCTTTGTTTTTGGCTTTTGTATAACTCTAGTTGGTTTGCATGTAGTGCTCCCGCCACTTGGACGTTCGGATCTGCTTCGTCCTTTGGAAGGTGATATTACGGATGATAAGTGGATGCCATATGTGACAGGAGATCTCACTTTTCCCAAGAGCTCCCTGCTGAGCATGCCGAAAGTTGGTGTGCACGTTCTTCATCGATCTATTCCTCCTGATGATCGACTTGTTCGGACCTCGAGTGACGAGGAGGCGCGAACCTTTGTTGAGAGATCACTATCTGGATTCACTCCAGTGAGTATCTTTCTTCGCTTTGCTATGTTCGTTGTTCCCGAACATGTATGTTTATTGTCTTTTTGTTTTCAGGTTGTTTCTGATATGGTGCACATGGCCTCCTTCATGTTGGAGCTTGTCCAGGAGAAGCGTGCCATTGCTGATAAAGCTGCCGCTGTGTCTAGGGAGCTTAAGGAAGCTAAGGATGAAGTGCGCCGTCTTTCTTTGAAGAAGACGGATTTTGATGCCCGTTATGATTCTGATCATGCCCGCCTTGTTCAGCTTGAATCTGAGAATGCTGCCATTGAGAAGTCAATTTCTGACAATGCGGGAAAGCACAAAGTTGCCTGGCGGAAAGTGCGCGAAGAGTAAATGAAGGCCGGCATTGAAGAAGGACTTGGAAAGTTCCCTTCTACTTCTGGATTTGACAGCGTGGTTACTGCTGCTGCTACGGCGAAGGCCGCTCCTATGCTCAGCGAGTTTGCTGAGGATTTTGTTCGTAAGGTGAGCATTCTTGCTCCTGGCTTTCCTTTTGACAAGTTAGGGCCGTATGCGGAGTTTGCTGTTGGGCAAGTTGCTGAGCTCCGTCGTTTGGATACTGCAACATCTCCGTTTGCATTTTTGTTTGGAGAAGACGGTGGCGGCACTAATGTGCAACTTCTGCCTGTTCCGCCCAGTCCTGTCAGAGATGATGGAATTCTTTGATCTGTGCCATCTTTTGGATATGTTGAACTCGTTTCTGAGTCTGTTTGCCCCCCGGCTTCTATGTTTAGAAACTTGTTGGAGTTGTTCCTTGGTTGTTGCTTGTGACTTGTTCGCTTTGAACTACGTCGTTTGAGCCTGCTTTATACATAGCAGTTTGCATGATAAATTGTTAGTAATATTTCATACCGTTATCACTTACTGTGTTTATTGAGTGTTGATGACTAGTAACGTAGACATAGTCTCTGCAGTCGTGACCGATAGCCACTTTTGATTCAAGATTGCTTGCATGATGCGTTATGCATGTTGCCCGTCTTTCCTGAATAGCTTGCCGCTATATATTTTTTAACCTGTCAAGTGGTTCGCGTATAGCGACTTAACAAGTAGTATATTTGAAAGGTGTTATCTTGGCTTAAGCAAGATACTAGTTTATACCGTCTCTTAGTTCCACTCTAAGGCGACGTTGTACAAGACTCGACTTGTAAATTTTATGAGTTTTTAAACAGGGTGCGCTCCTGCCAGCGTGTATCAACCCGCGTTGGGGAAGCATACGTAAAACCATTTTGGTTTTTGAAGAAGTATTTTGTGAACCCTAAAAAGTTTGTGATACACGCAAAAACCGTGTTGATAAACTATTTGGAAAGGTGTTTGATACATAAAATATTTGACAAAATATTTGATAAAATATTTTGTGATACATGATTCCTGCGTCCAGGGACCATGTAACACTTTTTGAAAATATGAATTGTGATGCATGCTTTCTGCGTCCAGGAACCATGCAACACGGTTTGAAAATTTGTAGTACGGAATTGTCATCTAACAAGAGGACTTTTGCCGTATAGAGTGAACCCTTTAAAAAGGAATTCATAGTACGGGATTGTTATCTAACAAGAGGACATTCGCCATATAGAGTGAACCCTTAACTGGAATTCATAGTATGGGATTGTCATCTAACAAGAGGACATTCGCTATAAAGAGTGAACCCTAAACAGGAATTCATAGTACGGGATTGTCACCTGACAAGAGGACATACGCCGTATAGAGTGAACCCTTAACATGAACTCATAGTATTGGATTGTCGTCTAAAAAGAGGACGTTCGTCATAAAGAGTGAACCCTAAACAGGATATACACCCTTATTGTGGAGTGGGTTGTTGTCTAACAAGAGAACTTCCACCATTTATAGTATGGGGTGATCGGTTCCGTATTGTATTTGCCCATCCTGTTCTGAATCCAGGGAATGGCTATGAACATGAGGATTTGTCTCTAACAAGAGATGTCACAGCATTTCATTTTTTAGAAGTAAACATGGGGTTTGTCTTTATAAAGAGGATACCTCAACATGCTACTCTTGATAGTAAATCTTGGTGTTAATCCCAGATACTGCTTGTAGTTGACGCCTTTGGAATAGTCGTCATTTTGATAGTAGACCTTGGTGCTATTTCAAGGTATTGCTTTGTAGTTGACGCCTTTGGAAAAGTTGTCATTTTGATGGTAGACCTTGGTGTTATTCCAAGGTATTTCTTGTAGTTGACGCCTCTGGAATAGTCATCATTTTGAGTAGAGAATTTCCATAAGTCTCCTTTTTGTAGATAATCCGCAAGTTGTCATTGCGTCATATAAGTTGACTGTGTACATAGCGCAATGGCTTTGTGTTGTCGGCACCTTCTTGAGATAGATGCCAATTTATGAATGGAGAAATAAACTCCTTGTTGGTGTAGATATGCAAGTATCATCCGTTATATGTAGTTGCAGCATGCTGTCTTTGAAAGTATCTTGGGCTTAACTCCAAGTTTTTGATTCCATGATGACACCTTTTGATGTAGTCATCAATATGAGTAAGTTGTTGTTGATGATAAGCGTTGTCATAACGCGTAATAGATTTTTTGCTTGCTGATAGCATAATATCTTGGATTGTTGATGTAGATAATAAGCGCGTAGTTTTGTTACTTCGCGTTTAATCCAAAAATAGCGTGCAAGACATAGATATGTACCTACAAATGTAGATTGACTTTATTAGATACTTGCGCGTATTTACATTGTTTTTCGAGAAGGCGTCAACCGATCATTCCTTCTTAAAACATGTAAATGCGATTATACTAGAAACACTTAGAATAGAAATGTGCAAAGTAATCAGAAAGATAGTTATTTCTCCCGTCTCATTATGGCTGGTTTGACGATGATGTCGCGGAGTCGGTTGCAACAAATCGCCTTAATGCGCCTAGCGCGATGCATTCTTCAATCTCCCATCTTAGTGGTAGACACATGTTTGTGTTGTGCCCCCAGGTTTTGTGGTACTTGCACCATTCCTTAATGTTGTTGCCCAAGAAAGCTTTCTTCGAAACAAGTGGACTCGGGAGCTTGTTTTCGAGTAGGTTGACGTAAATGTCTTCAGCAACCGTGTTTAGCGGTGTGAAGATGTTGTCGATATCGATGCTTGCGCCCTCCTGTTTGTTGGTTTTTGCTCGAACTCCTTTGTCCCAACTGAGGGGTGTACCCCACCTCAGTTCTTGTTCGCACAAGTCTGCTGTCTCGAGCTTGTCTTTTAGATCTGCCATGGTTTTGGTTGTTCGCCATCCATGAGTTCTTCCGAAGAGAAGGAAGGATCTGGCGTTCATGTTTGCATAGAACACGCTTATCACTTCTTCCCTTGTTGCTTTTGCCGAGGAGGCGTTAGAAGCGAATCTGATGAACTAGTTCATGATTGGCTCGCCTTCTCCCTGCTGGACGAGCCATATCTGGTTCCATGGCGAATACTGGATGTACTCTTGTGGCTTCCAATCTGTAACAGCTTGTTCCACCGCTTGTTCCTTCCTTTCATCAACAACTTTCTGCTTCTTGAAAGAATTTATCATTGCCACATGGAAATGGTGTTTTGCTCTTAGGGCGTTGACGTAACAAGATCTTGCTGTTATCTGGTCGACTAGTATTTCCCCAATCCCATGGTCCGTAGGGAACTTCATCTTTTGGTGGACAGTGGAGGGCACGATCACGTAAGGGTTGATCGTTGTTCGTCCCAAAATTCCATTATAGGCCCTAAGAGATTCTACAACGACGAAAGTGACGTTGACGTGCAATGCTTTCCACCATTGGCCAAGGATGACAGGAAGCGTGATTGTTCCCAGGGGGTGTGTAGCTGCTCCGGCGAAGCTGACTAGCGAGAAGGTTCCCGGAGTCAAGTCTTTGACTGATCTTCCCAGTTGCTCTAGGACTTTGACATGTAGAATGTCAGCGGAGCTTCCACCATCAACGAGGATTCTTTTCACATCATACCCGTCGATGTCTATGGTTATGACTAAAGCGTCATCGTGAGGGTAAACGATATGCTTTAAATCTTCCCTGGAAAATTGGATGATCGCGTCTTCTTGCTCCGGTTGCTTGCGCTTTCCGTATTTCGGCAATGTTGCTGCTTGGGATGCATAAATGTCCCGAGCATTAGACACTTGTCCTCCGGCGGCAGGTCCTCCGTGGATGACGTTGATTATACCTCGCTTGGCTGGCGGAGGATTGTCGTTGACTTTCTCTTTTCCTTTGTTTCCTCTTTTTGATGACTCTGCTTGAGCCTTCTTCGGGGGGTTGTCGCCTTGATCGACGAATTGCTTCAATTCGCCCTTGAGGACGAAGTTGTTAATGCGGAAACGTAGGCTGACACAGCTGTCCGTCTCGTGGCCGAAGACCTCGTTGTTTTCACACCACTTGTCTTTGTCTTTCCCCAACGGGCCTTTTCTGAAATTGTTCGGCTCTTTCCACATGTTTGCATCCTTCATCTCTCTTAATATCACGGATAGCGGGGCATTCAAAGGAATGCAGTCAGCGAGGTTTACTTCTTTTGGCTTCTGGAAATCTCCTTGAAAAGGCCTTTTTGGCTGAGGCTGCCAATTTCTTCCTTGTTGACCACATGAGTGTGGTTTTGCTTGGTTCTGCTTTGAGTTTTCTTTTGCCTTTGCCGCAGTGATTTTTGCCTTGTTCTGGCTTCTGGACCTTTCGAGGTCCACCTATTCTTTAACTCTTGCGGCTAACTCTTCCATAGTTTCAGCTGGGCGCTTTGCCATCTTTTCTGCTAGGGCATAGCCTCTTCGTCCGAGATTTCGAATGAATGCTCGAACTATCTCTCCTTCCGTCAGGTTCCCCTGAATATCAGAGATATTCTGGTTGAAGCGAACGTAGTAGTCGGCGAGAGATTCTTCGTTTTGCTGTTGGACGTCATCCAGAGCATTTGATCCCTTCAGCAATGTGCGCTCGCCCATGTATCGTTGAATGAATTTAGCCTTCAGGTCCGCCCATGAAGTGATGCTTCCGCATGGCAGCGAGAAGAACCAGTGTGCTGCGGTCCCGACAAGAGTTTGTGAAAACGTCATTGCAAAGTGGTGTGGATTCTTCGTTCTGCCTAGTAGAGAGGCCTCGTGCTTCTGCACATGTTCTACTGGATCTCCTTTTCCGCGATAGAGATCTCCTCCAATCCGGTACAGTGAGTCTGGGACACGACTGTTCACAAGGTGGTCCGCGAACGGATGTGACGCCCTTTCTTCAAGTGCGTGCATACCCTTCATCTTTGCTTCTTTCATCTTCTTCTCCACAATTTCTTCTAACATCTCGGCGGTAAACCCTTTTACAGGCTCAGCATAACCTGTTGAAGGATTTTGCCGACCATTGTTATGGTAGATGTCAGATTGATCTCTGCTTGTGGCCTGGAAGGGATCATCCCTCGTTGGCTGCTGTGGGCAGTGGTATGGGGGCTGCCTTTCATTTCTCCAATGACGGGCTCCTTGGGAAGGAGTGTATGACCGTGCGGCTTCATACCTTGCATGTTGGTTTCTGCCCTGGAAAGGATCGCCGCGGCGGGTAGTGTCTTGCGACATCTCTCTTGTTGGCGCAGTGTGCTCTTGGTTGGTTGGAGGTGGTTGAGCCGCATATCCTTGGTTTTTTAGTGACTCGCGGAATGCGAGTAACTCTTCCAGCGCAGCCATCATTGCTAGGGTAACGGTAGGCATCGGGTTTGCTCTCATTCTTTGCTGTTCGCATTGCGGCATTTCTGTCTGAGATTCATCATCATGCATCTCTGGCTCGAAAACAGGTGGGGGTGAGCGATGCTCGTCCCTTGGCTCTTGGTGGTTGTGCTGTGCGTCGGACACATCTTCGGTTGGCATGGATGAAGCTACGGAAGTAGCTCTCGGTATGTGGGAAGGTCCCGACTGGCCTCTGACCTCCTGCTCTTTTGTTTGCCGGAGACTTCTTAGGACGTTCAGGCCTTTTCCTTGTGTTTCTCGCATTAACCTCTTCGGGAGGGTTGCGATCACTCGTCATATCTTTGCGTATGGTAGCTTTTTGTTCGAATCACGGAGACGGCGCCAATGTTGCGTCCTGGATGAACTGGGTCGTGGGGACGCGTCTGTCTGAATGGTTGAGCGGGTTTTCGGGCTGTAACCCTTCGTCTGAAAGAGGTTTGTGCCACTGACGAGTGTTCGGTTGAGTCTTCGGAAAAGTCTGTGTCTCAAAAGGTGGTTGTGTCTCAGGAGGCGTCTGAGTCTCAAAAGGCGGTGGTCTGTGCACAAGTCCGAACGTCTGGGGCGCCGGTTCCTGCACGAAGGGCCAGTACTAGCACGGAGAGGGGGGGGTGGTGGTGTTAGTGGAGCCCTCTCCGATGCTTAAGTCACTATAAGACTAAAAAGCTAATTCTAGAGAGAGAAAGTATTTCTAGAGAGAAGTCAGAGCTCAAAATACCAAAGTTGGGCAAATGAGAGGATGTGTGAAAATGGGTGGCCAAGGCCTCCTATTTATAGGCTTCCTTGGGACCGGACCTGGTTTTAAAGCGGTTTGACGACGGTTCAAAAGCAAGCGGTAACCGTCATCAACATTGGCAATGCGCGAACTTGACTTTTCTACACGTAACGGTAATCGTGTAATCGGTAATCGCGCAATACCCGTAGTGCAATCCGGAGGTCCGGTCCGGACGCGCGTAACGCGTTTCCGGACCGTTTTGACCCTTTGGAAGACGTTTTTCAAGTCGTGATGTAGTTTTGACGTGTTTACGAGGCCCGAAATATAAATACGAACCCGAACTGGACACATATCCATCAGAGGATAAAAATGATCACAACTTTTCTTACCTGGGAGTTGGATTTTTCAGTGGGCAATGTGCGCGCTATGCGATTAGACCTGCTGAATGTCCTGATTCTCCTGCTCCATAACTTGTATATGTACACCTGCTGGAAAGTACATGCCCTTAGTGGCAGACTGAAAATTTCATAACTTTTTTCGGAAAAGGATTCGGTTGATCGAGTCAAGCTACATTGATCGGCACATTGAATCTTCACGGGATTCTCGATGATCTCTTTAAATTTTTTTCTCCTGACATGTCCGATATCAATGGGAGATGCCCCCATGGTTACCGCGGATTGGTTTAAACCTGGCCACATAACGATTATATACCTCGTCTTGGAAAGCATATGAATTTCACACAGGGTAGGTGAAATTTTTCATAGAAACTCTTCGAAGCGCTCACGTTTCACGCGGTTGCGGCATTGGTTGAAGTGGTCATCCGACTGGATGACTGCATATTCTTTTTTTGTTGCCCCCATTTAGCCGGCATAACTTATGTGTACATAATACCTTAACCAAGGGTACCTGAAAAGGGTGAATGAAATCAGTGCAGAGAATATGAGAAATCATGCATGATTTTTTTGAAAACTCTAATGTCATTCATTTCATAATTTTGATTACTTTTTTTGAAAATGAATCAAAACTTATGATCAAATGTGTTTTGCGCCATCATGGAGTTTACTGGGTTTGCTGAGTGCATTATCTGGCTCGAACGCGGGACAAATGTTCAAAACAAAGTTTTTTTAAAAGGTTTTCTCGTCCTTTGTTCAAACTCGAATAGTAGCACTCAACTGCGCAGTTAAACTATTTTCTCAAAAAGGAATCAAAACTCCCTTTTTTAAATGCTCGCTCATGCGAATGGTGAAATGACGATCTTGCCAAAAAGTGCAATACACTTTGGATAAAAACGAATGACACTTTGATTTTTTTTCTTTTTTAAAATGCTAATGCATGCTCGAAAGTTAAAATTCTACTGTTAAGAAAGTTACAAATTACAACATATTACCTGAATGATGCATATGAAATGCTTTTTTGAAAGTTAAAATTCTATTCTAAGAAATTCACAACTTACAACAGTTTACCTGAATAATGCATATGAAATGCATATTTTGAAATGAAAATTTCAGGTGATTTTTTTTTCTTTCAAATAGTGCAATTGAGATGCATGCGTGAATTTGAAATCCCTATAGCTAATAAAAAACTCACAATTTTTTTGAAATATTTTTCTTTTTTTTTTTTTTTAAAAATAATAATAATGCATATTGAATGCATGCTAAAAAAAATCAGGTAAAAAGGTTTTTTTTGAAAATGATGCATATGCAATTCATGTTTGAATTTAAAAACTCTAAGAGCCAAAAAAGAATTACAAATTTTCCTAAAATTTTTTTTTGATGCACATTGAATGCACTAACAGAATTTTACAACTTACATGAAAAGTTTTTTTCAAAAAACGCGTATGAAACACACGCTTGAAATAAAACATTCTGGTAAGTAGTTTTGACAACAACACATGGAATACATGTTTGAAACTAAAGGTCCCACGACTAAGAATGTGTACAGTCTATCAACAAATTATTTTTCCTAAAACAATGCACATGCGATGCACATGAGATGCATACCTGAGATGGAAGTTCTACAGTCAAGATAATTTACAAGTTATTTGAAAAGATTTTTTTGTTTTTTGTTTTTTTAATGAGAAAAAAAAATGCATCTTGAATGCTCAAAAAGAATCAGGCGAATTTTTTTTTTTTTTTTTTTTTTTTAAAGGATGCATATGAGATGCCCAAAAATAAACACAAGATGCAAACTTAAAAATAAAAGTTCTACAACCGAGAAAAATTACAATTTACCTGAAAGTTTTTTTCGAAAATAATGCATATGATATGCATGTGTTTTTTTATTAAAAGTTCAGATAAATTTTTTTTTAAACAAAGAGCCCTAAAACTAAGAGAGCTTATGGTTTATCTAAAAAGTTTTTTTAAAAATTAATGCACATTGGATGCATTATTAAAAATAAAACAATTCAGTTAAAAAGTTTTTTTTTTTTAAATGATGCATATGGAATGCACATTCGAAATTACAAGCTCTAACAGTTAGAGCGGAATTACAGATTTTCCTAATTTTTTTTATTTGTTTATTTGTTTTTTTGTTTGTTTTTTTAAGCAATGCATATACAATACATTAACCAATATTACAACTTTCATAAAAAGATTTTTTCAAAAATAATGCGTACAAAACACATGTTAAAAGAAATGAAAATTCAGGTAAGAGATTTGTTTAGAAAAAAAAATGCATATGAAATGCATGTTCGAAAGGGAGCTCTAATAGCTAAAGAAGTTAAATTTTCTGAAATGTTCTTTTTTTTTTAAGTAATGCGTAACGCACTAACAAAAATTACAACTTACCTGAGAGTTTTTTTTTTTTTTTTTTTTAAATAATGCGCATGAGACGCATATTTAGAATAAAAATTTAGGTAAATATTAAAAAAAAAAAAAACAATGCATCTGAAACATATGTTTAGAAATAAAAATCTACAACTAAGGGATTAACTACTTAGCTAAAAATGTTTTTTGGTTTTTTTTTTTCTGAAAATAACGTATACAAAATGCATTTTAAAATTAGAAGCTCTAATAGCTAAGGGGAATTAAAATTTCCAAATATGTTTTTTTAACAACGCATGTATGATGCACTAAAAAATTACAACTTACCTGAAGAAGTTTTGTATGAAATGAAATGTTGAATTTATAGATTCAGGTAAGATTTTTTAAAAAAAAAAACAATGCGTACGAGATGCATGTTCGAAAATAAAAATTCTATGACTAAATGACTAACTATTCAGCTGAAAAAGTTTTTTTTTTTTTTAATATGCGATGAGATGAATGCATGAGAAATAAAATCTATACAAACAATCGCATGATAACATTTACAACAAAAACAGATCACGTTAGGGGGGTAAAAAAAAATGTGTGGCTTTGCTCTACAAGGTAGGTTCTACTGATAGGTTCCCGACAAGGTGGTTTCCTCACCCCATTATAGGGATCATAAGACCTTCGCAAGCGAGTAGAGTTTTTCCGAGCCGTACCGGCGGCCTAGCCGCTCCGGTCGTACCGTACTAAACCTCCGGGGTTCCTAGTCGCCCTGGGTTTTAGGCGTTTTGGTCGTTACACTAAAGTGGTGTGTGCAAATGCAAATAATGCATAATCCATTAAAGAAAAATAGTCAGTCATAAAAAATTAACTCCACACCTGAAATTACACAAAAACAATCAAGTTAGAATAACAAAGTCAAATATGAAATAAAACATGGCAAATAAGCAAATATAAAGAGCCCGAACCCTTGATTGTCCCCATCAGAGTCGCCAAATTGTCAGACCTAAATCTAACTTACGGCGGATTACGTTTTGAAAACGTGCGAATTTTGAAAAGAGTCGCCACTAGTTAATTAAGGCTAACTAGAATCCTACATTACCTAAGCGAATAATGAATTACACACCTAGGTATAAAATCAGTCTACGATCAGAAATACGAGTTCGGGGGTTCTATTATGAATTAAAACTCATGGAATTAATCACGCCCTTTCGGTACTCAATTCGCGAATTTGCCAATTTTATTGTTTATACATATATTACACTAAATTAATCCAACAATGTCAAAATTAATCAAATTTCAACATACGAAAAGATATTACTAAATATAATCTCAAATCTAACAATTAATTATATCCTACAATTCCTCTTAAAAATGAAGTCTAAAATACTAAAATTTTTTTAACATGCTATCAAATTAAAATTAATCACTTTAAATTAAATTACAAATTAAATTTTACCAATCACATTTAAACTATTAATTAAATTTAACTAATTACATTTAAATTATTAATTAATTGTAATATAATAATAATAATATAAAACATTAAATATAATAACAAAATATTAATAATAAATTGTTAATTAATAAAAAAAAATAGAAACGGGATTACCTGGTGCCGGCGATGGGAGCTGTGGCCGGAGCTGTGGCCAGAGCTGCTGCTTGCTGTGGAGGTCGCGGCAGCGTGTGGGGACGGCGGCGGACACTCAGGCGGGGTCGACAGAAGGATGCGGCGGCGACACGGGTGGCGACACGGGCGGCGGACGGCGGTCAGTGATGGATCTGGAAACTCCGGCACGGTCGCAGCGCAGGTCTGGCGGGAATCAGGTGGTCCGACACGTCGTGGCGGTGGGCGGTCGGTGCGGGGCGGCGACGGGACGGCGAGGTGGTGGCGGCGGGCCGGGTGGCCGGAGGTTGAGCAGCTACAGCCGGCAGGAAGACCAGAGGGGAGGAGAAAAGAAAAAAAAAGTTTTTTTTTTAAATAAAGCACAAAAGGACAAAATTCGCACGGATCCCAAGAAAAGTAGTCTATTATTTTCTGATGTGTTTTTTCTGTGTCCCCTTTACAATGTAAACTAGACCCCTATTTATACTAAAAACCTAGCCTAGATTACAGATAAAATTCAAATAAAAAATGCTAACAGATAATTATTCTAGAGAATATTCCTAAGGATATTTATCTTTACAGATAATTATTTTTTGAATAAAAAATAATATCTGGAGATAAATATCTTACAGATAATTTTCTAAAATAAAAAAAACTAATTATTATATATATATATATATTTAAAATATTCCAAAAATATTAAATAAATTCGAAATAATTTAAAATATATTTTATAATAATTTCCTAATGTGCCCTTGAGCATTTTTGGAGACTTTGTGGCTTGACGCGTCCGGAATTTGACGTATCATGTGTAACGTCGTTACGTTCGGGTCAAAATCGAGTGTTTACAGTCTATTATGAATTAAGTGACTTATAATTTAATATTTAAAACTTATTTATTTATAAAAGTTATACTATTAGATATATTTAAAAAGATCTATAATTTAAAGTCAATATTTATATTTCAATATTTTATCTGTTTATACAAATTAAAAGTATAGATATATTATTATTCAAAAACCATAAAATACAACATAAGTTATTTTATTTCTTATATTTTCTGATTTTTCCGGAATTTTTAGAATTTTTTTTTGAATTTTTTTTATTTAAATAATAATTAAACAAACGAAGACAAATAAAAAAGTACTCACACATGTGCAAACCATGCTTTTGCGAGGAAGAAACCTTGCTTCTACACCCATGTGCTGGTGGAGCCCATCGTAAATAGTTGAAAACCATTCTGACTTTTTGAGCTTGAATGATACCTATATATGGGTATCATAATTTGGGAAAAGTTAACATGACTTTTAAAATGTTGCCCATAGTGTACATATTTTGTCAAAATAAAATCCATTTTGATGTTTGGCGATCAGAATTGCCACCATACTAGAAGGCCTGAATGTAGGGGTGGCAACGGGTCACGGGTAATCCGTGACCCGCGGGGCCCCGCCCCGATTTTGACCCGTTGATCCGCGATCCGTGACCCGTGGGGCGGGTACGGTTTTGGGGTCGCCCCGCCCCGTTGATCCGCCCCGCCCCGTATGTGGATAATTTATATATATATTACACATATTTATATAAAATTATATAGGTAATATAATACATAGTTAAAATAATTAGAATTTGTGACTTGTATTTGGATTTGAAGTTAAATTTATTATTTGTGATTTAAATTTTAAATTGAATTTGTATATAGTAAATATATAATTTAGGGTTTAAATTGCTAATAATATATTATATACCACTAATAGGTGACCCGCGGGTCGACCCGCCCCGCCCCGCGAACTGTGTGGGGCGGGTACGGATCGACCATCTCGACCCGCGGGGCGGGTACGGAGCAAGCGATACCCGCCCCGACCCGCTCCGTTGACATCCCTACCTGAATGTAGTATGATAGTTTTTTTTGTGGTCCTAAGTGCGGCCTTTATCAATAGGGCCACACTCGTAACATGATTATTCTATACTTAAACTAATCCCACCAATAGTAGTTGTTGCAAATATTGTCAATTTTTATATTGAGTTGGCTATAATTTCTTTTATGGACTGAAACACCCAAATATGATGGGACTTGCTAGGATCATTTAAAAGCAGGCATGCTTTTGCAAAAAAAAAAAACAAGGTCTGTGTAAAGTAAAACAGTTATCCGTTATAAAACAAACCGGTAGTTTATTTTATAACTTGGTTTAACGCCGTCAAGCTTTGTAAAAAAACGAGTGAAGCACTATAGTTCTTTTTAATACCCTAAATTGATTTGTCCGTGTAAACCCACCTCAGTAGGATTAGAGCTTTCTCCGTTGCGGCTCCCTGATTGATGCTCTCCATTGCGGCTCTGCTTCCATCTTCTTTGTCTCCATTGCGGCCCCCTGCTTCCAGCTACCGGCGTCTCCAGTGTGGCCTGGTGTTGTCCCTGGTTCGCGCCGGTCATCCTCGTTGGCCTGGCGTTGTCCCTGGTTCACGACGGTCGTCCTTTCTGATTCTTTTGAGGCGGTTCTGATGTGAGAAGCTCCAAGGCGAACAAGAGTTGAAGAGGGATGAATGAACAAGACAAGAAGATCAAAGAAACTTTCCAAGACTAATGTTATTTCTATTAGTTGAATTTAGTATGATGAAATGTTTTTCTACAATTACTAAGCTGAACTTGATGTGATTTTCCTTCGGGTTGATGGAATTCAATCAAATCGATGTCGCAGATCGTTTCCAGTTCAGGTTTAGGGGTTATGTCGAAGACGCCACAAACGGGGATGGAGATCCGTTCAATAAGTCGTGGTTGAACGCCACAAGGAAGCCTTGATAAGTTCGTAAGGAGAAGAAACACATTTCACAAAAACTTAAATCTAACTTCATTCATAAAATTCGGCCAACTCTTAAAGTGGCTATTTAAAGGCTTCAAACTAACCCTAATGACACCTAGAATGGACTAAAAGAAACCCTAATGGACTTGTCTAATGAGGCTTGGTGTTTTTCAGCCCATTAGACCCTTAAATGACCTAATAAAACTAATACAAATAATTAACCCATGGGCTAAACGCCCAACACATAAATTCAGCTAAGTAATTGTAGAAAAAACACTTCATCATACTAAATACAACGAATAGAAATAACATAAGTCTTGGAAAGTGTCTTTGATCTTCTTGTCTTGTTTATTCATCCCTCTTCAACTCATGTTTGCCTTGGAGCTTCTCACATCATTCTCCTCTTCTTCAAGAAGATTCGTCCCGAATCTTGCCTCGAGAATCTAATATTGCCTTCCGATGAATAGGAAAATCTGCAATCCTCGTAAGTAGAGGCGGCCAGTCTCCAGGGTAAAAAACAAACTCGACTTGATGATCAACGCTGTTGCGTCCATATCCAACCGGGTAGTCGGACTCTTCGGCACTTCGGGTATGGGGACACGTCGGGTGTCAGAAGCGGATTGTTTGATGACGGTAAGAGGCCGTTGACCGGTGCGCGGTTGATGGTTGTCGGCTATGCACGGTTGACGGCTGTCGGTTGACGGTTGAAGGTTGACAGCTGGGCAAGCTTGTCGGTAAGGTAAGCTTATCTCCTTCGTGCGACTTCACCTGCACACGGGACAATAACCAGCACGGAGAGCGGGGGGTGATGCTGGTTGAGCCCTCTACGATGCTTAAATGAGAGTCTAGAGAGAGAAAATCCTAGAGAGAGGTCAGAGCTTCTAGGCCAAATCTCTTGAGCATATATGAGAATGTATCAAAATGGGTGGCCAAGGTCTCCTATTTATAGGCAACCTTAGATCCGAACCCGGTTTTTGTGCGGTTCGACACCGGTTTAAAGGAAAGTAAGAACCGTTGTCTGGTTTGTTTAAGTTTGGCCTAGGAGAATTCTTTTACTCAGTGTTTGGATGATAAAAACGGATGCGCGCGGTACCCATTAGTAGTCCGGACCACGTCGGATTCGACATCCGGCGTGGTCCGGACTACCTAGGGTAATCCGGACCGGTCCGGACTGCCTATGGCATTCCGGACCTCCGGTTTGCCTTAGGGCAATCCGGAGGTTCCGGTCCGGACGAATACGTGCGTCCGGACCGTTTTGTTCCTCGGGTATTTGTTTTTCAGATCTATTTGTGGTTTTCGACGTGTTTGCGAAGTTCAGAATGTAAATAGAACCCGAATTGGGCAGATATCCATCACTTTCCCCCGAGTCAAGTAACGGTTCAAACCATACTTGAATCTATTTTAAGATAGGATATAAGCCCAGTTTAAGTTCGGAATTGACCTCAGGGGTGGCTTGTTTGACAATTGAGCGCGACTACTTCGATTTCGCTCCACTTTAATTTTTGTCGGGAGGTATGTTAACTGTTGACATGATTAGCGCAACCAGCAATATACATATAACAGTGAACAATAAACAATGTGCACATGCTTATGAACTTATGCAATAATCCTCATGGAAGCATGCGAACATGATATATGACGTCAACATGAATGTGATGTCAACATGAATGTGAAAGATGTGAATAGACGATTGATAATTAAATCATGCAAGTAATCACGTGATAATAATAAAAAACATGAATCATGCACTTAAAATGATATAACGCATGTGAAGTCATGCGTATGTTATGTCATGTGTGCACTAATTCATGTGTGCATAGCATATAGTCATAGCATACTTAGAAAATTCAAAGTGTTGAAATAAGGAGATGACAATATGTAAACATGCTTTTTGAGGACTTAGTAAGAAATAATTAAAGTTTTAGGATGTACCCATAGATAATGATGGATAGATATAGGAGAGAGAAAATCCATTAGTTAATCCTCCACCATTAGTAGCTTTTAGTGTTCTCTCCTTCTTGAAGGAGAAGAAAATTTGGGAGTGATAAATTTGGGGTCTAGCGCATTTGGAGACCAAGCAATTTTGGAGTGATCACATTGGGGTCATCACCGGTGTAACTCCGGCGAAGGAAGGGCGGACGTGGCTGAACCGAGCGGCGGCGCGTGAAGCAACCAGCAGCGGCGCGTGGGTGGATCCGTGGCGGCGCGTGGTCGGTCCGGCGGTGGTTAACGGTGATTCGCGTGGGGTTTTGATCGGCTCGGTGAGGTGAGTCCAATTCCGGGTATGGCTGGAACTTTTGTGACTTTGCTTAGTCTTGATTTACCTTTGAAACATTCATGAATTAGATTACATTAACACGCACATAAGGTGTTCGATAAAATTCCCAATAATAATTAGTTTCCCAAATCGGCCAAAATTTTACTAAGTGCTGGAATTTTTGGAAAAATAGAGATAAGTTGTTAAACTTTCCTTATGCATTGTGATTGTTGTCAACACGTTGCACTATGGCTTGAGTGATGTTTTGGCATGCTCAATGTTGATTGTTAGCCGGTGTTCAGACATAGTTGTCTGTCGTTATATTGATTCATGTACATTGAGCTCATATGCTATCTGCAATCATGATAAAACACTTAGCAAATATTTTTTTAGATATTTAACGCTTGTTACCATGATTCTTGTTGATTGTCGTTGACTGCCGTCATAGGAGAATACTTAGAATATATTCCTTGATAGTTGACATCTTGTTGTATGTCGACAGCTGTTGACTGACGTCAACTTGTTGTATGTTGACGGTTGTTGATTTCCATCAACTTGTCGCTCGTTGACGGTTGTTGATTGTCATCAACTTGTCGCGCGTTGACGGTTGTTGATTGTCATCAACTTGTCGCGCGTTGACGGTTGTTGATTGCCGTCAACTTGTCGCGCGTTGACGGTTGTTGATTGCCGTCAACTTGCCGCGCGTTGACGGTTGTTGATTGCTGACATGGTGGAACACTTAGAAAATATTCCTAACAGCTGGCATCTCGTTGTATTCTCACAGCTGATATGGTTTGAAGACTTAGAAAATATTCCTGACAGCTGGCATCTCGTTTTATGCTCACAACTGCTATGGTTCGAACACTTAGAAAATATTCCTGATAGCCGACATCTCGTTGTATGTCGACAGCTGTACGCGCGTGCTAGTACGTGCGCGCTAGTATGCGTGCACTTGCCCCCACACTTAGAATCTTTTCTCTATCCATTACTATGTACGTTGTATCCATGGGCTTGATGTAGGCATAGGGCGTATGTTTTCATGGTGATTGTTACGAGTACAGTGTTCGTCGCTTGTAAACTAAAGAACGTTGTATTGATTGTAGGTTGCATTTTCAGGTTGCAGGTGGTTTCAGTTGCAGTGATTCCTTCGACGAGGTTGTTATCATGAGTAAGTCTTTCATTCCTACTCCACAGGCTGCTTTATGTTGCGATAATAGTAGTGAGTCGGATGACGACAATCTTCGTAACTTTTGTGGTGTCGAGCCGCAGCTTGGTTTGCTGGAAAGAGTTCGACTTTGAAAGCGATGTCCGCACGCGGCACTTCACCTGTTGACGAGACTGCTCCGTCCTCCGCTCTAAGGCGACGTTGTGGCAAGACACTACTTGCTGAATTTGATGTGTTTTATTCCGTTATGTGCTCGCTGGCAAGATAACGTTGTACAAGAATCGACTTGTATGTTTGACGAGTTTTCACGACAGGGGTGCGCTCCTGCTAGCGTATATACGTGAAGTTATCCTAACAAGGAATACGACTTCACGGAGTATGAACCCTTGAGTGAGTATACATACTTTTAGAGTACATGAACCTGCCCACTTAAGGAATAAGTCTTCATGAAGTATGATTGCGTGATTGGTTGTTCATACTTTTAGAGTACATGAAGCTGCCCACTTAAGGAATAAGTCTTCATGAAGTATGATTCCGTGATTGGTTGTTCATACTTTTAGAGTACATGAAGCTGCCCACTTAAGGAATAAGTCTTCATGAAGTATGATTCCGTGATTGGTTGTTCATACTTTGTCGATTTGTGGAGTTGTCATCTATCAAGAGGACTTCTGCCACGATGGGATGATCAGTCCCACCTGTGCCGCATCCTGTTTTGTATTCAGGGAATGACTTATGAACATGGGGGTTGCCCTCATAGGAGGATGTCGCAGCATGCCATTTTGTAGTTGTGAACATGGGGGTTGCCCTCGAAGGAGGATGTCGCAGCATGTCACTTTGATAGATCTTGGTTTAAACTCAAGATATAGTATGTTGTTGACGCTATTCGGGGTAGTCGTCATTATAGATATAGAGTGTTTATATACTCTCTTTTGATGTTGACAGTTGATTTGTCGTCGTATGATATAAGTTGATTGTTGTACATAGCGCGATGGCTTGTATTGTTGATGTGAGTAATATGCTTGTAGTTGTTACTTGGCGTAATTCCAAAGTAGTATGTATGATATAGTGATGTACCTACGAAAGTAGATTAACTTCATTAGATACTTGATTTGTCTTACATAGTTGTAATCATACTTGGAGTTATATATCTCCTTCAAGTAATTGTATTTATAGTAAGATAAGAAAGCTTTATTGAAATAGCTTCATAGCGCAGGGTTCTTCCCTTAGCCATGAAATTTCTTCAAGTGCCCCCCATTGAATGTGTTTGTAAGGTTGTTGCCTTCCGGATCTTGGAGGCGGTATGCGTTGACATAAGGGATTGAGACGATCGACTATGGACCTTCCCACTTTGGAAATAACTTGTTGATTTGATCCAAGTGTGAGAATTCATTCCTTCTCCACACCATCTCGCCAACATGGAATTGTCTTTACTTTACCTTCCTGTTATAGTATCTTGCAGTCATTAGGTGCATACGTGCTTGGGTTTGCTCCGAGTTTCGCCTTCTTTCGTCTGCCAGGTCCAAGTCTAGACGCATTTCTGCTTCGTTGGCTTGGGGATCAAAGTGGGTTGTGCGGTATGATGAGACAGCAATTTCAATCGGTATGATGGCTACCACGATGTACTTTGTTTGCCCCTTGGATCTTGGAAGTGGGCCTACCAGCCCGATGCCCCATTGTGCAAAGGGCAAGGAACTTGCGATTGGACACAACTCTGTTGCAGGTGCCGCTATGTTCCTTGAGTATTGTTGGCAAGAGTCGCACTCCGTGACCAAGTTTGTTGCTTGGTTCTTCATTGTTGGCCAATAGTATCCCAGACTTAGTGCCTTGCGGATTAAGGATCTTGCCCCCTCGTGACAAGCTGCTTGGCCTTCGTGTAATTCTTTCAACACCGTTTGGCCTTCTGGGAAGGTTATGCACTTTAAGTAAGGAGTTGAGAATCCTTTCTTGTACAGCTGGCCTTCAATCAACGTGTAGTTGACGACGATTCTTCTAATTTTTTGCGCTTTAACTCTGTCCTCCGGGTGCACGTGGTCTGTGAGGTATGCCAGGATTGGAGTCATCCATGTTGGCACTGAGTTGATGTTTAACACTTCTAGCTTTTCGATTACGGACATGATCCTTTTTTCGACGAAGTGCGTTTCCTTGCCTTGCTCCCTTCCTTGCGCGAGCTTGCTCAAAGTGTGCGCTTCTTGATTTTCTTCCCTTGGAACAGATGTTATGTTGAAGGTCTCAAAGCTTGTTATGAGCTCCTTTGCTTGTCCCATGTACTTCTGCATGTTTTCTGACTTGGCCACGTACTTGCTAGGGATGGCAACACGGCGGGTCGGGGCGGGTTTTTGCAGCCCCGGACCCGCCCCACGGGTCGGCCTGGCTGAGCCGGCCCCGGCCTAATGGCCCTTTCGGGGCGGGTCGGGGCGGGTCAACAATCCCGCGGGTCGACCCGCGGGGCCCCGACCCGCCCCGCCATGTGAACATTTTTTTTTTTTTTTTTTTTCACTTTTCAATATTAAATACAATTTTTTTGTTAAAATATTACATTATATATAAATTCAAAACTTAAATCTAACACCAATCAAATATAAACAATAAACACATCAAATTCATTACAAATACAAATTCAAATCCAAACACCAAATTAACAAATCCTAATAATCTAAATATACATCTATTTGTAATTTGGTCCATGTTATTTATATATGTACTATATTAACCATATTGTTTAGTAAATGTTAGATCATATTAACATAAAAAAAATAAAAAAAATATATATATTATATATATATGCATTTCGGGGCGGGTCTACGGGGCCCTGGGTCTCCAGACCCGGACCCTCCCCGATCCGAGCCCGACCCGACCCATGACCCCCGGGTCGGCGGGTCGGCGGGTCTGGGGGTCAAAACCGGGTCGGGGCCCCGCGGGTCAGCGGGGCCCCGAGACCCGTTGCCATCCCTAGTACTCGCCTTTGACTTGGTTGACGACTAGCTGTGAATCGCACTTGACTCTTAGGTGTTTGACTCCGAGGCCTTTTGTGTTAGATATCTGTCCAATTCGGGTTCGTATTTACATTTCTGGACTCGTAAAATATCCCAAAAACCCTTTTACAAGACACCTAAGTCTAAAAACGGTCCGGGATACGCGTAATTCCCGGGCCGTTGGACTTCCGGATTGCCCTAAGGGGATCTGGAGGTCCGGATCTCTTCGGCAATCCGGACCCGTCCCGGATTGATAAAACAATCCGGGTAGGTCCGGATTACCGTTTTTACCTCGTACGCTCACCCCGACTAAATTGCCAAGTGCAGGAAGTCGGTGCATACATAGTCCGCCTTGATGACGGTATACGTCTTCCTTACATACCGACATCAGGTAATTCCAAACTGGGCATGATCCTTAGGTTCCCTATAAATAGGGGGCCTAGGTCTCCCATTTGGGAGAATTCCCTCACTTTTGGACTTGAAATGCTCTGACTTCTCTCTAAGGCTTTCTCTCTCTCTAAAAGTGCTAACTTGAGCGTTGGAGTGGGCCCAACCAGCATCCCCCCCCCCCATGCTGGTTACTGCCTTTCGTGCAGGACCCGAAGATCAAGAGTCCAAGGTTGAGGATCAAAGTCTAGCTCGTTGATTGTGTATTAAGGATTGCGGCGTTCCCGTCCTTATACATATATCTCGAGTCCGATCGTGAAGGAAGAAGCCCGTTCGTGAAAGGAAAAACCTGAAGCAGCCCAAGTGGTGAAGCGAACCCAACATTTGGCGCCGTCTGAAGTGATTCGAACAAAAAGCCATGCTGCTAGCCACGATAGGAAGACAACCAAAAAAGGAGGATGCAGGCAAGCCAAAGCCAACCAAAATCCAACCAGGACGCTCTCGCATGCCAAATACGAGATCCACCACTTCAACCATACTATCCATAAATGTGCACGTGATTCATGGAGGCTTTGGAGCTGGAGGAGAGCTGTCGTATGAGCGAGAAATATATGCTACCCGCACAAAGCGCATATGCCAGGATGCTGACATAAGGGATACAGTCATGATAGATGTTGACGAAGAGGATGATCGCGTGGAAGACATCATTGGCTTTTCGTCAAAAGACAAAATCCACATTGTACTCCCGCACACCGACGCGTTGGTTATAACTATGACAATTGATGGCACAGACGTCAAGCGCATTATGGTAGATGGTGGAAGTTCGCCCAGCATCATTACAAAGGCTATGAGTCCCGAAATGTAAATACGAACCCGAATTGGACAGATGTCTAACACTTGCCCCGGAGTCAAGTAGTGGTTCAAAACCCGTACTTGACTCTTTTCAAATGTAAGATATTCGTCCAATTTAGGTTCGGTACTGACCTCGGGGGTGGCCTGTTTGTCAATTCGAATGTTGAGATCTTAAATTTGACCAACTTTTAATTTTCCGTCGTACGTACGCAATCTGTTTACAAGGTTAGCGTAGCGGAAAGTATGCGTACAATGATATGCATTATGATAATATCATGGTGTATGATATAAGCGTGTAACACGTTGTCAATATGTAAATGATGATAGCGTAGTAGATGAATAACGTAATCATGTAATAAGAAAAACACTTAGAGTAATATGAAAATGGAGAACATGTATGTAATCATGAAGCATGATGTAAATATGAAAAATGATGCAAGCATGTAAATCATACTTAGATTTATAAAAATAATCACGCGACTTTCATGAATTTGTATTATGTACGTATAAAGGCAATAATCATGCATGACGATCTACAAAGCGCGCTATGTAATACTAGAGAGCATGTATGTAAGACAAACATAGGAGAGATGCAAGTATGTGAGACTAAGGACTTGTATGAAAATAAGTATCAGTTTAGTCCTTAGCACATGGTGTAGGCACTATTAATGAGAATTAGGAGAGAGAATACCCATTATCTTACATCCTTAATAGATAAATCCTCAAGAAGCTCTCCATTCTTGAAGAAGAGGGAATTCATGGAGGTGTGAATTTGGAGTAATCTCATCATATTTGACATCGACCAAGATCGAATCCGGGCAATGAGGGAATCGAGACGGCGCGTGAAGCAAAGGGGGACGACGCGTGAGGCAATTGGCAGCGGCGCGCGAGGGCGGTGGTGACGGCGCGTGCGGACGGCGGCGACGCGTGGATCTTCGGGTGAGGGCGAGTAGCAATTCGGACTTGTTTCGTGTCGGTGAGTCTAATTTCGTATATGGCTAGACCTTTAATGACTTCGTTTGGCCTTGATTTAGGCTTGAAATCACCATGTACCTAGTCATCTCATCATGCATTCAAGGTGTTTGATGAAATGCATTAGAATACTTAGCCCCAAATCGGCCAAAATTTTCCTAAGTGCTGAAAATTTTAGAAAAGTGTAAATGAATCGTTATACTTCCCTTACACATAGCGTCCCTTGTTGACATGTTTTCCCATGCTTTAGTTGTGTTCTAGCATGCTCGATATTGATGATCGGTAGTCGTACTTACATGGCCGTCCATGGTTGTATGTTACTATGATAGCATAGATATTGTCGCATTAGCTTTACCGATAAGCGTCGTAGGAATATTCAAGAGGCATTGTGTAGAAGTCGATAGTAGCTAATTGATGTATGCAATCCACCCTTGTCGGCATGTACGTACGTACATGGAAACACTTAGAAAATATTTTTCAGTTGTCGACATGCATCCTTGTCGACATGTATGTACGTACATGTAAACACTTAGAAAATATTTTTCACTTGTCGACATGCATCCTTGTCGACATGTATGTACGTACATGTAAACACTTAGAAAATATTTTCCTCTTGTTGACATGTATGTACGTACATGAAAACACTTAGAAAATATTTTTCACTCGTCGACATGGATCCTTGTCGACATGTATGTACGTACATGTAAACACTTAGAAAATATTTTTCACTTGTCGACATGCATCATTGTCGACATGTATGTACGTACATGTAAACACTTAGAAAATATTTTCCTCTTGTTGACATGTATGTACGTACATGAAAACACTTAGAAAATATTTTTCACTTGTCGACATGCATCCTTGTCGACATGTATTTACGTACATGTAAACACTTAGAAAATATTTTTCACTTGTCGACATGCATCCTTGTCGACATGTATGTACGTACATGTAAACACTTAGAAAATATTTTCCTCTTGTTGACATGTATGTACGTACATGAAAACACTTAGAAAATATTTTTCACTTGTCGACATGCATCCTTGTCGACATGTATGTACGTACATGTAAACACTTAGAAAATATTTTTCACTTGTCGACATGCATCCTTGTCGACATGTATGTACGTACATGTAAACACTTAGAAAATATTTTTCACTCGTCGACATGCATCCTTGTCGACATGTATGTACGTACATGTAAACACTTAGAAAATATTTTCCTCTTGTTGACATGTATGTACGTACATGTAAACACTTATAAAATATTTTTCACTTGTCGACATGCATCCTTGTCGACATGTATGTACGTACATGGAAGCACTTAGAAAATATTTTCCAATACGAGAAGAAGTGGGCAAGTTGCTGAACGCAGGTTTCATTGAAAAATCGCAATATCAAACATGGGTGGCGAATCCAGTTTTGGTACCCAAACCTAACGGAAATATGAGAATGTGCATCGATTACAAAGACCTCAACAACGCGTGCCCAAAGGATTCATATCCGCTGCCAAGGATCGACCAGCTAGTAGATGCCACTGCAGGACACGAGCTAATGTCAGTAAAATATTCATGATCTCAACATTCAAACGTGCATAAAGAAGTAACGCTCCTCCTTGGGCAATCAAAATCAGGAGATCTCCTGAATTGTCAAGAGCGTTCCTTCTTTATGCACAGATATCTAACAATACTGAATTAGCTTTCATTGACGAGATCTCCTCCCCCATTACATTCCTCCATTCCTTTGCCTGAGGTCCTTCCAACCCTTGTTCGCGGTGCAAAGCCAATGCTTGACCCTTGTTGGTCCGTCAGGACAGTTATTTCGTGCGCATGGAAGTATGGCCTCAGCTTCCTTGCCGCCACTATGAGAGCGTACAAGTACTTTTCGATTGACATGTAATTCACCTCGTACTTTGCCAGGATCTTGCTCACGTAATACACTGGTAGCTGGGTAGTCCTCTTTTGCTTGACAAGCACTGAGCTGACTGCGATGTTGGTTACGGATATGTACAGGTAGAGTGGTTCGCCTTGTATTGGTTTTTCTAACGCTGGAAGCGTTCGCAAGTGCTGCTTCAATTGTTGGAAGGCTTCTTCACACACCGGCGTCCACTCGAACTTCTTGTTTGCGCGAAGCACTTCGAAGAAAGGGAGGGCCTTGTCTCCTATCCTGGAAAGGAATTTTTTTAGAGCTGCTAAACGGCCGTTCAATTGCTGGACCTCCTTATGCTTTTAGGGGACTCCATTTCTTCTATCGCCTTTAATTTTTCCGGGTTTGTTTCTATCCCCCTTTGGCTGACCATGAATCCCAGTATCTTTCCTGATTGTACGCCGAAGGCGCACTTTGTTTGGTTCAGTCGAACTTGGAATCCGCGCATCCTTTTGAAAATCACGCGCAAATCTTTGGCATGGTTGTGTATCTTTGTTGATTTCACCACCATGTCGTCGACATACGCCTCCATCTTCTTTCCGATCAAGTCGCTAAATATGATGTTAACCATACGCTGGTATGTTGCTCCTGCATTGATTAGTCTGAACGGCATCACCTTGTAGTTGTATATTTCGCTGTCTGCATAGAATGCAGTGTGCGGTGCATCATATTTGAACATCGGGATCTGGTTGTAACCAGAATATGCATCCATTACTGACATCAGCTCGTGCCTGCAATGGCGTCGACTAGTTGGTCGATTTTCGGGAGCGGATATGAATCTTTTGGGCATGCATTATTGAGGTCTCTGTAGTCGATACACATTCTTGTCTTGCCATTGGACTTGGGCACCAACACTGGGTTTGCCACCTATGTTTGGTATCGAGATTCCTCGATGAAACGTGCGTCGAGCAGTTTTCCAACTTCTTCCCGTATTGCTAACTTCTTGTCTCTTCCAAGCTGGTGGAGCTTTTGTGCTACGAATCTTGTTCCAGGCTTGATGTTAAGTTTATGGGAGATGACGTCTTCACTTATCCCGGGTATGTCGCTGGGTGACCATGCGAATAGCTCTTTGTACTCTGTCAGGAGGTCTGTGATCTCTATCACTTCGTCTTCTGACAGTGATGCTCCTATTCGGACCATCCTGTCTGGATCATCAATTTTGATCTCCCGCAATTCCTCCACTGGTGCAGGACGTGCACGGTCCATTCTTGGATCTTCGTCAATGGTGGGGACTTTGCTGTTGTCCGTCTTGAGGTTATGTTGGGCTGCTACATTGTAGCATTCTTTTGACAGCTGCTGGTCTTCCTTCACTTCTCCAATTCCAGCTTTTGTTGGAAATTTGATATTTTGGTGTGATGTTGATTCTATCATTCCCCACGCGTTCATGGTTGTGTATCCTAAGATACCGTTGTATGCGTCAAGCTTCTCTACGACCACGAACGGAACATCTACTGGAGTTGTTGCTTTTCCTTCCCCATGATGATTGGCAAGGTTATGACTCTTAGCGGATAGCTTGCATCTCCCATGAATCCCACTAGGGGTGAGTTCATTCTCTTGACATGCTTCTTTCTTCCGAGGGCCAGGATGATGGCTTTTTTGATGACATTTGGCGAATTTCCTCCATCCACCATCATGCGCTTGACGTCCATGCCGTCAATTGTCATGGTTATGACCAAGGCGTCGGTGTGTGGGTACACAATGTGCTCTTTGTCCTTTGATGAGAAACCAATGACATCTTCAATGGCAACATCTTCCATGATAGCGTCTCTCATGACGACATCTTCTGTGACGGCATCCTTCATGACGGCATCCTGGGTCATGCGCTTTGTCTGTGCAGCATAGACTTCTCGTTCGTACGACATTTCACCTCCGGCGCCAAAGCCTCCATGGGTCACGTCTACGGTTGCCATCAAGCTATTGTTGGGAGCGATTGTTTCTTGTTTGAATCTCACAGACGGCGCCAAGTGTTGCGTCCAAATCCAACCGGGTAGTCGGACTCTTCGGCACTTCGGGTATGGGGACACGTCGGGTGTCGGAAGCGGATTGTTTGATGACGGCAAGGGGCCGTTGACCAGTGCGCGGTTGACGGTTTTTGGCTGTACACGGTTGACGGCTGTCGGTTGACGGTTAACGGTGAAAGCTGGGCAACCTTGTCGGTAAGGTAAGCTTATCTCCTTCGCGCGACTTCACCTGCACACGGGACAATAACCAGCATGGAGAGCGGGGAGTGATGCTGGTTGAGCCCTCTTCGATGCTTAAATGAGAGTCTAGAGAGAGAAAATAGGAGAGAGAGGTCAGAGCTGCTAGGCAAAATCTCTTGAGCATATATGAGAATGTATCAAAATGGGTGGCCAAGGTCTCCTATTTATAGGCAACCTTAAAACCGAACCCGGTTTTTGTGTGGTTCGACATCGGTTTAAAGGAAAGTAAGAACCGTCGTGTGGTTTGTTTAAGTTTGGCCTAGGAGAACTCTTTTACTCAGTGTTCGGACGATAAAAAAGGATGTGCGCGGTACCCATTAGTAGTCCGGACCACGTCGAATTCGACATCCGGCGTGGTCCGGACTGCCTAGGGCAATCTGGACCGGTCCGGACTGCCTAAGGCAATCCGGAAGTTTCGGTCAGGACGCATACGTGCGTCTGGACCGTTTTGTTCCTCGGGTATTTGTTTTTCGGATCCGTTTTTGGTTTTCGACGTGTTTGCGAAGTCCGGAATGTAAATACGAACCCGAATTGGGCAGATATCCATCAAACGCCTTGAAGTAAAGGTGATCCATTTGGAGCATTTTTAAAGAAATGATCTTCATTAACATCATTATGCAGCAGCATATCATTCGGGATTTTAATCTTAAGACCCCCATATTCATTCACGTCTTCCATGAAAATCTGCTCTGAGTGTTGCTCTAACATTATAGTAGATCGTGTATTCATTTGTACACTCAATGTCATGCAATCTATTGAAACATGTTCTGCATCTTGAATAGATTCATCCTGGTTTGCATCTTCAGTGTCATCCTCAATAGTATCGAATAGATAAGGCATTGTATCATTGATCCCTTCTTCTTCATTAGGTTCAGTTTTGGAACATACTACCTCTACTTGCTCAACTCTTTCAGAAAACTTAACTTCACTAGGAATTGAACAAGTGTCTGAGCTGCCTTGGGAAGCCTTGATAGTTGTGGTTGTCTTAGCTTCTGGTTTGGCCTTGGGAGCAATAATTGAAACGTTGTCTTGATGAAACCTTCCAAGTATAGATTGCGGAAGTAATGACTCGGCACGAATCGTCGCCTCATCAACCTTTTCATTTCAGCCCATGTTGCAATCAGACCTTCTCCATTCCGCCTCCTATCTATGCATAACTGATCCCACCAAGTACTAGCATAATCATAAAATTCAAAGGCAGCTAGTCTTACCTTCTTGTTCTCATAGAAATTATAACAATCGAAAACTAGATCTGCCTTCTTCTCCCATTCAAGATATGCTACATGATCACTTTTCCCATAGAACGATGAATTCTCATCTTCACACTTCTCAGCCCATTATGACAATCATAGTTATCATAATTCCGTTCAATCAATTCATTGTTGAAGTTGCGCAACTGTACAAGAAGTGCTAGTGCAGAATATTGAAAATCGCTAGATGATAATAGCTCGTAGTTGGAACTGTCAAACATGTTGTTCTCTATTATTTTTTTTCTAATTTTTTGTTTTTTTCCCCTAGCAGAATTGTAGAGGCAATAACAATAACAAAATAGGATAGGAAACCTGAAGCTAGAAGCTGAGCTCTGATACCAATTGATATGATTCTTCCTTCGGGTTGATGGAATTCAATCAAATCGATGTCACGGATCGTTTCCAGTTCAGGTATGTCGAAGACGCCACAAACGGGGATGGAGATCCGTTCGATAAGTCGTGGTTGAACGCAACAAGGAAGCCTTGATAAGTTCGTAAAGAGAAGAAACACTCTTCACAAATTTTGAAATCTAACTTCATTCATAAAATTCGGCAAACTCTTAAAGTGGCTATTTAAAGGCTTCAAACTAACCCTAATGACACCTAGAATGGACTAAAAGAGATACTAATGGACTTGTCTAATGAGGCTTGGTGTTTTTCAGCCCATTAGACCCTTAAATGACCTAATTATACTAATACAAATAATTAAACCATGGGCTAAATGCCCAACACATAAATTCAACTAAGTAATTGTAGAAAAACACTTCATCATACTAAATACAACGAATAGAAATAACATAAGTCTTGGAAAGTGTCTTTGATCTTCTTTTCTTGTTTATTCATCCCTCTTCAACTCATGTTCGCCTTGGAGCTTCTCACATTAGGTTCCGTGGCGGTTTCCCGGTTGTCTGTTGCTGTTGTGGCCTCTCTCCCTCATAGTAAGGTTCACTAATTTTTTCAGTCAATTCACACTTCCTCACAGCTTCATACTATTGCAGTTTCAACGTTTAGGATGATATTTAGTAAATTTTGCTTATCTGCTGTTCAAATTTTGTTTACACTGTAATTAAATTTTGATTATCTGCTGTTTAAATTTTGTTAACTCTGTTTGGTCAGGTGTGTTTATTGCTTGCGAATTCAGGTAGGAATCTAGTTTCTCTTTAGATTGTTGACGTTCAGATTGAAATCTACTAATTTTCCAACTGTCCGTTTGTCTTATCGTCTTGAAACTGAAAATGTGAATAACTTGAATTTTTTAGTTGTATTTGCTATCTTCTGATGCATATGAAGTTTCAGCTGAGTTTTTCTTATTGATTATTATGAGATTTGTTTTGAATGGTTGCTCATTTTGGATGATTTGCAGCTGCTGAGCAAAAATGCTTGAAAAGTCATAGCTCCACCATCATAGAAAGCTGATATTATTTTGAGGTATTAATCATGGACTTTTAAAATATTCTGATGCTTTCATATATATGTTTGAATAAGTAGATAGATGATCATACTATCTAATATCTCTACAAGAATTAAAATGATTCACTTTACCAACATTGTGGAGGATGAAAATCGAGAAAGAGAAGAAATTTGTTTTCATAATGACTCGAATTAACATCCTTGGATATAATTAAAAATGTTAAACATTTCATATGAATGAAGTCTCTCATTTTGAACGCCATAATAATTATTTGTTCAAAATCCAACTTTGAAATCATCAAACTAGAATAGCCATTTTTTCCCACCAGGAATACGTTTCTTGATGCTTTGGGAAAGTCGGAAGCCAAAACCAAACAGATTCTTCTAGGCTATAGTTTTTCTTCTTGTTATTATAAATAATTTATTTAGGAAGTAAAAAAGAGTCAATTGTATACAATTGAATTTACAACCTTTATATTATAAGAGATAATTAACGTATTAGATTTTTAAATTTTATGAGAGAAACTTAATCAAATCTTAACTACTACACCAAATTAGATGCGCTTGGTTAAGCACTTAAGATTTAAATCCATTTTCAGACTCCAATTTATGTCGGGGGAAATACGGTTCGGCAGTAGACAACCCGAAATTATTATTTTTTAACAGAAACTCCTAACGCCGTCAATTATTACGGTACAAGTGAACCGCCTTAGTTAATTACTATTATGGAACCTGTCACAGGGGTCAAAATACACCTAGATTTTTCGTCTAAGTATGGCTCCCTGCTGGCGTGATTGCACCTCCAACCACCAGCCAAAATAGAATACGAATGCGACTAGTAACGCTTCCAACGGCTAATCACGAACAACAACAACTCCGCAAAGATTGCAGCGAACACAATAATATCGAAGGGACAAAGTAGAAGAACCAGAAAACACAATAGAACTTGCGGTAACACTTGCCTTTATTGATAGATAAAGGCTGAGTCGCCCGGTTTACAAAGACGACTCTCACAATCACTCTCGCAGCTTTGCGATATCACATTCACTCACAGATTTGCACTCCCAAGTCACTCACCCAATTCTCACGAATTTATCACTCAGTATAAGGTCTCCTAACACTCTCCAAAACGCAGGGGGAGCAGCTCCTTTTATAGCATAAGGGCTGCCACAAATCCCTCCTAGATATAGATACCTATCTACATCTAAATCCTATCAAGTAGATATATATATTCAGCCATATCTTTTCCTATATCTATTTTCCCATAAATATAGCTATATTTAGCTTAGGATATATATTTATAACATATATATATCCTTAGCATACAATTTAACCAAACATATATATCTATATCACAATATATACCTCTTGGAGATATATTTTCAGCATAGGACTGGATCTGCACAGCTTGGGCTATCTTAGGCTATCTTGGGCGGATTTGATCTTGCTTGGGGGCTATGACTTCATATTAGGACGGCTAAGGAGAGTAACTTGGCGTTCAAGAAAGCTCCTAAGTCGGTTTGGGGCGGATTCCCTTCAATTGCCCACACAAGGACACTAGTCCTTAGTCACTAGGCTCTCCTTTTGTCTTGGGGCAGCTTGTGCTTTCATAAGGGCAAAGTCCTACCTTGGGGCAGCCATCAAGAACGTTTCTTGCACTCCAAGATTGCATCTTGATCACTCCCATATGAACTCCCCATCCTTGGACACGCATTCTTCATCCTCCACATCACTATGGACACTAGACAAGTCATTGCGCGAGGTACCGTTGATGCACTATGAATGCATTTGCTGCGACACTTACCAAACACTTGTTCGAGCACGGACTAAGGCACACACACTTCCATCACTTCATTGGGACATCCTTACTTGAAACATCAAACCCCATTCATTGTCTTCAACCCTAAGTTAACACAAATCCTTCACGAAAACACATGCATGTTGCTACGATTCCATCTTTTCGTCCGCCAATCGCTTGTTGGACTTGGGAAGCACGTCTATCATAGCCAAATCAGTGCTTCCCAATATGTTAGACCTTCAGGGGTCTAACAGAACCCTAAATAGGTTTCCCGTCCCGCTCTCCTTTGTTTGTACGAACCTAGGAGCTGCATAATCGCCGGTGGCAAGAGATCTGAAGCTGATAAGAAGGGGCGCGGCATTCAGGTACGCAACATCAATCTAACTCTGAAACTCCATCCTTGGATTTCTCATTTCCGTTCGTAGTTGACTCGTCATCCAGATTTTTTGCTATACACTTCTTTAAGATGGATGAAGACCACAAGTGCATTGTTGAGTGCACCACCCCCAATTTCAATGGGTACGACACTTAATCAATTTTAGAACAAATAAAATATTGAGCAGTAATCTCAGCAGGGTAGTTAGTTAATTTGATGAATGATGGCATTTAATTAGTTCCGTTCGTGGTCAAATCCAACACTCCATCCTTGGAATCTGTTATTTCAATTTTCTCGATTAAATTCACCTTGAACTGATCTATTCACTTTTTGTATATATAACATCAGCTGATCAGTTCTTGGAATCAATTTTCTATACATTTTACAGTTATTTCGGGTAGAATAATGTATATTCGCCACTAAAGAATTATGTTCTGAAATTGAGTAAGTTGGAGTAATCTTTGTCACGGTAGCGTTGGTTTTTGCTAATGATGGATATGTGCCCAATTCGGGTTCGTATTTATATTTCGGACCTCGCAAACATGTCAAACCCATGTAAACAGATCGAAACGTTATACCCACGAGTCAAAACGGTCCGGACATGCAATACGCGCGTCCGGACCGGACTCGTCCGGATTGCCGCCCGCGACACACGTACCTTTATCGACGTATTTTTACATTAAGTCTGAGTTTTCAAATAGCCAAATTTACTCAAACCCGACTCCGGTTCACATTTTTATATTAAACCGGAGGCGAACCGCACCAAACCGGGCTTCGGTTCAAGATCTCCTATATATTGGAATCTTGACCACCCATTTCACTTTAAGTCACTTTAAGATTGGCTTAGGAGCTCTGACTTCTCTCTACTTTATCTCTCTAGAATTGCTCTCATTGAAGCATCAGAGAGGGTTCATCGAGTACTGTTAGGTTCCGAGATCTGGGTCAACGGATGATCGGCTCAAATCCCGTTCCTCACTGGAGATGCGGATGATCTGATACTCTCGGGTTGCCCTGCTCTGCCTTGCGTCCTTCCTTCCTTCCTTCCTTCCTTCCTGCAGAAGGGGCAGTACCAGACACAGAGAGGGGGGGGGGGGGTGGTGCCTGGTGAACCCTCTCCGATGCCTAAGTCAGTATCGTTTTTAGAGAGATAAACTAGAGAGATGTCAGAGCAAAATAATCCAAATTGCCAAGATGTCCAAATGAATTGTGAAGGTGGGGTATTTATAGGCAACGGTGTCATTAAGGTGGCTTAATGACATCGTTAGCCCTAAAACACAGTTAATTAACCTTTAAGCGCATAATTAAGACCTTAGGATACGGAGAAGGTAGGCGGAGTGAACCGAGTGTGGGGGTCCAAAAATGGTGCCGGGGCCCTTGGGGGAGGAGAAATCCGACCCCCAAGGGTAGGGGTTGGGTGAGGGCACCCAACCCCTCCTAGGGAGGGTGGGGTTGGCCAACCCGATCTCTCCTAGGAGAGATCGGGTTGGTCCACCCGATCTCCCCTAGGAGAGATCGGGTCGGCTGACCCGATCTCCCCTAGGGGAGGTCGGGTGTGGCCACCCAACCTCACCTAGGTGAGTTTGCCTCGGCCGGACGAGCGCTCCGGCCTCGTCCGAGCCGTTGATGTGTTCGCGAAGTGTTCGGGTTGAAGTTTCGATTTACAATCGTTAATGGGATGATAAAAATACAACGGTTTGGAAGTCAACGGGTTCAAATTGGGCGTATATCCATCACATGCCCCCGAGTCAACCAATGGCTTAACCCTTGATTGACTCTATTTCAGGATGGTATGATACGCGCAATTTGAAACCGGGGTTTTACCTTTCGTCTGAACGTTCGCTTACCCATGGATGCGTGTCTCCGACCTTGCCCCCTGCCTTATGAGATAGAGGAGTTGTAAACGTTAGAGTAGCGCAGACGTGTGCCTAAGCACGCGTCCGTCTGAGGTGGGAGTAATAAATCTATCTTTACTACCGGCGTATACTTAAAAAATTCACACTCGCATAGGAGCGTGATACAAATGCAACTAAGCAACTTACGTTTCAAATTCGTGCCGGGATTCTATCTAAGTGAGGAAAATTTTAATTTTGGCCAAATTTTTTCCTAAGTATGAAATGTTCAAGAATAAACTTAACTTGATAGTTTTTCTAAGTATGGAGATATACTTAGCCATAGTTGAAAGGAATAAATATGATGGTTTTTCCTTGGCCCTTAGATCTCATTTAAAGATAGATGGAGGGTGGTGATTAAAACCCCTTAAAAAACCCTATCATCTTTTCAATATAGAGGAGAGTTAGAAAAATACCTTAGGGAGTCACCATAGCCACCATCTTCCCTCTTCACTCACCCTTGGAGAGCAATAAAAAATTGAGAGCACCCCCTAGGTAAGGGCCGGCCGAAATTTTCACCAAGGGGCAAAAATCCGGCCAGCAGCTCAGCCGGGACCGGCGACAGGAGGGAGCCCAGTCGAAGGCGACGACGTGGGCTCAGTCGGACGGTGGCCAGCGGCGACGCAGAGGCGACTGGAGGCTCGATTGGCGACGGCGGCGCGACATTGGGCGGACGGCGGTGGTCGACGGCGGGCCTACCTCTGACGACGACAGCACCACGTTAGGCGGGGATCGTCGACGGCGATACGAGGCAGCTCCGGTGTGACCTTGGGCGGCTTCCGGCGACGGTGGGGCGACTGAAATCAGTTCCGGCGACGACGGGGTCCGACCTCCGGCGAGGACCTGATTTCCGGCGGTCTCCAAATTCGAACTCCGGGCCCGTTTATCACATCGGGTCGGGTTTTCCGAAGGTCCGCTCTTTTCCTTTCCGTTACCGCATAAAACGTTGATTTTTGAATCGTTGATACTTGATTGCCGATGCTTGATTGCCGACGCTTGATTGCCGATGCTTGATTGCCGAAATTTGATTGAAAGTGGGATTGCCGTGGATAACCGTCGATAGTTGTGGATTTGGGAAAAAAATTTGCCGGTTGTCCGAATATAGTTTCTTGTCCGATTGGGTTATCCTGGTCTTGAATTTGATGTCGTACCGTCATTGATGTGTTAATCTTCGTTGGAGGGCATAATGGTAATTTTTCCCAAAACCCGACCTTAGGCTCGGATAAAATTATTCAATTTGATTGTCGTGGTGTCCTTGGCTCATGTTGACTATCTTTGATGGGTGTCTTCAAATCTTTGGTTATTGTCGTCGGTCGAGTGTCGGAGTATTTCCGGTTTTTCGGAAATTTTTCTTGTCTTGATATTCGTCATGTCTTGGCAGGTACTGTATTCCTGGTGGTGTCCGCGCACACAAACTCTACAGAGGCGTCGCATCTTCCGAAGGATGAGTGAGTTCCTTTTCTCTTCTTTTTTGGTCGCATTACTTCTTTTCCTATTGCTAGCTTAGTGTCGTGATCTTCGTTGGGGTGTTAGTCGAAATTTGATTCGAACCTTGGGATTTCCTGCTACCTTTGCCCTAGGTCTCGCTACCCTGTCGGAGAACCATCTCACTAGGTCCGATTACAATGAGCACGTTACCCTAGGAGATATCTGTCCCCTAGATGAGCCTCTGTATCCTTTTCTCCCCTCCTTGGGGAATACTCGCGAGACGGTGACGGAGCCTCCTATAGGGAAGGTCGCCGTGTACCCCTCTCAGATCCGATTTGGGTTGAGGTTGCCTTACTGTGATGACCTCATAGAGTTGAGCAGGTTCTTCAGGATTTCTCCTGTGAACCTTGCCCCCAGTGCCTTCCGTGTCTGGGTGGGCTTCCGGGTATTGTGCCATTGGTACTCCTGGAAGTACTCCCTCGTTCTGTTCCGATGTTTCTACTGGTTCCAGTACCAGACGAAGGTGGGGTTTGCGAGTTTCGTCACTCGCCATCCGACCTTCAAGGATCCCCGATTTGCTGATTTCGGGTTGAGTGGGGTCGAGTGGGATACCTCTCTCCGCTTCGTGGCCCGGAGTGACAACTCGGCCAGTCACTGGGCTAAGCATTACTTCTTCATTACGGATCGATACGTCACTTGGTCGGTCTTGAATGAGGATCGGTCCGATGGTTGGCCTGCTTTCGGGGAGTTCTCTTCAATTGATTTAGAGACTATGAAGATCATTCACGAGAGCAACAGGACTCGGTCATACTGCCCCGTGTCCTTAGTGACTGAGACGGATCTTTACGAGGCCGGGATCAGTTTGACTCCTGACTCCGGGGGTTCGGTATGTCACTTGGTCTTTCCATCTTTATTTACCTTCTGCTCTTCCTTTGTAGGTTGGTTTCATGGAAAAACCTATAACGTGCAGGGAGCCCCTGTTGATCTGAGCAAGAGGAAGGCTCCTTCTAGTTCCACTCTGAAGAAATCCCCCATGCCTGGGAAGAAGGCTGGGGCCTCTGGTATGCTTCCTCCTATTTGCTTCTCTATGGTATAACTTGTGTTTTCCTTATCTTGTTTTTCTTACATTGCTAGGGCGCTCCCCCTTGGTGACCTAGAGGGTCGTCTCCGTAGGCAGAGATTCTGGACCTTCCAAGTCCAAGCCGCGGAGATCTGATTATGAGGCCGGGGCCTCGGCTGCTAAGAGGAAGAAAGCTGCGGATCCTGCTTCGCCTACTGCTCGTCCTCCGACCCTATCTCGTGATAAGGAGATGGTGGTTGAAGAGGTGCCTTCCCTAGCTGACAAAGGGAAGCGACCTGTTGGTGGTGGTTCCCCTGCCCCCCAGCCGAGGGCACGGTCCTCAGGTATGATTTTTACCTTGTTGCTGATCCTTCTATGTTTATATTCTCCTTTGACTTGCTTTGCTTGTGTAGGTGGGCCTCCGACTCTAAGTCGGAAGGATTTCGCACGTCTTACTGATGAAGATGTTATTGGGTCTGAGTGGACTCCTTTCGCTGGTTTGAAGGAGTTCCACCTCGATAGCAACTCCTCTTTGCGGACTCCTGAGGTTGGCGTCCGCGTCTCCGCGGTGCCATTCCCCCTGGCGATCGTGTTGCTCAGCCCAAGTCTGCTGGAGAGACTCGGCGCTTTGTTCAGGGTGTACTCTCTCGTTATGCGCCTGTGAGTTGTTCCTTGCTTTCTTCTTTATACTTTCATATTGGTTGTCTTTCGGTTACTCACCCCTTATTTGAATTGTTAGGGTATGTCTGACATGGTGAACATGTCCTCGCTCGTGCTCGAGTTATCTGACGAGAAGAAAACCCTTGAGGACAGCCAGGTCTCTCTCAAGGTGGAGCTCGCCACTGCTGCTGAGAAGGCGCGTTTATTTGATTTGAGGATGCAGGAGCTCCGGGACCAAGTGTCCTTGCTTGAGACTACTGTGGGCAGCTTACGCCGGGAAGCTGAGGTTGCAGCGTCGCTCCATTCTGAGGAGTTGCGGAAGTTGGAGGCTAAGTGCCGGGCAGAGGAGAGGACTGTCGCAGTGTCTGAGTACAAGGCTTCCTCTGCCTTCACTGCTGATTATAGCGCGCGTCTCACTCAGGAGATGAACCAGTTTGGTGAGTATCTGGTTGATCACATTTTCCGCATTGATCCACAGTTCCCAGTTGGTGACCTTGGTGACTTCGGGCCATACGCCACTGGCTACATGGCTGTTCTGAGGGGTCAGGCTGCTGTTGCAGACGAGCCTGCCCCTGCCCAGGTGGATGCTACACCCGTGGAGATTGGTACCTCAGACTCCTCCTCTTCATCCATATCTGCCAGTGGTTCAGCCTCAGGGGGTGAGGGTGACTCTCCCGAAGGTTCTGATTGATGTGTTTTCATCATGCTATCTTTGTATATATAACTACACTCCTTCTCCCCTTTAATGGGTTGAGTGTCTTTTGAGATTGTGGTGGTGTTTGTTGTTACTTTCTTTTGCCGTATTGTGCTGTTGACTACGTGGTTCGCTTGCCTTTACATTAGTGCTTCTCATGCTTTTGTATATATCCCTTTGGTTATCTGCTCTTCTCTTGATGTGTTTCCTTTACTTATCCTTCTTTCGTGTTTTTCTTCATGTCATACCTGCTATTTCATCAAGAAAAAACATTATGTGTTCTTCATATAACTTTATCTTGAGATTATTTTCTCATTGGATCCTTCTGAGCATGGTGTGATGATCTCTTATGATACCCTTTACATGGTATGTATGATACTGTTAGACCAAAGATACGCTCTTGGTGGGCGTCGAATCTGATCACGAGACAGGCTCTCGGAGGGCACTTAACGTTTCTCAGGATAGGCTCCCGGAGGGCACAGGTTAAACCAAAGATACGCTCTTGGTTGGCGTCGAAACTATTCGCGAGACAGGCTATCGGAGGGCGCTTAACGTTTCACAGGATAGGCTCCCGGAGGGCACAGGTTAAACCAAAGATACGCTCCTGGTTGGCGTTGAAAACTGTTCACGAGACAGGCTCTCGGAGGGCGCTTAACGTTTCACAGGATAGGCTCCTGGAGGGCACGGGTTAAACCAAAGATACGCTCCTGGTTGGCGTTGAAAACTGTTCACGAGACAGGCTCTCGGAGGGCGCTTAACGTTTCACAGGATAGGCTCTCGGAGGGCTCAGGTTAGACCAAAGATACGCTCCTGGTGGGCGTCGAAGCTGGTAGTTTGAAATCTACCTCAAGATACGCTCTTGGGGGCGTCGAATCTGGTAGTGTTTTTGCTACCTCAAGATACGCTCTTGGTGGCGTCGAATCTGGTAGGTTGCAAATCTACCTCAAGATACGCTCCTGGGGGCGTCGAAATTCGTAGTTTTTGGAAACCACTCTCAAGATACGCTCTTGGTGCGTCGAAGGTCGTAGTGTAATAACTACTCTCAAGATACGCTCTTGGGGGCGTCGAAATTCGTAGTATGAACACTACTCTCAAGATACGCTCTTGGGGGCGTCGAAGTTCGTGGTTTTTGGAAACCACTCTCAAGATACGCTCTTGGGGGCGTCGAGGGTCGTAGTATGAATACTACTCTCAAGATACGCTCTTGGGGGCTTCGAGTGTCGTAGTATGAGAACTACTCTCAAGATACGCTCTTGGGGGCGTCGAGTGTCGTAGTATGAGAACTACTCTCAAGATACGTTCTTGGGGGCGTCGAACCTGTTGTTGACTTGATGTCATATCTGTGTAAGGATAACTTCATGATTATATCACATTCATTGGAACAAACCTTTGAAGGAAAACGTACTCCCTTAAGAGCATTCATGGTTTTTGTACAGATGGGGTGCCTTGGGTGTGTCAAGACACCCTTTGGAGGAAATCAAAGATAGTTGTAGAGTTGGAGTAACTTCGTGAGTTCTCCTTCTCAAAAGTTGTTTTAAAAACTTGGAAAGCTTGAACATGTAAAGTGCTAGGTATGAAACTAAGGATATGGGGTGGTCACGTTGTCTGTTGCCACGTACTCCTTCAGGCCTCCATTGTGAATCATTTCCTCCACTTCTATCTTTAGCACCATGCAGTTGTTGGTTTGATGCCCCCAGGTCCCATGGTACTCACACCATCCCTGTGCATCCCTTCCTAGGAAGGCCTTGCCCTCCTCCCTGCATGTTGGTAGCTCCTGCTTGAGGTACTTGTGGAAAATTTCTTCTATGCTCACTGTAAGGGGTGGAATGTGAAGTTTACACCTCCTCCCAGCGTGTCAGTCTTTCTTCCTTTCTCCAAAACTTCATCCAGCTGCTCCGTTTCTTTTGCAAATGCTTTGTCGAGCTTTTCCTTGAGCTCCCTCATCGTGCTCGTCATGACCATCTCATAGAGCCCTCCATAGGCCTCGAATGAGTTTGGATGCATGTTTCTAATAAATGCTCTGACGGTTTCTCCTCTTGTGATGTCCATGTTGGCACCATAATTGGAGAATCTTTGGAAATAGCTTGAGATTGACTCCCGCGGCATTTGCTTGATATCATCGATGTGACGGAAGCCTCTTGAAATGGAGTCACTTGTTCTTTTCCCCTCTTTGGTGTCTGGCTGCCAAGGTATGGCTGTCACCTTCACAGCCTTGCTCCTGTGTCTCCTCTTAGGTACTGTTTGAAAAAACTGCCTACTCAAACGGAGTACCACTCCATTCGTCATCTTTCCCTGCCTTTGCCTCCTTCTCCTCTTCTTTCTATCTTGGTTGGCTCCAACCATGACCACAGCCACTGAATCTGTCCCGTGTGATCCACGTCTCATGGAGTTGACGTAGCACTGCCTTGCGGTGCGCTGATCACCCAGGACTTCTCCGACTCCATTCTCAGTAATGTACTTCAGCTTCTGGTGTACAGTGGATGACACGATTTCATATGGGTTTATGGTTGTCTTTCCTAGGATCCCATTGTAGGCTCCTAGGCTTTCAACCACCACAAAGTTGACATTCACTTTCAGCTGTGTCCATCCTTGGCCCATGGTCACCGGCAGGGTTATCATTCCCAGGGGGTAGCTTGTTGCCCCTGAGAAGCCAACCAGAGGGAAGTTGACTGGTTTGATGTCTGCCTTGGTTTTTCCTATCTCTTCTAGGACTCTCAAGCTTAGGAGGTCAGCTGAGCTGCCCCCATCCACCAAAATTCTCTTTACATCAAAATTATCAATGTCTATTGTGATAACTAGAGCATCGTCATGTGGGAAGACGATGTGGCTCTTGTCCTTCTCTGAGAATTCGATCTTGATTTCTTCTCCTTCTCTTGGCCTTTTTCTCCACCTCGGCACTGAACCCAGCTTTGATGCGTAAACCTCCCTTGCATTAGCAGTTGGGCCACCTGACGCTACTCCCCCATGTATCATGTTTATGGTCCCTCTCTTGTTGGGTGGAGGATTGTAGTCTGCTTTGGCTTTGCCCTTGTCTCTGTGTGATGGCCCTAGTTGCATGCTGTTGCCTCCATGATCCACGAACTGCTTTAAGTCTCCTCTTTGGATGGCATTGTTGATGCTTAGCTTTAGGCTGAAGCATTCGTTCGTGTCGTGCCCGTAAGCTTCATGGTTGTCGCACCATCTATCCTTGTGATTCCCCACCATTGGGGCTCTCCACCTTGCAGGGGGTGACCAGAGCTTCTGGTTTCGCATCTCTTTGAGGACAGTAGCTGGAGTGGCGTTCAATGGGACGAACTTGATGACATTTATTTCTCTGGGCTTTAGTGGTTCGCCCATTTGGTTTCTTTGCTGGGGCGGACGCCATTCCTGCTGCCTTGTGTGCTGAGGTGCCTGGGGTGGCTTGCCTTTGTTCGGCTTTGCATTGTCTTCCTTGGCTGCTTGAATCTTGGCTTTCTTACTTGCCCTGTGCCTCTCCAGGTCTATATGAGTTTTGACTCTTCCTGCAAGCTCCTCTAAGGTGCTCGCTGGCTTCTTGGCCATCTTTTCTGCCAGTGTGGACCCGAAGCGGCCTAGGTTTCTGATAAAGGCTCGTATTATCTCACCCTCAGTGATGTCGCCTTGGATTTCTGCGATATTTTGATTGAACCTAGTGTAGTAACTGGCCAGAGATTCATCGTATTCTTGTTTCACACCATCTATGGAGCCTGTGCCTTTGAGGAGTTTCCTCTCCCCTAGGTATCTCTGCAGGAACTTCGCCTTTAGCTGCTCCCTTGAGTGGATGCTTTCAGAGGGTAGACTGAAGAACCAGTGTGAGGCCACCCCTGATAGGGTGTTTGGGAACAGGAGTGCCTTGTATCTTTCATCAGTGGTCCTCCCAAATAGGGAGGCCTCATGCTGTTGGATATGCTCTAGGGGGTCTCCCTTCCCATTGTACTTTGCAATTTGCACTGTGTGCAGGGAGTCTGGCACCCTGTTCATCTCCAGTTCCCTTGTGAAAGGGTGGTTCGTCTTGTCACTTAGACAATGCAAGCTGGTTTTCTTTGACTCATTCATCTTCCGGGTTATCATTGCCTCTATTTCCTCCGGAGTGATCAATATCGGTGTTGGAGTGTAATTCCTCTGATAGCCTCCGTAGTTGTAGATAGGGCTTGCCGGGATCCCTTGTCCGTATTGATACGGGCTGTAGGTGTATCCTTGGTGTCCCTGCTGGGGTGCTTCATAGAATTCTTGCCTCCTTGGAGGTCTTGCTTGTCTTTCCTCCCCCAGTGGGGTGTAAGCCCTTGCGTTCTGCTGTTGCCTAGGAGGCACGAATTGTTGCCTTCCCTCTTGGGGTGGCTCCTGATAATATCTTCTTTGCTCCTCTTGCTGCCCTGCTCGAGGGTGCGAGTGGTGCCCTTCTGTTGGAATCTGCTCCTCTTCATGAGCTTCAGTGTGTGTCCCCTGTGTGTATGCTGGCCTTGCATATGTTGTGTGGGCGCGGTTGCCATCCCTTTGGGCCGGCATCCCATACGGGTACCCTTGGGGTTGCGCCTCATAATAATACCCCTCAGGGGGTGCCGTGTGCTGGGACGGCACACCCTGTTGTTCTCTTTCTCTCTGTGGCCTTCTTGCTCGGGGTGTGGAGGCTGTGGAGGACTCAGCCCCAGCTGGGCGTGAGGGTCCTCCCTCCTGGTTGTTCTGTTGAGGAGGCTGTGGTACTTCTTGTGGTTCTGGTTGCATTGGCCGCTTCCTAGGGTTAGGCTGCCTTCCTGGGGGTATAGGCTCTCTCCTTCGCCCGTTGCCCCCAGGTGGGCGGTGGTGCCTAGACACCCTGCTGTTCGTCATTGCTCGTGTAATAGCCAGGCTTTCTGTCCGAAGCCCGCAGACGGCGCCAAGTGTTAGGTTCCGAGATCTGGGTCAACGGATGATCGGCTCAAATCCCGTTCCTCACTGGAGATGCGGATGATCTGATACTCTCGGGTTGCCCTGCTCTGCCTTGCGTCCTTCCTTCCTTCCTTCCTTCCTGCAGAAGGGGCAGTACCAGACACAGAGAGGGGGGGGGGGTGGTGCCTGGTGAACCCTCTCCGATGCCTAAGTCAGTATCGTTTTTAGAGAGATAAACTAGAGAGATGTCAGAGCAAAATAATCCAAATTGCCAAGATGTCCAAATGAATTGTGAAGGTGGGGTATTTATAGGCAACGGTGTTATTAAGGTGGCTTAATGACATCGTTAGCCCTAAAACACAGTTAATTAACCTTTAAGCGCATAATTAAGACCTTAGGATACGGAGAAGGTAGGCGGAGTGAACCGAGTGTGGGGGTCCAAAAATGGTGCCGGGGCCCTTGGGGGAGGAGAAATCCGACCCCTAAGGGTAGGGGTTGGGTGAGGGCACCCAACCCCTCCTAGGGAGGGTGGGGTTGGCCAACCCCATCCCTCCTAGGAGAGATCGGGTTGGCCGACCCCATCCCTCCTAGGAGAGATCGGGTCGGCTGACCCGATCTCCCCTAGGGGAGGTCGGGTGTGGCCACCCAACCTCACCTAGGTGAGTTTTCCTCGGCCGGACGAGCGCTTCGGCCTCGTCCGAGCCGTTGATGTGTTCGCGAAGTGTTCGGGTTGAAGTTTCGATTTACAATCGTTAATGGGATGATAAAAATACAACGGTTTGGAAGTCAATGGGTTCAAATTGGGCGTATATCCATCAAGTACCACCCCCCCTCTCCGTGGTCTCGATATTGCCCCGTGTGCAGGTGTTAGGAAGGATACGCGCATACTCCGCTGGGCGCACGTACATGCATATACCGCAACACACGCGCGTACAGATATAACGAGGCATAGTGTGCAAACACTCCGGGACGCTAACGCCTTGACACGCGAACAACTACACATACAAATACTCAAACACTTAGCCATTTTGAGTGCTCGTGGATCGCCGACAGTCCGACTCGCCGACAGTCCGACACACCAACACTTCGTCACTCCGACAGTCCGACATCTCGACACGCCGACAGTTCAACCATCCGACAGTCCGACATTCCAATATCCTGACACTCCAATAGTCCGACAGTCCGACATCTCGACATCCCGACACTCCGATAGTCCGACAGTCCGACATCCGTGGGTTCCGAAACCCCGGTTAGGATTATATACACCCATTCGTCAACCCGTCAGTTTGCGCGGGTCAGGTCGAAACATTTGGCGCCGTCTGCGAGATTCGAGCAAATAGCCATTACTCGCCTTCAAGAGCTAAATAATCAATCAAGCGTAGGCATTCACAAAGCCTTCCCAAGAGGACATGCAAAGACCAACGCTGATGCGTTACACTACACTATGCCGCGCTACACTATGATAAGCTACGATACGCTGCGCTACTCTGACGTCGCAACCACTTCCATGGTGACTCTGTTTACCACCAGCCCTGCAACAATATTCATCAAGGCAGCAGTAATCACTGCTATCACCACAACTTCAATCACTAACACTACTACCGATGCGGCGCCTATTACCACCATCGGCATACGACCAACACGTTGCACGAGTCGCTGCCACTCCGGCCCCGCGAAGGGACCGTTAAAGCCAAAAACCGTCGTCAACTGAAGCCATATACAAGACTACATAGTCCAGACCTTATGGTGGGGGAAACAATGCGAATCCCCCAGACGCCCGCTATCGTTCCCATCGCAAGCGTATCCTTTTAGTAGAAACTATATATATATAATCACATAAATGCAGGTCGTACCTATGGAAGATCAATAAAAAGCAAGTATATATTCAACACAAGGATGACAAGACGTCCAACCAAGGAACTCACACGACTGATACAGTGAGTAACCCCTTACTATAAACTCAATGATTATAACTATTTCTATACATTACAAATTTCTATCTTATGATAAGGAAAGTAGGAATAAAGCGAACACAAAGGGGGAAGATAAGACCTTAGTCGCATTGCCTCAACAAGCTGCATCCTACGACCAGCTATCAAACGCACGCACATGCAAAGTGCGTGCATGTTTACAGTGCACTCAATACTAGGCATAGCAACGCCCCAGGAAAATAACGCGCTATAGAGTATATAAGTTGATATGCTCACATTGCATCTTGTTACTTACACTTGCATTTACTTCCATCATGTCATTAGATGATTGTATAAGGCTATTATATGGTGCATATATCATGTAGTACATGTTACATGGTATATGCACCTTGGTGCACCAAGTTAGGCACATAGCATAGTTAGTCCTAGTTGGTGATCCTTATCACCTAGTATATATAGTTTACCTATTGCATTGTAATCCCTAAAGATAAATCAACAAATGATTCAACCTACTAAAGCTATTATGGTATCAGAGCCACCTCAAATGGCGGCGCAACCACAAAGCTAAAGAAGACCAAGTTTCTTCAAACTTTTGCCTTAACATTCACCTTGTTCAGGTGTGGATTGGCAAATTCAGCTTCGTGGATCATCTTTTCTACTTCAAGAATCCATTTCTTACTTAAGAATGGACATCTAGTAAGTGGAATTTCAAGAACTCAACACGCATAAATAGATCTGCACCTAGACTAAGCAAAGCCAAGATGACTTAGTACTAGTTTGCTTGTTCTTGAAGAATTCAACATTGTTGAGCTGATTGCGTGTTTGATACTATCATATTCTGGAGTTTTTATTGCTTCTCTAGGTTTGGATATGGATTTTGAACTTATTTCAGCTGCGCCTCTTGCTTGAAATCTGGATATTCATTGCTTGGATTCACTTGCATACACATTGCTCGGCTGAGGAGTATTTGTGATTGCTTTGAGCTTTGTGTTCATATCTTCATGAATTCTGAGCTTTCATCAATGGAGAATGGCTTCTAATCCATTTCTGTTGATCTTCAAGCTTTGAACATCACGAATTTTGTTGCGGAATTGTACGGACAATACCAAAGAGTGAGCTGGATTTTGTCTTACTATCAACAACCTTGGTGTACTACCTTTGTTTGTAGTGCAACCTTGTGTATGCCATTTTGCTTGGATTTCTGGCAGCTTATTTCTTGGATTTAGTTTCCCCTGACTCCATTTTGATACCTACTTGTGTTTCTTGGGTTACAATATGGCTCAAGACACCAATGTTGATGACCCCCTTTACATACACCCCTCAGACACCACTGGCCATATGCTCATCCCTTTCCAACTCCAAGGGACCTCCAACTATCATGTTTGGAGCACCTCAATCAGGGAAGGCCTGTTGGTAAAGAACAAGCTTGGTTTTATAGATGGCACATTCACAAGATTGGATGTTGATGTCAATGATAGAGTGAAATGGGATAGAGCAAATGCAATTGTCAAGGCATGGTTGAGGAATACTGTGGCCAAGGATTTGGTGAATGGTTTGGTCTATAACACAACTGCCTCTTCCATTTGGAATGATTTGAAGGAGATGTTTGATAAAGTGGATGGCACACAAATCTTCCAATTAACAAGGGAGATTTACCAAACATCTCAAGGTGTGCTCTCCATCAGTGAATACTTTGCCAAAATGAAGCAACTCTGGGATGCTCTTGCTTCTATTGATGATTTGGATCTTCAATGTGCTGGGGACATTGCCATTGTTAATGAACACAAGGAGAAGCAGAAGTTGATGGCATTCCTTTTGGGACTGAATGACTCCTATGGACACATTAGGAGCACCTTGCTTATGAGACAACCACTTCCTTCTCTTAGCATTGCCTTCTCTGTGTTGGTACAAGAAGAAAGCCAAAGGACAATCTCTGGTTCCATTGGTGATGTGGGTGAGGCAACTGCCTTATTCACTGGAAAGCACCCATCCTATGGTGGTGGTAGAGGCAATGGAAGAGGATATGCAAGGGGAAGAGGCTTTGCAAGAGGCAATGGCAATGGAAGAGGAAATGGCTTTGGTAGAGGCAACTTTAATTCTTCAAATGGGAGACCACTCAATACTTGCAACTATTGTGGCAATAGAGGTCACATTGAAGACAGTTGCTACATCAAGCATGGCTATCCATATGATCACCCAATCCATCAAACCAATCCAAATTCTCCTAAGAGGAATTGGAATTCAGCCAACATTGTTGAAGAAGGTGGCAACTCAAGCACAATTGAGCATGTGGCAGCCAAGGACAAAAGGATATTTCATGGAACATCTGACAAAAGGATCCAACATGTTGCTGCCCATAATGATCACTTTGATCATACACCTCTAAGCTTTGAAGATGTTGATCAAACTCATGTCAACATGGCAGGTATATCTAGTGATTCTATGGTTTGGATAGTTGACTCAGGTGCTACTAATCATATCACTCATCAAATTGAGTGGCTACATGATTTGAAGAAGAGTGATTCTGATCACCAATATGTGCACTTGCCAAATGGTCACAAGTGCAAAGTGACTCATGTTGGTTCTTGCTCTTTCTCAAGTGGATTCACATTGACCAACATACTCTTGGTCCCTGACTTCAAGTTCAATCTGATCTCTGTATCTAGGTTACCTAGCCAGTTAAATTGCAAAGTGATCTTTACTTGTGATCATGTGTTACTTCAGGGCCAGAGTGGCAAGTCCATGGTGATTGGGGAATGGAATAAAGGACTATACACTTTGAAGGATGTGGTGCCTTCAAGCCCAAGGAAGTTAGCAGCTGCTTGCTTGGAGAATAAGGATGAAGTATTGAGATGGCATAGGCGTTTGGGCTATGTCTCAGAACAATATTTGAATCATTTGGATGTTTTAGGCTTGAATAATACATATGGTTGTATCAAACAATGCACTATTTGTCCTCTTGCAAAACAATCTAGACTTTCATTTCCAATCAGTGATTCTATTGCTTCAAAGCCTTTTGATTTGGTTCACATGGATTTATGGGGTCCTTACAAAGTGCCAACCTTCAAGAACAATCAATATTTCTTGACCATTGTTGATGACCACTCAAGGGAAACTTTGGTTTACTTGATGAGGCACAAAAGTGACACTTTCTTGCACATCAAGAATTTCTTAATCATGGTCAAGAATCAATTTGGTACAATGGTCAAGACTTTGAGGAGTGATAATGGGACTGAGTTCATCAATTCAGTTTGCAAAGGTTTGCTTCTTCAATTTGGCATACTCCATCAAACTAGTTGTGTGCATACACCACAACAAAATGGAAGAGTGGAACGCAAACATAGGGACATCCTCAACATTGCTAGAGCTATAAGGTTTCAAGCATCCATGCCATTGAGGCATTGGGGGTATTGCATACTCAATGCTTGTTACTTACTCAACATGCTACCCACTTCTATCTTGAAGTTCAAGTCACCTATAGAAGTGTTATATGGCAAAGCCCCTTCCCTTCATCACTTGAGAACTATAGGTTGTCTATGCTTTTCAACCAAATTGAACAACCATGACAAGTTTAGTCCAAGGGCTGAACCATGCATTCTAATGGGATATTCAACCTCCCAAAAAGGGTACCTTGTGATGAACATTTCAAACTCAGTCTTTCATGTTTCAAGAGATGTTCATTTCCATGAAGATATCTTCCCTTTTAGCATGTCAAAGGATGCTCTAAAGGCTCTTATTCCATCTTGCTTGGGAGTCAAGCAACCCTTTGAGGATTTCCAACCTGAGAGTCCATCCTATTTTGACATGGATATATCAAGCAACACTCCTCCCATTGAGGTTCCTACACCTCAAATGGTTGATCAAGCACCTCAACAACCAATTGAAGAAGCTCCACCCCAACCTTCCAATCTAAGAAGGAGCCTGAGAATTAAACAACTACACCCACCACCCCCTAGGAGGAGTGCAAGGCTTGCTGAACTCAAACAAAGATCAAGTTCAAATGTCATTTTTGGAATGGAGAAGTATGTATCCTATGACAACTTGGGTCCACAATACAAATGCTTCTTGGCTACCTTTGACAAGATCAAAGAACCAACCACTTACAAACAAGCAATCAAGACCCAAAATGGATCTTAGCTATGAAGGAAGAAATGCAAGCCCTTCAGAACAACAACACTTGGGAGCTAATGGAACTTCCACAAGGCAAATCTTCAATTGGTTGCAAATGGGTATTTAAGGTCAAATACAATTCTGATGGTTCCATTGAAAGATACAAAGCAAGATTGGTTGCCAAGGGATTCACTCAGATTGAAGGGACTGATTTCAATGAGACATTCTCCCATGTTGTCAAAATGGACACAGTGAGGATCATATTAGCTTTGGCAGCTGCCAAGTCATGGGGATTGTACCACATGGATGTAAACAATGCATTTCTTCAAGGTGATCTGAATGAAGAAGTGTATATGGACATTCCCCAAGGTTTCAATCATTCCAAGTCTCTTGAGGGATATCCCAAACATGTATGCAAGCTCAAGAAGTCCTTGTATGGTCTCAAACAAGCTTCAAGACAATGGAACATCAAGCTCACCCAAACCTTATTGAAGAATGGATACAAGCAATGTGCCTCAGATCATTCCTTGTTCACAAAGATACAAGGTGATGACAAAGTTTTTCTTCTCACCTATGTTGATGATCTTCTAATCACTGGTTCCAACACCAAGATGATCAATCAATTGAAAAGCACACTCCAAACACACTTCAAACTGAAGGATTTAGGAGACTTGAGATACTTTTTGGGACTAGAAGTTGCAAGATCAGATAGAGGTCTTGTAATCAACCAAAGGAAGTATGCAATTGAACTTATTGAAGATGCTGGCCTAGGGGCTGCAAGGCCTGCTGAAACCCCTATGGAATTCAATGTCAAACTCACCACACATGAGTATGAAAAAGCAACTAACTCAAACACTGATGATACACTCTTGGAGGATGCCACTTCTTATAGGAGGATCATTGGCAAGTTGCTATATCTTACAATGACAAGGCTAGACATTAGCTTTTCAGTGCAAAGACTTTGTCAATTTGTTGACAAACCAAAGAAGTCTCATCATGATGCAGTCATAAGAGTCATCAGATACATTAAAGGCACTCCAGGACAAGGATTGATCTATCCTTCCAACAACAAACTCAATTTGAGCTTCTTTTGTGACTCTGATTGGGCTGCTTGCCCCTTTAGTAGGAAATCAGTCAGTGCTTATTGTGTCAAGCTAGGTGAAGCCATGATAGCCTGGAAAGTAAAGAAGCAAGACACCATTTCCTTATCAAGTGCTGAAGCAGAGTATAGATGTCTAAGAGTTGCAATTCAGGAGGCACTTTGGGTGGGGAGAATACTCAAGGAACTTGGCATTCAAGTAAATCTTCCTATCCCAATACACACAGATAGCCAGGCAGCTGTGAAGATTGCAAAGAATCCCATGTTCCATGAGCGCACCAAGCACATTGAGCTAGACTGCCACTTCAGAAGACACCATATTCAACAAGGGATCATTGGTGTCCATTACATTCCTTCAAAGGAACAACTTGCTGACTTGCTTACCAAGGCATTGGTAAAGAATCAGCACTTAGATTTGCTAAAGCTATATGGAATCAAGGATGTCTTCCAAGAAAGAAGAGAAGAAGAAGAAAAGGATGGGAGAATATAGAGTATATAAGTTGATATGCTCACATTGCATCTTGTTACTTACACTTGCATTTACTTCCATCATGTCATTAGATGATTGTATAAGGCTATTATATGGTGCATATATCATGTAGTACATGTTACATGGTATATGCACCTTGGTGCACCAAGTTAGGCACATAGCATAGTTAGTCCTAGTTGGTGATCCTTATCACCTAGTATATATAGTTTACCTCTTGCATTGTAATCCCTAATGATCAATCAACAAATGATTCAACCTACTAAAGATATTACGCGCAATATGACGGGGGCACACCCAACAATTCCTAACCGGGGGCATGCCTTGGTTACATCTCCAGGAAGGAACTCAAAGGCATTTAACATCGCCACCAAATGGAAAATTGGGGGGACACCATTCAAGGGACAATCCCACCATCACGGTGGGACGTTATTCAATATCGACGCCAGCGCTATACGCACATCTGTGCCAAACCCATCACATGGAGAAAGCGAGATAGCTATCGCCAACATCCTACAAATACTCCCTCGCGGAGCAAATAAGAAGCGACGTGACTCTAACACAGATGGATAGGTCCTATACAATCCGGCAGAAATACATGTGCTTACGCGCACCTACATGTTCCTACGCATACTTACATGTGCCTACGCGCACTTACATGCGCCTATGCGCACCTACATGTACTTACATATACCTACCCAGGCATGCACGGCTTAATGAGGAGGTTAAAGGTAACACAAGGACTACCTCCGGTAACAACAAAAGGAAAAGCAGGGAACCTTGTCAGTTCAACATTCTTCAACCATGAATACATCTGTTTCACAAGCACAACTTCAAAGGAATTAGGCTACAAGTCATAACCACTACGAGGGTACAACACCACGAAGAGTCACAAGTATAGGAAGAAGTACATAAAGTAAAGCAAGACCTCGAGGAGGTAGACAATGTCCGCACGGAACTTTCAACCCAACGCATAGCGTATATACTCTACTCAACAGCGCGGGACACGCGTTCAAGAATGGAAGGGTTACTCTTATTCAATCCCACCAACATATACACTTGCATCAAAATGCAAGGAATAGGAGGGAGAGAATTTACAAGTCCACCTCAAGTACGGATGCTACCATATACCAGTCACCAAAGGAAATTCCCAACACTCGTCGCAAGAACGAGAGCACATCGCGAACTATAACCCTTACAAAGACTCAGCGATCTCCTACTTACAAGAGATACGTACAAGTGCTTGGCAGTCCACCTAGTTACAAAGAAGGAGGTCAGAATTGAAAGACCACGCGAACACGCGAGCACGCGAACATGCGAACACGCGAACACGCGAGCAAGTGATACATCCCCTCCTAAGAGGAGGTTAAAGACGAGGAAAATAACTTCAGAGCCCTATACGGATTGCTTCAAGATATTAACATCAGACATCGCCCTCGAAAGACGATCTCTTCTACTTGAGTAAGGCCCAGGTAACAAGCATTACTGCCAAGAGTAACAGGTATGAGATAACATCTCTACAAAAAAATACTGTTATGAATAAAACAGACCACTCGAGTAAGATAACTACTCAGGACAGTCTGATTTACTCAAGGCAAAATCCAAGCTGAACGGAACATACTAGTCGCGAATAGTCTGGTCCAGTCAAATTGGCAATGCAAGCGATAAAGCCGTATGTGGAGATTTATAACTCCATTTTATTTCCTAACCAATATACATCTCGAAGTATTGCGAACCAATTTTAGACAGTTTATACGCACATTCAAGAGGTGTCTAAAAGGCATACCCTATTCTGGAATCACGCCAAGTAGCGGTATAGAAGTGTATATGAAGACTATGTTCAATACACTATGCATACACTTAGTTTTACTATGCATACACCCTGCCACTATGTATGCACCCGGTTATGCTATGCAAACACTATGTATTGTATTGGATATCATACATATGGTATCATACATATGGGGTCACTATCTAATTATGCTAAGTTATGTTAGTTCTAGTATTTGCACATTAGTCCCTATTGTATCTAGGGTTTGGCATACTAGTCCTAGAGGTCTCCTATATAAAGGAGCCTCCACTATTGTAATGGTTGAGCAACCTTCTCATTATGTTTAGTATATTGAAAGCTTTGCTCCTATCATTCTCTCCCACCACTCTTCGATTATAACGTTTTATATGGTATCAGAGCTAGTTTCGATCTTGGTGTTTTCAATTCAATTTCGTTTTTCAATTTTTCCATAAATTTACCAGAAAATCCGAGCCTTGCCGTGAGTCAGTCCCTTAGCCCCGAAAAATACCCATTTGATTTACACCTCTTCTTCCAAAATTGACATCACCAATCGACCCAGAGACCTCCGGCGACCATTCTGCTCTTTCCGGCGCCGCCAGAAGCCGCCGGACGCGCCGCCACGCGCCGCCACAAGCCGTTGTCACCGCCGGCGCGTTGGGACCACGCGCCACCTTCCACTACTCCGTTGGCCGCGAAATTTAGTTTTTCGGATTCGTCTCGGTCTCACGATTCCATTGATATATTATACGACAAATTCCGAGGTGATTTGGATTTTCGAATCTTACTGTCAAAATTCTGCTGCAATCCCATTTTCTGCTGTCACTGTTACATTAGTTTCTGCTGCTGTATATGCACCTATTGCTGCTGAAACTTCATATTGGGGTTGTTGTTGATGTGTTATTGCTATTGCGGGAATGGTTGCTTTGATTGGCTGCGATTTTCAGTTGTTATGTTGCTGTCAAAATTCTGCTGTTGCTGTAATTTGCTGAAAGTTGCTGAATTTCTGCTGAAACTTGCTGAAAATTGCTGAAAATTGCTGAAATTGCTGAAATTTGGATGTCCGGAGTTATGTTGTTGTGGTTTTGTTGAGTTCGAGCTATGGATAGCTTGAATTGCTGGATTTCAACTGATTTACAGTTGAATTTGCTGAAAATGGTTGTTTTGAGGACAGTTATTAAGTTTTGGAGATTGGAATGATCTTTTTGTGAAAACCGGGTTGTCATACCTTGGTATTTTGAAGATTGAAGTGTGGAGCTTCGTCTTGTTGGACACTGTAGAAGGTTGAAACATCGGAACCTCACCACCTGAGACATAGGAACTTCACCTTCTGGGAGATTGAAACATAGGAACCTCAGCTTCGCAGTAAGACTGAGACATTGGAACTTCATCCTCCGTCCAACTCTTTTTGAAGATTCAAGGCCATATGTGGCTGTCATCACTCCGCTGAGAGCATGATGAAGACCAACCGATTGTTGCTACACGTGGATTATCACACCTCTGAGAGACCACGAAGGCTACAAGTGGATATTCACCTCTGAGAGCACGGTGGACCTTGATCTTATTTGTCACAATTATCACAGTCATTGATTCTTTAGAACTGTTGCCTTGGACCATTTGTTGAAGATTGGAGCTTTTTAGCTCTATTTTGAAGATTGGGAAGCTTTTTAGCTTTGTTTTTAAGATTGGGATGCACTTCGGATTGAAGAAGGAAGAAGAAGGAAAAAATGGGGGAATATTGGATATCATACATACGGTATCATACATATGGGGTCACTATCTAATTATGCTAAGTTATGTTAGTTCTAGTATTTGCACATTAGTCCATATTGTATCTAGGGTTTGGCATACTAGTCCTAGAGGTCTCCTATATAAAGGAGCCTCCACTATTGTAATGGTTGAGCAACCTTCTCATTATGTTTAGTATATTGAAAGCTTTGCTCCTATCATTCTCTCCCACCACTGTTCGATTATAACGTTTTATACTATGCACCTGGTTCACAACTCTTTGTATAGTCTTAGACGGTGAGCCTAGTTTCACTTAGTATATATATTGTATCACCTTGATTGTAATCCCTAATCATCAATGAAGTATGATTCAAGCTTATATGGTATCAGAGCCATCCCTAATGGTGGCGTGCACATCTAGTTGAAGAAGATCAAATTTCTTCAACATTAGCCTTCAAAGTTCACCTTGTTCTTGCATAACCATACAAGATAAGCTTCGTGGATCTTCATCTCAACTTGAAATTCCATTTCTTGTGCAAGAATGGATGTCAAGTAAGTAAAAATTCAAGAAATCACAACACTACACAAAGCTGAGCATAGACTAAGGATAGCCAACATGTCTTAGTCCTAGTTTGCTTAGTTCTTGTTGATTTCAGCCTTGTTGAGCTGATTGCGTGATTGTTCTTGATATAATCTGGGATTTGCTTTGTTTCCCTGGATTTGGATATGAATTTTGACCTTGTTCAAGCTGCGCATACTAGTTGGAAGTTGTGATTTTCCTACGTTACAACGTTTGCATACACTTTGCTCGGCTGAGGAGTCATTGTGTGTTCTTCGAGTTTTCACTCCATTTCTTGAAGATTTCAGAGCTTTCTTCAATGGAGATTTGATCCTAATCCATTCCTAGTGATTTGTGAACATTGAACTTGGAGTAATTTGTTGCGGATTGTACAAATTGTACTGAAGAGTGAGCTGGAATTTTGTTTTACTCTCAACAAACTTGGTGTGCTAGTTTTGTTGCTAGTGCATAGTTTGTGTGCGTTTTCCTTGGAGTCACTTGCATCTGAATTCCCTTTATTCTGAATCTTCAAGCTCCTTGTGTTACTTTGCTTGCAAGATGGCTCAGGAAACCAAAGTTGATGATCCCCTATACATTCATCCCTCAGACACCACTGGCCATATGCTCATTCCTTTTCAACTTCAAGGAACATCCAACTATCATGTTTGGAGCACATCAATCAGAGAAAGCTTATTGGTGAAGAATAAGCTTGGTTTTATAGATGGCACATTCACAAGATTGGATGTTGGTGTAAATGATAGGGTGAGATGGGATAGGGCAAATGCAATTGTCAAGGCATGGTTAAGGAACACTGTGGCCAAGGACTTGGTCAATGGCTTGATCTACAATCCTACAACCTCTTCCATTTGGAATGACTTAAAGGAGATGTTTGACAAAGTGGATGGCACTCAAATCTTTCAATTGACAAGAGAGATTTACCAAACATCTCAGGGTGTGCTATCCATCACTGAATACTTTGCCAAGATGAAGCAGCTATGGCATGCTCTTGCTTCCATTGATGAATTGGTTCTCCAATGTGCTGGGGACATTATTGTCAATGAGCACAAAGAGAAACAAAAGTTGATGGCTTTCCTCTTGGGGCTAAATGATTCCTATGGACACATTAGGAGCAACTTTCTTATGAGGCAACCCCTTCCTACACTTAGCATTGCCTTCTCTGTGTTAGTACAAGAAGAGAGTCAAAAGACCATTTCTGGTTCCGTTGGTGATGTGGGTGAGGCAACAGCTTTATTCACTGGGAAGATTCCATCTTATGGAGGAGGTAGAGGCAATGGAAGAGGATATGCAAGGGGTAGAGGTTTTGGAAGAGGCAATGGCATTGGAAGAGGCAGAGGCAATTTCAATGCTTCAAGTGGAAAACCACTTCCTACTTGCACCTATTTTGGCAAGAAGGGTCATCAAGAGGATGTTTGCTACACCAAGCATGGCTACCCATATGATCATCCAATCCATCAAAACAATCCAAATGCTCCTAAGAGGAATTGGAACTCAGCAAACATTGTTGAAGATGGTGGAACCTCAAGTTCAATTGAGCATGTGGCAGCCAAAGACAAGAGAATCTTCCATGGCACAGCTGACAAAAGGATTCAACATGTTGCTGCCCATGATGATCATTTTGATCATACACCTCTATCCTTTGAAGATGTGGATCAAGCTCATGTCAACTTGGCAGGTATATCTAGTGATCTTATGGTTTGGATAGTTGACTCAGGTGCAACTAACCATATCACTCATCAAATTGAATGGCTACATGATTTGAAGAAGAGTGACTCTGATCACCAATATGTGCACTTGCCAAATGGTCACAAGTGCAAAGTGACTCATATTGGTTCTTACTCTTTCTCAAGTGGATTCACATTGACTAACATCCTTTTGGTCCCTGATTTCAAGTTCAATTTGATCTCAATCTCTAGGTTGCCTAGCCAGTTAAATTGCAAAGTGATCTTTACTTGTGATCATGTGTTGCTTCAGGGCCAGAGTGGCAAGTCCATGGTGATTGGGCAATGGAATAAAGGATTATGTGCTATTAGAGGATGCTACTTCATTTAGAAGACTTATTGGCAAATTGCTCTATCTTACAATGACAAGACCAGACATTACCTTCTCAGTCCAGAGACTAAGCCAATTTGTAGACAAGCCAAAGAAGTCTCACTATGAAGCAGCCATTAGGATAATCAAGTACATCAAGGGCACCCTAGGCCAAGGCTTGATCTATCCTTCCAACAACAACCTTAATTTGAGCTTGTTTTGTGACTCTGATTGGGCTGCTTGCCCTTTTAGTAGGAAATCAGTGAGTGCCTATGTTTATAAGCTTGAATCATACTTCATTGATGATTAGGGATTACAATCAAGGTGATACAATATATATACTAAGTGAAACTAGGCTCACCAACTAAGACTATACAAAGAGTTGTGAACCAGGTGCATAGTGTTTGCATAGCATAACCGGGTGCATACATAGTGGCAGGGTGTATGCATAGTAAAACTAAGTGTATGCGTAGTGTATTGAACATAGTCTTCATATACACTTCTATATTCTCCCATCCTTTTATTGTTCCTCTTTTATTTCTTGGAAGACATCCTTGATTCCATATAGCTTCAACAAAGCCAAGTGTTGGTTCTTCACTAAAGCCTTGGTTAGCAAGTCAGCTAGCTGATCCTTTGAAGGAATGTAGTGAACATCAATCCTGCCTTGTCCAATGTGATGTCTTGTGAAATGACAATCCAATTCAATATGTTTGGTACGCTCATGAAACATTGGATTTTTAGCAATCTTCACAGCTGCTTGACTATCTGTGTATATAGGGATAGGAAGGTTTACTTGCAATCCAAGTTCCTTGAGAATCCTGCCTATCCAAAGTGCCTCTTGAATAGCAACTCTAAGGCACCTATACTCTGCTTCAGCACTTGATAGGGAAATGGTATCTTGCTTCTTGACCTTCCAAGCTATCATAGCTCCTCCTAGCTTTACACAATAGGTACTCACTGATTTCCTACTAAAAGGGCAAGCAGCCCAATCAGAGTCACAAAACAAGCTCAAATTAAGGTTGTTGTTGGAAGGATAGATCAAGCATTGGCCTGGGGTGCCCTTGATGTACTTGATTATCCTAATGGCAGATTCATAGTGAGACTTCATTGGCTTGTCTACAAATTGGCTTAGTCTCTGGACTGAGAAGCTAATGTCTGGTCTTTTCATTGTAAGATAGAGCAATTTGCCAATAAGTCTTCTAAATGAAGTAGCATCCTCTAATAGCACATCATCAGTGTTTGAGTTGGATTCTTTGTCATACTCATGTGTGGTGAGCTTGACATTGAATTCCATAGGAGTTTCAGAAGGCCTTGCAGCCCCTAAGCTAGCCTCCTCAATGAGCTCCATAGCATATTTCCTTTGATTGATCACAAGTCCTTGATTTGATCTTGCAATCTCCAAACCCAAGAAGTATCTCAAGTCCCCCAAATCCTTCAATTTGAAGTGTATTTGAAGTGTGTGTTTCAATTGATTGATCATCTTTGTATTGGAACCAGTGATTAGAAGATCATCAACATAGATTAATAGAAACACCTTGTCATTGCCTTGTATCTTGGTGAACAAGGAATGATCTAAGGCACATTGTGTATAACCATTCTTCAACAATGTTTGGGTGAGCTTGATGTTCCATTGCCTTGAAGCTTGTTTAAGGCCATATAGGGACTTCTTAAGCTTGCATACACGTTGGTAGACCCTTCAAGAGACTTTGAAGGATTAAAACCTTGTGGAATATCCATGTATACTTCCTCAGTTAAGTCACCTTGAAGAAAAGCATTGTTGACATCCATATGGTATAATCCCCAAGATTTGGCAGCTGCCAATGCTAAGATGATCCTCACTGTGTCCATCTTGACCACAGGAGAGAATGTCTCATTGAAATCAGTCCCTTCCACTTGAGTGAATCCTTTGGCAACTAATCTTGCTTTATACCTTTCAATGGAACCATCAGAGTTGTACTTGACCTTGAAGACCCATTTGCAACCAATTGATGATTTGCCTTGAGGAAGTTCCATTAGTTCCCAAGTGTTGTTTGCTTGAAGGGCTTGTATCTCTTCCTTCATGGCTAAAATCCAATTGGGATCCTTGATTGCTTGCTTGTAGGAGCTTGGTTCCTTGATTTTGTCAATGGCAGCCAAGAAGCATTTGTATTGAGGGCCTAAAGTGTCATATGACATATACCTCTCCATGCCAAAAGTGGCATTGGAACTTAGTCTTTGTTGAAGTTCAGCAATCCTTGCACTTCTCCTTGGTTGTGGTGGATTGAGTTGTGCAATTCTAAGACTCCTCCTTAGATTAGAAGGTTGGGGTGGATCATCCACAATGGGTGGTTGAGGTGTTGGAATTTGTTGAGGTGGTGGAACTTCATTGATTGGGATGTGTCTTTGTATATCCTCATCAAAGTAAGTTGGATTCTCTTGTGGGAAGTCTTCAATGGATTGCTTGTCTCCCAAGCAAGATGGAATGAGAGACTTTAAAGCATCCTTGGACATGCTAAATGGGAAGATGTCTTCATGAAAAGAAACATCCCTTGAAACATGAAACATTGAGTTGGAAATGTTCATCACAAGGTATCCATTTTGTGAAGTTGAATACCCCATAAGGATGCATGGTTCAGCCCTTGGACTAAACTTGTCATGGTTGTTCAATTTGGTTGCAAAGCATAAGCAACCTATGGTTCTCAAATGAAGAAGAGAATGTGCTTTCCCATATAGCACTTCCATAGGTGATTTGAACTTCAAGATGGAGGTGGGTAGCCTGTTGAGCAAGTAACAAGCATTGAGTATGCAATATCCCCAATGTCTCAATGGCATAGAAGCTTGAAACCTTATGGCTCTAGCAATGTTGAGGATGTCTCTATGTTTGCGTTCAACCCTGCCATTTTCCTCAACATAGCCTATGTTTGCATTCCTGTGGTTCCATTGGTGATGTGGGTGAGGCAACAACCTTATTCACTGGGAAGATTCCATCTTATGGAGGAGGTAGAGGCAATGGAAGAGGATATGCAAGTGGTAGAGGCTTTGGAAGAGGCAATGGCATTGGAAGAGGCAGAGGCAATTTCAATGCTTCAAGTGGCAAACCACTTCCTACTTGCACCTATTGTGGCAAGAAGGGTCATCATGAGGATGTTTGCTACACCAAGCATGGCTACCCATATGATCATCCAATCCATAAAAACAATCCAAATGCTCCTAAGAGGGAATTGGAACTCAGCAAACATTGTTGAAGATGGTGGAACCTCAAGTTCAATTGAGCATGTGGCAGCCAAAGACAAGAGAATCTTCCATGGCACAGCTGACAAAAGGATTCAACATGTTGCTGCCCATGATGATCATTTTGATCATACACCTCTATCCTTTGAAGATGTGGATCAAGCTCATGTCAACATGGCAGGTATATCTAGTGAAATTATGGTTTGGATAGTTGACTCAGGTGCAACTAACCATATCACTCATCAAATTGAATGGCTACATGATTTGAAGAAGAGTGACTCTGATCACCAATATGTGCACTTGCCAAATGGTCATAAGTGCAAAGTGACTCATATCGGTTCTTGCTCTTTCTCAAGTGGATTCACATTGACTAACATCCTTTTGGTCCCTGATTTCAAGTTCAATTTGATCTCAGTCTCTAGGTTTCCTAGCCAGTTAAATTGCAAAGTGATCTTTACTTGTGATCATGTGTTGCTTCAGGGCCAGAGTGGCAAGTCCATGGTGATTGGGCAATGGAATAAAGGATTGTACACCTTGAAGGATATGGTGCCTTCAAGCCCAAGGAAGATAGCAGCTACTTGCTTGGGGAATAAGGATGAAGTATTGAGATGGCATATGCGTTTGGGCCATGTCTCAGAACAATATTTGAACCATTTGGATGTTTTAGGCTTGAATAAGACCTATGGTTGTATCAAACAATGCACTATTTGTCCTCTTGCAAAGCAATCTAGATTTTCATTTCCAATCAGTGATTCAATTGCTTCAAAGCCTTTTGATTTGATTCACATGGATCTATGGGGACCATACAAGGTACCTACCTTCAAGAACAATCAATATTTCTTGACCATTGTTGATGATCATTCAAGAGCAACTTGGGTCTATTTGATGAGACACAAGAGTGACACATTCTTGCACATCAAGAATTTCTTGATCATGGTCAAGACATAATTTGGTACAATGGTCAAGACTTTGAGAAGTGACAATGGGACTGAGTTCATCAACTCAATTTGCAAAGATTTACTTCTTCAATTTGGGATTCTTCATCAAACAAGTTGTGTGCATACACCACAACAAAATGGCAGGGTTGAACGCAAACATAGGGACATCCTCAACATTGCTAGAGCCATAAGGTTTCAAGCTTCTATGCCATTGAGACATTGGGGATATTCCATACTCAATGCTTGTTACTTGCTCAACAGGCTACCCACCTCCATCTTGAAGTTCAAATCACCTATGGAAGTGCTATATGGGAAAGCACCTTCTCTTCTTCATTTGAGAACCATAGGTTGCTTATGCTTTGCAACCAAATTGAACAACCATGACAAGTTTAGTCCAAGGGCTGAACCATGCATCCTTATGGGGTATTCAACTTCACAAAAAGGATACCTTGTGATGAACATTTCCAACTCAATGTTTCATGTTTCAAGGGATGTTTCTTTTCATGAAGACATCTTCCCATTTAGCATGTCCAAGGATGCTTTAAAGTCTCTCATTCCATCTTGCTTGGGAGCCAAGCAATCCATTGAAGACTTCCTACAAGAGAATCCAACTTACTTTGATGAGGATATACAAATACACATCCCAATCAATGAAGTTCCACCACCTCAACAAATTCCAACACCTCAACCACCCATTGTGGATGATCCACCCCAACCTTCTAATCTAAGGAGGAGTCTTAGAATTGCACAACACAATCCACCACAACCAAGGAGAAGTGCAAGGATTGCTGAACTTCAACAAAGATCAAGTTCCAATGCCACTTTTGGCATGGAGAGGTATATGTCATATGACACTTTAGGCCCTCAATACAAATGCTTCTTGGCTGCCATTGACAAAATCAAGGAACCAAGCTCCTACAAGCAAGCAATCAAGGATCCCAATTGGATTTTGGCCATGAAGGAAGAGATACAAGCCCTTCAAGCAAACAACACTTGGGAACTAATGGAACTTCCTCAAGGCAAATCATCAATTGGTTGCAAATGGGTCTTCAAGGTCAAGTACAACTCTGATGGTTCCATTGAAAGGTATAAAGCAAGATTAGTTGCCAAAGGATTCACTCAAGTGGAAGGGACTGATTTCAATGAGGCATTCTCTCCTGTGGTCAAGATGGACACAGTGAGGATCATCTTAGCATTGGCAGCTGCCAAATCTTGGGGATTATACCATACGGATCTCAACAATGCTTTTCTTCAAGGTTACTTAACTGAGGAAGTATACATGGATATTCCACAAGGTTTTGATCCTTCAAAGTCTCTTGAAGGGTCTACCAAACGTGTATGCAAGCTTAAGAAGTCCCTATATGGCCTTAAACAAGCTTCAAGGCAATGGAATATCAAGCTCACCCAAACATTGTTGAAGAATGGTTATACACAATGTGCCTCAGATCATTCCTTGTTCACCAAGATACAAGGCAATGACAAGGTGTTTCTATTAATCTATGTTGATGATCTTCTAATCACTGGTTCCAATACCAAGATGATCAATCAATTGAAACACACACTTCAAATACACTTCAAATTGAAGGATTTGGGGGACTTGAGATACTTCTTGGGTTTGGAGATTGCAAGATCAAATCAAGGACTTGTGATCAATCAAAGGAAATATACTATGGAGCTCATTGAGGAGGCTGGCTTAGGGGCTGCAAGGCCTTCTGAAACTCCTATGGAATTCAATGTCAAGCTCACCACACATGAGTATGACAAAGCATCCAACTCAAACACTGATGATGTGCTATTAGAGGATGCTACTTCATTTAGAAGACTTATTGGCAAATTGCTCTATCTTACAATGACAAGACCAGACATTAGCTTCTCAGTCCAGAGACTAAGCCAATTTGTAGACAAGCCAAAGGAGTCTCACTATGAAGCTGCCATTAGGATAATCAAGTACATCAAGGGCACCCCAGGCTAAGGCTTGATCTATCCTTCCAACAACAACCTTAATTTGAGCTTGTTTTCTGACTCTGATTGGGCTGCTTGCCCTTTTAGTAGGAAATCAGTGAGTGCCTATTGTGTAAAGCTAGGAGGAGCTATGATAGCTTGGAAGGTCAAGAAGCAAGATACCATTTCCCTATCAAGTGCTGAAGCAGAGTATAGGTGCCTTAGAGTTGTTATTCAAGAGGCACTTTGGATAGGCAGGATTCTCAAGGAACTTGGATTGCAAGTAAACCTTCCTATCCCTATATACACAGATAGTCAAGCAGCTGTGAAGATTGCTAAAAATCCAATGTTTCATGAGCGTACCAAACACATTGAATTGGATTGTAATTTCACAAGACATCACATTGGACAAGGCAGGATTGATGTTCACTACATTCCTTCAAAGGATCAGCTAGCTGACTTGCTAACCAAGGCTTTAGTGAAGAACCAACACTTGGCTTTGTTGAAGCTATATGGAATCAAGGATGTCTTCCAAGAAAGAAAAGAGGAAGAAGAAAAGGATGGGAGAATATAGAAGTGTATATGAAGACTATGTTCAATACACTATGCATACACTTAGTTTTACTATGCATACACCCTGCCACTATGTATGCACCCGGTTATGCTATGCAAATACTATGCACCTGGTTCACAACTCTTTGTATAGTCTTAGTTGGTGAGCCTAGTTTCACTTAGTATATATATTGTATCACCTTGATTGTAATCCATAATCATCAATGAAGTATGATTCAAGCTTATAAGCGGACTATACACATACAATTTGCATCAACAATATAAGCTATTATGCTAGCTACAACAATTGGTTTATATTTCGCAATGCCGAAACATATATTATTGACATCAGCAATACTCCCTACTCTGGAATCATACCAAGTAGCGAATTATATGCATTTATTTTGCATCAACAGCGTAAGCTGTTACATTAAGAACAAAAAACGGCTTGTATTATAGGCCACCAACAGGTCGACAAGGCTATCACCAACATCGACAATGAGCACATAAACGCGTTTTACATATATAAGGGGCTGATCACCCCACATGGCGTTATATCCTCTATATATAAGTCGGGCGTAGCATCCCCTTCCTGGGACTCCCCGCCATGGCGTGACACCCTCTATCGGAGGCATCCCCATGTACAAAAGACGGGCGTAGCATCCCCTGTCTGGGACTCCCCGCCATGGTGCGACATCCTCTATCAGAGGCATCCCCATGTACAAAAGTCGGGCATAGCATCCCCTTCCTGGGACTCCCCGCCATGGTGCGACATCCTCTATTTGAGGCGTCCCCATGTCTACTATAAGGCATGGCATTCCTCTTTTTAGGGACCATCCTACAAAACATGATAGGACCCGGGTAAGAGGGCAATCGCATGTCAACTTACTGCGTACTATTAAAGTCCGGTAACGTTTATCTACAAATTGACCAGGAGAAATCTTGTAGTCGCCGCTAAACGCACTATACTAAAACTCATCCAAACTGACAAGTCGAGTCTTGTACAATGCTACTCGGGAAGTAAGAAAGTAGTGATGATAAAACACATCCAAATTAGCAAGCCGTGTCTTGCCACAACGTCGCCTTGGAATGGACCAAGAGACGGAAAAAACTGCAAGTCGTATGGATACAGTCTTGTGCAACCACTTGGCGTAACCAAGCAGAGGGGCAGTAGTATCGCAAGATAAGTACTGGAATATCCACGGAAAATCTTGCAACAACGTTACAAGAGGTGTTCTTGAATAACAGATGGAAAAATGCATTAGAGTTAACAAGTAGCGTCTTGTGATAACCTCGCCTTGAAGCGGTTCAAGAGAAGGTAAAAACTACAAGGCGTATTGTTACGACCTTTGTCCCGCCCCTTGTAATAACCAAGTCAAGGTGTGGTAGCATCGCAGGGTGGGTACTGGAATATCCATAGAAAACCCCGCAACAACGTCACTAAGGGCGTGCCCGAGTGACGGATGGAAAAAAGCACCAAACTTAGCAAGTAGCCTCTTGCCACAACGTCGCCTTAGAATGGACTAAGAGACGGTATAAACTAAGCGCCAAGTGCCAAGTGCCGAGTTCCAAGTGCCAAGCGCCGAGTTCCAAGTGCCAAATGACAACCAAGTGCCAAGTGCCAAGTGCCGAGTGCCAAGCGCCAAGTGCCAAGTGCCAAGTTCCAAGTGCCAAGTGCCGAGTGCCAAGCGCCAAGTGTAAAACACATGTGTTTAAGACACTATTCTATTATGCATTCCTTGGTAATAACCAAGAGGGGCGTGCGACATACAATGACGTACGTCCTAGTACTACAACTACGGATGCTACATACATTCAAGCATGGATTATCAATCCTATCATACAAGTCCAACACATATGGGCAAATACGATAACAAAGGTATGAAATACTACTAATAAGTTATCATGCATTCTCAATGTTTCCATAGCAGGTCTATACGACAAAAGGAAAGGCAACCAAAATATAAACATAAGGCTAAAGGGACAACACCCAACGTAACCTCAACCCAGACACGGGGAGCAAAAACTATGTTCAAAGCATGGTAAAGAAAACCCAATCAACCTAATACAACATGCAAGTGGTATCCTCCACTCAACAACTACATAGCCTATACGACCCTTACGTACGCGCCCACGTGGCCCTTATGTACGCGCCTACATGGCATTGACACGCATGTCCAACAAGGCACTGCACGACTATGAGGGGTAACAATACATATATAATTATTGTACTAACGCTTATACATATATATCAGTCAATGTTTATAGGGCATACATGTCTATTTATGTACTATATGAAAAGTCTCAAGGTTCGGCCATTGTCGCGAACAATACAACAATACCAAGCCTATTTATACAAGGGCTAACATCATGCAAGTTGCAATACAAACATCATCGTCAGTATCGAACACAATATTAGCACGATGTGCAACCGCACTTTGAGTGAGCAATGGCGCCAGACGTCCGGTGGCAGACTCAGCAAATAAACAAAGCTGATCAAATAAAAAACAAGGGTATACACACCTTCCGAAAAATTATGCATCAAGATGCCAGCACCTGTTTGGACATCTTGCGGAGTAAAAAAAATGTCTTAATCCTACAAGGGAGGTCTCCTCCTCTTTATAAGCACTCTCCTGCATAGTCTGCAGGGCAAGTGCGCGTACCTCACCATCATCAACAACCTTCTTGTGAAGGGTAGTCATCTCGGACTTGAGAGTAACAACTTGAGCCCACTAAACAGAGGCAGAAGCCTTTAATTCAAAACTAATTCCATATGCAACAAGGATCGAGGCATACACAAAGAACCCATGACAAGAGTAAAGAATGATACTCACGGGGACAAAACGAACCGGCACACGTGTGCACCCCCAGCACGCGCGAACCCTAAGCACGCGTGCGGACCCCAGGAGAAACAACCCTGTGTAGCATATGCACTCCCACCTTGGGAGTGTCCAAACGCAAATCCTTGGCAAATAATACCATCAAATAAGCAAACAAGAAGGATAGATGCAACATGTTCAACGGAGGATCAACAATATAAAAAATGTTCCAACTCCAATCGGCTCCTCCGCCGAGATCTGGTCCCTCGGCACGGGGGCAGAAAGAGCAAGCGGACGAGTCCAAGCCTCAGCATCTTTCCCTTTGTTGTGGGAAAGAGCCTTCGACGACTCGCCACCAGCAGTAGATCCAGATCGCTCGGAGTTGCTCGAGGGACGAATCTCGGAGTCAGACGGCGTTATTCCAAGTCAAGTAAGAGTATTGTCGACTGTGATGACACGCGTGGTCACAGGTCACAATTCAGGATTCCACTTTGTTATACCTGAGGGGGCGCTGACACCCTCGGACTTGGGACTCACACCCGAGCCAAAAGGAAGAATTGACACTAAGTCAACCTCGAGTCTGACTCGGACTTAGAAAGACAAAGTAAAACGAAGAGTAGAGCCGGAGAACTTACTCTTTCGTCTAAAGCCGACAAGACAATAAAGGTTAACCCAACCAATTCCAGAATCGGAGCGCCAAACTCCATTGCACCATCACAATAAGAGTTTCTACAATACAAGAAAGAAAACGTTCTTCAATCCATGCATACGTTGATTATGATACGACAACTCTGCGATGAATGATACGAAAAGTCATAGCATGCCACTGTGATTCTAAGATCACTAGTTTACAAGATTCGGGAGAATCGTGTCAAGCACGCACACCTCTTACAAAACATGCGCACTTCTTAAGTAGGTGTGCCTCCAAAGCATACGCGCCTCCAAAACGCGTGCATCCTCGAAGCGAGCACGCTCTCAAAGCGCGCACACGACGACACTCTAAGATAAATAGTAACACCTCTCGCTCAGAAGCTAAGTAGAGTAGCAGCAGACATGGCGCAACGCGCGCATGCTTCGACACATCAACATGAGGTGTAACAGTATAGCAACATAGACGTAACGCTGCGCGCACGCGCATCGACATATCAATGTGGGATCTATCACCTCAAGTATGAAGCACATAACAGATACACTACTTGGCTATCATGTCCACGCATCTTGAAGCGACTATCATGTCCGCATATCTCGGAGCGGCTATCATGTCAGCATATCTCGGAGCGGCTATCATGTCCGCATATCTCGGAGCGGCAATAATGTCTGCACATCTCAAAGAAACTACCATGTCCACACATCGTTTAACAATTATCGTGTTCGCAAGTAGCGGTCACAGGAAGCACTCTATCTTGAAAACACCTGGTAGTGGCAACAACAGGGAAAGGCATGTCGCCTCGTCGACCTCTGTCCTATACTACAAGGCACATCGCCTCGTCGACCTCTGTCCTATACTACAAGGCACGTCGCCTCATCGACCTCTGTCCTATACCGCAAAGCACGTCGCCTCGTCGACCTCTGATCTATGCCCTACCATGGAAACATCAAGTAGCAGTCGCCAAATGCACCCTACCTGGGAAAAACCAAGTAACAGTCGTAGAACATACCCTGCTTTGGAAAACCCAAGTAGCAATCGGCATAAGGGTCAACACCCCGCGTCTGAGGCAACTATGTGGCGAACATCCCCACTGTGGGGGCAACTCCACACCTACGGACTTATAAGTTCACAACTACTACATAGTGAACATCCTCTATACAGGGACAACTCTATATCAATAAGGGCCTCGTCCCGACACTTATACAGCCTATATGGTACTACGCGCGTCTGCGCGACCCAACAATACGCACGTCTGCGCGACTCAATACTACGTGCGTCTGCGCGACTCAACACTACGCGCGTCGGCGTGACCTAACACATGTCTATCATGGGACGTTCGTCGACAACACGTCGGAGGCCTAACACCTCGTGACTAAGGGGTTGGCACGACTATGGTCCGAATCGGTACCTACATACTCCTACATGGTCTACGCGCTTATACGACACAAATATGTACGTACTCGGCCACGTCACTACAGACACTCCCACTCCGGGGGCAATACTGTATCGACAAAGGTCTCGTCTCTCAACATACACGTTGCAAACATAATCCTGTTATGAGGTGTTCGTCAACGAAACGACAGATACATGAAGCCTCCCAGTCTCGGGACCTGCGCGTCCGTAACACACACTCTTCTATATAGCGTGAGAATGAAGTTATACATACGTTCGCGAAGAAAATTAGGAAAGGCGACGTCAAAGCCCGCGCGCCCAATTATCAGATTACATACACGCATCAACAAGCTTGGAACATGCTCGGAACAGGCTCCGAAAGAGTCTAAGTACTTAACACTACAACGTGCGACATCATACTACCATGTGTGTACGTACTGTTTGTACACGAGTCTTCTCGGTGGGCTTCTCCTTCTCAATCTTCTCCTTAATGGGATTCTTCTTCCCGTATATCCACTTCTCAGCCTCTTTTCTTCTCGGATTCCCTTCTCATTTCCTCGCTTACCTGCAAAGGGCACCGGGGGGTCCCGGTAAGCCCACTCCAAAGCTTAAGTCAGTGAGAGCTTCTAGAGAGAGGGTGAGCTTAGAGAGAGAGTGATTACCTTCAAATGAGGGGATGAGCTCTCTATTTTTAGAGTTTCTATTGGACCGCCCCGGTTCCAGTGGTTCCCTGGTCCGGTTGTGGCAATTTTGTAATATGAGTTGGCCTTAACCGTAAATAAGGTGCCTTTGACCCCGGTTCGACCGTAGGTAAGTTACCATAGCTAAGTATTGGTATGTGGCCACTAAAGGCAAGTCCCGGGTGAAAGATCGCCCGCGGGTGAGGGTCAGGACGAGGGGGGCTCGTCCGGACGGATGGGGGTACCCGGAGAGGTACCCCCAAGATCCTGCTCGGGTTACCTGAGCAATGGGCCTTGCTCGGGTTACTCGAGCAAGAGGGACCTTGCTTGGGTTCCCCTCGGGTAGGCTTTCCACTCGAGGTCTTCCCGAGTGGATTTCGCCACTCGAGGTGCTTTCCGGGCCTACGCGATGGGTCTCGGGTGTCCGCGTTCTAAGTTTCGAATTATATTCGGTTATGGCCCATTTATCGGGTCCAATTAGTGATATCTTGGGCGTATATCCAACACTTGCCCCCGAGTAAAGGAATGGTTTAACTTTTCTCGACTCTATTTTCTGCGGAATATCGCTCAAGTGGGAAGAGAGGTGTACCTTTGTGACGATCCATGCCTCTATCGAGTTCTCGAGACGCGTCGTGATTTCCATCCCCCTTCTTTTTAGGAAGGCTTTATGACGATCCCGGCCTTTATCGAGTGCTCGAGACGCGTCGTGATTTTCCATTCCCCTTGCTTTAGAGAAGCTCTGTGACGATCCCACCCTTTATCGAGTGCTCGAGACGCGTTGTGATTTACCATGCCCCCTGCTTTAGAGAAGCTTTATGCATATACAGTAAATGTTTTTATTAGATTTAAGCAAATTCACATCATATGATGATATTATATGAGGGTAAGAATTACGAGCCTTGGTCTCGTTTTATTTAGCCTTCGGATTGTGTCCTTTTGTTCGTGTCTCCCTTTTATTTGAGCTTTTTGGAGTATCTTTGAGGTGAGTGTTTGATATAGATGTTGCCCCATTAGGAACTTGGTAGTTGCTTGTTGTTTGGGTGCCTTAGTGCTTTGCCTAGGTCATCCCTTGCTTGTATGGTTGATACATGCCCTTATGGAGGATGTTTAGTTCCACCCTTGATTACCTTAGGTAGTGTTGAGGTGACTTTATTTGTCTCCCCCCTCGGGGGTGTTTTCCATGCTTTATTCATCATAGCCCCCCTTTGACAAGTAGTATCGTCCATGCACATTTCTTTTGTCCCGTGGTAAGCATTTGATCTTTGTGCACTTTGAGACATACTCTTGGGTAGGTCGGTCTTGATAGATTTGAGGTGGGATCGATAATTTCTGATGGGCCGGCGTTTTTCCTTCCTATTGCCATGCGTGGTTTTGGAGCTTTTTCTGGGCTAAGAAGTGTCGACTCGCTTCCCCTTCAAAATGAATAAGCCTTTTCTCCTAAGGCTTCCCGTGGTGGCCTTGCTTCTGATGCTCCCATAATCCGTTATCCGCCCAAGCAGTTTTTTATGAGAGGGCGGTTTCCGCACCCCGACTTGATTTCAGATTACATCCCGGAGATGTATGACTCTGATTTGTGTTCAAAGGTCGGGTTTCAGCCCATCCTTGAGGATGAGCTGGCTTTTCTTCATGATAGGATGGGCTGGCTTTTCTTCATGACCATGTGTTCTTATGTGAAGTTTATAGTAAGAACTTGTTGAGTAGGAAAGGGATTCTACTCCCTAGTGCTCCGGGACCCTTTGTTGTTCCATAGGGGCTTTCTGTATTAGGTGCAACAAGCGTTGAGGATGGTAGTGGCCATTGGAAGAAACACTACTTGTTTCTTGAGGATCAGGATGCTTTTCCTGAGATTTCCAAATTTTCCACATCCGATAGGTAGGCTCTGGAGCTAATATGTATTGGGAACATGACGGCTTCTTCGAGTTCGTGCGCCGCGTTTCGGAGTTTCGACTGACGCCCCCCTTATTGTCTTTGGTATGCAAGCCTTTGAGTTTTTAATGTTTGTGACTTTTTCTTGAAGGTTGGTTTCAATATCGGCCTTCCCTGTATCAGGAGAACAATGATGTTAGTGAAGACGTCTTTTCGGAGAGGAGAGCTTTGGTTGTTTCTCCTCTTCTTTTGCTGGTGGTCGATCCTCCGGTCGCTGTTTCTATGTTTTGTTGACATTTAGGGAGGCCCCTTCTATTTATGGTGTGCAGGTCCTGGCTAAGATCAAGTCGAGGAGGTCTAGCTTGGAGGTGGAAGCCTCTAATTCTTAGGCAAGAGAGAGAGATTACTATTGGAGCCGTAGCTGATGATTCTCCTATTGTACCGGAGAATAAGGAGGCCTTGGATGATGGCGGCAAGTCTTCGTCTCCTCGCCCCGTCCCCCCCCCCCCTCCCCCCGAGGGTTGTAACCTCCTATGATAGACCTCTGGTGCTTGGTATATGGGGGTGTTCCTCCCTTGTATGTGTGTATTTGTCCTGCTCTTGTTGTATTAAGTTTCCTTTGATATTTCCTAAGGATCTCTTCCGCCCCATTGTTGTTGATGTCAGGGGTAATGCAGGGTAGCTAGCGTGCGTAACGAGCGAGGGGTTGTTGTTTACCGTTCTTTGTGCTGTTAGGATTTCCACCCCTTAACAAGTTCCTGTCGGAGAGGATGGTCCCCCCCCCCCTTGTGAAGGGAGGGTGAGATGATATTGCTTGTTTGGAGATGTCCTTATTTTATCGCTAGATACTCGAGTTTGTCTTCGTGTATCAGTGCTGAGGTTACTTCCACGGTATGCATACCTTGCACCTCCATATGCGGGGACTTGGCCCTTGCTTTACTCATGCCCTGTGACCTCTGCATATAGAATTGTCTGTGTATTTTTGCCCCCGTTGTGGGCATGCTTCAGACGAGAAGATGCGTTTGGCGTTTCGGACGCGGGGGTTAGCCCTTGAGGTGACTATGCTTGGCAGTCCATGTATGTATCGTTACTCCCGTAGCGAGTATTTTGATATCTTTAAATGTAAGATTTTCTCTTGTGCTAGTCACGCTTGGTAACTGATGACTGTGTGAGTGCCCGCGTAGTGGACACGTTGTTGTATATAAGAGGATACTCCTTATACTGACTACGCTTGGTAGCTCATGCCACTGGTTGATACGTAGCTCGTGGTAGGTGTTTGGTCCCTCCCCCGACTATCTTAGGTAGCGCTGGGATGATTTTGCTTATCTCCCCCTTAAGGGAGTTTGTGATGTTTGTTTATCCACCATAGTCCTTCCTTTAGCAAGAAGTATCATCCATGCACGTGTCTTTGCCCCCGTAGTGAGCATTTGATCTTTGTGCACTTTGGGACGTACTCGTGGGTAGGTTGACGTTGATGGATTAACATAGTGCTTCGTTGCAGGGTTAATAGTAGGGATGGCAACGGGACGGGTCGGCCTGGCTGACCCGGCCCCGGAAAAGTGTACCTCCCAAGGCAGGTCGGGGCAGGAAAAAAATCCCGCGGCTCGACCTGCGGGGCCCTGACCCGCCCCACCGTGTGAACAATTTTTTTTTTCACTTCTCGATATTAAATACAATTTTTTTTGCCAAAATATTACATTATATATAAATTCAAACCATAAATCCAACATCAATCAACAAACAACAAACACATCAAATTTATCACAAAATACAAATTCAAATCCAAATTAACAAATCCTAATAATCTAAATATACATCTATTTATAATTTGGTCCATGTTATTTATATTGGTATTATATTAACCATATTATTTATTAAATGTTACATCATATTAACATAAAAATAATATATATATATATATATATTAGGAACTTCGGGGCGGGTCTGCGGGGCTCCGCGCCCCTAAACCCGGACTCGCCCCGGGTCCGCCCCGTGACCCGCGGGTCGGCGGGGCCCCGTGACCCGTTGCCATCCCTAGTTAATAGTACCTGATGTGTTATTGCTCCTCTTCCTGGGGTACTTTTTTCTATGTGCTTCTTCCCCCTAGTTTGTTATGGTTGACGGTTTCCTTGTGTTTGATTGCTACTTCCTTGAAGTTTCCTTACTTGTTTGTGAGGTGGGATGGAGGATGTCCGTTACTTAATTGGGTGTGTATCCCGCTTTGCCCGCCCGAGTTAAGCAAAGACCTTAACCTTTGTTTGACTCTACGATGGTCGGATAGGCGTCCGGTTAGGCTGTTGAAAATTGTTTGAGAGCTTGGTGGAGGCTCTTTTCTTAGTTTGTCTCTTCGACCTCCGATCTTGTGGTTGTTGGACTTTGTAACATATGTGGATTTCTTTATGGTGATTGTACGTGGGTACGGTACCCTCCTTTGAGATATATGGAAATGATAGCCATTTTATGATGTATAGTGGGGTTGGTACCCTCCTTTGATGTATGGACATGATAGTCACCTGTTGAAGTATATAATATATCCTTGTGCATAATAGCTTACTAGATTAGCTTAGCTTGTGTACTAAGTTAGTTTAGTTAATTAGATCTCCTTACTAGTATATATATACCAGTTCTATACATTATAACACTTGATTTTGGTTGATTAATACATTTTATATTCAATCTAAATCCTCCAAGCTTATATGGTATCAGAGCAAATGTATGTTTCTTGACGATCAAGCAACCTGGATTCAGTTGGTTTCCGGTGGATCTTTGGCTTCGATTCTTCGATTTGAGCTTGGATTTGTGCTTCTATTCTTGATTCTGCTTGATTTCGACTCTTAGTAAGTATCTTGGATCATGAACTGTGTTGATTTTCAGCTCAATTGGATTTGCTTTTGGATCAATTCTGCGTAGCATTGCGACTTACTTTCTGGCCAAGTTTCTTCATCGCATTTGCTTCATCTACAAGTTTTGATTCAGATTGTGATTACTTAGCCAGTTTTCTTGATTACGATTATGGATTTCGTGATCTTGATTCAATTCTGAGCACTTCTGGATTGGATTGCTGCCTTCATTCGATCTGGATAGTTGCGTATTGCTGGATTTGGCTGGCATCTTTTGTCTTATTGTCCAGCTTGCTTAATTGTACTCTTTTGGCCATTTCCGTTGGAATTGTTTGGCTGTGGTTGATAGTTTGCTGGATTTTCTTGCAATTCAAATCTATTTGAATCTCAATATCTATGGATTTGGAGCTGGATTATGGCTGATAACACCATTGAGGATCCTCTCTATTTACATCCATCGGACACCACTAGTTTGTTGTTGATTCCATTTTAGCTTCAAGGTTCCAGCAACTACCATGCTTGGAGTACAGCTATCAAGGAAGGACTTCTTGTCAAGAACAAGATTGGATTTATTGATGGCAGCTTCTCAAGATTGAGTGTCCCTGTGACACAACATGTGAGATGGGATAGGGCTAATGCCATTGTTAAGGCGTGGCCTAGGAACACAGTTGCTAAGGAGCTGGTCAATTGTTTGGTTTACAACAACACAACTTTGTCTATTTGGAATGATCTTAAAGAGATGTTTGACAAAGTTGATGGTACACAAATCTTCCAGCTCACAAGAGAAATATACCAATTTTCACAAGGTGCTCTTTCAATCACTGAGTATTTTGGGAAGATGAAGCAATTGTGGGGTGCGTTGGGTTCTATTGATGATTTGAGGCTTGAATGCTCAGCTGATAGCAAGATTATCAATGAACATAAGGAGAAACAAAGGCTGATTGCTTTCCTCTTAGGACTGAATGAATCATTTGCTCATGTGAGAAGTAGCTTATTGATGAGGCAACCACTTCCTTCACTAAGTGTGGCTTTCTCTGTATTGTTACAAGAAGAGAGTCAACGTGTTATTGCTGGTTCAATTGGGGATATGGGAGAAGCTACTGCTTTATACTCTCAAAGGAACTTCCTCAATTCAAGAGGTTCTAGTTTTGGCAATAGCTCAGGCAATGGAGGCGATGGTTCAAGGCCTAATGCTTCTTTTCCAAGACACTACAATTCCAATGGAGGGATTTCTTCCTATGGTGGTTCCAATGGGGCTTCTAATGCTTCAGCTGGGAAAACAGGCAAGAATGATAAGTCTAATTGGTTTTGCACCTATTGTGGCAAGATGGGGCATAAAGTGGACACTTGTTGGAAGAAGCATCCACAACTTGCACCTTCTTCTTCTTTGAAACGTCCATGGAATTCAGCTAATCTTAGCATTGACGAGAATCCTCAATCTAACTTGGTTGAGCATGTAGCTGCTGGGGATAAGAGGATTTTCCATGGGACATGTGAGAAAAGGGTTTTGCACACTGGTTTGGATAGGAGGATCCAACATGTGGCAATTCAAGATGATCCTGAGCCTCTTTCTAATGAGGAGGATGAGCTTGTACGTGTAAACATGGCAGGTATATCCAATCCACATACCTCTTCTATGATATGGATTGTAGACTCAGGTGCTACAAACCACATCACTCATCATTTGAGCTGACTACACAACTTGAGGAAGACTGGTTACAATCATCAATTTGTTCATTTGCCTAATGGCAACAAGTGTAGGGTTACTCATATTGGGAGCTGCTCCTTCTCTTCTAGTTTCACCTTGGATGACATCCTCTATGTGCCTGATTTCAAGTTCAACTTGATTTCAGTGTCTAAACTCCCAAGTCAATTGAATTGCAAAGTTATATTCACTTTTGCCAATGTGTTGATTCAGGGCCATGTTGGGAAGCCAATGGTGATTGGTGAGAGATCTAAGGGGCTTTATACACTCAGGGATTCAGTACCTTCAAGCTCAAGCAAGGTGGTGGCAGCTCATACCATTTCTAAAACAAATAAGGAGAATGCTTGGACCTGGCATAGGCGTTTGGGACACATGTTGTGTTTAAGTGATTCTTCTAGAAGTTGTGTCAAACAATGTACCATTTGCCCTTTGGCCAAGCAAACCGGATTATCATTTCCTATTAATCAATCACATGCCTCTACTCCTTTTGCCTTAATACATTTGGATCTTTGGGGTCCTTACAAAGTTCCAACCATCAAAGGCTACCAATATTTCCTTACAATTGTGGATGACTTCTCAAGGGCTACTTGGGTTTTCTTGATGAAGCATAAGAGTGATACTTTCATCCACATCCAAAGCTTTTTATTGATGGTTCAGAACCAGTTTGGGGCTATGGTCAAGATTGCTAGAAGTGACAATGGATCTGAGTTCATCAATTCCATTTGCAAGGATCATTTCCTTCATTTGGGAATCCAACACCAAACTAGTTGTACTTACACTCCTCAGCAGAATGGAAGGGTGGAGCACAAGCATAGACAAATTTTGAATATAGCAAGGGCATTGCGTTTTCAGGCTTCTATGCCAATCAAATATTGGGGTTATTGTGTGCTCACTGCTTGTTACTTGATCAACTGCATACCTTCATCCTCTTTGCAATTCAAATCTCCAATGGAGGTGTTATATGGCAAGCAACCTTCCATCAACCATCTAAGAATCATTAGATGCCTATGTTTTGCTACCAACTTGAACAACTTGGATAAGTTTGGTTCAAGAGCTGAGCCTTGCATTCTAATGGGATATTCCACTTCACAAAAAGGCTATCTTGTGATGAAGATCTCTAATTCAACTTTCCAAGTATCAAGAGATGTTGTTTTTCATGAGCACATCTTTCCATTTGGCATGTCTAAAGCAGAGCTGAGATCTCTGTTGCCTACTTGCTTGGAGTCCAAGTTATTGATTGAAGAGCCTTCTTCTAATGATCAAAGTTCTCTTGATAGAGCTCCTTTGGTTTCTACTAATGAATTCATTGCTCCTCAGCCACCTCCTCAGCCACCAATGGTTGAAGTCATGCCTCCCCAGGTCCCAACCTTAAGAAGGAGTGCAAGGATTTCTCAACTTAGAGTAGCTTCTACTTCAAATGCTGTGCTTGGTTTGGAGAAGTATATCACTTATGATCACCTGAATTCTAACTTCACTTGCTTCTTGGCCTCCATTGAAAAAGTTAGGGAGCCTTCTACTTACAAGCAAGCAGTCAAGGATTCAAATTGGGTGGTGGCAATGAAGGATGAGATCAAAGCTTTGCAAGATAACAACACATGGAGGATTGTGGATCTGCCTCATGGTAAGTCATCTATTGGTTGTAAATGGGTGTTTAGGGTGAAGTACAATTCTGATGGTTCTATTGAGAGATACAAAGCAAGGCTGGTTGCTAAGGGCTTTACTCAAGTTGAAGGGACTGACTTCAATGAAACCTTTTCCCCTGTGGTGAAGATGACAACTGTGAGGATTGTTTTGGCAATGGCAACCTCATATTCTTGGGGCTTGTGTCACATGGATGTGAACAATGCTTTTCTTCAGGGTGACTTACATGAGGAGGTCTATATGGATATTCCACAAGGCTTTGATTCTACAAAGTATGATCTAGGCTCTCCAAGGCGTGTATGCAAGCTTTTGAAGTCTCTTTATGGGCTGAAACAAGCTTCTAGGCAATGGAACATCAAGCTCACCAATACCTTGTTGAAGAGTGGATACACTCAAAGTGCTTCTGATCATTCCTTGTTCACCATGGTAGATGGCAAGGATAGAGTATTTCTCCTCATTTATGTGGATGACTTACTCATCACAGGTTCAAATACCTGTATGATTGACCAATTGAAGTCCACTCTCAAATCCCATTTCAAGCTCAAAGATTTGGGCAACTTGAGATATTTCTTGGGTTTGGAAATTGCTAGGTCTAAGGAGGGTTTGGTCATCAATCAAAGGAAGTATGCACTTGAGCTCATTGAAGAGGCTGGATTAGGAGCTGCTAGGCCAACTGAGACTCCTATGGAGTTCAACCTCAAGCTCACTACTTATGAGTATGATAAGGCTACAAAGACTTCTTCTGATGATTTACTCTTGGAGGATGCCACTGCTTATAGAAGATTGGTGGGCAAACTTCTTTACTTGACCATGACAAGGCCAGATATTAGCTTCTCAGTTCAAAGGATAAGTCAATTTGTTGATAAGCCTAAGAAGTCTCACCATGATGCAGCCATGAGGATCATTAAATACATCAAAGGAAGCCCTGGCCAAGGTTTTCTCTATCCTTCAAATAATGCTCTTGACTTGAGTCTCTACTGTGATTCAGATTGGGCAGCTTGCCCCTTTAGTATGAAGTCAGTGAGTGCATATTGTGTAAGGCTTGGAGGAGCTATGGTGGGTTGGAAAGTAAAGAAGCAGCACACAATTTCCCTTTCCAGTGCAGAGGCTGAATATAGGTGCTTAAGGCTGGCTATACAAGGAGCTATTTGGGTTGCTAGACTATTGAAGGAACTTGGGATGCATTTGCAATTGCACATACCCATCTTCACAGATAGTGAATCTGCTGTGAAGATTGCCAAGAACCCTATGTTTCATGAACGCACAAAACACATTGAGTTCGATTGTCATTTCACTAGGCATCACATTCAATCAGGGCAAATTTCAGCTAAACATGTTGCTTCTCAGGAACAATTGGCAGACTTGCTCACCAAGGCACTTGTCAAGAAGCAACATATTGCCCTCCTCAAGCTCTATGGAATCAAGGATGTGTTTCATGAAAAGAAAGGAGAAGAAAAAGATGGGAGCATATAGGAATGTATAGCTTTCCACATACAATATATCCTTGTGCATAATAGCTTACTAGATTAGCTTAGCTTGTGTACTAAGTTAGTTTAGTTAGTTAGATCTCCTTACTAGTATATATATACCAGTTCTATACATTGTAACACTTGATTTTGGTTGATTAATACATTTCATATTCAATCTAAATCCTCCAAGCTTATAAAGTATAGGGGGTTGTACCCTCCTTTGATTGAAGAACTTACATTCTATATCTTTTTGGAAATGTTTCCCTTTGATTGGGGGAATTACTTTCCATATCATGTTGGAAAGGTTGCCCTTTGGTTGGGGGACTTACTTCCCGTATCATGTTGGGAGGGTTGCCCTTTGGTTGGGGGACTTACTTACCGTATCTTTGTTGGATGAGTTTCCCTATGATTGGGGGACTTACTTCTCATATCATGTTAGAAGGGTGGCCATGTGGGTCTTATGTCGCTTTTCGGTTGTAAGGGTTATCCTTGTAGATTTTTCCTTTTCGGTTGTAAGGGTGGCCCAGTGGGTCTTACGTCCCTTTTCGGTTTGAGGGTTGTCCTTATAGATCTCCCTCTTTTTTTATACGTAGGGGTTGTCCCGTGGATCTTCCCCCTATCATATTAGAGTTGTCTTTTTGGATCTCCCCCTTTCGGTTGTAAGGGTAGCCTTGTGGGTCTTACGTCCCTTTTCGGTTGGAGGGTTGTCCTTATAGATCTTCCTCTTTTTTATATGTAGGGGTTGTCCTGTGGATCTTTCCCCTATAATATTAGAGTTGTCTTTTTGGATCTTCCCCTTTCGGTTGTAAGGGTGGCCCTGTGGGTCTTACGTCCCTTTTCGGTTGGAGGGTTGTCCTTATAGATCTTCCTCTTTTTTATATGTAGGGTTTGTCCTGTGGATCTTCCCCCTATCATATTAGAGTTGTCTTTTTGGATCTTCCCCTTTCGGTTGTAAGGGTGGCCCTGTGGGTCTTACGTCCCTTTTCGGTTGGAGGGTTGTCCTTATAGATCTTCCTCTTTTTTATATGTAGGGGTTGTCCTGTGGATCTTCCCCCTATCATATTAGAGTTGTCTTTTTGGATCTTCCCCTTTCGGTTGTAAAGGTGGCACTGTGGGTCTTACGACCCTTCTCAGTTGGAGGGTTGTCCTTATAGATCTTCCTCTTTACATATCTAAGGGTTGTCCTGAGGATCTTCCCCTTATCATATTTCAGAGTTGTCCTTTTGGATCTTCCCCTTGTTGTTCATCGTAAGTGGTAAACATCGTCCACTAGTCGATGCCTCGACATAGTTTTGTTGGCAAGACGCTACTTGCGTTGTGTTGACACGTTTTGTGACCGCATATACGATGCCTCGGGATAGCGTTGTGAACAAGACACTACTTGTTAGTTTGGCGTGTTTTAACCACTTACCTGATGCCTCGTGGTAGTGTTAAGGCAAGACGTTACTTGCATGATTTGGTACGTTTTATTCCGCTTACTCAATGCCTTGAGGTAGCGTTGGGGCGAGACGCGACTCGTGATATGCACTTTACCGTCCACTTGATGACTCAAGGTGGCGTTTGAGGCAAGACATTACTTGCTTAATTTGATAAGTTTTATTCCGCTTACCCAATGCCTTGTGGTAGCGTTGTGGCGAGACGCAACTCGCAATCCTAATTACTAAAGTTAGCGCGTTTTCCGTCGTCTAGAGTTCCAACATGTGACGTTATGGAAAGACGTTACTTGCTTGGTTTGGTACGTTTTATTCCGTTTACTCAATGCCTTGAGATAGCTTTTTGGCAATGTGCTACTTGCAAATGCGTTTTTCCGCCGCTTGGAGTTCCAAGATTTGGCATTGGTGCAAGACGTTACTTGCAAATTTTGAATGTGTTGTAGATGGCACCTCTTCTTTTGTGAGTGATGGTGCCTTTCTTCTTTCCCTTGTGCCCTGAAAAGCATTTGATTCATTTAGTGATATTGTCATTTCTTACAGAAAGGAAAGTCTAAGTGGAGTCCGTAGATCTCCTCTTGGTAATAATAAATTATATAATGGAAGTGGGTATTCCCTTTTCCCTTCGAGTGTAGAACTTCTTCGAATGTTCTCCACTGAAAGTGTTAGTTGAAATCTGCCTTTCCGCGTCTTCCAGTCGGTATAAGTTGTGGATGTCGCCTTATGAGGGCGATCACTATTGCCTCCAACATAGGAGCGAGTCCTTGTAGTGGGTTTATGTTGTATCCTTCCTTTGTGGTTTCCATTGGAAGGAGATGTGCCACGTATTCTCGTGGCCTTCTATTTCCGGGTGGACTATCAAGCACTAGATCACATGGTGCCCCCCCTAGCTGCTTGGTAGTTGCACCGTTTGTTCTTATTTAGCCTATCGGGTGCCGAGCACTTGTTTGTTTGGTGCCCCCCAAGTTGCTCGGTCTCCCTACTCTTTTCTGCTCTTTGAGCATGCCTTTATTATATGCATCTTCCAGAATTGACGTGGGGGGTTGGGGTGGGGGAAGGATTCAAATTTGATCTTCGTTACTGTTTCTTCCCTTGACACTTTGTGGGTGTTGGTTTGGCATGGTGCCCCCAACCATGTGATGTTCGCACCCTTAGGTGTAGAATGTTGGTTCCCACGCACTCTTAGGTGTAATATGCTTGATAAGAGGTGTCCTTTAGGGGGGTGGTTTTACTTTTCCTAGGCATGGCCATTAAATAATTGACTATAGACCTGTCGCTGCCCCTCAGTGATGACTTTTTAGCAATTTTGGTTCACGACGGTTGTGATTTTGGTTCAGAGTGTCTCATCATTTTGCTGCTTCACATTGTTTAGCGCTGAATTTTTCTTGAGTCGTTCTTGCTTGTGTTAGGTTCCGAGATCTGGGTCAACGAATGATCGGCTCAAATCCCGTTCCTCACTGGAGATGCGGATGATCTGATACTCTCGGGTTTCCCTGCTCTGCCTTGCGTCCTTCCTTCCTTCCTTCCTGCAGAAGGGGCAGTACCAGACACAGAGAGGGGGGGGGGGGGGGGGTGGTGCCTGGTGAACCCTCTCCGATGCCTAAGTCAGTATCGTTTTTAGAGAGATAAACTAGAGAGATGTCAGAGCAAAATAATCCAAATTGCCAAGATGATCTAATGAGTTGTGAAGGTGGGGTATTTATAGGCAACGGTGTCATTAAGGTGGCTTAATGACATCGTTAACCTCTAAACACAATTAATTAACCTTTAAGCGCATAATTAGGACCTTAGGATACGGAGAAGGTAGGCGGCGTGAACCGAGTGTGGGTGTCCGAAAATGGCGCAGGGGACCCTTGGGGGGAGGAGAAATCCGACCCCCAAGGGTAGGGGTTGGGTGAGGGCACCCAACCCCTCCTAGGGAGGATGGGGTTGGCCAACCCCATCCCTCCTAGGAGAGATCGGGTTGGCCGACCCGATCTCTCCTAGGAGAGATCGGGTTGGTCCACCCGATCTCCCCTAGGAGAGATCGGGTTGGCTGACCCGATCTCCCCTAGGGGAGGTCGGGTGTGGCCACCCAACCTCACCTAGGTGAGTTTACCTCGGCCGGACGAGCGCTCCGGCCTCGTCCGAGCAGTTGATGTGTTTGCGAAGTGTTCGGGTTGAAGTTTCGATTTACAATCGTTAATGGGATGATAAAAATACAACGGTTCGGAAGTCAACGGGTTCAAATTGGGCGTATATCCATCACATGCCCCCGAGTCAACCAATGGCTTAACCCTTGATTGACTCTATTTCAGGATGGTATGATACGCGCAATTTGAAACCGGGGTTTTACCTTTCGTCTGAACGTTTGCTTACCCATGGATGCGGGTCTTCGACCCTGCCCCCTGTCTTATGAGATAGAGGAGTTGTAAACGTTAGAGTAGCGCGGACGTGTGCCTAAGCACGCGTCCGTCCGAGGTGGGAGTAATAAATTTATCCTTGCTACCAGCGTATACTTAAAAAATGCATACTCTTACAAGGATGCAATACGGATGCGACTAAGTGACTTATGTTTCAATTTCGTGCCGGGATTTTGCCTAGGTAAGGAAAATTTTCAATTTTGGTCCGAAATTTTTCTAAGTATGGGATACTAGAAAATAAATCTATGGGATGTTAACTATGGTGAGTGTGAGTTTAACCGTGGTTAATAGGAACTAGTTTTTGAATCTGTCCCTTGAAATTTTCCTTTCTAAAAATCAACGGTGTTGATTTAGCGACTTTGAAGAAACCCTAATCCTTTGTACTATAAAAGGGGAAGTGATTACCTCATTCTCATTGTCCTTTTCTCTTCTTTTCTTTTTGACGGTGGGATTTCTGGTCAGGCTTGCTTCTCGGGGTGCGCGTCGCATTGAGGTACGTGTTTTTTCTTTTTGTGTAAGCATTGCCTTTGAGGGATTTAATCCTGCTTCTCCTTCAATCGTTTCCTTACTTGTCTTGTTCTTGATTTGTATGTCTTCATGGTAATATAGTCCTATTTGATTCGTCATTTTTCCATCTTTTTACCCTCATGTTTCCGCTTATTGGCGGGCGAAGTCTTCTATATTGGGATTATAATTATCTCCTTTTGCCCCTTGTCTCTGCTTGTTGGCCCGTGGGGTCTCTCTGTGCTGGGGGTTGTAACTATCTCCCTCTGCCCTCCTGCCTCTGCCTATTGGCTGATGAGGTCTCCTTATGTTGGGGGTTATGACTATCTCTCCCTGCCCCCTGCCTCTGCCTGTTGGCTGGTGGGGTCTCCTTATGCTGGGGGTTATGACTATCTCCCCCTGTCCCCTGCCTCTGCCTGTTGGCTGGTGGGGTCTTTCTTGTCGTCTTTCTATTCTTGTCTTTTTACTTTGTATCCATCATTTTAGGGAAATGAGTTTGTATCTCTTGTCCACTGTTCGCTTTCTGTTTTCCTTGGGCTAAGCCTGTGTTTTTTCCGGTCAGCAGAACTTTCCGGTGATTGATGAGGAGTAAGAGGCCAGTACGTGTGGGAGTGGTTAATTCTGGGACCGGATCTTCGATTGCAAAAAGATCGGTTTTCTATGGTGCGGGGAGGTGCTCTCTAACTGGAGGTAAGGGTGGTGATGTTAGGGTGCCATCTTCTTTCTATATTGATGCCCCCCAATCGAAGGTCCGGGAGCCGTCTTTTCCTTCCTCCTTGTTTGGTGAGTCCTTGAGCATCTGAGTTTCCTTAGTATACATTGGTATTTACTCTGTGCTTTGTTATAGGTAGACTTCGTCTTCCGCGTCTGAGTCGGAAGGAGCTGTCTCGTCCACCTGTTGATGGAATTGTTGGGTCTGAGTGGGCGCCTTATTATGGGCGTGGGGCTCGTTTTGACAATCAATCTTCTTTGCAAACTCCTGAGGTTGGAGTTCGTGTTCTGCAGTCTGCTGTTCCTCCTGCCGATCGTGTGTCCCTATTCAAAGGGTCGGAGGCAACTTATGAATTGGCTCGTGATGTGTTGGCTCGTTATGCTCCTGTAATGTTGTTAACCGTTTTATCCTTTAGCATACTTCATTTCCGTGCGTTATCTGTCTCATCTTTTGTTTTTGTTGCAGGGTATGGCCGACCTTGTTAATTTGTCCACCCTTGCTATTGACCTTGCTGAGGAGAGGAAGGTGTACGAGAACATTTGTGTCTCCCTTAACTCCAAGCTTATTAGCTGTCTGGAGCATAGTCGCATCACCGATTTGCGGTGCCGAGACTTGGAGGGTCGCATTGCTCTTCTCAATGAAGAGGTTGAGGCCTTGAGACAAAGGTCTTATCGTGATGAGGCGCTCCGGGCTGCTGGGTTAGGCTCTCTTGAGGAAATGTTTCGTATGGAGGCGAAGGAGTGTGCCATCGCTGAGTATAAGGCCTCCTCCGCCTATCAGGCTGCTATCGACGTTCGCTGCTCTGTGGCGAAACGTATTTCCTTGAAGGAGATTCTCGAGCGTATTTACATGATTGCTCCTGACTTTCCTTTCTCTCGACTTGGTGATTTGTCGGACTTTGCTATTAAGCATATTGCGAAGATGAAGGAATAGTACCCCTATTTCTTGTGGTAGTCTCGTGTGTTTGTGAGTTGTGGTTGTCTTTAGAGTTTAAAATTCCACCTTTCTTAGTGTTGCCATCTTTGCTTGATACACTTGTCTCTACTCGTTGTATACATGGCCGTGTGATTATATCTCTTCTCATGATATCTCCCTGTGCCTTGTGTATGGCTCTTTGGTTATGGGCCCTTCCCTTGGTGTGTCTTCTTTACTTATCTTTCTCTCGTGTTTTCCTTCATGCCATACCTGCTATTTCATCAAGAAAAAACATTATGTGTTCTCCATATGACTTTACCTTGAGATTACTTTTTCATTGGATCCTTCTGAGCATGGTGCAATGATCTCTTATGATACCCTTTAAATGGTATGTATGATACTTGTTAGACCAAAGATACGCTCTTGGTGGGCGTCGAAACTATTCGCGAGACAGGCTCTCGGAGGGCACTTAACGTTTCACAGGATAGGCTCCCCGAGGGCACAGGTTAGACCAGAGGTATACTCTTGGTTGGTGTCGAGAACTGTTCACGAGACAGGCTCTCGGAGGGCGCTTAACGTTTCACAGGATAGGCTCCCGGAGGGCACAGGTTAAACCAAAGATACGCTCCTGGTTGGCGTTGAAAACTGTTCACGAGACAGGCTCTCGGAGGGCGCTTAACGTTTCACAGGATAGGCTCCCGGAGGGCATAGGTTAAACCAAAGATACGCTCCTGGTTGGCGTTGAAAACTGTTCACGAGACAGGCTCTCGGAGGGCGCTTAACATTTCACAGGATAGGCTCCCGGAGGGCACAGGTTAAACCAAAGATACGCTCCTGGTTGGCGTTGAAAACTGTTCACGAGACAGGCTCTCGGAGGGCGCTTAACGTTTCACAGGATAGGCTCTCGGAGGGCTCAGGTTAGACCAAAGATACGCTCCTGGTGGGCGTCGAAGCTGGTAGTTTGAAATCTACCTCAAGATACGCTCTTGGGGGCGTCGAATCTGGTAGTGTTTTTTCTACCTCAAGATACGCTCTTGGTGGCGTCGAATCTGGTAGGTTGCAAATCTACCTCAAGATACGCTCCTGGGGGCGTCGAAATTCGTAGTTTTTGGAAACCACTCTTAAGATACGCTCTTGGTGCGTCGAAGGTCGTAGTGTAATAACTACTCTCAAGATACGCTCTTGGGGGCGTCGAGGGTCGCAGTATGAATACTACTCTCAAGATACGCTCTTGGGGGCGTCGAAGGTCGTAGTATGAATACTACTCTCAAGATACGCTCTTGGGGGCGTCGAAGGTCGTAGTATGAATACTACGCTCAAGATACGCTCTTGGGGGCGTCGAAGGTCGTAGTATGAATACTACTCTCAAGATACGCTCTTGGGGGCGTCGAAGGTCGTAGTATGAATAATACTCTCAAGATACGCTCTTGGGGGCGTTGAGACTGTTGTTGTCTTGAAGTCATATCTGTGTAAGGATAACATTATGATTATATCACCACATTCATTGGAAAGTGCCTTTGAAGGAAAACTTACTCTCTTAAGAGTGTTCATGTTTTCTGTACATGTGGGGTGCCTTGGGTGGGTCAAGACACCCTTTGGAGGAAAATAAAGATAGTGGTAGAGTTGGGGGAACTTCGTGAGTTCTCCTTCTCAAAAGTTGTTTTTGAAAAACTTGTAAATCTTGAACATTCAAAGTGCTAAGTATGAAACCAAGGATATGGTCTTTTGCTTGTGTTTTCTTCTTAGACGTAGTACTTCTTTAGGTGCTCCCCACTGAAGGTGTTTGTGGAGACGTACCCCTCCCCATCCTCGAGGCGGTAAGCATTTGCGTAGGGAACCGACTCTATCTTGTATGGTCCTTCCCACTTTGGGGATAACTTTCTGACTTGGTCTAAGTGTGAGAACTCGTTCTTTCTGAGCACCAGTTCTCCTACGTGGAATTGCCTCTCCTTGACTTGGCGGTTGTAATATCTTGCTGACACAAGGCGCATTCGTGCCTGTGCTTCTTCTGAATTCCATCTTTTATCCTCCACCATGTCTAAGTCTAAAAGCCTTGCTTTGTTGTTCTCATGCTCTTCAAAGTACGTGGTTCTTAGGGATGATACTGCCATTTCTGCTGGCGCTACCGCTTCGGTCCCGTATACTAGGCCAAATGGCGTTTCTCCTGTGGATATCTTTGGTGTTGTCCGCACTGCCCATAGAACATTTTCCAGCTCATCTACCCAGCTTCCCTTGGTAGCGTGGAGTCGTTTCTTTAGGCCATCTAGCACTATTTTGTTTGCCGACTCTACCTGTCCATTTGTCTGAGGGTGCTTTACTGATGCGAAACGGTGGTCTATATTCAGTCTTTCGCAATACCACTGCAGTTTCTTGCTCTTGAATTGTGGTCCATTGTCACTTATTATTGCTTTTGGCACCCCGTACCTCGAAACAATGTGAGATTGAATGAAGTTGACGACTTGATCGTCTGTTGTCTTCCCCATTGCTTTTGCTTCTATCCACTTGGAGAAGTAGTCTATTGCTACGATTATGCAAGTCTTCTGACCTTTTGTTCTTGGTAGGGGGCCTATTAGATCAATCCCCCATTGTGCGAATGGCCAGGCTCCCGAGATGGAGCTTAGCTTTGCTGCTGGGGCTGTTATATTTCTAGAGTACCTTTGGCAGTGATCATATTTTTGTACCAAGTCTGCTACTTCTTTGCTCATTGATGGCCAATAGTATCCTAGGTTGTAAACCTTTCGGCTTATTGACCGTGCTCCCTCATGGCACCCCGCATCTCCCTCATGGAGTTCTGCAAGCACTCTCTCTGTTTCTGGGTATGTTATGCATTTGAGGAAAGGTGTGGAGTACCCCTTCTTGTAGAGTTCATTGTCCATCACTGCGTAATTCCTAGCCATCCTTTCAACCTTGACTGCCTCCACCTTATCCTTTGGGAGCTTTCCTTCCATGATGTATTGACGTATTGGGGTCATCCAGGCTTCTGCTTCGTCTATTACTAGAACCTCCATTTGTTCTATCACTGGTTGCATTCTTTGTTCTACAAAGTGAACCTCTTTGCCTGCTTCTACCCCTAGGGCTAGTTTACTTAAGGCGTCTGCCTCTTGGTTTTGTTCTCTTGGGACTGACTCAATGTCGAAGCTTTGGAAGCTCTTTATTAGGTCCCTGGCTTTCTGCAAGTATTTCTGCATGTTTTCTGACTTTGCAGTGTAGATTCCTTTCACTTGATTGACAACTAGTTGAGAATCACACTTGACTCTTAGATGCTTTGCCCCTACTCCTTTGGCTATTCTGAGGCCAGTTATTAGTGCTTCGTACTCAGCCTCATTGTTCGTTGCCTTAAAGGTGAGTGCCATGGCATAGCGCATAGGTGTATCGCTGTTTGGTGGGTATAGTAACAGGCCTGCACCTGAACCTCCTCTGTTGGATGACCCATCCGTATGCATCTCCCATAATTCTTCTGGTTGTTTCTCCTGACTACTACTTGCCTCGCATGTAGTTTTGACTTCTCCCAAGTCTTCGTCTGGATTAATTCCGGTGAACTCGGCAATAAAATCTGCTAGGGCCTGACCCTTTATGGCTGTTCTTGGGGCAAAATGAATACGAAACTCACTTAGCTCAATTGCCCATTTGGTCAGTCTTCCCGATGTGTCTGGTCTTTGTAGGAGGTGTTTCAACGGTTGGTCTGTGAGGACTGTTACTTCATGCCCATGAAAATACGGTCTCAACTTTCTTGCTGATATAATCAGTGCATAGAGGTACTTTTCTATTGGCAAGTAGTTGATCTCATACTTTGCCAATGTTTTGCTTACGAAGTATACCGGCTATTGTGCAGCGTTTTCTTCTTTAATTAGCACTGAGCTTACTGCCACGTTGCTCACGGAGATGTAGAGGTAGAGGGGCTCCCCTGGTGTAGGCTTTGCTAGGGGTGGTAGTGTCTTTAGATGTTGTTTGAGTTGCTGGAAGGCTTCCTCACATCTCGGTGTCCATTCGAATTTCTTGTTTGCCCTTAGTACCTCAAAGAAGGGTAATGCCTTGTCTCCTATTTTGGATAGGAATCTGTTAAGTGCTGCCAACCTCCCGTTCAGTCGTTGAACCTCTTTGTGCTTCGTAGGTGACTGCATTTCTTCAATTGCTTGAAGTTTTTCGGGGTTTACCTCTATGCCTCGCTGGCTTACCATGAAGCCTAAAAATTTGCCTGATTGCACCCCGAATGCGCATTTTTTCGGGTTTAGACGGACTTGGTATTGCCTCATCCTCTCAAATGTTGAGCGAAGGTTCTCCACATGGTCCTTCTTCTCTTTGGATTTGACTATCATATCGTCCACATATGCCTCCATTGTCTTCCCTATCATGTCCCCAAAGATTTTGTTGACCATTCTTTGGTATGTCGCTCCAGCATTTATGAGTCCGAAAGGCATCACCGTGTAATGGTATATCTCGCTATCAGCGTAGAATGCTGTGTGAGGGGCGTCCTCAGGGGCCATTTTTATCTGGTTGTATCCTGAGTATGCATCCATGAAGCTCATTAGTTGGTGACCTGATGTTGCATCCACTAACTGATCTATTCTTGGTAGCGGATATGAGTCCTTGGGGCATGGTTTGTTTAGGTCGCGATAATCGATGCACATTCTCCAACTTCCTCCCGCCTTTTTCACCAGTACCGGGTTTGCCACCCATGTTTGGAATCTGATTTCTTTGATGAAATTTGCCTTCAATAGATTTTCCACTTCTTCCTGAATAGCTATCTTTTTGCTTCCTCCCATTGGCCTTACCTTTTGTGTTATTGGTCGCGTTGCCACGTCTATGTTGAGCTTGTGTGAGATTACTTCTTCTGATATTCCTGGCATATCGCTTGGTGACCAGGCGAACAGATCTTTGTATTCCCTTAGTAAAGCTACTAAGTGGTTTTCCTCTTCCTGAGATAAGGCGGTCCCGATTTTGGCCTTCCTATCGGGTTCTTCTATGAGTATCTCTTTTAGTTCCTCCATGGGGGCTGGTCTTCCGTGATCTTCCCTTGGGTCCTCATCTACTAGAAGGACCTCTCTTGTTTTCTTCTTCTTGCTTAGTGCGATCCTTGCACATTTCCTTGCTACCTTCTGGTTACCCTTTACTTCCCCTATTCCTTGGCCTGTGGGGAATTTCATTTTCTGATATAGTGTTGATGGTACCATACCCCACTTGTTGATTGTAGTGGTACCCAGGACTCCATTGTACTCCTCCATTTCTTCTGTGATGAAGAAAGGGATATCAATCTTTAGCTGTCTCTGACCTGTACCCAATGTCACAGGTAGTGTTACTGCCCCCAGTGGGTATGTTGGCTCTCCTGAAAATCCCACCAAGGGGGAGTGAACCTGTCTTATACTGCTTGGCCTTACTCCTAGTATGCTGAGGACTTTCTTGCTAATGATGTTGGGTGAGCTTCCACTGTCTACTAGGATTCTTCCAATGTCCATATCAGTGATCTTCATTGTTATGACTAGGGTATCCTTGTTGTCTGGTAACACATGCTCCATGTCACTTCTTGAAAATTGTATTACATCTTCCCTCTTTCCTGCTGCTTGTTCTTCCTTTGGTTTATGGTCCTCTAACTGTGCCATATACGCTTCCCTAGCATTTGTTGACTCTCCTCCAGCTCCATAACCCCCATGAATGACATATACGCCTGCCATCTAGCTGGTGATAATTAGGCTTTCTGTCCGAAGCCCACAGACGGCGCCAATTGTTAGGTTCCGAGATCTGGGTCAACGAATGATCGGCTCAAATCCCGTTCCTCACTGGAGATGCGGATGATCTGATACTCTCGGGTTGCCCTGCTCTGCCTTGCGTCCTTCCTTCCTTCCTTCCTTCCTGCAGAAGGGGCAGTACCAGACACAGAGAGGGGGGGGGGTGGTGCCTGGTGAACCCTCTCCGATGCCTAAGTCAGTATCGTTTTTAGAGAGATAAACTAGAGAGATGTCAGAGCAAAATAATCCAAATTGCCAAGATGATCTAATGAGTTGTGAAGGTGGGGTATTTATAGGCAACGGTGTCATTAAGGTGGCTTAATGACATCGTTAACCTCTAAACACAATTAATTAACCTTTAAGCGCATAATTAGGACCTTAGGATACGGAGAAGGTAGGCGACGTGAACCGAGTGTGGGTGTCCGAAAATGGCGCAGGGGACCCTTGGGGGGAGGAGAAATCCGACCCCCAAGGGTAGGGGTTGGGTGAGGGCACCCAACCCCTCCTAGGGAGGATGGGGTTGGCCAACCCCATCCCTCCTAGGAGAGATCGGGTTGGCCGACCCGATCTCTCCTAGGAGAGATCGGGTTGGCTGACCTGATCTCCCCTAGGGGAGGTCGGGTGTGGCCACCCAACCTCACCTAGGTGAGTTTACCTCGGCCGGACGAGCGCTCCGGCCTCGTCCGAGCCGTTGATGTGTTTGCGAAGTGTTCGGGTTGAAGTTTCGATTTACAATCGTTAATGGGATGATAAAAATACAACGGTTCGGAAGTCAACGGGTTCAAATTGGGCGTATATCCATCAGCTTGTAGTGACACCGCAACTTGTTTATTAAGCAGGGTGTTTTACTTCAATGACGACACCATCAGTCTTGTTTGTCAAGTAGAATGCGCTTCTCCTGCATCTCCGGGAATTAAGAGGACGTGTACTAGCCGTTCTAGTAGTATTAAGTTCATTTTTTTTTCCTTCTTGAATAAATGTTTGTGGTAACCCCAACCTTTTTCTAACGGGATGATGGGAGTGACCTTCATCACCACCTAAGTGTTACTCCATTGGTGGAGGTGTGCACCCATTGCGGGGGTTGTTCTAAGCCTTGATATTCCTCTTCTCCTCCACATGGAGTGGTGGTTGCATAATTCCCAATATTTGTTCCCCGATAATACTTGATTTTCCTTCCGGAGAGATAGACTGACATTGCCGAGGGCTCTTCGATATGGCTATTTAATATAGGGAAGATGTGGGAGTGATGATATCCTTAACATCTTGGTTGATATGATTACTCTTCATGTGTAGGAAGTTGGTTTTGCGAGTCCGCTATCCTTGCGATGGGCATAGGTTTTGTGTTGCCCCCTTATTTAATGCTACCTCTCCTTGGTTGTGGAAGTGACTTTTGGCTCAAAAATGAGAATTGTGGTGGGTAGGAGGAGAGGGAGGTGTTTGCCATGCAGGCTGGGTTGGAGTGGTATTCCCTGCTTTTGCCGCTGTCAGACCCTAAAAATCTGACCTAGGGCGAATTACGTTTTGAAACGTGCAATTTCGAAAAGAGCCGCCACTAGTTAATTAAAAGGCTAACTAGAATCCTAAAACACCTAAGCGAATAACGAATTAAACACCTAGGTATAAAATCGGTCTACGATCAGAAATTCGAGTTCGGGGGTTCTATTACGAATTAAAAATAAATAATTTTTAATTACGCCCTTTCAAAACTCAATTCACTTAATTTGCCAATTTTATTTTTTAAACACATTGTTACATCAAATTAATCTAACGTTAAAAAAACTAAACTAATTTTATGCGCAAGTTATTATTAATGAAAAATCTAAGCCTAAAAGAAACCTATTAAGCATCTAAAACTCCTAATTGGGATAAAAGAAATCTAAGTAAAATCGAACATGCTACAATTTAATAACTACATGTCATATACACACAATTAAACATTGTACCTATTTAAATTAAAATAGCTATGATCAAATTATTTAATTAAACATAATATAATATAATAATCAACAGAAAATAATAACAAATAATTAAATAACTAAAAAAAAAATTTCACAGGCTCTCCAGGAAAGAAGGAGGAACCAGCAGCTGCTTCTTGGTGGTCCGGGGCGGCGAGGTCACGGCGGAGCTCCGGTGTGGCTACTGCAGGGACGGACGGAGCCGGGCATGGCGTATGGACGAGCTTCTGTGAGCGGAGGCGGGTTGTGCGGATCAGAGGAGGTTGTGGCTGAGCAGGTCTGAGCAAGGGCCGGCGCAGGTGGCAGAAGCACTTGATTCCGGTGTCTGGCGGGCAACTCCGGTGTCTGGCGAGGAAAACTCCGGTGGACCTTTGGTGGGAAGTGTCCGGCCTGGGTCGATGGTGGTGGTCCGGGCGGATGGCTATCGTCCGGCAGCAGGTCACAGGTGGGTTGGAGGGCCAAAATTCACGACAGAAAAGAAAAAAAAAACTTTTTTCACTAGAAGACAAATCTGCACAGATATTGAGATCTGATGTAATATTATTTTTGCTAGTGTGTTTTTACATGTAACAAAGGACCCTATTTATAGCTTAACTAGACTCTACAAATTAGGAAAGCAATATTTGCCTCAATATACACCTAAAATTCCGAAAATTAAATATTGTATATGTATATATATGTATATATATATACATATATATATATATATATATATATATATATATATATATATATATATATATATATATATATATATATATATATATATACATATTTATGAATATTACCATAAATATATAATATATATTTTCTGAATATTACATAGTATTTAATGCATATCTACTGTCCTAATTTAAGCTAAACCTATTTTAGCAACCCCTATGACCTACCATATTTAGATATTTCCTTTTTTAAACGCGTTACACATAACATTTTTAACATGTTTCATATGTATCGTGTGTACCAAAATTAGGTGTTTACAGTTTGCCCCTCTTTGTACGGACTCCCGTAGAATGCATTCGAGGGGGTTTGTCCAAAGACAAGTAAACACTAATTTTGGTTAGGAAGTATATCTCTTCCGTCTTCAAGTCTCCAAGGTAGCCATTGGCTTTATTAACGATGCGAAAAAGTTAAACTTCTGTCGGCGGAGCCCCTGTTGACAGTGCCTCCATTGGTAGCGCAGAAAAGTAAAGCCGCGGTCGGCGGTGCCCCTGTTGGCGGTGCATCCGTTGGCGTGCGGAAAATAGAACCTCCGTCGGCAGTGCCCCTGTTGGCGGTGCCTCCATTGGTAGCGCAGAAAATAGAACCTCCGTCGGCGGTGCCCCTGTTGGCGGTGCCTCCATTGGTCGTGCATAAAATAGAACCTCTATCGGCGGTGCCCCTGTTGGCAGTGCCTCCATTGGTAGTGCAGAAAATAGAACCTCCGTTGGCGGTGCCCCTGCTGGCGGTGCCTCCATTGGTAGTGCAGAAAGTAAAGCCTCCAGTGGCGTGCGGAAAAGTAAAGCCTCGGTCGGTGGTGCCCCTGTTGGCAGTGCCTCCGTTGGCGGTGCAGAAAGTAAAGCCTCGGTCGGCGGTGCCCCTGTTGGCAGTGCCTCCGTTGGCGTGCCTCTGTTGGCGTGCGGAAAAGTAAAGCCTCCAGTGGCGTGCAGAAAAGTCAAGCCTCCAGTGGCATGCGGAAAAGTAAAGCCTCCAGTGGCGTGCAGTAAAGTAAAACCTCAATCGACGATGCCTCCAGTGGCGAGCGACAAGGAAAAGCCTCCAGTGGCATGACTTGCGAAGGCTGAATACTAAGGCTTCGTTCGTCGGGGGTGACTCTCAGAAAGCTGGAAAACTACAGATCCTGATTGTCGGTTGTGACTTGTAGGAACAGACTGTAACAGTCCTACTCATCCTTTGAGTGGTGACTTGCGAGAGCAGACTGTAACTGTCCCGCTTGCCGTGAAGTTGACTCGTAGGAATAGACTGTAATAGTCCAATTAATCCTTGAATGGTGACTCGCGAGAGGAGACCGTAACCGTATCGCTTTCCCTGAAGTTGACTCGTAGGAACAGACTGTAACAGTCCTACTCATCTTTGGAATGCGACCTGCGTGAGCAAACTGTAACCGTCTCGCTAGCCGTGAAGTTGATTCGTAGGCACAGACTATAATAGTCCTACTCGTCCTTGAATGGTGACTCGCGAGAACAGACTGTAACAGTCCCGCTTGCCGTTTGGAAGACGTTGTGTCGTAGAAAATACGCTTGCGCATGAGTGTTTGTCCCAATTTTTTGCCTAAATTGTGCATGGTGCGACAACCTAGCGGGATCTTTTTTCTCTTTTATCTTTTTTTCCTTTTTCTTCTTCTTTTTTTTATTGAGAATTTCTCTTTTTTCTCTCCTTTTGCCACGACCGATTGAGAGATTTCCGACCGTGCCCCTTAGCTTTTTATTTTCTCTCATTTTGCCATGATTGCAATTCCTGAACTTGCAACCATGCCTCTCATTTCCTGATTTTGCCTAGGTCGCCCTTTCGAGTTTACTTTATTTTCCGCCTCGATGCGGGAGTATTTGTAGACATTTGGAGGGTGACTGTGACCTTTTTCTCACCGTCTTCAATGTTGCGGGAGCTCTTTTGATTGTAGCCATTTGGAGGGTGGTTGTGGCCCTTCATTCCTCGTCTCTGATCCGGGAAACACTCTTTGTATGTAACCATTTTGAGGGTGGTTGTGGCCTTTTCACTTAATATCCGCCATCGATGTTCCGGGATCGCTCTTTTGACTGTAGCCGTTTGATGAACGACTGTGACCCTTTCTTTTATTTTCCCGCCCTCACCGGGTTCGCGAGATCACTCTTTTTGTGTAGCCATTTTAAGGGTGGCTGTGGCCCTTTTTTATTCTCCCGCCTCACAAGGTTCGCGGGGTCACTCTTTTATTTGTAGTCGTTTGGAGGGTGGCTTTGGCCCTTTCACTTATTTCCCGCTTTTGATGTTGTGGGGGCGCCCTTTATCTGTAGCCATTTGAAGGGTGGCTGTGGCCCCTTTTTTTGTAGTCGTTTTAGGGACGAGTGAGACCCTTTTTATTTATAGTTGATTTAGGGACAACTGTGACCCTTTTATTTCTTCACTGCTCTCAAAAAATTTGCATGAGGACTCTCTTTATTTTTTTGTAGCCGATTAAAGGGCGGCTGTGACCCTAAAGAAAAACGATTTTTTTTTTTTTTTGCTCTTTTTTTGAAAAATAAAATTCAATGAAAATAATCAACAACAATTATGAACATGCCCCTAGTGGCAGATTGAAAATTTCAAATTCTCAGAACTTCTTATGGAGAAAGACTCGGCTGATCAAGTCAACATATGGCGATGTAGACGCCCTGGACTCACCCTACGACCAATGGATGACATAGGCAATGATTTCTTGTCTCGGCTTCTCAAGTGCCCCAGCTATTGCTCAATCTCATCTGGGTTGCCCCATGGCTAGCACCTATTGGGTTAGACTCGTCGCAAATGGTCATGCACGAGATATGATTTTCATGAGCTTTGATTTGGATGATTATCCGAGCTGCACAATGAATAAGGAAAAACTCAAATTTCGGGGATAAAATTGATCACAAATTCTTTTACCTGGGTGCTAGATCTTTCTGATGTGCTCGCTATGCGACTGGACCTGCTGCATGTCCTGATTTTCCTGCTCCATCTAGAAATCACAACTTGTATATGAACACCTGCCGAAAAGTAAATGCCCCTGGACCTCTGATGGAAGGTGTTGGATCACGGGCGAAGCTCCGTTACGTCCTTGACGGAATGCTCTGGACTCCTGGGCTCCGCGTAATCCTGCAAAAGGGGATGACCTGGGTGGTGACCCAGAATCCCTCTCCGATGCTTAAATGAGTATATATCAATGGGGTAACAGCAAGAATCTAAGTGCGTATCAGAGACCATCTGTTTTCTGGGGTAACTTCCTCCTTTATATAGAGGTAGGAGTTGCCCAGCTACCTGTTACCATACTTGGCCGTTGTACCCATGATTTCGTGTATCTCGCCACGATTACGTATATCTCGGTTAGGATTCCATATATCTCTCCCCACGCTCCGCGTATCTTACTCGTACTCCGCGTATCTCGGGCACGCCCTGCGTATCTCGGGGAATCTATCTTTATCTCTAACCGTCTCCCACTACTCTATCTAGTAGGCGGGTTTCTCGGTCTTTATCCTCTGATCACAAGTCTCGACTCCTGTCGGGGACTCCAGAGTTGTCTCATTCTAGATCACCACCCAGGACCTTCAGTCTCTACGGGACAGGTCCAGCCTCTGCGGGGCTTTATTATCGGGGCCTTTACTAAGGCATATCGGGGCCTACTCAGAGGCTTCTCATCGGGAGCATTAAGCTCATACATCGGGACCGCTAAAGTCGGGACCCTTCGTGCTGGGCCTCTGAGCCTTCCAGGCTTTTCACGAGGCCCACTAGACCTACTCGCCGTCCATTGGCTATTAACGGGGCTAACGATTACATCAGAACCCATCATTTGCCCCCAAGACATGGGGGACTTTTAGTTCATCATGTCTTTCAGTTCAGATCTTCTAACCTCTTTGTCGGAGGCTTTTGTCTTCATACCTCCAGATACCGCCGTCGGGGGCTTTTATCTTTACATTTCTTGATACCTCAATCGGAGGCTTTTGTCTTCATACCCTCTGATACCACCGTCGGAGGTTTTTGCCTTGCGTGTGATTGTTGTATAACAGAGTCTCTTACTCATGATTACCTTGGGTCCACCAGACCCCATGGGCAGTTGCCAAATCCGAGGAGACTCCTCGGTTACTGTAGCATTAAATGCCTAGGAATAAGGAAACGACGTTTTAAACCGGCGTGACTGTTGCTTTCTGAAAAAGCAGCTGTGACGTCACTCACGTCTATTCCGTACCTATAATCTCGGCGATTAAGATCGTGTCGTTTCCTCTTCAACGGTGCAGATCAAGCCCATCCAGCTGTCTCTTCCGTACCGTCCCCATGATTTCAACGATTATGATCGAGTCGTTTCATCTTCAACGGTCAAGATTAGGGTCCTCCAGTTGTCCTTTTGCTTATAAAAGCTAAAACCCTGGCATTATTCACTTCTTCTGCACTCTCTCGATTTCTGCTGTTCTTGCATTCGAAGCTTCTCCTCCAAGGTCTTCCTACTGCTCAAGTGATCCCAAGCACTCAACCCTTCCTATCTTCCTTCATCCTTCCTCACCGATCATCGATCATGTCTGGTAAGGACTTTCTTCTATGTTTTCATGACTTGCTGATGTTTGCTCTCCTTTTCTCAAGTTTTCTTGTTTGTAACCGTTTTAGACGGAGCTAGTTCTGAGGCTAGGACCCCTTTCACCTTTGAACTCGCTGTCAATGAGATTTCTGAGGCCTCATATGATATTGCCCTTAGAGAGGGGTGTATCACCTCGGATTGGGAACCTCGTTTCCCGTATGAGTCTCAGCCTGCCGTCAGAAGGAAGCACATCGTTACGCGTCCTCGGGCAGGGGAAGTGTTCGTCTCCGCCGGACAAATAAGCGCGGGGATTCGGTTCCCCTTCTTCGGAAATATGGTGGAGATGTGCAACTTCTACAAAACGCACCCTTGTACTTTCTCTCCACACGCCATCCGCGTGTGGAATGCCTTCCAACTCCTATGCCACCGCCAGCAGTGGACGTACAGTCTACTACTCTTCCGCACTTTCTATGGCATGAAGTGCAACAAGGCTGGTGTCTGCTCCTTCTCCCCCCGACTCCCCAAGTGGACAAAGGAACAACTTTCACGTTTCGGCTGGGATAGCGAAACTTGGAAGTTCCACAAAGATCGGGTGCTGATTCATGACTCGGGGTCTGACAACAGCGGATGGAAGAAGTATTACTTCTTCGTCCAACACAGCTCCGTCCCATGGCCTCAATGGGAAGTTGTGGCGGACCCTGCCCCCAAGCTTCTGGACTACACTGAAGATGACCTCAACACTCTCCAAATGGTTCTGCTCTACCGTTGGGGAGACCACTTCATACCCCTCGATGCCAACAAGCTCCAGGAGAAGGACTTGATTACTATCGGAGTCCGACTCCTTGACTCTGTTTCCAAAGATTTGGTCATCTGGGTAATACTTCTAACCATCTTGTCTTTTACTTTTGCAGCCAAGAAGGCTTCTCTGCTGACTCATCTCATTATGAAGCAGGGCGAGACTGATGCCGTCCAGAGTGGCTCCAAGCGGAAGCGAAAGTTGGTGAAGAAAGGCGCTTCCTCTTCCACTCCTCTGTCTGCTGCTCCTCCAACCGAAGAGCAGGTCGGGGCCAAGAAGGCCAGGAGGGAGGAGATAGATCGGGCCTTCGAGGCCACTACCGTCGAGGAAGGTAAGCGCGTTCGTTGTGCAATTAAAAGATATAAGAAATTAGTTCCCAAGGAGTTTATCCCCGCTGATCGGGAGTCGCGGGTTTAGGAAATTAAATACATCCTTCAAGGAGAAGTCCCCCGCGTTCTCAAAGCGGGATATTACAACTTCTTTGGGAAAGACCAGCATGTCGAACGTCAAATTCTCTGGTGTCCTGGCGGAATTCTTCCTGACTATGTTCGTCCTGCCACCGCAGGTCCATCGGAGACTCCTGCTCCGACGGAGGCTGTCACTCCAGCGGAGACTGCGGCTCCGCAAGAACTGATGCTGGAGGATGTCCCGGCGGATGCCCAGTTCCGTCGGGTGACTGATTTGGAGGCCTCTCCATTCGTCGAAGAGGCTGACATCCCCGCGGAAGGTCGGGGCCAAGGAACATGAGGCCCGCCGTGAGGGACGTGTCCCGAAGTCCTCCTCCTGCTTTCCGCACTCCTACTCCCGAGCCTCCTCCGACCGAGGTAGCTTCTCCCACCGACGATGCCGAGGTTATCCTTCGTCTTCCGATGGATGATGTTTACAAGATTTACACCCCCGACCAGGCGTCGGTTCCCTGGCGTCCGATCGAATCCCTCCACGAGTTTTCGATCCGACGGGATAATCTTCAGCTTGACTTGGCCCTGCATCTGCTGGCAGGGTCAATTCCTCCCGCTTTGAGACTGCCGCTTTGCTTGTCGCGGGAGGACATTGAAGAGGAGTTCCGTGCTATGGCCGTCCGCCGGATGGAGGTAATGCCTTACCTTTTCTTGTTTTCTTCCTTATCCCTGCTTTCGATCATCGAATTCTTATCTTTTTTCCATTCGCCTTAGGAAACTGCGGACCAGCAGCGTTGTTTCGCCATCGCCTTGGCTCTGAAAAGTGCTTTGGAGGAGGCTGAGGCTAAGTCGGACCCTGATGCATTAGCCAAGCTTCAGGTGGAGCTCGACGAGGCGGTGGCGGCCAAGAACAAGATGGCCAAGGAGAAGGGTCTCCTCGACGAGATGGCTTCAGGCCTGCTCAAGCAGGTTCAAGATCATGAGGCTGTCATGCGTCGGGAGCGGAAGATGGTCCCGGTGGAGCAGCAGCGGAATGAGGCGGAGAAGAAGCAGCTCATTCACGAGAAGGATGTCTTCGCGGATCTTCTCGCGGAGGCCAAAGCGAGGTTTGAGGCGGAGAGGGTTGAGTTCTCTGCCAAGCTGGCTGAGGCAAAGGCTCAAGGCCTCGAGGAGGGCCGCCTGCAGGGCCGCGAGGAAGGTCTCCAGCAAGGTCGTGAGGAGGGCCGCCTACAGGGCCGCGGGGAGTATCGGAACTCTGAAGAATTCAAGGTGGCTGCTGTAGAGTTCTGCAAGTCCGAGGTGGAGGATGTTTTGTACAACGCTGTCGAAGAACTCTACACAGCCTACGCGGATTCCATTGACTTCAAAAAGTCCGAGACTCTTGCCCCCGTCGCGGAGAAGTACTTCAACCTCCCCGCGGAGAGTGAAGAGGCCGCTACCGTGGACCCGACTCCGTCAGCTACGGAGCCTTCTGCCTAGGCCCCTCCGAACCTTGCTCCCTCCGATGCTGCTGAGGATCCATCTTCCAACAAGGACCAAGTCTAATGTTACATCATTTTAGTCCTTGTAGTCTTTCTCCTTTGTCTTTTGTATCAGAACTCCTAGGCCTTCGAGCCTTTATCTAAGGAATTTCTTTCATCTGTTTTGGTTTCGATAATCATTTGCACTTATTCAAAGCGGCTTTAAATTCGTTACTCAGAACGTTCCGATGCACCATTTGAGATGACTACATACGTCCTTCCGACGCTTAACTCGGGACTTTACCATTTAAGGTTTCTCGTCCAATCGGGACTTCACCACTTAAGGTTTCTCGTCCAATCGGGATTTCACCACTTAAGGTTTCTTATCCAATCAGGACTTCACCACTTAAGGTTTCTCGTCCAATCGGGATTTCACCACTTAAGGTTTCTTATCTAATTGGGACTTCACCACTTAAGGTTTCTCGTCCAATCGGGACTTCACCACTTAAGGTTTCTCGTCCAATCGCACATTATTAAGATGATTCCATCGTACCCTTTGAGTCTTTTATCGCGTCCTTTCAGACGACTTTAGTCATACCCTTCCAGGGCTTTTATTGCGTCTTTACCAGACGGCTTAATCGTACCCTTTGAGGCTTTTTGCCGCGTCATATAGACGACTTATGCGGACCTGTTAAGACCTTTTCGTACCCGTTAAGGCTTTTGGCCGCATCATATAGAAGACTTACGCGGACCCATCAGGGCCTTTTCGTACCTAGGCTTTTGGTTGCATCATAAAGACGACTTACTTGTACCCCGTAGGGCTTTTGTCCGTACCTGTTAAGGATTTTGGCCGCATCATATAGACGACTTACGCATACCCCGCAGGGCTTTTATCGTACCTCGGAAGGCTTTTGTCGCGTCCTTCAGGACGTCTTACTAACAGTTAGAATAAATCTAAAAGCAATTTGATCGGAAGCAACTTCTTTTATTAATAACTCAAAGCTTTGCTTACATCGGATTGATAGATAACTTGCGCCCTTCGCGGCGACTTAATATCAAACATGATACTTCTTCAAGTGTTCGCCACTGAAGGAATGCTTCAACGTCTTGCCATCAAGGTCCTCTAGCTTGTATGCATTGGGTGCTGGCATCCCTACGATCTTGTAAGGTCCCTCCCATTTTGGTGATAGCTTGTTGATCCGATCTTGATGAACGAACTCGTTCCTCCGCCAGAAAAGTTCTCCCACGAAGAATTGTCGGGACTTGACACGCCGATTATAATATCGAGCTGTTGCCAGACGCATCCGAGCCTGGACTTCATCAGCCTTCCACCTCTTTTCCTCGAGTAAGTCTAAGTCTAGACGTCTCATTTCCTCGTTTGTCAGAGGCTCGTAGTATTTTGCGCGATGGGACGCTACCGCTATCTCCACGGGAGCGACTGCCTCCGTGCCATAGACCAGGCCAAACGGAGTTTCCCCCGTCGATTGCTTGGGTGTTGCTCTGACAGCCCACAGCACGTTCTCGAGCTCATCCAGCCAATGGCCTTGCAAGGTGTAGACTCTCTTCTTCAAGCCATCCATCACGATCTTATTGGCTGATTCTACTTGGCCATTGGTCTGAGCGTGGCGGACTGAAGCGGTCCGATGTTCGATGTTCAACTCCTCCAGGTACTCCTTCAACTGGGCCCAATTGAACGGAGGGCCGTTGTCACTGATCAACACTCGAGGAACCCCATACCGGGATATGATCTGAATTTGAAGGAACTTGAGGATCTGCTGCCCTGTCGTCTTGGCTAATGCCTTAGCCTCTATCCACTTTGAGAAGTAATCAATGGCCACGAGCAAATACTTGCACTGACCTTTCGCTTGGGGAAGAGGTCCCACCAAATCAATTCCCCATTGCGCGAAGGGCCATGCACTCTTGATGGGCATTAAGTCCGCGGCGGGAGCCACGATATTTGGAGCGTACCTCTGGCATGCGTCACAGGATCGGACCATCGCGGTTGCTTCCTTGTTCATCGAAGGCCAATAGTAGCCCAAGTTCAACGCCTTCCTCACAAGAGATCGGGCCCCCTCATGACAGGCCGCGACTCCCTCGTGTAGCTCCCTCAGGATCCGATTCGTGTCAGGTTCCGCCACGGATTTTAGAAAAGGCTTTACATACCCTTTTTTGTACAATTGGTTGTCCACCATCACGTAGTTGTCCGCAATCCGACGCAACCTGACAGCTGCCACGTTGTCCTCGGGGAGTGCCCCCGTAGTCAGGTATGTGACCATCGGGGTCATCCAAGTGGGCTTTTATTCTTCCTCCGATCCTGTCTCAATAGCGCAGATCTCCGCCGGATCAATGTTTGAGATAATCACCTTTTCTAGGAAATGCACCTTCCGGTTCTCCTCGGGGGCCACTCCCAGAGCAAACTTGCTTAAGGCATCTGCCTCCGCGTTTTCTTCCCTCGGGATCGCCTCGATATCGAAGCTTTTGAAGCTTCCCTTCAAAGTCTGTACCTCGTGCAAGTACTTCCTCATTGTCGGGCTCTTGGCTTCATAGTTCCCCTGAACCTGATTCACGATCAAGCTGGCATCGCACTTCACTTTCAAATGGTCGACTCCTGTACCCTTGGCAATCTTAAGGCCTGTGATGAGAGCCTCATACTCCGCTTCATTTCTGGTGGCTTTGAACGTCAACACCAAGACATATCGTAGGGGCTCGCCTCCACCGGGCGGTATCAATACGAATCCTGCCCCCGAGCCTTCTACACTCGATGAACCATCAGTGTACATTTCCCAAGTATTCTCCTCATTTGGCTGTTCTGGCTGTTGTTCTGTTGTCGGGACTTCCTCCATGGTTGCCCCCTCTGCGGGACCCGTTACTTCCAGATCGGGTGCCGTAGACTCGGCTATAAAATCTGCCAATGCCTGGCCCTTAATAGCGGTTCTCGGAGCGAAATGAATACGGAACTCCGTCAGCTCGATGGCCCATTTCACCAGTCTCCCCGACGCCTCCGGTCGGTTCAAAAAGTGCTTCAGGGGCTGATTAGTCAATACCGTGACTTCATGGGCATGGAAGTAAGGTCGTAGCTTTCGAGCGGCAATAATCAACGCAAAGAGATACTTCTCAATGGCGGGATAATTTATTTCAGACTTGGCAAACGCCTTGCTTACATAATAGATAGGCACTTGGTTGCCCTTGACAATTTTAATCAAAACAGAACTAACAGCCACATCAGAAACAGCCAAACCGAACTTGATGGAATTTCATCCGCTCAAACGCCGCCGCCAAGTTCTGGACATGGTCTCCTGCTTGTCGGGACTTCACCAGCATGTCGTCCACATACGCCTCCATGGTTTTCCCCAGCATGTCCCCAAACAACTTGTTCACCATTCGCTGGTAAGTTGCTCTGGCATTGATCAATCTGAAGGGCATCACGTCGTAGTGGTAGACGTCATTGTCGGCATAGAAAGCCGTATGGGGGGCATCCTCCTTCGCCATATTGATCTGGTTTTATCCAGAATAGGCATCCATGAAGCTCAGCAGTTCATGTCCCGATGTGGCATCCACCAACTGGTCAATCCTCGGAAGCGGATAGCAGTCCTTCGGGCAGGCCTTGTTCAATTCGCGGAAATCGACACACATCCGCCACTTCCCGTTACTCTTTCGCACCAGGACTGGGTTAGCAACCCAAGTCTGGAATCGGAGCTCCTTGATGAATCCAGCGTCAAGCAGTCTGCCCACCTCTTGCTGGATCGTGATCCTCTTGTCCGCGACCATCAGACGCCTTCTCTGCGCGATAGACTTGATCGCGGGGTCTATCTTCAGCTCGTGCACTATCACGTCGGGGCTGATTCCTGGCATATCACTCGGGGACCAGGCAAACAGCTCCTTAAACTCCTTCAGGAGCTCGATCAACTCTCGGGCTCTTTCCTCCGACAAAGCAGACCCAATCTTCACCTTCCTCTGAGGCCCATCAATCTCAACCTCCTTCAGATCCTCCATGGGGGCGGGATGCCCATACTCCTCTCGAGGATCGGCATCAGTCTGAAGGACAGTCATGGCCTCCCTCCTTCTCCTTCGGGTAGCGTTAACATAGCATTTTCGCGACGCCACTTGGTCGCCCTTGACCTCTCCGACTCCGTTGTCAGTCGGGAACTTCATCTTCTGGTGGACCGTCGAGGCGACTGCCATGAGAGGGTTGATAGTGGTCCTCCCGATAATAGCGTTGTATGCCCCCCGCAGACTCCACTACGACGAAATATACGTTTCGCTTCTCCATCTTCCAGCCACTACCAAACTCCACCGGTAAGGTAATCATTCCCAGCGGGTAAGAAGTGGAACCAGAGAATCCCACCATCGGGAAGTCCACCTGTGTCAGGTCCTTTTTCGTCTTTCCCATGGCTTCCAGAGCGTCCATGAAAAGAATGTCGGAGGAACTCCCTCCGTCTATCAGGATCCGCTTCATCTCGAATCCGTCCACGTCCAGGGTCACGACCAAGGCGTCGTCGTGAGGGCTCTCCACGCCTACTAGATCTTCCGCCGAGAAAGAAATCACCATTTCCTCCTTCAGAGTCCACGACCGGGACCTTTTGCCTAGCACCACCGCGGCAGATATGCGGGAAGCGTAGTTCTCCCGAGAAGCAGAGGTATCACCTCCCGCCGCCATTCCTCCATGGATGACGTTGATAGTTCCCCGCCTCTCCTTACGGGCACCTGAACCTGAGGCTTCTTGCTCAACCTTCTTCTTCTTCGGGGATCGGTCGCGGAACTTGGAACGGGATCGTGACCGACTTCTGGAACGGGATCGGCACCGTCCCCTTCCGATGAACTCTTTTAGCTTCCCCTTCTGGATCAACTTCTCAATTTCCTTCTTCAGCTCCCGACAGTTTTAGGTGTCGTGACTATTGGCTCGATGGTAGCGACAGTAACGGTCAGGGCGGCCTCCTAGGAATTCGCCTTCTTTCCTCGGAGGGTATCGGGCGAGACCCTGTCGGTCCATCACAGCTAACACAGAAGTCATCGAGCTATTGATGGGAACAGCCCGACCTTCTCGATTGTCCTTCCTCGGGGGACGCTTGTCCTCTCTTTTCTCGGGGCGACCACGGTTTCTACTTCCCTCCGATTTGTCGCTCCTTTTACGATCATCCAACAGCTTGGACGACGCCTTTCCTCTTCCCGACTTCGGGGGATCGAGCTCTCCGGCAGCAATCTTCGACTCCTGGACGTCGATTTTCTGTTTCACCCTCGCTTGCAGGGCCTCCATACTCCACACAGCCTTCGCGGCTACACTGTGCATCAGGTCGGAACCGTACGGAGCGCTCAAGTTCCGAAGGAAAGTGCGGATGGTCTCTCCCTCCGATATCTCTTCATCGATCTCCGCAGCACTGGCAGTGAATCGTTGGTAGTAATATGCCAACGATTCGTCGGGTCTTTGCACCACCTGGGTCAAGGACCTTACACTCTTCAGAAGACGCCTCCGTCCTTGATACTGCTTGAAGAAGCGATCGTGAATATCAGCCCAGCACGTGATGCTTCCTGGCGGGAGGCTGAAGAACCAAGTCATGGCCCTTTCTCCCAAGGTTATCGGGAACAATGAGCATATGAGGTCATCGTTCTAAGTTCTACCCATACAGGCCTGGACATGCCTCTGAACATGGCGAACTAGGTCCCCCTCACCATCGTACTCCTTGATGGTCGGAATACCTAGCCCGGGCGGGGCGACGGTATCTATCAGCCGCGGAACGAAAGGATGGCTGGACCGATCCCTTAGCTCCGGTGTCATCTGCTTCTGATCGCCCATGCAGATACTGACGATTTTCACCACCTGATCGGGGGTGATGGGGCCATTCAGAGGAATGGTCCTGTTTTGTACTGGTCCTGGGCCGTCGACCACGAACTTCTCCGGGTGCATTGGTTCTTTACCCTTGCTCCTGGGCGGAACCTCCTGAACCTCCTGTTCTTCTGGGACCACCCTCGGGGGGGGGGGGGGGGGGGGGGGGTGGTAATTCTTCTCGCGGAGGCAGCTCCTCTGCTCTCCTGGCGGCCTCTCTCTTGTCCAGGAAGGCCTCCATGGCAGCCAAGAACATGGGCATAGCATCTGCTACAGCCTTGGCCAACTCCGAGTTTGAGGATGACCCTTCTTCCCTTCGCGGGACTCTTTCTCCTCCATGGCCCACCGGGTTTGGGGGAGCCTCATCTTCCTCCCTACGCGAGATATCCTGCCTGTTCATCTCCGTGTCTCGGACTGAGACCTCATAACCATCACCCTGCCACCCTGTCTGGGAAAGAGCGGGGTTCTCACCTTTTTCAGCAACACGTTCTGGCAACTGGGAATTCATAGTTCCTGCGGGACGGTAACTGCCAGCCTGAACTTGCTTCTTCTTGCCACCACCGGCCATTGATCTGGTAGAAACTATCTTGACTTTTTGTAAGCTTCCCACAGACGGCGCCAATGTTGGATCACGGGCGAAGCTCCGTTACGTCCTTGACGGAATTCTCTGGACTCCTGGGCTCCGCGTAATCCTGCAAAAGGGGATGACCTGGGTGGTGACCCAGAATCCCTCTCCGATGCTTAAATGAGTATATATCAATGGGGTAACAACAAGAATCTAAGTGCGTATCAGAGACCATCTGTTTTCTGGGGTAACTTCCTCCTTTATATAGAGGGAGGAGTTGCCCAGCTACCTGTGACCATACTTGGCCGTTGTACCCATGATTCCGTGTATCTTGCCACGATTACGTATATCTCGGTTAGGATTCCATATATCTCTCCCCACGCTCCGCGTATCTTACCCGTACTCCGCGTATCTCGGGCACGCCCTGCGTATCTCGGGGAATCTATCTTTATCTCTAACCGTCTCCCACTACTCTATCTAGTAGGCGGGTTTCTCGGTCTTTATCCTCTGATCACAAGTCTCGACTCCTGTCGGGGACTCCAGAGTTGTCTCATTCTAGATCACCACCCAGGACCTTCAGTCTCTACGGGACAGGTCCAGCCTCTGCGGGGCTTTATTATCGGGGCCTTTACTAAGGCATATCGGGGCCTACTCAGAGGCTTCTCATCGGGGGCATTCAGCTCATACATCGGGACCGCTAAAGCCGGGACCCTTCGTGCTGGGCCTCTGAGCCTTCCAGGCTTTTCACGAGGCCCACTGGACCTACTCGCCGTCCATTGGCTATTAACGGGGCTAAAGATTACATCGGAACCCATCAGAAGGCACCAACAATAATGTTTTCTTTGCTTGACATCTAAAATGTTCATTGATCAGCACATTGAATCTTCACGAGAATCTCGATGATCTCTTGTTATTTTCTCATCTCCGGACATGACCGATCTCAATAGGAGATGATGGGTTCGCTTCACCACTTGGGCTGCTTCGGGCTTTTTTCTTCACGAACAGGCTTCTTCCTTCACGATCGGGCTCGAGATATATGTATAAGGACGGGAACGCCGTATTCCTTAATACACAATCACCGAGCTGAATTCCCGGTCCTCGACCTTGAGCTCCTGATCTTCGGGTCCTACAGGAGGGGCAGTAACCTTAGAGAGAGAAAGCCTTAGAGAGAAGTCAGAGAATTTAAAGTCCAAAAGTGAGGGAAGTGTCCAAATGAGAGACCTAAGCCCCTATTTATAGGGAACCTAAGGATCATGCTCAGTTTTGAATGGCTTGATGTCGGTATGTGGAAATACGTATACCGTCACCTAGGTGGACTATCCGTGCACCGGCTTCTCGCAATCGGCAAAAATAATCGGGATGAGCGCGGAGAAAGACGGTAATCCGGACCCGTCCGAATTGCTAAAAGCAATCCGGGACGGGTCCGGATCGCCTTAGGGCAATCCGGAAGTCCTTCGGCCTAGGAATTGCGCTTATCCCGGACCGTTTTAGACTTGGGTGTCCGCGAAAGGGTTTTTTACGGGTTTTGGGATATTTTACGAGGCCCAAAATGTAAATACGAACCCGAATTGGACAGATATCTAACACTTTCCCCCGAGTCAAGTAGTGGTTCAAAACCCGTGCTTGACTCTTTTCAAAGATAAGATATTCGTCCAATTTAGGTTCGGTACTGACCTTAGGGGTGGCCTGTTTGTCAATTCGAATGTTGAGATCATAAATTCGACCAACTTTTAATTTTCCGCCGTACGTACGTAATCTGTTTACAAGGTTAGCATAAAGGACAATATGCGTACAATGACATGCAACTATATTCTTAATATCATGTAACGAGCGAGATAAAAATGTTTATAACATGATAATATCATAGTACATGATGTAAGCATATAGCACATTGTTGACATGTAGATGATGACATAGTAAACGGATGACGTAATCATGTCATAAGCAAAACACTTAGAATAATATGAAATTGGAAAGCATGCTTGTCATCATTGAGCATGATGTAAACATAGTAAATGATGCAAGCATGTAGTATGATGCAAACATGAAGTTTGGTGTAAATATGAGACATGATATAAACATGAGATTCATACTTAGATTATAAAAAATAATCATGTAATGATCACAAATAATAAACGTGTATGATAAATTCTATGTAATAATAACTACGTGTAGTGTGTCATGAAGCATTGTGTAGTATGTATGCGATATGATCATAGGAGAGATGCAAAGATGCTTGTAAAGGTTGCTAAGGACTTATATGAAAATACATGAAAGTTTAGTCCTTAGCACATGGTGTAGACATTATTAGTAAAAATTAGGAGAGAGAAAACTCATTAGCTTACATCCTTTATAGATAAATCTCCAAGAAGCTCTTCATTCTTGATGAAGATGAAGCTTTTGTGATCATAAATTTAGAGTAGACACATCATTATTGATATCAATCGAATTCCGGCATGGCACGTGTCAATTCGGATTCGCTTCGTGTTGGTGAGCTCAATTCCGTATATGGTTGGACATTTCGTGATTTCTTTTGGCCTTGATTCAATCGTGAAATCTCTATGTACCTAGTTATCTTATCATGCATACAAGGTGTTTGACAAAATGCATTAGAATACTTAGCCCCTAAATTGGCCAAAATTTTTCTAAGTGCTGAAAATTTTAGAAAAGTGTAAATGAATCGTTATACTTCCCTTATGCATAGTGTTCATTGTCGACATGTTGTTCCATGCCTTAGTCGTTGCATTAGTATGCTCGATGTTGATGATCGGTAGTTGTACGTACATGGCCGTCAATGGTTGTATGTAGGTGATGATAGCTTAGGGAATGTACGTTGAGTATCATGTATAGACTGTCGGTCATTGTCTGCAAACATGCTAAAACACTTAGAAAATATTTAACAATTTCTAATGCTTGTTACCATAGATGTCGTCATATGATCTTTGTTGATAAACGTTGTAGGAATGCTTAGGAGGCATTGTGTAGAAGTTGATAATAGCTACTTGATGCATTCAATCCATCATTGTCGACATGTACGTACGTACATGGAAACACTTAGAAAATATTTTCCCCTTGTTGACATCCATCCTTGTTGACTTGTATGTATGTACATGGAAACACTTAGAAAATATTTTCCCCTTGTCGACATGTATGTACGTACATGGAAACACTTAGAAAATATTTTCCTCTTGTCGACATGCATCCTTGTCGACATGTATATACGTACATGGAAACACTTAGAAAATATTTTCCTCTTGTCGACATGTATGTACGTACATGGAAACACTTAGAAAATATTTTCCCCTTGTCGACATGCATGTACGTACATGGAAACACTTAGAAAATATTTTTCGCTTGTCGACATGTATGTACGTACATGGAAACACTTAGAAAATATTTTTCACTTGTCGACATCCATCCTTGTCGACATGTATGTACATACATGGAAATACTTAGAAAATATTATTCACTTGTCGATATGCATCCTTGTCGACATGTATGTACGTACATGGAAACACTTAGAAAATATTTTTCACTTGTCGACATGCATCCTTGTCGACATGTATGTACGTACATGGAAACACTTAGAAAATATTCTTCACTTGTCGACATGCATCCTTGTCGACATGTATGTACGTACATGGAAATACTAAGAAAATATTCTTCACTTGTCGACATGCATCCTTGTCGACATGTATGTACGTACATGGAAACACTTAGAAAATATTCTTCACTTGTCGATATGCATCCTTGTCGACATGTATGTACGTACATGGAAACACTTAGAAAATATTTTTCACTTATCGACATGCATCCTTGTCGACATGTATGTACGTACATGGAAATACTTAGAAAATATTCTTCACTTGTCGACATACATCCTTGTTGACATGTATGTACGTACATGGAAACACTTAGAAAATATTTTCCCTTGTCGACATGCATCCTTATCGACATGTATGTACGTACACACGTATGTGCGCACTTGCCCCCACACTTAGAATATTTTCTCCATCCCTGGCTATGTACGCTGTATCCATATGTTTTGATCTAAACACAGGTTGTATGCCAACACCTTGTTGTATGCTAACACTTAGTAATATGCTGACACATAGTAACACGCTGACAGCTTGCAATATACTGACTGTCATCCTGAGCAAAACACTTAAAAAAATATTTCGCCCTTGTAATCCTGTATGCTGCGAGTATAAGCTCGATGTTGACATGTAAGGTTGATGTGTTGAAGAAGTTTCCCCCTTGCGTGATTGTACTTGTTGCGCGAAGACTAACGAGTCTTGTACGTACATAGTTGTCTCACATGGAGCGTCCATTGCATAAGTGTTGATGCGTGTTTGCACACTGACTGGATTGTTGGTTGCATTTTTCAGGATATCAGATCTTGCTGTCTTCTTGTCGGAATTAATCTTCCCGCGGCTGTTATCATGAGTAAGTCCACTATCTCCATTATGCGAGTAACTCTGTGTTCGGATGTCGACATAGTTGAGCAGCTAAATAATACACCAAGTGTAGATGTTGATGTCCTTTATGACTCGTATCATGTTGTAATGTAGGTTGGACTTGATGGAAAAAGCTTGTCTTTGCAGATAGCTGATGTGTACAGTAATCCGCTTGTTGCGAGTAATGTCCGTACAAGTGCCCCCCTACTCTGGAGTCTCCGGACACGGTCGCGGTAAAGGACTTGTGAGTAAGACGTCTCCTTGTATCTTCTTTGAACTTGTTAATTTTCCAAGTTGTTGCTTTCATGTTGCTAAACGCATGGTTGCAGTTCCTGTCTTTAGCACAATTCTCAAAAGATCCTATGCATGGGCGCGTTCCTCGAGCGATTCTTAGTTCTTTATGCCGAGTACGACCATGCTAACTCTTTCTTGTGATAAAGGGAATAGAGTTGAGGGTCGTGTGCTGGTGCCTTCTGCCCCCCGGTCGAGGGACCGGCCCAAGGAGGAGCGTTCCTCCCATTGAGGTAAGCATTTGTTGACGGCTGATTTTGATGCACGTATTGCTGATTGTCGCACTTATGTTGAAGAGCTATGCCGTGTTGAAGTTGAAGCGACCATTCTTGTTGTGTCCTTTGTGTGGATGACGACATTGCATTTGATGTTGACATTATGAACTCTTTGCCATAGATCCTTAGAGATAATGTTATCTCTTGGTTGGTGTCAGGTTGTCCGCTTCCAGCATGTTGAACCCTTTGTGAATGGGTTGATGTTGTTTTGATAATTCTTTGTTTATGCCTTTGCTTGCATGAAATTTCGTCACTTGGACCTGTTTTGAGTAATAATAAACATATGATAACTTGTTAGTAATATTTCATACCTTGAGCTATCTTCATTGTCCGTATGTATTGGACTTGCATGACAGGATTGAACTCCTTGTTGTGATGGATAGAACATAGAATGTTGCGACTTGCGCATTGCAGGGTGTTATGTACACTTGGTACTTGTAGCATTGCAGGTAGTAATGTATTTGGCACTTGGCCTTTGATATGTAGCAGTGTCGTCTTGGCGAAGCAAGACTTAAGTTTATACCGTCTCTTAGTTCCACTCTAAGGCGACGTTGTTGCAAGATACTTCTTGCTGATTTTGTTGTTTTGGCGTTAAATGCTAAAGAGCAAGATAACGTTATACACAACTCGACTTGTAAGTTTGATGAGTTTTGTACAAGGTTTGCTTTAAAAAGCGTATAACATGAAGCTATCCTTTTTCAGGCCTAAGTCTTCATGGTGTATGAACCCTTAAGAGAGTATGAATACTTTTAGTGTGTGGGGTTGTCGTCTAACAAGAGGACTTCCGCCACAATGGGGTGATGAGGCCCATCACTGCATTTGCCGTATCCTGTTTCTATTCAGGGAATGGCTATGAACATGAGGATTTGCTTCTAAGAGCATTTCGCAGCATGCCATTTTTTAGAAGTAAACATGGGGTTTGCCCTTACAAAGAGGATACCATAGCATGCTACTTTTGATAGTAAATCTTAGTGTTTATCCAAGATATTGCTTGTTGTTGACACCTTTGGAATAGTCGTCACTTTGAGTAGAGAATTTTGTAAGTCCCTTTTTGTAGGTAAGCCGCAAGTTGTCATTGCCATATATAAGTTGACTGTGCACATAGCGTGATGGCTTTGTGTTGCCGGCATCTTCTTGATATAGCCGCTGTTATGGATGGAGAAATAAACTCCCTGTTGGTGTAGATAATAGATATGTTGGCGTTGTATGCCATAAATACCTTCTTGAACATAATGCTTAGCTTGTATTGTTGAAGTAGATATTATGTGCATAGGTTACAACTTGGCATAATTCCCATGTAGTAATCATAGTGTAGCATGTACCTACGAACAGAGTTGCTCTTTCTCAGATAGTTGCGATGTTTATAAGTTTGCACAAATATGGAGTTAAGAAATTTTCTTTTTAGTGATGCATATAATAAATAAAGTAAAGGAATCTGATACGAGGATTCTTTGTTTGTGTAGGAAACTTCCCTAAGTGCGGACGCGATAGGTGCGGATCATGACAGGTGCGCATATGTTGGGAGCGTAGCTTTTCCAAGTATCACTTGCTACATGTGATTGTGAATATGTCGGTATGAACAGCGACTTATGCATTATTGTATGCGTCCTCTAGATGATACGCGTTGATGCCTCCTTAACATGATGTACATTCCTATGTATGATCATTGCTTGGTGTTTCCTTTTTAGAAGAATGGTGCCGCGTGTTCTTGCAATTATTCATTTCTTCACTTCGGTGGAATACTGAGCACTTGTCAGCTTGGTGCCCCCCAAGTCGCTTGGCAGTCGTACCGCTGTTTCCTGGTGGTTTTTATTACTTCATCTTCTGACAGTGATGCGCCTACTCAGACCATCCTTTCTGACTCATTTATCTTGATTTCTTGTAATGCTTCAACAAGAGCAGGACGTGCATGATCTACCATTGGGTTTACATCAATGACGTGGATTCCGCTATTGTTGTCTTGACATTATGTTAAGAGTGCAACCTTGTAGCAGTCTTTTGATAGCTGCTGATCTCCCTTCCTTTCACCAATTCATGCCTTTGTTGGTAACTTGATCTTTTGGTGTGATGTTGACGCTATCATACCCCACTTGTTCATGGTTGTATTCCCTAGGATTCCATTATATGCGTCAAGCTTTTCTGCAATCACGAACGGAACGCCAATTTGAAGTTGTCTCTCTCCTTCTCCTATTGCGCATTGCGCGGTGTTGAATTAATGTGCTGGCTTTGCGATGTATGCTTCATGTGTTCACTTTCAAGGTGCCTTGGTTTACTTGATGTGTTTCTTCATACACTTGTGACTCTTTCCGAGGTTATGTCTGTATGACGATTGTGCATATGGTTGAGAGATGTTATTCTGGTGAAATCTTTATCTTCTCCTTTGTTTTGTCCGAAGATTAGGTTTTGCTGCCGGCATACGTTTTGAGTGGTACGATTCTTCTTGTGTTCTTAACAAGGGTAAACTTGCTGGATGTTGGAAATAATTCTCTAACTCTTTTTTCATGATGGGTTTGACATAGGCGTGTGTATAACATAGGAGCGTATCCTGAATTCCTATCTTCCACAATGTTGATGACGTTGTCACATGGGTAATGCCCCCGTCTTGTTTATTATTGTAGCGCGATTTTTAGTTTTGTGCGTATAGAATGCTTGAGGCTCCGTTGCATGGGGATGTTATTTGTCCTAAGCCGTTTGTTGTTCATAGTGTGATAGCTTGTGTTGTTGACGCAATTAATATGTGCGTAGTTGTTACTTGGCGTTATTCCAAGGTAGTATGCATGATATAATAATGTACCTACGAAAGCAGATTTAACCTTCATTAGATATTTGGAGTTCGTATAACGGATTATAGGAAGGCGTCTATTGATTGTTCCTTTTGAAAAGTACTAACGCTAATAAACATAAGTTGTACTTAATCTAAGAAGACTTAAAGTAGATATGCAAAAAATGGAGATAAAGGGATTGATGATGTGTTTGACATCTTCATAGGTGATTTGTCGGCAAGTTGATTCTGCCACGAGCCACATAGTTCCTCAGTGCATCTAACGTGTTGAGCTCTTCAATTACCTCCTTTGGGGATGAACAAATGTTGGTGCCATGCCCCCCAGTTTTATGGTGCTTGCATCGTTCTTCAACGTTCTTGCCATGGAAGGCAGTTATTGGCTCCAGTGGTCGGTGAAGTTTGTTTCCCGGGAGTTTGCAATTTGTTTCCTCCATCTTCATACTCCAAGGATTGTATAAGTCGTCATAATTGGTTCCATGAGTGACGTTGTTTTTCCGGCGCTTGGCAATAGGTGGATTATCATTCGCCTTTTCTTTTCCCTTGCCTTTTCCTGAAGACTTCACATGAGAATTCTTTTGATGCGTATTGCCTTGGTCGATATACTTCTTCATTTCTCCTTTTAAGATTAAGCTGTTTACATGAAACCTTAATCCAAAACAGCTTTCCGTCTCGTGGCCATATACTTCGTGATTTTCACACCATTTGCTTTCATCTTTTTCAAATGGGCCCTTGCGGAAATTAGAGGGCTTTTTCCAGAGCTTGGTCTTTTTTATCTCTTTCAAGATGAAGGATAGCGGCGTGTTCAATGGAACACATTTGGCGAGATTGTTCTTTTTGAGCCTTTGGACGTCTAACTGGAATGACCTCTTTTGTTGAGGTTGTCTCTTTTCCCAGGAAACGTCTATCTCTTTTTCAATTATTGCCTTCAAGGTTCTTGTTGTCAGCCCCGTGATTGAGACGTCATCGTCATTAACAGGTTTTTTCCGTCCATCCTTGTGGCAGTTGTCAGCATCGTCTTGGCTTGTCCTCGTGGAAGAACCTTCCTTGTAAACTTTTGAGCGGGAGGTTGGAGGTTGTTTCCATGCCCCTTCTTGGTGTTGTGCTATCAGATACGAATTGTATGAGCGTGCATCTCCTTGCCTTGGTTGTTGGTACTGGAAGGTACCTTCCGTGTATCGCCCCCCTATTCTTTGGTGTAGTGTGTCTTGATGACTAGTGACATTATTCTTGTCCCCTCCACTTGTCCATTGATTGGAGGCAGAGGTGATGGTGGCGGGGCATATCCTTGGTTTGTTAACAACTTTCGGAATGCAAGCAGTTCTTCGAGCGCGGTCATCAGGTGGGAGTGACAGGTGATGGTGGGTTGACACCTTTGTATTGGAGGACACCTTGGTCGTACTGTGCGAAGGATGCACTTCTTGTTGGCATGAAGAAGGCATTGGATGTGTCAACAGACATGTGGGAGGATCCAAGTTGACTTCTTGTCGGCTTCTGCGTGGTTATGGGCAAGGCGTCGTGGTACGCAACGTGCTCCTTGTCCTTTGATGAAAAATCAATGACATCTTCAAAAGCGGCATCCTTTATGTCAACATACTCCATGTTGGTGTCATGGGATTTGTGTATTGTCTTTACAACGTACACTTCTTGCTCGTATGGCTTCTCTCTTCTAACATCAAAGACTTCATGGATCATATGCATGTTTGCCATCTTTTCCGGGTGGGGTGCAATGTATGCTGTATTTTGGACTTCAAGACCGTGCTGTGCGGAAGGCACGTTTGCGGTTGGCAAGGATAAGGCGGTGGATCTTATATCTGGAACGTGAGAACGTCCTAGTTGGTTTCTCGTCAGCTTCGTCTTGCTTGCACCCGCCTTCTTCATTTGTCTTCCTGTAATAACTTGCGATATGGAGCGGCTTTTTGTTCGAATCACGCTGACAACGCCAAATGTTGGGTTCGCTTCACCACTTGGGCTGCTTCGGGCTTTTTTCTTCACGAACAGGCTTCTTCCTTCACGATCGGGCTCGAGATATATGTATAAGGACGAGAACGCCGCAATCCTTAATACACAATCACCCAGCTGAATTCCCGGTCCTCGACCTTGTGCTCCTGATCTTCGGGTCCTGCACGAGGGGCTTTAACCAGCGTGGGAGGGGGGAATGCTGGTTGGGCCCACTCCGACGCTCAAGTTAGCACTTCTAGAGAGAGAAAGCCTTAGAGAGAAGTCAGAGCATTTCAAGTCCAAAAGTGAGGGAAGTGTCCAAATGAGAGACCTAGGCCCCTATTTATAGGGAACCTAAGGATCATGCTCAGTTTTGAATGGCTTGAAGTCGGTATGTGGAAATACGTATACCGTCACCATGGTGGACTATGCGTGCACCGACTTCTCGCAATCGGGAAAAATAATCGGGATGAGCGCGGACAAAGACGGTAATCCGGACCCGTCCGAATTGCTAAAAGCAATCCGGGACGGGTCCGGATCGCCTTAGGGCAATCCGGAAGTCCTTCGGCCCGGGAATTGCGCGTATCCCGAACCGTTTTACACTTGGGTGTATGCGAAAGGATTTTTTACGGGTTTCGGGATATTTTACGAGGCCCGAAATGTAAATACGAACCCGAATTGGACAGATATCTAACAGGAGATGCCCCTTGGTTACCCATCGACCGGTTTAGACCTCACCGTAAAACAGATGTACAGCTTGGTTCGGGGACGCGTATGAATTCCACATATGGTAGGTGGAATTTTGACATGTAAGTTCTTTGGAGCAGTCACATTTCACGTGGTTGCGACCTCGGTCGAAATGGTCGTCTTATTTGCAAAAAGAGTAGGGACACTCAAATCTCAAGGAAAAAATCAAGTACAATTCATCGTACCTGAGCGTTGGATATCCTGAGTGTGCAATTTGTTCTTCGTGCAACTGGATGATTGCATGTTTTTTTTGCTGCCTCATTTGGTCGACAGAACTTATATGTACCGGATGCTTTACCAAAGGTATCTTGAAAAGAGTGAATGAAAAGTAAATCTAGAGAATATGAGAAATCATGCATGATTTTTTTAAAAGCTCTAATGCCATTCATTTCATAATTTTGATTACATTTCAGAAAGAATCAAAATTTATTATCTAAGGTGTTTAGAACCATCATGGAGTTTACCGAGTTTGCCGAGTGCAATATCTGGCTCGAACGGAGGGCAGATGCTCAAAACAAGGTTTCTCAAAAAGGTTTTTTTGTCCTTTGTTTAAACTCGAATAGTCGTACTCAACTGCACAATTAAACTATTTTCTCAAAAAAGTGAATCAAATCTCTTTTTTTAAAACGCTAGCTTATGCGAAGGTTGAAATGAAGATCTTGTCGAAAAAGTGTAATACACCTCGGATAAAAAAATGAATGACACTTTGAGTTTTTTTTAATGCCCATGCATGCTCGAAAGTTAAAGTTCAATTGTTAAGAAAGTTACAACTTACAACCAGTTTACCTGAATGAACATATATACAGAATGAAAAATCCAGGTAAAGTTTTTTATAAAAAGAAATGCAAATGCAATGCATATTTGGAATTAAAAGCTCAACAACTTCGAAGAGATTTACAATCTGTCTAAAAATGTTTTTCCTAAAACAATGCCTATGAGATGTACATGAGGTGAAAGTTGTACAGTTGAGAAAACTTACAAGCTACTTGAATATTTTGTTTTTTTGTTTTTTTTTTTAATGAGAAAAAAAAAATCAATGCATCCTAGTTGCTCAAAATTGAAAACAACAAGTGAAAAGATTTTTTAAAAAATGCATATGAGATGCACAAAAATAAATACAATATGCAAACTTAAAAAAATAAAAGTTCTACAACTAAGAAAAATTACAATTTACCTGAAAGGTTATTTCGAAAATAATGTATATGAGATGCACATCATTAAAAAAATCAGGTAAAATGTTTTTTAAACAAAGAGCCCTAAAACTAAGAATTGTTACGATTTATCTAAAAAGTTTTTTTTTTTAAAATTAATGCATACTGGATGCATTATTTAAAATAAAACAATTCAGGTAAAAAGTTTTTGAAATGATGCATATGGAATGCACGTTCGAAATTAGAAGCTCTAATAGCTAAAGGGGAATTAAAATTTCCAAAAATGTTTTTTTAACAACGCATGTATGATGCACTAAAAAATTACAACTTACCTGAAGAGGTTTTTTAAAATAGTGCGTATGAAACGCAATATTGAAATTATAAATTCAGGTAAGAGTTTTTTAAAAAAAACAATGCATACGAAATGCATGTTTGAAAATAAAAATTCTACAACTAAATGACTAAATACTTAGCTGAAAAAGTTTTTTTTTTTTAATTAAATGAGTTGAATGCATTAAAAATAAAAGCTATACAAACAGTCGTATGATAACATTTACAAAAAAAAAAAAAAAAAAAAAAACAGATCATGTTAGGGGGTAAAAAAATGTGTGGCTTTGCTCTACAAGGTAGGTTCCACTGATAGGTTCCCGACAAGGTGGTTTCCTCACCCCATCATAGAGATCATAAGACCTTCACAAGCGAGTAGAGTTTTTCTGAGCCGTACCGGCGACCCAGCCGCTCCGGTCGTACCGTACTAAACCTCCGGGGTTCCTAGTCGCCCTGGGTTTTAGGCGTTTTGGAGATTACGCTAAGCCACAAAAAAAGAAAAAAAAATGTTAGTTTAAAAACTACTTTGTACATGTGAAAAAAGAAAAGAAAAACAAAGTTAGAATTACAAAAATAATAAAACATAAAAAACTCAAAACCATGGCAATAAGCGAATATAATGAGCCCGAACCCTCTTAAATGCTCTCCAGCAGAGTCGCAAAATTGTCAGACCCTAAAAATCCGACCTAGGGCAATTACGTTTTGAAACGTGCAATTTGGAAAAGAGCCGTCACTAGTTAATTAAAAGGCTAAGTAGAATCCTAAAACACCTAAGCGAATAACGAATTAAACACCTAGGTATAATATCAGTCTACGATCAGAAATTCGTGTTTGGGGGTTCTATTACGAATGAAAAATAAATAATTTTTAATTACGCCCTTTCAGTACTCAATTAACTTAATTTGCCAATTTTATTTTTTAAATACATTGTTACATCGAATTAATTTAACGTTAAAAAAAAACTAAACTAATTTTATACGCAAGTTATTATTAATGAAAAATCTAAGCCTAAAAAAAACCTATTAAGCATCTAAAACTCCTAATTGGGATAAAAGAAATCTAAGTAAAACCGAACATGCTCAATAATCATGCTACAATTTAATAACTACATGTCATATACACACAATTAAACATTCTACCTATTTAAATTAAATTAGCTATGATCAAATTATTTAATTAAACATAATATAATATAATAATCAACAGAAAATAATAACAAATAATTAAATAACTAAAAAAAAAACAAACACAAAAAAAAAACTCACAGGCTCTCTAGGAAGGAAGGATGAACCACAGCAGCTGCTTCTTGGTGGTCCGGGGCGGCGAGGTCACGGCGGAGCTCCGGTGTGGCTACTACAGGGACAGACGGAGCCGGGCATGGCGTATGGACGAGCTCCGGTGAGCGGAGGCGGGTTGTGCAGATCGGAGGAGGTTGTGGCTGAGCAGGGCTGAGCAGGGGCCGGCGTAGGTGGCAGCAGCACTTGATTCTGGTGTCTGGCGGGCAACTCCGATGTCTGTTGAGGAAAACTTCGGTTGACCTCCGGTGGGAAGTGTCCGGCCTGGGTCGATGGTGGTGGTCCGGGCGGATGGCTATCGTCCGGCAGCAGGTCACCGGTGGGTTGGAGGGCCAAAATTCAAGACTGGAAAAAAAAAAATTCACTAGAAGAAAAATCTGCACAGATTCCGAGATCTAATGTAATATTATTATTGCTGGTGTGTTTTTACATGTAACAAAGGACCCTATTTATAGCTAAACTAGACCCTACAAATTAGGAAAGCAATATTTGCCTCAATATATACCTAAAATTCCGAAAATTATATATACCTAAATCATTGGCGATGCTTCGCCCCAGTGTATGTGGTTGCTCTTACTAATGCCATATTCTTCTGGGGATGGAGTTATTATTCATCTCTCCCTCCTTAGTTTTGCCATATCCTTCACAGAGTGGCTGTTGTTCAGTGGTCCCTTCCAGTTGCTTCCTATGGATGTGCTCTGGAAGAGCTACTCTAGGTGCATTCATGATGGGATGTGAGGATGGTGCTCATCCTTATGGAGAGGTTGTTGTTCTGCTCCCTCCCCATCTTTCCCCTTATTGGTATACTCTGTAAGAGCTGCCATAGGTGCATTTTTGTTGTAGCCACTTCTTTGTCCTTCTGGCCTGTTCTTGGGTATTTGATCGTTGCCCCCACCAGGGGCTTGTCCTTTATTATGGGTGAGGGAGGTAGTTGTTGATTGACTACCGAACGTGGTGTCTTGGAGCTTGATGGAGTGTTATCCAAGGAGTGATGTTCTCCATTGGACGACGGTTGCTTAGGATCCTTTGGTTGTTAACCCCGGATGCTAAGCTCCTGGAGACCCATGGTAGGTACCTTACTATGCCGCCCCCTTGTTCTTTTGGACCCCTTTTTTTATTTCCATCGAGCACGAGTAGTAGGTTACGTTCTTTATTCTCGAATCCGCAGACGGAGCCAGTGTTTGCACACGAGTCTTCTTTGTGGGCTTCTCCTTCTCGATTTTCTCCTTAATGGGCTTCTTCTTCCCGTATTTCCACTTCTTGGGCTCTATTCTTCTCGGATTCCCTTGTCCTTTCCTCGCTTACCTGCAAAGGGCACCGGGGGGTCCCGGTAAGCCCACTCTGAAGCTTAAGTCAGTGAGAGCTTCTAGAGAGAGTGTGATCTTAGAGAGAGAGTGATTACCTTCAAATGAGGGGATGAGCTCTCTATTTATAGAGTTTATATTGGACCCCCCCGGTTCCAGTGGCTCCATGATCCGGTTGTCCCAGTTTCGTAATATGAGTTGGCATTGACTGTAAATAAGGTGCCTTTGACCAAGGTTCGACCGTAGGTAAGTTTACCATAGCTAAGTATCGGTATGTGGCCTCTAAAGGCAAGTCCCGGGCGAAATATCGCCCGGGGGTTAGGGTCCGGACGATGGGGGCTCGTTTAGACGGATGGGGGTACCCCCAAGGTCCTGCTCGGGTTACCCGAGAAAGGGGTCTCTTGCTTGGGTTCCCCCCCCCCCCCCCCGGGTGGGATTTCCACTCGGGGTCTTCCCAAGTGGATTTCGCCACTTGAGGTGCTTTCCGGGCCTATGCGATGGGCCTCGGGTGTCCGTGTTCTAAGTTTCGAATTATATTCGGCTATGGCCCATTAATCGGGTCCAATTAGTGATAGCTTGGGCATATATCCAACACGTACCGAGCTCATACGCGCGAAGCCTGCACGTACAAAGATTCAACATCATGCAAATAACTATACAAGCATCATCATGTAACTATGTTGAACAAAGAATTATCATCTAAATGATTCTACATATTTGGTACAACAACCATCGTCATCGAGCGTATATTCTCACACTATGTATGTCATGGAGTGCCATGTCGCCAACAACTACTACACATGGGGGAAGTAATCATTCTTATATCATGTTCATATATATCCAATACTTAGCCAAATTGTGGCCTATTTTGTTAAACTAACATGGTGTAGGTATTTCATCAAACACTTTGTGGGCACTCTAATTCAAGTATTTTCAAGACTCAATTTGATTCAAACTGGATCTAATCAAGAAGTCTAGGGACTAAGACAAACCTGGAAATGGACTCACCTACACGAACCCCACGCGTCGTCGCGAAAATCGTCGTCGTCCGCCCGGAAATCCCCACGCGCCGTTGCGGCTCCTCACGCGCCGCCTTGGTGGTCAAGTAAAAGAGATCCCTAATGTCTTACTCTTCAAGAAATAAAGGAGACCATTATTATGACTAAGTGTGGATGCTAAAAAAGGAGATGCTCACCTTCCATACTCTTGCGGTATTTATACATATGGGTAACTATTGTCTCCTCCCTATTTTTTCTAAGTCCTAAATTGCATACTCAAAGTGTTTACCCATGATTACCTATACGTTGACTCATGTACACACACACGTGTCCTTCAAAATTTTGCATATCAATGATTTATTTGGGACCACATCATTGATTAAATTCATGTTTCATATTTTTGTCCTGACATGATTAATTTCATGGTTGTATTAACATATCATTATATGTCGCATGATTATTTACTTATGTGTATGAGACATGTCTACACACACGTCAGTATCCATGAAGGTGTCACACGTGTTCACCACTACTTATATATATTTATTATATATGTACACATGCTGCACTAACCATGTCAGTAGATAAATACTCGCTCAGAAATTTGAAGATAGGTAATTTCAAGGCCCGCGTGCCCAAGTGTCAGTAAGACGACCCCAAAGGTCAGTGCTAGACCTAAATTGGGCGTCTATCCTATCTTAAAATAGAATCAAGCAACGGTCAAGTCATTGCTTGAATCGGGGGCAAGTGATGGATATGTGCCCAATTCGGGTTCGTAATTATATTTCGGACCTCGCAAACACGTCAAACCCACGTAAACGGATCGGAACACTATACCCACGAGTCAAAACGGTCCGTACGGGCAATACGCGCGTCTGGACTGGACTCGTCTGGATTGTCCGAGACAATCCGGAGGTCCGGATTGCCGACCGCGACGCACGTACCTTTACTGACGTATTTTTACACTAAGTCTGTGTTTTCCGATAGCCAACTTTACTAAAACCCGACTCCGGTTCACATTTTTATATTAAACCGGAGGCGAACCGCACCAAACCGGGCTTCGGTTCAAGAGCTCCTATATATTGGAATCTTGACCACCCATTTCACTTTAAGTCACTTCAAGATTGGCTTAGGAGCTCTGACTTCTCTCTACTTTATCTCTCTAGAATTGCTTTCATTGAAGCATCGGAGAGGGTTCATCGAGTACCACCCCCCCTCCTCTCCGTGGTCTCGATATTGCCCCGTGTGCAGGTGTTAGGAAGGATACGCGCATACTCCGCTTGGTGCACGTACATGTATATACCGCAACACACGCGCGTACAGATATAACAAGGGATAGTGTGCTAACACTCCGGGACGCTAACGCCTTGACACGAGAACACCTACACATACAAACACTCAAACACTTAGCCATTTTAAGTGATTGTGGATCGCCGACACTCCGAAACTCCGACAGTCCGACATCCCGACACGCCAACAGTCCGACATTCCGACAGTCCGACACTCCGACAATCCGACATCCCGACACTTCGATAGTCCGACATCCCGACACTTCGATAGTCCGACATCCGCGGGTTCTGACACCCTGGTTAGGACTATACACACCCATTTGACAACCCATCAGTCTGCGCGGATCAGGTCGAAATAGCTAAACTGTACGAAGAATTACCAATTCGAACTGCTCTGAAGTTGCTTCATGAGATAGGAGATGATCATTCTGAATATTTGTAGAACTTCTGTTTAATGTTGTCTATTTGATTGGTTGATGCATATGTTATTCCATATGAAGTCTGTTTTATTCTTGCATGTCTTCTTTTATTTATAGATTGTTCTTATTCTTACTGACTGAAAAAAGCAACATTGTTGAGTTACATCTGACATGGTTATATGTATCTTTTTCTTCTGCTAACTCACTTGTAGAATTGTGAAATTCAGCTTTTGAGTTGGCTTGATTCGTGTAGTTTTGAACAGGTGTTATTAACGCAGTCAAGTATTGATGTACAAGTGAACCACCATGGGCGAGAATCGTTGAAGAAGTGAAACTGTTATCCGCCGTTAACCCTAAGAAGATTTTGCCCACGGTTGAAGCATCGAGGGGAGTGAATCGTTGAAGATTTCTACGAAACCGCGGAGGCAATTCCGCATAATCGCTGATCTAGCCAAGAGATCCGAAGCTGAAAAGAAGTGTCGCGGCATTAAGGTACGGGACATCACTACAATTCGAGCCAAATTCGAATCTAAAATTTCCATATAATTCGAAAAGCTTCGATTTTGAAAATATTAGAATTTGAATAGCACTAACTACTAAACATGTTCATTGATGAATTCCTGCTGCATGCCATTAATTTTTTTTTCCACAAATGTTTAAAATTAACAATCCAGAACACTACGTGTATACATTATAGGATCATATAGCATAAAATTCTTGGATAACATCAACGTTATTTACTATCATAGCATCCAAGTTTGCATAGCCAATTGTTGTGAAGATGTTTGTGTTTTTTGGGAGTGAAATAACCACTTATTTTTTGTGCTAATCATATTGTTGGGGAACTATTTGTCTTCTCTGTACTATCGATCCTTTCCTTGTTATTTCTTGAATAGAAAATTGAAACTCCTATTATGACTAGGTTCAATCTGAGCATGTATTGGAAATGAGCTAAATAGTTTAGTTATGGTTTAAACCTTCCCTCTATATTTAGGATGAACAAAATGTTTGCATTTTTAATTCTTATCTGGGTTGGGTAATTCATAATATCGATGATAAACTGGTCTCTTTCTTCGTATTTGAAATTTTGTATGTTGCTTCTAAACTGATTGACATATGCACCCTATGATCAGCAAGAGCTGCTTATTTTCTTTGTTCGGCATTACTACGGTAGCTATTCCGGGTTGAATAATCTCTATTCGCCATTAAAGAAATCTATTCTGAAATTGAGTAATTAAGAGTAATCTCTACCTCAGTAGAGTTGGTTTAGCTTCTAGTACAATTAATTCCCCATTAAAACTGCTCTGAAGTGTCTTCAAATGGTAGTGTATGAACATTCTGAATATTTTTAAAACTTCTCGTGAATGTTGTTTGTTTGATTGATTCTTTTGTTGCACCATTACTATTGGTTGTGAACTCTTGTATACTGAAGTTTATTTAGTCTCTTCACGTACATATTGTTTCTAGGAGATTCAATATTATAGATTCATTATTTACAACCATTGGTAGTTGAAATAATTATTGTAATTGTATTTGAAGGTTGAACGATCATGAAGATGCAACAACCAAGTAATCATAACGATAAGGTTGGTGTTTATGTGGAAGTATGTGTTTATTGATATGTTATTATGCACTTGTATATTGATGATGTTATTGATTATGCAGGACTGGTTTGATGAGTGATTCGTAGAAAGTGACAAAAAAAAGGTATTGTTTTAAATAGAAGGTATTGTTTTAAAAGGTATATAATATGTATTGTGTTATATAAATGTATATAATATATAGAGAGCTTTAAAGGCAAATGTGTTGGATGCGGCAATTGCTACACACAATTATTTGAAGAATTGCCAAGGTCCGGAATTGAGATATGAGGAGCTTAAGGTCCTAAATTATGTATTCTTAAAAGCACCTTATGGTGTCAGAGAAGAAGATTTCAGTCGGTGAGCTGAATCGTAATCATATATATTATAGAAGTATATCTTACCTATGGAACGGATTGTGTTGGTCAATGTAGTGCTGGTTGAATTTTTTACAGCGAGTATCGAGACTGATATAACTACACTGACACGAGGGGTATTACTGACAGTTGCGCTGGGAAAATGGATTGATATGGAGGTATTATATTTTGTCATTTTGTGAATTGGACGAGGAAAAAAGAGAGTTAGCGTCTGACATATGTATGGTTTTTTTCTTTCCAGATAATAGATAATGTTGCTCACCTACGAAACTAAACACAAAAAGAAAATGGTAAATGGTGCTATTGGTACTTACCTACATGGATTCCGGTAAGCTTTATGTTTATTTTTTAAATCTTTTTTATGTATCATCAGGTATTAGTTTGATGAAAATGAAGATTGGATAAAGATATGTTATGACTTAAGTTGCGTTATGTATTAGTATTAATAGTAGGTATTGTTCTCGTTCATTAAAAACATGAGTATTATTCTTGTTCATAAAAACATGATGTAACTGTTGAGTGAAGAAGTGATGACATTTTTTAGGGTTTGAATTTGGTGGATGAAAGTTGCATCTAGTACAGAACTGATGAAGTCGTAGTAGGCTATTGGTAACTACGTACATTGATTTAAACAAAATACTATTAGAATTTTTTATTAACTGTACCATCACCTAAATGTTTTATGAATGTGTATATAATGTAATTGATGTTTTGTTGTAGCGTCTAATTCTTGGTGGCAGTGCGGTTGAAAAAATGTTGAATCATATCTCACCAAACTGGATGGGTGGTGATATTACTCAATGTGAAAGGGTAAGTGGTTTATAATAATTAAGTTGATGTATGACGTTTTTTATTCATGTAATTGATTTTCAGCCGTGTGTTGTATATTTATATATACATCCCTATGAACGATAGAGGAACACACTGGTACCTTATGGTTGTATCATTTGTTGATCGCGTTGTGTTTTAAGTGGACACATTGCCGCTTAACTTAGAGAAAAGGAAGAATGACTGTTATGTAGTGGTTAGTAACCTAAACATCTCTCAAATAGTAAAGTTAATGTTTAGTCTTTGCTTATATGTTTAATTTTCAAGTAGTTGTCCTTTATCCAAGAGCACTTTGTCGTCATGGGAGGGAAAAACACGTGTAGACCGGGGAGTGTGAGCAATGATGAAGTTATCAACTTGAAGGTTTGGGAGGTTGTTACTCCTGATAATGTTCCAAATCAACAAGTTTTTGAAGATAGGTAAGCAACATGTATTCATGAACCACGTTGTTCGTAGTCTTGATTCTTGACTTAAAGATATATTATGTTACTTGGTTTATTTTGCAGTTCTAACTGTGGTATATATGTCATCCATTTCATAACTGACCCGTCTCAAATTCCTTACGTAACACCTTGGACAGTAAGTTGTGTATACGTACGTAGTTATGTTATTTTGTAGGTAATTTTTTTTTTCAGGGCATGTGTGAAATTATAGGTAAAATTATCTTTATGATACCTAGTATGCTTGAATATTCGTATATGTATTATTTATTGGTGAATTAATTCTGAATATGTAATGATGGTCTTAACAGGTTGTAACTGCTAAACATCGTCTAAAGATTATTGCTTGTTTGATTAAATGGCATAAAAATAATATCAATGGTAGAGTCAATAAGCGGTCGGATTGCTACATATAACTGATTATTGTATTTATATTAAAGTAAAGTTAAAAAAATAACTGAAATAAGTGAGTACAAAAATGTACAAGTATTAGATTATTGCGATGTTGGTTATTTGAGACATACATTTTTTTTGTTTTGTTAATGAGATGGACCTAAGTCGTTTATCGTTATTTGGTTGAAATGTCATATGTATTGTCGAAATGATACATGTATCCAAAAACAGTCTATTTATGTGAACTCTAATATGATAAACCAAAGTAACAACGATAATGGCAAAAAAGACTAAATTGTTTGTTGTATATTAATTTTGTTAAAATCAATATATTAAAAATGATATTATACACAAGTTATTCATATTCATTTGTTGATGTAGTAGACGTAATCAATATTAGTTATAAATAGTAGTCGCTAAAATTTATCCTAACAAACGTAATGAATATCTATATATGAGTGCTCCCATTACTTGTGCTAAATGAGTGTCCGACTACGAGAACATATTGATTTAAGTGTCGTTAGCATTAGCTGAGAGTGATGGTACGATTTGAATAAGTTAGCGTATTTTTTCTGCATCAAAATCGGTTAACACATGCACAATTTTATGCTACAGTTGGAGCAACAACATGAAAGTAACGTAAATTTGATACATACAAGTGAAGCATAGTTAAATAATTGGACCATGTGGATAAGCTCGACTCGAATCATTTTACTCAAATTTGAATTTGAATTCGTCCGAGTTTGATTTTTAACCTCAAATTTTGTTCGATACAATACTAGACGAGTTTGAGTTCGATTTGGCTCGTCAAGTTTAAAATTGTTTAACTATATTATATATAAGTAGTAAACCTTAACTCGAGCTCTAACTTGATTCGATAGCTAGTGTAATAATATATATTATGGAAAGCTAAAATAAGCTCATACTCGAATAGAATTTTTGGGAAAAAAAAGCTCAGTTAGGCTCACGAGCCTTTCGATTTGAGTATAAATGTAAACTCGTACTCGACTTATTACTAGAAAAAGATCGACTCGAAATTTAGGAGTCGAATTCAAATATCAACCGAGTCAATCTCAAATAGTTTGATTCACTTACACCATTATGCCGATATTTGATATCATCAGAAAAACAAATATACAAGAAATATATAATATAGATATATCAGTAAACAACCAAGTAATTAAAACAATGTTAATAGAAAAATTAAACAACTTCCACACACACGGTTGAAGCATAAATATTGTAAAAAATGAAAACAAAATAACTAATGCAGTAGCAAGGAATCGATCTAGGGACAATTGGGATAAAGTCCCTATTATAAACCAATTAGCTAATAGACAATATTCTACTATAAATTGTGTGTTCAGTTAGCCAAATGTGTAAACATTAACATCGGTTGACACATCTACAAGTTTATGTAACAGTTGGAGCAACAATATCAAAGTAACGTCAATACATACAAGTGAAGCATACTAAACCCTATTTAGAATCACCATTATACCATAAATCACTATATCATAAGTCATAAAATCATATAGCTTAAGTCATTATACCATAATCTAAACCCTAAATAATATATTAAATCTACCAAATCTCTACAATAAATTGAAAATACATGTCTTCCATTAAAAATGTGTTTAGTTAATGTATTAATTAATCACATTTATAAACCAAAAAACCCCACATGTCATCATATTCTCCCTAATGAATAAACAATTAGGCCACGATTTTGTAATTCTCAACAACAATTTGAATTACACCTCCGTTGCTGAAGATTAACACACGCACGGTAAATATTTTGGAAATTCCAACAACAATTTGAATTACACCTCCGTTGCTGAAGAATAACACACTCACGGTGAAGATTTTGGAAATCCCAACAAAAATTTGAATCCCACACTCAATCCGAAGATATCACACACTCACACAGATTTCTATATATATATATATATACTAGTTAATTAAGGCTTACTAGAATCCTAAATTACCTAGACGAATAACGAATTAAACACCTAGGTATTAAATCGGTCTACGATTAGAAACTCGACTTCGGGGGTTCTGTTACGAATTAAAAAAATATAATATTTAATCACGTCATTTCGGTTCTCCATTCACTTAATTGCCAATCTCATCGTTTATCAAGTACAAATTAATTATACACACAAACTAAAACAAAACCTATTAATATTAACGATTGTAACATATAATTAAGTCGACACGAACTAACATGACAAATATACACAATTAACGTTTTATCATTTAGTTAATCTAAACTAATCGAATTTAAAACTATTTATGTCAAATTAATCCATACTAATATAACATGTACTTGAAAATAATAAAATAGTTGGTGTTGCAACATAACATCAGACTAGAACTATTTGTACGTGGCTAAATTAACATAACCTAATAAATCAGATATATAATAATAATAATTGTTTTCTTCCAAGGCATTGTATGTTGTTGACGTTGTTCCTGAGTGAATGCCTTCTTGAGATAGACGCTGTTATCGATGGAGAAATAAACTCCCTGTTGGTGTAGATAATAGATATGTTGGCGTTGTATGCCATAAATCCCTCCTTGAACATAATGCTTAGCTTGTATTGTTGAAGTAGATATTGTGTGCATAGGTTACTACTTGGCATAATTCCAATGTAGTAATCATAATGTAGTATGTACCTGCGAATAGAGTTGCGCTTTGTCAGATAGTTGCAATGTTTACAAGTTTACAAAAATATGGAGTTATGAAATTGAGTCTGATACGAGGACTCCTTGTTTGTGCAGAAAACTTCCCTAAGTGTGGACGCGATAGGTGCGGGTCGTGACAGGTGCGCATATGTCGGGAGCGGAGCTTTTCCAAGTATCACCCGCTATATGTGATTGTGAATATGTATGTATGAACAGCGACTATGCATTATTGTATGCGTCCTCTAGTTGATACGCGTTGATGTCTCCTTAGCATGATGTACATGCCTATATATAATCATTGCTTGGTGTTTCCTTCTTAGAAGAATGGTACCGCGTGTTCTTGCAATTATTCGTTTCTTCACTTCGGTGGAATGCCGAGAACTTGTCAGCTTGGTGCCCCCCAAGTCGCTTGGCAGTCGTACTGCTGTTTCTTGATGGTTCTATTACTTCATCTTCTGACAGTGATGCGCCTACTCAGACCATCCTTTCTGGTTCATCTATCTTGATTTCTTGTAATGCTTCAACAAGAGCAGGACTTGCATGATCTACCCTTGGGTTTTCATCAATGACGGGAATTCCACTATTGTTTGTCTTGAAATTATGTTGGAGTGCAACCTTGTAGCAGTCTTTTGATAGCTGCTGATCTCCCTTTATTTCACCAATTCCTGCCTTTGTTGGAAACTTGATCTTTTGGTGTGATGTTGACGCTTATCATACCCCACTTTTCATGGTTGTATACCCTAGGATTCCATTATATGCGTCAAGCTTTTCTACGATCACGAACGGAACGCCGATTTGGAGTTGTTGCTCTCCTTCTCCTATTGCGCATTGCGCGGTGTTGAATTTAATGTGCTGGTTTTGCGATGTATGCTTCATGTGTTCACTTTCAAAGGGCCTGGGTTTATTTGATGTGTTTCTTCATACACTTGTGACTCTTCCTGAGGTTGTGTCTGTGTGACGATTGTGCACATGGCTGAGAGATGTTATACTGGTGGAATCCTCATCTTCTCCTTTGTTTTGGCCGAAGATTAGGTTTCGCTGTCGACGTACGTTTTGAGTGGTACGATCCTTCTTGTGTTCTTGACAAGGGTAAACTTGCTGGATGTTGGAAATAATTCTCTAACTCTTTTCTCGTGATGGGTTTGGCAAAGGCATGCGTATAACATAGGAGCGTATCCTGAATTCCTATCTTCCACAATGTTGATGACGTTGTCACTTGGGTGATGCCCCCGTCTTGTTTATTATTGCAGCGCGGCTTTTAGTCTTGTGCGTATAGAATGCTTGAGGCTCCGTTGCATGGGGGATGTTGTATGGCCTAAGACGTTTGTTGTTCCTAGTGCGATAGCTTGTGTTGTTGGCAAAATTAATATGTGCGTAGTTGTTACTTGGCGTTATTCCAAGGTAGTATGCATGATATAGTAATGTACCTACGAAAGTAGATTTAACCTTCATTAGATATTTGGAGTTCGTACAACGGATTACAGGAAGGCATCTACTGATCGCTCCTTTTGAAAAGTACTAAGGCTAATAAACATAAGTTGTACTTAATCTAAGAAGACTTAAAGTAGATATGCAAAAATGGAGAAAAAGGGATTGATGATGTGTTTAACGTCTTCATAGGTGATTTGTCGGCAAGTTGATTCTGCCACGTGCCACATAGTTCCTCTGTGCATCTAGCGTGTTGAGCTCTTCAATCTCCACCTTTGTGGATGAACAAATATTGGTGTTATGCCCCCCCAGTTTTATGGTGCTTGCATCGTTCTTCAACGTTCTTGCCAAGGAAGGCAGTCATTGGCTCAAGTGGACGGTGAAGTTTGTTTTTCGAGAGTTTGAAATTTGTTTCCTCTACCTTCGTGCTCCAAAGACTGTATAAGTTTTCATAATTGGTTCCATGAATGACGTTGTTTTTTCCGCGCTTGGCGAGAGGTGGATTATCATTCGCCCTTTCTTTTCCTTTGCCTTTTCCTGAAGACTCCACATGAGACTTCTTTTGATGCTTATTGCCTTAGTCGATATACTTCTTCATTTCTCCTTTTAAGATTAAGCTGTTTACATGAAACCTTAATCCAACACAGCTTTCCGTCTCGTGGCCATACACTTCGTGATTTTCATACCATTTGCTTTCATCTTTTCCCAATGGGCCCTTGTGGAAATTAGAGGGCTTTTTCCACAACTTGGTCTCCTTTATCTCTTTCAAGATGACGGACAACGGTGTGTTCAATGGAACACATTTGGCGAGATTTGTCTTTTTGAGCCTTTGGACGTCTGACTGGAATGGCTTCTTTTGTTGCGGTTGTCTCTTTTCCCATGAAGCGTCTATCTTTTTCTCAATTATTGCCTTCAAGGTTCTTGTTGTAAGCCCCCTGATTGGGACATCATCGTCATTAACAGTTTTTTTCCGTCCCTCCTTGTGACGGATGTCAGCATCGTCTTGGCTTGCCCTCGTGGAAGAACCTTCCTTGTGTATTTTTAAGCGGGAGGTTGGAGATTGTTTCCATGCCCCTTCTTGGTGTTGTGCTTATCACATACGGGTTGTATGAGCGCGCAGCTCTTTGCCTTGGTTGTTGGTACTGGAAGGTACCTTTCGTGTATTGCCACTCTATTCTTTGGTGCGGTGTGTCTTGATGACTTGTGACTCGGGACTTTGTTCTTGTCTCCTCGACTTGTTCGTTGATTGGAGGCAGAGGTGGTGGTGGCGGGGCATATCCTTGGTTCCTTAACATCTTTCAGAATGCAAGCAGCTCTTCGACCGCGGTCATCATGGTAGGAGTGACAGGTGGTGGCGGGTTGACACCTTTGTATTGGAGGACTCCTTGGTCGTACTGTGCGAATGATGCAATTCTTGTTGGCATGAAGAAAGCATTGGATGTGGCGACAGGCATGTGGGAGGATCCAAGTCGACTTCTTGTCGGCTTCTGCGTGGTTATGACCAAGGCGTCGTGGTACGCAATGTGCTCTTTGTCCTTTGATGAAAAACCAATGACATCTTCAAAGGCGGCATCCTTTATGACGGCCTCCTTTATGTCGACATACTCCATGTTGGTATCATGAGACTTGTGAATTGTCTTTACAACGTACACTTCTTGCTCGTATGACTTCTCACTTTCAGCATCAAAGTCTCCATGGATCATATGTACGTTTGCCATCTTTTCCGGATGGGATGCAATGTATGCTGTATTTTGGACTTTAAGGCCATGCTGTGCGGAAGGCACACTGCTTGTTGGCATGGAGGATGCATCGAACATGTCTTTATGCACGTGCAAATGATCCTGCTGACTTGTTGCCTGCTTCTGTTTGTTGACTGCTGTTTTCTTCCAACGAACATGATTTCTTCTTTCTTTCGGTGAACTGACGTCATCAGGAAGAGGTTGATTGCGTGCCATAGCTTCCTGCTGCACTCTGTCAGCTGACATCCCGTATGGGAACTCTTCATTGATCCCCGTCCTTCGCTGGAACTCGTGTGCTGATGCATTATTCTGAACTTCGGGACCGTGTTGTGCGGAAGGCACGTTTGCGGTTGGCACGGATGAGGCGGTAGACTCTGCGTCTGGAATGTGAGAAGGTCCTGGTTGGCTTCTTGTCGGCTTCGGCTTGCTTGCACCCGCCTTATTCGTTCGTCTTCCTGTCATAGCTTGCGGTATGGAACGACTTTTTGTTCGAATCCCGCTGACGGCGCCAAATGTTATGTTCGCTTCTACTTGGGTAATTTCGGGCTTCTCTCCCACGAACGGGCTCTGGATGTGTGCACAGGAACGGGTATCTGTCTGTATGCTGCGAATCTTGAGACACGATCCTCGAACCAGTCTTCAACTTCCCGACTTTGATCTCTCGAACTCCGGGTCCTGCAAAAGGGGCAGTAACCAGCGTGGAAGAGGAGGGAATGCTGGTTGGGCCCTCTCCGACGCTCAAGTCATAATCTTTAGAGAGAGAAAGTCTTTGGAGAGAAGTCAGAGCTCGAAAAGCCAGAAGAGTTGTTTAAAATGGGAGGCCTAGGTCCCTATTTATAGGAAACCAAAGGACCGTGCCCGGTTTTGTACGGTTTGATGCCGGTTTAAAGGAAAACGTATGCCGTCATCAAGGTTGGCTATGCGCGCACTGACTTCTCATACTTAGCAAAATAATCGGGATAAGCACGCGGAGCACGTCGACAATCCGGACTGGGTCCGGATTGCCTTGGGACAATCCGGAAGTGCCCGGTCCGGGTACTGCGCGTATTCCAGACCGTTTTGGACTTGGGTGTCTGCGGAAGAGTTCTTTTACGGGTTTTGGAGTATTTTGCGAGGTCCGAAATGTAAATACGAACCCGAATTGGACAAATATATAAAAATGTCGAAGTTAAAAGAGTAGATGCATCTACTCTTTAAGAGGATGGGTCCGGTTATGTCTAGTGATATCTCATTATACCAAGTAAAAGAGTAAACATACCTACACATATTCGTTCTAAATAAATGAAATAGCAACCTGGAGAGAGTACAACCTAGATTCCAATCTTCGGCTGCACAGTTCATCCTCACTCGTCTAAAAAATAGAGAAAATATTTGAATATAACTGATACCAGAGAATTTACAATAATGACGAGTAACAAAATAAACGTACTTCCAATGCATCATCAGGGTCGAGTTGTTTAAATTTGTCAGTCTTCACCTTAACTCTATCAGAATATCTTCAGAAAAATGAAAGGAACAAATAAATTGGTGGAGCTTCAGATTTGTGAATAACCAGTGGAAAAAAAAGTAATTAACACTCCTTTCATATACCATCTCAAAATGGTATATACACAGACCACAAACTTGCTCAATAGTAAATAGTAATTCTCTTTTAGAACCTCTCAAAATACCATCTGATATGTACACAGACCACATCAAAGAAACTCTACAGTAAAAATATCAACTCCTTATATGCGTACAATTTGTATGGGGTGCTGAGTGGCAGCAGATTAAAGTTTGATTGAATACCTGAACCATTAAATTTGAGAAATTTCGAACTGAAATCTGTCGAATCCCATTATCAATCAACTGCAGAATCCTTGTACAGCGAGCGAGACTGAATATGGGAAAGAGACAGAAGACGCGGAGATGAAGACGGAAGAGCTTTACCAGAGATGGAGATGGAGATAGAGATAGAGATGGAGATGCAGAAGCAGCATCGATGAAGACCAAAGCGGGATGACATTGACAGAAGCACAACAACAATTAAAAGAAAACCCCAAGACAGCAACATTAAACACGGTTACAATAACTGTTAAACGGACCGGCTGAATTTAAAACCAAATTGAACTGAATGATAATTATCAATTAGTCCTTCTACTTTTTATTTATACTAGTTATACCCTAAAAGGCATCAGAAGCAGCATGCTTCTGGAGCATGCCAGAAAAGTCCCCACAATGATCCAAAAGTCAGTTGAGAATACGCTTGTGGACCATTAGCAAACTAACCTAATATATATTTTTTATTGGAAAATAACAATTTTATTAAAATGTATAAAAATTAATTTCTGAAAATTAAGAAATAAAATATATTTTTTAAATAAAAATAGGGTAAAATCTTATGGATACAAAACATTAAAAATATGATATAACTAACTTGTATAGTATAATGTAACTATTCAGTACTTAATTTTTAAGGCTTCTTATAGAAATTTATAAATATAACGAAAAATATTTAAATCAATCATTATATTTTAAATTTTTACAAATATCTAATATACAAAATATAAAATATTTAAAAAGAAAATTTGTAGTCATTGCATTATTTTTTTAAGTAGTATTTATAGTCATCCCAAAATGAGAAAAGAGGTCTTAATTTAATTACATAATAAACCCTATACTAGGTGTTTACTATATGCATCTTTAAATGATCCTTACTTATGTTAGATTACGGAGAGTAATCACAACAGATACTTAAACAAAGTACATGCTAGTAATTGGAATTACGTAGCGGAAGATTCGCACATACCTTTAAGATGATCCATAGACCCGAGATCTTCTCAGGAGGGAGTTCACGATCCTCCAGTCGAGGCCCGTAGAGGTTCTTCTTTGAGAAGCCCTACGTAGTACAAGCTCCACAGCAAAGCCTCTGATCGATTCTTGGCACGGGGACAGATCTCTAGAGTGTTTGCTTGGAAAGAAAATTGGCGCACCCTTGGTGAAACAAAGGGTTCGGCCTAAACTACTGTGGTGTGGGGTTGAGGGTTTTTCTCTCTAAAACATTCTAATGAAAAAATAGTGATTAACCCTAAAATCCCCTAACACCATGTATTTATAGGAGGAGCAAAGTGCACAAAAGTCAACTTTGCCCACACCTAGGTTTCGGCCGGCCATGCATAGGGGAGGCCCATAATTTGGGCCTCCCATGTCAATTGGGATTTGGGTCTAGCCCAAATTACCCTAATGTGACCTTTATCTAATTTCCTTAGGTAAACTATACATATTATGGGCTACCAATTACGGCGCCCATCACCATATTCTTACAGCTCCCACTCATTCGATCTGCTCCTTGCTTCTGAATAGTTCATACGAGGTTTGCCGTGCGACCGGCGGATACGACGGGCATCGTGCTACTCATTTGTTAGGAGTATTGTAGCGCCCCTATTTTCCAATCAACCTGTCATAAACAACATTTATATTGTACCGCGCTGTATCCTAGGTCAACTGTTAATTCTCCTTTTGCCAAGTTTCCACATTGGAACACTTCTCCAAGGCATCCGTAAAGGTATTCACAACCTTTAACTAATATCTGGTTGGTGGCTACCTAGTGAATACAAGAGTCGGTGAATTACAGGTGAACTTGACCATCCCCATAGCTCATATCCTTAGTCAGACCCAACTGGTTTCTAAAGACGTGGTCAATGGGCCTTTTTATTCAGCACTACGCTCGTACGTCGGGAAGCGAGCATTGAGCTTGACCTTAGACATGAGTTCTGAGTCCGTGAGGATACTTTAGGTGCCTCTTCATAAGGCTCCTGGGATCAATCATACGCTCAAGGTGAAGAAGTTTGCGTCCGCCAGAATCACGAGGATTCCTTCCTAGCACAACCGAGTTGTGACCCCGTGGTCGAACGTGGCACGCGCAGTATGAAGCACGCGTTGATAGCATACATGAACCTTTTGGGTTGACAGGAAAGGGATATGTCAATCATGCTATCACAGATTCTCATCTGGCCCAGAATGTGGTTAAATGACAAACAAAGTTCATCACAGCGATATGCAAAACGAAGATCACGTCGAGTTACTTCGAAACTAGATAATCGTCTTGCTTAATCAGGTTTATCCCCCTGACTCTTAGCCAGCCTTGCTTGGTAGAGGCCTCCCTCCACCGCAAGACTACCGTACATGTGTGACTAGGTAAGGCCGACATTCAACATAGTTTTGGCAGAGGATTGCGTCCTCCTACGACTTAGTTTATAGACCGTAAATCTAATGTAATCAAAACACTATGACGTCGATTGATCATAAAATCAGTTGCAATTATTTCGCTTACAAAATGTAACTTTCTAATATCAAAATTTTATCACAGATACATGCCATTTCTAAACCCTACGCAATCCAAGAAGTTTTACATGCTTTTCGAATATCTGCATGTGTAGTGGTGTTGTTAATGGGTCCGTTACCAAGTTATTGGTGGACTAGTATTCTATAGTGATTATATTGTCTACTACTATTAAAATTTAGCATGAAATTATTTCTCATCAATGTGTTTGGTCCTACTACGGTACTTCGGATTCTTAACTGCCGCAATGGCTGCTTGACTGTCAGAGAAGACCTTCACAGGTTTATTCTCAACATCACCATCAAGCAGTGCAGTTAGAATCCTTTTGAGCCAGACCGCTTCTTATGCATTCTTAGAGAGAGCTACGAATTCCGATTCCATCCTGGACAGCGCGACACAGGTTTGCTTCTTGCTCGTCCATGAAATGGCGGCATTAGCAAGGAGGAACACCCCCTGTAGTGGACTTACGATCATCCAGATCGCCACTATGATCGGCGTCACTGTAACCGGTCATTTCTAACTTTTTACCCTCATAGCACAACGCGTAGTCAGCAGTACCTTTCAGATAACGAATTATTCTTTTTACAGTCTTTAAATGTTAATAGCCAGGATCTGATTGGAAACGTGCTACTAGGCCCACGGCGTAACAGATATACGGACGGGTGCATTACATGGCATACATCAAACTACCGACCATGCTCAAATACTCCGCACCCTTCATCTGCTCACTCTCTGCCAGGTTCTTGGGGGCGTCACGTTTTGACAGTGCGCACCCAAACAACATTGGTGTTTTCACGGTTTGGAATCCTGTAGCCCGATCTCTAGTAGTATCAATGCCTAAGATACAGATGCCAACCAGGACTTTGACTTATTCATAAATCTCACGTCGTTTACAGCAATAAGTATGTCGTCCACGCATAAGGTTAAGATAACATACTTGTCAGACCTAAAATCTAACATACGGCGAATTACGTTTTAAAAACGTGGAATTTTGTAAAGAGTCGCCACTAGTTAATTAAGGTTAACTAGAATACTATATTACCTAAGTGAATAACGAATTACCACTTAGGTATACAATCGGTCTCACTACTAGAAAACAGGGTTTAAGCAACGCTAAAATTTGCTTTAGGCAACGCTTTTTGCGTCGCCTAAACTTTGGCGACGCAATCCGCGACTCAAATGGAAGCGTCGGCATTGGGGGGAGTCGCCTAAAACTTTGCGACGTTTAGCTTAAGCGTCGCCTAACAAATAAGTAAATGCGACGTTTTTTTAACGTCGTCCTTATCTAATGTTTAGATAACGCCAGAAAACGTTGTGTAACTTTTAAGTATAGACAACGCTTTCGGCGTTGCCTATACTTCTAATATAGACAACGCATTTTGCGTTGCCTATACTTCAAGTATAGACAACGCATTTTGCGTTGCCTATACTTCAAGTATAGACAACGCAATATGCGTTGCCTATACTTCAAGTATAGACAACGCAATATGCGTTGCCTATACTTCAAGTATAGACAACGCAATATGCGTTACCTTTACTTCTTGTATAGACAACGCCTTTTGCGTTACTTATTGTATATATTAAATTATTAATTGGATACCAATTATAATGAAGTTCATTGAATCCAAAGAGACTTAAAGTCATCATACATTCATTCTACCAAAAAAAAGTCATCATAAACAAAGTAGATAGTTTTTTACATAAACATAATAGAAGTTCACAACTAAAACAGTAGATAGTTGTCAAAATATAATAACTGAAAAGTAGATAGTCATAAACATAATAAGATCTCATATCTTAAGAAGGTTGGCTCAGTCCAAACCCCTTAAGAATAGCAAACATCTCCGCTCGTGCATCCGCTCGAACACGCTCTAGTGCCTCTGCTTGCTCAACCCTGACACGCTCAAGTGCCTCCGCCTGCTCAACTCGTGCGCGCTCAAGTGCCTCTGCCTGCTCAACTTGTGCATGCTCAAGTGTCTCCGCCTGCTCAGCTTGTGCACGCTCAAGTGCCTACTCTGGATGACAAAGAAGGTAATCATCAAACCAAGATAAAGTTTAGGGTTATAACGCGACTAATCCTCATCCATTCCAGCTCCGGCGGGTGCTGAATCTCTCCTCAGGCCAACTGTCGGTTTCGCCATTATAATCTGCACAACCAAACAAGACAAAGGTTGTCATAAAGAGAAATATAAATAAATTTGGTCTATTCATGTTTGCATAGTGAACTTTCCATACATCTTTAGTTTTGAATACTAGACTTCACTAAGTAAACTACATTCGTATCCTAAAGTGAGAGAATCTTGGAGTGTGCAAACAATGTTGCATTTATCTTATACTGATGCAATCTTATCAAGCAAGCCGTCAGATCATGTATTCAACAACTATCTAGAGAATGTTATCAAACACTTGTTGAGACACTCGCCAGAAGTATTATTAAGCTAGTTAACTGTTAAGCTAGTACCTGAATATACGGTGTCAAGAGAGAAAGCTGCAGAGCCCAACCAAATTTCACTCCAGCAACAACCGAACAACTAAGGATCAATGTTAACAGCTTAGTAGTAAGTAGTATGCCCTAACTGGCCGAAATCAAGTTGTTGAGTGAAATGATAAATCTATTTCAACCCCTAATGCAATCAATGTAAATCCCAGACATAAAAAACAGAAAGAAAAAAAAAAATGAAAATTGCTACCACTAAACACCGAGCCAAAGCTGGAGCAGCAAATAATCTTAACTTTCACTAACCTTGATAAACACAAAGAAAGGCACGGCTGCAACTGAATAAGCCTCTGATATTTCAGGCTGCTCTTCAGCTTCAACCTACACGAATCATTCAATCAAACACCCCTCACAAAAGAACCAAGCCGGTGACACATATAAGGTTGCTTAGAAGGCCCACGATATTGAGGAACCCAAAGTTGTTCTTCAAGAAATGACTTGTCAGGGTGATGAAGCTATGGAGGAACTTAAAGTAAATACTTATATATAAAAAATGCAACTTGACCATAATTACACATTCCTCTAATTTTTACTTTCATCCCCATACTCTAATATTCTCCAATTTGATCCTTGAAACCTGACACGTAACTACTTTCATCCCCAAACTCTCATATTGTCCTATTTGATCCTTGAACTCTGACCAGTCAGTAATTTCGTAATAGATTATTAACATTTATGTATTAAGCTGAAGAAAATAATATGACAGACAAGATTCTTGAAACAACATAGCATGGTGCTAGAACATGAAGCCAGCCATAGAGATAGAGTTGAGTGTCATTACAACAGAAAATGAGAAACGGCTCTTACCTGCTTTGCTGATAATTTGAAGTGCTTGAGTGACAGCTTCAATAAACTTTTCAGTTCGCCAATCAAGTTTGAGAGTTCATGGATTTGTGCACCATCTAGTGTGAGCTCTGAAAGAGATATAAAGTAACTGATTGGACTTGGTAGGTGGGTAAGTGAGACACAACTTGAAGCACTTAGGATTTCAAGTGAAACCAAATGGCCTACAAAGATGGGTATGGCCTACAGAGATAGGTATGCTACCTTGAGCTGACTCCATCCCTCCCAGATACTTGTAACCTTACTCCGTGATAGGTTAAGAATAACAAGACTCTTCAGATTAAAGTTTGTTGCCAAATACAACTCCAGGAATAGGTGCCACCCTAGCTAAAAACCAGTTTGTATTTGAAAGCAAGCTCACAGACCTCAAAAGATAAGAGCTGCAAAGCTAAATCCAGTGTTCATCACACTAGCAAAGCAAGATGTGAGAGCCATGGACTGAGATGGGTGGTGTTGTGAGTAGCCAACAATTTACTGCTTTTTCTTATAAGGCCTCTTAATAACTTACTAACTTAGAATATCAATTGTGACAGGGAAGTTTCTTTATATAGGCACTCATGCAAGCCTCATCAATCCATAATAAAAATATAGTCTTATCAAATGGGTAATAACATCTAGGTATATAATTTAGCACAGTTTATTAGGATGTAACATAAGCAGAAAAGAAATTTGTATCTCAGCTTTCCCATACTTATCGTCATTCTGTATAATGTATATGAAACAAATTTGTTTCAGAAACATTCCAAACATCCTTCAATCATTCATGCTTGAATCCTATGCAGAAGACTCTAAAATTAAACCAACTTCCAGATATAACAATTACAGGATTTAATGGATCCAGGTCAATAGTAATTAATCTAGAAAACTAACTAACATAATCGGATAAACTAACTAACATAATCAAATTAACTAACATATGTATGACCTAATAACTGAAAAAGGTGAATCGCGAGTAAGAAATAGATAAAGAAAGAAGACCTGAGACGCAGTGAAGGTGAATCGGAGTCGCAGCTCTTCAGGCCTGCCCCGGAGTCGGGAATCGGAGTCGCAGCATCCTCAGTCGCGAATCCTCAGTTGCGATTCCTCGGTCGCGAATCCTCGGTCGCGAATCCTCAGTCGTGAGTCCTCGGTCGCCAGTCCTCGGTCGCCAGTCCTCGGTCGCGAATCCTCGGTCGCGAATCCTCAGCTGCTGGAGTCGCCAGTCCTTTGATTATCGCGAGTTTTCAAATTTTACATTCCAGTATTTTTTTTTTTATGAAATAAATTCCAGTGTTATTTTATTATATAAAATATTATTTAATAAAAAATTAATGGGAATATTAATTATAGTTAAGCGTTGCTTAAACTTAAACATTAGACAACGCTTAATAATATGTTGCCTAAATCGAACTTTAAACAACGTTAAAAACAACTGTTGTTTAATATTCATGTTAAACCAACGTTTTACAAGACTTGTTTAAACCTAACCATTATACAACGCACTATTAAAACACATCGCCTAAACCCTAAAATTTAAACAACGTTAAGAGCAAGTGTCGCTTAATATATATGTTAAGTCGACGTTTGATAAAGCGTTGTTTAAACCTAATAATTAAGCAACGCACCAATGAAAACAGTTGCCTAAACCAAATTTTAAACAACTTTAAAAGCATACGTTGCTTTAAATTGTATGTTAAGACGACGCTTCCCTAAACGTTGCCTAAACTCTAGGCACCAAAAAAATTTGCGACGCTTTTAAAAGCGTCGCAAATTTCGCGTCGCTTAAAACCAGTTTTCTTGTAGTGGTAATATAATATATTACTATAATATAATAATTAATAATATAAAAAAAACACAAACTTTACCTGATTAATATTAACAAAGACATCATATAGTAATATGTTTGCTGTTTAATATATGGTTGCTCTTATCTTAAAAAAAAAAAAGACATCATATAGTAAACAATTAGCATTTAGCAAAGTTATTAAAAAAAAAAAAAACTCACCTAAGCAACTCTGTTGGTTGAACATTTTTAATCATGTTATATACGTGTCGCGGGTACCAAAATTAGGTGTTTACAGCTTGCCCCTCTTTAGACGGACTCCCATAGAATGAATTCGAGGGGGTTTGTCCAAAGACGAGTAAAAACTAATTTTGGCTAGGAAGTATATCTTCTCAAATGTGGCCTTTGACTTCATTGATGGTGCGATAAAGTAGAATCTCTGTCGGCGGTGCCCTTGTTTGTGATGCCTCCATTGGTAGTTCGGAAAAGTAAAACCTCAGTCGGCAGTGCCCCTGTTGGCGGTGACTCAGTCGGCAGTGCCCCTGTTGGCGGTGCCTCCGTTGGCGTGCCCTTGTTGGCGGTGCGGAAAATAGAACCTTCGTCGGCGGTGTCCCTATTGGTGGTGCCTCCATTGGTGGTCCGAAAAAGTAAAGCCTCGGTCGGCGGTGCCCCTGTTGGCGGTGCCTCCGTTGGCGTGCCCCTGTTGGCGGTGCGGAAAATAGAACCTCTGTCGGCGGTGCCCCTGTTGGCGGTGCCTCCATTGGTAGTGCGGAAAATAGAACCTCCGTTGGCGGTGCCCCTGTTGGCGGTGCCTCCATTAGCGTGCCCCTGTTGACTCGTAGGAAAAGACTGTAACAGTCCTACTCATCCTTAAATGGTGACTCGCGAAAGCAGACTGTAACCGTCACGCTTGCTGTGAAGTTGACTTTGGAAGACGTTGTGTTGTAGAAAATACGCTTGCGCATGAATGTTTGTCCCTAATTTTTGCCTAAATTGCGCATGGTGTGACAACTTAGCGGGATCTTTCTCTTTTTTTTTTCTTTTTTTTTTTTTTGAGAATTTCTCTTTTTTCTCTCCTTTTGCCACGGTCGATTGAGATATTTCCGACCGTGCCCCTCGGTTTTTTATTTTCTCTCCTTTTGCCATGATTGCAATTTCTAAACATGCAACAATGCCTCTCATTTCCTGATTTTGCCTAGGCCGCCCTTTCGGGTTTTCAACCTAGCGGAAGCACTCTTTATTTTGTAGCCGATTAAACAGTGGCTGTGACCCGTACTTTATTTTCCACCTCGATGCGGAAGTATTTGTAGCCGTTTGGAGGGTGGCTGTGGCCCTTCATTCCTCGTCTCTGATCCGGGAAACAGTTTTTGTATGTAACCATTTCGAGGGTGGTTGTGGCCCTTTCACTTAATACCCGTCATCGATGTTCCGGGAGCGCTCTTTTGATTGTAACCGTTAGAGGGACGATTGTGACCCTTTCTTTTATTTTCCCGCCCACACCGGGTTCACGGGATCACTTTTTTTAATTCAAAGCATCTTCTTAAGAATGACTCAGCTGATTGAGTCAAAATATGTTGGTCGTGTCGACGTCCTGGATTGACCCTACGACCAATGGATGACATAGGCAATGGATTGACTCTCGTCTAGGCTTGATTATCCCGTCTTTGAGTCTTAACGTCTCTCCAACTCGGAATAATGCCTCTTATCGGAGCATTTCTTCCAATTGGAATCAATTCTCCCACTCAAGATGATGCTTCTTATCGAAGCATCACTTCTATTGCGTAAAAGATGAGTGCTTTAACCATAACCGACAACTTTCCTTATACAACTTCTCGGTCTCGGAATTTTACTTCCAAGATAAATTCCTTGATCACTAGGATCTGGAACCAAGTTTTCGGATCACTCCCACTGGGAACAATGGGTAGTATAGGTAGTTGTGGCATCCCCTGTTTAGCATTACGATAATCAGTTCAACTTGATTCGTCCAAACAGCAACAGTGATTACTCGTGGTAGGTGTTTAGACCTCCCACTGGATTTATTATGAAAATGTTCCCATTATCATTTACCATGTCATTCACTTGAGTTGCTGGTTCAAATCTCTCCCACTCGAATTAATTGGGACCTGATGTTAGTAATATCCTCTTCTGTCTGATCAAGACTGATTATTATGAACTGTTAATGCATCGGAAAATTCGTCCTCAAGTGTGTAATGTCACATGTTCGACCACGACACCATTTTTCTAGCTGTAAATACGTACTTTCAAAGAGTAGTTTGCATACACTTGTCCTAGATACGTGTTTAATGTGCAAATTAATGTCACATGGTGATATAATTTAACTCATTATCACTCTTCAGTTTTCATGGTGGTGAGATTTTACCGATTTCAATGGAACATAGCTTTACATTAATGTGAATCATTTTCTCATCATCCCATAGGGAACATGTGGCGAAATGACTGCAACATTTATGTTTACAAACTATGCCTATAGAAGTGTGTTATTTGATTTGAGTGCTTAGCCTGACTTATCGTTCAAGGCGTAAGGAAGCCTTACCCACTGATGTGGGTTTTACTCCTGCATCTTGAGAAATAAAGGCAACATACTCAAATAGCACTCCTCTGGCTTCGACTTCCTTACCTCCACTAAAGCGGAGTCTAATAGCGCACCAAATTTGAAGAGCACTAATGTTGAGTTTGAAGTCCTCTGCAACCTCTCTGTTCAAGGTTTCCAGTATCACCTCGCAAGCTCTTCGATCGAGTTTTTGACCGATATAAGCTTTCATGGACAACTAAATACAAATATAGACTGCATGAAAAAAAATTACCAATCTAGGCCAAACCGAGATTTCACATCTCGGTTTGGATTTTTTCATCCAAACCGAGATGTGAAATCTCGGTTTGGAATTTTTTTTTTTTTTTTTTTTTTTTTTTAGGGTTTAGGGCACTAAAAAACCCTAAAAAAAAAAAAAAAAAAAAAAAAATCCAAACCGAGATGTGAAATCTCGGTTTGGCTTAGATTGGTAATTATTTTTTTCATGCAGTCTATATTTGTATTTGGTTGTCCATGAAGGCTTATATCGGTCAAAAACTCCTCTTCGATCCATAAAGATCCTTAACTTGTTAGGGTATGTAAGGACGCCTTTTTCATTCACCAATGTTCTCCCTTTTTTCACGTCAATAAACTTATGTATATTTTCAGCGAATATGAGTTCTCTTACAAATTCACTCTACGCATCATAATCCACGCCATACAGATTGCGAGGCTTGTAGAAGGGAACTGATCTAGCCATGAAAACTAACACTTTGATAATCATGCAAAAATTAGGTAGACAACAACATTTTGAGAAAGAATTGCATACATCAGATATCTATTAAGATTGAATCCGACAATTAATGATTCCTCATTCATCTAAACCAACCGACTACCAGTAAAACAATGGAATATGGTTGTGAAAGAGTTCACATTACCGCCATTTTCAATTTAATAGATCAGTCTTTTAAAACGGTTTTAATCGCAAATTACCTGAACGGGAACTTTAAAACAAGCATACCCGATCTTGGCTTTCCCAAGGACCTTTGTATTTTTGAAAATATTCCGATGAATTCAATCATGCATAGATAATTCTACTAACCATGTAAATTATCGTACGCAAGTAACATTCATCAAACAAACCACACTCATGCTTACACGTCATGCGTCTAATGTTCCGAGGAACTCATGCTTGCATACATAATTCTACTTCCATGTAAATTATCAAATGAAACTACATCCTCAACATTCTAGCATACGTGTCAAACATGAAAATTCCACAACAATCATACACATTTGGCGACTGGTTTTCAGTTTTAAAATAATTTTGAACATTGGGGGCTGATTTGCAATTCATGCTTATATTCAATTACGCAACATTCTAGACATGAATCCTAGGCATTTCCAACCATCACAACATGTCTATCCTAGTGCGCATTCCATATATTTAACCAAGGCTCCACCCACAACATGCAATATCCAGCTAGCTTGACTAAGTCAAGACAACATCTCTAATCATGCATTAATATATATATTGAATAATAAACAATTGCAATTCAGCCCTCTAATTAATCCAGTCCCAAAAACATGTATCTCCGTGATCCATCTCCATAATCGAAACAAGGCATAAAGGTTAGCAACCATATGAGCTGTGTAGTTCATTTAGAGGTTCAAAAACATTTGGATTTTAAAACTTGACCACCCTATTTTATTTAATTGACTTGAATTCGGTTTTGAAAATCATTTCGGTTCAGTCAATTTCGGTCCGGTTCGGTCCATTCGGTCTGGTCTGAAAAATCCAGTTCGGGCCCGGTTCGGTCTGATTTTAATTTTAAAATCTGGTTTGGTCCAAACCGTTCCAATAAAGTAGGGTTTGGTTCAGTTCAACACACAAAACCGGTTCGGTTAGATCCACTTAATTACCCCGGTTCGACCCGACTCGATTAGGTCGAACCGATTGAGAAAACCCGGTTCGATTTAAATTCGTCCCGGTTTGACATATTGGACCAGCCCAATAATTAAAATTTCAAAGGTTGGGCCGAAATGTTTACTTGTGGCCCAAGTATAATTTTAAAGTCCAAAAATATTTAACTTAGTCACCAAGTAACATTAATTATATAAAATAATTTCCAATATTAAATATATATATAAATTTCGTACCATATTAAAGCATATATATATTTATTTCCAAGATTCTATCTATAAGATTAAATCAATTAACAATATAAATATATATATATATGTAAAAATCGGCACAATATATAATTTATTTATTTATTTATTGTCAATATCTTAAATAAGGTAACAAATAAGCTGATAATATATTTTCTCAATCTTTTAGGCAATTAAATCTATCAATATTATCTTTAACCCTATTAAATATTTAAATATGTTGATAGTGATATACATTTCTATATATACTTATGTAAATCTATCATTATGTTCCCAATGAAATGTCTGAACTATGACCCATGTAAGAACCTATGAAAGGTCTGAACTATGACCCATGTTAACGGGAGAGGTCTGAAATTTAAAAAGTTAATAATGGAGGTCTGAAATTTCAATTTTGTTGATTTGAGGTTTTCCGTCCATTTTTAGGGTTAAATTTAATAGAATTGTGTGAATTGGGCCCAATCAGAGCCTTAGTGGTGGTCGCCGGAGTACGATAGTGGTCGCCGGAGCTGGGTTGGTGGTCACCGGAGTCGGGTGGTGGTCGCCAGAGCCGTGGTGGCTTCAAGGGCATTTTGGTCTTTTCACTTCAAGCATGTGAGGGGCACACTTGATAGAAGGGCATTTTTGGAAATTTATTTTATTTCCGGTCATATGCCAAGCGTGTGACCAACTTCCGTTAGTTTTAACGGAAAAAACTAACGGAGACCGCTGTTATCAACAAAACTGAAATTTCAGACCTCCGTTATTAACTTTTTAAATTTCAGACCTCTCCCGTTAACATGGGTGATAGTTCAGACCTTTCATAGGTTCTTAACCCTAAAAATTAATATATGGTAAACAATATAATAAAAAAATTCGGCCGAAATATGTCCCTTGGTGATTATAAAAAAATTTAAAATTTTACCTTGTAATTCACTTAGGGTTTCGGCACAAACACTAAAATTGAGAACAAGAGGTCAATTTTAAGATCAAATTTTAATAAGATCTACAATCCAATGTTCGATTTTGATAAATATCACATTTTTCTTGAAGATCATGAACATTAAACTAACCAAGAACATCATGAAAATTTCGGTTTCACCAACAACCCTAAAAATTGAAAATTGAAAATTTTGTTTTTTTTAAATTTTCGGTTTTTATTGCAAATTTCAAGAACACAAATTTATCAAAATCATGAACTCCTAAACACTGGCTCTGATACCAGTGTTAGATTACGGGGAGTAATCACTACGGGTACTTAAACAAAGTACATGCTAGTAATCGGAATTACGCAACGGAAGATTCGCACATACCTTTAAGATGATCCGTAGACCCAAGATCTTCTCAGGAGGGAGTTCACGATCCTCTAGTCGGGACCCGTAGAGGTTCTTGTTAGAGAAGTCCTACGTGGTACAAGCTCCACAGCAAAGCCTCTGATCGATTCTTGGCACGGGGACAGATCTCTTGAGTGTTTGCTTGGAAAGAAAATTGGCACACCCTTAGTGAAGCAAAGGATTCGGCCGAAATTACTGTGGTGTGGGGTTGAGGATTTTTCTCTCTAAAACACTCTAAAGAGGAAATAGTGATTAAACCTAAAAATCCCCTAACACCATGTATTTATAGGAGGAGCAAAGTGGACAAAAGTCCACTTTGCCCACACCTAGGTTTCAACAGGCCATGCATAGGGGAGGCCCATAATTTGGGCGTCCCATGTCAAATGGGATTTGGGTCTAGCCTTATTACCCTAATGTGACATTTACATAATTTCCTTAAGTAAGCTATACATATTATGGGCTACCCTTTACGGCGCCCATCATCATATGCTTCTAACTTATACTATATATATTTTTTTTCTCACGGGTGTCTTAGAGGATCTCAATAGGAGGACAACATTTCTAACATAATTAATTCACGCGTAGAATAATTATCGACCGTACATGGTCAACTCGTAAGAATAAAGTGGTTATACTAAGTATATAATTAAAATAAGACTTCCTATTTTCTCATTTTGGGATGACCACAAACACAACTTAAAGAAAATAATGCAATGATTATAAAAGTATTATGTTTTTAGATATTTTATATTTTGTATCTTAGATATTAATAAAAAAAATTAAAATTTATTAATTGATTAAAATATTTTATATAATATTTTTAAATTTCTATAAAAAAATCTTAAGATTAAGCATTGGAGTTACATTATTTTATAGAAATTAATTAATTATATTTTTTATTTTTATATTCATAAGTTTTTACCCTATATTTTATTCAAAATAATTATATTATATTTTTAATTTTCAGAAATTATTTTCAATTAATTTTTATTTATATATTTCAATAAAATAGTTATTTTCCAATAAAAATACATTTTTTTTTAAAATTGTGGACCCTACAGCTACAGCTAATGAACCCACAAGTGTATTCTCAAGCAGTGACGAAGCCACCTTAGAGAATGGGGACATATATGTCCCCTTTCTTAGTGAAACTTGATGAAATATATATATATATATATGTAACCTAAATTTGATATGTAATGGGTAGTAAACCCATTCTTCAACATTTCGAAAAAGATTCGCATATAATAAAATGTATAATATAAGAAAAATATGTAAAATAATATTATATAAAATTTTAAAAATTCTTAAAATTTTTAAACAAAATGATCGGTGAACTGGGAGCCCTTTAATGTGTGTGTTTGCTCCCGCTCCCTCGAATATTTTACTTTAAATTTTTAAGATTTTTTTTTTAAGTTCTATATAATATTATTTTTCATATTTTAAGCTAATTTTTCTAATAAGGCTCTACTCTTATATTATCCTTGGAGTCACATCGATCATGCTATTATATCATCATCGGAGTCACCATGATCAAACCCTTGTATTACCCTGAGAGTTGATCTAATCATGTCATTGTTTCATCCAAACAACGACAGCTCACACGTGTAGCGCATACAGGTACCTAGTATCAGTAATAATTCAACATTTAGAAAAAGATTCACATATAAGAAAATTTGTATAAATATTTAATAGAAAATCAAAAGTATGAAAGATTAAAAAAAAAAAAAGTTGAATCATTAGTTATGAGTTGTGGGAGAGTGAAATGGGGTTGGACACATTTTTATGGTCACCTCTAATGCAATGAGACAACCCACCTGTCATTTGGAGGAGTTGTCCTCCAAATTTTGCTCGTATTGTGGATGCTCTAATAGAATACATATTTCGAAAGGTTTTCACATATACTTTCACATGAAAAAACCATTTGTAAATCAGAGTACCATAGAAAAAACGTTGATTCTATAATTACAATAATTGAGAGTCGATAATATTATAATAAATACAAGTAAACAAATATACTTGTAGAAATTAAAATTATACAATATTAACTAATAACATGGAATGTTCTTATGTGTTTTAAAGATTTAATGTTTATACTTTAAAAGAGCTTCAAATATACACGATGTGATGATTTGTGTTGGAAATAATGGATCTAAAAAATAAAACTTAACCGTTCTTGGCGAGATTATCTCACAGATCCTAGCTTGATGATCTGACTCTTTCTTATTCTTCAAGCTTCTTCGCTCCCAAGCGTCTTCAACAAGGTTGCTTCGCGGTTCATCGACCGGGGTTCTTCAATCTCACACTTTGCGGAAATGAATTCTCTATTCTCCATGAACTAAACCTCAATGATCTAGGTGTTAGGCTACGATTCAAGATAATGCGAAGTCGGCAAATTACTACTCGGGACCTTCAAAGTTGAGACTCCGAAATATGACTCGACGACTACTCATGTCTAGAACGAAGAAATAAAGACAAATGGTCGACACTCATTTTCAAGAATGTCGAAAACAATGACGACATCTGAAGGATGGCGAAAAGCCTTGATAAAGAGTCCCCCTCTTAAGGCATGATTCGAGGCGGCAGCCAAACCCTATCTAGAAACCCTTCCTCTTAAGGAATGGGTCCAGGTGGCGACCTGCTTGCCACCGCCTCTCTAAGGAAACCTTCCCTCGAAGGAATGGTGTGGTGGGGAACTGCTTGTCACCTGCATCTACCGCTATGAAGAAACCCTCCTTCTTAAGGAATGGTGAGGTGGCAACCTACTTGTCACCTGCTTGTGCCGATTCTGGAGAGAAACTCTTCGTAAAGGGTAGCCGCCATTTTAAAGTCGGTAAACTTCCCCTATAAATATCTTTGAGTACTTTCATTATTCATATATGCTTTTTAGTATGATTCTCATATTACATTACTGACTTAAGTTTTGGAGTGGAATCAGGGAAAATCCCCTCCACCTTTTCAGGTTGACGCCACCAGAAACTCCATGAAGGAAACCGAGTACCCTAAGAGGTCGAGATAGATACCTAAGAGAGAAATTCAAGGTGATATCCTGAAATCCATTCCGGAAAGCTAGGCCAAGGAAATTTGATCCCAACATTTGGCGTCGTCTGTGGGAAGGCGATCAAAAGTCATGGGGAAGGCGCCGTCTGTGGGAAGGGGAATAAAAAGCCAAAGGTAGTAGCAACTATTCTAGAAGAGATCACAAAATCTAAACATATCCTAAAAACTCCAGGCAAGCTGATGAAGAAGAAAGAGAGAGCGTCCTCCACAAAATAATGGCACCACTAATGAGGAACAACACCCTCAGTCCAAGCTGCCTCCAAACCTAGCAGAGACAAGGAAATCCCATGTGGCTATCCCACAAGAAGTGTTGGTGATATTTACGGCATTTTAGAATCAAGCTCAGGCGGGAACCTTCCCAACTTCCAAGGAGCCAGCACTTGAAGCTCCCAGTAAGAAGATGAAGCTTCAAGAATGAAGATTACTGGGACAAAACACCCAGACCAAATAGAAGTAAAGAAGTTCACGATGATCGACGACCCAACAAAGTAACCTGTGTTATTCACACTAGGGCAAGTGGAGGATTTATTAGAAAAAAAAGGAGAGGGACGAGTGACATGCTGACTGTCAGGGACCACATCTCCCATTATTATTCCAAAAGACTTCTCAACACGCGAGTTCCGCCTCAGGTCTTCGCAAGAAACATCGATGATTACACAGGGGAAGGAGATCCCGTACGACACATCAATGCCCACAATTCCTCCTTGTTAGGAAGAGGGGTGACAAAAGATCATTATGCGGCTAATTACCCTTAAAGAAGAAGCCTCTACATGGTTCTATGAACTTCCCGATAAATCAATAGACTCATGGGAAGAGTTGAATGCTAAGTTCATAGAAGGGCACATAGGCCAAAGGCAGCGCCTAAAAAATATGGATTTCCTGGATAAAATTGAGCAAGGTCCCGACGAAACCTTAACCAATTATCATACCAGGTACTATAAAATCCCGCAACAGTTGAATGAAGACGCACCATATGGCGAACTCATCAGAACCTTTTTGGAGAAGCTTGATGTCACAGAGTCAAGCTCTGAAAGACAGTATGGTGATGAAGCCCGTAAAAAAAATTGATGCTCTCGCCACTAAATTCAAGAAGTATATTGATCTCGAAAGATTACACAAAAAGCCTCTGGCGGAATTAGGAATGCAATTGATGTCGCCCAAGATATAGGAACAAGCCCACTCCCGACCTCAAAGAAAATAAGAGAAGAGAGATGGGAGTTTCCGACAGAATAACCGCCAAACCAAAAGCTGGATCATAATCCCTACCTGGCGCGATATACCCCTCTCACACATAACATCTCGGTGATGTTTCAAGAGATGGAGAAACTCATATTGGATGACCCGCCTCCGGTGAGGAAAAATCCTATGGGACAACAGGTAAACGACTACTGTCGTTACCACCGTTTTAAGGGTCACGACACAAATAACTGTGTCGCCTTGAAGCAAGACATTGAATCCCTTATTCAAAGGGGCAAATTGCTGAAATATGTGGAGAAGCCCTCTAAAGCTCCAAGAAAACGGAGCAGAATCCCCAGAAGACAGTCCTGCTCCCCCCCCCCCCCCCCCCCACACAATGATGCTGCCCCTATTCAAAGAGGGACTGTTAATGTCATCACACGAGGATTTTCTTCGGGAGGGGAAACTAGCTCGGCTCGCGAGTTGTATGCCACTCAAATCTCTACGATGGCCATAATGAGGGAAAATACCTCGAGATCCTAACCAGGTAGTTATCAGCTTCACGACAGATGATCTCATAATGGTGAAAAAAAACCCCATGAAGAAGTCTTGGTAATCACGGCCACAGTGGCTGAATATGAAGTCAATAGAGTCCTCATCGACAGTAGAAGCTCAGCATATATCATTTTCTATGAAGCTTTCCTAAATCTTGGACTCACTAAGAAGGACTTGAGAAAGGTCGATTTCCCTTTGGTGGGTTGTTCAGGAAAAACTACCTATCCTATGGGTGCTATCCGACTACCAGTAATACTGAGGAAGAATAAGAATGCTTTAAATATCGACATACTTTTCGTAGTCGTTGTCGACGCTGCCTCTGCATACAATGCCATCATTGGAAGGACTACTCTCGACCCCTACCACATTACACTACAAGAAAAAGCAGTTTTGCCTACAAGCCAAATATGTCAGAAACCAAACGGAGATGGCTTATTCCGGTCGTTTTCTGTCTGATACGACCTCTCGTAAAAATGATGGCAGGGACTCGGCCGGAAACGTTCCTGACGAGTAAAATCGGTCGGGAATGTTTGCTGAGGGGAAATATCTGTCGGGAAAATGATAGTACATTAACTCCTTCGTTAAATTTCCCGGCCAAAGTCCTGCCGCTGTTATGATGGCAGCAAAGGTCTAGGAGGCTGTGCTACCGCCCTCTCGACTCCAAATGGTCGGTGCTAAAGCTGTCCTAGGGAGGTGCATCTTGGTGGTACTGAATATGCGTCTTTAGTAGCTGATTTTTAGTTTCCGATGAAAGCCTTCAGACTACCATTAGGAAAACTTAACTACGCACATTTAGTCACCCATTCCGTTATTACTGAAACCTTCCATTGCAGTTGCATAACCTCGTTTCAGTATGTTGTCTTCAATTGTTCCGACTTTGACCTGAAATACTACTACGAAGACATTTACGAGTATTCGTTGTCGACATTTAGAAACCCTACACCTGATGCCAAAGGTACGTCGGTGTTAGGTGAATTCAAATTGTGTTGTTCAACACCACCGTATGTGATTCCAATGTTAGGCTTTGGTGTTTTGTACTCGAACACAGAATGATAGTATTGTTGGATATAGGGGATAAATACTATAGAAACAAAACACGTGTACATACCAGGTAATCTAGTTACACATCGGAATAGAGGCACATACCAGTAATAGCTTTCTTGTAGTCCCAAGATCTTAAAGGGGAGTTCCGATCCACCGGACGGCTCTTGTAAGGATTCAGGTTAAGGAATATCCTACACGGAATGGTCTCCGCAGCAAAGCCTCTTGTCAATTCCTAGCAGGGATGAATCTCTTGGGTAAATTGCTCGAAACAATTTGGAACATCCTTGAACCTTATGAGGTTCGGCCAAAACTAGTGTATAGAGAGGGATGGATTTCTTTGGTCTCAACACTTAGAAGAAAGGAGTGATTAGCTTCTAATAAATTCCTAACAACCCCTATTTATATTGGATGTGTGATAAATCCCACATCCTTAACTATCACTAGTTCGGCCGGCCTAGGTATTAGGGAGGCCAAATTTTGGGCCTCTCAAGTTAATTGAGATTTTAGGCCTAGCCCAAAATCCCTAATGTGACATAACCCAATTATCTTAACAGTTGGTCTTATCTTAAAGGGTTTTTATTATGGCGGACCATTCACTAAATGCCAATAGCTCACACTCCCCGACATGGGAGGGTTCCTGTTAATATGTTGTCGACCAACACATCAACATTTAGTCTTCGATCCAGTCCTTGCTTCAAAAGCGACCGGCAGACACAACAAACACTGTTCTATTATCACTTAAGAGTGTTGTAGCGTCCGCGGAACGTTGATTCCCCAACCTCTAATCATCATGCATACATCTCTGTGCCGCGTTGTATTCTTGGTCAACTTTTATCCTCTAATTTCCTAGTTTCCACATAGGAACACTTCTTCAAGGCATCCGTAAAAGTATTCACAACCTTCAACTAATATCCAGTTGGTGGCCACCTAGTGAATACAAGAGTCAGAGAATTACAGGTGAAATTGACCATCCCCATAGCTCATATCCTTAGTCAAACTCAAACGGTTTCCAAAACGTGGTCACTGGGCCGTTTTATTTAGCACTGATTTCGTACGCCTGGAAGCGACCATTGAGCTTGACCTTAGATATGAGTTCTGAGTCCGTGAGGATACTTCGGGTGCTCCTTCATAAAACACCCGGGATCAGTCACACGCTCAAGGTGAAGAAGTTTGTGCCGGTCTTAATCTCCAGGATTCTATCTAGCACAACTGAGCCTGACCCCGTGGTCGAACATGGCACGAGCAGTATGAAGTGCGCGTCGATAGCATAACCTGAGTAATTAGGAGTGTGAAATGTAATATGCTATCACATATTCTCATCTGGCTCAGAATGTGGTTTCCGATGAACTGAGTTCATCACGACGATATGCAAAACAAGATCATGTCGTGTTACCCCGAAATTAAATGATCGTTTTGCTTAACCAGGTTTTTGAAAACACCGTGGTTCTAAGCCGACCTTGACATGGTGGAGGTAACTCCTCCGTCAAGACGACCGAGCCCGTGTGACAAGTCTGGGCCACATTCGACATATTTTATTGGGAGTTTTACACTCCAACGACTAGTTTATAGACCGTCAAATCCAATGTAATTCAAACATTATGACGTCGTATGATCATAAAATCAAATTGCAATCTATCCATTCAAATTGGAAAATTCGAAAGTAAAAAATGTTGTTTGACACAATACTATCCTCCTAAATCCTACGCAGTCCAAGCATTTTGACATGCTTTTTGTAAACTTCCCTGCGTAGTGGTTTAGTCAATGGGTCTGCAGCCATATTCTCAGAGGATAAGTATTCTAATGTGATCAATATGTCTTCTACAATACTCTTCGCATAATTATATTTAACATCAATGTGTTTCGTCCCACTATGGTACTTCGAATTCTTAACCGTTGTTATCGCTGCTTGACTGTCAGAGTAAATCCTCATAGACTTACTCCCGTCCTCGACGTCAAGCAGGGCAGTTAAGAGTCGTTTAAGCCAGATAACTTCTTGTGCATTCTTAGAGAGGGCAACGAATTCGAATTCCATCGTGGACAGCGCATCACAGGATTGCTTCTTGCTCATCCATGAAATGACGGCATTAGCAAAGAGGTGGACTTACGATCATCCGGATCGCCACCAAGGTCGGCGTCATTGAACCCAAAAAATTCTAATTTCTTACCCCCCATAGCACAGTCCGTATTCGGCAGTACCATTTAGGTATCGAATAATTCGTTTAACGGCTCGTAAATGGTGATATACGGGGTCTGATTGGAAACACACTACTAAGCCCGCAACGTAACAAATATCAGGACGAGTGCATTGCATGGCGTACATTAGACTACCAACCATACTGAGGTACTCTGCACTCTTTTTCTATTCACGCTCCGCCTGGTCTTTTGGGCCCTCACACTTTGACAACGCGCACACAAAGACTACCAGCGTAGTTACAGGTTTGGCATCCTTGAGATTAAACCTTCTCAACAATATTTTGATATAGGCTTGTTGGGAAAGACACAGTTTCCGAGCAGCCCGATCCCTAGCAATCTTAATGCCTAGGATGTACTTGCCTTCTCCCATGTCTTTCATCTCAAACACAGATGCTAGCAAGGACTTTGATTCATTCATGTAACTCACATCATTCGCGACAGTAAGTATGTCATCGACGTACAACGTCAATATAACGTACTTTGACCCAGAGGTCTTTGTGTACACGCAGGGATTCTCGTGAAGATTCACGAATCCATCGCCAACGATTTCCTCGTGGAACCTTCGGTACCATTGTAGAGATGATTTTTTAAGACCATAGATCGATCTTTGGAGTTTACAAACTTTACGTTCGTTTCCAGGGATAATGAAACCCTCTGGTTTCTCCATATAGATATCTTCCTCCAGGTTTCCGTGGAGGAACGCGGTCTTAACATCCATTTGGTGCAGCTCCAGATCGAGGCATGCAGCCAAGGCCAAGATGGCCCAGACTGTGGTATAACACACAGTCGGTGAGTACGTCTCATCAAAGTCCACTCTGTGAAGTTGGGTATATCCTTTCGCGATTAATTGAGCTTTGTAACGCTCAAAGTTTCCATCAGCAGTGAGTTTCAATTTTAGAACCCACTTAGCCCCTATTGCTCTGCGGTTAGCAGGAAAATCAACTAATGACCATACCGAATTGGCTTTCATAGAGGCGATCTCTTCTTCATTTGCTTTCCTCCATTCCTTCGCTTGAGGTCCATCCAACACTTGTTTAACCGTTATCGGTTCATCAACCGAAGTCAGGGTGAATAATTCACTTCTTTCGATGGGATACTTCTTAGGAGAAGTTCAGTTCCTTTGACTCCATGAGAAGTTGTATGAGTATTCTATATAAACCGAAATGGTTACATACATGCAATGAAAATTTATTTCGAGCATTAAATCATTCAAACACTTCATATTAAATTTGTACTTTGAATCGATGTGTCCCGTATGTCGAGGGACTTGCCCGTTGCGCACGTCACCAGCTTTAACCCATTGTGAAATCGTTTTGTTTCCGTTTTATTTAGTCGGTTTCGCACATGTTCGTCGCTACGATTTATTAATTACATGAAGTACTAACAAATAAGGAATTTATATCGATCGCGCTCAGATTAGAAATCTATGGAACAGTAATCATAAGGTCAAGCGCCACACGGTTGGGAAATAGATACTCATTTCAAGCATTCAACAAGTGCCCTATAAAAGTTCAAGTTTTAACCATGAAACTTATAACCATTAGAGTACTCAATACTGATTGGAATAGAAAATTTCAAGCAAGCTAGGAGAGGGCGATCGTCCAATCCTATTTATTCTGGGCATCATCATCTCATTTACGCTCCATCCTCTTCTCAATTTTGTAATTCATAAATGGGATTGAATTACTCACGAGGAAGTAGGAGTTTAAAGAGAATATATGAATTTATTCATTATTTCTCGGAATGTAACTTGGGAGGATTGGTACAGGCAGCTGCCATTTTACACTGCACCCGAAGCACGTTCGAGATTCCTCTCTATGTGCACGTTTTTTCTGCCTGTTCTTGCCACTAACCTGCTTTGATTTGAACTTTCTTTGAATTTTGGACCAAATGACTTGTTAGGCTTTTTCTGAAGGTCTTTTCCCTTTCTACTGCGCTTAGCTTTCTGCTCAGTTAGGGAGGATGACGCTATATGCATCTCAGCTCTAGGCTTTTCAGTACTGAGTCTATCCTCCTCCAACTCGAGATAAAATCGCATGAACTCGAGCTAATAGATATGCGTGGAATGGGTAAGGTACATTTTCATGCTAGTCCAAGAGTCGGGCAAAGAGCGAATGATGTTGGACCTTTAGTTCATCGGACAGAGTTTACCCTGCCTCCTTGAGTTCAGCAAACATGTTAGAAATATGTGTGATATTCTCCTTCATCGTACGCTTAGGATTCATATTTTATGAGTTTAAAGCGATGTTTAACGATCACTTCTGGGCTGTGGTGTAAACACCAAACCCTGCTTTATGACTATCCCATGGTCCATAGCAGACTCAAGGTGATCATACCGGTAGAGTATTTCATCCTCCAGCAACGACATGAAGGCAGAACGAATTTCAAGGTCCTTGGCATCCCACTCGTCATGGGATTTCATTTGCTCATCCGCGAGGTCACCCTCATGCCTAACCTTTTTAGTAGTCAAATGATCCAAACCTTTCATTTCAGTTATTACCATATTTGCGCGCTTGTTCAAGATCTTATAATTGTTACCATTCAATCTAATCCCCATGTTCATATGGGTGATCACATTGCTAATCGCAGCCATCGATACTAAACCCACATTGATAATTGCGACAATCAGGGAGACAACAACATTTTGAAAAAGAATTGCATACATCAGACATCTATGAGATAGAAGGCGACAATCAATAATTCCTCAGACGTCTAACTGCTGGATTACGGGGCAGATAACTACAGACACATAAACACAGATACATTCTTGTAATCAGAATTACGCAGCGGAAGATGTGCACATACCTTAAACCTTTTCCGTAGTCCCAAGGATCCTGCTGAGGGAGTTCACGATCCACCAGACGGAACCTGTAGAAGTTTTTGTTAAGGAAGTCCTACGCGGTATTAGCTCCACAGCAAAGCCTCTGATCGATTCTTGGCAGGGACGGATCTCCGGAGTGATTTTCTTGAAGCAAATTGGCACACCCTTGGTGTAGTGTATGGTTCGACCGAACTATGTATTAGGGAGGAGGGTTTTTCTCTCAAATCACCATTTAGGAGGGATTGTGAATTCCACCTTAATGAAAACCCTAACACCCCTTATTTATAGGAGGAACAAATTGGACAAAAGTCCACTTTGCCCTCACTAGCATAATTCGGCCGACCATGTATAAGGGAGGCCAATATTTTAGGTCTTTCATGTCTTGGGTCAAGCCCAATTTCCCTAGTGTGACATTTACCCAATTTCTTAGCTAACATATACATATTAATGGGCTTCCAATTACGACGCCCAATCACCATATGCTAACAGCTCCCACTCGCCAGAATGGGAGGGTGCCTGTTAATGTATTGTTATCCAAATCGCGTCAACATTTCACTCTTCTAATCTTTCCCCTGCTTCCGAATAGTTCATACGAGGTTTTCCGTGCGACCGGGGGATACGACGGGCATCGTGCTATTCATCTGTTAGGAGTGTTGTAGCGCCTGTTGAACGTTGATTCCCTGTCTTAAATCAACCTGTTAAAAACATCAATTTGTATCGCGCTGTATCTTAGGTCAACTGATAATTCTCCAATTTCCCAGTTTCCACGTAGGAATACTTCTCCAGGGCATCCGTACAAGTATTCACAACCTTCAACTAATATCCGGTTGGTGGCCACCTAGTGAATAAAAGAGTCGGTGAATTACAGGTGTACTTGACCATCCCCATTGCTCATACCCTTAATCAAACCCAACCGGTTTGCAAAGACGTGGCAACTTGGCCTTTTTCTTCAGCACTGCGCTCATACGCCGGGAAGCGAACACTGAGCCTGACCTTAGATATGAGTTCTGAGTCTATGAGGATACTTCGGGCGCCTCTTCATAAGGCTCCCGGGATCAATCACACGCTCGAGGTGAAGAAGTTTGCGCCCATCCGAATCACGAGGATTCTACCTAGCACAACCGAGCATGAACCCGTGGTCGAACATGGCACGCGTAGTATGAAGTACGCGCCGATAGCATACCCGAACATCGTAAGGCGTGGGATATGTAAATGATGCTATCGCAGACTTTCATCTAGCCCAGAATGTGGTTAATGACGAAATGAGTTCATCACCGGAGAAGTGCAAAACGAAGATCACGTTGTATTAAACCGAAACCAGATGATTGTTTTGCGTAACCAAGTTTCCCAACTGGTTCTTAACCAGTCTTGCTTCGGCAGAGGTCCCCATCTCCTACAAGACAACCGTGCCCGTGTGAAAAAGCAGGGCCCACATTAGACATAATTTATGCAGAGGATTGCGTCCTCCTACGACTCAGTTTATAGACCGTAAAATCCGATGTATTCAAACATTATGACGTCGATGAATCATAAACTCGAATTGCAATTCTTTCATTCATCAAAATGTAACTTTCAATTATCAAAATGTTATCACAGATTATACGCCCACTTCTATACCCTACGCAATCCAAGCAGTTTAACATGCTTTTCAAATGGCTCCTTGCGTAATGGTTTAGTTAATGGGTCCGCCACCATGTCATCAGAGGGCAAATATTCTAAAGTGGTTATATTGTCTTCTACTATAGATTTAGCATAATTATATTTCACATCAATGTGTTTAGTCTTACTATGGTACTTTGGATTCTTTACTGCCGCAATGGCTGCTTGACTGTTAGAGAATACCTTCATAGTTTTACTCCCGACATCGCCGCCAAGCAGTGCAGTAAGAAGCCTTTTAAGCCAGATCGCTTCCTGTGCATTTTTTGAGAGAGCAACGAATCCTAATTCAATTGTAGACAACGCGACAAAGGATTGCTTCTTGCTCGTCCACTAAATGGCGGCATCAGCAATGAGAAATACTCCTCCTGTGGTGGACTTACGATCGTCTGGGTCGCCACCATGGTCGACGTCACTGAATCCGGTCAATTCTAACTTCCTGCCCTCATAGCAAAGTACGAGTCGGCAGTACCTTTCAGATATAGCATGATCCGCTTTACAACTTTTAAATGTTGATAGCCAGGGTCTGATCGGAATCTTGCTACTAGGCCCCAACGTAATAGATGTCCGAACGAGTGCAAAGCATGGCGTACATGAGACTTCCGACCATGCTTAAATACTATGCACTTCTCAGATGTTCACGCTCTTGCTGGTTCTTCGGGTCGTCGTGCTTTGACAACGCGCACCCGAATACTATCGGCATTTCCACGGGTTTGGTATCTTGTAATCTAAACTATTTCAATAGTTTGTTGATGTAGGCTTCCTGAGATAGACAAAATCTCCGGGCGGCACGATCTCTAGCAATCTTAATGCCCAAGATGTACGTAGCCTCTCCCATGTCTTTCATCTCAAATACAGATGCCAACCAAGACTTTGATTCATGCATGAAACTCACGTTGTTCGCAACAATGAGTATGTCATCCATGTATAAAGTTAAGATGACGTACTTAGACCCGAAGGTCTTTGTATACACGCATGGATGCTCATGAAGATTCACGATTACGTTTCCAACGATCTCTTCTTGGAATCTGCGGTACTGCTGCCGAGACGATTGTTTAAGACCATAAATGGATCTTTGGAGTTTACAAACTTTACGTTCATTACCAGGAGTAATGAAATCCTCCGGTTGCTTCATATAGATCTCTTTCCTCCAGGTTTCCGTGGAGGAATGCGGTAACATCCATTTGGTGCAGCTCTAGATCGAGGCATGCGACCAGGGCTAGGATTGCCCTGACTTTGGTGTAACGCACAGTCGTTGAGTATGTTTCATCAAAATCCACTCCGTGAAGCTGGGTGTAACCTTTCGCAAACAATCGAGCTTTGTATCACTCGACATTTTCATCAGCAGTGAGTTTCAGTTTCAGAACCCACTGGCCCTGTGGTTAGCAGGTATATCAACTACGGACCATACATAATTGGCTTTCATTGAGGCGATCTCTTCTTCAATTACCTTCCTCCATTCCTTCGCTTGAGGTCCTTTCAACGCTTCTTGAACCGTTACTGATTCGTCAACAGAAGTTAGGGTGAATATCTCACCTTTCTTAATGGGATACTTCTTAGGAGAAGTTTGATGCCTTTGACTATGTCTAGGCTCATTAATCCCATCTTGAGTCTGAATGTTGCTCCCACTCGGAATAATGCTTTCTATCGAAGCATCACTCCCAATGGGAACAAGGGAAGTGCTAGAACCTTGACCTACAACTTTTCTTGGACGACCTCTCGGTCTCGGGATTATACCCCAGAGATTAATTCATTGATCACTAGGACCTGGAACCAAGTTGGTTGATCCACTCCCACTAGGAACAATGGGTAGTTGTGGCATTATTGGATTTTCATCCAGCGGTCTGGCTACGTGATTATCAGGTTTGACTTGATTCGCACCTTCAGCAACAGTGATTTGTGTGGTAGGATTAGCTCCTCCCACTGGATTTACTATGAAAATTTCCCCATCTTCATTTACCATTTCATTCACTTGCGTTGCTGCCTCAAATCTTCCACTCGAAGTAAGTGGGACCTGACTATCATCGTGTTTGACCGATTTTGTTGGAACATAGTTTTACATTGATGTGAGTCAACTGCTTTTGATCCCTTAGGGAACTTTCGTTGTTCAACTCTAACATTATGTTTACAAACTATGCATGTTGAAGTGTGTTATCGATATGAATGTCTTGCCAAACTTTTCATTCAAGGCATTTAGTGGGAGAGTCATTTTACCGACATCATTCTTTTCATTTGCTAATTCATCTCAAAGACTTATCCATTTTAGAACTGTGCATTGAGCTTTCACTTTATGCGACAGTTGATACTTTACGAGTTCGTGGATGCTCGTGGAGCATACCACTTTCATCGTAAAAGTATTGAATGAATTATTCCCAAAAGGGAGGCAAATGAAAATTTCGACATTCATTCATTAAAACACTTCATCATTAAATTCATACTCTGAAAACGATGTGTTCCGTCTTTCGAGGTACACGCGCCTATGGCACCTATTCCAGGTCCAACCCATGGTATAAATCGTTTCGTTTCTAAAATTCAATTTAAATTAATCGCTTTCACACATGTTCATCATTACGGAATTTATATAATGGAGTACTAACAAGTAAGAAAGAGATAAATCGGTTCGCTCTTAGAACTACGCAATCAATGGATATCAATGGTATTTCAATGTTTCACGATATTAGATGAATGAGTGTGAGTATATTTGTTTGATCCGACCAATTACACTTAGCGGATATTTCGGTTTCAATTTTGTTCCGGATCGATCCCGTTTTATTGGGTTGATTAATTTGATAAGTAGATCTCATTTCGAATCGAATAGAAACTACTTTATTAAATAAATCTGAATCTTAATCCACCAAAATTCAAAAAATAAACGAACAAATAGGAAATCCATCAACAAAAATAATAAGGTTTCTGATCATAGATTGAAGCTTCAATGAAGGTAAGATAGACAAGCAGTCACGACCACATTCAGCGTTCCACCTGAAAAGAATTCAAAAGTGAATTTGATCAGATGTCTTACATCAAATAAAACGTTTTTCAGTTCTATGTATGTGGTAAACGAGGCGTACCTATTAGGGCACACGAATCAACGGTGGTTTGCACTAGACCATCGTTTAGACTTTTTATTGTTGGGTTTAGCCAAGTATTTCCGAAGACCGTCGAATCTGTCATCGGTTGTCTCGGGTTCTTTGAAGGTGGTTCCTTCCTCATGGTTGGCCTCGTACAGATCTACGATTGTCTTAATCAATGTGATCAGACGTGTGAGTCCATTATCGTCAGTAAACCATGATAGAGGAAACATCTTCATTACTTTCCGAGCTCTTGTCCATACGTGTACTTCGTCAGCGGGATCATGAGCGGCTAGATCATGAGCGGCTATAACACAGTCATCTCTGCATAGAATACTATAGTATTCTGCCATGACGTCTTTTGCTTCAGCGGCCTTTCCTCTCCGTAGCGGAGGCGAATGGTATGCAATGCGCCGCTCTCCATAAATTCTTCCTCTACTTCAACTGACAGTTTCGAGTAAATCAATTCTCGTGATGTCTGATCGTTCCTCAACCTTTTCTTGCTATTGTAGGGGTATGGCTTTCCATATTTGTCTGTCTCGATCCTTGTTGCTTTCGGATTGATTCGTTCATCAAAATCCGCAGCAATGAGGAGATCCTCAACACTATCTTTCCATTTATCATAATTCTTACCATCCAGATAATGAGGTTCATAGAAGCGTACTGACCCAACCATGATAACTAGCACATTGATAATCATGCATAATCAGGGAGACAATAACATTTTGAGAAAGAATTGCATACATCAGATATCTATTAAGATTGAATACGACAAATAATGATTCCTCAGCCTTCTAAACCCACCGACCGCCAGTAAACCGAGGGAAAGGGGTTCGTGAAAGAGTTCACATTACCGTCGTCTTCAATCCAGTAGATCAGTCTCTTAAAACAGTTTTATTCGCAAATTACTGGAATGGGAACTTTGAAATAAGCATACCCGATCTTTGCTTTCCCAAGGCCCTTTTTTATATGAAAAAAATGTCCCGATGAACTTACGCATGCATATACAATTCTACTTCACAAGTAAATTATCATAGCAGGCCAAATTCATCAACCAAACCATACATCATGCATACACGTCATGCGTCTAATGTTCCAAGGAACTCATACTAGCACATATACAATTCTACTTTCTAAGTAAACTATCACATGCGGCTATATCCTCAACATTCAAGCATAAGTGTCATACATGAAACTTCCACATCAAACATGCATATTTGGCGACTGGCTTTTGTTTTGAAAAACTTTTAAATATTAGGGGCTGACTTGCAATTCATGCTTACAGTTAATCATGCGTGTTTCTAGACATGAATCATTGGCAATCGCAACCATCACAGCATGTCTGTCCTATGCGCATAACATATATTTAACCAGGACTTTGCCCCAACATCCAGCTAGCTTAATATAGTCAAGACAACAGTTCTAATAAATATATGTGACAAAAAGTAAACAATTGCAATTCAGCCCTCTAATTAAATCAGTCCCTAAATCATGCATTTCCAAGATCCATCCCCATAATCGAAACTAGGCATTAAGGTTTAATCAAAACGTGAAAATTTTAAACCTTTGAGTACTGTGTATACTAATTTGAAGTTCGAAAACATTTGTATTTTAAAACTTGACCATCCTATTTTATTAATTGACTTGAATTTGATTTTGAAAATCCGATTCGGTTAAGTCAATTTCGGTCCGGTTCGGGTCCAGTAAATCCGGTTCGGCTCGGTCTGAACCGGTCCAATAAAATAGGGTTTGGTTCGGGTCAACACAAAATCGGTTTGGTTAGATTCACTTAGTTACCCCGGTTTGACCCAATCCTGAAAAGATCGAACCGATTAAGAAAATGCGGTCCGGTTTAATCCAGACCGGTTCAGCATATTGGACCGGCCCATTAACCCTAGGGTTCGGCCGAAATATTCTTGTGGGCTAAGTAAGGTTTTAATGTCCACTAAAAACTTAAATTAGCCTCCAAGAAATATTAATTATGTAAAATAATGTAAACATATATATATTTATTGCCAAGATTCTATCTATAAGACAAAATCAATCAATATATATATATGTGTGTAATTTTCGGCCATTATATATAAATATATATTTTATTTATTGTCAATATCTTTAATAAGGAAACAAATATACTGACAATATATTTTCTCAATCTTTTAGGCAACTAAATCTATAAATAATATCTTTATCCGTATTAAATATCTAGATATATTGATAGTTATATATATTTCTATATATTAATGTGAATCTATCCTTATGTTTCCAATTATAGATATATTGTTACCCTTAATAAAAATTAAAATATGGTAAACAATATCCCTAATAGTTTCGGCCGAAATACACATTACTTGGGGCCTAAGAAATTAAAAAATTTACCTTGTTTATACTTATAGGGTTCGGCCAAAAACATGAAAATGGAGACAAGTGGTCAAATTTCAAGATCAAATTTTAATAAGATCTACAATCCAATGTTCGAATTTGATAAAAGTCACGTTTCTTGAAGATCATGAACATCAAATTTTACTAAGAACATAACGAAAATTTCGGCACTACCAACTTAAAAATTTCGAAAATTTTAATCTTACATCTTTAAATTTTTGGCCAAAATTTTAAATTTTCAAGAACATCAATTTATCAAAATCATGAACTCCTAACACAGGCTCTGATACCACTGTTGGATTACGGGGCAGATAACCACGAAAACATAAACACAGGTACATGCTTGTAATCAGAATTACGCAGCGGAAGATGTGCACATACCTTAAACCTTTTCCGTAGTCCCAAGGATCATGTTGAGCGAGTTCACTATCCACTGGACGGAACCCGTAGAAGTTCTTGTTAAGGAAGTCCTACGCGGTATTAGCTCCACAGCAAAGCCTCTCATCGATTCTTGGCAGGGACGGATCTCCGGAGTGATTTGCTCGAAGCAAATTGGCACACCCTTGGTGTAGTGTATGGTTCGGCCGAACTATGTATTAGGGAGGAGAATTTTTCTCTCAAATCACCACTTAGGAGGGATTGTGAATTCCACCTTAACGAAAACCCTAACACCCCTTATTTATAGGAGGAGAAAAGTGGACAAAAGTCCACTTTGCCCTCACTAGCATAATTCGGCCGGCCATGTATAAGGGAGGCTAAATATTTTGGGCCTCTCATGTCAATTGGGATTTTGGTCAAGCTCAATTTCCCTAATGTGACATTTACCCAATTTCTTAGGTAACTTATACATATTAATAGGCTTCCAATTACGGCGCCCAATCACCATATGCTAACACTAACAACCCCGACCACCAGTAAAGCAATGAAAGGAGGCCGTGAAAGAGTTCACATTACTGACTTCTCCTTACTAATAGAACAGTCTTTTAAAACGGTTTGATCGCTCTCACCATAAAGGGGAATAAGAACATACATCCGATCTTGACTTTCCCAAAGCCCTTTTGAAAACGTTTAGAGGAATTCCTGCATACATACACAATTCTACTACACAAGCAAGTTATCATATGTAGCCACACCCAAGAAACACACCAATCATCATGCTTACGCGTCATGCGTCTAATGTTCCGAGGAACTCATGCTAGTATATATAATTCTACTACCCAAGTAAATTATCATATACAATTACATCCTCCACATTCATGCATACGCATCATGCGTGATCTCTCCACGACAAACATGCATATTTGGCGTCTGATTTTAGATTTTAAAATATTTGGGGCTGACTTGCATTCATGCTTATAATCAAAAAACTTCTAGACATGGATTCTTGGTAATAACAACCATCACAGCATGTCTATCCTAGTGCGCAACTCATTAAGTGAAAACCAGGGCTCTGCCCACAACATGCAATATCCAGCTAGTTTGACATAGTCAAGACACAATTCTAATCATGCAATAATATCAATTAAATAAGAAATTGTAATTCAGCCCACTAAATGATTCAGTCCCAAAATCATGCATTTGCGAGATCCATCCCTATAATCGACAACATGTATCAGGTTTTACGAAAACGTGAAAAATTCAAACCGATTCGCACTGTGTAGGTAATTTTAAAGTTTGAAAAAAAAAATGGATTTTAAAATTTGACCATCCGATTTTAAGTTGACTCGGTTCGGTCCGACCAAAACGATCCGGTTCATGCCAATTCGGTCCGACTGATCTGGTGAAAATTGATCCGACAGTACGGTTCAATAGGAATTCGGTCCTTCAGTCAAACCGGGTCGGTTTAGTTCGACCCACTAGTTACCCGGTCCGACCCGACCTAGATGGGTCGGACCGATTGCGAAAACCCGGATTGGTTGACCCATTAGTAAGCCTTTGCGCATTTACTCTGACAGTAATGCAGCGATAAGGGCAGTCAAGAATCTGAAATACCATAGTAGGACAAAACACATTGATATAAAATACAACTATGCTAAAAGTGTGGTAGAAGACAAGTTGTTCACAATTGAATTCATACCTTTAAAATATATGGTTGCGGATCCATAGACCAAACCCTTAAACAATGATGTTTTCAGAATGCACGTAAAACTACTTGGCATGCGTAGGATGTAAAGGCTTGTAATGTGTGACCGTAAAATTTTTGGATTTGAAATAAATTTTGAATAAAATAATTTCTATTTGAATTTATGATTTTTACGACGTCATAATGACAATATTACATCGAAACCTCCCAATAAAATCTGTCGAATGTGGACCCTGCCTCGTCACACAGACACGATCGTCTTGACGGAAGGGAAACCTCATCCATATCAAGACCCACTAAGAGCCATGGTATTTCAAAAGAGTTTACCAGGGTTACAGCGCGGCACTGAGAAGTAATAGGTTGGTAACAGGTTGGAAATCAACGTTCCGTGGAGGCTACAACACTCTTAACCGATGAGTAGCACGAAGTCCGTTGTGTCTGTCGGTCGCACGGCAAACATCGTATGAACAATATGGAAACTGGAATGGATTAAAGAATAAGTATTTATGTGTTTGTCGACAAGATATTAATAGGCATCCTCCCATTCCGACGAGTGGGAGCTTTTGGCATTTAGTGTAAATGGGCGCCGTAATAGGATCCCATTAATATAAGTCCAACATGCTAAGTCTTAATTGGTGTATGGCACATAAGGGATTTCAGGTTAAGTCTGTTGAGGTCGGTTCCACCTGGGACACCTCGGGTTGCTCTTCGCGAACGGGTTGGATGTGCACACAGGTACGGCCTCCTGTCAGCACGTCACGATCCACGAACCTCGATCCTCGAACCCAAAACTTGGCTTTGGCTCCAATCTCAGTCTCCTACACGTCGGGTCCTGCAAAACAGGCAATAACCAGCATGGAGAAGGGGGGTGGCGCTGGTTGAGCCCTCTCCGATGCTTAAGTCACAATCTAGAGAGAGAAAGTATGTAGAGAGAGGTCAGAGCACAAATAGCCAATTTGGGAGAGTTTCGAGTTCAGTTATCAAATGGGAGGTCTAGGTCCCTATTTATAGGAAACCCGAGAACTGTACCCGGTTTTATGTGGTTCAACACCGGTTTAAAGGAAAACGCTTACCGACATCGAGGTTGGCTATGTGCGCACTGACTTCTCATACTTAGTTAAAATATAGGGGTAAGCGCGCGGTGACAGTCGACAGTCCGGACAATGTCGGATGTCCGACATGGTCCGGATTGCCGGGCGAACCGGACCAGTCCGGACTACCGAAGCAATCCGGAAGTCCCGGTCCGGGTGCTGCGCGCATCTGGACCGTTTTGGACTCGGGGTGTTCGCGGTGAAATCCGTTTGTGGGTTTCGTCGTGTTTGTGAGGTCCGAAACGTAAATACGAACCCGAATTGGGCAGATATCCAACACTTGCCCCAGAGTCAAGTAGCGGTTCAAAACCCATGCTTGACTCTATTTAAGATAGGATATAAGCCCAATTTAGGTTTGGAGCTGACCTTAGGAGTGGCCTGTTTGTCAATTGAATGCGCGAGCACAAATTCGTCCATCTTTACTTTTTCGACGAACATGCGTAATCTGTTCACGGGGTTAGCTTAACAGACGGTATACATATAACAATGTGCAATTTAACGACATATTCGTAATAACATGCAATAAGTGAAATAATTGTAATAATAAATAATCATGCAACGTGGTGTCATCATGGTACGTGACGTAAACGTGTAACATGATGTTAACATGGAGATGACAACATAGCACATGGATGACGTAATCGCACAATAAGCAAAATACTTAGAGCAATATAAAATTGGAGAGCGTGCTTGTCAACATGAAGCATGATGTAAACATAGAATATGATGTAAGCATGTAATATGATGTAAACATGCAATATGATGTAAACCTGCAATTCATACTTAGATTATAAAAATAATCATGTAGCAATCATAAGTTAGAATCATGCATATATAAAACTAATATCATGCATAATTGTGTACGTAACATTCAATAATAATTGTATGTAGCGCGTCATGCAATATTAGGGAGCATGTATGTAATGTAAGCATAGAAGAGATGTAAACATGCTCATACATGATGCTAGGGACTTATGCGAAAATAGATATGAGTTTAGTCCTTAGCACATGGTGTACACACTATTAGTGAAAATTAGGAGAGAGAGTAGTCTTTAACTTACATCCTCCCTTGATAGTTTTCCAAGAAGCTCTCATTGCTTGTAGAAGAAGGAGCTTATGGAGGTGTAAATTTGGAGTAGTCACATCATACTTGACATCAATTAAATTCCGGCCAAGCTAGAGGTGGAATTCGACAGCGCGTGGAGTGCAGAACGGCGGCGCGTGGCACTCAGCGGAGGCGCGTAACAGACACGGCAGCGGCGCGTGCAGCGTCTTTAGGTGGCGCGTGGAGCTCCGGTGACGGCGTGTGACAATTCGGACTCGCTTCGTGTTGGTGAGTCCAATTCCGTACATGGCTGGACATTTTGTGACTTCGTTTGGCCTTGATTCAATCTTGAAATCACTATGTGCTTAGTCACCTTAACATGCATACGAGGTGTTTGATGAAATATATTAGGTTACTTAGCCCCAAATCGGCCAAAAAATTTCTAACTGCTGAAAGTTTTAGAAAAGCGCAAATGAATTGTTACACTTCCCTTATGCATAGTATTCATTGCCGACATATTGCTCCATGCCTTAGTCGTTGTTTTAGTATGCTCGATGTTGACGGTCGGTAGTTGTTCGTACATGGTCGTCAATGGTTGTATGTTGATAGTGATAACTTAGGCAATGTGCGTTAAGCATCATGTATTAATCGTTGGTGACTGTCTGCAAACATGCTAAAACACTTAGAAAATATTTCAATAATATCTAGTGGTTGTTACCATTGACGTCGTCATATGATTCTTGTCGACCGCCGGCATAGAAACACTTAGAGAATATTTCGTAGTAGTTGATGTTTGCCACTTGATGTATGTTATCCGTCATCATGCTAGTATACTTGGAGAATGCTCCTAGATAGTTGATTCCATGCCGCTTGTTGATTGTTGACATCAAGGAAACACTTAGACAATATTTTATGACGGTTGGTTTCTTGTTGCGTATAGTCCCATGTCGTAAGCGAAATACTTAGAAAATATTTCAACCATACTTTGTTGCATGCCGACACCTTGTCGTACGTTAATACTTGATAGTATGCTGACAGCTTGTTGTATGTCGACACGTAGTAGCATGTTGACACTTGGTAGAATGTCGACACTTAGTAATATGCTGACACTTAGTAGCATGCTGACAGCTTGCAATATGCTGACTGTAATCCTGAGCAAAACACTTAGAAAATATTTCGCCCTTGTAATCATGTATGCCGCGAGTATGAGCTTGATGTCGACATGTAAGTCGATGTGTTGAGAGGTTTGCCCCCCTTGCATGATAGTTGTTACTTGTTGCACGAAGACTATTAAGTCATTGAGTACATAGTTATCTCACATGGAGCGTTCATTGCACAAATGTTTGCATAAGTGTTTGATGCTTGCTTGTGCACTGATTGGATTGTCGGTCGTACTTTTCAGGATACCACATCTCGCTGTCATCTTCGTGAACTTAGCCTTTTCACAGTAGTTAATATGAGTAAGTCTTATATCCCCATTCCGAGAGTGGCACTATGTTCGGATATCGATGATGAGTTGGATGTCGACATAGTTGAGCCGGATGTCGCCGTTGTCGAACCGTTGGATGCTATAACGGGTATGGAGGCCGAAGTCATCGTAAAACCTCCCGTTTTCCCCAAAGCCATAAAGGTTAAGGAGACAGGTGTGAGTTACTTCACCAACCAGATTGATGAAGCTATGTTCGACTCATATGCATCTTGTTGCGGACTTGATCCGGTGTTGGACGGTATACTGCCTTACGACGTGTTACCCGGCGTCAAACAGGGGCGAGTCACCGTACCTCCCGGCGACTTGACCGCAGTTTACACTTCACAGATTAGGGAAGGCTTGCGCTTTCCTTATTGTCCCGATTTGATAGACCTTTGTCGCTACTATCAAATTTCGCCCTTGTATCTTTCTCCCGCCGGCTTTCGAGTATGGAGTTGCTTCCAGGTGCTATTTCATAGGCAGTCTTGGCACTACTCCACTACCCTTTTCCGCTGTTTCTATCAGATGTTGTGTCCGGACATGACGGGACTATGCAGTATGAAGATGCGTTGGCCCAACTTGCAAGACAGGGGTTTCAAGCAACTTGAGCTTGGGGACGCCGAGTGGGATTATAGACAGCGACTAGCTGCTCCGGCTGATCGCTCGGGTCCTCATTGGCGACATCATTATTTCTTCGTGTACGATGTCGGCACAAATTGGGAAGTTGAGAAAGTCGCGAGGGCTGATCCTGCTCCTATCTTCTCCGAGCTTTCTTCGGATGACAAAGAGACTGTGAAGATTATTTATCGATGTCAGCAAGAGCGCAACTTCCGTTGTCTACTACGCGCTTCAGAGCAAGAGTTGATTGATGCCGGGATTTACATACTTTCTTCTGATGATTTGGTATGTTGATAATATTTATAACCTGTATCATGTTGCAATGTAGGTCGAACTGATGGAAAAAGCTCGTCCTTGCAGACAACTGATGTACGCGGTAACCCGCCTGTCGGACGGCATTCTCGCACTACTGCCCCCGCTATTCCTGGAGCTTCCGGACATGGTCGCGGTAAGGGAATTACAAGTAAGGCACCTTCTTGCAGCCTCTTTGGACTTGTTAATTTTCCAAGTTTTTTTGTCTTCATGTTGCTTTCATTTTCAGGTCACTCTGTACACGTGACTGAACGCGTTGTTGCCGCACCCGTCGCTAGCGCTCTTCCCAAGAGGTCCGCCACAGGGGCGCGTCCCTCGAGGGATCCCAAGCGCTCCAAACTGAGTGTGACTGTTCCAAATCCTTCTTGTTATAAAGGGAAGATAGTCGAGAGTCACACGGTGGCGCCTTCTGCCACCCGGTCGAGGGACCGGCCCGAGGAGGAGCGTTCCTCCCGTCGAGGTATGTGTTGTTTACTTCGACATGTTTCTTTTACTTAGTATTTTTTTTCTAACGTCTTCTTTGTTTTATGTTGGCTTTATTGCAGCGCTTCCAGGCATCAAGTGTGATGACTTGATCCTATCCGACGGGATAGATGTATCTGGAGAAGATTGGTCACCTTTCTCCACTGGCGGTCTTCACTTTCCGAAGGATTCCAAGCTTAGCACACCGGAAGTCGGGGTGCGAGTGCTTCAAAGGTGCGTTCGTCCTGGCGATCATGATGTTAAGCCATCCACTGATGAGGAAGCACAAGCATATTTTGAGAGTAGCTTGGCTGAATTTGCACCGGTAAGCATTGCTTTAACTTCTATGTTCGCATGCTGTAAGCATATGCCTTGCATTGATCGTCTTGTTGTTTGGTTTGTTGTACTTAGGCTATTTCAAAGATGATGGACATGTCATCCTTTGTGTTGGGCTGCTGTCAAGAAGAGCAATGCAGTTACTCGCGAGCTTGCACAGTCCGAGGAGGAGGTGCAAAACTTGAACTCCAAGGTTGCTGATTTTGATACGCACATTGCTGCTCGTCGCGCCCATGTTGAGCAACATGAGGCTGAGATAGCTGCTATCAAGCAGCAAATTACATAGAGTAGTAGCGCCCATGATGTCACGCTTGCTTCTATACGTGAGGAAGCGCATAAAGCGGGAGTTGAGAAGGGACTTGTCGAGTATCCTAGCACCCTTGCCCATGCTGCTGCCGTCCTTGCTGCCACTAAGGCGAAGTTTTCATCTATGATTGATGAGTTTGCCAAAGATTATATTGGCAGAGTACGCACGCTTGCACCCAGCTTTCCGTTCGACAAGTTAGGTCTTTATTCTTCCTTTGCTGTTAACCATGTTGCGGATTTACAGCGTAAGGAAGCTGAAGCGGCTTCTCTCTCCGTGATCTTTGGATATGGTAATGATGATATTGCACTTGGTGTTGACTTCATGAGCATGTGGTCTTAGTCTTTTGGAGATGATTTTATCTCTTGGATGGTATCACGTTGTTTGCTTCCAGCATGTTGAACCCTTTGTGAACGGGTTGATGTTATGTTGAGGCTTTTGTCCCAACCTTCGTTTATGCGTTTTCTTGCATGGTATTTCGTCACTTGGACCTGTTTTCAATAATAATAAACACGTGATAACTTGTTAGTAATATGTCATACCTTGAGTTATCTTCATTGTCCATATGTATTGGACTTGCATGATAAGATTGATCTCCTTGTTGTAATGGATAAACATCCAATGTTGCGACTTTGCGCATTGCAGGGTGTTATTAGCGCCCCTCTTGAAAAAATTTCCAAGGCATTGCATGGTATGTACACTTGGTACTTGTACCATTGTAAGTAGTAATGTACTCGGCGCGGGCACTTGGCACTTGGCATTGGCACTTGACATGTAACAGTGTCGTCTTGACGAAGCAAGACTTAAGTTTATACCGTCTCTTAGTTCCACTCTAAGGCGACATTGTACAAGACTCAACTTGTAAGTTTGGCAAGTTTTTCAAACAGGGTGCGCTCCTGCTAGCGTTTTTGAATGAAGCCTGCCCACTTAAGGTATAGGTCTTCATTATGTCTGCATCCTTAAGAGGATATGTATAGTTTGAGTGTATGAAGCTATCCTATCAAGGAATGTATCTTCATGGCGTATGGACCCTTAAGAGGGATGTACATACTTTGTAGATGTGTGGGGTTGTCGTCTAACAAGAGGAATTCCGCCACGATGGGGTGATCAGTCCCACCTAAGTGCCGCATCCTGGTTTGTATGCAGGGAATGGCTTTGAACATGAGGATTTGCCTCTAAGAGGATTTCACAGCATGCCATTTTTTAGAAGTAAGCATGGGGTTTTCTCTTGCAAAGAGGATGTCGCATCATGCTACTTTGATAGATGTGAACATGAGGTCTGCCCTTGCAAGAAGGATGTCACAGCATGTCACTTTTGAAGTAAATCTTGGTGTTTATCCAAGATATTGCTTGTTGTTGACGCCTTTGGAATAGTCGTCACTTTGAGTAGAGAATTTTTATAAGTCCCTTTTTGTAGATAATTCGCAAGTTGTCATTGCGACATATAAGTTGACTATGCACATAGCACGATGGCTTTGTGTTGCCGACATCTTCTTGAGATTGACGCCGTTATAGATGGAGAAATAAACTCCTTGTTAGTGTAGATAATAGATATGTTGGCGCTGTATGCCATAAGTTCTTCATTACACATAGTGTTTAGCTTGTATTGTTGATACTAATCTTCTTGATGCCGCATAATATAAGTTGCATAGGATAATGACTTGAGTTGTTGATATGAGTAATATGCTCGTTGTTTGTTACTTGGTGTTAATCCGAAGTAAAATGCGTACTATAGAGATGTACCTACGAAAGTAGATTAATCTTCATTAGAATTTTGTTATGCGTATAATCACTTGCAGGAAGGCGTCTACTGGTCGCCCTTTCCGAAATATTTCTAAGTACAGAAGCGTTAACAACACTTAAGTTCTCAGCTAGAATAGACATGTTGACAAAGATGTAAAGATAGATAAAAAGTGGATAGTCTATCTCCCTTTGAGATGTCTTGGTGGCGGACGAGCATCGTCACTTGCAACATAGCTTCCCAAATTTCCATGTGCAACGAACTCCTCGATCTCCATTCTCAAAGTTAAGCAGCTGCTAGTATGGTGCCCCCATGTTTGGTGGTATCGGCACCAATCTTTGACGTTTCTACCTAGGAAGGCAGTCATCGGCTCGAGTGGACCCGGAAGCTTGTTTTCCAGGAGCTTAATGTATATCTCTTCAACCTCCGTATTTAAGGGAGTGAAGATATCGGCGTATTCGATGCTTGATTTTCCTGGTTTTCTTGAAGTCTGAGCTTCCTGATTCGAACTGAGAGGTGTACCCTATCCCAGCTCGCGTTCACAAGAGATTGCGGTTTCCAGCTTATCTTTCAGGCATGTCATTTTTTTTTGTACGCCATCCATGGATTCTTCCAAATAGCAAAAACGTTGGCACGTTCATGTTCAAGTAAAACGTAGTGATGACTTCTTTTTTGGTTGCCCTTAGTGCGGTTGCATTTTGGGCGAACCTCCTGAAGTAAGCTGTAATGGACTCTTCTTGTCCTTGTCTGACATCTAGGACGCTTCGTCTTGTTGGGAAGAGCATCCTGTCGAGTCCAGCTCTTGGTGTTAACTCTTTCTTTTTTCCTTCATCATCATCACTTGAAGCGAACAGCTTTCTTTTCACACCAACTTCTATCATGGAAATGGACACTTGCTTCATCTTCCTTAAAGCGTTGATGTAGCACTTCCGTGCGGCTGTTTGGTCGCCTTGCACCTCACCGATCCCATGAGGAGTTAGGAACTTCATCTTTTGGTGAGCGGTGGACGGCATGATGTCGTGCGGGTTGATTGTCGTTCTTCCTAGGATGCCGTTGTATGCTCCTAGGGTGCTCATCATTACAAATGTGACATTGATATAAAGCGCCTTCCAACCTTCTCCCAGGATGACTAGTAGTGTGATCATACCCAACGGGTAAGTTGTAGCTCCTGCGAAGCTGACTAGCGGGAATGTGCTTGGCGAAAGATCGACTTCCATTTTTCCGAATTTCTTGAGAAATTCTACATGCAGTAAGTCTGCGGTACTTCCACCATCCACCAATATCCTTCGCACGTCGTATCTGTTGACAACCATCGTAATGACAAGAGCATCATCGTGGGGGTAGACTGTGTGCTTCTTGTCAGCATTTGAGAATGGGATGATCACGTCTTCCTTCTCTGGTTGGCGTCTTTTTCCATACTTGGGCAAAACTAGTAGTTGTGCAGCATAGACATCACGAGCATTAGAAATGCTTCCTCATGAAGCTGGCCCTCCATGAATCACGTTGATGACGCCACGCTTCGCAGGTGGCGGATTGTCGTTCATTTTCTCCTTTCCCTAATTCATCTTTCCGGATGGCTCAGCATGGTTCTTCTTTTGGCGCTTGTCACCTTGATCTACGTATTGCTTGAGTTCTCCTTTGAGGATGAAGTTGTTTACACGGAATCTTAGGCTGGCACAGCTGTCCGTCTCGTGGCCATAGACTTCATGGTTCTCGCACCATTTGCCTTTTTGCTTTCCAAGTGGACCTTTTCGGAAGTTTTCCGGCTCCCTCCACATGTTGTTTTCCTTCATCTTTTTCAGGATCACGGAGAGTGGTGTATTCAAGGGAACGCAGTCTGCCAAGTTCACTTCCTTCGGTCTTTGGAATTCCGGCTGGAACGGCCTTTTTTTCGGCTGGAAATGCCTTGCTTGTTGCGAACCTTGTTGAGGTCTCGCCTGCTTCTCTTTAGCGCGGGCTGCGCTGACTTTTGCTTTATGCTAGTCCCTGAATCTTTCTAGATCCACGAACTCTTTGACTCTTGCTGCCAATTCTTCAAGTGTCTCCGCGGGGCGCTTCGACATATTCTCCGCTAGGGAATACCCTTTTCGGCCTAAGTTCCCAATGAAAGCATGCACGATCTCTCTTTCAGTGAGGTTGCCCTGAATGTCTGCGACAGTTTGGTTGAAACGGATGTAGTAATCCGCTAACGACTCATCATTTTGTTGTACTACCTCGTTCAATGCGTTTGGTCCCTTTAGGAGTGTGCGCTCTCCCATGTATCTTTGAATGAACTTTGCCTTCAGGTATGCCCACGATGTAACACTTCCGCATGGTAGTGAAAAGCACCAGTGTGCGGCAGTTCCTACAAGGGTGTTGGGGAATGTCATGGCGACATGATGTGGATTGTCAGTTCGTCCCAGCAAGGAGGCTTCATGTTGTTGAACATGTTCGATCGGTAGAGAGCGTCTGGGACGCGGCTATACACTAGCTCGTCGGAGAACGGATGCGACGCGTTCTCTTCAAGGGCATGCATTCCCTTCATCTTTGACTGCTTCATCTTCTTCTCGATCATATCTTCCAAAGCCTTAGCCGTAAGTCCCGAGAATGGGATGTCACTATTGCATGCGGGCTTCCTCCACCCTTCATTGTATGTATGAGCACGGCTTGCTTCCTTTAAGTTGCCTTCCTTGTGCATGTCGGCATGGCTTGCTGACTTGAAGTTGCCTTCCTTTTGTGGCCGATGTGAGTTGTTCACAGGGGGTTGCTTCCATCTTACTTCTTGCTGCTGCTGCTTCACACCAACACTTGGAGTGTATGAATGTGTTGCTTCCTGCCTTGCCTCCTGGTACTGGTAGGTACCTTCAGAGTATCCTTCGCCTTCTGGATGCTGCGGTTCTTAACGGTTAACATCATGCGACATCTCCCTTGTAGGTGCAGCATGCTCACTAGCTGGCGGAGGTGGTGGCGGGGGTGCCATGTATCCCTGGTTCTTTAGAGTCTCCCTGAATGCGAGGAGTTCTTCCAGTGCGGCCATCATGGCAGGTGTGACTGGTGGCAGGTTGCTTGCACCTCTTGCTTGCTGCTGCACTCCGTCAGCTGGCATCCCGTATGGGAACTCTTCGTTCCTTTCCGTCCTTTGCTCGAACTCATGCACTGGTACCTCGTTCTGGACGTCGGGACCATGCTGCGCGGAAGGCGCATTTGCGGTTGGCATGGAGGAGGCGGTAGACTCTGCATCTGGAATGTGAGAAGGTCCTTGTTGGCTTTTCGTCGGCTTCAGCTTGCTCGCACCCACCTTCTTTGTACGTTTGCCTGCCATAGCTTGCGGTATGGAACGGCTTCTTGCTCGAATCCCACAGACGGCGCCAAGTGTTGAGGTCGGTTCCACCTGGGACACCTCGGGTTGCTCTTCGCGAACAGGTTGGATGTGGACACAGGTACGGCCTCCTGTCAGCACGTCACGATCCACGATCCACGAACCTCGATCCTCGAACCCCAAACTTGGTTTTGGCTCCAATCTCAGTCTCCTACACGTCGGGTCCTGCAAAACGGGCAATAACCAGCATGGAGAGGGGGGGTGGCGCTGGTTGAGCCCTCTCTGATGCTAAGTCACAATCTAGAGAGAGAAAGTATGTAAAGAGAGATCAGAGCACAAATAGCCAATTTGGGAAAGTTTCGAGTTCAGGTATCAAATGGGAGGTCTAGGTCCCTATTTATAGGAAACCCGAGAACCGTACCCGGTTTTATGTGGTTCAACGCCTGTTTAAAGGAAAACGCTTACCGACATCGAGGTTGGCTATGTGCGCACTGACTTCTCATACTTAGTAAAAATAATAGGGGTAAGCGCGCGGTGACAGTCAACAGTCCGGACCATGTCGGATGTCCGACATGGTCCGGATTGTTGGGCGAACCGGATCAGTCCGGACTGCCGAAGCAATCCTTACTGATCCGGATTGCCATGGGGCAATTCGGACCTCCGAGTTGCCTTGTGGCAATCCGGAAGTCCCGGTTCGGGTGCTGCGCGCATCCGGACCGTTTTGGACTCGGGGTGTCTGCGGTGAAATCCTTTTGTGGGTTTCGTCGTGTTTGTGAGGTCCAAAAGGTAAATACGAACCCGAATTAGGCAGATATCCAACAAGGTCGAAATCCCCATGGGCCATGCGCGGTTCAAAAGGGCCGGCCCTATTGACTTGTGTGGTGCAGTTGAAATGGTAAGATAACCCACAAGGGTTTTCCGCACCTCCTCTTATAAGTAGGAGGTGTTAGAGATTTCTTGGGGTCGGTCACTCTCTCCTTTTAGTTGTCAGAAAAGAAATCCCCTCCCCCTATATTACTATAGGTTCGGCCGAACCACCTTCACATAGAGCAGGTGCCGAATTGTGTTGAACAATTCACCCCGGAGATCTATACTGCAACCAGATTGAAGACGTTTTGTTGTGGAGACCATTACTTGCGGATTTCTCCTTAACTAGAGTTCCCGTAGGACACCTTCCGGCAGATCGTGAACTCTCTCATGACGTCCTTGGGCTATGGACTGCATAATCGCAAAATAGGTATGTGCACTCTTCCGTTGCGCATGTACCTGTGGTTATAACTCATATTGTTTATCCCCTAAATTCCAACACTTGGGAGGCATTTCCATGAATTTCTAAAGCTTTCCCCTTTGGATGAGGGCTTCAATATCTTGCCTTAGGGCGACACAATCATCCATGTCGTGGCCTTTGACACGATGGTAACGAAAATAGTCATTTACCTGCTGCCCCATGAGATATTTTCTTATTGGAGGAGGATCATCAGGATTGAGTTTTTCCATCTCTCGTAACACCACAGAAATGTTACGTGTAAAAGGAGTATATCGTGCAAAGTATGAGTTATGGTCTCATTTTTTATCTCGTCAGGGACCTGTCGAAAATTTCCATCGCGCCTATCCTTTTAATTTTGAGGCCTGAATTAATGCTCCTCTTTTTTGGGTGGAACTACTTGCTTCCCTATATCAGAAATGGGTTTTTCATGTGATATTTCGAGATCAATGTATCGCTTTACTCTGGTGGCGAGAGCGTCGATTTTTCTGACGGGCTTCATCACTATGATATCCTTCAAAGCTTGACTTTGTAGTCTTAGACCCCTCCAGAAAACTCTGATAAGCTCAGCATCAGTGGCATCTTCGTTCAACTGTTACAGCGTCTTATGGTATCTAGTATGGTAACAAGCCAAAGTCTCATGGGACCTTGCTCGATTTTATCCAAGAAGTTCATATTTTTTAGGCGTTGTCGTTTTCCTTTGTGCCCATCTATGAATTTAGCCTTCTGTTCTTCCCATGAGTCTATGGAGTTCTCGGGGAGTCCATAAAACCAAGTATGGTTGGGAAGAGTGCTGCATAATGATCCGTTGTCACCCCATCTTCCTAATAAAGAAGAATGTGAGCATTGATGTGGCGAACTGGATCTCCTTCCCTCGTGTAGTCATCAATATTCCTCGCAAATACCTGGGGCGGCACTCGAGTGTCGAGCAATCTTTTGGAAAATGGGTGGGAGGTGTGATCTCAGATGGTCAACATGTTACTAGATCCTTTTCTCCTTCTCTCCAATATCTCTTCTACTTGACTCAACGTAAACAATGATGGCTCTTTCGCATGAGCGTCAACCATCATCGCCTTTTTCACTTCACCTTGGACTAAATGTTTTGTCCCAGTGGTTTTTATGCTTGTAGCTTCCCTCTTCTAACTGATATGCCTCTGGTGCTGGCTGCTTAGGGACTGGGATGGCCCCAGCCTGATACTGATTCCAGAATGTTGTGAATGTGCCAGCACCTCTGGTGGGATAGCTACGGGAGCTGGCCTTGTTTCCTCCAAGTTAGGAGGTGGCTCGGATTGAGGATGTTGTTCCTCACTAGCAGTGTCATTGTTGTGTGGAGGAGGCTCATGCCTTTCTTCTCCATCACTTTGTTTGGAGTTTGTGAGATACGTCATTGGTACCTCTTCCATAACAGTCGTTACTCCTATCGTCTTTTTCTTCAATGGGGCCATGACTTTTTATCTGTTCCCATATACGGCGCCAGATGTTGGATCAAGAATCACCAGGACCTAGCTTTCGAGAATGGATTTCAGGAAGTTGTCTTAATGAGCTCTCTTAGATATCTATCTCGACCTCACCGGGTACTTAGTTTCCTTTGTGGAGCTTTGTGGCGTTAACCTGAAAAGGGGTGGGGATTTGCCCCTGATTCCACTCCGAAGCTTAAGTCGGTAATGGATTATGAGAATAATAATATGTAAATGTATGAAAATACTTAAGGGTATTTATAGGAAAGTTTTACCGACTTTAAATGGCGGCAACCCTTTGGAAGGGGTTTATTCCTTGGTGGTAAAAGCAGGTGACAAGTAGGTCGCCACCTTATTGTTCCTTAAGAGGAGAGGTTTGATATAGTCGGCATAAGCTTCTTGCCACCTCACCATTCCTTAGAGAGGAAGGCTTCTTCAGAGAGGTGGTGACAAGTAGGTTGCCACCTGGCCCTTTTTCCTTAAGATGAAGGGTCTTTTCATGAGTGCTGAATCGTCGCCTCTTCCCATTCCTTAAGAGGAAGAATTTTGTCGAAATGTGACACCCTTTGCTCATTTGTCTTCTTTGTTATCACCATTCCTTAAAAGGGGTGGGCCGACCTTTCGTCTTTATATTTTTTATTTTGGATCTAAATAGTCGTCGACCTTCACTTCGTGGTTCCGAATTTGATGGTCCCGACTTGCCAATTGTCGACCTTAGATTATCTTGAATCGTAACCCAACACTTATTCGTAAACACCGGCCCCAATATTTATCCTCTACGTCAAGCATTCATCGTTGCAGCGTCACATGACATCTTCCCGTCAGCCACGACCATAAATCCGCCTTCGGTGAGTCAGCCACTACATGTGAATGCCCCCTCACTACTGCTGGTAAGTAATTTTTATTGCCCATAAATTTCATCTCCACTCCAACTACCAGATGAATATGTATGTCATTTTCTTTTATCTATGCCAATCTAATTGAAAATCATGTATTGGTTTGATCACGTTGGTGCTGAATTAGTGCATTGGTCTATTGCATAGTCACGACTGAAAATTGCAATCTTCACAATGTCGACAATGTATTTGTGAAAATGTGCCATAAAAATTATTAAATCACCTTTTTTTAAGTATTTTCTTATGTTATGTTGCACCAATTGGTAGTAGGGGTTAGTATGGACCGGTCCTGGACCAGGACCGGTCCAGTACCGTTTAGGTCCATTAGGAATTGACTTATTTTTTTCGGTCTCAGGACCGCCAGGACCGTTTTAAACGGTCTTGGACTTTAACGGTCTTAGTTCGGTCCAGGACCGATAGGACCGAACAAAGACCGATTTTTTTTATTTTTTTTTTATAAAAATTACTTTTTTTTTAGAAAAATTGTAATTTTTTTTTAATATTAATATATAATTATCTTATTAAGTAAAAAAATTGTATCATTTATTTTTTATAACAAATAAAAAATCAAAAATAATTATATCATATTTAATGACTACTTTGTATTATTAATTTGTATTATTAATTTGTATTATTAAGGACGGTGGATGATTAATTGATCATATTATTATTGTTAAACTGTTAGCTAGCTACAACTAGTATTGCATGCATGACTCTAGCTTCGTAATAAATTACAAAGAGTTCATTACCATAATTTTGAAAGACAAATGCGTCATAATTAGACATTTACGTACTTGTCGATGGTGGCGTATATATATTAATACAACCACAACTTCACAACGATAAAAACATACATAACTACGAACGAACAATATTCAAATTGAAACACACTTATAGTTGAACCCAAAAGAGACATAATCTAAACAAACATCACATAAAGTTTTAAACAAGTTTTCCAAAAACTATAAAACACATCATCATCTTCTTACTCCTTAGCCCGAAAAGAACCATCATCATCTATATAACCTAATATAAAACACATTGCACATTAGAATTAGTTAACCATCAACATTTAAATGTTAATTTAATATTTAAAATAATTACTCACCTGACTATATTAAGTCATCGTCAATACATAACACTGGCAAAGAGTTTTCCAACTCGTTCATCTCATCCGTGGCCTCTAAACATTATTAAATATTAAAATGTTAATATACATCATAAAAATCTAGAATAAATGTAAGTAAGCTATAAAGACCTATTTGTTTACCTTCGTATTCTTCTTCGGTTGGGCGCTTCAATTTCAACCAATCCTGTGTGCAAATTAATGCATCAACCATTCCTGGACTTAAAGAGCTCCGATGCTTGCTTAATACTCGTCCTCCCGTACTAAAAGCACTCTCAGATGCCACGGTAGTTACGGGAATAGCCAACACATCTCTAGCTATCGCCGCAATAATGGGATACCGTGGACTATTCTTCTTCCACCAAGATAAAATCTCAAAATCAGGTCTAGATTCTTCTTCTTCTTCTTCTAAATATTTCTCTAATTCAGTCTTCTCAGAAAAATTAGATGTTTCCTTTCCCATTTTGCGCTTGTACCTCAACTTCAACCAATCATCTTCTCTGCTAGTCATCGCACTTGTACTTCCACCTCTCATACTTGTACTTTGAACACGAGCATTCGGCCTATTTAAGGATCTCTCGTATTGCTCATACAGTGATTGCAATGTTTCATGCAATTCTCTCTTCAACTCGGATGCAAATGCTAAATCACTCTCATAATATTCCTCGATGACATACTCAGCAAAACTCATTTTATGTCGAGGATCAATCACAATGGCTACATACAATAGCACGTTCACCTTTCTCATATCACCCCAGTACTTGTCATGCTTTGTCTTCATTTTCTCAGCCATATAGTTAAACATGGAATTTCTCTAAGATTCTCATTAATCAATTGCAATCTTGCAAAGCTCAAACATGCAATCATTGCTTGTAGAATAGTAAGATCCAGACATATGCACCGTGGCTTCATAAAATACCTTCAAGAAAGGCAACATATCACTAGCTTCCTCCCAATCATTCTCAGTTGGCAGCCCTCTATCACTACTAAGTTCAGCTACATATATAGGATCTCGCTCAAGAAATTCATAAGCTTTTCTATACTTAATGGCTGATTCTAGCTTGAGAAAGGTTGAATTCCATCTTGTTTCAACATCTAAGCATGGGTTACCTGACCAAACCAACCTTTCTTTTTCCACTGCAAGCTTAAACTTTCGCAATCTAGCAGGAGATAGTCTAAAAAACCTAACTGCTAATCAGATTCTCTTAATGCTATCAGACAACTCATGCAATCCATTCTTCACAATTAAGTTCAGGATATGAGCAACGCACCTGACATGGGTATACTTCCCATTCAGGACAGCTGTAGTTTTGAACCTCCTATTCAGATAAGTGATAGCAGTATCGTTAGAGGTTGCATTATCAACAGTCACTGTCAATACCTTATTTATCTTCCAATCCAGCAAACACTTCTCAACAGTTGCTCCAATAACATCTCCGGTATGACCAGAAATTGGACAAAAGTTCAAAATTTTCTTCTGCAACTTCCAATCATCATCAATGTAATGAGCAGTTAAACACATGAAAGACAGATTGGTAATAGACGTCCAAGTATCAGTAGTAAGGCAAACTCTTAGTTTGGATTTATCAAAATACTTTACCAACTTGGCTTTTTCTTCATTAAACAAGTCTATGCAATCACGAGCAGCGGTAAACCGTGAAGGTAATACAACACTCGGGTTCAAGTATTCAACCACTTCTCTAAAGTTATCGCTCTGCGCAAAACGAAACGGTTTTTCCTCATTAATGAGCATCTTTGCAAGCTTTTTTCTAAAAACATCGTTGTCAAATTTACGCTCCTTGACCTCAAGAGAAAACCTCTGCTTATTGGCTTTGCTTTTATTACCCGGAAAATCTCTACATCTCTCAAGATGATTTTTCATCCAACTAGTTCCTGATTTAGATTTAGCAGAGTATATACCATGACAGTAGTTGCATGTAGCCCTCGGAAACTCACCACCAGTGAGTTCTTCAAAGTGTTCCCACAATGGAGAGCGACGCTTCTTGTTCTTGGAACTACTACTTGTGGGTAGTGGAGGTCTTGAAGCTGTTGCAACAGATACAACTTCATCTCCTAAAGCAGCTTCATCTCCTAACATAGGGTCATCTTCTAAAGCATGAGTATCAGATGTTGGAGCACGGATTGATCTTGAATCTGCAACACTCTCACTCTCACGAAGGTCTTCCTTAGAAGACATCTGCAGAAAAATAGGCGAAACAGGGTGCACATGTTAGTCCACAAGAATCCAACAGAGCAAGCAATGTTTACAAGCAATAGTAAAAGTACAAATTAAGCACAAACAGGTAGTGATTGTAAAAAATGGTTTGAAAAAGAAGTAAGCCTTTACTCCTCAAATAATATTAGAACTCTAGTATACTAAGTTTGATAGTATTTGCTGTCCTAATTTCTATCAGTTTCCGTTCTTCCTCATTTTAGAGAGAGAGAGTGTGTTCTTCGATATTCATTCTCCTTTGGAGTTCCACACCAAATCACTCATATATGGAAGAAAAGTGATCAAATTTGAACTCTTGAATCTCTGGTAGCTGAAGGCCACATAATAACTTGAAGCTAAACTAGTAAACTTCAACATCTAGAGCAAAGCAGTGAAAACATTTCAGACTAGAATCCAGAAAAAAATAAAAATTAGCCATGAACATCACAGATCGAAACATGAACATCACAGATCGAAACATGAACACCATAAATGCAATTTGACAGATTATTCATTCACCATATCGTCTTAATGAAGAAGGGGTGAGAGGAACTGTTAAGCAGGCCTTTGAGATGCAAAAAGAGAGAGAGAACAGAGAAGTACGAACCGTAATAGTGGGCTTCAGTGAAATCCGACAGACGCTCTTCAGTGAAACCCCCGGTGCCGGTGGATTGGTGGGTGTTAGCCGTTCGCCTATTCCGAGCTGCGGTGGTCCGAGCGAGCTGCGGTGGTCGCCTGCCGCCTGGTCTTGTTCTGTCGCGTTCTCTCCTCCAGGCTCCCCGCTCCAGCGTCCGACTCTGTCTGTATTTTCTTTGACCTAGAAATTAGAATTACAAATTGAGTTTTTTTTTATTTTAATATATTAAATAATATCGGTTCGGTCCTGGACTCCATGGACCGAAACAGTCCTAGACCGAATTAAGTCCAGGACCGAAAAGGACCGATAAGACAGGTCCACTGGACTCGGTCCTGAAATGGACCGGTCCTTAGCGGTTCGGTCCTGGACCGGTCCCGAACCTGGACCGGTCCTAGTGGACTTTTTGCTCAGTCCTATGGTAGCCAACCACCAAAATGCTTCTACACATATCTGCCTCTACAATATTCTTTCGTATAATTTATTATCTCTTATTTATCTTTGGCTGCAATTGATTTAATTATTTTCTTCAAGTAATTGTCATTTTTCGCAATCTATTTCATTCTCTGCCTCAATATATTGGATTATTCTTAGTAGCCGCTCGACCAACGCACCCCCTTACTCTCCGGAATGGCCATGAGAACTAGATGCTCAACTCTGGCTGTTAACCCGTGATAATGTGAGCCACCATATCCCTTTGCTCTACTCGAGCGCTACTACATCTAGCCCGTCCTGGTAGAGATCTGCCAAGCAGTAACAATGATAAAGGTCTCGGCTTTTAGCTTCGTTTAACATGGTCCTAGGAATAGCTCATAGAGGTAATGTGTGAATTTAATGTCAGAATAATGCTTACTTGAGTTGATTTTAATACATTGTAGACGCTATTATGGTGATAATGCTATTGTAGTGATGAAGTTGTTGTAGTATGCTCGAATCATGTTTTAGAAAGGATAACGTTAGTATGGTATTATGACCTAGATCTGTACAAGTAAAAAAAATGTTCATTGTCATATTTTGTTAAATTTGAGATATAGGCACATATGAGCAGGGGTTGGCCAATGTGAGTCTGATCTTGTTTTATCTTTTTTGAATTTGGACTTTGGCCGGTTCATCATCTATGTCAACATAATAATTTCATTGGTTTAGAGTTCATGAATGCTTAGAATAATCAATTTAAACATGAATTGGTCTAAAAAATTTAGTAGGGTTAAAGTTACTTTTAGTAATGGATGTTTAGTACTGAATTGTTTGACCGGACGTGAATTTTAGTACTGGTTTTAAATACTTTTGGTACCAAATGTTTGAAAAATGTGGATTTTGTTACATCTGTTAGTTGGTCGTTAAATGATATGTGCAAGTCAAGTGACCGACACTAAACTTTTAATTTTGTTCAATATAGTCCCTCAAATATATTCCTAACTTTTATCCAATTGAGGCTAGGTCCCAAATGACCTAGCCAGACTTAGCCTAGGGCTAAGTCCGACCCTGGGTCAGGGTCATCTGGATCCAGCGACCTCGACCCAGGGTCAGACCTAGGCCTAGGCTAAGTCTGGCTAGGTCAATTGGGTTCGATTTTGAAGTTTTAGAACAAAATTAAACAAAATAAAACTTAGGAAAATATTTGAGGGACTAAATTGAACAATATCAAAAGTTTAGAGTCGGTCGCGTGACTTGCACATGTCATTTAACGGCCAAAACTAACAGCCAACTAACGAATGTACCAAAAGCCACATTTTTCAAACATTTGGTACCAAAAGTATACAAAACCAAACATTTAGTACTAAAAGCCACATTCAGTTAAACTTGTGTGTGGAATTACATTTAAGCTTTTTTAGTATTAACTTTTCATGTTAAAATTAAAGGCACACAAGTACTAAGGGGAGCTTTTAGTATGTAGCTTTATAGCTAATGATTCTGAATGTATTTTTTCAAGGTATTTTCTGCCAAATGCTTCATTCTTGAGAATCTCTAGATAATAAGCCTATTGATGCCAATGAAAATTTGTTGTTTCCTTGTTATGTGATATCCCAGGCATGGGTTTTCTGGTTAGCGTCTTCTACAAATAATAACGCGTCTTCCCATTTCAAAGGAATACAAATAAATTGGTAAAAAATTCTAAATTTGGTGCATGAGAGTCAGTTTTTTTACTATTTATTATATACATCATATATGTTGTAGATGTATATGTGCATATTTGTGTAGAGTTTATGTTAACACAAGTAAAGCTTATGTTAGCACATGTGCATACTTGTATAAAGCTTATGTTAACACAAGTTAGTTATGTTAGTTAGCTATTTATAGCAACTCTAATACATCTGTAAGGTTTGATCGAGATAATTGAAAGATAACAGATTATGGTTTCACTTTCACTTTCCCTCTCAATCCAGATCTCGATCCACTGCACATGGTATCAGAGCGAATTGCGCTTCTGTAAATCTTTCCGCCACTGCAAATCAAGTTCGAATTGATTCTTGATTTCGTTTCAATCTGCTACTGCAAATCAAGAATTAGCTGATTCTTGATTTCGTTTTGATTCGATTCCTGGCTTAAGCTGCGTTAAGTTGATTTTGTTGGCTGATTTATTCTTCCTCACTGAGGATTGAGTCTGATTTTTTATTTGATCATCACTTCTGCTTCGTCTTGTTTTTGTCATCACGATCAAATGGAGAATGTTATTGATGTTGTCGACGATCCTTTTTATATTCATCCTGCAGACACCACATGACATCTCTTTATTTCATTCCAGCTGCAAGGTTCATCCAATTACTATGTTTGGAGCACTTCTATAAAAGAAGGCTTACTCGTGAAGAATAAGCTTTGCTTCATTAATAGAACGTGCACTCCCCAATCAGTACTTGTAGCTCAACAAATCAAATGGGACAAGGCAAATGCAATAGTAAAAGCGTGGTTACGTAACGCTGTTGCAAAGGATTTGGTTAGTGGCTTAGTATATAATCCTACGGCAGAGTCGATATGGAACGATCTTCGAGAGATGTTTGGTAAGGTGGACGGGACACAAATGTTTCAGTTGACAAGGGAGATATATCATACGACTCAAGGTACACTCTCAATTACTGAGTTCTTTGCCAAAATGAATCAGTTTTGGGATGAATTGGCTGCGATTGATGATATGGTGCTAGAATGTGCAACTGATATAGCGTTAGTCAATGCCAACAAAGAGAAGCAAAAACTTATGGCATTTTTACTTGGATTAAATGAGACTTACGCTAACATCCGCAGCAATTTGCTCATGAGACAGCCTTTACCAAGTTTGAGTGTGGCATTTTCTATTCTTTTGCAAGAAGAAAGCCAACGATCTATATCTGGTTCTTTTGGTAATAATTTGATTGATAACAGCACGACTCTCTATTCAACGAAGAATAATTCTCGTCCAAGTCCAGCTGGAGGTTATTCTGCTCGTTCAAGCAATTATAATGGTTCAGTGAATTCTTTCAAAGGAATAATAGACAAGTCAGGGTGGTTGTGTTCATTCTGTGGAAAAAGAGGTCATAAGATAGATACATGTTGGGCAAAGAATGGAGTGCCTGAAAACATGAAGAGGAAGTGGGCTGAAACTAATGGAGTTTTTGAGGATGAGGGAAATCCAATTTCTGATGAGGGTAATTCCATTGAGCATGTTGTTGCTGGGATAAAAGAATTGTTCATAGCACGGCTGATAAGAGAATTCTTCATACTGGTGTTGAGAGAAGAATTTCACATGTTGCAGCTGAGAATGTAATAAGTTCAGACTCTTTACAGTACACGGATGATCAGTTTGATGTTCAGGTCAACATGGCAGGTAACTCACCTACTGATATTGTTACTTGGATTATAGATTCAGGAGCAACACATCACATTACCTATCAGAAACATTGGCTTCATAGTGTGAGAGTCAATAATAGCAGTTTTCAGTTTATTCACCTACCTAATGGTCACAAATGTAAAGTGACTCATCTAGGTTCTTGTCATATTACCTCTCATCATTGTTTGACTGATGTTTTACTGGTGCCTGACTTCAAATTCAATCTCATCTCTGTCTCCAAGTTACCACAACAGCTAAATTGCAGAGTTATATTCACATCTGATAATGTTTCTCTTCAGAACCTCTCAAGTGGGGTGATTATGAAGATTGGTGAGAAAATGAAAGAGTTGTATGTTCTAAGGGCTTCTCAGTCAAGTCAGTCAAGTTTAGTTACTGTTGTTGTTGTTAAGGCATTGAATAAAGATGATGTTTGGCTTTGGCATCAACGTTTAGGACATGTTTCTAATTCTCAAATAAGACAAGTTCATGGTTTATCCTTGAGTCATTCAACTGATTGTATTAAACTTTGTACGATCTGCTCTTTGGCTAAGTAAACTCGTATTACCTTTCCAATCAGTGTCTCTCATGCAGCTGATCCATTTGATTTAATTCATTTGGACTTATGGGGACCTTACAGGGTTTACACTATAAATGGATATCAGTATTTTTTGACAATTATGGATGATTATTCCAGAACTACGTGGGTTTTCTTATTGAGAAACAAAAGTGAAGCTGCTCTTCATATAAGGAATTTTCTGGCAATGGCTAAGAATCAATTCGGGAGATCTGTTAAAGTCATTAGAAGTGATAATGGATGTGAATTTGTAAATTCTTTATGCAAATCACTCTTTCAACAGCTTGGCATTGAACAACAAACAAGATGTACATACTCTCCTCAGCAGAATGGTCGAGTAGAACGCAAGCATCGTCATTTGCTAAATGTTGCACGGGCTATCAGATTTCAAGCCTCTATTCCAGTCAAGTACTGGGGTTATTGTGTTCTAGCAGCATGTTATCTGATCAATATTCTTCCATCTTCTGTTCTTCTTGATAATAAGTCTCCTTTTGAAGTTCTTCACAATAAGAAGCTAGATCTAAAGCACCTAAGAGTTATGGGGTGTCTGTGCTTTGCCACAAGGATAAACAACAGTGACAAGTTCAGCTCCAGGTCAGATCCTGCTGTTCTAATGGGGTATTCTTTAACCAAAAAAGGTTACCTTGTTATGAAGTTGTCAGATTCAGTTTTCCATGTCAGTAGAGATGTGGTTTTTCAAGAGGATAAGTTTTCTTTTTCGATGACACAAGAAGAATTGAAGAAGATGATTCCTTCAATACAAATTGATGATATTTCAGGTATCTCAGATAGTCAAGTGAATACTCCAACAAATCCAATTTTACTAGATGAAGTGCAACCAAATCAGCTTCCTGCAGGGCAACCAAATCAAGTATCTGCAGTGAATCCAAGAAGGAGCTCAAGACAAACACAACAACCTTCTCATTTGAGGGACTTTATTGTTCCATTCATTCCTGGTTCTAGAGCTACCACTAATGATGCGTATGGTATGGAGAAATTTGTATCTTATGCTCATCTTTCATCGAGATTTCAGTGTTATTTGGCTTCTTCTGATAATGTAAAAGAACCTTCAACATATAAGCAGGCAGCAAAAGATCAAAAATGGGTGGAGGCAATGCAATCTGAGATTCAAGCTTTACAAGATAATGATACATGGACCATAGTTGACTTGCCACCTAACAAGACAGCCATAGGATGCAAATGGATTTTTAGGATTAAGTACAACTCAGATGGGTCTATTGAAAGATATAAGGCAAGGTTGGTAGCAAAGGGCTTTACTCAAGTTGAAGGCACTGATTACACAGAGACTTTCTCACCTGCGGTTAAAATGGTTACTGTGAGAATTCTCTTATCCATTGCAGCAGCTAAATCATGGAATCTAATACACATGGATGTTAATAATGCTTTTCTGTAAGGGGACTTACTTGAGGAAGTTTATATGGAGATTCCACAAGGCTTTGAAGCTGTCAAGTCAGAGTTAGAAGAAGCTAAGCGTGTATGCAGGTTACGGCAATCATTGTATGGGCGCCTCAAGACAATGGAATATGAAGTTGACACAAACATTGGTGGACAATGGATACATTCAAAGCCATTCTGATTACTCCTTATTCAGTAAGACTCAAGGAACTGATAAGGTTTTCCTGCTAATTTACGTTGATGATCTCTTGATAACTGGATCTTGTCCTAGGATGGTTGCTCAACTGAAATCTATGTTGCAGTTTCATTTCAAGTTGAAAGATTTGGGCAATCTCAGATATTTTTAGGACTGGAAATTGCACGATCATCTGAGGGGTTGGTTATTAATCAACGTAACTTTGCAATGGAGTTAATCACTGATGCAGGGTTGGGAGCTGCCAAGCCAATAGAGACTCCAATGGAGTTCAACTTGAAGCTCACCACTTCAGACTATGATCAAGAAGTTCATTCACAATCTGAAGATCCCTTGTTAGAAAATGCAGGCCTTTATAGAAGATTGGTTGGCAAGCTACTATACTTAACCATGACTCGCCCTGACATAGCCTTTTCAGTTCAGAGACTCGGTCAGTTTGTTGACAAGCCAAAGAAGTCTCACTATACTGCAGCAATCCGTGTGATCAGATATATAAAACAGAGTCCTGGACAAGGTTTGATGTTTCCAACTCGAAATGATCTTCAACTCTCTTTATACTGTGATTCAGATTGGGCTTCGTGTCCATACAGTAGGAAGTCACTGAGTACATACTGCGTGAGATTTGGGAATGCCACAGTGGGATGGAAAGTGAAAAAGCAGGCCACGATTTCTTTATCAAGTGCTGAAGCTGAATACAGGAGTCTTCGTGTTGCTGTTGCAGAAGCTCTTTGGGTAAGTAGGGTACTAAAGGAGCTTGGATTTCAATTCAAACACCAGTGCCAATTTATACTGACAGTGAATCAGCGATCAAAATGGCAAAGAATCCAGTCTTCCACGAAAGAACGAAGCATATTGAACTGGATTGTCATTTTACTAGACATCACTTACAAGCTGGAGCTATTAAAGTTGTTTACATAGCTTCAAAGGATCAGCTAGCTGATTTACTAACAAAGGCACTGCCGAGCCAGCAGCATAAAGTTCTGCTACAATATTATGGAATCAAGGATGTTTTCAGGGAACAAAAAGAAGAAGAAGAAGAAAGGGATGAGGGAATGTAGATGTATATGTGCATACTTGTGTAGAGTTTATGTTAACACAAGTAAAACTTATGGTAGCACATGTGCATACTTATGTAAAGCTTATGTTAACACAAGTTAGTTATGTTAGTTAGCTATATATAGCAACTTTAATACATCTGTAAGGTTTGATCGAGATAATTCAAAGATAACAAATTCTGGTTTCACTTTCACTTTCCCTCTCAATCCAGATCTCGATCCACTGCACATATGTGTTATATACTTGTTCTTGTTATGAAGCTAAAAGTAATTAACCTTTCTCAGGTCTGACTCGATTTTATTGGCTTTGCAGTCATTGTAAGATTTCGTGACTTTGTTTTAATTGCTTATTTATTTCATCTAAAAATTATATATGAAGTGTCATTGATCGGACAATGGGTTATGATAGTATTCTTCTGATGTTGCGAAGAAAGCAAGCAAGTACTTAAGGTACTAAAAACACATAACTCTTTTTTGATTAAATATAAATCTTGTTAGTATGATTGGTCATATTGCTCAACTTCATCATTGATTTGAAAGGTAATCTACAATTACCATCCGCCGGGCCGGCACAAGTGTAAGCACAAGTGTAAGACCACTAAAGCTAGGGTTTTAGGCCCTAAATAAGTAAGACCCCATGTATATTATTAGGGAAAACAATATAAATGGTCCTCGAACTTTACTCATTTTTCTATTTCTGTCCTTGAACTTTATTTTTTTCTATTGATGTACTTGAACTCGTCAAATCTATTCTGTTATAGTCCTGTCGTTAAATTTTACTGTTAATTGTGGGTGATTAGACGCTGATTAAGCAAAAAATATTGATGTGGACAAGCTAACATGACATATTTAGGTTCACATCATATTTTTTTTAATATATATCAATAACTAAAAAATAAATAAATGAATAAATAAATAAAGAAAAAATAAAAGAAAATTAAAAAAAACATGAAAATGAAAGGCACTAAACATGATGTGGCCAAAACTATGACACGCCAACTTGTCCATGTCAATATTTTTTGCTTAATCAGCATCTAATCACCCAAAATTAACAGTAAAATTTTAACACGGGACTAAAAGAGAATGAATTTGACGAGTTCAAGTACATCAATAGAAAAAAATAAAGTTCAAGGACAGAAATAGAAAAATGAGTAAAGTTCGAGGATCATTTATGTTGTTTTCCCATATTATTATATAGCTAAGTTTACTTAAACATGTGTTAAAAAATATTCAGTTCATAAAAAAAATGACTTTTCATTATTTTTTATGCTTGATCAAGTTCTCTCTTTTCAAATTTTAATCGATAGACTCTTTTAAAAAAAAAACATATATATTAGAAAAAAAAAATGAAGGCCCCGAATTTTATTTTAATTTTTGGTCTCGGTCTCTCTTGGGCCGGCCCTGACCATCCCTGGTGCATGGTATGTTCATTTGCGATACATACCAATGTCCTAGCAACGTCTTTAAAAAATGCTAAGGTGAATAAAACCAGCGACTGCTTTTCAGAGAATGCTCTCTTATAAACAAAGCTAAATTTTCTAGCTTCACACTGGCAAAAGTAAATCCTTTATCAACAGTAGTAGTTATATAATAACAACAGTTAACAGTTATTTTGGTTCATGATGTTTGACAACTTTTGGGTTTTGATCAATGATGTTTTTTTTAACTTAGTTTTGGTACCATATGTTTGTAGATTTTTTTCTAGTTTTGGTCTAACCGTTACATTCCGTCCATTTTTTGACATGTTCAAGTCACGTGATCCACTCTAAACTTTAAATTTAGTCCCTCTAATACTTTCTTAACCTTTTTTTTGTTCAATTTAGTCCCGAAGTTTCAAAATCGACCCCAATTGGACAATAGGTCCAATTGAATTTTTGAAACTCCGGGACTAAATTGAAAAAAAAAAGCTAGGAAAGTATTAGAGGGACTAAATTGAACAAAATTGAAAATTTAGGGTGGATCACGTGACTTGTACATGTCATAAAATGGACGGAATGTAACGGTCGGACCAAAACTAGAAAAAATCTGCAAACATATGGTACCAAAACTAGAAAAAAAAAAAACATCATGGACCAAAACCCAAAAATGGTCAAACATCATAGACCAAAAGACCTATTAACCCTAATAAGAAAAGGTCGCGGTTGTTCATTTTCATAAATTAATTAATAGTTTTGCATCACAACTTCTCATTTATATTGGTTTAACATCAATTATAACATTCTACTACCATTTTTACCCTCTCAATTTTTTTTTTCCTAATTCGTCTTTAAGAATTTTTCTGAATCGAAATATATAACAGTTGTGTGTCAACACATGCGCCGACCACTAATTTTGTTTAAAAGTTTTTCAGAGCTGCTATTTTTATTATTAGTTTTCACAATCGTGTTATTTAGAGAAATTTTCCAACTCTAAAAGTTGAAATCCTTTGGCTACCTAAAACACGATTTGACAAATTAGTTAATGAAATTTTATTTATTTGTTTTTAAGTATTTGTGAAAATACGATTTAACAAATTAATACTTACGAATTTTGGCTACTACCTTTAAGTATCTCATTTTTATTTTATAGTCGCAATCTAATAACTTTCTTGTTTTTATTATTAAAATTAACTTTTGTCATTAGTAAGTACTTGACTGCAACAGTAAACATAAATAATAAACATAAAACCTCAAATTTTTTTTTTTTTATATTAAACCATGTTTTCTCATGTACCTAAAAATAAAAAATATTTTCTTGAATACTAATTCGTCAAACAGTAGTGTTTTAAGTACTTGAAAGATTTCAATGCCCAGGATAAACAAACGTTCGCTATAAGTCAAAAAGGAATAGATTAGAAAACTAGCAGGAGAGGTTGGTGGTGCTGGAACTCATGATGTCTAAGGAACGCCATGATTAACTTTCATTCATATCATAGTGGTACCATACCAATACCAACCAAAATGAGAAAAGGAAGCAGCTCTCAAGGACCACAATCATCATCCATAAATCAAATGGAAATTTCATGTGATACAACTCCTATCCAGGAGGAATTGCACGATTGTTCCTTTCAGAAAGAGGAATGGCCCCACCTCCACTTTCATCCAAACAAATAAACAAAACTGCATACACCAACAAGAATTAGTGCGAGATGTGGATCATATATATACACAAGTCCTGAAATAATAATGGGTTTCATTATCATCCAAGTAGTACCTAATCTTTTAAAGGAAGCTTCTCCCAACTAACAGATTAAGGATGAAAGCCACAACCAGGCACTCAATATCGGGAATATGACAATTGCGGATGCCTGAAATCAATGTCCCGTAATATCATATACTTCCAAACGACATTAAATATTGATGAGGCGAGGCAAAAGCTTAGAGGAAATATGTACCACAAAGAATATCAACTCATTACTGTTGGCTAGACCGGCAGTCACTTCATTCCCTTGCATCTCTTTCCTGATCAAACCTTGCAGCTGCAGATAGATGATATATCAACATGAATATACCCGTCCCAGTCAAGACATGCACTAAAAAGCAGATGTATAATTTGCTAACACCTGCTGCTGATAAGCTACATAATTCCATATGATACTACAGCAGGTATTTCACTCCGCTAATATTTACTTGAAATACCCATAGTTGAACAGCCGAATTTAAAACATAATACCCTAAAAACAAGCTTCCCACTTTATTTGGGTAAGTGATGATTGCTCTTATAATAACAGACTAGAGTAGAGGATGCCAAGATGCATATCACTATTTCATAAACATTGAATCCTTAATGAATATACTTGAAGGTTACATAATACACGAATTACTTCCATAGATTGACAACACATATCTGGACGGACCAGACCTTAACAATAATGAGGAAACAGACAAATGCAGGAGCCTTTACCCTCCTCCACCTTCAGCTGGACAATCATGCAAGAGAGAGCTGAGTAGCTGATAACTTTTACACTGAAGTTTCGATCATAATGATAACTGACATGAATGTAATGTACAATCACTGGACTGGACTTTTCAGGAGAGAATGTTGACAGAAGCGCACTGAATCTTTCAATGCTCGCGCTTCTCGTTTTATCACCAGTGTAATGCAATGTCTCAAGGTTTATACATATTATATGATCATATACTGTAATATCAGAAGGAATTGCATTGCAGTGCAGTGCAGTGCATCATGCTTAAGGAATTTTGGAAAAGACCATTAGAAGTTCCTCATCAAAGAGCAATCAGTATAGTTCGGCAAAAAATTGATTTCAAACTCTATGACAAAAGTAGCACTGTCCATTTTTTTCTAGAAAGCTAGTATTTCAATCCATTGAGGATTCTTCTATAGTATCTTAAATAACTCGGATAAGAGACTTTGCACATACCTGATGATGGTACTTCTTCAAAGCTTCAAATGCCTTTCTAGATTGGCCGAAAGCATTGGATGTGCAGGAAGTAGACTGCTTTTTGCTGGATATGTATTGGCTGAACATATCACGCATCTAATGGACCTCATTGACAAAGATATAAATTACTATGGCCAGACAGACAAAACACACCAAGTTCTATAAAGTTTTCTTCTTCATATGTCACAACGAAACTATTAAGGAAGACAAGAAGAAAACATGAAATATTCTCAGACACAAAAACTAACTTGTTTTCATAACATACTAGAAATAAATTCTCAGTATAAGGTTAAGATTACCTTTGAGAATGTGCATTTTGAAGATCCCAATCGCTTTTGCGCATCCAAAGTACGCTTCTTAATCATGTAAATTGCATTAACAAGAATAGATTAGTATAATAACAGGGCAGAATACAGGAAGAGACACTTTTACATACTTCAGTCATTTGGACTGCTTGCTCTAGTTGCTGAATTTGAATCCACTGTTCTGAAACAATGTCTGCCAGCTGAAAGGTAAAAAAAATAGAATATCAGAGAACTCCAGTCCAGTTACATATAAGACAACTTACTAGTGTAAAGGCAAGGCACCTATCAAATGAAAGATGTTGTTGAGAAGATAGTCTGTTAAAAAGGACATCTGTCAGCAAAACCATTTCATAGAGGTACATAACATGGTCAGGTTTAGCGGAACAGAACTACTTGTTTCCAGAAGGAAATACTTATGTTGTAATGTTAAATGGCTGATGATGTCACTGATATGGAAATATTCACTGGCACAACAGTAAAGTAGCAAAAGCTACTAAAGAAAAAGTCTATGACGACCCAACTTCTTCTCTTACTCCCATATGAACTTCACCTTTGAAGTTTGAACATCAATCTAATCAGAGAAAGAGGGAGAGATGAAATAGGGAAAAGTATGTAAAACACGCAACATGTTTGAAAAAGATGGTTTTATGGATCAATATGTTTTAAAATGTACAATATGTTTGGAAGCGATGGTTTTATGGATCAATAAGTTTTAAAATGTGCAACAAGCTTACAAAAATGGTAAAATGACATACCTTCCACTTTTTGTCAATAGTCTCGTTAAGTGGACATATGCAAATCACGTTTTTTTATTTAAAAATTAATAATTATCATTATGTACATCCACCCATTAATAATTATTGCTATGTATAAATTATTTTTTTTTAATTATTATTATTATTTTCTAAAAAAACGCGGCCTCATGTGTCTACTTAACGAGACAATTGACAACAAGCGGACGGAATGACATTATACCATATTTTGTAAACATATTTTACATTTTAAAACATATTTGTCCATAAAGCCATCTTTTTCAAACATGTTGTACATTTTAAAACATATTGGTACATAAAATCATCTTTTTCAAACATGTTGCATGTATTACATACTTTTCCCGATGAAATATGACCTGCTCAACGCTCCTTGTAATGACCTCCAGCTTGTGTTTGGTCTGCTTTTCTTTAGATTCCAAGACATGAATGTCAAAGTTGTTTTTTCTCAAAGAAGCCCAAAGAAGTCGTACCTATGCAATTGTGGAAACCCAATAACAGTTCTCTAGTTAACTAAACCCAAAAAATCGGACAGAAATTAAAAGAGAAGGTGGTAGTTCAACAACAGGGAAAGAACCTCTTCCTCAAGGGCATTAAGCTTTTTATATATATGTGATGAGTCCTCCTGCAAATAAGAATATCTCGGTTGTTATAGATTGAAAAGGCCTACTGAGTTAATTTGTGATCATGAATCATGAAGATGGCACTTCAATGTATAAATACTGTATCACAAGTTTACTAATCTCACAAAATCAATATAACATATCTCATGGAAAAAGAAAATGAAAATATGTTGGAAACACGGCACAATCTGCTTTCTGACTGATTTCTTTTCTTTTTCATGAATATATTGTATATTATGGGGAATATTTGACACAACTCAAGAATGCTAAGAAACACACCTTGACATTGAAAAGAGTGGACTCCAGACCATGAATCTTTAGGGATAGCTCTTCTATAAGCTTCTCATGCTCTTCGAGATAAAAACTTTTAGCATGAAGATTTTGGATGCTCTCCTCAAGGATGGATTCTGTTAAATTATAATCCAGTGATTTCATTTCAACATCAACGTGAGTAACGTAACATAAGAAACCAGATTTGCACTTTCGAAAGTTTAAGCAATCGAAAGCTGATAGAACCTTCCTATAAAGGAAATGCAAATTGTACATTACAAGATCCACACTCTACCTAGTCAGAGGAAAAATACTATGATCATGCAGAGTTTGAAGCACACCTACAAGGGGGGAATGGGGAAATAAAAGGAAAGAAAGGAAATTGAAGTTAATTGGACTTGGATGTCCATTTAAGGAAATATGCAGATACTGCACATGCCTGAGACAGCAAAACCTTTTACCTCTGAGAGCTAGCATCTACAGTATGAACAGTCTCAGGGCTACACAAAAACAAATTTCGAACTAGAATGCTAAAAGATGCTGAAAGAGAGTTGCCAGCAGAAAGGGCCGATGCAAATTGTGGTCTTAATCAAAGAAGAAAATAGTATACCATGCAGAATTAAATGAAATGATCAGAAGTAGCAATCTATAAGTTAATAGTGACAATCTAAATCAAATGAAAGAAAATGCAATCAGCAATTATTCATAGCATCTCCAATCATACATATCGAAATCCATATAGGTGCCCTCAAAATTAGAAGAATGTATTTGACAAACAACATTTTGAATGTTATTTCTTATAGATGTCATTAATCATGTCATAAATGACGTCATACAAAGTATGAAACTATGAAAGAATTTGGAATAGTCGAGACCAGGATGATTGGTTTATCTCAGTGAAGACAATAGCTATGCAGGCAAGAAGAAGGGAAAATAGGATAAGGGTGGGAAATGGTGGGTAGTGAGCTATATTGCGTCCCCAGACGATACTCCTGGAAAGCTAAGGATCATAACTACCGAAGGGGCGGCATTCTTAGTTGCGCCTCTGGTGCACCAATCAAGATATGCACTTCCATACACCACTAACATCCTAATCCTATGCACTTTACACAATAGCACTGCATCCTACCATGGATCACTTAAATTGACTATTTCGAACTAAGAATGCTACCGCTGCGCAATATTGGCGTAACTGCTTTAGATAATTCGTGTAACTTAGTAGAATCAAATATACTCTCCTTAATGCAATTGAAGAGCTAGGATGAAGCCGGATCAGAGCTTGATTGGATGAAAAGAGAAAGATTTACCTAGCCTAGCCACGGACAGCTTCAGATCCTGCAGCTCGCAAATCAATTCGCTGTCGCCGACCCTGTCCGAAGACTGAGTTGTACAAGTTGATTGAGGCAGCAGAGCTGCGGATTGCAGAAGGAAAAGACATGATAAAATGGCGGGAAGCAGAAGCACATAAACCGCCATTTTCGGCCTCAACCTTCCACTCCGGGGGCTCAGAGAAAGCTGTAGCGGAGAACCGCCGTTCTTGTCTTCTTGTCCGTCGGAAGAGTGGAAGAATACGGCGGCCAGTCCATTAAGAGAATTGGGTTTCCTGGCCCATTAGAAATTTGTTGAATTGTTGTTCTGATTTACCTTATTTGAATAGTTATGTAGCAATGTTTTAACCATGTGATATATATATATTTTCGCGAAGTATCCTTCCTGGAAGCAGTATGCCAGTATCTATATTACGATTATTTTATATTTAAAATATTTCTACTTGCATCGTGTTAATTTGTATAAAATAAAATATATGTTTTCATTTGTGAGCTCCAGCGTATTAGTTGATGAATAGTTAGTTAGTTAACTAGATACTCCTAATCTCGCTTACCACGTGAGATTATAAAAAATTGAAGTAAAAAAATGAAGTTTAGGGAAAAAAAAAATTTTGGCCAAATTACAAAAGAAAAATGAGTTTGGTATAAAAGTAACATGGGGCAAAAAAAAAAGTATAAAAGACCATGACTTCAAATTGGAATTGAGAAATAAAAGTGATTTAAATATTATAATAGAAATAGCATAGAAAAAATATAAATATTTTAATTATTAACCTAAAATCAATGAAAATATATTATAAAAAAAATTATGTTAATTTATTTTAATGAAAAATATATTTAATTCAAATATACTCTCCTTATAGCTTATTTATTTTAAGCTATATGTTATAGTTTCTAATAATATATAATAACATTGAAAAATCAAACTATTTTAACAATTATACTAAAAAAAAAGTTAAAATATATTATGAACGAAAGTAATTTTCGATTAAAAAAATCGCTGCAAAATTTATGTTTAACAGCACTAAAATAAATAAATATAATTAAAAAAAAAAAAAACTATTGTGTCGCAACTGGCATCAAGCCTAAGGGTCATTGTTTGGACCCTTGATGAAAGACACAAATTTGAAAATGAGCCGATTAAAACGAACTACAGTAATCTTACATTGCTTTAATGACAACAGTAAGAATTTTTCAATTTGAATCAATTGGACTAATAACTTTCATTCAAATGGAGAATCAACATATAGATATTGAATATGTGAAAACATGATATATATATATATTGTTAGATATACGCCCAAGCTATCACTAATTGGACCCGATAAATGGGCCATAATCGAATATAATTCTAAACTTAGAACACGGACACCCGATGCCCATCGTGTAGGCACGGAAATTACCCCGAATGACGAAATCCACCCGGGAAGACCCCGAGTGGAAAGCCCACCCGGGGGGAACTTGGGGGTACCCCTCCGGGTACCCGCATCCGTCCGGACGAGCCCCCCTCGTCCGGACCCTCACCCCCGGGCGATATTTCGCCCGGGACTTGCCTTTAGAGGCCACATACCGATACTTAGCTATGGTAAACTTACCTACGGTCGAACCGGGGTCAAAGACACCTTATTTACGGTCAAGGCCAACTCATATTACGAAACTGCCACAACCGGACCAGGGAACCACTGGAACCGGGGGGGGGGGGGGGGGTCCAATAGAAACTCTATAAATAGAGAAATCATCCCCTCATTTGAAGGTAATCAATCTCTCTCTAAGCTCACCCTCTCTCTAGAAGCACTCACTGACGTAAGATTCGGAGTGGGCTTACCGGGACCCCCGGTGCCCTTTGCAGGTAAACGAGGAAAGAAGAAGGGAATCCGAGAAGAAAAGAGCCCAAGAAGTGGAAATACGGGAATAAGAAGCCCAATAAGGAGAAGATCGAGAAGGAGAAGCCCACAAAGAAGACTCGTGTGCAAACACTGGCGCCGTCTGCGGATTCGAGCAAAAAGCACGTAACCTACTACTTGTGCTCGATGGAAATAAATAAAGGGGTCCAAAAGAACAAGGGGGCGGCATAGTAAGGTACCTACCGTAGGTCTCCAGGAGCCTAGCATCCGGGGGCAACAACCAAAGGATCCTAAGCAACCGTCGTCCAATGGAGAACAACACTCCTTGGATAATACTCCATCAAGCTCCAAGACACCACGGTCGGTAGTCAATCAACAACTACCTCCCTCGCCCCTAATAAAGGACAAGCCCCTAGTGGGGGCAACAATCAAATACCCAAGAACAGGCCAGAAGGCCAAAGAAGTGGCTACAACAAAAATGCACATATGGCAGCTCTTCCAGAGTATACCAATAAGGGGAAAGATGGGGAAGGAGCAGAACAACAACCTCTCCATAAGGATGAGCACCATCCTCGCATCCCTTCATGAATGTACCTAGAGTAGCTCTCCCGGAGCACATCCATAAGAAGCAACAGGAAGGGGGCACTGAACAACAGCTACTCTGTGAAGGATATGGCAACACTAAGGAGGGAGAGATGAATAATAACTCCATCCCCAGAAGAATATGGCATTATTAAGAGCAACCACATACACTGGGGGGAAGCACCGTCAATGATAGCATGGATGGCGCATGCATACACATCCCCCCACTATGAGCAAAATGATAACCTTACAAGGAGGGCCACTACAACCAGCAGGGCCTGTCACGCTTACTTTGAGAGAATGCCATCCAAGGGGTTCTAATATGATATGCCTTTCAATGGGAACCATATGAAATGCCATCATATAGAATCTCATCCTCCAATATACCTATGTACATCAGTTACACCCACCAGACGCACGCCAGCCCAAGGGACGGTACAACACGCGGCATAAGCAGGGAATACCACTCCAACCCAGCTTGCAAGGCAAACACCTCCCTCTCCTCCTACTCACCACAATTCTCATCTTTGAGCCAAAAGTCACTTCCACACCCAATGAGAGGTAGCATTAAATAAGGGGGCAACACCAAACCTATGCCTATCGCAAGGATAGCGGACTCGCAAAACCAACTTCCTACACATGAAGAGTAATCATATCAACCAAGATGTTAGGGATATCATCACTCCCACATCTTCCCTATATTAAATAGACATATCAAAGAGCCCTCTGGAATGTCAGTCTATCTCTCCGGATGGAAGAACAAGTATTATTGGGGAACAAATATTGGGAATAACGCAACTACCACTCCATGTGGAGGAGAAGAGGAATATCAAGGCTTAGAACAACCCCTGCAATGGGTGCACACCTTCACCAATGGAGTAACACTTAGGTTGTGATGAAGGTCACTCTCATCATCCCGTTTGAAAAAGGGTGGGGGCACCACAAACATTTATTCAAGAAGGAAAAAAGGAACTTAATACTACCAAAATGGTTAGTGCACGTCTGCTTAATTTCCAGAGATGCAGGAGAAGCGCATTATACTTGACAAACAAGACTGATGGTGTCGTCATTGAAGTAAAACACCCTACTTGATAAACAAGTAGCGGTGTCACTACATGCAAGAACGACTCAAGAAAAATTCAGCGCTAAACAATGTCAAGCGGCAAAATGATGAGACACTCTGAACCAAAATCACCACTGTCGTGAACCAAAATTGCTAAAAGTCATCACTGGGGGGCAGCGACAGGTCTACAGTCAATCATTTAATGGCCATGCCCAGGAAAAGTAAAACCACCCCCTAAAGGACACCATCAAGCATATTACACCTAAAAGTGCGTGGGAACCAACATTCTACACCTAAGGGTGGGAACAGCACATGGTTGGGGGCACCACGCCAAACCAACACCCACAAAGAGTCAAGGGAAGAAACAGTAACGAAGATCAAAATTGAATCCTTCCCCCACCCCAACCCTCCACGTCAATTCTGGAAGATGCATATAAGAAAGGCATGCTCAAAGAGCACAAAAGAGTAAGGAGACCGAGCAACTTGGGGTCACCAAATGAACAAGTGCTCGACACCCAACCGAGAAGCATGAGGATAAGCCTTAACAGGCTAAACAATAACAAACGGTGCAACTACCAAGCAGCTAGGGGGGCACCATGTGATCTAGTGCTTGATAGTCCACCCAGAAATAGAAGGCCACGAGAATACGTGGCACAACTCCTTCCAATGGAAACCACAAAGGAAGGATACAACATAAACCCACTACAAGGACTCGCTCCTGTGTTGGAGGCAATAGTGATCGCCCTCATAAGGCGACATCCACAAATTATACCAACTGGAAGACGCGGAAGGGAAAATATCAACTAACACTTTCAATGGAGAACATTCGAAGAAGTTTTACACCCGAAGGGAAAAGGTAATATCCACTTCCATTATATAATTTATTATTACCAAGAGGAGATCTACGGACTCCACTTAGACGTTCCTTTCTGTAAGAAATGACAATTTCACTAAATGAATCAAATGATTTTCAGGGCACAAGGGAAAGAAGAAAGGCACCATCACTCACAAAAGAGGAGGCGCCATCTACAACACATTCAAAATTTGCAAGTAACGTCTTGTACCAACGCCAAATCTTGAAACTCCAAGCGACGGAAAAAAGCATTTGCAAGTAGCAACTTGCCAAAACGCTATCTCGAGGCATTGAGTAAGCGGAATAAAACGTACCAAACCAAGCAAGTAACGTCTTGCCATAACGTCACATCTTGGAACTCCAAGCGACGTAAAACGCGCTAACTTTAGTAATTTGGATTGTGAGTCGCGTCTCGCCACAACGCTACCACAAGGCATTGGGTAAGCGGAATAAAATATACCAAATTAAGAAAGTAACGTCTTGCCTCAAACGCCACCTTGATTCATCAAGTGGATGGTAAAGTGCATATTGCGAATCGCGTCTCGCCCCAACTCTATCTCAAGGCATTGAGTAAGCGGAATAAAACGTACCAAATCATGAAAGTAACGTCTTGCCTTAACACTACCACAAGGCATCAGATAAGTGGTTAAAACGCGCCAAACTAACAAGTAGAGTCTTGTTCACAACGATATCCCGAGGCATCGGATATTCGGTCACAAACATGTCAACACAACGCAAGTAGCTCTTGCCAACAACACTATGCCGAGGCATCGACTAGTCGACGAACGTCATGTACCACTTACGATGAACAACAAGGGGAAGATCCAAAAGGACAACTCTGAAATATGATAAGGGGAAGATCCACAGGACAACCCTTACACATGGAAAGAGGAATATCTATAAGGACAACCCTTCAACCGAAAAGGGACGTAAGACCCACAGGGCCACCCTTACAACCGAAAGGGGAAGATCCAAAAAGACAACTCTAATATGATAGGGGGAAGATCCACAGGACAACCCCTAGATATAAAAAAGAGGAAGATCTTTAAGGAAAACCCTTCAACCGAAAATGGACGTAAGACCCACAGGGCCATCCTTACAACTGAAAGGGGAAGATCCAAAAAGACAACTCTAATATGTAAGGGGGAAGATCCACAGGACAACCTCTACATATAAAAAAGAGGAAGATCTATAAGAACAACCCTCCAACCGAAAAGGGACGTAAGACCCACAGGGCCACCCTTAAAACCGAAAGGGGAAGATCCAAAAAGACAACTCTAATATGATAGGGGGAAGATCCACAGGACAACCCCTACATATAAAAAAGAGGAAGATCTATAAGGACAACCCTCCAACCGAAAAGGGACGTAAGATCCACTGGGCCACCCTTACAACCGATAGGGGAAGATCCAAAAAGACAACTCTAATATGACATGAGGAAGATCCACGGGAAAATCCCTACATATAAAAAAGATGAAGATCTATAAGGACAACTCTCCTACCGAAAATGGACGTAAGACCCACAGGGCCACCCTTACAACCGAAAAGGGAAAATCTACAAGGATAACCCTTACAACCGAAAATGGACATAAGACCCATAGGTCCACCCTTCCAACATGATATGAGAAGTAAGTCCCCCAATCAAAGGGCAACTCATCCAACAAAGATACCGGAAGTAAGTCCCCCAACTAAAGGGCAACCCTCCCAACATGATACAGGAAGTAAGTCACCCAACCAAAGGGCAACCTTTCCAACATGATATGGGAAGTAAGTCCCCCAATCAAAGGGCAACATTTCCAACAAGATATAGAATGTAAGTTCTTCAATCAAAGGAGGGTTCAACCCCCTTATACTTCAACAGGTGACTGTCATGTCCATATATCAAAGGAGGGTACCAACCCCACTATCCATCATCAAATGGCTATCATGTCCATATATCTCAAAGGAGGGTACCGTACCCACATACAATCACCATAAAGACATCCACCTGTGTTACAAAGTCCAACAACCGCAAGATCGGAGGTCGAAGAGACAAACTAAGAAAAGAGCCTCCACCAAGCTCTCAAAAACCTATCAACAGCCTAATCGGACGCCTATCCGACCATCGTAGAGTCAAGCAAAGGTTAAGTTCATTGCTTAACTCGGGCGGCAAAGCGGGATACACACCCAATTAAGTAACGGACATCCTCCAGCCTACGTCTCATCTTCTTTTGTTAGGTAAGCTTTCGCATGTATGAACGACACCCTCTCTTTTATGAGTAGTAGTATATTCCTGCTTTGCTTCATTGGTATGCAATGAAAAACATTCATTTCATTAGCTCTCAAAGTATTTACATTGATTAAAGCAAAGTGGAGTCTGTGGATCTCCTTCAAGTAGTAATAAACATAGCAAACTAAATTGAATACTCTTCTCCCTTTTTCTGAGGTTGACACTTGGAGGGGTTTCCTTTTTCAAGTATAAAACATATTCAAGTGTTCTCCACTGAATGTGTTGGTTGATATCTGCCCATTTACATCTTCTATGCAGTAAGTGTTGATTGCTGGTATGGATGCTATCTTATAAGGCTCCTGCCATTTTGGTGACATATTGTTTATCTGGTCAAGATGTGAGAAGTCGTTCCTTCTCATTACCATTTCTTCCACATGGGTTGTCGTGTCTTCAAATGGCACCACCTCATGCTTTACCAAGTAATAGCGGTTTTGCTTGATGCTTCCACGAACAACACCACTTCCCAGTGTTTTGTAAGTAGTGGTCTGTTTCTTCTATATCTCTGTATGGAACATCAAAATCTATATTAGCCTTAGCTTATTTATTGTAAAACTTACAAGGAGTGGAGATCGTCTTATGAGTGGGATCTTGGTTGTCTCCATCATAGGAGCTAATTAATGTAGTAAGTTTATGTCGATTCCTCCTGTTGTAGTTTCCTCTGGAAGGAATTATGTTACGTATTCGCATGGCCCTTTATTTTTCAGTGGTGTCAAGCGGTAGCTCATATGGTGCCCCCTAGTTGCTTGGCAGTTGCACCGTTTGTTCTTGTTTAGCATGTGAAGGCTTATTTCTTCATTTTATGTCAGGTGACGAGAACTTGTTCGTTTGGTGCCCCCCAACTGCTCGGTCTTCTTACTTTTTGTGCTCCTTGAGCATGTCTTTTTATATGCATCTTCAGAGTTTGTGGGGGAGTTTATTGCCTTTGGGTGGGTGTAATTTTGATTTTCTTTACTTGATTTGTCTTCAAGGTTTCTTCATTTGATTCTTCATAGGTTTCGGTTCGTCGCGGTGTCCCCAACCTTGTGTGACTTGTGCTATTCGCACTTAGTTTATGATGGTTGTGTGACTTGTGAGAACTTGTTCGTTTGGTGCCCCCCAACTGCTCGGTCTTCTTACTTTTTGTGCTCCTTGAGCGTGTCTTCTTATATACATCTTCAGAGTTTGTGGGGGAGTTTATTGCCTTTGGGTGTGTGTAATTTTGATTTCCTTTACTTGATTTGTGTTCAAGGTTTCTTCATTTGACTCTTCATAGGTGTCGGTTCGTCGCGGTTTCCCCAACCTTGTGTGACTTGTGCTATTCGCACTTAGTTTATGATGGTTGTTGTTACCTTTCAATGGGTGACCCCTCTTGATTAGCTTATTTCGCTTTTCGAGTAGAATGTTGGTTCCCACGCACCCTTAAGTGTAATAGGTTTGTTGTTGCTCCCTAGTGATGACGTTGGGAATTTTGGTTCATGACGATGGTGATTTTGGTTAGAAGGGTCTCATCATTTTCACCAGCTAAGTGCTAGGCCCTTGGTGGAGGTGTGCACCCAACGCAGGGGTTGCTCTAAGCCTTGGCATTCTTCTAGGTATTGATCCATAGAGCATTGTTATAACGACCTCCTTGATAATGTACGGTTTTTCCTCATATCCCTTTTGATTGGGAAAATCTCTTGGTACGTGGTCGGGCCGGATTTGGGGATGGCGGTATCACTAGCTTCATTGATAATATGATTACTCCTCATGTGTAGGAACTTGGTTTTGCAAATCCAATATCCTTTTAATGTTGAAGTCACTGATGACCTTTGCGATAAGCATAGGTTTGGTACTGTCCCCTCATTTAGTGTTGCCCCTTCTTTGATGTAGATGTGGTTTTTTGCTCAAAAATGAGTATTGTGTTGGTGTCTGCCTCCCTGTTTGAGTTGAATGTATATCTTCTTCTTGAGTAATATAAGATCGCATCCCTGTTGGGGTGTGATTGTATTTTTGGGTAGGAGGAGGGGGAGGTGTTTGCCTTGCATGCTGGGGTACAAGTGGTATTCTCTTCTTACGCATCGTGTGGTCTCATCCCTGCGGGAGCGTAATAGTGTTGTTGTTGGTGGCACTTATAGACCCTTCATTACGTTTTTACAAGTCAACAACTTGTCTATAGTTGGCATAAAACTTGATGTGGCCGGCATAGCTCCTTGGGGTTATCTTGGGCGGGCGGTCATCTTGTGAGTGTAACTGCTGTACATGGGTATTTTGTAAGATGGGATTCCATATGATGGTATTCCATATGGTTCTCCATGGAAATTCATATCGTTTTAGAATTCCTTTGGATGGCCTTCGTCTCAAAGTAGGCGCGACAGGCCCTGCTGATTGTAGTGGCCCTCCTTTCTTGGGGTCATCATTTTGTTCATAGTCGGGGGATTGTAAGTGCATGCACTCTCCCTGCTATCATTGGCGATGTGCCTGCTCCTAAGTGTATGTAGTTGCTCTTGCGAATGCCATATCCTTCTGGAGTTGGAGTTATTATTTAACTCTCCCTCCTTAGTATTGCAATATCCTTCATAGAATGGTTGTTGTTCAGTGGTCACCTCCAGTTGCCCCCTAGTGATGTGGTCAGGAAAAGCTACCATGGGTACCTTCATGAAGGTATGAGAGGATGGTGATTTTCCCTCCTCTTGTTGCCACCAATTAGTATGCTCTGGAAGAGCTACCATGGGTGCATTCATATTCTAACCACTCATTTGGCTTTCTGGCATGTTCTTGTTTGTTTATATCGAGCTTATATAGTAGGCTACATGTTTCTTGCTCGAATCTGCAGACGGCGTCAAATGTGTGCACACGTTCTTCAAGTGTCTTCCTCTTCTCGAATCATCTTTCTCCTTTCGCCTTGAATACCTGCAAATGGGCACCGGGGGGGTTCCCGGTAAGCCCACTCTGATGCTTAAATGAATATGAACTTAGAGAGAGAAAGTAAGCTTAGAGAAATATATAATACCTTCAAATGAGGGATGGAGAGCTCTATTTATAGAGTTCCTATTGAAACGCTCTGGTTTCGGTATTTTCCGGTCTGGTAATGGTAATTTAGTAATATAAATCAGTGTTGACCGTAAATATAGTGTATTTGACCTTAGTTCAATTGTAGGTGAGATTATTATAGTTTTAGTGTCCCGAAAATGACTAAGGGCGAGTCACGGACAAATACTAGCGAGTGTCTGGGCAAGGGGTACCTGCCCCGGAGTACTACAAATGGGGCTACACCACTTGGGTGTAACACTCGGTATATACCGGGTCGCACCCGGTATATACCGGGTGTCAATGGCACTCGGTGGCCAAGTGTTGGATAGCACTTGGCAGCCAAGTGCTGGATAGAACTTGGCAACCAAGTGACGTGTGGCACTTGGCCACCGAGTGCTGTATAGCACTCGGGATATCAAGTGCCATACGACACTTGGTACTTGCCCGAGCGCTATATAGCCCTCGGGTACCCTGAGTGCTATACAGCACTCGGTGTACCCCGAGTGCTTTTTGGCACTCGGTGCGCTTCAGTTCCGGTGGGATTACCCGTCTGAGCCGTATTTTTGTCCGAGGGTGAGTCCTTGGGTTTTGGGATATCCGATGTCAAAGTTTTAAATTGTAACCGACTATGGTTTGATACGTTCTCGATGTCGAGCCTAGTTTCCAATAGCTTGGGCATATATCCAACAAGGTACAACGAGAAATCAAGAGGAAAAATGCAAAGCATGGTCAAGCGGGCAACAAGACAAGCAGAAAATCCATTATCCATTCAGGTGACATTGAATTAATTCATCTCTTAGAACACAGGTTTCCATTTATTCGAGGGAACAAGATTATGCCAAGATCAGACGGTCCTTTCTATGTGTTGGAGAAGGTGATTTACATTGTGTATAAGGATAAGCCGCCCGATGATTATACTGTCCCTGCAAATTTTGATGTGAAAAATTTGGTGTCGCACTTAAGAGATGGAGATGATCCGAATTTGAGGACAAATCCTTTCCGACCTAGGGAGAATGACATTCTTCAGGATGCTTCAACCTTCACAACACATAGAAGATCCAAGCTAAGCCGCTCTAGATTAACCTCGGGTGACGTTTCTTCAAATCCAAGGCAAGGCGTTGGTTCTACAAGTGAAAATGGTGGCCTAATCACTAAATGCAAAGACTAAGTCATCAACATGGCCAATGGAGGGCCCATAATGATGCTACAGATGCAAGAAGGCCCAAGAGAAACTCAAGTAAATTAGAAATCACTGCTAATCCGCCCAACCACCAACTAATCTTGGGACTTGAGTTCTGAATTGATTTTATTTATGCTTTTCTAGTATCTGGCTTTCCAATAAGGGCCGCTCTCCATGCATGAGTTAGCCAATTCAAGTTTGAATTCCTTTGTGTTGTAAATAACACTATATAAGCTCTACTATTATGTTATTTCCAGCAGCTTTGATAAATGAAATTATTGCCTTTGTGCACCCCCTTCTTACTAAGAAATCTGATTGTTTAGTGGTGAAACCTATCTAATTATTTTCTCCCATCCTTGAGTGTGGTGACTCAAACCCGGACGTCTTTGCTTGTGGCTAGTAATCTTATCAAGCATTGGTGAACGGTTCTACCATCCACCATTCTCATCCTATCCGTTTCTGTAACTTTTATCGAGCCTACGCCAACTTTTAGATGCATCATCGGTCAAGGGTAAAATAAAGTTATGCATTGGTCAAAAGTCAGTGGGCCTTGTGCTATAAATGCAAAATTGGCACAAATTGTCAGAAAGTTAGAAACGGCAAAAACGTATAATAAACTCGTTTATATTTTACGAGTTTGCTCAACAACTCTACCCCAATTACGATTCTATTCACGATTCAACTCGCTTTTGTGTGTAGAAACTTAAAATCGTGCGTTAAACTCATTTTTGACTACATAGATCTACTGTCCATATTGATAGGTCTCAGCTGCCTGAAACCAGGTGTTAGGAGGGACAGAGCATCATGTAGAGGTCCATTGGAGCGAATGGGAGGCCAATGGTTGAGAGGTCGTCCTTCCCATAGAACATTTAGTAGTGTATCTCCAGATAGGGTTGAAGATAAAGAAATCCTAGGGAATTCCTTAGCTGTAGAAGTTGGCTGTTGATGAACCGGTTTTACATGCACTACATTTTCACTGTTTACTTGTCTACGTCGATCCGCGTGGCGATCAGCTCCTGAAGGAGTATTAAGTGCAAATAGTGGCATCCACCTGAGAAGGACTACACTTCAGCGATTGCCGGAGCTATAAAGGTCTCTATCCAGGTGATTTCGAGGGACCAGCCTAGGATGTTGGATTGCTGCTGATATGCGACAATTAATTGCTTCAAGTACCCTGTCGTTAGTAAACGACGTTTTGTCAGATGATACCCAAAGTAAGGTAATACACAGGTCTGTAGCTAATAAGTATTTCATGCGACTGCGAGCTGTCCAGATGTCCAATCGTCGGGATAATAGGCAGGCAATTCCAGATTTAATAGGACCAAAACCCTAGTGTTTTAGGCCGTCACCAAATCTAGTTCTTCAGTGAAGTTAACTTACCATATCGAACCCACTCGTTTTGCATCTAACCTAATATTCTCCATATAATAAATATTGATCGAGATAATAATAAGTTAAAATGAAGAATCTTTATTCAGTTAGTATAATAAAAATTGATTAAAATATGATTATAATAATATAATAACATTCTACAACATAATGATGATAAATCAATTATCTATCTATTACATAAAAAATAAAAATCTATAAATTTAAAATTACAAGTCGACAAAAACGGTTAGCGTTCTTTTTCTACAGTTCTACTAATCCAAACGGCTGCCTCTTACCTTCACACATTTTCCAAACCTTTGCACTTTTTGGAGCTCTCATAAAAATGACTCCATCAACAGTACCACGGTACAAGCCTTCTTTTCTTTGCTTCAGGAACGTCTTCTACAAATCAGACGCTCTTTTCTTCCCACTCGTTCTCCCAACCCTGTAACGCAGTTTCCACGCCTCAAACGCTCTTTCATTATCAGTTCTATTGCCGGCCTTCATCTGTGACAGATGCAGACAGCATAGCCTCATTAATTGTCACTCATCCAGTAACGCACAACGCTCTAATAACCCCATGCCTGCTAAATTTTTTCTGCACACCACATGCTCGATAAAATGCTCCGATGATTTTCTCATTCCAAATTGACAAATGATGGATATGTGTGGTTTCAATAGAACTAACGGTCATGATATTATGTATGTATCATCTTCATTTTACATCTTCTCTGTTTTTTCTCCATATGTTGTTATTACGTGTTCATGAATGAATTTTATAATTTTATATGTTGTAATGGCTCCAAAGTATTTGTATTTTTGTGTTATATTAAGTATACAACTATTGTGTACAATCTACGTTATTGTGGATGATCTCATACTTCTTCTTCTATTGCTCTGGAAGTCGTTATTACAAGATCAACTGATACAACTTAGATAGTGTTTCCAATATGAAGAAACTACACGAACTTGATCAGAGTCAACTATTTGAGATATATTCTTAATCACTTATTTAGTACGTGTTTGAATTCTATGTACGTCATTGATAACAACTCCAAATGAATCGACGCACAACATGTAAGCCATGAAATACAAAATTGAAAAAGAGAAAACTTATTGCTATCAGTTCTTATGTAGTAAATCAATGATAATTTATAGGGATAAGAAGTCCTTTGGTACCACTTCTTTGGACAAAATCCACTTTTGGTATCACTTCTTTTTTTTTGTACACTTTTGGTACCAACGTTTTCCATTTTCGTACTCCCTTAGGCCTCCTTTGTAAATCATCTCCTCCACTTCTATCTTCAACACCATGCAATCATTGGTTTGATGCCCCCAGGTCCCATGGTACTCACACCAACCCTGTGCATCTCTTCCTAGGAAGGCCTTGCCCTCCTCTTTGCATGTGGGTAGCTCTTCCTTGAGGTACTTCTGAAAAATTTCTTCTATCTTCACTGTAAGGGGTGTGAATTTGAAGTTTACACCTCCTTCCAGTGTGTCAGTTTCTCTTCTTTCTTCCTGGACTTCTTCCAGTTGCCCTATCTCTTTTGTAAACGCCGTGTCCAGCTTTTCTTTGAGCTCCCTCGTTGTGCTTGTCATGACCATCTCATAGAGCCCTCCATATGCTTCAAATGAGGTCGGATGCATGTTTCTAAGGAAGGCCCTGACGGGCTCTCTTCTTGTGATGTCCATGTTGGCACCATAACTGAAGAATCTCTCAAAGTAGCTTGACATGGACTCCCTCGACATTTGCTTGATGTCATCTATGTATCGGAAACCTCTTATGATGGAGTCCCTTGTTCTCTTTCCTTCTACACTCTCTGGCTGCCAAGGTATGCTTGTTACCTTTACAGCCTTACCCCTTTGTCTCTTCTTAGCCAGTCCTTGAAAAAGGTGCCTACTCAGGCGGAGTGCAACTCCGTTCTTCATGTTTCTTTGCCTTTGTCTCTTCATCACCTTCTCTTTGTCTTGGTTGGTCCCCATCATGACCATAGCCACTGTGTCTGACTTGTGTGATCCATGTCTCATGGAGTTGACGTAGCATTGCCTTGCAGTGCGTTGATCACCCAAGACTTCTCCAATTCATTTTTCAGTGATGTATTTCAGCTTCTGGTGCACGGTAGATGGCATAATTTCGTATGGATTTATGGTTGTTCTTCCTAAGATCCCGTTGTAGGCTCCCAGGCTTTCAACCACCAAGAAGTTAACGTTCATTCTCAGCTGTGTCCATCCTTGGCCCATGGTCACTGGCAGGGTTATCATTCCCATGGGGTATCTTGTTGCCCCTGAGAAGCCAACCAGAGGGAAGTTGACTGGTTTGATGTCTGCCTTTGTTTTTCCTATTTCTTCCAGGACCCTTAGGCTTAGGAGGTCTGCAGAGCTGCCCCCATCTACCAGTATTCTCTTTACATCGAAATTATCAATGTCCATTGTGATGCTAAAGCATCGTCATGCGGGAAGACAATGTGACTCTTGTCCTTCTCCGAGAATTCAATCTTCACCTCCTCTCCTTCTCGTGGTCTCTTTCTCCACCTTGGTACTGAGCTCAGTTTGGATGCATAAACCTCCCTTGCATTAGCTGTTGGGCCACCTAATGCCACTCCTCCGTGTATCATGTTTATAGTCCCCCTCTTGTTAGGTGGGGGATTATAATCTACCTTGTTTTTGCCTTTGTCCTTGTATGATGGCCCTAGCTGTATGCTGTTGCCACCGTGATCAACAAACTGTTTTAGCTCCCCCCTCTGGATGATATTGTTGATGCTTAGCTTCAGGCTAAAGCATTCGTTCGTATCATGTCCGTATGCCTCATGGTTATCACACCATCTATCCTTGTGTGTCCCTACCATTGGCGCTCTCCATCTTCCGGGGGGCGACCATAGTTTCTGATTTCTCATCTCTTTTAGGACCACTGCTGGGTTGGTGTTCAATGGTATGAACTTGATGACATTTATTTCCCTAGCCTTCAGTGGCTCACCCATCTGATTTCTTTGCTGAGGCGGACGCCATTCCTGTTGCCTTGTGGGTTGAGGTGCCTGAGGTGGCTTCCCCTTATTTTGCTTTGTGTTGTCCTCCTTAGCTGCTTGAATCTTGGCTTTCTTATTCACCCTGTGCCTCTCCAGGTCTATATGAGTTTTTACTCTCCCTGCTAGCTCCTCTAAGGTTCTTGTCGGTTTCTTGGCCATCTTCTCTGCCAGTGTGGACCCGAAGCGGCCTAGGTTTCTTATAAAGGCTCTTATTATTTCACCCTCGGTGATATCGCCCTGTATGTCAACTATGTTCTGGTTGAAACTAGTGTAGTAATCAGCCAAGGATTCATCATTTTATTGCTTCACATCATCTAGGGAGCCTGTTCCTTTAAGTAGCTTCCTTTCTCCTAGATATCTCTGAAGAAATTTCGCCTTTAGCTGCGCCCATGAGTGGATGCTCTCGGTAGGTAGGCTAAGAACCAATGTGATGCCACCCCTAATAGGGTGTTTGGAAATAGGAGTGCCTTGTATCGGTCATCAGTAGTTCTCCCGAATAGAGTGGCTTCATGCTGTTGAATGTGCTCCAAAGGGTCTCCCTTGCCATTGTACTTTGCTATCTGTATTGTATGCAAGGAGTCTGGCACTTTGCTCATTTCCAACTCCCTCGTGAAGGGGTGGTTCGTGTTGTCACTCAGGCAATGCAGTCCATTTCTTTTTTACTCATTCATCTTTCTCACTATCATGGCTTCTATCTCCTCCGGGGTAATCATCACCGGCGATGGAGTATAGTCTCTCTGATATCCTCCATAGTTATAAACTGGGCTTGCTGGGATTCCTTGTCCGTGCTGGTACGGACTGTAGGCGTATCCCTGATATCCCTGCTGGGGTACTTGTTGGAATTCCTGCCTCCTTGGGGGTCTTGCCTGTCTGTCTGCCCCCAGCGGGGTGTATGCCCTGGCATCCTGCTGTGTCTGTTGCTGCCTTGGAGGCACAAACTGCTGCCTTCCCTCTGGGGGTGGGCCTTGGTTATCCCTCCTTTGTTCCTCTCGCTGCCCTGTTCGAGGGTGCAAGTGGTGTTCTTCTTCCGGGACTTGTTCTTGCTCATGAACTTCTTCTTCTTCATGCTGGTGTTGCCTTCCCTGCCTGTTCCTCAGAGTCTCTCTGTAGGCTAGTAGCTCATCCAATGCGTTCATCAACCCCGGAGTCACTGTATGTGCTCCTTGTGTGTGTATGCTGGCCTTGTGTTGGTTGTGTGGGCGCGATTGTCGTTCCTTTGAGCCGGCATCCCATATGGATATCCTTGAGGTTGTGCCTCATAGTAGTATCCCCGAGGAGGTGCCATACCATATGGATATCCTTGAGGTTGTGCCTCATAGTAGTATCCCTAAGGAGGTGCCGTGTATTGGGATGGCACTCCCTGTTGCTCCCCTTCTCTTTGTGGCCTCCGTGCCAATGGGGTTGAGGCTGTGGAAGACTCAGCCCCAGCTGGGCGTGAGGGTCCTCCTTCCTGGTTGTTAGGCTGGGGTGCCTGTGGGGTTACCTGAGGCTCTGGGTGTACATGTTGTTTCTCTGGGTTAGGCTGCTTTGCTGGAGGTATAGGTTGTCTCCCTCGCCTATTGCCCCCAGGTGGGCGGTGATGCCTAGATGCTAAGCTGTTCGTCATCGCTCTCGTTATTGCCAGGCTTTCTGTTCGAAGCCCACGGACGGCGCCAAGTGTTAGGTTCTAAGTTTCAGGGCAACAGGCGGTCGACCTAAACCTTATTCCTCACTGGTGAAACTGCGGGTTCGGTGCTCCTAAGTCCTGTCGTTCTGATCCGTGTCCTTCTGTCCTTCGCCTTCTCTTCTCCACGTGCCCTGCAAGAGGGGCAGTATCAAGCACAGAGGGGGTGGTGCTTGATGTACCCTCTCCGATGCCTAAGTCAGTACGATACTTTTAGAGAGATAAAGCTAGAGAGATGTCAGAGCTAAATTGAACACTTAGCCAAGATGTTCAAATGAATGGTGGAAAGGTTGTATTTATAGGCAACGGTGTCATTAAGGTGGCTTAATGACATCGTTAACCTTTAAACACAATTAATTAGCTCTTAATCTCGTAATTAAAACCTTAAAGCACGGAGAGGTTGGCGGAAATAAACTGAGTATCGGAGTCGGGAAGCGGTGCCGGGGCCCTTGGGGGGGGGGGGGAGAAAATCCGACCCCCAAGGGTAGGGGTTGGGTGTGGCCACCCAACCCCTCCCTAGGGGTTGGGTGTGGCCACCCAACCCCTCCCTAGGGGAGATCGGGTTGGCTGACCCGATCTCCCCTAGAGGAGGTCGGGTGTGGCCACCCAACCTCACCTAGGTGAGTCTGCCTCGGTCCGGACGAGTATTTTGGCCTCGTCCGGACCGTTGGCATTTTCGCAGGGTGTTTGGGTCGAAGTTTCGATTTACAATCATTGACGGGGTGATCAAAATAAAACGATTCGGAAGTCAACGGGTTCAAATTGGGCGTATATCCAGGTGATTTCGAGGGACCAGCCTAGGATGTTGGATTGCTGCTGATATGCGACAATTAATTGCTTCAAGTACCCTGTTGTTAGTAAACGACGTTTTGTCAGATGATACCCAAAGTAAGGTAATACACAGGTCTGTAGCTAATAAGTATTTCATGCGACTGCGAGCTGTCCAGATGTCCAATCGTCGGGATAATAGGCAGGCAATTCCAGATTTAATAGGACCAAAACCCTAGTGTTTTAGGCCGTCACCAAATCTAGTTCTTTAGTGAAGTTAACTTACCATATCGAACCCACTCGTTTTGCATCTAACCTAATATTCTCCATATAATAAATATTGATCGAGATAATAATAAGTTAAAATGAAGAATCTTTATTCAGTTAGTATAATAAAATTTGATTAAAATATGATTATAATAATATAATAACATTCTACAACATAATGATGATAAATCAATTATCTATCTATTACATAAAAAATAAAAATCTATAAATTTAAAATTACAAGTCGACAAAAACGGTTAGCGTTCTTTTTCTACAGTTCTACTAATCCAAACGGCTGCCTCTTACCTTCACACATTTTCCAAACCTTTGCACTTTTTGGAGCTCTCATAAAAATGACTCCATCAACAGTACCACGGTACAAGCCTTCTTTTCTTTGCTTCAGGAACGTCTTCTACGAATCAGACGCTCTTTTCTTCCCACTCGTTCTCCCAACCCTGTAACGGAGTTTCCACGCCTCAAACGCTCTTTCATTATCAGTTCTATTTTCGGCCTTCATCTGTGACAGATGCAGACAGCATAGCCTCATTAATTGTCACTCATCCAGTAACGCACAATGCTCTAATAACCCCATGCCTGCTAAAATTTTTCTGCACACCACATGCTCGATAAAATGCTCCGATGATTTTCTCATTCAAAATTGACAAATGATGGATATGTGTGGTTTCAATAGAACTAACGGTCATGATATTATGTATGTATCATCTTCATTTTACATCTTCTCTGTTTTTTCTCCATACGTTGTTATTACGTGTTCATGAATGAATTTTATAATTTTATATGTTGTAATGGCTCCAAAGTATTTGTATTTTTGTGTTATATTAAGTATACAACTATTGTGTACAATCTACGTTATTGTGGATGATCTCATACTTCTTCTTCTATTGTTCTGGAAGTCGTTATTACAAGATCAACTGATACAAGTTAGATAGTGTTTCCAATATGAAGAAACTACACGAACTTGATCATAGTCAACTATTTAAGATATATTCTTAATCACTTATTTAGTACGTGTTTGAATTCTATGTACATCGTTGATCACAACTCCAAATGAATCGACGCACAACATGTAAGCCATGAAATACAAAATTGAAAAAGAGAAAACTTATTGCTATCAGTTCTTATGTAGTAAATCAATGATAATTTATTGGGATAAGGAGTCCTTTGGTACCACTTCTTCGGACAAAATCCACTTTTGGTATCAATTCTTTTTTTTTTGTACACTTTTGGTACCAACGTTTTCCATTTTGTACCATTTTGGTACCTCCGTTAGAATCCCGTCCAAAATGGTCATTAAAACCCCATGTGCCCTGCACGTGACCAAAAACTAAACTTGGCTGGACGGAGTTACCCTTATGGATAATGGTTCCTTTGGTACCACTTCTTTGGGTAGAATCCACTTTTAGTACCACTTTTTTTTTTTTTTTTTTTTGTTACATTTTTGGCCAAGAGCGAGTTTAACAGAACCCTTATCCCTATAATATATGTATAGGTTTCGATTCCTCTTGTTTGTTTTGTATAGACTTGGCCATTTACAATATCATCAAATGTCTATTCCTGCTCGTGTACTTCTCTTCCTTGTATAAAGCTGGGCTAAACAAAAATAAACAGCCGAGCTTACGAAACTGTGTTTGACTACAATTTGTGTAGTTTGTGATGCATAATGGACTTACGAGCTGAGTTGAATTTGAAAGAACAATTTCAAGCTCAAAAGTGGGGTTTTAATGTAAGAGTCACACCAAATCCCGTGGAGAATAGCCCCAGTTGTGGAAAACATCATAGAATCTCAGATTCCCCGGATCTTTTGGCGTGCTAAATGCTATCCCAAGGAAGGCAAATGAATGTGCAAACTGGATTGCGGCACAGTGCAAAAAGAGATCGTGTAGTGATAATTGGGTTTCCCAACCCCCGCTCTCTTTTATTTTTAGTTAATAAGGATCTTAAGTTTTTCCCACCATGATGTATTTGAACAATATTCTTTGAATATTAATGAATTCACTTGGCCAAAAAAAAGTTATATTTTTTTTTTGTGAAATGGTTAGATATTATTGATATGGCCAAAAAAGAGTAAAATATATTGACACGTTGTGAAACTATCAATAAGTTTAAACTCAATTATAGTATAGGCATAATTGACAATTTTAAAATTTAAAACACATTAAAAAAATTACTTCATGAAATAAATGTATATTTTATATAAAAATATCATATATATATATATATAAAAAGTGGTATTAAAAGTGGATTCTGCTCATTCTTGATAGACTGTAGAGAAGGGGCACCATCGGTCACAACATGGGTCACAACATAAGGAGTTAAGCCTTGTAGAGAAGGGGCACCATCGGTCACAACAGAAGGAGTAAGGGACCAAGAGACACCTTCTCGACAGAAGAAGTAATAATCGTTCTAGTTGGAGTTGAAGGATTTCACTCCCGTCACTAACTTCCTGGCCGACTTCCAAGAAATATGATCATCCGAGGGAGGCCATCGACCTTTGAAACCAAAAATCAGCCCCCCACTCCTTACCAATTGGTAGAAGCACCTAAAGAGTTGAAGGTTATACTTCCAGCCGTAAAAATCGCACAAGCAGAAACCACCCAGTAACGGAGGGCATTCACTGTGAGTTGGCAGGGATGCACTCCGTAGTAATTGCAGAGATCCTCTAATTCGGTGCAGAAGGGAAATCGAAGCCCCGCTTCGATCTGACCAGCGTAAATAGGGACTTCTCATTCCTGGGCCTGGTGACGTTGACCAGTAGGGTCTCCATATCGAGGCCTTTCAGCATCACTAAGATTAGCCAATGTCACAGATTTCATAAAAGCGGCACATGACAATTTGTTTACCTTGAGGGGTTCAGGAAAAGAAGGAACGAAACCATAATACCTACCTTGAGGAAATTGAGTAGCCATTGGAGTTCTAGAAAGGGATTGGAGGAAAGAAGTCTCTCGGTCGGGATCTGAAGGATCGACGGTAGCAACTCCGACTAAAATCTTTTCTTTTGGAGCACAAGGATGAGGCGAGTTCGGATTGATGAAAAAAGAACTATACTAATTCGCCATGGTGAATGAAAACAAGAGCAATAGTGAAAAATAAAAATGAAATAGTGATATTTATGCTAAAGCCTCTACCGCCTGAGATAACTTCTTGAGGAAGCTTCCCTAAGTCATCACTCATTGGTGCAATTACCGAAAGCGTGACCGTTGCTCGAAGATTACCGTTGTAAATTTACAAGACGACCTTTGAGCTTCTCTAAGCCTCCCAACGGTCAGAAAATTGCTGATAGAGGTCAACATCTCGACTAAATATATCAATCTCAACTTCAGAAGTCAGAAAGTCCAGAGGCTATAAGCCAACTGAGTATAAGCCTCGCCAGGGAATCCTTAGATCAATACTTGACTTAAGACCTCCTCTTCATAAATGAAGCCGACGACTCAAGTCTCGGGGGCAAGTGTTGGGTTACGATTATTGAGGATATACTAAGGGAAAGTCGAGGACATCCGAGTCGAGACTCCATAAATATAAGTCAACGAATATTCATTTTCGGGATGAGAAGACAAGAACAAATGGTCGACGACAGTATAGAAGAAGGTCGACTCTCAAGACGACTATTAAAGAATGGAGACAGGACCACTCAAAAATCTTCCTTTTAAGGTATGAGTCGAGTCGCCAGCCAAATACTATTTATAAAACCCTTCCTCTTAAGGAAAGGGATAGGTGGCGACCTGCTTGTCACCTACTACTGAAGAAACCTTTCCTCTTAAGGAAATGACAAGTGGCGACCTACCTGTCACCTGCTTAGACCAACTCTAGACAGAAACTCTCCCAAGAGGGTAGCCGCCACTTAAAGTCGGTACTTATTCCCTATAAATAGGGAAGCAGTTTCAATACTTTATTATCTGCATTCATATAATTTTACAGTATTCTCTCATAATTCCATTACTGACTTAACCTTCGGAGTGGAATTAGGGGCCATCCCCACCCCTTTTCAGGTCCTCACCTATCAAAAGCACCCTAAAGAAAACTAAGCGCCCCACGAGGTCAAGATAGACACCTAAAGGAGCTAGCTACCGGCGAGAACTCGAAGTTCATTACCAGTAGCTCAGGGCCACGTCAACTTGATCCCACCACAAGGTACGTTCTTTTCTATGGAAATTAAATGCAAATGCAATTGCTGTGAAAGAAAATCTACATCGGTGAGGCATGCATGTTTAGTCTAAGTGCCATTTTTGCAATGAAGAGGAGATAGTCGCCCATATGCTATTCCAATGTGGCTGGACGATTCCGGTGTGGTTTGCGGCCTTAAATGTAAGACCAGATGAGTTCAACACCACGACCATAGACGAATGTCTTACTAAGATGAAAGTCATGCCAACTGGAGGAAAGGATGAGAGGACTCGGTGTTGGTCGTTGATCGGTATCATCAGTTAGTCAATCTGGAAGGAACGGTGTCGGGCAATGCACAGTGAAGGTAACCCAAACCCTAGACAAGTGTTGGAGATGATATTTCGGGATCATAATGAATATTCGACCACATGTGGCCCTGCTTTGAGTATGATGAATCAATCGCCGGAAGAAGACTGCAGTATATTTGGTTGGCTGGCACCTCCGCCGGAATGCGTCAAAATTAATTGTGATGCATCGTTGGAAGCTTGAAAAAATAGTGGGGGTGTTGGTGGACTAGCTCGAGACCATGGTGGTAACGTGATTGGAGATTTCGAGGAAGCAACTCGGATCCATGGTAGCCTAGAGTTGGAAATTGAAGCTTTGAGAGAAGGGCTAGAACTAGCTATTGCTAATGGATGGGATAAAATCATGGGATAAAGTCATCATGGAGTCTGATTCAAAAGGTGTAATAATGTGTTTGTGTGGAGAGAAGCCTTTCTCGAACTGGCGAATAGAAACGCATACTTGTAATATCCGTAACCAAGCTACCCTCCTTAGTGAACTCCATAAGTCTCTAGTTTCGCGTAAGTTTAATGCGTGTGCTAATTGGATAGCTATCCAGTTTAGGAAGATGCCGTGTTGAGTTAATTGGGCATCCTCACCCCGCGCCCTTTTTTTCTCGTTAATTGTAAATGATCGGAATTCACTCCCGCCTTAGTCTCTTTGTGGTGTTTAAATGAATTAAGTATTCCCTTGGCCAAAAAAAAAAAAAATTAATTACCCCTTCACCCATAAACTATCACATTCTACTACTTTCCCCCACATTATTATAATACCTCTTAAGACCCATATACTATATCTAATGCATATAATCATTCCCTCTCATTATTAAGCAATATATCTCTTCATAAAATGTTCTACAATTAATAAAATCCTTAAGAGAAGTTCATAAAAGAAATCTATAATATCTTTTAGTCGACGATCTTGTGGTTTTATTGTATCATCCGTAGTAATTTTTTGGATACATAGTAGCAAAAACACTTTTTCAGTGTGAGCAACTGTTTTGGGCGAAAAAAAAAAAAAATGTGTTGAGCAACTGCTACCTATCTCGAACACTACAATTTATTACTTTCGGCTCTTTCTATTATGCTTCACAAACACTATGCTTTCGGTATATTTTTTTGTATTTTTCTATTGTCTAAAGTTGAACCCTAGAGGGAAACTGAAATTATTTAGAGTATGATGCAAATATTAGGTGTAGTTAAAAATTTTCATACTTTTTCAAACTTTTAGAGTTTTACATATGTTACAATTAAGGTTACCCTAATAATAAAAAAAGCAAATGCATAGTGCTACACAAGTACGGTAGAAAAACCATTACTCTCTCAACTCATCCGTATAAAACCGCACCATTTACTATTTATATTTATATAGCACAATTTTGTCCTGAACATTATTGTCATTCTTTTTTGCTTATAATAAAGTATATATTCATATGATCTAGCTTCTAATCATATATTATTATTATTATTATTATTATTATTATTATTATTATTATTATTAGTTGCCCATTTACTATTTATTTATATAGTACAATTTTGTCCTAAACATTATTGTCATTCTTTTTTGCTTATAATATATATTCAAATGATCAAGCTTCTAATCCTATATTATTATTATTAATTACTTGATTGATCACGTGTTTGTAGGATACGTTTTCAGCGTGTACTCAGTGTTTGAGAAGCAACTTTTGATCAATCATTTACAAATTAAGCATTATTTGTGGTGTGACTGTGTATGATCATATATATCGCATGCTATGGGCAAAAACGTGACCACCAAAGATCCTTATACCTTTATATTATTATGATTTATTTAAAAATAATAATATCTATAAATATAACAATAATAATAATAATAATAATAATAATAATATGCCTTTCGGAAAAAATAAGAATAGTATCAATCAAAAACACAAGTTTTAATCATGGAAAGGGAAGAACAAAAAGTAATTAAAATAAAGGGAGTAGGAAACATTAGGACCAGGAAAATAATATAGTGTAAAACAAAGACATTTTTCTGAATAATAAATCTAAAAGGTAGTGGTGCAATATTGCAAAAAGAAGAGGATGGGTTCGAAGCACGACAGGACAATCATAATTGTGAGTAGAGAACAGACTAATATGGGTTGGATGGAGGCTTGGAGCCACCATTTGGCGTGGTCCAGACATATTCTTAATTCGTTACTAAGAATTAGCTTCTTAGACTATTATAAATGAAGTAGATATAGATAAAGCTGATAAATGTGATTTTTAGGTTGTACATAGATTACACATCGAAAAATTATGTGTCCCTTTTTTAAAATCATTCTGATTATGCACCGATTTGAGTCTATGTGATATTCGGTGTATAATCAGTACGGAAACAAGTTAAACTTTATATTTGCTGAAATTATTGTGTAAATTTAGAATACTGTATATATCGTAATCGTTTATATGCCGGGTGTCTATTACCAACATGCTCCGCGCGTATGTTCAAGGATGATGAACATGTCTTCCTTTGTGTTGGAGCTTGTGAGTGAGAGGAGGGCTGCTATCAAGAAGAGCAATACAGTCTCTCGCGAGCTTGCACAGTCCGAGGAGGAAGTGCAGAATTTGAACTCCAAGGTTGCTGACATTGATACGCGCATTGCTACTCGTCGCGTCAATGTTGAACAACTTGAGGCCGAGATTGCTGCTATCAAGCAGCAAATTGCAGAGAACAACAGTGTTCATGATGTTGCGCTTGCTTCTATTCGTGATGAGGCACATAGAGCGGGTGTTGAGAAGGGACTCGCTGAATATCCTACTGCCCCTGCCCATTTTGTTGCCGTCCTTGCTGCTGCTAAAGCGGATCTTGCACCTTTGATTGATGAGTTTGCCAAAGATTATATTGGCAGGGTTTGGATGCTAGCTCCTGGTTTCCCTTTTGACAAGCTATGTCCTTATTCTTCTTTTGTTGTTAACCATGTTGCTGATTTGCAACGTAAGGCAGCTGAAACGACTTCTATTGCTTTGACCTTTGGATATGATAATGCTGATGTTGAACTTGGTGTTGATTTCCTGGACATGCTGTCTTAGTCCTTTGGAGATGATGATATGTTTGAGGCTTTTGTCCAAACCTTTATTTGTGCGTTTGCTTGTATGGTACTTCGTCCTTTGGACCTGTTTTTCAATAATAATAATAATGTGATAACTTGTTAGTAATGTTTCATACCTTGAGCTATCTTTATTGTCCGCATGTGTTGGACTTGAATGTTAGGATTGGATTCCTTGTCATGACGCATAGAACATCCCATGTTGCGACTGTAATATAATAGATAGTAATGAATTTGACACTGACACTTGGCACTTGGCACTGACACTTGACATATAGCAGTGTTGTCTTGACAAAGCAAGCATTTAGTTTATACCGTCTCTTAGTTCCACTCTAAGGCGACGTTGCTGCAAGATACTTCTTGTTTATTTTGATGTTATTGCGTTATATGCTAAAGAGCGAGATAACGGTTATACAAGACTCGACTTGTAAGTTTGATGAGTTTTGTACAAGGCTTGCTTTTAAAAGCATATAACATGAAGCTATCCTTTTTCAGGCCTAAGTCTTCATGGTGTATGAACCCTTAATAGAGTATACATACTTTTAGTGTGTGGGGTTGTCGTCTATTAAGAGGATTTCCGCCACGGTGAGGTGATAAGTCCCATAATGTATTTGCCGCATCCTGTTTTTATTCAGGGAATGGCTATGAACATGAGGATTTGCCCGGAGGATTTCACAACATGTCATTTTTTAGAAGTAAACATGGGGTTTTCCCTTTTGAAAAGTATGTCGCAACATGTTACTTTTGATAGATGTGAACATGGGTATTGTCCTTACCAACAGGTTTTGGTTTTCTTCCAAGGCATTGCATGTTGTTTTGTTTCTTGATGTTAATCCATAGTAGAATGCATAATGTAGAGATGTACCTACGAAAGTAAATTGACCATCATTAGATACTTGTTGTGTTTACAATAGTTTTGCAGGAAGGCGTCTATTGACTGCTTCTTCCGAAATATTTCTAAGTACAAAAGCATGATCTGCACTTATATTCCCTAAAGGTGTATTGAAAAAGATAGATTGGAAATGAAAGTCTATCTCCCTCAAATATGTCTTGGCGGCTGACGGGCACTGATGTTTGCAACATAGCTTCCCAAAGCTCCATGTGCAATGAACTCTTCGATCTCCATCCTCAAAGTCAAACAGCCATTGGTATTGTGCCCCCAAGTTTGGTGATATCGGCACCAATCTTCAATATCTCTGCCTAAGAAGGCGGTCTCCGGCTCAAGTGGTCTTGGAAGCTTGTTTTCCAGAAGCTTGATGTATATCTCTTCCACCTCCGTGTTTAAGGGAGTGAAGATGTCAGCGTACTCCTTACTTGAGCCTTCTGATTTTCTTGAAGTTTGAGCTTCCATACTTGCGTTGAGAGGTGTGCCCCATCTCAATTCACGTTCACAAGAGATTGCATTTTCCATCTTGTCTTTCAGGAATGCCATCGTCTTAGTTGTACGCCATCCAAATACCCTTCTGAATAGCAAAAATGTTGGCGCGTTCATGTTCAAGTAAAATGCGTTGATGGCGTCCATCTTGATTGCTCTTAGTGCAGTTGCATTTTGAGCGAACCTTCAGAAGTAGGTCATGATGGATTCTTCTTCTCCTTGTCTGACATCTAGCACACTCTGATTAGGCGAACAAAGCATCTTGTCAAGTTCAGACCTTGGCGATAATTTTTCCTTCTTCCTTTTATCATCATCGTTTGAGGCGAACAACTTTCTTTTTGCACCAACTTCTATCACGGCAATTGATACTTGTTTCATTTTCCTCAGGTCATTGACGTAGCACTTTCGTGCGGCTGTCTGATCACCTAGCACCTCTCCGATCACATGAGGAGTTAGGAACTTCATTTTCTGATGAGCTGTAGATGGCACAATGTCGTGTGGGTTGATTGTCGTTCTTCCTAGGATGCCGTTATATGCCCCCAGGTTATTTACCACTACAAATGTGACATCTATATGCAGTGCCTTCCAACCTTCTCCGAGGATAACTGGAAGTGTGATCATACCCAATAGGTAGGTTGCAACTCCTGCGAAGCTAATTAGCGGAAATGTGTTTGGCGAGAGATCGGCTTCCATTTTTCCCATCTTCTTGAGATCCTCTATATGCACTAAATCCGCAGCACTCCCACCGTCTACCAATATCCTTTGCACGTCATATCCATTGACATCCATTGTTATGACCAAAGCATCATCGTGGGGATACACTATGTGTTTCTAGTCAGCATTTGAGAACGGGATGACTACGTCTTCCTTCTCTGGTTGTCGCCTCTTCCCGTACTTGGGTAGAACTTGTAGCTGCGAGGCATAGACATCTCGAGCATTAGAAATGCTACCTCCTGCCGCTGGCCCACCATGGATTACGTTGATGACACCACGCTTTGGCGGTGGTGGGTTCTCATTCATTTTCTCCTTTCCCTTGTTCCCCTTTCCGGATGGCTCTGCATGGTTCTTCTTTTGGCGCTTGTCGCCTTGATCTACATATTTCTTGAGCTCTCCATTGAGGATGAAGTTGTTTATGCGGAATCGTAAGTTGACACAGCTGTTTGTTTCGTGGCCGTAGACTTCATGGTTTTCACACCATTTATCTTCCTGCTTTCCAAGTGGCCCTTTTTGGAAGTTTGCTGGCTCCCTCCACATGTTATCTTCCTTCATCAGGATTATGGAAAGGGGTGCATTCATAGGAACGAATTCTGCCAAGTTCACTTCTTTTGGTCTTTGGAATTCTGGCTGATATGGCCTCTTATTCGGCTGGAATTGTATTGCTTGTTGCGGTCCTTGTTGGGGTTTTGCTTGCTTCTCCTTAGCGCGATCTGCACTAACTTTTGCCTTATGCTGTTCACTGAATCTTTCTAAATCCACGAATTCTTTTACCCTTGCCGCCAATTCTTCAAGTGTCTCAGCTGGGCGCTTTGACATCTTTTCAGCCATGGAATATCCTCTTTGGCCTAAATTTGCGATGAAGGCACGCACGATTTCTCCTTCGGTGATGTTTCCTTGAATGTCTGAGATGTTTTGGTTGAAACGGATGTAATAATCTGCTAATGACTCGTCGTTTTGCTGTATCACTTCATTCAGCGCATTTGGTCCTTTAAGGAGTGTGCGTTCTCCCATGTATCTTTGAATGAACTTTGCCTTCAGGTACGCCCATGACGTAACGCTTCCACATGGTAGTGAAAAGAACCAGTGTGCGGCAGTTCCAACAAGAGTATTAGCAAATGTCATGGCAACATGATGCGGATTGTCAGTTCGTCCCAGCAAAGAAGCTTCATGTTGTTGTACATGCTCGATTGGATCTCCTTTTCCTCTATATTTTTCTTCGTCGATTCTGTACAGGGCATCTGGAACGTGACTGTGTACTAGTTCATCAGAGAATGGGTGTGATACATTCTCTTCAAGGGCATGCATTCCCTTCATCTTTGACTGCTTCATCTTTCTCTCAATCAATTCTTATAAGGCCTTAGCCGTAAGTCCCGTGACTGAGATGTCATTGTCGTATGCAGGTTTCCTCCACCCATCATTGAATGTGTCAGCATGGCTTGCTGTCTTGAAGCTATCTTCCTTGTGTAGGTGTTGTGAATTGCTCACAGGAGGTTGCTTCCATCTTACTCCTTGTTGTTGCTTCACGCCAACACTTGGGGTGCATGAACGTGCTGGCTCCTGCCTGGCCTGTCGGTAGGTACCTTCAGAGTCTCCCACTCCTTCTGGATGCTGCGGCTTTTGATGTTTGACATCATGCGACGGCTCCCTAGCTGGTGCAGCTTGTTCGTTAGCATGCGGGGGTGGTGGCGGAGGTGCGGCATATCCTTGACTCCTTAAAATCTCCCTGAGAGCAAGGAGTTCTTCAAGTGCTGCCATCATCGCCGGTGTGACTGGAGGCATGTTGGTTGCATTCCTTTGTTGTTGCTGTACTTTCTCAGTTGGCATCCTAGATGGGAATTCCTGATTCATCCTCGTCCTTTGCTCTTGCGGAGGTGCATTATTTTGATCTTCCGGCCCGTATTGTGCATGAGGCGCATTTGTGGACGGCATGGATGAAGCCGTAGATTCTGCATCCGGAATATGAGAAGATCCTGGTTGGCTTCTCGTTGGTTTCACCTTGCTTGCACCCGCCTTCTTTGGTCGTCTTCCTGTCATAGCTTGCGGTATGGAACGGCTTTTTGTTCGGATCACGCTGACGGCGCCAAATGTTATGTCTGTTTCCACTTGGGTAAATTCGGGCTTCTTTCCCACGAACGAGCTCTGGATGTGTGCACGGGAATGGGTATCTGTCTGTACGCTGCGAACCTTGAGACACGATCCTCGAACCAGTCTTCAACTTCCCGACTTTGATCTCTCGAACTCCGGGTCCTGCACGAGGGACAGTAACCAGCGTGGAAGAGGGGGGAATGCTGGTTGGGCCCTCTCCGACGCTCAAGTCAAAATATTTTAGAGAGAGAAAGCCTTTTAGAGAGAAGTCAGAGCTCCCAAAAGTTAGAATGAGGGAATTGTCCAAAATGGGAGACCTAGGTCCCTATTTATAGAAAACCAAAGGATCATGCCCGGTTTTGTATGGTTTGATGCCGGTGTAAAGGAAAACGTATAGCGTCATCAAGGGGGGCTATGCGCACACTGACTTCTCGTACTTGGCAAAATAATTGGGATACGCGCGGAGCATGTCGGTAATACGGACCTACCTGGATTTTCTAGCAATCCGGAAGTCCCCCGGTCCGGGTAATGCGCGTATTCCGGACCGTTTCGGACTTGGGTGTCTGCGGAAGAGTTCTTTTACGGGTTTTGGAGTATTTTGCGAGGCCCGAAATGTAAATACGAACCCGAATTGGACAAATATCTAACAGGTCTGACCCAAAATCTTTAATGTGACATACATCACTTATTCTTAGGATGTTGGGCTTATATTAATGGGCTCCCTATTACGGCGGCCCAAATACTCCAAATGCCAACATAAGCCACCGGCGACGGTGGCTTCCCACGGCGGCGACAGAATATGGGGCGGCCAGGGTTGACCTTCGCGAGGTCAAATCACTGATATATTCAATGCGTATTTTTAGAAATATTGGAATATTTGGAGATAATTAGTTACCTTAAAATATTGAGAATATATATTTACTAATAGATTTTATCTTTAATGGATAATCAAATAAGTTATAGATATATTACGCATTAATTATTTGTAGGGTAATATCTATTATAATTAATAGGGTTTATAAGTCTTTTGGTACCCTATATTTGCCCACTTTTGGTTTTTGGTACTATATGTTGGTTTTGCCTATTTTTGGTACCTTACGTTTACCAATTGTATACTTTTGGTCCGACCGTTAGTTGATCGTTAAATAGTTACATGATTTGCACATGCCTAACCCCACATTTTGATTTTGTTCAGTTTAATCCTAAAAAAATTTGTCCTAACATTTTATTTTTTGCCATTTAGCCCTTAAACATTTTCAACCGCACCCTAGGACTTAATTGACATAGTCATGGTCCAACCCATGGCAAGGTCGGACCATAGCTAGGGTCTCGGGACCCGAAAGGCCCTAACCATGGGTCGGACCATGGCTAGGTCAATTTAGCATTAAAGTCCAGTTGTGTCAATTGAACCCAATTGCTAAATTGACCTAGCCATGGTCCGACCCATGGCTAGGTCGGACCATAGTTAGGGTCGCCCGGGTCTGGCGACCCTAGCCATCGTCCGACGTAGCCATGGGTCGGACCTTACTAGGTCAATTAGTCCTAGGATGCGGTTGAAAATGTTTAAGGGTTAAATTGCGAAAATAAAATTTAGGACTAAAAATTTGAGGACTAAACTAAACAAAATCAAAATTTGGGGCTAGGCACGTGCAAATCACGTGACTATTTAACGGTCAACTAACAGTCAGACCAAAAGTATACAATTGGAAAACGTATGATAGCAAAAAATAGGCAAAACCAAACATACGGTAAATAAAAGCCAAAAATGGGCAAACGTAAGCTACTAAAAGACCTATAAACCCTAATTAATATTACATGATGGGTAAGATAGTTTTTGGCAAATAAAAATACCTACTTAGCCACCAAGTAATTAGGGTTCCGGATCTGGTCGGTTTGGGCCGGAACCTTAATATGCAATCGAGCCAGGTCGACCGACCTGGATTACCAAAGTGGGATACGAACCGGTTCGGTTCGGGTTCCACCGGGTCGGGCCAACCCAACCCGGAATTCTCAATCGGATTGAACCGGGTCTGTCCGGACCAGGTGGGCTAATGGGTCGGGTCAAACCCGACCCGGTTCGATTAAAACAGAATTGAACCAAACCTAACCGAACCGGATAGGATCGGACCGGGTCCAACCGGTCGGACCGAGTTGACTGAACCGAACCGGTAATAAAGTTGTGTCAAATTTAAAATCCAAATGTTTTTTAACTTTAAAATTACCTACACAGTGCGAGTTGGATTGATATTTACACGTTTTAACAAACCTGATGCCTAGTTTTGGTTATGGGGATGGATCTCAGAAATTTCATGATTATGGGACTGAATCATTTAGAGGGCTAAATTTCAATTGTTATATATTGATATAAATTCATGTTAGAATTGAGCTTGACTTTGTCAAGCTAGCTGGATATTACATGCTTTGGTGCAGAGCCCTGTTGTCAATTAATGAGTTGCGCACTAGGATAGGCATGCTATACTGAGTAATCTTGATTAGATCCATGTCTAGATGAACACGTGATTTTGAAAGCATTTTTCAAGTAAACCCAAATATTTTAAAACGATATTTGGTCGCCAAATATGCATGTTTGATGTGGAATGACTACGCGTGATGCGTATGCGTGATAATTTCAGCATATGGCCGCATGCGATAATTTGCTAGTGAAGTAGAATTATGTATGCTTGCATGAGAAATCCTTGAAACATTTTGAAAGGTCATTCGGAAAGCGACGACCGGGTGTATGTAAAAAATTCTTGATCCGGTTAAATAGAGATTAAACCGTTTTTTTCCAAAGAGGTTGACCTATTAGAAAGGAGACGTCGACAGTGAGAACTCTTTACACGGCCCCCTTCCATAGGTTTACTAGTGTTAGGTTAGGCAAGATGACTGAGGAATCATTATCTGTCGCTTCCTATATCATAGATATCTGATGTAAGAAATTCTTTTCAAAATGTTTTGAATTATCATCCTGATTTTTGCAATTGTTTGTAAATGTGTTAGTTTCAATGGATGAAAGAGTGCAATTCTATATTCCTCACAATCTTGATGGTGTGAACTATGATGCTTGGAGTAGCTATGTGAAGTACCTCCTCGATGGTAAGGGCATCTATCAGTGTATTGATGAGAGAGCAGATAGGACAATGACGGATGAATGTGGTATTCTGTGTCCTAAACAAGGGAGGATGTTCTTTGATGATCTGGAAGCGACTGTGGTGATACTTTAAACCTTGAATCAAGAGGTTCTAAAGGCTTCAAAGGCAACACACTGCATTACAGCTTTGGCTTTCCCTTCGTATTTGCTTCGGTGGAGGCAAGGCCGCTGAAGCTAGAAATGTCTTGGTTGAGTATGATGATCTTCTCTCCATGGATGCTGGTGTAAAATCCGCTCGAGACCTTGAGGATTAAGGTCAACATGTAGTAGAATATTTCACATATTGAAGAGGTATCCCCTTTCATGGTTTGCTGGTGATGAAGGACTCGCTTACTTGATTGAATCAATTAAGTATACAATGAGTCAATTCAAGGGTAGTAACCAGGGAAAATTGGAAACCACCTTCACAAATAACCACATGAGATCGAGGGAAGTCTACCATGATCTCTGTAAATCATGGAGAGAACCGGACCACTGAGGTCCTAAACGAATATCTGGTGGGTCACAGCATCGTCGATAAAGTGCGTCTTAGGTACTCTCGTTTGTCATGTATATAAAGTTGTAAAAGGTTTTATTTATACATAAATAATCAGATGTGATTCACTCGTGAATTTATTCAGGTGTGGTGTTCGTGTTGGCATTTGATGAATGGGTCGTCACAATAGGAGCCCTTTAATATAAGCCAACAGTTAGGTTATTGGGTAATGTCACATTAGGGATTTTGGAATGGGCCTAAAATCCCAATTGACATAAGAGGCCCAAAATTGGGCCTCCCATCTCTTATGTAGGCCTACCAAAACTTGCAACTTAAGGAGGTGGGATTCCCACCTCCTCCTATAAATAGGGGGCGTCAGGATTTCACTAAGGTTAATAGTTAATCACTCCCTATTAGTGTGTTTCGGCCGAACCCTTTGAAGTAAGGAGGTGCCAAATTGCTTTGAGCAATTAACCCAGATATCCATCCCCGCGAGGAATCAACAGGAGGCTTTGCTGTGGAAACCATTCCTCGTAGGGGATTCCTTAACAAGAATCACTACAGGGTCCGGCCGGTGGACAACGAACTCCCAGAACATCTTGGAACTACGGCAAAGGAGAAACTGGCATGTGTCCCTATTCCGCTGCGTAATTAGTTATCTGGCATGTACACGTGTTTCTTGTCCGTAGTAACTATCCCCATAATATCTTACATTGGTACCAGAGCCTAAGTTAGGGAGTTCTTGATTTTTGATAAAATTGGTGTTCTTGAAGTTTTTGGTAAAAATGTTCATGAAATTCGGTGTTTTCGGTAAAACTGGTGTTCATGATTTTCAAGAAAAACATGACGTTTATCAAAATCAAACATTGGATTAATGATATTAGTAAAATTTGATCTTGAAATTTGACCACTAGCCTTAATTTCCTGTTTCGGCCGAACCATGTATAGGTTTACAAAGTGAAATTTTTTATTTCTTAGGCCCCAAGTAACCTATGTTGGCCGAAATAATGGTAAAAATTTAAGTAAAATTCGGCCATATTACTAGGATGGATTTGGCCATAATTAGGGCTAGATTCACATGATAACTTTGATAATATCTATCAATATATTTTAGCACAATATTGGGAATATTGATAGATTTAATTACCATAAAGATTGAGAAAATATATTGTTGATCGATTTATATCTTTAAATATAGAATCTTGACAATATATATATAATGCAAATATTGGAAATTATATCTATAATTATTCTTACTTGGAAGCTAAGTTATGTTTTTAGTGGATTTTAAAACCCTACTTAGCCTACAAGAAATAGTTTCGGCCGAACCCTAATGGGTATAGGGCAAGTCCAATTTTGCACATCCGGTCGGGCCAACAGACCCGGAAGACCATGGGAACCCGAACCGGGTCAACTGAACCGAACCAAATCGGGTTACACAGGTCCAACCGGAGCGGGTCAACCAATCCGGGTTTTCTCAATCGGTCAAACCCATACGGGTCGGGTCGGACCGGGTAACTAATGGGTCGAACCAAACCGACCCGATTGTGTGAAAACTGAACCAAACCTAACCTATTTTGCCAAACCGGACCGGTCGGACCGAATTGACGTGAACCGGACCGTTATGTTCGGACCGACCCGAGTCAACTGAAAATAGGATGGTCAAATTTTAAAATCCAAATATTTTTTAACTTTAAAATTACCTACAAAGTGAAAATCGGTTTGAAATTTTCACGTTTTAATCAAACCTGATGCCTAGTTTCGATTATGGGGATGGCTCTCGGATATGCATGATTTTGGGACCGAGTCATTTAGTGGGCTGAATCGCAATTTCTATTTTAATTGATATTATTGCATGATTAGAATTGTGTATTGACGATGTCAAGCTAGCTGGATATTGCATGTTGTGGGCGGAGCCCTGGATTTCAATTAACGGGTTTCGCACTAGGATAGACATGTTGTGATGGTTGTAATTGCCTATCCATGTCTAGAAGTTCGCATGATTGATTGATAGCATGAATTGCAAGTCAGCCCCAAATGTTTAAAATTGGAAATCAGTCGCCAAATATGCATGTTTATTATGGAGTGATCACGCATGACACGTATGCATGAATGTGGAAGATGTAGTCGTATGTGATAATTTACTTGGATAGTAGAATTATATATTCCAGCATGAGTTCCTCTGAACATTAGACGCATGACGTGTATGCATGTGATTGGATTGTTTCTTGGATGTGGCTACGTATGATGATTTACTTGTGTATTAGAATTGTATATGCTTGCATGAATCCTCGAAACGTTTTAAAAAGGGCCTTGAGGGCCTTGGGAAAGCCAAGATCAGGTGTATGTTAAAATTTCCCGTTCCGGTGAGAGTGATTAAACTGTTTTAAAAGACCGGTCTATTAGAAAGGAGACGTCAGTAATGTGAACTCTTTCACGACCTCCTTCCATTGGTTTACTAGGTTGTCGGGTTGGTTATATGTCTGAGGAATCATTACTTGTCGCTTCTATCTCATATCCGATGTATGCAATTCGTTTTCCAAAATGTTATTGTCTCCCTGATTGTCGCATGATTATAAATGTCAAAAATAGATGGCAGATCGAAAACGATTCTACACTGCACTTGACGGTAGCAATTATGATGTATGGGAAGATTATGTTATGAATATCCTCTTTGCTGCAAATGTTGAGGATTGTATAGACCCAATAGCAGTGAGGAAAAACGGATGAATTTGGTAGTCCAAATTTTGACAACAATGGGTGGTCACAGAAAGATCAGATAACACGTGATTTAATCCGTGCAACCCTGAGGGAAGAAGTAGAGGAGGGATTCATGAACATCAGCGCGTTACATCTTTCGCGTGGAATACGCCTTCGCTACGGTGAAGGGGAGGCCGCTGAAGTAAGAAACCTGATGATTAATTATCACGGTATTCTTTGCACAGATGGAGGTGTAACAACCGTTCATGATCCCGCTGATGAAATAGAAATATGGGAGAGGATTCAAATGGTGATGAGGTTCTATCCCCTTTCATGGTTTGCCAACAACAATGGGCTCACATGTCTGATTAAATAAATCAAGACTACAGTTGAGCTATTCGAAGTCAACAATAAGGAAGAAAGTTCCTCCAATGAATCCAAGAAGTCGCAAAACATGTATGATCGTCTTCGCGAGTTGATGGGTAAATCCAGCAACAAAAGGTCTAAACGATGATCCTGTGCGACAAACACCGTTGATGAAAGCGCGTCTCAGGTACGCCTCTTTTGCCATATAAAGTTGTAAAACGCTTTATCAGACACATAACAGCTGATGTGATTCACTTGTGAATTCTTTTCATTTGTGGTGCTCAGTATGGCAAGGACTGCTCGTCTATTTTATCCTTTCTTATCTACTTTTTTATTTTGTGGAACCTTAGCATTGTCGTTGTGGCGTGTTTCCTTAAGTTAATGAATTTTGGTTATTTTTTAGATTAGAAGTTATTGAATAAATTAATTTTTATTGAATTCTAAGTGCAATTTACTTATCAATTATCGGCCTAGTCAATGGTAACGATCCGAAATGAAAAACTGAACCCATGGTTCTGGAATCAAAATTCCGGCCACGTCAAGCGGACGAATGAAATGATTAACATGCTCCATCATAATTACTATAAACCCGTCGATTGTGTAGTTAGAACGCGAGTATATTTAAATTCCTTATTTTTTAGTAATCCTTTAAAATTAAAATTAATAAATCGTAATGATGAACATGTGCGAAACTGATTAAATTAAATTTTGGAAATGAAACGATTTCACAGCGGGAAACAACTGGTGACGCGCGCGTGACGTGAAACTACTTCGATAGATAGGACATATGGTTTAAAGTAAATATTTAATGTAATGTGTTTGATTTAATGCTCGAAATTAATTTTCATTGCACACATACCTATTTAGGGTCCAATACTTATACAATTTCTCGTCAAGATTTGTAAACGAGCATAGGGTGAGAACCTATTACACGATCTGAGGTAGACGAAACCTCGGAACATGAGTAAGCAATGAAATTGATTTTCCGTTAAACAACGATCTGGAATACGCCTTTAACGAATCAGATTGACAGAGCATCATAATTACACATTATTCAAGACGTGGTCAGTATCATGATTGTTTGATTACGGGGTTGATTACTACGGAAACATAAATAGGTACATGCTTATAATCAGAATTACGCAGCGGAAGATGTGCACATACCTTAAACCTTTTCTGTAGACCTAAGGATCTTGCACAGGGAGTTCACGATCCACCGGACGGAACCCGTAGAGGTTCTTGTTAAAGAAGCCATACGTGGTATTAGCTCCACAGCAAAGCCTCTGATCGATTCTTGGCAGGGACGGATCTCCGGAGTGTTTTGCTCTAAGAAAATTGGCACACCCTTGGTGGTGGACTAGGTACGGCCGAAGAATGTCTAGAAGGGGGGAAGGGTTTTTCTCTCAAATCACCACTAAGGAAGAATTGTGGATTACCCCAAATAAAACCCTAACACCTCTTATTTATAGGAGGAGCAGAGTGGACAAAAGTCCACTTTGCCCCATACACATATTCGGTCGGCCACATATGTCAGGGAGGCCGAAATTTGGGCCTCTCATGTCAATTGGGATTTGGGTCAAGCCCAATTTCCCTAATGTGACACTAACCCTATTTCTTAGGTTACCTATACATATTAATGGGCTATCAATTACGACGCCCAGTCACCATATGCTAACAGCTCCCACTCGCCAGAATTGGAGGGTGCCTGTTAATGTATTGTTGTTCAAATCGTATCAACATTCCACTCTTCTGATCCTGCCCCTGCTTCCAAATAGTTCATACGAGGTTTTTCGTGCGACCGCCGGATACGACGTGCATCATGCTACTCATCTGTTAGGACTGTTGTAGCGCCCGCGGAACATTGATTCCCTATCTCAAATTAACCTGTTAAAAACATCATTTTGTATCGCGCTGTATCCTAGGTCAACTGTTAATTCTCCAATTGCCGAGATTCCTCATAGGAACACTTCTCCAGGAAATTTGTACAAGTATTCACCACCTTCAACTAATATCTGGTTGGTGGCCACCTAGAGAATACGAGAGTCGATGAATTACATGTGAATTTGACCATCCCCATCGCTCATACCCTTTTGTCAAACCTAATCGGTTTCCAAAACATGGTCACTCGGCCTTTTTCTTCAGCACTACGCTCGTACGCCGGGAAGCGAACATTGAGCCTGACCTTAGATATGAGTTCTGAGTCCATGAGGATACTTCGGGCGCCTCTTCATAAGGCTCGCGGGATCAATCACACACTCAGAAGAATCGCGAAGATTCTAACTAGCACAATCGAGCATGACCCCGTGGTCGAACATGGTACGCGTAGTATGAAGCACGCGTCGATAGCATACCCGAACACTGTCAGGCGTGGGATATGTCAATGATGCTATCGCAGACTTTCATCTGGCCCAGAATGTGGTTAAATGACAAACAGAGTTCATCACCGGCGAAGTGAAAAACGAAGATCATTTCATGTTACTCTGAAACCAAATGATCGTTTTGCATAACCAAGTTTCCCAACCGGCTCTTGGCCAGTCTTGCTTCAGCAGAGGTCCCCCTCGCCTACAAGACGACCGTGCCCGTGTGACTAGGCAAGGCCCAAATTCGACATAATTTTAAGCAGAGGATTGCGTCCTCCTACGACTTAGTTTATAGACCGTACCATCCAATGTAATTAGACATTATGACGTCGATGAATCATAAACTCTGATTGCAATTCTCTCGTTAATAAAAAATGTAACTTTCAAATTATCAAAATGTTATAAAATATACACGCTCACTTCTAAACTCTATGCAACCCAAGCAGTTTAATGTGCTTTTCAAATGTCTTTGCGTAATGGTTTAGTTAATGGGTCCGCAACCATGTCATCAGTGGGCGAGTATTCTAAAGTGATTATATTATCTTCTACCATAGATTTAGCATAATTATATTTCACATCAATGTGTTTGGTCCTACTATGGTACTTTGGATTATTTAATGCCGCAATGGCTGCTTGAGTGTCAGAGAACACCTTCATAGGTTTACTCTCGACATCGCCACTAAGCAGCGCAGCAAGAAGCCTTTTCAGCCAGACCGCTTCCTGTGCATTTTTGGAGAGGGCAACGAGTTTTGATTCCATCGTAGCCAGCGCGACAGATGATTGCTTCTTGCTCGTCCATGAAATGGCGGCATCAGCAAGGAGAAACACTCCTCATGTGGTGGACTTACGATCATCCGGATTGTCACCATGGTCGGCGTCCATGAATCCGGTCAATTCTAACCTCCTGCCCTCACAGCATAGTACGTAGTCGACAGTACCTTTTAGATATTGTATGATCCGCTTTACAGCTTTTAAATGTTGATAGCCAGGGTCTGATTGGAATCTTGCTACTAGGCCCACAGCGTAACAGATGTATGGACGAGTGCAAAGCATGGCGTACATGAGACTTCCGACCATGCTTAAATACTCGCCATTCCTCATCTGTTCACGCTCTTGCTGGTTCTTCGGGCCGTCATGCTTTGACAACGCAAACTTGAGTACTACCGGCGTCTCCACGGGTTTGGCATCTTGTAATTTAAACCTTCTCAACAGTTTGTTGATATAGGCTTCCTGAGATAGACACAATCTCCGGGCGGCACGATTTCTAGCAATTTTAATGCCCAAGATGTACGTAGCCTCTCCCATGTCCTTCATCTCAAATACAGATGCCAACCAGGACTTTGACTAGTGCAGGAAACTCACATCGTTCGCAGCAATGAATATGTCATCCACCTATAAAGTTAAGATGACGGACTTAGACCCGGAGGTCTTTGTATACACGCATGGATCCTCATGGAGATTCACGAATCCGTTTCCAACTATTTCCTCGTGGAACCCGCGGTACCATTGCCGAGACGATTGTTTAAGACTGTAAAGAGACCTTTGGAGTTTACAAACTTTACGTTCGTTACCAGGAGTAAAGAAACCCTCCGATTGCTCCATATAGATCTCTTCCTCCAGGTTTCTATGGAGGAATGCAGTCTTAACATCAATTTGGTGCAGCTCTAGATCGAGGTATGCGACCAAGGCTAGGATTGCCTGACTTTGGTGTACCGCACAGTCGGCGAGTATATTTCATCAAAGTCCACTCCGTGAAGCTGGGTGTATCCTTTCCCAACTAGTCGAGCTTTGTATCGCTCGACATTTCCATCATCAATGAGTTTCAGTAGCAGAACCCACTTAGCCCCTATGGCCCTGCGGTTAGCAGGTAAATATACTAAAGACCATACCGAATTGGCTTTCATTGAGGCAATCTTTTCTTCCATTTCTTTCCTCCATTCCTTCGCTTGAGGTCCATTCAATTCTTGTTGAACAGTTACCGGTTCATCAACAGAAGTTAGGGTGAATATCTCACCCCTCAAGATGGGATACTTCTTGGGAGAAGTTCGATGCCTTTGACTACGTCTAGGCTCGTTAATCCCATCTTGAGTCTGATCGTTGCTCCCACTCGGAATAATTCTTTCTATCGGAGCATCACTCCCACAGGGAACAAGGGCAGTGCTAGAACCTTGACCTATAAATTTTCTTGGACGACCTCTTAGTCTCGGGTTTCTATCTCCGAGATTAATCCCTTGATCACTAGGACCTGGAACCAAGTTGGTTGATCCACTCCAACTGGGAACAATGGGTAGTTGTGGTATTATTGGATTTTCATCCAGCGGTTCAGCTACGTGAGTATCATGTTCAACTTGATTCGCACCTGCTGCAACAGCGATTTGTGTGGTAGGGTTGTGTCCTCCCACTGGATTTACTATGAAAATATCTCCATCCTCATTAACCATTTCATTCACTTGCGTTGATGCCTCAAATCTCCAACTCGAAGCAAGTGGGACCTGACTATCATAGTTATCCTGCTCCAACTCGATCAAGACTTCATATGTTTTGATTTCACCAAGCGTTGAAAATTCGTCCTCAAATCATGTAACGTCTCATGTTCGACCACGACACCATTATGATAAGCCAAATTAAAAATGTATCCTCTAAGAGTAGTCATCATACTCTCGTTTCAAATACTTGTTTAATGCGCAAGTTAATGTCGCATGATGATAATATTTAACTCGTTATCATTCCTTTTAGCTTTTATGGCGTCGTGTTTTAACCGATATAGTTGATTAAGTGCTATATCAATATTAATGTGTTGCCAAACTTCTCGTTCAAGGCATTTAGTGGGAGAGCCGTTTTACTGACATCATCCTTTTCATTGGCTAATTCATCTCAATGACTTATCCATCTTTGAACTGCGCATTGAGCTTTCGCCTCATGCGTCAGTTTATACTTTACGAGTTCGTGGTAGCTTGTGAAGCGTACCTTATCATCGTGCAAGTATTGAATGAATTATTCCCAAAGGGAGGCAAATGAAAATTCAGCATTCTTTCATTAAAAAACTTCATCATTAAATTCGTACTTTGAAATCGATGTGTTCTGTCTTTTGAGGTACACGCGTTCGTGGCACTCATTCCAGGTACCATTCCATGGAATAAATCGTTTCGTTTCCAAAATTCAATTTAACTTAATCCAACCGGTGACAAACATGTTCATCGTTACGGAATTTATCATATAATGGAGTACTAACAAATTATAAATATTAAATATTTCGATCTAGCTACGCAATCGATGGGTTTATTCAGTCCAGTTGTCCCGACTGAGATGACAGAGTATGCGAATCGTTTCGTTTTATTCGACCACTTTTACCTGGCCGGAATTTTGGTTCTAACCTGTGGGTTTGTATTTTTCGTTTCGGATCGTTCCCATTGATGGGACCGTTAAATTGATAAGAAAATCATGCTTCGAATCGAGCAACAGTTATTTCATTCAATAACTCGGAACCTCGAAATAACCAAAATTTTCGTAACTTAAACGAACAATAAATGAAAATTGTATGGTTCTCGATCTGAAGGTCGCGTATTTGATCCATGCTTGTCGCACACATAGTCGAGAACTTTGAGTCATGTTTAACTTAACACATGAGAAATTCACGAGTGAATCACATCAAATGATTTGTGTCCTTATAAAACATTTGCAGCTTAATACTCATGACATACGAGGCGTACTTGGGGCGCACTTTATTAACGGGGTTTGACCCACCAGATTATCTTATAGGATATATTCGGTCCAGTTCTCTTCATGACAGGCGGCTCAAAGTTGGCTTCTTTTGACCCATTGTGGTGAGCAGAAAAGGTGGTACCTTTACTGTGGTTACTGTACATGACTAGACTCATGGTAAGTGAATCACGTCAACGTCAGATAATCATATACATCTTTCCCATATTGACCTTTCATTGTGAAGGTCTCGAGCGGCTTTTACACCAGCATCCGTGGAAAGAGAGAAGTTCATCACATTCAACCAAAACATTTCTAGCTTTAGCATCCTTGCTTCCACCGAGGCAGATGCAAAGGGATACCAAGCTGTAACATTGTCTGGTTGCAGTTAAAGTCTTCTTCAACCCCTTTTGACCAAAGTTGAATGTATCACCACATACGCGTTCAAATTATCAAAGAACCTACTCCCATTCTTGGGGAAACAAATTATAACATTCATCTCTTATTGTCATAATCATACGGACTACCATATTCATCCGTAGTTTTCCTCTCCACTTTTCGGAATCATAATAGAGAATTCAACACATACTCCTTTTATTCATCATAATTAATACCATCAAGATTGCGAGGAATGTCGAATCGCATTCATTCAACCAACTCATATGAACACATTGATATCATGCATAATCAGGGAGAAAATAACATTTTGAGAAATAATTGCATACATCGGATATATATTAAAATAGAATACGACGAGTAATGATTCCTCAGCCATCTAAACCAACCGACTGCCAGTAAACCGAGGGAAGGGGGTTCGTGAAGAGTTCATATTACCGTCGCCAGTAAACTGAGGGAAGGGGGTTCGTGAAAGAGTTCACATTATTCGCAAATTTACCGGAATGGGAACTTTGAAATAAGCATACCCAATCTTGGCTTTCCAAAGGCCCTTTTGTATTTAAAAATGTTCCAATGAATTTACGCATGCATATAATTCTACTACACAAGTAAATCATCATAGCAAGCCAAATTCATCATTCAAACCACACATCATGCATACGCGTCATGCGTCTAATGTTCTGCGAAACTCATGCTAGCATTTATATAATTTTACTTTCTAAGTAAATTATAACATGCTGCTACATCATCGAAATTTAAGCATACGTGTCATACATGAAACTTCCACATCATACATGCATATTTGGCGACTGGCTTTTCTTCATGCGTTTTTCTATGCATGAATCCTAGGCAATCACAATCATCACAACATGTCTGTCCTATTGCACAAACCATATATTTAACCAGGGCTCAGCCCCCAACTTCCAGCTAGCTTGACATAGTCTAGACAACAGTTCTAATAAATATATGCGTTAAAAGTAAATAATTGCAATTCATCCCTCTAATTAATCCAGTCCCTAAATCATGCATTTCCAAGATTCATCCCTGATGGGTTTCGATATAGCCGTTAGGCCCATTAATGGTGACTAAACGGCGAGGTAGGCCCACTGGGCCCCAAACGAAGCTTAGAAGACCAATACGAAGGGTCCCGACAAGGTCGGTCCCAATATATGAGCTGAACGCTCCCGATGTTATGCCTTTAAGTAGGCCCCGATGTTATGCCTTAAAGTAGGCCCCGATGTTATGCCTTTAAGTAGGCCCCGACGATATGCCTTTAAGTAGGCTCCGATATTGAATCCCTGAGAATATTGGCCCTATCCCGATGACGAGGGCCCCGAGCGGTGACCAAAAGAAGATAACTCTGGAGTCCCCGACATCCGTCGGGACTTGCTACCAGAGGATGAGGCCGAGAAACACGCCCACTACACGCGTAGTGGGAAAGTGGCCTGAAAAGACGGAACATGGGCTAATGGGCCGAGATACACGGAACGTGGCAGTTATCTCAACAGGTAAATGAGGTAATCCCTCCCCTATATAAAGGAAGGAGTTACCTCATGATTGATTACTTTGACTTACAGACTTATATTTGCTTACCAGCAATCGAGATACTCATTTAAGCATCAGAGAGGGATTCTGGGTCACCGCCCGGTCTATCCCCTTCTTGCAGGATTACTTGAAGCGAAGGAGTTCGGACTTCCGTCAAGAACGTACCGGAGTTCCAACCGTGATCCAACATTGGCGCCGTCTGTGGGAACGAAGCAAAAAGCAAAAATGACTTCTACCCGTTCGATGGCTGGCAAGCAAAAGAAGAGACTAGGACAATCCGGCGGTTCCCGCCACCCTGCTGGAACTCTGAATTCAGGGCCGCCGGAGCGCACTGTTGATCGGAATGATCTTCCCCCCGCTGTTTCCCAAACAAGGGGGCATCATGATGTTCGTGAAGATTCCATTCGAAACTCGTCGGAGAGCCGGGAAGAGATCCCAAGGAGGGACCAGGATGCACCTGCAAAACCGGACTTGGCAAAGGCTGTGATAGATGCCATGCCCGTATTTTTGGAAGCTATGGAGGCTCTCTTGGACAGGAGAGAGGCCGCCAAGAAGAAGGAGGAGGAGTTGCCTCCGCCTCTGCCAATGGAGAATCGGGACGGGCAGGAGGCCCAGCCCGAACCCCAGGACAAGAGCAAGGAGCCTGCTCTATCGGAGCAGTTCGTGGTCGATGGGCCTGGGCCAGTGCAACATAGGACCATTCCTCTCAATGGCCCTATCACCCCCGATCAAGTGGTAAAGATCGTGAACATTTGCATGGGGGACCAGAAGAAGATGATGCCGGAACTGAGGGATCGATCCACTCATCCCTTCGTTCCCCGATTGGTGAACACCACTGTCCCGCCAGGATTGGGCATCCCGACAATCAAGGAGTACGATGGCGAGGGGGATCTAGTTCGTCATGTCCAGAAGCATCTCACGGCTTGTCTAGGCAGAGCCCTGAATGACGACATAGTGTGTGTCTTATTCCCAGGTACACTGGGTGAGAGGGCCCTGACGTGGTTCTTTAGCCTTCCGCCAGGATGCATCTCTAGCTGGACCCAGATGCATGATCGCTTTATCCGGCAGTACCAGGGCCGCCGACGCCTCCTGAAAAGCGCGAGGTCCCTGACTGAGGTGGTACAAAGGCCCGACGAGTCGCTGGCGCACTATTACCAGAGGTATATTGCCAGCGTGGCCGAGATCGATGAGGAGATGTCGGAGGGAGAAACCATCCGCACCTTCATTCGGAACCTCACAGCACCACATGGTTCCGACCTGATGCACAGCGTGGCTGAGAAGGCTGTGTGGAACATGGAGGCGCTGCAGAAGAGGGTGAAGCCGCAAATCGACGTGCAGGAGTCAAAAATAGCTGCCGGAGACCTCGACCCTCCGAAGACGAACAAGGGGAAGCAATCGGATGATCACAGGAGGAAAGACAAACCCGACAACAGTCGGGGTCGAGGCCGCTCTGATCGGAGGGAAGACAAGCGTCCTTCGAAGTCGGACAAGCGGGAGGACCGTTACACTCCTCTCATTTGCTCCATGGGTGCTGTGTTAGCGGTGATGGACCGTCAGGGTATCGCCAAGTACCCCCCCGAAGAGGGATTGAGAGTTTATGGGAGCCCGCGCCGATCGGTACTGTCGTTTCCATCGTGCCAATGGTCACGACACTGACCATTGTCGGGAGCTGAAGAAGGAAATTGAGAAGCTAATCCAGAAGGGGAAGCTCAAAGAATTTGTGGCTGGGCGACGGAGCCGATCCCATTCTCGGTCCCGATCGCGGTCCCGTTCCCGATCCCGCGGTCGATCCCCGAAGAAGGATAAGCCTTAGTCTTCCAATGCCCGCAAGGAGAAGCGGGGAATCATTAATGTGATTCACGGAGGACTTGCTGCGGGAGGAGATACCACGACGGCTCGGGAGGTATATGCTTCTCGGATTCCCATCGCTGTGGTGCTGGGCAAGAGGGCCCGAAATTGGACCCCGAAGGAGGAAATGGTGATCCCCTTTTCAGCGGAAGACCTGATAGGTGTGGAGACCCCACACGATGACGCTTTGGTCGTGACCCTGAACGTGTACGGGTACGAGATGAAGCGGATCCTGATTGATGGAGGGAGCTCCTCCGATATTCTGTTCATGAATGCACTGCAGGCCATGGGGAAAACCAAGAAGGACTTGAAGCCTGCGAACTTCCCGATGGTCGGATTTTCTGGCTCTACCTCTTACCCGGTGGGGGTGATCACCTTACCGGTCGAGTTCGGGAGCGGTTGGAAGTCAGAGAAGAGGAACGTAGAGTTCGTGGTGGTCGAGTCTGCGGGACCTACAACGCCATTATCGGGAGGACTACCATCAACCCGCTGGGGGCAATTGCCTCAACTGTCCATCAGAAGCTGAAGTTCGCGAGTGACCATGGAATCAAGGAGGTCCAGGGCGATCAGATAGCTTCCAGGAGGTGCTATGTCAATGCCACCCGAAGGAGGAATCGGGAGGCTATGACTGTTTTCCAGACTGACGCCTATCCCCGAGAGGAGTTCGGGCGTCCCGCCCCGATGGAAGATTTGAAGGAGGTCGACATTGATGGACCTCAGAGGAAGGTGAAAATCGGGTCCGCTTTAACTGAAGAGACGGCCCGAGAATTGATCGACATGCTGAAGGAATTCAAAGAGCTGTTCGCCTGGTCCCCGAGCAACATGCCAGGAATCATCCCCGATGTGATTACTCACGAGCTGAAGATTGACCCCGCGGTCAAGCCAATCACACAGAGAAGGCGCCCATTGGGTGCCGATAAGAAGATCGTGATCCAGCAACTGGTGGGAAGGTTGCTCGATGCTGGATTCATTAAGGAGCTCCGATTCCAGACCTGGGTCGCCAACCCAGTCCTGGTGAAGAAGAGCAATGGCAAGTGGCGGATGTGTGTCGATTTCCGGGACCTGAACAAAGCATGCCCGAAGGATTGCTATCCCCTCCCGAGGATTGACCAGCTGGTGGACGCCACATCGGGACATGAGTTGTTGAGATTCGTGGACGCCTACTCTGGCTACAACCAGATCAAAATGTCCAAGGAGGATGCCCCCCACACTGCTTTTTATGCTGATAGTGACATCTATCATTATGACGTTATGCCATTTGGACTGATCAATGCAGGGGCGACTTATCAGAGGATGGTGAACAAGCTGTTCGCGGATATGTTGGGGAAAACAATGGAGGCCTATGTGGACGACATGCTGGTGAAGTCCCGACAGGCCGAGGATCATGTTCACAACCTGGCCACGGCGTTTGAGCGGATGAAGCTTCATCAAGTTCGCTTGAACCCGACCAAGTGTGCCTTCGGAGTGCACTCAGGGAAGTTCCTGGGCTTTATGGTGAGCCAGAGGGGAATCAAAGTCAACCCTGAGAAACTGAACGCGATCGAAGAGATGAAGTCCCCGATTAACCATCGGGAGGTGCAGGTGTTGAACGGCCGACTGGCCGCGATGAATCGCTTCCTGTCCAAGGCAAGTGACCGATCCATGCCGTTCTTTGAAGTGTTGAGGGCCAACAAGAAGTTTGAGTGGACTGCCAAGTGTGAAGAGGCGTTCCTGGTACTCAAGCAGCACCTTCGCACCCTCCCGCCATTGGCGAAGCCCATCCCAGGCGAGCCACTCTATCTGTATTTGGCTGTTTCTGAATTTGCTGTTAGTTCTGTCTTAGTGAAAGTTGTAGAGGGTAGTCAAGTCCCCATCTATTATGTAAGCAAGGCACTCGCCAAATCTGAAATGAATTATCCCGCTGTTGAGAAGTATCTCTATGTGTTGATTGTTACTGCTCGGAAGCTGATGCCTTATTTCCACGCACATGAGATTACCGCTTTGACGAATCAGCCCTTAAAGAATTTTTTGAACCGACCTGATGTGTCGGGGAGATTAGTGAAATGGGCAGTCGAGCTTAGCGAGTTCCGCATTCACTTTGCTCCGAGGACGGCTATCAAGGGCCAGGCGTTGGCAGATTTCATAGCTGAGTCTACAGCCCCCGATCTAGAGGAAGCGGGCCCTGTAGAGGGGCAACCATGGAGGTCTCGGTAACAGAACAGCCTGATGACGAAAATACGTGGGAGATGTATACCGATGGCTCCTCAAATTCAGAAGGATCGGGAGCAGGGTTCGTACTTATACCGCCAGACGGAGGCAAGCCCCTTCGATACGCCTTAGCCTTGACGTTCAGGGCCACCAACAATGAAGCTGAATACGAGGCTCTCATCACAGGCCTCAAGATTGCCAAAGGAACGGGAGTTGGTCACTTAAAGGTGAAGTGCGATGCTAGCCTGATTGTGAACCAAGTTCAGGGGCGATACGAAGCAAAGAGCCCGACGATGAGAAAGTACCTTCGGGAGGTGCAAATCCTGAAGGAGAGTTTCAAGAGCTTCGATAATGAGGCGATCCCGAGGGAAGAGAATGTGGAAGCGGATGCCCTGAGCAGCCTTGGGGGCACCCCTCGATGAATGTCGGAAGGTGCACTTCTTGGAGAAGGTGATCCTGTCAACCATCGATCAAGCGGAGGTATGTGCCATCGAGGCCGGATCAGAGGAGCCTACTTGGATGACCTTGATAGTCGCGTATTTGAATACGGGGACAGTCCCCGATGATGAATCAGCAGCTGGCAAATTACACCGAATCGCGCCCAATTATGTGATGGTGGATAACCAGCTATACAAGAAGGGGCATTTAACTCCTTACCTGAAATGTGTGGCCGAGCCCGACACAGATCGGATCCTTAGGGAGGTGCACGAAGGATATTTGGCCTGTCACGAAGGTGCCCGATCCATCGTGAGGAAAGTGTTGAACCTAGGTTATTACTGGCCCTCGATGAACAAGGAAGCAACGATGCTAGTCCGATCCTGTGAGGCTTGCCAGAAGTACGCCCCGAACATCGTGGCTCCAGCTACCGACCTGACATCCATTAAGAGTGCTTGGCCCTTCGCGCAGTGGGGAATCGACTTGGTAGGACCCCTTCCAGTTGCAAAAGGTCAGTGTCGATATTTAGTCGTGGCTATTGATTATTTTTCGAAATGGATAGAAGCCAAGGCATTGGCCAAGACAACGGGGAACCATATCCTCAAATTCCTCCAAACCCACATCATATCTCGATACGGGATCCCCAAGGTGGTAATCAGCGATAACGGCCCTCCGTTTAACGGGTCCCAGTGGAAGGAGTACTTGGAGGAACTGAAAATCGAGCATCAGACAGCCTCTGTCCATCATGCTCAAACAAATGGACAGGTGGAGTCAGCCAACAAGATTGTGATGGATGGCCTGAAGAAGAGGGTCCATACCTTGAGGGGCAAATGGCTGGATGAGCTGGAAAATGTGCTTTGGGCTGTTAGAACGACACCTAAACGATCAACCGGGGAGACTCCATTTGGCCTTGTTTACGACACGGAAGCAGTTGCTCCCATTGAAATAGCTGTGGCATCCCATCAGACGAGGTATTACGAACCTCTGTCAAACGATGAAATGAGGCGTCTGGACTTGGACTTGGTCGAAGAGAAGAGGCGGAGTGCCGAGAAGGCCCAGGCCAGGATGCGCTTGGAAACGGCCCGATATTACAATCGACGAGTCAAGTCTCGACAGTTCTTTGTCGGGGAACTGGTCTGGCGTCGGAACGAATTCACCCTTTTGGATCAGATCAACAAGATGTCACCAAAATGGGAAGGACCTTATAAGGTCGTGGGGATGCCAGCTCGAAACGCGTACAAGTTGGAGGACCTCGATGGCAATGTATTGAAGCATTCTTTTAGTGGCGAACACTTGAAGAAATGTCATGCTTGATGTTAAGTCGCCTTTAGTGGTGCACGATGTAAAGTCGCCTTAAGTGGTGCAAGTTGTAAAGCCGCCTTAAGTGGTGCACGATGTAAAGTCGCCTTAAGTGGTGCAAGTTGTAAAGTGGTGCAAGTTGTTAAGTCGCCTTAAGTGGTGCAAGTTGTTAAGTCGCCTTAAGTGGTGCAAGTTGTTAAGTTGCCTTAAGTAGTGCAAGTTGTTAAGTTGCCTTAAGTGTTGCAAGTTGTTAAGTCGCATTAAGTGGTGCAAGTTGTTAAGTCGCCTTAAGTGGTGCAAGTTGTTAAGTCGCCTTAAGTGGTGCAAGTTGTTAAGTCGCCTTAAGTGGTGCAAGTTATCGAAGTCGTCTTCAATGGCGCAAGTGCGATTAAATCGCCTTAAGTGGCGTGGTTTCACCTTAAGTGGTGTGGGTAAAATTTATTAAGTGACGCAATCACCTTAAGTGGTGCAGTGATAATCGGAGCCAAAAAAGATTTGATACTATAAAGATCTAGGAGGTTCGCGATAAAGGAGGAAATTACAAGGATTTGAAAATAAAAGCAATCAAGCTTGATCCTTGGCAGCGTTGAGGGGAGCAGGGTCCACGAGGTCTGTGGCAGAAAGCTCCGTGATTGGGGAATCGAACTCTGGAAGATTAGCCGCGGGAGGATCGGACTCTGGGAAGTCAGCCGGTGAAGGGTCGATCATCGGGGGCTTAGTTGTCGGGAGTTCTGCACTTGGAGGTTCCACCGTGCCTTCAGCACCCGCAGCCCCCTCGGGGGTGTTGGCCCCGTCGCTCTCCTCAGAAAGGTTGAAGTACCTCTTCGCGAAGGGGGCGAGGGTCTGAGACTTGGCGAAATCGATGGCACCACCATACTCCAGATAGAGCTCTTCAACAACATTGAGCAGGGTGGTCTCCACCTCCGCCGTACAGAACTTCACCGCGTCCAGTTGGAAGGCCTCGGAGCCCCGATAGTCTTCCCGTCCCTTGGCCTCAGCCTCGGCCAGCTTGGTGGGGAACTCAGCAAGTTCCCGCTCCATCTGCTGGGATTGGTTGGAGAGAAGGGCCTTCTCAGCCTCCAGCCCCGCCTTGGCATCCTCGAGGGCCTTCCTCTCGGCTTCCAGACCCGCCTTGGCATCCTCGAAGGCCTTCTTCTCAAGGACATGCCTGTCCCGATCTTCCACGCGCCCCTGCTTCTCCTCACTAAGCCTTTGGCGCTCCTGCTTCAGCAGCCTCTCAAAGTCGTGGACCTGCCGCAAGAGGTCCCGAGTCTTTTGGTTAAGGAGGGCCTGCTCCTTAACCAACTTCCCCTTTGACGACTCGGAGGCAGCCAGATCCTCCTTGAGCTTGGCCAAGACCTCAGGGGCCGCCTTGGCTCGCTCCTCCTTCAGGGCCTCCTCCAAGGACAGGATATACCCGAAGCAGCGGTGCTGGTCCGCCATTTCCTGTAGAAAAGAAGGGAGGTTAGTACATGAGAATATTTTACATTATATACTAAGTGTGAAAACAGGAAGACTTACCTCCACACGGCGAAGGGCCATAGCGCGAAGGTCCCCAAGGATGTCCTCGGGGTCCAAGGAAAGTGGAAGCTTCATGGACGGCGGAACTGAACCTGCCAGTAGGTGCAGACCCAATTCCGGTGACAAATCAGAGTCCCAACGTAGAGGAACTCCCTGTAGTGACTCGATCGGGGTCCAGGGAGCTGCCGCCTGGTCGGGGACATAAAGCCGATAGATGCTCCCATCTAAGGGGAGAGGAGGAGGAACGGCCTGAGCGTCGGAGGTGCGTGCCTCCGAGCCGCCATGAGAACCCGGCAAAAGCTGCTGCGCCGGAGAAGATGGAGGTAGCCCTTCGGAAGTTGGCTCCAGCGGGGTCTGCCTCGCCCCCCGACGACGGACCAGGGGCTGGTCCTCGCCGGCCTCCTCAGAAGAATGGGAGACGTCCAAATCAACCACCCGACGGAATTGACCGTCCGTCGGGGCGTCTTCAGCCCCCGATCTTCTCGGGGCAGGAAGCGACAGGAGGGGTTCTCCGACCTGGGCGTCGGAGGGTGGCGTTCCTGCGGAAGCTCCAGCTCCCGATTGACCTGCAGCTAGAGGATGAGAAGCTTCAGAAATAAAGTCAGGAAGCTGATCAGGATCCTTACACCAGATGACACGACGGGAGAGGTACTGGTCCTTCCCGTAATAATTATAGTAACCCTCTTTGAGGACGCGGGGAGTCTCTCCTTGCAGGATACGTTTGATCCCTTCGATCCTGGCTCCCTTATCGGAGGGGATTAAGTCCTTAGGAATGCGCCTCCTGTATAATCGAATTGCTAAGCGGAGCTGTTTACCTTCCTCGGGAGTCTTGGCATTGAAGATCTGGCCCATCTTCTGCACCCGGGACCGCTTGATTTGCTCCGAGGTGGGAGGTGCCGACGAGGAGGCGGCCCTCTTGGAAGACTTCCTTTTCCTCGCGGGGCGTGGGACAGCATCAGTTTCCGCCTGCTTAAGCACGATTGGTCAGCAGTGATACCTTCTTAGCTGCAAAGACGAAAATGAAAAGACGGTTAGAGTATTACCCAAGGAACGAGGTTAGAAGGGCCGTCGAAGAGTTGACCCCCGGACACGATATCAAGGAGTCGAATCTCGGTCAGAATCAGGTCTCGCTCCCCGATGGAGTTGGCGTCAAGGGGAGTGAAAGAGTCCCCCCAACGATAAAGCTGGATGCAGTGGAGAATCTGGAAATCCTCCTCGGAGTAAGTGTGGAAAGCGGGAGCAGGGTCCGCCTCAACTTCCCATCGGGGCCAGGAGATGGAGCTGTTTCGGATGAAGAAATAACTCCTCTTCCAGCCACTGTTGTCGGGCCCCGAATCAGTGATGAGCCCCCGACCCTTGGCGACCTTCCAGGTGTCGCCATTCCAGCTGTACCGAGAGAGCTGCACCTTGCTCCACTTAGGCATCCACGGATAGAAGGCGCAGACCCCGACGTCAATACACTTTAGCCCATAGAAGGTCCGGAAGAGTCAGAGGCTATACGGCCATTGTTGGCGGAAGCAAAGCACGCGGAAGGCATTCCATACGCAGATGGCATGGGGGGAGAAAGTGGTCGGATGTGTTTTGTAATATTTACACATCTCGACCATGTCACCGCAGAAGGGGAAACGAATCCCCGCTGATATTTGCCCGGTAGAGATAAATACCTCCCCTTCCCGGGGACAAGTGACGGCAGAGTCACCCGGGACGCGAGGCCAAGGATAAGGGAAGCGAGGCTCGCAGGTGGAAGTAATGCATCCCTCCCGGAGGGCTGCATCATAGGCAGTGTCGGAAATTTCATTGAAGGCGTAATCGAACTTGAAGGGCTTCCTCCCCCCAGAACTGGACTCACCGTCTGGAAAGTAATCAGAGCAAGAAAAAGCACAGTCGATTTCCACAAAAGTTCAGGCAAGATCATAGAGATAAAAGAAAAACTATGCTAACAAGTCTCTTTGGAATTGAAGGAGAAAGCCTTACCAGACATGTCGAATCGGAGAAGAAAGGATGATCTTGAGAGTCGAAGAATCCGGTCGCCGGAGTGTTGATCAGGGAAAGAAAAGAGAACTCGAGCTTTTGAAAACGCAGAGAATGAAACGGTAAAAGAAGAACTGAATAGTGCCAAGATTTGGGGTTTTATAGGAGAGAGGACAGCCAAAGAGACGTTGCAATCTGAACCATTGAAGATCAAACGCCTCAATCTGAATCGTCGAAGCACTAGAGACAAAACGGCTATAAAGCGCTTTTTCAGAAGAGCAGGCACGGCATCACTCCTCGCATTTAATAGGGGAGTAATCGAGAAATATTTTCGGATTCGGTGATTATCCTCGGAATATCGAAAGGTCCGAAGTTGGAAGACACGACGAACTATAAGTCCCTCGGGTCTTGGGGGAAATGATGGGTTTCGATATAGCCGTTAGGCCCATTAACGGTGACTAAACGGCGAGGTAGGCCCACTGGGCCCCAAACGAAGCTTAGAAGACCAATACGAGGGGTCCCGATATATGAGCTGAACGCTCCCGATGTTATGCCTTTAAGTAGGTCCCGATGTTATGCCTTTAAGTAGGCCCCGATGTTATGCCTTTAAGTAGGCCCCGACGATATGCCTTTAAGTAGGCCCCGATATTGAATCCCTGAGAATATTGGTCCTGTCCCGATGACGAGGGGCCTCGAGCGGTGACCAAAAGAAGATAACTCTAGAGTCCCCGACATCCGTCGGGACTTGCTACCAGAGGATGAGGCTGAGAAACACGCCCACTAACCGCGTAGTGGGAAAGTGGCCTGAAAAGACGGAACGTGGGCTAATGGGCCGAGATACACGGAACGTGGCAGTTATCTCAACAGGTAACTGAGGTAATCCCTCCCCTATATAAAGGAAGGAGTTACCTCAGGATTGATTACTTTGACTTACAGACTTATATTTGCTTACCAGCAATCGAGATACTCATTTAAGCATCGGAGAGGGATTCTGGGTCACCGCCCGGTCTATCCCCTTCTTGCAGGATTACTTGGAGCGAAGGAGTTCAGACTTCCGTCAAGAACGTACCGGAGTTCCAACCGTGATCCAACATTGGCGCCGTCTGTGGGAACGAAGCAAAAAGCAAAATTGACTTCTACCCGTTCGATGGCTGGCAAGCAAACGAAGAGACAAGGACAATCCGGCGGTTCCCACCACCCTGCTGGAACTCTGAATTCAGGGCCGCCGGAGCGCACTGTTGATCGGAATGATCCTCCCGCCGCTATTTCCCAAACAAGGGGGCATCATGATGATTGTGAAGATTCCATTCGAAACTCGTCGGAGAGTCGGGAAGAGATCCCAAGGAGGGACCAGGATGCACCTGCAAAACCGGAATTGGCAAAGGCTGTAATGGATGCCATGCCCGTATTTTTGGAAGCTATGGAGGCTCTCTTGGACCGGAGAGAGGCCGCCAAGAAGAAGGAGGAGGAGTTGCCTCCGCCTCCGCCAATGGAGAATCGGGACGGGCAGGAGGCCCAGCCCGAACCCCAGGACAAGAGCAAGGAGCCTGCTCTATCGGAGCAGTTCGTGGTCGATGGGCCTGGGCCAGTGCAACGTAGGACCATTCTTCTCAATAGCCCTATCACCCCCGATCAAGTGGTAAATATCGTGAAAATTTGCATGGGGGACCAGAAGAAGATGATGTCGGAACTGAGGGATCGATCCACTCATCCCTTCGTTCCCCGATTGGTGAACACCACTGTTGTCCAGAAGCATCGCATGGCTTGTCTAGGCAGAGCCCCGAATGACGACATAGTGTGTGTCTTATTCCCAGGTACACTGGGTGAGAGGGCCCTGACGTGGTTGTTTAGCCTTCCGCCAGGATGCATCTCTAGCTAGACCCAGATGCATGATCGCTTTATCCGGCAGTACCAGGGCCGCCGACGCCTCCTGAAAAGCGCGAGGTCCCTGACTGAGGTGGTACAAAGGCCCAACGAGTCGCTGGCGCACTATTACCAGAGGTACACTGCCAACGTGGCCGAGATCGATGAGGAGATGTCGGAGGGAGAAACCATCCGCACCTTCATTCGGACCTCACAGCACCATATGGTTCCGACCTGATGCACAGCGTGGCTGAGAAGGCTGTGTAGAACATGGAGGCGCTGCAGAAGAGGGTGAAGCAGAAAATCGACGTGCAGGAGTCGAAAATAGCTGCCGGAGACCTCGACCCTCCGAAGACGAACAATGGGAAGCAATCGGATGATCGCAGGAGGAAAGACAAACCCGACAACAGTCGGGGTCGAGGCCGCTCTGATCGAAGGGAAGACAAGCGTCCGTCGAAGTCGGACAAGCGGGAGGACCGTTACACTCCTCTCATTTGCTCCATGGGTGCTGTGTTAGCGGTGATGGACCGTCAGGGTATCGCCAAGTACCCCCCGAAGAAGGATGGAGAGTTTATGGGAGCCCGCGCCGATCGGTATTGTCGTTTCCATCGTGCCAATGGTCACGACACTGACCATTGTCGAGAGCTGAAGAAGGAAATTGAGAAGCTAATCCAGAAGGGGAAGCTCAAAGAATTCACTACAAGAAATTTGGTCTATAGCTACAAATTATATTGCGATGACATTATGTCATCGCTATAGATCGTGTCTATTGCGACGACAAACACCTTTCGTCGCATACTGTGTACAAATAACAACAATATCATCACAATTTTCTATCGCGACGATGTGTCATCGCAATAGAAAAAGTGTTGCGACGAAGACAAATCTTTTGCGAAGATCGCGTATTCTCGCAACATAACGAGTTTAATGCTAGGATTTATAGTATCCAATTGCGACGAATGCTTCTCGCAACAGTAACTTCCCGTCAAATTTTTTGTCAAAAAAAAATCGGAAAACCAATTGCGTCGACACATAATATATTACGATGATTGCATATCATCGCAATAGAATGAGTTTATTGCTAGGATGTTGACTATCCAATTGCGACGATCAATTCACGCAATAACAATTTTCCTACAAAATATTTGGCGCCAATTATCCTTATGAAAACAATTGCGGCGACGCTAAATCTATAGTATGATCATATGTCGTTGCAATATAATGGCTTTATTGCGATGATATGTAATATCCAATTGTGACGAATGCTTCCCGCAATAGTAATTTTCCCGCCAAAATTTTGATGCAAATAAATTTCGAAAAACTAATTGTGAGGACACATAATCTATTACGATGACTGCATATCATCGCAATAAAATGAGTTTATTTCTAGGATTTTGACTATACAATTGCGACGACTGATTCACGCAATAATTATTTTCCTACAAAATATTTGGCGCTAATTATCTATATTAAAACAATTGTGACGATTCTAAATCTATAACTATGATTATATGTCGTCGCAATATAATGAATTTATTGCGATGATATGTAATATCCAATTACGAGGAATGCTTCTCGTAGTTCAATTTTCCCACCAAAATTGTAATGCAAATTTTTCGGGAAAACTAATTGCGATGACATATAATCTGTTACAATGATCTCATATTGTCGCAATAGAATGAGTTTATAACTAGGATTTTGAATATTATTGTGATAACAGGTTCTCGCAATAACAATTTTAAAGAAAACTAATAGGTACCAATTATCTATAGGAATACAATTGTGACGACGTCAAATCTATAGCATTGCGATGAAATTGATAGCTTAATACCTTAATCACTAAACCTTAAACTCTTAAATTTAAAGTTTAATAACATATACCTTAAATTCCAAACCTTAAAATATTAATCTCTATACTCTTAATCCTTAAACCTTAAATTCTAAACCTTAAACTCTAAACATTAACGCATTAATAACCGAAACAATTAAAATCTTTAACTCTAAATCACAGAACATTAAATCTTAAACTCAAAACCTTAATACTCAAAATCTATAATTTTTAACCTTAAAATCTTTATATATTAGCAATCAAAACCTTAAACTCTAAACGCTAATGAATGTGTCAATCGGGGACGGATCTACATACATCTACAGAATCACAGGACACCGCTTAAGTTGACCGAGCTTATAGCAAAAAGTTAGTATTTACTGATAGAGACCCCATAAAATAATTTCAAAGGACCCATAAAATAATTGCGGCTGAATTAATTAATAGAAACTACTGAGTAGTTTAGTTGGTTTTGCGTACATACATCAATTCCCACATCCATGGTTTAAATCTCACTATCCGCACTATTATGTTAATAGTTTTACATATTAAACTAGGTGTTTTTTTTTTAGTTTTACAAATTAATAAAATATTATTCTTTTACGTTTAATAATTTATTTTTCTTTTTCCACCGTGTTTAATATTTATTTTTCCTAATCTCATTAAAGTAGATTTTTATCCTTTTTTAGACGTTTTGTATGTCTATTTTTACGTTTTTATTTATCTCTATCTAATTGATTATTTCTTTATTTAATTAACCATGAACAATTTTGTTATATTCTTTATATTGAATTGAATATTATTGATGTTTGAATTTTTATTAAGTATATATTTGTACTTTAATAATTTTGTTAAGGAAAAATATTATTAGTTCGACCTGAATTAATCTTTGATCCGACCGGTTTTTTTTAATGTGTACACATAAACTATTGTGCACCCACTGACCATTGGATCCTGGAATCGTCACTAATGTCAATTTGTTCTATCCATAATTTACCCTCATTTTTTTATTTGTTTTGCCGAACCACCGTTTTTTTTTTTTTTTTTTGTAAACATACTACTATATTCTTTTTTGCCATGAACATTGTTTATTAATTAGAAACACAATTTATTAATTAGAGTGTAACTTCCACAACTTGTCAATTTAGTTTAATTTTAGCTTAAAAAATTATAATTATTAAATAAAGTAGAAATCTTAATAAAAAAAAACTAAAATACTTCATTTGAATTGTTATTATTTAGATTTACATATTTACTAATTATATAATAACTTTCTACATATCATCCTATTGAATAGTTTAATTTTTTTTGCATATAGTCTTTTAAATAGTGACATAAATATTACAAAACTCGAACCTAATAATTTCAAAATAATTTTTTTCCAACAATTTCAAAATAAGAACCTTAATAGTTTTTTTTTTAAAAAAAATCATCCTAACTATTGTAATAAAATAGATTATGCACCATTTATTATTTTCATAATTATAACTGCAGACTAAGTACATACATATGATAATTTTCATGTAATGGCCATATCGAACAAAATTAAAGAAAAACAAATAAATTAAAATACATAAAATTATAATATAAAAAATTAATAAAAAAATATAATTTAAAAATAGTACAAATTTATTTAATTTATTAAAAAACTAACATGATTAAGAAGTTTGATATTTAGCAATTTTTCTTATATTCTAAATAATAAATTGTAAATACAACTATAAACTTTTAATTTTTAAAACCTATATAAAGATTTACAGCATATATATTATTTTAGTAATGACGATCACATGTGTTGGTTTAAAAGTTGTAAAAAAAATACAATAAAATCTCGCAAAGTGCTCAAGTTTATCTGATATATATGTCCTTCCCTTGAAAATAGGAAAGTGACAATCAATTAACATTAACAGTCCCTCAAATCAGTAGGTAAAACCGTAAAACTGACATTAATTACTCAAATATATATATTTAATTAGTTTCTATTTCAGGTTAGTGAAGAAATATTATACTTCCCTAAATATAAAAATTGCGCGCGCATAGACATTTACTGCAGGACAAACTCGCGCGCAGATTCATATACTACAGACGACAAATTGCACCTGCTGTCTTTTGTTAAAGTCTGGTCACGCGCAGAGTTTTGGAAGCACCGATTTGCCCTGCTGTCCCCGTCTTGAACGTCCTGGCCCTGCTATCCCCGTCGACGTCCACGTCCAAGCTTGGTATGTCCTTGATCCTTGTAATATTCAGCTGTGTCTATCTAGGAATTCATGATTGTGATTCTGATGCTTCATAGAATTTTGTTTAGGCCTCCATCCTTGTTGAGAATTGTTTGAGACAGATCCTAAAATTATTAACATATCAAATTAGTCACAAATTGAAACAAGCCATATTTTTTGCTAAAACAAAATAATGGCCAGATTTAGTAATATTTTATTTTTAGGTGAAGCAAATAAGATAATATCCTAAAGCCTAGAAAAAAATTAAAAAAAAAAATGAAATAAACATAATAACAATCTAATTATTAAGTACAAACATCGAATTTTAGAATTGAAAGTTGAAATTTGAAAAATTGATAATGAACTGAGAAAGAAGAAGTTTACCGGAGAGAGAAGAGGGAGTGGAGCCGATTCCTTCGCCATTCGGACTCGCTGCCATAGCTCCGCTGCTTATACGCACGTGGAGAGATAATGATGAAGACCGGATCAACCGCTGCTTCGCCGGGGAGATCTGCTGCCGCTGGAGCTGCTGGTGAAAAGATAAAGGGGGAGAGAGCGGAGCCACCGTTCGCCACCGCTGGAAATCCCCGTCCCCAGCGCCGCCGTAGAAACCTGGAGCCGCCACCAAAGCTGAAGATGTCACCACCATCGTTGATCAGCTCGCCGGTGAGAGAGAGAGGCGCATGCAACCTCCCTAGGTGTTCGCCATCGCTGCAACCTCCAGATCTGCTGATCGCCATCGCTGTCACGACCACCGCTAGCTTCGAAAACAGGGGAGTGGTAAGAGAGAAGAGTGGAGTTGAGGGGAGGGGAGGGAAGGGAAGGAAAGCGAGAGTAATTAAGTGGAGAGGTTATGGGTAAAGATAAGGAGTGGATCTGGCCTTGAACATCCATCGCTTAAATCTCAGCCATAGATCCTCTTTTTTTTTGGGCCCGGCTAATTTAGGGTCGATTTTTTTTAAACTCGAATTTAGGACTAGTAAGTTCTTTAGTCGGTGTATGGGAAATGCCGTTAGAGCGCATGTTGCTCTAACTTACCCAAAATGGGAAAAAAGTTTCTGAGGGAGAAAAGAAAAAAGTCATGGATGCATTACAGGTATATTACTCTTACATTTAACCAAATAATTTATATAGTACTGTACCTTACATATTTAGTATTATATTTATATTTAATGTTTATTTATGATCTTTTGTGATTTTTATAGGAGTCATTTGATTTGGCACCATGGAAAGCTAAGGAAGAATGGCCACTGATTGAGCAGAGTATCACAATGAGTATGGCCAAAATGTACAGTGATAGCAAATGTCGCCAGAAGAAGGAATGGCTTAAAAAAGGTGACGACGCCAGACCTGTTAACTACACAGATGAAATGTGGGAGGCACTGTGCAAGTATTTTAGAGATCCTAAGAACATGGTACAAAGTAGTTTTCATTTATAGTAATAGTATTTCATTTTATGTATGTTTTATAACATTATAATTGTTTTTGCTTCACTTTCGTAGGAACGCGGTGAAATCAATAGGAGAAATCGTTCTAGAGTGACCAATCCAAGTTTTCATGGATCTCGGACATTTTCGGCACACAGATATGCTATGGTATGGAACTTTAACAATTAATATGATATATATAGTGCTTTATTATCATACAATCTATATATTTTGAAGGCAAATCCTGAAACAAACGAGCCAGAGAGCATAATTGAGAACTATCGCCGCATGCGCATGAGGAATGGAGTTTGGGTCAATGAAAACGCGCAGCGAAACTATGTAAGTATATGATCTTTTTGTGATAATTTTAAGTATATTGCATTATGTAGAAAAATGAATTAATGTTGGAGCTACTATCACGTGTGCTTGAATTATGGCCATTATATTAAGGATTTTTTGTTTTGTTTTATATGTTGGGTATATTATCATGAATTCTTTTGCTTTTGGATTGGTATGACGGCAAATGAACTAATTATAATAATGCATTTTTATGTAATTCTATAGTTTTTTTATTATTGAATTGTGGTTTTTAATTGAATTTAATTACTTAATTTAATACTCTCCTTAAGAATGTTCTTTAGTTTTTTTTTAATATGTTCATTTTGTCGATATCTTCGTTTTGTACATAATATATTATGATTAATAAATTATTAATTTGTATGAACAATTTTTTTTAACAGGATCAGATGGTAGCGAGAAGGGATGAGTTGATTGAAAGTCTTTAAAATGACTCTGCTGATGAATCAGACAATTTGAATCCACCGCCTATAGACGAGTTAGCAATAACTGAAGAAATTCTTGGGAATCGTTCCGGAATCATGAGAGGTGTTGGGCATAAGCTTAGGCCCCTTCGCTCAAGCTCCACACCGATCCAGAACACTGCACCACAAGCTGACGATTTGGGATTCACGTCGAACCAGATGAATTGGATTCAAAACCAATTATCTGGTTTAGTTGGTGGGTTAGTTGGCGAGATCAATGACCTTCGATCACGCTTAAACTTACCACAATACATGCCTGCTCCAGCCCCTTTGGAAGTGCCTCCTCCAGCTCCATCAGAAGTGCCTCCTCCAACTCATTCGGAAGTGCACACTCGAGTCCCTTCAGATGTGCCTTTTTCACATCATGCATTCGTGATGACAACTCCAGTAAACTCAACAGATGATGATGATCTCGAATGTGTTCCAGCGACACCGCTCTAGAAATCTCGGTGTTAGTTGCATCTTTGGTATTTGAATATTTTTATGTCATGATAGACTTATTGGTATGCATGTTATAAGACTTTAATAATGTCGTAAGTAGTTTATATGGGTATTCTAGACCTGATTATATTTAACCGTGGATGTTTTTATTATAATATTACTCATTTTAATCATGTAATTAAATTTATTTAAAATTATTAGTAATAAATTAATTAATTTTTCTATTACAATGAAAGCTTCGTCGCAATAGATTCAACAATACAAAAATTATAAACCTATATTGCGATGAAATATTGTCGCAATAGATTTCTAACTTTATTTGTTGCGACGATATGTTAAAATTCATCGTCGTAATAAAACTAACACTCATCGCAATAAAGTGAATTAAAAATAATAAAAATACTCTATTGTGACAATTTTAGGTTTATATCGTCACAAATGAATTAAAATATCCACGCAATAGACAATATTTTTAAGATGCTCTGTCGCAATAGAGTTATAAAATCCTAGCAATAGGAGAACAATTGCGACAATAACTAAAAGTTATCGTCGCAATAGAATTACTAAGTCATTACAATATGTACCTACTGCGACAATATTTTTAAGTGTATAGGCACAATAGAGCTATCAAATCCTTGCAATAAGGATATCAATTGCGACGTTAACTTTAAATTTATCGTCACAACAGAATTGATGAATCCTCACAATAATTTACCTACTGTGATAATAATTTTAAATTTTTCATCGCAACAGAATTAGTAAATCCTTGCAATAGATAGATCAATTGCGACAACCATTCTTGCATATGCGTTGATAATCATCCTCGCAACAGAGTACACTCTATTGCGATGACAGCTTATTTTGTCGCAATAGGGACCTATTGCTAGGGGTCTATAGTGACAAAGTTATTGCGACGATTTATCGTCGCAACATAGATATAGCGACGATTTCGAAGGATATTGCGACGATTTTGGTCGACGCAATAATGCTTAATTCTTGTAGTGATTTGTGGCTGGGCGACGGAGCCGATCCCATTCTCGGTCCCGATCGCGGTCCCGTTCCCGATCCCGCGGTCGATCCCCGAAGAAGTTTGGGTCGATCCCCGACGGAGCCGATCCCATTATCCTGTCCGGTTTAGCAAATTGGACCGGCCCAATAATCACATAGTGTTGGGTCGAAATAATCTTGTGGGCTTAATAAAGTTTTAAAGTCTACTTAAAACTTAACTTAGCCTCCAATAGTTATTAACTCTATAAAATAATTTCAAATATTGCATATATATATAAATCGGCACAATCTATATATATATATTTATTGTCAAGATTCTATTTATAAGATGTAAATCAATCAACAATATATATGTGTGTGTTTGTGTGTGTGTGTGCGTGTGCGTGTGTGTGTGTAAATTTCGGCACACCTATATATATATTTTATTTACTGTCAATATTTTTAATAGGGAAACAAATATACTGACAATATATTTTCTTAATATTTTAGGTAACTAAATCTATCAATAATATCTTAATCCCTATATTTTAGCTAGATATATTGATAGTCATATATTTCCATATATTTAATATGAACCTGTCCAAATAATTCCAATTATAGATATATTGTTACATTTAATAAAAAAAATTAAAATACGGTAAACAATATTTTATATTTATGTCGGCCGAAAATTACTTTTCTTGTGGAATGAGAAATTAAAATTTTCACCTCGTAATCTTAGGGTTTAGCCGAAAGTAACATCAAATTGGAAACAAGTGGTCAAATTTAAAGATCAAATATTAATAAGATCTACAATCCAATGTTTGATTTTGATAAAAGTCATCTTTTTCTTGAAGATCATGAACATCAAATTTTACTAAGAACATCATGAAAATTTCGGCCCTTACAATTATAAAAATCGGGAATTTTAAATTTTCAATTTAAACATTTCGGCTAACATCTATAAATCAAGAACACCAATTTATCAAAATCAAGAAATTTTAACACATGCTCTGGTACCATTGTTGGATTACGAGATTGATTCCTACGGAAACATATATACGGTACATACTTGTAATAAGAATTACGCAGTGGAAGATGTGCACATACCTTAAACCTTATATGTAGTCCCAAGGATCTTGCTGAGGGAGTTCACGATCCACCGGACGGAACCCGTTGAGGTTCTTGTTAAAGAAGCCCTACGTGGTATTAGCTCCACAGCAAAGCCTCTGATCGATTCTTGGCAGGGACGGATCTCCGGAGTGCTTTTCTCTAAGCAAATTGGCACACACTTGGTGGTGGACTAGGGTACGGCCGAAGTATGTCTAGAAGGGGAAAGGGTTTTTCTTTCAAATCACCACTTAGGAAGATGTGAATTACCCCAAATAAAACCATAACACCTCTTATTTATAGGAGGAACAAAGTGGACAAAAGTTGCCCTATACACATATTCGGCCGTGTTGGATTATGAGGACGTAATACTACGGAATGCTAAACGTGTACTAGCAAGAAATCTAATCTACGTAGCGGAATTAGTACACATACCTTTTAGCTTTCCTGCCCAATAACGAAGTGGAGGGAGTTCTGATCCTCCGGTCGGAACCACGTGCAAGTTCTTCGTTAGAAGTAGTCCCACGCGATGTAGTTCCACAACAAGATCTCTGATCGATTCTTCAACGGAGATGGAACCTCAGACCAGATGTGATGGTGCCGAATTTTAGACTAAGGGAAACAAGTGTTCTCAATGGAGATCCTTGTTATTATGAATGAGTGAATAAACCCTTAGCAGACACCCCTATCTATAGTAGTGGTGGAGTTGCCAAAAGGCATCTCCAACCAATGTGGTATAGGACGGCCGGCCGAATTGCATGTATATGGGGGAGGCCCAGTTTTGGGCCTCCCTTGTCAATTACTAATTGGATTTGGCCCAATTAGCCCAGATTGACAATTACCTAATTAAATTAGGTAATTCCCTTAATTGACGGGCTCCTATTACGGCACCACGTCATTATATGCTAACAGCTCCCTCTCGCCGGAATGGGAGGGTGCTCGTTAATCAATACGGTTACGCAATAATACCAATATCTCAGTCTTCAGTCTTCGTCTCCGTCTCCGAATAGTTCGTACGAGGCTTGCCGTGCGACCAGCGGATACAACGGGCATCGTGCTACTCATCTGTTAGGAGTATTGTAGCGCCCGCAGAACGTTGATTCCCTTTCATGAACCAAACCTGTTTGAAATAAAACTATGTACCGCACTGTATCCTTGGTCAACTGTTAATTCTCCAATTGCCCAGTTTTCCACAAAAGAATACTTCTCCAGGGCATCCGTACAAGTGTTCACAACCTTCAACTAATATCCGGTTGGCGGCCACCTAGTGAACACAAGAGTCGGTGAATTAAAGGTGAACTTGACCATCCCCTTCGCTTATACCCTTAGTCTGATTCAACCGGTTTCCAAGACGTGGTCACTTGGCCGTTTTCTTTGGCACTACGCTCATACGCCGGGAAGCGAGCATGAGCCAGACCTTAGGTATAAGTTCTGAGTCCATGAGGATACTTTGGATGCCTCTTCATAAGACATCCGGGATCAATCACACGCTCAAGGTGAAGAAGTATGCGCCATTTGAATCACAAGGATTCTAGCTAGCACAAACGAGCATGACCCCGTGGTCGTATATGGCACGCGCAGTATGAAGCACGCGTTTATAGCACACCTGGTAAAGCCAGGTATGGGATATGTCAATAATGCTATCGCAGAATTTCTCATCTGGCCTTGAATGTGACATAGTGATGGACAAAGTCCAACTCGGCGATTTACAAAACGAAGATTAAGTCATGATGTTAAGCGTGACAATGTTATCGTTTTGCATAATCAGGTTTACCCCCCTGATTCTTAGCCAATCTTTTTATGGTAGAGGCCCCTCTCTCCTTACAAGATGACCGTGCCTGTGTGACGAGGCAAGGTTCACATTCGACATAATTTTGGTGGAATAATTTTACTTCTTCCTACGACTTAGTTTATAGACCGTAAAATCCGATGTTGTTAATCATTATGACGTCGATAAATCATAAACTCAAATTGCAATTCTTTTATTCAATTGAAACATAATTTAAAATGTCAACAAGCCACGTAGTTTAAGCCCTACGTAATCCAAGCAGTTTTACGTGCTTTTCAAAAATTTCCCTACGTAACGACTTAGTTAAAGGGTCTACGACCATATTGTCTGTAGGAAACTATTCTAAAGCGATTATGTTGCCTAGCATAATTTTATTTCACATCAATGTGTTTAGTCCTACTATGGTACTTTGGATTCATAACTGCCGCAATGGCCGCCTGACTGTCGGAGTACACCTTCACAGGTTTACTCGTCTTGTCGGTGTCAATTAATGCAGTAAGAAGCCTTTTCGGCCAGACCGCTTCTTGTGCGTTTTTGGAGAGGGCAACGAATTCTGATTCTGTAGTGGGAAGCGCGACACAAGATTGCTTCTTGCTTACCCATGATATGGCAGCATTAGCAAGGAGGAAAACTCCTCCTGTGGTGGACTTAAGATCATCCAGATCGCCACCGTGGTCGGCGTCATTATAACCGGTCAATTCGAGCTGATCTCCCTCATAGCACAGAACGTAGTCGGCAGTACCTTTCAGATATCTGATAATTCATTTTACGGCCTTTAGATGTTGATAACTAGGATCTGACTGGAATCTTGCTACTAGGCCCACAGCGTAACAGATGTCTGACCGAGTACAGAGCATGGCATACATTAGACTCCCTACCATGCTTAGATACTCTGCATTCTTCATCTGTTCACGCTTCTGCTGGTTTTTCGGGCCATCACGCTTCGATAGCGCACACCCGAACACAACCGGCGTATCCACGGGTTTAGCATCAAGCATTCTGAATCTTTTCAACAGTTTGTTGATATATGATTACTGAGATAGACATAATCTCCGGGCGGCACGATCGGGCAATTTTGATGCCTAAGATGTACGTGGCCTCTCCCATGTCTTTCATCTCGAATGCTGATGCTAACCAGGACTTTGATTTATTCATAAAACTCACGTCATTCGCAGCAATGAGTATGTCATCCACGTATAGTGTTATGATGATATACTTAGACCCGGAGGTCTTGGTGTATACGCAGGGATCTCGTGAAGATTCACGAATTCGTATCCGACGATTTCCTCGTGGAATCTGCGATACCATTGCCGAGACGATTGTTTAAGGCCGTATATAGATCTTTAGAGTTTTCAAACTTTACGTTCTTTTCCAGGAGTATTGAAACCCTTCGGCTGCTCCATATAGATATCTTCCTCCTGGTTTCCATGGAGGAATGCGGTCTTAACATCCATTTGATGTAGCTCTAGATCAAGAGTAGCAACTAGGGCAAGGATGGCCCTTACTGTGGTGTAATGCACAGTTGGTTAGTATGTTTCATCAAAGTCCACTCCGTGATTTGGGTATATCCTTTCGCAACTAGTCGAGCTTTGTATCGCTCGACTTCTCCATCAGTAGTGAGTTTGAGTTTCAATACCCACTTAGCTCATATTGCTCTGCGGTTCGCAGGTAAATCAACTAATGAGAAAACCGAATTAGCTTTCATTGAGGCGATTTCATCTTCCATTGTTTTTCTCCATTCCTTTGCTTGAGGTCCTTCCATCGCTTGTTTAACTATTACTGGTTCATCAACAGATGTGAGAGTGAATATTTCGCCTCTCTCAATGGGATACCTTTTAGGGGAAGTGCTTTGCCTTTGACTGCGTCTAGGCTCATCTATCCCATTTTGAGTTTGACCTATACTCCCACTTGGAATAATGCTTCTTATCGGGGCACTACTCCCACTGGGAATGTTGGCGTTACTAGAACTTTGAGCAACAACTTTCCTAGGACGACCCCTTCGTCTCGGAATTTCACCTCCGAGATTAGTTCTTTGATCGCTAGGATCTGGAACTGGAGCGATCATCCCACTCCCACTTGAAATAATGGGAATTGATGGTAGTTGTGTGTTATGAATGTCAGGTTCTACTTGATTCGCATTCCCAGCAATAGTGATTTGTGTTTGGGGGGGAGTGAGCCCTCCCATTGGATTTATAATGGGGATATCGTCCTCATTAACAGAATCACTTGTTGTTGTGCCAAATCTCCCACTCGAATAAAGTGGGACCTGAGAATCATCATCATCATGTTCTAGTTCGGTCAGAACTTCATCTGTTTTTATCTCTTGAAGCGATGGAAATTCGTCCTCAAGAAAAGTGACGTCTCTGGATTCATGTCCGTACACACTACCGTTTTCTTGAGTTGACACAAATACATAACTTTTTGAGTTCTCGGAGTATCTTATAAAGATGCTCTTAAGTCCTCTGGGGCCTAACTTGCCAAATCGGCTGTCAGTTGTATGTGTGTAAGCTGCGCACCCCCAAGGTCGCAGCTTGGTAAGATTTAACTCTCTACCAGTCCAGAGCTCATACGGTGTTGTGTTAACTGCTTTTGATGGGACAAGGTTTATTACATGAGTGGCAGCAGGCATTGCGTCTTTCCCAATAATAAATTGGTAATTGTGCTTGTGATATCATGGTTCTCACCATCTCTAGGAGAGTCCGATTACGACGTTCATCCACACCATTCTGCTGTGGTGTGTTGGGGATCGTCGTTTGACAGGCGATCCCACTTTCTTTTCATAACTTATCAAACTCATTAGAGAGATATTCTCCACCTCTGTCGGTGCGAAGTGTTGCGTCCTGGATGAACTGGGTCGTGGGGATGCGTATGTTCGTATGGTTGAGCGGGTTTTCGGGCTGTAACCCTTCGTCTGAAAGAGGTTCTATGCCACTGACGAATGTTCGGTTGGGTCCCGGAAAAGTCTGTGTCTCAAGGTGCGGTTGTGTCTCAAAGGGGATGTCTGAGTCTCGGAAGGCGGTGGTCTGTGCACAAATCCGGATGTCTGGACGACGATTCCTGCACAAAGGACCGGTGCTAGCACGGAGAGGGGGGGTGGTGCTAGCGGAGCCCTCTCCGAAGCTTAAGTCACTATAGGGCTAAAAGAGTAATTCTAGAGAGAGAAAATATTTCTAGAGAGAAGTCAGAGCTCAAAATACCAAAGTTGGGCAAATGAGAGGATGTGTGAAAATGGGTGGCCAAGGCCTCCTATTTATAGGCTTCCTTGGGACCGGACCCGATTTTAAAGCGGTTTGATGACGGTTCAAGAAAACAAGCGGTAACCGTCACCCATTTTGGCAATGCGCGAACTTGACTTCTCTACACGTAACGGTAATCGCGCAAACGGTAATCGCACGATACCCGCAATGTAATCCGGACCTTCGGATTCCAAGCAACCCGGACGTCCGGGTCCGGACGCGCGTAAATGCGTTTCCGGACCGTTTTGATCCTTTGGGAGACGTTTTCAAACCGAGATGTAATTTTAATGTGCTTACGAGGCCCGGAATATAAATACGAACCCGAATTGGACATATATCCATCACTTGCCCCCGAGTCAAGTAACGGTTTAGAACCTTTCTCGACTCTATTTTTAAGTTAGGATATGTGTCCAATTTGAGTTTGACGCTGATGGGTCCGACTACAGCCGTCAGGCCCTTTAACGGCGAGGAAACAGCAAACAGGCCCACCAGGCCCAGAGTAAGGGTCAAGATGACCTAGGAGAAGGGTCCCGATGAAGGGAGTCCCGACGAAGCAAGGTCCCGACAGAGTCGGTCCCGACAGAGTCGGTCCCGACAGTGGAGCTGGAAGCTCCCGATGAGAAGCCTTTAAGTAGGCCCCGATGATGAATCCCTAAGAATGATAGGCCCTGTCACGATGACGAGGGGCCCCGAGCGGTGATACAACAAGACAACTCTGGAGTCCCCGACGGGAGTCGGGACTCGTTATCAGAGGATAAAGCCAAGATGTGCGGGGCGTGGCCGAGATACGCGGAACGTGGTTAAGATACACGGAGCGTGGCCGAGATACGCGGGGCACGGCTAATATACACGAGATCACGTACGAGATATGCGGGATACGGGCTAACCACCCCTAACGGTTCGCCAGGTACCTGAGACATCTCTTTGCCTATAAAAGGGCAGGAGGTCATCTCAGATCACTTACGTTGAGTTGAATACACTTTGATATCTGTTACTTGCCAGTCAGACGAAGTACTCATTTAAGCATCGGAGAGGGATTCTGGGTCACCGCCCGGTCTATCCCCTCTTGCAGGATTGCGTGGAGCAAAGGAGCTAGGATTGCCGTCAAGATCCGTACCGGAGTTCCACCGTGATCCAACATTGGCGCCGTCTGTGGGAAACAAACAAAAAGCTGATATGCCTTCTACTCGATCGATGGCGGCTGACAGGAACATAAGAGGATAATCCGGTGGTTCCCGTCACCCCGCTGCAACGAACATGAATTCAGTACCAGAACAAGGGGAAAACCAGAACCATCCCCCGGCTGAGATCTCCTAGACAGGGGGGCACAATGGATCGCATCCCGAAGATGTTGCCCCTCAACACCAGGATAACAGGGGGCAGGAGGCTCCCCCGGCTGCAGATTTGACGAGGGCCGTGGCAGAGGCCATGCCCATGTTTCTGGCAGCTGTAGAGGCTCTCTTGGACCGAAGAGAGGCTGCGAGGAGGCAGGAGGAGATGCCCCCGCTGGAGGAAGCAACCCTACAAACAGAGGGTCGGAACGCGCAGGAAGCCCCGCCCCAAGGCCAAGACAGAGGCAGGACAACTAGTCAGCCGGAAAGGTTCGTGGTTGATGGGCCAGGACCAGTACAACACAGGACCATTCCCCTGAATGGTCCCATCACTCCCGACCAGGTGGTGAAGATCGTGAACATCTGTATGGGAGAACAGAAGCCGCTGGTGTCGGAGCTGAGGGATCGGTCCACTCATCCCTTCGTTCCCCGACTAATAGACACCCTCGCCCCGCCTGGGCTGGGTATCCCCGAGATTAAGGAATATGATGGCGAAGGAGATCCAGTCCGTCACGTCCAGAAGCATCTTATGGCGTGTCTGGGTAGAGCCCCGAATGAAGATATAGTGTGTACACTGTTCCCAAACACCCTTGGAGAAAGAGCCCTGACCTGGTTCTTTAGCCTGCCCCCAGGCTGCATTACCTGTTGGGCGGATATGCACGACCGCTTCATTCGACAATACCAGGGCCGCAGACGTTTGTTGAAGAGCGTGAGGTCCCTAACCCAGGTGGTGCAGAGGCCCGACGAGTCGCTGGCACACTATTACCAGCGGTACACCGCCAGCGTAGCAGAGATAGACGAGGAAATCTCGGAGGGCGAGACCATCCGCACCTTTATTCGGAACCTGACAGCCCCCTATGGCTCCGACTTGATGCACAGCGTGGCTGAGAAGGCTGTGTGGAATATGGAGGCTTTGTAGAAGAGGGTGAAGCGGCAGATCGATGTCCAGGAGTCAAAAATAGCCGCGGGAGAACTGGAGCCCCCAAAGTCGAACAAAGGGAAACAGTCAAGTAAACCCTTCGACGATCGTAAGTCAAAAGGTAAACCCGACAGTGGTAAGAATCGAGGACGTCCGGATCGGAAGGACGACAGACGTTCTTCAAGAAAAGACAAGCGGGAGGATTTTGACATTCCTCTCAACTGCTCCATGGCGGAAGTGCTGACAGTTATGGAGCGACAAGGTATCTCCAGGTACCCCCCCGAAGAAAGAAGGAGAATTCCTGGGGTCCCGCACAGATCGCTATTGTCGGTTTCACCGCGCAAATGGCCACGACACCAATCACTGTCGGGAGCTGAAGAAGGAGATTGAAAAGCTAATCCAGAAGGGAAAGCTCAAGGAGTTCGTTGGGGACAAACGATGCAGGTCCCGCTCTCGGTCCCGATCGCGGTCCCGTTCCCGATCCCGCGATCGGTCCCCGAAGAAGAAGAGAACTGATCCAGAGTCATCCGGTGTTCGCAAAGAAAGACGAGTCATCAACGTGATTCATGGAGGATTTTCTGCTGGAGGTGATACCTCATCCGCTCGAGAGGTTTACGCCTCTAGGATCCCTACGGCGGTGGTGCTGGGTAAGAGGTCTCGATCTTGGACCTTGAAAGAAGAGATGGTAATCTCCTTCTCGTCGGAAGACCTCATAGGCGTGGAGACTCCGCACGACGATGCCCTGGTGGTAACCCTGGATGTAGATGGGTTTGAGATGAAGAGAATCCTAATCGACGGAGGGAGCTCCTCCGACATTCTATTCATGGACGCGGTGGAAGCCATGGGAAAGACGAAGAAAGATCTGAAGGAGGCAAACTTCCCGATGGTCGGGTTCTCTGGCTCAACTTCCTACCCGCTAGGAGTAATCACCTTACCAGTAGAGTTTGGTAGCGGGTGGAAGTCAGAAAGGAGGAACGTGGAATTTGTCGTGGTTGATTCTGCGGGGACCTACAACGCGATTATCGGGAGAACCACCATCAATCCCCTAATGGCGGTTGCCTCGATTGTGCACCAGAAGATGAAGTTCCCGACCGACCACGGAGTCGGGGAGGTCAAAGGTGACCAGGTGGCTTCTCGAAAATGCTATGTCAATGCCACCCGGAGGAGGAGGCGAGAGGCTATGACTGTCCTCCAGACAGACACAGATCCCAGAGAAGAGTTTGGGCGTCCTGCCCCCGTAGAAGATCTGAAAGAAGTCGAGATCGACGGACCCCAGAGGAAGGTGAAAATCGGGTCTGCTCTAACTGAAGAGATAGCCCAAAAATTGGTGGAATTGCTGAAAAAGTTCAAAGAACTGTTTGCCTGGTCCCCTAGCGATATGCCCGGAATCAGCCCCGACGTGATCGTGCATGAGCTGAAGATAGATCCCGCGATCAAGCCTATCACACAGAAAAGACGTCCGATGGGCACGGATAAGAAGATCGCGATCCAGCAGGAGGTGGGCAGGTTGCTCGATGCTGGTTTCATTAAGGAGCTCCGATTCCAGACTTGGGTCGCCAACCCAGTGCTGGTGAAGAAGACTAACGAGAAGTGGCGAATGTGCGTGGACTTCCGCGACTTGAACAAGGCTTGTCCAAAGGATTGCTATCCACTCCCGAGGATTGACCAGCTGGTGGATGCCACATCGGGACATGAGCTACTGAGTTTCATGGATGCGTATTCAGGCTACAACCAGATCAAGATGGCCAAGGAAGACGCCCCCCACACAGCGTTCTATGCAGACAGCGACATCTATCACTACGATGTCATGCCTTTCGGGTTGATCAATGCCGGGGCAACCTACCAGCGGATGGTGAATAAGCTGTTTGGAGATATGTTGGGAGAAACCATGGAAGCCTACGTGGATGATATGCTGGTGAAGTCCCGACAAGCTGAGGATCACGTGCACAACCTCACCATGGCGTTTGAGCAGATGAGGCTCCATCAAGTCCGCTTGAACCCGACGAAATGCGCCTTCGGAGTCCACTCAGGGAAGTTTTTGGGCTTCATGGTGAGCCAAAGAGGAATTGAAGTGAACCCTGAGAAGCTGAGGGCAATCGAGGAGATGCAGTCTCCGATAAACCATCGGGAGGTGCAAGTACTGAATGGCCGACTAGCCGCAATGAACCGCTTCTTGTCCAAAGCCAGCGACCGATCAATGCCGTTTTTTGAAGTCTTGAGGGCCAACAAAAAATTCGAATGGACCGCTAAATGTGAAGAGGCGTTCCAAGCACTCAAGCAGCACCTTCGCACACTCCCGCCGCTGGCAAAACCGGTTCCAGGCGAGCCGCTCTTCCTTTATTTGGCTGTTTCTGAATTTGCCATTAGCTCTGTTTTAGTGAAGATTGTCGAGGGTAATCAAGTCCCCGTCTATTATGTAAGCAAGGCATTTGCCAAATCTGAATTGAACTATCCCGCCGTTGAGAAGTACCTCTTTGCGTTGATAATTACTGCTCGGAAGCTAAGGCCATATTTCCACGCACACGAGATCACTGTGCTAACGAACCAGCCTTTAAAGCATTTTTTGAACCGACCGGATGCGTCGGGGAGATTGGTGAAATGGGCAGTAGAGCTCAGTGAGTTTCGAATACACTTTGCTCCAAGAACGGCCATCAAGGGCCAGGCATTGGCGGACTTTATAGTAGAATCGACAGCCCCCGATCTAGAAGAAACGGGCCCTGTAGAGGGGGCAACCATGGAGGTCCCGACAGAAGAACAATCAGAGAGGGCAGAGCAATCAGAACAGCCAAACAAAGAAAATACCTGGGAGATGTACACGGACGGCTCCGCGAGTTCAGACGGGTCAGGAGCGGGCTTTTTGTTGATACCACCAGGTGAAGGTGAACCTCTCCGATACGCCTTGACTTTAACATTCAAGGCCACAAACAATGAAGCGGAGTATGAAGCTCTTATCACGGGCCTAAAAATTGCTAAAGGCACTGGAATCGATCACTTGAGAGTGAAGTGCGACGCAGCGTTAATCGTGAACCAAGTTCAAGGGCGATACGAAGCAAGGAGCCCGATAATGAAGAAGTATCTACGAGAGGTACAAACCCTGAGAGAGAGCTTCAAAAGCTTCGATATCGAGGCTATTCCGAGGGAGGAGAACGTAGAGGCAGACGCCTTGAGCAAATTTGCCCTGGGGGCACCCTTAGAAGAAAATCGGAAGGTGCACTTCCTGGAGAAGGTGATCTTGTCAAACATCGACCCCACGCAGGTGTGCACCGTTGAAGCAAAATCGGAGGAGGAGCCCACTTGGATGACCCCGATAGTCGCGTATCTGACTACGGGGGTAGTCCCCGAGGATAAGGTAGCAGCAGACAGGATATGTCGGATCGCGTCTAATTATGTGATGCTGGACAATCAGCTGTACAAGAAGGGCTGGTTCTCGACTCCGTACCTGAAGTGTGTAGCAGAACCCGACACCAACCGAATCCTGAAGAAAATGCATGAGGGGATCGCGGCTTGTCACGAAGGGGCCCGATCCATTTTGAGGAATGTGTTGAACTTAGGCTACTATTGGCCCACGATGAACAAAGAAGCAACGGCGTTGGTCCGATCATGCGACGCGTGCCAGAGGTACGCCCCGAGTATCGTGGCTCCGGCTGCTAACCTAACATCCATCAAGAGCGCTTGGCCCTTCGCGCAGTGGGGCATCGACTTGGTGGGACCTCTTCCACAAGCACAAGGACAATGTAAGTATTTACTTGTAGCTATCGATTATTTTTCGAAATGGATAGAGGCGAAGGCATTGGCCAGAACAACGGGGAACCAGATCGTCAAGTTCCTCCAAACCCACATCGTGTCCAGATACGGGATTCCGAAGGTGGTGATCAGCGACAATGGCCCACCGTTTAGCGGCTCTCAGGTGAGGGAGTATCTGGAAGAACTGAACGTTGAGCATCGGACCGCCTCCGTACGCCATGCTCAGACTAACGGCCAGGTGGAGTCAGCCAACAAAATCGTGATGGATGGCCTGAAGAAGAGGGTCTATGCCTTGAAGGGCAAATGGCTGAACGAACTGGAAAATGTACTTTGGGCTGTTAGAACGACACCCAAACGATCAACAGGGGAGACTCCGTTTGGCCTTGTTTATGGCACGGAAGCTGTCGCTCCTGTAGAGGTAGTTGTGGCATCCCATCGGACGAGATATTATGAGCCCCTGACGAACGATGAAGTGAGACGCCTGGACTTGGACCTACTCGAAGAGAAAAGGCGGGAAGCCGATGAAGTCCAAGCACGAATGCGCTTAGCGACGGCCAGGTACTATAATCGGCGAGTGAAGTCCTGACAGTTCTTCGTCGGGGAGCTGGTTTGGCGTCGCAACGAATTCACCCTTTTGGATCGAATCAACAAGATGTCACCAAAATGGGAGGGACCTTATAAGGTCGTGGGGATGCCAGCTCCGAACGCATACAAGTTGGAAGACCTCGATGGCAGAACGTTAAAGCATTCTTTCAGTGGCGAACACTTGAAGAAACACCATGCTTGAAGAAAGTCGCCTTAAGTGGTGCCCGATAAAGTCGCCTTAAGTGGTGCCCGATGAAGCCGCCTTAAGTGGTGCCCGATAAAGTCGCCTTAGGTGGTGCCCGATGTAAAAACGCCTTAAGTGGTGTATGCTATTTATCGTTTAATTCGATGTAAGCCAATCTTATGCCATCAATAAATAAAGAGGTTGCTTCCAAACAAGAGTTGTCCTTAGATTTATGTTAAGTGTGAAAGTCGCCTTCAGTGGTGCACGATGAAAGTCGCCTTCAGTGGTGCACGATGAAAGTCGCCTTCAGTGGTGCACGATGAAAGTCGCCTTCAGTGGTGCCCGATGAAAGTCGCCTTCAGTGGTGCACGACGAAAGTCGCCTTTAGTGGTGCACGATGTAAAGTCGCCTTCAGTGGTGCACGATTCTTAGATTTACTCTAAGTAACATAAATTCGTCTTAAGTGATGCCCGAGAAAAGACGCCTTAAGTGGTGCGCAATACTTAGATTTGTTTTAAGTATCCGAAAGTCGTCTTAAGTGACGCACTCGATATTAAGTCACCTTAAGCGGTACAAGTTATTAAAAGCGTCGGAAAGGACGTACGAAAATTTCTTAAGTATCGAGGTTTCGACAGCTAAGAACTAAGTCGTCTTAAGTGATGCACTCGATGTTAAGTCGCCATAAGTGGTGCAAGTTATTAAATCGTCGGGAAGGACGTATGAGAATTAAAGAAGTCACTCGGAGAAGTGCAACAAAAGATCGGAATAAAAGAAGTCTGATATTGATAAAGGGCTCAAAGGCCCGACAACGACGCAAGAGAAGAAGGATACAAGGACTCTAAAAAGATAAAAGCATTTAAGCTTGGTCCTTGTCGGCAGCATCGGCAGCAACTGGGTCCGCGGAGTCGGTAGCAGGGGGGTCCACAGGATTGACTTCGGGAGGATTGGCTATCGGGGCGTCCGCACTTGGAAGCTCAGAGGCGTCTTCGACAATTACGGGGGTACTCCCCCCATCACTCTCCTCGGAAAGAGCAAAATACTTCTTCGCAAAGGGAGCGAGGGAAGGAGACTTGTCGAAGTTGATGGCGTCCCCGTACTCCAGGTGGAGCTCCTCAACGGCGTTGAAGAGAGTGTTCTCCACCTCCGCGCCAAAGAACTTCATGGCATCAGCTTGGAAGCCCTCCGACCTCCGATAGTCCTCCCGACCCTTGGCCTCCACTTCGGCCAGCTGTGCAGGGAATCCCGCGATCAGCTCCTCCAAAGCCTTCTTCTCAAGGACCAGCTGGTCCTCGGCAACCTTCTTCTCCTGGGTCAGTCGGTCCACGACTGCCCCCCGCTCTTGCCGCTCTTGCCTCAAGAGCCCCTCGAAGTCCGCGATCTGCTGCTGAAGGCCCCGAATCTTCTCATTGAGGACAGCCAGCTCTTTGGCAAGCTTCCCCCGTGAAGACTGCGAGGCCTTGAGATCCGCCTGAAGCTGCTCGCGGACTCCTCGGTCCCGCTCCCGGGCCTCATTATAGGCAATGACATACCCGATGAGACGGTTGTAGTCCCCGAGCTCCTGCAATCAAAAGGAAAAATGTTAGAAGGACAAAATACCCGATTTATCAATCAACAAGAAAGAAGCGAAGTCTCACCTCGATGCGGCGCACAGCCATGCCCCTGACGTCCCGCTGCATATGCGTCCGATTGAGGAAAATCGGATGTCGCATGGAAGGCAGGATAGAACCCGCCAGCAGATGCAGGGCCAGTTCTTGGTCCTGTTCCCCTTGTGTAAGCGGGACTCCCTGGAGCGTCTGGATAGGAGCCCAGGGGGCATCCGCCTGTGAAGAGTTGAAGGGCCTGTAGAAGTCCCCATCGAGAGCAAGGGGGAGATAGGACGAGGAAGAGAAGGGCACGTCTCCGTCTCGGCCCGAACAGGGGAGGGAGAGAAGTCGTGAATGGGCGAGAGCTCCCGCTGCTGCAGAGAAGACGAGGGAGGCGGCCCCTGAGGGGTTGGTTTCAAGGGGGATTGCCCCGCCTTCCGACGCTGTGGAGGGGGGTCAACTCCGCCGGTCTCCTCGGAGGAGTCCAGAGTCTCCACCTGGCGAAACTGTTCACCAGATGGTGCCTTCTCTCCAGCTGAGGAAGGCACCCCCGCTGAAGGCGGTGCATCTGTGGAAGCTACAGCACCCGAGGAAGCTCCCGAGCGACCTGCACCTGGAGGATGAAGAGCTTCAGATAGGTAGTCAGGAAGTTCATCGGGATTCTTACACCAAATGATACGTCGGGAGACGTATTGATCCTTCCCGCGGTAATGATAGTAGCCTGCCTTCAAGACTCGGGGAGTTTCGCCTCGAAGGATCCTTTTGACATCAGCAATACGGCCTTTCTTGGTCGAGGAAATCAAGTCCGACGGGACCATCCTTTTATACGATTTAATAGCAAGTCGGAGTTGTTTACCTTCTTCAGCATTCTGGACCTCGAAGAGTTGGTCCAGATCCACCCGTGGCCGCTTGGGCTGCTCCGCTGAAGGAGACCCCGACCTGGCAGCAGCCTTCTTAGCAGACTTCCTCTTCCGCGAGGGGCGGACAGCATCGGTCTCCCCCTGCTTAAGGAATAGATCGGTCAGCACATATACCTTCTTGGCTGCAAACAATAAACGAAGAAAAGTTAGAAATTTACCCAAGGGACCACGCTAGAAGGGCCGTCGAAGAGCTGCCCCCCAGAGACAATACTGAGGAGTCGGATCCCGGCGTGCACCAGGTCCCGCTCCACCAGAGAGTTAGCATTGAGAGGAGTGTAAGACTCCCCCCAACGATAAAGCTGGATTAATTGGAGAGTCTCGAAATCCTCATCAGCATAAGTGTGGAAAGCAGGCGGAGGGTCTGCTGCCACCTCCCACCTAGGCCAGGGAATTGAAGAATGTTGGATGAAGAAGTAGCTCTTCTTCCAGCTACTGTTGTCGGACCCTGTATCGATCAAGAGTCCCCGACCCTTGACCACCTTCCAGGTGTCACTGGTCCAACCGTGCCGGGCAAGCTGCTGCTTACTCCACTTGGGCATCCGAGGGTAGAAGGCGCAAACCCCCGCCTCGTTGCATTTTAGCCCATAGAAGGTCCTGAAGAGTTGGAGGCTGTAGACCCACTTCTGTCGGAGACAGAGGACTTGAAAGGCGTTCCAGATACGGATAGCATGAGGAGAGAAGGTAGTGGGGTGTGTTTGGTAGTGATGGCACAGCTCGACCAGGCTACCGCAAAAGGGGAACCTGATCCCCGCTGATATTTGTCCCGTAGAGACAAATACCTCCCCTTTCTGGGGACGAGTAACCTCAGGGTCACTCGAGGGACGATGTCGAGGATACGGGAAACGAGGTTCCCAGGTGATGGTGATGCAACCCTCTCGGAGAGCTGCATCATAAGCAGTAGTGGAAATCTCATTTGGAGCATAGTCAAATTTAAAGGGTTTTCTCCCCTCGGAGCTGGAACCGATGTCTGAAAAGCAACCAGGGCAAGAAAATACAGTGGGACTCTGGGAAAAATTAGAAAGAAAAAGACGAACAAGCAACGAAGAGGGTTTCCTTACCAGACATGATGAAGTAGAGGTTGAAGGAGATGAACGAGATGTCGCCGGAAAGATGATTGGAGAGACTCCAAAGACCTTCGAAATCACAGAGCTTGGAATTGCAGAGGAATCGCAGAGAGCTTTTGAGAATTCGAAGACGGTAAAAGTCAAATTGTGACTGTGGCTAGGGTTTTATAGTCGAAGAAGACGGTTGAAAGGACACTTCGATCCGAGTCGTCGAAGTCGAAGAGTCTTAATCTGGACCGTTGAGATGAAACGTGCAGAAGGACAACGGACGTAATGATGAAACGGCCTGAAAAGCACTTTTCAGAAAAGGACAGGCGCGAAAAATCAGGCACGTGGGTCGAAAACGTCACTCCATTATCTGCCGCATTTAATGCACTAGAAAACCGAAGAGACCTTTGGGATATAGCAGTTACCTACAAAACTCTGAGGAAACGTGGAGGAGAAGACTGATGAAATTAAGTAACTGAACCAAGGGACAGATCCCCGACTCTAGTATTGGAAAATCGGGAGTTGGAAGACACGACGAACTAAAAGTCCCTCATGTCTTGGGGGCAAATGATGGGTCCGACTACAGCCGTCAGGCCCTTTAACGGCGAGGAAACAGCAAACAGGCCCACCAGGCCCAGAGTAAGGGTCAAGATGACCTAGGAGAAGGGTCCCGATGAAGGGAGTCCCGACGAAGCAAGGTCCCGACAGAGTCGGTCCCGACAGTGGAGCTGGAAGCTCCCGATGAGAAGCCTTTAAGTAGGCCCCGATGATGAATCCCTAAGAATGATAGGCCCTGTCACGATGACGAGGGGCCCCGAGCGGTGACACAACAAGACAACTCTGGAGTCCCCGACGGGAGTCGGGACTCGTTATCAGAGGATAAAGCCAAGATGTGCGGGGCGTGGCCGAGATACGCGGAACGTGGTTAAGATACACGGAGCGTGGCCGAGATACGCGGGGCACGGCTAAGATACACGAGATCACGTACGAGATATGCGGGATACGGGCTAACCACCCCTAACGGTTCGCCAGGTACCTGAGACATCTCTTTGCCTATAAAAGGGCAGGAGGTCATCTCAGATCACTTACGTTGAGTTGAATACACTTTGATATCTGTTACTTGCCAGTCAGACGAAGTACTCATTTAAGCATCGGAGAGGGATTCTGGGTCACCGCCCGGTCTATCCCCTCTTGCAGGATTGCGTGGAGCAAAGGAGCTAGGATTGCCGTCAAGATCCGTACCGGAGTTCCACCGTGATCTAAAAGACGCTAACCTTTCGGTTTTGATCGTTGGTCGGACGTAGACATCTTGATTTCGTCCGTCCTTTGATTTTCCGACCGAATGACTTTGTTTCCTGCCATCACGGTTAGTGTAATAGGAAATGTGCATACGTAGCGTGCAAGTATGGACGTCGTTAGGGATATGAACAATGAGTAATACATCATGCGAACATGCTTTCATCAACATGCAAACACAAGTAACGGTCATGGCAAGATCGTAATTACGCAATGCAGGAAGTATAAACCGTACGCTTCTAAAACGACTTAGCAATTATCAAAATATGAATCATGCGATATGGAATCATACGTGTGTGATGACAGGTTTGATACGTGCAATGTCAAAACAATCATGTATGTAGAGATAAATACTTAGAAGAGGGCGGAGTATACCGTAAGTACTTGTAGGTGCATTACTCCTTTGATCCTTATCATCAAGGAGTCTCTTGGAAGTAGTTGTTTGTTGTTTAGAGAAATATTTCCTTAAGTGTTGTCGTATTTGCTCTTCGCGGTTCGTCATATTAGTTGCGTCGCTTGTATGATAGCTTCTTGAGATGTTGGTCCTTCTTACTGCACGTACCAACTTTTCTATGTGCGTTGACTTTGGCTATGCGCGTTGACTTTTGCTACGCGCGTTGACTTTTGCTATGCGCGTTGACTTTTGCTATGCACATTGACTTTGCTATGCGCGTTGGCGCATAGATGTCGTCGTATGAGCTTTGTCGAAGAGCGTTGTAGGTGTGATTAGGAGGCATAGCTACTGTCTAAGTGCGTATTTGCCCCCGCACTTAGAATCTTTTCACCATCTCCGGCTATGTATGCTGTATCCGTACGCTTGATGCGAACACAGGTTATATGCCAACTCCTGATAATATGTTGACACGTGGTTGTATGCTGAGAACTTGCGATATGCTGACTGTCATCCTGAGCCAAGTACTTAGAAAATATTCCACCATTGTAATCTTGTATGCTGCGAGTATGAGCTCGGTGTTGTCATGCAAGGTTCATGTGTTGAAGAGATTTCCCCCCTTGCGTGATGCTTGTTACTTGTTGCACGAAGACTAATAAGTCTTGTACGTATGTGGTTGTCTCACATGGAGCGTCTGTTGCATAGATGCTTGAATAAGTGTTGGTGCGTATTTGCGCCCTGATTGGATTGTTGATAGCATTTTCCAGGATATCATATCTTGCCGTCCTCTTGTTAGAATTAGTCTTCCCACGGTTATTACCATGAGTAAGTCCACTATCTCCATCTTGATGGGAGAAAGCTTGTCTTTGCAGATAGCTGATGTGTATAGAAATCCATTTGTTGAGAGGAATGTCCATACAAGTGCCCCCGCTACTCTGGAGTCTTTGGACACGGTGGCGGTAAAGGGCTTGTGAGTAAGACGTCTCATTGTATTTTCTTTGAACTTGTTAATTTTTCAAGTTATCGCTGGCTGCAGTTTCTGTTTTTAGCATAATCTTCGAAAGATCCGACGCAGGGGCGCGTCCCTCGAGCGATTCTTAGTTCTTTATGCTGAGCATGACCGTGCTAATTCCTTCTTGTAATAAAGGAAATAGAGTTGAAGGTTGTGCAGTGGTGTCTTCTGCCCCCCGGTCGAGGGACCGGCCCAAGGAGGAGCGTTACTCCTACTGGGGTAAGTGTTTGTTGATTGCTGATTATCGCCCTTATGTTGAAGAGCTATGTTGTGCTGAATGTTGAAACAATCATTCTTGTCGTGTCTTCTATGTGAATGACGACATTGCATTTGATGTTGACATTATGAACTTTTTGCCATAAGTCCTTAGAGATAATGTTGACTCTTGGTTGCTGTTGGGCTGTCTGCTTCCAGCATGTTGAACCCTTTGTGAATGGGTTGATGTTGATAATTCTTTGTTCATGCTTTTGCTTGCATGATATTTCGTCACCTGGACCTGTTTTCAATAGTAATTATGTGATAACTTGTTAGTAATATTTCATACCTTGAGTTATCTATGCTGTCCGTATGCTTTGGACTTAAAAGATAGGATATATATCCTCAGATGATGAACATGATGTCCGTAGTTGCGACTGTACGTCGCACGTTGTTAAGTGTTGTGATCGCCCCTCTTGGCTAGACTCCAAGGAATGGCGAGATGGGTAGAGCATAGGATGTTGCGACTTGCACACTGTAGGTTTTGTTTGGAGAAGACGGTGGCAACTTCTGGTTGTTCCGCCGAGTCCTGTCAGAGATGATGGCATTCTTTAATCTGTGTCATCTTTTGGATATGTTGAACTCGTTTCTGAGTCTGTTTGCCCCCCGGCTTCTATGTTTGGAGACTTGTTGTAGTTGTTCCTTAGCTGTTGCTTACGACTTGTTCACTTTGAACTACGTCGTTTGAACCTGCTTTATACATAGTAGTTTGCATGATAACTTGTTAGTAATATTTCATACTGTTATCACTTACTGTGTTTATTGAATGTGGATGACTAGTAACGTAGACATAGTCCCCGCAGTCGTGACCGATAGCCACTTATTGATTGATAAGTTGAGATGCTCTCCTGATTGCTTGCATGATGCATTATGCATATTGCCCTTCTTTCCTGAATAGCTTGCCGCTATATGTGTTGCAACCTGCCGAGTATTTTTGCGTATAGCAATATATCTCAACAAGTAGTGTATTTGAAAGGTGTTATCTTGGCTAAGCAAGATACTAGTTTATACCGTCTCTTAGTTCCACTCTAAGGCGACGTTGTACAAGACTCGACTTGTAAATTTTATGAGTTTTAAACAGGGTGCGCACCTGCCAGCGTGTATCAACCCGCGTTGGGGAAGCATACGTAAAAATATTTTAGTATTTGAGAGGTGTTATCTTGGCTAAGCAAGATACTAGTTTATACCGTCTCTTAGTTCCACTCTAAGGCGACGTTGTACAAGACTCGACTTGTAAATTTTATGAGTTTTAAACAGGGTGCGCTCCTGCCAGCGTGTATCAACCCGCGTTGGGGAAGCATACGTAAAAACATTTTAGTTTTTGAAGAAGCATTTTGTGAACCCTAAAAAGCTTGTTGATAAAATATTTGAAAAAATATTTTGACATTGAATGTGATACACCCAAAAAACCGTGTTGATAAAATTTTTGGAAAGGTGTTTGATACATAAAATATTTGATAAAATATTTGACAAAATATTTGGTAAAATATTTGTGATACATGATTCCTGCGTCCAGGGACCATGTAACACTTTTTGAGAGTATGAATTGTGATGCATGTTTTCTGCGTCCAGGAACCATGCAACACGGTTTTAAAATCTGTAGTACGGAATTGTCATCTAACAAGAGGACTTTTGCCGTAGAGAGTGAACCCTTACCAGGAATTCGAAGTATGGGATTGTCGTCTAAACAGAGGACATTCGCAATGAAGAGTGAACCCTTACCAGGAATTCGTAATATGGGAGTGCCGTCTAAACAGAGGAAATTCGCAATGAAGAGTGAACCCTTACCAGGAATTCGTAATATGGGAGTGTCGTCTAAACATAGGACATTCGCAATGAAGAGTGAACCCTTACCAGGAATTCGTAATATGGGAGTGTCGTCTAAACAGAGGACATTCCCAATGAAGAGTGAACCCTTACCAGGAATTCGTAATATGGAATTGTCGTCTAACAAGAGGACATTCGCGATAAAGAGTGAACCCTAAACAGGATATACACACTTATTATAGTGTGGGGTCGTTGTCTAACCAGAGAACTTCCGTCACTTAAGGGGTGATCAGCCTCGTATGCCCATCCTGTTCTGAATCCAGGGAATGGCTATGAACATGAGGATTTGCCTCTAACTAGAGATGTCACAGCATGTCATTTTTTAGAAGTAAACATGGGGTTTGTCTTTAAAAAAGAGGATACCACAACATGCTATTTTGATAGTAGGCCTTGGTGTTAATCCAAGATATTGTTTGTAGCTGACGCCTCCGAATAGTCGTCATTTTGATAGTAGGTCTTGGTGTTAATCCAAGATATTGCTTGTAGCTGACGCCCTGAATAGTCGTCATTTTGATAGATAATCCGCAGGTTGTCATTGCGGCATATAAGTTGATTGTGTACATAGCTTGATGGCTTTGTGCTGCCGGCATCTTCTTGAGATAGACGCCTATGTTATGAATGGATAAATAAACTCCCTGTTGGTGTAGATAATAGATATGTTGGTGTTGTATACCATAAATCCTTCCTTGAACACAATGCTTAGCTTGTATTGTTGAGGTGGATTTTTGTGCAGAGGTTACTACTTGGCGTAATTCCCGAGTAGTAATCGTAGTGTAGCATGTACCTACGAGCAGAGTTACCTTTGTCAGATAATCGTCATTTTTATAAGTTTGCAAAAGTATGGAGTCATGAAACTTTCTTTTTAGTCATGCATATAATAAATGAAGTAAAGGAATTTGATACGAGGATTCCTTGTATGTATAGGAAACTTCCCTGAGTGCAGATGCGGTAGGTGCGGATCATGATAGGTATGCATATATTGGGAACGTGGCTTTTCCAAGTATCATCCGTTATATGTAATTGTAGCATGCTGACTTTGAAAATATTTTGGTTTTAACTTCCAAGTTTTTGATTCCATGATGACGCCTTTTGATGTAGTCGTCAATATGAGTAAGTTGTTGTTGACGATAAGCGTTGTCATAACGCGCAATAGATTTTGCTTGCACATGGCATAATATCTTGGATTATTGAAGTAGATAATAGGCGCGTAGTTTTGTTGCTTCGCGTTTAATCTAAAAAATAGCGTGCAAGAGATAGATGTGTACCTACAAATGTAGATTGACTTTATTAGATACTTGCGCGTATTTGCATTGATTATACTAGAAACACTAGGAATGCACAAAGTAATCTGAAAGATAGTTGTTTCTCCCGTTTCGTTATTGCTGGTTTGACGACGACGTCGCGGAGTTGGTTGCAACAAATCGCCTTAATCCACCTAGCTCGATGCATTCTTCAATATCCCGCCTTAACGGTAGGCACATGTTTGTGTTGTGCCCCCAAGTTTTGTGGTACTTGCACCATTCCTTAATGTTGTTGCCCAAGAAAGCTGTCTTTGGAACAAGTGGCCTTGGGAGCTTTTTTTTCAAGTAGGTTGACGTAAATGTTTTCAGCAACCGTGTTTAGCGGTGTGAAGATGTTGTCGATTTTGATGCTTGCGCCTTCCTGTTTGTTCGTCTTTGTTCGAACTCCTTTGTCCCAACTGAGGGGTGTACCCCACCTCAGTTCTTGTTCGCATGAGACTGCTGTCTCAAGCTTATCCTTTAAATCTGCCATGGTTTTTGTTGTTCGCCATCCATGAGTTCGTCTGAAGAGAAGGAAAGATCTGGCGTTCATGTTTGCATAGAACACGCTTATCAATTCTTCTCTTGTTGCCTTCGCCGAGGAGGCGATAGAAGCGAATCTGATGAAGTATTCCATGATTGGCTCGCCTTCTCCCTGCTTGACGAGCCATATCTGGTGCCATGGCGAATACTGGATGCTTTCTTGCGGGTTCCAAACTGTAACATCTTGTTCCACCACTTGCTTCTTTCTTTCATCAACAACTTTCTGCCTCTTGAAGGAATTTATCATTGCCACATGGAATTGGTGCTTTGCTTTCAAGGCATTGACGTAACAACGTCTTGCGGTTATCTGGTCGCCTAGCACTTCCCCAATCCCATGTTCCGTAGGGAACTTCATCTTTTGGAGGACAGTGGAGGGCACGATCACAGAGGGGTTGATCGTTGTTCGTCCCAAGATTCCGTTGTAGGCCCCAAGGGATTCTACAACAACAAAAGTGACGTTGACATGCAATGCTCTCCACCCCTGGCCAAGGATGACAGGAAGCGTGATTGTACCCAGGGGTTGTGTAGCTGCTCCGGCGAAGCTGACTAGCGAGAAGGTTCCTGGGGTCAAGTCTTTGACAGATTTTCCCAGATGCTCTAAGACTTTGACATGTAGAATGTCAGCGGAGCTTCCACCATCGACAAGGATTCTTTTCACATCGTATCCGTCAATGTCCATGGTTATGACTAAAGCGTCATCGTGAGGGTAAACGATATGCTTTAAGTCTTCCCTGGAGAATTGGATGGCTGCGTCTTCTTGCTCCGGTTGCTTGCGCTTTCCATATTTTGGCAATGTTGCTGCTTGGGATGCATAAATGTCCCGAGCATTAGATACTTGTCCTCCGGCGGTAGGTCCTCCGTGTATGACGTTGATTACACCTCGCTTAGCTGGCTGAGGGTTGTCATTGACCTTCTCTTTTCCCTTGTTTCCTCTTTTTGATGACTCTGCTTGAGCCTTTCTCGGGGGGTTGTCGCCTTGATCGACAAGCTGCTTCAATTCGCCTTTGAGGACGAAGTTGTTGATGTGGAAGCGTAGACTGACACAGCTGTCGGTTTCGTGGCCGAAGACCTCGTGGTTTTCACACCACTTGTCCTTGTCTCTCCCCAGCGGGCCGTTTCTGAAATTGTTCGGCTCTTTCCACATATTCGCGTCCTTCATCTCTCTCAAAATCACAGACAGCGGGGCATTCAAAGGAATGCAGTCGGCAAGATTTACTTCTTTTGGCTTCTGAAAATCTCCTTGAAAAGGTCTTTTTGGCTGAGGTTGCCAATTTCTTCCTTGTTGACCACTTGAGTGTGGTTTTGGTTGGTTCTGCTTTGGATTTTCTTTTGCCTTTGCCGCAGAGATTTTTGCCTTGTTCTGACTTCTGAACCTTTCGATGTCCACGTATTCTTTTACTCTTGCGGCTAGCTCCTCCATGGTTTCGGCTGGGCGCTTTGCCATCTTTTCTGCTAGGGCATAGCCTCTTCGTCCGAGGTTTCGAATGAACGCTCGAACAATCTCTCCTTCCGTCAGGTTCCCCTGAATATCAGAGATATTCTGATTGAAGCGGACGTAGTAGTCGGCGAGAGATTTTTCGTTTTGCTGTTGGACGTCGTCCAGAGCACCTGAGCAATGTGCGCTCGCCCATGTATCGTTGAATGAATTTAGCTTTTAGGTCCGCCCATGAAGTGATGCTTCCGCATGGCAGTGAGAAGAACCAGTGTGCTGCGGTCCCGGCAAGAGTTTGTGAAAACGTCATTGCGAAGTGGTGTGGGTTATTTGTTCTGCCTAGCAGAGAGGCCTCGTGCTTTTGCAAGTGTTCCACTGGGTCTCCTTTCCCGCGGTAGGGGTCTCCTCCAATTTTGTACAGTGCGTCTGGGACGCGACTGTTCACAAGGTGGTCCGCGAACGGATGTGACGCCTTTTCTTCAAGTGTGTGCATACCCTTCATCTTTGCTTCCTTCATTTTCTTCTCCACAATTTCTTCTAACATCTCGGCGGTAAACCCTTTTACAGGTTCAGCGTAACCTGTTGAAGGATTTTGCCGACCATTGTTGTGGTAGATGTCAGATTGATCTCTGCTTGTTGCCTGGAAGGGATCATCCCTCGTTGGCTGCTGTGGGTGGTAGGATGGGGGCTGCCTTTCATTCCTCCAATGGCGGGCTCCTTGGGAAGGAGTATATGACCGTGCGGCTTCATATCTTGCGTGTTGTTTTCGGCCCTGGAAAGGATTGCCGTAGCGAGTAGTGTCTTGCGACACCTCTCTTGCTGGCGCGGCGTACTCTTGGTTGGTCGGAGGTGGCTGAGCCGTGTATCCTTGGTTTTTTAGAGACTCGTGGAATGCGAGTAACTCTTCCAATGCCGCCATCATCGCTGGAGTAACGGTGGGCATTGGGTTTGCTTCCGTTCTTTGTTCGCCTTGCGGCATTTTGATCTGAGACTCCTCTTCATTCACCTCTAGCTCGAAACCAGGTGGAGGTGAGTGATGCTCGTTCCTTGGCTCTCTGTGCTGTGCGTCCGGCACATTGTCAGTTGGCAAGGATGAAGCTACGGAAGTAGCTCTTGGAATGTGGGAGGGTCCCGACTGACTTCCGACTGGCATTTGGCCACATGTTCTTTTGTTTGCCGGGGACTTCTTGGGGCGCCCGGGCCTTTTCCTTGTGTTTTTCGCGTTAACCTCTTCGGAAGGGTTGCGATCAATCGTCATGATTTTTGCGGTACGGTAGCTTCTTGTTCGAATCACGTAGACGGCGCCAATGTTGCGTCCTGGATGAACTGGGTCGTGGGGACGCGTATGGTTGAGCGGGTTTTCGGGCTGTAACCCTTCGTCTGAAAGAGGTTCTGTGCCACTGACGAATGTTCGGTTGGGTCCCGGAAAGGTCTGTGTCTCAAGGCACGGTTGTGTCTTAAAGGGGATGTCTGAGTCTCGGAAGGCGGTGGTCTGTGCACAAATCCGGATGTCTGGACGACGATTCCTGCACAAAGGACCGGTGCTAGCACGGAGAGGGGGGGGGGTGGTGCTAGCGGAGCTCTCTCCGAAGCTTAAGTCACTATAGGGCTAAAAGAGTAATTCTAGAGAGAGAAAATATTTCTAGAGAGAAGTCAGAGCTCAAAATACCAAAGTTGGCAAAATGAGAGGATGTGTGAAAATGGGTGGCCAAGGCCTCCTATTTATAGGCTTCCTTGGGTCCGGACCCGGTTTTAAAGCGGTTTGATGACGGTTCAAGAAAACAAGCGGTAACCGTCACCCATATTAATGCGCGAACTTGACTTCTCGCAATCCAGAGGTCCGGTCCGGACGCGCGTAAATGCGTTTCCGGACTGTTTTGACCCTTTGGGAGATGTTTTCAAACCGAGATGTAATTTTAATGTGCTTACGAGGCCCGGAATATAAATACGAACCCAAATTGGACATACATCCATCACTTGCCCCCGAGTCAAGTAACGGTTTAGAACCTTTCTTGACTCTATTTTTAAGTTAGGATACGTGTCCAATTTGAGTTTGACGCTAACCTTTCGGTTTTGATCGTTGGTCGGACGTAGACATCTTGATTTCGTCCGTCCTTTGATTTTCCTACCGAATGACTTTGTTTCCTGCCATCACGGTTAGTGCAATAGGAAATGTGCATACGTAGCATGCAAGTATGGACGTCGTTAGGGATATGAACAATTAGTAATACATAATGCGAACATGCTTTCATCAACATGCAAACACAAGTAACGGTCATGGCAAGATCGTAATTACGCAATGCAAGAAGTATAAACCGTACGCTTCTAAAACGACTTAGCAATTATCAAAATATGAATCATGCGATATGGAATCATACGTGTGTGATGACAGGTTTGATACGTGCAATGTCAAAATAATCATGTATGTAGAGATAAATACTTAGAAGAGGGCGGAGTATACCGTAAGTACTTGTAGGTGCATTACTCCTTTGATCCTTAACATCAAGGAGTCTCTTGGAAGTAGTTGTTTGTTGTTTAGAGAAATATTTCCTTAAGTGTTGTCGTATTTGCTCTTCGCGGTTCGTCATATTAGTTGCGTCGCTTGCATGATAGCTTCTTGAGATGTTGGTCCTTCTTACTGCACGTACCAACTTTGCTATGCGCATTGACTTTTGCTATGCGCGTTGACTTTTGCTATGCGCGTTGACTTTTGCTATGCGCATTGACTTTGCTATGCGCGTTGGCGCATAGATGTCGTCGTATGAGCTTTGTCGAAGAGCGTTGTAGGTGTGATTAGGAGGCATAGCTACTCGCTGTACGCAATCCATCTTTGTCGACATGTACGTATGTACATGGAAATACTTAGAAAATATTTTTCTCCTTGTCGACATGCATCCTTGTCGACATGTATGTACGTACATGGAAACACTTAGAAAATATTTTTCTCCATGTCGACATGTATGTACGTACATGGAGACACTTAGAAAATATTTTTCTCCTTGTCGACATGCATCATTGTCGACATGTATGTACGTACATGGAAACACTTAGAAAATATTTTTCTCCTTGTCGACATGCATGTACGTACATGGAAACACTTAGAAAGTATTTTTCTCCTTGTCGACATGCATCCTTGTGGACATGTATGTACGTACATGGAAACACTTAGAAAATATTTTTCTCCTTGTCGACATGCATCCTTGTCGACATGTATGTACTTACATGGAAACACTTAGAAAATATTTTTCACCTTGTCGACATGCATCCTTATCGACATGTATGTACGTACATCGTGTGTGCGTATTTGCCCCCGCACTTAGAATCTTTTCACCATCTCCGGCTATGTATGCTGTATCCGTACGCTTGATGCGAACACAGGTTATATGCCAACTCCTGATAATATGTTGACACGTGGTTGTATGCTGAGAACTTGCGATATGCTGACTGTCATCCTGTGCCAAGTACTTAGAAAATATTCCACCATTGTAATCTTGTATGCTGCGAGTATGAGCTCGGTGTTGTCATGCAAGGTTAATGTGTTGAAGAGGTTGCCCCCCTTGCGTGATGCTTGTTACTTGTTGCACGAAGACTAATAAGTCTTGTACGTATGTGGTTGTCTCACATGGAGCGTCTGTTGCATAGATGCTTGAATAAGTGTTGGTGCGTATCTGCGCACTGATTGGATTGTTGATAGCATTTTCCAGGAGGGTTGCGATCACTCGTCATGATTTTTGCGGTACGGTAGCTTCTTGTTCGAATCACGTAGACGGCGCCAATGTTGCGTCCTGGATGAACTGGGTCGTGGGGACGCGTATGTTCGTATGGTTGAGCGGGTTTTCGGGCTGTAACCCTTCGTCTGAAAGAGGTTCTGTGCCACTGACGAATGTTCGGTTGGGTCCCGGAAAGGTCTGTGTCTCAAGGCGCGGTTGTGTCTCAAAGGGGATGTCTGAGTCTCGGAAGGCGGTGGTCTGTGCACAAATCCGGATGTTTGGACGACGATTCCTGCACAAAGGACCGGTGCTAGCACGGAGAGGGGGGGGGGGGTGGTGCTAGCGGAGCCCTCTCCGAAGCTTAAGTCACTATAGGGCTAAAAGAGTAATTCTAGAGAGAGAAAATATTTCTAGAGAGAAGTCAGAGCTCAAAATACCAAAGTTGGGCAAATGAGAGGATGTGTGAAAATGGGTGGCCAAGGCCTCCTATTTATAGGCTTCCTTGGGACAGGACCCGGTTTTAAAGCGGTTTGATGACGGTTCAAGAAAACAAGCGGTAACCGTCACCCATATTGGCAATGCGCGAGCTTGACTTCTCTACACGTAACGGTAATCGCACGATACCCGCAATGCAATCCGGACGCGCGTATATGCGTTTCCGGACCGTTTTGACCCTTTGGGAGACGTTTTCAAACCGAGATGTAATTTTAATGTGCTTACGAGGCCCGGAATATAAATACGAACCCGAATTGGACATATATCCATCACGAAGGATTTTCACCTTCCGCTCCTATTGATTCTACGAGCTTCAGAAAGCTTTTAAAGCATTCTATATCTTTAGATTTGCGAGTAATCAAATGAGTAAACCCAAATCGGGTGTAGTCATCAATGAAAGTTACGAAGTATCTTTTTCCATTCCTAGAAGTTACGTTAATTGGTCCACAGACATCGGAATGGATTATCTGGAATGGAAATTCTGCTCGTTTTGCTTCACCGAATGGCTTGCGGTTGGACTTTCCAGCCAGACAGTCATGACATGTGTGTTTGACCACACTGTTTGTTTCGGGCAAAAGCCCTCGTCGAGCCTACGACTGAACTCTGTCATAGCCTATATGTCCAAGCCGCGAATGCCATCCGGTTGCGTTAGTTTCTGCTTCTTTGGAAGACATTGCATACAAGCGATATGAATTTACATTGCCATGTAGATCCATGATAAACAAACCATTATAAGAAAAGGAATATCCTATTAAAGTATCCATTTTATTTATACGAACAAATGATCTCTCAAATGACAAAATAAAGTTTTTATCCATAAGAGCAGAAACAGAAACAACGTTCCTACGGATTCTAGGAACGAAAAGGACATTATCTAGAAGTAAGAATTTGCCATTGCCCATCGGCAATTTGCAAGTCCCTACCGCTATGAATTCAACTTGTGAGTTGTCGCCAATGTATATCCTTTTAGAATCCTTCGGCAATCGTCTAAACTTGGCAAATAGTTCTCGATCGTTGGCTATGTGGTCCGTTGCACCTGAATCAAGAATCCAAGTGGGATTTGAGTCAGTTAACATGACAGTTGAGGAAACTAAAGCTTCCTCTACATAACCAAATTCGCATACCGTTTCAGGATGCGATTTGCTGGAACCTGCACCATCGCTTATTCGGCGTGGGCTGGACTTCCCGCAAACTATCTCAGATTTTAATCTGGGACTGCCTTGTTTAGGTGAAGTCAACTTTTTACCATCGACTGCCTGTTGTTTCTTTCCTTTGTTCCTGAATTTCCTTTTCTTGCAGCCAGCTTGTCCTGTGGATTTCGGTTCCTTCGATACCGATTTTAATCGAGCCTAATCCATCTCGACTATTTTCAGGACAGATGCAATATCAAGTACGGAACTGCTGACAGTCAGTATGGCCTTGGTTTCTTTCCAAGACTTCGGGAGGATCCCTATTATGGCCTGAATTTTATCCCATTCAGCCATCTGACTGTCATCTTCTGATGGTTTGAATAGGTGAAGAAGGTCGTATACTTTTTCAAGTACACTCTTACTGTTGTTGTTCAGGCAGGTTTCTAATGTTGGTATAAGTGGGTGCAGTGTAACTGCCATGCTACTTCCATATTTCAGAAAGAGGGCATCCCAGATGTCCTTTGTCGTCAGATCATCCTTATAGCGGATATAGAAATCTCCTGACATTTCCGACAGTATCAGCTCATTTGCTTTCTTGTCATCCTGCTCCCACTTAAAGTGGGCAAATCCCAGATCTTTAGTGAGTCCGATATTTGGGTAATTCATGTTTAGTTATATGTGGTCACACAGACCTTGTGCTTCCAAAATCGTAATGACGCGATTGCTCCACGAGTCATAATTCGTCTCAACTAATAGCTCAGATTCACATGATAATGCCATCTATTCATCGATAACAACACTAGGTTGGGAAGATAACAACATTTTGATAGAATTGCATACATCGGATTATCTATTATTATGGAATACGACGAATAGTGATTCTTCAGTCACTAAACCAAACCAACCTTCAGTAAACCGAGGAAGGGGGTGTCGTGAAAGAATTCACACTATTGTCGTTTTCAATCTAATAGATCAGTCTTTTGAAACGGTTATTCTATTGCAAATTACCAGGACGGGAATTTTCAAATAAGCATACCCGATCTTGGCTTTCCCAAGGCCCTTATGATTTTGTAAAATTATCCGATAATTTACGCATGCATATTTATAATAAAACTACATCTAGCAAATCATCATAACATGCCATAAATATCGAACACAACATGCTTACGCGTTGATGGATATACGCCCAATTTGAACCCGTTAACTTCCGAATCGTTTTATTTTGATCACCCCGTTAATGATTGCAAATCGAAACTTCAACCCGAATACCCCGCGAAAACACCAACGGTCCGGACGAGGCCGAAATACTCGTCCGGGCCAAGTCAGACTCACCTGGGTGAGGTCGGGTGGCCACATCGACCTCCCCTAGGGGAGATCGGGTCAGCCAACCCGATCTCCCCTAGGAGGGGTTGGGTGGCCACACCCAACCCCTACCCTTGGGGGTCGGATTTTCCTTCCCCCCAAGGGCCCCGATACCATTTTCCGACTCCCATACTCGGTTTATTTCCGCCAACCTTCTCCGTACCCTAAGATCTTAATTACGTGTTTAAAGGATAATTAATTGTGTTTAAAGGTTAACGATGTCATTAAGCCACCTTAATGACACCGTTGCCTATAAATACAACTCCTCCACTATTCATTTGGACACCTTTGGAGGATCTTGGCAAGTTGCATAATTTTGCTCTGACCTCTCTCTAGCTTTATCTCTCTACAAAAACCGTACTGACTTAGGCATCGGAGAGGGTTCATCAGGCACCACCCCCCCCCTCTGTGCCTGGTATTGCCCCTCTTGCAGGGCGAGAAGAGAAGCGAAGCGAAGGACGGAAAGACACAAGCTAGGACGACACAACCCGAGAGCATCGGATCCGCAACATCTCCAGTGAGGAACGAGACTTAGGTCAACCGCCCGTTGACCCTAGACTTGGAACCTAACACTTGGCGCCGTCCGTGGGCTTCGAACAGAAAGCCTGGCAATAACAAGAGCAATGACGAACAGCTTGGCGTCTAGGCATCACCGCCCACCTGGGGGCAATAGGCGAGGGAGACAACCTATAGCTCCAGCAAGGCAGCCTAACCCAGGGAAACAGCCTGTGCACCCAGAGCCCCAAGTAACCCCACAGGCTCCCCAGCCCAACAACCAGGAAGGAGGACCCTCACGCCCAGCTGGGGCTGAGTCTTCCACAGCCTCAACCGCTTTGGCAAGGAGGCCACAGAGAGAGAGAGGGAGAAACAGGGAGTGCCATCCCAAAACACGGCACCTCATGAGGGATACTACTATGAGGCGCAACCTCAAGGATATCCATATGGGATGCCAGCTCAAAGGAACGACAACCGCGCCCACACAACCAACACAAGGCCAGCATACACACAGGGAGCACATACAGTGACTCCAGGGCTGATGAACGCGTTGGATGAGCTCCTAGCCTACAGAGAGACTCTGAGGAACAGGCAAGAAAGGCAACATCAGCAGGAAGAAGAAGATGTCCATGAACAAGAACAAGCCCCAGAAGAAGAACACCACTCGCACCCTAGAGCAGGGCAGCGGGAAGAAGAAAGAAGGAATTACCAAGAGCCACCCCCAGAGGGAAGGCAACAATTTGTGCCTCCTAGGCACCAACAGACATAACAGGACGCCAGGGCCTACACCCCACTGGGGGCAGACAGTCAGGCAAGACCTCCAAGGAGGCAAGAATTCCACCAGGTACCCCAGCAGGGATATCAGGGATACGCCTACAGCCCGTACCAATATGGACAAGGGATCCCACCAAGCCCAGCTTATAACTACGGAGGCTATCAGAGAGACTATACTCCGACGCCGGTGATGATTACCTCGGAGGAGATAGAGGCCATGATAGCAAAGAAAATGAATGAGTCAAAGAAGCACGGCTTACATTGTCTGAGTGATAAAACGAACCACCCCTTCACGAGGGAATTGGAGATGAACAAGGTGCCGGACTCCCTGCATACAATTCAGATTGCAAAGTACAATGGCAAGGGAGACCCTTTGGAGCATATTCAGCAGCATGAAGCCTCCCTATTCGGGAGAACTACTGATGAAAGATACAAGGCACTCCTATTTCCAAACACCTTATCAGGGGTGGCATCACACTGGTTCTTTAGCCTACCCTCTGAAAGCATCCACTCATGGGAGCAGCTAAAGGCGAAATTTCTGCAGAGATATCTAGGAGAAAGGAAGCTCCTCAAGGGAACAGCCTCCATCGATGATGTGAAGCAAGAAAATGATGAATCTATGGCCAATTACTACACTAGGTTCAATCAAAACATCGCAGACATCCAAGGCGACATCACTGAGGGTGAGATAATACGAGCCTTCATCAGAAACCTAGGCCGCTTCGGGTCCACACTAGCGGAAAAGATGGCCAAGAAACCAGCAAGCACCTTAGAGGAGCTAGCAGGGAGAGTAAAAACTCATATAGATCTGGAGAGGCACAGGGCAAGTAAGAAAGCCAAGATTCAAGCAGCTAAGGAAGACAATGCAAAGCCGAACAAAGGAAAGCCACCCCAGGCACCTCAGCACGCAAGGCAGCAGGAATGGCGTCCGCCCCAGCAAAGAAATCAAATGGGCGAACCACTAAAGGCTAGGGAAATAAATGTCATCAAGTTCGTCCCATTGAACGCCACTCCAGCTGCTGTCCTCAGAGAGATGCGGAATCAGAAACTCTGGTCACCCCCTGCAAGATGGAGAGCCCCAATGGTGGGGACTCACAAGGACAGATGGTGTGACAACCATGAAGCATACGGGCATGACACGAACGAATGCTTCAGCCTAAAGCTAAGCATAAACAACATCATCCAAAGGGGAGAAATAAAGCAGTTCGTGGATCATGGGGGCAACAACATACAGTTAGGGCCATCATACAGGGACAAAGGCAAAAGCAAAGTAGACTACAATCCTCCACCCAACAAGAGAGGGACCATAAATATGATACACGGAGGAGTAGCGTCAGGTGGCCCAACTGCTAACGCAAGGGAGGTTTACGCATCCAAATTGAGTTCAGTGCCAAGGTGGAGGAAAAGGCCAAGAGAAGGAGAAGAAATGAAGATCGAATTCTCAGAGAAAGACAAGAGCCACATCGTCTTCCCACATGACGATGCTCTAGTCATCACAATAGACATTGATAATTTCGATGTAAAACGAATATTGGTGGATAGGGGCAGCTCGGCAGACCTCCTAAGCCTGAGAGTCCTAGAAGAAATAGGGAAAACGAAGGCAGACATCAAACCAGTCAACTTCCCCCTAGTTGGCTTCTCAGGGGCACCAAGTCACCCCCTGGGGATGATAACCCTGCCGGTGACCATGGGCCAAGGATGGACACAGCTGAAGGTGAATGTTAACTTCTTGGTGGTTGAAAGCTTGGGAGCCTACAGTGGGATCCTAGGAAGAACAACCATAAACCCATACGAAATCGTGCCATCCACCGTACACCAGAAGTTACATCACTGAGAATGGAGTCGGAGAAGTCCTGGGTGATCAGCGCACTGCAAGGCAATGCTACGTCAACTCCATGAGACGTGGATCACACAAGACAGACACAGTGGCAATGGTCATGGTAGGGGCCAATCAAGATAACAAGAAGGTGATGAGGAGACAAAGGCAAAGAAAGATGAAGAACGGAGTTGCACTCCGCTTGAGCAGACAGTTTTTTCAAAGAATGGCTAAGAAGAGAAACATGAGCAAGGCCGTAAAGGTAACAAGCATACCTTGGCAGCCAGAAAACATTGAAGGAAAAAGAACAAGGGACTCCATCACAAGAGGCTTCCAACACATCGATGACATCAAACAAATGCCGAGGGAGCCAATGTCAAGCTACTTCGAAAGGTTCTCCAGTTATGGTACCAAAATGGACATCACAAGAGGAGAAGCCGTCAGAGCCTTCATTAGAAACATGCATCCAAACTCATTTGAGGCCTATGGAGGGCTTTATGAGATGGTCATGACAAGCACGATGAGAGAGCTCAAGGAAAAGCTAGACAAGGCGTTTGCAAAGGAGATGGAGCAATTGGATGAAGTCCCGGAGAAAGAAAGAGAGACTGATACACTGGAAGGAGGTGTAAAATTCAAATTCACACCCCTTACAGTGAGCATAGAAGAAATTTTTCAGAAGTACCTCAAGGAGGAGCTACCCACATGCAGAGAGGAGGGAAAGGCCTTCCTAGGAAGAGATGCACAGGGATGGTGTGGGTACCATGGGACCTGGGGGCATCAAACCAACAACTGCATGGTGCTGAAAATAGAAGTGGAGGAAATGATTTACAATGGAGGCCTAAGGGAGTACGTGGCAACCGACAGACTCAACACCCCATATCCTTAGTTTCATATTTAGCACTTTGCATGTTCAAGCATTCTAAGTTTTCCAAAAACAACTTTTGAGAAGGAGAACTCAAGAAGTTACTCCAACTCTATACTATCCTTAATTTCCTCCAAAGGGTGTCTTGACCTCCCCAAGGCACCCCATGTGTACAAAAAACATGGATGCTCTTAAGGGAGTAGGATTTCCTTCAAAAGTATTTTCCAATGAATGTGGTGATATAATCATGAAGTTATCCTTACACAGATATGACTTCAAGTCAACAACAGATTCGACGCCCCCAAGAGCGTATCTTGAGAGTAGTTCTAAAACTACGAACCCTGTGCCCTCCGGGAGCCTATCCCGCGAACAGATTCGACGCCCCCAAGAGCGTATCTTGAGAGTAGTTTCAACACTACGACCTTCGACGCCCCCAAGAGCGTATCTTGAGAGTGGTTTCCAAAAACTACGAATTTCGACGCCCCCAGGAGCGTATCTTGAGAGTAGTATTCATACTACGACCTTCGACGCCCCCAAGAGCGTATCTTGAGAGTGGTTTCAAAAAACTACGAATTTCGACGCCCCCAGGAGCGTATCTTGAGAGTAGTGTTCATACTACGTCCTTCGACGCCCCCAAGAGCGTATCTTGAGAGTAGTTTCTATACTACGACTTCCGACGCACCAAGAGCGTATCTTGAGAGTGGTTTCAAAAAACTACGACTTTCGACGCCCCCAGGAGCGTATCTTGAGGTAGATTTGCAACCTACCAGATTCGACGCCCCCAAGAGCGTATCTTGAGGTAGAAAAAACACTACCAGATTCGACGCCCCCAAGAGCGTATCTTGAGGTAGATTTCAAACTACCAGTTTCGACGCCCACCAGGAGCGTATCTTTGGTCTAACTTGTGCCCTCCGGGAGCCTATCCTGTGAAACGTTAAGTGCCCTCCGAGAGCCAGTCTCGTGAACAGATTTCGACGCCCACTAGGAGCGTATCTTTGGTCTAACCTGTGCCCTCCGGGAGCCTATCCTGTGAAACGTTAAGTGCCCTCCGAGAGCCTGTCTCGTGAACAGTTTTCGACGCCAACCAGGAGCGTATCTTTGGTCTAACTTGTGCCCTCCGGGAGCCTATCCTATGAAACGTTAAGCGCCCTCCGAAAGCCTGTCTCGTGAACAGTTTTCGACGCCAACCAGGAGCGTATCTTTGGTCTAACTTGTGCCCTCCGGGAGCCTATCCTGCGAAACGTTAAGTGCCCTCCGAGAGCCTGTCTCGCGAACAGATTCGACGCCCACCAAGAGCGTATCTTGGGTATAAGAGTACCATACATACCATTCAATGGGTATAAGAAGAGATCATGGCACCATACTAAGAAGGATCCCACGAGAAAGCAATTTCAAAGAAAGGTTGTATAAAGAACACATAATGTTTTTTCCTGATGAAATAGCAGGTATGGCATGAAGGAAAACTCAAAAAAGGATAAGTAAAGGAGACACACCAAAGAAAAAGTCGATAATCAAAGGGATACATACAAAAGCATACGAAGTACCCATCAAAAGGCAAGTGAACCACATTGCAAACAACACAATGCGAAAAAGGAAAGCAACACGAAATCCAACAGCAATCCCAAAAGATACTCAACCCATCAAAGAGAAGGAAGAGTATGGTCATATATACAAAGATAGAATGATGTTAATACATCAACCAGAGCCCTCTGGGGAGTCCCCCTCACCCCCCAAGGCCGAACCACCAGCAGAGATAGAGGAAGAGGAGGAAGAGTCTGAAGTGTCAATATCCACAGGCGTAGCATCCACCTGTGCAGGGGCAGGCTCGTCTGCAACAGCAGCCTGACCCCTAAGGACAGCCATGTAACCAGTAGCGTACGGTCCAAAATCACCCAGATCGCCAACCGAAAACTGGGGATCAATGCGAAAAATATGGTCAACGAGATACTCGCCAAACTGGTTCATCTCCTGAGTGAGCCGCACACTGTAGTCAGCAGTAAAGGCAGAGGAGGCCTTGTACTCAGACACTGCGACAGTCCTCTCCTCTGCCTGACACCTTGCCTCGAGTTTCCGCAACTCCTCAGAATGGAGTGAAGATGCGACCTCAGCCTCCCGGCGTAAGCTACCTACAGTAGTCTCAAGTAAAGACACTTGGTCCATGAGCTCCTGCATCTTCAGATCGGATAGGCGTGCCTTCTCAGTAGCAGAGGCAAGCTCCGCCTTCAGGGACACCTGACTATCCTCGAGAGCCTTCTTCTCGTCGGATAGCTCGAGCACAAGGGATGACATGTTCACCATGTCAGACATACCCTGAAAATTTAAACAACAGACGAGTAACTGGAAAAGCAACCACATGAAAATAAAAAAGGGAAAGCGAGACACTACTCACAGGCACATAACGAGAGAGTACACCCTGAACGAAGCGCCGGGTCTCCCCAGGAGACTTAGGCTGAGCAGCACGATCGCCAGGAGGGATGGCACTGCGAAGAACACGGATGCCAACCTCAGGAGTCCGCAAGGAAGAGCCGCTATCAAGGTGGAACTCCTTCAAACCAGCAAAAGGAGTCCACTCAGACCCAACGATATCCTCGTCAGTAAGGCGTGCGAAATCCTTCCGACTCAAAGCCGGAGGCCCACCTATACAAACAAAGCAAGTTAAAGGAAAATATAAACATAGAAGCATCAGTAACATGGAGGAGATCGAACCTGATGACCGTGCCCTCGGCTGGGGGGCAGGGGAACCATCACCAACAGGTCGCTTCCCTTTATCAGCTCGGGAAGGCGCCTCTTCGACCACCATCTCTTTATCGCGAGACAGGGTCGGGGGACGAACAACAGGCGGAGGAGGATCCGCAGCTTTCTTCCTCTTGACAGCCGAGGCCCCGGCCTCAGAGTCAGATCTCCGCGACTTGGACTTGGAAGGTCCAGAGCCCTTGCCTACGGAGACAACCCTCTCGGTCACCAGGGGAGAGTGCCCTAGCAATGCAAGAAAAACAAGGTAAAGAAAACACAAGTATACCATAAAGAAGCAAACAGGAGGAAGTATACCAGAGGCCCCAGCCTTCTTCCCAAGCATGGGGGACTTCTTCAGGGTAGAGCTAGATGGAGCCTTCCTCTTGCTCAGATCGACCGGTGCCGCCTGCACGTTATATGTTTTCCCATGAAACCAACCTACAAGGAAAAAGCAGAAAGTAAATGCAGATGAGAAGACTAAGTAACATACCGAACCCCCGGAGTCAGGAGTCAAACTGATCCCTGCTTCATAAAGATCCGCCTCAGTCACTAAGGACACAGGACAGTATGACTGGGTCCTGTTGCTCTCATAGATTGCCTTCATAGTCTCTAAATCCGTGGAAGAGAACTCCCCGAAGGCAGGCCAGCCGTCTGACCGATCCTCATTCAAGACTGGCCAAGTAACATACCGATCCGTAATGAAGAAATAATGTTTGGCCCAGTGGCTCGCCGAGTTATCGCTCCGGGCCACGAAGCGAAGAGAAGTTATTCCATTCGACCCCACTCAACCCAAATTCAGTGAACCGGGAATCTTTGAGGGATGGATGCCGAGTTACAAAACTCGCAAAACCTACCTTCCTCTGATATTGGAATCATAGAAGCAGCGGAACAAAACCAGTGAGTACTTCCAGGAGTACCAGTGGCATAACACCCGGAAGCCCACCCTGACACGGATAGCACTAGGAGCAAGGTTCACAGGGGAGATCCTAAAGAACCTACTCAACTCTACAAGATCATCGCAGTAAGGTAACCGCAGTCCAAATCGGATCTGGGAAGGGTAAACAACGACCTTCCCCCTGGGAGGCTCTGTCACTGTCTGGCGGGTATTCCCCAAGGAGGGGAGGAAGGGATATAGAGGCTTATCTAAGGGGAAGATATCACCTAAAGTAATGTGCTCGTTATAATCAGACCTAGTCAAGTGGTTCTCCGACAAAGCAGCGAGACCTAAGTCAAAGGTAGCAGGAAATTCCAAAGTTCGAATCAAGTTTCGACTAACACCCCGGCTCAGATTGCAACACTAAGCTAATGACAGGAAAGGAAGTAATGCGACGAATAGAAGAGAAGAGAAACTCACTCATCCTTCGAAGGATGTAACGCCTCTGCAGAGTCTGCGTGCGGGGACACCACCATGAATATAGTACCTGCCACGGCATGATAGATGTCAAAATGAGAAAATTCCCGAAAAAACCGGGAGTACCCCGGTACTCGACTAACAACAACCAAGGATTCGAAGACATCCAACAAAGATAACAAACATGCGCCAAGGACACCACGGCAACCAAATCGAACAATTTTGTCCGAACCTAAAGTCGGTTCTCGGCCAAAATTACAATTACGCCCTCCAACGGAAATCAACACACAAATGGCGCCTCGACATCAAATTCAAAACGGAGATAGTTTAATCGGACAAAAAACTATCTCCGGACGACCGGCCAAAATTTTTTCCCCAAATCCACGACTATCTACGGCTATCCACGGCAATCACACATTCAATCAAGTATCGGAAATTGAGTATCGGCAATTCAAAAATCAACATTTTACACGGTAACGGAAAGGAAAAGAGCGGACCTTAGGAAAACCCGACCCGATTTGATAAACGGGTCCGGAATTCAAATTTTGGCGTTGCCGGAAATCAGCCCCTCGCCGAAAATTGTCCGCCGCCGTCGCCGGAGCAGAGCCCAGTCGCCCCACCTCCGTCGCGTCCCGGTGATGGCTGGTCGGAGTCTCCGTGCCCCGTCGATCGCCAGCCACGCCTCAGCCCAGCGCCGTCGTCGTCCTGTTCTGCTGACTCGTCTCGCCTCCGCACCGCCGCTGGTCCTCCACGCCGTCGACGTCGCAGCCCCGTGCCGTGCCGGTGACTTCCCTCCGTCCGTGCTGGTCGGAATTTCTGGTCCACCACCAGAATTTTGGCCGGCCCCCTCCCTTGGTGTGCAAGAATGCCTCCCTTGGTCTCCAAGTGTGAGGAAAAAGGGAAAAGGATGACAATGGTGGCTAAGTGAGGTATTTTCTTAACTCTCCTATATATTTGAAATGGTGTAGGGTTTTTTAAAGTGACATAATCACAACCCTCCATTTAAAATTAGATGAGATCTAAGGGTTAAAGAGAAACTATCATCTTTACCTCCCTTAGACTATGGTTGGGCATATCTCCACTCAAGTTAACATCCCATGGGTTTATTTTTAAGCATCCCATACTTAGAAAAATTTTAGACCAAAATTAAATTTTTCTCCACTTAGACAAATCCCGGCATGAAGTTGAAGCGTGGATCCGTTTAACTGTATTCATATTGCATCCCCATGCGTGTGTGTATTTTTCAAGTATACACCCATGGCGGGATAGATTTATTATTTCCATCTCAGAAGGACACGTGCTTGGACGTGTGTCCGTGCTATTCTGACGTTTGCAGTTCCTCTATCTTGTAAGGCAGGGGGCAGGGTCAGAGACACACACCCATGGGTAAGTAAGCATTCCGACAAAAGGTAAAATCCCGGCTTCAAATTGCGCGTGTCATACCATCCTAAAATAGAGTCAATCAAGGGTCAGGCCATTGGTTGACTCGGGGGCATGTGATGGATATACGCCTAATTTGAACCCGTTGACTTCCGAATCGTTTTATTTTGATCACCCCGTTAATGATTGCAACTCGAAACTTCAACCCGAATACCCCGCGAAAACACCAACGGTCCGGACGAGGCCGAAATACTCGTCCGGGCCAAGTCAGACTCACCTAGGTGAGGTCGGGTGGCCACACCCGACCTCCCCTAGGAGGGGTTGGGTGGCCACACCCAACCCCTACCCTTGGGGGTCGGATTTTCCTTTCCCCCAAGGGCCCCGACACCATTTTCCGACTCCCATACTCGGTTTATTTCCGCCAACCTTCTCCGTACCCTAAGATCTTAATTACGTGTTTAGAGGATAATTAATTGTGTTTAAAGGTTAACGATGTCATTAAGCCACCTTAATGACACCGTTGCCTATAAATACAACTCCTCCACTATTCATTTGGACACCTTTGGAGGATCTTGGCAAGTTGCATAATTTTGCTCTGACCTCTCTCTAGCTTTATCTCTTTACAAAAACCGTACTGACTTAGGCATCGGAGAGGGTTCATCAGGCACCACCCCCCTCTGTGCCTGGTATTGCCCCTCTTGCAGGGCGAGAAGAGAAGCGAAGTGAAGGACGGAAAGACACAAGCTAGGACGACACAACCCGAGAGCATCGGATCCGCAACATCTCCAGTGAGGAACGAGACTTAGGTCGACCGCCCGTTGACCCTAGACTTGGAACCTAACACGCGTCATGTGTCTAATATTCCTAGCATACATAATTCTACGTAAAGTAAATTATCACATGCGTTCTATTGTGAACATCCTAGTATACGCGTCAAAACATGCAATATCCGCACACATCATGCATAATTGGCGACTGGAATTTTCGGTTTTATAAAACGCTTTGAAAATATTAGGGGCTGTTAATTCATGCTTACAATCAATCATGCAAATTTCTAGACATGGATTCTAGGCACTTTCAATCAGCATAGCATGTCTATCCTATTGCGCAAACCATATATTTAAATCTCATAGCTCAATGCTCGCAATACAATATCCAGCTAGCTTGACTAAATCAAGACGACAGTTCTAATTATATCAAAATATATGATGCAGAAAGTAAACAATTGCAAATCAGCCCACTAATTTAATCCAGTCCACAAAACATGCAAGTCTGAGATCCATCCCCATAATCGAAACCAGGCGTTAGGGTTTTGATTGAAACCGTGTATTAAAACACAAACCCTAAGAGCACTGTTAAGGCTAATTTTAAAGTTCGAAAACATTTTGGATTTAAATTTTGACATCCTATTTTATTGAACAATTTAAAATTTCCGAAAATTTAAAAAATTGGTTCGGTCCAATATTTCGCTCTGATTTTAAATATCCCGGTTTGGTCCGAAAATGTTCAATAAAACAAGATAGTGGTTCGGTTTATCACTCAAAACCGGTTAGGTTAGGTTCAATTTAGTTACTATGGTCCGACCCGACCCGATTAAGAAAACCCAGATAGGTTTATCCCGATCCGGTTTAGCAATTGGACTGGCCTCTGAACCCTAGGATTCGGCCGAAATAATTCTATAGGCTAAGTAGGGTTTTAAAATCCACCATAAAACTTAACTTAGCCATCAAGAGTTATTAATTATACAAAATAATTTCCAATAATGCTTATATATATATAAAAAAATTCGGCATATGTATATATATATATATTGTCAAGATTCTATCTTTGAGATGTAAATCAATCAACAATATAAATATATGTTACTATACAATTTTGGCCGAATTATATATATATAAATTCGGTACTTATATATATATTTATATATATATATATATTGTCAAGATTCTATCTTTAAGATATAAATCAAACAACAATATAAATATATATATTAATATATTTTCAGCCGAATTATATATATATAAAATATTGTCGAATATATCTTTTAGGGATTAAAATATGTAGACAATATATCTTCTTAATTGTTTAATAGTAACTAAATCTATCAATATATATATTAACCCTATTTTAATCCATATATATTGATAGTTAATATCTTTTGCAATATTATATTAGAGCCTATTCTTATTTCCAACTTCTAGATATAGTTACCTATTAATAAACTTTAAAAATGGCAACCTATATCTATTATAGATTGTGCCGAATTTTTAATTGCTTGGTGGCCAAGAAAATTAATTTTTTTACCTAAAACACCCCTAGGAATTTTCGGCACTAACAAGGAAATTGGAAAAGTTGTCAAATTTTAAGATCAATCTCTAACTTGATCATGAATCCAAAACATGTTCTTGATAAAACTCATGGTGTTCTTGAAGATCATGAACATCAAACTTAAATTGATCATGAAAAATTCGGTTTTGATCTACAAAAATATGTAAATTTGAAAATTTTAAGTTTTTAAAGATCAAACACATAAAATCTTCTTAAAAACAAACAAGTAAAATCTACTTAAAAATTTCGGATTGTTCATGGTGTTCATGAACATTAAAAATTCGGTTTTTATGAACATCAAGAACATCATTTTATCAAAATTTTAAGAACTCCTAACATAGGCTCTGATACCACTGTTGGATTACGGGGACGTAATACTACGGAATGCTAAACGTGTACTAGCAAGAAATCTAATCTACGCAGCGGAATTAGTACACATACGTCCGGTCGGAACCACGTGCAAGTTCTTCGTTAGAAGAAGTCCCACGCGATGTAGCTCCACAACAAGACCTCTGATCGATTCTTCAACGGAGATGGAACCTCAGACCAGATGTGATGGTGCTGAATTTTAGACTAAGGGAAACATGTGTTCTCAATGGAGATCCTTGTTATTATGAATGAGTGAATAAACCCTTAGCAGACACCCCTATATATAGTATTGGTGGAGTTGCCAAAAGGCAACTCCAACCAATGTGGTATAGGGCGGCCGGCCGAATTGCATGTATAACGGGGAGGCCCAATTTCGGGCCTACCTTGTCAATTACTAATTGGATTTGGCCCAGTTAGCCCAGATTCACAATTACCTAATTAACTTAGGTAATTCCCTTAATTAACGGGCTCCTATTACGGCGCCACGTCACCATATGCTAACAGGCCTGCCACGTATGTTAGGGAGATTTTGGGCCTCTCATGTCAAATGGGATTTGGGTCAAGCCCAATTTCCCTAATGTGACATTAACCCAATTTTTTAGATTACCTTTACATATTAATGGGCTACCAATTACGTCGCCCGTTCACCATATGCTAACAGTGATGTCGCAAGCTCAACTTTTGATCTCCTTTAAGGATGATGTGTAGTTGACTGCAAATTATGTGATGAACCTAGTTCGTTTAGAATCGATGGACACGACACCATGTGAGCTGTGGACTAGTAAATAGATGGATCTTACCAGGCTGCGACATTGGGGGTGCGCAGCATACACACATCAGACCGACAGCCGATTCAGCAACTTGGAACCCAGAGGTCTGAAAAGTATCTTTATAAGATACTCTGAAAACTCTAAGGGATATGAGTTTGTAGCGGCTCAGGAGGATGGTGACGTGTTCGAACATGAGACGTTACGTTCCTTGAGGACGAATTTACAACGCTTGGTAACATAAAAGCGAATGAAGTCTTAATTGAACTAGAACATGATGGTGATGTTCAGGTCACAGTTACTTCGAGTGGGATATATGAGCCGGCAACACCAGTGAACGAGATGGTAAATGAGAATGATGAAATTTTCATAATAAATCCAGTGGGAGGATTCAATCCAACCACGTAGATCACTGTTGATGCAGGTGCGAATTAAGTAGAACCAGATCATCACGTTGCTGAACCGCAGGATGAGAATCCTATAATACCACAACTACCTGTTGGAAACAGTGGGATTTGGATTACTATCTTGGTTCCGGGTCCTAGTAACCCTGGAATTAATCTCGGAGGTGGAATCCCGAGACCAAGAGGTTGTCCACGAAAAGTTGTTGGTGAAGGTTCAAGCACCGCCCTTGTTCCCAGTGGGAGTGTTGTTCCGAGTGAGAGCATTGATCTTAGTTGGAGTATAGTTCAAATTCAAGATGGGAATATTAAACCTAGATGTAGTCAAAGGCACCGAACTTAATCTAAGAAGTATCTCATCGAGAAGGGTGAATTGTTCACTCTAACTTCGGTTGATGAACCGATTACGGTTAAACAAGCATTGGATTGACCTCAAGTGAAGGAATGGAGGACAGCAATGGAGGTAGAGATCGCCTCTAAGAAAGCTAATTTGGTGTGGTCTTTAGTTGATCTGCCTACTAACCGCAGAGAAATAAGGGCTAAATGGGTTCTGAAATTGAAATTCACTGTTGATGGAAACGTTGAGCGGTACAAAGCTCGATATGTTGCGAAAGGATATACCCAACTCCACGCAGTGGAATTTGATGAGACATTCTCACCGACTGTGCGTTACACCACGGTCCGGGCTATTTTGGCCCTAGTTGCGAGCCTCGGTCTGGAGCTGCACCAAATGGATGTTAAGACCGCATTCCTCCACAGAAACCTGGAGGAAGAGATCTATAAGGAGCAACCAGAGGGTTTCGTTACCCCTGGAAACGAACGTAAACTCCAAATGTCGATGTATGGTCTTAAAAAATTGTCTCGGGATTGGTACTGCAGGTTCCACGATGAAATCACTGGAAACGAATTTGTGAATCTTCACGAGGATCCCTGCGTGTACACGAAGACCTCGGGGTCTAAGTACGTTATCTTGACGTTGTACGTCGATGACATACTCATAGCCGCGAACTACGTGAGTTGTTTAAGTGAATCAAAGTCCTGGCTGGCATCTGTTTTTTAGATGAAGGACATGGGAGATGCCACGTACATCCTAGGCATTAATATTGCTAGGGATCGGGCTGCTCGGAAATTATGTCTTTCCAAGGAAGGCTATATCAAAAAATTGTTGAGAAGGTTTAATCTCCAAGATTCCAAAGGAGTGGATACGCCGGTCGTGTATGGGTGCGCTGTTAGATTACGGGGAGTAATCACTACGGATACTATAAACATGGTACATGCTAGTAATCGATATTACGCAGCGGAAGATTCGCACATACCTCAGACGTAATCCGTAGTCCCAAGATCTTGCAGCAGGGAGTTCACGGTCCTCCAGTCGGCGGCCGTAGAGGTTCTGGTTAAGGAAGCCTGTTGCAACGTGGTGGGGGATAGGTGGGACAAAAACTCGTTGATTCAAGGAGAATTCCGAGACTTTGTTGGATAGAGGGCTCTAGAATTCGATGATTCCGCAGAATAACGAAGAATTGACGCAGGGTAGAGGAAAACCTCAATTTTTTTTTCATATATCAATAAACTTAATGTAAAGAAGGCTAAACATATCTTAAATACTGAAAACAAAGACCCTAGCCCTAGGTAAAAGTCCGAAATTTGCAAACAGACTCTAACAAAACCAACAAATTACAAAAAAGACTGACAAAAACATAAAACTGCAATTTTGACCCTTAAACAAAGGAATTTGACCGAAAACGTTAAACCCTATAGTTTACTATAGGTCTTTCTCAGATCACTGTTTCCGCATGAAATACAGTACTGACACGCCAAAATCCGACACTTCAAGATCTTCTACATCATTCTCTCCTGGAAAGAGAAGATTTGCCCTTAAATCTTGCGCAACGAAGGCTAGTAATATGAAGCAGGATGAAGAACACACTCAGCCCCAACATCATAAATTTTTTCACCTAAAGCGGTGCTCGAGTGTGGTCTGGGTGTCGACGTTGGGGTTGATTTTCCTTGTGGCTTGTACCCAAAATCAGAGGTCAAGAGGCCTTCGAATCCGCTCCTAGCGGTCGGGGAGATGACGAATTCAGGATCGTGGAATGTGGGGTGATGGTTGATCATCGCTGTGAAGTCTTCATCTTCAACGTACTCATCATAAATTGGATTATCAAGAACAACAGTTGTTATGGTATGATCTGGTGCCAGCCAACAAAGGAACGACATCGCACAAAATCTCCGGCTCTGATACCAATCTAATGCAGCATGATGAGGTATAGATGGGATAAAGATTCGTTGATTCTAGGGAAATGCCGAGAATTTGATGGATAGAGGGCGCAAGAACTCGTTGATTCAAAGAATGCCAAGAATTTGACGCAGGGTAGAGGAAAACCTCATTTTTTTTTTTCATATATCAATAAAATGAATGTAAATAACGCTAAACATATCTTAAATACTGAAAAAAAAAACCTAGCCCTAGGTAAAAATCCGAAATTTGTAAACATACTCTAACAAAACCGACAAATTTTACCTAGGGCTAGGGTTTTTGTTTTCAATATTTAAGATATGTTTAGCCTTCTTTACATTCTGTTTATTATTATATGAAAAAAAAACTGAAGTTTTCCTCTACCCTGCGTCAAATTCTCGGCATTCTTTGAATCAACGAGTTCTTGCGCCCTCTGTCCATCAAATTCTCGGTATTCCCCTAGAATCAACGAGTTTTTGATCCATCTATCCCCATCACGCTGCATTAGATTGGTATCAGAGCCGAAGATCCTACACGATGTCGTTTCTTGATTGGCTAGCACCATATCGTACCAGGACTGCGACTGATCTTGATAATCCAATTTACGATGAGTACGATGATGACGTCACAGCAATGATCGATCATCACTTCACCTTCCATGATCCTGGATTCATCCTTTCCCCAACCACCAGGAGCGACTTCGAAGGCCTCTTGACCTCCGATTTCGAGTACAAGCCACAAGGCAAATCGACCCCAATGTCGGCACCGAGACCACACTCGAACGCCTCGCGTGAAATTTTTTATGATGATGTTGTGGCTTAATGTGTTCTTCTTCCTACTTCCTATTAATGGCCTTTCTTGCGCAAGATTCGAGGGCGAATCTTCTCTTCCCCGGAGAGAATGATTTGGGAGATCTTCAAGTGTCGTATTTTGCCGTGCGAATATAGGTTTTCATGCAGAAACAGTGATTTGAGCAAGACTCATAGTTAACTATGCGGTTTGAGGTTTTTCGGCCAAATTCCTTCGTTTAGGGGGTCGAAATTGCAGTTTTATGTTTCTGTCAATCTTTTTTGTAATTTGTCGATTTTGTTAGAGTTTGTTTGCAAATTTCGGATTTTGACCTAGGGCTAGGGTTTTTGTTTTCAGTATTTAAGATATGTTTAGCCTTCTTTACATTCAGTTTATTGATATATGAAAAAAAAACTGAGGTTTTCCTATACCCTGCGTCAAATTCTCGGCATTCTTTGAATCAACGAGTTCTTGCGCCCTATATCCATCAAATTTTCGGTATTCCCCAAGAATCAATGAGTTTTTGATCCATATATCCCCCACCATGCTGCATCAAAGCCCTACGCGGTATATTCTCCACAGCAAAGCCTCAGATCGATTCTTGACAGGGACGGATCTCCGGAGTGTTTGCTCGAAGGCAAATTGGCACACCCTTGGTGAGGTGGTAGGTTCGGCCGAAACTATGTGGTTATGGGGGGAGAGAGGGTTTTCTCTCAAATCACCACTAGAGAGGAATTATGATTAACCCTAATAAATCCCCTAACACCCCATATATATAGGAGGAGAAAAGTGGGCAAAAGTCCACTTTGCCCCTGCATAGTTTGGCCGGCCCCCTATGTTGTAAAAGGGAGGCCCAATTTTGGGCCTCTCATGTCAATTGAGATTTGGGTCTGGCCCAATGTTCTAACATGACATTTACCCAATTTTCTTAGGTAACATATACATATAATGGGCTTCCATTTACGGCGCCCATCACCATATGCTTATATGCGCGCTGTCGAAGTGTAATGGCTAGAAAGACCATGCAGAGCGTGAACAAATGAAGAGTGTAGAGTACCTCAATATGGTTGGTAATCTGATGTACGCCATGCAATGCACTCGTCTGGATATCTGTTACGCTGTGGGCCTAGTAGCGCGTTACCCTGGATATCAACGTTAACGATATGTTAAACGAATTATTGGATACATAAAAGGCACTGCCGACTATGGACTGTGCTATGAGGGTAGGAAGCTAGAATTTTCTGGGTTCAGTGACGTCGACCATGTTGGCGATCCGGATGATCGTAAGTCCACCTCAGGAGGAGTATTTCTCCTTGCTAATGCCACCATTTCATGGATGACCAAGAAGCAATCATGAGTCGCGCTGTCTACGATGGAATCCGAATTCGTGGCACTTTCTAAGAATGCACAGGAGGCTGTCAGGCTAAAGAGACTCTTGACTGCTCTGTTTGACGTTGATGACGGGAGTAAATCTGTGAGGATTTACTCTGACAGTCAAGCAGTGATTGCAGCAGTCAAGAATCCAAAGTACCATAGTTGGATGAAACACATTGATATTAAATACAATTTTGCGAAAAGTGTGGCAGAAGACTAATTGATCACATTAGAATAATTATCCTCTAAGAATATGGTGGCAGACCTATTAACTGAACCACTACACAGGGATGTTTTCGAAAAGCATGCCAAAATGCTTGGACTGCATGGTTTAGGAGGATTGTATTGTGTCAAATACCATTTTGAGTTTCGAAGTAAAATTTGAATATAAAGAATTTAAATTTTGAGTTTATGATCTTACAACGTCATAATGGTTGGATTACATCGGATTTTACGGTCTATAAACTAGTCGTAGGAGAGTAAAACCTCCCATAAAACATGTCGAATTTGGGCCAGCCTCGTTACACAGGCTCGGTCGTCTTGACGGAGGAGGAACCTCAACCATGTCAATACCGACTTAGAACCAAGGTGCATTGAAAAACCTGGTTAAGCAGAACGATCATTTGGTTTCGGGGTAACACGACATGATCTAATTTTGCGTATCGCCGTGATGAACTCAGTTCGTCGGACACCACATTATGGGCCAGATGAGACTCTGCGATAGCGTCTAACATTTCCCACTCCTGACAATATGTAAGTTCGGGTTATGCTATCGAAGCGCACTTCATACTGCGTGTGCCACGTTCGAACACGGGGTAAGGCTCGGTTGTGCTAGGTGGAATCCTCGTGATTCAAGTGGGCGCAAACTTCTTCACCTTGATTGTGTGAATGATCCTGAGTTCTTTATGAAGGAGCACCCAAAGTTTCCTTACGGACTCATAACTCTTATCTAAGGTCAAACTCAATGGTCGCTTCCAGGTGTACGAACGCAGTGCTGAACAAAAAGGCCTAGTGACCAGGTTTCGGAAACCAGTTGAGTTTGACAAAGGGTATGAGCGATGGGGATGGTCAAGTACACCAATAATTCTCCGACTCTTGTATTCACTAGGTGGCCACCAACCGGATATTACTTGAAGGTTGTGAATACTTGTGCGGATGCCTTGGAGAAGTGTTCCTATGTGGAATCTAGGAAACTTGAGAATAGTAGTTGACTATGGATACAACGCGGCACAAATATGTTTACAGGTTGATCATAAGTTGGGAATCAACGTTCCCCGGACGCTACAACAATCTTAACCGATGAGTAGCACGATGTCCGTTGTGTCTGTCGGTCGCACGGCAAACCTCGTATGAACCATTCTAAAGCAGGGCATGGATCCAAGAATAAATGTTGATCTGTTGGTCGACAAAATATTAATAGGCACTCTCCTATTCCGGCAAGTGGGAGCTGTTGGCATTTGGTGAATGGGCTGCCGTAATTGGAGCTCTTTAATATAAGCCCAACAATTAGGTTATTGGGTAATGTCACATTAGGTATTTTGGGCTGGGCCTAAAATCTCAAATGACATAAGAGGCCCAAAGTTGGGCCTCCCCTCTCCTATGTAGGACGACCAAAACTTGCAACTTAAAGAGGTGGGATTTTCCCACATCCTCTTATATAAAAGGGGCTGTCAGGATTTCTCTAAGGTTAATAGTTAATCACTCATTTCTCCTAAGTGTTGAGACAAATAAATCCCTCCTCCCTATTAGTGTGTTTTGGCTGAACCCTTTGAAATAAGGAGGTGCCAAATTGCTTTGAGCAATTACCCCGAGAGATCCATCCCCGCGAGGAATCGACAAGAGGCTTTGCTATGGAGACCATTCCTTGTAGGCGATTCCTTAACATGATTGTCGAGTGGACCGCGAACTCCCAGAAGATCTTGGGACTATGGAAAATGAGAAACTGGTATGTGTCCCTATTCTGCTGTGTAATTAGTTACCTAGAATGTACACGTGTTTCTTGTCTATACTAACTATCCTCATAATATCCTACAGTTCGGCATGGCTCGGAGTTCTCGGCTTGTTGGAATTTGGTGTATGGGTCGTCGTAATTGGGAACCCGTTAATATAACACCAACAAATTAAGAATAATTGGGGTTAGGCACATAAGGGATTTTGGGTCAGGCCAAAATCTCTATGAGCCACAGTTGGCCTAAAGTGGGCCAAGCCCAATTGCTCTAATATTCAGCCGATTTATATGGTAAACCCTTGGTGGGTGCAGGTATTGACTGCTGAACTCAAACTTTGTTTCTAAAGCTACAGTTAAATTTTCAATTTCCATTCATGACGGTTTTGTTAGAAAACTTGGGCTAATTTTTAGTTAAATTAGTTGGGCTAGTTTTCAGACTATTCTGTTGAAGCCCAATCTTTTAGTTTGAGCCCAATTCACTATTTTAGCCCATTTTTTGTGTGAATGTGAAATTGGTGAAGCTATTTGTACCACATCGACTACTTTACCTCTCCCCCTCCCTTCTGCTCTCCTATATAAAGGAGTCTTCCCCTTCTTTTATTTACATAATGAAAAATATGATCTCTTCATTTTGTTTGAGTATCCAAAAATTTTCGGAATCAATATTTTTGGAACCTAAGTTAAAAAAAAATTCTATTTTGTTCTTCGTGTTGACGAATTGTAGAGTTCTTCCTAGGTTGACTTCGACTTATGTCGTGTTCAACCTTGCTAGTTATTTTTTCATCTCTAGCCATTGTCGCCGGCTTTCCTACTCTTATTTTGAGTTCAAGTATTGGTTCAGTTCGGTTGAATGAATTTCGTGCTGGATTCGATTCGATGACACTGTTGAGTCCTGGTAGGTGATCACCCCGTGATTAAACCCCGTGCACAGCCTGAGGGTGAGGTGGGGCGAAATTGCCTTAAGGAGACCATGATCTGCACGGGCCTCAATATAAAAATACGTATTCGTTTTCGTGTCAATTTTACGTACAATTTCGGATTAGCATATTTCTTGCATGATAATTGGAGTAATAACTTGTAAGTAACTGAAATTTGACTATTTATATTTTAGTCCTTGAATTTTAGAATATTGCATTTTGGTCCCCGGACTGTGTAAATTTGCATATTTACCGTCATTATTTCCAATAACTTATCAAATTGAGCATTTGTAAAGGTCATGCCGCCCTGAAATGAACTCCCAACGTCCTGAGTAAGCTCAGTCTTACTCCCAACAACATCACCAGCCTCTGAAGCAGCAACATTGCCTTTGGCCTGATTGGCTTTTAGGCTTTAGAAGTTCTTTACACTTGTAGCAATTATCTTTGCAGTGTCCCTTCTATCTGCAAAATTTACATCCCTTAGCATATCAACGCTCAGTGGGGTGACATTTCTTGTGAAAAAAACCACATTCCACACTGGTCATCTTCTTAGACTTATCACCAGCACTACCATTGGAAACATTCCCTGTAAACGAATTTGCACTAGAATTGATCACAGAGGAAATGATCATTTGGCTCTCTTCTTGAACTAGAGCATTGTAGGCCCGATTTAAAGTGGAAAGAGAAACAAAAAATAATGAGTTTCTTCTAATGTTTGCAAAGGATTCGTTCAAGCCCATCAAAAAGTGAAAGAGCCTGACATTGTCCCGATGCTCCAAATGTTTCTTGAATTAATCCCCTTCTATATGTGGCAAGGCAGGAAGTATCATATTCAGTCCATAAGTTTTTAAGCTTTGTGGAAAAAGTAGAAACATAGTTTAGTTCCTCCCGAGCAGTAGCAATTTCCCTATGTAATTGAAAGATTATGGAGCCATTCACCTTATCAATCTCTCAGTGAGATCCTTCTAAGCTAGATAAGCGCTTTCAGAGTATATTATACCGCAAGATATATTATCTGACACAGAGTTTATAATCCGACCAAATACCACTACATTGCACCTATCCAAGAGATGATGCAACTTGGATTCAAAAGATTTCTGTTTGCAAGAACCGGTAACAAAACCTAACTTGTTTTTCGCTAACAAGATGATGTGCATACCACGAGTCCATTTACGGTAATTATCAGAACCAGTCAACTTCATAAAAAGTTTTTTTTGGCTAGGATTATCCGATGCATGCAAGACAAGTGGATGGAAGGAATCAGCCTCTGCTGTGAGATCGAAAGATTCCGTCTGATCGGTTGTAAAAGAAGTCGAATCATAAATTTGCTTCTTGTTGCCCTCCGCTTTCAAAAAATCTTCAGCCATAACGCAGAAAATGTAACAAACTTCGAGATGAGATGCCTATCAGGGAGCGATGCGAAAATCCAAAGTCGCGAAGCGCGCTTCCAGGAATGGGAGATGAATCGTCACAAGATCACTAATCCTTGATAGATTCGTGATTGCGGTAAAGCTAAGGAGGTGGAGCGCCAAATTGGAGGCGGAATCGTCAGAGACTTGTGACGATTAACCTCTTGAAGACGAAGCATTGAAAATAAGAAATCATATGAACGAGTGTGGCAGCGAGTTAGTAACAGGTAAGGATGATCAGAAGCGTAACTAAGATCGGTGAATCGAGGTTGAAAATCTTCAATTTCTCTGATACCATCATGAAATAAAAACAATAACACTGAAACCCTAACTCAATTTGGGAGAGAAGAACTGTGGATCATAGAGTCAGCATCCTTCATTTGGCTGATTCTCACCTTAAAAGGGTGGAGGGTCCCAGTAATTAAACTAAGTTCCTCATAGTGATGTAAATTGTAAAACTAAGGACTAAGTCTTTTACAATGAATATAAAGGCCTTCAAACAACAATTCGAGCTAAAAGAAGACAAAAACAAACTGAACCAACACAAGCACACTAATAACGAACACATTTAACTTGACAAGAAATAATTCCAATCTCCATATTATAATTATACTTCTATCCATTAGTTCAAATGCACGTGTCAAATTTTCAATTATAATAATATTTTTCATTTTCTTAACCTTTTTTGCTGTTGTAACTTTTCGTTTTTTTTTTGTCGTTTTCAATTATTGATTGTAGATTTTTTTTAAAATAAATTACACTCACTCAATAAAACTATACTTAAAATTATTATACATGATCGAACCGTGCAATACACATGCAGAAGTTAATATTAATTAAAAAAAATGAAAACGTATATAATAATAATAAGGATGATGAGTAGTATACGTGTTATCCCATACACTGGGTAACTCTGACCAACATTTATATGAAAAGTAATTACCCCTTTCAATATGTATATATATATATATAACGATGAAGCAGCACCAAAAGCGTGAAGGTATTCATTGCCATTTCCGTTTGCATTTCCACATTGATTCACTGATTTCTCTGTGCTTCTCATTGACTTAAAATTCAATTTGCTGAACAAATTTAACCATATGTTCAACGAAATATAATTCTCTTGATTCGGATAGATTAATATAAGATTTAAAATACACCAGAATGAATAATGTATCAGCTTTTACTTTATTAAATAATATTAATTTCTATAAAATAATTTTGTTTATTTTAATTTTACTATAATTATTGACTCAAAAACTCGTTCTTAAAATAACATAAGTAGATTTGAAGAACATAAGTTAGAAATATGTGATGCAATATGTCATTTAAAAAAATTTCATCTCTAATTTCACATGAAAAAAAAATTGTTCGTATAAGAGTACCGTAGAAAACGTTATGAATATTTTATTACAATATTAAGAGTAAATTATATTATATTATAATAAATAAATAAAAATATATAATGGTAGAGTTTAAAATAATAAAATATTATTTAATGACGTGGAAGATGATATGACGTTTTCGTTTATTGTGGCGTGTTTTAAAGCTTAGATTCATCGGCATCACGGTATGATATTTTTTAAATTTAATCAAACATAGTTATAATTCTTTAGAATAGGATGGGTCTGAAATGCGGCGTGATGGGGATAAATGAGAAAAAAAAACTCGTTTATCCAAATGAATGCCGAGAATTTGAAGGCGCAAGAACTCATTGATTCAGAAAAATGTCGAGGAATTGACGCGTGATTGAAGAAAAACTTCGATTTTTCAGTAATAATTTCAAAACTGAATACAAAGACGGCTAAACAGAGTTTATATAGAGAAAGCTAAACCCTAGCTAATTCCGAAATTAAAAAATTAAATCCAACAAAAACTGAAAATTAACAAAAAGTACCTAAAGAACCATACCTTGCGATTTCGCCTTCTCAACAAAGAAATTTGGCGTATAAACGTCGAACCCTATAGAAAAGTATAGATCATGCTCAAATTTATGTTTCCGCATGAAAATCCATATTCATACGCCAAAATCTGACACTTCAAAATCTTTCACATCAGTCTGGCGGTCATTTTATTTTGGCCAAAAGTCTGACGGTCATAAGTTTTAGGAAATTTTTATTATTAAATGATGATAAAAAAAAAAGGTGAATTATGACAATAGGTCAATGTTGCGTAAATCTATTATATTATATAACCAAAATGAGAGAGAATAAGAAATGAAATATGGTGTTGCCACGTAAGCTTGACACCTCAGCATGATAATCCAATCAATAGATGACACATCACCTATCAAATTCAATCATAAAAAAAAAAAAACATCTCTCATCAACACATTAAATTGAAGCAATTAAATCATAATCTATCTTTCTTAATCTATACGTCGCTTTATTAGCCACTTAGATTTTGAAATCTCAACATGTAATTTTATGTATTTTTTTTTATTTATGCAAGAAAACATATGTTTATCTTTCTTCAGCAATTAACCATGCTTAAACATATTATTATCTCTCTTTTATAAATTAGCAATCTATTGTATTATATAACCAAGATGAGAGAGAATAAGAAGTGAAATATGGTGTTGCTACGTAAGCTTGACACCTCAGCATCATAATCCAATCAATAGATGACAAATCACCTATCAAATTCAATCATAAAAAAAAAAGCATCTCTCATCAACACATTAAATTGAAGCAATTAAACCATAACCTATCTTTCTTAATCTATACGTCGCTTTATTAACCACTCAGATTTTGCCATCACAACATGTAATTTTATGTATTTTTTTATTTATGCAAGAAAACATACGATTATCTTTCTTCAACAATTAACCATAGTAAAACATAATATTATCTCTCTTCTTAAACTTGCAATTAAAATTAATTAATCCTAACTAAATGACTCTTAGGCTCTTCCCTGACTTTTCTGATTCTCTCCGACTCAATTAATAATGACAGACAAAAAAACTCATGCAATTCTATCACCTATTCTTATTCTCTCAATAAGTTGAATAGCTATATATACACCTGCAAAAGAGAACATTCGTCAAATTTGGGTAGACGAAATCAATTGAGGGAGCATGTTAACTGGTAAAATTTGGGTACGGTTTCTTTCTACTTCTATTATCACATCTCTGTAAGATTGCAGAAGCTAAGGTGGGGGTGAAGGCTGTTGGATCACGGTTGGAACTCCGGTACGTTCTTGATGGAAGTCTGAACTCCTTCGCTCCAAGTAATCCTGCAAGAAGGGGATAGACCGGGCGGTGACCCAGAATCCCTCTCCGATGCTTAAATGAGTATCTCGATGTAGGCTATCAAGTATCAGTATATGAATGTCAATGTATCAATCCTGAGGTAACTCCTTCCTTTATATAGGGGAGGGGTTACCCCAGTTACCTGTTGCGATAACTGCTGGGGGGGAGTTAGCCCATGTTCCGTTTATCTAGGCCACTTGCCCACGTTCCGTCTTTTCAGGCCACTTCCCCACTATGTTGATAGTGGGCGTGTTTCTCGGCCTCGTTCTCTGGTGGCAAGTCCCGACGGAAGTCGGGGACTCCAGAGTTATCTCCTTTGGTCACCGCTCGGGGCCCCTCGTCATCGGGACAGGGCCAACATCCTCAGGGATTCAACATCGGGGCCTACTTAAAGGCATATCATCGGGGCCTACTCAAAGGCATGTCATCGGGGCCTACTCAAAGGCATATCGTCGGGAGTGTACAGCTCATATATCGGGACCGACCTTGTGGGGACTCCTCACATTGGCCTTCTAGGCCTCTTCTGGGGCCCAGTGGGCCTGCTTCCCCGTTTACTCGTCGTTAATGGGCCTAACGGCTATATCGAAACCCATCATTTTCCCCCAAGACATGAGGGACTTATAGTTCGTCGTGTCTTTCAACTCCGGACCTCCCGATATCGGCATCAGAGGCTTTTAACTTCGGACCTTCTAGCTTCTGACACGGATCTTCTCATCCATGATTCCCCGATATTCCGAGGATATCCACCGAATCTGAAAAGATTTCTCGATTACTCAACTATTAAATGCGATGGGTGATGAAGCGACGGCTTGGGTGCCCGTGCCTGCTTTTTTTGAAAAAGCGCTTTTTAGCTGTTTTGTCGCTAGCGCCTCATCGAAGCGTTTCATCTTCAACGGTCCGGATTGCAACGTCTCTTTGGCTACCCTCTCTCCTATAAAACCCCAAATATTGGCACTATTCAGTTCTCCTCTACCATTTCATCCTCTTGTGGTTTCAAAAGCTCAAGCTCTCCTTTCTAATTTCTGATCAGCACTCCGGCAGCCAAGATCTCTGGTCATCAAGATCATCTTCTCTTCTCCGTTTCAACATGTCTGGTAAGATTTCTCCTCCGATTATGAAGAAACTGTTAGCATAGTTTTTCTTTTATCTCGATCAACTTACCCGGATTTTTCCAAGAATCAACTGTGTCTTTTCTTGCTCTGATCATTTTCCAGACCGTGAATCAAGTTCCGAGGGGAGAAAGCCCTTCAAGTTCGATTATGCTTGTAATGAGATTTCGGAAACCGCCTATGATGCAGCTCTCCGGGAAGGATGTAGTACTTCCACCTGGGAGCCTCGCTTCCCCTTTCCTCGCCCTCGTATCCCGGGTGACCCTGTGGTCACTCGTCCCCGGGAAGGGGAGGTATTTGTCTCCACCGGGCAGGTATCGGCAGGGATCCGACTCCCTTTCTGTGGGGATATAGTCGAGATGTGTGTATATTACAAAACACATCCGACTACCCTTTCCCCCCACGCCATCCGAGTGTGGAATGCCTTCCGTGTTCTTTGCCTCCGCCAACAATGGACCTATAGCCTCCGACTTTTCCGGACCTTCTATGGACTGAACTGCAATGACGTCGGGGTCTGTGCCTTCTATCCGCGGATGCCTAAGTGGAGCAAGGCGCAGCTCTCCCGATGTAGCTGGACTAATGACACCTGGAAGGTCGCCAAAGGTCGGGGGCTCATCACTGACTCGGGGCCCGACAACAGCGGCTTGAAGAAGAGTTACTTCTTTGTTCGGAACAGCTCCATTCCGTGGCCCCGATGGGAGGTTGGGGTAGACCCTCCTCCCGCTTTTTACACTTACTCCGAGGAGGACTTTCAGATTCTCCAATGCATCCAACTCTACCGTTGGGGGGATTCTTTCGCTCCCCTCGATGCCAACTCCATCGGGGAGCGGGACCTGGTTCTGACCGGGATCTGACTCCTTGATGTTGCCTCCGGGGGTCAACTCTTCGACGGCCCTTCCAACCTCGTTCCTTGGGTAAATTCTAATTGCACTTTTGTTTTCGTCTTTGCAGCTAAGAAGGTATCATTGCTGACCAATATCGTGCTTAAGCAGGCGGAGACCGATGCTGTCCAACGCCCTGCGAGGAAGAGGAAGTCTTCGAAGAGGGTCGCCTCCTCATCGGCACCTCCAACTTCGGAGCAGATCAAGCGGGCCCGGGTGGAGAAGATGGAGCAGATCTTCAACACCCAGACTCCCGAGGAAGGTAAGCAGCTCCGATTAGCAATTCGATTATACAGGAGGCGTATTCCCGAGGAGTTAATCCCCTCCGATAAGAGAGCCAGGATCGAAGGGATCAACCGCATCCTGCAAGGAGAAACCCCCCGCATTCTTAAAGCGGGTTATTACAATTATTACGGGAAGGACCAGTATCTCTCCCGTCGCGTCATTTGGTGTAAGGATCCCGATCAACTTCCTGATTTTCTTTCTGAAGCTTCTCGTCCTCCAGCTGCAGGTCGATCGGGAGCTGGAGCTTCGGCGGGGGAGCCACCCTCCGACGCCCGGGTCGGAGAGCCCCTCCTTTCTCTTCCTGCCCCAGGAGGATCGGGGATTGAAGACGCCCCGACGGACGGCCAGTTCCGTCGGGTGGTGGACCTGGATGTTTCTCACTCTTCTAAGGAGGCGAGCGAGGGTCAGCCCCTGGTTCGTCGTCGGGGGGTGAGGCAGATCCCATTGGAGCCGACACACGAAGGGCTGCCTCCATCTTCCCCGACACAACAGCATTCACCGGTCTTGAGCCTGACTCCTGAAGGGACGACGGGTTCTCACGGCGGCTCGGAGGCACGCACCTCCGACACTCAGGCCTTCATTCCTCCTCTCCCCTTAGACGGGAGTTTTTATCAGCTTTACACCACCGACCAGGTGGCGGCTCCCTGGACCCCGATCGAGTCATTGCGGGGGGTCCCGCTGCGTCGGGACAATATATCACCGGAACTGGGTCTGCACCTACTGGAAGGTTCAGTTCCGCCGTCTATGAAGATTCCACTCTCCTTGGCTCGAGAGGTCATCCACGCGGACATTCGCGATATGGTCGTTCGTCGTGTGGAGGTAAGACTTCCTGTTTTTATACTTAGTATATAATGTAAAATATTCTCATGTACTAACCTCTTCCTTTCTTTTCCACAGGAAATGGCGGACCAACACCGCTGTTTCGGGTACATCCTGGCCCTGGAGGAGGCCCTGGAGCAGGAGCGAGCCAAGGTGGCCCCCGAGGTCTTGGCCAAGCTCAAGGAGGATCTGGCTGCCTCCGAATCGTCGAGGGGTAAGTTGGTTAAGGAGCAGGCCCTCCTTAACCAGAAGACTCGGGACCTCCTGAGGCAGGTCCACGACTTCGAGCGGTTGCTGAAGCAGGAGCGACAAAAGCTCCAGGAAGAGCAGCAAGGGCGCGCGGAGGATCGGGACAGGCTTGTCCTCGAGAAGAAGGCCCTTGAGGACGCCAAGGCGGGGCTGAAGGCTGAGAAAGTCCTTCTCACCAACTGGTCCCAACAGATGGAGCGGGAGATCGCTGAGTTCCCCGTCAAGCTGGCTGAGGCTGAGGCCAAGGGTCGGGAAGATTATCGGGGCTCCGAGGCTTTCCAAGTGCACGCGGTGAAGTTCTGTACGGCGGAGGTGGAGACCACCTTGCTTAATGCTGTCGAGGAGCTCCATCTGGAGTATGGTGGTGCCGTCGACTTCACCAAGTCCCAGACTCTCGCCCCCTTCGCGGAGAGGTACTTCAACCTTTCCGAGGAGAGCGACGGGGCCAACACCCCCGAAGGGACCGCGGGTGTTGAAGGCGCGGTGGAGCCTCCAAGTGCAGACCTCCCGACAACTGATCCCCCGATGATCGACCCTTCACTGGCTGACCTCCAAGAGTCCGATCCTCCCGCGGCCAATCTTCCAGGATCCGATCCTCCGATCGCGGAGCCTTTTGCCACGGACCTCGTGGACTCTGCTCCCCCCGATGCTGCCAAGGACCAAGCTTAACGCTTTATCTTAGGATCCTTTGTAATTTCATTCTCTTGTTGTGAACCTGATTGCCATTTATAATATCAATCCCTTTTGGTTTCGATTATCGCTGCACCACTTAAGGTGAATTAGCCACGCCACTTAAGGCGATTCGATCATACCACTTAGAGTGATTTCAACGCGTCACTTAAGACATTTTACCCGCACCACTTAAGGCGATTTAATCGTGCCACTTAAGGCGAAACCACGCCACTTAAGGCGATTTAAACGTGCCGCCCGCTTAAGGCGAAACCACGCCACTTAAGGCGAAACCACGCCACTTAAGGCGAAACCACGCCACTTAAGGCGAAACCACGCCACTTAAGGCGAAACCACGCCACTTAAGGCAAAACCACACCACTTAAGGCGATTTAGCTACACCACTTAAAGCGATTTAATCACACCACTTAAGGCGATTTAGCTACACCAATTAAGGCGATTTAATCGGAAGCAACCTCTTTGTTCATTGATGGCTCAAAACCTGTTTACATCAAATCAAAATGATAAACAACTTGCACCACTGAAGGCGGCTTCGATAAACAACTTGCACCACTGAAGGCGACTTCGATAAATAACTTGCACCACTGAATGCGACTTCGATAAACAACTTGCACCACTGAAGGCGACTTAATATCAAGCATGAAATTTCTTCAAGTGTTCGCCACTGAAAGAATGCTTCAACACATTGCCATAGAGGTCTTCCAACTTATACGCATTTCGAGCTGGCATCCCCACGACCTTATAAGGTCCTTCACATTTTGGTGACATCTTGTTGATCCGATCCAAAAGGGTAAATTCGTTCCGAGCCAGACCAGTTCCCCGACAAAGAACTGTCGAGACTTGACTCGTCGATTATAATATCGGGCCGTTGCCAAGCGCATCCGAGCCTGGGCCTCCTCGGCACTCCGCCTATTCTCTTCGACCAAGTCCAAGTCCAGACGCCTCATTTCATCATTTGACAGAGGTTCATAATACCTCGTCCGATGGGACGCCACAGTTATTTCAACGGGAGCAACTGCTTTCGTGCCATAAACAAGGCCAAACGGAGTCTCCCCAGTCGATCGTTTGGGTGTTGTTCTAACAGCCCAAAGCACATTTTCCAGCTCATCCAGCCATTTTCCCTTCAAGGCATGGACCCTCTTCTTCAGGCCATCCATCACGATCTTGTTGGCTGACTCCACCTGTCTATTGGTTTGAGCATGACGGACAGAGGCTGTCCGATTCTCAATTTTCAGTTCCTCCAGGTACTCCTTCCACTGGGCCCCGTTAAACGGAGGGCCGTTATCGCTGATCAATCCCTTGGGGATTCCGTATCGGGATACGATATGGGTCTGGAGGAATTTGAGGATATGATTCCCCGTTGTCTTGGCCAACGCCTTACTTCTATCCACTTCGAGAAATAATCAATAGCCACGACTAAATATCGGCACTGACCTTTTGCCACTGGAAGGGGTCCCACCAAATCGATTCCCCATTGCGCGAAGGGCCAAGCACTCTTGATGGACGTCAAATCGGCAGCTGGAGCCACGATATTCGGGGCGTACCTCTGGCAAGCGTCACAGGATCGGACTAGCATCGTTGCCTCCTTGTTCATCGAGGGCCAGTAATAGCCCAGGTTCAGCACTTTCCTCACGATGGATCGGGCACCTTCATGACAAGCCGAGTATCCTTTGTGCACCTCCCTAAGGATCCGATCTGTGTCGGGCTCAGCCACACATTTCAAGTAAGGAGTTAAATACCCCTTTTTATACAACTGATTGTCCACCATCACATAATTGGGCGCGATTCGGCGTAATTTGCCGGCTGCCACTTCATCATCGAGGACTGCCCCCGTAGTCAGGTACGCGGCTATCGGGGTCATCCAAGTGGACTCCTCCGATCCGGTCTCGATGGCACATACCTCCGATTGATCGGTGGTTGACAAGATCACCTTCTCCAAGAAGTGCACCTTCCGACTTTCATCGAGGGGTGCCCCCAAGGAGAACTTGCTCAAGGCATCTGCTTCCACATTATCTTCCCTCGGGATCGCCTCAATATTGAAGCTCTTGAAACTCTCATTCAAGGTTTGCACCTCCCGAAGGTACTTTTTCATCATCGGGCTCTTAGCTTCGTATCGCCCCTGGACTTGGTTCACAATCAGGCTAGCATCGCACTTCACCTTTAAGTGACCAACTCCCGTGCCTTTGGCAATCTTGAGGCCGGTGATGAGAGCCTCATATTCAGCTTCATTGTTGGTGGCTCTAAATGTCAGGGCCAAGGCATATCGAAGGGGCTCGCCTCCGCCTGGCGGTAGTACAAACCCTGCTCCCGATCCTTCTGAATTTGAGGAGCCATCGGTGTACATCTCCCAAGTAGTTTCGTTATCGGGTTGCTGACTGCTCTGCCATCGGGACTTCCATGGTTGCCCCCTCTACAAGACCCGCTTCTTCTATGAAATCCGCCAACGCCTGACCCTTAATAGCCGTTCTCGAAGCGAAGTGAATGCGGAATTCACTAAGCTCGACTGCCCATTTCACTAATCTCCCCGACGCATCAAGTCGGTTCAAAAAATGTTTCAAGGGCTTATTCGTCAAAACGGTAATCTCATGCGCATGGAAGTAAGGTCTCAGCTTCCGAGCAGTAACAATCAACGCATAAAGATACTTCTCAACGGTGGGATAATTTATTTCAGACTTGGCGAGTGCCTTGCTTACATAATAGACGGGGACTTGGTTACCTTCTACAGCTTTCACTAAGACAGAGCTAACAGCAAATTCAGAAACAGCCAAATACAGATAGAGTGGCTCGCCTGGAATGGGCTTCGCCAACAGCGGGAGGGTGCGGAGGTGCTGCTTGAGTGCCTGGAACGCCTCTTCGCACTTGGCAGTCCATTCAAACTTCTTGTTGGCCGTCAGCACTTCAAAGAACGGCATGGATCGATCACTTGTCTTGGACAGGAAGCGATTCATCGCGGCCAATCAGTCATTCAGCACCTGCACCTCCTGATGGTTCGTCGGGGACTTCATCTCCTCGGTTGCCTTCAGCTTCTCACGGTTCACCTCGATTCCCCTCTGGCTCTCCATGAAGCCCAGAAACTTCCCTGAGTGCACTCCGAAGGCACACTTGGTCGGGTTCAAGCAAACTTGATGAAGCCTCATCTGCTCAAACGCCGTGGCCAATTTGTGAACATGATCCTCGGCCTGTCGGGACTTCACCAGCATGTCGTCCACATAGGCCTCCATCGTTTTTCCTAGCATATCCCCAAACAGCCGGTTCACCATCCTCTGATAAGTTGCACCTACATTGATTAGTCCAAAAGGCATGACATCATAGTGATAGATGTAAGTATAAGCATAAAAGGCTGTGTGGGGGGCATCCTCCTTGGACATCTTGATCTGATTGTAGCCGGAGTAGGCATCCATAAAGCTCAGCAACTCATGTCCCGATGTGCCATCCACCAGCTGGTAGATCCTCGAGAGCGGGTAGCAATCCTTCGGGCATGCCTTGTTCAGGTCGCGGAAATCAACACACATCCGCCATTTGCCATTGCTCTTCTTCACCAGGACTGGGTTGGCGACCCAGGTCTGGAATCGGAGCTCCTTAATGAATCCAGCATCGAGCAACCTGCCCGCCTCTTGCTGGATCACGATCTTCTTGTCGGCACCCATTGGGCGCCTTCTCTGTGTAATCGGTTTGATCGCGGGGTCAATCTTCAGCTCATGAGTAATCACATCGGGGCTGATTCCTGGCATGTCACTCGGGGACCAAGCAAACAGCTCCTTGAACTCCTTCAACAGATCAATCAATTCTCGAGCCGTCTCCTCAGTCAGAGCGGACCCGATTTTCACCTTCCTCTGAGGTCCATCAATCTCGACCTCCTTCAAATCCTCCATCGGGGCGGGACGCCCAAACTCCTCTCGGGGATCAGCATCAGTCTGGAAAACAGTCATAGCCTCCCGATTCCTCCTTCGAGTGGCATTGACATAGCCCTTCCTGGAGACCACCTGATCGCCTATGACTTCCCCGACTCCGTGGTCGGTCGGAAACTTCATCTTCTGATGGACCGTTGAGGCGATTGCCCCCAGCGGGTTGATGGTGGTCCTCCCGATAATTGCATTATAAGTCCCCGCGGACTCGACCACCACGAACTCCACGTTCCTCTTCTCCGACTTCCAGCCACTACCGAATTCAACCGGTAAGGTAATCATCCCCACCGGGTAAGAGGTAGAGCCAGAAAATCCGACCATCGGGAAATCCGCAGGCTTCAAGTCCTTCTTGGTTTTCCCCATGGCCTGCAGTGAATCCATGAACAAAATGTCGGAGGAGCTCCCCCCATCTATCAAGATTCGCTTCATCTCGTACCCATCCACGTTCAGGGTCACGACCAAAGCATCATCGTGCGGGGTCTCCACACTTATCAGGTCCTCTGCTGAGAAGGGAATCACCATTTCTTCTTTCAGAGTCCAAGTTCGGGCCCTCTTGCCCAGCACCACAGTAATGGGAATTCGAGAAGCATAGACCTCCCGAGATGCCGTGGTATCTCCTCCCGCAGCAAGTCCCCCATGAATCAAATTAATGGTCCCCCGCTTCTCCTTGCGGGCATTGGAAGACTCAGGCTTATCCTTCTTCGGGGATCGACCACGGGATCGGGATCGGGAACGGGACCGCGATCGGGACCGGGAACGAGATCGGCACCGTTGCCCAGCCACAAATTCCTTGAGCTTTCCCTTCTGGATCAGCTTCTCAATCTCCTTCTTCAACTCCCGACAATGGTTGGTGTCGTGACCGCCGGCACGATGAAAGCGACAATAACGATCGGTGCGGGCTCCCATGAACTCTCCATCCTTTTTCGGGGGTACCTAGTGATACCCTGTCGGTCTATCACCGCCAACACAGCACCCATGGAACAAATGAGAGGAGTGTAACGGTCCTCCCGTTTGTCCGACTTCGAGGGACGCTTGTCTTCCCTCCGATCGGGACGACCTCGACCCCGACTGCTCTCGGGTTTATCTTTCCTCCTGCGATCGTCCGAGGGTTTGAACGACTGCTTCCCCTTGTTTGATTTCGGAGGATCAAGGTCTCCAGCAGCTATCTTTGACTCCTGTACGTCGATTTGTTGCTTCACCATTTTCTGCAATGCCTCCATGTTCCACACAGCCTTCTCAGCCACGCTGTGCATCTGGTCGGAACCATACGGTGCAGTCAGGTTCCGAATGAAGGTACGGATGGTTTCTCCCTCCGACATCTCCTCATCAATTTCGGCCACGCTGGCAGTGTACCTCTGGTAATAATGTGCCAGCGACTCATCGGGCCTCTGTACCACCTCAGCCAGGGACCTCGCGCTTTTCAGGAGACGTCGACGGCCCTGGTACTGCTGGATGAAGCGGTCATGCATCTGGGTCCAGGTAGAGATGCATCATGGAGGAAGGCTGAAGAACCACGTCAGGGCCCTCTCACCAAGTTTGCCTGGGAACAGAACGCACACTATATCGTCATTCGGGGCTCTGCCTAGACAAGCCATGACATGCTTCAGGACATGGCAAAATGGATCTCCCTCGCCATCATACTCCTTGATTGTCGGGATACCCAGTCCTGGCGGGGCAGTGGTGTTCACCAATCGGGGAACAAAGGGATGAGTGGATCGATCCCTCAGCTCCGACATCATCTTCTTCTGGTCCCCCATACAGATGTTCACGATCTTCACCACCTGGTCGGGGGTGATAGGACCATTAAGAGGGATGGTCCTATGCTGCACCGTTCCAGGCCCATCAATCACGAACTGCTCCGACTGAGCGGGCTCCTTGCCCTTGTCCTGGTGCTCGAGTTGGGCCTCCTGCCCGTCCCGATTCTCTCTCGGCAGAGGCGGAGGCAACTCCTCCTCCTTCTTCTTGGCGGCCTCCCTTCGGTCCAGGAGAGCCTCCATAGTATCCAGGAATATCGGCATGGCCTCCATTATAGCCTTCGTCAAGTCCACCTTTGTAGGAGCATCCTGGTCCCTCCTCTGGACCTCTTCTCTGTCCTCCGACGAGTTTCGAACGGAATCCTCGCGATTGTCATGATGCCCCCCTGTTTGGGAACCAGCAGGGAGAGGATCATTCCGATCAACACTGCGTTCCGGCAGCTCTGAATTCGGAGTTCCAGCAGGATGACGGGAACCGCCGGATTGTCCTTGCTTCTTCTTCTTCTTGCCAGCCATCGATTGGGTAGAAGCTATCTTTGCTTTTTGTTACGCTTCCCAAAGACGGCGCCAATATTGGATCACGGTTGGAACTCCGGTACGTTCTTGACGGAAGTCTGAACTCCTTCGCTCCAAGTAATCCTGCAAGAAGGGGATAGACCGGGGGGTGACCTAGAATCCCTCTCCGATGCTTAAATGAGTATCTTGATGTAGGCTAGCAAGTATCAGTATAGGAATGTCAATGTATCAATCCTGAGGTAACTCCTTCCTTTATATAGGGGAGGGGTTACCCCAGTTACCTGTTGCGATAACTGCTGGGGGGAGTTAGCCCACGTTCCGTTTATCTAGGCCACTTGCCCACGTTCCGTCTTTTCAGGCCACTTCCCCACTATGTTAATAGTGGTCGTGTTTCTCGGCCTCGTTCTCTGGTGGCAAGTCCCGACGGAAGTCGGGGACTCCAGAGTTATCTTCTTTGGTCACCGCTCGGGGCCCCTCGTCATCGGGACAGGGCCAACATCCTCAGGATTTCAACATCGGGGCCTACTTAAAGGCATATCATCGGCGCCTACTCAAAGGCATGTCATCGGGGCCTACTCAAAGGCATATCGTCGGGAGCGTACAGCTCATATGTCGGGACCGACCTTGTCGGGACTCCTCACATTGGCCTTCTAGGCCTCTTCTGGGGCCCAGTGGGCCTGCTTCCCCGTTTACTCGTCGTTAATGGGCCTAACGGCTATATCGAAACCCATCAAAGGCCAACTTGCGCACAGACGGAGCTAGATCAGGACATGAGAGGGTTGAAGATGTCGATGGGCGTAAGTCGTGGCAATCGTGGTGCCGGTGGTGGTGAATGTGGTGCGACGAGGTGGGTGGGTTTAGGTGGTGGACGATGGACAATAGGAGAAGAGTCGGAAAGGATGGGAGAAAAAGAATATAAAACAGTGAAATTAAATGCGGAAGACAATAAAATAGGGAAAGATAATTATGTCTTTTATGGTAAATTGTATTATCTGTTATTTTATAGAAATTTAGCTATAATTATTCATTCTTAGCTGATTAGTTTTTTTCTGTATAAGTTTATATTGATTGGTATTGTGATTTCGCTAATTTGGGAATTGATGGATATACGCCCAATTTGAACCCGTTGACTTCCAAACCGTTGTATTTTTATCGTCCCATTACCGATTGTAAATCGAAACTTCAACCCGAACACTTCACGAACACATCAACGGCTCGGACGAGGCCGGAGCGCTCGTCCGGCCGAGGCAAACTCACCTAGGTGAGGTTGGGTGGCCACACCCGACCTCCCCTAGGAGAGATCGGGTCAGCCAACCCGATCTCTCCTAGGGGAGATCGGGTGGACCAACCCGATCTCTCCTAGGAGGGATGGGGTTGGCCAACCCCATCCTCCCTAGGAGGGGTTGGCCAACCCCATCCTCCCTAGGAGGGGTTGGGTGCCCTCACCCAACCCCTACCCTTGGGGGTCGGTTTTCTCCCCCCCCAAGGGCCCCTGCGCCATTTTCGGACACCCACACTCGGTTCACGTCGCCTACCTTCTCCGTATCCTAAGGTCTTAATTATGCGCTTAAAGGTTAATTAATTGTGTTTAAAGGTTAACGATGTCATTAAGCCACCTTAATGACACCGTTGCCTATAAATACCCCACCTTCACAACTCATTGGATCATCTTGGCAATTTGGATTACTTTGCTCTGACATCTCTCTAGTTTATCTCTCTAAGAAGAATACTGACTTAGGCATCGGAGAGGGTTCACCAGGCACCACCCCCCCCCCCCCCTCCGTGTCTGGTACTGCCCCTTCTGCAGGGTAGAAGGAGAGAAGAAGCAAAGGAAGGAAGGAAGGAAGGAAGGAAGGAAGGACATAGGCTAAGACAGGGCAACTCAGGAATACCGGACCACACACATCCCCAGTAAGGAGCGAGATCAAAGCCGACCACCCGTTGACCTAGATCTCATAACCTAACACTTGGCGCCGTCAAGCACCTCAAGCAAGAGCTACCAACATGCAGGGAGGAAGGCAAGGCCTTCCTAGGAAGAGATGCACAGGGTTGGTGTGAGTACCATGGGACCTGGGGGCATCAAACCAACAACTGCATGGTGTTGAAGGTGGAAGTGGAAGAAATGATTTACAATGGAGGCTTCAAGGAGTACGTGGCAACAGACACAGTGACCACCCCATATCCTTAGTTTCATATTTAGCATTTTGCATGTTTCAGCTTTACAAGCTTTTCAAAAAACAACTTTTGAGAAGGAGAACCCACGAAGTTACTCCAACTCTACAACTATCTTTTATTCCTACAAAGGATGTCTTGGTGCACCAAGGCATCCCAAGTGTACAAAAACATGAATGCTCTTAAGGGAGTAGTAGTTACTCAAAAGTATTTTCCAGTGAATGTAGTGGTATAATCACGAAGTTATCCTTACACAGATATGACTTCAAGTCAATGACAGGTTCGACGCCCCCAAGAGCGTATCTTGAGAGTAGTTCTTATACTACGACATTCGACGCCCCCAAGAGCGTATCTTGAGAGTAGTTTTCATACTACAACATTCGACGCCCCCAAGAGCGTATCTTGAGAGTAGTGTTCATACTACGACCTTCGACGCCCCCAAGAGCGTATCTTGAGAGTAGTTATTACACTACGAATTCGACGCACCAAGAGCGTATCTTGAGAGTGGTTTCCAAAAACTACGAACTTCGACGCCCCCAGGAGCGTATCTTGAGAGTAGTGTTCATACTACGACCTTCGACGCCCCCAAGAGCGTATCTTGAGAGTAGTTGTTACACTACGAATTCGACGCACCAAGAGCGTATCTTGAGAGTGGTTTCCAAAAACTACGAATTCGACGCCCCCAGGAGCGTATCTTGAGGTAGATTTGCAACCTACCAGATTCGACGCCCCCAAGAGCGTATCTTGAGGTAGAAAAAACACTACCAGTTCGACGCCCCCAAGAGCGTATCTTGAGGTAGATTTCAAACTACCAGTTCGACGCCCACCAGGAGCGTATCTTTGGTCTAACCTGAGCCCTCCGGGAGCCTATCCTGTGAAACGTTAAGTGCCGTCCGAGAGCCTGTCTCGTGAACAGATTTCGACGCCCACCAAGAGCGTATCTTTGGTCTAACAGTACAACGTATAACGTGTAAGGGGTATCAGAAGAGATCATCACACCATGCTCAGAAGGATACCATGAGAAAGAAATTTCTAAGTAAAGTAATGTGAAGAACAAGTAATGTTTTTTCTTTATGAAATGGCAGGTATGACATGAAGGAAAGCACGAAAGAAAGACAAGTAAAGGAAACACATCAAGAGAAGAGCCCATAACCAAAGGGATATATACAAAAGCATGAGAAGCACTAATGTAAAGGCAAGCGAACCACGTAGTCAAGAGCACAATACGGCAAAAGAAAGTAACAACAAACAACACCACAATCTCAAAAGACACTCAACCCATTAAAGGGGAGAAGGAGTGTAGTTATATATACAAGGATAGCATGAGATAAACACGTCAGTCAGAACCTTCGGGGGAGTCACCCTCACCCCCTGAAGCTGAACCGCCAGCGGAAATGGATGAAGAGGAGGAGTCTGAGGTACCAATCTCCACAGGTGTAGCATCCACCTGGGCAGGGGCAGGCTCGTCTGCAACAGCAGCCTGACCCATCAGAACAGCCATGTAGCCAGTGGCGTATGGCCCGAAGTCACCAAGGTCACCAACCGGGAACTGAGGATCAATGCGGAAAATGTGATCAACCAGATACTCACCAAACTGGTTCATCTCCTGAGTGAGACGCGCGCTATAATCGGCAGTGAAGGCAGAGGAAGCCTTGTACTCAGACACCGCGACAGTCCTCTCCTCTGCCCGACACTTAGCCTCCAACTTCCGCAACTCCTCAGAATGGAGCGACGCTGCAACCTCAGCTTCCCGGCGCAAACTGCCCACAGTAGTCTCAAGCAAGGACACCTGGTCCCGGAGCTCCTGCATCCTCAAATCAGATAATCGCGCCTTCTCAGCAGCAGTGGCGACCTCCGCCTTGAGAGAGACCTGGCTGTCCTCAAGGGTCTTCCTCTCGTCAGATAACTCGAGCACGAGCGAGGACATGTTCACCATGTCAGACATACCCTAACAATTCAAACAAGGGATGAGTAACCGAAAGATAGCCATTATGAAAGTAATAAGAGGAAAGCAAGGAACAACTCACAGGTGCATAACGAGAAAGTACCCCCTGAACAAAGCGCCGAGTCTCCCCAGGAGACTTGGGCGGAGCAACACGATCGCCAGGGGGGATGGCGCCGCGGAGTACGCGGACGCCAACCTCAGGAGTCCGCAAAGAGGAGGTGCTATCGAGGTGGAACTCCTTCAGACCAGCGAAAGGAGTCCACTCAGACCCAATAACATCTTCATCAGTAAGACGTACGAAATCCTTCCGACTTAAAGTCGGAGGTCCACCTACACAAGCAAAGCAAGTCAAAGGAAAATATAAACATAGAAGGATCAGCAACAAGGTAGAGATCATACCTGAGGACCGTGCCCTCGGCTGGGGGGCAGGGGAACCACCACCAGCAGGTCGCTTCCCTTTGTCAGCCAGGGAAGGCACCTCTTCGACCACCATCTCCTTATCACGAGATAGGGTCGGAGGACGAGCAGTAGGCGAAGCAGGATCTGCAGCTTTCTTTCTCTTAGCAGCCGAGGCCCCGGCCTCAGAATCAGATCTCCGCGGCTTGGACTTGGAAGGTCCAGAATCTCTGCCAACGGAGACGACCCTCTCAGTCACCAAGGGGGAGCGCCCTAGCAATGTAAGAAAAGCAAGATAAGGAAAACACAAGTTATACCATAAAGAAGCAAATAGGAGAAAGCATACCAGAGGCCCCAGCCTTCTTCCCAGGCAGGGGGGATTTCATCAGAGCAGAACCAGAAGGAGCCTTCCTCTTGCTCAGATCAACAGGGGCTCCCTGCACGTTATAGGTTTTTCCATGAAACCAACCTACAAAGGAAGAGCAGAAGGTAAATAAAGATGGAAAGACCAAGTGACATACCGAACCCCCGGAGTCAGGAGTCAAACTGATCCCGGCCTCGTAAAGATCCGTCTCAGTCACTAAGGACACGGGGCAGTATGACCGAGTCCTGTTGCTCTCGTGAATGATCTTCATAGTCTCCAAATCAACTGAAGAGAACTCTCCGAAAGCAGGCCAACCATCGGACCGATCCTCATTCAAGACCGACCAAGTGACATATCGATCCGTAATGAAGAAGTAATGCTTAGCCCAGTGACTGGCCGAATTGTCACTCCGGGTCACGAAACGGAGGGAGGTATCCCACTCGATCCCACTCAACCCGAAATCAGCAAATCGGGGATCCTTGAAGGTCGGATGGCGAGTCACGAAACTCGCAAACCCCACCTTCGTCTGGTACTGGAACCGATAGAAGCATCGGAATAGAACGAGGGAGTACTTCCAGGAGTACCAATGGCACAATACCCGGAAGCCCACCCAGACACGGAGGGCATTGGGGGCAAGGTTCACAGGAGAAATCCTGAAAAACCTGCTCAACTCTATGAGGTCATCACAGTAAGGCAACCTCAACCCACATCGGATCTGGGAGGGGTACACGGCGACCTTCCCTATAGGAGGCTCCGTCACCGTCTCACGAGTATTCCCCAAGGAGGGGAGAAAAGGATACAGAGGCTCATCTAGGGGACAGATTCTCCTAGGGTAACGTGTTCGTTGTAATCGGACCTAGTGAGATGATTCTCTGACAGGATAGCGAGACCTAAGGCAAAGGTAGCAGGAAATCCCAAAGTTCGAATCAAATTTCGACTAACACCCCAATGAAGGCCACGGTACTAAGCTAGCAATAGGAAAGGAAGTAATGCGACCGAAAAGGAAGAGGAAAGGAACTCACTCATCCTTCGGAGGATACGACGCCTCTGAAGAGTCTGTGTGCGCGGGCACCACCAGGAATATAGTACCTGCCACGACACGACAAATATCAAGACAAGAAAAATTTCCGAAGAACCGGAAATACTCCGACACCCAACCAACGACAACAATCAAAGATCCAAAGACACCCAGCAAAGATAGTCAACATGTGCCAAGGACACCACGACAACCAAGTTGAATAATTTATCCGAGCCTAAGGTCGGGTTTTGGAAAAAATTACCGTTATATCCTCCAACAAAGATTAACACACCAAAGGCGGTACGACATCAAATTCAAAACCGGGATAGCCCAATCGGACAAGAAACCACATCCGGATGACCGGCGAACATTTTTCCCAAATCCATAACTACCAACGGCTATCTACGGCAATCCCACATTCAATTAAATTTCGGCAATCAAGCATCGGCAATCAAACATCGGCAATCAAATATCAACGATTCGAAAATCGACATTTGGTACGGTAACGGAAAGGAAAAGAACGGACCTTCGGAAAACCCGACCCGATGTGATAAACGGGTCCGGAATTCGAATTTGGGCGTTGCCGGGAATCAGGTCCTCGCCGGAGATCGGACCCCGTCGTCGCCGGAATTGTTTTCAGTCGCCCCACCGTCGCCGGAAGCCGCCGAAGGTCACACCGGAGCTGTTTCCTATCGCCGTCGACAACCTCCGCTGGATTTGGTGTCGTCGTCGTCAGGGGTGAGCTCGTCGTCGACCACCGCCGTCCGTCCGATACCACGCCTCCGTCGCCAATCGAACCTCCAGTGGACCCCCTTGTCGTCGACCGCCTGCGTCGGACCAGGCTCCACCTCCGTCAGCTGCTCCTTCACGCCGCTACTGGTCCGTCCCGCCTCCACGCCGTCGTCTCGCGTCACCAATCCACCGGCCGGCTCTGTCCCGTGCTGGTGGTCTCCTCCCGCCGGAGCTGCTGGCCGGAATTTCGTGTCTCTCGCCGGAATTCTGGCCGGCCCTAACCTTGGGGGTGCTCTCCAATTTTTCTTGCTCTCCAAGGGTGAGTGAAGAGGGAAGATGGTGGCTATGGTGACTCTTTGAGGTATTTTTCTAACTCTCCTCTATTTTGAAAAGATGATAGGGTTTTTTAAAGGGGTTTTAATCACCACCCTCCATCTATCTTTAAATGAGATCTAAGGGCCAAGGAAAAACCATCATTTTTATCCCTTTCAACTATGTCTAAGTATATCTCCATACTTAGAAAAACTATCAAGTTAGTTTTATTTTTGAGCATTCCATACTTAGGAAGATTTTTAGCCAAAATTAAATTTTTCCTCACTTAGATAGAATCCCGGCACGAATTTGAAGCATAAGTCACTTAGTTGCATTCGTATTGCATCCTTGTAAGAGTATGCATTTTCTAAGTATACGCCGGTAGCAAAGATAGATTTATTGCTCCCGCCTCAGATGGACGCATGCTTAGGCATACGTCCGTGCTACTCTAACGTTTACAACTCCTCTATCTCATAAGACAGGGGGCAGAGTCGAAGACACGCATCCATGGGTAAGCTGGCACTCAGATGAAAGGTAGAAACCCCGGTTTCAAATTGCGCGTATCATACCATCCTGAAATAGAGTCAATCAAGGGTTAAGCCATTGGTTGACTCGGGGGCATGTGATGGATATACGCCCAATTTGAACCCGTTGACTTCCAAACCGTTGTATTTTTATCGTCCCATTACCGATTGTAAATCGAAACTTCAACCCGAACACTTCACGAACACATCAACGGCTCGGACGAGGCCGGAGCGCTCGTCCGGCCGAGGCAAACTCACCTAGGTGAGGTTGGGTGGCCACACCCGACCTCCCCTAGGAGAGATCGGGTCAGCCAACCCGATCTCTCCTAGGGGAGATCGGGTGGACCAACCCGATCTCTCCTAGGAGGGATGGGGTTGGCCAACCCCATCCTCCCTAGGAGGGGTTGGGTGCCCTCACCCAACCCCTACCCTTGGGGGTCGGGTTTCTCCCCCCCCCCAAGGGCCCCTGCGCCATTTTCGGACGCCCACACTCGGTTCACGTCGCCTACCTTCTCCGTATCCTAAGGTCTTAATTATGCGCTTAAAGGTTAATTAATTGTGTTTAAAGGTTAACGATGTCATTAAGCCACCTTAATGACACCGTTGCCTATAAATACCCCACCTTCACAACTCATTGGATCATCTTGGCAATTTGGATTACTTTGCTCTGACATCTCTCTAGTTTATCTCTCTAAGAAGAATACTGACTTAGGCATCGGAGAGGGTTCACCAGGCACCCCCCCCCCCCCTCCGTGTCTGGTACTGCCCCTTCTGCAGGGTAGAAGGAGAGAAGAAGCAAAGGAAGGAAGGAAATAGGCTAAGACAGGGCAACTCAGGAATACCGGACCACACACATCCCCAGTAAGGAGCGAGATCAAAGCCGACCACCCGTTGACCTAGATCTCATAACCTAACAGGAATAACATTTTTCATATAAGTGTTTATGCATTTTATTAATTCTAATTATTCCCGTTAAGTTAATTAATTTTTTTCTATATAAGTTTATACTGATTGGTATTATGATTTTGTTAATTTGGAAATAACATTTTTCATATAAGTGTGTGTGCATTTATAATTTTAGTTATTCCCGCTAAGTTGATTGATTTTTTTTTGCCAAAGAAGTTTAAAATGATTTGGTATTATGATTTGTCTAATTTCATGATTATATTATATTTACCTTATTTAGCTATTAAATAGATATTATGTTCGGTAGATTTAATTGTATTTACTTTCTTAGTACTTAATATTGAAGTGATTGCATTCTAACTAGGACTGAGCAAAAAGTCCACTAGGACCGGTCCAGGTCCGGGACCGGTCCAGGACCGAACCGCTAAGGACCGGTCCATTTCAGGACCGAGTCCAGTGGACCTGTCTTATCGGTCCTTTTCGGTCCTGGACTTAATTCGGTCTAGGACCGTTTCGGTCCATGGAGTCCAGGACCGAACCGATGTTATTTAATATATTAAAAAAAAAATCTCAATTTCTAATTTCTAGGTCAAAGAAAATACGGACAGTCGGACGCTGGAGAGCCTGGAGGAGAGAACGCGACCGAACAAGACCAGGCGGCAGGCGACAGGAGACCACCGCAGCGAAGCTCAGACCACCGCAGCGAAGCTCGGACCACCGCAGCTCGGAATAGGCGAACGGCTAACACCCACCAATCCACCGGCACCGGGCTGAAGAGCACTGTTACGGTTCACTGTCGGATTTCACTGAAGACCACTGTTACGGTTCGTACTTCTCTGTTTTCTATCTCTTTTTGCATCTCAGAGGCCTGCTTAACAGCTTCTTCATTAAGAAGAACCCTAGTTTGCAGATTGCATAGCTGTTTTTGTTTCTCTATCTCTTCACAATTGCAGTTTTTGTCCTAATGAGCACTGAAATGTGTTCAGCAGCTAGCCACCGTCGCCTCTTACAGATACCAGGGTTTCCCACTATACCCGGATTCCCTACCAATCCATCGATGCCTACTACTCCAGGAACTCTATCACCACCATCGACATCAATCCCGAGCCTTCCCACCAATTTTCCAACAATACCCTCAGTTTTTCCAAATCTGGCATTTCCACCATTGTCTTCGATTCCCATATCTTTCCCATCGATTCCGAATATGCCCTCCATTCCCCTCACTTTCTTGTCTCCACCACCTGCAGCTTCAGCACCTAGTAGCACTTGAACAACGCTGCCATGAGTCTCCCTTCTTCAGTAGCAAATTATGGTTGTGATTTGTGAATTGTGATTCAGTTGGGTGTTTGATTAATATTTTAGTTCAATTGTTGTAATTTATTTGATGGCCCAAATTTTCCATTGTGGATCGTGAGTGTTGTGATTGTTATGTGTGGCATTATTTATGGTTGAAATCTATATGTTCTTTTGTTAGTGTGTTACTTGGTAAGTTTTTTTTATTGTCAATGCTTCATCTTTATTTTTTATTATTATTCTTTTAACACTTGGATGACCAATGAAGTCTAGTTTGATTGTGGAAGATGGATCAAAATCTAGTGTTCAAGTTCAAAAACTAGATGGTAGCTAGCTAGCTAAACGATGCTTTGTTTTGGTCTCTAAGAACTTGAAAATACACATTTTCATTTTCTTGAAAACTCGAAAGTGGAATGAGAGTGTCTAATGGTTATGGTTAAATACTTGCGCTGCTAAACACCTGTTTGTGCTTAATTTGTACTTTTACTATTGCTTGCTCTGTTGGGTTCTTGTGGACTAACATGTGCACCCTGTTTTGCCTATTTTTCTGCAGATGTCTTCTAAGGAAGACCTTCGTGAGAGTGAGAGTGTTGCAGATTCAAGATCAATCCGTGCTCCAACATCTGATACTCATGCTTTAGAAGATGACCCTATGTTAGGAGATGAAGCTGCTTTAGGAGATGAAGTTGTATCTGCTGCAACAGCTTCAAAACCTCCACTACCCACAAGTAGTAGTTCCAAGAACAAGAAGCGTCGCTCTCCATTGTGGGAACACTTTGAAGAACTCACTGGTGGTGAGTTTTCGAGGGCTACATGCAACTATTGTCATGGTATATACTCTGCTAAATCTAAATCAGGAACTAGTTGGATGAAAAATCATCTTGAGAGATGTAGAGATTTTCCGGGTAATAAAAGCAGAGCTAATAAGCAGAGGTTTTCTCCTGAGGTCAAGGAGCGTAAATTTGACAACGATGTTTTTAGAAAAAAGCTTGCAAAGATGCTCATTAATGAGGAAAAACCGTTTCGTTTTGCGCAGAGCGATAACTTTAGAGAAGTGGTTGAATACTTGAACCCGAGTGCTGTATTACCTTCACGGTTTACCGCTGCTCGTGATTGCATAGACTTGTTTAATGAAGAAAAAGCCAAGTTGGTAAAGTATTTTGATAAATCCAAACTAAGAGTTTGCCTTACTACTGATACTTGGACCTCTATTACCAATCTGTCTTTCATGTGTTTAACTGCTCATTACATTGATGATGATTGGAAGTTGCAGAAGAAAATTTTGAACTTTTGTCCAATTTCTGGTCATACCGGAGATGTTATTGGAGCAACTGTTGAGAAGTGTTTGCTGGATTGGAAGATAAATAAGGTGTTGACAGTGACTGTTGATAATGCAACCTCTAACGATACTGCTATCACTTATCTGAATAGGAGGTTCAAAACTACATCTGTCTTGAATGGGAAGTATACCCATGTCAGGTGCGTTGCTCATATCCTGAACTTAATTGTGAAGAATGGATTGCATGAGTTGTCAGATAGCATTAAGAGAATCCGATCAGCAGTTAGGTTTTTTAGACTATCTCCTGCTAGATTGCGAAAGTTTAAGCTTGCAGTGGAAAAAGAAAGACTGGTTTGGTCAGGTAACCCATGCTTAGATGTTGAAACAAGATGGAATTCAACCTTTCTCATGCTAGAATCAGCCATTAAGTATAGAAAAGCTTATGAATTTCTTGAGCGAGATCCTAGATATGTAGCTGAACTTAGCAGTGATAGAGGGCTGCCAACTGAGAATGATTGGGAGGAAGCTAGTGATATGTTGCCTTTCTTGAAGGTATTTTATGAAGCCACAGTGCATATGTCTGGATCTTACTATTCTACAAGCAATGATTGCATGTTTGAGCTTTGCAAGATTGCAATTAAGATTAATGAGAATCTTAGAGAAAATTCCATGTTTAACTATATGGCCGAGAAAATGAAGACAAAGCATGACAAGTACTGGGGTGATATGAGAAAGGTGAACGTGCTATTGTATGTAGCCATTGTGCTGGATCCTCGACATAAAATGAGTTTTGCTGAGTATGTCATCGAGGAATATTATGAGAGTGATTTAGCATTTGCATCCGAATTGAAGAGGGAATTGCATGAAACATTGCAATCACTGTTTGAGCAATACGAGAGATCCTTAAATAGGCCGAATGCTCGTGTTCAAAGTTCAAGTATGAGAGGTGGAAGTACAAGTGCGATGATTAGCAGAGAAGATGATTGGTTGAAGTTGAGGTACAAGCGCAAAATGGGAAAGGAAACATCCAATTTTTCTGAGAAGACTGAACTAGAGAAATATTTAGAAGAAGAAGAAGAATCTAGACCTGATTTTGAGATTTTATCTTGGTGGAAGAAGAATAGTCCACGGTATCCCATTATTGCGGCGATAGCTAGAGATGTGTTGGCTATTCCCGTAACTACCGTGGCATCTGAGAGTGCTTTTAGTACGGGAGGACGCGTATTAAGCAAGCATCGGAGCTCTTTAAGTCCAGGAATGGTTGAGGCATTAATTTGCACACAGGATTGGTTGAAATTGAAGCGCCCAACCGAAGAAGAATACGAAGGTAAACAAACAGGTTTTTATAGCTTACTTACATTTATTCTAGATTTTTATGATGTATATTAACATTTTAATATTTAATAATGTTTAGAGTCCACAGATGAGATGAACGAGTTGGAAAACTCTTTGCCAGTGTTATGTATTGACGATGACTTAATATAGTCAGGTGATGAATTATTTTAAATATTAAATTAACATTTAAATGTTGATGGTTAACTAATTCTAATGTGCAGTGTGTTTTATATTAGGTTATGAAGATGGTGATGGTTCTTTTCGGGCTAAGGAGTAAGAAGATGACGATGTGTTTTATAGTTTTTGGAAAACTTGTTTAAAACTTTATGTGATGTTTGTTTAGATTATGTCTCTTTTGGGTTCAACTATAAGTGTGTTTCAATTTGAATATTGTTCGTTAGTAGTTATGTATGTTTTATCGTTGTGAAGTTGTGGTTGTATTAATATATATACGCCACCATCGACAAGTACGTAAATGTCTAATTATGACGCATTTGTCTTTCAAAATTATGGTAATGAACTCTTTGTAATTTATTACGAAGCTAGAGTCATGCATGCAATACTAGTTGTAGCTAGCTAACAGTTTAACAATAATAATATGATCAATTAATCATCCACCGTCCTTAATAATACAAATTAATAATACAAAGTAGTCATTAAATATGATATAATTATTTTTGAATTTTTATTTGTTATAAAAAATAAATGATACATTTTTTTTACTTAATAAGATAATTATATATTAATATTTTAAAAAAAATTACAATTTTTCTAAAAAAAAGTAAATTTTATAAAAATAAAAATAAAAAAAATCGGTCTTGGTTCGGTCCTATCGGTCCTGGACCGAACCAAGACCGTTAAAGTCCAGGACCGTTTAAAACGGTCCTGGCGGTCCTGGATCGGTCCTGAGACCGAAAAAAATAAGTCCATTCCTAATGGACCTAAACGGTCCTGGACCGGTCCTAGTCCAGGACCGGTCCATACTCACCCCTAATTCTAACAATAAAAAAATGAAATTAATATCTTTTTATAATTGTTGATTTATTTGTAGCTTCTTTTTTGGATTGATTGATATGCTAATTTGCTAACTATTAGGGAAGAAATCTTTATTATTGTTTTGTTATATAGCATGATTGGATCATTGAAGATTTTTTATTTTTATTTTTTACTAGGAGAGTTCGGTAATGGTGCATATGTTGAAAGTGATGAAAACTTAGACGAAAATAAAAGTTCAAATAAGAGTGATGAACTGTTTACATATTTTAACTGATGAAGGGCTCAAATAGATTCAATAATTAGAATCTATTCATAAAATTATCATTTTTATAACTTATATACTAGAAGTTGTGCTGCTTTAAACTGTAATCATATAAATTTTTATATTGATATTTTTCTAATACACATAATTAATTTTAAAAAATATAAAAAGAATTGAAAATATATTATATTTGTTTAAATAATATAATTAACGCAATTGAATAAATAAATAAACTTTTGTTATTAGTATATTTTTAATTAATACTTAACTTAAGTTTTGAAATTTTACAAAAATAAGTGAAAAAATGATTTTTAAAGCTTATTTTATATACATGTTAACGTTTAGCGTTTGCAATTTAAAAGGATGCCCGCGCGTAGCGCTGGGTCAGCACCTAATATGTTAATATGTTAGTTAAGGAAACGTAATTAATATTTGGGTAAAATGTAAAAAAGATGTTACGTGTTTACTATAAAGTGTAAAAGATGTAACAAAATTTAAGATAATTTAAGATATTTGGAAACGTTTTTTATCTAAAACAATTAAGTCAACCATGTGCACAACATTTCATTGCAAGTGATCAAATACTACCTAAATTACCCTTCAGTGATGTGCAATGTGACGATAGGAAGGCCTTTCCGATTAATGGTCAAAGGAGACAGGCTTTGACTAAATATGTTGTTTTTACAAAAAAACTACAACTAAAACAAATTTTTTGGCCAATGACTAAAAAGTCTAAAATAGCTAACGAAAATATTTATATAAACATATAATATCTAATGTCATGCATAAATCATCATCTATAGTAGGTCCAACTAACTTAACCACTCTTCCCGTTGAATATATATGATTTAGAATTGAGTTATTAATCAAATTTTTACCCGAACTTAAATTGTTACCAGAACTTTGAACAATTCATAAATTAATACCTGAACTTTAATTTTTTTAAATTGTTTAACCAAACTTTTAATTTCAGAGCAAATTGTTACGTCTGTTTCAATTATATATCAAGGAGGCAGCGGGTTCGCGCAATGAGGGCGTTGCGTGTTGGATTACGGGGACGTAATACTACGGAATGCTAAACGTGTACACGCAAGTAAACTAATTACGCTGCGGAATAATGTACACATACCTCAATAGCTTTCCTGCCCAAGAACGATGTGGAGGGAGTTCTGATCCTCCGGTCGGAACCCGTACAAGTTCTTCGAGAGAAGAAGTCCTACGCGGTATAAGCTCCACAGCAAATCCTCTGATCGATCCTTCAACGGGGACAGAATCTCGGACTGATTATGGTGTGCCGAAATCTCTACTAAGGGGGTGAGAGGGTTTCTCTCAAGTTCCTCATTGGAGGGATTATGAATTACTTGATGTGTAAAATCCCTTAGGAGACTCCCCTATGTATAGGATTGATGGAGTGGACAAAAGTCCACTCCAACCAATGTGGGACTAGGGTTCGGCCGAACCACCTATTAAGAGAGGGAGGCCCAATTTTGGGCCTCCCATGTCAATTAGGAATTGGGTCAAGCCCAATTAACCTAATGTGACATTTACTCAATTATCTTAGGTAATATCTTTAATATTAACGGGCTACCATTTACGGCGCCGCGTCACCAAATGCTAACAGCTCCCATTCGCCGGAATGGGAGGGTGTCTGTTAATGTATTGTCATCCAATAGCATCAACATTTCAGTCTTCAGTTATCGTCTCTGTTAGATATCTGTCCAATTCGGGTTCGTATTAACATTTCGGGCCTCGTAAAATATCTCAAAACTCGTAAAAAAAACCCTTTCACGGACACCTAAATCTAAAACGGTCCGAGATACGCGTAACTCCCGGGCCGAAGGACTTCCGGATTGCCCTAAGGCGATCCGGAGGTCCGGATTGTTTCGGCAATCCGGACCCGTCCCGGATTGTTAAACAATCAGGGTAGGTCCGAATTACCGTTTTACCTCGTACGCTCACCCCGATTAAATTGCCAAGTGCGGGAAGTCGGTGCATACATAGTCCGCCTTGATGACGGTATACATCCTCCTTACATACCTACATCACGTAATTCCAAATTGGGCATGATCCTTAGGTTCCCTATAAATAGGGGGCCTAGATCTCCCATTTGAGATAATTCCCTCACTTTTGGACTTGAAATGCTCTGACTTCTCTCTAAGGCTTTCTCTCTCTAAAAAGTGCTAACTTGAGCGTTGGAGTGGGTCCAACCAGCATCCCACCCCCCCACGCTAGTTACTGCCCTTCGTGTAGGACCCGAAGATCAAGAGTCCAAGGTTGAGGATCGAAGTCTAGCTCGGTGATTGTGTATTAAGGATTGCGGCGTTCCCGTCCTTATACATATATCTCGAGCCCGGTCGTGAAGGAAGAAGCCTGTTCGTGAAAAAAAAAAGCCCGAAGCAGCCCAAGTGGTGAAGCGAACCCAACATTTGGCGCCGTCTGAAGTGATTCAAACAAAAATCCGTGCTGCAAGCCATGACAGGAAGACGACCAAAGAAAACGTGTGTAAGCAGGATGAAACCAACGAGAAGTCAACCAGGACCTTCTCACATGCTGGACGCAGAATCCACAGCTTCGTTCATTCCGTCTGCAAACGCCCCTCCTACACAGTTCATGCCAGAAGATCAGAACAACGTGCCTCCACAAGAGCAAGGAGCAAGGGTAGATCAAGAAATTCCATCAGGAATGCCAGCCGAGGCAACATAGCAACAACCAGGCAATGCAGCCAACATGCCTACAGTCACACCGGCAATGATGGCAGCATTGGAAGAACTTCTTGCTCTCAGGGAGATCTTAAAGAATCAAGGTTATGCTGCGCCTCCACCACCCCCGCGTGATAATGAACAGGCTGCTCCAGCCAGAGAAGCGTCATATGATGCCAACCAGCAAAAATCGCAACACCCAGGTGGGGTAGAAGATTCTGAAGATACCTATCAACAGACCAGGCGGGAGCCAGCACGTTCAGGCACTCCAAGCGTTGGCATGAAGCAACAAGGAGTAAGATGGAAGCAGCCTCCTGTGAGCAATTCACAACGCCCATACAAGGAGGATAGCTCTAAAACAACAAGCCGGGTTGGCACATGCAACGAGGGGTGGAGGAAGCCCGCGCACGAAAATGACATCCCAATCACGGGACTCACGGCTAAGGCCTTAGAAGAAATGATTGAGAGGAAAATGAAGCAATCGAAGATGAAGGGAATGCATGCCCTGGAAGAAAATGCATCGCACCCATTCTCGGATGAATTAGTGCACAGTCACGTTCCAGGTGCCCTGTACAGAATTGGCGGTGAAAATATAGAGGGAAAGGAGATCCAATCGAGCATGTGCAGCAACATGTAGCGTCTCTGTTAGGACGAACGGACAACCCGCATCACGTTGCCATGACATTTGCTAACACTCTCGTCGGAACTGCCGCACATTGGTTCTTCTCGTTGCCATGCGGAAGCGTCACGTGATGGGCATATCTAACGGCAAAATTCATTCAAAGATACATGGGAGAGCGCACACTCCTTAAAGGGTCGAACGCGTTGAATGAGGTGACACAGCAGAACGACGAGTCATTAGCAGATTATTACATCTGCTTCAATCAAAACATCTCAGACATTCAAGGAAACATCACTAAGGGAGAAATCGTGCGCACCTTCATTTCAAATTTAGGCCGAAGAGGACATGCCCTGGCTGAAAAGATGGCAAGGCGCCCAGCTGAGACGCTTGAAGAATTAGCGGCGAGAATAAAAGAATTTGTGGATCTAGACCGATTCAGAGAACAACATAAGGCGAAAGCTAGTGCATCTCGCGCAAAGGAGAAGCAAGCAAAACCCCAGCAAGGCCCGCAGCAAGCGAGACAATTCCAGCCCCACAAGAGGCCATATCAGCCCGAGTTCCAAAAACCAAAAGAAGTGAACCTGGCAGAGTGCGTTCCTTTGAAAGCACCACTTTCCATAATCCTGAAGAAGATGAAGGAGGATAATTTGTGGAGGGAGCCAGCGAACTTCTGAAAGGGGCCACTGGGAAAGCGGGAAGATAAATAGTGTGAAAACCATGAAGTCTACGGCCATGAAACAAACAGTTGCGTCAGCTTGCGATTTTGCATAAACAACTTCATCCTTAAAGGGGAGCTCAAGAAATATGTCGACCAAGGCGACAAACGACAAAAGAACCATGCAGAGCAACCCGGAAAGGGAAACAAGGGAGAAGAGAAATTCAATGAAAACCCACCACCGTCAAAGCGTGGTGTCATCAACGTAATCCATGGTGGCCCAGCAGCAAGAGGTAGCGTTTCTAACGCCCGAGATGTCTATGCCTCACAGCTGCAAGATCTGCCAAAGTATGGGAAGAGGCGACAACCGGAGAAGGATGATATAATCATCTCGTTCTCAAACGCCGACAAGAAACACATAGTGTATCCCCATGATGATGCTTTGGTCATAACAATGGACATCAATGGTTTTGATGTGCAAAGGATTCTGGTAGATGGTGGGAGTGCTGCGGATCTACTGCATATAGAAGTCCTCAAAAAGATGGGAAAAAAGAAAGCTGATCTCTCGCCGAGAACGTTTCCGTTGGTCAGTTTCGCAGGAGCGGCAACCTATCCATTGGACATGATTACACTTCTAGTTATCCTTGGAGACGGGTGGAAGGCATTGCATATAGATGTCACATTTGTGGTAGTAGACAACCTGGGGGCATATAACGGCATCCTGGGGAGAACAACGATCAACCCACATGACATTGTGCCATCTACAGCTCATCAGAAAATGAAGTTCCTAACTCCGCACGGAATTGGAGAAGTGCTATGTGATCAGATTTCCGCACGAAAGTGCTATGTTAATTCCCTAAGGAAAATGAAACAGGTGTCAATCGCCATGATAGGAGTTGGTGCAAAGAGAAAGTTGTTCGCCTCGAACGACGATGAAAAAAGAAAGAAGGAAAAGTTATCTCCAAGGTCCGAACTGGACAGGATTCTTTGTCCACCTAAGCGGAGTGTGCTTGATGTTAAGCAGGGAGAAGAAGAATCCATCATGTCCTACTTCCAAAGGTTCGCTCAAAATGCAACTGCACTGAGAGCAATCAAGAAGGACGTCATCAATGCATTTTTCCTGAACATGAATGCATCAACATTTTTGCTATTTGGAAAGGAATTTGGGTGGCGCACAACCAAGACAATGGCGTGCTTAAAAGACAAGATAGAGACTGCGATCTCTTGTGAGCGTGAATTGAGATGGGACACACCTCTCAACACAGGTGGGGAAGCTCAAACTTCAAGGAAACCAGAAGGCTCAAGCATGGATTATGCCAACATCTTCACACCTTTGAACACAGAGGTGGAGGAGATATACGTCAAGCTTCTGGAAAACAAGCTTCCAAGACCACTTGAGACCGAAACCGCCTTCTTAGGCAGGGATGTTGAAGAATGGTGCCAATATCACCAAACTTGGGGGCATAGTACCAACGGTTGTTTAACCTTGAGGATGGAGATTGAAGAATTTATCGCGCATGAAGCTCTGGGAAGCTATGTCGCGAACAACAAACTGCCGAAATATATCTGAGGGAGATAGACTTTCTACTTTTAATCTATCTTTTTCAGTGCACCTTTAGGAATATAAGTGCAGTTCATGCCTTTGTAATCAGTAGTATTTCGGAAGAAGCGGTCAATAGACGCCTTCCCGCAAAGCCATTGTAAACGCGACAAGTATCTAATGATGTTGAATTTACTTTCGTAGGTACATCTCTACATTATGCATTATACTCTGGATTAACATCAAGTAGAAAACAACATGCATACTACTCATAATCATCACGCCATGCAACTTATAATTGGCGACATCAGCAAATGCATCTTCAACAAATTCAAAAGCAATATCATGCAATGTTTCAAAAAGTGACATGGTGCAATATCCTTCTCAATAGGACAATACCCATGATCACATCTATCAAAAGTAACATGTTGCGACATCCTTTCCAAGAGTGCAAACCTCATGTTTACTTCTAAAAAATGACATGTTGTGAAGTCCTTGGGGCAAATCCTCATGTTCATAAGTCATTCCCTGAATTAAAACAGGATGCGGCAAATGCAATGATGGGACTGATCACCCCACTGTGGCGGGAATCCTCTTAATAGACGACAACCCCACATACTCAAAGTATGCATACTCTCTTAAGAGTTTATACACCATGAAGACTTAAGCCCGAAAAGGGATAGCTTCATGTTATACGCTTTTTAAAGCAAATCTTATACAAAACTCATCAAATTTACAAGTCGAGTCTTGTATAACGTTATCTTGCTCTTTAGCATTCAATTCATAAACAGCAAAATAAACAAGAGGAATCTTGTAACAACGTCGCCTTAGAGTGGAACTAAGAGACGGTAGAAACTTAAGTCTTGCTTTGTCAAGATGACACTGCTACATGTCAAGTGCCAGTGCCGAGTGCCAAGTGCCCACGCCAAATACATTACTACTTACAACACTACAAGTACCTAGCATACACATCTTGCCATGCCTTGGGATCTAACCAAGAGGGGCACTCATACGGACATCATGTTCATCATCTAAGGATACCTATCATATCTTCCAAGTCCGAAGCATACGGACAACATGGATACTCAAGGTATGAAATATTACTAACAAGGTATCACATGATTTTTATTATTGAAAAACAGATGCAAAGGACGAAGTTCCATACAAAGCAAAAACACAAATAAAGGTTTGGGCAAAAGCCTCAAACATATCATCACCTCCAAAGGACTAAGACAACATGTCCAGAAAATCAACATCAAGTTCAACATCAGCATTTTCATATCCAAAGGTCAAGGCAATAGAAGCCGCTTCAGCTGCCTTACGTTGCAAATCCGCAACATGGCCAACAGCAAAAAAAGAATAAGGACCCAGCTTGTCAACGGAAACCCGGGGGCAAGTGCATGTACTCTGCCAATATAATCTTTGGCAAACTCATCAACAAAGGGTGCAAGATCCGCTTTAGCAGCAGCAAGGACAGCGGCAGAATAGGCAAGGGTACTAGGATACTCAGCCAATCCCTTCTCAACACCCGCTCTGTGTGCATCGTCACGGACAGAAGCAAGCGCGGCATCATGAACAATGTTGTTCTCCGCAATTTGTTGCTTGATAGCAGAAATCTCGGCTTCAAGTTGTTCAGCATGGACACGACGAGCAGCAATACGCGCATCAATATCGGTAACCTTGGAGTTCAAATTCTGCACTTCTTCTTCAGACTGTGCAAGCTCGTGGGAAACTGTACTACACTTCTTAATAAAAGCCTTCCTCTCACTTACAAGCTCCAACACGAAGGAAGACATGTTCATCATCCTTGAAATAGCCTAGGTGTAACAAACAAGGCAATCATGGTCAACAACAACAACAAAGCATATGTGAGCAACAAGAAAGCAAAGAGTTAAAGTAAAATCTATCGGCGCAAATTCAGCCAGGCCACTCTCAACGTATGCCTGTGCCTCCTCATCAGTAGACGGTTTGACATCACGATCGCCGGGAGGAACACATCTTTGAAGCACACGCACACCAACTCCTGGAGTGCTAAGTTTGGAATCCTTCGGGAAATGAAGACTACCAGCGGAGAAAGGTGACCAGTTTTCTCCGGAAACGTCAATCCCGTCAGAAAGGATCAAATCATCACGCTTAATACGTGGCAACGCTACAATAAGAACAAAGTAAAACAAAGAAGACATTAGCAAAATATACTAAGTATAAGGAGTATGTCAAGTAGAACAATGCATACCTCGGCGGGAAGAACGCTCCTCCTCGGGACGGTCCCTCGACCGGGGGGAAGAAGGCGCTATCGTGCGACTCTCAACTCTCTTCCCTTTAGCGCAAGAAAAAGCTGGAATAGCTGCGCTCGGTTTAGAACGCTTCGGGTCACTCGAGGGACACGCCTCTGCGGCAGATCTCTTGGGAGGAACACTAGTGGCAGGCACCGCAACAACGCGCTCAGTCACATGCACGGAGTTATCTAGAGGAACAAAGACAACGTGGATATAGCAAAACTTGGAAAAAAATCAGTAAGTCAAGCGAAAGATACAAGAAGACGCCTCACTTTTCGGTCCTTTGCCTCGATCATGTCCGGAGCCTTCAGGAATAGTGGGGGCAACATTACGAGCACGACGCCCAACTGGCAGGTTGTCACGATCATTAGCTGTCTGCAAAGACGAGCTTTTTCCATCAAAACGACCTACATTGCAACATAGTACAGGTTATAAAAGATATCAACATACAAAATCTTCAGAAGGAAGTATATGAATCCCGGTATCAATCAAATCCTGATCTGAAGCACGCAATAGACAACGATAACGGCGCTCTTGTTCACATCGAAAAATGATCTTCACCGCCTCCCTATCATCCAAGGAAAGGCCAGAAAAATAGGAGCCGGATCAGCCTTCTCCATGCTCTAAACATCCCAAATAGTCCCGACATCGCATACGAAGAAGTAGTGGTGTCGCCAATGAGAACCAGAACGATCAGCTGGGGCGGCTAGACGTTGTTTGTGATCCCACTCGGCATCCCCAAGACCAAGCTTCTCGAAACCCTTATCTTGCAAATTCGGCCAACGCATCTTCATTCCACATAACCCCGTGGTGTCTGGACACATCAGTTGGTAGAAGCATCGGAAAAGAGTGGTAGAATAGTGCCAAGATTGCTTATGGAACAAAACTCGAAAACAGCTCCATACACGAAGGCCAGCAGGAGATAAGCTCAAGGGTGATATCCGATAATAGCGACAAAGGTCTACTAAGTCAGGACAATAGGGAAAGCACAGACCTTCCTTAATCTGCGAGGTATAAATTGCGGATAGATCACTTGGAGGAATAGTAACTTGCCCTTTCTTGGAGTCTGGAAGCACGTCATAAGGAAGAATAGCCTCCAAAGCAGAATCAAGTCCACAACAAGTCGTGTATAGCTCAAACATGTCTTCGTCAATATAATTGAAGAAGTAACTCACATCCCTTGTCGTATCCTTAAGAGACTCAACTGTGTTGATACCCGGCTCATCACCAACATCTGGACATAATGTCACTCGCGGAACGGGGATAGAAGACTTACTCATGATAACCACGGCAAGAAGACTAACTCTGAAAAGAAGATCGCGTAACTCAGAATCCTGAAAATTAGAAGTAACAAGTTAATCAGTGTGCAAGCTCTATGTATGTACATGCATATCGACATGGATACATGATTACAAGGGCGAAATATTTTCTAAGTGTTTTGCTCAAGATGACAGTCAGCATATTGCAAGTGGACATCACGCTACTATGTGTCAAGCATATTACCAAGTGTTAGCATACAACAAGGTGTTGGCATATGTTAGGTTCCGAGTCTGGGGTCAACGGGCGGTCGACTCAAGTCTCGTTCCTCACTGGAGATGTTGTGGATCCGGTGCTCTCGGGTCGTGCTGTCCTAGCTTGCGTCCTTCCGTCCTTAGCTTCTCTTCTCCTCTCGCCCTGCAAGAGGGGCAATACCAGGCACAGAGGGGGGGGTGGTGCCTGATGAACCCTCTCCGATGCCTAAGTCAGTGCGGTTTTAGAGAGATAAAGCTAGAGATATGTCAGAGCAAAATTATGCAACTTGCCAAGATGATCAAATGAATAGTGGAGGTGTGGTATTTATAGGCAACGGTGTCATTAAGGTGGCTTAATGACATCGTTAACCTTTAAACACAGTTAATTAACCTTTAAACACATAATTAAGACCTTAGGATATGGAGAAGGTTGGAGAAATAAACCGAGTATGGGAGTCCGAGAATGGTGCCGGGGCCCTTGGGGGGAAGGAAAATCCGACCCCCAAGGGTAGGGGTTGGGTGAGGCCACCCAACCCCTCCTAGGGGAGATAGGGTTGGCCAACCCTATCTCCCCTAGGGGAGGTCGGGTGTGGCCACCCGAACTCACCTAGGTGAGTCTAACTCGACCGGACGAGCGCTTCGGCCTCGTCCAGACCGTTGGTGTGTTCGCAAAGTGTTCGGGTTGAAGTTTCGATTTACAATCATTAACGGGGTGAGAAAAATAAAGCGATCCGGAAGTCAACGGGTTCAAATTGGGCGTATATCCATCACATGCCCCCGAGTCAACCAATGGCCTAACCCTTGATTGACTCTATTTTAGGATGGTATGACACGCGCAATTTGAAACCGAGGTTTTACCTTTCGTCTGAATGCTTGCTTACCCACGGATGCGTGCCTCTGACTCTGCCCCCTGCCTTATGAGATAGAGGAATTGTAAACGTCAGAGTAGCACGGACGTGTGCCTAACCACGCGTCCGTCTGAGGTGGGAGTAGTAAATCTATCTTTGCTACGGGCGTATACTCAAAAAATACATGCTCGCATAGGAATGCAATATGAATGCAACTAAGTGACTTATGCTTCAATTTCATGCCGGGATTTTGCCTGAGTGAAGAAAAATTTAATTTTGGCCTAAAATTTTTTCAGTATGGGATGCTCAAGAATAAGCCTAACTTGATGGTTTTTCTAAGTAGGGAGATATACTTAGCCATAGTTAAAGGGGGTAAAAGTGATGGTTTTTCTTTAACCCTTAGATCTCACTTAAAAATAAATGGAGGGTGGTGATTAGAACTCTTTAAAAAACCCTACCATCTTTCAAATATATAGGAGAGTTAAAAAAAATACCTTAGTTAGTCACCATAGCCATCCTTTTCCCTCTTTTCTCACCCTTGGAGAGCAAGAAAGAATTTGGAGCACACCCAAGGAGGAGGCCGGCCGAAATTTCCGGTGAGAGGCCAGAAATCTCGACCAGCACGGGCGGAGAGGAGACACCGGCATCGGGCGAAGGCGGCGGCTGACTGGGACGACAGCCCGGCTAGCGGCAGCGCGGAGGAACAGCGGGACGACGGCGAGGTCGTTGCCGGCGGAGACGGTGTCTGGTCCAGCGAGGGCGAGCGACGGCGAGGTGGGACGGCTCCGGCGCGGCGTGAGGTGCTTTCCGGCGACGGTGGGGCGACTGAAATCAACTCCAGCGATGACAAAATTGGGGCTCCGGCGAGGGGCTGATTCCGGCCAACGTCAAAATTTGAATTCCGGACCCGTTTATCACATCGGGTCGGGTTTTCCGAAGGTCCATTCTTTTCCTTTCCGTTATCGCGTAAAATGTTGATTTTTGAATTGCCGATACTTGATTGAATGTGGGATTGCCGTGGATAGCCGTAGATAGTTGTGGATTTGGGGAAAAAATTTGCCGGTCGTCCGGAGATAGTTTCTTGTCCGATTAAACTATCCCCGTTTTGAATTTGATGTTGAGCCGCCATTTGTGTGTTGATTTCCGTTGGAGGGCGTAACGGTAATTTTGCCCGAAAACCGACTTTAGGTTCGGATAAAATTGTTCGATTTGTTTGTCGTGGTGTCCTTGGCTCATGTTTGTTATCTTTGTTGGGTGTCTTCGAATCTTTGGTTGTTGTCGTTGGTCGAGTGCCGGAGTACTCCCGGTTTTTCGGAAATTTTCTTGTCTTGACATTTGCCATGTCGTGGCAGGTACTGTATTCCTGGTGGTGTCCCCGCACACAGACTCTGCAGAGGCGTTACATCCTCCGAAGGATGAGTGAGTTCCTTTTCTCTTCTTTTCGTCGCATTACTTCCTTTCCTATCATTAGCTTAGTGTTGCGATCTGAGCTGGGGTGTTAGTAGAAACTTGATTCGGACTTTGGGATTTCCTGCTACCTTTGACTTAGGTCTCGCTGCTCTGTCGGAGAACCACCTAACTAGGTCTGATTACAATGAGCACGTTACCTTAGGAGATATCTGTCCCTTAGATGAGCCTCTATATCCTTTCCTCCCTTCCTTGGGGAATACCCGCGAGACGGTGACAGAGCCCCCTAGGGGGAAGGTCGTCGTTTACCCCTCCCAGATTCGATTTGGGTTGAGGCTGCCTTACTACGATGACCTCGTAGAGTTGAGTAGGTTCTTCAGGATTTCTCCTGTGAACCTTGCTCCAAGTGCCCTCCGCGTCTGGGTGGGCTTCCGGGTGTTGTGCCACTGGTACTCCTGGAAGTACTCCCTAGTTCTGTTCCGATGCTTCTACCGGTTCCAATATCAGAGGAAGGTAGGCTTTGCGAGTTTTGTAACTCGCCATCCGTCCTTCAAGGATTCCCGATTTGCTGACTTCGGGTTGAGTGGGGTCGAGTGGGATACCTCTCTTCGCTTCGTGGCCCGGAGTGACAACTCGGCCAGTCACTGGGCCAAGCATTATTTCTTCATCACGGATCGATACGTCACTTGGTCGGTCTTGAATGAGGATCGGTCGGATGGTTGGCCTGCTTTCGGGGAGTTCTCTTCTGTTGATTTAGAGACTATGAAGATCATTCATGAGAGCAACAGGACTCGATCATACTGCCCCGTGTCCTTAGTGACTGAGACGGATCTTTACGAGGCAGGGATCAGTTTGACTCCTGACTCCGGGGGTTCGGTATGTTACTTAGTATTCTCATCTTTATTTACTTTCTGCTTTTCCTTTGTAGGTTGGTTTCACGGAAAAACCTATAACGTGCAGGGAGCACCGGTCGATCTGAGCAAGAGGAAGGCTCCTTCTAGCTCTACTCTGAAGAAATCCCCCATGCTTGGGAAAAAGGCTGGGGCCTCTGGTATACTTCCTCCTGTTTGCTTCTTTATGGTATACTTGTGTTTTCCTTATCTTGTTTTTCTTGCATTGCTAGGGCGCTCTCCCTTGGTGACCGAGAGGGTTGTCTCCGTAGGCAAAGACTCTTGACCTTCTAAGTCCAAGTCACGGAGATCTGACTCTGAGGCCAGGGCCTCGGCTGTCAAGAGGAAGAAAGCTGCGGATCCTCCTTCGCCTGTTGCTCGTCCCCCGACCCTGTCTCGCGATAAAGAGATGGTGGTCGAAGAGGCGCCTTCCCACACTGATAAAGGGAAGCGACCTGTTGGTGGTGGTTCCCCTGCCCCCCAGCCGAGGGCACGGTCATCAGGTTCGATCTCTACCTTATCACTGATGCTTTTATGTTTATATTTTCCTTTGAGTTGCTTCGTTTGTATAGGTGGGCCTCCGGCTTTGAGTCGGAAGGACTTCGCACGTCTTACTGACGAGGATGTCGTTGGGTCTGAGTGGACTCCCTTCGCTGGTTTGAAGGAGTTCCACCTTGATAGAGGCTCCTCTTTGCGGACTCCTGAGGTTGGCATCCGTGTACTTTGCGGTGCCATCCCTCCTGGTGATCGTGCTGCTCAGCCTAAGTCTCCTGGGGAGATTCGGCGCTTCGTTCAGGGTGTACTCTCTCGTTATGCACCTGTGAGTTGTTCCATGCTTTCTTCTTTATACTTTTATGTGGTTGGTTTTTCGGTTACTCATCCCTTGTTTAAATTATCAGGGTATGTCTGACATGGTGAACATGTCATCACTCGTGCTCGAGCTATCTGACGAGAAGAAGACCCTTGAGGACAGCCAGGTCTCCCTGAAGGCGAAGCTCGCCACTGCTGCTGAGAAGGCGCGCTTATCTGATCTGAAGATGCAGGAGCTCAGGGACCAAGTGTCCTTACTTGAGACTACCGTAGGTAGCTTACGTCGGGAGGCTGAGGTTGCATCTTCACTCCATTCTGAGGAGTTGCGGAAGTTGGAGGCTAGGTGCCGGGCGGAGGAGAGGACTGTCGCAGTATCTGAATACAAGGCTTCTTCTGCCTTCACTGCTGACTATAGCGTGCGGCTCACTCAGGAGATGAACCAGTTTGGTGAGTATCTGGTTGATCATATTTTTCGCATTGATCCTCAGTTTCCAGTTGGCGATCTTGGTGATTTTGGGCCATACGCTACTGGCTACATGGTTGTCCTTAGGGGTCAGGCTGCTGTTGCAGACGAGCCTGCCCCTACACAAGTGGATGCTACGCCTGTGGATATCGATACTTCAGACTCCTCCTCTAGCTCTATCTCTGCCGGTGGTTCAGCCTCAGGGGGTCAGGGTGACTCTCCCGAAGGCTCTGATTGATGTATCTACATCTTGCTATCTTTGTATATATAACCATACTCCTTCTCCCCTTTGATGGGTTGAGTATCTTTTGGGATTGTTGTGGGGTTTGGTGTTGCTTTCCTTTGTCGTATTGTGCTGTTGACTATGTGGTTCGCTTGGCTTTATATTGGTACTTCGTATGCTTTTGTATATACTCATTTGAATATGGACTCTTGCCTTGGTGTGTTTCCTTTACTTATCCTTCTTTCGTGTTTTCCTTCATGCCATACCTGCTATTTCATCAAGAAAAAAAATCATGTGTTCTTCAAATCACTTTACTTTGAAATTACTTTCTCATGGGATCCTTCTTAGTGATGGTGTAATGCTCTCTTCTGATACCCTTTGAATGGTATGTATGATACTGTTAAACCAAAGATACGCTCTTGGTGGGCGTCGAAAACTGTTCACGAGACAGGCTCTCGGAGGGCACTTAACGTTTCACAGGATAGGCTCCCGGAGGGCACAGGTTAGACCAAAGATACGCTCCTGGTTGGCGTCGAAATCTGTTCACGAGACTGGCTCTCGGAGGGCGCTTAACGTTTCACAGGATAGGCTCCCGGAGGGCACAAGTTAGACCAAAGATACGCTCCTGGTTGGCGTCGAAATCTGTTCACGAGACTGGCTCTCGGAGGGCGCTTAACGTTTCACAGGATAGGCTCCCGGAGGGCACAAGTTAGACCAAAGATACGCTCCTTGTTGGCGTCGAAATCTGTTCACGAGACTGGCTCTCGGAGGGCACTTAACGTTTCACAGGATAGGCTCCCGGAGGGCACAAGTTAGACCAAAGATACGCTCCTGGTTGGCGTCGAAGCTGGTAGTTTGAAATCTACCTCAAGATACGCTCTTGGGGGCGTCGAATCTGGTAGTGTTTTTTCTACCTCAAGATACGCTCTTGGTGGCGTCGAATCTGGTAGGTTGCAAATCTACCTCAAGATACGCTCCTGGGGGCGTCAAAATTCGTAGTTTTTGGAAACCACTCTCAAGATACGCTCTTGGTGCGTCGAAGGTCGTAGTATAATAACTACTCTCAAGATACGCTCTTGGGGGCGTCGAAGGTCGTAGTATGAACACTACTCTCAAGATACGCTCCTGGGGGCGTCGAAATTCGTAGTTTTTGGAAACCACTCTCAAGATACGCTCTTGGTGCGTCGAAGGTCGTAGTATAGAAACTACTCTCAAGATACGCTCTTGGGGGCGTCGAAAGTCGTAGTATGAACACTACTCTCAAGATACGCTCTTGGGGGCGTCGAAGGTCATAGCATGAAAACTACTCTCAAGATACGCTCTTGGGGGCGTCGAGGGTCGTAGTATTGAAACTACTCTCAAGATACGCTCTTGGGGGCGTCGAAAATTCGTTGTTGACTTGAAGTCATATCTATATAAGGATAACTTCATGATTATATCACCACATTCATTGGAAAATACCTTTGAAGAAAATCCTACTCTCTTAAGAGCATTCATGTTTTTTGTACAAATGGGGTGCCTTGGGTGGGTCAAGACACCCTTTGGAGGAAATCAAAGATAGTTGTAGAGTTGGAGTAACTTCGTGAGTTCTCCTTCTCAAAAGTTGTTTTTGGAAAACTTAGAATGCATGAAAAAACGAAGTGCTAGATATGAAACTAAGGATATGGGGTGTTGATTTTGTCCGTTGCCACGTACTCCTTTAGGCCTCCCTCATAAATCATTTCCTCCGCTTCTATCTTCAGCACCATGCAGTTGTTAGTTTGATGCCCCCAGGTCCCATGGTATTCACACCATCCCTGTGCATCTCTTCCTAGGAAGGCCTTTCCCTCCTCCCTGCATGTGGGTAGCTCCTCTTTGAGGTGCTTCTGAAAAATTTCTTCTATGCTCACTGTAAGGGGTGTGAATGTGAAGTTTACACCTCCTCCCAGTGTGTCAGTCTCTCTTTCTTTTTCCGGGACTTCATCCAGTTGCTCCATCTCCTTTGCAAACGCCTTGTATAGCTTTTCCTTGAGCTCTCTCATCGTGCTCGTCATGATCATCTCATAAAGCCCTCCATAGGCCTCAAATGAGTTTGGGTGCATGTTCCGAATGAATGCTTTGACGGCTTCTCATCTTGTGATGTCCATATTGGCACTATAACTGGAGAATCTCTGGAAGTAGCTTGATATTGGCTCCCGCGGCATTTGCTTGATATCATCGATGTAACGGAAGCCTCTTATGATGGAGTCCCTTGTTCTTTTCCCTTCTATGGTTTCTGGCTGCCAAGGTATGGCTGTCACCTTCACAGCCTTGCCCATGTGTCTCTTCTTAGGCATTATTTGAAAAAACTGCCTGCTCAAACGGAGTACAACTCCCTTCTTCATCTTTCCTTGCCTTTGTCTCCTTCCCTTCTTCTTGTTGTCTTGGTTGGTTCCTACCATGACCATTGCCACTGTGTCTGTCCTGAGTGATCCCCGTCTCATGGAGTTGACGTAGCACTGCCTTGCTGTGCGTTGGTCACCCAGGACTTCTCCAACTCCATTCTCAGTGATGTACTTCAGTTTCTGGTGTACGGTGGATGGCACGATTTCATATGGTTTTATGGTTGTTCTTCCTAGGATCCCGTTGTAGGCTCCCAAGCTTTCAACCACCAAGAAGTTAATGTTCACCTTCAGGTGTGTCCATCATTGGCCCATGGTTACTGGCAGTGTTATCATTCCCAAGGGGTAACTTGTTGCCCCTGAGAAGCCAACCAGAGGGAAGTTGACTGGTTTGATGTCTGCCTTTGTTTTCCCTATTTCCTCTAGGACCCTTAGGCTTAGGAGGTCTGCCGAACTGCCCCCATCTACCAGTATTCTCTTTACATCGAAATTATCAATGTCTATCGTGATGACTAACGCATCGTCATGTGGGAAGACAATCTGGCTCTTGTCCTTCTCTGAGAATTCAATCTTCATCTCCTCTCCTTCTCATGGCCTTTTCCTCCACCTTGGCACTGAACTCAGTTTTGATGCGTAAACCTCCCTTGCATTAGCAGTCGGGCCACCTGATGCCACTCCTCCGTGTATCATGTTTATGGTTCCTCTCTTGTTGGGTGGAGGATTGTAGTCTACCTTGCTCTTGCCTTTGTCCTTGTATGATGGCCCTAACTGTATGTTGTTGCCCCCATGATCCACGAACTGCTTTAGTTCTCCCCTTTGGATGACATTGTTGATGCTTAGCTTTAGGCTGAAGCATTCGTTTGTGTCATGCCCGTATGCTTCATGGTTATCACACCATCTATCCTTGTGTGTCCCCACCATTGGGGCTCTCCATCTTGCAGGGGGTGACCAGAGTTTCTGATTCCGCATCTCTCTGAGGACAGTAGCTGGAGTGGCGTTCAATGGGATGAACTTGATGACGTTGATTTCCCTAGCTTTCAGTGGCTCGTCCATTTGATTTCTTTGCTGGGGAGGACGCCATTCCTGCTGCCTTGTGTGTTGAGGTGCCTGAGGTGGCTTTCCTCTGTTCGGCTTTGCATTGTCTTCCTTAGCTGCTTGGATCTTGGCTTTCTTACTTGCCCTGTGCCTCTCCAGGTCTATATGAGTTTTTACACTTCCTGCAAGCTCCTCTAAGGTGCTCGCTGGTTTCTTGGCCATCTTTTCTGCCAGCGTTGACCCGAAGCGGCCTAGGTTTCTGATGAAGGCTCGTATTATCTCACCCTCAGTGATGTTGCCCTGGATGTCTGCTATATTTTGGTTAAACCTAGTGTAGTAACTGGCCAAGGATTCATCATTTTCTTGCTTCACATCATCGATGGAGCCTGTTTCTTTGAGGAGCTTCCTTTCTCCTAGATATCTCTGAAGGAACTTCGCCTTTAGCTGCTCCCATGAGTGGATGCTCTCAGAGGGTAGGCTGAAGAACCAGTGTGAGGCCACCCCTGATAGGGTGTTTGGAAATAGGAGTGCCTTGTATCTTTCATCAGTAGTTCTCCCAAATAGGGAGGCTTCATGCTGTTGAATATGCTCCAAAGGGTCTCCCTTGCCATTGTACTTTGCAATCTGGACTGTATGCAGGGAGTCCGACACCTTGCTCATCTCCAATTTCCTCGTGAAGGGGTGGTTCGTTTTGTCACTTAGACAATGCAAGCTGTGTTTCTTTGACTCGTTCATTTTCCTTGTTATCATTGCCTCTATTTCTTCCGGAGTGATCAATATCGGTGTTGGAGTGTAATTTCTCTGATAGCCTCCGTAGTTATAGATTGGGCTTGCCGGGATCCCTTGTCCGTATTGATACGGACTGTAGGTGTATCCTTGGTGTCCCTGCTGGGGTGCTTCATAGAATTCTTGCCTCCTTGGAGGTCTTGCTTGTCTGTCCTCCCTCAGTGGGGTGTAAGCCCTGGCGTTCTGCTGTTGCCTAGGAGGCACGAATTGTTGCCTTCCCTCTGGGGGTGGCTCCTGGTAATTTCTTCTTTGCTCCTCTCGCTGCCCTGCTCGAGGGTGCGAGTGGTGCTCTTTCGTTGGGATCTGTTCCTCTTCATGAGCTTCTGTATGTGTCCCCTGGGTGTATGCCGGCCTTGTGTATGTTGTGTAGGCGCGAATGTCATTTCTTTGGGCCGGCATCCCATACGGGTACCCTTGGGGTTGCGCCTCATAATAATATCCCTCCGGGGGTGCCGTGTGTTGGGATGGAACTCCCTGTTGTTCCCTTTCTCTCTGTGGCCTTCTTGCCAGAGGGGTTGAGGCTGTGGAGGACTCAGCCCCAGCTGGGCGTGAGGGTCCTCCCTCCTGGTTGTTGTGTTGAGGAGGCTGTGGGGTTCCTTGTGGTTCTGGTTGCACTGGCTGTTTCCCCGGGTTAGGCTGCCTTCCTGGGGGTATAGGCTCTCTCCTTCGCCCATTGCCCCCTGGTGGGCGGTGGTGCCTAGACACCCTGCTATTCATAGCCAGGCTTTCTGTCCGAAGCCCACTGACGGCGCCAAGTGTTAGGTTCCGAGTCTGGGGTCAACGGGCGGTCGACTCAAGTCTCGTTCCTCACTGGAGATGTTGTGGATCCGGTGCTCTCGGGTCGTGCTGTCCTAGCTAGCGTCCTTCCGTCCTTAGATTCTCTTCTCGTCTCGCCCTGCAAGAGGGGCAATACCAGGCACAGAGGGGGGGTGGTGCCTGATGAACCCTCTCCGATGCCTAAGTCAGTGCGGTTTTAGAGAGATAAAGCTAGAGAGATGTCAGAGCAAAATTATGCAACTTGCCAAGATGATCAAATGAATAGTGGAGGTGTGGTATTTATAGGCAACGGTGTCATTAAGGTGGCTTAATGACATTGTTAACCTTTAAACACAGTTAATTAACCTTTAAACACATAATTAAGACCTTAGGATACGGAGAAGGTTGGCGGAATAAACCGAGTATGGGAGTCCGAGAATGGTGCCGGGGCCCTTGGGGGGAAGGAAAATCCGACCCCCAAGGGTAGGGGTTGGGTGAGGCCACCCAACCCCTCCTAGGGGAGATAGGGTTGGCCAACCCTATCTCCCCTAGGGGAGGTCGGGTGTGGCCACCCGAACTCACCTAGGTGAGTCTAACTCGACCGGACGAGCGCTTCGGCCTCGTCCGGACCGTTGGTGTTTTCGCGAAGTGTTCGGGTTGAAGTTTCGATTTACAATCATTAACGGGGTGATAAAAAGAAAGCGATCCGGAAGTCAACGGGTTCAAATTGGGCGTATATCCATCAGCATACAACCTGCGTTTACATCAATTACATGGATACAACATACATAGCCAGGGATAGAGAAAAAATTCTAAGTATGGGAGCAAGCGCATACATACATGTCGACAAGGATGCATGTCGACAAGAGGAAAATATTTTCTAAGTGTTTCCATGTACGTATATACATGTCGACAAGGAGAAAATATTTTCTAAGTGTTTCCATGTACGTATATATATGTCGACAAGGGGAAAATATTTTCTAAGTGTTTTCATGTACGTACATACATGTCAACAAGAGGAAAATATTTTCTAAGTATTTCCATGTACTTACATATATGTCGACAAGCATACATGTCGACAAGGGGAAAATATTTTCTAAGTGTTTCCATGTACGTACATACATGTCGACAAGAGGAAAATATTTTCTAAGTGTTTCCATGTACGTACATACATGTCGACAAGGATGCATGTCGAACAAGAGGAAAATATTTTCTAAGTGTTTCCATGTACGTATATACATGTCGACAAGGAGAAAATATTTTCTAAGTGTTTCCATGTACGTACATACATGTCGACAAGTGAAAAATATTTTCTAAGTGTTTACATGTACGTATATACATGTCGACAAGGATGCATGTCGACAAGTGAAAAATATTTTCTAAGTGTTTTCATGTACGTACATACATGTCGACAAGGATGCATGTCGACAAGTGAAAAATATTTTCTAAGTATTTCCATGTACGTACGTACATGCCGACAAGAGTGGATTGCATACATCAATTAGCTACTATCGACTTCTACACAATGCCTCTTGAATATTCCTACGACGCTTATCGGTAAAGCTCATACGACAACATCTATGATATCATTACCAATATACAACCATGGACGGCCATGTACGTACGACTACCGATCATCAATATCGAGCATGCTAGAACAACGACTAAGGCATGGGAAAACATGTCAACAATGGACGCTATGCGTAAGGGAAGTATAATGATTCATTTACACTTTTCTAAAATTTTCAGCACTTAGGAAAATTTTGGCCGATTTGGGGCTAAGTATTCTAATGCATTTCATCAAATACCTTGTATGCATGATAAGATAACTAGGTACATGATGATTTCAAGTCTAAATCAAGCCCAAACGAAGTCACGAAAGGTCTAGCCATATACAAAATTAGTCTCACCGACACAAAACAAGTCCGAATTGCTACTCGCCCTCACCCGAAGATCCACGCGCCGTCGTCGTCCGCACGCGCCACCACCACCGCCCTCACGCGCCGTTGCCGATTGCCTCACGCGCCGTACCCCTTTGCCTCACGCGCCGCCTCAATTCCCTCCTTGCCCGGATTCGATCTTGATCGATGTCAAATGTGATGTGATTACTCCAAATTCACATCTCCATGAATTCCCTCTTCTTCAAGAATGGAGAGCTTCTTGAGGATTTATCTATTAAGGATACAAGATAATGGGTATTCTCTCTCCTAATTCTCATTAATAGTGCCTACACCAAGTGCTAAGGACTAAACTAATATTTATTTTCATACAAGTCCTTAGTATCACATACTTGCATCTCTACTATGCTTGTTTTACATACATGTTCTCTAGTATTACATAGCGCACTTCGTAGATCGTCATGCATGATTATCGCCTTTATACGTACATAGTACAAATTCATGATAGTCGCGTGATTACTTTTATAAATCTAAGTATGAATTGAATGTTTGCATCATTTTCCATGATTACATCATACTACATGCTTGCATCATTTTTCATATTTATATCATGCTTCATGATTACATACATGTCCTCCAATTTCATATTACTCTAAGTGTTTTGCTTATTACATGATTACGTTATTCATCTACTACACTATCACCATTTACATATTGACAACGTGTTACACGCTTATTTCATACACCATGATATTATCATAATGCATATCATTGTACGCATATTGTCCGATACGCTAACCTTGTAAACAGATTACGTATGTACGGCGAAAAATTTAAAGTTTGTCAAATTTAAGGTCTCAACATTCGAATTTACAAACAGGCCACCCTTGAGGTCAGTACCGAACCTAAATTGGACGAATATCTTATATATGAAAAGAGTCAAGTACGGGTTTTGAACCACTACTTAACACGGGGGAAAGTGTTAGATATCTGTCCAATTCGGGTTCGTATTTACATTTCGGGCCTCGTAAAATATCTCAAAACTCGTAAAAAAACCATTTCACGGACACCTAAATCTAAAATGGTCCGGGATATGCGTAACTCCCGGGCCGAAGGACTTCCGGATTGCCCTAAGGCGATCCGGAGGTCCGGATTACCGTTTTACCTCGTACGCTCACCCCGATTAAATTGCCAAGTGCGGGAAGTCGGTGCATACATAGTCCGCCTTGATGACGGTATACGTCCTCCTTACATAACGACATCAGGTAATTCCAAACTGGGCATAATCCTCAGGTTCCCTACAAATAGGGGGCCTAGATCTCCCATTTGAGATAATTCCCTCACTTTTGGACTTGAAATGCTCTGACTTCTCTCTAAGGCTTTCTCTCTCTAAAAAGTGCTAACTTGAGCGTCGGAGTGGGCCCAACCAGCATCCCCCCCCCTCACGCTGGTTACTGCCCTTCGTGCAGGACCCGAAGATCAAGAGTCCAAGGTTGAGGATCGAAGTCTAGCTCGGTGATTGTGTATTAAGGATTGCGGCGTTCCCGTCCTTATACATATATCTCGAGCCCGGTCGTGAAGGAAGAAGCCTGTTCTTGAAAGAAAAAGCCCGAAGCAGCCCAAGTGGTGAAGCGAACCCAACAGTCTCCGTCTCCGAATAGTTCATACGAGGTTTGCCGTGCGACCGACGGATACGACGGGCATTGTGCTACTCATCGTTAGGAGTATTATAGCGCCCGTAGAACGTTGATTCCATGTTGTAAATCAATCCTGTTAAAAACAAAATATGTACCGCATTGTATCCTTGGTTAACTGATAATTCTCCAATTGCCCAGCTTTCCACATCAGAATACTTTTCCAGGGCATCCGTACAAGTGTTCACAACATTCAACTAATATCCGGTTGGTGGTCACCTAGTGAACACAAGAGTCGGTGAATTATAGGTGAACATGACCATCTCCATCCCTCATAGCCTTAGTTAGACTCAATCGGTTTCCAAAGACGTGGTCACTTGGCCTTTTTCTTCAGCACTACGCTCGTACGCCGGGAAGCGAACATTGAGCCTGGCCTTAGGTATGAGTTCCGAGTCCGAGAGGATACTTTGGGCGCCTCTTCATTAGGCACCCAGGATCAATCACACGCTCAAGGTGAAGAAGTATGCGCCCTTTGACTCACAAGGATTCTAGCTAGCACAACCGAGCATGACCCCGTGGTCGAACATGGCACACGCAGTATGAAGCACGCGTCGATAGCATACCCGGACAAGCCAGGGATGGGATATGTCAATCATGCTATTGCAGAATCTTTCATCTGGCCTTGATTGTGATTTTAATGATGCATAGTCCAACACGACGATTTTACAAAACGAAGATCAAGTCATGCTTTTAGGAGTGGTAAAGTTATCGTTTCGTTTAACTAGGTTTATCCCTCTGGTTCTTAGCCAATCTTGTTGTGGTAGAGGTCCCCCTCTCCTACAAGATGACCATGCCTATGTGACGAGGCATGGGTCACATTCGACATAATTTTGGTGGAAGAATTTTACCTCTTCCTACGACTTAGTTTATAGACCGTAAAATCTTATGTTATTTATCATTATGACGTCGATGGATCATATACTCAATTTGCAATTCTTTTATTCAATCGAAATATTATTTCAAAAGTCAAAATGCTATCACTTATACAAGCTGATGGATATGTGCCCAATTCGGGTTCGTATTTATGTTTTGGGCCTCGCAAAAACGTCAAAAATCACATCACGGTTCGAAAAACGCCTCCCTAGGGTCAAAACGGTCCGGAAGTGCGTTACGCGCGTCCGGAGGTCCGGGTTGCACTGCAAGCAGGACCTCGCCGAATTGCCCAAATTCGACGAGGTCTGGATTGCCCTACGGGTATTACGCGATTACCGTTACGCGATTACCGTTACGTGTAGAGAAGTCGAGTTCGCGCATTGCCAATATGGATGACGGTTACCGCTTGCTTTTGAACCGTCATCAAACCGCTTCAAAACCGGGTCCGGTCCCAAGGAAGCCTATAAATAGGAGGCCTTGGCCACCCATTTTGACACATCCTCTCATTTGCCCAACTTTAGCACTTTGAGCTCTAACTTCTCTCTAGAAATATTTTCTCTCTCTAAGATTACCTTTTTAGCCCAATTGTGACTTAGGCATCGGAGAGGGCTCCACTAGCACCCCCCCCCCCCCTCTCCGTGCTAGTACTGGCCCTTCGTGCAGGAACGAGCGATCCGCGGCTAAGACGAGGAAGAGAAATAGGAGTAAGATGTGCCCAGACACTCAGACTTGTGCCCAGACCGCCATTTCCTGAGACACAACCGTTTCCCGAGACACAGACTCCTCCTGAGACACAGCCGTTTCCTAAGACACAGACTCCTCTTGAGACACAGCCGTTTCCTGAGACACAGACCTTTCCGAGGCTCAGCGATAAAACCGAACACTCGTCATTGGCACAAGGCAAAAACCTCTTCCAGGCGAAGGGTGTCAGCCCAAGGCCCGAACAACCTACTCAGACAGACGCGTATGTACAACTCAGTTCAACCAGGACGCAACATTTGGCGCCGTCTCCGTGATTCGAACAAAAAGCTATCATACCGCAAAGACATAACGAGTGATCGCAACCCTCCCGAAGAGGTTAACGCGAGAAATGCAAGGAAAAGGCCTGGACATCCTAAGACGTCTTCGGCAAGCAAAAAAGCAGGAGGTCAGAAGCCAACCGGAAGCCAGCCGGGGCATTCCCACATACAGAGAGCTACTTCCGTAGCTTCATCCATGTCAACCGAGGATGTGCCCGACGCACAGCACAACCTCCAAGAACGAAATGACGAGCATCGTCCACCCCCACCTGGTTTTGAGCCATAGATGCATGATGATGATGAATTTCAGTCAGAAAGGCCGCAAGGCAAACAACAAGGAACGAGAACAAACCCGATGCCTTCAGTTACTCCAGCAATGATGGCTGCGCTGGAGGACTTACTCGCATTCCGCGAGTCACTGAAAAATCAAGGATATGCGACCCAACCACCCCCAACCGCCCAGGAACACGCTACGCCGACAAGAGAAATGTCGCAAAACACTACCCGCCAAGGCCGTCCATTCCATGGCAAGGACCAACATGCAGAAAATGCCTTCCAGCATAAAAGATATGAAGCCGCACGTTCATACACTCCTTCCCAAGGAGCCAGTCATTGGAGGAATGCAAGAGATTTTGACGCTGAAAGCGAGAATTCATACGAGCAAGAAGTGTACGTTGCAAAGACAATGCACAAAACCGATGACACCAACTTGGAGTATGTCGACATAAAGGATGCCGCCTTTGAAGATGTCATTGATTTTTCATCAAGGAACAAGGAGCACGTTGCATACCACGACGCCTTGCCCATAACCTCGCAGAAGCTGATAAGAAGACAACTTGGATCCTTCCACATCCATGTTGCCACATCCAATGCTTTCTTCACGCCAACAAGAAATGCATCCTTCGAACAATACGACCAAGGAATCCTCCAATACAAAGGTGTCAACCCGTCACCACCTCTGCCTCCAATCAACGGACAAGCCGAGGTGACAGGAACAAAGTCTCGAGTCACAAGTCATCAAGACACACTGCACCAAAAAGAGGCATGGAAACAACCTCCAAAGCAGAATCAAGCAAAATCGCCCTCAAGCGGTCAGCAAGGAAGAAATTGGCAGCCTCAGCCGAAAAGGCATTTCCAAAGAGATTTCCAGAAACAAAGAGAAGTAAAACTCGCTGACTGCATTCCATTGAATGCACCGCTATCCGTGATATTGAAGAAAATGAAGGATGCGAACATGTGGAAAGAGCCGAACAATTTCAGAAAAGGTCCACTGGGGAAAGACAAAGACAAGTGGTGTGAAAACCACGAGGTCTTCAGCCACGAAACGGACAGCTGTGTCAGCCTGCGTTCCCGCATTAACAGCTTCTTCCTCAGGGGAAAATTGAAGCAATTCGTCGATCAAGGCGACAGCCTCCCAAAGAAGACTCAAGCAGAGTCATCAAAAATACACAAGGAAGGTCCTTCCACAAGGGCAAGCCAAGATGATGCTAACATCTGTCACAAGGAGAGACCGGAAAAACCTGTTAGTGACGATGACATCCCAGTCACGGGACTGACAACAAGAACCTTGAAGGCAATAATTGAAAAAGAGATACACGTTTCCTGGGAAAAGAGACAACCGCAACAAAAGAGGCCATTCCAGTCAGATGCCCAAAGGCTCAAAGAAACCAATCTCGCCATATGTGTTCCATTGAACACACCGCTGTCTGTCATCCTGAAAGAAATGAAGGAGACCAAGCTGTGGAAAAAGCCCTCTAAATTCCGCAATGGCCCATTGGGAAAAGATGAAAGCAAATGGTGCGAAAATCACGAAGTATATGGCCATGAGACGGACAGCTGTGTCAGCTTAAGATTTCACGTAAACAGCTTCATCTTAAAAGGAGAAATGAAGAAGTATATAGACCAAGGCGATATGCATCAAAGGAAGCCTCATGTGAAGTCCTCAGAAAAAGGCAAGGGAAAAGAAAAGGCGAATGATAATCCACCTATCGCCAAACGCCAGAAAAACAACGTCACTTATGGAACCAATTGTGACGACTTATACAATCCTTGGAGCATGAAGGTGGAAGAAACAAATTTCAAACTCCCCGAAAACAAACTTCACCGCCCACTTGAGCCAACGACTCCCTTCCTTGGCAAAAATGTTGAAGAACAACGCAAGAAACGTAAAACTGGGGGGCATGACATCAACATTTGTTCACCCCCAAAGGTGGAGATTGAAGAGCTCAACACGCTAGATGCACTGAGGAACTATGTGGCATGTGGCATGTGGCAGAGTTAACTTGCCAACAAATCACCTATGAAGACGTCAAACACATCAGCAATCCCTTTATCTCCTTTATCTCCTTTTTCGCATATCTATTTTAAATCTTTTTAGATTAAGTACAACTTATGCTTATTAGCCTCAGTACTTTTCAAAAGAAGTGATCAGTAGACGCTTTCTTATAATCCGTTGTACGAACTCCAAACATCTAATAAAGGTTAAATCTACTTTCGTAGGTACATTATTATGACGCATATTACCTTGGAATAACGCCAATTAACAACTATGCACATATTAATCGCGTCAACAGCACAAAGCCTCAAACATTCTATACGCGCAAGACTAAAAATCGTGTTGCAATAATAAATAAGGTGTGGGCATTACCCAAGGGCAGATCATGCACTGTTAGAAGACGAAACAATAAAAACCATCAAGAAAAAGCGGTACAACTACCAAGCGACTTGGGGGGCACCAAGCTGACACGTGCTCGGCATTCCACCGAAGTGAAGAAACAAATAGTCACAAGTACACGCAGTACCTTTCTTCTAAGAGGGAAACACCAAGAAATGATCATATATAAGCATGTACATCATGCTAAGGAGGCATCAACGCATATCAACTAGAGGACGCATACAATGATGCATAGTCGCTGTTCACACATACATATTCACAACCACATATAGCGGATGATACTTGGAAAAGCTACGCTCCCAATATATACACACCTATCATGATCCGCACCTATCGCGTCCGCACTCAGGGAAGTTTCCTACACAAACAAGGAATCCTCGTATCAGATTCCTTTACTTTATTTATTATATGCATGACTAAAAAGAAAATTTCATGACTCCATACTTTTGCAAACTTATAAACATTGCAATTATCTGACAAAAAGCAACTATGTTCGTAGGTACATGCTACACTATGATTACTACATGGGAATTACGCCAAGTAGTAACCTATGCATAAAAATCTACTTCAACAGTACAAGCTAAGCATTGTGTTCAAGGAGGGATTTATAGTATACAACGCCAACATATCTATTATCTACACCAACAGGGAGTTTATTTCTCCATTCATAACATTGGCGTCTATCTCAAGAAGGTGCCGGCAACACAAAACCATCGCGTTATGTGCACAGTTAACTTATATGTCGCAATGACAACTTGCGGATTATCTACAAAAAGGGGCTTATAAAAATTCTCTACTCAAAGTGACAACTATTTCAAAGGCGTCAGCTACAAGCGATATCTTGGAAAAACACTAAGGTCTACTATCAAAATGACAACTATTCCAAAGGCGTCAACTACAAGCAATATCTTGGATAAACACCAAGATTTACTATTAAGAGTAGCATGTTGAGGTATCCTCTTTGTAAAGACAAACCCCATGTTTACTTCTAAAAAATGACAAGCTGTGACATCTCTTGTTAGAGGCAAATCCTCATGTTCATAACCATTCCCTGGATTCAGAACAGGATGGGCAAATACAATACGGGACTGATCACCCCATAAGTGGCGGAAGTTCTCTTGTTAGACAATGACCCCACGCTACAACAAGTGTGTATATCCTATTGAGGGTTCACTCTTTATGGCGAATGTCATCTTGTTAGATGACAATCTCATACTATGAAATCCTGTTTAAGGGTTCACTCTATACGGCGAACGTCCTCTTGTTAGAAGACAATCCCGTACTATGAATTCCTGCTTAAGGGTTCACTCTTTACGGCAAAAGTCCTCTTGTTAGATGACAATTCCGTACTACATATTTTCAAACCGTGTTGCATGGTTCCTGGACGCAGAAAGCATGCATCACAATACATATTTTCAAAAAAATGTTACGTGGTCCCTGGACACAGGAATCATGTATCACAAATATTTTTTCAAAAACCAAAATGTTTTTACGTATGCTTCCCCAACGCGGGTTGATACACGCTGGCAGGTGCGCACCCTGTTTAAAACTCATAAAATTTACAAGTCGAGTCTTGTACAACGTCGCCTTAGAGTGGAACTAAGAGACGGTATAAACTAGTATCTTTCTTAGCCAAGATAACACCTTTCAAATATACTACTTGTTAAGAAAAATCGCTATACGCAAAATACTTGACAGGTTACAACATATATAACGGCAAGCTATTTAGGAAAGAAGGGAAACATGCGTAATGCATCATGCAAGCAATCTTGAGAGCATCTCAAGTCATCAATCAAGAAGTGGCTAATGGTCACGGCTGCGGAGACTACATCTATGATTACTAGTCATCGACATCCAACAAAAACCTACAATGCGCAATTCGCAACATCCTATGCTCTATCCATCTTGCCATGCCTTGGAATCTAACCAAGAGGGGCGATCATAACACTTAACAATGAGCGACATACAGTCGCAACTACGAACATCATGTTCATCATCTAAGGATATCTATCCTATCTTCCAAGTCCAAAGCATATGGACGGCATAGATAACTCAAGGTATGAAATATTACTAACAGGTTATCACATGATTATTATTGAAAACAGGTCCAGGTGACGAAATATCATGCAAACAAAGGCATGAACAAAGAATTATCAACACAACGTCAACCCATTCACAAAGGGTTCAACATGCTGGAAGCAGACAGCCTAACACCAACCAAGAGTTAACATCATCTCTAAGGACCTATGGCAAAGAGTTCATAATGTCAACATCAAAAGCAATGTCGTCATCCACACAAAGGACACGACAAGAATGGTTGTTTCAACATTCAACACAACATAACTCTTCAACATAAGGGGGACAATCAGCAATACGTGCATCAAAATCAGCAATCAACAAATACTTACCTCAATAGGAGTAACGCTCCTCCTTGGGCCGGTCCCTCGACCGGTGGGGAGAAAACACCACCGCACGACCCTCAACTCTATTCCCTTTATTACAAGAAGGAATTAGCACGGTCGTACTCGGCATAAAGAACTAAGAATCGCTCGAGGAACGCGCCCCTGCGTCGGATTTTTGAGAATTGTGCTAAAAACAAAAACTGCAACCACGCGTTCAACAACATGAAAGCAATAACTTGGAAAATTAACAAGTTCAAAGAAGATACAATGAGACATCTTACTCACAAGCCTTTTACCGTGACCATGTCTGAAGACTCCAGAGTAGCGGGGGCACTTGTACGGACAATCCTCCCAACAAACGGATTACTGTACGCATCGGCTATCTTCAAAGACAAGATTTTTCAATCAAGATGGAGATGGTGGACTTACTCATGGTAACAGCCGTGGGAAGACTAATTCTGACAAGAAGACAGCAAGATCTGATATCCTGGAAAATGCAACCAACAATCCAGTCAGTGCGTAAACACGCATCAACACTTATGCAAACATTTATGCAACGGACGCTCCATGTGAGACAACTATGTACGTACAAGACTTGTTAGTCTTCGCGCAACAAGTAACAAGCATCACGCAAGGGGGGCAACCTCTTCAACACATTAACCTTGCATGACAACATCAAGCTCATATTCGCAGCTTGCAAGATTACAAGGGTGGAATATTTTCTAAGTGTTTTGCTCAGGATGACAGTTAGCATATTGCAAGCTGTCAGCATACAACTATGTGTCAGCATATTATCAGGAGTTGGCATATAACCTGTGTTCGCGTCAAGCATACAGATACATCGTACATAGCCAGGGATGGTGAAAAGATTCTAAGTGCGGGGGCAAATACACACATACGTGTACATTCATACATGTCGACAAGGATGCATGTCGACAAGGAGAAAATGTTTTCTAAGTGTTTCCATGTACGTACATACATGTCGACAAAAATGGATTGCATACAACAAGTAGCTATGCCTCCTAAGCACACCTACGACGCTCATCGACAAAGCTCATACGACGAAATCTATGGTAACAAGCATTAGATATCGTTTAAATATTTTCTAAGTGTTTTAACATGTCTGCAGACAATGACCGACAGTCTATACCTGATGCTCAACAATACATCGCCTAAGCTATCATTACCAATATACAACCATTAGCGCCAATGCACATAACAACATACGTGTAGCAAAGTCAACGCGCATAGCAAAGTCAACGCGCATAGCAAAGTTGATACGTGCAACAAAAGTGGCCAACGTCCCAAGAAGCTATCATGCAAGCGGTGCGACTAACGTGACGAACCGCGAAGAGAAAACACGACAACACTTAGGAAAAATATTTTTCTAAGGCATCAAGACAACAAACGACTACTGCCAAAGACGTTTGGCAACTTCCGACAACCAACAAACCCGTTAAGGGAGAAACTACACGTACCGACCAAAAGGCCTTTACGCAAAAGCATGGGGGCAATATGTCCAATGGGGGAATTTTACCACAACTATCCACGGAGGAAAAAAAATCGTCTAAGGCATGAGCTAACGACGATAGCAACAACAACCAACCAGCAATTATTCAACATACGAACACCAATAAGCAGCTCTATGCAACAACAACGACAAATAGCACAAAGGAACAACAATACGGCAACATCCAAAAATCAAGACGAAGCTGTCCTGTAAAATCGAGTTTTCAGACTACCTCAAAATGTGACGAAAAGTATCACAATGGACTCCACTCGTCGAGAAGATTTCAGAAAGGTAAATACTGCGGCGAACGGAGCACGGGAAGACGGCGCGTGGATTGCACGCGCCGGTAGGGCTGCACACACGCGACGGCGCGTGAGGGCGCGTCCGGTGTCGTCTGACGATTCTGAAGGCGGCGCCGGAATCCTCGCGATGATCTAATTCGATTGGTGGTGTCAATTTATGAAAACTAGTCAAGAATCAAACACGTAACTTTCGGGATGCACCTAAAGTTTACGACGGTGAAGAAACTAGAAACAAGCAAATGGTTTGTAGAAATGGTGGAGCAATTACCTGCAAAGAAGGGTGAAGAATGAAGTCCCAAAGAGCTGGAAGAATGACTGGGGATTAGTGTGATCACATATCTCAAAAGATTCCTTGATGATAAGGATCAAAGGAGTAATTCATCTACACCCACGACTAAGTGCTTACGGTATACTCCACCCTCTTCTAAGTATTTGTCTCTACGCGTATGATTATTTTGGTATTACGCATATCAAATTCGTCATTTAACATGAATGTTTTCATATTGCATGATTCATGATTTATTAATCGCTAAGTCATTTTAGAGTATACGGATTATATTTCTAGCATCACGTAATTACGTTCTTGCCATGACCGTTACTTGTGCATGCATGTTGATAAAAGCATGTCCGCGTGACATATTACTAATTGCTTATATCCCTAGCGGTAATCATGTTTGCACGATATATACGCACATTCTCTATTGCACTAACCGTGATGATAGGAAATAAAGTCACTCGGTCAAAAAATCAAAGGACGGACGAAATCAAGACTTCTACGTCCAACTGACAATCAAAACCGGAAGGTTAGCGTCAAGCTCAAATTGGACACGTACCCTAACTCAAAATAGAGTGAAGAAAGGTTTTAAACCGTTACTTGACTCGGGGGAAAGTAATAAATATGTGTCCAATTCGGGTTCGTATTTATGTTTTGGGCCTCGCAAACACGTCAAAAATCACATCACGGTTCGAAAAACGCCTCCCGAGGGTCAAAACGGTCCGGAAGCGCGTTACGCGCGTCCGGACCGGACCTCCGGATTGCACAAAACAATCCGGAGGTCCGGGTTGCACGGCAAGCCGGACCTCGCCGAATTGCCCAAATTCGACGAGGTCCGGATTGCCCTACGGGTATTACGCGATTACCGTTACGTGTAGAGAAGTCGAGTTCGCGCATTGCCAATATAGATGACGGTTACCGCTTGCTTTTGAACCGCCATCAAACCGCTTCAAAACCGGGTCCGGTCCCAAGGAAGCCTATAAATAGGAGGCCTTGGCCACCCATTTTGACACATCCTCTCATTTGCCCAACTTTGGCACTTTGAGCTCTGACTTCTCTCTAGAAATATTTTCTCTCTCTAAGATTACCTTTTTAGCCCAATTGTGACTTAGGCATCGAAGAGGGCTCCACTAGCACCACCCCCCCCCCCCCCCTCTCCGTGCTAGTACTGGCCCTTCGTGCAGGAACGAGCGATCCGCGGCTAAGACGAGGAAGAGAAATAGGAGTAAGATGTGCCCAGACACTCAGACTTGTGCCCAGAACACCATTTCCTGAGACACAACCGTTTCCCGAGACACAGACTCCTCCTGAGACACAGCCGTTTCCTGAGACACAGACTCCTCTTGAGACATAGTCGTTTCCTGAGACACAAACCTTTCCGAGACTCAGCGATAAAACCGAACACTCGTCATCGGCACAAGGCGAAAACCTCTTCCAAGCGAAGGGTGTCAGCCCAAGGCCCGAACAACCTACTCAGACAGACGCGTCCGTACGCCTCAGTTCAACCAGGACGCAACACAAGCCACTTATTAAGCCCTACGTAATCCATGCAGTTTTACATGTTTTTCGAAAATCTCTCTACGTAATGGCTTAGTCAATGGGTCAGCGACCATTTTGTTTGTGGACAAGTATTCTAAAGTGATTGTATTGTCTTCTAGAACAGATTTAGTATAACTTTATTTCACATCGATGTTTTTGGTCCTACTGTGGTACTTTGGATTCTTAATTGCTGCTAGACTGTCGGAGTATACCTTTACGGGTTTACTCTCCTTTCCGGTGCCAATTAATGCAGTAAGAAGTCTTTTCAACCAGACCGTTTCTTGTGTGTTTTTGGAAAGGGCAACGAATTCCGATTCCATAGTGGAAAGCGCGACACGTGATTGCTTCTTGCTTACCCATGATATGGCAGCATTAGCAAGGAGGAAAACTCTTCCTGTGGTGGATTTACGATCATCCGGATCGCCACCGTGGTCGGCATCACTATAACCAGTCAATTATATTTGCTTGCCCTTATATTACAGAACATAGTCGGCAGTACCTTTACGATATCATATAATTCGTTTTACGGCCTTTAAATGTTGATAACTAGGATCTGATTGGAATCTTGCTACTTAGCCCACCGCGTAACAGATATCCGGCCGAGTACATAGCATGGCATACATGAGACTTCCTACCATGCTTAGATACTCTGCATCCTTCATCTGTTCACGCTCCTGCTGGTTCTTCGGGCCATTACGCTTTGACAGCACGCACCCGAACACAACCGGCGTATCCACGGGTTTGGCATCGAGCATTCTGAATCTTTTCAACAGTTTGTTGATATAAGATTTTTGAGACAGACACAATGTCCGAGCGGCACGATCTCGGACAATTTTAATGCCTAAGATGTACGTGGTCACTCCCATGTCTTTCATCTCAAATGCTGATGCTAACCAGGACTTTGATTTATTCATGAAACTCACATCGTTTGCAGCAATGAGTATGTCATCTACGTATAAGGTTATGATGACATACTTAGACCCGGAGGTCTTGGTGTAAACGCAGGGATCCTCATGAAGGTTCACAAATCTGTTTCCAACTATTTCCTCGTGGAATCTGCGATACCATTTCTGAGACGATTGTTTAAGACCGTAAATAGATCTTTGGAGTTTGTAAACTTTACGTTCTTTGCTAGGAGTAATAAAACCCTCTGGTTGCTCCATATAGATTTCTTCCTCCAGGTTTCCGTGGAGGAATGCGGTCTTAACATCCATTTCGTGCAGCTCTAGCTCGAGGCATTCAACAAGGGCAAGGATGGCCCTGACTGTGGTATAACTCACAGTTGGTGAGTTTGTTTCATCAAAGTCTACTCCGTGAATTTGGGTATATCCTTTCGCAATCGTTCGAGTCTTGCACCACTCAACTTTTCCATTAGTAGTGAATTCTAAAATTTCACTTTCTAGCTCTGCGGTTAGCAGGTAAATCAACTGAAAACCAAAAACCGAATTTATTTTCATTTAGGCAATTTCATCATCTATTGTTTTCCTCCATTCCCTAGTTTGAGGCTATTTCATTACTTGCTGAACCGTCACTGGTTCGTGAACGAATGTCTCACTTGATTGGATACTTCTTTGACAGAAGTTCGTTGCCTTTGACTATGTCTAGGCTCGTTAATCCATCTATAGTATGATCGCTACTCCCACTCGGAATAATGCTTCTTTTCGGAGCATTACTTCCACTGGGAGCAATGGCGGTGCTTGAACTTTGATTTACAACTTTCTTAGGATGACCTCTCGGTTTCGGGATTTTATCTCCGAGATGTATTCCTTGATCAATAGGATCTGGAAACAAGTTGGTCGTTTCCCTCCCACTAGGAATGATGGATAGTTGTGTTAGTTCAGCATTACGATTATCAGGTCCGACTTGATTCGCATTAAAATTTAGTGATTATTATGTGAGGGGGAGTGAGCCCTCCCACTGGATTTATTATGAGGACGTTTCCATCATCATTTACCATGTCATTCACTAATGCTATATCATTCTCCCACTCAAAGTAAGTGGGACCTGAGAATCTCCGTTGTCCATTATAATCTGATCAGTACTTTAGTTCGTTCCGTTCCGCAAAGCATTGGAAATCCATCCTCAAATTTCTATAATGTGTCATGTTCGACCACATTGCCATTAAACCAAGCTAATTTTAAAATCGCATCATTTTAAGGGCAGACCGTACTCTTAATAAATACTTGTTTAATGCGCAAATTAATGCTGCTTAACGATAAGGTTTCATCTGTATCATTCCTTAGCTTTTATGGTAACGCGTCAACTGATTTTATTTGAACATAGTGTTACATTAATATGAGTCAACTTAATTTCATCCCGTAGGAACACCTAATGTTGAACTCTAACATAATGTAATTTTAAACTATGTTTTTGAAATATTTTAATGATATGATTGCTTAGCCAAACTTTTCGTTCAAGGCTTAAAGTGGGAGAGTCATTTTACTGACTTATTCCTTTCGTTTGTTAACTCATCCAGAAACTTATCCACCTCATGGGCTATGCATTTAAGCTCTCGCTTTAATGCCATAGTTGATGTATTACTATATCGTAGTAGCATTGAAGCATACCTACAACTATAGTAGTTATCAATGAGTTATTTTCAAAGGATTACAAACGAAAACTCAGCATTCATTTATTAAAACACTTCATCATTAAATTTGTACTTTTAAAACGATGTGTCCCGTCTCTCGAGGTGACATGCGCGTCACGCGCTTTATACCAAGTTCAATCCTTGGTTTTAAAATCGTTTTTGTTTCCAAATTTAAAATAAAAATCGGTTTTACATGCACATTATTTCGGGATACTTATCATTTAATCGAGTACTTAAATAAGGAAGTAATTTTCGGTTGGTTCACTTTAAAACTACGCAATCGATGGATGTTTTGATTAGGTGAGTGAGTGTTTATTTGATCCAACCGTTTTACTGGAGAAATCTCGAATTAGTTGTTCATTTCAGATCGATCCCGTTTAACCGAATCGATTAATTTTGATAAGTAGACCATGTCATAGACCGAATGGTTACTACTTTACTCAATAATTCCAAATCACAATTAACTAATTTCTGACATTTATTGATAAGAGAATTTGAATACATTCGTACTGAACTGACATATACAACAAAGCTTTAGAGGTAAAGGAATAAAAATTGAAAAGGAAACCTTCAGCCATTTTCACCAACGTCCCTGAAAGGAATTCACAAGTGAATTATATCAGTTGACTTCAGTGATATAAAACGTTTAACGGTTTCATATATATAAGGCAAACGAGGTATACCTTTTACGGTACAAAATCAGTAGTATTTGTCATACTACGGATCTCGTTTGAGGACCAATTCGATCATGTTTCCTCTGATATTTTCTTTGTCCTCTTGCGATAGTGCACAGGGGAACTTTTCAGTCTCCTTTGGTTGCTTTCCTTGAATAAGAACATGGCGTACTTAACTGCATCAATTAAGTAACCCAATCCATAATCATCAGCAAACCATGATATCTGATATCCTTGTGCGATATTGATTATCGTTCTCCAATTGGATTTTTCGATCCGTTGGTTACACATAGGTTTTATGCTGGTGTTATTTGAAAGTAGGTTAACATACTCAATTATTACTTTTCTTGCTTCGACTGCCTTTCCACTACCAAAACGGAGTTCAAGGGCGGCCCAAAGCTGAACAGCAGAATAATAGAGCGTGAAGTCCTCTGCAACCTCTTTATCCAAGGCTGCCAATATCACCTTGCAAGCTTTCTTATCTCCTGTTGGATCACGGTGGAACTCCGGTATGATCTTTAACGGCGATCCTAGCTCCTTCGCTCCACACAATCCTGCAAGAGGGGATAGCCCGGGCGGTGACCCAGAATCCCTCTCCGATGCTTAAATGACTATCTCGTACGGAATGGCAAGCAGTAATCTCAAGTAAATGTATTTCAACGTAAGTCATCTGAGGTGACCTCTTGCCCTTTTATAGGCGAAGAGATACCTCAGTTACCTGGTGAACCGTTGGGGGTGGTTAGCCTGTATCCCGCGTATCTCGGGCGTGATCCCGCCTATCTGGGCCATGATCTCGCTTATATCGGCCACGCCCCGCGTATCTCGGCCACGCTCCGTGTATCTTAACCACGTTCCGCGTATCTCGGCCACGCCCCGCGTATCTCGGCCTTATCCTCTGATAACGAGTCCCAACTAACATCGGGGACTCCAGAGTTATCTCGTTGTGTCACCGCTCGGGGCCCCTCGTCATCGTGACAGGGCCTATTGTTCTTAGGGATTCGTCATCGGGACCTACTCAGAGGCATCTCATCGGGAGCGTTCAGCTCGCCTGTCAGGTCCGACTCTGTCGGGACCTCTCATCCTCGGACATTATTCGTCGGGATCCTTAGCCTGGGCCATCTTGACCTTCGTTTAGGGCCCACCGGGCCTATTTGCCGTTTCCTCGCTGTTAATAGGGCCTAACGGATGTTAGTCGAACCCATCATTTGCCCCCAAGACATGAGGGACTTTTAGTTCGTCGTGTCTTTCAACTCCCGACCTCCCGACATTGGAATCGGGGATCTTTCCCTTGGCATAGTCACTCAATACTAGTCTTCTCCTTCATGTCTCCTCGATGTCTTGTGGATAACTGCAAAATCCGAGGGGACTCCTCGATTCCCAGTTCATTAAATGCAGCAGATAGTGAAGCGACGTTTTCGGCACTCGTGCCTGATTTTTCGCGCCTGTTTTTTCTGAAAAGTGCTTTTCAGGCCGTTTCATCATTACGCCCGTTGCCCTTCTGCACGTTCCATCTCAACGGTCCAGATTAAAACTCTTCAACTTCGACGACTCGGATCGAAGTGTCCCTTCAACTGTCCTCTTTGCCTATAAAACCCTAACCGTGGGTGTTGGATCACTTTTACCGTCTTCGAATTTTCAGGAGCTCTCTACAACCTTTGTGAATTCAAGCTTTTGCGATTCCCAAGACCATCAGCGCTTTTCCGACCATATTTCCGGCAACGTCTAGTTCATTCCTTCAACCTCCAATTCATCATGTCTGGTAAGGATTTCTTCTTCGTTGCCTGCTTATCTTTTCCTTGTTTGTAGTTTTCCGAAAGTCCCACTGTGCCTTCCTTGCCATTGCTACTTTTCAGACAGTGGATCCAGCTCTGAGGGAAGAAAGCCCTTCAACTTTGATTATGCTTTGAATGAGATCTCTAGCACAGCTTATGATGCAGCTCTCCGGGAGGGATGCATCACTTCTACTTGGGAACCTCGTTTCCCGTATCCCTGGCCTCGCCCCTTGGGTAACCCTGAGGTTACTCGTCCCCGGAAAGGGGAGGTATTTGTCTCTACGGGGCACGTATCAGTGGGGATCAGATTCCCCTTCTGTGGTAATCTGGTCGAGATGTGCCAGCATTACAAAACTCACCCGACCACCTTCTCTCCGCACGCCATTCGCCTGTGGAATGCTTTCCAGGTCCTCTGCTTCCGACAGCGGTGGGTATACAGCCTCAAGCTCTTCAGGACCTTCTACGGGATGAAGTGCAACGAGGTGGGGGTTTGCGCCTTCTACCCCCGAATGCCGAAGTGGAACAAGGCACAACTTGGACGGTGTAACTGGACCAATGACACCTGGAAGGTGGTCAAGGGTCGGGGACTCCTTGTTGATACGGGGTCCGACAACAGTGGTTGGAAAAGGAGTTACTTCTTCATTCAACACTCTTCGATCCCATGGCCCCGATGGGTGGTGGAAGCAGACTCTCCGCCTGCCTTCCACACCTATACCGACGAAGATTTCCAAACTCTTCAACTCATCCAGCTCTACCGATGGGGGGAGTCCTACACTCCCCTCGACGCCAATTCCCTCGTGGAGCGGGACCTGGTGAACGCCGGGGTCCGACTCCTCGATATAATCTCTGGGGGGCAGCTTTTCGACGGCCCCTCCAATGTGGTTCCCTGGGTAAACCTCTAACTCTTTTTTCGTTTACTGTTTGCAGCCAAGAAGGTATCTGTGCTGACTGATCTGTTCCTTAAGCAGGGGGAGACCGATGCCGTCCGCCCTTCGCGGAAGAGGAAGTCCGCCAAGAAGGCTGCTGCTCAATCGGGGTCTCCTTCTGCGGAGCAACCTAAGCGGAAGCGCGTGGAGCTGGACCAACTCTTCGACGTCCAGAACGCTGAAGAAGGTAAAAAGCTCCGTCTCGCTATTAAATCGTATAGGAGGATGGTCCCGAAGGATTTGATTCCTTCGACCAGGGAGGCCCGCATTGCTGACGTTTGACGAATCCTTCGAGGTGAAACTCCTCGTGTCTTGAAGGCGGGCTACTACCATTATCACGGGAAGGATCAATATGTCTCCCGACGTATTGTTTGGTGTAAGAATCCTGATGAACTCCCTGATTACATTTCTGAAGCCTCTCGTCCTCTAGGTACAGGTAGCTCAGGAGCTCCATCGGGTGCTGAAGCTTCCGCAGGTGCACCGTCTTCAACAGGGGCGCCTCCCTCAACTGGGGAGAAAACCCCGACCGGCGAACAATTTCGTCGGGTGGAAACCTTGGACTCCTCCGAGGAAACTGATGAGGGTGGCTCCCTTCGTCATCGTCGGAGGACGGGGCAGTCCCCCTTGAAACCAACCTCTCAAGGGCTGCCCCCTTCATCTTCTCCGCAGCAGCGACAGCCGTCGCCCATCCATAACTTCACTCCTTCCCCCGCCCGGGTCGAGCCGGAGGCGTGCCCCTCCACGACTCGTGCTGGCCCTCCTCCTGTCCCTCTCGACGGGAGTTTCTACAGGGCCTTCGACCCCTCGCAGGTGGATGCTCCCTGGACTCCAATCCAAACACTGCAAGGGGTCCAGCTTCGACAAGGGGACCAGCATGAGGACTTGGCTCTGCATCTGCTGGCAGGCTCGATCCTGCCCACCATGCGGTTCCCGATTTCCCTGAATCGGACGGCGATGCATCGGGATGTTCGAGAGATGTCCCTGCGTCGGATAGAGGTAAAACTTCGCCTCTCCTTCTTCATTGGTAAGGCTGGTTGTTTGTCCATTAATCACTTTTCTTTCTTCTATTGTAGGAGCTCGGGGACTTCAACCGTCTTTTTGGGTACCTCATCGCCTATGATGAGTCCCGGGAGCGGGACTGGGCAGCCATCGACAAGCTAAAGGGGGATCTTGCGGCCTCCCAGCCCTCGCGGGGGAAACTTGCTAAGGAGCAGGCTATCCTCGACCAAAAGGTTCAGGACCTCCAAAAGCAGGTCGGGGATTTTGAGGGACTCCTGAGGCGGGAGCGACAGGAGCGGCAGGCTGTTGAGGACAAGCTGGTCCTCGAGAAGAAGGCTCTAGAGGAGCAAGTCGCGGGGGTTCCTGCGCAGCTGGTCGCGGCTGAGGCCAAGGGCCGGGAGGATTATCGGGGGTCTGAAGACTTCCAGGCTGATGCTATGAAGTTCTTCGGCGCGGAGGTGGAGAGCACTCTCTTTAATGCGGTTGAGGAGCTCCACCTGGAGTATGGCGACGCCATCAATTTCGACAAGTCTCCTTCTCTCGCTCCCTTCGCGAAGAAATATTTTGCTCTTTCTGAGGAGAGTGATGGGGGGAGTACTCCCGCAATTGTCGAGGACGCAGCTGAGCTTCCAAGTGCTGATGCCCCGATAGTCGATCCTCCCGCAGCCGACCCTGTGGAGCCTTCTTCCGCCGACCTCGTGGACCCAGCTCCCGCAGATGCCGCTGACAAGGACCAAGCCTAACTGCTTATCTTTAGAGTCCTTGTACTTTCTTCGCTTTTGTAATCGTCGGGCCTTTGAGCCCTTATCAATTATCAGACTTTCTTAGTTCCGATTTTTTCGATGCACTTCTCCAGGTGGCTTTACTATACTTGCTTAGGTCGATACTTCGACACTTAAGACATTCTCGTACATCACTCAAGACGATTTACTAATTTGCACCACTTAAGGCGACTTATCATCGTGCACCACTTAAGGCGACTTTTCAATACTTAGAATAAATCTAAGAATATGCATCACTTAAGACGACTTAATCTCGTGCATCACTTAAGACGACTTTTCAATACTTAGAATAAATCTAAGAATCGTGCACCACTTAAGGCGACTTTTCTCGTGCACCACTCAAGGCGACTCTTCTCGTGCACCACTCAAGGAGACTCTTCTCGTGCACCACTCAAGGCGACTTTTCTCGTGCACCACTCAAGGCGACTTTTCTCGTGCACCACTCAAGGCGACTTTTCTCGTGCACCACTCAAGGCGACTTTTCTCGTGCACCACTCAAGGCGACTTTATAATGCTTAGAGTAAATCTAAGAACAATTCTGATCGGAAGCAACCTCTTTATTTATTGATGGCACAAAATTGGCTTACATCGAATTAAACGATAAACATCATACACCACTCAAGGCGATTTTACATCGGCACCACTTAAGGCGACTTTATCGGGCACCACTTAAGGCGACTTTCATCGGGCACCACTTAAGGCGACTTTCATCAAGCATGGTGTTTCTTCAAGTGTTCGCCACTAAAAGAATGCTTCAATACTCTGCCATCGAGGTCTTCCAATTTGTACGCATTTGGAGCTGGCATCCCCACGACCTTATAAGGTCCTTCCCATTTTGGTGACATCTTGTTGATTCGATCCAAAAGGGTAAACTCGTTGCGACGCCAAACCAGCTCCCCGACGAAGAATTGTCGGGACTTAACTCGCCGATTGTAATACCTGGCCGTCGCCAAACGCATTCGAGCTTGGACTTCATCGGCTTCCCGCCTCTTCTCTTCGAGCAGGTCCAAGTCCAGACGTCTCATATCATCATTCGTCAGAGGCTCCTAATATCTCATCTGATGGGACGCCACAGCTGCCTCCACGGGGGCGACAGCCTCCGTGCCATAAACGAGGCCAAACGGAGTCTCCCCCGTTGATCGTTTGGGTGTCGTTCTAACAGCCCAAAGCACGTTTTCTAGTTCATTCAGCCACTTGCCCTTCAAGGCATAGACCCTCTTCTTCAGGCCATCCATCACGATTTTGTTGGCTGATTCCACCTGGCCATTATTCTGAGCATGGCGTACGGAAGCAGTCCGATGCTCGATGTTCAACTCCTCCAGATACTCCCTCACCTGAGAGCCGTTAAACGGTGGACCATTGTCGCTGATCACCACCTTAGGAATCCCGTATCTGGACACAACATGGGTCTGGAGGAACTTGACGATCTGGTTCCCCGTCGTTCTGGCCAACGCCTTTGCCTCTATCCATTTAGAAAAATAATCGATAGCTACAAGTAAATACTTACATTGACCTTGTGCTTGTGGAAGAGGTCCCACCAAGTCGATGCCCCACTGTGCGAAGGGCCAAGCGCTCTTGATGGATGTCAGATTAGCGGTCGGAGCCACGATACTCGGGGCGTACCTTTGGCATGTGTCACAGGATCGGACCAACGCCGTCGCTTCCTTGCTCATCGTAGGCCAATAATAGCCCAAGTTCAGCACTTTCCTAATAATGGATCGGACCCCTTCATGACAAGCCGCGACCCCTTCATGCACCTCCTTCAGGATTCGATTCGTGTCAGGTTCTGCCACACACTTCAAGTACGGAGTCGAGAACCAACCCTTCTTGTATAGTTGATTGTCCAGCATCACGTAATTAGCCGCGATCCGACATATCCTGTCAGCTACTACCTTATCATCGGGGACTGCCCCCGTAGTCAGGTACGCGACTATCGGGGTCATCCAAGTAGGCTCCTCCTCCGACCTTGCCTCAATGGCACACACCTGTGTCGGATCGGTGGTTGATAAGATCACCTTCTCCAAGAAGTGCACCTTCCGATTTTCTTCCAAGGGTGTCCCCAGGGCAAATTTGCTCAAGGCGTCTGCCTCTACGTTTTCCTCCCTCGGGATTGCCTCGATGTCGAAGCTTTTAAAGCTATCCTTCAAGGTTTGTACCTCTCGTAGATACTTCTTCATTATCGGGCTCCTTGCTTCGTATTGCCCTTGAACGTGGTTTACGATTAAAGCCGCGTCACACTTCACTCTCAAGTGATCGACCCCAGTGCCTTTAGCAATTTTCAGGCCTGTGATAAGAGCCTCATACTCCGCTTCGTTGTTTGTGGCCTTGAATGTTAAAGCCAAGGCGTATCGGAGCGGCTCACCTCCACCCGGTGGTATCAACAAAAAGCCTGCTCCTGATCCGTCCGAACTCGAGGAGCCATCCGTGTACATTTCCCAGGTATTTTCCTCGTTTGGCTGTTCTGATTGCTCTGCCCTCTCTGGTTGTTCTTCTGTCGGGACCTCCACGGTTGCCCCCTCTACAGGGCCCGCTTCTTCTAGATCGGGGGCTGTAGATTCTGCTATGAAATCCGCCAATGCCTGGCCCTTAATGGCCGTTCTTGGAGCAAAGTGTATGCGAAACTCACTAAGCTCTACTGCCCACTTCACTAATCTTCCCGACGCATCCGGTCGGTTTAAAAAAATGCTTCAGAGGCTAATTCGTCAACACAGTAATCTCGTGTTCATGGAAATAAGGCCTTAGCTTCCGAGCAGTAATAATCAACTCAAAGAGATACTTCTCAACGGCAGGATAATTCAATTCAGACTTGGCAAACGCCTTGCTTACATAATAGACGGGGACTTGATTACCCTCGACAACCTTCACTAACACAGAGCTAATGGCAAATTCAGAAACAACCAAGTAAAGATAGAGCGGCTCGCCTAGAACCGGTTTCGCCAACGGCGGGAGGGTGCGAAGGTGCTGCTTGAGTGCTTGGAACGCTTCTTCACACTTGGCGGTCCACTCAAATTTCTTGTTGGCCCTCAGGACTTCAAAAAATGGCATTGATCGGTCGCTGGCTTTGGACAGGAAGCGATTCATTGCAGCCAGTCGGCCATTCAGCACTTGTACCTCCCGATGGTTTATCGTAGACTGCATCTCCTCAATCGCCCTTAGCTTCTCGGGATTCACCTCAATTCCTCTCTGGCTCACCATAAAGCCCAAAAATTTCCCTGAGTGGACTCCAAAGGCGCATTTCGTCGGGTTTAAGCGAACTTGATGAAGCCTCATCCGCTCAAACGCCATGGCTAGGTTGTGCACATGATCCTCAGCTTGTCGGGACTTCACCAGCATATCATCCACTTAAGCCTCCATGGTTTCCCCCAGCATATCTCCGAACAGCTTATTCACCATCCGCTGATAGGTTACCCCGGCATTGATCAACCCGAAAGGCATGACATCGTAGTGATAGATGTCACTGTCTGCATAAAACGCCGTGTGAGGAGCGTCTTCCTTAGTCATGTCCCGATGTGGCATCCACCAGTTGGTCGATTCTCGGGAGCGGGTAACAGTCCTTAGGGCAAGCCTTATTCAGGTCGCGGAAATCCACACACATCCGCCATTTTCCATTAGTCTTCTTTACCAGTACCGGATTAGTGACCAAGTCTGGAATCGGAGCTCTTTAATAAACCCAGCATCGAGCAACCTGCCCACTTCCTGCTGGATCGCGATCCTCTTGTCTGTGCCCATCGGACGCCTTTTCTGCGTGATAGGTTTGATTGCGGGGTCTATCTTCAGCTCGTGTACGATCACATCGGGGCTGATTCCTGGCATATCGCTCGGGGACCAGGCAAACAGCTCCTTGAACTCCTTTAGCAACTCAACCAATTTTTGGGCTGTCTCCTCAGTCAGAGCAGACCCGATTTTCACCTTCCTCTGGGGTCCGTCGATCTCAACTTCTTTTAGATCTTCTACGGGGGCGGGACGCCCAAACTCCTCTCTAGGATCGGTATCTGTCTGGAGGACAGTCATGGCCTCTCGCCTCCTCCTTCGGGTGGCGTTGACGTAACATTTTCGGGAAGCGACATGGTCACCCTTGACCTCTCCGACTCCGTGGTCGGTCGGGAACTTCATCTTCTGGTGCACTGTCGAGGCAACTGCCATCAGGGGGTTGATGGTGGTTCTCCCGATAATCGCGTTGTAAGTCCCTGCGGAATCAACTACCACGAACTCCACGTTCCTCCTTTCTGATTTCCACCCGCTACCGAATTCTACTGGTAAGGTGATTACTCCTAGCGGATAGGAGGTAGAACCAGAGAACCCGACCATCGGGAAGTTTGCCTCCTTCAGATCTTTCTTCGTTTTTCCCATAGCCTCCAGCGCATCCATAAATATAATATCGGAGGAGCTCCCTCCGTCGATCAGGATTCGCTTCATCTCGTACCCGTCTACATCTAAGGTCACAACCAAGGCGTCATCGTGCGGAGTCTCCACGCCTATGAGATCCTCCGACGAAAAGGAAATCACCATCTCTTCCTTCAGGGTCCAGGATCGAGACCTCTTACCTAGCACCACAGCCGTAGGAATTCTAGAGGCGTAAACCTCTCGAGAGGACGAGGTATCACCTCCAGCAGCAAATCCTCCGTGAATCACATTAATGGTGCCTCGTCGTTCCCTGCGGGCACCGGACGGCTCTGGATCGGACCTCTTCTTCTTTGGGGACCGATCACGGGATCGAGAACGGGACCGCGATCGGGACCGAGAGCGGGATCGACACCGCTTGTCCCCGACGAACTCCTTGAGCTTCCCCTTCTGGATCAGTTTCTCGATCTCCTTCTTCAGCTCCCGACAATGGTTGGTGTCGTGACCATTTGCGCGGTGAAATCGGCAGTAGCGATCCGTGCGGGATCCTAAGAATTCTCCATCCTTCTTTGGGGGGTACCTGGAGATACCTTGTCGTTCCATGACCGTTAGTACCTCCGCCATGGAGCAATTGAGAGGAATGTCGAGGTCCTCCCGCTTGTCCTTCCTTAAAGAACGTCTATCATCTCTCCGATCAGAGCGGCCTCGATTTCGACTGCCCTCGGGTTTACCCTTTGACTTGCGATCGTCGAAAGGCTTAACCGACTGCTTCCCTTTATTCGACTTCGGGGGCTCCAGCTCTCCAGCGGCTATCTTCGACTCCTGGACATCGATTTGCCGTTTCACCCTCTTCTGTAGTGCCTCCATATTCCACACGGCTTTTTCAGCCACGCTATGAATTAGGTCGGAACCATAGGGGGCCGTTAGGTTCCGAATGAAGGTACGGATGGTCTCACCCTCCGAGATCTCCTCATCAATCTCCGCCACACTGGCAGTGTATCGCTGGTAATAGTGTGCCAGCGATTCGTCGGGCCTCTGTACCACCTGGGTCAGGGACCTCACACTCTTCAGCAAACGTCTGCGACCTTGGTACTGCTGAATCAACCGGTCGTGCATATCCGCCCAGCAAGTGATGCAGCCTGGGGGCAGACTAAAGAACCAGGTCAGGGCTCTTTCCCCAAGTGTGTTCGGGAACAGCGTACACACTATATCTTCATTCGGGGCTCTTCCCAGACACGCCATGAGGTGCTTCTGGACATGACGAACCGAATCTCCTTCGCCATCGTATTCCTTTATCGTGGGGATACCCAGCCCTGGCGGGGCTAGGGTGTCTATGAGTCGAGGAACGAAGGGATGAGTAGATCGATCCATCAGCTCCGATACCAGCGGCTTCTGCTCTCCCATGCAGATGTTTACGATCTTTACCACCTGATCGAGGGTGATGGGACCATTCAAGGGAATGGTCCTGTGCTGTACTGGTCCTGGCCCATCAACCGCGAATCTCTCTGGCTGAATGGACACCCTACTCCTGTCCTGGCCTCGGGGCGGAGCCTCCTGTACGTTCCGAACCTCTGCTGGTGGGGCAACTTCTTCTAACGGGGGCATCTTCTCCTGCCTCCTCGCGGCCTCTCTCCGATCTAAGAGAGCCTCCACGGCTGCCAAAAACATGGGCATGGCTTCTGCCACAGCCCTCGTCAGGTCCGTAGCAGGGGGAGCCTCCTGCTCCCTATTGCCCTGGTGCTGAGCAGCAATCTCTTCGGGACCTTCATCATGCCCCCCTGTCTGGGAGAGCTCAGCAGTGGGATGGTTCTGGTTTTCCTCCTGTTCTGGTAGTGAATTCAGAGTTGTTGCAGCGGGGTGACGAGAACCACCAGATTGTCCTTGCCTTCTTTGCTTGCCAGCCGCCATTGAACGAGTAGAAGGCATATCAGCTTTTTGTTTGCTTCCCACAGACGGTGCCAATGTTGGATCACGGTGGAACTCCGGTATGATCTTTAACGGCGATCCTAGCTCCTTCGCTCCACGCAATCCTGCAAGAGGGGATAGCCCGGGCGGTGACCCAGAATCCCTCTCCGATGCTTAAATGAGTATCTCGTACGGACTGGCAAGCAGTAATCTCAAGTAAATGTATTTCAACGTAAGTCATCTGAGGTGACCTCTTGCCCTCTTATAGGCGAAGAGATACCTCAGTTACCTGGTGAACCGTTGGGGGTGGTTAGCCTGTATCCCGCGTATCTCGGGCGTGATCCTGCCTATCTGGGCCATGATCTCGCTTATCTCGGCCACGCCCCGCGTATCTCGGCCACGCTCCGTGTATCTTAACCACGTTCCGCGTATCTCGGCCACGCCCCGCGTATCTCGGCCTTATCCTCTGATAACGAGTCCCGACTAACATCGGGGACTCCAGAGTTATCTCGTTGTGTCACCGCTCGGGGCCCCTCGTCATCGTGACAGGGCCTATTATTCTCAGGGATTCGTCATCGGGACCTACTCAGAGGCATCTCGTCGGGAGCGTTCAGCTTGCCTGTCAGGTCCGACTCTGTCGGGACCTCTCATCCTCGGACATTATTCGTCGGGATCCTTAGCCTGGGCCATATTGACCTTCGTTTAGGGCCCACCGGGCCTATTTGCCGTTTCCTCGCTGTTAATAGGGCCTAACGGTTGTTAGTCGAACCCATCATCTCCCAAGCCTATATTCCCTATTCTGGGAACTAGGTTGCTGTCCGGTGGTACCAACGTCTTCTCTCTTATAGCCATGATACAGCAGTGTGCATCGCATGCTATAAGTCGTTCTCTCACCATCTCACTCCATGCCTCGTAATCCATACCATACAGATTGCACGGTTTATAAAAGCGTACCGACCCAGCCATGAAAACTAACACATACCCGATCTTGGCTTTCCCAAGGCTCTTTTGATTTTAAAAAGTTATCTGATAATTTACGCATGCATAATACTATATCACGCCATAAACATCGAACAAATCAAACAACATGCTTACGCGTCATGCGTCTAATGTTCCTAGCATATATAATTCTACGTAAAGTAAATTATCACATGCTTTCAGTCCTGAACATTCTAGCGTACGTGTCAAAACATGCAACTTCCGCGCACTTCATGCATAATTGACGACTGGAATTTTCGGTTTTGAATACGTCTTTGAAAATATTAGGGGTTGTTTTGCAATTCAAGCTTACAATCAATCATGCGAAATTTCTAGGCATGTATTCTAGGAACTTTCAATCAGCATAGCATGTCTATCCTATTGCGCAAACCATATATTTAAATCCCAGAGCTCAATGCTCGCAATATATTTTTCAGCTAGCTTGACGAAGTAAAGACGACATTTCTAATATATGTTGCAGAAAGTAAACAATTGCAATTCAGCCCACTAATTTAATCCAGTCCAAAAATCATGCATATCTGAGATCCATCCCCATAATCGTAACCAGGCATTAAGGTTTTAGCCGAAAACGTGTTAAAACGCAAACCCTAAGAGCATTGTTTAGGCTAATTTTAAAGTTCGAAAACTTTTTGTATTTAAAATTTGACATCCCATTTTATTGAACATTTATAATTTCTAAAAAAAATTTAAAAATTTGGTCCGGTCTGATTAAAAAAAATCTGGTTTGGTCCGAAACGGTTCAATAAAATAAGATTATGGTTCGGTTCATCACTCGAAACCAATTTGGTTAGGTTCTATTTAATTGCTCCAGTTTGACCCGACCCGAAATGGTCTACCCGTTTAAGAAAACCCGGATTGGTTTAACTCACTCCAGTTTAGCAATTGGACTAGCCCATAAACCCTAGGGTTCGGCCGAATTATTTCTTACAAGCTAAGTAGTGTTTTAAAATCCACTAAAAACTCAACTTAACCTCCAAGAAAATAATTTCCAATATTGCTTTTATACATATAAAATTCGGCACATATATAAATATATATATATATAAATATTGTCAAGATTCTATCTTTAAGATGTAAATCAATCAATATATATATATATATATATTTATATATATATATATATATATATAATATTCGGCCAATCTATATTTATATATATATATATATATATATGTATAAATTATTGTCAAATATATGTGTAAGGATAAAAAATATATAGACAATATATTTTCTTAATCTTTTATAGCAACTAAATCTATCAACATATATTAACCCTATCTTCATCTATGTATATTGATAGTTAATATATATTTCAATATTATATTTTGAACCTATCCATATTTTCCAACTTATAGATATGTATTTACCTTTAATTAAAATTAAAATATGGCAACCTATATCTATTATAATTTTGGCCAAAATTTTTATTACTTGGTGCTCAAGAAAATTAATTTTTTTTTACCTAATTTGACACTAGGGTTTCAGCCAAAAACATGTAAAATTGGAAAAGTTATTAAATTTTAAGATCAAACACTATCTTGATGGTGCCTCCAGCAGCAAATCCTCCGTGAATCACATTAATGGTGCCTCGTCGTTCCCTGCGGGCACCGGACGGCTCTGGATCGGACCTCTTCTTCTTTGGGGACCGATCACGGGATCGAGAACGGGACCGCGATCGGGACCGAGAGCGGGATCGACACCGCTTGTCCCCGACGAACTCCTTGAGCTTCCCCTTCTGGATCAGTTTCTCGATCTCCTTCTTCAGCTCCCGACAATGGTTGGTGTCGTGACCATTTGCGCGGTGAAATCGGCAGTAGCGATCCGTGCGGGATCCTAAGAATTCTCCATCCTTCTTTGGGGGGTACCTGGAGATACCTTGTCATTCCATGACCGTTAGTACCTCCGCCATGGAGCAATTGAGAGGAATGTCGAGGTCCTCCCGCTTGTCCTTCCTTAAAGAACGTCTATCATCTCTCCGATCAGAGCGGCCTCGATTTCGACTGCCCTCGGGTTTACCCTTTGACTTGCGATCGTCGAAAGGCTTAACCGACTGCTTCCCTTTATTCGACTTCGGGGGCTCCAGCTCTCCAGCGGCTATCTTCGACTCCTGGACATCGATTTGCCGTTTCACCCTCTTCTGTAGTGCCTCCATATTCCACACGGCTTTTTCAGCCACGCTATGAATTAGGTCGGAACCATAGGGGGCCGTTAGGTTCCGAATGAAGGTACGGATGGTCTCACCCTCCGAGATCTCCTCATCAATCTCCGCCACACTGGCAGTGTATCGCTGGTAATAGTGTGCCAGCGATTCGTCGGGCCTCTGTACCACCTGGGTCAGGGACCTCACACTCTTCAGCAAACGTCTGCGACCTTGGTACTGCTGAATCAACCGGTCGTGCATATCCGCCCAGCAAGTGATGCAGCCTGGGGGCAGACTAAAGAACCAGGTCAGGGCTCTTTCCCCAAGTGTGTTCGGGAACAGCGTACACACTATATCTTCATTCGGGGCTCTTCCCAGACACGCCATGAGGTGCTTCTGGACATGACGAACCGAATCTCCTTCGCCATCGTATTCCTTTATCGTGGGGATACCCAGCCCTGGCGGGGCTAGGGTGTCTATGAGTCGAGGAACGAAGGGATGAGTAGATCGATCCATCAGCTCCGATACCAGCGGCTTCTGCTCTCCCATGCAGATGTTTACGATCTTTACCACCTGATCGAGGGTGATGGGACCATTCAAGGGAATGGTCCTGTGCTGTACTGGTCCTGGCCCATCAACCGCGAATCTCTCTGGCTGAATGGACACCCTACTCCTGTCCTGGCCTCGGGGCGGAGCCTCCTGTACGTTCCGAACCTCTGCTGGTGGGGCAACTTCTTCTAACGGGGGCATCTTCTCCTGCCTCCTCGCGGCCTCTCTCCGATCTAAGAGAGCCTCCACGGCTGCCAAAAACATGGGCATGGCTTCTGCCACAGCCCTCGTCAGGTCCGTAGCAGGGGGAGCCTCCTGCTCCCTATTGCCCTGGTGCTGAGCAGCAATCTCTTCGGGACCTTCATCATGCCCCCCTGTCTGGGAGAGCTCAGCAGTGGGATGGTTCTGGTTTTCCTCCTGTTCTGGTAGTGAATTCAGAGTTGTTGCAGCGGGGTGACGAGAACCACCAGATTGTCCTTGCCTTCTTTGCTTGCCAGCCGCCATTGAACGAGTAGAAGGCATATCAGCTTTTTGTTTGCTTCCCACAGACGGTGCCAATGTTGGATCACGGTGGAACTCCGGTATGATCTTTAACGGCGATCCTAGCTCCTTCGCTCCACGCAATCCTGCAAGAGGGGATAGCCCGGGCGGTGACCCAGAATCCCTCTCCGATGCTTAAATGAGTATCTCGTACGGACTGGCAAGCAGTAATCTCAAGTAAATGTATTTCAACGTAAGTCATCTGAGGTGACCTCTTGCCCTCTTATAGGCGAAGAGATACCTCAGTTACCTGGTGAACCGTTGGGGGTGGTTAGCCTGTATCCCGCGTATCTCGGGCGTGATCCTGCCTATCTGGGCCATGATCTCGCTTATCTCGGCCACGCCCCGCGTATCTCGGCCACGCTCCGTGTATCTTAACCACGTTCCGCGTATCTCGGCCACGCCCCGCGTATCTCGGCCTTATCCTCTGATAACGAGTCCCGACTAACATCGGGGACTCCAGAGTTATCTCGTTGTGTCACCGCTCGGGGCCCCTCGTCATCGTGACAGGGCCTATTATTCTCAGGGATTCGTCATCGGGACCTACTCAGAGGCATCTCGTCGGGAGCGTTCAGCTTGCCTGTCAGGTCCGACTCTGTCGGGACCTCTCATCCTCGGACATTATTCGTCGGGATCCTTAGCCTGGGCCATATTGACCTTCGTTTAGGGCCCACCGGGCCTATTTGCCGTTTCCTCGCTGTTAATAGGGCCTAACGGTTGTTAGTCGAACCCATCATCTCCCAAGCCTATATTCCCTATTCTGGGAACTAGGTTGCTGTCCGGTGGTACCAACGTCTTCTCTCTTATAGCCATGATACAGCAGTGTGCATCGCATGCTATAAGTCGTTCTCTCACCATCTCACTCCATGCCTCGTAATCCATACCATACAGATTGCACGGTTTATAAAAGCGTACCGACCCAGCCATGAAAACTAACACATACCCGATCTTGGCTTTCCCAAGGCTCTTTTGATTTTAAAAAGTTATCTGATAATTTACGCATGCATAATACTATATCACGCCATAAACATCGAACAAATCAAACAACATGCTTACGCGTCATGCGTCTAATGTTCCTAGCATATATAATTCTACGTAAAGTAAATTATCACATGCTTTCAGTCCTGAACATTCTAGCGTACGTGTCAAAACATGCAACTTCCGCGCACTTCATGCATAATTGACGACTGGAATTTTCGGTTTTGAATACGTCTTTGAAAATATTAGGGGTTGTTTTGCAATTCAAGCTTACAATCAATCATGCGAAATTTCTAGGCATGTATTCTAGGAACTTTCAATCAGCATAGCATGTCTATCCTATTGCGCAAACCATATATTTAAATCCCAGAGCTCAATGCTCGCAATATATTTTTCAGCTAGCTTGACGAAGTAAAGACGACATTTCTAATATATGTTGCAGAAAGTAAACAATTGCAATTCAGCCCACTAATTTAATCCAGTCCAAAAATCATGCATATCTGAGATCCATCCCCATAATCGTAACCAGGCATTAAGGTTTTAGCCGAAAACGTGTTAAAACGCAAACCCTAAGAGCATTGTTTAGGCTAATTTTAAAGTTCGAAAACTTTTTGTATTTAAAATTTGACATCCCATTTTATTGAACATTTATAATTTCTAAAAAAAATTTAAAAATTTGGTCCGGTCTGATTAAAAAAAATCTGGTTTGGTCCGAAACGGTTCAATAAAATAAGATTATGGTTCGGTTCATCACTCGAAACCAATTTGGTTAGGTTCTATTTAATTGCTCCAGTTTGACCCGACCCGAAATGGTCTACCCGTTTAAGAAAACCCGGATTGGTTTAACTCACTCCAGTTTAGCAATTGGACTAGCCCATAAACCCTAGGGTTCGGCCGAATTATTTCTTACAAGCTAAGTAGTGTTTTAAAATCCACTAAAAACTCAACTTAACCTCCAAGAAAATAATTTCCAATATTGCTTTTATACATATAAAATTCGGCACATATATAAATATATATATATATAAATATTGTCAAGATTCTATCTTTAAGATGTAAATCAATCAATATATATATATATATATATTTATATATATATATATATATATAATATTCGGCCAATCTATATTTATATATATATATATATATATATGTATAAATTATTGTCAAATATATGTGTAAGGATAAAAAATATATAGACAATATATTTTCTTAATCTTTTATAGCAACTAAATCTATCAACATATATTAACCCTATCTTCATCTATGTATATTGATAGTTAATATATATTTCAATATTATATTTTGAACCTATCCATATTTTCCAACTTATAGATATGTATTTACCTTTAATTAAAATTAAAATATGGCAACCTATATCTATTATAATTTTGGCCAAAATTTTTATTACTTGGTGCTCAAGAAAATTAATTTTTTTTTACCTAATTTGACACTAGGGTTTCAGCCAAAAACATGTAAAATTGGAAAAGTTATTAAATTTTAAGATCAAACACTATCTTGATCATGAATCCAAATATTGTTCTTGATAAAACTCATCGTGTTCTTGAAGATTATGAACATTAAACTTAAATTTAAACATGAACTTCGGCATTGATCTATAAAAACATGTAAATTTCCGAAAATTTTAAGTTTTTAAAGATCAAAAAAGTGAAAATTTGTTAAAAAAAATTCGGTACTCATGATTTAAAAAATTTCGGTGATCTTCAAAAATTCAAGAACATAAATTTATCAAAATTTAAGAACTCCTAACCTTGCTCTGATACCACTGTTGGATTACGGGGACGTAATACTACGGAATGCTAAACGTGTACATGCAAGTAAACTAATTACGCAGTGGAATAATGTACACATACCTCAATAGCTTTCCTGCCCAAGAACGATGTGGAGGGAGTTCTGATCCTCCGGTCGGAACCCGTACAAGTTCTTCGTGAGAAGAAGTCCTACGCGGTATAAGCTCCACAGCAAATCCTCTGATCGATTCTTCAACGGGGACAGAACCTCGGACTGATTATGGTGTGCCGAAATCTCTACTAAGGGGGTCAGAGGGTTTCTCTCAAGTTCATTAAAGGAGGGACTTATGAATTACTTGATGTGTAAAACCCCCCTTAGGAGACTCCCATATATATAGGATTGGTGGAGTGGACAAAAGTCAACTCCAACCAATGTGGGACTAGGGTTCGGCCGAACCACCTATTAAGGGAGGGAGGCCCAATTTTGGGCCTCCCATGTCAATTAGGAATTGGGTCAAGCCCAATTAACCTAATGTGACATTTACCCAATTATCTTAGGTAATATCCTTAATATTAACGGGCTACCATTTACGGCGCCACGTCATCATATGCTAACATTGAGTTGGTTGGGTGGGGGAGAATGCCACGGACCTAGAGAAGTGGTGTAAATTGGAGCAAACCAACGTCTACTACATGCAAATTGGAAGCCAAGCCAGGACGTGATAGATGTGGATCTCTCCCCCCCCCCCCCATACATGGGGTGTCGGTAGAAAGTCAATGGCTGGTTTCTAGTGTCCTGGTTGTTATCGGTAAGACGTTGCATATCCTTCGGGATCCTGCTGGTTCGGGAGCTAATGCCGCTCTCCTGATGATGGTCACGGCTGGCCGAAAACCAGTTAAGCTGCTCTCCGGAGCAAAGACTCCTAACCACGACCCGTTCTGTCCGTATGCGCAGTGCAAGTTAGGCTTCGAGAACATAATTTGGGAGTAAAGATGGCTGATCCGGATGTGGGAAGGCTGGATGCCCCGCGGACGTATTCCGCTGGGAGCGTGGAAAGCTCCAAGCCCGTGACAAGTTGTATCAGAGCAAAGTTTCACTCCTGATACCATGACAAGTGGTATCAGAGCCGATGGTTCAAATCCTGGCGATGACATTTTAAGGAAAAAATGTTGGAAAACCCCCCTTGGAAGGCCAGTTGGGCCGGGCAGAAAGCCCATGTGTACGGACCAATTAAGGAGTCCGGTGTAAATCTATGTTAGAAAAACATCAGTATAAGGGAGAGTGTTAGAGTATGAATAAGAGTATACTGAAAGTCTTCACTCAAAAGTTCGAGCTTATGGACTGACTGGTTAAGGCGTGCGTCTTATTCCCTAAAAGTGGTATCAGAGCCGAATGTTCGATTCCCTGGAGTGGCATTAAAAATTAAAAAAGGTGAAAAAAAAGTAAAGGGAATAGATATGGAAACCTCCCATAAAAAAAGGAGAAAAAAAAAGGCCAGTGTGGGCCGTGTTGAATTCATGGCTGGAGTGGGGTGTTGAACCTCTTGGGGGCCGAGGTGGCCAAGTAGAAGCTCATGTTACGGACCAGGAGATGATTCCGGTGTAAAAAACCCATGTTACGGACTAAGTGATGAGTCTGATGTGTAAAATGTTGTTCGCAAACATCAGTTTAAGGGAGGGTATATTAGGTATAAAAAAATACCTAAAAAGAGATTAAGTGTATACTGAAAACCTTCACTCACAAGTTCGAACTTATGGGTAGATTGGTTAAGGCGTACGTCTTATCCCTAACAAAATGATCATTTTCCGCCACGTGGTGTCATTTTATGCATACCCAAGATGTATTCTAACGGAAATTGAAAGTATTGCAACGAAATATCTTCAATTGGATACCCAATTGAAAGACATTATTCGTATTAGGCGGAGATACATTTGAACATCCAATTGAAGGTAATTGGTTGCAATAATAAAAATTAACCATTTCAATTTAGACCATGCACTGCTTAAAACTAATGTAGCGTGATATTTTTTGCAAAGTAACATATATATTATATATTATAATAATATATTAGTTCGATTAACGGTTATTTTCTAATTGACATGTGTACGTTTTTTTCCGGTCATTGTTTTCTAATTTAATGGTATCTCTACATATATAGATAAAAGATATTGGATAAGTGCAAATTTAGAAAAAAAAATTGTATATCCTACTTTATGCACTAGATAAAATATAGAAACTCTATATATAAATATAGAAACAAATAATTAAAAGTTCCAAATTAAATGATATATCATTACAGTTTTATTGTGAAGTCTTCTAAAGTCGCACGTACACGTTTATATTTTTAATATTAAATAATATATATTAATATAAAATTCACTAACATTACGTAAATATAATATATATATAATTACTACGATCAACTAAATAAATAAAATATAAATATATATAATTAAATAATAAATAAAACTTTCTATTTTAATGATACTTCTATATAGTTTGACTGTGAAGTCTTATAAAATCGTCACGTATGCATTTCCATTTTTAATCAAATAATGATATATAAATATAAAATAAAGAAGATTATATAATATATATATATATAATATAAAAATTTACTACGACCAACTACATAAATATTATATAAATGTATAATCACACCATATAAATCTAAAAAATATAAAAAATAATTACTACAAACAACTACATAAATACAATATAAATATTTTATATACTTAAATAAAGAATTAAATCTTTCTATTTTAATGATACGTCTATACAATTTGATTGAGAAATCTTCTAAGATCTCCAAGTAAGCGTTTCTATTTTTAATGAAATAATATATAAATATAAAATAAACTGAAATTACATAAATATAATATACATATATAATATAAAAACTTAGTTATATAGATACATTTTTTAACTTATATATCTATGAAAAATTTTCAAATGATTTTTTATTTCTCAAATCCAAATTTAACGATTTTACATTTTTAAACTCTTTTTAACGATAAACTCAATTTTTCTGGTTTTATTTTCTTACTCACGCGATGTGCACGTTAGCATTTAGTATACTTCTAATGTAATAGTTACTGCACATGAATCAACTCAATATTATTCACTAACCTTTTATGTGGATTTATTTTTTAGAAGAATATATATGATTTTGTTAATTTATTTGTAAGAGTGTTGTAAGTAAACTAGAAATATATGATACGTCATTCTAAAGGGCTTCAACTCTACTCTCATCTAAAAATTTCCTATATCATAGTATCATATAAAAAATTATCAATCTTTGATTACGATATTCAGAAATAAATAATATAACAGTGAATTCAATGATATTTATAAATATCAACATTATTTAATACTATTTATTGACATGAATTTTTCGTGCATTTTAAAATACCGAGTGACATGTGTACATTTTTTCCAGTCACTGTTTCCTAATTTAACCACGTGTATAAATTTAGATAAAAATATCGGGTAAGTGCAAATGTAGAAAAAAAAAACATTGTATATCATACTTTACGCTCTAAATAAAATATAGGAACTCTCCATATAAATATCGAAACAAATAATTCAAAGTTTCTAATTAGATGATACATCTATAGAGTTTGATTGTGAAGCATTTTAAGGTCTCCACGTAGACGTTTATATTTTTAATCAAATAATATATAAATATAAAATACACTAACATTACACACATATATATATATATGTTATACATAAATAAATAATTAAAAGTTTATATTTCAATGATACTTCTATATAGTTTGATTGTGAATTCTTCTAAGATCGTCATGTATGCAATTCTATTTTAATCAAATAATAATATATAAATATCAATTAAACCAACATTACATAAATATAAAATTTATATAATATAAAAACATAGTGCGACCAACTACATAAATATAATATATATATATAACATATAAACCTACAAAATATAGAAAATATATGTAATATAAAAAATTACTATGATCAACTACATAATATAATATAAATATGTATTATATACATAAACAAAGAGTTAAAGGTTTCTATTATGATACTTCTATACAGTTTGATTGAGAAGTCTTTTAAGATCTCCAAGTAGGCGTTTCTACTTTTAATGAAATAATATATAAATATAAATACAATAACAGTACAAAAATATACAACATATATAATATAATAATTTACTGTGGCCAACTACATAAATATAATATATATATATATATATATAAACTTCTTACGACCAACTACATAAATATATTATATAAATAATGACATTGTAGAAACCTACGTAAATATATATATATATATATATATATATATATATATATATATATATATATAATACAAAAACTTATTGCGACAAACTACATAAATATGGTTACATGTTAAATAAATACATTTTTTTTTTAATATATATCGATGAAATTTTTCAAATTATTTTTATTTCTCGAATCCAAATTTAACGATTTTACTTTTTTAAACTCTTTTCAACACTATGTTAGATATATGAGATAAATACTACAGAAACAAAACACGTGTACATGTCAGGTAATCTAATTACGCAACGGAATAGAGACACATACCAGTAATTGCTTTCCTGTAGTCCCAAGATCATCAAGGGGAGTTCCGATCCGCCGGACGGCTCCTGTAAGGATTCTGGTTAAGGAATCGCCTACACGGAATAGTCTCCACAGGAAAACCTCTTGTCGATTCCTAGCAAGGACGGATCTCTGGGGTGAATTGCTCGAAGCAATTTGGCACCTCCTTGAACCTTATGAGGTTCGGCCAAAACTATAGGGAATAGGGGGAGGTATTTCTTTGGTCTCAACACTTAGGAGAAATGAGAGATTAACTATTAACGTTAGAGAAATCCTGACACCCCCTATTGGAGGAGATGGGAAAACCTCATCTCCTCTTAATACATGTTTCGGCCGACCTAGGCTAGGAGAGGGGATACCCAATTTTGGGCCTCTCATGTCAATTGAGATTTTAGGCCGAGCCCATAATTCCTAATGTGACATAACCCAGTTACCTTAACTGTTGGGCTTATATTAAAGGGCTCCTATTATGGCGGCCCAGTCACCAAATGCAAACACACTAAACTAATTTATTTTTGTTCTATTTTTCTCATTCAGACGACTTGGAGTGATGAGGAGGTAGCGAGCCAGATTGTTCACAGATTGCCGGTTGATCTCAAGCTGAACAATTGTCGAGGTGGACTTATTACTTGGAGCAAACGACGATTTGGCAATAATAATAAACAAATTAGGCAATTGTATGAGAGAATTAAATCTGTTCAAGGGAGAGCGCAAACGAATGATGCAGTGACGGAAGGGAATTAGTTAGTTGCTCAAATCGGGGATTTATGAAGACGTGAAGAAATGTATTGGAGACAACGATCGATGGTTAAATGGCTGAATTATGGCGATCACAACTCGAAATTTTTTTCACATGACGACCGTTGATAGAAGTCGGAGGAATAAAAGTTTAAGCTAACTAACTGTTGGGATATGACTCGAGATAGCCTTGTACGGGTCGGGACATTCAAAGTCGGGACATTGGGCATGAAGTTAACGACCATTTAAGTTCAAATCAGAAGAACAAAGGAAAAGTATCGACATGTCTTCCTTAAGGTTACGATACTAAAGCCAACGGTGTAAGAAGAGGAGTCGACGCTCTATAAAAATCCTTCCCAAGATACGAGGCGAGTCGACAGACAAACCATATGAAGAAAACCTCCCATTTAAGGAAGAGGTACCAGTTGGCAACCTTCTTGCCACCTTCTGATTCAAGGAAACCCTCCTCTCAAGGTAAAACTAAGGTGGCAACCTACTTGTCACCTAGTTCGAAGAACCTTAAATATTAAGGAATTATGAGGTGGCGATGTGCTTGTCACCTACTGACACACCACCGTCCTCCTAAACCAGTTAGATAAAGGCGGCCACCGCCACTGAGCAGCCAATCAGAACATAGTTTCCGCCACCTAAAGTCAGTATAAATCTACACCAATAAATACCCCTAAGTACTTTTATGATATTCTCTCATATATACTTTTTAGAGTATTACTCTCATATTCTATTACTGAATTAAGCTCGGAGTGGAATCAGGGGAAGATCCCCACCCCCCTTTTCAGGTTAACGCCCTAAAAGACTCCAAAGTAAATTGAGTACCCTGTGAGGTCAAGATAAACACATAAGTGAGCTAGCCAAGGGCTGCACCTCAAAATCCACTTCCAGAAGATAAGAGACACCTAAACTTGATCCCAACATTTGGCGCCGTCTGTAGGAAGGCGATCAAGAAGTCATGGCACCACCAAGGAGCCACCATGACGAAACCGTGTATATGAAAATGCCAGAACTGTGGGTGGCATATTATAAGGGTTGACAAAAACTCTGGAGAAATATCTCTGTCGGTTCTAATGAGCCTACATCGGAGGCGAACTCTTCAAAAGGGAGGTCGTTCGAGTATTCTTTAGAGGATTGGGACAACAATCCCAGACTTTGGCCATTACTCAATACACTGAACCAATGATGGGATGGGAAGAGTAAATCCAAAGAGCAACCTTCCATGTCGGAGTAGATCAGGCTCGTGCTAATCGACCGACTTAGCAAGAAGCCTTCCAGAGGCGAGGCGGAAACTCATCCGTACAATTATCTTCTTCCTCAAGAAAGGGAATTCCAACAAACCCAAAGAAGATTGGAAAGGCTCCAGCTTGCCGAGGGAAGTCGTCAACATCTCCCATGTTGTGAGTACCATCAAACAGAGGGGCATGACTTTGAAAGTTGCCTCCTTGATCAGAGGGAGTTTGAATTTGTGAAATAGGAAGTCCAACATCACTATCGTCACCTGCTTCATCGTGCTCACGGACAAAGAAGATGGAGGACCCCTCCAGATCATGGCATGAATGTCCTGTCGGGATTATTTGCAACAGGAGGAGAATCAAGCGCTGCTCGAGACATTTACGCGGCCCAAGGCATCTCCTCCCCAGGCACACACAAAAGATCAAGGAAGTTGGAGCTAATGGAGGTCACCTTATCCCTAAATGACTTGGCCATGGCGACACAATCCCATGAGGATGCCCTGGTAATCACTACTCGGATAGACGATTTCGAGATAAAAAGAGTACTTATCGAAGGAAGAAGTTCGGCGGATGTAATTACCTTCGAAGTCATCGCCGCAATGGGGTACCAGAGGAATGACCTCCATGAAATGGATTCCCCCACTTAGTAGGATTTGCAGGGAGAACGACTTACCCCCTGAGAGTAATCCAACTCCTCGTGATCCTAGGGCAGGGATGGAAAGCTCTATGCTTAAACGTGTGGTTTGTAGTCGTCGACTAACTTAACTCATACGATGCGATATTGGGAAGAACGACTCTCAATTCAAACTATATCGTCCCCTCCACAGCCCATCAAGTCATGAGATTCCCTACTCATCACAGAATGGGGGAGGTATGGGGCGACCAAAAAGCATCTTGAAAATGCTATGTCAACCTCCTTAGAAGACGCAATAAAAAAGAAACCCTATAAATCGTCACGGACGAGAACCCTCGAGAAGAGGGTGGACGACCAGCTCCAATGGAGGAACTAGTAGAGGTCGCCATCGATGGTGACGACAGAAAGGTTAAAATAAGGTATGCTTTACCTCTAGAACTGACAGAAAGGGTAATTTCTCTCCTTAAAGAATATAAGGAATTGTTCGATTGGTAGCCCAGTGACGTGCCTGGGATAAGTCCCGACATCATCTCCCACGAGCTAAGGATAAACCCATCCGTAAAGCTTATTGATCAAAGGAGATGATCTACAGGAGCTGAAAAAAAGGCGACGATACGCTAGGAAGTGGGCAAGTTGGTTGGGCTGGTTTTGTCAAGGAAATACAATTTCAAACCTGGGTCGCTAATCCCGTCTGGTAAGAAAATTCAATGGAAAATGGAGGATGTGTGTAGACTTTTGAGATCTCAACAAAGCATGTCCCAATGATTCTTACCCACTACCAAGAATCGACCAGCTTGTTGACGCCACATCAGGACATGAGCTACTGAGCTTCATGGACGCCTATTCTGGATATAATCAAATACAAATGCGTCCTGATGATGAGGCTCATACCGTTTTCTATGCCGACAACAACATTTATCACTATAAGGTCACACCATTTGGGTTAATAAATGCCGAGGCCACCTATCAAAGGATGGTCAACAAGCTTTTCAAATCCATGTTAGGAATAAATATGGATGCTTACGTCAACAACATGTTAGTCAAGACTATGAGAGGCCATGATCATGTTCAGGATTTGGAAGAAGCGTTTTCTTGCATGCGACGCCACCAAGTACGCTTAAACCCGACCAAGTGTGCCTTTGGCGTCCAATCAGGAAAATTCATGGGGTTCATGGTTAGCCAAAGAAGGATTGAAGCCAATCAAGAAAAGGTCTCCGCCTTAGAGGAGATATCCTCTCCTACCTGTCATAGGCAGGTCTAAAGCCTCATGGAAGACTAGAATCGCTAGGAAGATTTCTGGCACGATCAGATGATATGTCTCTCCCCTTTTTAAAGGCATTGAGGGCGAACAAAAAGTTTGAATGGACACCAGAATGCGAAGAGGCCTTCCAACAGTTGAAGAAGCACCTTCATTCACTCTCTGCCTTGGAAAAACCACTGCTAGGAGACCCCCTATTTCTTTATTTGAGTGTAAGCTAGGCAGCAGTTAGCTCAGTACTCATTAAGGAAACATGAAACATTCAAATTCCGATTTACTATGTTAGTAAGCTCTTTGGCGCTGCCAAAGCAAACAACATGTATAGAAGTGTATATGAAGATTACATTCACTACACTATGCATACACCTAGTTACACTATGCATACATCCTGCCCTATGTATGCACTCGGTTATACTATGCATGCACCATGCACTATGTATGCACCTGGTTCATAGTTTATTGTATAGTCTTAGTTGGTGAGCCTAGTTCTACTTAGTATATATATTGTATCATCTTGCTTGTAATACCTAGTGATCAATGAAGTAAATTTCCAGCTTATATGGTATCAGAGCTATGTAGTGGCGGCGCAAACTTGGAGATGAAGCAACCTAGTTCTTCTTCATTTCTACTTGTGATTTTCCATTGATCCAACTTTGATTCAGCTTGGATTACTTCTTGGTTACTCAATTCAGCTTGTATTAACCTTTCTTTTGCTTAAGAAAGGCTTTGGGTAAGTCTCATTTCAAGATCTGAGCTGCGTAGGAATCATCTTGGTGATTTGAACTAGTCTTCAAGCTGATTTACCTAGTTCTTCCTGGATTGAGCTATGGATTGCTATTTGCGTGGATTCTCTTGTTGAATTCTTGGGTTTGCACTTAATTTCTGGTTAGGGTTAAGAACACAATAGGGGCCTGAATGTTTGCCCATGTTGCCAAAAGGGGTCTGAATTGAAAAAAAAAAACGTATTATTAAGGGCCTAAATTTTGAGTTTTGTATTTTTTTCAAGTCTCCGTCCAAATTTTCTGTTAAATCTAACATAACCACGTGAAAAGACAAAAATACCCATTTGTAATTATTATACAATTTATCAATTTAATTAATAAAATGTAAAATGTCTAAAATACCCCTACACACTAATTATGCCCTTAAGGCCACCACGCTCCGGCCACCACGCTCCGGCCACCATGCTCCGGCCACCGCCCGGCTCCGGCGACTACCACCGGCGACCGCCACCGGCCTCCGATCGGAGCTTTTCGGTCGTCGCCTAAGGTCGGTGGTGGTCGCCGGAGGCCGGTGGTGGTCGCCGGAGTCGGGGTGGTGGTGGTCGCCGGAGCTGTGGTGGCTTAAAGGGTATTTTCGTCATTTTAGGTCAAACATATGAGAGACACACTTTGGTCAAAGGGCATTTTCGGGTTTTCAAATTATTTTTGGTCACTTTCCGTCACTTTTAACAGAAAAAATAGACGGAGACCTCACTTATACACAAAACTCAAATTTCAGGCCCTAAATAATACGTTTTTTCAATTCAGACCCCTTTTGGCAACATGGGCAAACATTCAGGCCCCTATTGTGTTCTTAACCCTTCTGGTTATTATAGTGGATATATTTCACTATTGAGCTGTGCTTATAGCTTGATCTACATTGTTTCTCTGCGTTTTGAGCTTTGATAGTTCATTGCTCGACTGAGGTGTTCTTCCAGCTTGTTGAAGAATTTTGCATTGAGATTGTGGAATTCTGCTTCCACAATCATTGGAGATTGTTCAGATTTTATTGTTGGTGGCTTCTCTTGATTGGTCTGCTCATATTTGTGGGTGGAATTGTACGAATTAAGTTGGATATTGCTAGCTGATTCTTTGTCCTATTGCAAGTTTGGTTGTGTGCCAGTTTTGTCACTTTGTGGTGGCTGCTTCATTTCGGTTTTCTTGGAAATCTGCTGATTATATTCCTTGAATACTCCCCTGTTTGAATTAAGTTCCTGAATTGCAAGATGGCTAATGAGTATAGCATTGATGATCCCCTTTACATTCATCCCTCCGATACAACTAGCCACCTCCTTATCCCTTTTCAATTGCAAGGCACTTCCAACTACCATGCTTGGAGCACTTCAATCAAAGAAGGCTTGTTGGTCAAAAACAAGTTGGGTTTCATTGATGGAACCTTCACAAGGCTCAATGTTCCACTTGATCAAAGGGTGAAATGGGATAGAACCAATGTCATTGTAAAGGCCTGGCTCAGAAACACAGTGGCAAAGGACTTGGTTTCTGGATTGATTTATAACCCAACTGCTGCTTCAATTTGGAATGATTTGAGGGAAATGTATGACAAGGTGGATGGAACTCAAAAATTTTAACTGACAAGAGAAATTTACCAAACTTCTCAAGGTACACTTTCCATCACTGAGTATTTTGCCAAGATGAAGCAACTTTGGGATGCTCTTGCTTCCATTGATGACTTGGAACTTGAATGTGCTGGAGACATTGCCATTGTAAATGAACACAAAGAGAAGCAAAAGCTAATGGCATTCCTCTTGGGACTGAATGACTCCTATGGCACATTAGGAGTAGCTTGTTGATGAGGCAACCACTTCCTTCCTTAAGCATTGCCTTCTCTGTTTTGGTTCAAGAAGAGAGTCAGAGATCAATCTCTGGTTCTATTGGAGATATTGGTGAGACTACTGCCCTATACACAAGAAGGAATCAATCATTTGGAGCTGGAAGGGGCAATGGTGGCCCTGGCAGGGGCAATGGAAGGAATGGTGGCAATTCTGGTAGGGGCTATGGAAGATCTAATGACACAAGGTTTTGTAACTATTGTGGAAAAAGGGGTCATTTGGAAGATACTTGTTTCATCAAGAATGGTGTACCACCACATCTTCAACCATCCAAGAAGCCTAGGGCCAATGTTGTTGAAAATGGTGGAAGCTCAAGTGCAATCATGCATGTGGCAGCTGGGGACAAAAGGATTGTACATGGCACAACTGAAAAGAGAATTCAACATGTAGCTGTCCATGATGATCACTTTGATCATTTAACCTTTGAAGATGTTGATCAAGCTCATGTCAATATGGCAGGTACCACTAATGAGTCTATGATTTGGATAGTTGATTCAGGTGCAACTAACCACATCACTCACCATATTGATTGGCTACATGACTTGAGAAGAAGTGATTCAGATCATCAATTTGTTCATTTACCAAATGGTCACAAGTGCAAAGTGACTCATATTGGTTCTTGCTCTTTCTCAAGTGGATTCACATTGACCAACATACTTTTGGTCCCTGATTTCAAATTCAACTTCATCTCAGTTTCTAGGCTTCCTAATCAATTGAATTGCAAAGTGATCTTTACTTGTGATCATGTGTTGCTCCAGGGCCAGAGTGGCAAGTCCATGGTGATTGGGGAATGGAATAAAGGACTCTACACCTTGAAGGATGTGGTGCCTTCAGACTCAAGAAAGATAGCTAATGCTTGCTTGGGAAATAAGGAGGATGTTTTGAAATGGCACAAACGTTTTGGTCATGTGTCAGAAACTTATTTGAATCATTTGGATGTTTTAGGTTTGAATAAGTCTTATGGTTGTATCAAACAATGCACTATTTTCCCCCTTGCAAAGCAATCTAGATTTTCATTCCCAATCAGTGATTCAATTGCTTCTAGACCTTTTTATTTGATTCACATGGACTTATGGGGTCCCTACAAGGTGCCTACATTCAAGAACAATCAATACTTCTTGATTATTGTTGATGATTGCTCAAGAGCAACTTGGGTCTATTTGATGAAGCACAAGAGTGATACTTTCTTGCACATCAAGAATTTCTTGATCATGGTGAAGAATCAGTTTGCAACTATGGTGAAGACTTTGAGGAGTGATAATGGGACTGAGTTCATCAACTCAGTTTGCAAGGATTTACTTCACCAATTTGGCATCCATCATCAAACTAGTTGTGTGCATACACCACAACAAAATGGAAGAGTGGAACGCAAGCATAGGGATATCCTAAACATTGCTAGAGCAATAAGGTTCCAATATTACATGCCATTGAGACATTGGGGGTATTGCATACTCAATGCTTGTTATTTGCTCAACAGGCTACCATCTTCTATCTTGAAATTCAAGTCACCCATGGAGGTATTATATGGAAATGTGCCTTCTCTACAACATTTAAGGGTGATAGGTTGTTTATGCTTTGCAACTAGACTAAACGACCATGACAAATTTAGTCCAATGGCTGAGCCATGCATTCTTATGGGTTACTCTACATCTCAAAAAGGGTACCTTCTAATGAACTTAACCAACTCAGTCTTTCATGTATCTAGGGATGTTACATTCCATGAGGACATTTTCCCATTCAGTATGTCAAAGGAGGCCTTGAGAGCTTTGATCCCCTCTTGCTTGGATGCCAAGCAACATCTTGAAGAATTTCCAACTGAGACTCCAATATACTTTGATGATCCTTTACCTCAACATGTTGATCAAGCTCAGAATCAAATACCAATTGATGATGCTCCACAGCCACCTACCTTGAGGAGAAGTGCTAGAATTGCCAAACTACATCCACCACCTCTTAGGAGGAGTGCAAGGATTGCTGAACTACAAAACAAGGCCACTTCCAATGCTACTTTTGGCATGGAGAAATTTATGTCTTATGACACTTTTGGGCCTCAATACAAATGTTTCTTGACTGCCATTGACAAAGTCAAGGAACCAACTACTTATAAGCAAGCCATCAAGGATCCTAACTGGATTATGGCAATGAAGGAGGAGATACAAGCTCTTCAAGACAACAACACATGGGAATTGGTGGATCTTCCTCTAGACAAGTCATCAATTGGGTGCAAATGGGTCTTCAAAGTAAAGTACAATTCAGATGGATCAATTGAGAGATACAAGGCTAGATTGGTTGCCAAGGGTTTTACTCAAATTGAAGGGACTGATTTCAATGAGACATTCTCACCTGTGGTCAAGATGGACACAGTGTGTATTGTCTTAGCATTGGCAGCTGCCAAATCTTGGGGTCTATATCACATGGATGTTAACAATGCATTTCTTCAAGGTGATCTAACTGAAGAGGTGTATATGGATATTCCCCAAGGTTTTGATCATTCCAAACCCAATGATGGGTCACCTAAACGTGTGTGCAAGCTTATCAAGTCATTATATGGCCTCAAACAAGCATCAAGACAATGGAATATCAAGCTCACACAAACCTTGGTGAAGAATGGATATAAGCAATGTGCCTCTGATCATTCCTTGTTCACTAAGATACAAGGTGTTGACAAAGTCTTCTTGCTCATTTATGTTGATGATTTGCTAATCACAGGTTCCAATGCCAAGATGATCAATCAATTGAAGTGTATTCTACAAACACACTTCAAGTTGAAGGATTTGGGGGAATTGAGATATTTTTTGGGGTTGGAAATTGCAAGATCCAATCAAGGACTTGTAATTAACCAAAGAAAGTATGTTATGGAATTGATTGAAGATGCTGGCCTAGCAGCAGCTAGGCCTATTGATACACCAATGGAATTCAATGTCAAACTCACAACATATGAGTATGACAAGGCCACCAACTCAAATTCAGATGATCCCCTTTTAGAGGATGCCACTTCTTTTAGAAGATTGATTGGTAAGTTACTATACCTCACCATGACAAGGGCTGACGTTAGTTTTTCAGTGCAAAGTCTTAGTCAATTTGTGGACAAGCCTAAGAAATCACACTACAATGCAGCCATTAGAGTGATCAAATACATCAAGGGCACCCCTGGCCAAGGGTTGATCTATCCTTCAAACAACAACCTCAATTTGAGCTTGTTTTGTGATTCTGATTGGGCTGCTTGTCCTTTTATTAGAAAATCAGTGAGTGCCTATTGTGTAAAACTTGGAGCAGCTATGATAGGTTGGAAGGTCAAGAAACAGGATACCATTTCACTATCAAGTGATGAAGCAGAGTATAGGTGCCTAAGAGTTGCAATTCAATAGGCACTTTGGGTAGGCAGAATTCTCAAAGAACTTGGTTTGCAAGTCACCCTTCCTATTCCCATATACACAGATAGTCAAGCAGCTGTGAAGATTGCCAAAAATCCAATGTTTCATGAGCGTACAAAGCATATTGAATTGGATTGTCACTTCACAAGGCACCACATTGAACTAGGGATGATTGGTGTCCACTACATTCCTTCAAAGGATCAACTAGCTGACTTGCTTACCAAGGCTTTAGTGAAAAATCAGCATTTAGCCTTGTTGAGATTATATGGGATTAAAGATGTCTTCCAAGAAAAAAAAAAGAAGAGGAAGAAAAGGATGGGAGAATATAGAAGTGCATATGAAGATTACATTCACTACACTATGCATACACCTGGTTACACTATGCATACATCCTGCCCTATGTATGCACCCGGTTATACTATGCATGCACCCTGCACTATGTATGCACCTGGTTCATAGTTTATTGTATAGTCTTAGTTGGTGAGCCTAGTTCTACTTAGTATATATATTGTATCATCTTGCTTGTAATACCTAGTGATCAATGAAGTAAATTTCCAGCTTATAACATGGAAATCAAGATATACTCGTATGCATTATTGATAGCAGCGAGGAAGCTACGACCTTACTTTCATGCTCACGAAATCACAGTTCTTACCAACCAGCCTCTGAAACAGCTCATGCACAAACCTGACATCTCTGGACGAATAGTGAAATGGGCGGTAGAATTAAGTGAATTTCGTATACATTTTAAGTCACAAAAAGCTATTAAAGATCAAGCACTCGCCGATTTCATAGCCGAATATACAATGACTCCCGACGCCAAGCCTGTCACTCTCACTCAAGAAGAACATGTGAAGGCGACGCCTGAGAATGTAGCCAAGGACGTTTTACCTTGGCTCCTGTATACCGACGGCTCGTCTTTCTTGCAATGATGTTGTGGCAGGACTAGTATTAACGACACTAGATGGAGAACCACTCCGGTACGCGTTAGCACTAACCTTCGCACCACCAACAATGAGGCGGAATACGAAGCCTTTCTAACAGGTCTTCAAATAGAAAAACGTATGGGTATTACAATTTAAAAGTTCGATGTGATTCTGAATTAATTGTTAATCGCTAAGGGAGAAAACATGAAGAAATACGATGAAAAAGTGAGGCGACTTGTTAAAGATATGCCTCACTTTCAGATAGAGGCTATCCCTAGGTAAAGCAACCAAGAGGCTGATGCTCTCAGTAAATTTGCCTGGGGAAATGCCTTTCCAGAGAATGTACACTTCATTGAAAGATCTATCTATTCCGTCATAGAAGTAGGGGCAAACATCCTCAATATCCAGGCTCTCGACTCATGGATCACTCTCATCCAAAGATACTTGGAATGAGGAGACCTCCCCGAATATTCATTAGAGGCGACTAAAATCTAAAGGATGGCGGGAAGATTCATAATCCTCGATGGATACCTCTATAAACGAGGATTTTCAACACCTTACCTTCGATGTATGGCCGCCCCTCAAACGGATAAAGTCATGGGAGATCTACATAAAGGAGACGCAGGAAGTCATGAGGGGGCCAAAACCCTAGTTCAAAAAGCCTTACGACAAAGATTCTATTGGCCGGCAATGATAAAGAGACGACAATACTGGTGCAAACCTGCCCAGCCTGCCAAGTTTACGCGCCCTAAAAATAACAAGGCCACCAATAGAGCTCACGCCAATGATGAGTGCCTGGCCCTTTCCACAGTGGGGAATCGACCTCATAGGACCTCTTCCTAAAACAACAAGTCAACCAACACACATTGTGTTTGCCATTGATTAGAAGCAAGAGCTCTAGCATCAATCACTACCATCCAAATAATTAAGTTCATTCGCGAAAAAATCAAATGTCGATATGGGGTTCCAAAAATCCTCATTAGTGATAATGGTGTAAGCATTAAACACTCGATTTTGACCCGGACGTAACGACGTTATACATGATACGTCAAATTCCGAACGCGTCAAGCCACAAAGTCTCCAAAAATGCTCAAGGGCACATTAGGGAAATTATTATAAAATATATTTTAAATTATTTCGAACTTATTTAATATTTTCGGAATTTTTTAAAAATATATATATAATAATTAGTTTTTTTTATTTTAGAAAATTATCTGTAAGATATTTATCTCCAGGTATTATATTTTATTCAAAAAAATAATTATCTGTAAAGATAAATATCCTTAGGAATATTCTCTAGAATAATTATCTGTTAGCATTTTTTATTTAAATTTTATATGTAATCTAGACTAGGTTTTTAGTATAAATAGTGGTCTAGTTTTACATTGTAAGACAGACAAGAAAAAAACACCACAATATCAATAATACATTGTTTTCTCGGGACCTGTGCGTTTTTGTCTTCTAGTAAAAAAAAACTTTTTTTTTCTCTCTCTCATCTCCCTCTCTCTCTCTCCAATTTCTTCAGCCCCCCCCCCCCCCCCCCCCCGACGGTGGCCAAGCCACCGCCGCCGCCGTGACCCAGCCGTCCCGTGGCTGCCAACGTCCCCGCCGTGCCGCCCCCACCGTGCCAACGTCCCGTCGCCGTCGTCGTGCCACCATCCCGTCGCCGTGCCACAACCACCGTCCTGTCGCCGTCCCGTCGCCGTGCCACCGTCCCGTCTCGCCGGGTCCTGCCGTGACCCCTGCCGGAACCGACCCCCCGCTGCTGTTCCTTTTTTTTTTAATAGTTTATTATTAATATTTTGTTATTATATTTTCTGTTTTATGTTATTATTATTATATTACAATTAATTAATAATTTAAATGTAATTAGTTAGATTTAATTAATAGTTTGAATGTAGTTGGTAAAATTTAAGAGAAATACTTGAGAACGGGGGCTCCGTTTTCAATGAGAAAGCAGAGGCCAATGTTGTAGTGCCACGTGGGCAGAATTCACCCAACAAAATGCACCAAAATAAACACCAAACTTAACCAATGCCATGTTCTTGGCCCAAAAAAAACTAAGCATGATTGTATTAAATATTTTTTTTTCTTTTTTATTATTTTTTCATTCATCCAATAAGAAATCTCTTGAAAAACTATCTTTCTTGCTATTTTGATTTTTTTCCCTCTCGTATTAGAAATTAAAATTTCTGCACTTTAACTCAATGAATAAATATTCAATCAATACACTAAACATCTACAATGATTTTCTATAAAAATAAAATTAAGTTGCCAAGTAGACATTTATGTACACTTTATGTAATACGTAAAATTAAAACACACATAAATAATCTTTGCTCTACAATAGTTTTACATAACTATATTCATTAAATATATTTTATTCAATAAGATATTAACATTAATTATAAAATGAATTAATTGTTAATTAAAAATTGGTTATGTAATATATAGTGCATTCTTTAAATTTGATGAATATGTTATGTAAAAATAAGTGGGTCCCATTTTTAAAAATTCTATGTAAAATCATTATAGAGCGGGTTTTTTTTACCCTTACATAAAAAATATGTTAAACCTACATTTAAATAATACTATGTAATACCATTGTGATACTCTTGTATAGATAAAAGTTATACATTACATATGTCATACGATGTCCAATTTGTCTTACGATCAGGATAATTCAATAATTGTGAACAAATTTCTTTAATATTTAGAAATACTAAATATTATTGACACTATTATATATATTGGTTTGATATATATAATAAAATTTTCTATGAATTAGTGAGAAATACTAGCGAACAAATTTGTGGAATAAGTTAAGATAATTTGAGTTATGCCAAACAATCTAAAGAATTATTCTGATTTATTAAGTTATAACAATTCAGTTGCGAAAACGGTGAATTTAAACTTCAAATGCAACAAATCAAATAGAGTGTTACGTCATCTTTCATATTATTAAACAATATTTTATAACTTTAATATCTTTAAAAATATATTTGTTTCCTTTAATTTTTTATAATATTATTATTTACTCATTCATCGTATTTAAAAAAACCGTAACTTTTTTACGGCACTCTGATTTACAAACAAATTTTCTATGTGAAAATAAATATGAAAATCTTATTAAAGATGATGTTATCATAGAATTATAACTTACATATACCAATATAACAAATTAATTAACGAAAAAAAGAATTTGTTCTTTAATATATTAATTTAAAAAATGAGTTTGCAAGTTAATGATACTATAAAAAAGATTATATGAGTAATATTTCACGCAATTCAATGACTAATATAATAATAATAATAAAATAAGCGGCAAAAAAATAATAATAACAAAATATAAGGTTTACTACGGTTTTTTTTTTTTGGACAAAAGAAAGGGAAGGTCAATTTATTCATACAACGAGAGATGGTTATATGTGATGCATTCAATAGCAATTTGGTGGATTTGATGATGTGTCAAAATTCTACTGGACTCTGTTTTTCTGAATTTCTAGGGGGGCCCGTACCCTAGACACACTCAAAATTTAATTAGTAGTTTAATTTAAATTGACTAAGTTTAATTTGATAGCATGTTAAAAGTTTTTTAGTATTTTAGACTTCATTTTTAATAGGAGTTTTGGGTTATAATTAATTTTTAGATTTGGGATTATATTTGGTAATATCTTTTGCGTATGATAAAATTTGATTAATTTTGACATTGTTGGGTTAATTTAGTTTAATATATGTATAAGCAATAAAATTGGCAAATTTGTGAATTGAGTACCGAAAAGGGCGTGATTAATTCCATGAGTTTTAATTCGTAACAGAACCCCCGAACTCGTATTTCTGATCGTAGACTGAGTTAATACCTAGGTGTTTAATTAGTTATTTGCTTAGGTAATTTAGGATTCTAGTTAACCTAATAATTAACTAGTGGCGACTCTTTTCAAAATTGCACGTTTTCAAAACGTAATTCGCCGTAGGTCAGATTTTAGGTCTGACAATTTGGCGACTCTGCTGGGGATAATCGAGGGTTCGGGCTCTTTATATTTGTTTTATTCATATTTGAATTTGTTATTCTAACTTGATTGTTTTTGTGTAATTTCAGGTGTGGAGTTAATTTTTTATGACTGACTATTTTTCTTTGTTGGATTATGCATTATTTGTATTTGCACACACCACTTTAGTGTAATGTCCAGAACGCCTAAAACCCAGGGCGACTAGGAACCCCAGAGGTTTAGTACGGTACGACCAGAGCGGATGGGCCGCCGGAACGCCTCGGAAAAACTCTACTCGCTTGCGAAGGTCTTATGATCCCTATAATGGGGTGAAGAAACCACCTTGTCGGGAACCTATCAGTGGAACCTACCTTGTAGAGCAAAGCCACACATTTTTTTTACCCCCCTAACATGATCTGTTTTTGTTGTAAATGTTATCATACGACTGTTTGTATAGCTTTTATTTCCCATGCATTCATCTCACTGCATTTAAAAAAAAAAAACCTCTTACCTAAATTTTCGTTCTAAATATGCGTTTCATGCGCATTATTTAAAAAAAAAACATCCAGGTAAGTTGTAAGCGCATCTTTCATACATTATTTTTTTAAAAATATTTTCATGAGAAATTTAACTCCATTTTAGCTATTAGAGCTTCTAATTTTGAAATGCATTTTGTATACGTTATTTTCAGAAAAAACCAAAAAAACATTTTTAGCTAAGTAGTTAATCCCTTAGTTGTAGATTTTTATTTCTAAACATGTGTTTTAGATACATTGTTTTTTCAAAAAAAAAAAAAAAAAAAAACCTTACCTAAATTTTTATTCCAAATATGTGTCTCATGCGCATTATTTAAAAAACAAAAACTCTCAGGTAAGTTGTAATATTGTTAGTGCGTTACGTATGCATTACTTAAAAAAAAAACATTTCAGAAAATTTAATTTCTTTAGCTATTAGAGCTTCCTTTCGAACATGCATTTCATATGCATTTTTTTCTAAAAAAACCTCTTACCTGAATTTTTATTTTTAACATGTGTTTTGCACGCATTATTTTTGAAAAAAACTTTTCTTGTAAGTTGTAATTTTGGTTAGTGTATTGTATATGCATTGCTAAAAACACAAAAAAAAAAAAAAACAAAAAAAAATTTAGGAAAATTTGTAATTCCGCTTTAACTGTTAGAGCTTCTAATTTCGAACGTGCATTCCATATGCATCATTTTAAAAAAAAAATTTAACTGAATTGTTTTATTTTTAATAATGCATCCAATATGCATTAATTTAGAAAAAAACTTTTTAGATAAACCGTAAGCTCTCTTAGTTTTAGGGCTCTTTGTTTAAAAAAAAATTTATCTGAATTTTTAATCAAAAAACGTGCATATCATATGCATTATTTTCGAAAAAAAATTCAGGTAAATTGTAATTTTTCTCAGTTGTAGAACTTTTATTTTTAAGTTTGCATCTTCTATTTATTTTTGTGCATCTCATATGCATCCTCTAAAAAAAATAAAAAAATTCGCCTGACTCTTAATTTTGAGCAACCAAGATGCATTGTTTTTTTCCTCATTAAAAAACAAAAAAACAAAAAAAATCTTTTCAGATAACTTGTAAATTATCTTGACTATAGAACTTTCATCTCAAGTATGTGTCTCATGTACATCGCATGTGCATTGTTTTAGGAAAAATAATATGTTGATAGACTGTACACATTCTTAGTCGTAGAACTTTTAGTTTCAAACATGTATTCCATGTGTTATTTTCAAAACTACTTACCATAATGTTTTATTTCAAGCATGTGTTTCATACGCATTATTTTTTTGAAAAAAACTTTTCATGTAAGTTGTAAAATTCTGTTAGTGCATCCAATGTGAATCATTTAAAAAAAATTAGGAAAATTTGTAATTCTTTTTTGGCTCTTAGAGTTTTTTAAATTCAAACATGAATTGCATATGCATTATTTTCAAAAAAAAAAACATTTTTACCTGATTTTTTTTAAGCATGCATTCAATATGCTTTCTTTTTTTTATAAAAAAAACATTTCAGAAAAATTGTGAGTTTTTTTTTTTTTAGCTATAGAGCTTTCAAATTCACGCATGCATCTCAATTGCATTATTTAAAAAAAAAAATCCACCTAAAATTTTCATTTCAAAATATGCATTTCATATGCATTATTCAGGTAAATTGTTGTAAGTTGTGAATTTCTTAGAATAGAATTTTAACTTTCAAAAATGCATTTCATATGCATCAATCAGGTAATATGTTGTAAGTTGTAACTTTCTCAACAGTAGAATTTTAACTTTCGAGCATGCATGAGCATTAAAAAAAAAAACTCAAAGTGTCATTCGTTCTTATCCAAAGTGTATTGCAGTTTTTTGGCAAGATCGTCATTTCAACATTCGCATGAGCGAGCATTTAAAAAATGGGAGTTTTGATTCCTTTTTGAGAAAATATTTTAACTGTGCAGTTGAGTGCTACTATTCGAGTTTAAACAAAGGACAATAAAACCTTTTTGAAAAAAACTTTGTTTTGAGCATTTGTCCTGCGTTCGAGCCAGATAATGCACTCAGCAAACTCAGTAAACTCCATGATGGTGCAAAACACATTTGATCATAAATTTTGATTCTTTTTCAAAAAAGTAATCAAAATTATGAAATGAATGACATTAGAGTTTTCAAAAAAATCATGCATGATTTCTAATATTCTCTACACTGATTTTTCATTCACCCTTTTCTAGTACCCTTGGTTAAGGTATCATGTACACATAAGTTATGTCGGCTAAATGGGGAAATAAAAAAGAACATGCAGTCATCCAGTTGCACAACGAACAAATTGCACACTCGAGATATCTAACGCTGAGGTGCGTTAAATTGTACTTAATTTTTCCTTGAGATTTGAGTGTCCCTACTCTTTTGCAGGTCGTATGACCACTTCAACCAATGTCGCAACCGTGTGAAACGTGAGCGTTTCAAAGAGTTTCTATGAAAAATTTCACCCACCATTTGTGAAATTCATACGCTTTCCAAAACGAGGTATACAACCGTTATGTGGCCAGGTTTAAACCATTCAGCGGTAACCATGGGCATCTCCCTTTGAGATCGGACATGTCAGGAGATGAGAAAATTTCAAGAGATCATCGAGAATCCCGTGAAGATTCAATGTGCCGATCAATGTAGCTTGACTCGATCAACCAGATCCTTTTCCGAAAAAAAAAGTTTTGAAATTTCCAGTCTGCCACTAGGGGCATGTACTTTTCAGCAGGTGTACATACACAAATTGTGGAGCAAGAGAATCAGGACATGCAGTAGGTCCAGTCGCATAGCGAGCACATTTCCCACTGAAAAATCCAACTCCCAGCTTGGATAATCATCCAAATCAAAACTCCTGAAGAGCGCATCTCATGTACGGCCCTTCGCTCGCCGACCATTCTTATGCCAATTATCCCAGATATCTCGGACGATATCTATGCCTAAGTTACCATTTGCGGACTACTAACACCATCCATGTGTGTTCGTTAATCAAGCCATTCGTCCAGCATGCGACGAATTATGAACCAGACAGATATAGCCGTGGGGCATTCCTGTTAAAATCAAGCATGGTTGAAGATAGAAGACATCCAGAGATCTTCCTATTAAAAAGATCGAGATTCCATGAAGATCGACCGTGCTAATGAAAGAGCATTTGAGAGGAAGAAGAAGAAAAAGAAATTATTGTCGGTGTCGTCCACCCATTGAAAGGATCCTCAATTCAAGACATCGACATAATCAACTTATTTGACAAATTTTCCTACGGAGAAGTTCTGAGAATTTAAAATGTTTAATCTGCTATTAGGGGCATGTAACATAGTTGTTGTTGATTATTTCTGTAACAAAGAAAAAAAAAAGAGAAAAAAATAAATTCCCACTGGGTTGAAAATCTAGACAAAAGTCAGGGAGAGGGGCATGATTGAAAACCCGCAGGGGCAATCATGGCAAAAGGTGAGATGAAAAAAGTAAAAAAAAAAAAAAGAGTAAAAAAAAAAGTAAAAAAAAAAAAACTCAGTTTTCTTTAGGGTCACAGCCGCCCTTTAATCGGCTATAGGAAAATAAAGAGAGTGTTTGTGCTAATGTTGTGAGAGCAGTGAAGAAATAAAAGGGTCACAGTTGTTCCTAAGTCAACTACAAATAAAAGGGTCACAGTCATCCCTAAAATGACTATAAAAAAAGGGCCACGGCCACCCTTCAAATGACTACAGATAAAGAGCACTACCGCAACATCAAAAGCGGAGAATAAAAGAAAGGGCCACAGCCACCCTCCAAACGGCTAAAGATAAAAGAGTGACCCCGCGAAACCTGTGAGGGCAGGAAAATAAAAAGGGCCACAGTCGTCCCTAAAACGACAAAAAAATAAAGGGCCACAGCCACCCTCCAAACAGCTACAGATAAAAGAGTGACCCCGCGAATCTTGTAAGGGCGGAAAAATAAAATAAAAAAGGTCACAGTCGTCACTAACGACTACAAAATAAAGGGCCACAGCCACCCTCCAAATTGCTACAGATAAAAGAGTGACCTCGCGAATCCTGTGAGGGCGGGAAAATAAAAAGGGCCACAGTCGTCCCTTAAACGACTACAAAATAAAGGGCCACAGCCACCCTCCAAATGGCTACAGATAAAAGAGTGACCCCGCGAATCTTGTAAGAGCGGGAAAATAAAAAAGGGCCACAGTCGTCCCTAAAACGACTACAAAATAAAGGGCCACAACCACCCTCCAAATGGCTACAGATAAAAGAGTGATCCCGCGAATCTTGTAAGAGCGGAAAAATAAAAAAGGGCCACAGTCGTCCCTAAAACGACTACAAAATTAAGGGCCACAGCCACCCTCCAAATGGCTACAGATAAAAGAGTGACTCCGCGAATCTTGTAAGAGCGGGAAAATAAAAAAGGGCCACAGTCGTCCCTAAAACGACTACAAAATAAAGGGCCACAACCACCCTTCAAACGGCTACAGATGTAGAGCACTCTCGCAACATTGAAGGCGGGAAATGAGTGAAAGGGCCACAGCCACCCCTAAAATGGCTACCAACAAAGAGTGTTCCTCGTATCCTGAGAGGATGGGAGATTGTTGAAAGGGCCATAGCCACCCTCAAAATGGCTACATATAAAGAGTATTCTCGTAAATCGTGTGAGGCCGGGAAATCATTTGAAAAGGCCACAGCCACCCTTAAAACGGCTACAAATCGAAAGAGCACTCCCGGAACATCGACGAAGGAAATAAATGAAAGGGCCACAGCCACCCTCCAAATGGCTACAAATCAAAAGAGCTCTCGCGACATTGAAGACGGTGAGGAAAGGGTCACAGCCACCCTCCAAATGGCTACAAATACTCTCGCATCGAGACGGGAAACAAAGTACGGGTCATAGCCACCGTTTAATCGGCTACCAAAAAAGAGCGCTTCCGTTAGGTTGAAAACCCGAAAGGGCAGCCTAGGCAAAATTAGGAAATGAGGGGCATGATAGCAAATTCAGAAATTGCAATCATGACAAAATGAGAGAAAATAATATCCCGATGGAATAAAAAACCCCAAGGGGCAATCCATGCAAAAATTAGGAAAACCGAGGGGCACGGTCTAAAATTCTGACCGTGGCAAAAGGAGAGAATATGAGAGATTAAAAAAATAAAAATAAAAAAAAGATCCCGCTAAGTTGTCACGTCATGCGCAGTTTAGGCAAAAATTAGGGACATGCATTCAAGTCGTCAAGCCACTCGAGGCCCTTATCCAACGGACGCCACTAGAGGCATTTCTCCGACATATGCCACTAGAGGCTCTTCTCCGACGGACGCCACTAGAGGCTCTTCTCCAACGGACGCCACTAGGGGCTCTTTTCAAAATACTCGCCACTGGAGGCCTTACTTTCTGCATCGCCACTGGAAGCTTTACTTTCTGCATCGCTAACAGAGGTACCGCCAACAGGGGCACCGCCAACCGAGGCTTTACTTTTCTGCACGCCACTGGAGGCTTTACTTTCCCGCACGCCACTAGAGGCTTTACTTTTCTGCACGCCACTGGAGGCTTTACTTTTCTGCACGCCACTGGAGGCTTTACATTCCCGCACGCCACTGGAGGCTTTACTTTCTGCATGCCACTGGAGGCTTTACTTTTCTGCACGCCACTGGAGGCTTTACTTTTCTGCACGCCACTGGAGGCTTTACTTTTCCGCACGCCACTGGAGGCTTTACTTTTCTGCACGCCACTGGAGGCTTTACTTTTCTGCACGCCACTGGAGGCTTTACTTTTCTGCACGCCACTGGAGGCTTTACTTTTCTGCACGCCACTGGAGGCTTTACTTTTCTGCACGCCACTGGAGGCTTTACTTTTCTGCACGCCACTGGAGGCTTTACTTTCCGCACCGCCACTGGAGGCTTTTCCTTGTCGCACGCCACTGGAGGCATCGTCGATCAAGGTTTTTCTTTTCTGCACCGCCAACGGAGGCACCGCCAACAGGGGCACCGCCGACCGAGGCTTTACTTTTCCGCACAGCCACTGGAGGATTCACTTTCTGCATCGCTAATGGAGGCACCGCCAACAGGCGTCCCGCCGACAGAGGTTTTATCTTTCCGCACCAGAATAAGCATATGAGCCACCTTGAAGACTTTAAAGAATTGGAAGAGAATATACTTTCTAGTCAAAATCAGTGTTTCCTCGTCTTTGGACAAACCCCTTCGAACACGTTCTACGGGAGTCCGTCCAAAGAGGGGCAAACTGCAAACACTCGATTTTGACCCGGACGTAACGACGTTACACGTGATACGTCAAATTCCGGACGCGTCAAGCCACAAAGTCTCCAAAAATGCTCAAGGTCACATTAGGGAAATTATTATAAAATATATTTTAAATTATTTCGAATTTATTTAATATTTTCGGAATTTTTTAAAAATATATATATATAATAATTAGTTTTTTTTTATTTTAGAAAATTATCTGTAAGATATTTATCTCCAGATATTATTTTTTATTTAAAAAAATAATTATCTGTAAAGATAAATATCCTTAGAAATATTCTCTAGAATAATTATCTGTTAGCATTTTTTATTTAAATTTTATCCATAATCTAGACTAGGTTTTTAGTATAAATAGGGGTCTAGTTTTACATTGTAAGACAGACAAGAAAAAAGCACCACAATATCAATAATACATTGTTTTCTCGGGACCTGTGCGTTTTTGTCTTCTAGTAAAAAAAACTATTTTTTTCTCTCTCTCCTCTCCCTCTCCCTCTCTCTCTCTCTCTCCAATTTCTTCAGCACCCCCCCCCCCCCCCGACGGTGGCCAAGCCACCGCCGCCGCCGTGACCCAGCTGTCCCGTGGCTGCCAACGTCCCCGTCGTGCCGCCCCCACCGTGCCAACGTCCCGTCGTCGTCGCCGTGCCACCATCCCGTCGCCGTGCCACAACCACCGTCCTGTCACCGTGCCACCGTCCCGCCACGCCCCAACTCCGGCTTTCCCTTGCTCCAGACGTCGCCCACTCCACTGCTCCGCGCGCCGCCGCGCCGTGACGTCTCGCCGCGTCCTGCCGTGACCCCTGCCGGAACCGACCCCCGCTGCAGGTAAAGTGCCCCCCGCTGCTGTTCCTTTTTTTTTTTTTAATAGTTTATTATTAATATTTTGTTATTATATTTTCTGTTTTATGTTATTATTATTATATTACAATTAATTAATAATTTAAATGTAATTAGTTAGATTTAATTAATAGTTTGAATGTAGTTGGTAAAATTTAATTAGTAGTTTAATTTAAAGTGACTAAGTTTAATTTGATAGCATGTTAAAAGTTTTTTAGTATTTTAGACTTCACTTTTAATAGGAGTTTTGGGTTATAATTAATTTTTAGATTTGGGATTATATTTGGTAATATCTTTTGCGTATGATGAAATTTGATTAATTTTGACATTGTTGGGTTAATTTAGTGTAATGTATGTATAAGCAATAAAATTGGCAAATTTGTGAATTGAGTAACGAAAAGGGCGTGATTAATTCCATGAGTTTTAATTCGTAACAGAACCCCGAACTCGTATTTCTGATCGTAGACTGAGTTAATACCTAGGTGTTTAATTAGTTATTCGCTTAGGTAATTTAGGATTCTAGTTAAGCTAATAATTAACTAGTGACAACTCTTTTCAAAATTGCACGTTTTCAAAACGTAATTCGCTGTAGGTCAGATTTTAGGTCTGACATAAGCAAATGGTAATGGGCGCCGTAATTGGTAGCCCATAATATGTATAGTTTACCTAATGAACTTGGGTAAATGTCACATTAGGGTAATTAGGCTAGACCCAAATCCCAATTGACATGGGAGGCCCAAAATTGGGCCTCCCCAAATACATAGGCCGGCTGAAACCCTAGGTGGGGTAAAGTGGTCTTTTGTCCACTTTACTCCTCCTATAAATAAGAGGTGTTAATGGATTTTTAGGGTTAATCACAATTCCCTCACAAGAGTGTTTTAGAGAGAAAAACCCTTAACCTCACACCTTGATGGTTTCGGCCGAACCATATCCCTCACCAAGGGTGTGCCAAATTGCCTTCGAGCAAACTATTTAGAGATCTGTCCCCGTACCAAGAATCGACAGAGGCTTTGCTGTGGACCTTGCACCACGTAGGGCTTCTCTAACAAGAACCTCTACGGGTCCCGACCGGAGGATCGTGAACTCCCTCCTAAGAAGATCTTGGGTCTACGGATCATCCTAAAGGTATGTGTGAAACTTCCGCTGCGTAATTCCAATTACTAGCATGTACCTTGTTTAAGTATCCGTAGTGATTACTCCCCGTAATATAATAGTGGTATCAGAGCCTGTGTTAGGAGTTCATGTTTTTGATAAATTTGATGTTCTTGAAATCTAAATATGAAATCTGAAATTTTAAAATTTTTGATTTTTTAGGGTTCTTGGTGAAACCGAAATTTTCATGATGTTCTTGGTTAAATTTGATGTTCATGATCTTCAAGAAAAGTGTAATATTTATCAAAATCAAACATTGGATTGTAGATCTTATTAAAATTTGATCTTGAAATTTAACCACTTGTTCCTAATTTGGTGTTTGTGCTGAAAATTTTAATGATTTTTTCAAGGTGAATTTTTTTAATTTCTTGGTCACCAAGCAAGTAAATTTCGGCACACACACCTTAGAATATTGTTTACCATATTTTCATTTTTTAATTAAGGTAACCGTATATCTATAATTAGAAACATAAGGATACGTTCACATAAATATATAGAAATATATATCACTATCAATATATCTAAATATTTATTAGGGTTAAAGATATTGTTGATAGATTTTATTGCCTAAAAGATTGAGAATATATATTGTCAGTATATTTGTTACCCTATTTAAAATATTGACAATAAATAAATAAATATTATATATATATATATATGAACCGAATTTTATATATATATATTGTTGATTGATTTAATCTTAAAGATAGAATCTTAGCAATAAATATATATATGTTATATTTTGGCCGAATTATATATATATGTATATAGATATATATTTAATATTGGAAATTATTTTATATAATTAACGTTACTTGGTGGTTAAGTTAATTATTTTTGGACTTTAAAACCCTACTTGGGCCACAAGTAAACATTTCGGTACCTTTAAAATTTTAATTATTGGGCCGGTCCAATATATTAAACCGGGACGGATTTAAATCGAACCGGGTTTTCTCAATCGGTTCGACCTAATCGGGTCGGGTCGAACCGGGGTAATTAAGTGGATCTAACCGAACCGATTTTGTGTGTAGAACCGAACTAAACCCTATTTTATTGGACCGGTTCGGACCGAACCAGATTTGCCGAGCCGAACCGGATCTGCCGGACAGGGCTGAACCAGATTTTCTGAACCTGACCGAACTTGACCAAACCGAACCGAAATTGAATGAACCGAAATGTTTTAAAACCGAATTCAAGTCAATTAAATAAAATAGGGTGGTCAAGTTTTAAAATCCAATTGTTTTTTAACCTCTAAATGGACTACACAGTGCTCATATGGTGTTTATGCCTTGTTTCGATTATGGGGATGGATCTTGGAGATACATGTTTTTGGGACTGAATTAATTAGAGGGCTGAATTGCAATTGTTTATTAGTCAAAATATATTAATGCACGATTAGAAATGTCGTCTTGACATAGTCAAGCTAGCTAAACATTGCATATTGTGGGCGGAGCCCTGGTTAAATATATGGAATGCGCACTAGGATAGACATGCTGTGATGGTTTTAAATGCCTAGGATTCATGTCTAGAATGTTGCGTAATTGTATATAAGCATGAATTGCAAATCAGCCCCTAATGTTTAAAATTATTTTAAAACAAAAAAAAAAAGTCGCCAAATATGTATGATTGTTGTGGAATTTTTCATGTTTGACACGTATGCTAGAATATTGAGGATGTAGTTGCATTTGATAATTTACTTGTAAGTAGAACTATATATACAAGCATGAGTTCCTCGGAACATTAGACGCATGATGCGTAAGCATGATCGTGATTTGTTTGATGAATGTTACTTGCGTATGATAATTTACATGGTTAGCAGAATTATATATGCATGAGTAAATTCATCAGAATATTTTCCAAAATACAAAGGGCCTTGAGAAAGCCAAGATCGGGTATGCTTGTTTTAAAATTCCCGTTCCGGCAATTTGTGATTAAAACCGTTTTAAAAGACCGATCTATTCGATTGAAAACGGTAGTAATGTGAACTCTTTCACAGCCATCTTCCATTGGTTTACTGGTGGTCGGTTGGTTTAGATGACTGATGAATCATTATTAGTCGGATTGAATCTTAATAGATATCTGATGTATGCAATTCTTTCTCAAAATGTTATTGTCTACCTAATTTTCGCATGATTATCAAAGTGGTAGCAGTGCGTGCGATCATCAATGTAGTCTCCCAAATGAACAAGGGAGGTAGATTGAACAGCAACAATTATAAGATCTAGAATAAGCGAGCGAAAATGGTAATTACTGAAATGAGTGGTTTGGAGCATCTGACAACGAAGAAAGTCAGGCCAGAGGGAGACCTCACGGCTGAACTGGAGAAAATCCATGATTAATGGGATGCGAAGGACCAGGAGATTAGTTCCGCCTTGCTGTCACTGCTTGAGGATGACATACTCTATGGGTATGATCACTATGAGTCTGCCAAAGACCTATGGGATGGTCTTAAGGCAGGGTTTGGTGTTTACACCACTGCCCAGAAGCGACCGTTAAACATCGCTTTATACTCATACAAAATGAATCCAAAGCATACAATGAATGAGCATATCAAACATATTTCTAACATGCTTGCTGAACTCAAGGAAGCAGGAGAAATCCTGACGGAGGAATAGAAAGTCCAATGCGTTATCCGATCCTTACTTGACCCTTGGAGTAGCATTAAAATGCACCTTTACCATGCCACTCAACTCGATAACCTCAAGAAAGTGCGAGTTCATCTCGAGCTGGAAGAGGATCGTCTCAAGGCTGAAAAGCCTATGGCGGAAATGCATATCGCATCCTCATTTCCAGCTGAGCAAAAGGGTAAGCGCAAGAGGAAGGGAAAGAATCTCTAGGTCAAGGCTGATAAGCCTCTAGCTCCAAAACCTCAGAAGAAGTTCAAGCGAAAGAAATTCGGTGGTAAGAAAGGCAAAGCAAAACATACGCGTAAAGAGGAAACTCGAATGTGTTTTATGTGTGGAGTGAAAGGACACCTTGCCAATGCCTGTACCAATCCTCCCAAGGTACGTGCTGAGGAATAATGATAAACTCATAAGTTCTTCTAGGACTCCTCTTACTCGAGAGTAATTCAATTCATTCTTTTGGATTACAGAACCGAGAAGGAAAACAAGCACATACCTGACGAACTTACCCCGAAGATATAAAGATTGAATGAAAGACTTTATCTTTATTTGCTTTGCTTAATAAACCTCTTCTAAATTCTTCAGTTTAAAGGATACTTAATAATGTTCCTTGAAATACAGGAAACATTTTATTTTGAGCATGTAACCATGCTCAGAGAAAGTATTAATTACCGTTTCTCAAGCTTTTCAATCCTTTTAATTAGCTGTTCGATGCATTTCTTATAAGTATATTTCTTATATCTTTATTTATTATTATTACTCCGTTGAATGAATAAACTGTAATGATAATAATGTGCGAAGCCGATTGGATTAAATTGTATTAAATTCAGACATGAAACGATTTGACCGAAGTTTAAACTAGGGCAAATTGCGCCTCGCGTAAGTGGGCCTTGAAAGAGGAACACATCGTTTCAAAGTATGAGTTTAATACAGATGTGTTTAAAACGATGACGTGCTGAATTTTCATTTGCATTCCTTCGGAAATAACTTATCGATAACATTTACATAGGTAGAAAGTAGGCTTTGAAAGCTACTACGACCTTGCAAAACTATCAACTGGCGCATAAGGTGAAAAACCTGAAATGCTCAGTTTAGAGATGGGATAAAATCTCTGAAATAAGTTAGCAAACGAAGAAGGATTAAGTCGGTTAAACGATTATCCTTACATACGCCTTGAACAATAAGTCAGGCTAAGCATTCAAATCAAACGACACACTTCTATAAGCATAGTTTGTAAACATAAATGTCGTAGTAATTTTGTCACACGATCCCTATAGGATGATGAGAAAATGATTCACATTTAATGTAAAACTATGTTCCATTGTAATCGGTAAGACACGCCGCCATAAAAGCTGAAGAATGATAATTAGCTACTCATATCATCATGCGACATTAATTTGCGCATTAAACACGTACTTAGGATAAGTGTATGTTACTACTATTTGAAAATACATGTTTACAGCTTAAAGATATGGTATCGTGGTCGAACATATGACATTACAAACTTGAGGACGAATTTTCCGATGCATTGACAGTTCAGAATAATGAGTCTTGATCAGACAGAAGAGGATATTACTAACATCAGGTCCCACTTAATTCGAGTAGGAGAGATTTGAACCAACAACTCAAGTGAATGACATGGAAAATGATAAAGGGAACATTTTCATTATAAATCCAGTTGGGGGTCTAAACACCTACCACAAGTAATCATTGTTGCTGTTTGGACGAATCAAGTAGAACCTGATTATCGTAATGCTAAACCGAGGATACCACAACTACCTGTACTACCCATTGTTCCCAGTGGGAGTGATCCGACAAACATGGTTTCAGATCCTAGTGATCAAGGAATTCATCTTGGAAATAAAATTCTAAGACCAAGAAGTCGTACAAGGAAAGTTGTCGGTTATGGTTAAAGCACTTCTCTTGTACCCAATAGAAGTGATGTTCCGATGAGAAGCGTCATCTCGAGTGGGAGAACTGATTCCAATTGGAAGAAATGCTCCAATAAAATGGACTATTCCGAGTGGGAGAGAAATTAAGACTCAAAGACGGAATAATCAAGCCTAGACGAAAGTCAAAGGAATCAAGCTTCTCCAAAGAAGTATCCCATCTGAAAGAGTGATAACCTCACTCTATCGACATGCATTGAAAAGAACTCAATTAGAGAAATGGAAGAAAATAATAAATGAGAGAGATCGCCTGATTGAAAGCCATTAAAGTCAATAGTTGATTTACCTGCTAACCACAGGGACATAAGGATAAGGCGAGTCCTGAAAGAAGGTTCACCACTGATGGAAAAGGTCGAGCGATACAAAGCTCGACTTGTTGCGAAAGGCTATACTCAACTTCAAGGAATGGACTTTGACAAACATACTCAACAACTGTATGTAAAACCACGGTAAGGACCATTCATGGTCCTGGTCGCAGGTCTCGATTTGGAACCTCACCAAATGAGTATTAAAACCGCATTCCTCCACGGAAACCTAGAGGAAGATATCTACATGGAGCAACCAGAGGGTTTAATTATTCCTCGCAACTAACGTAAAGTTTGTAAACTCCAATGGTCCATCTACGGTCTTAAACAGTCGTCTCGGCAATGGTACCGCAGATTTCACGAGGAAATCGTAGGAAACAGATTTGTGAATCTTCACGAGGATCCGTGCGTGTATTACAAGACCTCCGGGTCTAAGTATGTCATCTTAACTTTATACGTGGACGACATACTCATTGCCGCAAACGACATGAGTTTTATGAACAAGTCAAAGTCCTGGTTGGCATCTGTATTTGAGATGGAGGACATGGGAGAGTCCACGTACATCTTAGGCATTAAAATTTCTAAAGATCGGGCTACCCGGAAATTGTGTCTGTCTCAAGAAGCTATATCAACAAACTGTTGAAAAGAATCAGATTACAGGATGCCAAACCCGTGGATACGCCGGTGTTGCTTTAGTGCGCACTGTCAGAATGTGACGGCCCCCAAGAACCTGGCAGAGCGTGAATTGATAAATGGTGCATGATGTTTTAAGCATGGTCAATAGTTTGTTCTACGCCATGTGTTGCGTCCTGGATGAACTAGGTCGTGAGGACGCGTCTGTTCGTATGGTTGTGCGGGTTTCCGGGCTGTAACCCTTCGTCTGGAAGAGGTTTGGGCCACTGGGGAGTGTTCGGTTGACTCCCGTAAAGGTCTGTGTCTCAGCGTGGTTGTGTCTCAGGGAGGCGTCTGAGTCTCAGAAGGCGGTGGTCTGTGCACAAATCTGGATGCCTGGGCGACGATTCCTGCACAAAGGACCAGTGCTAGCACGAAGAGGGAGGGTGGTGCTAGCGGAGCCCTCTCCGAAGCTTAAGTCACTATAGGGCTAAAAGAGTAATTTCTAGAGAGAGAATATTTCTAGAGAGAAGTCAGAGCTCAAAATACCAAAGTTGGGCAAATGAGAGGATGTGTCAAAATGGGTGGCCAAGGCCTCCTATTTATAGGCTTTCTTGGGACCGGACCCGGTTTTAAAGCGGTTTGATGACGGTTCAAAAGCAAGCGGTAACCGTCATCCGTATTGGTAATGCGCGAACTTGACTTCTCTACACGTAACGGTAATCGCGGAAACGGTAATGGCACGATACAATCCGGACCTCCGGATTGCAAGCAACCCGGACGTCTGGGTTGCAATGCAATCCGGAGGTCCGGTCCGGACACGCGTAAATGTGTTTCCAGACCGTTTTGACCCTTTGGGAGACGTTTTTCAAACCGAGATGTAATTTTGACGTGTTTACGAGGCCCGAAATATAAATACGAACCCGAATTGGACATATATCCATCACTTGCCCCCGAGTCAAGTAACGGTTTAGAACCTTTCTTGACTCTATTTTTAAGTTAGGATACGTGTCCAATTTGAGTTTGACGCTAACCTTTCGGTTTTGGTCGTTGGTTGGACGTAGACATCTTGATTTCGTCCGTCCTTTGATTTTCCGACCGAATGACTTTGTTTCCTGTCATCACGGTTAGTGCAATAAGGAATGCGCATACGTAGCGTGCAAGTATGGTCATCGTTATGGATATAAGCAATTAGTAATACATCATGCGAACATGCTTTTATCAACATGCATGCACAAGTAACGGTCATGGCAAGATCGTAATTACGCGGTGCTAGAAATATAATCCGTACACTTCTAAAACGACTTAGCGATTATCAAATCATGAATCATGCGATATGGAAACATACGCGTAGAATGACGGGTTTGATACGTGCAATATCAAAATAATCACGTACGTAGGAGTAGATATTTAGAAGAGAGGGTGGAGTATACCATAAGTGTTTAGGCGTGAGTGTAGACGAGTTACTCCTTTAATCCTTATCAACAAGGCATCTTTTGGGATATGTAATTACACAAATCCCCAACCATTCTTCCAGCACCTTGGGAATTCATTATTCCTTCCTCTTTGCAGGTAATTCCTTCATCATTTCCCGAAATTGTTTTTGTGTTCATAGTTTCTTCACCGTCGTAAAGCTTAGGCATATCCCGAAAGTTTCGTGTTTGATCATTGACTTGTTTTCAGAAATTGACACCACCAATCGACTCAGATTGTCACGAGGATTCCAGCGCCGCCTTCGGAATTGCCAGGAGACGCCGGACGCGCCCTCACGCGCCGCCGCGTGAGACTCGCCCTGCCGGCGCGTGTAACCCACGCGCCGCCTTCCCGGGCTCTGTTCGTCGCGGTCCTTACCTTTCCGAAATCGTCTCGACGAGGGGAGTCCATTGTGATACTTTTCGTCACGTTTTGAGGTAATCTGGAAACTCAATTTTACAGGACAGCTTCGACTTGATTTCGAACGTCGCCGTATTGTTTTTCGTTTGAGCTATTTGTCGTTGTTGTCGTATGGAACTGCTTATTGGTGCTTGTATGTCGAATATTTGCTGATTAGTTGCCGTTATTATCGCCGCTAGTCCATGACTTAGACGATTTTTCACTTCCGTGGATAGTTGAGGTAGAATTCCCCGTTTGGACATACTGCCCCCGTGTCTTTGTGTAGAGGCTTTTTGGTCGGTATACGTAGTTTTTTCCCTTGGCGAGTTTTTTGGTTGACGGGGATTGCCAAACGACTTTAGGAGTAATCGTTTGTTGTTTGGACTGTTTTGACGCATTAGAGAAATATTTTTCCTAAGTGTCGCTGCGTTTGATCCTTGGGTTCGTCGCGTTAGTCCCACCGTTTGCATGATAGCCTCTTAAGACGTTAGTCCCTTTTATCGTACGTACCCACTTTGCTATGCGCGTGGACTTTGGCTACGTGCGTTGACTTTTGCTACGCGCGTTGACTTTGGCTTTGTGCGTTGACTTTTGCTACGTGCGTTGACTTCTGCTATGCGCGTTGACTTTTGATACGCGCGTTGACTTTTGACACGCGCGTTGACTTTTTCTATACGCGTTGACTTTGGCTTCGTGCGTTGACTTCTGCTACGCGCGTTGACTTCTGCTTGGTTCTTGCAGATTGTGGGGTCGTAGTAATCTCTTGCGGAGCTCCCTTCCTTTTGATCGTGTTGTTGCAATGAGTAAGTCCACCACTCCCCTATCGCAGACTCCTTTTAATTCTGATATAGAGGATGACTTGGAGGTAGACCTGGTTTTACTAGTAGATAGTGTTTTGGGCACCGACGAGGGTGTAGCTGCTGATCCTTTTGTTGAGGCGTCTCCTGTTGGAGAGACCGAGGTGTTGGTTAGGTACTACACTAACCGCTTGGAAAGATCCTTGTTTACCCTATATGCGAGTGCTTCCGGACTTGACCCTTGTACCGAGGCCGTTTATCCCTTTGACGCAATCCGTGAGAGTAGTTTAGGAGATGCTACTCCTCCGCCTGTAGATTTATCCGTTGTGTATACATCTCACGTTAGAGAGGGTTTGCGGTTTCCCTACTGCTCTGACTTGGTTGAGCTCTGTAGCGGTTATGGGATTTCCCCTTTAGATCTTGCGCCCAACGGGATTCGCGTATGGACTTGTTTCAGAGTGCTGCTTCACAAGCAGTCCTGGCGTTATTCCCGCACCCTCTTTCGCTGCTTCTACCAGCTTATGAGTCCGGACTCAGCGGGATTGTGCAGTGCGAAAGTTCGTTGGCCGAACTTACAGAGCGATGGTTTTGAGGAACTTGGTCTTGGGGAAGCCAAGTGGGATTCTAGTTACAGATTAGTTGCTACCGCGGATCGGTATGCCGACCATTGGAGGCACCATTACTTTTTTGCTCATGACGCGGGTACGACTTGGGATGTCGAGTATGTTCGGAAATTTGATCCCGCGCCTGCTTTTCAGGAACTTTCCTTGTCGGATAGGGAAGTGATAAAACCTGTGAAGGTCTTCTCTGACAGTCAAGCAGCCATTGCGGTAGTTAAGAATCCAAAGTACCATAGTAGGACCAGACAGATTGATATGAAATAATTTCATGCTAAATTTTAATAGTGGTAGACAGTATAATCACTATGGAATACTTGTCCAAGAATAACTTGGTAACAGACACATTAACTAAACCACTACGCAGGGACATATTCAAAAAGCATGTAAAACTGCTTGGAATGCGTAGGGTCTAGAAATGGAATATATCTGTGATAGCATTTTGATATTAGAAAGTTACATTTTTGTAAGCGAAAGAATTGAAACTGAGTTTATGATCAATCGATGTCATAATATTTTTATTAAATCAGATTTACGGTCTATAAACTAAGACGTAGGAGGACGCAATCCTCTGCCAAACTATGTCGAATGTGGGCCTTACCTAGTCACACAGGTACGGTCGTCTTGCGGTGGAGGGAGGTCTCCACCAAAACAGACTGGCTAAGAGTCAGGGGGATAAACCTAATTAAGCAAGATGATTATCTAGTTTTGAAGTAACTCGACATGATCTTCGTTTCGCATATCACCGTGATGAACTTCGTTCGTCATTTAACCACATTCTGGGCCAGATGAGAATCTGTGATAGCATGATTGACATATCCCTTTCCTGTAAACCCTAAAGGTTCAGGTATGCTATCAACGCGTGCTTCATACTACGCGTGCCATGTTCGACCACGGGGTCACAGCTCAGTTGTGCTAGGAAGGAATCCTCGTGCTTCTGGCGGGCGTAAAATTCTTCACCTCGAGAGTGTGATTGATCCAATGAGCCTTATGAAGAGGCACCTAAAGTATCCTCACGGACTCAGAAATCATATCTAAGGTGAGGCTCAATGCTCGCTTCCCGGCGTACGAGCGTAGTGCTAGAAAAAAAGGGTAAGGATATGAGCGATGGGGATGGTCAAGTTCACCTGTAATTCACCAACTCTTGTATTCACTAGGTGGCCACCAACCGGACATTAGTTGAAGGTTGTGAATACTTGTACAGATGCCTTGGAGAAGTGCTCCTATGTGGAAACTAGGCAAATGGAGAATTAAAAGTTGACCTAGGATACAGCGCGGTACAATATATAAATGTTGTTTATAACAGGTTGATTGGAGAAAAGGGCATCAACGTTCCGCGGGCGTTACAATACTCCTAACAGATGAGTAGCACGATGCCCGTCGTATCCGCCGGTCGCACAGAAAACCTCGTATGAACTATTCAGAAGCAAAGAGCAGATCAAATGAGAGAAATGTTGATGCAGATTTGGACGACAATACATTAACAGGCACCCTCCCATTCCGGCGAGTGGGAGCTGTAAGCATATGGTAATGGGCGCCGTAATTGGTAGCCCATAATATGTATAGTTTACCAAATGAACTTGGGTAAATGTCACATTAGGGTAATTGGGCTAGACCCAAATCCCAATTGACATGGGAGGCCTAAAATTGGGCCTCCCCAAATACATAGGCCGGCCGAAACCCTAGTTGGGGTAAAGTGGACTTTTGTCCACTTTATTCCTCCTATAAATAAGAGGTGTTAAGGGATTTTTAGGGTTAATCACAATTCCCTCACAAGAGTGTTTTAGAGAGAAAAACCCTCAATCCCACACCCTGATAGTTTCAGGCGAATCATATCCCTCACTAAGGGTGTGCCAAACTGCCTTCGAGCAAACTCTCCAGAGATCTGTCCCCGTGCCAAGAATCGGTCAGATGCTTTGCTGTGGAGCTCGCACCACGTAGGGCTTCTCTAACAAGAACCTCTACGGGTCTCGACCGGAAAATTGTTAACTCCCTCCTAAGAAAATTTTGGGTCTACGGATCATCCTAAAGGTATGTGTGAAACTTCCGCTGCGTAATTCCAATTACTAGCATGTACCTCGTTTAAGTATCCGTAGTGATTACTCCCCGTAATCTAACAAATGGTCCCAAATTTTCCAGTGACGAGCTTACCGACTTCTGCGAAGACATGCTTATATGACATAATTTTGGCTCAGTCCATCACGCCCAAACTAATGGACAAGTAGAGGTGGCCAACAAAACGATCCTTAACAGATTGAAAAAAAGGTGGCAACTCTGAAAGGAATTGGGTAGAAGAGTTCAATCAAGTACTTTGGGCTCTCAGGACCTCGCCCAAGAGAGCCACAGGAGAAACCGCTTTTAGCATGGTCTATGGATGTGAAGGTGTATCTCCTATCGAGGTAGCCAATATCTCTCAAATAGTCATTGCATTCGAAGCCGACCAAAATGAGGAACATAGGATGATCGATCTAAGACCTAGTTGATGAGAAAAGACTTCAGAAGAAACTTTAGGAAGAATGAAGCTCGCCAGTGCTAGGTACTTTAACCGAAAAGTGGGACGATGACAATTCTTCCTAGGAGAAAAGGTACTACGAAGAAATGCGTTTCTAACAGCCGATCAGAGAGGGAAAATGGTGCCAAAATGGAAAGGTCCTTATACCATTATCGACATACTATGTCCCAACGCCTACAAATTGAAAGATCCTCAAAGGTAACGCCTCAATAGGACTTTCAACGCGGTGCAACTGAAGAAATTCTATGTCTAAGAATCCTTTTATGTATTAATTATTACAATAAAGTGATCAATAAAGATATGGTTTCTTCCCCTTCTTTTTTATATCACAGGACTCCTCGACTCCATATAGTAGGCGACGACTAAGGAGATCAGTCATAATATTGTCTCCTCGACTACATATAATCGGCGACGACTAATGAAATCAGTCATAATATTGAATCCTCGAATTACGATCGTCACCATCTACAAAGGAGATCGGTCATAATACTGACTCCTCGACTCCATATAGTCGGCGATGACCAAGGAGATCAGTCATAATACTGACTCCTCGACTTCCGATAGTCGCCATCTACAAAGGAGATCAGTGATAATATTGACTCCTCGACTTCCTATAAACGGCGACGACCAAGGAGATCAGTCATAATACTGAATCCTCGACTTCCAATAGTCGCTCGCCATCTACAAAGGAGATCAGTCATAATACTGACTCCTCGACTCCATATATTTAGCGACGACCAAGGAGATTAGTCATAATACTGTCTCCTTGACTTCTGATAGTTGCCATCTACAAAGGAGATCGGTCATAACTTTGATTCCTCGACTCCATATAGTTGGCGACCACCAAGGAGATCAGTCATAATACTGACTCCTCGACTTTCGATATTTGCCATCTACAAATGAGATCAGTCATAATACTGACTCCTCGACTCCATATATTCGGCAACTACCAATGAGATCAGTCATAATATTGACTCCTCGAATTCCGATCGTCACCATCTAAAAAGGAGATTAGTCATAATACTGAATCCTCGACTCCATATAGTCGGCGATGACCAAGGATATCAGTCATAATAATGACTCATCGACTTCCGATAGTCGCCATCTACAAAGGAGATTAGTGATAATACTGACTCCTCGACTTCCTATAAACGGCGACGACAAAGGAGATCAGTCATAATACTGAATCCTCGAATTCCGATAGTCGCCATCTACAAATAAGATCAGTCATAATACTGACTCCTCGACTCCATATATTCGGCGACGACCAAGGAGATCAGTCATAATACTAACTCCTTCACTTCCGATAGTTGCCATCTACAAAGGAGATCAGTCATAATACTGATTCCTTGACTCCATATAGTTGGCGACCACCAAGGAGATCAGTCATAATACTGACTCCTCGACTTCTGATAGTCGCCATGTACAAAGGAAATCAGTCATAATACTGACTAATCGACTCCATATAGTCGGCGATAACAAAGGACATCAGTCATAATACTGACTCATCGACTTCCGATAGTCGCCATCTACAAAGAAGATCAATCATAATACTGACTCCTCGACTCCCGATAGTCGCTATCTACAAAGGAGATCAGTCATAATACCGACTCCTCGACATTGTAAAATCGACAAGGACAAAGGAACGAGTTTATATTATTAAAAATCCTCGACCCTTGGTATATCAGTTAGACGTAAGAAAGATGGAAGAATTAAATTCGCTTTTCATCATAAAAAGGTAACTCGACACCACCCCCCCCCCCCCCTTATCAAAATAAGATTAATGGTTTATATATTGGGGGCAAGAGTTGGGATATGACTCAAGATAGCCTTGTACGGGTCGAGATATTCAAAGTCGGGACACTGGGGCATAAAGTCAACGACCATTTATGTTTACATCAGAAGAATAAAGGCAAAGTATCGACATATCTCCCTTAAGGCAACGATACTGAAGCCAACGATATAAGAAGTGGTGTCGAAGCTCTATAAAAATACTTCCCCAGATACGAGGCGAGTCGACAGCCAAACCATATGAAGAAACCCTTCCCTTTAAGGAAGAGGTACCAGCTGGCAAACTGCTTGTCGCCTTTTGATTCAAGGAAACCCTCCTCTCAAATTAATACTAAGGTGGCAGCCTACTTGTCACCTAATTCGAAGAACCTTCAATATTAAGGAATGATAAGGTGGTGACGGGCTTGTCACTACTTACCCACCACCCTCCTCCTAAACCAGTTAGAGAAAGGCGGCCACCGCCAGTGATCATCCATTCAGAACATAGCTGCCGCTACCTAAAGTCGGTATAAATCTACATTTATTGTTGGGTTACGATTAATGAGGATACGCTAGAGGAAGTCAAGAATATCTGAGTCAAAATACCTCAAGATAGGTCGATGACTATTTATGTTCAGAACAAGAAGGAAATTAAAAATGGTCGAAACCAAAATGAAAGGATGTCGACGACCAAGGAAGACATCTGAAGAATGGTGATAAGACCACTAAAAAACTCTCCCTCTTAAAGTATGAGTCGAGTCGGCAGCCGAGTACTATCATGAAAACCCTTCCTCTTAAGGAATGGTGAGGTGGCGACCTGCTTAGGCCGACCTTGTGAAGAAACCTTCCTCCTAAGGAAGGGACAACTGGCAACCTGCTTGCCACCCCAGAGACAAACCATCATCTTAAGGAATGGTGAGGTGGTGACCAGCTTGTCACCTACTTCAACCACCAGAGGAAAACCTTCATGGCCAAGGAAAGATAAGATGGCGACCTACTTGTCACCTGCTTATACCGACCCTAGACAGAAACCCTTCCAAGAGGGTAGCTGCCACCTAAAGTCGGTACTTTCCCTCTATAAATAGGGGAGCACTCTCATTACTTAAGATAATCTATCTGATATACTTTTTTCAGTATTCTCTCTGAAAATCCATTACTGACTTAAGCTTCGGATGGAATCAGGGGAAAATCTCAAAAGGAAACTAAGCACCCCTCAAGGTCGAGATAGACAACTAGAAGAGCTAGTCAAAGGCGAAACCTAGAAGTCCATTACCAGAAGCTTCAGGCCACGTCATTTTGATCCCAACATTTGGCACCGTCTGTGGGAACGGTGATCAAAAAGTCATGGCTCCCAATAAGAATCTAAAGAAGACGACAGCCGTGATGGAGGAGATGACAAAATCTCAAACAGATCCCACCACTTATAGGAAAATAAACGAGGACGAGCTTCCTCCTCAAAACAATGGTGCCAATGGTGAGGAATCCCTTCCCCATTCTGAGCCACCACTAAACCAAGAAGAGGTGATAGCAATCCCCCCAGCTGTCCCGCAGGAGGTGATGGAAGCATTCATGGCTTTCGAGAATCAAGCTCAGGCGGGAGCTATTCCAAACACCAAGGAGCCAGCCCACGAGGTCTCCCAAAACGACGAGGTGGCCTCTAGCGTGAAAACCATCGAGACAAATCTACCGGGGACTAAGGAAGCTCCAAAGGCCCCCACGGTTGATGCTCCAGCCAAAGAGCCTGTCTTATTCACCATAGGACAGGAGGAAGAATTACTGGAAAAAAAGAGAAGAGGGGCGAGCGACATGCTGACGGTACGCGACCAAACCTCCCATCCCTTTTCCAAGAGGCTCTTTGACACTCGAGTTCCTTCGCAAGTCTTCGCGAGAAACATCGATGACTATACCGGTGAAGGAGATCTTGTCCGACACATTAATGCCCATAACTCTTCCCTATTATGGAGAGGGGCGAAGCAAGACCATTATGCGGCTCTCTTTCCCACTACTCTCAAATAAGAAGCCTCTACCTGGTTCTATGGCCTCCCCGACAGCTCAATAGACTCATGGGAAAACCTGAAAGCCATGTTCATAGAGGTGCACATATGCCAGAGACAACGCCTCAAGAGTATGGACTTTCTGGACAAATTGAACAAGGTCCCGACGAAACCTTGGCCAGTTATTATACTAGATACCATAAAATAATCCAACAACAAAGTGAGGATTCCACCAATGGTGAGCTTATAAAAACCTTTTGGAGAGTTTTAAGAGCGCAGAGCCAAGCCCTGAATGATAATATGGTGATGAAGCCAGATCGGAAGATCGATGCTCTCGCCGTCAAAGTCAACAAATATATTAACTTGGAGAGATCACACGAAAAAGCGCCGACAGAGGTCAGAAATCAAGTCAACCTCGCTGGAGCCGCAGAGGCCTCCGCTTCTTGATCTCAGAAGTAATAAGAAAGGCGAGATGGGAACTTCCGACAGGGGAATCGCTTAGGCAACAAAAGAGATTCTAATCTCTACGTAGAGAGGTATACCCCTCTCACACATAACATCTCGGTGGTGCTTCAAGAGATGGAAAAACTCTGATTGGACAACCCGCCCCCTGTAAGGAAAAGTCCAATGGGCTCGCAAATAAACGACTATTGTCGTTACCACCGAGTCAGGGGACATGACACCAATGAATGTATCGCCCTGAAGCAAGATATAGAAGCTCTTATCCAGAGGGTTAAGCTATTTAAGTTTATTGAGAAACCTTTCAAAGCTCCAAAAAGCGAAGCCGAAGCCCACGAAGAGGTTCTCGCTCTCCCCCACACGACAACCCCGCCCCCATTCGACGAAGAACCGTGAATGTTATCGCAGAAGGGTTCGCATCTGGTGTCGAGACTAGTTCGGCTCGGGAAGTGTACGCCACCCATATCCTAGCAATGGAAAAGAGGGAAAATGGACATCAAGAGGCCAATCCAGTGATCATAAGCTTCAAAACTAATGATCTCATGATGGTGACTCAACCCCATGATGATGCCCTAGTAATCACTGCCACCCTAGCAGAATATGAAGTCAAGAGAATCCTCATCGATAGCGGAAGCTCGACTGATCTCCTTTTTTATGAAGCCTTTTTAAACCTCGCAAGAAAGACCACCTATCCTATGGGTGCCATCAAACTACCGATAGTCTTAGGAAAGGAAAATAAAACTTTGATAATCAACATACTCTTCGTCGTCGTCGACGCCGCCTCTGCATATAAAGCCATCATTGGAAGGACTACCTTGAACCCTCATCGCATAATACCGTCGACCGCTCATCAAGTCATGAAGTTCCCAACGCCAAATGGGATAGGAGAGGTTAGAGTGGATCAGATTACGTCTCGACTATGTTACGTTAGCTCAACGCGACGCCGGAATCAAAGATAAGTCATATAAGCAACGCCTAATTAAATATTATTATGTTTATTATATGGCTAATTTTCAAGCTTTGCTTTTGATGTAAAACACAGGATGGTGAATAAATATAGTCCATCGTGGCTCCTTTTTCATACAAATATCTGAGTCTACTTTTGATGTAGGCGTCAACATTCAAAAATCTATTGTCGACCATCAAATAATCTGATATCAACTAAATCACTCAGATTATTCGACAACTTGTAAGAGGTTAGGCGTCGGAGAAACCCTTTTCCGAATCGATTGTCGACCATCAAATAATCTGATATCAACTAAATCACTCAGATTAGTCGACAACTCGAAAGAGGTTAGGCGTCGAAGAAACCCTTTTCCGAATCGATTTTCGACCATCAAATAATCTAATATCAACTAAATCACTCAGATTAGTCAAAAACTCGAAAGAAGTTAGGCGTCGAAGAAACCCTTTTACGAATCGATTGTCGACCATCAAATAATCTGATATCAACTAAATCACTCAGATTATTCGGTTAGGCGTCGAAGAAACCCTTTTCCGAATCGATTTTCGACCATCAAATAATCTGATATCAACTAAATCACTCAGATTAGTCGACAATTCGAAAGAGGTTAGGCGTCGAAGAAACCCTTTTCTGAATCGATTGTCGACCATCAAATAATCTAATATCAACTATATCACTCAGATTGTCGACACCTCGAAAAAGGTTAGGCGTTGAATATAAGTCCATTTTCGAATCAATTTTCGACCATCAAATAATCTGATATCAACTATATCACTCAGATTACTCGACAATTTGAAAGAAGTAAGGCAATGAAGGAAATTCTTTTTTCCAATCTTCTTATCGGGAATAATTCTAGCATCTATTGTATTACTTGGGTTTTTTTACGATTTAAAAAGAAGAAAGATACTACCCTTAAAAGCTCCCAACGAATCGACTATCCTTGAAAAGAATTCGACGTCAAGTCATACCATTCAGATTTAAAGGAAGATCGACAAAGCTCAGGGATAAGTAAAAGCGCACATAATAAGTCACCACAAATTTCCCTTTTCATAGATAAACATTTTTTTACATTATGATTAAAGGAAAATGAAAGATTAACAATATATGCATCGTTACTAGATCTATTCTTTTCAGCTACAAATTTGGCAACGAGATGCCCGAACAGCTTCCACTTTCAAAAAATTGAAGTCGGGATGCAGCGCTCTAATATCAGTCACCACTTACTCAATATTTGAAAGAAGCATGTCTCAGCAGGCGATAACAGCGTCTTTCTGAAAAATCGCGTTGGCCTTATAAGTGGCAACAGCTTGGGATAAGGCCGCCTCGCCCTTCTCTACTTCGGCCTTCAAATCGGCAACCTCCTTCTGAGACAAGGCCAATTTGGCACGAAAGCTCTCGAGAACAGCAGCTGATATCCGTCGAACATCGGAGGACTCCACATTGAGAAGAACCAAAATCCTTAAAGTCTCCCTACAATGAAAGAGATCTTCAGAGGTAGTAGTGAGGACCCCGTTCAAACGAGCCACGTCCTTCTTCAACTGGGAAACCTCCTCTCGAAGGCGCTGCTTATCCCCTCCTTCCACATCGGCCTCAAAAGCCATAAGTTTTTCCTTAAGAGAAGACAACTCCTCATGAAGATCGAGGATTAAGCAGGAAAACTGGAGAAAGTTTCGAGAAGCCTGACAAAACAAATAGCCGTGAATCAACAAAAGATTGATCAATGAAGATTTTACTTAAAATTAATAAGTATCTTTTACCTTGGTCTGTCGATGTAAAAACATACGAACAGCCTCGTCGACTTCTTCATCCTGGGTCGACAAACGAGAACGGTCATGTGGGGGCACTGAAGCGTTGAGCAAATGCAACGCCAGGTTTCGATTAGCGAGGGAATGACCCTCATTCAATTGATACTCTTTCAAGGAAGCAAGAGGGTTCCAGTCGACTTCCCATATGAATCCTAGGGAGTACAATGAAACATCTTCCAGTTAAAAGGAGGACCCTCAAACCTTATGCCTGTCATGGCCTGAGGGGCAAATGAATCGGTGATACCCTTGCCTTTCAAAATGGCTCCTAAAAAAAAAAGAAAAGACGAATGTGAGAGACTGCTTCAGAAAAAGAAGAATAAAATTCGTAAAGAACAGCCCTACCTCTGGTAGCATGGGAGGAACTCAAAGGAGTATCAGGAGAAGAAGAGGTGCCTGTCTCATGAAATTCTGCTATGGGGGAGGTGGAAATCACCTTGACCCTCTTAGTACCCTTAGTGTCACTCCTTTTGGAAGAAGGATCGCGATTTGCCACCCTCTTTGTCCTTTTCTTGGGCGTCTTCTCTATCGCTGAGGCATCCTCGATAGGAGCCCCCATAGCAGTAGGAACTCCCCAGCAGTCTTGACGTCAGTCGCCAGAGAATCATGAGATATCGGGACTCCTGTCGCCGCCTGACCACGATCATGAAAAAGCTTCGTAAAAATACCTACAAAAAACAAAAGAAGGTTAAAAATATAAGCATGAAGAAAATAAAAGTTACCCAGCTGATTAGGAATCTCTTCAAGGCGAGTACATATCCCCGCTTGGATAAGGGCGCTTTATGTGGTGTCGTCGACAAAATTCGAGGGAAAGAAGCTCCTTCGGGTAACTACGACGTGAATCTTGCCGATAGTCGCAAACTATTCAGGGGTTAAACCCTCTAAGGAAGGTGCGTGATCAGTCCCAAGAGGAGTACTAATGGGCCAGGTGACACCTTCCCGAGAGAAGAAATAATAATTCTTCCAATTGGCATTAAGGGATTTTAATCCCACCACTATAGCCCTGGCCGACCCCCGAGAAAGTTGATCGTTTGATGGAGGCCACCGAGTTTTGAAGGCGAAGACTAGTTGCTTGTTGCCCACCAGTTGGTAACAACATCTGAACGCTTGAAGGCCGTAATTCCAGCCATATACGTCGCATAAGCAACGGAAGCCCACCCAGTAATTTAAGGCGTTTACGGAAAGCTGGCAAGGGTGGATTCCTTTATGCTCGCAAACTTTTTCTAATTCGAAGCAGAAGGGAAAGCAGAGACCTATCTCAATCTGACCTACGAAAATAGGGATCTCTCCCGCCTGAGCAGGATAAGGCTTATGAGGGGCGCCACCGTATAGACGTCTCTCATCGTCATTAAGTTTGGCCAGAGTCACCGCTTCCATAAAAGCGACGCTCAACAACTTGTTCACTTTAGGAGGGTCGAGAAAAGAAGGAAGAAAGCCAGAAGACCTACATGTTGGAATTTGAGCCGCCATGGGAGTTCTAGAAATTGATCGCAAAAAAGACGCTTCCCGATTAGGATATGAAGGACCAGCAGTGGCGACTTCGACCAAAATCCTCTCTTCCGGAGAGCAAATGTTAGGCGAATTCGGATTAATAAAGAAGGCACTGTACTGATTCACCAGAGTGAATGAAAACGAGAGTAAGGGATAAAAAACCGAAGGTAAACCCACAGTGGTATTTATACTGAGGATTTCACCACCAAAAGGTAGCTTCCCGAGAAAGCTTTCCCTAGGTCATCTCTCATTGGCGCAATCACTGCCAGCATTACCGTTGCTAGGAAATTACCATTGTAAATCTATGAACGACCTTTGAGCTTCTCCAAACCATTCAACGGTCGAAAAATCAAGACACGGATCAATGACTCGACTAAAGTCCCAATCTCGACTTAAGAGGTCATTAAGAAGACTCAAGACTACAGCCCGACCAAATACGAATTCCGCCAGAAGACCTCTAAATCAGTACTCGACTTAAGACCTCTTCTTCATATGAAGCCGACAACACAAGTCTCGGGGGCAAGTGTTGGATAGCAATTAATGAGGAAAGGCTAGATGAAGTCGAGAATGTCTGAGTCGAGATACCTCAAGATAGGTCGATGACTATTTACGTTCAGAACAAGAAGGCAAGTACAAATGGTCGACACCAAAATGAAAGGATGTCAACGAGAAAGGCAAACACCTGAAGAATGGTGATAAGACCACTCAAAAACTTTCCCTCTTAAGGTATGAGTCGAGCCGGCAGCCAAGTACTATCATAAATACCCTTCCTCTTAAGGAATAGTGAGGTGGCGACCTACTTAGGCCGACCTTGTGAAGAAACCTTCCTCCTAAGGAAATGACAATTGACAACCTGCTTGCCGCCCCAGAGATAAACCTTCATCTTAAAGAATGGTGAGGTGGCGACCAGTTTGTCACCTACTTCAACCACCAGAGGAAAACCTTCCTGGCAAAGGAAAGATGAGGTGGCATCCTACTTGTCACCTGCTTATACAGACCCTAGACAGAAACCCTCCCAAGACGGTAGCCGCCACCTAAAGTCGGTACTTTCCTCCTATAAATAGGGGAACACTCTCACTACTTAAGATAATCTATTTGATATACTTTTTACAGTATTCACTCTAAACTTCCATTGCTGACTTAAGCTTCAGAGTGGAATCAGGGCAAAATCCCCAACCCCTTTTCAGGTTCTCGCCTGCCAGACGCTCAAAAGGAAACTAAGCACCCCTCGAGGTCGAGATAGACACCTAGAAGAGCTAGTCAAAGGCGAAAGCTCGAAGTCCATTACTAGAAGCTTTAGGACACGTCATTTTGATCCCAACACCTATAAATACCCCTAAGTACTTTTATGATTTTCTCTCATATATACTTTTCAAATTATACTGATTTTTTTTTTTGCGTACCTAGATTAGAATGCTATAAATATCAACATTATTATGTGTTTTTTTTTCAAAATAAGACAACATGTAACATAAATTTGTTGTCAATGATAGTTTTTAAAACTATACATGGAGTAGGAAACAAATATTTTAAATTATACTGATTCTTTTTATTTTTGCGTACGTAGATTAGAATGCTATAAATATCAACATTATTATGTGTTTTTTTTTTCAAAATAAGACAACATGTAACATAATTTTGTTGTCAATGATAGTTTTTAAAGTTATACTTTGAGATATGAAATAAATATTTGAATCCGCTGATTCTTTTTATTTTTTTTATTATATCGATTTAACTATTTTGTGGATGCACATTTCATCAACATTAGGGAATCTTCATGGGCGGATGTGTTTACCATACGGTTTCGATATGGCTGATGGGTTCACGTTGGTGGTTATAGGGTTGAGTACATGGATGGTATAATTGCCGAGTTCCCAATTGAACGGGACCTCACCTTTCGTGACGCAAAGTTGTTTGCATCAAATGTTACTGGTATTGAGATACCAGCGCTTTGGTGCGTAAACGATGAATGAATTTTGTCCAAATAGATAGTCAGGAGTGGTGGAAGTGCTTTCTGATGGACACTCCCACCGACTGGGTAGAAGTGATTGTCCTACCCAGGCCTATAGGGGACGAAGATGACGATGTCCACTCAGTTGAAGGGGTGTACATTGAACAGAGGTTGTATGACCCAGTAGTTCATATGTCGCGTCTTGGATTATTAGGGGGGATCCTACGGATGGTGAATGCAGCAACACTGTCCAAGAAGGAGAATGCGGTAATCCTAGAGTGTCGGTTGGGGTAGATGAAGAATTTGTGGATTTAGGAGAACTCGAAGTTGTTTTGGCTGCGGTTGACGATGAGGCCAATGATGAAGAGCTAGAATACTATTGCCCGGAGGATTGGAATGAGGGAGACTTGGAGGAACAACTGCAGTGCACTGATTGGAGTGTTCAAGACGAGTATGCATCATATGATGTGAACGAGTTCGAAGTTGAAAAAAAATACAATAGCAAAGAAGAACTCCAAGAGGCTGTTAAAGGTTGGCACATCAAGAATGCCCGAGAATGTAGAACTCCTACATCTAGTAATACTAAGATCCGATTCGTATGCAAGAACAATGAGTGTTCGTTGTTTCAATATGCAACAAAGAAGATACTTGGTAGATGGACGATACAGTCGTTAGGCCCTCCCCACTCATGTTTGAATAGTCAAATGATCACCCAGAATAGAAATCTAGATAACAAGATTATCTACGACTGTATTTACAATCACGTAAAAGATAATCACAAGATAAAGTTGCTGACTTGCAAAAAAATGTAAGAAACAGATAGAGGGAGATGCCAAGTTACCGTAAGATATGGTACACAAAGCAGCAAGTCATGGACGATCTTTACGGCACTCACGAGTCGGCGTTTGGACGTTTCCCACAACTCATGATAGCAATTGCGCATTATAATCCGGGCACGGTATTCGACTACACATGGAAACATCAATTTGGCCATGGAGAGTCCATTCCCGTCGACTTATGGGAAAGTCTTCGGGGATTGGTTGAGGCAAGCCAAGTTGTCGATACACTCGATCAACCATTTTCCATTCCACACAATTGAAGTGGATCAGAGGCAACTGCATTTTAGACAAGTTCAAACCCTCCCCGCAGATTAGAGCCATGCGCGCCATTATATCGTCTGAGTACGGCTCCCAACAAATCTGCAAGTGAACAATAATATAATTACTTTATATACATGAAAACATTAATTAACAGTGAAAATATTATCAACATAAATATTTTGTTACCCCTAATTTTTTATATTAATCAACTGATCCCGATAATAGAAACGGGAACAAGCTACCACATTTTCTTTTCGGGTCTTCGCTCCTACCCACCAACAACCGAAAGTTTCGTACATGTCAGGGGGATTCACCATTTTCGGTCTGCAAACTGCAATACGCATCCAACACCAGACCTGTAGGAGGTTCAAATAAGGACGCTGTCACTACAAACATGTAAACACTGTATTTCAAAATATTCTTAATACCTGTAGGAGGACACCGCAAACCGGGAGATCTGTTTGGTTTTTGTTGCTGGTCCACTTACAGAGACCTATGTACATTAAGCCCAATACATCTGATGCCCAACTAAATTGACTACACTCACCAAGATCACGCAAAAAATGTGCGTACTCCATAGGTACATGCCCTTGGCTAGAATTAGCTAATAAGTATTCACCTAAAATGACCATTATATATGCTCTTGCCCTATGTGATACTTCAACTTTACATGTCGTAACATAATCATCCGCACCATCTTCTACTTTCCATTAATTAAAATACGTTACTTTACACTCCATTGTTGTTCCTCTTAATTTGGCTGCATCGGGTACGGTCTCGAAGCAATCGTAGAACGCGACAGCAGTGGCTTCATTTATACGGGTTTTGAGGTTTTTTATTCATATGTATCTTCTCTCTCCTCAATATGTCTCCGGTAGAAAAACAGTTACCGGCACACCGTCAGCTCGTAACCCTAAAATCATAGACACATCTTGTAGGGTGATAGTGATTTCACCTTGTGGAAGGTGAAATGTGTGTGTCTCTGGATGCCACCTCTCGGCTAGTGCAAGGAGTAGTGCAGGATCTAGCTGTATAGTAGATGTCTTGCCTGCAAACTTGAAACCCGCTGCCTCGACGTAACTGCTAGTTAGCGGGTCGATCTCCCACATACAGTATGACCGAACCAAGCACTGTCTCATATTAGGTCCGTTAACCTATCATCATGAATTTCCAAATTACTAAACATGAATAATATATGAATATTGTGCCCCACACACAAACACACACACACTTTTGTCAAATTGACCGGTCATATCAACCAGCAACTTTTGTCAGACTGACAAAAGTTGCTGGTCGGATTCCCTTGGTCGGGAATCTGATGCTACTTGGCCGGGTAGGGGGGACCCGGCCAAGTCAGTTCAAATTTCGAACTCACTTGGCCGGGTCCCCACAACCCGGCCAGCCCTATATTTGTAATTATAAGTTTTTTCAGCCTATATTGGTATTTGGTTGTTCATGTAGCCCTATTTTGGTCAAAAACTCGATACTTTAGGTCTTCTTTATGGTTTATTTATTTTTATTCTGTCATTTTTTTTTAGTTTGTAATTAAACTTTTATTTAATTTGTTAATATTGGAGTATTAAAGAGTCGTACAGTTGAAAATTTTCTCTCCTGTAACTGCGTTTTCCGGCGGTTCTTTGGCTGATTTCCAGTGACTGTGAGGGATATCTCCGGCGCTAGCTTTCTGGTACGGCGCTTTCTTCGCTTCGACACTCGGTTGTCGATTTGTCCCTTCACTGTCTTTAAGATTGGAGTTTTCCTGCTCTATTATCTCATACATTGCTTGGTGGTTCTCACGGGCTTTGGTGGTTCTTGTGGCAGATAGTGTTTGATCGTGTTCTGGGTTCTTAGCCGATTTCTTTGGTATGGGTAATCACGGACCTAATGTAGATGGGGCATGCCCGAATGAATAAGACTGGGGCTTGTTCGTGAACCGACTGGTGATTCTAATCTAATTCGGTATGTGGGTAGGGTGATCTCCGATAAACGTGTTAAGAATTTGGCCATCCAAAAGGTTCTTCAGATTGCTTGGGCAAAATGCTGAGATTACATTGGAGGAGATCAACGATAATACTATGTTGTTCCGATTCAGTAGCCGGGATGTGATTGATGCGATTCTTAATCAGGGACCATGGGCTATACAGGGACATTGTCTTAGTTTATGCTGCTGGGAGGATAAGAAGAGCTTGGCTAACATGGAGTTTCAGCGCGTGCAATTTTGGGTCCAGGTTCATGGTTTGGAGTTAGGGTGGATCAACACCAAGAACGCCAAGCTGATCTGTTCTCGAATTGGCGAGCTGGTGGACATTGAGCCGATTGGGGGGGGGGGGGGCGGGGGGAAGAGGGTTACACACGAGGTTTTCTACGAATGAAAGTGATCGTGGACTCTACTCGGCCATTATTTCCTAGGTTCTGGTGGTCGAACGACAATGGTGAGGAGCTCTGGGCGGATGTTTTGTATGAACGACTCCCAGAATTTTTCTTTGGTTGTGGTCGACTAGGTCATTCTTTTTCTGTCTGCAAGGAGAAGTTAGTAATGTCATCTGCAAAACCGGGCTTTCCGATGTACGGCCAGTGGCTGACGACCTCGAGACCCAAAAATCTAACTCGAAAGGTGAAAACGGTGGGTAGGATGGTGGGGATGGATGGGGACTTAGATGGTCTTAGGAGATGGAAGTCTGTAATGTAGAAGGCTGAATATTCTACTAGATTGAAAAATAATTTAGCCATGCAAGACATGCATCAACGTAGCAGTGGAATGCAGGGTCCATCATCGGTCAGAATGCGACGGACACCGGGTAGTTCCCCTTCATCTTGCAATGACCTTGTTTCCAATTCTGAGGCCCAGGTATGAGATTCCCACTTTCGATTCACAGCCGCAACAGTCGATGAATTGCCCGATACTGCAGTGCCTATTGCCGTTGATACATCTGGCATTTCCCCACGCCCAACTACTATGCTCTTTTCGGATGAATATGACACTGTTAAGATAGTAGATTTTCCTAGGGTCACGTCTTCAAATGAACCTGAACCTGGGTCTCCGGGGAAAGCTATAGTGGTTGTTGACAATGATGAGGAGTGTCTATCACCGATTAGGGAGGGGATAATTCCACCGGTGTCGACGGGACTTAGCCCCATCATCAACAAACTGTCAATCAAGAGGAAGGCTAATTTGGAGGTCGGTGAAGGCAGTTTGAAAGTGAAAAAGCATCCACCATCTGCGCCTGAGCTGCTCCCCTTATATGGACGTGCTCGGAGTAGAGGACGGGGGAGGGGTAGACCGAGGGGTAGTCTCGGGCGGGGTCGTGCATCGATAAGGGCGGGTATTTCGATCTCTTCATCTACAGAGGTTGTATGTACTGATTTGGCGCTTGTGCCGGGTTCTGGTGGTTATCCCGAAACAGCCACACGGGGGCCATGAGTATTATCAGTTGGAACAGTCAGGGGCTTGGGTCCGACCTGACGGTTCCCCACCTAAAGGACCTCCGGGGAAGGTATAGGTTGACGATCATCTTCCTTATGGAAACGAAAAATAGGTCTGACGTGTGTGAGCACGCACGAAGGGATCTTGGAATGTCTGGCGCTATATGCGTAGACCCAGTTGGGCTCTCGGGTGGATTAGCGTTGTGGTGGTCAAAGGATGTTGAAGTTACGGTGTTGGCGCAATCGATGAATATTATTGACTGCCTTGTCTACCATAAAGATTCTGATGTACTATGGAACTTAACTTGTGTCTATGTTAATCCGGTGTTTAGTGATCGATTGGCAACTTGGGAAAGATTGCGGCGTATTGCCAGGGGGCGCTCGGGGCCGTGGTTATGTATTGGTGATTTCAATGAGATAAGGGTGCATCATGAGTAGAGTGGGGGTCTGAGAAAGGAGCAGCGACGTATTGATGTTTTCAATAATCTGATTGACGAGCTGGGACTTATGGACTTGCAATTTCATGGCCCTCTATTCACGTGGTCTAACAATCGTCGTAATGGTATTTTGGTACGGGAGCGTATTGACCGTGGTCTAGCTAATCCGTCTTGGGTAAGCTTGTTTCCCACGGCCCAACTATTCCATGAACCTGCTGTTGGATCTGATCATGGACCTATTACTTTATTACTGGATCATCGAGACTCGACGGGGGTAAAGCCGTTTTGATTTGAGGAAATGTGGACTGAGCACGAGGAGTGTGATCTAGGGGTGAGCGGTTCCGGGTACCCAGTACTTTTAGGGTATCCCAGAACCAGATCAATACTAAACGGTTCCTAACTTTATTACCCAGAACCGTACTAGAACATTTAGGAACCGGAACCGTACCAGAACCGTTAAGAGCCAATCGGTTCCGGATACCCGTTAAGGAACCGGTTACAAATTTTCAAACTAAATAATATAATTTTAGGTACTAGTTGGAACCGGGTTCTGGATACCCAGTTGGAACCGGGTTCTCGGTAGCCAATTGAAACTGAAATTTATGTTATACCAAGTGAATCATAAAAATAATTATAACATTTTCCACAAACCAATTTTAAATTTTTTAAATGTTTAGTGTTTTTTTAATTTATATATATATATATAACGGTTCCGGTTCCGGGTATTTAGGTAACCGAAAACTTATCCCGGAACCGGAACCGAAAATACCGGTTCTTGAAATTTAATCCCAGAACCGTACCAGAACCATTTACATCTACCCGGAACCTACCAAATGACCGGTTCCGGTCTGGTTACGGTTCCAACTGGGTAATTTGCTCACCCCTAGTGTGATCCGCTTATACGGTCGACTTGGGTGGAGACAGGTGGTGACTCGGCTGGGACAAACCGGGGTGGGGTGGTGCAAAAACTGACGAAATGTCGATCCCGTCTGATTGTGTGGAGCAAAAAACGTTTTGGGAATAATCGAAGGCAGATTCGGGAGGCCTATGAGAAGCTAACCTTGCTGAAATCGAACTCTAATGGACCCGGGACAGAACTCGAGGAGGCCGTTCTTGTCAAGGAATTGGGTGCGCTTTGGAAGAGGGAGGAAATGTATTGGAAGCAACGTTCTCGGGTCAAATTGCTGAATTATGGTGATCAGAATTCAAAATTCTTCCACATGACGACAATTGATAGGAGGCGAAGAAACAAGATATTACAGCTCCATGATGGGTCCGGCAGAGTGGTCGATAATGAGCGACATCTTGGGAATCTCCTCACGGGGTTCTTCTTGGATCTATTTACCACCTCAGGAAACAGAAACTGGGATGAAGTTTTGAATGTGCTGACACCTTTCGTATCGGAGGAGATGAATGCTCAACTCACATCGGCTCTCACCATGGATGAAGTGAAAGGGCGACTTTCCAATTGGGGGGCTCGAAAGCGTCGGGACCGGATGGCTTTCCGGGATTATTTTTCCACCGGTATTGGGATGTTATCAAACATGACGTATTTGTAATGGTGGATCAGTTTCTTCGAACGGTGAGGCTACCATCTTCTCTTGGTATGACAGATATAACCATTATTACTAAGGTCCCGAGACCCACTCTCCCTAGTCAGTTCCGACCGATTAGCTTATGCAACTTTGGTTACAAGATTATTTCGAAGGTCCTGGTAAATCGTCTGAAGCCGCTCCTTATGGGTATGATAACTCCATTTCAGAGCGCTTTCGTGTCGGGTCGACAAATCCAAGATAACATCATTGTTGCACACGAGGCGTTTCACTACTTACGAAACCGTGGTACCGCGAGGAAGGAAGAGTGCGCAGTAAAGATCGACATGCAGAAAGCCTATGATAGAATTGAATGGGATTTCTTACGTGCGGTGCTCCAGAGATTGGGATTTTCCGATAGATGGGCTGGTTGGATATATGCGTGTGTCTCATCGGTTACGTACCGAATTGTGTTGAACGGGAAAAGAACACCCCCATTTCGCCCTACATGAGGTGTTAGGCAGGGTGACCCTCTGTCGCCTTATTTATTCATATTGGTAGCTGATGTTCTTTCCCGGATGGTGACATATGAGATTGAGCGGGGTTCCTTGGAGGGTATGCAGATGAAGCGACATTGTCCGGTATTACACCATCTGTTCTTCGCGGATGACTCGGTGTTCTTTATCCACGCCACCCCACGAAATGCCGCGACACTCCGAAATATTTTGAATGCCTATTCGGATGCTTCAGGACAACGGGTTAATATGGACAAATCGAATATATATTTTGGGTCGAATGTGCGGGAACAATCAAAGCTACAGGTAGAGACGGTCTTTGGATTGAAGGGCATTCGAAACCCGGGGAAGTATCTTGGATTACCGACGGTGTGGGGAAGATCAAAGCGCGAGGCGCTCGGTTTTCTTAAAGATCGCATTATTTCGAAAATACAAGGGTGGAAATCTCTCCTATTGAATCATGCGGGGAAGGAGGTGCTTATTAAGTCGGTAATAACGGCGATGCCGACATATACGATGAATGTGTTTTTACTCCCTAAGACTTGGTGTGGTGAAATTAACTCGCTCATTTCGAGATTTTGGTGGGGCCAAAAGGAGAACGAGAGGAAACTACACTGAACGAGTTGGACCGCTCTTACACGGCCTAAATCTTGTGGTGGTATGGGTTTTAAGGAGCTTCAAACTTTCAACTTGTCATTACTTGCAAGGATGGCTTGGCGGATTATGCAACACCCAGAAACGTTTTGGGCAAGGATGTTAAAAGGTTTGTACTTTCCACGATGCAATTTTCGAGAGGCGGCCAAGGGTGCTAGATCGTCATGGGCATGGAATAGTTTACTTACCGGGAGAGATGTTCTTTTGGCGGATGGTATGTGGAGAATTGGGGATGGACAATGTGTAAACATTTTTACGGATGCTTGGGTGCCGGGGTTGCCGAGATTTCGACTGCCAAATCCGACGGGGTTAAACCAGAATCAGATACCACAACTAGTATCAGATATTATTGTTGGTGGTCGGTGGGATTTAACTAGCCTCCGACAATGTATACCAACATCGGATTTGGAGCATGTATCCCGTATCCACCTTCCTCGTGCCCCTAAGGCAGATGAGTATATTTGGCCACATACGAGATCGGGGGAGTTGACGGTAAGGTCGGTATATCGAAAATTGTCATGTGCGGAAGTTAATACACCGGAAGTGATCACTCCGGAGATTGGCGATATCCCGGCTCTTGCATGGAAACATATATGGGGGAGACTAGGATCGATGTAGAGAAGAGGTGGTCACTTGTAGGTCTGATTTGTTGGGATATTTGGAAGGAACGGTGTAGGGCTCTATATGGACATGATACGCCAAATCCGATGAAGTTTGTGGAAGTGATTAAAAAGGGGTTCACTGAGGTGTGGCATGCTCGGATTGCACGGAGTAACGTGCCGCCAGCACGCATGTGATGCAGTCAAGTGCAGAGGACCATCACACAGATCGTTCTAACTGGGATATGTTGGTCGCAGATCAGGCGATTCAAGACAATGTACGACAGCCTCGAGTCAGTGGTAAATGGAAGCCTCCATCCTATGGTGTCATCAAGATAAACTGCGACGCATCTTGGGACGAGCTCAGGCAACATGGTGGTATAGGTGGACTAGCACGGGACTCGGAGGGGCACGTCCTGGCAGGTTTCAGTCGTCCAGCATCTGAGCAAGGAGTTCTCGAGCTCGAAGTTGCTGCTATTGCGGAGGGAGTGGAACTGGCGATTCGACATGATTCGAATCATGTTATCATTGAGTCGGATTCGCAACTTGCAATTCGAGCTATTCTTGAACCGAATCAAGGCCTAGACTGGCGTATTCGAACTCAGGTGGAGAATTCAAGAATCTGGGCGACAGATTTGGACGTTGTTTCATGGGCGTCAATACCGCGTACCGCTAATGGCTGTGCTAATTGGATTTCGATCCAAGCTAGGAAGATGTCGTGTTTGACTAACTGGGTTTCACTACCCCCGCCCTCTTTGTTATTTCTACTTGTCATAGATATGGAGTTTATCCCACCATAAACCTTGTACGAACACTATTTCCGTAATTCATGTGTGTTTGATGGGAAAAAAAAAATAGAATTATTATCACATAAAATTTAAAGTTATTTTATCATGAAAGAAAAAATGAAAGAAAAAATTTATAGTGCTTTTTACAATTTTTAAAAACAAATTCAATTAAAGTTGAATAAGTTAACGGAGCGCACATATATATATATATATATTGCTGAGATTAAGAAGTTCACTTACCGATTGCTACAAATAAAAATTTAGCTAAACATTTTGCTTTTTAACCCAAAATTAAACGTAGTAAAATTAAAAACACTATTTATTAATACTCAAAACAAAATCATTTTCTTTTGTAACAATAAAATCAAATTCAGTCTTTTAATAAGTACTCTGGCCAGCGTCCTCTCTGTCTGTCTCCCGGCCAAATATAATTCACACCAGCAGCCAAACACAAGACTCGTCCCTTCCCTCTCCGCAATTCTCTCCCATCACTCTCAACACTACAATGCTTCTTCACTGCTCCATCTTCTTCTTCTTTCTCGTGTTTCCTTCCTCCATCTTCTCTCTGAATCAGGAAGGCCTCTATCTGCACAGCGTCAAGCTCTCCCTCTCTGACCCAGATGGCTTCTTCTCTTCCTGGGACGATAGGGCTGATACCTCCTGCGACTGGGCCGGTGTCACATGCGATTCCACCCACGCTGTCACCGCCATCGACCTTTCTAGCGCCAACCTTGCTGGCCCGGTACCTTCCTCCCTTCTCTGCCGCCTCGACCACCTCTCCTACCTCTCCCTCTTCAACAACTCCTTCAACTCCACTCTCCCCTCCGATATCTCCTCCTGCCACGCCCTCCTCCACCTCGATCTCTCCCAGAACCTCCTCACCGGAAATCTCCCGCCGTCTCTTGCCGACCTCTCCATACTCCGTTACCTTGACCTCACCGGCAACAACTTCTCCGGCGACATTCCAGACACATTCGGTAGGTTCCAGAGCCTGGAAGTGTTCTCCATCGTGTACAATCTTTTCGATGGGATAATCCCTCCGTTTCTGGGCAACATTTCCACACTCAAGATGCTCAACCTGTCGTACAACCCGTTTATTCCGGGTCGGATTCCGCCGGAGTTTGGGAACCTGACGAATCTTGAAGTTCTCTGGCTTACAGAGTGCTCCCTCACCGGACACATTCCGGACTCACTAGGAAGACTGAAGAAGCTCAAGGATTTGGACCTCGCCCTCAATTTCCTGGAGGGGCCATTCCCGAGTTCGCTCACTGAGCTAACCAGTGTGGTCCAGATCGAGCTGTACAATAACTCTCTCAGTGGAGAACTTCCCAGGGGGCTCTCCAACTTGAAGAATCTGCGGCTGCTAGACGCTTCCATGAACCTACTGTCAGGCTCCATCCCCGACGAACTGACTCAGCTGCAGCTCGAGTCCCTCAATCTCTACGACAACAACTTCACCGGCGAGCTCCCTCCATCCATTGCAGACTCACCTTACTTGTACGAACTCCGGCTGTTCAAAAACCAGCTCTCCGGTGAGCTTCCCCAGAATCTCGGCCAAAACTCGCCTCTCCAGTGGGTGGACGTGTCTACCAACAGTTTCTCTGGACAAGTACCTAGCTCTCTGTGCAACCACGGTGCTCTGGAGGAGCTCCTAATGATAGAGAACGCCTTCTCTGGCCCGATTCCAGAGTCCTTAGGAAGCTGCCGGAGCCTGTACCGGGTACGACTCGGTTCCAACCGCCTCTCAGGGGAAGTTCCGGCCACATTATGGGGTTTGCCCCATGTGTCTCTTCTTGAGCTCGCAGACAATTCCCTCTCTGGCTCTATCGACGAATCAATTTCAGGTGCTCTCAATCTCTCAATACTAAGCTTGTCCAGAAACAATTTCAGTGGGTCGTTACCGCAAGGGATTGGGAAGTTGTCGAATCTGGTGGAGTTGTCGGCTAGGGATAATGAGCTCTCAGGGTCTTTACCTGACAGCATTGTGAGTCTTTCTCAGCTGGGAAGGCTCGATCTTCACAACAATGACATCGCAGGGGAGCTTCCAGCTGGAATTTCACGGTGGAAGAAGCTGTACGAATTAAACTTGGGGAATAATCAGCTGTCAGGTAACATTCCTCCGGAGATGGGTTCCTTATCGGTGCTAAATTACCTAGATCTTTCAGCCAATCGATTTACGGGGATAATCCCTACCCAGATGCAGAATCTAAAGCTGAACCAGCTGAATTTGTCGTATAATAGTCTGTCTGGGGATCTGCCTCCACTTTTTGCAAAGCAAATGTACAGGAATAGCTTTGTTGGGAATCCCGGGTTATGTGGGGATCTTGAGGGTCTTTGTGGTGGAAGAAATGAGACCAAGAATGTTGGGTATGTTTGGCTTTTGAGGTCAATCTTTGTCCTTGCTGGGGTTGTTCTAGTTGTTGGGGTGGGTTGGTTCTACACCAAGTATAGGAACTATAAAGATGCAAAGAAAGCCTTACACCGATCCAAGTGGATGCTGATGTCGTTCCATAAACTCGATTTCAGCGAATATGAGATCCTCAACTGCCTTGATGAGGACAACGTGATTGGGATGGGATCGTCGGGGAAAGTGTACAAGGTTGTCCTAGCCAATGGAGAAGCAGTGGCTGTGAAGAAGCTATGGGGGGCAAGGAAGAAGGGGAGTTTTGGAGAAGAAGACGATGACGTGGAGAAAGGTAATAATAAGAAAGACTGTGGGTTTGAAGCAGAGGTGCAGACTTTAGGGAAGATAAGGCATAAGAATATAGTGAAGCTGTGGTGCTGCTGCACTACTAGGGACTGTAAGCTTCTGGTGTACGAGTTCATGTCTAATGGTAGTTTGGGGGATTTGTTGCATAGCAGCAAAGGTGGTCTGTTGGAATGGCCAGCCAGGTACCGGATTGCCATGGATGCTGCAGAAGGGCTGTCTTATCTTCACCATGACTGTGTTCCTCCCATTGTTCATAGGGATGTCAAGTCTAACAATATCTTGCTGGACACTGAATTCGGGGCTCGTGTCGCTGATTTCGGCCTGGCTAAGGTGGTTGACTTGACCGCCAAGGATCCTAAATCCATGTCTGTCATTGCTGGCTCATGCGGTTACATCGCTCCAGGTTAGTTAGTTACTTTGTCGTTACATATATAATTTAATTATGTTTATAATGAGTTTCATGATGCAGCGAAACTGAGAATTCTTAGCTTTGAAATTTGACTTATAGTATGGTGTAATATTGATATTTTGGTGTGTTGTAGAGTATGCATATACGCTACGAGTGAACGAGAAGAGCGACATATACAGTTTCGGGGTAGTCCTTTTGGAGTTGGTAACTGGGAGACTCCCGGTAGACCCGGAGTTTGGGGAGAAAGACCTGGTGAAGTGGGTGTGCAATAGGGTGGATCAAAAGGGAGTGGATCATGTGATTGACCCTAAACTGGATTCATGCTTCAATGAGGAGATTTGCAGAGTCCTTAACATTGCCCTCCAGTGCACCAGTCCTCTGCCTATCAACAGGCCATCGATGAGAAGGGTGGTGAAGTTGCTTCAGGAAATGAGCTTGGCTTCGGATAACCGTGCCAGCAGCAAGGATGGCAAGTTCACACCTTACTACTATGAGGACACTTCCGATCAAGCAAGTGTGGCTTGAGATGAGATTGAATGAATCCACTGTCTTTCTTTCTTTCTTTAATTATTATATATATATATGTAGTAGATAGAAGCAGCTTTTTAATTAAATGGCGTTTCCTTTGCTTGGGAAATGGGAAAAAAATAACAATCTCAAAAGTAGGACAAAAAAGGTGAAAACAAGAATGATTAGGTACTGCCTTGTTTTTGGGAAAGAGTTAGGCTTTAGCTTTTGTGTTGCATTGCATGTATATTATTATTATTACTTTTTCTTGCCGCTACTTTATCTTCTCTATTCTCTTTATGTTAATTTCCACCTGTTTGATTCAACTCCACCTGTTCTGATTTTAATTTAGGCTAAAATAGTCCATTTCAACCTCCAACTCTAATTTGGTGTGATTTAATCTTACAATTCACACAGTTTATATTATTTGATTTTTTATGATTTACGAATTTAATTCTTACGGTTATCAAAATCCAGTTTCCATTTTGTGTTGGGTTAAACGTATTTCCGATAGGGAGGGAAAAAAAAAAAACTAGTCCAAACTAGACCGATTTCAAACAGACCAGGTTTTTCAAGTGGAAACCAGACCAAAAATCGTTAGTATACTTTTAAAGGAATCGATTCTAAATTGGACCGGGTTGGTTTGAACCGATTTTTTTCTGACCATACTAGTTTTTGGACTTGTTTTTTTTTTTTTTTTTTTAGTGTAAATCTGTAAATTGAAACGGGTCGGACAGGTTCTGGACCGGACTGGTCTGTTTTTATAAAGCAGTTTAGAACCGGTCCAGAACCGGTCCAGAAACGATTCAGATTTTGTTGTGATAATATTAGTACATATCTAATCCGGCCGGACTGGACCGTTTAAACCAGTTCCGGTTCGGTCCAGAACCAGTCCAGGCCGTACCGGTCCAATGCCCATCTCTAATTTCCGATATATTTGACCGATTTTTATTTTTGGTATAAGGTGTATTTTTCTTATGCTTTTGATACTTAAAGTTTGAATTTTGTATACTTTTTATCAATATGTTAGTTGACGGGGTCGAACCTGTTCCAATTGGGGTCAATTTTCCCCTAATTGTTCTAGCCCAGGGTTGGGTCTATCGGGCAGTGTTATCAGAACCGGACCGGCGGTCTGACCGGATTCGAACCGGAACCAGCACCTCCAGCAGTCCGATTCGAGTAAATCCGGAGGATGTAAACGAATCCGGTTCAAAAGACCAATTTTCGAAGAACCAGCAGGTTCTGAACAAACGAGACGGTTCGCCGGTTTGATTAAAAAAAACTAAATTGAACATCTTCAGATCTGAAATGAAGCCTTCGGGATCTGGAAGCACTGTAGATCTGAAGTCCTCATCTGCTGAAATAAAGTCCTCCGAAGCGGCAGAAGATCTGGAAGCTGTGCAGATGGGCGCCGTGGTCGATGGCTTTGTTAAAATGCCTCTCCGTACTGCAGACCCATGTTTCCTTGAAGACCTCCATCGAAAGCCCCGGCAACCACTGTAGCCTGTAGGAACGAGCTGCCCACTAATGACCCAGAATATGAACAGAGGACACAAACCAGAAGTGAAGAAATGAAGAAGAATGCATGATGTGATGATGTCGGCTGGTGAAGAGAGTGAAGGGGTGATGATGGAGGCCGGTGAAGAGAGTGAAGGGGGTGATGTCCACGCCTCTACTCTCTTTGGAGTTTAGAGAAAATTACTAAAATAAGCACATTATAATACAAAAATACACAATTATGCATCAGAAATTAAAAATAACACAAATAGGCATACCCTCGAATCTCATTCGAGAGTTTGATCAAAATATTGGTCAAACCCTTGAATTCCATTCGAGGGTTTGACTGGAGTTTTCAGTCAAACCCTAGACTCTCATTCAAGGGTTTGACTGAAGACTCCGGTCAAACCCTTGACTAAAAGTCTAGGATTTGACTTAAATTTGAAATTAAATTAAATTTCAGGATTAATAAAAACTATTTTAAAAAAATATCCAACATTTTAAGATTACAAACCAGTGTTATCAGAACCGGACCGGTCACCGAACCGGTGAGACGTCCGGTTGGACCCGGTTCGAACCCGATCCTACCATTCTTGATGGATATACGCCCAATTTGAACCCGTTGACTTCCGAACCGTTGTATTTTTATCATCCCATTAACGATTGTAAATCGAAACTTCAACCCGAACACTTCGCGAGAACATCAACGGCTCGGACGAGGCCGAAGCGCTCGTCCGGCCGAGGCAAACTCACCTAGGTGAGGTTGGGTGGCCACACCCGACCTCCCCTAGGGGAGATCGGGTCAGCCAACCCGATCTCCCCTAGGGGAGATCGGGTGGACCAACCCGATCTCTCCTAGGAGGGATGGGGTTGGCCAACCCCATCCTCCCTAGGAGGGGTTGGGTGCCCTCACCCAACCCCTACCCTTGGGGGTCGGATTTCTCTTCCCCCCAAGGGCCCCGGCACCACCTTTGGACTCCCATACTCGGCTTACTCCGCCTACCTTCTCCGTATCATAAGGTCTTAATTATGCGTTTAAAGGTTAATTAACGGTGTTTTAGGGTTAACGATGTCATTAAGCCACCTTAATGACACTGTTGCCTATAAATACCCCACCCTCACAATTCATTTGGACATCTTGGCAATTTGGATTATTTTGCTCTGACATCTCTCTAGCTTTATCTCTCTAAAAACGATACTGACTTAGGCATCGGAGAGGGTTCACCAGGCACCACCCCCCCCCCCCCCCTCTCTGTGTCTGGTACTGCCCCTTCTGCAGGAAGGAAGGAAGGAAGGACGCAAGAAAAGACAGAGCAACCCGAAGATATCAGATCATCTACATCTCCAGTGAGGAACGGGATTTGAGCCGATCATCCTTTGACCCAGATCTCTGAACCTAACACTTGGCGCCGTCTGTGGGCTTCGGACAGAAAGCCTAATTATCACCAGCTAGATGGAAGGCGTATATGTCATACATGGAGGTTATGGAGCTGGAGGAGAGTCAGCAAATGCTAGGGAAGCGTATATGGCACAGTTAGAGAACCATAAACCAAAGGAAGAACAAGCAGCAGGAAAGAGGGAAGATGTAATACAATTTTCAAGAAGCGACATGGAGCATGTGCTACCTGACTACAAGGATGCCCTAGTCATAACAATGAAGATCACTGACATGGACATTGGAAGAATCCTAGTAGACAGTGGAAGCTCACCCAACATCATTAGCAAGAAAGTCCTCAACATACTAGGAGTAAGGCCAAGTAGCATAAAACAGGTTCACTCCCCTTTGGTGGGATTTTCAGGAGAGCCAACATACCCACTGGGGGCAGTCACACTACCTGTGACATTGGGCACAGGTCAGAGACAGCTAAAGATTGATGTCCTTTTCTTCATCACAGAAGAAATGGAGGAGTACAATGGAGTCTTGGGTACCACTACAATCAACAAATGGGGTATGGTACCATCAACACTATATCAGAAAATGAAATTCCCCACAGGCCAAGGAATAGGGGGAGTAAAGGGCAACCAGAAGGTATCAAGGAAATGTGCAAGGATTGCACTAAGCAAGAAGAAGAAAACAAGAGAGGTCCTACTAGTAGATGAGGACCCAAGAGAAGATCATGGAAGACCAGCCCCCATGGAGGAACTAAAAGAAATACTCATAGAAGAACCCGATAGAAAGGCAAAAATCGGGACCGCCTTATCTCAGGAAGAGGAAAACCACCTAGTGGCTTTACTAAGGGAATACAAAGATCTGTTCGCCTGGTCACCAAGCGATATGCCAGGGATATCAGAAGAAGTAATCTCACACAAGCTCAATATAGACGCGGCAACGCGACCAATAACACAAAAGGTAAGGCCAATGGGAGGAAGCAAAAAGATAGTTATCCAGGAAGAGGTGGAAAAGCTATTAAAGGCAAATTTCATCAAGGAGATTAGATTCCAAACATGGGTGGCAAACCCAGTACTGGTAAAGAAGGCGGGAGGAAGTTGGAGAATGTGCATTGATTATCGCGACCTAAACAGAGCATGCCCTAAGGACTCATACCCACTACCAAGAATAGATCAATTAGTGGATGCAACATCAGGTCACCAATTAATGAGCTTCATGGATGCATACTCAGGATACAACCAGATAAAAATGGCCCCTGAGGACGCCCCTCACACAGCATTCTACGCTGATAGCGAGATATACCATTACACGGTGATGCCTTTCGGACTCATAAATGCTGGAGCGACGTACCAAAGAATGGTCAACAAAATCTTTGGAGACATGATAGGGAAGACAATGGAGGCATATGTGGACGATATGATAGTCAAATCCAAAGAGAAGAAGGACCATGTGGAGAACCTTCGCTCAACATTAGAGAGAATGAGGCAATACCAAGTCCGTCTAAACCCGAAAAAATGCGCATTTGGGGTGCAATCAGGGAAATTTTTAGGCTTCATGGTAAGCCAGCGAGGCATAGAGGTAAACCCCAAAAAACTTCAAGCAATTGAAGAAATGCAGTCACCTACGAAGCACAAAGAGGTTCAACGACTGAACGGGAGGTTGGCAGCCCTTAATAGATTCCTATCCAAAATAGGAGACAAGGCATTACCCTTCTTTGAGGTACTAAGGGCAAACAAGAAATTCGAATGGACACCGAGATGTGAGGAAGCCTTCCAGCAACTCAAACAACATCTAAAAACACTACCACCCTTAGCAAAGCCTACACCAGGGGAGCCCCTCTACCTCTACATCTCCGTGAGCAACGTGGCAGTAAGCTCAGTGCTAATTAAAGAAGAAAACGCTGCACAATTGCCGGTATACTTCGTAAGCAAAACATTGGCAAAGTATGAGATCAACTACTTGCCAATAGAAAAGTACCTCTATGCACTGATTATATCAGCAAGAAAGTTGAGACCGTATTTTCATGGTCATGAAGTAACAGTCCTCACAGGCCAACCATTGAAACACCTCCTCCAAAGACCAGACACATCGGGAAGACTAACCAAATGGGCAATTGAACTAAGTGAGTTTCGCATTCATTTTGCCCCAAGAACAGCCATAAAGGGTCAGGCTCTAGCAGATTTTATTGCTGAATTCACCGGAATTAATCCAGACGAAGACTTGGGAGAAGTCAAAACTACATGCGAGGCAAGTAGTAGTCAGGAGAAACAACCAGAAGAATTATGGGAAATGCATACTGATGGGTCATCCAACGGAGGAGGTTCAGGTGCAGGCCTCTTATTATACCCACCAAACAGCGATACACCTATGCGCTATGCAATGGCACTCACCTTTAAGGCAACAAACAATGAGGCTGAGTATGAAGCACTGATAACTGGCCTGAGAATAGCCAAAGGAGTAGGGGCAAAGCATCTAAGAGTCAAGTGTGATTCTCAACTAGTTGTCAATCAAGTAAAAGGAATCTACACTGCAAAGTCCGAAAACATGCAGAAATACTTGCAGCAAGCCAGGGACCTAATAAAGAGTTTCCAAAGCTTCGACATTGAGTCAGTCCCTAGAGAACAAAACCAAGAGGCAGACGCCTTAAGTAAACTAGCCCTAGGGGTAGAAACAGGCAAAGAGGTTCACTTTGTAGAGCAAAGAATGCAATCAGTGATAGAACAAATGGAGGTTCTAGTAATAGACGAAGCAGAAGCCTGGATGACCCCAATGCGTCAATACATCATGGAAGGAAAGCTCCCAAAGGATAAGGTGGAGGCAGTCAAGATTGAAAGGATGGCTAGGAATTACGCAGTGATGGACAATGAACTCTACAAGAAAGGGTACTCCACACCTTTCCTCAAATGCATAACATACCCAGAAACAGAGAGAGTGCTTGCAGAACTCCATGAGGGAGATGCGGGGTGCCATGAGGGAGCACGGTCAATAAGCCGAAAGGTTTACAACCTAGGATACTATTGGCCATCAATGAGCAAAGAAGTAGCAGACTTGGTACAAAAATGTGATCACTGCCAAAGGTACTCTAGAAATATAACAGCCCCAGCAGCAAAGCTAAGCTCCATCTCGGGAGCCTGGCCATTCGCACAATGGGGGATTGATCTGATAGGCCCCCTACCAAGAACAAAAGGTCAGAAGACTTGCATAATCATAGCAATAGACTACTTCTCCAAGTGGATAGAAGCAAAGGCAATGGGGAAGACAACAGACGATCAAGTCGTCAACTTCATTCAATCTCACATTGTCTCGAGGTACGGGGTGCCAAAAGCAATAATAAGTGACAATGGCCCACAGTTCAAGAGCAAGAAACTGCAGTGGTATTGCGAAAGACTGAATATAGACCACCGTTTCGCATCAGTAAAGCACCCTCAGACAAACGGACAGGTAGAGTCGGCAAACAAAATAGTGCTAGATGGTCTAAAGAAACGACTCCACGCTACCAAGGGAAGTTGGGTAGATGAGCTGGAAAATGTTCTATGGGCAGTGCGGACAACACCAAAGATATCCAAAGGAGAAACGCCATTTGGCCTAGTGTACGGGACCGAAGCGGTAGCGCCAGCAGAAATGGCAGTATCATCCCTAAGGACCACATACTTTGAAGAGCATGAAAACAATAAAGCAAGGCTTTTAGACTTAGACATGGTGGAGGATAAAAGATGGAATTCAGAAGAAGCACAGGCACGAATGCGCCTTGTGTCAGCAAGATATTACAACCGCCAAGTCAAGGAGAGGCAATTCCACGTAGGGGAACTGGTGCTCAGAAAGAACGAGTTCTTACACTTAGACCAAGTCAGAAAGTTATCTCCAAAGTGGGAAGGACCATACAAGATAGAGTCGGTTCCCTACGTAAATGCTTACCGCCTCGAGGATGGGGAAGGGTATATCTCCACAAACACCTTCAGTGGGGAGCACCTGAAGAAGTACTACGTCTAAGAAGAAAACACAGGCAAAAGACCATATCCTTAGTTTCATACTTAGCACTTTGAATGTTCAAGCTCTGCAAGTTTTTCAAAAACAACTTTTGAGAAGGAGAACTCACGAAGTCCCTCCAACTCTACAACTATCTTTATTTTCCTCCAAAGGGTGTCTTGACCCACCCAAGGCACCCCACATGTACAGAAAACATGAACACTCTTAAGAGAGTAAGTTTTCCTTCAAAGGCACTTTCCAATGAATGTGGTGATATAATCATGATGTTATCCTTACACAGATATGACTTCAAGTCAACGACAGTTTCGACGCCCCCAAGAGCGTATCTTGAGAGTAGTATTCATACTATGACTTTCGACGCCCCCAAGAGCGTATCTTGAGAGTAGTATCCATACTACGACCTTCGACGCCCCCAAGAGCGTATCTTGAGAGTAGTATTCATACTACGACCCTCGACGCCCCCAAGAGCGTATCTTGAGAGTGGTTTCCAAAAACCACGAACTTCGACGCCCCCAAGAGCGTATCTTGAGAGTAGTGTTCATACTACGAACTTCGACGCCCCCAAGAGCGTATCTTGAGAGTAGTTATTACACTACGACCTTCGACGCATCAAGAGCGTATCTTGAGAGTGGTTTCCAAAAACTACGAATTTCGACGCCCCCAGGAGCGTATCTTGAGGTAGATTTGCAACCTACCAGATTCGACGCCACCAAGAGCGTATCTTGAGGTAGAAAAAACACTACCAGATTCGACGCCCCCAAGAGCGTATCTTGAGGTAGATTTCAAACTACCAGCTTCGACGCCCACCAGGAGCGTATCTTTGGTCTAACCTGAGCCCTCCGGGAGCCTATCCTGTGAAACGTTAAGCGCCCTCCGAGAGCCTGTCTCGTGAACAGTTTTCGACGCCAACCAGGAGCGTATCTTTGGTCTAACCTGTGACCTCCAGGAGCCTATCCTGTGAAACGTTAAGCGCCCTCCGAGAGCCTGTCTCGTGAACAGTTTTCGACGCCAACCAGGAGCGTATCTTTGGTCTAACCTGTGCCCTCCAGGAGCCTATCCTGTGAAACGTTAAGCGCCCTCCGAGAGCCTGTCTCGTGAACAGTTTTCGACGCCAACCAGGAGCGTATCTTTGGTTTAACCTGCGCCCTCCAGGAGCCTATCCTGTGAAACGATAAGTGCCCTCCGAGAGCCTGTCTCGTGATCAGATTCGACGCCCACCAAGAGCGTATCTTTGGTCTAACAGTACCATGTATACCATTTAAAGGGTAACAGAAAAGGACATTACACCATTATTGAGAAGGATCCCACTAGAAAGTAATTTCAAAGTAAAGTGATATGAAGAACACATAATATTTTTTCTTGATGAAATAGCAGGAAAAGCATGAAGGAAAATTCAAGAGAAGGATAAGCAAAGGAGACACACCAAAGAAAGGGTCTATAACCAAAGAGCCACACACAAGGCACATGGAGATATCATGAGAAGAGATATAATCACACTGCCATGTATACAACGAGTAAAGATAAGTGTATCAAACAAAGATGGCAACACTAAGAAAGGTGGAGTTCCAAACTCTAAAGACAACCACAACTCACAAACAAAAACAATAGTAAGAAGACACCAGAAGAAGAACCTCAAGTCACAAACACACGAGACCACCACAAGAAATAGGGGTATTATTCCTTCATCTTCGCAATATGCTTAATAGCAAAGTCTGACAAATCACCAAGTCGAGAGAAAGGAAAGTCAGGAGCAAGCATGTAAATACGTTCGAGAATCTCCTTCAAAGAAATACGTTTCGCCACAGAGCAGCGAACGTCGATAGCAGCCTGATAAGCGGAGGAAGCCTTATACTCAGCAATGGCACACTCCTTCGCCTCCATACGAAACATTTCCTCCAGAGAGCCTAACTCAGCAGCCCGGAGTGCCTCATCACGATAAGACCTTTGCCTCAAGGCCTCAACCTCTTCATTGAGAAGAGCAATGCGACCCTCCAAGTCTCGACACCGCAAATCGGTAATGCGACTATGCTCCAAACAGCTAATAAGCTTGGAGTTAAGGGAGACACAAATGTCCTCGTACACCTTTCTCTCCTTAGCAAGGTCAATAGCAAGGGTAGATAAATTAACAAGGTCGGCCATACCCTGCAACAAAAACAACAGATAAGACGGATAACGCATGGAAAAGAAGTATGCTACAAGGATAACACGGTTAACAACATTACAGGAGCATAGCGAGCCAACACATCACGAGCCAATTCATAAGTTGCCTCCGACCCTTTAGACGGGGACACACGATCGGCAGGAGGAACAGCAGACTGCAGAACACGAACTCCAACCTCAGGAGTTTGCAAAGAAGATTGATTATCAAAACGAGCTCCACGCCCATAATAAGGCGCCCACTCAGACCCAACAATTCCATCAACAGGTGGGCGAGACAGCTCCTTCCGACTCAGACGCGGAAGACGAAGTCTACCTATAACAAAGCACAAAGTAAAAACCAATGTACACTAAGGAAACTCAGATGCTCAAGGACTCACCAAACAAGGAAGAAGGAAAAGATGGTTCCCGGACCTTCGATTGGGGGGCATCAATACAGAAAGAAGATGGCACCCTAACATCACCACCCTTACCTCCAACTAGAGGACACTTCCCCACACCATAGAAAACCGATCTTTTTGCAATCGAAGGTCCGGTCCCAGAATTAACTACTCCCACACGTACTGGCCTCTTACTCCTCATCAATCACCGGAGAGTTCTGCTGATCGAAAAAACACAGGCTTAGCCCAAGGAAAACAGAAAGCGAATAGTGGACAAGAGATACAAACTCATTCCCCTATACAAAGCCAAAAAACAAGAATAGAAAGACCCCACCAGCCAACAGGCAGAGGCAGGGGACAGGGGGAGATAGTTATAACCCCCAGCATAAGGAGACCCCACCAGCCAACATGCAGAGGCAGGGGGCAGGGGGAGATAGTTATAACCCCCAGCATAAGGAGACCCCACCAGCCAACAGGCAGAGGCAGGGGGGCAGGGGGAGATAGTTATAACCCCCAGCATAAGGAGACCCCACCAGCCAACAGGCAGAGGCAGGGGGACATGGGGAGATAGTTATAACCTCCAGCATAGAGAGACCCCACTGGCCAACAAGCAGAGACAGGGGGCAAAAGGAGATAATTGTAATCCCAATATAGAAGACTTCGCCCGCTAGCAAGCGGAAACATGAGAGCAAAAGGATGGAAAAATGACGAATCAAACAGAACTATATTACCATGAAGACATATGAATCAAGAACGAGATAAGTAAAGAAACGGTTGAAGGAGAAACGGAATTAAGTCCCTCAAGAGCAATGCTTACACAAAAAGAAAAAAACACGTACCTCAATGCGACGCGCGCCCCGAGGAGTAAGCCTGACCAGAAATCCCACCGTCAAAAAGGAAAGAAGAGAAAAGGACAACGAGAATGAGGTAATCACTTACCCTTTTATAGTACATAGGATTAGGGTTTTTTCAAAGTCGCCAAATCAACACCGTTGATCTTTAGAGAGGAAAATTTCAAGGGACAGATTCAAAAACTAGTCCCCATTAACCACGGTTAAACTCACACCCACCATAGTTAACATCCCATAGGTTTATTTTCTAGTATCCCATACTTAGAAAAATTTTGGACCAAAGTTGAAATTTTTTCCTCACTTAGATAGAATCCCGGCAAGAATTTGAAGCGTAAGTTACTTAGTTGCATTTGTATGGCAACCCTATGCGAATGTGAATTTTTTAAGGATACGCCGGTAGCAAAGATAGATTTATTACTCCCACCTCAGACGGACGCGTGCTTAGGCACGCGTCCGCGCTACTCTAACGTTTACAACTCCTCTATCTCATAAGGCAGGGGGCAGAGTCGAAGACACGCATCCATGGGTAAGCAAGCACTCAGATGAAAGGTAAAACCCCGGTTTCAAATTGCGCGTATCATACCATCCTGAAATAGAGTCAATCAAGGGTTACTCCATTGGTTGACTCGGGGGCATGTGATGGATATACGCCCAATTTGAACCCGTTGACTTCCGAACCGTTGTATTTTTATCATCCCATTAACGATTGTAAATCGAAACTTCAACCCGAACACTTCGCGAGAACATCAACGGCTCGGACGAGGCCGAAGCGCTCGTCCGGCCGAGGCAAACTCACCTAGGTGAGGTTGGGTGGCCACACCCGACCTCCCCTAGGGGAGATCGGGTGGACCAACCCGATCTCTCCTAGGAGGGATGGGGTTGGCCAACCCCATCCTCCCTAGGAGGGGTTGGGTGCCCTCACCCAATCCCTACCCTTGGGGGTCGGATTTCTCTTCCCCCCAAGGGCCCCGGCACCACCTTTGGACTCCCATACTCGGCTTACTCCGCCTACCTTTTCCGTATCCTAAGGTCTTAATTATGCGTTTAAAGGTTAATTAACGGTGTTTTAGGGTTAACGATGTCATTAAGCCACCTTAATGACACCGTTGCCTATAAATACCCCACCCTCACAATTCATTTGGACATCTTGGCAATTTGGATTATTTTGCTCTGACATCTCTCTAGCTTTATCTCTCTAAAAACGATACTGACTTAGGCATCGGAGAGGGTTCACCAGGCACCACCCCCCCCCCCTCTCTGTGTCTGGTACTGCCCCTTCTGCAGGAAGGAAGGAAGGAAGGAAGGACGCAAGACAAGACAGAGCAACCCGAAGATATCAGATCATCTACATCTCCAGTGAGGAACGGGATTTGAGCCGATCATCCTTTGACCCAGATCTCTGAACCTAACAATTCTGACAAGAAATCTCGCAGACTTCTTACTAGTTGTACGTCTCTTTCTAGTTGTATGTCTAAATGGACTTCCACTAAACAAAAAGTCAAGCCCAATGTCTAAATGGACTTACTCTTAACAAAAAGTCCAAGCCCAAAAATGCAAGTATGCAACTTTAGATCCCACAAATTTCCAAACCCCAAATCCCCAATTCGTGCATCTCCCTAGCAGCCAAATTCCCCACCCTGCTAACCTTCCTCACCTTACCTTCACTGATGCCTTCTCTTCCATCAAGACCAATCCAGAAGCCCTAATTTTGTTCAACAAGATGATACGAGGAGACCCCATTGCATCCTCTCAAACTGAAACCTCGATCGGGATCTGATGGATAAATGTCCAATTCGGGTTCGTATTTACGCTTCGGGCCTCGCAAACACGTCAAAAATTACATCTCGTCTCAAAAAACGTCTCCCAAGGGTCAAAACGGTCCGGAAACGCATTTACGCGTGACCGGACCGGACATCCGGATTGCAGCAATCCGGACCTCCGGATTGTGCAATCCGGAGGTCCGGATCGCACGGCAATCCGGACCTCGCCGAATTGCCCAATTTCGACGAGGTCCGGGTTCCGCCACGGGTATTGCGCGATTGCCGTATCCGCGATTACCGTGTCCGCGATCGCCGTTACGTGTAGAGAAGTCAAGTTCATGCATTACCAATATGGACAACGGTTCCCGCTTGTTTTCTTGGACCGTCGTCAAACCGCTATAAAACCGGGTCCGGTCTCAAGGAAGCCTATAAATAGGAGACCTTGGCCACCCATTTTCACTCACTCTCTCATTTGCCCAACTTTGGTATTTTGAGCTCTGACTTCTCTCTAGAATTCTCTCTCTCTAGAAATTACTCTTTTGCCACTATAGTAACTTAGGCATCGGAGAGGGCTCCGCTAGCACCACCCCCCCCCCTCTCCGTGCTAGCATTGGTCCTTTGCGCAGGATCCGACGCCCGAGACACAGAACCGCCGGGTCACAACCTTGCCGGGTCACAACCTCGCCGAGTCACAACCTTGCCGGGTCACAACCTTGCCGGGTCACAAACTTGCCGGGTCACAACCTTGCCGGATCACAACCTCCGTCGGAAGGGTCACACCCGCACAACCACAGACGCGTCCTCGTGACCTCGTTCGTCCCGGACGCAACATTGGCGCCGTCTACGTGATTCGAACAAAAAGCTACCGTTCCGCAGAAACCATGACGAGTGATCACTACCCTCCCGAAGAGGTACATGAAAATGAATCCCAGGCAGAAATGCCACAGAGCAAGCAAAGAACGGGAACAAACCCGGTGCCTACCATTACTCCAGCAATGATGGCGGCGTTAGAGGAGTTACTCGCGTTCCACGAGTCTCTAAAGAACCAAGGATATGCGGCTCAGCCACCTCCATCCAACCAAGGAGCCTTCCAGTACAAAGGTGTCAACCTGTTACCTCCTTTGCCTCCAATCAACGAACAAGCTAAGACGATAGGGACAAAGTCTCGAGTCACAAGTCATCAAGACACACTGCACCAGAGAATAGAGGGGCAATGCACGAAAGGTACCTTCCACTACCAACAGCCAAGGCACGAAGCTGCACGCTCATGCAACCGATATGTGATAGCACAATACCAAAAAGAGGCGAGGAAACAACCCCCAAAGCAGAATCAAGCAAAACCACCCTCAAGCGGTCAGCAAAGAAGAAATTGTCAGCTTCAGTCAAAACGACCTTTTCAAGGAGGTTTCGAGAAGCCAAAAGAAGTAAACATCGCTGACTACATTCCTTTGAATGCCCCGCTATCCGTGATATTAAGAGAGATGAAAGATGCGAATATAATGAAGGAGCCAAACAACTTTAGGAAAGGCCAAATGGGAAAAGACAAGGACAAGTGGTGTGAAAACCACGAAGTCGTCGGCCACGAGACCGATAGCTGCGTCAGCCTACGTAGCCGCATTAACAGCTTCATCCTCAAAGGCGAATTAAAGCAATTCATTGATCAAGGCGACAGCCCTCCAAAGAAGACTCAAGCAGAGTCATCCAAAATACACAAGAAAGGTTCTTCAACAAGGACAAGCCAAGACAATGCTGACATCTGTCACAAAGAGGGACGGGAAAAACCTTTTAGTGACGATGACATCCCAATCACAGGATTCACAACAAGAACCTTGAAGGCAGTAATCCAAAAAGAGATACATGTCTCCTGGGAAAAGAGGCAACCGCGGCAGAAGAAGCCATTCCAGTCAAATGCCCAAAGGATCAAAGAGTCCAATCTCACCAAATGGGTTCCATTAAACACACCGTTATCTATCATCCTGAAGGAAATAAAAGAAACCAAGCTATGGAAAAAACCCTCCAAATTCCACAAGGGACCATTGGGAGAAGATGAAAGCAAATGGTGTGAAAATCATGAAGTTTACGGCCACGAAACCGAAAGATGTGTTGGACTAAGATTTCAAATAAACAATTTGATCTTAGAAGGAAAAATGAAGAAGTATATCGACCATGGCAATAAGCATCAAGAGAAGCCTCGTGTCAAGTCTTCAGAAAAAGGCAAAGGAAAAGAAGTGGCGGACAATAATCCACCTACCGCCAAACGCCAGAAAAACAACGTCACTTATGGAACCAATGGGGACAAGTTGTACAATCTTTGGAGTATGACTGCAGAAGACGCAAATCCCAAACTCCCGGAAAGTAAACTTCACCGTCCACTCGGGCCAACAACTGCCTTCCTTGACAAAGATGTTGAAGAACAACACAATCAAAGTAAAACTTGGGGGCATGACATCAACTTTTGTCCATCCCCAAAAGAGGAGATTGAAGAGCTCAACACGCTAGATGCATTAAGAAACTATGTGGCACGTGGCAGAGTCAACTAGCCAACAAATCACCTACGGGGACATCAAACACATCACCAATCCCTTTATCTTCCTTATCTCCTTTTCGCATATCTATGTTAAATCTTTTAAAGATTAAGTACAACTCATGCTTATTAGATTCAGTAATTTTCAAAAAAGTGATCACTAGACGCTTTCTTGTAATCCGTCGTATGAACTCTAAATATCTAATAAAGGATAAATCTACTTTCGTAGGTACATTATTATGACGCATATTACCTTGGAATAACGCCAAGTAACAACTACACACATATTCCTCACGTCAACAACACAAAGTCTCAAGCATTTTATACGCGCAAGACTATAAATCATGTCGCAATAATAAACAAGCCGGGGGCATTACACAAGGATAGGTCATGCACTATTAGAAGTCAAAACAATATAAGCAATCAGGAAACAGCAATACAACCGCCAAGCAACTTAAGGAGCACCAAGCCGACAAGTGCCCAGCAATTCTACCTAACATATGCTTACCATAATCTACACTCATCGTATCCGCCATCAGGGAAGTTTCCTACACAAACAAGGAATCCTCGTATCAAATTCCTTTACTTCATTTATTATATGCATGACTAAAAAGAAAATTTCATGACTTCATACTTTTGCAAACTTATAAAAATTGCGACTATCTAACAAAAACAACTCTACTCGTAGGTACATGTTACACTACGATTACTACTCAGGAATGATGACAAGTAGTAACCTATGCACAAAAATCTACTTCAACAATACAAGCTAAGCATTGTGTGCAAGGAGGGATTTATGGTATACAACACCAACATATCTGCTATCTACACCAACAAGGAGTTTATTTCTCCATTCATAACATAGGCGTCTATCTCTAGAAGATGCCGACAACACAAAGCCATCAAGCTATGTGCACAATCAACTTATATACCGCAATGAAAACCTACGGATTTATTATCAAAGCGACGGCTATTCAGGGCGTCAGCTACAAGCAGTGTCTCGGATTAACACCAAGACCTATTATCAAAGCAACGACTATTCAGGACGTCAGCTACAAGCAGTGTCTCGGATTAACACCAAGACCTATTATCAAAGCAACAGCTATTCAGGGCGTCAGCTACAAGCAGTGTCTCGGATTAACACCAAGACCTATTATTAAAACGGCGACTATTCAGCACGTCAGATACAAGCAATACCTTGGAATAACGCCAAGGCCTACCGTCAAAATAGCATGTCGAGTACAGGATGGGCATACGGGGCTGATCACCCCTTAAGTGACGGAAGTTCTCTGTTTAGACAACGACCTCACTCTATAACAAGTGCGTATATCCGGTTCAGGGTGCACTCTATATGGCGAATGTCCTCTATCTAGTCGGCATTCCCATATTACGAACGCCATCAGGGTTCGTTTAATACGGCGGAAGTTCTCTGTTTAGACAACGACCCCGCTCTACAACAAGTGCGTATATCCGGTTCAGGGTGCACTCTATATGGCGAATGTCCTCTGTCTAGTCGGCATTCCCATATTACGAACGCCATCAGGGTTCGTTTTATACGGCAAAAGTCCTCTGGTTAAGATGACAATTCCGTACTACAGGTTTTCAAACCGTGTTGCATGGTTCCTGGACGCAGAAAGCATGCATCACAATTCATATTCTCAAAAAGTGTTACATGGTCCCTGGACGCAGGAATCATGTATCACAAATATTTTTTCAAACATGTTATTAAAAATTTTGCCAAAAATTTTATCAAAAATTTTATGTATCAAACACCTTTCCAAAATTTTTTATCAACATGATTTTTTGGATGTTTCACATTCAATGCCAAAATATTTTCTCAAATATTTTATCAACAAGCCTTTTAGGGTTCACAAAATGCTTCTTCAAAAACAAAAAATGTTTTTACGTATGCTTCCCCAACGCGGGTTGATACACGCTGGCAGGTGCGCTCCCTGTTTAAAACTCATAAAATTTACAAGTCGAGTCTTGTACAACGTCGCCTTAGAGTGGAACTAAGAGACGGTATAAACTAGTATCTTGCTTAGTCAAGGTAACATCTCTCAAAAAATGTTTTTACGTATGCTTCCCCAACGCGGGTTGATACACGCTGGCAGGTGCGCTCCCTGTTTAAAACTCATAAAATTTACAAGTCGAGTCTTGTACAACGTCGCCTTAGAGTGGAACTAAGAGACGGTATAAACTAGTATCTTGCTTAGTCAAGGTAACATCTCTCAAAAAATGTTTTTACGTATGCTTCCCCAACGCGGGTTGATACACGCTGGCAGGTGCGCTCCCTGTTTAAAACTCATAAAATTTACAAGTCGAGTCTTGTACAACGTCGCCTTAGAGTGGAACTAAGAGACGGTATAAACTAGTATCTTGCTTAGTCAAGGTAACATCTCTCAAAATATGTTTACGTATGCTTCCCCAACGCGGGTTGATACATGCTGGAAGTTTGCAACACATATAGCGGCAAGCTATTCAGGAAAAAAGGGCAATATGCATAAGGCATCAGGCAGGCAATCAGGAGAACATCTCAACTTATCAATCAGGAAGTGGCTATCGGTCACGACCGCAGGAACTATGTCTGCGTTAGGAGTCATCCGCATTCAATAAACATATTTAAAGCGGACAAGTCGGAAGCAACAACTAAGGAACAAATGCAACAAGTCTTCAAGCATGGAAGCCGGGGGGCAAACAGACTCAGAAATGAATTCAACATATCCAAAAGACGGCATACATTAAAAAAATGCCATTATCTCTAACAAGACTCGGCGGGACAAGCAGAAGTTGCCGCCGTTTTCTCCAAGCAAAATCTACAATGCGCAGGTCACAACATCCTATGCTCTACTCATGCCATGCCTTGGAGTCTAGCCAAGAGGGGCAATCACAGTACTTAACAATGTCCAGGTGACGAAATGCCATGCAAGCAAAAGCATGAACAAGGAATTATCAACAAACACTTACCTCAGTAGGAGTAACGCTCCTCCTTGGACCGGTCCCTCGACCGGGGGGCAGAAGACGCCACTACACAACCCTCAACTCTATTTCTCTTATCACAAGAAAGATTTAGCACGGTCATGCTCAGCATAAAGAACCAAGAATCGCTCGAGGAACACGCCCCTGCGTCGGATCTTTTGAGAATTATGCTAAGGACAGAAACTGCAGCTGGCAATAACTGGGAAAATCAACAAGATCTAATATCTTGGAAAGTGCTATAAAAAATACAGTCAGTGCGCAAGCGCACACCAACACTTATTCAAGCACTTATGCGACAGACTCTCCGTGTGAAAACAACCACAAACTTACAAGACTTATTAAGCCTTCGTGCAGCAAGTAACAAACATCGCGCAAGGGGAGCAACCTCTTCAACATATCAACATCAATGCGCGTATCAGTGTTAACGCGTGTATCATCTTTACATGTCGACAAGGTTGCTCGTCGACAAGGAGAAAATATTTTCTAAGTGTTCCCATGTACGTACATACATGTCGACAAGGTTGCTCGTCGACAAGGAGAAAATATTTTCTAAGTGTTTCCATGTACGTACATACATGTCGACAAGGTTGCTCGTCGACAAGGAGAAAATATTTTCTAAGTGTTTCCATGTACGTACATACATGTCGACAAGGTTGCTCGTCGACAAGGAGAAAATATTTTCTAAGTGTTCCCATGTACGTACATACATGTCGACAAGGTTGCTCGTCGACAAGGAGAAAATAATTTCTAAGTGTTTCCATGTACGTACATACATGTCGACAAGGTTGCTCGTCGACAAGGAGAAAATATTTTCTAAGTGTTTCCATGTACGTACATACATGTCGACAAGGTTGCTCGTCGACAAGGAGAAAATATTTTCTAAGTGTTTCCATGTACGTACATACATGTCGACAAGGTTGCTCGTCGACAAGGAGAAAATATTTCCTAAGTGTTTCCATGTACGTACATACATGTCGACAAGGTTGCTCGTCGACAAGGAGAAAATATTTCCTAAGTGTTTCCATGTACGTACATACATGTCGACAAGGTTGCTCGTCGACAAGGAGAAAATATTTTCTAAATGTTTCCATGTACGTACATACATGTCGACAAGGTTGCTCGTCGACAAGGAGAAAATATTTCCTAAGTGTTTCCATGTACGTACATACATGTCGACAAGGTTGCTCGTCGACAAGGAGAAAATATTTTCTAAGTGTTTCCATGTACGTACATACATGTCGACAAGGTTGCTCGTCGACAAGGAGAAAATATTTCCTAAGTGTTTCCATGTACGTACATACATGTCGACAAGGTTGCTCGTCGACAAGGAGAAAATATTTTCTAAGTGTTTCCATGTACGTACGTACATGTCGACAAGGGTTGCTCGTCGACAAGGAGAAAATATTTTCTAAGTGTTTCCATGTACGTACGTACACGTCGACAAGGTTGCGCGTCAACAAGGGGAAAATATTTTCTAAGTGTTTTCATGAACACACACATACATGTTAACAAAAATGGATTGCATACAACGAGTAGCTATGCCCCTTAGGCACACCTACGACGCTCATCGACAAAGCTCATACGACGACATCTATGGTAACAAACATTAGATATCGTTTGAATATTTTCTAAGTGTTTTAGCATACTTGCAGGCAACAACCAACAGCTCAACCATCGACGCGCGCACAAACATCAACGCGCGTATCAACGTCAACGCACGTGACCAAGTCCCACGCACATAGTAAAATTGGTACGTACCAAGGAAGGGACTAACATCCTAAGGGGCCATCATGTAAACGGGGGATTAACGCGACGAACCGTAAGAATCGAACGTGGCAACGCTTAAGGAAAATTTTTCTCTAAGGCATCAAGACGACAAGTAACTATGCCTAAAGTTACTGGGCAACCCCCGTCAACCAAAAACCCGCCAAGAAGGAAAATCATGCATACCGACCAAAAACTCCTACACAAAGACACGGGGGCACTATGTCCGAACGGGGAATTCTACCTCAACTACCCACGGGAGTGAAAATCATCTAAGTTGTGAACTAACGACGATAGTAACGGCAATCAATCAGCAATTATGCGACATACAAGCATCAACAAGAAGTTCCATACATCAACAACGAAAAATAGCTCAAACGAACAACAATCCGGCGACATTCAAAGTCAAGTCGAAGCTATCTTTTAAAATTGGGTTTCCAAACTACCTCAAAACGTGACGAAAGGTATTCCTATGGACTCCCCTCGTCGAGACGATTCCGGGAAGGTGTGGACCGAAACGAGGCGAGCCCGGGAAGGCGGCGCGTGGCCCGCACGCTCCGGCGAAGACGTCCCACTCGCGGCGGCGCGTGAGGGCGCGTCCGGTGGCTCCTGGAGACTCCGAAGGTGGCGTTGGAATCCTTGGGACGAACCGAGTCGAATGGTGGTGTCAACTGCCAAAAACAAGCAAAAAATCAGACACGAAACTGTCAAAACATATCTAAGCTCCACGACGGCGAAGAAACTTTGAACACAAAAGCAATTTCGGGAAAGGGTGAGTGAATTACCTGCAAAGGGAGTGGAATGGTGAACTCCTAGGGTGCTGGAAGAATAAATGGGGATGTGTGTATTTACTAATCCCAAAGAGATGTTTTGTGGATAAGGATCAAAGAAATAGTTTACCTACACTCAAGACTAAACCCCTACGGTACACTCTATCCTCTCTTTTTAAAACTATCTACTCCTATGCATATCTTGACGTCGCACGTATCAAACCCATCATTATGTGCGTATGTTGCAATTGCATGATCCATGATTCGGTAATCACTTAGTCATTTTAGAAGCTTACGGTTTCTATTTTCTTGCATTACGTAATTACGATCTTGCCACGTCCATTATTCATGCATACATGTCGATAGACGCATGCTCGCATAAATGCATTTCCAATTGCTCGTGTCTCCGACAATAACCATGCTTGCACGTCACATATATATTTCCCATCACACTAACCATAGTGACAGGAAATAAAGTCGTTCGGCCGGAAAGTCAAGCGACGGACGGAATCAAGATACCTACACCCGACCAACGATCAAAATCGAAAGGTTAGCGTCAGACTCAAATTGGACAAATATCCTAACTTAAAATAGAGTCAAGAAAGGTTCTAAACCGTTACTTGACTCGGGGGCAAGTGATGGATAAATGTCCAATTCGGGTTCGTATTTACGCTTCGGGCCTCGCAAACACGTCAAAAATTACATCTCGTCTCAAAAAACGTCTCCCAAGGGTCAAAACGGTCCGGAAACGCATTTACGCGTGACCGGACCGGACATCCGGATTGTATTTGCAATCCGGACCTCCGGGTTGCAGCAACCCGGATGTCCGGGTTGCAAGCAATCCGGACGTCCGGATTGCAGCAATCCGGACCTCCGGATTGTGCAATCTGGACCTCCGGATTGCGCAATCCGGAGGTCCGGATCGCACGGCAATCCGGACCTCGCCGAATTGCCCAATTTCGACGAGGTCCGGGTTCCGCCACGGGTATTGCGCGATTGCCGTATCCGCGATTACCGTGTCCGCGATCGCCGTTACGTGTAGAGAAGTCAAGTTCATGCATTACCAATATGGACAACGGTTCCCGCTTGTTTTCTTGGACCGTCGTCAAACCGCTATAAAACCGGGTCCGGTCTCAAGGAAGCCTATAAATAGGAGACCTTGGCCACCCATTTTCACTCACTCTCTCATTTGCCCAACTTTGGTATTTTGAGCTCTGACTTCTCTCTAGAATTCTCTCTCTCTAGAAATTACTCTTTTGCCACTATAGTAACTTAGGCATCGGAGAGGGCTCCGCTAGCACCACCCCCCCCCTCTCCGTGCTAGCATTGGTCCTTTGCGCAGGATCCGACGCCCGAGACACAGAACCGCCGGGTCACAACCTTGCCGGGTCACAACCTCGCCGAGTCACAACCTTGCCGGGTCACAACCTTGCCGGGTCACAAACTTGCCGGGTCACAACCTTGCCGGATCACAACCTCCGTCGGAAGGGTCACACCCGCACAACCACAGACGCGTCCTCGTGACCTCGTTCGTCCCGGACGCAACAGGATCTCTGCACGTGGTACATCGTTATTTGCTCCGACGGGCGCCTCACCGAGGTCCGAGTTCGACCTCGCCGGAACTTACCTCTACGCCTCCTCCGTCTCTCTCTACCCTCTCGACACCTAGACAAGCTGTCAGATCTGAAGCTCTCCTCAAACACCTTGTCTCTCAACTCCACCGTCCTTCTCTCTCGACTAGGGTTATTTGCTTGAGATTAAGTCAGATCGGTTGGGAAAGAGAAATATAAAGGCTGTATTTGGAGCGGTGGTTACTGCAGGGCTGTCCTTGTCTTTCAGTTTTTATTTTTTAGGAATATTTCGAACCGCCTGGTCCGCTCAGAACCGGCCGGTTCTTCAAAAAACTGGATTCCGAACCGGGTTCGCTTACATCATCCGGATTTGATCAAACCGGACCGTTGTAGGCACCGGTTCCGGTTGGAACCCGGTCGGACCGCCGGTCCGGTCCGGTTCTGATAACACTGATACAAACCATAGAATCTTGTTCTTTCAAATACGAAAAAACATTATTCAATATTACACACAAAATATATAATAGATAATGAATGTCTCCGTGGTCGCCCAACTTGCCTATCTCGCTTGGTCGGTCTCCCACCCCTACGTCATCTATCTAAATCTCTCACAATTCTTATCTTTGATGGCCTAGAAGTTTCGGTTAGCTCCCGAGTGAGATTTCAATATATCTTTTTTTTTGTTATCTTTTTTTTTTTTTGTAAAAACTTTTGTTTTACACCGAACCGGTGAACCGGAGAACCGTCCGATCCGCAAAGAACCGGCCAGTTCTCCAAAAAACCGGATAATGAACCAGATTCGCTTCCTTCCTGGTCTTTTAAACGAACCGAACCGGCTAAGGCACCGGTTCCAGGCCCAACCCAGTCGGACCGCCGGTCCGGTTCTGATAACACTGCTATAGATGCACAATATCAATTTAAATGTTGGATTTTTTTAATGGTTTTTCTTAATGCTGAATTTTTTATTTTAAAATTTCAAGTTTAGGTCAAACTCGGGGTCAACCCTAGACTCCCAATCAAGAGTTTGACTGGTATCTTCGGTCAAACCCTTAATGGGAGTCTAGGGTTTGACTGAAAACTTTAGTCAAACCCTTGAATCTCATTCAAGGGTTTGACTTAAGCTTTTGGTCAAACCCTCGAATCTCATTCGAGGGTTTGCTCAAATTTGATAATTTCAAATTTGTGTGCCTATTTTTGTATTTAGCAATTAAAATATGCTTAGTTAGCAAAACAACTCTAGAGCTTAGGTTAATAGAAGTATATGAGCCATGTAAAGCCCAATTTCTTTTGATTTGGGGTTGTTCTGATTAGGCCAACTCACTTTTTTTTTGCCTACTCAGATTTCTGAAAGTTATTATTTATATCATATTTAGTGAAAAACGTTTCGACCGGGTTTGAACTGGGTCGAACCGTCCGAATCGGAAACCAGACCTTTCACCTATGCAGGCTAATACTAACGAAAAATTAATAGACGGATTAAAAGTATACAAAAGTTCAAATGTTTGGTACAAAAATTATTAAAAAAAAAACATTTTTAATGGTCAAACATATGGGATCAAAATTACCTTTTAACCATTTTATTTTTTAAACTTTAAATTGTTTACAAAAGCAAATGACTAATCAAGTTAAAAAAAACAAGAAGTTTACTCAATTTTATTACTAACTAATAAATTATGACGAACAAACATAGTTTTGAGTTATTTTATTTAGAATGGAATACTTCTAAAATGTTAACGTAAAAAATTTAAAGCAATTTCTCTAATTTCTCTCTACACAAGGTTAAAACAAGTGGTTATTGAAGAGTCGGGTCAATATAAATAACATAATAAATTCTATATTTACTTCTCCAAAAAAAAAAAGCATGTATTATTTTGCTGCCGCACAAATAAAATTTTGTGTTGACAAATTTTGTATTTTTATTTGTAAAAGAAATATAATTGCGATTATATTTAAAAAATTGGCAAAAAAAAACTTAAATTTTGAAAAAATAAAACTTTACAGCCAATCTTGAGGTCATAAGAACACTTTAAACAACTTAACTAAACAATTTAATTTTGACGACTAACCCATGCAGAAGAACTGATGCAGCGTGATGAGGATAGAATGTAAGAAATTGATGCATGAGTGAGGAAATTCTCGATTTTTTTATTAATCAACCAATACTTAATAACTGAAACTTAAAGACGGCTAAACTTAGTTTAAATATTGAAAACAAAAGGCCTAACCCTAGGTCAAAATCCGAAAGTTGCAACAGACCCTAACAAAACCGATAAATTGTAAAAAAGACCTAAAGAAACATAAATTGCAATTTTGACTCTCCAAACAAATGAGCTTGGCCAAAAAAGTTATACCCCATAGTCTGCTATGGGTCTTGCTCAGATCGTCGTTTTTACATGCAAAACTGTATTCGCACGCCAAAATTCGACATTTCAAAATCTCCCACATCATTCTCTCCGGGGAAGAGAAGATTCGCCATCGAATTTTGCGCAACGTAGGCCAGTAATAGGAAGAAGAAGAACATACTTAGCCACAACAGCATAAAATTTCTCACGGAAAAGGGGATGTCAGGTGGTAAGGACTCAGGAAACACATAATCGAAATCAACCATTTCATCCTTATGTTTCGACGGAGCCCCAAACAGGTCATCGAAATAGTCATCGTTCGAAGGCTTTGGAACTCCACCTGATTTGAATATCAAATCGGGTCGAAGATCGAAGTTGAAGGATCGCGAAGCGGTGTTCTAGGGTGGTTTAGGTGCTGACATTGGGGGCGATTTGCCTAGTGGCTTGTACCCGAAATTGGAGGTCAAGAAGCCTTCAAATTCGCTCATGGCGGCCGGGAAAATGAGGAATCCAGGATCATGGAAGGTGGGGTGATGGTCGATCATCGTTGTGACATTATCATCGTCAACGTACTCATCATAAATTAGATTATTGAAAGGGTTCGCATCTGAGGCGGTCTCGTCATCCTCTTCATCCACTTCATGTGATAAGTAATTCTGAAATTCGAACTCATCCAATCGTTGTGTTATATTTTGATCTTACGTTGTCGTTCTTTGATCCGACGTTGTTGTTCTTCGATCAAATGTTGCAGTTTGCTGTTATCGGCAACCTGTGGACGTCCTTGGGGCGGCATCGTGCATAATCAGATGGCTGTGATGCCATTCTGATACAGCGTGATGGGGATATAATGCACAAAATCTCGTTGATTCAAAGAATGCCGAGAAATTGACGTAGGATTGAGGAAAACCCGATTTTTTCATTAATCAATAAATACTAAATAAATGATACTCGAAGACGGCTAAACATAGCTTGAATACCGAAAACAAAAACCTTAACCCTAGGTTAAAATCCGAAAGTTGCAAACAGACCCTAACAAAACCGATAAATTGCAAAAATGACGTAAAGAAACATAAATTGCAATTTTGACCCTCTAAACGAATGAATTTGGCCAAAAAATCGTCGTACCAAATAGTTCACTATGATTCTTGCTCTGATCGTCGTTTCTGTATGAAAAACTGTATTCGCACACCAAATTCCGATACTTCAAAATCTCCCACATCAAACACATAAACATAATTCACCATTATGATTTTTTTTTTCCGAAGAACTCACCATTATAGTTCAACCATAATAATTTATTCATTTTTTTTATAATACTTTAATTTTTTTTATAATACTTTGCATTTTGATTAATTCGGATTGAGAGATTTAAAGTTAATTTTATCTTAAGAGCCGTCTTCGTTAGAGTTAGAAATTAGAATTCGAATTAGAATTCATATATCTTGTATTAAACTCGAATTATTTTGTTTTAGTCTTGATAACTTAGATATAAGACAAAGATATTTGATTATGAGAAGTGGGAATAGAGTGAAACAGCATGATGAGACTTGGGAGTGGCTAAGTGGGCTTTAATTTTGGTACTAACTAGGCTTAATGGGGGTACTAGTTTTAATAACCGTCGTATAAAACTAAAACTTATCACATCTCCATATAAAGGTATTGTTAAGATCAATATTGACTTACCATCATGGACCAAGAAGAACTCACTATTATGAGCTAGGACTAATTTACTATTATTGGGCCAAGACTTAAATATTTGGGCTAAGATAGTTGGCCCAAGTTGAAGAAATATCTAGAGATGAATACTTAGCTTATGTGTCTAGATAATTCTAGGAATTAAATAATTGTAGGAAGTTCTAGAGAGTTTCTAGGTAGTTCTAAGTCTAGAGATTTCTTTAGTCTCCTATAAATAGGAGTGGAGTCATTTGTAGTGAAGCAAGCAAGAAAACCACCACAACTAGATCCACCACCACAAGTTGTAAGAGTCTCCTATCATATTTAGAGTAAGAGAGATATATATATACGAGTTCTTCTCTTATTGTTGAAGTACAGTCTTGGGCAAGTGCAAATCAGCACTTCGATATTTTTACATGGTATCAGAGCCAATTTCGCATTAACGTGGAACGATTCAAGATCGGGATTGAAGAACTCGGGTACTCTAAATATGGATGCTGCCGGTCGCGTGATTGGACAAGGAATGGAGCTACTGAACTCGTCTAATTACCGGATTTGGAAGTCCTCCATGGAGTCGTATCTCGTGAGTGAAGACTTGTGGGATATCGTTGGAGGCAGTGATACAACCGCCCCGGAGGAGACCGCCAAAAACAGTGAAGAGGTCAAACGCTGGAAGCGGAGGAATGCCAAGGCGGAGTTTGCCTTGAAGAGGTCGATATCGTCAGAGGTGTTTGAGAATATTTCACGATGCACCTCTGCCAGTTCGATTTGGAAGACGCTAGACCAGCTATACAACAAGAAGAACGAGGCGCGGTTACAAATGTTGGAGACGGATCTGGCGAATGCGAAGCAGGGTGAGTCGTAGATTTCACAGTTCTTTTTAAAGGTTAAGAACTTGTGTTCAGAAATTAATTTACTCAACCTGGAGGAGCCAATTTTGGAGGCGCGGATAAAACGGTCTATTATTCGGGGATTACGTTCTGAGTATATACCGTTCGTTACGTCGATTCAAGGGTGGGTCCAACAACCATCCTTGGAGGAGTTTGAGAACCTTCTAGCTTCACAGGAGTTGCTGGCTAAGCAAATGGCTGGGATCATGCTGGAGGAAGATCAGTGCGCGCTCGTGGCTCAGGTAAAGGAGAATGACGCCAGGAAAAAGGTTGGTGGGAATGCGGAGTCGTCTCGTAAGAAAGATTTCAAGTGTTATCGATGTGGGAAGCCTGGACATCTGAAGAGAAATTGTCGGACCAGACTGAAGGAGAGTAACATGGTGGAGCCTAAGACCTCAACTGAAGATGAAGAGTGGGCTAAATGTTTTCTAGCCAAGACCACTCCCACATGTGCATTTTCAGCTCGAGACTTGGGAAAGGAGTGGATTGTAGATTCAGGTTGCGGTCATCATCTTACCGGAGACGAAGATCAGTTCTCTACTATTCGTCGTCATGGAGGAGAAGAAGTTATACTCACGGCGGATGACACAGTTCACCATGTTGAGAAGGAAGGCACTGTTGTAATCAACAGTAGCGGTGGGACATCGATCAAGCTCAATAACGTCTATCATGTTCCCGGAATGAAGAGAAATTTCCTTTCAGTGGCGAATGCAGTCGATTCAGGTATGTATGTTTTATTTGGTCCGAATGATGTGAAATTTCTCAAAAATATACAGATGATCAAGGCGGGTGTAGTTCACATCGGAGAGCGAGTAGACGACATGTTCGTGATACCGGCTTCAAGTAAGAAAACTTCTTCAAATAAGGTTCATGGAAAAAGGGGGAGTTCGAATCCTCGCGAAGACGTCCATGGAGGAGCCGATGATAAACAAGTGGTGAAGCAAGGATTGTGAAGATCGATTACTAAGCCAATTCGTGATCGGGTTAAAAATCGCATATGCGCTTATTTTTGCTTTCTTGCAAGTCCGGTAGTTGAGCATCAATCTTTGTCTCAAGATGAAGAGAACGGAGAGTTGGACTTGAAGATGTCTAAGGGAGATGAAGCTGTGCTGCCGACGACGGGAAACAAGCGTCGACAAGTTACTTTGTCGCTTGCTAAGAGTTCAGTCCTCGATAAAGAAGGAAGTGCTTCAAAACCACAAGTTGATCAAGACAGAATAGTGCGACAGAAGTATCGAGAGCGGCACAGACTGGAGCGCAACATTGATAAGAAGAAACATGAAGGAAAGTCAATGTTGAGGGGGAGTGTTAAGATCAACATTGAATTACTATCATGGACCAAGAAGAACTCACTATCATGGGCTATGACTAACTTACTATTATTGGGCCAAGACTTAAATATTTGGGCTAAGATAGTTGGCCCAAGTTGAAGAAATATCTAGAGATGAATACTTAGCTTATGTGTCTAAATAATTCTAGGAATTAAATAATTGTAGGAAGTTCTAGAGAATTTCTAGGTAGTTCTAAGTCTAGAGATTTCTTTAGTTTCCTATAAATAGGAGTGGAGTCATTTGTAGTGAAGCAAGCAAGAAAACCACCACAACTAGATCCACCACCACAAGTTGTAAGAGTCTCCTATCATATTTAGAGTAAGAGAGACAATATACGAGTTCTTCTCTTATTGTTGAAGTACGGTCTTGGGCAAGTGCAAATCGGCACTTCGATATTTTTACAGGTATGATTTCCAAATATATTACTGGGGTGTCAACTAGATGGCCATCGGTCAAACCCGCGGTTTTAAGTATATCTTCACCGCATACTTTTCATATAATTCATATCCAACCTATATTCATGTAAAATTTTGTGGATCACTCATATCCACACTGCGACAAAATATGGTTACCCGCACCGCACCATATTGTGTCGACGAAATCGGCGGTGGCCGTCCGAAGTCTGGGTTGTGGCTGGTCAGAGTAGGGTGGTGGATGGCTGAAGTCGGGTGGTGGTTGCCGAAGTCAGTGTGGTGGTCGCCGAAGATGGCGTGGTGGTCATTGGAATCGTGGTGCTGGTCGGTTGAATTAGTGGCAATGATCGGTTGGAGTCGTGAAAGTGGCCGATCCGATTAGTGGTCGATCGACCACATAAAATGAATAATATGGATTATTCATTGATTAAATTATCCATATCCAACCCGTATCCACATAGAGTGTCCCACCCCGCATGTTTATTTAGAGTTAAATTTGTAATTGATGATTCAAATTTGGAGTTAAATTTGGATATTATGAATATAGAGTTTAGAGTTGGATTACTAATAAAAAATTATATCGTTGTAGGGCGACCCGTAGAATGATCGTTCCGTTCTGTTGATGTATGAGACGAGTACGGATCAAACATGTCGAACCGCATGATGGATCAAGATCTGGTAATACCCGCCCATTGATTATGGATGACAACGGGGCGGGCCGGGCAGGTTTTTGCAGCCCCGGACCTGCCCCGCGGGTCGGCATGGCTGTCCCGGACCCGGACAAGTGTACCTCCCGGGGTGGGTTGGGGCGGAAAAAAAAATCTCGTGGGGCCCCGACCCTCCGCCATGTGAATAATTTTTTATTTTTTCACTTCTCAATATTAAATACAATTGTTTTGCCAAAATATTACATTATATATAAATTCAAACCATAAATCTAACACCAAACAAATACAAACAACAAACACATCAAATTCATCAAAAAAATACAAATTCAAATCTAAACTAACAAATCCTAATAATCTAAATATACATCTATTTATAATTTGGTCCATGTTATTTATATAAATACTATATTAACCATATTGTTTAGTAAATGTTACATCATATTAACATAAAAAAAAATCTATATATATTAGGAATTTCGGAGTGGGTCTGCGGAGCCCCGCGCCCCTAGACCCGAACCGCCCGATCGGCGGGTCAAAACCGGGTCGGGGCCCGCGAGTCGCGGGGCCGTTGCCATCCCTTGATACACCTAAATATAACACCATAGCTGATCTCCTAATAATTTAATGCGGAAAACTGAATCCACCAATTATTTCCTGGACACTGTGGGGGCACTGGACTTAAACGCGCAATGAAGAAGAGAAGCACTCCCTCGTCAGTTGTAATTTGAATTTGAATTTTACATGTACTTGTTAGCTCGCCACATTACTTTCACTACTAATTTTTCAACAACCGGTATAGCAGCCCCTGTTCTTTTATTCTTTAATTTGAGATTAAATACTTGTCATCGCACTAATTCTTCAAATCCTACTAGTGTAAGATAATTGATTCTTGCGGTCATAAACAAAAACTAACTGACTATGCTATTTTTCAGATATATATTGTAATATTCACCTCTTTCCGTTCTATTTTTTTTTTAAGAAATACCATTTAAGATTTATTTTACTTTATACTTGTCGACCCTAAGAAATTACAAGTGTTTCAAAATTTTATCTTGCGTTATCAACAAATATATATATATATATATATTGGATTCGAATTATATATATAAATTTAATTTCTTTCTAAATACTACAATTCCGAAATATGATGATCACTTGATAGTCTAAGTTTACGGGCTAAGCTAGTTCTATTTTTTTTTTTTTTTTTTTTAAGAATAACAGGAATTTTGACACATTTATTATAAAAAAGTTAATAGGTATTGTGGGAAATTCTATTTTGAAAAAAAAATTATAGTATAATGTCACTAACTCACGCTATCTGATTATGTGCTTACAAAACAGTTCTCAAGAAAACTCGAGGCCTAAAATTATATTTTAATTTAGGGCCTTTTTATTTTGTGAATTTTTATTTACATTTTTATTTTTTCAAGCTTTCATAGACGCAAAATCACTAATTAAAGGCATATACTCAAAAAAAATTCTAACATTTCAATTTTAATTGATAATAAAGCTAATATATTTAGTCTTTCTTAAGACATGATTGTTCTTAAATAATATTTTATTAATTTTAATTTTAAAAAATTCTTTCACCTGAAGCAACAGTCGCTGGAATCGTTAACATTATTCCATAAGCAGTATATGCATTGGGAAAGAATCAAGTTTTTTTTGTGATTCAATATCTCAACTAGATGTTTATCTTCTATTTGATTAATTTTTCTTAACACTTTTAGTTCAATGAATAAATCTAATCCATCAATATTAGAACGTTCGTTAAAAATAGAATGAAAAAATTAAACATGTTTTTATTTAATTTATAGATGATTTATTCAAGTTGAAAAGATTGAGTCGGCCGATGCACCCCCACCAATTATATTCGTATGACTTTGTTGGAACTAAATTTTTCATTGATCTCAAAAGAAGATTTCAAAGTATTTGTATAGTGATTCTATTAAAAATTTAAAATAAACTAATAATTTATGTAGGAAAACATGACCGCTACAAAAAAATATTTAAGTTAAAGAATAACATATATGTAGAAAGTACTTAATTAGTGTTGTAATTTAAGTTAAAGAATAACATATATTCACCTCTTTCCGTTCTATTACTTAGATAAAATGTGTGAATTTAGCATATTAATTAATTAATTAAAGAAACAAAAGTTGACATTAGAATAAATTATGTTTGTGGCCGATAGTAATTAGTAATTCTGTTTGTGGCCGATTATAACGTTACGAATTAGGATAATTAATTACCTAGAAAATAGGAAGTAGTTTAGTAAAACAAATTAAATATTTTTTAGTTTAATTAGGTAGTTCATTGAGTAGGGTAATTATGATTGGTGGAATTAAATTTGGTATAGCCAAATATTTCGGATCATTTAATGCTAATTAGCATTTATTTCGAAAATATTATTATGGAACAACTAAGAAAACGTTATTAATTAAAAAAAAGAATTAACACTAATTACTAATATGCCAACTACAATTATGACTTATGAGGCTCAAAGCTCTAGTCTTGGTGGTTTGGACCTTAGGCGGGCCTGTGTGGTTAATTAGCTCAATGCGCCACTACGTTTTGCACCATGCATATTGGCATTTGCACAATTATGCTTTGTAATGCTACCAGATGCACCACTGTGTTAGTTTACTATTAAATTTTGCGTTAAAATGCCGACGATGCACATATTGCTGATGTGAAACTACCAATTAAGCTAGTGCTATATGACAGTAAAATTATATATATATATATAATAATAATAATAATAATAATAATAATAATAATAAACTAAAATTAAAAAAACTTAAAAATTTCAAAGTCACCTCTTAATACTTGTAGACATGTCTTCTTCATGCGTACTGATCCTATATTTTTTCTCTTCATGGAGTCCCAAATTTTATTAGAGAAATCTTTGTTAAGAATACTTTCAAAGATAACTGAATCGATGGCTTGAAAGAGGATGTTCTTGGTCTTCATATCAATGAGCATCAAGTCTTCCTTTTGCTTGTCTGTAATTCCTTCAATATCCACATCTTTTTCGACTACAACCTAGTACTGCTTTGAATGCAGTAGATTCTCCGTCACAAGACTCCAATAATCATAATTACCTTCATTTTAAACCTTCTTCTTCGTGTTCTTGATTAGACTAAGCTTCTCCTAGGAAGTTTGCTTTAATAGCACTTACAAACAATACTATTTAATTTGCTGTCAAGTGTTTGTAAATGAAGGGCAAAAGAAGAACATGAAGAACACACGTTTGTATATAGAAGATGAATTCTAAAATTATTATTCATGAAATGAACAATTACATGGTATATATATACTGCCACGAATTTATCAATAAGGGAAATCAATATTTTAAACAGTATATATATAAATATGTAAACACCTAATTTTGGTATGCGCGACACGTATGTAAAATGTTAAAAATGTTATGTGTAACGCGTTTAAAAAGGAAATATCTAAATATGGAAGGTCATGGGGTTGCCAAAAATAGACTCAGTTTAAATTAGGATAGTATATATACATTAAATATGATATAATAATCAGAAAATATATAGTATATATATTTATGGCAAGATTCATAAACATATATATATATATATATATATATATATATATAAATATATAAATTTTCGGATTTATTGGGATGTATATTGTGCAAATATTGATTTCCTAAATATTAGGGGTGTAGAATAGCTATAAATAGGTCCCTCGATAATGTAAAAAACACACAGAAAAAAAACCATAATAAAATATTATTATTTTTTGAGAAACGTGAAAACTTTTGCTCCTTCTCCCGCTACCACTGTGCTGCTGCCGGACGACCTTGCCTCGCCGGAGACCGGAGGACCCGCCGCCACCGCTGCCATCCCCGCCGTGCCTGCCTGTCGTCACACCTGAGCCGCCGTCCGAGGTCCTCCTCCGCCCAGTCGGGGTTTCCGTCTGCAGATCCAGGGCTGCCCTTGTCCAACTCGCCCGCCCCACTGTCGCAGCCATCGTCGTCCCGTTTGTCGCCGGACCTTGCCCTTTCCATCGCCCGTCCGCCCAAGCCGAGATCACGCCTGCCGGAGCTCGTCTGTCGCCGTCTGGTTTCTCGACTGCCGGCGCCTGCTGTCTGCCCGGTGCTGCAGGTTAGTCTCTGTGAGTACCCGCTGCAGGTTTTTTTTTTAATATATTAATTCATTATTATTATTATTTGATAATTAGTTTTGTCAGACCCTAAAATCCGACCTAAGGCGATTACGTTTTGAAAACGTGGATTTTTGAAGAGAGTCGCCACTAGTTAATAAAGGGTAACTAGAATCCTAAATTACCTAAACGAATAACAAATTAAACGCTAGGTCTATAATCGGTCTACGATCAGAAATTCAAGTTCGGGGGTTCTATTACGAATTAAGAAAAATTATTTTCTAATTACGCCCTTTCGGTACTTAATTAACCTATTTGCCAATTTTAAGATTTAAATATGCGTTACATCGAGTTAATCTAACGATATCAAAAACTAAACTAACCTTCATGCGAAAAATACTATTAACGACAAATATAAGCTCTAAAAAAAACTATTACATATCTAAAACTCCTAATTGAGAAAAAATCTAATAAAATCAAGCATACTCAAAATCATGATATAATTTAATAATTATACGTCCTACACATATATACATACACTAAAACACGTTACCTAATTAATCTACATCTAAATTAACTAATTAACATGTTATAATAACAATAATAATAATAATAATAAAATAAAACAGAAAAATAATATTAATAAATAATTAATAAAATATTATTATTAAAAAAAAAAATTGCAGGGAACTCACCTTCGTTTTCCCCGATAGCAGGATGAGCAGTCACCGGAACTGGGACGGGAAGACCGGCAGTAGCAGCGACGGATGACAGGACTCCGGCGAAGCACGGTGGAACCAGCAGCAGCAAATGACGAAAGCTGGACAACAGACCGGGAAGTGCTGGTAGCCGACTGGGTTGATGCGGAGGGCTCCGACGCGAGTCAAGGGAGGACGACGTTCGGGCGTGCAGGAGCTTGGCCGGAGCGGGGCGTGGCACAAGTCTGGTGACCGAGCCGCGGGCAGACGAATGCGGGGTCTGAGGGCGGCCGGAGCTCCGGCGATGGATCCAGGCAACAGGGAGAGGTTGAGCGAGGAGGCGGGAGAGATCTCCGGCGAGAGAGAGAGAGAGAGAAAGAGAGGGGGGGACCGCCGGCGAAGGTAACGCGGAGGTTACTGGCAAGCTGGTCCGGTGGCGGGTCTTCTAGCGATGGAGGTGGCTGCGGGGCGGCGGGTCTCCTGACCTCCGGCGGAAGGCACGGCAGCAAAAAAAAAAAAACTTTTATTCACTATGAGACAAAAATGCACGAATTTTAAGATCAGATGTTTATTATTTTTTTGTGGTCTCTTTTTACATTCACAAGGAGTCCTTTTATAGCTAAATTAGGTCTCAATATTAGGAATACACATTTACCTAAATATACACATTAATTATTCCGAAAATTACATATATATATTTATAAAAATTGTCATAAATATATAATATATATTTTCTGAATATTACATGATATTTAATGCATATATACTATCCTAATTTAAGCTAAACCTATTTTTAGCAACCCTGTGACCTCCTATGTTTAAATATTTCCTTTTTTTAAACGCGTTACACATAACTTTTTTGAACGTGTTATATTCGTGTTGCGCGTACCAAAATTAGGTGTTTACAGCTTGCCCCTCTTTGGACGGACTCCCGTAGAATGCATTCGAGGGGGTTTGTCCAAAGACGAGTAAACACTAATTTTGGCTAGGAAGTATATCTTCTTCCGGGTCTTCAAGCCTCTAAGGTGGCCTTTGGCTTTATTGACGATGCGGAAAAAGTTAAACTTATGTCGGCGGTGCCCCTGTTGACAGTGCCTCCATTGGTAGCGCAGAAACATAAAGCCTCGGTCGGCGGTGCCCCTGTTGGCGGTGCCTCCGTTGGCGTGCGGAAACTAGAACCTCCGTCGGCGGTGCCCCTGTTGGCGGTGCCTCCATTGGTAGTGCAGAAAAGTAAAGCCTCCAGTGGCGTGCAGTAAAGTAAAATCTTGATCGATGATGCCTCTAGTGGCGAGCGATAAGAAAAAGCCTCCAGTGGCGTGCAATAAAGTAAACCTTTGGTGATGATTGGTAACAGAAGACCTCTACGTCAGACAGTACCAACAACCTCTGGTGACGCCTCTAGTGGCGAGTGGTAACGAAAAAACCTCTACGTCAGACCGTACCGGAAAACCTCTGGTGATATCTCTGGTGGCGAAAGACCTCTACGTCAGACCGTAACGGAGAACCTTTGGTGATGCCTCTAGTGGCGAGGGGTAACGGAAGACCTCTACGTCAGACCGTACCGGAAAACCTCTGGTGATATCTCTGGTAGCGGAAGACCTCTACGTCGGACCGTACCGGAGACCATTTGGCGATGCCTCTAGCGGCGTACGTCAGAGAAGAGCCTCTAGTGGCGTCCGTTGGAGAAGTGCCTCTAGTGGCGTGACTTGCGAAGGCTGAATACTAAGGCTTCATTCGTCAGAGTTGACTCTCAGGAAGATGGAAAACTTCAGATCCTGATTGTCGGTTGTGACTTGTAGGAACAGACTGTAATAGTCCTACTCATCATTTGAGTGGTGACTTGCGAGAACAGACTGTAACTGTCCCGTTTGCCACTCAAGAAAAGACTGAATTGTCAATCGACTTGCATCATTCCTAAAAAAAAGAAACCAATTAAACAAACTCAAATATAGGGATTTATTTATATTGATTAGATCATGACAATATCCCTCTTTCCTATGCGGGGCTCATGATCTTGTCGCGCAAGGAGTACATAACTGAAAAGTTTATTCATTGCTAAAAACGGATGTAACGCTAAGAGGTTTTTCGAGAGAAATCATGTGGACGAGGCCGAAGGGGTGTTGGCGTCGGCCGATGGAACTGCTTTAAGAATCAAAAGCTTATGGTCAATGAGATCCTGGATCCTGTGCCTCATACGCGAGGAATCCTCAGTTGAATGACCAATTATCCCCATGTGAAACTCACACTTCGAGTTTGGATCATTGTTGGGTATCCTTGAAGTGGTCTTCCAAACCTCAGGACCAATGAGACCCTGAGCAAGTGCTTTCTGATATACTTCGACGGCCAATACTGGTAAAGGTGTGAATTTCCTAGACTCCCGCGTCTTGTTCACAGTCCGGTTTTCAGGTCAACTTACAATGGGGGTTTGCGGAGCTTGGGTCTGGTAGACTGCACCTACCGTTACGTCTTTGATTGACCAGTTCTTGGAGCCTCCCTTTTAGGTTATATCCTCTTGTTGACTCCTGGAGGGGTCTTCAAGTTTTCCAGTCCGAATGCCATGCTCTACCATTTCTCCGGATTTCACCAAATCAACGAAGTTGGCTGAAATATGCCCTAACAAATGGGAGTAATATGCCCCTTTAAGAGTGCCGATGAACACGGACACCGCTTCTGCGTCTTCCAGTGGTGGTCGGACTCCAGCGGCTTTCTCTCTCCAAGCCTGCATATAGCTTCTAAATGATTGCCCCCCTTCCATCTCCATGCTTTGGAGGTCCATGCGGGTCGGAGCTGTATCCAAGTTGAACTTATACTGGTGAACGAAAGTGTTAGCCATCTCTTCCCACGTAGAAATGTCACCGGCTTTCAAGTTGACGAACCAAACCAAAGCCGCTCCCTTCAAGCTTTCCTGGAACGCCTGGATTAAGAATTTCTCATACCTCCGGTAAGGGGCCATCTTTGTGGGGTAAATCCGCAAGTGGGCAATGGGGTTACTGGTGCCATCATACTTCTCAAAGTCGGGGACTTTGAATTTCTCCGGTCTTGACATGTCGGGGAAAAGGCATAGGTCGGAGTAACCAATGCCTCCATACTGCTCAAGTTCGGACAAAACCTTCATTTTTTCCTCCATTTTCTTCAAGCGGCGATCCTGTTCGGATTCGATGACAGGTGACGATGTGGCTGCATTTGTGCCAATTGCACCTCCTTGGTCAACATGCCCATACATTACCGTCGGTTTCGGAAGGACATGCGGCTTTGATGCAGATTGATCAGGAATGACCAAAACTGGGGGTTGGTCATGAGGGGGTTCTACCGTGGCGTCGGGAAGCACGGATGCAGCTGACATTGGAGGTCCAGTATTCGCCACAGGTGTTGTGGAGGATTCCGGACTCGAGGTCGCTGTCAGCAAGGCTAGTTTTAGAGTATTGTTGGTTGATCGAGCCCCGAGGAGTTCCATGATGCGCTCCATGTTTGCCGACATGGATGCCATATCCTGATGCATTTTAGCATTAGCCGTCTCGATCTCGGCTATTCGTTCCTCTTGTTGCTGGATCTTCTGAGCGTCCTCCATGTTAGTGGTTTGTCGCGTGATGGCCAGTAATACCTGCAGCGAAAAATGTGATATTCGGAATATGGAACACAATATATCATGCATGATTGTTTTGAAAGTAATGTGTCATTCAACTCATCATCTTTTGAAAAAAAAATTTGTAACTAAAATATGTTTCTAAGACGCTTTATACAACTGCGAAACTTGATCAAAACGTGTCGAGTGCTTGCCCCATAATCCGAGGTAAGGTTTTTCAAAATGGATTCAATTCTTTTCACTTGTTCGGATTTTGGAGCGTGCACTTAACCCTGACGTTTCTATTTTCAATGTTGAACAATTGCAGCACTCCACACTACACGGTATTTCTTTAATATTCTCATTTTGCGTCCATCATGCTGGTCTGAATCTGGTCAACATCGACCTTGGGGAAATTGAAGGGCCTTGATATGAGTGAAATTAAGCAGTCGTTCCATTCTTACCGAAAATGGTGTGTAAAGCGTTTTAGAAACGACGATTCGAATGACACATTTTTTGAGAAAATATGATGCATTGCTTGTAACGTAAATTTCCATTAATATGCGTTGTACATATGGTAAAAAAAAAAAAACGATTACATCGAGACCCATGTCCTAGACATGAAAAAAAAAATTATAGGGGTCAAGAACGATTAGAAAAAGAACACACGCAAGTACGCATAGCGGCAGGATCGAAGCTTCAGGTGTGTGTTTTTCCTTTGTTCTACAAGGTAGGCTCCACTGATAGGTTCCCGACAAGGTGGTTTCCTCACCCCATCACAGGGATCACAGGACCTTCACAAGCGAGTGGAGTTGTTCTGAGTCGTTCCGGCGGCTCGGCCGCGCGGTCTTACCCTTACTAACTCTCCGGGGTTCCTAGTTGCCCTGGGTTTTAGGCATTTTGGAGATTATTCTAAAGTGGTGTGTGTGCGGGTTCAACAAAGAAACATAAGTTAGTAAAATAAAAAGTTTCGCACCTATCACATAAAAACCCAAAGTTAGAATTAAAGAGTTATACACAAATAAACTTAAAAAATGGAAAATAAGAAGATATACAAAGCCCGAACCCAGTTGTCCCCAGCAGAGTCGCCAAATTGTCAGACCCTAAAATCCGACCTAAGGCGATTACGTTTTGAAAACGTGGATTTTTGAAGAGAGTCGCCACTAGTTAATAAAGGCTAACTAGAATCCTAAATTACCCAAATGAATAACGAATTGAATGCTAGGTCTAAAATCGGTCTACGATCAGAAATTCAAGTTCAGGGGTTCTATTACGAATTAAGAAAAATTATTTTCTAATTACGCCATTTCGGTACTTAATTAACCTATTTGCCAATTTTAAAATTTAAATATGCGTTACATCGAGTTAATCTAACGATATCAAAAACTAAGCTAACCTTCATGCGAAAAATACTATTAACGACAAATATAAGCACTAAAAAAAAAAACTATTACATATCTAAAACTCCTAATTGAAAAAAATCTAATAAAATCAAGCATACTCAAAATCATGATATAATTTAATAATTATACGTCCTACACATATATACATACAGTAAAACACGTTACCTAATTAATCTACATCTAAATTAACTAATTAACATGTTATAATAACAATAATAATAATGATAATAAAATAATAATAAGAAAAAAAGAAAAATAATTTTAATAAATAATTAATAAAATATTTTTATTAAAAAATAATGCAAGGAACTCACCTTCGTCTTCCCCGATAGCAGGATGAGCAGTCACCGGAACTGGGACGGGAAGACCGGCAGCAGCAGCGACGGATGACAGGACTTCGGCGAAGCACGGTGGAACCAGCAGCAGCAGATGACGAAGACTGGACAGCAGGCCGGGAAGTGCTGGTAGCCGACTGGGTTGATGCGGAGGGCTCCGACGCGGGTCAAGGGAGGACGACGTTCGGGCGTGCAGGAGCTTGGCCGGAGCGGGGCGTGGCACAAGTTTGGTGACCGAGCCGCGGGCGGACGAATGCGGGGTCTGAGGGCGGCCGGAGCTCCGGCGATGGATCCAGGCAACAGGGGGAGGTTGAGCGAGGAGGCAGGAGAGATCTCCGGCGAGAGAGAGAGAGAGAGAGAGAAAGAGAGGGGGGGACCGCCAGCGAAGGTAACGCGGAGGTTACTGGCAAGCTGGTCTGGTGGCGGGTCTTCTGGCGATGGAGGTGGCTGCGGGGCGGCGGGTCTCCTGACCTCCGGCGGAAGGCACGGCAGCAATGAAAAAAAAAAAAAAACTTTTATTCAGTAGGAGACAAAAATGCACGAATTTTAAGATCGGATGTTTATTATTTTTTTGTGGTCTCTTTTTACATTGACAATGAGTCCTTTTATAGCTAAATTAGGTCCCAATATTAGGAAAACACATTTACCTAAATATACACATTAATTATTCCGAAAATTACATATATATATTTATGAAAATTTTCATAAATATATAATATATATTTTCTGAATATTACATGATATTTAATGCATATATACTATCCTAATTTAAGCTAAACCTATTTTTAGCAACCCTGTGACCTCCTATGTTTAAATATTTCCTTTTATTAAACGCGTTACACATAACATTTTTGAACGTGTTATATTCGTGTTGCGCGTACCAAAATTAGATGTTTACAAGTTTATTTATTTATTTTATTTTTATTCATTATTATTATATTATGTTGGCTAGATAATTAAAATGTAAACATAATTAGATAACATGTTTTATGTGTATATATGTATGACATATAGTTATTAGATTTTATCATGATTTAAGCATGTTTAGTTTATTTAAATTTTGTATCAATTTAAGGGGTTCAGGTGCATAATAGGGTTTTTAGGCTTAAGTTCATTGTTAATAATAGCTCATGTGCAAAATTAGTTTAATTTGTGATATCATTAGATTAATTAGTCGTGATGCATGTTTAAAATTTTAAATTGGTAAATAAGTTAATTAAGTACCGAAAGGGCGTAATTAGAATTTTTTTTAATTCGTAACAGAACCCCCGAACTCAAATTTTGGACCGCAGGCCGATTAATTTACCTAGGTGTTTAATTCGTTATTTACCTGGGTAATTTAGGTTTCTAGTTAGCCGTAATTAACTATTGGCGACTCTTTTAAAAATTCCATGTTTTCAAAAAACGTAATCGCCTTAGGTCAGATTTTTAGGGTCCGATAATTTGACGACTCTACAGGGGATACGAAATTTTTTTCAAAGAGGGTTCGGGCTTGTCATATTTGCTTATTTGCCATGTTTTAATTTAAACGTATTTTTCGTCGTTATTCTAACTATAGTTTTTTTTTAGGTACAAAGTTTTTTTAGCATAATGTCCAAAACGCCTTAAACCCAAAGCGACTAGGAACCCTGGAGGTTTAGTACGGTACGACTGGAGAGGTAGTTCCGCCAGTACGACTCGGAAAAACTCACTCGCTCGTGTAGGTCCCGAGATCCCTTTTCAGGGGGATGAAACCACCGTGTCAGGAACCTATCAGTTGAACCTTCCCGTTAGAACAAATCCAAACACACCATCAAAGCCTTCCTCCAGTCGCTTCGTAAATATTAGTGTTCGTTTGGTTATGTTTCTGACCCGTAGATTTCATTATGTATAGGGTATGGGTCCTCATGTAAAAATGTATTTATGTCCATAATGTAATCGTGAACTAGTAAAACTCTACTTATAAGCATGCATATTCGAATCATCATTTTTTTTTAAAAAAAATGTGTCATCCGATTCATTAATTCTAAGACGCTTTACACTTCCTTTTTAGTAAGGATGGAAAAAATGCACAAGTATCATCGCATTCCTATCATCCACGCTCCCAAGGCCGACCTCAACCGAATTTGGAGCATTATGTCGGAGACGGAGCGTGATTACATCACTAAGCTCATCGGGGGAGTTCCATATCTCGCTAATTATCAAGTGGAGTGGCCTCTATTGCAAGCCTTGATCGAGTTCTGGAACCCGGAAAAAGCAGTGTTTGTCATCAACGGCATGGAGCTTACCCCTACGCTAGAAGAGTATCGCCAGCTAGTGCAGGGTGTTGGATGGAATAAGGGGGTTATCCTACCTCAGTTTGATGTGCCGGAGAGATGTATCCTTTCCATGCTTCTCCAAACCAAAAAATATAAGGTAGCCGACGAGCTCATAGTGAACGTGGAACATGGTATATCTATCGAACTTTTAATAAAATGGATTGATTTTAGAATGAAAAATGAACGAACAATCCGAGGGGCAACTCACGCCTATCTCCTACTAATTTTTGGAACTCTCTTATTCCCTCGCTCCAAAAGCCATATAGACGCGGCATTAGCCCACGTTGTCCTTCAGGTGGTCAAAGGCAGGGGTTTCATTGTGGCGCTGCTTGCTGAAACAATCACGTCTCTAAACCTCATAAAGGCTAGAGGAAAAGGGGAATTAAGGGCGAGTCCGGCTATGTTGCAAATCTGGTTTTTAAGTCACCTAGCTGAGATAGGCGCGGGTTTTCCCAAGGTTCGTTTCCTCATAAAAAAGGAAATTCTTTCAAAAATGATAGATTATACCCACATGTAGCTAGAGGATGGAACGCCCTTGAATGGAAACAATATTTTTTAAAAATTTCACCCAAAGACATTTTATGGGTGGCTAGATGGTTTTCACCAGGTCCGGTCATACTAAAGTGTAAAAACTTCAAGGGCGTCCCTCTTATTAGCCACTTAAGCTCGGCAGTCACCTATCCGAATCGAGTCGTTCGACAGCTAGGAGGATTCCAAGGCATACCGACGATCACAAACGGGCACTTTCTCATATTCGACTGGCATGACGATAAAGTCACTCGGGCTACACTCAAAGAAACTGTTCAACGAATACAGGAGGCATGGGAGAATCTGGTTGAAGAAGAGGTGCGGCTGCCATGTGACCTTACTGAAGACGAGCAGTTAAATCGTGCCACCAAAGAATACATCCACCGGTTCAATAAGACCCCTAACGTGCCAATCATCGACCCTGTTGAAATTATCAGAAAAAGACCACAAGCTCCAAACCCTTCCCATGAAGATATCTACGAGACTTTGGCAGCTCGGGTGGAGATTCAAAGCAACGTCTGGGCCCAAGATCGGGCAAGATCAAAAAGGAAGATTGAAAGACTACAAGAAGACTTGTCTGAAGCTAGGGCCATTGTCGTACGTCAACAGTCGGCCTTGGAAGAAAAGGAACGTGAAGTGTCCCAGTTAAGTGCTAGGCTCCGAAAGTCTAAGCGAAGAGCAAGGAACCTGAATTTTTTTTCAAAATGTCTGTTGCCTTTGTTAGGACTAAAGAGCAGGCACTCGACGCACTTGACGAGATGCGTAGTCGTATAAAGCGTTTTAGAATTTAGACCTTATTTGTAAAACTATCTCTTTAATGAATAAAAATGAATGGAATGACACATTGTTTTCAAAAAATCATGCATGACACATCTGTTCCAAAGTTTGAATTATAGTTTTTCATTTGCAGTTAAGTAGTACTGGCACGAACGCGACTAACAACTAAAATGGAAAACACTGAGAAGATCGAGCAACACGACAAGCGAATGGCCGAGATCGAGGCAGCCAATGCAAAGATGCATCAGGATATGGCTGACATGTCATTTAGCATGGAACGCATGATGGCACTACTTGAAGCTCAGTCAGCTCACCGCGCCCCAAACCCAGCTTTGCTGCCAGAAATCACAAGTCCAACCTCCTCCAAAACGCCCGTAGCAAGCACCGGACTGACGGCGCCAGTTGCCGCCGTGCTTCCCGAAGTCACGGTAGAACCTCCTCGTGACCAATCCCCAGCTTTAGTCATACCAGAATAATCCGCACCAAAGCCGTATGTCCTTTCGAATCCAACAACAATATATGGGCACGTGAACAAAGGGGGTGCTGCCGGCACAAATGCATTCACATCATCACCGGTCATCGAATCCGAGCAGGATCGCCGCTTGAAGAAAATGGAGGAAAAGATGAAGGCTCTGTCCGGACTTGAGCAGTACGGGGGCATTGGTTACTCCAACTTATGCTTGTTCCCTGAATGTCAAGACCAGAGAAGTTCAAAGTGCCTGATTTCGAAAAATATGATGGCACCGGAAATCCCATCGTCCATCTGAGGATTTACCTTGCAAAGATGGCCCCATATCAGCAGTACGAGAAGTTCTTGATCCAGACGTTCCAGGAGAGCTTGAAAGGAGCAGCTTTGTTTGGTTCGTCAGCTTGAAGGCCGGTGATATCTCAACCTGGGAGGAAATAACCAACGCTTTTGTTCGCCAGTACAATTTTAATTTGGACACTGCTCCGACTCGCATGGATCTTCAAGGCATGGAGATGACTGGCGGAAAATCCTTCAGAAGCTACATGCAGGCGTGGAGAGAGAAGGCCGCCGGAGTCCGACCACCACTGGAAGACACAGAAGCAGTATCTATGTTCATCGGAACTTTAAAGGGAGCTTACTACTCCCACTTATTGGGACATGTTTCTGCAAATTTTGCCGACCTGGTAAAATCCGGAGAGATGATTGAGCAAGGAATCCGAATGGGGAAGATTGAAGATCCTCTCAAAGGCTACCAAGGAGATGGTCTTAAAAAGGGTGGCGCCAAAAAGCCGCTCCCAAAAGATGCAACTGTAGGCGCAGTCTACCCGATGCAGTTGACAACCCCCATGGCTCAGCCAGTGACTCAAGTACCCCCGGCTCCACAACCCTCCTTTACGGGCGGACAAGCAAATCGAGCTTATTTTAGGCAGAGAGAAACAAGGGCCTTCACCCCTTTACCTGTGTCAATGGCTGAGGTGTACTAGAAGATGTTGGAACAAAACCTTATCGGCCCCGAGTTCATGAGGCCAGATTCGAGAGTACTCAATGAAGATCCAAACTCGAGATGCGAATTCCACATGGGAGTAGCTGGACACTCGAAAGAGAAATGCACTCGTCTGAGGCACAAGATTCAAGACCGCATTGACAATAAGCTCCTTATTCTCAACCCAATCCCTCCTCCTAATGTGAAGACAAACCATTTGCCGCAACACAATGCTGGTTCATCATCATCCATCAACATGATCTGTCTCGAAGAGGAGTTGTCAGAAGACGTCGCTGTTGCAGTAATCACACCGTTCGTGCTTAATTATGTGCCTGAACAGTCAGCCAGGTTGCCACTAGTGATGCAGGGCCCGACTCCTTTCCAATATGAAAGCAACAAGAAGGTCCCTTGGAATTACGAAGCTCAAAGAGTCGGGGTAGCAAAACCAGACGATCATGTTATGATCATGACACGTTTGGGTCGTTCGTACATGGAGGATGTTGCTAAAGGTAAGGCTGTAGAAGTAGCACAGAAGAAGAAGGTGACTGACGAAGAAATTGTGGACTTTGTAAAGTTCATGAAGGAAGGAGAGGACAAAGTGATTGATCATCTCCGCAAGACTCCGGCTCAAATTTCTTTGCTTGCTCTCCTCTTAAGCTCAGAAAATCACCGTGAAGCTCTCATGAATGTGCTCAAAGAAGCGTTAGTGCCGAAGGAGACCTCTGCTGAACAGATGGGCAATGTTATTGGCTCTATATTCTCGAACCAGATCTATTTCGGATATGATGATCTAGGGGTCGACGGTCAGAACCATGTGAAGGCCCTCCACAGCGTCTGCAAGTGTAACGGATTTGTGCTTTCGAAGGTCATGATTGACGGTGGCTCGGCAGTCGATGTTTGCCCATTATCCAGGCTCAAGCAAATGAAGATTAACCTGTCCCATATCCATACGAGCAAGTCGGCAGTTCGAGCTTTTGATGGCACGAGAAAGGAAGTTTATGGAGAGATTGAGTCGCAGCTCGAGATTGGTCCGAATGTTTTTTATGTCACTTTCAGGGTCATGGATATCCCAAATGTTTTCAGTCTTCTCTTGGGAAGACTATGGATCCACGCGGCTGGGGCGGTTCCATCCACCTTACACCAGAAGCTGAAGTACGTGATCAACAACCGCCTTGTGGAAATCAGGGGAGAAGGTGATCACAACAACTATCAGGAAATGGCGGTCCCTGTCATCAACACTAGTGGAGATGAACCACCCGTGTACCATTCCTTTGAGCTAATCTCCGTCATCAGGGATTGGGGAGAGCCAACGCTAAGCAAAGTAGACATCATGGTAGGAAGGTTCATGTTGAAGTATAATAGGGTCCCGGGTCAAGGCCTGGGTATCAGGTGTCAAGGAATCCCGCGTCCACTCCAACTGAAGGAAAGTGTATGTAGATACGGGATAGGGTATTCCCCGTTCCAAGAAGATGATCAAAGTGCCCATGGAGAGCAACAACTGATGGATTTCCAGAGGGGACGATTCGCTAGAAGGTGGAGGCCTATGAACATTCTGCCACTGTCACTGACTTTCCCAGGGCCAGCTCAGGTCATTCGAACTGATGAAGATGAAGCATTACAAGCCATAGCCGGATTGTTCATCACCGACACCACAGTTAGAGCCATTCTTGAAGAAATTCCCCCAGGCATTTATGTCCGACCGTTTGTTGAAGGAGAAGCAATCACCAATTGGTTTTCGATTCCGGTTTATGCTCTTTCGTTTAGCGATGAGTAAGATTTATGAGTTTCTGTTGTACTCCTTTGCACGGCAAGATCATGAGCCCCGCATTTGAAAGAGGGATATTTTCATGATCTTATCATTATAAATAAATCCCTTTATTTCAATTTTACTCATTTTCATTTATTTCCCGTCAAATTCGCATTGCGGTTATTTTCCTTACCGTAGGAAAAATACAAGAAAACACGAAAACCATGACGATGTGATTCCATCAGAGGAATATAATGACGACCATGTTCCGATCGAAATAAGAGAGAGCCTCGAGAGATTTGAAGAGAGAAAGCCATCAACTGCCGAAACTATCGAAATAGTTAACATCGGTACGAAGGAAGAACCCCGAGAGCTCAAAATTGGGGAAACTCTTGATCCTTCTCAAAAAGCCCAAATGATCGAGCTACTAGACGAGTATAAAGAGATCTTTGCTTGGTCATATTCTGACATGCCAGGTTTAGATACAGCGATTGTGCAACATACTCTGCCCATAGATACTGAGATGTTCAAGCCCAAAAGACAACATTTAAGGCGGCAGAGTCCAGAGTTACTCAAGATCAAGGAAGAGATCATCAAGCAAATTAACGCGGGGTTCCTTGAGGTGTGCAACTACTCCGAGTGGGTCACCAATATTGTCCCTGTACCCAAGAAGGATGGCCGTGTTCGAGTCTGTGTTGATTATCGAGATCTCAACAAGGCTAGTCCGAAGGACAATCTTCCACTCCCTCATATTGACATGTTAGTCGATAACACGACACGGCACAACATGTTCTCTTTCATGGATGCGTTCCCTGGATACAATCAAATCAAGATGGCAGAAGAGGACAAGTCAAAAACCACTTTCATCATAATGTGGGGGGTGTTTTGCTACAAGGTCATGCCTTTCGGACTCAAGAATGCGGGGGAAACTTACCAGAGAGCAATGGTGACATTGTTCCATGACATGATGCATAAGAAGATAGAAGTGTACGTCGATGATATGATCGAAAAATCCCGTGAAGATGAAGACCACCTTGTCAACTTGCGGATGCTATTTGAACGACTCAAGAAGTTTAAGCTCAGGCTAAATCCAGCAAAATGCACATTTGGAGTAACATCCGGTAAGTTGCTGGGCTTTATAGTTAGCAAGAAGGGTATAGAAGTGGATCCCGACAAGGTCATGGCAATACTAGACCTTCCAGCACCGTCTACCGTCAAGGAGGTCAGAAGCTTGCTCGGACGTTTAAATTACATCGCGAGGTTCATCGCCAATATGACGAACAAGTGTCAACCTTTGTTTCGCCTCCTGCGAAAAAATGCATTGATTGAATGGGATGAAGAGTGTCAGCATGCCTTCGAGTCAATCAAAGAATATCTCGTCAATTCACCGGTCCAGGTCCCGCCCACTCAGGGTTGGCCTCTCATTTTGTATCTGGCGGTTCGAAAAGGCTCATTGGGATGCATGTTGGGGCAACTAGATGAAGATGGCCAGACAGAGCACGCCATTTATTACCTCAGCAAGAAGTTCACTGAAGGAGAGGCCAAGTACACGGAGGTTGAAAGGACAAGTTGCGCGTTAGTATGGGTGATGCAGCGACTCCGACAGTATACGTTGTATTACACCATACATCTCATTTCTAAGTTGAATCCCTTGAAATACATACTGGAGAAGCCGGCATTAATGAAGAATGTCGCCAAATGGCAGGTCCAGCTTGCTGAGTACGACATACAATTCATTCCTCGTACTTCTATAAAAGGGCAGGCTATTGCAGATCATCTAGCTGAGTTTCCCATTGATGACGATCATCAAGCAAGTCACGAGCTTCCAGATAGCGACATACTTCACGTGGAAGAAGAGACAGAAAATGGAAGCATATAGAGAATGTATTTTGATGCAGCTGCAAACTCCACCGGCTGTGGTGTAGGGGCAGTACTCGTATCCCCAGAAGGTCAACATTTTCCTGTGGCAGCAAATATTACCTTTCCATGCACCAACAACGTGGCGGAATACGAAGCGTGCATTCTCGGGTTGCGAGCGGAAATTGATTTCAAGATACATGAACTGGATGTTTATGGAGATTCCATGCTAATCATTCTCCAAACCTTGGGAGAATGGAAAACAAGAGATCCCAAGTTGCAACCATATCATCAGCATATCGAAGAGTTGAGCGAGAATTTTGAGGAGATAACATTTCACGCAGATGCCTCGGAGTAAAAACCAATTCGCGGATGCGTTGGCGACCCTCGCATCAATGGTGAATATCTCAGACGGGAATTCTATAGAGCCTCTCGAGATTGAAGTAAAAAAGCGTCCTACATATTGTTGCACACTTGAAGAATCAGATGGCGAACCCTGGTTCATTGATATAAAGAGATACTTGCAGTTAGGCGAGTTTCCCGAGGGTGCAAGTAGCAAGGATCGGAAAACCATCTGCAGGATGGCATGCAATTACTTTCTTAGTGGTGAGGTTCTTTATAGAAAATCTTTTGATGCCACCCTTTTGAGATGTGTAGGTTCGGAAGAGGCGAAGCGATTAATGGAGGAAGTCCACGAAGGAAGCTGTGGACCGCACATGAGCGGTCACATGCTCGCGAGAAAAATCATGAGGATGGGCTATTTTTGGACTACACTGATGTCAGATTGCGTGGAGCACGTCCGGCGATGCCACTTATGCTAGGTGTACTCTAGTCAGATTCATGCGCCGCCAAATGAGTTGCATCCGATGTTTTCTCCGTGGCCTTTTTCGATGTGGGGAATTGACGTGATCGGTCCCATTTCACCAAATGCATCTAATGGCCACAGGTTCATTTTGGTGGCAATTGATTATTTCACCAAGTGGATAGAGGCTGTCACACTTGCGTCAGTTACTGCAAAATTGTTTGAGCGTTTCTTACGAAGAGACATTGTTGCCCGTTACGGGATGCCTGAGACAATAATCACAGACAATGCCAAGAACCTCAATAACAAGTTGATAAACGATTTATGTGTCCAACTCAAGATCAAGCACAGGAATTCGTCCCCATACCGCCCTCAGATGAAAGACGCGGTGGAAGCAACGAATAAAAACATAAAGAAGATCATTGAGAAGATGACAGTCACATACAAAGATTGGCATAATATGCTACCTTGGGCACTCTTGGCATACAGAACATCGATTCGTACTTCAACCGGGGCAACTCTGTTTTCTCTCGTGTACGGAACTGAAGCTGTTCTACCCATGGAAGTGGAGACCCCCTCTGCAAGGATCCTGGCAGAATCAGGACTCGACGAGGCAGAATGGGCTAGACAAAGGTATGAACAGTTGAACCTCATCGAAGAAAAGAGGCTCATGGCACTATGTCATGGGCAATGTTACCAACAACGGATGGCTAGGGCCTTTGACAAGAAGGTGCGACCACGTAATTTCCAACCGGGAGACCTGGTGTTGCGTAAAGTACTGCGTATCAATCCTGATTCGCAAGGGAAGTTCGCGCCAAAGTACGAAGGACCCTACGTGGTCAAAGAGGTGTTCAAGGGAGGTGCGCTGATCATCACGGATATGGACGGTCAAGACCTTCCTAGTCCAGTCAACGCAGACGCACTTAAAAGGTATTATGCCTGAAAAGAGCAGTTTCTCCGTGTAAAGTTAAAAAAAAAAGAGAGAAAAAAAAAAGAAAAAAGAAAAAATTCCCGTTAGGTCGAAAACCTGTAAAGGCGACTTAGGCAAAAGTTAGGGATGAGAGGCATGATTGAAAATCTGTAAGGACAATCATGGTAAAAGGAGAGTTGAAAAAAACAGGGCCTTAAGTAGCGATGACGACAAGCTTCATAGCACATCCGGAGCTACTTACCTGGGATTTTCAAACTGTATTCTTGAAAGGGCCACAACCACCCTTCAAATGGCTACATATAAAGAGTGACTCCCGCTAACCCTGTAAGAGCAGGAGAATTTTGGAAGGGCCACAGCCACCCTCCAAATGGCTACAATAAAAAGAAGCTCCCGCAACATTGAAGAAGGTGAGAGAAGGGTCACTGCCACCCTCAAACGGCTACATATACTCCCGCATCGATGCGAGAATAAAGGACGGGCCACAGTCAACCCGAAATTGGCTACTAAAAAAAAAAAGAGCTTCCGCAACAGCAAATGAGGAAAACAAAGATAGGGCCATAGCCACCCTTTAAATGGCTACCAAATAAAGAATGCTTCCGCTAGGTTGAAAACCCGAAAGGGCGGACTAGGCAAAATCAGGAAATAAGGGGGCACGATCGGAAATCTCTCAATCGACCGTGGCAAAAGGAGAAAAAAGAAAAAAAAATTAAAAAAAAAAAAATCCCGCTAAGTTGTCGCACCATGCGCAATTTAGGCAAAAATTAAGGACAAACATTCAAAGTCAAACTCATGAAAAGCGGGACGGTTACAGCCTGCTCTCGCAAGTCACCATTCAAGGATGAGTAAGACTGTTACAGTCTGTTCCTACGAGTCAACTTCACGGCAAGAGGGACAGTTACAGTCTTCTCTCGCAAGTCAACACTCAAAAGATGAGTAGGACTGTTACAGTCTGTTCCTACAAGTCACAACCGACAATCAGGATCTGAAGTTTTCCAGCTTTCTGAGAGTCACCCCCGACGAACGAATCCTTAGTATTCAGCCTTCGCAAGTCACGCCACTAGAGGCACTTCTCCAACGGACGCCACTAGAGGCTCTTCTCCGACGGACGCCACTAGAGGCTCTTCTCTGATACACGCCACTGGAGGCTTTTCCTTATCGCTCGCCACTGGAGGCATCGTCGATCAAGATTTTACTTTACTGCACGCCACTGGAGGCTTTACTTTACTGCACGCCACTGGAGGCTTTACTTTTCCGCACGCCACTGGAGGCTTTACTTTCTACGCCGCCAACAGAGGCTCTAATTTTTCGCACCATCAATAAAGCCAAAGGCTACCTTGGAGACTTGAAGACCCGGAAGAAGATATAGTTCCTAGACAAAATTAGTGTTTACTCGTCTTTGGACGAACCCCATCGAATGCATTCTACAGGAGTCCATCCAAAGAGGGGCAAGCTGTAAACACCTAATTTTGGTACACGCGACACGTATGTAACATGTTAAAAATGTTATGTGTAACGCGTTTAAAAAAGGAAATATCTAAATATGGAAGGTCATGGGGTTGCCAAAAATAGACTCAATTTAAATTAGGATAGTATATATGCATTAAATATGATGTAATAATCAGAAAATATATAGTATATATATATTTATGGCAAGATTCATAAACATATATATATATATATATATATATATATATATATATATATATATATATATATATAAATTTTCGGATTTATTGGGATGTATATTGAGCAAATATTGCTTTCCTAAATATTAGGGGTGTAGAATAGCTATAAATAGGTCCCTTGATAATGTAAAAAACACACAGAAAAAAAATCATAATAAAATATTATTATTTTTTGAGAAACGTGAAAACTTTTGCTCCTTCTCCCGCTACCACTGTGCTGCTGCCGGACGACCTTGCCTCGCCGGAGACCGGAGACCGGAGGACCCGCCGCCACCGCTGCCATCCCCGCCGTGCCTGCCTGTCGTCACACCGGAGTCGCCGTCCGAGGTCCTCCTCCGCCCAGTCGGGGTTTCCGTCTGCAGATCCAGGGCTGCCCTTGTCCAACTCGCCCGCCCCACTACCGCAGCCATCGCCGGACCGCCGCCCTTTCCATCGCCCGTCCGCCCAAGCCGAGATTACGCCTGCCGGAGCTCGTCTGCCACCGTCTGGTTTCTCGACTGCCGGCGCCTGCTGTCTGCCCGGTGCTGCAGGTTGGTCTCTGTGAGTACCCGCTGCAAGTTTTTTTTTTTATAAATATATTAATTCATTATTATTATTATTTGATAATTAGTGTAAACACCTAATTTTGGTACGCGCGACACGTATATAACACGTTCAAAAATGTTATGTGTAACACGTTTAAAAATGGAAATATTTAAATATGGAAGGTCACGGGGTTGCTAAAAATAGGCTTAGTTTAAATTTGGATAGTGTAGATGCATTTAATATTTTCTAATATTCAGAAAATATATGATATATATTTATGGCAATATGCAATAAATATATATTCATAATTTTTGGAATTAATTAGTGTATATTAGGGAAAATATTGTTTTCCTAATTTTAAGTGTTACTCTAGCTATAAAAGGACCCCTTGTCAATGTAAAAACACACCACATAAAATAATAAACATCTGATCTACGAAGTTCGTGCATTTTTGTCTCCTAATGAATATATATATATTTTTTTTTTCGGATTTCCTCCTATCCGCCGAAGAAGGAGTCTTGCCCGCGGTCGCCCTCGCCATCGTCGTGCTCGTCCTCGCCTGGCCCGTCTGCCTGTCGCTGCGCCGGAGTCACTGTCGGAAGAGCCACCGAAATCGACCGCTGCCACAGCCCTGTCACTTCGCCGTGACTGTATCTTGCCCTTCCTCTGCGCCGGCGGCCTCCACGACCGCTACCCGTCCACCTTCGCGCTCCGACCACGCCATATGTCCGTCCGGTTTTCCGCCCGCTGTCGCCGCGCTGACCGCCCCTTCCGCTGGTCGCTGCCGGAGTTGCCATACACCAATGCTGTGTCCTTCCAGGTGAGTCCGGCGTTCTGTTCTTTTTTTTTTTATTATTGTTTTATTATTTATTAACAGTTTGTATATTTAATTATTATTAGTATTTAGTTTTTTCTTTTTGTTTATGATCATATTAGAATAATTAGGTTGAGTCTTAATTTAAATATGGACAAGTAACTCTAGTTTAATTTCAGGGTACAACATTGTTCACTTTATTATTTTATATTAGTAGACTTAATTTAATATAAATTATTTTAAACTTGATTAGTTTAGTTTAGTTAAATAAATTGTTAATTACGTACTGTCATCATGTTAGTTTGTGTGTAGATCCAGTTGTATGAGATAGTCGTTGATATTATTAGGTTTTGTTGTTGTTTGGGCTTAGAATAAATTTATAATTTATTGACATTAAAATTGGCAAATTAAGTAAATTGAGTACCAAATGGGCGAGGTTAAAAATTATATTTTTAATTCGTAATAGAACCCCCGAACTCGACTTTCTGATCGTAGACCGATTTTATACCTAGGTGTTTAATTCATTATTCACTTAGGTAATTTAGGATTCTAGTTAGCCTTAATTAACTAGTGGCGACTCTTTTTAAAATGCACGCTTTCAAACGTAAATCGCCTTAGGTCAGATTTTAGATCTGACAATTAGTTTATTTATTTATTTATTTTATTTTTATTCATTATTAATATATTATGTTGGCTAGATAATTAAAATGTAAACATAATTAGATAACATGTTTTATGTGTATATATGTATGACATATAGTTATTAGATTATATCATGATTTAAGCATGTTTAGTTTATTTAAATTTTGTCTCAATTAAGGGGTTCAGGTGCATAATAGGGTTTTTAGGCTTAAGTTCGTTATAAATAATAGCTCATGTGCAAAATTAGTTTAGTTTGTGATATCATTAGATTAATTAGTGGTGATGCATGTTTAAAATTTTAAATTGGTAAATAAGTTAATTAAGTACCGAAAGGGCGTAATTAGAATTTTTTTTAATTCGTAGCAGAACACCCGAACTCAAATTTTGGACCGCAGGCCGATTAATTTACCTAGGTGTTTAATTCGTTATTTACCTGGGTAATTTAGGTTTCTAGTTAGCCGTAATTAACTAGTGGCGACTCTTTTAAAAATTCCATGTTTTCAAAAAACGTAATCGCCTTAGGTCATATTTTTAGGGTCCGACAATATATATATCCTACTGACAATAAATCTATTTATCCTATCAATAATTTATGCTCCAAGTTTCTCTTTATTCTATCATTATTTTAACAGTTGATATCTTCAACATATCTTCTTATATCTTAGTGTTATTTTGTATCATAAGTATATACTATCAAAGTTGATACGTTCAAGTTTCGAAAGAATAGATTAACAAAGAGTTATTCTATTGGGATACGCTGCTTCGTACTTTGTTCTTTTTGTTTCGGTTATCTGTTTGTCTCCTCTTTGGCTAATTTTTAGGAAAGTTTGATTTTTACAGAAAGACAATCAATATAGTTTCAATATGTTTGGTACCACATAAGATCAACTGGTACGTACAACAAGTTTTTTTTTTTTCCAGCATATTTAAAATGTTGTCATCTGGTACATTTGTTAAATTTTGAGTCAAACTTATCTTAATTAATCCGTCATGGCTCGACCCATACGTTGTGTCCCATCCAACCAGAGATTGAGGCCTAGTTGGGTCAGTTAATCCTGATTGACTCCTGGGGTCAAATGTCCCATCTAGGGCTCAACTTCCGAATTGGGTTTAGATTAGACCCAGCATGTGGGTTGAGCCATAATAGGGTTAACTGAGTCAAGTTAAAACTTGAAGTTTAACAAATGTATTAAATGTAATCATTTCAAACCATGTGGCACAAAAAAACTTGTATACCGGTTAATTACATGACCCAGATATGTTGTTGTCACGCCCAAAATCTACCCTATAAGTTAGTGGTGATAACCACTGCTTATCCTTTGTCGATTAAATAATTGAGCCCAACATTCTCAAATTGTAAACTATGATACCCAAATTATCATCCATAAACATATACCAACTAAACGTAAAAATACATTTATGAAGAAGCTTCCGCTGCCCACTCTGATAACTCAACCGTCTTGTTTATCCCTTATTTTCTTTTAACGATCCATAAGCGGAAATAATATATCCTGACATTGTGGATTGAGTTGGGGGTTAGGTTGCGGGAACAACCTAGTATGTAATCCTAACCATAGCCTTACCGGATAGAGTATCATTTAAAACATATTTATGATCAATAACAAATCAAACAAAACTTTGATGTATCGTTTAATAATTATGCTTATTAAACCTAAACTTTGACAATGATTTTATAACGACGCTAAAACGAATACTAAACCAGTTTCAAAACGTATCAAAAACACCTTTAAAACATTTTCGAAATTCTTTCCTTTAACGTTGGGATGACTCATGCGCTACGCTTATTGACTCTAATAAACTCCAGCATTCTCCCGCTGGTTGATGAATCACCAGATCTCTCGCTAGGTCAGGCCGGCATATCATTCTAATATAGGATCCTTTACCGTATCGATATGTTGTCTTGCGTAGTTTACGTTGAGCCAAAACAAAACGCCTTTATAAAACGTCTCATCCAAACAAATCCAAATCCAAATCACATACATATATACATATCCAATCATCTATTTACATGATACGTTTTCTTATCAAATCACATTTACTAACATAATCAGAGAAACAATATCATTAATCATTTTCAAATAAAATGCATTTCGTCAAACTGTTACGCATCAAAACAATTTCATATAAAATTATAATCTAATGAAAATATCAAAACTTGATCCTCTTATTTTTTAAAAGTGTGAAACTTAATATGCACAAAAGATTTCGTGAGCATTTTTAAATAGTGGAAATAAGGGCCAAATCACTTACCTCAAACGCTTAATCTGAAACACTACAACTCCGCACTAGGCCCCCAACTCGTAACCATAACGTAGATCAAATCCAATCAACGTATCATATTCCTATATAATACAGAATACCATATATCAATGTAAGTTTTGATGCGAATGTATCTCAATTGTGACCGCACACTCAACCATGCATCGGAAATAATAGAACTATTCTCAACTACCATAAGTATCCGAGTCAATCTTAGATTAATAGATATTTGACGAATTTAAACGCTCTTAAAAATTATGAATAATTTACCGAAGGTACCTTATTCAGTTATGATTCCAATGACGCAAACGGTACACTAATCAGATGTCGAGTTCACCGAATGAGTCTCAAGAAGCAGTTGCACGCGTGTTTGTTAAATGCAGAATTTCTGATTGACATATCAACTTTAAAAGACCATATCTTCGTCAAAACAAGTCCATTCTAAGCGATCTTTATGTCCACGAAAAGCTTATCCAATTTAATTCAATTATGAACAATTCGATTTTTCCAAAAGCAAACTGAAACTATGTCTTTTTCGTCGTCAAACAACATTGTCCAAAATGACCAAACTGATTTGAAATGGCAACTTCTAAGGTTCATAACTTTTTCCATGTAACTCGGTTTTCAGTGATCCTTATACCAATGGAAAGCTTAGGTAAAATAGTTAAATATCCTATAATATTTTCGGATCAATACAATTTTAACGGACGAGTTTATGACCTTAAAACGAGTCCGTCTAAAAATCACGACAGCACCAAACAGATCTGACAGACAAACTTCAAGTGCCTATAACTTCTTCTTTACCAGTCTGATTTACTCAATCTTGGTGTCTATGGAAAGCATATGCAATGTACTTTAACAAAGAATAATTTTTTTAAGAACAATACGATTAGATAAAGGTCATGGCAGCTCAACAATCTGACAACATCAACAAATCACGACATCCTTTTAAATGAATTGTCCAATTTCAATTTCATCAATTACCGTGACCCTTGTAATGTTCTGAATGTCCTAATATATATTAATTAGTTAAAAGCATGCCAGATACTTTTCTTAATCTTGTACTCAGCGATTATCTATGTTTCTCCTTCAAAAAGCATTTTTCGTTAAAACTTTAAGACTAAAATTCTTACCTCAAGAATTAAAGATGAAGCTCTTTTTTTTACCAAAAAAAAAAAAAAGATGAAGCTCTTTGATCTTGTTGTGTAGAACAATACACGTTCCCTTCTAGTTGCTGCCTTCATCTCCATTATTACTAATATGTGTGTCCTTTTTCTTCTTCTTCTTGCGGTTTATTCTAAACCAAGAAAATGTTGACCATAAAAATTACTTCAATATGCATTTGGTTTCTTTCTTTATTGGTTCCTCTAATTAGGTGATTTTAAGCTAATAATTTGCATCATCTTCACGACTGGTTCATGAAGTATAATTGTTGTCGATAATGGAAGATCACAGTTTCCTTTATGTGCTCGTGTTTAAATCAAGAATCTCAAAAGTTAATTTCCTCTCAAAGTATCATTAAGACTATATTTTAGTCTATCAACTTTTCCTCTTAGATAAATAGGCCATTTTGCTTTATTTTTAATGAATTTAAAACTTGTACTTCGATTGACATAATTCCGAAGTTGTGAGGTGGTACAGTTGTACCACTGAACCTATTAACACGTCAGTATATGACAATTGTTATTTGTAGTTTTGTAGTTTTTTTTTTTTAATTTAACAACCTTGAATATGGTACTTATAAAAGGGAAATGGTAAATTTAGTTGATTGGGTTTAATTTAGTGTAACCACCAAGCTAATGTAAGAATTATTGGTATAGCGGTTAAAAGAAAACCTAGCTGCTAATAAATGGATTGTCAAATACAAATATGAATAGAAAACACCAAACAACATTTCAAATCAAAAAATTATACAAGGCAAAGTTATTTCCCGTAAACATGTACAATATCTTAAGAACATAACAATAATAGTAGGGTGTTATCACATACTGCACAATATTAATTAATATCAAGAACAAGAGAGGCAAAAGAATCTGTTGCGCATCTTTCTTATTGGTTAGTCTGTTAATCAAAGTTTTAGTCAGTGCAGCAACGATACATGATGAATTTCTCCATTGGTCGGCCACATTCAGCGCAAACCACCTTCTCAGGTATTGTCCCAGCAGTGCCAGGCAGTATAAGGCGGGTGCAGTGCTGCGGAGTGTGGAGCTCTTGAAGACGTTCCCTCAAAGCCGGAACAAAACCCTTTTGCTCTTTCTTCTCCCTCCAAAGATCATAGTCCTTCATACTCGTAAGTGCTAAGTCTCCTTTGGCCTTTACCATATCGGCCGAGCCTCTACTGAACACAGCCCATCCATGCTCGCTTCCATCAAAGCTCAGCATTGCCATTATCTCTTGCATTATGGGGTCGGTCTCGACGGTCTTGCCTTGTTGCACCTTGGAGTGCCACATGCTCTCCAGCCTCACCCAGAAGAACCATATCAGTGTGAGGTCCGGGAGAATGTGGCTCAAGTTCTCCCGGGCAATCGTCTCATTGTTCCTTCGCACTTTATCTCTAGGGTTGCTCTTCCCTACGTAGAGCATTTCTAGTGGAATTCTAGCAGCTTGGGCAGCAGATCGAGCGGCTATCGTGAATCTGCGGATCCATTCCATGTCTTCTCCTCCATACAGGCATATGTACTTCCCTTCTGCTATCTGCAAAAGAAAAAATTATTTAATATATGGTGTTAATGTTGAAAAGTACTGCACCTAAAAGGGGAAATTTTGAAGGAGAATTATTGGATCAAATGATTTTTAACCTGTTGATTATGGTATCCTTAAGACAATTTTGGAAACGTTGCATCAAATTAAAAATGAAAATTGTTAAGTACCCACCCAGTTAAAGATCAAAGGCTCGATAGTGTCAGCGAGTAACTCGATCCTCCAAGTTTCATCATTCCAGAGAGACTCTTCCTTAGCACTGGTGAAAGGGTAAGCAAGGCTACCCCAAATCCACATCATGTGAAGAGCATTGAAGTTGGCAACCTTGCCATTTGGGTCCAACACCACAAGCATCACCTTCTTGTTGAACTTCCAGACCTCCTTGATGTACTTGATGACGGCGGGATCAACGAGAGAAGGGTGGTACACAGAGTGCCACGGCATCAACTGTTGTTGGCTCTCAAACTGGGTTTGAGCCTCATCTGTCCACGGACTTGATCTATCAACCACAGGAATCCAAACAATCTCATATTGGCTCTCCAACCTTGTCGGGTGCTGTCGTGACTCAGTATACATCTGGTCCAAGATGGCCAGCTCTTCTGCCGGAATGTCAATCTCAGATATCAGCAATAACACAATCTTCCTCCTCAGAATGTCCAGCGCCACCTATCATATTCATGCCATGTCGTATTTATTCATCATATATACGTTCCTTCTACATCCAAATTAATTAATTATTTATTTACACTGTAATATTAATTACGTACTCTTCTCTTAGTAGTCCCGTCAAAGAGAGGAAGTTGATCGTCCTTTGCATATATCAGAGCTTGAAGAATTTTAGTGTTGTCAATGTGGGTGGCTTCGAACAGCCTCACCAGCTTTTGAAATGCTTCAATGTGTTTCTTCTCATCTGCATTCAATCCGGTTTGATGTTCGATTTATTACTATATTCATATAATTACAGATTACTTAACAACACATAAGAGAAATTATTGAGTACATCGTGCCAATAGGTGACACCCATGTGGTGACCAGCCGTCATCCAATCAGAAACTGACATATTGGATGACATTTCACAACATGGATGGCGCCACCTATTGGCATTGATGTATATTCAATTAATAATCTCTTCAACACAGATATAGAGAGAGAGAGAGAGAGAGGACTGGTAGTACTTATGAGTTGATAGCATAGAGCAAGTTGCTTGGTTAGATGGTTGTGGATGCTATTGATTTTATGTGCTAGACTCGACAGCTCCCAAGCCTCCATTGTGGTTGCGATGAACCTGCATGTGATTCACACCCCAACAAACTTGATTCAACACCCAAACAACCAAAGACTAGCTAGCTAGGGTTTATTAAGAATATATGAGAACTTATTTTATACTGTCATTCACTTGTGTTTTGCATGAAAATCTGTTTTAAATTAATATATTAAAAGAACATCCTTATGCATATTATGCTTGATTAATTCATGCAATAGTGCATATACGTAGGATAGAAATATAACATATCATATGTATGTCACTCAAAATTCAAGTATTGACATTTAATTTGATGTCTAAAATTAATTTAATCAAACGTACACAACAATTATATAATTAGTTAGGTAGGTTAGATATACGTACTCGGGTCCCATGCCGATGAGAGAAGTGATTTGGGAGGCACAGGCGACGACGCTGCGTACGATCCAATAAGAAGCAGTTGGGATGTGAGCAGTGGCAGTGGAGAGCTCAGGGTAGTCAGGATTGATGTACTGAGAAGGGAGCTCGTGGAACTCAATGATGCACTTGGTGAGGGCAACCATGGCGTTGATGAGGTTTGTGATTGAATCGAACTTGGGTTTGAGGGAATCTGCGCGCTCCAGAATCTCAGGCAGTTGCTTGAGAATGGCAACAGATTTGGCAAGTGAGTTGGTTGGGTAGAGATGAGCCACCAGCCAGAACTCACCATACGAGGCTGCAAAAGCTGCAAGGACAAGCACCACCTTTGCATCCCACGTGTGGTTGGACAACATGTTGAATATGTTTACCGTCGTTGCATGAGCATCTCCACCTCCTATACACTTGCATGACATCTACCATTTGTTTTTGCATTAGCCATGCATATTCTTCACATCAATTATTTTTCAGTTTTATATACTCATCTAGTCTATATGAGAGAAAGCACACACTATATATGTATGTTATAGTATAAGAAAAAGTAAGTGATCACACAGCTCGATTGTACCTCGCAGGAAATTTTGTTAATGGTGTAAGAGAGGAACTCCAGCATATCCCGAACAGCTCGATCATCGTAAGTGTCCAACTGCGGGGGCACCGCCTGTGTGCTCATTATTGTTATATATAAACATGAGCAAAATAAATAAAGAATGCATGACGACGTTGATTTTAAAGAATGAATGAATATATATGATGGCTGGATCACCTGAACGACATCGAGAGTGATAGGCTTGGCACGCTTGAATATACCCTCGATAAGGTGGAGGATGGAACGGACGTCCACTTCTCTGCCATCGGGAGCGTGAGTAGACTGGATTTGCTTCAACATAGCACTGTCATCTGAGGATGTAAACATCAGGCGTTCACTCTTGGGTGTTTGAGGAATTCGTGGACCACCAATTAGTGCCATCTAGCTATATATATATATATGAAATAATATATATGTTAACTATATATTTACTGTGGGCAAGGACAACCATATGTATATATAGAGAGAGAGAGAGAGAGTGGTGCGTACGTAGTAGTAAAGGAATCAAGTGTTAATAACTAAAGAGGGAATGAAGAATAAAGTGTTGCTAGCTACCTTTGCTTGATGCTGGGTCTGCCGCTAAATTCTACATAGATAAATTATTCCAAGCTTCCTTCCTTCATATGTGTATATATATATATTCAACACTTTGAATATTTGTTGGCTTCTGAAGCTAGCTTCGAATTTCTGGATATAAAGGTTTCGCATGCTTTGCCATGTCTTTTGCCATTTCTAGCAATAAAGGATTCCCTCCGAGACTATATGGTTTTGCTATTTCGTGTTACACCGAGCTTTTTTTTTTCTTTCTTTCTCAAACTTCATGCCTACGACTAATTAATTAATCAGTGAATGTGATGATCACTTTTAATTTAATGTGCGTGTTTATCCTGAATAAGATCCTATCTTTTTCATTTAGTCGATTATTATATGTTTACTCGATCCATTCATTATCTTTACAGAAGATCAAAGAGATGGGGTGGTAGTATCGGTATGAGAGTATGAGTATGAGAGCACTTTCGATTGAGGTTTTCGGCCACATGTTGAATTGTTCCTTGAATTAGGCCCATTATTTTTACTAGACCCACTAGCAATATTAAGCCCATGGGTACCCTTTACTTTATATGTTGCAAACTTACAGATTAATTGGTTGATTTTTTTCCTTCATTTCTTCAATTTATTTATTTATATTATTTTTAAAGTAGTGATTGACCCACTTGTTGTGCCGAATTTACTTTTATATATATACTAGCCACTAACCCCGCGCACCGCGCGGGATAAAATTTTCAAACTAAATTTCAGCAAAAAAAAATTATATTATCTTAATTTATTGAATATACATCTATATATCATTATTTATTTGAAAATTTTAATATATTATTTTGATATAAAAAAGAATTAATAATAATATATTAATTTAATTAAAGTACTAAATACTAATTATTATTTAAAACATTTAATAATAGTAAAACGGTTATTTGAAAATTTTAATATTTTTTATATAAAATTTATTAATGAATTCATTTAATTAAATATATATTAATGTATATTATTTAACATATTTAATAGTAGTGCAATAATCAACACTATATATATAATTTTATTAGACGTATAACTAATATAATATAAAATTTATAATTTTAAAATCTACAAAAAAAAATTTGTTGATAGTTGTTGAATAATTTTAGACTGTTCTTATTTATATTAGTCAATATACATCTATTTTTTGGCCAACAATATATATATATACATCTATTATTTATTTAATATATTTTACATAAGTGAATGACTTAATTGTAAAATTTCAAATATCTTGTTTTTATACATGTAGTTTTTTCTTAATAAAAATAGATGCACCTCAAACTTTTTAATTTTTTAGTTTATTATATATATTATTTTCATTACTATTATGTGGATTTTATATATAATAATAATATATTTGATCACTTAAAATAAATTAAGCAATAATATATACAGTGTGAGGAGAAAAATTGAAATGAAAATCAAAGTTTAGAAGAAAAAATGTTTATATATATATAAATAATATATGTTAATAAATAATATTACATAACTCTGTATGTACATATATTTAATTACTGTTATTATTACTACATATTTTTTTTTCTTCGAACTATTCACAAAATAGTCATCGGTGAAATTTTGTACACTACTATCATGATTGGTAATAAAATTTATTTTCCCTTGAATTTGGTTCGTTGAATTTTCACCTCCAAAACACCTCTCCATCCGTTTGAAAAAATTAGTCGGCATACTATTTGTTGTAAAGAAATCTCGTATGTGCAATATTTATTATCAACTTCATCAATCCATAGAGCTCATTGCCGCAAACTGCACATAGGACAACACGTCTCTTCTTTAGAAACATCCACTTTCATTGTACAATGGACTTGGTAGCTATCCAAATCTTGAAATTTATCCTACGAAATTATTACACCAAAATTTAAGTGCAACTCGATACATTAATTAAGAACAAAAGCGAATGATATTAAAATCATCAAATTCATAATATAAGCAAAAATTAAAAAAAAAATATTGGTAGGTTAAAAAATATTATGTAATTAGTTTAAATCGTGACAATAATATGAGCTGAAGTATTTTGGTGTAGTAATATTCGAATGTTATTATTATTCTTGCAACTATAGAGTATGTATAACTTAATAAGTTCCAAGATTACATCTAGAAGAATTAAACAAAAATCTTGTCCAAATTTCTCTCATCTAGAATATTAGATGTAAAAAACACTGAACTATGAATTATTTAGAAATAAAGAAATATTACCTTAAAAGTGGAAGCAACATTATTGGAGAAATTGACTCTAGATAAAAAAGACAGACAAACTTGTTAGATAAGAGACACTCGTAAAGTTGTAGATTTACTTCTCTGAGTACGTAACATTTGGCGGAGAACCATCTTCATCCGAATCTAACTTCGACTCTATTATTTTATCACCGCAAAAGCTGGATTGTTGCACCGATGAACTTCCACGATACATCTTTGAACTGTGGCGTGAAAAACAAAAGTGCAATTAATATAAGAACCAACATAATTAAGTCACAAATATGTATCATAAAACTATCAAACATTAACTATATAACTACCACAGTTAGAAAATACATTAGTCATTAAAAAAACTTCAAAGTTAGATTATATCATTCAACAAAGAGTATAAGATTTCATAATATGCTTGAATTGTTCATTCGATTGCAACATAAATGAGAATCTTTTGCCTTTATATGATCTTCGTCTTCCACGTTCTCGATCACGATATGGATAGTTGTATGATTTAAATCGTAACAAATGAGGTAAACCACATAAATTAGTTCAAATAAGTACAAAGTAGAACAATATAAACATATTAAATTTGAAAGAACAATTTGAAAGAAACAACTAAAATCAGTTAGTACGTACCCTCACCATATAAATATCATTAAAATAATGCCCGTATAGAGGTTTTAGTATTGTGCTCCTATATATACATATATATAGTATCATAATTCATAAACCCTAATAAGATATTGTGTACGATATATAAAAAAATAATATTGTACATAATATAGAAAAAATAATATTATTTCAAACTATAGGATATGTAGATTGTTAGGGTTTCTCAAACATAACTATTCGAAGGCATAATATATATAAAATAGATGACAATATTATTATTGCTCTAAAAAAATTATATATGTAAAATATAGTTAATTATATTTCCATATGATGTATGTAACCGTATATATTATATGTATGCTTCCCTTCCCTTAATTAATCTATATTTCCAATTTTGTAATTAAATTATTATTTATTATTTGCTTATGTGGCGGCCTATGGTCTTCCGGAGCCAAACTGTATAGATTTATTATTTAAAAGGAAACTTTCAATTAATTTGTTTCTTTAAATTGCATAGAGACCAAAATAGGATATAAAAATACTTCTTAATTTTGAATCAATCAATATTATGTATCCAAATTTAGAGAACCCCTATTAAATTCCGATTAAATTAGGCAACGCTGACTGGACAAACTGTCCACGTGTCAGCCAGAGGGCTTCCGATGCCGAATTAATATAATATAATATATATATATATATATATATACTAGAAAAGTGACACGAGCGTTGCACATGCGATCAAGTAATGAATCTCTTAAATTTAAACATTTTATTTGCAATTTCCCAAAAGAATAATATAAAAACAAAATGTATATTACTTTATTATGCAAATTAAAGGCCATTAACAAAAAATTTAAATTATAATGATAATACAAATTTATTTTTTTAATAAAGATTTTTTTATCATGCTCCACAAGCACCATGCTTTTAAAATTTTTGACATTAAAAATGACTTAATTGTAACATACGTAAAAGTTTAAAAACGTGATTTTTTTAAAACTAAACTTCAAATTTGTATCACATTATTACTAATAACAATTTCTCTTTAGGGTTCACCTAAGTTCACATTTAGGGTAATAGAAAAATTACAAAACAGAGTACTAAAAACATGGTGCTTATAAAACATGATAGAAAGATCCTTTTAATAAGGTAAAATAAATTAATGGAGGAACTCTTCCACCCTAAACTAAGTAACCATAACATATTTGAGAGAAATGAATCACCTCATCGAGCGGTATAGAGAAATCCAAAGATATACATGCCACTTCATACTATTCATACTAACATATAATATGAACCAAATAATGGGTTTAAAACCACGAAAGAGTGATGGTTCTCCAGACATTTGCTTTCATGGAATGAGTGTTTGCCATCTCAAGTTGGCACTGGGCTTACGGCTCCGTCAATTCAGAATATGACTGACGATCTATTGTTTCTCTTGGAATAATTGAAGTCGATATAAACCTCAACCCGTGACTCTGGAATAACGTCGCAATAGCCTTTTGAACGTTAACAACTTTCCACATACAAGAAAAGTACATATAAGAAGAACATGGTAATTCGGTTTAAAAAAATAGAAGAACATTGATGAAGATCAGTTGTTTCACAAATCAATATTCTATATTTGAAGGAGAAGACCAGGAAATTGAAAAAAAAAGTCAGTGCAACTACAGGAAAATAATCATGCTAATATAAATTCAAGCAAAAAGTTTTATGCAAGTGAAATCAAATTACTGTACTTAGCTGCAAAGACAACAATAGAGTAACACCTGATCTAAACAGACAATTTCATTTGCCGCCTATTCTGCTAATTTCAGATTTAAAAAAAAAATATTGTAAATTTACACAAGCAACCTCTATAGGGTTGTTATATTCCATATGATGTTCTTTGGTGTCTCCTTTGCAAGATGGTGATGGCCCATGCAATAATGTAGCAAAGAAGAAGAAACCCAACAACCCAACAACCAAAGTAAGAATTATTAGATTACGGGGAGTAATCACTACGGAAACTAAATCATTGTATGTGCTAACAGATCCAGTGAAGACGGGGCGGGGCCTAAAGCTCAGAGGATCGAAATTACGCAGCGGAAGATTTACACCTACAGTTATCCGTAGATCCAAGATTTTCGCAAGAGGGAGTTCACGATCTTCCGGTCGGCACCCGTAGGGGTTCTTGTGAAGGAAGCCCTACGTGGTATATTCTCCACAGCAAAGCCTCTGATCGATTCTTGGCAAGGGGACAGATCTCCGGAGTGTTTGCTCGAAGGCAAATTGACACACCCTTGGTAAGGTAGTGGTTCGGCCGAAACATAATGTGTGTGGGAGGATGATTTTTCTCTCTAAAACACTCAAATGAAGGGTTAAGGATTCACTCTTGAAATAGTATACTGTTGTTGTTGTTGTTTTTTTTTTTTTTTTTTTTTAAGATTAATAACATCTTTTTCGAGATTGAAGACTTTAGGTTTCACTATATAGAACAACGCATTAGATTCCATTGAATCCATTAACCATTGCTTAAATTTAACACAGGGTAAATTATCAGTTAGGTAGACTGGGTGTTTCTTAGAGGTCATGACAACTTTAGAAAGTTAGAATATTTCTTTTAAAATAGCTCTTTCTCTATGATAACACAATTTGCTTTGTGTCAGCATAGCATTTATCTATGTCAACATAACACTGTGTCAACATAGCTTGTAGATTTCTTTAAAGTTTATTTATGGCAATAATTGATTAAGTTGCAACAAGATTAGTACACATTCATTACAAAAAATATGATGGCATGATTAGCACAAGTATGTATGTGTAAGTATGTAAAAGTTTGATTTCTTTCCCCTAAATCTATGTTTCTCGGCTTTATCGTATCCGACTCCAAAAGTGTGAATGGTGGTGGCGCATATTCAGAACCGAAAATATATTGATTTGCATAGCGTGTTCGAAGTAGCAGCAGCCACGATAGAACAGAGGTGGATTCTATACCCTCAGGAAGATGATGCTGCTGATACCCCTAGAACGAAGCAAGCCATCAAACCCTCACTTCTCAGGTAAATCATTTGTATTGTGATTTATGACCCAGATTTCGAGACTGCTCATTTTCTTGATTAACTGATCATGACCTAATTAATTTGTGCTTTTAGTGATGCATATGTGCTTTAGGGTTTAATTGATTCGAATTGAGCAAACATTTATGTCACTAATTGAAGATCTACCAACTCTAAGACGTAATTTTCTGTACTTGACAGATTAGAGACATGGCTTTCAAGGCTTCAAGAGCATACAAGAACGGCTAGCCCTGTTCCAAATCAAGCAACAACCAAAACTATGCAAATTCAAAAACAACATCCGGCTATGCTCGATTTCACAGTTCCTATAACAGGAAGTGCACTTTCTACCCCTAAGATTTGGGGTAAGGAAATGTAGGCAACGCTTAAGGGGCTATCGAGTGGGGATATGACACCCGCTTCAGCGAGCAGACGGACTGAATCTGTTGTTTTTGTGAAGGAAGATGAACCCAAGGAATGGGTTGCTCAGGTGGAGCCCAACGTGCTTATCCATTTCATTTCATTGTCCGAGGGTGGAAACCAATTGAAGAGGATCCGTTACAGGTACTTAAACTTTTGGTATAAACTTAGAAAATGATGTTCTTGTCTGTCTGCATAAGTCTGCATGCTTCTTAAGTTACATTGTTTGGATGATTCGGGCTTGTTAGATATTTGTTGTTGGATGTTGCTACACATGTTGTGAAACTAACATAAAGAAGTGAAATGCGTAGGGTTTATGGGTGTTCTAATCTAACATAAAATTACAGGGTGTGAAATCCTTAGTGATATTCATAACGAAAGTGAAGAACTTTACCTATTGTACAAAGAAGTGACCGAGTAAGATAATCACTACTGAAATGAAAATGATTTATTTTCATTGTGAACTTCACTTTAAGTTTTAATGGGTTTTGTTTCATCCTCTGATATTAAAGACCATAAATTGTTGTCAATACAAATCATTTGCAATACCCTAAACTCTATTATAACTAAACAATTACCCTTTGCGATGATTGAAATTGAAGTTGTCTCTAATAAGTACTTCAAACATATTAGACAATGCTATTGTTGGTAATGTAGATTAGTTTCATTTTAAAAATAACATTATCATCTTTGGAATTGATTTCTCAGTCGCGAAATGTTAAATAAATGGCAAGCACAAAAATGGTGGACAAAAAACTATGTCAAGGAGATGGAGCTATATAATGTTCAACACTTGATCTATGGTTGGAAGAAATATTTGATGATCACTATCTGGAGTACCTTTCTTTTAATTTCATCCATGAGATCTCTTTGTATTCTATAAATTCGATGAAGCTCATGCACCTGGAAAATAACACGGTTCACAACCCTATGGTGATGGCTCAGGTATTTACTGTCGATTCATATTCTTTTGATATTTGGGTCTGGTTGCTTCTGATCTATGATGATATAACTCACCTCATTGTTGTATTGTTATTATTATTATAGGTATAATGAATCTGATCAACTTGTTTGTAGAGTCTGGATCTTGTGCTGAAGTCCGAGTCTGTTTGGGATGCTCACCAAGCTTCACTTTATAAATATCATGAGGTTATTGTCTTGCTACTTATTTGCTACTCACAAATAATGTAGTTACCTCATTGATAGATATATATTATTACTGTGGGGTTTTAATGCTCTTATTTCATCGTTAGTTTGCAGGGTTGTGCTATAGATGTATTTTGTTCTATTAACTTGAGACTTGTTAAATAATGTTCATGACTAAGCGATTGCAAATCTCAAAGCTAATGCTACGGGATCTGCTATGCTAGGTTTCCAATAGTGCTGCTCCTTGGAAGGATTTGACTAACAAAACGGGGGTAAATCTTCTAAGGATCTTCCTAAGAACAATGATGAGGCATCTACTCATTCAGTTAAGTCGAAACCAACATCAGGGCTGCCTCCTGATTTTTTTTTATGCTCACAGACAGAAAGATAAAGCAAGTATGAGAACTGTCTCCCGAGTCCCACCATCTAAGAAATACATCTATTGTGCATATTTAATAACTTGTATAAATTTGGGAGGGATTGTATTTGATGCGCTTTAGTATGCGAAGATGTCAATTAATACCACTATCATGTTTTAGAAGATAGTATACCAGACTTCGTTAAATAGAGACTGTTGTATGAAAGATAAAAAAAAAATCATGATTTGGAACTCTCTGCTTGAAATCTTGAACTGAGAGGAAGCTGTGTATATATACTGATATTTAAGTTGAAATAGATTTTTTTAGTGGATAATGTGAGAGGTTCCTTTGTAATTAGTTCGTAGAGTACCTCTTCCGGGTATATTGCTTGGAAAAAAACTGTTAATCTTGATTTTCATTGCCATGTTTCAAAAAGGTTTGCTCATATTTAACCCATTGATTCAACACGAGCATGAGGAAGTGCTAATGTGGAAAGGCTAAAGCCTTGTAGTAGTAGCTAATGGTTGAAATGTCTCTAAACTCCAGCCAACCGTTCTTAATTTACTCTCTTATACTACTGAAATGAGGTTAAATAATTATAATAATAATCGGTAAAAAGGATGCTCCAAGCTTTCTTTAACTCCTAGAAAATATTTTTGATATAACGTAAATTCATGTCATTCTATATATTTAGTTCTTAATAAATTATTTTTATCTTCAATACAGTCGTTGATTAGCCGCACGTGCAACGCGCGTGCCTCTTATTCTAGTATATATATATATATATATATATATATATATATATATATATATATATATTTGTTCAGATAGTGTAAAAAAATTGAATATAGGTATCTAATTATATTAAGCTTTTTATAAAATATTTGACGCGTGATGACTTTGTACTTATATATTATTATTTTTTTTGGCCATGTACTTAAATATTATTAGAATAATATTTTCTAAAATTATAGTGAATATATATATAAGTTTTATATTAACTAGTAAATACTTCGGCAAGTGCTCCCCCTGTCACGTGAGGTCTATTTAACTTCATTAATAATCAGATATTTATAAATTTATATTCATTAACAAATAATTTAAACATTTTATTTGCAATTTCCCAAAAGAATAATGTATATTACTTTATTATGCAAATTAAAGGCCATTAACAACAAATTTAAATTATAATGATAATACAAATTTGTCTTTTTAATAAGAATTTTTTTATCATGCTCCACAAGCACCATGCTTTTGAAATTTTTGACACTAAAAATGACTTAATTGTAACATACGTAAAAGTTTAAAAACGTGATTTTTTTTAAACTAAACTTCAAATTTGTATCACATTAGTACTAATAACAATTTCTCTCTAGGGTTCACCTAAGTTCACATTTAGGGTAATAGAAAAATTACAAAACAGAGTACTAAAAACATGGTGCTTATAAAACATGATAGAAAGATCCTTTTAATAAGGTAAAATAAATTAATGGAGGAACTCTTCCACCCTAAACTAAGTAACCATAACATATTTGAGAGAAATGAATCACCTCATCGAGCGGTATAGAGAAATCCAAAGATATACATGCCACTTCATACTATTCATACTAACATATAATATGAACCAAATAATGGGTTTAAAACCACGAAAGAGTGATGGTTCTCCAGACATTTGCTTTCATGGAATGAGTGTTTGCCATCTCAAGTTGGCACTGGGCTTACGGCTCCGTCAATTCAGAATATGACTGACGATCTATTGTTTCTCTTGGAATAATTGAAGTCGATATAAACCTCAACCCGTGACTCTGGAATAACGTCGCAATAGCCTTTTGAACGTAAACAACTTTCCACATACAAGAAAAGTACATATAAGAAGAACATGGTAATTCGGTTTAAAAATAGAAGAACATTGATGAAGATCAGTTGTTTCACAAATCAATATTCTATATTTGAAGGAGAAGACCAGGAAATTGAAAAAAAAAGTCAGTGAAACTACAGGAAAATAACCATGCTAATATAAATTCAAGCAAAAAGTTTTATGCAAGTGAAATCAAATTACTGTACTTAGCTGCAAAGACAACAATAGAGTAACACCTGATCTAAACAGACACAATTTCATTTGCCGCCTGTTCTGCTAATTTCAGATTTAAAAAAAAAATTGTAAATTTACACAAGCAACCTCTATAGGGTTGTTATATTCCATATGATGTTCTTTGGTGTCTCCTTTGCAAGATGGTGATGGCCCATGCAATAATGTAGCAAAGAAGAAGAAACCCAACAACCCAACAACCAAAGTAAGAATTATTAGATTACGGGGAGTAATCACTACGGAAACTAAATCATTGTATGTGCTAACAGATCCAGTGAAGACGGGGCGGGGCCTAAAGCTCAGAGGATCGAAATTACGCAGCGGAAGATTTACACCTACAGTTATCCGTAGATCCAAGATTTTCGCAAGAGGGATTTCACGATCTTCCGGTCGGCACCCGTAGGGGTTCTTGTGAAGAAAGCCCTACGTGGTATATTCTCCACAGCAAAGCCTCTGATCGATTCTTGGCAAGGGGACAGATCTCCGGAGTGTTTGCTCGAAGGCAAATTGACACACCCTTGGTAAGGTAGTGGTTCGGCCGAAACTTAATGTGTGTGGGAGGATGATTTTTCTCTCTAAAACACTCCAATGAAGGGTTAAGGATTCACTCTTGAAATAGTATACTGTTGTTGTTGTTTGTTTTTTTTTTTTTTTTTAAGATTAATAACATCTTTTTCGAGATTGAAGACTTTAGGTTTCACTATATAGAACAACGCATTAGATTCTATTGAATCCACTAACCATTGCTTAAATTTAACACAAGGTAAATTATCAGTTAGGTAGACTGGGTGTTTCTTAGAGGTCATGACAAATTTAGAAAGTTAGAATATTTCTTTTAAAATAGCTCTTTCTCTATGATAACACAATTTGCTTTGTGTCAGCATAGCATTTATCTATGTCAACTAACACTGTGTCAACATAGCTTGTAGATTTCTTTAAAGTTTATTGATGGCAATAATTGATTAAGCTGCAACAAGATTAGTACACATTCATTACAGAAAATATGATGGCATGATTAGCACAGGTATGTATGTGTAAGTATGTAAAAGTTTGATTTCTTTCCCCTAAATCTATGTTTCTCGGCTTTATCGTATCCGACTCCAAAAGTGTGAATGGTGGTGGCGCATATTCAGAACCGAAAATATATTGATTTGCATAGCGTGTTCGAAGTAGCAGCAGCCACGATAGAATAGAGGTGGATTCTATACCCTCAGGAAGATGATGCTGCTGATACCCCTAGAACGAAGCAAGCCATCAAACCCTCACTTCTCAGGTAAATCATTTGTATTGTGATTTATGACCCAGATTTCGAGACTGCTCATTTTCTTGATTAACTGATCATGACCTAATTAATTTGTGCTTTTAGTGATGCATATGTCCTTTAGGGTTTAATTGATTCGAATTGAGCAAACATTTATGTCACTAATTGAAGATCTACCAACTCTAAGACGTAATTTTCTGTACTTGACAGATTAGAGACATGGCTTTCAAGGCTTCAAGAGCATACAAGAACGGCTAGCCCTGTTCCAAATCAAGCAACAACCAAAACTATGCAAATTCAAAAACAACATCCGGCTATGCTCGATTTCACAGTTCCTATAACAGGAAGTGCACTTTCTACCCCTAAGAGTTGGGGTAAGGAAATGTAGGCAACGCTTAAGGGGCTATCGAGTGGGGATATGACACCCGCTTCAGCGAGCAGACGGACTGAATCTGTTGTTTTTGTGAAGGAAGATGAACCCAAGGAATGGGTTGCTCAGGTGGAGCCCAACGTGCTTATCCATTTCATTTCATTGTCCGAGGGTGGAAACCAATTGAAGAGGATCCGTTACAGGTACTTAAACTTTTGGTATAAACTTAGAAAATGATGTTCTTGTCTGTCTGCATAAGTCTGCATGCTTCTTAAGTTACATTGTTTGGATGATTCGGGCTTGTTAGATATTTGTTGTTGGATGTTGCTACACATGTTGTGAAACTAACATAAAGAAGTGAAATGCGTAGGGTTTATGGGTGTTCTAATCTAACATAAAATTACAGGGTGTGAAATCCTTAGTGATATTCATAACGAAAGTGAAGAACTTTACCTATTGTACAAAGAAGTGACCGAGTAAGATAATCACTACTGAAATGAAAATGATTTATTTTCATTGTGAACTTCACTTTAAGTTTTAATGGGTTTTGTTTCATCCTCTGATATTAAAGACCATAAATTGTTGTCAATACAAATCATTTGCAATACCCTAAACTCTATTATAACTAAACAATTACCCTTTGCGATGATTGAAATTGAAGTTGTCTCTAATAAGTACTTCAAACATATTAGACAATGCTATTGTTGGTAATGTAGATTAGTTTCATTTTAAAAATAACATTATCGTATTTGGAATTGATTTCTCAGTCGCGAAATGTTAAATAAATGGCAAGCACAAAAATGGTGGACAAAAAACTATGTCAAGGAGATGGAGCTATATAATGTTCAACACTTGATCTATGGTTGGAAGAAATATTTGATGATCACTATCTGGAGTACCTTTCTTTTAATTTCATCCATGAGATCTCTTTGTATTCTATAAAGTCGATGAAGCTCATGCACCTGGAAAATAACACGGTTCACAACCCTATGGTGATGGCTCGGGTATTTACTGTCGATTCATATTCTTCTGATATTTGGGTCTGGTTGCTTCTGATCTATGATGATATAACTCACCTCACTGTTGTATTGTTATTATTATTATAGGTATAATGAATCTGATCAACTTGTTTGTAGAGTCTGGATCTTGTGCTGAAGTCCGAGTCTGTTTGGGATGCTCACCAAGCTTCACTTTATAAATATCATGAGGTTATTGTCTTGCTACTTATTTGCTACTCACAAATAATGTAGTTACCTCATTGATAGATATATATTATTACTGTGGGGTTTTCATGCTCTTATTTCATCGTTAGTTTGCAGGGTTGTGCTATAGATGTATTTTGTTCTATTAACTTGAGACTTGTTAAATAATGTTCATGACTAAGCGATTGCAAATCTCAAAGCTAATGCTACGGGATCTGCTATGCTAGGTTTCCAATAATGCTGCTCCTTGGAAGGATTTGACTAACAAAACGGGGGTAAATCTTCTAAGGATCTTCCTAAGAACAATGATGAGGCATCTGCTCATTCAGTTAAGTCGAAACCAACATCAGGGCTGCCTCCTGATTTTTTTTTTTATGCTCACAGACAGAAAGATAAAGCAAGTATGAGAACTGTCTCCCGAGTCCCACCATCTAAGAAATACATCACTTGTGCATATTTAATAACTTGTATAAATTTGGGAGGGATTGTATATGATGCGCTTTAGTATGCGAAGATGCCAGTTAATACCACTATCATGTTTTAGAAGATAGTATACCAGACTTCGTTAAATAGAGACTGTTGTATGAAAGATAAAAAAAAAAAATCATGATTTGGAACTCTCTGCTTGAAATCTTGAACTGAGAGGAAGCTGTGTATATATACTGATATTTAAGTTGAAATAGATTGTTTTAGTGGATAATATGAGAGGTTCCTTTGTAATTAGTTCGTAGAGTACCTCTTCCGGGTATATTGCTTGGAAAAAAACTGCTAATCTTGATTTTCATTGCCATGTTTCAAAAGGGTTTGCTCATATTTAACCCATTGATTCAACACGAGCATGAGGAAGTGCTAATGTGGAAAGGCTAAAGCCTTGTAGTAGTAGCTAATGGTTGAAATGTCTCTAAACTCCAGCCAACTGTTCTTAATTTACTCTCTTATACTACTGATATGAGGTTAAATAATTATAATAATAATCGGTAAAAAGGATGCTCCAAGCTTTCTTTAACTGCTAGAAATTATTTTTGATATAACGTAAATTCATGTCATTCTATATATTTAGTTCTTAATAAATTATTTTTATCTTCAATACAGTCGTTGATTAGCCGCACGTGCAACGCGTGTGCCTCTTATTCTAGTATATATATATATATATATTTGTTCAGATAGTGTAAAAAAATTGAATATAGGTATCTAATTATATTAAGCTTTTTATAAAATATTTGACGCGTGATGACTTTGTACTTATATATTATTATTTTTTTTGGCCATGTACTTAAATATTATTAGAATAATATTTTATAAAATTATAGTGAATATATATATAAGTTTTATATTAACTTGTAAATGCTCTATTTAACTTCATTAATAATCAGATATTTATAAATTTATATTCATTAACAAATAATTTAAACATTTTATTTGCAATTTCCCAAAAGAATAATGTATATTACTTTATTATGCAAATTAAAGGCCATTAACAACAAATTTAAATTATAATGATAATACAAATTTGTCTTTTTAATAAGAATTTTTTTATCATGCTCCACAAGCACCATGCTTTTGAAATTTTTGACACTAAAAATGACTTAATTGTAACATACGTAAAAGTTTAAAAACATGATTTTTTTTAAACTAAACTTTAAATTTGTATCACTTTATTACTAATAACAATTTTTCTCTAGGGTTCACCTAAGTTCACATTTAGGGTAATAGAAAAATTACAAAACAGAGTACTAAAAGCATGGTGCTTATGAAACAAGATAGAAAGATCATTTTTTAACTCTTTCACCCTAAACTAAGTAACCATAACATATTTGAGAGAAATGAATCACCTCATCGAGCAGTATAGAGAAATCCAAAGATATACATGCCACTTCATACTATTCATACTAACATATAATATGAACCAAATAATGGGTTTAAAACCACGAAAGAGTGATGGTTCTCCAGACATTTGCTTTCATGGAGTGAGTGTTTGCCGTCTCGAGTTGGCACTGGGCTTACGGCTCCCGTCAATTCAGAATACGACTGACGATCTATTGTTGCTCTTGGAATAATTGAAGTCGATATAAACCTCAACCCGTGACTCTGGAATAACGTTGCAATAGCCTTTTGAACGGAAGCAACTTTCCACTTACAAGAAAAGTACATATAAGAAGAACATGGTAATTCAGTTTAAATAAATAGAAGAACATTGTAATAAAGATCAGTTGTTTCACAAATCAATATTCTATATTTGAAGGAGAAGACCAGGAAATTGAAAAAAAAAAAAGAAGTCAGTGCAACTACAAGAAAATAATCATGCTAATATAAATTCAAGCATAAAGTTTTATGCAAGTGGAATCAAATTACTGCATTTAGCTGCAAGGACAACAATTGAGTAACTGGAATTTATGTTATAACTTACTTCCACACCTGATCTGAACAGACACAACTTCATTTGCTGCCAGTTCTTCTAATTTCAGATTTTTTTTAAAAAAAAAATTGTAAATTTACACAAGCAACCTCTATAGGGTTTTTATATTCCATATGATGTTCTTTGGTGTCTCCTTTGCAAGATGGTGATGGCCCATGCAATAATGTAGCAAAGAAGAAGAAACCCAACAACCAAAGTAAGAATTGTGGGAATAATCACTACGGAAACTAAATCATGGTATGTGCTAGTTATCGAAATTACGCAGCGGAAGATTTACACATACCTCTACAGTTATCCGTAGATCCAAGATTTTCGCAAGAGGGAGTTCACGATCCTCCGGTCGGCACCCATAGGGGTTCTTTTGAAGGAAGCCCTACGTGGTATATTCTCTACAGCAAAGCCTTTGATCGATTCTTGGCAAGGGAGTGTTTGCTCGAAGGCAAATTGGCACACCCTTGGTTAAGTAGTGGTTCGGCCGAAACTTAGTGTGTGTGGGGAGGAGGGTTTTTCTCTCTAAAACACTCCAAGGAAGGGTTAAGGATTCACTCTTAAAATAGTATATTATTGTTGTTGTTGTTTTTTTTTTTTTTTAAATTAACAACATCTTTTTCGAGATTGAAGACTTTAGGTTTCACTATATAGAACAACGCATTAGATTCTATTGAATCCATTAACCATTGCTTAAATTTAACACAGGGTAAATTATCAATTAGATCGACTGGGTGTTTCTTAGAGGTCATGAAAAATTTAGAAGGTTGAATATTTCTTTTAAAATAGCTCTTTCTCTATGATAACACAATTTGCTTTGTGTCAACGTAGCATTTATCTATGTCAACATAACACTGTGTCAACATAGCTTGTAGATTTCTTTAAAGTTTATTTTATGGCAATAATTGATTAAGTTGCAACAACATTAATACACATTCATTACAGAAAATATGATGGCATGAAATTTGTCTTGAACTCTGTTTCGGTCAGTATTTGAAGTACCTTATTAGTTTATAAAAGTTTTGGGATTAGTAAAATTCTTATGTTTTTTAGTTGGTTGTTTGCATTGAGTAACATCTCAAAGTTTAGTCAGTTTGGAGTTATTCGAAAGCACTTGGAAGATATTATGGATGACTTGGAGCACATTGTTGTCATCTTCATTTTTTATATCAAGGTTGTTTAGTTGATTCTCCATATGTGCTTATGCGTTCCAAATCTTAATTCTTTCATTTTTTGGTTTTGCATTTTAATGGAAATGAATTTATTTTTACAACATACTTTAATGATGTTGTGCTATTCTGTTTTAAGCATCTTTAAATATTTAAGTCCCGCATCTAAGTAATTGTAATAAATAGCGGAAAAAATGATTACCAAATGACTTAAATTATGAAATTTCTACGGGTAAATAGAAACTTGTTACAATGCATGGTGCATGCAAATAGGACATTACCTTCATATTGTGAGACAAATAATTTGCATAAAAAAAAGATCAGTTCCGATGATGATGGGCATGAACAATAAGGGCGAGCTCCTCCTCAACCTTCTTGACAAATTTGTGTTGGGTCAAGGGAGTAGAGTTAGAATCAAGGGAGTGGAGCATAATGACCATGAGGATAGAGAAAATGAACATCGGAATGGGTCCGAAAAACCACATCAACAGATCAATTGCAAAGTACAGAGCCCTAAGTCCGACCGACCAGAAATTACTCCCCCTTACTACCGCAGTTTCAACGCTCCTTGAGAGTGAATCAGTGGGAATTGATGATTGAATGCTAATCAGGAAATTTGCGTGGACAAAGTGTCTTGATGCTTGTACAAAGCAAGCAAAGGCAAGGATGAAGCAAATCAAGAGGCTGATGTACTTGATGGAAATTGTTGTCTGCCTCGTGTCACCGTAGATGAGCTCGCTCTCGAAGAAGTTGTTGGTGCTGTTGCTAATCCAAGCGCCGATCAGGGAGCTTAATGTTAGGGATATCGATGATAGAAAGGTTGCTGCTGATATGTTGGAGGAGATCACTCCGATACTTGTTCCAATGTTGTCTTTTCTATGTTCATCCTGTTATAAAAATGAAATGCATTTACACAACTCAGTATACATATTTCCCATCCTAATGTTTTTCTTAATATTGAACTAATACGATTTTTCGGTTGATTAGCAACATGATAAATGAACTTTTGGATAAATTGTCTCTAACTTATACAAAGTTGCAATACATTATATTCGTTTAATTTGCTATTACATGGTGATGAAAACTTGCATACATATACTTTCTATGTTTTTTCTCGTAAATTATTGCTTGTTGAACTTTGTGAAAATACATATATGCAATTTGTTACCTGAATTTGGGAGAAATTTGCAATAGTTAAATTCCGATGACAGATGATGTGCATGTACAATGTCTCCGTTACCATTTAGTAGCAAATTAGGTGGATATAGTAAAATGCAATGTTGCATAAGTTGATAGCAATTTATAATCTAAATATAAAAATGGTTCAACAAGCAAATCGGTAATTACATATCACTATTTTAGAGCATATATATTATACTATAAAAGTAAAATCTATCAGATCCTATTTTATGTTTTACATTACATTGTATTATCACATACTAGACATACATAAGAGAAATGTTACCTTTACCTATCCTATCCTACTAAAAGAAAAGGATCGTGTATGCATTTGTACTCAGAAAGTATGGTGATATAATAAGAATATAAAGGAATCTAGCATTAGAATATATATATATATATATATATATATATATATATATATATATATATATATATATATATATAAAGTAACTACTAGAGGAGTGATAGAAATTCCGATGCAAAGCCTCCGATAAATTCCGATACAGTCTGAGTGGCAAGCATTGTAAATTTTAACATATTTTAGGGTATTTATGCTTTCCCTCATGTTCGGAACATGTCGGAAGTTCACTTTCTGACCGTTTATCATTTCTGGCTACTATAGAAGTGTCCTAAAAGCAGAAATGGTAAAAGTCAATGTCCATAATAACAAGGGTTAACAGGTCTTTTGGTCCATAATGTTTGACCATTTTTTGGGTATTGGTCCATGATGTTTTTTTTTTCCTAGTTTTGTTACCATATGTTTGCAGATTTTTTCTAGTTTTGGTCTAACCGTTGCATTCCGTCCATTTTTTGACATGTTCAAGTCACGTGATCCACTCTAAACTTTAAATTTAGTCCCTCTAATACTTTCTTAACCTTTTTTTTGTTCAATTTAGTCCCGAAGTTTCAAAATTGACCCAAATTGGACAATATGTCCAATTGAATTTTTGAAACTTCGGGACTAAATTGAACAAAAAAAAGGTTAGGAAAGTATTAGAGGGACTAAATTGAAAGTTTAGGGTGGATCACGTGACTTGTGCATGTCAAAAAATGGACGGAATGTAACGGTCGGACCAAAACTAGAAAAAATCTGCAAACATATGGTACTAAAACTAGGAAAAAAAAAACATCATGGACCAAAACCAAAAAATAGTCAAACATCATGGACCAAAAGACCTGTTAACCCTAATAAGAATAATAAATTGTAAAAAGAAAGCATAAGAATTTGTGTATAAATGAATATTATATAATGAGGGAAAGGAAAAGAGAAGAAATAATGACAAATCAATTACCTGCATAAGACCCTGAACCCAAGCTCTCCGATCATGGTTCTCAAAGCCCAAGGTAGTAGTGTGTGGCTGATTCAAGTATCTATAAAGTAGGAAGAGATGGTACGTTAACATTACCAGCAATCCACTCGGTACCAGCACCACGTCAAGATCTTCTTTCTCAAACCTCATCATCTTCTTCCTTTTCTTACAAAATAATTCTCTCTCTCTGCTCAGACAGACACAAGACACAACAATAATAGAGAGAGACCAAGACCAATACCAAGTGGTGGAATTATTAATTAGAAAATTCTCGGCTTCCCTTCTGTCCCAACTCCCAATCGTCGTCTTTCATGGCGGCTTGAAATTTCAAACTATTCTATTTCTAATTAATTATTATTAAAAAAAAATGTTTCTTCCTAACTGTCATAATATATTTTATTATTAACAAACAGTTTTATGAATTTCTACCCGAACAACTTCTGCTATTTCAACCTTCCATTCCATGTTCGACCAAAAGGTACCTTTCACTTTGTTTGTCAAGATTGAGATAGCGAAATTTTAAAAATGATTAACAATTAAATTGCTACCGAAATCTTACAAAGCGTGCATGAACTTAATTTTTTTAGACTACCTACCTAATCTTTTAATTTATGAGCAAATTGTTGCATAAGGTATAATTTCCGTCAAATTGGACATAAATAAGCAAGCGCCTGCCATATTAATCTTTTGATGTGTTCTGTAGAAGTATTTGGGCACTTTTATATAGTTATGAAACTTAGGGGTGTTATCTGAAATTACTGATAGATAGTTAGTTGGTCATTTACCTACTATATATAGTATGGTCGTTGTATTTTTCAGATTGAGATGTTGAATTCTACACTTCATGAATTAGAGATTTGAGATTGAGGAGATCCTCTGCTCCTCTTCTCAATTCTGATCACATTTCTCATTTACCTATTCGTTCTAGTAGAATTCTTCATGGTATCAGAGCGAATCGATTTGATTTATTTTTTTCGTGCTTACTAAATCGATTACGTCTGGAATGTCAGCTCATTGAGCTTCATCTAAGCTTAATCGAGCTCATTTCGCTTTCGATTTGGATCTATGATGAATGTGCAGAACGCATGGCCTCCACTGCCAGGTAATGGAAGTACAATAGCTGGAGATGGTGTCTCCAATCCTGGATATGGTGCAATGCGTAATTCTTACAAAGACAGGTTTTATCTCCATCCTTCTGATTCGACAAGAGTTTCGTTGATTGAATTGAAGTTATTAGGAAGTGAGAATTGCCAGGAATAGATTCATGCCATTTCGGATGCTTTGCTTGAGAAGAATAAGCTTTGTTTTGTCGATGGGAGTTGTCTTTGTGAATCTGTAGTAGAAGGATCACGTTTAGCCTGGGATAGATGCAATGTTGTGGTTAAGTCGTGGCTGATTAACTCAATTTCTAAGGATTTAACTCATGGCATGTGATGGATATACGCCCAATTTGAACCCGTTGACTTCCGAACCGTTACATTTTTATCGTCCCATTTATGATTGTAAATCGAAACTTCAACCTGAACCCTTCGCGAAAACACCAACGGCTCGGACGAGGCCGAAGCGCTCGTCCGGCCGAGTCAGACTCGCCTAGGTGAGGTTGGGTGGCCACACCCGACCTCCCCTAGGGGAGATCGGGTCAGCCAACCCGATCTCCCCTAGGGGAGATCGGGTGGACCAACCCGATCTCTCCTAGGAGAGATCGGGTCGGCCAACCCGATCTCTCCTAGGAGAGATCGGGTCAGCCAACCCGATCTCTCCTAGGAGAGATCGGGTCGGCCAACCCGATCTCCCCTAGGGGGGATGGGGTTGGCCAACCCCATCCTCCCTAGGAGGGGTTGGCCAACCCCATCCTCCCTAGGAGGGGTTGGGTGCCCTCACCCAACCCCTACCCCTGGGGGTCAGATTTCTCCTCCCCCCAAGGGCCCCGGCACCATTTTCGGACTCCCACACTCGGTCCACTCCGCCTACCTTCTCCGAATCCTAAGGTCTTAATTATGTGCTTAAAGGTTAATTAATTGTGTTTAAAGGTTAACGATGTCATTAAGCCACCTTAATGACACCGTTGCCTATAAATACCCCACATTCACAACTCATTTAGGGATCTTGGCAAGTTGCACAATTTTGCTCTGACATCTCTCTAGCTTTATCTCTCTAAAACCGTACTGACTTAGGCATCGGAGAGGGTTCATCAGGCACCACCCCCCCCCCCCCCTCTGTGCCTGGTATTGCCCCTCTTGCAGGGTGGCAAGGAGAAGAGAGCCAAGGAAGCAGAAGAGCATAGAGCAGTAGGACGAGTCCCAGGGGTAAGAAGTACAAACCTCAGGAGGTCAGAAGGAGAGAAGAGAATGACATATATCAGAACGACTACCCCAAGGGAGCAGAAGGGCATGTTTCAGAATGACTAGTCCTAGGAACACTGAACCCGACATTTCATTAGTGGGAGATAAATTCTAGATTGACGACCCGTTGACCTAGACTTTATAACCTAACACTTGGCGCCGTCCGTGGGCTTCGAACAAGAAAGCCTGGCAATAACAAGAGCGATGACGAACAACTTAGTATCTAGGCATCACCGCCCACCTGGGGGCAATAGGCGAGGGAGACATCCTATACCTCCAGCAAGGCAGCCTAACCCAGAGAAACAGCCTGCACACCAGAGCCTCAGATAGCCCCACAGGCACCCCAGCCTAAAAAGCAGGGAGGAGGCTTCCACAGCTCCAACTCCATTGACTAGGAAGCCACAGGGACAGGGGGGCAACAAGGAGTGCCATCCCAATACACGGCACCTCCACAGGGGTACTACTATGAGGCACAACCTCAAGGGTATCCATATGAAATACTAACTCAAAGGAACGACAATCGTGCCCACACAACCAACACAAGGCAGGCATACACACAGGGAGCACATACAGTGACTCCAGGGCTGATGAGCGCATCGGACGAGGTACTAGCTTACAGAGAGACCCTAAGGAATAGACAGGAAAGGCAACTCCGACAGGAAGGAGAAGAAGCTCATGAAGAGGAGCAAATTCCAACGTAAGAACGCCACTCGCACCCTCGAACAGGGCAACGAGGAGAACAAAGGAGAGACAACCAAAGGCCACCCCCAGGGGGAAGGCAGCAGTCTGTGCCTCCAAGGCAGCAACAGACACAGTAGGATGCCAGGGCATACACCACTCTGGGGGCAGATAGACAGGTAAGATCTCCAAGGAGGCATGGATTCAACCAAGTACCCCAACAGGGACATACACCGCATTAAGGGAGAACATACACGCCAGACCAACAAGGATATAGGAGTTCCAACATCCACCCTGGCAATGTACACATACAGTCCGTATCACTACAGACATGACTAAGGGACATATCAACGAAAGCTAAAAGAGAGGGACATAGTCCCAACAACACAACAAGGCAACCACCTACCCATGATACAGCACGACAGGTCCAAACCCCTCATGCATTACAACCCTTGGCACACATCCCCCTAGGACAGAGGAGCAGTCGAAAAGACAAGAATTTGAACAGGGGACTCATAGAGTACCATACCATGTTAGTACATAGCTACTACAATGGGAAGTCTCATGGAGAGACATAGTGGAGTGAGATCACACATAGCATACATGAAGGATACATCTCCACCTAGTCCGCCTTGCAAGGATGCGACCTTATATTCCTCAAGTGGAAGGAATACACACAGACTACTGGAGGAAGACAGCTACATTTCCAAGGAAGCAAGGGGTCAACCCCCCACACTCATATCCTTCCCATATCCTCTTATTCAATTTAACTGCATAACAAGTCAACTCCCTAAAAGGGGTATATTTTGATACTTGATATCAACATGTTTTCCAAGAAAGACCATACCGGACGCCTTCAGGCTCCGTGGTATATATGTACACAGGTGGACCACTAGAAGAATCCGTAAAAGGCCGTCGCCAATCAAGAGATGCACAAGAAACAGATTTCTCAATCTCAAAGGGCACCTATAAGGTCAAGTTTCTGGGAAAGATCACAAGATGGAAGGCTCACTTACAAAAATAAGTTGAGCACTCCCAACATCCTATAGAGGAACATCAACACACCCATTAAGGACACGGCACTGCAAATGAACCAGGAGTAAGGATGGAACAAGTATCCTTACAAGTATCCTTACAAGTATCCTTGCATATATTTTTGCAAAAATAAACTCCGTAGATAAAGAGGTTATCTAATAGATGACTATGTCTCTGTTCTCAAACTACGATCCTAACCCGGAGATCCTTGGACTCCGTACTATATATGTAATGAATAACATGTTCATCAGAGATAGGTACACGAAGATTCAAGACAGCGCCATAAAGATTAGGCACATACCTCTACCAAGTACGACACATTTGAGTGTTCATAAACACTCCCTCGCCGTCGCACAAGAAAGAAAGGCAGCCAAGGATACAAGTCCTAACAAAACAAACATCGGTAGAAAATCCGGTCATTGAAGTCGTGCACCAAGAGAGAAACTCTAAGGATGCAAGATTGGCAAAAGAGATAGTGCAACAACTAGAGTGTGAAAATGAGATACATCTCCTATCAAGAGCCTTAGGGCAGGATAATAGTTCTACAAGATCAACCAAAGAAGAGCTCAAAAGCTTGGGAAGTAAGGTTTCAAGATCGACCTTCACACTAGACGCACATCCCGATCAACCACCTTGTCTGCAAATGATAAGACATTTGACCCTGGCATACCATCAAGAGGAGAACCCCGATAAAAGGGACACTAGAAAAATATCCCGCCTCTAAGGCCATACGCCGAATACATGATGAATGAAGGTTATGAAAAAACAAAAAAGGAGGGACTTGTCAGCTCAACACACCTCAAACACGTATACGTACGCAATACAAATGCAGCCTCTAATGAGGTTATCCAACAAGGAATAGCCAATACGAGGGCAAACCCATGGAAAATCATGAAGCGTCACTTGCAAACCTAAAGGAAAACATCCTTTTTAGGTTCAAGTCATAATTCAAAGGAAGTCTATAATCAAGATTCAAGGTGGGAAGAGCATGACCAATGTGACACTCCCCAAAGGCATTGAAGAATACTCCAATGTAAAGGAAAAGGCAAAGCACACTAAGTACCACAACACTTCAAGAAGATTACCACAGCCTGGTCAGACCCCCCCAGGCTAGAGCAAGAAGCATGGATCAGATTGACTAGTCTGAAACACACCTACGAGACTAACAACTCAAGACACCATTCTATGAGAAAGTTTTTCAACCTAAAACACAAGGAAGGGGGGGAAAGAATTTACAAGCACCCCTAGAATACAAACAATGCCACATCCTAGTTATCAAGAGAATGAAATACACCCCCACCCACCCAAAGCAAAAGCTCTTCCACCCAACCTCCAAAGACACATCCGACAAAGGAATCATTCAAACCATGCCTATGACTGAAACAAGCAAGCATGAGAAAGAGTAAATCCTACAAGGGACACTCATCGCATTCAAAGAAGCAGACAAGGGAGCCCCGAGCATAAGGGGTACCCAACCAAGAAAATGAACGAGGGGCCTTCAACGGCCAAATATGAAAGGCGGTGTAACCACCAAGCAACTTGGGGGGCACCAAACGAATAAGTGCTTGGTAGTCCACCTAAGTGTAAAAGAAGAGATTAGAGGCAGAAGATCACAATAACATGCGATACCACTTCTCCTAGAAGAGGTCACATAGAGGAAAACATCCTCAACTCCCTATACGAACTCGTCCTAAGTTGGCAACACACAAACATCGCCCTCGAAAGGTGATCTCCCACATTGAAGAAAAAGCGTGGTAACAGGCAATATCGTAGAAGGAGAAGTCAAGTAAAGACTCGAAAAGCATACCAAAAATGCACCATACATGAGAAGGGACACAAGATAAGGTAATATTATGAGCCCTCCGGGAGCCAATCCCGCGAACACATTCGACGCCCCCAAGAGCGTATCTTGAGAGTAGTTATAAAACTACGAACCCTGTGCCCTCCGGGAGCCTATCCCGCGAACAGATTCGACGCCCCCAAGAGCGTATCTTGAGAGTAGTTTTTATACTACGATCTTCGACGCCCCAAGAGCGTATCTTCAGAGTAGTGTTCATACTACGACCTTCGACGCCCCCAAGAGCGTATCTTGAGAGTAGTTTATACACTACGACCTTCGACGCACCAAGAGCGTATCTTGAGAGTGGTTTCCAAAAACTACGAATTTCGACGCCCCCAAGAGCGTATCTTGAGAGTAGTGTTCATACTACGACCTTCGACGCCCCCAAGAGCGTATCTTGAGAGTAGTTTATACACTACGACCTTCGACGCACCAAGAGCGTATCTTGAGAGTGGTTTCCAAAAACTACGAATTTCGACGCCCCCAGGAGCGTATCTTGAGGTAGATTTGCAACCTACCAGATTCGACGCCCCCAAGAGCGTATCTTGAGGTAGAAAAAACACTACCAGTTCGACGCCCCCAAGAGCGTATCTTGAGGTAGATTTCAAACTACCAGTTCGACGCCTACCAGGAGCGTATCTTTGGTCTAACCTGTGCCCTCCGGGAGCCTATCCTGTGAAACGTTAAGTGCCGTCCGAGAGCCTGTCTCGTGAACAGATTTTGACACCCGTCAAGAACGTATCGGTGGACTAACCTGTGCCCTCCGGGAGCCTATCCTGTGAAACGTTAAGTGCCGTCCGAGAGCCTGTCTCGTGAACAGATTTCGACGCCCACCAAGAGCGTATCTTTGGTCTAACAGTACAACGTATACCGTGTAAGGGGTATCAGAAGAGATCATCACACCATTCTTAGAAGGATACCATGCTTAGAAGGATACCATGCTCAGAGGGATACCATGAGAAAATAATTGCAAAGTAAAGTTGTATAAAGAACACATAATGTTTTTTCTTGATGAGATAGCAGGTATGATGTGAAGGAAAGCACAAAAGAAAGATAAAGAAAGGAAAGCATATTCAAAGGAGAAGTCCATGACCAAAGGATCATATACAGAAGCACAAGAGGTTATCATGAAAAGTAACGAGTTATCCTACCACCCATATCACAAGTCAAGAGAAGTATCTCAAAGGAACCCAACACCACCAAGAAGGATAGCAAAGACATGAAATCCGAAGGTCAAAAGCTCTCAAAATAAGCTCGACCCATCAAGAAGAGAATTGCCTTACAAGTCACACAAATCAACCTCCGACAAATATTATTGTCATACATGTCGCCCTCGCGTGACCTATGCTCGTATCAGACTTGAACATCGTCAAGCACAACTCATGAAGGAGACATCTAAAGAGCATAAAAGATACAACATCCGACAAGACGAGACATCGGGAAAGGCAACTATAGCAATGAAGGCTCTCCAATGAAAAGGAATACTAAAGCACAACTCCATACATCGTGATGTGGATATCATGTCCCCATACCTTGAAGTGGCTATCATGTCCACATACCTTGAAGTGGCTATCATGTCCACATACCCTGAAGTGGCTATCATGTCCACATATCTTGAAGTGGCTATCATGTCCACATACCTTGAAGTGACTATCATGTCCACATACCCTGAACTGGATATCATGTCCACACACTACAGAAGGGCTATCACTCCGACACATCACGAAGTGGCTATCACGTCCACATACCTCGAAGTGATTATCATGGCAGCACATCATAAAACATCTGTCAAAGACATGCATTGTAAAGACACCATCCCGACCACGAACATCAAAAGGCTACGCCTAGCCTTAGGAGGAGGTTCAAGAAAAAGGAAAAACAACACCCTTCGTACGCTCATCAAAGGTAGGCACTTATATTTCAACCCACTGGGTGATACCAGGAAGGAGACGTCCTTATTATGAAGACAACCTCCATATCTCACGAAATCAATCATGAAGCAAAGAATCACGACAAGCACTATTGAGGACATATAACAAAACGATCCCCACAACGATCACAACTACGATACTAGTAGAGGCTAACTCAAGGGCAGTCTCCACCAAACTCCAAAGCAAGAATTCACTATCTTAATCAGAGCCATGGCAAGAGAAAGGAACCTCAACGAAAGGCGATGATCACACCCATCACCAAAAGAAAAAATTTCAACGCAGGGGTTAATAACATAACCCATAGGAAAGCCAAAGACACCTTCGAAAGTCGTCAAATCTACATGCAGACGAAGTGAACCTGAGTCTCGGTCCCTCGGCTGGGGGGCAGAGGATAAAGAAGAGACATCAAGACCTATGATCACCCCATCGCCAGCCACAGGTTGTTTCCTTTTGTCTAGCAAAGAGGTCGCCTCTTCAACCACTACCTCCTTATCAGGGGAGGGAGTCAGCAAGGGGGCACTTGAAGGAGAGCCTCTCGCGGTTTCCTTCTCCTTGGCAGCCGAGGGCCCGACCTCAGAGTCAGGTTTCCGCGCCTCGGATTTAGATTGACTTGAACTCTCACCCACCACAAGAACCATTCGGTAACCAGGGAAGAACGCTCTAACAACAAGAAGGAAGCAGCATGAGAACAATCATAAGTATATCACAAAGAAAAGAGAAGGGAAAAAGAACATACTGGAAGCATTAGCAGCCACCCCTGACTTAGAAAATTTCTAGGCCTGATAAGCAGAACTAGAGGGTCCTTCCCTCTCATCCGATTCAACGGTCTCCTTGTCTGAAGAAGAAAGCTCCCCAAAAATGAGTCATCTATATGAGCAACCAACGCAAAGATCGACCCTTACTCATGGAGGGGCGAGATACGCCTACTACGGGGGCAACCTTAACACCAAGGGAAGATGGAGAACTTTTAGTTTCCCCAAATGGAGCAACGCTCCAACACATCCGAAAGAAGGGTCAACCCTTAACACATGTCAATAGACCCCTTCGCTCGCGGCAGTAAGAAGAAAGCTTGTAAGAATTTTCACCCCCACTTTTATGGGGAACAAATTGCAGGGTAAAGGTCAAGAGCTATACGCATGCTCCAACGGATGAAAGAAAAATGATACACATGCCGAAGGTCGAGGTTAATGGACAATGCTCGCGCTAGTACGAGGAAGGCGGAACGTTGCGTCCCATTGAGTGGCAGAGTTCCTACCCTCAAGTAAAGGAGAGGTCTATGCTCTCACCCTTGCACTTATGCTCATATTCATGATTAACACCTACAGATACATCAATGTCATCACTCATGCTTATACTCACAACCCATCCATACATACATGTTCATGCTTGCACTCATATGCATGCCCACATACACACTCCCATGTGTTCAAACATTTAGACGTCCATGCACATGGCCGCCATATATTCATGCATACATTCATGACTACAATCGCAGCATGTCCCCACTCACTCTCATCCTTATGTTCCTATTTGCATGTATGCTAGTACACATCCTCATGTTCATGATATGTCCATGTTCACTCCTAGTTAACATCCTATAGGCATATTTTCTAGTATCCCATACTTAGAAAAATTTCGGACCAAAATTGAAATTTTTCTTCACTTAGACTTATCCCGGCATGAAATTGAAGCATAAGTCACTTAGTTGCATTCATATTGCATTCCTATGTGAACATGTATTCTTTGAGTATACGCCTGCGGCAAAGATAGGTTTATTACTCCCACCTCAGACGGACACGTGCCTAGGCACACGTCCGTACTACTCTGACGTTTACAATTCCTCTATCTCATAAGACAGGGGGCAGAGTCAGAGGCACGCATCCATGGGTAAGCAAGCATTCAGACAAAGAAGGTAAAACCCCGGTTTCAAATTGCGCGTGTCATACCATCCTAAAATAGAGTCAATCAAGGGTTAGGCCATTGGTTGACTCGGGGGCATGTGATGGATATACGCCCAATTTGAACCCGTTGACTTCCGAACCGTTACATTTTTATCGTCCCATTTATGATTGTAAATCGAAACTTCAACCTGAACCCTTCGCGAAAACACCAACGGCTCGGACGAGGCCGAAGCGCTCGTCCGGCCGAGTCAGACTCGCCTAGGTGAGGTTGGGTGGCCACACCCGACCTCCCCTAGGGGAGATCGGGTCAGCCAACCCGATCTCCCCTAGGGGAGATCGGGTGGACCAACCCGATCTCTCCTAGGAGAGATCGGGTCAGCCAACCCGATCTCTCCTAGGAGAGATCGGGTCGGCCAACCCGATCTCCCCTAGGGGGGATGGGGTTGGCCAACCCCATCCTCCCTAGGAGGGGTTGGGTGCCCTCACCCAACCCCTACCCCTGGGGGTCAGATTTCTCCTCCCCCCAAGGGCCCCGGCACCATTTTCGGACTCCCACACTCGGTCCACTCCGCCTACCTTCTCCGAATCCTAAGGTCTTAATTATGTGCTTAAAGGTTAATTAATTGTGTTTAAAGGTTAACGATGTCATTAAGCCACCTTAATGACACCGTTGCCTATAAATACCCCACATTCACAACTCATTTAGGGATCTTGGCAAGTTGCACAATTTTGCTCTGACATCTCTCTAGCTTTATCTCTCTAAAACCGTACTGACTTAGGCATCGGAGAGGGTTCATCAGGCACCACCCCCCCCCCCCTCTGTGCCTGGTATTGCCCCTCTTGCAGGGTGGCAAGGAGAAGAGAGCCAAGGAAGCAGAAGAGCATAGAGCAGTAGGACGAGTCCCAGGGGTAAGAAGTACAAACCTCAGGAGGTCAGAAGGAGAGAAGAGAATGACATATATCAGAACGACTACCCCAAGGGAGCAGAAGGGCATGTATCAGAATGACTAGTCCTAGGAACACTGAACCCGACATTTCATTAGTGGGAGATAAATTCTAGATTGACGACCCGTTGACCTAGACTTTATAACCTAACAGCATGCACTATAGTTCGACAGCTAGAACGATCTGGGAAGATGTAAGGGAGCGTTTTAGCAAAGTAGATGACACAAGGATATATCATTTGACTAGGGAGATTTATCAGATCAAGCAAGGTTCTTTGTCCATTGCTAATTACTTTGGCAGATTGAAGACTTTATGGGATGAATTAGTCGTTGTTGATGATGATGGTTTATGTAATGATTGTCTGATCTCTCCTAGAGCTCTTGCCAAGAGAGAAAAGCATAAATTGATTCAATTCCTTATAGGATTGAATGATACATTTGCTCCTAATCTTTCTGCTCTCTTGATGATGCATCCACTTCCATCACTTAATTATGCATATTCTGTTCTTATTCAAGAGGAGAATTCGAGAATGGTGTCAAATCGTGTTTCTCTTGAGCTATCAGACACAACTTTGTATTCGTCTGGAGGTAACCAGAATGGTGGTGGGAGTAACCAGAGGTCAAGGAACTATAATGCCAGGAACAATCAGTCTTTCAATGCTGCTGGGAATCAGTTTAAAAATAAGAAGGATTGGATCTGTACCTATTGCAAGAAGAAAGGTCATCAGGAGGATCACTGTTGGAAGAAATTTGGGGTGCCAGAAGAGGTTAAGAAACGTTGGGCTGTAGCAGCAGTTTCTGATGGTTCTGAAAGACCTAAGGAGCAGAGATTTGGTGGAGGAGCAAATCCTTTCAGACCTATAGTACTCCAATGGATTATGGTGTGACAGTTGGGAGTTCCAGTGGATATTCTACTTAGAACTTAAGTCTTCTTCTACTGACTTCAAATAAAATTCGGTAGAGCACTCAGCAGGTACTCTACTCACTACTGCTTTAGTTAGTGATTCCTCAAATAATTTGCAGTGGATCATTGATAGTGGAGCCACTAATCATATGACATGCCAAAGGTCCTGGTTATTTGATGTTAGGAAGAACAGTACAGGTACCAGGGCAGTTACTCTCCCCACTGGACATACTGTTGAAGTAACACATGTTGGAAGTTGTTTAGTGAATGGAAGTTTGGCTCTTAAGAATGTTCTGCTTGTGCCCAATTTCCAGTATAACTTGATATCAGTATCTCAGCTTTGTAGAGATTTTGCTTGTTCAGTTGAGTTCAATGCTGACTCCATGAAGTTTCAGGGGAACTCAATTGGGGGCTCAATGGTGATTGGTAAGCAGAAGGGAGGCCTCTATGTACATGATGGAGGTGTTTTGAGAAGAGAAGGAGTAGCAGCTCTTGTTGATGAAGTGGATGTAGCGTCCCTTTGGCACGGAAGATATGGACACATGCCTCTTGTTCAGCTTCAGAAAGTTGTTAGTATTAGACATAATAAAAGACATGTTAAAGACTGCTTGATATGTCCTTTAGCACAGAAGATATGGACATACTGTTGAAGTAACACATGTTGGAACTTGTTTAGTGAATGGGAGTTTGGCTCTTAAGAATGTTCTGCTTGTGCCCAATTTCCAGTATAACTTGATATCAGTATCTCATCTTTGTAGAGATTTTGCTTGTTCAGTTGAGTTCAATGCTGACTCCATGAAGTTTCAGGGGCACTCAATTGGGGGCTCAATGGTGATTGGTAAGCAGAAGGGAGGCCTCTATGTACATGATGGAGGTGTTTTGAGAAGAGAAGGAGTAGCAGCTCTTGTTGATGAAGTGGATGTAGCGTCCTTTTGGCACAGAAGATATGGACACATGCCTCTTGTTCAGCTTCAGAAAGTTGTTAGTATTAGACATAATAAAAGACATGTTAAAGACTGCTTGATATGTCCTTTAGCAAGACAAACCAGGTTGTCATTTCCTGATAGTGTTACTTCAGTGGATTCTCCATTTGATCTTGTCCATTTAGATCTATGGGAGCCCTATAAAACTGAGACCACTGAAGGTTTTAGATTTTTCCTTACGATTGTTGATTATTGTACTCGACATTCTTGGGTTTATTTCATGAAATGGAAAGATGAGGTTGTTGGGCATATCAGGAATTTCTTGTTGAAGGTGAAAACACAGTTTCTGAAAGTTGTTAAAGTGTGCAGAACTGATAATGGGACGGAATTCATCAATAAATCAGTGAAAGAACTTTTTAATTCACTAGGAATACACCACCAAACAAGTTGTGTTTACACACCACAGCAAAATGGAGTGGTTGAAAGGAAGCATCGTCACTTGTTGGAAGTTGCAAGAGCACTCAAGTTACAAGAAAAGGTGCCTAACAAGTATTGGAACCATTGCATTCATACATCATGCTACTTGATAAATAGAATGCCCTCCTGTGTCTTGAAAGATCAGTTGCCTTTTGAGCTACTTCATAAGAAGAAATTTACCCCTGATCACCTAAGAGTTTTTGGCTCCTTATGCTTTGCTACTAACGTGAGGAACTCAGACAAATTTGGGGCTAGATCCATTCCATCTGTCATGCTTGGCTAATCACCAACTCAGAAAGGCTACAGGCTACTAGATATTGACTCTCAGCAAATATTTGTTAGTCGTGATGTAGTTTTCAAGGAACGTATTTTTCCTTTCAATATGTCAATAGCAATCTTTCGAAGACTCATTGATGATAAAGTGATATCTTCTTCACCAAACACAGTCTTTGAAGATGAAGATCCAATTCCAAGTTCAGAAAATGATATTTCTGTTATTCAAGAGGAAAATAATGAAAGGACTGATATTGAAGGGTCTTCTCAAGCTGGAGCATCTCCCACTCATGAAGTTGCTGATAGATCTCCTCAAGTAACTTCAGAAAGGGAAGAGGTTGATGGTGCTTTCCACAGGCCAAGCAGAACAAGGAATGCTCCAAGGTGGACTTCTGATTATGTGTTGCAGAGTTCATCCATATCTTATGACAGACTTACTTCCCAATACAAGTGTTTTCTCAGCTCCATATCAAAGATACATGAACCAGTAAGCTATGAGGAAGCTTGCACTGATCCTTTATGGAGGGATGCCATGGAAGCTGAGATTAATGCATTAGAGGATAATGGAACCTGGAGAATTGTTGAGTTACCTCAGCACAAGAAGACCATCGGCTGTAAATGGGTCTATAAGATCAAGTACAATGCGGATGGATCTCTTGACAGGTATAAGGCACTTTAGTTGTGTAAACACTCGATTTTGACCCGGACGTAACGACGTTACACATGATACGTCAAATTCTAGACGCGTCAAGCCACAAAGTCTCCAAAAATGCTTAAGGCCACATTAGAGAAATTATTATAAAATATATTTTAAATTTTTTCGAATTTATTTAATATTTTCGGAATTTTTAAAATATAGATATATATAATAATTAGTTTTTTTTTATTTTAGAAAATTAGCTGTAAAATATTTATCTCTAGATATTATTTTTTATTCAAAAAAAATAATTATCTGTAAAGATAAATATACTTAGGAATATTCTCTAGAATAATTATCTGTTACCATTTTTTATTTAAATTTTATCTGTAATCTAATCTAGGTTTTTAGTATAAATAGGGGTCTAGGTTTACATTGTATAAACACAGAAAAAACACAAAAGAAGCAATAATACATCATTCCTCGGGTTCTGTGCGATTTTCGTCTTCTAGTGAATTAGTTTTTTTTTTTTTTTTTTTTTTTTTTCAGATCAGCTGCAGCCAGCCCGCCGGTGCTGGCTTCGCCGCCGGTGGCCGCCCTGACGGCCCGCACGGCTCCGGACCACTGCGCCTCGGCCCCGCTTGCCGGTGACCACGCTCCGCCGGCCAGCCCGACTCCGGCCGACCGCCTTTCTCTCTCTCACTCTCTGTTTTCTTTCTTTCTCTCTCACTCTCTCTCTTCGCCCGTGACCACCGGCGATACCCCACGCCACCACCAGTTGCTGCTTCGCCTGCCATGCCGTCGTCGAGTCCGCGACCACCCTGCCCACGACCTCGCCCCGACGGCCCGAGATCTGACCTCGCCCCAACGACCTCGTCCCGACGACCCGAGATCTGGCCACCGCCCAGCCTTCGCAAGCACACCTCCGGCTTCCGACCTGCTCCCCTCCGCCGTGCTCAGCGCCCCGCCTGGTCGCCGCTGCTGATGTTGGTCGACGAAGCTCCGCCGTGACCTCCGCCTCGCCTTCATCTCGCCGGCTTAGATGTTTAAATGTAATTAGATAAACTTGATTAGGTAGAGTGTTAATTATCCAAGTTATATGTGTGATTAAATATGTATTAAGTTGTGTATGTATTTTAACATGTTAGATAATTTGGGCTTTAGATTTTGTATTAAATAGGACTTGTAAATTATAATTAATCTTTAGATTTAGGTTACTGATTGATAATATTTTTGCATTTCATAAATTTAATTAAATCATGACGTCGTTAGATTAGCCTGATATAGCATGTATTAAAAATAAAATTGGCAATTAAGTGAACTGAGTACCGAAATGGCGTAATTAAAAATTTATATTTTTAATTCGTAATAGAACCCCCGAACTCAAATTTCTAATTGTAGACCGATTTTACGCCTAGGTGTTTAATTCGTCATTCGCTTAGGTAATTTAGGATTCTAGTTAACCTAATAATTAACTAGTGGCGACTCTTTTCAAATTGCATGTTTTCAAAACGTAATTCGCCTTAGGTCAGATTTTAGGTCCGACAATTTGGCGACTCTGCTGGGGACAATTGAGGGTTCGGGCTCTTTATATTTTCCTATTTGCCATGTTTTAGTTTTTTATATGTATATTTGACTTCGTTATTTTAACTTGGTTATTTTTGTGTGATTTAAGGTGTGGAGTTATTTTTTTTTTTTTTTTTTTTTTTATGACTGACTATTTTTCTTTGTTGTATATGTATTACTTAAATTCGCACACACTCACTTTAGTGTAATGTCCAAAACGCCTAAAACCCGGGGCGACTAGGAACCCCGGAGAGTTAGTAAGGGTACGACCGCGCGGCCGAGCCGCCGGAACGACTCAGAACAACTCCACTCGCTTGTGAAGGTCCTGTGATCTCTGTGAAGGGGAGAGGACACTACCGTGTCGGGAACCTATCAGTGGAATCTACCTTGTAGAACAAAGCCACACATTTTTTGTTACCCCCCCTAACATGTCGTGTTTATCCGTATTTTTGTTGTAAGTTATCTGATAACTGTAAATTTTTATTTTTAACTGCGTAACTTGTATTTATAAGCATGCATCCTATCGCATTTAAAAAACCAAGAAAACAAAAAAAATCATATTTGCAGCATGTCTCGTACGTTCTTTATGCACAGTTTACATAAAACCTCTTGCCTAAATTTTTGTTTTAATATGCGTCTCACACGCATTATTTTAAAAAAAACTTTTCAGGTAAATTGTAATTTTGGTTAGTGTATTGTATATGCATTGCTAAAAAAAACAAAAAACAAAAAACAAAACATGTTAGGAAAATTGTGATTCCTCTTTAACTATTAGAGCTTTTAATTTCGAACATGCATTCCATATGCATCATTTAAAAAAAAAATTTAGTTGAATTGTTTTATTTTAAATAATGCACCCAATATGCATTAATTTTTTTTAAAAAAATTTTAGATAAACCGTAAGCTCTCTTAGTTTTAGGGCTCTTTGTTTAAAAAACATTTTATCTGAATTTTTAATCAAAAAACGTGCATATCATATACATTATTTTCGAAAAAAACTTTCAGGTAAATTGTAATTTTTCTCAGTTGTAGAACTTTTATCTTTAAGTTTGCATCTTGTATCTATTTCTGTGCATCTCATTAGCATCCTTAAAAAAAAAAAAAAAAAAAAAAATTTCACCTGATTCTTAATTTTGAGTAACTAAGTTGCATTGTTTTTTTCCCTCTTTAAAAAAAAAACAAAAAATATTTTCAGATAACTTGTAAATTATCTTGACTGTAGAACTTTCATCTCAAGTATGCATCTCATGTGCATCGCATGCGCATTGTTTAGGAAAAATAATCTGTTGATAGACTGTACACATTCTTAGTCGTAGAACTTTTAGTTTCAAACATGTATTCCATGTGTTTTTTTTTTCAAAACTACTTACCAAAATGTTTTATTTCAAGCATGTGTTTCATACGCATTATTTTTTGGAAAAAAAACTTTTCATGTAAGTTGTAAAATTCTGTTAATGCATTCAATGTGCATCATTTTTTTTAAAAAAAAAATTTGGGAAAATTTGTAATTCCTTTTTAGCTCTTAGAGTTTTTTTTTTTTTTAAAATTCAAACATGAATTGCACATGCATCATTTTCAAAAAAAACCTTTTTACCTGATTTTTTTTTTAAAGCATGCATTCAATATGCAATTTTTTTTTTTTTTTGTAAAAAAACATTTCAGGTAAATTGTGAGTTTTTTTTTAGCTATAGAGCTTTCAAATTCACGCATGCATCTCAGTTACATTATTTAAAAAAAAAAAAATCCACCTGAAATTTTCATTTCAAAATATGCATTATTCAGGTAAACTGTTGTAAGTTGTGAATTTCTTAGAATAGAATCTTAACTTTCAGAATGCATTTCATATGCGTCATTCAGGTAAGATGTCGTAAGTTGTAACTTTCTTAACAGTAGATTTTTTTTTTTTCGAGCATGCATGAGCATTTAAAAAAAAAAAAAATCAAAGTGTCATTTGTTTTTATCCAAGGTGTATTGCACTTTTTTGGCAAGATCGTCATTTCAACATTTGCATGAGCGAGCATTTAAAAAATGGGAGTTTTGATTCTTTTTTGAAAAATAGTTTAACTGTGCAGTTGAGTGCTACTATTCGAGTTTAAACAAAGGACGAGAAAACCTTTTTGAAAAAACTTTGTTTTGAGCATTCGTCCCGCGTTCGAGCCAGATAATGCACTCAGCAAACTCAGTAAACTCCATAATGTTGCAAAACACATTTGTTCACAAATTTTGATTCTTTTTCAAAAAAGTAATCAAAATTATGAAATGAATGACATTAGAGTTTTCAAAAATCATGCATGATTTCTCATATTCTCTACACTGATTTTTCATTTACCCTTTTCGGGTACCCTTGGTTAAGGTATCATGTACACATAAGTTATGCCGGCTAAATAGGGGCAACCAAAAAAGAACATGCAGTCATCCAGTTGCACAACGAACAAATTGCACACTCGAGATATCTAACGCTGAGGTACGTTAAATTGTACTTAATTTTTTCCTTGAGATTTGAGTGTCCCTACTCTTTTACAGATCAGATGACCACTTCAACCAATGCCGTAACCGTGTGAAACGTGAGCGCTTCAAAGAGTTTCTATGAAAATTTCACCCACCATGTGTGAAATTCATACGCTTTCCAAGACGAGGTATACAACCGTTATGTGGCCAGGTTTAAACCATTTAGCGGTAACCATGGGGCATCTCCCTTTGAGATCGGACATGTCAGGAGATGAGAAAATTTCAAGAGATCATCGAGAATCCCGTGAAGATTCAATGTGCCGATCAATGTAGCTTGACTCGATCAACCGAATCCTTTTCCGAAAAAAGTTCTGAAATTTTCAGTTTGCCACTAGGGGCATGTACTTTTCATCAGGTATACATATACAAGTTGTGGAGCAGGAGAATCAGGACACGCAGCAGGTCCAGTCGCATAGCGAGCACATTGCCCACTGAAAAATCCAACTCCCAGGTAAGAGAAGTTGTGATCATTTTATCCCCGAAGTTTGAGTTTTTCCTTACTCATTGTGCAGCTTGGATAATCATCAAAATCAAAACTCCGGAAGAGCACATCTCATGAACCTCCCTTTGCTCGCCGACCATTCTTATACCAGTTATCCCAGATACCTCGGACAATATCTATGCCTAAGTTTACCATTCTTAGACTACTGTGCCGAACTCAACACCATCCATGGGTGTTCATTAATCAGGCCATTCGTCCAGCATGCGACGAATTATGAACCAGTCAGATGTAGCCATGGAGCATTCCTGTTAAGATCAAGCATGGTTGAAGATAGAAGACATCCAGCGATCTTCCTATTAAAAAATCGAGATTCCATGAAGATCGACCGTGCTAATGAAAGAGAATTTGAGTGTAAGAAGAAAAGGAAATTATTGTCGGTTCGTCCACCCATTGAAAGGATCCTCCATTCAAGACATCGACATAATCAAATTATTTGACAAGTTTTCCTCCGGAGAGGTTCTGAGAAATTAAAAGGTTTAATCTGCTATTAGGGTCATGTAACATAGTTGTTGTTGATTAGTTTCTGTAGATTTTCTTTCCATTTGAAAAAAGAAAAAAGAGAGAAAAAAATAAATTCCCGCTAGGTTGAAAACCTAGGCAAAAGTCAGGGAGAGGGGCATGATTGAAAACCCGCAGGGGCAATCATGGCAAAAGGTGAGATGAAAAAAGCAAAAAAAAAAAAAAAAAAGAGAGAGAAAAAAAAGCAAAAAAAAAAAAACACTCAGTTTTCTTTAAGGTCACAGCCGCCCTTTAATCGGCTACAGGAAAATAAAGAGAGTGTTTGTGCTAATATTGTGAGAGCAGTGAAGAAATAAAAGGGTCACAGTTGTTCCTAAGTCAACTACAAATAAAAGGGTCACAGTTATCCCTAAAATGACTATAAAAAAGGGCCACGGCCACCCTTCAAATGGTACAGATAAAGAGCACTACCGCAACATCAAAAGCGGAGAATAAAAGAAAGGGTCACAACCACCCTCCAAATGGCTAAAGATAAAAGAGTGACCCCACGAATCCTATGAGGGCGGGAAAAAAAAAGGGCCACAGTCGTCCCTAAAACGATTACAAAAGAAAGGGCCACAGCCACCCTCCAAACGGCTAAAGATAAAAGAGTGATCCCGCGAATCCTATGAGGGCGGCAAAATAAAAAGGGCCACAGTCGTCCCTAAAACGACTACAAACTAAAGGGCCACAGCCACCCTCCAAACGGCTACAGATAAAAGAGTGACCCCGCGAATCTTGTAAAGGCGGAAAAATAAAAAAGGGCCACAGTCGTCCCTAAAACTACTACAAATAAAGGGCCACAGCCACCCTCCAAATGGCTACAGATAAAAGAGTGACCCCGTGAATCTTGTAAGAGCGGGAAAATAAAAAAGGGCCACAGTCGTCCCTAAAACGACTACAAAATAAAGGGCCACAGCCACCCTCCAAATGGCTACAGATAAAAGAGTGACTCCGCGAATCTTGTAAGAGCGGTAAAATAAAAAGGGCCACAGTTGTCCCTAAAACGACTACAAAATAAAGGGCCACAACCACCCTTCAAACGGCTACAGATATAGAACACTCTCGCAACATTGAAGGCGGGAAATGAGTGAAAGGGCCACAGCCACCCCTAAAATGGCTACCAACAAAAAGTGTTCCTCGAATCCTGAGAGGATGGGAGATTATTGAAAGGGCCATAGCCACCCTCAAAATGACTACATATAAAGAGTATTCTCGTGAATCGTGTATGGCCGGGAAATCATTTGAAAGGGCCACATCCACCCTTAAAACGGCTACAAATCGAAAGAGCACTCCAGGAACATCGACGAAGGAAATAAATGAAAGGGCCACAACCACCCTCCAAATGGCTACAAATCAAAAGAGCTCTCGCAACATTGAAGACGGTGAGGAAAGGGTCACAGCCACCCTCCAAATGGCTACAAATACTCTCGCATCGAGACGGGAAATAAAGTACGGGTCACAGCCACCGTTTAATCGGCTACAAAAAAAAAAAATGCGCTTCCGTTAGGTTTAAAACCCGAAAGGGCAGCCTATGGGCAATCCAGAAAATTGCAATCATGGAAAAAGGAGAGAAAATAAAATCCCGATGGAATGAAAACCCCAATGGGCAATCCATGCAAAAATCATGAAATCCGAGGGGCACGGTCTAAAATTTTTACCGTGGCAAAAGGAGAGAACATGAGAGATTAAAAAAAAAAAAAAAAAAGATCCCGCTAAGTTGCCGCGTCATGCGCAGTTTAGGAAAAAATCAGGGACATGCATTCAAGTCGTCAAGCATCTCGAGACCCTTATCCAACGGACGCCACTAGGGGCATTTCTCCGACATATGCCACTAGAGGCTCTTCTCCGACGGACGCCACTAGAGGCTCTTCTCCAACGGATGCCACTAAGGCTCATTTCAAAATACCGCCACTGGAGGCTTTTCCTTGTCGCACGCCACTGGAGGCGTCGTCAATCGCGGTTTTTACTTTACTATACGCCACTAGAGGCTTTTCCTTGTCGCACGCCACTGGAGGCATCGTCGATCGAGGTTTTTCTTTTCTGCACGCCACTGGAGGCTTTACTTTTCCGCGCGCCACTGGAGGCTTTACTTTTCCGCACGTCGCTGGAGGCTTTACTTTTCCGCACGCCACTGGAGGCTTTACTTTTCCGCACGCCACTGGAGGCTTTACTTTCCCGCACGCCACTAGAGGCTTTACTTTTCCGCACGCCACTAGAGGCTTTACTTTCCCGCACGCCACTGGAGGCTTTACTTTTCCGCACGCCACTGGAGGCTTTACTTTCCCGCACGCCACTGGAGGCTTTACTTTTCCGCACGCCACTGGAGGCTTTACTTTCCCGCACGCCACTGGAGGCTTTACTTTTCCGCACGCCACTGGAGGCTTTACTTTTCTGCACGCCACTGGAGGCTTTACTTTCCGCACCGCCACTAGAGGTTTTTCCTTGTCGCACGCCACTAGAGGCATCGTCGATTGAGGTCTTTACTTTCTGCACCGCCAACGGAGGCACCACCAACAGGGGCACCGCCGACCGAGGCTTTACTTTTCCGCACCGCAACTGGAGGCTTTACTTTCTGCATCGCTAATGGAGGCACCGCCAACAGGCGTCCCGCCGACAGAGGTTTTATCTTTCCGCACCAGAATAAGCATAAGAGCCACCTTGAAGACTTTGAAGATTTGGAAGAGAATATACTTTCTGGTCAAAATCAGTGTTTCCTCGTCTTTGGACAAACCCCTTCGAACACGTTCTACGGGAGTTCGTCCAAAGAGGGGCAAACTGTAAACACTCGATTTTGACCCGGACGTAACGACGTTACACATGATACGTCAAATTTCGGACGCGTCAAGCCACAAAGTCTCCAAAAATGCTTAAGGCCACATTAGGGAAATTATTATAAAATATATTTTAAATTATTTCGAATTTATTTAATATTTTCAGAATTTTATATATATATATATATAATAATAATAATAATAATAATTAGTTTTTTTTTTTATTTTAGAAAATTATCTGTAAAATATTTATCTCTAGATATAATTTTTTATTCAAAAAAAATAATTATCTGTAAAGATAAATATCCTTAGGAATATTCTCTAGATTAATTATACCATTTTTTATTTAAATTTTATCTGTAATCTAATCTAGGTTTTTAGTATAAATAGGGGTCTAGGTTTACATTGTAAAAACACAGAAAAAACACAAAAGAAGCAATAATACATCATTCCTCGGGTTCTATGCGATTTTCGTCTTCTAGTGAATTAACTTTTTTTTTTTTTTTTTTTTTTTTTTTTTTTTCAGATCAGCTGCAGCCAGCCCGCCGGTGCTGGCTTCGCCGCCCTGACGGCCCGCCCGGCTCCGGACCACTGCGCCTCGGCCCCGTTTTCCGGTGACCACGCTCCGCCGGCCAGCCCGATTCCGGCCGACCGCCCTTCTCTCTCTCTCTCTGTTTTATTTCTTTCTTTCTCTCTCTCTCTCTTCGCCCGTGACCACCGGTGATACCCCACGCCACCACCAGTTGCTGCTTCGCCTGTCATGCCGTCGTCGAGTCCGCGACCACCCTGCCCACGACCTCGCCCAGACGGCCCGAGATCTGACCTCGCCCCAACGACCTCGTCCCGACGACCCGAGATCTGGCCACCGCCCAGCCTTCGCAAGCACACCTCCAGCTTCCGACCTGCTCCCCTCCGCCGTGCTCAGCGCCCCGCCTGGTCGCCGCTGCTGATGTTGGTCGACGGAGCTCCGCCGTGACCTCCGCCTCGCCTTCATCTCGCCGGCCTCTGCATCTTCTTCCCCATGGTGAGTCCGCTCCAATTTTCCTTTTTTTTTTAATTATTTTATTATTATTATTATTATTATTATTATTATTATTATTATTATTATTCTGTTATTATATTATTATTAGTATTGTATTATATTTAATTAGATGTTTAAATGTAATTAGATAAACTTGATTAGGTAGAGTGTTAATTATCCAAGTTATATGTATGATTAAATATGTATTAAGTTGTGTATGTATTTTAACATGTTAGATAATTTTGGGCTTTAGATTTTGTATTAAATAGGACTTGTAAATTATAATTAGTCTTTAGATTTAGGTTACTGATTGATAATATTTTTTGCATTTCATAAATTTAATTAAATCATGACGTCGTTAGATTAGCCTGATATAGCATGTATTAAAAATAAAATTGGCAATTAAGTGAACTGAGTACCGAAAGGGCGTAATTAAAAATTTATATTTTTAATTCGTAATAGAACCCCCAAACTCAAGTTTCTAATCGTAGACCGATTTTACACCTAGGTGTTTAATTCGTCATTCGCTTAGGTAATTTAGGATTCTAGTTAACCTAATAATTAACTAGTGGCGACTCTTTTCAAATTGCACGTTTTCAAAACGTAATTCGCCTTAGGTCAGATTTTAGGTCCGACAAGTTGCCAAGGGTTACACAAAGAAAGATGGAACATACTTTAAAGATACATTTTCTCCTGTTGTCAAAATGGTAACAGTGAGAACTCTCCTTTCAATTGCTGCTGTGAAAGGATGGGATGTTTTTCAGCTAGATGTAAATAATGCCTTCCTACAGGGAGATTTAGATGAGGAGGTGTATATGGAAATTCCTCAAGGATTTTCAAGAGTTGATTCACTTGGAAATAGGCAAATGAAGGCTTGCAAGCTTGTTAAGTCCCTGTATAGACTTAAGCAAGCTTCGAGGCAATGGAACTTGAAGTTATATCAGTATTTACTTAGACATGGATATGTGCAGAGCAAGTTTGACTACTCCTTGTTCAGCAAATTTCAAAATGGTGAGCAGGATCATTTACTAGTTTATGTAGATGATCTGCTTATAAGTGGTTCTGATGCTGAGATGATTGAAGTTTTGAAGAATGTCTTGAAATCACATTTCAAGTTGAAAGATCTTGGATCTCTCAAATACTTCCTAGGGCTTGAAATAGCCAGACCAGATGAACGAATTATTGTTAATCAAATGAAGTATGCCCTTGAATTTGTGGAGGAAGCAGGGTTGGTAGATGCAAAAGTGGCTCAAACACCTATAGAACAGAACCTAAAATTGACTTCAGTTGAATATGACAAACATTTTGGGGTCAATCAAGAGGACTACTTGCTCGAGGATATTGAAAGATATAGGAGGATTGTTGGAAGACTACTCTATTTAACCATGACTAGGCCCGATCTTTCTTATTTTGTTCAGACACTTAGTCAATTTGTGCATGCTCCAAAGAGATCACATCTCGATGAAGCAACAAGAGTGGTCAGATATATCAAAGGAAGTCCAGGGAAAGGATTACTCCTTTCATCTGCTTCAGATCTTCAGAGTATGGAGGTATTTTGTGACAGTGACTAGGGATCTTGTTCAGTTACTAGAAGATCCATCTCTGGCTACTGTGTTAAGCTGGGACACAGTATGATTTCTTGGAAAACTAAGAAGCAACAGACAGTGTCTCTTTCTACAGCTGAAGCAGAGTATAGGAGCATGAGGAAGGCTGCTGCAGAACTCATTTGGATTGATGGGTTAATGAAGGAGTTTGGGATTCAGGTGAGGAAACCAATTAATTTGTTCCGTGATAATCAAGCAGCAATCCACATTGCAAACAACCCAATATTCCATGAGCGAACAAAACATATTGAAATGGATTGCCATTTTGTAAGGGGCAAGCTTCAGGATGTAGTTGTCTTTCCATGTCATGTTGATTCGAAGAAGCAACTAGCTGATGTGTTAACTAAAGAACTCAGCAAGCAGCAGCATCATCTGCTTTTGCAATGGTATGGGGTTAAGAATCTTTTTGAAGTAACAAATGGAGGGAATTCTGGAAACACGAAAAAGGAAGAAGAAGAGAAGAAGCCGGAGGGAATGTAAAAGTATTTGGGCACTTTTATATAGTTATGAAACTTACGGGTGTTATCTGAAATTACTGATAGATAGTTAGTTGGTCCTTTACCTACTATATATAGTATGGTCGTTGTATTTTTCAAATTGAGGTGTTGAAATCTACACTTCATGAATTAGAGATTTGAGATTGAGGAGATCCTCTGCTCCTATTCCGATCACATTTCTCATTTACCCATTCGTTCTAGTAGAATTCTTCATGTTCCCATAATAGATTCGGTAAGAAATAGAAATAATTGTAGCAATATACTTTCAATTGAATGCTCAATTATAACTCCACCAAATTCAAACGGTGTGCTGGATTTCAAAGTCTGTGCTCCTAAGCTACGACGCGACTAACACCTGCAAGAAGGAAATGGGGGGTTTTGCGCAACAATTCATATCTGACGCCCAAATTAGTAAATAGTATTTCAGATTGATGAAACTTCTTTAATGAATATGTAAAACTTACTATTTGTAGGAAATTTAAACCAACTTTGACACGGTTATCTCTTACTTGTGATTGGATGTCTAAGTGGTGGTAGCGGCCAACCTCTCATTGGTCGGGAAGGATGGCTATGATTCGTAAAGTAAGTAAGCAAGTCTCCACCTATCTGGGGTGACAAGTAGGTCACCACCTACCTTAGGTGACAAGTAGACTTCCACATGTCTGAGGGACACGTAGGCCATCACCTGTCCTACTAATACTGGCGTCTCCGATCTTTTGATGTTTCACTTGAATCTTGTTTATCTAGCAAGCTGAGAACTTATTTATGCTAGTGGTATCGTTAAGTCGGTCATTTTGTCGAGTCATCTGTTTGTAGGTGTCTAACACTTGCATCGAGACAATTGAATCGACTCTTTTAAGAGACGGCATTGCGTGTTGAGTATTAAATTTCACTTTATGTCGTATTTTTCCGTCGTCACCTTTTTTGGTAGGAGATATGTCACGTGTCAATCTTGTGCCAATCTCGAAGTTTACTGTGTAAGATTCTCATATTTTAAGTTATTTTTTCAATGAGTGGGCAGGGTGATAAATAAGAGATAAAGTAATCACTGAAGGTAACGAGTGGACTTCCCTTTTCATTCTATAAATACCCATTCTTTTCATTTTTACTCTCTCATTCTATAACACTATAAGCTGATAATAAAAAAATTACTGCTACCCTATGATGATGGTAAGTGTGTAAATATATAGGAATATAAATTATACATTCAACATACCAATTATAAATGATCAACTAATTATTTTCAACTGTAGCAATACACTATGAAAACAATAATTGACACCAATGCGATGATGTGCCAAATAAAACTCGAAGCTCTATTTTCAATTTCAAAGGTAAGGAAAAAAAAATAAACAATAGAGCTTAGAGTACATGAAAAAACTACAATTTAGGTGTGCTGCAAGCTACGATTATGATTAAAATAAAGTTTTATTTGACAAACAAACAGATGACAATACACTACACATATGGATAACATAAAAAAATCAAAATATATAGTGTAGAACTTTTCCGATCTTCATTTGGATTCGATCTAATGAATAAATATTAGCCAATTTTTTACTACTTTGTAAACAGTGATGATAGAGATTCCGAAACCCTCTCAATGGCATGTGATGTTAATACAACGAACTTTTGTGGCATTTTAGTTTCCTCTCTGTGTCGGAATACAGCGGATCACCAGATTCGGACTATATATCATTTCCCCTTTGTAAACAGTGATGATAGAGATTCCAAGTAGTTTAATATAAAACCCATAAGTTAAAAGGCGGCGGAGGGTGAGTGCTACTTAGGAAGCATGGCATATATATATAAGCATTAAAGAAGTAAGGAACAAGATCGTCCCATAAGATAGATTGTCAGAAATATGAAGATGCTTAAAAGCAACCTCCCATCTCTCGTCCTCCTGGTTCTCTTGGCAGTAGTGGTTGTAGCTTCTTCTTCTTCTTCAGATTGGAACATCTTGAATGGTAAGATCAGCGAAGGGAATAATGTAGGAGGGGTGAAGATCAGTCTGAGGAACTACTGTGAGAGCTGGAGGATGAATGTGGAGCTCCATAACATCAGGGAATTCGAGGTTGTGCCAGAGGAGTGCGTTTCCTACATCGGCAAGTACGTAACCTCGACTCAGTACCGAGTAGATTCAGAGAGAACGATCGAGGAGTGCATTGTGTACCTCAACACCCTCCTCAACACTAATGATGGAAAAGATGCATGGATCTTCGACATCGACGACACTTTGCTCTCCACTGTTCCTTACTTAAAGAAGCACCAATATGGGTATGTCTTGTATTAACTTACTATTTATATGCATTATTAATTAAAGTATGTTTTAATTAGATCGAATCTTATATTCATAGAGGAGAGAAAATGAACATGACATCTTTGGAAGAGTGGATGGGCAAGGCAAAAGCGCCAGCTTTGGAGTATTCACTTCATTTGTTCAATGAAGTAAAAGCTAGAGGAATTCAAATTATATTGGTTTCATCTCGGAGGGAACATCTTAGATCTGCCACCATTGACAACCTGGTTAGTGTGGGATTTCATGGGTGGACCAGCCTTGTGCTTAGAGGGTCGGAGGAGGAAGGGAAAGGAGTCGAAAGGTACAAGGGTGATGTAAGGAAGAAGCTGATAGAAGAAGGTGGATATAGGATATGGGGGATACTTGGGGACCAATTCAGCACTATTCAAGGCCTTCCAAATGCAAATAGGAGTTTCAAGCTCCCCAATCCTGCCTATTATATATATTGACCCCACCCCACCCCCCCAGAATTAATCATCATCATCGTCTTCTTGTTTCGGTCTCCACTTCTTTTTTCTTCTTTGCATCTCCATCCAGTGTGTATTTAATTTGCATCAATAATGGATTCGTAGTGTAATATATTTATTTATTACTACGAATACAAATAAATAAATAATAATAATGCAGGAACAGATGAATGTCTGTCTGTCTGTCTATCTTGTTTGCTGCACATGCCATGACAACCTGCCAACTAATTAATTAATAATCTCCATCCACAACATAGATACATAGATATCAGCTTTGAATAAAGCTAGCTAGCTTAATTGCCATTATAATGCAGATGGTACTGCTCATTGATACCGAAAGTTCTAAACTTGGGTCTGAACTCCAACCACCTACAGCCAATCCAAATCTACCTAGTTTAGAATAACTTGCAAGATTCTTTTTATTTAATCACGTCTTACTCATCTATCATCAATATAAATATATTTTGTTCTTTCATTTTCTGTACGTCGAGAACTCGGACAGATTTTTATTTCATCATTGCAATTACGACAAATTCTATCTATCATATAAGTTGAACCTTAAATAGCTTCCGCACCATCCCTATCATTGCTTATGGTAGTTTTTTTTTTAAATTTTTTTTTTTCATCAAAGTGATTCTTATTATTCATAATCGTAAATGGAGTTCGAATATATCATGGTAGGATAAATTCTCAATCATTATTAAGTAAAAATATAAGAGAGGACAGGGGCTGTAATCCAGTTGTCTATGCACAACCTCTTTCTGAACTGAATTGCAATCCAGTTTGCATATTTATTTACCTTCCTATGACGACTCTCAACTCAACTTCAGGTAGTCAGGATGCGAGGATCTTTATGCTATCAATGATGACAGTCAATCTCCAATCTATTTGATGTGTGGGCACAACAATCGAGTTAACCACTTTCTTATCATTTGTTTCGTTTTGGCTCTTCTCCCAATTTTCTTGTACTGCCAATCAGAATGCCTCTTTGATCGCTAGTGCTTCCAGGACTAGGGTTACTTTCTTGTTAGTTCTTCTATTCAAGCCTTCTAAGACACGCCCTTCATGGTCTCGAGCAACGATTCCAATTGTACCAGCTTTGGATCGCTCGTCCCACAACGAATCATAATTTAGTTTTATTACACCCTCTATCGGAGGCCTCCAAATCTGTGAGTCTTCACCACCACGCATGCCTGGTCCATCTTGGTCGGCTCGACTAGGTCGTGAGTGGGCACTCCAAAAATCCCGATGTTCCATGATGCTTTGGTTTGCTACTCGGTTTGAGTTTGGAAGATCTGATACATGCATCGCCATTCACCGTTCTTTCCATATTGACCAACATGTAGCTAGCCAAATTATGGTCGTCTAGGGAATCGGCACATAAAATGGTCAAGTGTTTCCGACAATAAGTGGTATCACAGCCAAAAACCTCATTCTCACTCAGGTCTCTTGTGGACTGGGAAGTGCCGAAGAACAACATCGAAGTGGTCTCGTGCGATCTCACACGCGGCCATCATGTTGTCGAGTCTGGGTTGCCTGCGGTAACATAATAGCCCGCGGAAGCCAGCCCTATTGACTCTCTCAATCAAAAAAGCTTTCCTCACTACACTCGTCTCGCGCTCAAGACTATCTTCGATAGCATTGAGACTTTTCAATGAAAAGTCTCTGCCATTCTCAGTCTTGATAAACTGGGCCCTGCCCGAAAGATCTGATCTTTTCCGACCAAATTCGTCGTTGTTGAGCTTCGATTGAGCTTTGACTAGCGTTGATATCTACTAGATCTTCATTATCTTCTCCTTTTAATTTAGATTACAGGTCTGACGGGGAAGTTTTCTATTGCAAAGCAGTACCGTCTCTATAATTTGATCATTAAATTCAGCGAATTTGTTTGATCTCTGGCATGGAAAATGTTGTTGATAATCTCCTAACTCTCCATCCGTCGGACACTAATGGAGCTTCGTTGATCGAGTTCCAACTGCAAAGAACATAAAATTACCAAGCATGGATTTGTGCGATTAAGGAAAGTCTGCTTGTGAAAAATAAACTTGGCTTCATAGACGAAAGCTTTGAGAGAGACTCTATTCCTGATAATCAACGAATAATGCGGGATAGATGCAATGCTTTTGATGGATATACGCCCAATTTGAACCCGTTGACTTTCGAATCGTTTTATTTTGATCACCCCGTTAATGATTGTAAATCGAAACTTCGACCCAAACACCCCGCGGAAACACCAACGGTCCGGATGAGGCCAAAATACTCATCCGGACCGAGGTAAACTCACCTAGGTGAGGTCGGGTGGCCACACCCGACCTCCCCTATGGGAGATCGGGTGGGCCAACCCGATCTCCCCTAGGGGAGATCGAGTGGACCAACCCGATCTCCCCTAGGGAGGGGTTGGGTGGCCACACCCAACCCCTACCCTTGGGGGTCGGATTTTCCTCCCCCCCAAGGGCCCCGACACCATTTTCCGACTCCCATACTCGGTTTATTTCCGCCAACCTTCTCCGTGCCTTAAGGTCTTAATTACGTGATTAAGGGCTAATTAATTGTGTTTAAAGGTTAACGATGTCATTAAGTCACCTTAATGACACCGTTGCCTATAAATACAACTCTTCCACCATTCATTTGAATATCTTGGCTAAGTGTGCAATTTAGCTCTGACATCTCTCTAGCTTTATCTCTCTAAAAGTACCGTACTGACTTAGGCATCAGAGAGGGTACATCAAGTACCACCCCCCCCTCCGTGCTTGGTATTGCCCCTCTTGCAGGGCGAGAAGAGAAGAGAAGGCGAAGGACAGAAAGATACGGATTAGGACGACAAGACTCAGGAGCACCGAACCCGCAATATCTCCAGTGAGGAATAAGGTTTAGGTCGACCGCCCGTTGACCTGAAACTTAGAACCTAACACTTGGCGCCGTCCGTGGGCTTCGAACAGAAAGCCTGGCAATAACAAGTGCGATGACGAACAGCTTAGCATCTAGGCATCACCGCCCACCTGGGGGCAATAGGCGAGGGAGACAGCCTACACCTCCAGCAAGGCAGCCTAACCCAGAGAAACAGCCTGTACACCCAGAGCCTCAAGTAACCCCACAGGCACCCCAGCCTAACAACCTGGAAGGAGGACCCTCACGCCCAGCTGGTGCTGAGTCTTCCACAGCCTCAACTCCATTGGCAAGGAGGCCACAAAGAGAGGGGGAGCAACAGGGAGTGCCATCCCAATACACGGCACCTCCTCAGGGATACTACTATGAGGCGCAACCTCAAGGATATCCATATGGGATGCCGGCTCAAAGGAACGACAATCGCGCCCACACAACCAACACAAGGCCAGCATACACACAGGGAGCACATACAGTGACTCCAGGGCTGATGAGCGCGTTGGATGAGCTACTAGCCTATAGAGAGACTCTGAGGAACAGGCAGGAAAGGCAACAACAGCATGAAGAAGAAGAAGTCCATGAGCAAGAACAAGTCCCAGAAGAAGAACACCACTCGCACCCTCGAGCAGGGCAGCGAGAAGAACAAATGAGAAATTACCAAGAGTCACCCCCAGAGGGAAGGCAGCAATTTGTGCTTCCAAGGCAGCAACAGACACAGCAGGACGCCAGGGCATACACCCCGCTGGGGGCAGACAGACAGGCAAGACCTCCAAGGAGGCAAGAATTCCACCAAGTACCCCAGTAGGGATATCAGGGATACGCCTACAGTCCGTACCAGCACGGACAGGGGATCCCAGTAAGCCCAGCTTATAACTATGGAGGATATCAGAGAGACTATACTCCGACGCCGGTGATGATCACCCCGGAGGAGATAGAGGCCATGATAGTGAGAAAAATGAATGAGTCAAAGAGAAACGGCTTACACCGTCTGAGTGACAAAATGAACCATCCCTTCACAAGGGAGTTGGAAATGAACAAAGTGCCAGACTCCCTTCATACAATACAGATAGCAAAGTACAATGGCAAGGGAGACCCTTTGGAGCATATTCAACAGCATGAAGCCTCTCTATTCGGGAGAACTACCGATGAAAGATACAAGGCACTCCTATTTCCAAACACCCTATCAGGGGTGGCCTCACACTGGTTCTTTAGCCTACCTACTGAGAGCATCCACTCATGGGCGCAGCTAAAGGCGAAATTTCTTCAGAGATACCTAGGAGAAAGGAAGCTACTCAAAGGAACAGGCTCCATAGATGATGTGAAGCAAGAAAATGATGAATCTCTGGCTGATTACTACACTAGGTTCAACCAGAACATAGCAGACATACAGGGCGACATCACTGAGGGTGAGATAATAAGAGCCTTCATACGAAACCTAGGCCGCTTCGGGTCCACACTGGCAGAAAAGATGGCCAAGAAACCAGCAAGCACCTTAGAGGAGCTAGCCGGGAGAGTAAAAACTCATATAGACCTGGAGAGGCACAGGGTGAGTAAGAAAGCCAAGATTCATGCAGCTAAGGAGGACAATACAAAGCCGAACAGAGGAAAGCCACCTCAGGCACCTCAACCCATAAGGCAACAGGAATGGCGTCCGCCTCAGCAAAGAAATCAGATGGGTGAACCACTGAAAGCTAAGGAAATAAATGTCATCAAGTTCATACCATTGAACACCACCCCAGCAGTGGTCCTAAGAGAGATGAGAAATCAGAAGTTATGGTCGCCCCCTGCAAGATGGAGAGCCCCAATGGTGGGGACGCACAAGGACAGATGGTGTGATAACCATGAAGCATACGGGCATGATACGAACGAATGCTTTAGCCTAGTATCAACAATATCATCCAGAGGGGAGAGCTAAAACAGTTTGTTGATCATGGTGGCAACAACATACAGTTAGGGCCATCATACAGGGATAAAGGCAAAGGCAAAGTAGACTATAATCCCCCACCCAACAAGAGGGGGACTATAAACATGATACACGGAGGAGTGGCATCAGGTGGCCCAACTGCCAATGCAAGGGAGGTTTACACATCCAAACTAAGCTCAGTACCAAGGTGGAGAAAGAGACCACGAGAAGGAGAGGAGATGAAGATTGAATTCTCGGAGAAGGACAAGAGTCACATTGTCTTCCCACATGACGATGCTTTAGTCATCACAATAGACATTGATAATTTCGATGTAAAGAGAATGCTGGTAGATGGGGGCAGCTCTGCAGACCTCCTAAGCCTAAGGGTCCTAGAAGAAATAGGAAAAACGAAGGCAGACATCAAACCAGTCAACTTCCCTTTGGTTGGCTTCTCAGGGGCAACAAGTTACCCCCTGGGAATGATAACCCTGCCAATGACCATGGGCCAAGGATGGACACAGCTGAAGGTGAACGTTAACTTCTTGGTGGTTGAAAGCCTGGGAGCCTACAATGGGATCTTAGGAAGAACAACCATAAATCTATACGAAAGCGTGCCATCTACCGTGCATCAGAAGTTGAAATACATCACTGAGAACGGAATTGGAGAAGTCTTGGGTGATCAACGCACTGCAAGGCAGTGCTACGTCAATTCCATGAGACGTGGATCACACAAGTAAGACACAGTGGCAATGGTCATGTTAGGGGCCAACCAAGACAAAAAGAAGGTGATGAGGAGACAAAGGCAAAGAAAGATGAAGAACGGAGTTGCACTCCGCCTGAGCAGGCAGCTTTTTCAAGGAATGACTAAGAAGAAACACATGAGCAAGGCTGTAAAGGTAACAAGCATACCTTGACAGCCAGAGAGCGTAGAAGGAAGGAGAACAAGGGACTCCATCATAAGAGGTTTCCGATACATAGATGATATCAAACAAATGCCGAGGGAGTCCATGTCAAGCTACTTTGAGAGATTCTCCAGTTATGGTGCCAACATGACATCACAAGAAGAGAGTCCGTCAGAGCCTTCCTTAGAAACATGCATCCAAACTCATTCGAAGCATATGCAGGGCTTTATGAGATGGTCATGACAAGCACAATGAGAGAGCTCAAAGAGAAGCTGGACAAGGCATTTGCAAAGGAGATGGAGCAACCGGAAGAAGTCCTGGAAAAAAAAAGAGAGACTGATACACTGGAAGGAGGTGTAAATTTCAAATTCACACCCCTTACAGTGAACATAGAAGAAATTTTTCGGAAGTACCTCAAGGAAGAGCTACCCACATGCAAGGAGGAGGGCAAGGCCTTCCTAGGAAGAGATGCACAGGGTTGGTGTGAGTACCATGGGACCTGGGGGCATCAAACCAATGACTGCATGGTGTTGAAGATAGAAGTGGAGGAGATGGATTATAAAGGAGGCCTAAGGAAGTACGTGGCAACAGACAAACTCACCACCCCATATCCTTAGTCTCATATTTAGCACTTTGCATGTTCAAGCATTCTAAGTTTTCCAAAAACAACTTTTGAGAAGGAGAACTCAAGAAGTTACTCCAACTCTACACTATCTTTGATTTCCTCCAAAGGGTGTCTTGATCCACCCAAGGCATCCCATGTGTACAAAAAACATGAATGCTCCTAAGGGAGTAGAAGTTACTCAAAAAGTATTTTCCAATGAGTGTGGTGATATAATCATGGAATTATCCTTACACATATATGACTTCAAGTCAACAACACCTTCGACGCCACCAAGAGCGTATCTTGAGAGTAGTTCTAAAACTACGAACCCTGTGCCCTCCGGGAGCCTATCCCGCGAACAGATTCGACGCCCCCAAGAGCGTATCTTGAGAGTAGTTTTTATACTACGACCTTCGACGCCCCCAAGAGCGTATCTTGAGAGTAGTGTTCATACTACGACCTTCGACGCCCCCAAGAGCGTATCTTGAGAGTAGTTTCTATACTACGACCTTCGACGCCCCCAAGAGCGTATCTTGAGAGTGGTTTCCAAAAAATACGAATTTCGACGCCCCCAAGAGCGTATCTTGAGAGTAGCTTCTAAAAACTACGACCTTCGACGCCCCCAAGAGCGTATCTTGAGAGTGGTTTCCAAAAAATACGAATTTCGACGCCCCCAAGAGCGTATCTTGAGAGTAGCTTCTAAAAACTACGACCTTCGACGCCCCCAAGAGCGTATCTTGAGAGTAGCTTCTAAAAACTACGACTTTCGACGCCCCCAATAGCGTATCTTGAGGTAGATTTCAAACTACCAGATTTCGACGCCCACCAAAAGCGTATCTTTGGTCTAACTACTGGTGCCCTCCGAGAGCGTATCTCGTGAACAGTTTTCGACGCCCACCAGGAGCGTATCTTTGGTCTAACTACTGGTGCCCTCCGAGAGCGTATCTCGTGAACAGTTTTCGACGCCCACCAGGAGCGTATCTTTGGTCTAACTACTGGTGCCCTCCGAGAGCGTATCTCGTGAAAAGTTTTCGACGCCCACCAGGAGCGTATCTTTGGTCTAACTACTGGTGCCCTCCGAGAGCGTATCTCGTGAACAGTTTTCGACGCCCACCAGGAGCGTATCTTTGGTCTAACTACTGATGCCCTCCGAGAGCCTGTCTCGCGAACAGTTTCCGACGCCCACCAAGAGCATATCTTTGGTCTAGCAGTACCGTAATACCATTCAAAGGGTATCAGAAGAGATCATTGCACCATACTAAGAAGGATCCCATGAGAAAGTAATTTCAAAGTAAAGTTGTATGAAGAACACATAATGTTTTTTCTTGATGAGATAGCAGGTATGATATGAAGGAAAACACAAAAGAAGGATAAGTAAAGGAAAACACACCAAAGGAAGAGTCCATGATCAAAGGAATACATAGAAAAGCGTACAAAGTACCCATCAAAAGGCAAGTGATCCACACTGCCAACAACACAATACGAAAAAGGAAAGCAACACAAGATTGCCAAAATCAGTAGCGTACGGTCCAAAATCACCCAGATTGCCAACCGGAAACTGAGGATCAATACGAAAAATATGGTCAACAAGATACTCGCCAAACTGGTTCATCTCCTGAGTAAGCCGCACACTGTAATCAACAGTAAAGGCAGAGGAAGCCTTGTACTCAGACACTGCAACAGTCCTCTCCTCTGCCCGGCACCTTGCCTCAAGTTTCCTCAAATCCTCAGAATGGAGTGAAGATGCGACTCAGCCTCGCGGCGTAAACTACCTACGGTAGTCTCAAGTAAAGACACTTGGTCCTTGAGCTCCTGCATCTTCAGATCGGACAGGCGTGCCTTCTCAGAGGCAGTGGCAAGCTCCGCCTTCAGGGATACCTGGCTATCTTCAAGAGCCTTCTTCTCATCGGACAGCTCAAGCACAAGGGATGACATGTTCACCATGTCAGACATACCCTGAAAATTTAACAAGAGATGAGTAACTGGAAAAGCAACCACATGAAAGTAAAAAGGGAGAAGCGAGACACCACTCACAGGCACATAACGGGATAATACACCCTGAACGAAACGCCGGGTCTCTCTAGAAGACTTAGGCTGAGCAGCACGGTCACCAGGAGGGATGGCACCGCGAAGCACACGGATACCAACCTCCGGAGTGCGCAAGGAAGACCCGCTATCAAGGTGGAACTCCTTCAACCCAGCAAAAGGAGTCCACTCAGACCCAACGATATCCTCGTCAGTAAGGCGCGTGAAATCCTTCCGACTCAAAGCCGGAGGCCCACCTATACAAAAAAAGCAAGATAAAGAAAAATACAAACATAGAAGCATCAGTGACATGGAGAAGATCGAACCTGACGACCATGCCCTCGGCTGGGGGGCAGGGGATGGAGAACCAGTGACCACTCCACCATCACCAACAGGTCGCTTCCCTTTATCAGCTCGGGAAGGCGCCTCTTCGACCACTATCTCTTTGTCGCGAGACAGGGTCGGGGGACGAACACCAGGTGGAGGAGGATCTGCAGCTTTCTTCTTCTTGACAGCCGAGGCCCCGGCCTCAGAGTTGGACCTCCGCGACTTGGACTTAGAAGGTCCAGAGCCCTTGCCCACAGAGACAACTCTCTCAGTCACCAAAGGAGAGTGCCCTAACAATACAAGGAAAACAGTGTAAGAAAAAACACAAGTATACCATAAGAGGAAAAGAGAAGGAAGCATACCAGAGGCCCCAGCGGTCTTCCCAAGCATAGGGGACTTCTTTGGAGTAGAGCTGGAGGGAGCCCTCCTCTTGCTCAGATCGACCGGAGCTGCCTGCACGTTATACGTTTTCCCGTGAAACCAACCTACAAGGGAAGAGCAGAAAGTAAATGTAGATGAGAAGACTAAGTAAGACTGTCTCGGTCACCAACCCCCGGAGTCAGGAGTCAAACTAATCCCTGCCTCATAAAGATCTGTCTCGGTCACCAAGGACACGGGGCAGTATGACTGTGTCCTGTTGCTCTCATAGATGGTCTTCATAGTCTCTAAGTCCACAGAAGAGAACTCCCCAAAGGCAGGCCAGCCGTCTGACCGATCCTCATTCAAAACCGGCCAGGTAACATATCGATCCGTAATGAAGAAATAATGTTTGGCCCAGTGGCTCGCCGAGTTATCGCTCCGGGCCACGAAACGAAGAGAAGTATCCCACTCAACCCCGCTCAACCCGAAATCAGCAATCGGGAATCTTTGAGGGATGGATGGCGAGTTACAAAACTCGCGAAGCCTACCTTCCTCTGATACTGGAATCGATAGAAGCATCGGAACAAGACCAGTGAATACTTCCAGGAGTACCAGTGGCATAACACCCAGAAGCCCACCCAGACGCGGATAGCACTGGGGGCAAGGTTCACAGGGGAGATCCTAAAGAACCTACTCAATTCTACAAGATCATCGCAATAAGGCAGCCGCAATCCAAACCGAATATGGGAAGGATAAACAACAACCTTCCCCCTGGGGGGCTCTGTCACTGTCTGGCGGGTATTCCCCAAGGAAGGGAGGAAGGGATATAAAGGCTCATCTAAGGGGAAAATGTCACCTAAAGTAACATGCTCGTTATAGTCAGACCTAGTCAGGTAGTTCTCCGACAAAGAAGCAAGACCTAAATCAAAGGCAGTGAGAAATTCCAAGCTTGAATCAGGCTCCGACTAACACCTCGGCTCAGTGTATGGCTTAGAATTCGACACCAAACTAAGTGAAGGAAAGAAAGCAATGCGGCGAATAGAAAGAAAGAGAAACTTACTCATCCTTCGAAGGATGTAACGCCTTTGCAGAGTTTGCGTACGGGGACACCACCACGAATACAGTACCTGCCACGGCATGACAGATCTCAAAACAAGAAAACTTCCGGAACGACCGAGCATACCCCGGCATCCGACAAACAACAAACAAAAATCCAAAGGCATCCAACAAAGGTAACAAACACGCGCCAAGGACACCCCAACGATGAAATCGGACAATTTTGCTCAAACCGAAAATCAATTCCCGGGTAAAATTACGATTACGCCCCCCAACGGGAATCAACACACAAATGGCGCCCCAACGTCAAATTAAAATGGGAATAGTTTAAACGGACAAAACACTATCTCCGGACGAGCGGCCAAGAAATTTTTCCCCAAATCGGCGGTTATCTACGGCAATCACATATTCAATCAAGCATCGGCAATCGAATATCGGCAATTCAAAAATCAACATTTTACACGGTAACGAAAAGGAAAAGATTGGACCTTCGGAAAACCCGACCCGATTTGGTAAACGGGTCCGGAAATCGAGCTTCGATGTTGACCGGAACCAGCCCCTCGCCGGAAACTCGATTTCGTCGTCGCCGGAGCCGAGCTACACCTGGTCCCGCCTACCCCGCCGTCGTGGCCGTCCGCCGGAGTCGCAGGAGCCCTCGCCGTCGCAAATGGCAGTCTCTGTCGCCTCAGCCGCCCTCCGCGCCGCCGCTAGCTGGGTCCTCGTCCCGATCAGCTGCCGCCGTGCCGCTGGGAGCTTCCGCCGTCGCCCTAGGACCGTGCCGCCGTGTCCGTGCTGGTCGGAATTCCTGGTCCCCCACCAGAATTTTGGCCGGCCCCTCTCCCTTGGTGTGCAAGAATTCCTCCCTTGGTCTCCAACTGTGAGGAAAAAGGAAAAAGATGACAATGGTGGCTAAGTGAGGTAATTTCTTTACCCCTCCATATATTTGAAAAGGTGTAGGGTTTTTTAAAGTGACATAATCACAACCCTCCATTTAAAATTAGAAGAGATCTAAGGGTTAAAGGAAAACTATCATCTTTACCTCCCTTAGACTATGGTTAGGCATATTTCCACTCAAGTTAAACATCCCATGGGTTTATTTTAAAGTATCCCATACTTAAACAAATTTTAGACCAAAATTAAAATTTTTCTCCACTTAGACTTATCCCGGCATGAAATTGAAGCATGGACTCGTTTAGCTGTATTCATATTGCATCCCCACGCGAGCGTATATTTTCCAAGTATATACCCGTGGCGGGGATAGATTTATTATCTCCATCTCAGACGGACACGTGCTTGGACACGTGTCCGTGCTATTCTAACATTTATAATCCTTCTATCTTATAAGACAGGGGGCAAGGTTAGAGACACACATCCATGGGTAAGTAAGGATTCCGACAAAAGGTAAAATCCCGGCTTCAAATTGCGCGTGTCATACCATCCTAAAATAGAGTCAATAAAGGGTCAGGCCATTGGTTGACTTGGGGGCATGTGATGGATATACGCCCAATTTGAACCCGTTGACTTCCGAATCGTTTTATTTTGATCACCCCGTTAATGATTGTAAATCGAAACTTCGACCTAAACACCCCGCGGAAACACCAACGGTCCGGACGAGGCCAAAATACTCATCCGGACCGAGGTAAACTCACCTAGGTGAGGTCGGGTGGCCACACCCGACCTCCCCTAGGGGAGATCGGGTCAGCCAACCCGATCCCCTAGGGAGGGGTTGGGTGGCCACACCCAACCCCTACCATTGGGGGTCAGATTTTCCTCCCCCCAAGGGCCCCGACACCATTTTCCGACTCCCATACTCGGTTTATTTTCGCCAACCTTCTCCGTGCCTTAAGGTCTTAATTACGTGATTAAGGGCTAATTAATTGTGTTTAAAGGTTAACGATGTCATTAAGTCACCTTAATGACACCGTTGCCTATAAATACAACTCTTCCACCATTCATTTGAATATCTTGGCTAAGTGTGCAATTTAGCTCTGACATCTCTCTAGCTTTATCTCTCTAAAAGTATCGTACTGACTTAGGCATCGGAGAGGGTACATCAAGCACCACCCCCCCTCCGTGCTTGATATTGCCCCTCTTGCAAGGCGAGAAGAGAAGGCGAAGGACAGAAAGATACGGATTAGGACGACAAGACTCAGGAGCACCGAACCCGCAATATCTCCAGTGAGGAATAAGGTTTAGGTCGACCGCCCATTGACCTGAAACTTAGAACCTAACAACTTTGGTCAAGGCATGGCTGAGGAAATCTGTTGCAAAGGATTCGGTTAGCGGTTTGGTCTACAATCCTACTACATAATCAATCTGGAACGACTTGAAGGACATCTATAACAAATTTGAAGGAACCAGAATATTTCAACTCACTAGAGAAATTTACAGAGTTTCTCAAGGTACGATGACTGTTACTGCATATTTTGGAAAACTTAAGATGATATGGGATGAGTTAGGTGCCATAAATGATCTCGTAATTGAATGTTAAGTAGATAGGGATCTCTTGAATGAGCATAAGGAGAGTCATTAGTTAATTCAATTTCTCATTGGGCTTGATGAAACTTATGGATTTGTTCGTACAAATTTGTTTATGAGGTAACCATTTCCAAGCTTGGGAGTAGCATATTCTATATTTTTGCAGGAGGAAGATAAGAGGAATCTCTCTTGCCATATAGTTGATAGTTTGACTGAGAGTACTGCATTATATTCGACTAAACAAAATAATGGTACTCCTACTTATAACAGGAACAATGGAAGAAGTTTCAGAAGAAATGATAAATCAAGTTGGATAGGCACTTTCTGTGGGAAGAAATGGCATCGTATTGACACTTGCTGGGAGAAGTATTTTGACTTGAAGAAGAAGTGGAAGAATGCAAACATGGACATGGGAGAAGACAATGCAATGCTTGATGATCATTTATCTGCTGTTATTGACTATGATCGATAGAGTGGTGGTACTGCAACAACCTAAATCATTTCATCAAATCCTTCTCTCACCTAAAATCAACTCAATCAGATTGATGTCGCATGTCACCGGGCATCAAACAATTTTTTAATGAGGCCTACAAAAAGAAAGTAAATGTTGTAAAAAATGTAACACCTAAATTTGGATCACGCGCGACACGCGTGATATAAGTCGCGTCGCGCCAAATGAGAAAGTGTTTAAATATAATAATGCGAAGCTTCCAAGAATGTTTAGGCAATATTAGAACAATATATGTATTTATGTGTAAAATGTTTCAGAATATATATTGTGAATATATATAAGTATTCATGATATATTTACTGAATATTTAGTATTTATTAGTAAAATTAATCAGTAATATTTATTGTTTAGATTAGACTAAACTAGGTATTATAAATATATAGGTGATTTACATGTAAAAGGGGAGACGAAGAAATAATAAAAACGTAAAGAAATAAATAAATAAGATTGTTGAAGGCTGAAGCTCGTGATTTCGGTGGTGATCATCATAGTAGTATTTGTCTGCAAGGGAAGCAGATAGGGGTGAAATCGGTCCGGTCGGACGGTTTTTTTAACTATTTCGGTCGGGGTCCAGTTTTTTCGGTCCGGATTATTTTTGCAAAAAAATTCGACCAAAAATCCGTATAGAAAAAAATAAACCATCCATGTATATTACGGTTTTTCGGTCCGGTTTTCGGTTTAAACCAAAAATCCGATAATAATAATCAATATTTAAAATATCTTCAATTTTCACACATAGACAACAATAAAGTACCCGTCAATTAAGTTATATAGAATAAAAAATAAAATTTCATACAACTCATATATAGAAAATATATTCAAAAGTTTCAAAATAAATAAAAATGAGAAATATGAAACTCTTGTGAATTGAAACGTAAAAATAAAATAATATGAAGGAATAGATAATATAATAAGATTGAGTTAGTAGTAATAATAATAATAATAAATGAAATGATATAATTTTCCTTAAAAAAAAAATTATTAATATATAATATGTCTACTGCTAAACTATACATAAACCGAAAAGCTTACAACATGCTGAATATTGTTTTTCTTTCACCATATTCAACACATCAAGTTAATCTTGACCTAAAATTGTAGAGTTAACAATTTTGACAATGTAGGTTTGTTTTGTAATTATTTTCCATACAATAAATATTATATTATATAATATTAGATAATATCGATCCGGTTCGGTCTCCACGATTTTTAGAGTATGAGGACCGAACCGAACGGAAAACCGAATCACATATAAAAAATCCGACCACATGACGAACAGTCTATTTACGTTTCGGTTTTTTCGGATCGAACCGGTTCGGATTTTGACGATTTTTCGGTCCTAGAAGAGTTTACTTTCAGCCCTAGAAGCAGAACTTTACATTTTTTATTCATTAATCCTATATCTGATTTCATTTGTTTGTCCCTTCCGTATCCTTCACCCATCGTTCACATCCAATTACCATCATCACTAATTCAATCTCGTTCATCTCTGCAGTCGCCAGCTCTGACCTCCCTCCATCCGTGTTGCTCGTCCTTCCCTCCTCTAATCGACTCTGGTTCAGCTGAGCCCGTCTGCCTCACCGTCAAGCCTTCCCACACTTGCGGTAGCACCGGCCCGCACCTTCGACCAGAAATCTCCGACCCCGATTCACCGATGTCAGTCACCGCAGCTCCCTCCAACATTGCTTCACATCATTCCTCCGTCTGGCCACCGCGGCTCCACTCTCGTACAACAACGTCCTTCCTCTCCAACCAACGCGCCCAGATTCCCGATGACCAAGCCTCCGCTGTCCAACCACGAATCCCTCACCACCTGCCACAGGAATCAGGTTTCACCGGAATCGAGAAGTCGTTGTCCGTGCTCCTCCACCGCCGCTCTGCCGCCCTGCTGTGTCGTCCACCACTTCCATCGCACTCCGCTTCATCACTCTCGACACCCGCCTTTATCACAATCAGACTGGGCCAGCGGTCTGACAGGGTTTGAACCAGAACCGATTGCTCCAACCGTCCGATTCGATAAAAAAAAAGGAGTATGTAAGCGAACCTGGTCTACATCCGGGTTTTTGGCGAATCAGCCGATTTTCAATCAACCGGCCTGTCCGTTGGTCCATCATTTCTAACAAAAAAAGATATTTGAAATTGAAAAAAAAGGCCTAAATCCAAGAACGGATCCGCATCCAAGATTGAAATTGAAGTCCACCCACCACATATTGAAATTGAAATCCACCACCACGGATTGAAAGCCGCAGTCAAGTTCGAAATGAAATTGAAATCGACCCACCATGGAGCAGAAACCAAGCATGGATGCCTATCGATTTAGAACCTAGAGTCGGAATCGACGTGCCTGTTGGTAATTATATATTAGATTATAATATGTATTATATATAACAAGGAGATGGATATAATAATTTATTAATAAATTTAATCAATGGAATAATTAAATGGTTGGATGCAAATGTGTAACACATGGAGTTGGTAGTATACTAGCATTGTACGTGTCCCTTCATGGTTTTGGCGGGAATTCCACTTTTGCTACTAACAACGGTTGATTGGACTTGACCGTTGGTAATTTTCAATTAACAGTTCCGATAAGAATTTATTAAGTGAGGTCTTCGAGATTTGCTAATCGTCGACCTTGGTTTTAGTTGTATCATCGGGAGTGACTTGTCGGAAATCTAATAGCAAACTCTTTCCGAGTGGGGGCAAACATCACTTTTCGGAAAGCGACTATTACGCGCCTCTAAACCCATACCCGCTTACATTTGTTCGTGATTCCGGATTAGTCGGTTCGATTTGTACGTGCTCGTGTTTAAGTTCGTGAGTTTGTTCGAGGATCAATTTGTTCGAGGTTCTTGTTCGTGTTGTTCGTCGCTCGTGCTCTTCCCAAGACAACTATTGTTCTAACAATCGAAAAGTGATGTTTGATGGAGTCAAGCGACAGTCATATTCAAGCGAACACCGCCAATCGAGGAATGTCTCGGATGATGGCGATGAACTAGGTGAAAAAAGCCGGGTCACGGAGAATGTGAATGTTGGTGATCAACGAGTTTCTCGTGTTGAATGGCTAAAGCATCGATTCGATGGTATAATTCGAAAGAACCAACAGTTTCTTAGTGAAAGGAATATCCCTACGAATTCGGTGAAAAATGCACCACGCGGTAATCGTGAAACGATGAATGGGAAAGTATTTGAACACCATAAATCTGGTTTACAAGCAAAGATGTGTTTGCGAGAGAAAATGCGGAAAGCGACCCCTGAATGAATTGAGAACATGACCAAAACGGTTGACTTTCCAAATAATTTGGAGGTTATGACTGAAATGACTAAAGTTATGGGCGATGCTAAGTGGGTACTTGGATATGGAAAGTCACTTCCATTTTCTTGGCTCAAAGATATCACTGAGTGGGTTAAAACCCGACAAGTACACTTACAACGCAACCATAAGCAGGGCTCACAAAGAAAATGATGTAGTTTGAAGCATCTTTAGCGGCGAAGTGTGTATATCCGATTCATTGTTTTGATTAATTTCATAAATATTGAACGCTTATTCAGTTGGGTAATCCTATATGAATTAGTCGTTAGTTTATGAATTGGTAATACCGAATCGATATCATATATGAATCATGATTGAAAAATGGCACCGACACTAATTTTGATATTATACTATTTTCTAATAAATAGACATTTATTCTAGTGTTTGAATCAGTGGTATTTTATATTATACCATTTTTTTGATAAAACGACAGTCTCTTTGGTGTTTGTATCGGTAGTTGTATTACCGAAACAGTAGTGCTATATGCATACATGAATCGGTACTGTGTTTTAATCCATTTGTGAAATATATATAGATAATATAAGTCTACATATTGGATAGAAAATTCAATCACAATTCATTATGTTTTGTACATGTATATACACTACGACTGATTGTCAGTTTAATATTTTATCGATTCGATGGTCCCGTACTATATAAAGTTATCTCGTGTAACTAATGTTGGCTATATGTCGCATATCGGATAAAATATATTAGTTTGTCGGTTCGATGTCCGGTATCGTATAAATGAATGTTGACTCGATGTCTCGTATTACATATATTATAGTTGGCTCGAAGTCCCGTATCATATGATTCATTATTGAATCAAAGTCCCATATAAGATAAATTATGTTGGTATGTCAGTTGTCCCGTACCAAATAATTCAAAGTTGGCTTGCGATAAAGATAATTGATTGGTTGCTCTCGTACTCTTGACCCTAAGTCCCGGATTCTAAGAAATAATAAAAGTACACGTCGAGCACAATCAATTTTAATGAACATTTGGTCCCAAGGATAATTATGAATTCATTGATATTTAATTCGGAACTTCGATAAAGTCGGAATGTTGATTAAGTCAAATATGTCGGTATATGTTCGTAAATTTTTATGAAAGAAAATGGACATTGTCGGTGATCCATTAATGTCGGTTAAACCGTAAAATGTTCGTTTTTAGATGATAATATATACTTATATTGAAGTTTTATGTTAAATATTAAGACCACAAGATGACGGAGGGTCAAAATTGGAATTAAATAATAAAACTCATAAATGGTGTTATTATGTCATTGGTGCGTATATATTTAGCATGAATGTCCAAGAGACATTCTAAATTTAGCGGGAAATTTCATGCAATGTTAAAGAGATGGTAACATCTCGATATGTTAATTCGTTTTAATCCGAGTTAAATCGAGTAAATAACTATGTTATGATAGAACATATACATACAAATAAGGATACGAAAGAAAAGGATGGTACTAGCATCATGACTTAGTTTAAATTATTTCGGTTATCATATTTAATGTTAGATACGACCCCATTTACAAAGACGTATATATATATATACGAAAGTTAAACGCATGAACGGAAAATAAAGTCAGTGAATTTAATGACATCGGAAATAAGTTAAATAGTCGATGTGTTTAATAATGCATTCAATACCGAAGCTTTATCACACGCGGGCACCTACTGTGCTAATTAATGTTCATGGTAAAAGTGTTAAGAATAAAAAAATAGTGGGGGATATATATGACAAGTTATATGGATACTTGATGTATCTGGATTATAATTCATGTATAGTATAAAGGTACTCGGAAATTGAGTATGAGATTTCATAGTATATACTGACTATGGTTAACTAGTTTAATAATTAGTGGAAGTTTTGAATGGATATTTATTCAAAGGAAGTAAGGTTAAAGACGTTTCAATAAAGACATCTTGGAATATTAAGTAGTACTACTTGTTCAGTATGCAAAAGATCGAATATAATGTTGTACAACCAGAATGCATAGTAGACTTGCACGTCTAAAACATGATTGGTAAGACGATTGGTCTAAATCGCATAAAATCATGGAAAGTTTAGCCAATCTGTTTATCAAGCAAATCACGAGGGACTTTATCTAAGATTGTTGGATATCTGTCCAATTCGGCTTCGTATTTACGTTTCGGACCTCGTCAACACACTAGAACCACAAAACGGATACTACCGCAGTCACCCCGTGGTCAAAACGGTCCGGATGCGCGTCCCACCCGGACCGGGGAACCTCCGGATTACCATAAGGCAATCCAGACCATGTCGGATGTTGACATGGTCCGGATTACCGACTAATACTGCGCGTTTACCCCGGTTTTTTACTAAGTACGAGAAGTTAGTGCACGTATAGCCAACCTTGATGTCGGTAAGCGTTTTCCTGTAAACCGATATCAAACCGGGCACAAATCTCAGGTTTCCAATAAATAGGGGCCTAGATCTCCTATTTTCAGGAGATTTAACTCGAAACTCTGGAGAATTGGCTATTTGTGCTCTAACCTCTCTCTAGAATTTTCTGTCTCTAAATTACTGACTTTAGCATCGGAGAGGGCACAACCAGCACCACCCCCCTCTCCATGCTGGTTTTTGCCCGCTCTGCAGGACCCGGCGTATAGAAGACAGAGACGGAGATCAGATTTAGTTCGGGGATCGAGGTGAGAGCCAAAGTTAGTTCGTGGATCGAGGTTCGAGGTCCCTGAAAAACAGTTCGAGATATCCCAAGTGGAAACGATCTTAACACTTGGCGCCGTCAGCGTGATTCGAACAAGAAGCCGTTCCATACCGCAAGCTATGACAGGCAGATGTACGAAGAAGGCGAGGGCAGACAAGCCGAAGCCGACGAGAAGCCAACAAGGACTTTCTCACATTCCAGATGCAGAGTCTACTGCCTCCTCCATGTCAACCGCAAATGCGCCTTCAACGCAGCATGGTCCCGACGTCCAGAACGAGGTACTAGTGCACGAGCTCGAGCAAAGGACGGAAAGGAACGAAGAGTTCCCATGCGGGATGCCAGCTGACGAAGTGCAGCAGCAAGCAGGAGGTGCAAGCAACGTGCCACCAGTAACACCAGCCATGATGGATGTGCTTGAAGAACTTATCGCATTCAGGGAGACTCTAAAGAATCAAGGATACACCATATCCTCCATGCCAACAAGCAATGTGCCTTCCGCACAGCATGGCCTTGAAGTCCAGAGTACGATGTACATTGCATCCCTTTCAGAAAAGATGGCAAGCGTGCACGAGATCCATGAAGACTTTGATGCTGAAGGCGAGAAGTCATACGAGCAAGCAGGGTACGTTGCAAAGACAGTGCACAAGTCCCAGGATGTGGACATGAAATATGCTGACATGAAGTATGCCGACATAAAGGATGCCGTCATGAAGGATGCTGCCATAAAAGACGTCATTGGTGTCTCATCAAAGGACAAAGAGCACAATGTGCACCACGATGTCTTGGTAATAACCACGCAGAAGTCAACAAGAAGTCAACTTGGATCCTCCCACATGCCTATTGCCACATCCAATGCCTTCTCCATCCCAACAAGAAGTGTGCTCTTCGCACAGTATGACCAAGGAGTCTACAATGCAAAACACGTTACACCCCCGCTGGGATTTGAGCCCAAGAAGCACATCAATGAAGAATTCCCTTATGGGATGCCAGAAGAGGGAGTCCCCCGATAAGAAGGTGTCAACCCGCCACTACCTATCACTCCTACCATGTTGGCCGTGCTCGAAGAGCTGCTTGCATTCCGAAGGATGCAAAGGAACCAAGGATATGCCCCTTCAACACCACCTCCGCCTCTAAACAACGGACAAACCGAGGGGAAAACAGCAATGTCCCGAAACACAAGTCATCAATACATACCGCACCAAGGAGTAGGGGCAATTCACGGAAGGTACCTTCCAGTACCGACAAACAAGGCAAGGATTTGCGCGCCCATACAACCCGTATATGATAGCACAACACCAAGAAGGGACATGGAGACAACCTCCAACCTCTCGCTCAAAGATGCACAAGGAAGGTTCCTCCACGATGACAAGCCAAGACGACGCGGACATCCGTCACAAGGAGGGATGGAGAAAACCTATTGATAATGATGATATCCCAACCGTGGGACCAACAACAAGAACCTTGAAGGCAATAATTGAGGAAATGATGGACGCTTCCTGGGAAAAGAGACAACAAAAACAAAAGAGGCCATTCCAGTCAAACGTCCCAAGGCTCAAAGAGAACAATCTCGCCAATGTGTTCCATGAACACACCGCTGTCTGTCATCTTGATAGAAATGAAAGAGACCAAGCTGTGGAAAAAGCCCTCTAAATTCCGTAAAGGCCCATTGGGAAAAGATGACGGAAAATGGTGTGAAAATCACGAAGTGTATGGCCACGAGACGGACAGCTGTGTCAGCCTAAGATTCCATGTAAACAGCTTCATCTTAAAAGGAGAAATGAAGAAGTAAAGCAATACGCATCAAAAGAAGTCTCATGTGGAATCTTCAGGAAAAGGCAAAGGAAAAGAAAAGGCGAATAATAATCCACCTCTCGCGAAGCGTGGGAAAAACAACGTTATTCAGGGAACCAATTATGACGACTTCTACAGTCCTTGGAGCATAAAAGTGGAAGAAACAAATGTCAAACTCCCGGAAAACAAGCTTCACTGTCAACTGGAGCCAATGACTACCTTCCTTGGCAAGAACGTTGAAGAACGATGCAAGCACCATAAAACTGGGGGGCATAACACCAAGATATATTCATCCCCAAGGGGGGGAGGTTGAAGAGCTTAACAAGCTAGATGCACTGAGGAACTATGTGGCATGTGGCAGAATCAACTTGTCGACAAGTCACCTATGAAGACGTCAAACGCATCATCAATCCCTTTATCTCATTTTTTTGCATATCTACTTTAAGTTTTTTTAGATTAAGTACAACTTATGCTTATTAGCCTTAGCACTTTTCAAAAAGAGCGACCAGTTGATGCATTCCTGTAATCCGTTGTATGAACTCCAAAATATCTAATGAAGGTTAAATCTACTTTCGTAGGTACCTTATTGCACTATGCTCATTACTTTGGAATAAAGTCAAAAGCAACGCACATATTAATCGCGTCAACAACACAAGCTATCGCACTAGGAACAACAAACGAATTAGGCCATATAACACCCATATGTCTGTTATCAACACCAAGGATCGCCCTCAAAAGACGATATCTCCAACTAAAACAAGGTCCAGGTAACACACGTTATTGCTAAAGGTAAACTTAGGTATGAGATAACAACTTCACAACAGCACTACTATGAATAAAGCAGACCACTCAAGTAGGACAACTACTCAGGGTAGCCTGGTTTAGTCAAAACAGAATCCAAGATGAACGGAACAGACTAGTCGCGAATAGTCTGATCCAGTCATATTGGTATTACAGGCGATAGAGCCATATGAAGAGATTTATAACTCCACTCTATTCCTTAACCAATATATATCTCAAAGTATTGCGACTAATTTGAGACAGGTTATATGTACATCCAAGAGATATCTCAATGACACATCTTATTTGAAGAACAACATAGGAGGAGCTGTATGCAACACTCTCTGGAATTCTCTATCTATGGACATTATACTTAGGCATCTAAGCCAAGTAATGGTCGCGTATATATCATTTGCATTATCACAACAAGTCCCCAAGATAATTATAACTCGCGACATCTCAGCGAATATTCTACTCAAACATCAGCTCTTCCCTTGGAAACAATACAAATCAACGATCATATATATGTATGTGCATCATACTAAGGAAGCATCGACGCGTATCGACTAAAGGATGCATATAGAAATGCATAGTCTCTCCTTGTACGTACATATTCACTAACACATACAGTGAGTGGTACTTGAAAAGCTCCGCTCCCGACATGTCCGCACCTATCACATCTGCACTAAGGGAAGTTTCCTACACAACGAAGGGATCCTCGTATCAGATTCCTTTACTCTATTTATTATATGCATTAGTTAAAAAGAAATTCATAACTCCATATTTTTACAAACTTACAAACATTGCAACTATCTGACAAAACACAACCTTGTTCGTAGGTACATACTACACTATGATTACTACATTGGAATTGCGCCAGGTAGGAACCTATGCGCATAATATCTACTTCAACAATACAAGCTAAACATTATGTTCAAGGAAGGACATATGGCATACAACGCTGACATACCTATTATCTACATCAACAAGTAGTTTATTTCTCCATCTATAATGGCGTCTATCTCAAGAAAATGTCGGCAACACAAAGCCATCGCGCTATGTGCACAGTCAACTTATATGTCGTAATGAACACTTGGGGATTATCTACAAAAAGGGACTTATAAAAATTCTCTACTCAAAGTGACGACTATTCCAAAGGCGTCAACAACAAGCAATATCTTGGATAAACACCAAGATTTACTATCAAAAGTAGCATGCTGTGGTATCCTCTTTGCAAGGGCAAACCCCATGTTTACTTCTAAAAAATGGCATGCTGCGAAATGCTCTTAGAAGCAAATCCTCATGTTCATAGCCATTCCCTGCATATAAACCAGGATGCGGCACTTAGGTGGGACTGATCACCCCATCGTGGCGGAAGTCCTCTTGTTAGACGACAACCCCACATATCTACAAAGTATGTATATCCCTCTTAAGGGTTCATACGCCATGAAAATACATTCCTTGTTAGGATGGCTTCATGTACACTCAAACTATACATATCCTCTTAAGGATGCAGACATAAGGAAGACCTGTACCTTAAGTGGGCAGACTTCATTCAAAAACGCTATCAGGAGCGCACCCTGTTTGAAAACCTCACCAAACTTACGAGTCGAGTCTTGTACAACGTCGCCTTAGAGTGGAACTAAGAGACGGTATAACACTCCTACATGTCAAGGGCTAAGTGCCAAGTAAATTACTACATACAGTGCTACAAGTACCTAGTGTACACATCTTGCCATGCCTTGGAATCTAACCAAGATGGGCGCTCATAACACTCAACAATGTACGACATACAGTCGCAACTGCAGACATCATGTTCATCATCTAAGAATATATATCTTATTATGCAAGTCCAGTACATACGGACAGTGAAGATAACTCAAGGGTTCAACATGCTGGAAGCAGGCAACTTAATACCAACAAGGAGTGCGACATAAATCTTCAAAATGGGTGCGACAAGCAGCAATGCAGGCATCAAAATCAGCCATCCTCAAGTTCAAGCTTCAAGTGTGAAGAAGCAAACAACGCTTATCTCAATGGGAGGAACGCTCTTCATTGGGCCGGTCCCTCGAACGGGGGGCAGAAGGCGCCACCGCACGACCCTCGACTCTATTCCCTTTATCGCAAGAAGGAGTTGGCACGGTCGCACTCGGCATAGAGAACTAAGAATCGCTCGAGGAACGCGCCCCTGTGACGGATCTTTTGAATTATGCTAAAACCAGGAATTGCAACCATGCGTTCAGTCGCATGTACGGAGCAACTTGCAAACAAAAGCAACATGAAAGCAACAACTCGGAAAATTAACAAGTTCAAAGAAGATACAAGGAGGTGCCTTACTCACAAGTTCTTTACTGCAACCATGTCTGGAGACTCCAGAGTAGCGGGGGCAATGGGGCAGATATCTTTTCCAATAAGTGGATTACCATGTACTTCGGCTGTCTGCAAAGACGAGCTTTCACCATCAATCCGACCTACATTGCAGCATGATACAAGTTATAAAGATCATCAACATACCAAATCTTCATAAGGAAGTATATGAATACCAACATCAATTAATCAAGAAAAGACGTCAACATCTACATTTGGTGCATTGTTTAGCTGCTCAACCATGTCGACATCCGGACATAGAGTTACTCGCAGAATGGGAATAGTGGACTTACTCATGATAACAAGGACGAAATATTTTCTAAGTGTTTTACCATGACAGCCAACGACATGCACCATATCTCTACATCAAGTCTATGGATACAGCGCGCTTAGCAATGGATATAGAAAAGATTCTAAGTGTGGGGGCAAGTGCACGCATACAAGCGTGTACATACGAGCACGCACATACAGCTGTCGACATATGGCAAGGTGTCGACTATCAAGTGATATGTTCTAGGTGTTCCAGTATGTCAGCAATCGACATATATCAAGGTATCGACCATCAATGAATATTTTCTAAGTGTTTTGCTCAGGATGACAGTCAGCATATTGCAAGCGGTCAGCATGCTACTAAAGGTCAACATGCTACTACGTGTCAACATACAACAAGCCGTCAGCATACTATCAAATATCTATGTACGACAAGGTGCCGGCATGCAACAAGATATGACTGAAATATTTTCTAAGTATTTCACTTACGACATGGGACTATATGCGACAAGAAATCAACCGTCAGAAAATATTGTCTAAGTATATCCTTGATGTCAACAATCAACAAGCGGCATTGAATCAACTATCTAGGAGCATTCTCCAAGTATACTAGCATGACGATGGATAACGTACATCAAGTGGCAAACATCAACTACTACGAAATATTTTCTAAGTGTTTCTATACCGGCGGTCGACAAGAATCATATGACTACATCAATGGTAACAAGCACTAGATGTTATTGAAATATTTTCTAAGTGTTTTAGCATGCTTGCAGACAGGGACCAATGATCAATACATGATGCTCAACATACATTGCCTAAGCTATCATCACCAACATACAACCATTGACGGCCATGTACGTACAACTACCGATCATCAATATTGAGCATACTAAAACACTGGCTGAGGCATGGAGCAACATGTCGGCAATGAATGCTATGCATAAGGGAAGTATAACAATTCATTTGCACTTTTTTAAAATTTCCAGCACTTAGAAAATTTTTGGCCGATTTGAGGCTAAGTATCCTAATGCATTTCATCAAACACCTTGTATGCATGTTAAGGTGACCACTCCAAATTTACACCTCCATAGGCTCCTTCTTCAACAAACAATGAGAGCTTCTTGGAAAACCATCAAAGGAGGATGTAAGCTAATGACTATTCTCTCTTCTAATTTTCACTAATAGTGTCTACTCCATGTGCTAAGGACTAAACTCATATCTATTTTCGCACAAGTCCGTAGCATCATGTATGAGCATGGTTACATCTCTCTTATGCTTGCATAACATAAATGCTCCCTAATGTTGTATGACGCGCTACGTACGATCATTATCGCATGTTGCGTACGTATAGGCTATTATGCATGTTATTATTTTCATGTGTGCATAATTTTAACTTATGATTGCTGCATGATTATTTTTATGATCTAAGTATGAATTGCATGTTTACATCGTATTACATGCTCACATCATTTTATATGTTTACATCATGCTTCACGTTGACAAGCATGCTCTTCAATTTTAAATTTCTCTAAGTATTTTTCTCATTGCACGATTGTGTCATCTATGTGCTATGTTGTCGTCTCTATTTTAACATCATGTTACACGTTCACGTCACGTACCAAGATGACACCACGTTGCATGATTACTTATTATCACAAGTATTTATCGCATGTTATTATGAATAAGTCGTTAACTGCACATTGTTATATATGTACCGTCTGTTACGCTAACCCCATGAACAGATTATGTACGTTCATCGGAAAAATAAAGATGGACGAATTTGTGCTCCACGCATTCGATTGACAAACAGGCCACTCCTGAGGTCAGTGTCGAACCTAAATTGGACGAATATCCTATCTTAAATAGAGTCAAGCAGGGGTTTTGAACCACTACTTGACTCAGGGGGCAAGTGTTGGATATCTGTCCAATTCGGGTTCGTATTTACGTTTTGGACCTCGCAAACACACTAGAACCACAAAACGGATATTTCCGTAGTCACCCCGTGGTCAAAATGGCCCGGATGCGCGTCGCACCTGGACCGGGGGACCTCCGGATTGCCTAAGGTCCGGATTGCTCAGCAATGGTCCGGATTACCGACTAGTACTGCACGGTTACCCCGGTTTTTTTGCTAAGTACGAGAAGTTAGTGCACGTATAGCCAACATTGATGTCGATAAGCGTTTTCCTGTAAACCGACATCAAACCGGGCACAAATCTCAGGTTTCCTATAAATAGGGGCATAGATCTCCCATTTTCAGGAGATTTAACTCGAAATTCTAGAGAATTGGCCATTTGTGCTCTTACCTCTCTCTAGAATTTTCTCTCTCTAAAATACTGACTTTAGCATCGGAGAGGGCACAACCAGCACCAGCCCCCCTCTCCATGCTGGTTATCGCCCGCTCTGCAGGACCCGACGTATAGAAGACTGAGACGGAGATCAGATTTAGTTCGGGGATCGAGGTGAGAGCCAAAGTTAGTTCGTGGATCGAGGTCCCTGAAAAACAGTTCGAGATATCCCATGTAGAAACGATCTTAACAAAGATGGCTAATGGAATGAGGTTCAAATCATTCGAACAATGTCACCGGTAATGGGAACCCAACCTTTCCTCTAGTACTATCCCTAGATTAAAGGTTCAATGGGTAACAACAAGTTACTGTTAAGTGGCGGAACACTGTTATGGAAAGGAGGATGAGAGGTTAATTCTCTTAATGAAGTTCCGTAGAGCCTATAATAACATGGGCGGTTAGTTGGAAACTTCACCTATATGAACATAGGAAGTGGTCCCGCTTCTAACAAAAGAGTAGACATTTGGTAAATGTTCATGAAATTGGGATGGAGCACAAGGCCATAATAGTGCTGGATATACTTAATGAACTTATTGAGGAGCTGGATAGTTTCATGTGTGTGGTATTTCCGGTTTTAACACATATGAATCACGGTTCAAGACTTAGTTTCACAGATGATTTCGTTAGGACTTTGAAATACTTACACTAAGTAAAGTTCAAGTCGAAAGACACTTTCATTTATGCATGGACTATCAGATATTGATATTATAATCTAAGTGGGGGATTGTTGGTAACTATATATTAGATTATAATATGTATTATATATAACAAGGAGATGGATATAATAATTTATTAATAAATTTAATCAATGGAATAATTAAATGGTTGGATGCAAATGTCTAACACATGGAGTTGGCAGTATACTAGCATTGTACGTGTCCCTTCGTGGTTTTGGCAGGAATTCCACCTTTTTTACTAACAACGGTTGATTGGACTTGACCGTTGGTAATTTTCAATATTGGCGCCAAATATTGTGACTGATCGGCACTTAAAGTTTTCCTATAAATAGGCTTTCTTACAAGTGAATTACACATCTACAAATACATCCAACCATATAAACTTACGAATGATCATCTCCTCAATTTGTCTTCAATTAACAGTTCCGATAAGAATTTATTAAGTGAGGTCTTCGAGATTTTCTAATCGTCGACCTTGGGTTTAGTTGTATCATTAGGAGTGACTTGCCGGAAACCCAATAGCAAACTCTTTTCGAGTAGGGGCAAACATCACTTTTCAGAAATCGACTATTACGCGCCTCTAAACCCATACCCGCTTACATTTGTTCGTGATTCCAGATTATTCGATTCGATTTGTACGTGCTCGTTTTTAAGTTTGTGAGTTTGTTCGAGGATCAATTTGTTCGAGGTTCTTGTTCGTGTTGTTGGTCGCTCGTGCTCTTCCCAAGACAACTATTGTTCTAACAGTGCCTTCACGCCTCCGAGCTGTCTTGACTCTTGCCTCTGTTTATATTTCATGGAACGGGTGGAATGAAAGGGAACCCGGTAAGCGAGAAGGAAGGAAGAAATGAGAGATGAGGTAAAGAAGGGACTAAACGAGAGGGTAAGAATTCACTCACCTAATGGACTCGTATTATATTTCGTCTCCTTGAGAGATTCTTCTGTAGCTTTTGCTGCTTGATGCTAAGGGAGGGAGCTGTTCTACTGTTTGATGCTAACCTGCTAAAAAGGGAGGAGGGAGGAAGGGTAGGGAATAGTGATGAAATGAAAGAAGGAACAGTCTATATGGGGGTGTCAATTTCTGACACGATCTGTAACGGACCTGCTTTTTTTCGTGTCCTGATCTACACGAAGATCTCTAGCGTGTCTGATAGACATGTTACACGACTAGACACAATTTTAGGCATGTCCGTGTAGATCTGATCTGTAGGTCATTTAAGCATTTGGACTATGGGCCGCCATAATTGGGAGCCCATTAATTAAGTCCATGTACCTAAGTAATTGGGTAAAGTCATATTAGGGATTTTGGGCTAGGCCTATAATCCCAATTAACATGGGCCCAAAATTGGGTATCCATATAGCATTGCCGGCCGAATTAATGAGGGGAAAGTGGAACTTTGTCCACTTTGCTCCCCTTATAGATAGAGACCTTAGGGTGGGTTTTATTAATGCTATTATGTTCTCCTAAGTGGTGAGATTAAAGAAAAACCCTCCTCCCTATAGTGCTCTAGTTTCGACCAAACTATCACACACCAAAGGAGGTGCCAAATTGTGTCAAGCAATTTACTCCGAGTAGATCCATCCCGCGAAGAATTGACGGAGGCTTTGCTGTGATGCATAATCCTTGTAGGGCATCTCTAACAGGAACCTCTAAGAGGAACCGTCCGGCGGATCGAGAACTCCCCTGAAAATTCATGGGCTACAGGAAACAATATAGGTATGTGCACCTTCTTCCGCTGCGTATTAGTTACCATGCACGTATCTAGGGTTTTGTTTCCGTAGTATTAATCCCCTAAACCCTACAGTGGTATCATAGCCTGTGATAGGGAGATCGTGTTTTTGATAAAATTGATGTTCTTGGTTTTCTTAGACATGGCCGAAATTTTAAAGGTTTTTAAAATTTAAAATTTTTGAATTTTCTTGGTGATTTTTGGACTGGCCGTGGTCTTTCATGATGTTCATAGAAAAGTTTGATGTTCATGATCTTCAAGAAAAACAAGACTTTTATCAAATTTAAACCCTGGATTCTTGATCTTTGAAAGATTTGATCTTGAAATTTGACAACAAACCCTAATTTTGGTGTTTTTCGGCCGAAGCATTCATATAGGTGTTAAAGGTGAAAATTTTAATTTCTTAGTCCACAAGTGACCGAAAATATTTTGTATATTTCGGCCAGAATATTTAATCTTAAAGATGATACCAAAATTATGTTTATATTAACAAGATAATTGTGTATAGTAACTATCAATATATCTAGCACAATATTAGGGAACAAGATAATATTGATAATATAATTGCCTAAAAATTTAGAAAATATATATTATTAATGAAATATATATCCCTAAATATTGAATATTGACAATAATATATTTTCTAAAAGATATATATATATATATTGTGTTGCCAATTATATATATGTATATATATTTTGATTTATTATGTTAGCAAACTCTTTGGTGTAGCCGAGGCTAACTACATGGAAATCGAGAAGTACCTATATGCTCTGTTGATAGCAGCCAGGAAACTTCGACCCTACTTTCACGCCCATGGAATCACGGTGCTCACCAATCAACCCTTAAAGCAGCTATTACAAAAGCCTGACATTTCTGGAAGAATAGTCAAGTGGGCACTAGAGTTAAGCGAGTTCCGCATCCACTTCGAGCCACGAAGGGCGATCAAAGGTCAAGCATTAGCCGACTTTATAGCTGAGAATACCATGACGCCAGACGCTCAACCCATTATTTTCCCTCAAGAAGAACACATGAAGGCCACCCCGGAAAGCATGGCCAATGATACCATGCCATGGTTGTTATATACTGATGAGTCATCTTCTACCTTAGGATGTGGGGCAGGTCTAGTGCTGACGCCACCTGATGGAGAACTACTCCGCTATGCTCTGGCCTTAACCTTTCGAGCAACCAATAATGAAACTGAATACGAGGCCTTACTAACAGGTCTTCGAATAGCTAAAGGTGGGCATCGCTAATCTAAAAGTACGATGCGACTCCGAACTAATCGTCAATCAGACAAACGGAACATATGTCACCAAAGGAGAAAATATGAAGAAATACGCCGAAGAGGTGCGAAGGCTTGTTCGAGACATGCCTCATTTCCAAATAGAAGCTATTCCTCAAGAGGAGAATCAAGAGGCGGACGCCCTCAGTAAATTCGCCTTGGGAAATACCCCGCCAATCGTCGTGCACTTCATTGAGAGCTGTCTCTATTCAGCGGTAGATGCATGAGCTGAAGTCCTCAACATCCAAGCACCCGACTCCTGGATTACTCCCATTCAAAATTTCTTGGAAAAAGGGACCTTCCCTGAAGATCTGGTGGAGGCAACTCAAATACAAAGAGTGACATGACGATTCGTGATCTTGGATGGATACCTCTACAAAAGAGGATATTCTACTCCCTGCCTTAGGTGCATACCCGCTCCTCAAACAGAGAGAATAATAGAAGATCTACATAAGGGAGATGCTGGGTGTCATGAAGGGGCTAAGACCTTAGTTTTAAAAGCATTACGACAGGGCTTCTATTGGCCGACAATCCACAAAGAAGTAGTGGCATTGGTACGCGCTTGCCTCGCCTGTCAAGTTTATGCTCCCAGGATCGCCAAACCTCCGGAAGATCTTACTCCTATGATGAGTGCCTTGCCCTTCGCTCAGTTGGGGATCGATCTTATTAGACCTCTACTCCAATCCACGGGGCAGCGAACACATATAGTAGTCGCCATCGACTACTTCTCCAAGTGGATAGAGGCCAAAGCTCTAGCATCCACGACCACCTTCCAAATGATTAAGTTCATACGAGAACAAATCATATGTCGATATGGAGTCCCTAAGATCCTTGTTAGCGACAACGGTCCCCAATTCGCTAGTGATGAACTCGCCGACTACTGTGACGAGATGCTAATCAACCATCAATTTGGCTCTGTTCATCACGCCCAAACAAACGGACAAGTGGAAGCCACCAACAAAACAATCCTCAATGGGTTGAAGAAAAGAGTGGCTGCTCTAAAAGTAAAATGGGTTGAAGAGCTGGATCAAGGACTATGGGCTCTCAGGACCTCACCCAAAAGGGATACTGGTGAGACTCCTTTTAGCATGCTCTATGGCTCAGAAACCGTCTCACCTATCGAGGTGGCCAATATCTCCCAAAGAGTCGCCGCATATCAAGTCGACCAAAACGATGAACAAAGAAAGATCGACTTATATATGGCCGACAAAAGAAGATGGGCTTCGGAAGAAATCCAAGGAAGAATGAAGCTCGCTACCGCTAGATATTTTAATCGGAAGGTGGCACGACGCCAATTCTTCCTAGGGGAAAAATTCCTACGAAGGAATGAATTCCTAACAATGGATTAAAGAGGAAAGATGGTACCGAAATGGGAAGGACCCTATGTAGTCGTCGGTATACCATGTCCTAACGCCTACAGATTGGAAGATCCTCGGGGGCAGCGCCTCAATAGGACTTTTAACGCGGAGCACTTGAAGAAGTTCTATGTTTGAGAAAGGTTTTTTTTTTTGTATTTTGATTACAATAATGTAATGAATAAATATATGATTTCTTTACTCTCAATGTGCTAAGAGCAGGACTCCTCGACTTCCTACAGTCGGTGGCGATCAAGAGATCAGTCATAACACTGACTCCCTCCCCGACATTCGAAAGTTGCCTCTACACAGGGGATCGGTCATAAAACTTACTCCTTCAACTTTCTGCAAAGGAGCAGTCCTAACTGACTCCTCGACTTCCTACAGTCGGTGGCGATCAAGAGATCAGTCATAACACTGACTCCCTCCCCGACTTCCGAAAGTCGCCTCTACACAGGGGATCAGTCATAAAACTGATTCCTTCAACTTTCTACAAATGAGCAGTCCTAACTGACTCCTCGACTTCCTACAGTCGGTGGCGATCAAGAGATCAGTCATAACACTGACTCCCTCCCCGACTTCCGAATGTCGCCTCTACACAGGGGATTAGTCATAAAACAGACTCCTTCAACTTTCTAAAAATGAGCAGTCCTAACTTACTCCTCGGCTTCCTACAGTCGGTGGCGATCAAGAGATCAGTCATAACACTGACTTCCTCCCCGACTTCTGAAAGTCGCCTCTACACAGGGGATTAATCATAAAACTGATTCCTTCAACTTTCTACAAAGGGGCAGTCCTAACTGATTTCTCGACTTCCCACAGTCGGTGGCGATCAAGAGATCAATCATAACACCGACTCCCTCCCCGACTTCCGAAAGTCGCCTCTACACAGGGGATCAGTCATAAAACTGACTCCTTCAACTTTCTACAAAGGTTCAGTCCTAACTGACTCCTCGACTTCCTACAGTCGGTGGCGATCAAGAGATCAGTCATAACACTGACTCCTTCCCCGACTTCCGAAAGTCGCCTCTACATAGGGGATCAGTCATAAAACTGACTCCTTCAACTTTATAGAAAGGAGCAGCCCTAACTGACTCCTCGACTTCCTACAGTCGGTGGCGATCAAGAGATCAGTCATAACACTGACTCCCTCCCCAACTTCCGAAATTCGCCTCTAAACAGGGGATCAGTCATAAAACTGACTCCTTCAACTTTCTACAAAGGAGCAGTCCTAACTGACTCCTCGACTTCCTACAGTCGGTGGCGATCAAGAAATCAGTCATAACACTGACTCCCTCCCCGACTTCCGAAATTCGCCTCTACACAGAAGATCAGTCATAACACTGACTCACTCCCCGATTTCTGAAAGCCAGCACCTACGAAGGAGTTTATTCATCGCCATTGACTTCTTCAACTTGTTAAGCAAACGACGGTGGAAAGAGTTTGAAGATATACAATAAACTCGACCGCAAACCGTTACCACACGTAATCACTCTTGCTGTTTGGACGAATCAAGTTGAACCTGATTATCGAAATGCTAAACCGAGGATGCCGCAACTACCTATACTACCCATTGTTCCCAGTGGGAGTGATCCGACAAACTTGGTTTCAGATCCTAGTAATCAAGGAATTCATCTTGGAAGTAAAATTCTGAGACCAAGAAGTCATATAAGGAAAGTTTTCGGTTACGGTTAAACCACTCCTATTGTACCCAATAGAAGTGATGCTCCGATGAGAAGCATCATCTCGAGTGGGAGAATTGATCCCAATTGGAAGAAATGCTCCGATAAGAGGCATTATTCCGAGTGGCAAAGACATTAAGACTCAAAGACGAGATAATCAAGCCTAGACGAAAGTAAAAGGCATCGAGCTTCTCCAAAGAAGTATCCCATCCAGATGAGTGATGACCTCACTCTAACAACTGTTGGCATGCATTGGAAAGACCTCAAGTGGAGAAATGGAGGAAAATAATGAATGAGAGAGATCGCCTAAATGAAAACCATTATTGTTTGTAGTTGATTTACCTGCTAACCACATGGGCATAAGGATACGGTGAGTCCTGAAAGAAGGCTCACCACTGATGGAAAAGGTCGAGCGATACAAAGCTCGACTTGTTGCGAAAGGCTATACCCAATTTCACGGAGTGGACTTTGATGAAACATACTCACCAACTGTGTGTAAAACTACGGTAAGGGCCATATGGTCCTGGTCACAGGTCTCGATTTCGAACCTCACCAAATGAGTATTTAGACCGCATTCCTCCTCGGAAACCTGGAGGAAGAGATCTACATGGAGCAACCAGAGAGTTTCATTACTCCTGGTAACGAACGTAAAGTTTGTAAACTCCAAAGGTCCATCTACGGTCATAAACAGTCGTCTCGGAAATAGTACCGCAGATTCCACGAGGAAACCGTAGGAAACAGATTTGTGAATCTTCACGAGGATCCGTGCGTGTATTACAAGACCTCCGTGTCCAAGTATGTCATCTTAACCTTATACGTGGACGACATACTCATTGCTGCAAACGACATGAGTTTCATGAATAAGTCAAAGTCCTGGTTAGCATCGGTATTTGAGATGAAAGACATGGGAGAGGCCACGTATATCTTAGGCAATAAAATTGCTAGAGATCGGGCTACCCGGAAATTATGTCTGTCTCAAGAAGCCTATATCAACAAGCTCTTGAAAAGGTTCAAATTAGAGGATGCCAAACCCGTGGATACGCCGGTGGTATTTGGGTGCGCACTGTCAAAACGTGACGGCCCCAAGAACCTGGCAGAACGCGAACAGATGAAGGGTGCAGAATATTTAAGCATGGTTGGTAGTTTGGTGTACGCCATGCAATGCACCCGTCTGGATATCTGTTATGCCGTGGGCTTAGTAGCACGTTTCCAATCAGATCCGAGCTATCAACATTTAAAGGCTGTAAAACGAATAATTCGTTATCTGAAAGGTACTGCCGACTATGCTTTGTGCTATGAGAGCGGGAAGTTAGAATTGACCGGTTACACTGACGTTGACCATGGTGGTGATCCGGATGATCGTAAGTCCACCACAGGGGGAGTGTTCCTCCTTGCTGAAGCCGCCATTTCATGGATGAGCAAGAAGCAAACCTGTGTCACGCTCTCAACGATAGAATCAGAATTTGTAGCTCTCTCTAAGAATGCACAGGAAGCAATCTGGCTGAAAAGGCTTCTTACTGCGCTGCTTAATGGTGACATCGAGAGTAAACCTGTGAAGGTGTTCTCTGACAGTCAGGCAGCCATTAGGGGTGAGCTCGGGCCGGGACGGGCGGGCTTTTACCTGAGCCCGAGCCCGAAATTTTCGGGACACTCATTTTTAGCCCGAGCCCGAAAATAAGGAAAATGGCCCGCCCGAGCCGGGACTTCGGGACTCGGGCTCGGGCTAGCCCGAATTTTAACAAAAAATCTGAAAAAAATAAAAAAAAAATTCAAATATGGAGGAAGATGGTTAGATACTAACTATAGTTAGTGGGGAATATATATAATTATATATATTTATATAGTATTAAAAAAAATTCGGGACGGGCTCGGGCTTTTCGGGATTTTGGCACAAAAGCCCGAGCCCGAGCCCGAATTGAAAATAAAAGTCCCGCCCGCTCGGGCTCGGGTCTATTCGGGACCGGGTTTTTCGGGACGGGCTCGGGACGGGTTTTTCGGGCTTTCGGGTTTTCCTGCTCAGCCCTAGCAGCCATTGCGGCAAGTAAGAATACGAAGTACCATAGAAGGACCAAACACATTGATGTGAAATATTTTTATGCTAAATCTATGGTAGAAGACAATATAATCACTATGGAATACTTGTCCATTGATAATATGATTGCGGACCCATTAACTAAGCCACTACGCAGGGAGATATTCAAAAGGCATGTAAAACTGCTAGGATTGCATAGGGTTTAGAAATGGCATGTATCTGTGATAACATTTTGATATTAGAAAGTTACATTTTGTAAGCGAAAGAATTGCAACAGAGTTTATGATAATTCAACGTTATAATGTTTTGATTACATCAGATTTACAGTCTATAAACTAAGTCGTAGGAGGACACAATCCTCTGCCAAACTATGTCGAATGTGAGTCTTAACTAGTCACACATGTACGGTCGTCATGTGATGGAGGGAGGCCTCCACCAAACAAGACTGGCTAAGAGTCAGGGGGATAAGTCTGATTAAGCGAGACGATTATCTAGTTTCCAAGTAACTCGACGTGATCTTCGTTTCGCATATCGTCGTGATGAACTTCGTTCGTCATTTAACCACATTCTGGGCCAGATGAGAATCTGTGATAGCATGATGACATATCCCTTTCCTGTCAACCCAAAAGGTTCAGGTATGCTATTAACGCGTGCTTCATACTACGCGTGCCACGTTCGACCACGGGGTCACAGCTCGGTTGTGCTAGGAAGGAATCCTCGTTCTGGCGGGCGCAAACTTCTTCACCTGGATCATGTGATTGATCTCGGGATCCTTATGAAGAGGAAACCGAAAGATCCTCATGGACTCAGAACTCATACCTAAGGTCAGGCTCAATGCTCGCTTCCCGGCATACGAGCGTAGTGCAGAACAAAAAGGCCCAGTGACCACGTCTTGGAAACCGGTTGGGTTTGACTAAGCGTATGAGCGATGGGGATGGTCAAGTTCACCTGTAATTCACCGATTCTTGTATTCACCAGGTGGCCACCAGCCGGATATTAGTTGGAGGTTGTGAATACTTGTACGGATGCCTTGGAGAAGTGTTCCTATGTGGAAACTAGGAAAATGGAGCACGATGCCCGTCGTATCCGCCGGTCGCACGGAAAACCTCGTATGAACTATTCGGAAGCATGGAGCAGATCAAATGGGATAAATATTGATGCGGATTTGGACAACAATACATTAACAGGCACCCTCCCATTCTGGCGAGTGGGAGCTGTAAGCATATGGTGATGGGCGCCATAATTGGTAGCCCATAATATGTATAGTTTACCTAATGAACTGGGGTAAATGTCACATTAGGGTAATTGGGCTAGACCCAAATCCCAATTGACATGGGAGGCCCAAAATTAGGCCTCCCCAAATACATAGGCCGGCCGAAAGTTTATGGTGGGGTAAAGTGGACTTTTGTCCACTTTACTCCTTCTATAAATAAGAGGTGTTAGGGAAATTTTAGGGTTAATCATAATTCCCTCACAAGAGAGGTTTAGAGAGAAAAACCCTCCTCCCACACTACAAGGTTCGGCCGAAACAAAAGATTCACCAAGGGTGTGCCAAATTGCTTTCGAGCAATCTCTCCAGAGATTTTTCCCTGTGCCAAGAATCGATCAGAGGCTTTGCTGTGGTGCTTATACCGCGTAGGGCTTATTTCACAAGAACTTCTACGGGTTCCGACCGGAGGATCGCGAACTCCCTCGAGCAAGGATCTTGGACTACGGTTACTCTTGAGGTATGTGTAAACTTTCCGCTGCGTAATTGATATTACTAGCACATACCATGTTTAAGTTTCCGTAGTGACTACTCCCCGTAATCTAATACCTCCGGAGTATTTTGCTCGAAGCAAATTGGCACACCCTTTGGTGTAGCAGGTGGGTTCGGCCGAAACTAGTATTAGGGATTAGGGCTTTTCTCTCAAATCACCACTTAGGAGGAATTGTGAATTACCCCAAATAAAACCATAACACCCCTTATTTATACAAGGAGTAAAGTGGAAAAAAGTCCAATTTGTCCCTCACTAATTTCGGCCGGCCACTTATGCTAGGGAGGCCCAATTTTGGGCCTCTCATGTCAATTGGAATTTGGGTCAAGCCCAATTTCCCTAATCTGACATTAACCAAATTTCTTAGGTTACCTATACATATTAATGGGCTACTAATTACGGCACCCAGTCACCATATGCTAACATAATCCGCGTAGGGCTTTTCTAACAGGAACCTGTACGAGGAACCGTCCGGCGGATCGAGAACTGCCCTCAATGGTCCTGGGCTACAGGAAAAATATAGGTATGTACGCCTTCTTCCACTGAGTATTAGTTACCTTGCACGTATCTAGGGTTTTGTTTCCGTAGTATAAATCCCCTAAATCCAATAGGTCCAACTATGATGCAGCGTGATAGAGATAGACGTGTAGAAATCAAAAGAAAAAGGAAATCAGACACAAGGTTCGAGGAAATAACCGAAAATAACGACAAAGTCAAAATTAATCGAAAATTAGAACAACAAAAACTAAATAACATTAAAATAAAATTTTAAGCCTCGAAACAATGGAATTTATCCAAGAAACAGTGCAACACATGGCATAGCCGTGAGTTTTGATCTAAACGCCGTTTCCGCCCGAAAAACACTATTCACGCGCCAAATTTCGACAGTTGAAAGTCCAGAACTAGAAATCGTATAATTCTCGAAACTTTAGAATTAATCAGTTCCACCCGCATCAAACTATTTATTCAGTACATTAATATATACATACAAAACTTATAATAGGTTTTAGTTGTATTCGTAATTGGCATTACTTAAGCGGCAAACCATTAAATTCCATTCTTAGTGCATAAAGTATGCATAAAGTCATTAACTTGCAAATTTGATAAGCTCTTCCTTCAAGAACTCAACCAAAATTAATTTTTTCCACCATAATTCATTTATGGGTTGAGAATCCTTCGGGGCATGAGCTGTTTTGATTTGCCTTAGTGAAACTATGGGAAAAAGTAACATATTTTACTATTTCAGGAAACTGATGATTATCGAGGAGCAATGTTAGTGTTTTTTATTAGATTACGGGGAGTAATCACTACGGAAACTTAAAGATGGTATGCGCTAGTAATATCAATTACGCAGCAGAAAGTTTACACTTACCTCAAGAGTAACCGTAGTCCAAGATCCTTGCTCGAGGGAGTTCGCGATCCTCCGGTCGGGACCCGTAAAGATTCTTGTTAGAGAATCCCTACGTGGTGCAGCTCCACAGCAAAGTCTCTGATCGATACTTGGCACGGGGACAGATCTCTGGAGAGTTTGCTCGAAACCAATTTGGCACACCCTTGGTGACTTGTGAGGTTCGGCAGAAAAACTTGGTGTGGGAGGAAGGTTTTTCTCTCTAAAACTCTCTTGTGAGGTAATTATGATTAATCCAAAAATTTCCTTAACACCTCTTATTTATAGGAGGAGTAAAGTGGACAAAAGTCTACTTTACCCCTACTATTAGTTTCGGCCGGCCTATGTAATTGGGGAGGCCTAATTTTGGGCCTCCCATGTCAATTAGGATTTGGGTCTAGCCCAATTACCCTAATGTGACATTTACCCAAGTTCATTAGGTAAACTATACACATATTATGGGCTACCAGTTACGGTGCCCATCACCATATGCTTACAGCTCCCACTCGACCGAATGGGAGGGTTTCCTGTTAATGTATTTTTTTCCAAATCCGCATCAACATTTCTCCCCTTTGATCCGCTCCATGCTTCCAAATAGTTCATACGAGGTTTTCCGTGCGACCGACGGATACGACAGGCATCGTGCTACTCATCTGTTAGGAGTATTGTAGCGCCCGCGGAACGTTGATTCCCTTTTCTCTAATCAAGATGTTATAAACAACATTTAAATATTGTACCGATTTGTATCCTAGGTCAACTGATAATTCTCCATTTGCCTAGTTTTCACATAGGAACACTTCTCCAAGGCATCCATACAAGTATTCACAACCTTCAACTAATATTCGGCTAGAGGCCACCTAGTGAATACAAGAATAGGTGAATTACAAGTGAACTTGACCATCCCCATCGCTCATACCCTTAGTCCAACCCAACCGGTTTCCAAGACGTGGTCACTGTGCCTTTTTGTTCAGCACTACGCTCGTACGCCAGGAAGCGAGCATTGAGCCTGACCTTAGGTATGGTTCTGAGTCCATGAGGATACTTCGGGTGTCTCTTTATGAGGCTACCGGGATCAATCACACGCTCGAGGTGAAGAAGTTTGCGCCCGCCAGAACTCGAGGATTCCTTCCTAGCACAGCCGAGCTGTGACCCCGTGGTCGGACGTGGCACGCGTAGTATGAAGCAAGCGTTAATAGCATACCTGAACCTTTTGGGTTGATAGGAAATGGATATGTCAATCATGCTATCACATATTCTCATCTGGCTCAGAATGTTGTTAAATGACGAAACGAAGTTCATCACGACGAGATGCGAGACGAAAATCACGTCGAGTTACTTCGAACTAGATAATCGTCTCGCTTTATCAGGTTTATCCCCCTGACTCTTAGACAATCTTGTTTGGTGGAGGCCACCCTCCACCAAAAAAACGACCGTACCTGTGTGACTAGGTAAGTCCCAAATTCGACATAGTTTTGCAGATGATTGCGTCCTCCTATGACTTAGTTTATATACCGTAAATCTGATGTAATCAAAACATTTTGACGCTGCTTGATCATAAACTCGGTTGCAATTCTTTCGCTTACAAAATGTAACTTCCTAATATCAAAATGCTATCACGGATACATGTCATTTCTAAACCCTACGCAATCCAAGTAGTTTTACATGCTTTTCGAATATCTCCCTGCGTAGTGGTTTAGTTAATGGGTCCGCAATCATATTATCAGTGGACAAGTATTCCATAGTGATTATATTGTCTTCTACCATAGATTTAGCATAAAAATATTTCACATCAATGTGTTTGGTCCTACTATGGTACTTCGGATTCTTAACTGCCGCAATGGCTGCCTGATTGTCAGACAACACCTTCACAGGTTTACTCTCGACGTCACCATTACGTAGCGCAGTAAGAAGCCTTTTCAGCCAGACTTCTTCCTGTGCATTCTTAGAGAGAGCTACGACAGCGCGACACATGTTTGTTTCTTGCTCGTCCATGAAACGGCGACTTTAGCAAGGAGGAACACTCCCCCTGTGGTGGACTTACGATCATCCGGATTGCCACCATGTAACCGGTCAATTCTAACTTTCCGCCCTCATAGCACAGAGCATAGTCTGCAGTACCTTTCAGATAACGAATTATTCGTTTTACAGCCTTTAAATGTTGATAGCCAGGATCTGATTGGAAACGTGCTACTAGGCCAACGGCATAACTGATATCCGGACGGGTGCATTGCATGGCGTACATCAAACTACCAACCATGCTTAAATATTCGGCACCCTTCATTTGTTCGTGCTCTTCCAGGTTCTTGGGTCCGTCACGTTTTGACAGTGCGCACCCAAATACCACCAGCGTATCCACGGGTTTGGCATCCTGTAAGCTTCTTTAGACAGACACAATTTCCTGGTAGCCAGATCTCTAGCGGTTTTAATGCCTAAGATATACCTGGCCTCTCCCATGTCTTTTATCTCAAATACAGATGCTAACCAGGACTTTGACTTATTCATGAAACTCACGTCGTTTGCAGCAATGAGTATGTCGTCCACGTATATGGTTAAGATGACATATTTGGACCCGGAGGTCTTATAATACACGCACGGATCCTCGTGAAGATTCACGAATCCGTTTCCTACGATTTCCTCGTGGAATCTGCGGTATCATTGCCGAGAAGACTATTTAAGACCGTAGATGGACCTTTGGAGTTTACAAACTTTATGGTCGTTACCAGGAGTAATGAAACCCTCCGGTTGCTCCATGTAGATCTCTTCCTCCAGGTTTCTGTGGAGGAATGCGGTCTTAACATCCATTTGGTGCAGCTCGAGATCGAGACTTGCGACCAAGGCCAGAATGGCCCGTACTGTAGTGTAACGCACAGTTGGTGAGTATGTTTCGTCAAAATCCACTCCGTGAAGTTGGGTATATCCTTTCGCAACAAGTCGAGCTTTGTATCGCTGGACCTTCCCATCAGCGGTGAGTTTTTATTTGAGAACCCACTTGGCTCCTATGGCCCTGCGTCCATCAGGTAAATCAACTAAAGACCATACTTGTTGTGTTCGCTTCACCACTTGGGCAGTTTTGGGATTTTTCCTTCACGAACAGGCTTCTTCCTTCACGATCAGGCTCGAGATATATGTATAAGGACGTGAACGCCGCAATCCTTAATGCACAATCACCGAGCTGAATTCCCGGTCCTCGACATTGAGCTTCTGATCTTCAGGTCCTGCACGAGGGGTAGTAACCAGCGTGGGAGGGGGGAATGCTGGTTGGGCCCACTCCGACGCTCAAGTTAGCATTTCTAGAGAGAGAAAGCCTTAGAGAGAAGTCAGAGCATTTCAAGTCCAAAAGTGAGGGAATTGTCTAAAATGAGAGACCTAGGCCCCTATTTTAGGGAACCTGAGGATCATACTCAATTTTGAATGGCTTGATGTTGGTATGTGGAAATACGTATACCGTCACCAAGGTGGACTATGCGTGCACCGACTTCTCGCAATTGGAAAAAATAATCGGGGTGAGCGCGGAGAAAAAACGGTAATCCGGACCCGTCCGGATTGCCTTGGGGCAATCCAGACCGGTCTGGATTTCCTTAGGCAATCCAGACTGGTCCGGATCGCCTTAGGGCAATCCGGAAGTCCTTCGGCCCGGGAATTGCGCGTATCCCGGACCGTTTTAGACTTGGGTGTCTGCGAAAGGTTTTTTTACGGGTTTTGGGATATTTTACGAGGCCCGAAATGTAAATACGAACCCGAATTGGACAGATATCTAACACTTGCCCCCGAGTCAAGTAGTGGTTCAAAACCCGTGCTTGACTCATTTCCAAGATAAGATATTCGTCCAATTTAGGTTCGGTACTGACCTCAGGGGTGGCCTGTTTGTCAATTCGAATGTTGAGATCATGAATTTGACCAACTTCAATTTTTCGCCGTACTTACGTAATCTGTGTATAGGGTTAGCATAACGGACAATATGCGTATAACGACATGCAACTATATTCTTAATATCATGTAACGAGCGAGATAAAAATTTATATAACATGATAATATCATGGTACATGAAGTAAGCATATAGCACATTGTTGACATGTAGATGATGACATAGTAAACGGATGACGTAATCATGTCATAAGAAAAACACTTAGAATAATACGAAATTGGAAAGCATGCTTGTCAACATTGAGCATGATGTAAACATAGTAAATGATGCAAGCATGTAGTATGATGCAAACATGAAGTTTGGTGTAAATGTGAGACATGATATAAATAGGAGATTCATACTTAGATTATAAAAATAATCATGTAATGATCACAAATAATAAGCGTGTATGATAAATTCAATGTAATAATAACTACGTGTAGTGTGTCATGAAGCATTGTGTAGTATGTATGCAATATGATCATAGGAGAGATGCAAAGATGCTTGTAAAGGTTGCTAAGGACTTATATGAAAATACATGGAAGTTTAGTCCTTAGCACATGGTGTAGACATTATTAGTAAAAATTAGAAGAGAGAATACTCATTTAGCTTACATCCTTTATAGATAAATCTCCAAGAAGCTCTCCATTCTTGATGAAGATGAAGCTTTTGAGATCATAGACTTGGAGTAGACACATCATTGTTGGTATCAATTGGATTCCGGCGTGGCACGTGTTAATTTGAACTCGCTTCGTGTTGGTGAGTTCAATTCCGTACATGGTTGGACATTCCATGACTTCTTTTGGCCTTGATTCAATCTTGAAATAACTATGTACCTAGTTATCTTATCATGCAGACAAGGTGTTTGATAAAATGCATTAGAATACTTAGTCCCAAATCGGCCAAAAAATTTCTAAGTGCTGAAAATTTTAGAAAATTGTAAATGAATCGTTATACTTCCCTTATGCATAGTGTTTATTGTTGACATGTTGTTCCATGCCTTAGTCGTTGCTTTAGTATGCTCGATGTTGATGATCGGTAGTTGTACGTACATGGCCGTCAATGGTTGTATGTTGGTGATGATAGCTTAGGTAATGTACGTTGAGTATCACGTATAGACTGTCGGTCATTGTCTGCAAACATGCTAAAACACTTAGATAATATTTTAACAATTTCTAATGCTTGTTACCATAGATGTCGTCGTCTGAGCTTTGTCGATAAGCGTTGTAGGAATGCTTAGGAAGCATTGTGTAGAAGTTGATAATAGCTACTCGATGCATGCAATCCATCCTTATCGACATGTACGTACGTACATGGAAACACTTAGAAAATATTTTCCTCTTGTTGACATACATCCTTGTTGACATGTATGTATGTGCATGGAAATACTTAGAAAATATTTTCTCATTGTCGACATGTATGTACGTACATGGAAACACTTAGAAAATATTTTCCTCTTGTCGGCATGCATCCTTGTTGACATGTATGTATGTACGTGGAAATACTTAGAAAATATTTTCCCCTTGTCGACATGTATGTACGTACATGGAAACACTTAGAAAATATTATTCACTTGTCGACATGCATCATTGTCGACATGTATGTACGTACATGGAAACACTTAGAAAAAATTTTCTCCTTGTTGACATGCATCCTTGTCGACATGTATGTACGTACATGGAAACATTTAGAAAATATTCTTCACTTGTCGACATGCATCCTTGTTGACATGTATGTACGTACATGGAAACACTTAGAAAATATTTTCTCCTTGTCGACATGTATGTACGTACATGGAAACACTTAGAAAATATTTTCTTCTTGTCGACATGCATCCTTGTCGACATGTATGTACGTACATGGAAACACTTAGAAAATATTTTCTCCTTGTCGGCATGTATGTACGTACATGGAAACACTTAGAAAATATTCTTCACTTGTCGACATGCATCCTTGTCGACATGTATGTACGTACATGGAAACACTTAGAAAATATTTTCTCCTTGTCGACATGTATGTATGTACATGGAAACACTTAGAAAATATTTTTTCCTTGTCGATATGCATCCTTGTCGACATGTATGTACGTACATGGAAACACTTAGAAAATATTTTCTCCTTGTCGACATGCATCATTGTCGACATGTATGTACGTACATGGAAACACTTTCACTTGTCGACATGCATCCTTGTCGACATGTATGTACGTACACGTATGTGCGCACTTGCCCCCACACTTAGAATCTTTTCTCTATCTCTGGCTATGTACGCTATATCCATATGCTTGATGTAAACACAGGTTGTATGCCAACACCTTGTTCTATGCTAACACTTGGTAATATGCTGAGACATAGTAGTATGCTGACAGCTTGCAATATGCTGACTGTCATCCTAAGCAAAACACTTAGAAAATATTTCGCCCTTGTAAGCATGTATGTTGCGAGTATGAGCTCGATGTCGACATGTAAGGTTGATGTGTTGAAGAAGTTGCCCCCCTTGCATGATGCTCGTTACTTGATTAATCGATGTCGGTAAACATATACGTTCTTCTGACGATTTGGTATGTTGACATGGTAGAGCAGCTAAATAATACACCAAGTATAGATGTCGATGTCCTTTATGACTTGTATCATGTTGTAATGTAGGTTGGACTTGATGGAAAAAGCTCGTCTTTGCAGATAGCCGATGTGTACAGTAATCCGCTTGTTGGGAGGAATGTCCGTACAAGTGCCCTCGCTACTCTGGAGTCTCCGGACACGGTCACGGTAAAGGACTTGTGAGTAAGACATCTCCTTGTATCTTTTTTGAACTTGTTAATCTTCCAAGTTGTTGCTTTCATGTAGCTGAACGCGTGGTTGCAGTTCCTGTCTTTAGCACAATTCTCAAAAGATCCGACGCAGGGGCGCGTTCCTCGAGCGATTCTTAGTTCTTTATACTGAGTACGACCGTGCTAACTCCTTCTTGTGATAAAGGGAATAGAGTTGAGGGTCGTACGGTGGTGCCTTCTGCCCCCCGGTCGAGGGATCGGCCCAAGCAGGAGCGTTCCTCCTATTGAGGTAAGCATTTGTTGACGGCTGATTTTGATGCACGTATTGCTGATTGTCAAGAGCTAATGCCAAGAGCAATCCGGACGAGTCCGGATTACCGTTTTTTCTCCGCGCTAACCCCGATTATTTTTGCCAATTGCGAGAAGTCGGTGCACGCATAGTCCACCTTGGTGACGGTATACGTATTTCCACATACCGACATCAAGCCATTCAAAATTGAGCATGATCCTTAGGTTCCCTATAAATAGGGGCCTAGGTCTCTCATTTTAGACAATTCCCTCACTTTTGGACTTGAAATGCTCTGACTTCTCTCTAAGGTTTTCTCTCTCTAGAAGTGCTAACTTGAGCGTCGGAGTGGGCCCAACCAGCATTCCCCCCTCTCACGCTGGTTACTGCCCCTCGTGCAGGACCCGAAGATCAGGAGCTCAAGGTCGAGGACCGGGAATTCAGCTCAGTGATTGTGTATCAAGGATTGCGGCGTTCCCGTCCTTATACATATATCTCGAGCCTGATCGTGAAGGAAGAAGCCTGTTCGTGAAGGAAAAAGCCCAAAACTGCTCAAGTGGTGAAGCAAACACAACATTTGGTGTCGTCAGCGTGATTCGAACAAAAAGCCGTGCCATACCACAAGCTATGACAGGAAGACAAACGAAGAAGGCGGGTGCAAGCAAGCCGAAGCCGACAAGAAACCAACCAGGACATTCTCACGTTCCAGATATAGGATCAACCGCCTCATCCTTGCCAACCGCAAACGTGCCTTCCGCACAACACGTCCCGAAGTTCAGAATAATACATTAGCACAGGAGTACGAGCAAAGGACGGGGATCAATGAAGAATTCCCATACGGGATGCCAGCCAACAAACAGAAGCAGGCAACGAGACAGCAGATCATCTGCACATGCATAAAGACATGTTCGCTGCATCCTCCATGCCAACAAGCAGTGCGCCTTCCGCACAGCATGGCCTTAAAGTCCAGAAGACAACACACATTGCAACCCACCCGGAAAAGATGGCAAATGTACATATGATCCATGGAGACTTTGATGTTGAAAGCTAAAAGTCATACGAGCAAGAAGTGTACATTGCAAAGACAATGCACAAGTTCCATGATACCAACATGGAGTATGTCGACATAAAAGATTCCGCCTTTGAAGATGTCATTAATTTTTCATTAAAAGACAAGGAGCACGTTGCATACCACGACGCCTTGCCCATAACCACGCAGAAGCCGACAAGAAGACAACTTGGATCCTCCCACATGCCTATTGCCACATTCAATGCTTTCTTCAGGCCAACAAGAAGTGCATCCTTCGCACATTACCACCAAGGAGTCCTAAAATACAAAGGTGTCAACCCGCCACCACCTGTCACTCCTATCATGACGACCACGCTCGAAGAGTTACTTGCATTCCGAAAGATGCTAATGAACCAAGGATATGCCCTGCCATCACCACCTCTGCCTCCAATCAACGGACAAGTCAAGGCGACAGGAATAGAGTCTCGAGTCACAAAGCATCAAGACACACTGTACCAAAGAATAGGGGGCCAGTACACGGAAGGTACCTTCCAGTACCAACAACCAAGGCACGGAGCTGCACGCTCATGCAACCCTTATGTGATAGCACAACTCCAAAAAGGGGCATGGAAACAACATCCAACCTGCCGCTCAAAAATACACAAGGAAGGTCCTTCCACAAGGACAAGCCAAGACGATGCTGACATCTGTCACAAGGAGGGACGGAAAAAACCTGTTAATGACGATGATGTCCCAATCACGGGACTTACAACAAGAACCTTGAAGGCAATAATTGAGGAAGAGATAGACGTTTCCTGGGAAAAGAGACAACCGCAACAAAAGAGACCATTCCAGTCAGACGTCCAAAGGCTCAAAAAGAACAATCTCGCCAAATGTGTTCCACTGAACACACCGATGTCCGTCATCTTGAAAGAGATAAAGAAGACCAAGCTGTGGAAAAAGCCCTCTAATTTCCGCAAGGGCCCATTGGGAAAAGATGAAAGCAAATGGTGTGAAAATCACGAAGTATATGACCACGAGACGGAAAGCTGTGTTGGATTAAGGTTTCATGTAAACAGCTTAATCTTAAAAGGAGAAATGAAGAATTATATCGACCAAGGCAATAAGCATCGAAAGAAGTCTCATGTGAAGTCTTCAGGAAAAGGCAAAGGAAAAGAAAAGGCGAGTGATAATCCACCTATCGCCAAGCGCCGGAAAAATAACGTCACTAATGGAACCAATCATGACGACTTGTACAATCCTTGGAGCACGAAGGTGGAGGAAACAAATTTCAAACTCCCGGAAAACAAACTTCACCGACCACTGGAGCCAATAACTGCCTTCCTTGGCAAAAACGTTGAAGAACGATGCAAACACTGTAAAGATGGGGGGCATAACACTAACATTTGTTCATCTCCAAAGGGGGAGATTGAAGAGCTCAACACGCTAGATGCATTGAGGAACTATGTGGCGCGTGGCAGAATCAACTTGCCGACAAATCACCTATGAAGACGTCAAACACATTATCAATCCCTTTATCTTTATTATTGCATATCTACTTTAAGTCTTCTTAGATTAAGTACAACTTATGTTTATTAGCCTTAGTACTTTTCAAAAGGAGCGATCAGTAGACGCCTTCCTGTAATCCGTTGTACGAACTTCAAATATCTAATGAAGGTTAAATCTACTTTCGTAGGTACATTACTATATCATGCATAGTACCTTGGAATAACGCCAAGTAACAACTACGCACATATTAATTGCGTCAACAACACAAGTTATCACACTATCAACAACAAACGGCTTAGGACAAACAACATCCCCATGCAACGGAGCCTCAAGCATCCTATACACACAAGACTAAAAATCGCGCTACAATAATAAACAAGACGGGGGCATTACCCAAGTGACAACGTCATCAACGATGTGGAAGATAGGAATTCAGGATACGCACCTATGTTATACGCACGCCTGTGCCAAACCCATCCCGAGAAAAGAGTTAGAAAATTATTTCCAACATCCAGCAAGTTTACCCTTGTCAAGAACACAAGAAGGATCGTACCACTCAAAACGTACGTCGACAGCAAAAACCTAATATTTGGCCAAAACAAAGGAGAATATGAGGATTGATGAACAAGGTTGCACTCCAACATAAAGTCAACACAAGCAATAGCGGAATTACCTTCATTGATGAAAAACCCAAGGGTAGATCATGCACGTCCTGCTCTTGTGTAAACATTACAAGAAATCAAGATAAATGAGTCAGAAAGGATGGTCTGAATAGGCGCATCACTATCAGAAGATGAAGTAATAAAAACCATCAGGAAACAGCGGTACAACTGCCAAGCGACTTGGGGGGCACCAAGCTGACAAGTGCTCGGCATTCCACCGAAGTGAAGAAACGAATAATTGCAAGAACACGCGGCACCATTCTTCTAAAAAGGAAACACCAAGAAATGGTCATATATAGGCATGTACATCATGCTATGGAGGCATCAACGCATATCAACTAGAGGACGCATACAAAGATGCATAGTCGCTGTTCATACATAAATATTCACAATCACACATAGCGGGTGATAAATGGAAAAGCTCCGCTCCTTTGTATAGGGTTTATCTACACCAACAGGGAGTTTATTATCTACTTCAAGATAGTCGTTGTTCATACATACATATTCACAATCACACATAGCGGGTGATACTTGGAAAAGCTCCGCTCCCGACATACGCGCACCTGTCACGATCCGCACCTATCGTGTCCACACTTAGGGAAGTTTCCTACACGAATAGGGAGTCCTCGTATCAGACTCCTTTACTTTATCTATTATATGCATTACTAAAAAGAAAATTTCATAACTCCATATTTTTGCAAACTTATAAACATTGCAACTATCTGACAAAGAGCAACTCTGTTCGTAGGTACATGCTACGCTATGATTACTACATGGGAATTATGCCAAGTAGTAACCTATGCACATAATATCTATTTCAACAATACAAGCTAAGCATTATGTTCAACAAGGGATTTATGGCATACAACTCCAACATATCTATTATCTACACCAACAGGGAGTTTATTTCTCCATCCATAACAACGGCTATATCAAGAAGATGTCGGCAACACAAAGCCATCACGCTATGTGCACAGTCAACTTATATATAGCAATGACAACTTGCGGCTTACCTACAAAAAGGGACTTACAAAATTCTCTTCTCAAAGTGACGACTATTCCAAAGGCGTCAACAGCAAGCAATATCTTGGATAAACACTAAGATTTACTATCAAAAGTAGCATGCTGTGGTATCCTCTTTGTAAGGGCAAACCCCATGTTTACTTCTAAAAAATGGCATGCTGCGAAATGCTCTTAGAAGCAAATCCTCATGTTCATAGCCATTCCCTGAATGGAAACAGGATGCGGCAAATGCAGTGATGGGACTGATCACCCCATCGTGGCGGAGGTCCTCTTGTTAGACGACAACCCCACACGCTAAAAGTATGCATACTCTCTTAAGGGTTCATACACCATGAAGACTTAGGCCTGAAAAAGGATAGCTTCATGTTATACGCTTTTTAAAGCAAACATTGTACAAAACTCATCAAACTTACAAGTCGAGTCTTGTATAATGTTATCTTGCTCTTTATCATTTAACGCCAAAACAACAAAATCAGCAAGAAGTATCTTGTAACAACGTCGCCTTAGAGTGGAACTAAGAGATGGTATAAACTTAAGTCTTGCTACATATAAAAGGCCAAGTGTCAAATACATTACTACCTGCAATGCTACAAGTACCAAGTGTACATAACACCCTGAAATGCGCAAGTCGCAACATTCTATGTTCTATCCATCACAACAAGGAGTTCAATCCTGTCATGCATGTCCAATACATACGGACAATGAAGATAGCTCAAGGTATGAAATATTACTAACAAGTTATCATATGTTTATTATTATTGAAAACAGGTCCAAGTGACGAAATATCATGCAAGCAAAGGCATAAACAAAGAATTATTAAAACAACATCAACCCATTCACAAAGAGTTCAACATGCTGGAAGCGGACAACCTGACACCAACCAAGAGATAACATCATCTCTAAGGATCTATGGCAAAGAGTTCATAATGTCAACATCAAATGCAATGTCGTCATCCACACAAAGGACACGACAAGAATGGTCGCTTCAACTTCAACACGACATAGCTCTTCAACATAAGCGACACGACAATCAGCAATACGTGCATCAAAATTAGCCGTCAACAAATGCTTACCTCAATAGGAGGAACGCTCCTCCTTGGGCCGGTCCCTCGAACGGTCATACTCGGGATAAAGAACTAAGAATCGCTCGAGGAACGCGCCCCTGCGTCGGATCTTTTGAGAATTGTGCTAAAGACAGGAACTGCAACCACGCGTTCAGCAATATGAAAGCAACAACTTGGAAGATTAACAAGTTCAAAAAAGATACAAGGAGACGTCTTACTCACAAGTCCTTTATCGCGACCGTGTCCGGAGACTCCAGAGTAGCGGGGGCACTTGTAAAGACATTCCTCCCAACAAGCGGATTACTGTACACATCGGCTATCTGCAAAGACGAGCTTTTTCCATCAAGTCCAACCTACATTACAACATGATACAAGTCATAAAGGACATCGACATCTACACTTGGTGTATTATTTAGCTGCTCTACCATGTCAACATACCAAATCATCAGAAGAACGTATATGTGTACCAACATCAATTAATCAAGTAACGAGCATCATGCAAGGGGGGCAACTTATTCAACACATCAACCTTACATGTCGACATCGAGCTCATACTCGCAACATACATGCTTACAAGGGCGAAATATTTTCTAAGTGTTTTGCTCAGGATGACAGTCACCATATTGCAAGCTGTCAGCATACTACTATGTGTCAGCATATTACCAAGTGTTAGCATACAACAAGGTGTTGGCATACAACCTGCGTTTACATCAAGCATATGGATATAGCGTACATAGCCAGAGATAGAGAAAAGATTCTAAGTGTGGGGGGCAAGTGCGCACATACGTGTACGTACATACATATCGACAAGGATGCATGTCGACAAGTGAAGAATATTTTCTAAGTGTTTCCATGTACATACATACATGTCGACAAGGATGCATGTCGACAAGTGTAGAATATTTTCTAAGTGTTTCCATATACGTACATACATGTCGACAAGGATGCATGTCGATAAGGAGAAAATATTTTCCAAGTGTTTCCATATACGTACATACATGTCGACAAGGATGCATATCGACAAGCAAAAAATATTTTCTAAGTGTTTCCATGTATGACATACATGTCGACAAGGAGAAAATATTTTCTAAGTGTTTCCATGTACGTACATACATGTCGACAAGGATGCATGTCGACAAGTGAATAATATTTTCTAAGTGTTTCCATGTACGTACATACATGTCGACAAGGATGCATGTCGACAAGTGAATAATATTTTCTAAGTGTTTCCATGTACGTACATACATGTCGACAAGGATGCATGTCGACAAGTGAATAATATTTTCTAAGTGTTTCCATGTACGTACATACATGTCGACAAGGATGCATGTCGACAAGGAGAAAATATTTTCTAAGTGTTTCCATGTACGTACATACATGTCGACAAGGATGCATGTCGACAAGGAGAAAATATTTTCTAAGTGTTTCCATGTACGTACATACATGTCGACAAGGAGAAAATATTTTCTAAGTGTTTCCATGTACGTACATACATGTCAACAAGGATGCATGTCGACAAGTGAAGAATATTTTCTAAGTGTTTCCATGTACGTACATACATGTCGACAAGGATGCATGTCGACAAGGAGAAAATAATTTCTAAGTGTTTTCATGTACGTACATACATGTCGACAAGGGGAAAATATTTTCTAAGTATTTCCATGTACATACATACATGTCAACAAGGATGCATGCCGACAAGAGGAAAATATTTTCTAAGTGTTTCCATGTACGTACATACATGTCGACAAGGGAAAAATATTTGCTAAGTGTTTCCATGTACATACATACAAGCCAACAAGGATGCATGCCGACAAGAGGAAAATATTTTCTAAGTGTTTCCATGTACGTACGTAAATGTCGACAAGGATGGATTGCATGCATCAAGTAGCTATTATCAACTTCTACACAATGCCTCCTAAGCATTCCTACAACGCTTATCGACAAAGATCATACGACGACATCTATGGTAACAATCATTAGAAATTGTTAAAATATTTTCTAAGTGTTTTAGCATGTTTGCAGACAATGACCGACAGTCTATACGTGATACTCAACGTACATTACCTAAGCTATCATCACTAACATACAGCCATTGACGACCATGTATGTACAACTACCGATAATCAACATCGAGCATACTAAAGCAACGACTAAGGCATGGAACAACATGTCAATAATAAACACTATGCATAAGGGAAGTATAACGATTCATTTACACTTTTCTAAAATTTTCAGCACTTAGAAAATTTTTGGCCGATTTGGGACTAAGTATTCTAATGCATTTTATCAAACACCTTGTATGCATGATAAGATAACTAGGTACATAGTGATTTCAAGATTGAATCAAGGCCAAAGAAAGTCATGAAAAGTCCAACCATGTACGGAATTGAACTCACCAACATGAAGCGAGTTCGAATTAACACGTGCCACGCCGGAATCCAATTGATATCAACAATGATGTGTCTACTCCAAGTCTATGATCTCAAAAGCTTCATCTTCATCAAGAATGGAGAGCTTCTTGGAGATTTATCTATAAAGGATGTAAGCTAAATGAGTATTCTCTCTCCTAATTTTTACTAATAATGTCTACACCATGTGCTAAGGACTAAACTTCCATGTATTTTCATATAAGTCCTTAGCAACCTTTACAAGCATCTTTGCATCTCTCCTATGATCATATTGCATACATACTACACAATGCTTCATGACACACTACACGTAGTTATTATTACATAGAATTTATCATACACGTTTATTATTTATGATCATTACATGATTATTTTTATAATCTAAGTATGAATCTCATGTTTATATCATGTCTCACATTTACACCAAACTTCATGTTTGCATCATACTACATGCTTGCATCATTTACTATGTTTACTTCATGCTCAATGTTGACAAGAATGCTTTCCAATTTCGTATTATTCTAAGTGTTTTGCTTATGACATGATTACGTCATCCGTTTACTATGTCATCATCTACATGTCAACAATGTGCTATATGCTTACATCATGTACCATGATATTATCATGTTATATAAATTTTTATCTCGCTCGTTACATGATATTAAGAATATAGTCGCATGTCGTTATATGCATATTTTCCGTTACGCTAACTCTATACACAGATTACGTACGTACGACAAAAAATTGAAGTTGGTCAAATTCATGATCTCAACATTTGAGTTGACAAACAGGCCACCCCTGAGGTCAGTACCGAACCTAAATTGGACGAATATCTTATCTTGGAAAAGAGTCAAGCACGGTTTTGAACCACTACTTGACTCGGGGGCAAGTGTTAGATATATGTCCAATTCGGGTTCGTATTTACATTTCGGGCAAAATATCCCAAAAACCGTAAAAAAAAACCTTTCGCAGACACCCAAGTCTAAAACGGTCCGGGATACGCGCAATTCCCGGGCCGAAGGACTTCCGGATTGCCCTAAGGTTTGGATGTCTGCGAAAGGGTTTTTTTACGGGTGGATATTTTACGAGGCCCGAAATGTAAATACGAACACGAATTGGACAGATATCTAACACTAGCTGCCGAGTCAAGTAGTGGTTCAAAACCCGTGCTTGCCTCTTTTCCAAGATAAGATATTCGTCCAATTTAGGTTCGGTACTGACCTTAGGGGTGGCCTGTTTGTCAATTCGAATGTTGAGATCATGAATTTGACCTCAGGGGTTCGCTTAACCACTTGGGTTGTTTCGGGCTTTTTCTTTCACGATCGGGGTCGAGATATATGTATAAGGACGGGAACGCCGCAATCCTTAATACACAATAATCGAGCGGGACTTTAATCCTCAACCTTGGACTATTGATCTTCGGGACCTGCACGAAGGGCACTAACCAGCGTGGGGGGGTGGGGGATGCTGGTTGGGCCCACTCCGAAGCTCAAGTTAGCACTTTTAGAGAGAGAAATCCTTAGAGAGAAGTCAGAGCATTTCAAGTTCAAAAGTGAGGGAATTATCCCAAATGGGGGACTTAGGCCCCCTATTTATAGGGAACCTAAGGATCATGCCCAGTTTGGAATTACCTGATGTCGGTATGTAAGGAAGACGTATACCATCATCAAGGCGGACTATGTATGCACCGACTTCCCGCACTTGGAAATTTAATCGGGATGAGCGTACGAGGTAAAAACGGTAATCCGGACCTCCGGATCGCCTTAGGGCAATCTGGAAGTCCAACGGCCCAGGAATTACGCGTATCCCAGACCGTTTTTAGACTTAGGTGTCCTGTAAAAGGGTTTTTGGGATATTTTACGAGTCCCGAAATGTAAATACGAGCCCGAATTGGACAGATATCTAACACTTGCCCCCGAGTCAAGTAGTGGTTCAAAACCCGTACTTGACTCTTTTTAAATATAAGATATTCGTCCAATTTAGGTTCGGTACTGACCTCGGGGGTGGTCTGTTTGTCAATTCGAATGTTGAGATCTTAAATTTGACAAACTTTTAATTTTTCGTCGAACGTACGCAATCTGTTTACAAGGTTAGCGTAGCGGGCAATATGCGTACAATGATATGCATTATGATAATATCATGGTGTATGAAATAAGCGTGTAACACGTTGTCAATATGTAAATGATGATAGCGTAGTAGATGAATAACGTAATCATGTAATAAGCAAAACACTTAGAGTAATATGAAATTGGAGAACATGTATGTAATCATGAAGCATGATGAAAATATGAAAAATGATGCAAGCATATAATTCATACTTAGATTTATAAAAATAATCACGCGACTATCATGAATTTTTATTATGTACGTATAAAGGCAATAATCATGCATGACGATCTACGAAGCGCGCTATGTAATACTAGAGAGCATGTATGTAATCATGAAGCATGGTGTAAATGTGAGACATGATGTAAACATGAAATTCATACTTAGATTACAAAAATAATCATGTAACGATCATAAATAAGAATCGTGCATGATAAATTCTATGTACGTAATATGTAATAGTAATTACGTGTAGTATGTCATGAAGCATTGGGTAGTATGTATGCAATATGAACATAGGAGAGATGCAAAGATGCTTGTAAAGGTTTCTAAGGACTTATATGAAAATACATGAAAGTTTAGTCCTTAGCACATGGTGTAAGCACTATTAGTAAAATTTAGGAGAGAGAATACTCATTATCTTACATCCTTCATAGATAAATCTCCAAGAAGCTCTCAACTCTTGATGAAGATGAAGCTTTTGAGATCATAAATTAGGAGTAGACACACCATTGTTGATATCAATTGGATTCCGGCCAAGGGAGGGAACAAGGTCGACGGCGCATGGAAGAGGGATTGGCGGCGCGTGACTGGAACCACGGCGGCGTGTCATCTCGGTGGTGGCAGCGCGTGATTTTTCCGGTGTGGCACATGTCAATCCGGACTCGCTTCGTGTTGGTGAGTTCAATTCCGTACATGGCTGGACATTTCGTGACTTCGTTTGGCCTTAATTTGATCTTGAAATCATCATGTGTGTAGTCACATTAACATGCACATAAGGTGTGAGATAAAATGCATTAGAGTAATTAGCTTTCCAAATCGGCCCAAAATTTTCTAAGTGCTGGAAATTTTTAGAAAAGTATAAATGGATTGTTATATTTCCCTTGTGCATAGTATTCATTGTCGTCATGTTGTTCCATGCTTTAGTCATCGTTTTTGCATGCTTGATGTTGATGATGGATAGTTGTTCGGACATGATCGTTGATTGTTGTACATGGGTAATGGTAAGCTAGACAATGTGCTTTGAGCGTCGTATGTTGATCATCGGCCACTTTCTGCAAGCATGCTAAAACACTTAGAAAATATTTTAACAATATCTAATGCTTGTTACCATAGATGTCGTCGTATGAGCTTTGTCGATAAGCGTCGTAGAAATACTTAGGAGGTATTGTGTAGAAGTTGATAATAGTTACTTGATGCATGCAATCTATCCTTGTCGACATGTATGTATGTAGATGGAAACACTTAGAAAATATTCTTCCCTTGTCGACATCCATCCTTGTCGACATGTATGTACGTACATGGAAACACTTAGAAAATATTCCTCACTTGTCGACATCCATCATTGTCGACATGTATGTACGTACATGGAAACACTTAGCAAATATTCCTTGCTTGTCGACATCTATCATTGTCGACATGTATGTACGTACATGGAAACACTTAGAAAATATTCATCACTTGTCGACATCCATCCTTGTCGACATGTATGTACGTACATGGAAACACTTAGGAAATATTTATTGCTTGTCAACATCATCCTTGTCGACATGTATGTACGTACATGGAAACACTTAGAAAATATTCCTCACTTGTCGACATCCATCCTTGTCGACATGTATGTACGTACATGGAAACACTTAGGAAATATTCTTCACTTGTCGACATGGATCCTTGTCGACATGTATGTACGTACATGGAAATACTTAGAAAATATTATCACTAGTCGACATGCATCCTTGTCGACATGTATGTACGTACATAGTGCTCGTACACTGATTGAATTGTTGTTTGCAATTTTCAGGATTCCAAGTTACGCAGTCTCCTTTACAGAGTTAGTCTTCTTGCCGCGGTTACTATGAGTAAGTCTTCTATTCCCGTTCCGCGAGTAACTCTGTGTATGGATGTCGACATGGTTGAACAGCTAAATAATACACCAAGTGTAGATGTTGATGTCCTTGCTTGATTAATTGATGTCGGTACACATATACGTCCTTTTGAAGATTTGGTATGTTGATGATCTTTATGATTTGTATCATGTTGTAATGTAGGTCGGACTGATGGAAAAAGCTCGTCTTTGCAGATAGCCGATGTATACAGTAATCCGCTTGTTGGAAGGAATGTCCGTACAATTGCCCTCGCTACTCTGGAGTCTCCGGACATGGTCGCGGTAAAGGACTTGTGAGTAAGGCACATCCTTGTATCTTATTTGAACTTGTTAATTTTCCAAGTTGTTGCTTTCATGTTGCTGAACGCGTGGTTGCAGTTCCTGGCTTTAGCACAATTCTCAAAAGATCCGACGTAGGGGCGCGTTCCTCGAGCGATTCTAAATTATTTATGCCGAGTACGACCATGCTAACTCCCTCTTGCGATAAAGGGAATAGAGTTGAGGGTCGTGCGGTGGTGCCTTCTACCCCCCGGTCGAGGGACCGGCCCAAGGAGGAGCGTTCCTCCCATTGAGGTAAGCATTGTTTACTTCTTCACACTTGAAACTTGATCTTGAAGACGGCTGATTTTGATGCTCGCATTGCTGATTGTCGCGCTTATGTTGAAGAGCTATGTCGTATTTAAGTTGAAGCGACCATTCTTGCCGTGTCTTTTGTGCGGATGACGACATTGCATTTGATGTTGACATTATGAACTCTTTGCCATAGATCCTTGGAGATGATGTTATCTCTTGGTTGGTGTCAGGTTGTCTGCTTCCAGCATGTTGAACCCTTTGTGAATGGGTTGATGTTGTTTTGAGGTTTTCGATAAATATTTGTTTATACCTTTGCTTGCATGGTATTTCATCACTTGGACCTGTTTTCAATAATAATAAACATGTGATAACTTGCTAGTAATATTTCTTACCTTGCGTTAATTTCATTGTCCGTATGTATTGGACTTGCATGATAGGATTGAATTCTTTGTAGTGATGGATAGAACATACGATGTTGCGACTTGCGCACTGCAGGGTGTTTATGTACACTTGGTACTTGTAGCATGGCAGGTAGTAATGTACTTGGCACTTGGCCTTTGACATGTAGCAGTGTCGTCTTGACGAAGCAAGACTTAAGTTTATACCGTCTCTTAGTTCCCCTCTAAGGCGACATTGTTACAAGATTCCTCTTGTTTATTTTGTTGTTGTTGCGTTAAATTCTAAAGAGCAAGATAACGTTATACAAGACTCGACTTGTAAGTTTGATGAGTTTTGTATAAGGTTTGCCTTAAAAGGCGTATAACATGAATCTATCCCTTTTTGGGCTTAAGTCTTCATGGTGTATGAACTCTTAAGAGAATATGCATACTTTGAGTATGTGGGGTTGTCGTCTATTAAGAGGATTCCCGCCACAGTGGGGTGATCAGTCCCATCATTGCATTTGCCGCATCATGTTTTAATTCATGGAATGGCTTATGAACAGGAGGATTTGCCCGGAGGACTTCACAACATGTTATTTTTTAGAAGTAAACATGAGGTTTGCACTCTTGGAAAGGATGTCGCAACATGTTACTTTTGATAGATGGTATTGTCCTTTTGAGAAGGATATTGGACCATGTCATTTTTTGGAATATTGCATGATATTGCTTTTGAATTTGTTGAAGATGCATTTGCTGATGTCGCCAATTATAAGTTGCATGGCGTGATGATTATGAGTAGTATGCTCGTTGTTTTCTACTTGATGTTAACCCAGAGTATAGTGCATATTGTGGGAAGGTACCTACGAGAGTAGATTGACTTTATTAAATAATTGATGTGATTACATGATTGTAAACAGATTTGGAGTTAGTAAATCTCTCTTCTTTTTATATAAGAGTTTAAGACAAAAGAACTTGATACAATAGCTCCTTTGTGACATGATGTTCTTCCTTTAACCGTGGAACTTCTTTAAGTGTCCCGCTCGGTGATTGTGTATTAAGGATTGCGGCGTTCCCGTCCTTATACATATATCTCGAGCCCGATCGTGAAGGAAGAAGCCCGTTCGTGAAAGAAAAAGCCCTAAACAACCTAAGTGGTGAAGCGAACCCAACATTTGGCGCCGTCTGAAGTGATTCGAACAAAAAGCCATGCTGCTAGCCACGATAGGAAGACAACCAAAAAAGGCGGGTGCAGGCAAGCCAAAGCCAACCAAAATCCAACCAGGACGCTCTCGCATGCCAAATACGAGATCCACCACTTCAACCATACTATCCACAAATGTGCACGTGATTCATGGAGGCTTTGGAGCTGGAGGAGAGACGTCGTATGAGCGAGAAATATATGCTACCCGCACAAAGCGCATATGCCAGGATGCTGACATAAGGGATACAGTCATGATAGATGTTGACTAAGAGGATGATCCCGTGGAAGACGTCATTGGCTTTTCATCAAAAGAAAAAAATCCACATTGTACTCCTGCACACCGACGCGTTGGTTATAACTATGACAATTGATGGCATGGACGTCAAACGCATTATGGTAGATTGGTGGAAGTTCGCCCAACATCATTACAAAGGCTATCATTTTAGCTCTAGGGAGAAAGAAAATCGTCAAAAGAATGGACTCACCCTTGGTGGGATTCATGGGAGATGTAAGCTACCCGTTAGGATTCATTACTCTACCAGTCAACATGGGAGAAGGAAAGCAACAGCTCCAGATAGACGTACCATTCGTGATCGTAGAGAAGCTTGACGCGTATAATGGAATCTTGGGATACACCACCATGAACAAATGGGTAATGATAGCATCAACATCACACCAAAAAGTCAAGTTTCCAACAAAGGCAGGGGTCGGGGAAGTAAAAGGAGATCAGCAGTTGTCAAAAGATTGCTACAAGGTTGCACTTCAACATGGTGACAAGACAAATAATGGCGGAATTCCTATCATTGATTAAGACCCAAGGATGGATCATTCACGTCCTGCTCCCGTAGAAGCACTGCAAGAAGTCAAGATTGATGAGCCATAGAGGATGGTTCGAGTGGGGGCATCATTGTCAGAAGATGAAGGGATAGAAATCAAGGCACTTCTAGAAGAATATAAGGAGTTGTTCGCATGGTCACCAAGCGATATGCCAGGAATAAGCCCAGACATAATCTCTCACAAGCTCAACATCAAACCGGGATCCAGACCTATAACACAAAAGCTACGTCCATTAGGGGGTAACAAAAAGCTCGCAATACGAGAAGAATTGGGCAAGTAGCTGAACGCAGGTTTCATTGAAGAATCGCAATATCAAACATGGGTGGCGAATCCAGTTTTGGTACCCAAACCTAACGGAAAGATGAGAATGTGCATCGATTACAGAGACCTCAACAATGCGTGCCCAAAGGATTCATATCCGCTGCCATGGATCGACCAGCTAGTAGATGCCACTGCAGGACACGAGCTAATGTCAGTAAAATATTCATGTTCTCAACATTCAAACGTGCATAAAGAAGGAACGCTCCTCCTTGGGCAATCAAAATCAGGAGATCTCCTGAATTGTCAAGAGCGTTCCTTCTTTATGCACAGATAACTAACAATACTAAATTGGCTTTCATTGACGAGATCTCCTCCCCCATTGCATTCCTCCATTCCTTTGCCTGAGGTCCTTCCAACGCTTCTTAAACCGTTACAGGTTCGTCAACAGATGTTAGCATGAAGATTTATCCTCTCTTGATGGGAAACTTCTTAGGAAGTTTTATGCCTTTGACTACATCTAGGCTCGTTGTTCCCATCTTGAGTCTGAACAATACTCCAACTTGGAACAATGCTTCTGATCGGAGCATCACTACCCTTGGTAATAAGTGCAGTGCTCGAACCTTCTCCTACAACCTTCCTTGGTCGACCTCTTGGTCTCGGGATTCTATCTCCGAGATTAATTCCTTGATCACTAGGATTTGGAACCAAGTTGGTCGGTATACTCCAACTGGAAACAATGGGCAGTATCGGTGGTTGTGGTATTGGTTCGGTAACATGATAATCAGGTTCAATTTGATTCGTCCCTACAGCAACAGTGATTGTGGTAGGGTTTATTTCTCCCACTAGATTTACTATGAAAATGTTCCCATTCTCATTTACCATGTCATTCACTTGAGTTGCCGGTTCAAATCTCCCACTTGAAGTAAGTGGGACCTGATCATCAATGTTATCCTGCTCCAGTTCAGTCAATACTTCATCTGTTTTAATCACTCCAAGCGTTGGAAATTTGTCCTCAAGAAAAGTTACGTCTCTGGATTCATGTTCGACCACGCCACCATTATCTTGAGCTGACACGAATACGTAACCCTTAGATTTCTCTGAATACCTAATAAAGATACTCTTTAGTCCTTTGGGTCCCAACTTGCCAAAACGGCTATCAGTCGTATGCGTATAAGCGCCGCAACCCCAAGGTCGCAGTCTGGTGAGATTTAATTCTCTTCCATGTCACAGCTCAAACGGCGTTGTGTCTACCGCTTTGGTTGGTACAAGGTTTACTATATGAGTGGCAGTCAAACGCATCACTCCAATAGGAGATAGGTAATTGTGCCTGCGACATCATGGTTCTGACCATGTCCAGGAGAGTTCGATTACGACGTTCAGCCACACCATAATGTGGAGAGGAGGGTTGAACCATAAGGAGATATAAAATATGAATGATATAAATGATTCAACCAAGTATTTACATGTTAGGATGCCACTATATATAGGAGATTAATCCTAACTAACTAGTCAACTATACAAGTCAACCTAAGGTACCGTGTATCTATACAAGTATGAGTACCTATCAATGTATATACAATATGTACATCTAATATTCCCCCATCTTTTCCTTCTTCTTCCTTTCTAAAGAATTAAAAGGAAAATTTGAGAGAAAATGTCGATTATGAATGAAATGCCAAGGTCCAATCAAAACCCGGTCATAAAGAGCCAAGGGTAAAACCGTTCAAAATGAGCCAAGGAAATTTCAAAACCCGCTCAAATGATCCATGGGAAATTTAAACCCGCTCCAAAATCCCAAGGTTTATAACCCGGTCTTCATAAAACGGCCCCTCGAAAATCCAATTTTCGGGATACGGCTCCAAACTTGAGAACTGTTCTCAAAACAGCCCCAAAGTCTTCAAAAGCTCCAAAGAAGCCCCAATATTTCAGAACTATCCTCAAAATAGCCCCAAACTTCATAAAATCAACAAAAATGCCCCAAACTCTGAAACTGCTCCAAAACAGCCCCAAAGTCCTCAAAAGAGAGCATCACAAATCGGAAAACTGTCTTAAACAGCCCCAAATATCCAAAAGCTTGCAAAGAAGCCCCAAACTTCACAAATCCTCAAAAAAAGCCCCAAATTCGGTCAGTAATTCGGCCAAAATAGACCAGAACACCCAAATTCAGCTCAAAATTCGGCCAAAAACACCCATGGCACGTGCAGAGCACATGAAGGAGCACCGGGGTGCACGAGCCAAGACAATTCCATGCTGAAATCCCGGTGTATGGAGGGTGCATGGCGCTACACAGCCCAGAGGTCGCGGGTTCGAATCCAGCGCGACGCAAAATTATCCACACATTTACTGAAGCAACAGGTCGCTGGTTCAATCCCAACGAGATGCAGCAATTTCCAGAGATGAACAAATCTGGGCAGAATATGATCTTCAAGGTGTTCTTCAAGTGTTCTTCAACAAAACCAATTCGATTCAACTCCAAATCGTCGAAATCGAATAACAAACCAACTGGAATCCAATAGCAACCTAAAGGCGCAACTAATCCAGTCCAAATTCCAGCAAATAATCGATTATCCAAATCGAATTTGATGAAATTACAGCAACATAACAGCACTATCAAGAACACGACAACTTCTAACCAAAATCGATCCAAATTGCGCAAATCCACAGCAGAAATCCACAAATTGTAGCTTAGAATCAATAGAAGCATCAAATGAGAATCCAATGCAATTCGAATCGCAGCAAATGATCAAGAAACGAGCTCAAAATCGAAGATCGAACATCAAGCAGTAAAATAGATGCGAAATCTGAATTTGAATCAGAATTACCTCCAAGAAGCTTCGAATGATGCTCAAATCTTCACAGAAACTTCGCAATGATGTATAGAGAGCATATGCAAAGCAGAAATCACGAAACGGAGCCTCGAATTGCAGAATCGAAGCTCGGCCAAAACCAGCAGAGAAGTTGCAGAATGAAGAACAGCAAGTATGCAAACACAATGCTGGCATATGCAAACACAGCAGCAGCAGCTTCAAACGCAGAAATCATCAATCAAAACATGAAGAATCGTGCAGCAAATCCACCCAAATAGCAGCAAATGACTTGATCTTCAAGTAATCCAAGAATCGAAGCTGAAATCCTAAAGATTCAAGCTCGAATCGATGCATAAAAGCTCCAATTATCCGCTGAAATGAAGCAGATCTACATATGCAAACATGAAGCAGTCTATGTAAACACCAGATCAGCTCCATATGCAAACATGCAGCATTCTATGCAAACACGAGATCATCTCCATGCTCAATCTTCAAGATCCAAATCGATGAATGCAAAATCCTCTCGAAAAATTATGAAACCGAAGCTAAAAATACCATAGCTCTGATACCATATTAAGTTATATAATGTGGAGAGGAGGGTTGAACCATAAGGAGATATAAAATATGAATGATATAAATGATTCAACCAAGTATTTACATGTTAGGATGCCACTATATATAGGAGATCAATCCTAACTAACTAGTCAACTATACAAGTCAACCTAAGGTACCATGTATCTATACAAGTATGAGTACCTATCAATGTATATAAAATATGTACATCTAATATTATCAAACTCATTAGAGAGATATTCTCCACCTCTATCAGTGCGTAGGGTTTTCACCTTACGCTCCTGTTGATTCTCTACGAGGTTTAGAAAGTTTTTAAAGCAATCTATTGCCTCGGATTTACGAGTAATCAAATGAGTAAACCCATAACGGGTAAAGTCGTCAATGAAAGTTAAGAAGTATCGTTTCCCATTCCTAGCGGTTACACTCATTGGTCCACAGACGTCGGAGTGAATCAACTGCAACGGATACTCGCCTCGTAGAGGTTCTCTAAATGGTTTGCGGGTAGACTTTCCAGCTAGATAGTCATGGCAAGTGAGTTTAGTCACTTTGCTGATACCAGGCAGAAGCTCTCTTCGGGCTAATGAATGGACCCTGTCGTAGCTTATATGTCCTAGCCTTGCATGCCATCCGGTTGCGTCAGTCTCTGCTTCCCTAGAGGACAATGTATACATTCTATTCGTGTATATGCTACCATTCAGATCCATGATAAAGAGGCCATAAGAGGAATAGGCATGACCGAATAAGAGTTTGCCTTTATTAATACGAACAAAGTTCTTCTCAAATGATAAAATGTAATTATTTCGTGAGAGCGGAAACATAAACAACATTTCTACGGATTCTAGGAGCAAAAAGGACATTCTCAAGTAGTATGGTCCTGCCATGTTCATAGACAATTTGCAGTTCCCTACTCCTGTGACTTCAACTTGTGAGTTGTCGCCAATGTATATCCTCTTAGAATCCTTTGGCAATCGTCTAAACTTGGCGAACAGTCCCTTGTCATTGTCTATGTGATCCGTCGCACCTGAGTCAAGAATCCAAGAAGGATTTGAGTCAGTTAACATTACAGTAGAGGAAACAAGAGCTTCCATTACATAACCAACGTCGCATACCTTTTCAGGATGCGATTTGCTGGACCCTGCACCTTCGCCTATTCGGTGTGGACTAGTGTTCCCGCGGACTATATCCGATTTTAGGAGGAGATTGCGAGGTTTGGGCTTTGTCAACATTTTACCGTCGATTGCCTGTTGTTTCCTTCCTTTATTAATCCTCTTCCTCTTCCCTTGCCCAGCTTGTCCCGGTGCTGGTTTCATTCGAGCCTGTTCCATCTCGATGAATTTCAGCACCGATGCAAGATCCAACAGAGAACCACTGGTAGTCAATAAAGCCTTGGCTGCTCTCCAAGACTTCGGGAGGGCCCCGATGATAGCCTGAATTTATCCCATTCACCCACCTGACATTCTTCCTCCAGTGGTTTCAAAGTTCTTAGGAGATCATATACCTTTTCCAGTACACTCTTTCTATATCTATTAAAGCTTTCTTCCAAGGCAGGTATGAGTTGGTGGAGGATTACTGCCATGCCGTTTCCGTATCTCAGGAAGAGAGCACCCCAAATGTCCTTTGCAATCAGAACATTCTCATAGTCATCATGGAATTCCTAAGACATCTCAGACAGCAGAATCTCCTTTGCTCTTTTGTCATCTTTCTCCCATTTAAAATGGGCATATGCTAGGTCCTTGGTTAGACCACCTTCTAGGTAGCTCATGGATTTCCGAATGTGACCTAACAGGTCTTTGTCCTCCAACAGTGCACTGACACGCTTGCTCCACGAGTCATAGTTTGTCCTAGTCAAAAGCTCATTAGCACAAGATGTTGTCATCTATGCTGTAATTCGTTACAAAATACGATGATAATCATGCACAATCAGGGAGACAATAACATTTTGAGAAAGAATTGCATACATCAAATACCTATTAAGATGGAATCCGACTAATAATGATCCCTCGGTCATCTAAACCAACCGACCACCAGTAAACCAATGGAAGATGGCTGTGAAAGAGTTCACACTATCTTCGTCTTCTATCTAATAGATCAGTCTCTTAAAACGGTTTTAATCGCAAATTACCAGAACAGGAATTTTAAAATAAGCATACCCGATCTTGGCTTTCCCAAGGCCATTTTTGTTTTGGAAAATCATTCCGATGAATTCACTCATTCATACACAATTCTACTATCCATGTAAATTATCATATGCCAGTAACATCCATCATACACACCACACACATGCTTACGCGTCATGCGTCTAATGTTTCGAGGAACTCATGCTTACATTCATAATTCTACTTACGAGTAAATTATCAAATATAACTTCATCATCAACATTCTAGCATACGCGTCAAACATGTAACATTCACATCAATCATAAATATTTGGCGACTGGTTTACGGTTTTAAAATAATTTTAAACATTAGGGGCTGATTTGTAATTCGTGCATATATTCAATTACGCAAACTTCTAGGCATGAATCATAGGCATTTCCAACCATCACAGCATGTCTGTCCTAGCGAGCATGCCATATATTTAACCAGGGCTCCGCCCACAACATGCAATATCCAGCTAGCTTGACTTAGTCAAGACAAGTTCTAATCATGCATAAATATATATTGAATAATAAACTGTTGGATTGCGGGGACGTAATACTACAGAATGCTAAACGTGTACTAGCAAGAAATCTAATCTACGCAGCGGGATTAGTACACATACCTTTTAGCTTTCCTGCCCAAGAACGATGTGGAGGGAGTTCTGATCCTCCGTCGAACCAGGTGCAAGTTCTTCGTTAGAAGAAGTCCCACGTGATGTAGCTCCACAACAAGACCTCTGATCGATTCTTCAACGGAGATGGAACCTCGGACTTGATGTTGGTGGTGCCTAAATATTAGACTAGGGTGACAAGTTTTCTCAATGGAGATCCTTGTTCTTAATTATGTGTTTAAACCCTTAGGAGTCACCCCTATATATAGTATTGGGTGGAGTTGCCAAAAGGCAACTCCAACCAATGTGGTACTAGGGTTTCGGCCGAACCATGCATAATAAGGGGGGAGGCCCATTTTGGGCCTCCCTTGTCAATTACTAATTGGATTTGGGCCAATTAGCCCAGATTGACAATTATCTAATTAACTTAGGTAATTTCCTTAATTAACGGGCTCCTATTACGGCGCCACGTCACCATATGCTAACAGCTCCCGTTCGCCGGAATGGGAGGGTGCTCGTTAATCTATACGGTTACGCAATAGTATCAACATCTCAGTCTTCAGTCTTCGTCTGCGTCTCCGAATAGTTCATACGAGGCTTGCCATGTGACCGGCGGATACGACAGGCATCGTGCTACTCATCTGTTAGGAGTATTGTAGCGCCCGCAGAACGTTGATTCCCTTTCATGAACCAAACTTGTTTGAAATAAAACTATGTACCGCACTGTATCCTTGGTCAACTGTTAATTCTCCAATTGCCCAGTTTTCCACAAAGGAATACTTCTCCAGGGCATCCGTACAAGTGTTCACAACCTTCAACTAATATCCGGTTGGCGGCCACCTAGTGAACACGAGAGTCGGTGAATTAAAGGTGAACTTGACCATCCCCATTGCTTATACCCTTAGTCTGACTCAACCGGTTTCCAAGACGTGGTCACTTGGCCGTTTTCTTTGGCCCTACGCTCGTACGCCGGGAAGCGAGCATTGAGCCAGATCTTAGGTATAAGTTCTTAGTCCATGAGGATACTTTGGATGCCTCTTCATAAGACATCCGGGATCATTCACACGCTCAAGGTGAAGAAGTATGCGCCCTTTGAATCACAAGGATTCTAGCTAGCACAACCGAGCATGACCCCGTGGTCGTTTATGGCACGCGCAGTATGAAGCACGCGTCGATAGCACACCTGGTAAAGCCAGGGATGGGATATGTCAATAATGCTATCGCAGAATCTCTCATCTGACCTTGAATGTGATATATAGTGAAGGACAAAGTCCAACTCGGTGACAAAACGAAGATTAAGTCATGCTATTAAGCGTGACAATGTTATCGTTTTGTTTAATCAGGTTTATCCCCCTGATAGCCAATCTTGTTATGCTAGAGGTCCCTCTCTCCTTACAAGATGACCGTGCCTGTCTGACGAGGCAAGGTTCACATTCGACATAATTTTGGTGGAATAATTTTTACTTCTTCCTACGACTTAGTTTATAGACCGTGAAATATGATGTTGTTAATCATTATGACGTCGATAAATCATAAATTCAAATTGAAATTCTTTTATTCAATTGAAACATAATTTCAAATGTCAAAATGTTATTACTTTTACAAGCCACGCAGTTTAAGCCCTACGTAATCCAAGCAGTTTTACGTGCTTTTCAAAAATCTCCCTACGTAACGGCTTAGTTAAAGGGTCTGCGACCATATTGTCTGTAGGAAAGTATTCTAAAGTGATTATGTTGTCTTCCAGAACAGATTAGCACGATTGTATTTCACATCAATGTGCTTTGTCCTACTATAGTACTTTGGATTATTTACTGCCGCAATGGCCGCCTGACTGTCGGAGTACACCTTTACAGGTTTACTCTTCTTTTCGGTGCCAATTAATGAAGTAAGAAGCCTTTTCAGCCAGACCGCTTCTTGTGCGTTTTTGGAGAGGGCAACGAATTCCGATTCCATAGTGGAAAGCGCGACACAAGATTGCTTCTTGCTTACCCATGATATGGCAGCATTAACAAGGAGGAAAAATCCTCCCGTGGTGGACTTACGATCATCCGGATCGCCACCGTGGTCGGCGTCACTATAACCGGTCAATTCGAGCCGATTTCCGTCATAGCACAAAACGTAGTCGGCAGTACCTTTCAGATATCTGATAATTCATTTTACGGCCTTTAGATGTTGATAACTAGGATTTGATTGGAATCTTGCTACTAGGCCCACGGCGTAACAGATGTCTGGCCGAGTACAGAGCATGGCGTACGTTAGACTCCCTACCATGCTCAGATACTCTGCATTCTTCATCTGTTCACGCTCCTGCTGGTTTTTTGGGCCATCACGCTTCGATAGCGCGCACCCGAACACAACCGGCGTATCCACGGGTTTAGCATCCAACATTCTGAATCTTTTCAACAATTTTTGATATATGATTCCTGAGATAGACATAATCTCCGGGTGGCACGATCTCGGGCAATTTTGATGCCTAAGATGTACGTAGCCTCTCCCATGTCCGTCATCTCAAATGCTGATGCTAACCAGGACTTTGATTTATTCAAGAAACTCACGTCGTTCGCAGTAATGAGTCTGTCATCCACATATAGTGTTATGATGATATACTTAGACCCGGAGGTCTTGGTGTATACGCAGGGATCCTCGTGAAGATTCACGAATCCGTATCCGACGATTTCCTCGTGGAATCTGCGATACCATTACAGAGACGATTGTTTAAGGCTGTATATAGATCTTTGGAGTTTGCAAACTTTACGCTTTGCCAGGAGTAATGAAACCCTCCGGCTGCTCCATATAGATCTCTTCCTCCAGGTTTCCATGGAGGAATGCGGTCTTAACATCCATTTGATGTAGCTCTAGATCAAGACTAGCAACTAGGGCAAGGATGGCCCTTATTGTGGTGTAACGCACAGTTGGTGAGTATGTTTCATCAAAGTCCACTCCGTGGATTTGGGTATATCCTTTCGCAACTAGTCGAGCTTTGTATCGCTCGACTTCTCCGTCAGCAGTGAGTTTGAGTTTCAATACCCACTTAGCTCCTATTGCTCTGCGGTTCGCAGGAAAATCAACTAATCACCAAACCGAATTAGCTTTCATTGAGGCGATATCATCTTCCATTGCTTTTCTCCATTCCTTTGCTTGAGGTCCTTCCATCGCTTGTTTAACCGTTACTGGTTCATCAACAGATGTGAGAGTGAATATTTCGCCTCTCTCAATGGGATACCTTTTAGGGGAAGTGCGTTGCCTTTGACTGCGTCTAGGCTCACCTATCCCATTTTGAGTTTGACCCATACTCCCACTTGGAATAATGCTTCTTATCGGGGCACTACTCCCACTTGGAATGTTGGCGTTACTAGAACTTTGAGCAACAACTTTCCTAGGAAGACCCCTTCGTCTCGGAATTTCACCTTTGAGATTAGTTCTTTGATCGCTAGGATCTGGAACTGGAGCGATCATCCCACTCCCACTTGAAATAATGGGAATTGATGGTAGTTGTGTGTTATGATTGTCAGGTTCTACTTGATTCGCATTCCCAGCAATAGTGATTTGTGTTTGGGGGGGAGTGAGCCCTCCCACTGGATTTATAATGGGGATATCGTCCTCATTAACCGAATCACTTGTTGTTGTGCCAAATCTCCCACTCGAATAAAGTGGGACCTGAGAATCATCATCATCATGTTCTAGTTCGGTCAGAACTTCATCTGTTTTTATCCCTTGAAGCGATGGAAATTCGTCCTCAAGAAAAGTGACGTCTCTGGATTCATGTTCGTACACACTACCGTTTTCTTGAGTTGACACAAATACATAACCTTTTGAGTTCTCGGAGTATCTTATAAAGATGCTCTTAAGTCCTCTGGGGCCTAACTTGCCAAATCGGCTGTAAATTGTATGTGTGTAAGCTGCTTACCCCCAAGGTCGCAGCCTGGTAAGATTTAACTCTCTACCAGTCTAGAGCTCATACGGAGTTGTGTTAACTGCTTTTGATGGGACAAGGTTTACTACATGATTGGCAGCAAGCAATGCGTCTCCCCAATAATATATTGGTAATTGTGCTTGTGACATCATGGTTCTCACCATGTCTAGTAGAGTCTGATTACGACGTTCAGCCACACCATTCTGCTGTGGTGTGTTGGGGATCTTCGTTTGACGGGTGATCCCACTTTCTTTGCATAACTTATCAAACTCATTAGAGAGATATTCTCCACCTCTATCGGTGCGAAGGATTTTCACCTTCCACTCCTGTTGATTCTCCACGAGCTTCAGAAAGCTTTTAAAGCAATCTATAGCTTCAGATTTGCGAGTAATCAAATGAGTAAACCCAAATCGGGTGTAGTCATCAATGAAAGTTACGAAGTATCGCTTTCCATTCCTAGCAGTTACGTTCATTGGTCCACAGACATCGGAATGGATTATCTGCAATGGAAATTCTGCTCATTTTGCTTCACCGAATGGCTTGCGGGTGGACTTTCCAGCCAGACAGTCATGACATGTGTGTTTGACCACACTGTTTGTTCCGGGCAGAAGCCCTCGTCGAGCCAACGACTGAACTCTGTCATAGCCTATATGTCCAAGCCGCGAATGCCATCCGGTTGCGTCAGTTTCTACTTCTTTGGAAGACATTGCATACAAACGATATGAATTTACATTGCCATGTAGATCCATGATAAACAAACCATTATAAGTAAAGGCATATCCAAATAAAGTATCCCCTTTATTTATACGAACAAAGGATCTCTCAAATGACAAAATAAAGTTTTATCCATAAGAGCAGAAACAGAAACAACGTTCCTACGGATTCTAGGAGCGAAGGATATTATCTAGAAGTAAGAATTTGCCATTTCCCATCGGCAATTTGCAAGTCCCTACCCCTATGACTTCAACTTGTGAGTTGTCGCCAATGTATATCCTTTTAGAATCCTTCGGCAATCGTCTAAACTTGGCAAATAGTTCTCGATCGTTGGCTATGTGGTCCGTTGCACCTGAATCAAGAATCCAAGACGGAGTTGAGTCAGTTAACATGACAGTTGAAGAAACTAAAGCTTCCTTTACATAACCAAATTTGCATACCTTCTTAGGATGCGATTTGCTGGAACATGCACCATCGCTTATTCGGCGTAGGCTGGAGTTCCTGCAAACTATCTCAAATTTTAATCTGGGACTGCCTTGTTTAGGTGAAGTCAACGTTTTACCGTCGACTGCCTGAATTTCCTTTTCTTGCGGCCGGCTTGTCCTGTGGATTTCGGTTCCTTCGTTACCGATTTTAATCGAGCTTGTTCCATCTCGACTATTTCCAGGACAGATGCAATATCAAGTACGGAACTGTTGACAGTCAATATGGCCTTTCTTGCTCTTCAAGACTTCGGGAGGATCCCTATTATGGCCTAAATTTTATCCCATTCAGCCATCTGACTGTCATCTTCCAATGGCTTGAATAGGCGAAGGAGGTCGTATACTTTTTGAAGTACACTCTTACTGTTGTTGTTCAGATAGGTTTCTAATGTTGGTATAAGTGAGTGCAGTGTAACTGCCATGCCACTTCCATATTTCAGAGAGAGGGCATCCCAGATGTCCTTTGTCGTCGGATCATCCTTATAGCGGACATAGAAATCTTCTGACATTTCCGACAGTATCAGCTCCTTTGCTTTCTTGTCATCTTGGTCCCACTTAAAGTGGGCAAATGCCAGATCTTTGGTGAGTCCGACATTTGGGTAATTCATGGATATTTGTATGTGGTCACACATACCTTGTGCTTCCAAAATCGTAATGACGCGTTTGCTCCACGAGTCATAATTCGTCTTAACTAATATCTCAGATTCACATGATAATTCCATCTATTCATCGATTTCAACACTAGGTAGGGAAGATAACAGCATTTTGACAGAATTGCATACATCGGATTATCTATTATGATGGAATACGACGAATAATGATTCTTCAGTCACTAAACCAAACCAACCTTCAGTAAACCAAGGAAGGGGGTGTCGTGAAAGAATTCACACTATTGTCGTTTTCAATCTAATAGATCAGTCTTTTGAAAATGGTTATTCTATTGCAAATTACCGGAACGGGAATTTTCAAATAAGCATACCCGATCTTGGCTTTCCCAAGGCCCTTATGATTTTATAAAATTATCTGATAATTTACGCATGCATATTTATAATTATACTACATCTAGCAAATCATCATACCATGCCATAAATATCAAACACAACATGCTTACGCGTCATGCTTCTAATGTTCCTAGCATACATAATTCTACGTAAAGTAAATTATCACATGCGTTCTATTGCGAACATCCTAGCATACGCGTAAAAAAATGCAACATCCGCACAAATCATGCATAATTGGCGGCTGGAATTTTCGGTTTTATAAAACGCTTTTGAAAATATTAGGGGAAGTTTTGCAATTCATGCTTACAATCAATCATGCGAATTTCAAGACATGGATTCTAGGCACTTTCAATCAGCATAGCATGTCTATCTTATTGTCCAAACCATATATTTAAATCTCAGAGCTCAATGCTCGCAATATAATATTTAGCTAGCTTGACTAAGTCAAGACAACAGTTCTAATTATATCAAAATATATGTTGTAGAAAGTAAACAATTGCAAATCAGCCCACTAATTAAATCCAGTCCCAAAAAGAGGCAAGTCCGAGATCCATCCCCACAATCGAAACCATGCATTAGTGTTTTGACTGAAACCGTGTATTAAAACACAAACCCTAAGAGCACTGTTTAGGCTAATTTTAAAGTTCGAAAACATTTTGGATTTAAAATTTGACATCCTACTTTATTGAACAATTTAAAATTTCCTAAAATTTTATGATGGTTCGGTCCAAATTTTTAAAATCCAGTTCAATTTGGTCTGATTTTAAAAATTCCGGTTTGGTCCGAAACGATTCAATAAAATAAGATAGTGGTTCGGTTCATCACTCAAAACCGGTTAGGTTAGGTTCAATTAAGTTACTATGGTCCGACCCGACCCGATTAAGAAATCCCGGATTGGTTTAACCCGCTCCGGTTTAGCAATTGGACCGACCTTGAAACCCTAGGGTTCGGTCGAAATAATTCCTTTAGGCTAAGTAGGGTTTTAAAATCCACCATAAAACATAACTTAGCCATCAAGAATTATTAGTTATATAAAATAATTTCCAACAATGCTAATATATATATATATATTGTCAAGATTTTATCACTAAGATGTAAATCAATTAACAATATATAATATACATATATATATATATATATATATATATATATATATATATATAAAATTCGGCTAAACCATATATATATATTATTGTCAAATATATCTTTTAGGGATTAAAATATGTAGACAATATATCTTCTTAATTGTTTAATAGTAACTAAATCTATCAATATATATATTATCCCTATTTTAATCCACATATATTGATAGTTAATATCCTATACAATATTATATTAGAACCTATCCTTATTTTCCAACTTCCAGATATAGTTACCTATTAATTAAAATTTAAAAATGACAACCTATATCTCTAATAGGGTGGCCGAAATTTTTAATTATTTAGGCGTTAAGAAAATTAAAAAATTTACCCAAATTGCCCCTAGGGTTTCAGCCAACAAACATGAAATTGGAAAAGGTTGTTAAATTTTAAGATCAAATACTACCTTGATCAAGAATCCAAATTGTGTTCTTGATAAAACTTAAGGTGTTCTTGAAGATTATGAACATCAAACTTAAATACATAACCAAATTTTCGGTTTTGATCCTCAAAAACACATAAATTTCGAAAATTTTAAGTTTTTAAAGATCAAACACATGATTTCATGTTGAAAATTTCGGAACACATATTGATGTTCATCAACCTAAAAAATTCGGATTTATTAAGAGATTCAAGAACATCAGTTTATCAAAAAAATTAAGAATTCCTAACCTTGCTCTGATACAACTGTTGGATTACGGGGACGTAATACTACGGAATGCTAAACGTGTACTAGCGAGAAATCTAATCTACGCATCGGAATTAGTACACATACCTTTTAGTTTTCCTGCCCAAGAACGATGTGGAGGGGGTTCTGATCCTCCGGTCGGAACCACGTGCAAGTTCTTCGTTAGAAGAAATCCCACACGATGTAGCTCCACAACAAGACCTCTGATCGATTCTTCAACGAAGATGGAACCTCGGACTTGATGTTGGTGGCGCCGAAATATTAGACTGGGGTGACAAGTTTTCTCAATGGAGATCTTTGTTCTTAATTGTGTGTTTAAACCCTTAGGATTCACCCATATATATAGTATTGGGTGGAGTTGCCAAAAGGCAACTCCAACCAATGTGGTACTAAGGTTTCGGCCGAACCATGCATAATAAAGGGAGAGGCCCATTTTGGGCCTCCCTTATCAATTACTAATTGGATTTTGCCCAATTAGCCCAGATTGACAATTACCTAATTAAATTAGGTAATTTCCTTAATTAATGGGCTCCTATTACGGCGCCACGTCACCATATGCTAACATAAACAATTGCAATTCAGCCCTCTAATTAATCCAGTCCCAAAAATATGTATCTCCGAGATCCATACCCATAATCGAAACAAGGCATAAAGGTTAGTAACCTTATGAGCACTGTGTAGTCCTTTTCGACGTTCAAAAACATTTGGATTTTAAAACTTGACCTCCCTATTTTAATTGACTTGAATTCGGTTTAGAAAACATTGTTCGCTTCAGTCAATTTCAGTCCATTTTGGTCCAGTTCGGTTCAGAAAATCCGGTTCGGTCCGGTCTGAAAAAATCCGGTTCGATTCGGTCTGGCAAAACCCGTTTCGGTTCGGTCCGGTTTTAATTTTAAAATCTGGTTCGGTCTGAACCGGTCCAAGAAAATAGGGTTCGGTTCAACACTCAAAACAGGTTTGGTTAGATCCACTTAATTACCCCGGTCCGACCCGACCCGAATAGGTCGAACCGATTGAGAAAATCCGATTCGATTTTGTTTCGTCTCGGTTTAACATATTGGACCGGACAAATAATTAAAATTTAAAAAGTTGGGCCGGAATGCTTACTTGTGGTCCAAGTAGGGTTTTAAAGTCCAAAAATATTTAACTTGACCACCAAGTAACATTAATTATATAAAATAATTTCCAATATTAATATATATAGATATATATATATATATATATATATATATTTCGGCACTAATTAAATATATACATATTTATTGCCAAGATTCTATCTATAAGACAAAATCAATCAACAATATATATATATATGTATATATAAAATTTTGGCTTACATATATGTAATATATTTTATTTATTGTCAATATCTTTAATAGGGAAACAAATAACTGACAATATATTTTCTCAATCTTTTAGGTAACTAAATCTATCAATAATATCTATAACCCTGTTTAAATGTTTAGATATACTGATAGTGATATATATTTCTATATATTATTGTGAATCTATCCTAATGTTCCCAATTATAGATATATTTCTACCTTAATTAAAAAAATTAAAATATGGCAAACAATATAATTTTAAAATCTGGCCGAAATTTTATCCTTGGTGACTCAGAAATTAAACATTTTACCTTGTAAATTCATAAGGGGTTTTAGCCATAAACAAGAAATTGGGAACAAGTGGTCAAATTTTAAGATCAAATTTTAATAATATCTACAATCCAATGTTTGATTTTGATAAATATTACATTTTTCTTGAAGATCATGAACATCAAATTAACCAGGAACATGAAAATTTCGGACCCATTATAAAACCCTTAAATATTCAAAATTTAAATTTTTTTTTTATAATTTTCGGTCCAAAATTAATAATTTCATGAATACCAATTTATCTAAATCATGAACTCCTAACACAGGCTCTAATACCATTGTTAGATTACGGTGAGTAATCACTACGGAAACTTAAACATGGTATGTGCTAGTAATATCAATTACGCAGCGGAAGTTTACACATACCTCAAGAGTAATCGTAGTCCAAGATCCTTGCTCGAGGGAGTTCGGGATCCTCTGGTCGGGACCCATATAGATTCTTGTTAGAGAAGCCCTACGTGGTGCAGCTCCACAGCAAAGCCTCTAATCGATTCTTGGCACGGGGACAGATCTCTGGAGAGTTTGCTCGAAAGCAATTTAGCACATCCTTGGTGACTTGTGAGGTTCGGCCGAAACACTTGGTGTGGGAGGAGGGTTTTTCTCTCTAAAACTCTCTTGTGAGGGAATTATGATTAACCCTAAAATTTCCCTAACACCTCTTATTTATAGGAGGAGTAAAGTGGAAAAAAGTCCACTTTACCCCTACTATTAGTTTCGGTCGCCATATGTAATTGGGGAGGCCCAATTTTGGGCCTCCCATGTCAATTGGGATTTGGGTCTAGCCCAATTACCCTAATGTGATATTTATCCAAGTTCATTAAGTAAACTATACATATTATGGGCTACCAATTACAACGCCCATCACCATATGCTTACAGCTCCCACTCGCCGGAATTGGAGGGTGCCTGTTAATGTATTGTTGTCCAAATCCGCATCAACATTTCTCCCCTTTGATCTGCTCCATGCTTCCGAATAGTTCATACGAGGTTTGTCGTACGACCGGCGGATACGACGGGCATCGTGCTACTCATCTGTTAGGAGTATTGTAGCGCCCACGGAACGTTGCTTCCCTTTTCTCTAATAAACCTGTTATAAACAACATTTATATATTGTACCGCGTTGTATCCACTGGACAGAACCCGTAGAGGTTCTTGTTAAGGAAGCTCTACTCTGTATTAGCTCCATAGCAAAGCCTCTGATCTATTCTTCGCAAGGACGGATCTCCGGAGTGTTTTGCTTGAAGCAAATTGGCACAACCTTGGTGTAGCAGGTGGGTTCGGCCGAAACTAGTATTAGGGAGGAGGGTTTTTCTCTCAAATCACCACTTAGGAGGAATTTTGAATTACCCCAAATAAAACCCTAACACCCTTTCTTTATAGGATGAGCAAAGTGGACAAAAGTCCACTTTGCCCCTAGTAAGTTTCGGCCGGCCTATATGTGTAAGAAAGACCCAACTTTGGGCCTCTCATGTCAATAGGGATTTGGGTCAAGCCCAATTTCTCTGTTGTGACATTTACCCAATTTCTTAGGTAAAATATACATATTAAGTGGCTTCCAATTACAACGCCCAATCACCATATGCTAACAGCTCCCACTCGTCAGAATGGGAGGGTGCCTGTTAATGTATTGTTGTCCAAATCGCATCAACATTTCACTCGTCTGATCCTGCCCCTGCTTCTGAATAGTTCATACGAGGTTTGCCGTGCGACCGACGGATATGACGGGCATCATGCTACTCATCTGTTAGGAGTGTTGTAGCGTCCGTGGAACGTTGATTCCCTGTCTCAAATCAACCTGTTAGAAACATCAATTTGTATCGCGATGTATCCTAGGTCAACTGTTAATTCTCCAATTGCCCGGTTTCCACATAGGAATACTTCTCCAGGGCATCCTTATAAGTATTCACAACCTTCAACTAATATCCGGTTGGTGGCCACCAAGTGAATACAAGAGTCAATGAATTACAGGTGAACTTGACAATCCCAATTGCTCATACCCTTAGTCAAACCCAATCGGTTTCCATAGACGTGGTAACTTGGCCTTTTTCGTTAGCACTGCGCTCATACACCGGGAAGCGAACATTGACCCTAACCTTAGGTATGAGTTTTGAGTCCATGAGGATACTTCGGGCGCCTCTTCATAAGGCTCCCGGGATCAATCACACGCTCGATGTGAAGAAGTATGTGCCCATCTGAATCATGAGGAATCTACTTAGCACAACCGAGCATGACCCCGTGGTCGAACATGGCACGCATAGTATGAAGCACGCGTCGATAGCATACCCGAACATCGTCAGGAGTGGGATATGTCAATGATGCTATCGCAGACTTTTATCTGGCCCAGAATGTGGTTAATGATGAATAGAGCTCATCACCGGCAAATTTCAAAACCAAGATCATGTCGTGTTACTCAGAAACCAAATGATCGTTTTGCGTAACCAAGTTTCCCAACTGGATCTTAGCCAGTCTTGCTTCAGAAGAGGTCCCCCTCTCCTACAAGAAGACCGCGCCCGTGTGACAGGGCAATGCCAACATTCGACATAATTTAAGCAAAGGATTGAGTCCTCCTATAACTTAATTTATAAACTGTAAAATCCGATGTAATCAAACATTATGACGTCGATGAATCATAAACTCGAATTGCAACTCTTTCATTTTCAAAAAATGTAACTTTCAATTATCAAAATGTTACCACGGATTATACGCCCACTTTTAAACCCTACGCAATCCAAGCAGCTTAACATGTTTTTCAAATGTCTCTCTGTGTAATGGTTTAGTTAGTGGTTTCGCCACCACATCATCAGTGGGCGATTATTCTAAAGTGATTATATTATCTTCTACCATAGATTTAGCATAATTATATTTCACATCAATGTGTTTAGTCCTACTATGGTACTTTGGATTCTTAACTACCGCAATAGCTGCCTGAGCGACAAAGTACACCTCACAGGCTTACTCCCGATGTCTGTCACCAAGCAGCGCAGTAAGAAGCCTTTTCAGCCAGGCCGCTTCCTATGCAATTTGGAGAGAGCAACGAATTCTGATTCCATTGTAGACAGCGCAACACAAGATTGCTTCTTGCTCGTCCATGAAATGGCGGCATCGGCAAGGTGAAATACTCCTCATGTGGTGGACTTACGATCGTCTAGATCGCCACCATGGTCGGCGTCACTGAATCCAGTCAATTCTAACTTCCTGCCCTCATAGCAAAGTACGTAGTCGGCAATAACTTTTAGATATTGTATGGTCTGCTTTACAACTTTTAAATGTTGATAGCCAGGGTCTGATTGGAATCATGCTAATAGGCCCACAGCGTAACAGATGTCTGGAAGAGTGCATACCATGGCGTACATGAGACGTCCGAGCATGCTTAAATACTCTGCACTCCTTATCTGCTCACGCTCTTGCTGGTTCTTCGGGCAGTCGCGCTTTGACAACGTGCACCCGAATACTACCGGCGTTTCCACGGGTTTGGCATCTTGTAATCTAAAAATTTTAAACATTTTGTTGATGTGGGCTTCCTGAGATAGACATAATCTTCGGATGGCACGATCTCTAGCAATTTTAATGCCCAAGATGTGTGTAGCCTCTCCCATGTCTTTCATCTCAAATATAGATGCCAACGAGGACTTTGATTCATGCATGAAACTCATACCGTTCGCAGCAATGAGTATGTCATCCACGCATAAAGTTAAGATGACCTACTTAGACCCAGAGGTCTTTGTATACACGCATGGACCCTCGTGGAGATTCACAATACCGCTTCCAACGATTTTCTCGTGGAACCTGCTGTACCATTGTCGTGACGATTTCTTAAGACCGTAAATAGATCTCTGGAGTTTACAAACTTTACGTTCGTTACCAGGAGTAATGAAACCCTCCGGTTGCTCCATATAGATCTTTTCCTCCAGGTTTCCGTGGAGGAATGCGGTCTTAACATCCATTTGAGGCATGCGACCAGGGCTAGGATTGCCCTGACTGTGGTGTACCACACAGTCGGTGAGTATGTTTCATCAAAGTCCACTCCGTGTAACTGGGTGTATCCTTTCGCAACTAGTCGAGCTTTGTATCGCTTGACATTTCCATCAGCAATGAGTTTCAGTTTCAGAACCCGCTTTGCCCCTATGGCCCTGCGGTTAGCAGGTAAATAAACTAAAGACCTTACACAATTGGCTTTAATTGAGGCAAACTCATCTTCCATTACTTTCATCCATTCCGTCGCTTGAGGTCCTTCCAACGCTTGTTGAACCGTTACCTGTTCTTCAACAGAAGTTAGGGTGAATATCTCACCCTTCACGATGGGGTACTTCTTGGGAGAAGTTCGATGCCTTTGACTTTTCTAGGCTCTTTAATCCCATATTGAGTCTGAACGTTGCTCCCACTCGGAATAATGCTTTCGATCGGAGCATCACTCCCACTAGGAACAAGGGCAGTGCTTAAACCTTGACCTACAACTTTTCTTAGACGACCTCTCGGTCTCGGGATTCTACCTTCGATATTAATTCCTTGATCACTAGGACCTGGAACCAAGTTGGTTGATCCACTCCCACTTGGAAGAATGGGTAGTTGTGGCATTATTGGATTTTCATTCAGCGGTCCGGCTACGTGATTATCAGGTTCAACTTGATTCGTACCTGCAGCAACAGTGATTTGTGTGGTAGGGTTGTATCCTCCCATTGGATTTACTATGAAAATGTCTCCGTCCTCATTTACCATTTCATTCACTTGCATTGCTGCCTCAAATCTCCCACTCGAAGTAAGTGGGACCTGATCATCATCGTTATCCTGCTCCAATTCCATCAAGACTTCGTCTGTTTTGATTTCACCAAGCGTTGGAAATTCGTCCTCGAGGAATGTAATGTCTCATGTTCGACCACGGCACCATTTTGTAGCTAATTTAAACATGTATCCTCTAAGAGTAGTTATCATACTCTCAGTTTAAATTTTGTTTAATGTGCATGTTAATGTCGCTTGACGATAAGATTTAACACGTTATCATTCCCTTTTAGCTTTTATGGCATCGTGTTTGACTGATTTTGTTGACGAAGTGCGTTATTGATATGAATGTCTTGTCATACTTTCATTCAAGGCATTTAGTGGGAGAGTCATTTTACCGACGTCATCCTCTTCATTTGCTAATTCATCTCAAAGACTTATCCATCTTTGAACCGGGCATTTGGCTTTCGCCTTATGTACCAGTTAATACTTTACGAGTTCGTGGTAGCTTTTTAAAGCATACCTCCTTTCGTCGTGTAAGCATTGATTGAATTATTCCCAAAGGGAGGCAAATGAAAAATTTAACATTCATTCATTAATACACTTCATCATTAAATTCCTATTTTGAAAACGATGTGTTCCGTCTTTCGAGGCACACGCGCCTATGGCGCTTATTCCAGGTTTTATGCCATGGATTAAATCATTTTGTTTCCAAAATTCAATTTTAATTTAATCCAATCGGTATCGCACATGTTCATCATTAAGGAATTTATCATATGATGGAGTACCAACAAATAAGAAATACTAAATCTTTTGATCTAGCTACGCAATCGATGGGTTTATTCAGTTCAGTTGTCCCGACTGAGATGACGGAGTATGTGTGTCGTTTCATTTCATTTAGCCTCTTTTACCTCGCCGAAAAAAATTTGGTTACAAACCTGTGGGTTTGAATTTTCATTTCGGATTGTTCCCTATTACCGGGCCATTAAATTGATAAGAGAATTGTGCTACGAATCGAGCTACAATTACTTTATTCAATAACTCAAAATCTCAAAATAACCAAAATTTTAGTAATTGAAATGAACAACGAACGATCAATGAGAATGGTATGGTTCTTGATCTGTAAGCCGCGTATTTGACCCATGCTTGTCGCACACATAGTCGAGAACTTTGAGTCATGTTGAACATCACACATGAGTAAATTCACGAGTGAATTACATCAAATGATTTGTGTCCGTATAAAACGTTTTTCAACTTTATACTCATGACATACAAGGCGTACTTGAGACGCACTTTATCAATGGGGTTTACCCACCAGATTATCGTATAGGAATTATTCGGTCCAGTTCTCTTCATGATGCGGATCATGGTTGGATTCTTTCGAACCACTATGGCGAGCAGAGAAGGTTGTTCCTTTACTGCTGTGGTTACTGTTCTTGACTAGACTCATGGTGAGTGAGCATTGTCAACATCAGACAACTATATACATCTTTTCCATGTTGACATTTCATCACAAAGGTCTCGAGCGGCTTTTACACCAGCATCCATGGAAAGAGAGAAGACCATCACATTCAACCACAACATTTCTAGCTTTAGCATCTTTGGTTCTACCGAGGCGGATGCAAAGGGATATCAAGTTGTAACATTGTTTGGTTGCAATTGAAGTCTTTTTCAACCCCTTTATCCAGAGTTGAATGTATCACCACATATGCGTTAAGATCATCAAAGAACCTACTCCCATTCTTGGGGAAATAAATTATCACATTCATCTCTCATTGTAAAAATCATACAGACTACTATATTCATTCGTAGTTGTCCTCTCCGCTTTTCGGAATCGTAGCAGAGAGTTCAACACATACTCATTTTATTCATCATAATTCATACCATCACCTTGCGAGGAATATCGAATCGCACTCATTCAACCAACTCATACGAACACATTGATAATCATGCATAATCAGGGAGACAATAACATTTTGAGAAAGAATTGCATACATCGGATATCTATTAAGATGGAATATGAAAAATAATGATTCATCAGCTGTTGGGTTACGATTGTGAAGATGGGTCAATACATACAAGTCGAGAACATATAAATCGAGACTCATAAAAGAGGTCGACGACTAATCACGTTCAGAATGTGAAAAAAAGAGAAGATAGTCGACACCAAATATTGGGAAGGTCAACGACTAAGATCTTCAAAGATTGGCGACCAATCAGCTCCAAACACTCCCTCTTAAGGCAAGAGTCGAGTCGACAGCCAAATACTATTGAAGAAACCTTCCTCTTAAGGAAAGGACAACTGGCAACCTACTTGCCGCCTTAGAGAAAACCCTTCCTCTTAAGGAATGGACAGATGGCGGCCTGCTTCGACCGCCAGAAGAAAGCCTTCCTAGCTAAGGAAAGGTGAGGTGGCGACCTACTTGTCAACTGCTGACACCAACTCTGGACAGAAACCCTCCCAAGAGGGTAGCCGCCATTTGAAGTCGGTACTTTCCTCCTATAAATAGGAGAACACTTTCATTATTTACTTACTTACATACACATACTTTTATAAGTATTCTCTAAAATTCCATTACTGACTTAAGCTTCGGAATGGAATCAGGGGCCATCCCCACCCCTTTTCAGGTCCTCGCCTACTACAAACATCTAAAGAAAACTAAGTCCCCCCGGAGGTCGACACAGACACCTAAAAGAACTAGCCATAGGCGAGATCTCGAAATCCATTACCAAAAGCTTCAGGTCACGTCATTTTGATCCCAACATTTGGCGCCGTCTGTGGGAAACGGTGATAAAAAAGTCATGGCTCCCAACAAAAATACTAAGAAGACAACGGCGTTGGTAGAAGAAGTAGCCAGATCTCATACAGATCCACCACTTCAAAGCCAACAAATGAGGAAAAACCTCCTCGAAACAACGGTTCTCTGGAAGAAGAACGACCTCTCCACTCTGACCAACCCCCTAATACAGGGGATCTAGAGGCATGAGTGAGGGTGACACTTACCATTGTCCCCCAAGAAGTGATGGCTGCATTCATAGCCTTCTGGAACTAGGCTCAAGCAGGAACCATCCCTGGTAACAAGGAGCCAACTAGAGAAGTCTCCCATAAAGAAGATGTGGCCTCCAGCGAAAAGATCGATGAGGTCAACCTTCCAGAGAATGAAGCTCACAAGACTCCCAAGACCGACAAAGCAACAAAAGAACCTGTCTTATTTACTATTGGACATGTAGAAGAATTAGTCGAGAAGAAAAGAATGGGGCAAGCGACATGCTAACCGTTCGAGATCATACCTCTCACCCTTTCTCCAAAAGACTCTTTGATACTCGAGTTCCTCCGCAAGTCTTCACGAGAAACATCACGACTACACTGGCGAAGGAGATCCTATTCGCCACATCAACGCTCACAACTCTTCTCTCTTGGGGAGATGGGCAACAACGGATCACTACGCGGCTCTCTTCCCGACGACTCCTAAAGAATAAGCCTCCACATGGTTCTATGGTCTTCCAGACAATTCCATAGATTCATGGGAAGAATTGAAAGCCAAGTTCATCGAGGGGCATATCGGTCAGAGGCAACGCCTCAAGAGTATGGACTTTCTGGATAAAATCGAACAAGGTCCCGATGAGACCTTGGCCAGGTATTACACCATATACCATAAAATACTTCAACAATTGAACAAAGATGCCACTAATGGCGAGTTGATACAGACTTTCTGGAGAGGTCTAAGAATCCAGAGTCAAGCTTTGAAAGATAGCATGGTGATGAAACCCGTGAGAAAGATTGACGCCCTCACCATCAAAGTCAAGAAGTATATAATTTGGAAAGGTCACATGAGAAATCACCCGCGGAGATCAAAAAGCAAGACATCCCCGCTAAGGTAAAAGAGACATCTGCTTCTCGACCTCCAAAAAGAGAGGAAAGACGAAACGGGGACTTCCGACAAGGAAATCGCCAGAGCCAGAAAAGGGATACTAATCCTTACCTAGAAAGGTACACTCCTCTCACACATAACATCTTCGTGGTACTTCAAGAGATGGATAAGCTCAGATTAGATGACCCACCTCCGATAAAGAAGAGTCTGATGGGATCTCGAATAAACGACTACTGTCGTTATCATCGGGTTAAGGGACACGACACCAATGAGTGCCTCGCCCTGAAACAAGATATTGAGGCTCTCATACAAAAGGGCAAACTATTGAAATTCATAGAGAAGCCCTTAAAGCCCCATGAAAGCGAAGTCGTAGCCCCCCGAGAGCTTCTCGCTCCCCTCCACACAATAATCTCGCCCCCACCCGGAGGGGAACAGTAAATGTAATAGCAGGAGGGTTTGCATCGGGAGGTGAGACTAGTGTAGCCAGATAAGTATACGTCACTCAGATCCCAAAGGATGAAAACGTAAAAGGGCATCAAGAAGTCGATCCTGTGATTGTAACTCAATCACATGATGACGCCTTAGTAATCACAGCCACCTTGGCAGAATACGAGGTCAAGTGGATCCTCATTGATAGCGGAATTTCAACAGATATCCTTTTTTACGAAGCCTTTCTAAATTTAGGACTCACTAAACAAGATCTAAAGAATATCGACTTCTCACTTATTGGCTTCGCAGGAAAAGCCACGTACCCGATGGGAGCTGTTAAATTACCCATAATATTTGGAAAAGGGAAGAAAACTTTGGTAATCAACATACTCTTCGTCAATGCTTCCTCTGCATACAACGCTATCATCGGGAGGACTACTCTCAACCCTCATCGAATAATCTCATCAACAGCTCATCAAGTTATGAAGTTCTCGACACCATACGGGATAGGAGAGGTTAGAAGAGATCAAGCCACATCCTGGCGATGCTACGTCAGCTCGATGCGACTTCGAAATCAAAGAGAAATCATAGAAACTACGCCAAACTAAATACGGTTATGTTATTTTAAGGCTAATGTTTCAAGCTTTTGTTTTTTATGTAAGACTTAGGAAGGATGAATAAATATAACCTACTAAGGTTATTTTTCACACAAATATCCAAGTCTGCTATCGAAAAAGGCGTCAACATTCAAGAACAAACGATTGTCGACCATCAAAAATCATATATCAACTAAATCACTCAAATTGGTCGACAACTCGAAGAGAAGATGGACGCCAAAGATAAACCTTTTCCGAATCGATTGTCGACCATAAAAAATCTGATATCAACTAAATCACTCAGATTGGTCGACAACTCGAAAAAGGTTAGGTATTAAAGATAAACCTTTTCCGAATCGATTGTCGACCATCAAAAATCTGATATCAACTATATCACTCAGATTGGTCGATAAATCAAAAGAAGATAGACTAAGAAATCCCTTTCCCAATCATCGTCAAGATAAAAACCTAATATCTGCTATATCATTTTTGTCTTATCATCGATTCGATTAAGGAAAAACATTATTCTTAAAAGCTCATGGTGAATCTACTATCCTTATAATAAATTCGATGTCAGGTGATACCACTCGATTTGGAGGAAGAATGATGAAAAGCTGGAATGAATCAAGATACAAACAAATAAATCGTCATAAAAGTCCCCTCTCGATTAATAATCCTTGTTTACATCGCAAGAGAAGAGGAAAAGAGAGACTAAACGATTTATACATTGTTCTTAAGTTTGTTATTTTCAGCATTAACCTTATCGGCGAGATATTCCCGGAGTGCCTCTACCTTCGAGAAGTCAAAACCGGGATGCATCACTTCAATATCCTTGACCACTGATCCGAAAGTCGAGAAAAGCACGCCTCAACAAGCAAAAGCAACATCATGCTGAAAATCCAGGCTGGTTTTATATAAGGCGACGGCTTGTGACGAAGCCGCCTCGCTCTCCTCAACTTTAGCCTTCAAAGCAGCAATCTCCTGCTTATCATAGGCCACTTTGGAACGAAGATTCTCCAAGACGGCAGTCGACATCCGTCCGACACTGCCGTAATCTACATTAAGGATCAGAGAAACCCTCAAAGTCTCTTTACAAACAGAGATATTTTCAGCAGTCGCGGCGAGGGACTTGTTCAGACGAAGCACGTCCTCCTTCAATTGGGCCACCTCTGAATGAAGGAGCTCCTTTTCTTCTCCTTCCCCAGCCTCAAGATCTGCAAACCTCTCCCTAAGAGAAGATAGCTCCTCGTTAAGATCGACGATTAAACTGGAAACCTGAAGAAAATCTCGAGAAGCCTGATAGCTAAAAATGAGCAGATCAATCAGAGATCGATGATAGAAGGTTCAAAAGGATATTATAGAATATGCATCTCTTTACCTTAGCTTGTCGATGCAGAAGCATACGAACAACTTCATCAACCTCTTTAGCCTGGGTCGACAAGCGGCGTAGGTACTTGCGAAGAATATTGGCGGGGAGACTGTTCACAGTATCGCTCAGTATAAGGCATCTCCCGAGTTTTGAAGTGGAAGCCAAGGTGAAGTTTTAGGTCATCATTGAGACCTATGGTGAAGATCTTGCTGCGAAGATATACGATATCAACCCTTTACTTGGTTTCACTGAAGCTGGCAACTTTGTCGGTTTTGCTTCCGCACACATAGCAGCGTTCTTTGGTGAGGATTCTACCCCTCCCATTGAAGTGAGGCATGCTCCATCTTTGACTTTCTCAAGTAGAGCTATGGATACTACTCCCTTGTGTGATGGTGGCGGCGATGATGTTGCCGCTCTTGATTAATGGACTGACTACCTTTATCACACTTGTAGATAGTCGCCCCTTCTATGCTTATCATGCATCTTTGTGTGGAAACACTTGCTTTTGGGTTTTAGGCATGCATGCCCTCCATCTATCGTTCGTATCATACCTGTTCAAGACATATATAAATGTATGGTTATATAAGCATGTAGGATATCATACCATTGTTATTATGGATGCCCCCACGCCTGCTAGGTTGTGTATGTTTACACTTCCTGTTGTGACCTCTTGTTCTTGAGGTTGTTAACACCATACCGGTTGTATGCCGGACTTAGCATTGTAATACGCATGTATCGCGAATATGATATGCTTCCTTATTCTTAGGACATTATCTATCTTGTCATGCCGGTGGAGTGCCGGACTTGACGTTCATCACAATCATTACCAATGGTACCTGTGTTTATCAAGCTCACACATGCCCCTCTTTGTTGCTACCAAGGTATGGCGTTGCTTTGAGATGTTATCTATACTTGACGAAGAGCACTTGCTTGTCGATGCCTCGACATAGCATTGTTTGCAAGACGCTATTTGCGCTGTGTTGACATGTTTTGTGACCCCGTATCCGATGCCTCGAGATAGCGTTGTTGGCAAGACGCTACTTGCTCAATTTGTTATGTTTTTACCACTTACCCGATGCCTCGAGGTAGTGTTATGGCAAGACGTTACTTGCATAATTTGGTACGTTTTAAGTCGCTTACTCAATGCCTTGAGATAGCGTTATGGCGAGACGCGACTCGCAATTGCACTTTACCGCTTTACTTGATGACTCAAGATAGCGTTGAAGCAAGACGTTACTTGCTCAGTTTGGTACGTTTTAAAGCGCTTACTCAATACCTCGAGATAACGTTGTGGCAAGACGCTACTTGCAATCCTAACATGCTACTACAAATGTTAGTGCGTTTTCCGCCTATTGATGTCCTAAGACAAGGCGTTGTGGCAAGACGTTACTTGCTTGGTTTGGTACGTTTTATTCCGCATACCCGATGCCTCGGAGTAGCGTTATGGCAAGGTGCTACTTACAAATGCATTTTTCCGCCATTGGTAGTCCAAGATGTGGTGTTGGTGCAAGACGCTACTTGCGATAGTGAAATGTGTTTTTTGATTGTATGACCGTTACTTGGCTTGTCCGAAGTAAGGTCGCGACAGTATCGACTCCTCCGTAGTGGTGTATCCGTTACTTGATTTTCTCAAGCTTACGTTTTGGCGAGGCGCAACTTGCATGGTATTCAGCGCTTTGGGGTGTGTAGGCGTCGCCTTGTTATCATAAGGCTTGCCTCTTCATCGGTATAGCCAGCGGTCGCGGAAACATAACTATCTGTGGTAGTGTCACTACTTCTTAAGAGAATGGACATAGTGATATTCAAAATATCTCCTTAGAGTTAGATCCCAAGGAATTGAGGCAATCACATCACATAAGTGTATGTGCCGCCGAAGTATCTGAGCTGATACCTGGTTTTCATTTTCCAGGTACTTGGTGCTATCATATCATCATGACCTTAGCGCTATGGTATTGTGATCATGATAATGGTCTCTGCCAGTCACGCCACTTTGAATCAATACCCTAAGGTACAGCGTCCGCGAAATTGGTGTTGGTTCCAACCACGACGCATTGAGTAGTTCCCTAAGGCACACCTATCATGGAATTGGTAGTAATTCCAACCATGATGCTTGAATAACACTGCTGGGTGATCAGCCCATGACAGCTTGGAGATTGTATGTTACCTTAATGGACGCTCGCGCTGTTGTATAGATATCACTACTTGGGTTTTATCCATAGTAGAGTGTATAAGAGATATGGCCTGGTCTTCCATTTATATAGTCTTTGTAAATCAGAGGTCACTTGATGGACTTTCTTATCTTCATAAGGTTGCCACTACTTGGTGATTTTTCCAAAGTAGGGTATGAGTTGCACTAATAGGTTGCGTCTGACCATTAGATAATTGGTATAGGTCAGAGGTCGTTGTAAGACTTGCCTATCCATATGACATTGTCCGTACTTGGTGTTGTTCCAGAAGTAGGACGTGTGTTGTAACCTGCAAGTCTTTTGCAAATTCTTTAACATTGAATCAAGATGTTAGCTAAAACAGATTATGTGATTATGCATCATTATGTAGGACTATCTTGCCAATTATATTGTCCATTTGGACTAGTTTATCAATGTGACTGGGCTGAACTATTTGATCCTTGTATTGGGTTCGATTAGTTCGTTCCGTTCTCATTAGATTCAATTCGGCGAGATCAGACTATGCGAACCGGATCCTTGGTTTGCGTAGTCTGCTCTATTCGCATTGTTTTTCTCATAGGGGTGTTATCCCTTACCTGGGTTTTCCCGTGGAAAAGTGCTTGTTACCTGGATATATTCCAAGTGTGAAGGTTGCCTTGTCAAGTGCGATCATTGTTGTCACAACCCTTGGGCGGATAGTACAGAGGGTTCTCGTTGTTGTTTCCTCTTTGTGCCTTCCTTTTGGAAAGTGTAGTGTCATGGGCTTATGTGGCCAAACAGCGTCGTACACCAAACGTCTTTATCTATCTCTAGGTGGAGTGCCATGCATATGTTCATGTGGGGCCCCCCTAATTGCCCGGTAGTCACACCGTGCTTTGTGCCCTATGGATGATAATCCACTTAGGCTTTCCTTGTTCGGTGCCCTTTGTGTCTTGGGCTCCTTCTTCTTTTGTTTGCTTGATTATGCTTGTTTGCTCTGATCACGATCACGTTTCTGAGTAAACCCTTTTTGGTTGTGCCCTTGAGGGAGTTGGGGGGTGGGTAATGGAGACTTCTCCCCTTTCATCATTAGATCTCGTTTCTTCAATTGACTCATTGTAAAAGTCAGTTTAGTGTAGTACCACCGGTTTTGTGCTATTCATATTTGCTTCAAGATTGTTGTTGAGATCTCTTGATCGGTGTCAGCCCTCATATATATTCTCCTACTATGCGGTAGAGTGTTGATTGCTAAGTGTCGCTGCCTTCCCTCCTTGGTATGAGGGTTAGCATGCTGCAGTTGTTTTTTCCACATATGTGTGTCCGGTGTTTTAGACATTTGTTCTTACTGAGCCAAGTAGCGGTGCTCGCTCTTGAAGGGGGCTTGTAACTTGTTTTCCCTATTTTTTCCTTTAACCGGCAATACTTTTCGAAAATAATACGTCTCAACTCTTCCTTAGAGAATTCTCCAAGGCTCTAGAGTGTTGTCGTTTTAAACGCGATCCCCCTCTTGTTATGAACAGGGGGTTGCCCCAGTAGTAGCCATGGCTTGTTTCTCGGCTTTCTTGAGAGTTGTATTCGTGTTTTGTAAGCACACAATGATAAGAGATGTTGGAAAGATGGGGTACTCCCCCTTCTTCCTTTGTAATAGCTGTCATTCACTCAGTGCTTGGTGCATGACGTCAATGGCAGGATTTTCTACCGGCGTCTGTTTTGTTAGTACTTGTATCCTTGGTTGCCTTTCTTCCTTATAAGATGGCGATTGAGTGTTCATGACCACCCAAGTGTGTTGAACTTGGTAGAGGTGTGTGCCTAACTTGATGGCGCGATCTCGATCTTCATGTACCTATCTTGATAAACATGTCATTCATTGTAAATATAATGCGGAGTCCAAGGGTCTCCGGTTTAGGATCATAATTCGAAAATGAAAACGTGATCATCTATATATGGCTTCTCCGCATAGTGAGTCCATTTTTGCACGGATAAATGCAAGGATACGTCCTACATCCTTGCATCCGCCTTATTAGTAGCGTTATCCTCCCCCATGGGTATGTTGACGTTTCTTCGAAGCTTACCAGTAGGGGGTCCCCAGGTATTAGGTATGTCGGACTCTTTCCTAGTATCGTCAATAGATGGGCATGGGGGGTGTTTGTCGAACTCCCTTCATGCACTATAATTCTCTTCGTGTCAAAGCTAGTGATTCCCCTATTATACCAATACATCGATGTGAGGAAACACTATGTTTTCCATATCCCTTTTTGAGAGTTTGATGATGGCGTCGCCCTTCTTCCCTTGCTAGGCTTGGGGCCTTTGAAGAGTTCTTAATGGAAGTGTATTCCATTACTTGAGATGAGCTTACTAGGTGTAGTCGCATCTACTGCTATTTTGTGAAATCATATAGATTCACTGGAGGTGTTTGCCCCTGAAGGTGGGTGTTGTCCATGTGATAAGGTTTCCCCAATTTTTGGAGGGATGTGCTCGCGACTGCCCCCCTCTTCTGCCAATAGGTATTCTCTTTGTTTTTGCAGGGAAGGCATGTTGTGACTAGGATGGTCCCCCCCCCCCCCCCTTACATATCAACGCCCGATGGTGTCTTCCGACGAATGTAGCACTAAGATACTTTTTGGAAGGTTGTAGTGGGGGTAGTCCTTTGTGACCCTCATGGTAATTCTTCTTATAAGATGTTAAGAGTGCTCAACTCATTTATGGAGGTGCGTCTTCCATCTTAGCGTTCTTTTCCCAAAGTCTTGAGCTTATAGGTGTCCTTTAAGAATGATCAATCTGTTCCTCATGCGTTTTTTGAGGAGCTTAAGCGAACGGTAGTGCCGATCAAACATGTTTGAACAAGACATTTTGTCGGCGGCGGTGTTTGGATTGGTGACGATGCTTTTGTTCGTCAGTGACATGTAGCCTTGGCGACGACTTTCTTGGTCGGCGGCGGCGTTTGATGGACTCTCGTAGTAGTCAACCTATGTATATATATATAATGCGGAGTCCGAAGACATCCGGCAGGATTATTCTTGGAAAACATGATAATATCAAGTATCAAATATCTATCCCTTTCAGGGAGTTGAATTGTTATGTAGTTAAATTAAATAAGAGGATATGGGAAGGATATGGGTGTGGGGGTGTTGATACCCCCTGCCTCCTTTGTAATGTAATTGTCCTCTTCCATTGGGTTGTGTGTATTCCTTCCACTTGAGTAACATAAGGTCTCATCCTTGCCAAGGTGGACTAGGTGGAGGTGTATCCTCCGTACACGCTATGTGTGATCTCCTCCCACTGCTTCTGTCCATGAGACTCCCCGTTGAAGTAGCGATGTAGTAATATAGTGTGGAAACACTCCATGAGTTCCATGCTCAAGGCCTTATCTTTCAAACTATCCCATTGCTGCCTCCTTGAGAGGTGTGCCGAGGGTTGTCTTGCACGAGGGGTTGGAGCCTGTCGCGCTGCATCATGGGTAGGCGGTTGCCTTGTCGAGTTGTCGGGACGACGTCCCTCACTTTGAGCTCTTCTTGGAATGTCCTTTGGTGGGGCTTGGTCAGTCGGAGCCACTGGTGGTGGTCCGTATCTTCTAACTCTCCTTGCCTTATGATAAGCTATCAATTCATCTATGGCTGACATGAATCCTTCTTTTACTAGAGGTTCACGTTGGCGTAACATGTGATTGGATTGTGTTCCGGTCATCCCGAATGGTTGATCTTACGGCGTCCTGCCATAAGGAAAACGTTGAGGGGGGTTCCTATGGTAGGTCCTCCTAGGATGCGAGGTAGCACTAGTCGCAATGCTCTTTCTCGGATGGCGTCGTGTCGACGGCGTTAATGCATCATACGAATCTTCTTGTGGTATCGACACCGGAGGTACCTGTTGGGCATTAGGAACTGGCGGTTCCTGTTGCGTCTCTTGGACGGGCGGTATCTCTTTTAGGACCGGGCATTGGTGGCACTTCCTGAGGGGCTGGTATAGGTGGTTCCACTAGCGGCCTCACTGCCCTCGGTACCTTGTTACTTGTGCGACGTGGTGGTCTCGAATCCTTGGGAGGAGGGTCGTTAGCTATCCTTGTTTTGATGACCAACACACTTGTATGTGGGTGCATCATATACTCCATCTTTTCTTTGGAAAACTGAGTTACGCCTTCCAACAATTGCGATGCATCCACGGCTTCCATCATGTCATCTTCTGTCTGTGAGGCATAGTCATCGCATTTACTGGACGACTCACCTCTTGCACTGAACCCTCTGTGCATGAAAATCGCGGTAGGCACTTGGGTATCTTATTAACGACTTTTTGTTCAAATCACGCATACGGCGCCAATGTTGGAACCTGCTCGTCCGGGGGTCCGATCTTGGCGGCCTTGAGTCGAGTCATGTTCCTCCAATCTTTAGGTTACGGTCAATCAAACTCCGTGCCTGGCGGACCTGCACTAAAGGCAGTGCCAGAGAGGGGGTGTCTCTAGCGAACCCTCTCCGATGCCAAAGTAAGAATACATTTCTAGAGAGAGAAAGTAGAGAGAAGTCAGAGCTCGGTGTCTCAATCCAAGATTAAGTTGGAAATGAAGGACCTAGGCCCCCTATTTTAAGTGGAGCTCGCACAGAGATTAAGAGAGTAGTCGGGTATATGCGTGCCCCGGGTGTCGGTACCCGGGGGTCGGGGGCCGGCGCGAGACGCGTCGGCTTCGTTTCTTTCAGACATGTCCGGCTGCTGTCTTAACACACCCAACCGGACTAGTTCGGTATGTGTGTTAACACGAAACCGGACTAGCGCGTGACAAAAATAGAGAATTACCACGGGGTCGGCGGGGCGACCGAGTTTGAGCCTTAGTGAGGTCCAATCGGGTGTATATCCATCATCACACAGGACACGACACGAGACACGGAATTTTCGTGTCAAAACAGATCTTGTGTTGACACGGAACTTGATGAAAATGAAAAACTCAATTTTCTTGGTGAAAAAAACACGAACTTTACTCATCGATAATCAACATGCTTTCACTTTCCGGCTCAGCGAAATCTCACACCACCCCCGACATTATAATTTATACCCTCAGCAGCCTGTGACCGTGCCTCCTCTCGATAATTACAACTTCTTAAGGCACTCATTCTCCACTTACACTTCTTAGACTAAAATTTGTACAAATGCTAAGTTTTGTAAATATACAATAACTAATCTTTATAAATAATAAATATTAAGTTTCAAAAAGTCGTGTCGATGCATGTCTATCGTGGACCTACAGATCAGATCTACACGGACATGCCTAAAAACGTGTCTAGTCGTGTCACAGATCTATCTGACACGGTCAGATTTTCGTGTAGATCAAGACACGAAAAAAAAAAACAGGTCCGTGTCAAATCGTGTCATCGTGTCGTGTCAGCAATTGTCACCCCTAATTAGTATATTTTCAGAAAACTCACGGGTAATGGACAAGTTTTTTTCTTTTAGAATTATCTCTTGTCAAGAATATGTTTTTTCTCTCATATATATAATAATAATAATAAAGAAAGAAAGTAAAAGGAGTGGAGTGTCCAGTGTAATGGAGAGATAAAAAAATTAAATGGAGTGAATGTATTGTATATTTATATATATACTTTAATACTCATGAACCAATTACTAAAAGAGAATATATTGTTAATTTTAGTTTAGAAAAAAGTAGATAACTTTTCATGGTTGATGCAATTATAGATTAGATAATAATATTTTCACTTATATAAGTAGTTATATTTAGAATTATTACCTGAAATACTAATTAAAATTTTAATTATTAATTACAAGTAGAAATTACGATCAACCATGTTTAAACGATATATACAACAACAACAAAAATCCAGGTCTACAGTTATAGGAAATATAATTAACAATAACAATAATATTAAGTAATTATTTAATTCTTTTAATATCTCGATAGTTTATAATGGGTAGACATTAAAAATTCGTAATAGCATATGTATGAACCCTAAACCAATTAGAAATTCGTAATAGCATATGTGTGAACCCTAAACCATTGCGTATGACGTTCGATTAAGAAATGTTATATTTATTAGAAATATATAACATTTCTTCACACATTACTTACGGCGTTCGATTAAGATGGAATTATATATACACCTTAAATGCGTGTAAAAGTATATATATATATATAATTTAAATGTGTGTAGTAGTGTTTCACTTTGCTTGAATAAATTATTTCAAATAAAAAAAAACAATAAAACAGATTATCAATATTAAATTTGAATTTTCATAATATGCCAACAATTCGATAAATAAAATATTGTGTAACGCGCGGCTAAGCCACTTAGTATCAATATAATAATAAAAAATTAAATATATGGAAATTGTATTTTATTTTAAATTTTTAGTGTATTATTATTTAATATTATTATGTGACATACTAAAAATTGTAATACAAACACAATTTTTTTTTGCCACTAACCCTTCTCAAGATTGAAAGTAGAGTTTTTGAACAATTTTAAACTGTCCACAAATTAAAAAAGAACATGTAAAGATGATGACACGTGTCAAATTGTAATATATATGATCTAATTGGACTGCTGGCAAAAAAAAAAAATCTATTTGGACCAATGATATTGAGTAAACTAATAAATTTTGTTTACTTTTCAAAGGTATATATGAATTCTAACCAAATTATATTATATACAAGAACAAATTGTTAAACCGCGGTAAATCACCGCCAATCTAATAATGCATGATACAGGAACTGCAAGAGAATACATTGGCAGAAACATAGTCTAGGGTTCCATTTCCAATTAACTATTCTGGAAAAACCTCAACAGGAGCTACGACTTATGTTATGGACCTATCCCAATGAAAGTATTTGCGCAATTGATAATTTTAGCTAATACAACAACATGCTACCTAATTAACATGCACAAAGCTGCTTACCAAGCGACAGGCTACCTGCTAAATGTTGTTGTATATTCTGAATTATGATGTTACAAATTTAGCTTTTCTTTAGTTTAGCTGATTGTATTCACTATATATAATCATGTGATAGCATTCAGAGGAATATACAGAGAATTTTACCAAAACTTGCATATGCGGCCGCCCTGTCCGACGCCAGCCCTGTCCGACGCCAGCCTCAATCACTCAGTTCGAAAACTGGTTTCCCTGTCGACCCTTCACCGCTGCATCCGCTCGCCGCATCCGCCCGCCGCATCCGCCCGCCGCCGGCCCAGCAGTCCTAGTCACGCACCACCATTCAGCCACGCCAGCAATTCAGAAACCTGAGCTGAGTCCCGTTGTCGCCTCTGCTCAACAACCGCGTCGTCGCCGGTGGCCCCGTTTGTCTCTGCTCTGATCTGCCTGTGGTTAGGGTTACTTTCTGCCCCGTCTGTCTCTTGAATCTTCTGCTGACCCGATTGAAACTGCTACTACCATTTTAACTAAATTGCCGGTTCATTTATTTTTCTTTGGCCAAGACGGTTCATTTAATTGAGAGCTGGTCAATTACTGGATCGATTTTGCGGTTCGGTCTAAATTCCTATTTTGATTGCTGATCCGGCTCTATATGGTTCTGTCGATTGCTGTACCGTTTCTAATTTGTTTCTGATTGGTTTCTGGCTGCCAATCATCCAATGTTGTTTTTATGGAGTATGTACTGACATATCCTAAAATACAAGTCTGTTCTTCTTCACTCGTAACTGATAATGCACCTCTGAGTACTAACTCTATTCAGACCATGGGACTCATGCATCCCATGTTGGACCTCCTATGACACCCTTATTCAACATTTTGAAACAGTAGACACTATTGGATATCCAAGAGCAAAAAAAGACATTGTATCATTGGATCATATGATCTAAACATGTGGTAAATTGGAACTATTAAAGTATTAAATCCACTTTTTTATATGGGTTTCGCAGAAATATAGTTGAATTTACAACTATTAAATGGCACATCGAAATATGTGCAACGATGAAGATCTATACAAATTATACTTCTACTAGGTGGCTGACCCGTACGTTGCGCGATATCTAATTTTAGTATGTAATTGTTAGGATATTATAAGGTTAATTCAAATTTTATATTGATAATTAATTTGATTGATCTTTTTTATTTAAAAATAAATTATTCAATGCAAATGAAACACTACAACACATTTAACGTGTATATATATAATATTATATAACTATATTTTAACACCTGTGAAAAGATGTTCTATTTTTAATTAATAAATTTACACATATGATTATATACCTTATATGTTGTATTTTTAATATTTGTATCTAATATTTATTTTCACATATTTTCTTATGTGTTTATTTAATTTTATTTATTTATTCATATTTTAATTCAATTTACTAAATAAATTTGTTAAGGTGCAAATACAATTTTATTGTTAGAATGCGAATTAACTAACGTATGAACAAAATAAAAATTGTGTTTCTTATATTTGTGTATTTTAAAAAATTGAGTTAACTTTCTTATTATCCTTATTTTTTCTATATATATAACTTTATAAATCCACAAAGCTAAATATAATTATATATTGATTATCTTCACTAAAATATATATATAAACTACATATTATTTATTGTAAGTTTATTTTTATTTTATTTTTTTATTTATGATTTAAATGGTAAATCATACGATTTTTAGTACTTCTATCTAATCTTATTATGTTTAACAGATTTTACTATGTGTTTATTTTATTATGCGTGCATCATATTTTTGTGAAATTTATTAAATAAGTTTGTTAGGGTGAAATTGAAACTTAATATTGTTAGAATGCAAAGTGACTAATATATAAAATGAACTAAAACTTGAACATCAATGAGAGTGATAAAAATATTTTTATAATAAAGACATATAAATATACATTCTAATTATATTATATTGTATTCTCATTCTCGTTTTTTAATTGTATTACTATTTTTATATATAATATTAATATATATATATATATATATATATATATTAGTATTCCAAATTCATAAATAATTTTAATATTAATATAATAATGTGAAATGAAGCATAAATAAATTGTATTTATATTATATTACTTACATGCCTAAATATTTGTATACTTTTGTAACGTTTGTAACGTATTTTGAGATTTTTTATTAAAACTACGTATTGCGAATGAATAAACCTTTTGGTTCCATGGGAACTTAGGCATGTGTCATGCCATTTACGAATGATTATTGTATGTTTGACATTGACAAATGATTATAAGTTATAAAATTTTATTTATGATAGAGAAAATGTAGTAAAAAAGTTACTTGTCATGATTATATAACTTCTATTGAAATTACGTTGTATATAGATATAAATTTTCAACCAAACACCTTAAAGTTCTTGTTATGTTACTTTTTTTAAGTTTTATATGAAAAACTCCATTTTATTAATTAATTATTAATTCTCAGTCACGGTTTAATAATAATAATACAACAACCATTTCAAAATTTGATAATGGATACAAAAATAAAAACTTAAAAACAATAAGAAAAGAAACGTTTCATTTTTTTTTATAAAAGATGAAAAACGTAAATTAAGACAATAGCGTATGTTAATTATTTTGTTTATTACAAACTTAATATAATTTGTGATCATTTTAATGTTAAAATAAGAGTAAAAAAAAGAAAAGTAACAATCTGTTAATATTTATATAGATCTATTAATAGTTGGTGTTATTTCTTGAAGAAAAAAAACGGACAAAAAAATAAAACGGCTTCTAACATGCAATGAGAGCCTTTGGAGAATTTCTAAGTATATAGAATTATCTATATGGAATTGATACATCATCAAGAAAGAGTTACACATTGAGGTGTACCAATAGAATGTCTTGATTTTGACATGTAATCAACACATTTTAGTACTTGTCAAGTTTTTAGGGATCTTTTCAAGATTATATTATATATAGATAGATAGATAATAAACTATAATTATTTATGTAAGTTATAATTGAGATGACCATCTCATATAATGCTAATAGCCAGTAACTTAAAAGAAAAATATTTCGGCTTGATTATTATTAGAAAATGTCACTTGTAAAAACAAGTGATTCTAACTTTAATTATAGAGTTTATGTGTTCAAATTATTGATATTACGCCACGTAATAGAATAAGTAATTTTAAGTTTTTAAAAAAAATCATGATGGATATCTGCCCAATTCGGGTTGTATTTATATTTTGGACCTCGCAAACACGTCAAACCCACGAAAATGGCTAAAAAACGCTTACCCGCGAGTCAGAACGGTCCGAACGGGCGACACGCGCGTTTGGACCGGACTCGTCCGGATTGTGTCAAACAATCCGGAGCTGGCCTGGTCCGAATTGTGTTAACGCAATCCGGAGGTCCAGACTGTGTTAACACGGTCTTGACCAACTCCGGATTGTCGCCCTCAGCAAGCGTATTTCACCCTCGTGTTCCTGCACTAAGTTAGAGTTTTCTAATAGCCAACGTTGATCAAACCAGACGACGGTTCGCACTTTCTTTTAAACCGGCGTCGAACCGCACAAAAACCAAGGTCGGTTCTAAGGTTTCCTATAAAAGGAGCCTAGGCCACTCATTCTACACTTTACATTCACTTGAGATTGGCTTAAGAGCTCTGACTTCTCTCTAGCTTTCTCTCTCTAGAATTCTCATTTAAGCATCGGAGAGGGCTCAACCGGCACCACACCACCCCCCCCCCCTCGTGCTGGTTACTGCCCCTTATGCAGGTCCGGACGACAAGCTTGAAGTTAGGAGCGTGAAGTTAAAGGACCGAACACAGCGATCAAATTGAAGATTCGTCGAGTCCGTTACAACAAGCGGGTTCGGACGAAACATTTGGCGTCGTCCGCAGGATTCGAACAAGAAGCCATATGAACTACAAGCTATGACGAGCAATCATCCTCCTCCTGACAATGTCAACCAGCAGGAAAAAAAGAAAAGCCCAGGGAAGAAGACAAATGTCGAGCAGACAAGTAAGCAGGCGCCAGCAAGGAGTCAGCCTGGACCTTCTCACATCCCTTAGGCTACCTCGACTGCTTCCTCTGTGCCCGCAAGAAGCATGCCTGCCGCACAGCATGAACCAGGAGTGCACAACGCAGTGAACAACACACCCCCACCAGGGTACGAGTACGGAGCGCACACAAATCAACAGTTCCCCTACGGAATGCCTGCAGAGGAGACGCAACAACAAGAAAGAGGTGCAAACCCAGCACCACCAGCCACCCCTGCCATGATGGCAGCACTAGAAGAATTGCTAGCTTTCAGGGAAACTTTGAGAAGCCATATACCACTTCCGCCACCGCCGCCAGTCAATGGTCCGGCCATCCTAGCAAGGGCAATGTCACGCGACACTTTCTGCCAAGAGACCCCATTCCAGGGTAGAGAACAGTATTCAGAAGGTACATCCCAGTACCAACATGCAAAGAACGAGCCAAAGCAAGAAGCGACGCACTCGTACACTCCCTATGTAAGGGCGCATGGTCAGGAAGAGTCATGAAGGAAGCCTCCGCCTCCACGCTCATAGCAGTACTACAAGAAAAGTTCCTACCAAGCAACCAACTCAAGAATAAGTACAGAAGGGAGCTTACCAAGAAGTGGTGCATCGCTCTACCCAAGAGACATGCACAAAATAACAATGGAATGCAGTGCTGTGTTACTACGTCACTGGAACCGTCACCATCGCAATTGCGCGTATAGCTGCTGCAGCAATCGCTGTTACCACCGGTCTTGTGACAGTGTTCGCCACTATAGTAGCAACCGCTGCTACCGCTGCCTTGGATGTCGTTGTAACCGTTGTTACCATCAACCTTTGGCATTTTTCTACAAGTGTTCGCTATCGTTACTACAGTACGCGCACACAGAACAGGAACCAAGGGAAATAAGAAGCAGGGGAAAGACGACCCCTCATATTTTCGAATTAATTCGAATACGACCTGACGAGGATCATCGTCGCCAACAGAAATCATCACAGATTACATACCCTACGCCTGAGCTGACCACTATATGAGCAACGTTCATCGTTTGACACGTTCACTATCTTCCGAGGATCCCTTTACAATCATCAAAGTGGTCGCATCCGCATTGATCTACCAAACAGACAACACTGACGTGCACAGATACGCGCATTTCCAAAGTGCGCACATTTCAAGGCTGCGTTCACTTCCAAAGCGCACGCAGCTCCAACTTGTGGTGTCCCTTGATCAATACCTGTCAAACGCGCAAATAAATGTCAAGCGCGCGTACCCACGTCCTTACAACACACCCAAGTCATGGGTATACGAGAGTTCGACCTCTGACGACGCGCAAGTAAGAAACCACACTTCCTACGAAGGATGTTCCAACACTCGGCAATCAAGGGAAGCCTTAACACCGAGAGAAGGAGATTGTGACACAACAACGCGCTTTATCACAACAACGGCAATCAAGTGTTTCACCATGATAGCAGATGACATATGTTAAGCAGTAAACATCAACCATCAAGAAATATTCTCTAAGTGTTTTATCATAAAGGAGATAACAATGGTCAACTATCAACAATCAACATCAAGCATGTTCGAACGCTATCTACATCAAGGTGCAACATGTCAACAATGACCACCATACATGAGGGGAGTATTACTACCTACCATCATGATTATAAATTTTCAGCACTTAGCCAAAATTTTAGCCGATTTGTGGAACTAACCTCTTATAGTAATATTATCAAACACCTTGTGGGTATGCTAGAGTAAACAATTTCAAAAGACAATCAAGATCAAATTGGATCCAAGCAAGGTTACAAATGGTTTAGCCATACCCGAAATTGAACTCACCACCTCAAGATGATCGGACCATCGTGGAAAACACCGCTAAAGGCCGCCGGAAAAACCACCGCCGCCGTGAAAGTCACGCGCCGCCTCTGTGATAGCCACGCGCCACCACTCCAGCCGCCATGAGCCACTTTCGTGTCACCGTAACTCCTCACTGTCGTCGCGTCATCGTGGTGGCGATTCAATTTGGTCGATCAATATGATTCGGTTCCCAAATTTGCTACACCAAAGCTTCTTCTCCTTTAAGAAATGAGAGTGGTCCTAAAAACTACCAAGTGTGGAGGTTTAACTAATGAATACTCTCTCTCTCAATTATACCTATGGGTAACCATTGATCCCTCTCTATTCTTTCTAAGTCCCTAGTGTCATGACTAAGTATTTTTACATCCTTGTTACAACACACGTCATTTTCAGACTCGACATGTGCAATCATGCTCGTATGCTATATATCCATGATTTATTTATCTTAAGCCATGATCCATGTTTTCATCATCACATAATTGATTGCATGGTTTTATTATCAATAACACGTCATTGCATCATGTACATCCTTATTAACGCATCCGTCATGCGCGTGTCGGATACATCCATGGTTAACATATCTTGACGGATACATACTTATGCATGTCGACATCCATGAACATGATTGTATAAATTTACAACTCATCGCATATGTCTGTTGTATATACACATTTCTGTTACACTAAACCTGTCTGCAGATATCAAAATACTCGCCAAGAAAAATTTAAGTTAGGTGAAATCAAGGCCTACCTGCCCAATTGACGATCAATCAACCTCTGAGGTCAGCACCGAACCTAAATTGGACATTTATCCTATCTTAAAATAAAGTCAAGCAAGATTTGAACCATTACTTGACTAGGGGGCAAGTGATGGATATCTGCCAAATTCGGGTTCGTATTTATATTTCGGACCTCGCAAACACGTCAAACCCACGAAAATGGCTCAAAAACAGTAACCGGCGAGTTAGAACGGTCTGAACGGGCGACGTGCACGTTCGGACCAGACCCGTCCGGATTGTGTCAAACAATCCGGAGCTGGCCTGGTCCGGATTGTGTTAACACAATCCGGAGGTCCGAATTGTGCCAATACAATCTGGAGGTCCGGATTGTGTTAACACAATCCGGAGGTCTAGACTGTGTTAACATAGACTGGACCAACTCCGGATTGTCGCCCTCAGCACGTGTATTTCACCCTCGTGTTCCTATACTAAGTTAGAGTTCTAATAGGCAACATTGATCAAACCAGACGACGGTTCACACTTTCTTTTAAACCGGCGTCAAACCGCACAAAAACCGGGGTCGGTTCTAAGGTTTTCTATAAAAGGAGCCTAGGCCACTCATTTTACACTTTACATTCACTTGAGATTGGCTTCGGAGCTCTGACGTCTCTCTAGCTTTCTCTCTCTATAATTCTCATTTAAGCATCGGAGAGGGCTCAACCGGCACCACCCTCCCCCCCTCAGTGCTGGCTACTGTCTCTGTGTGCAGGTCCGGACGACAAGCTTGAAGTTAGGAGCGTGAAGTTGAATGACCGAACACAGCGATCAAATTGAAGATTCGTCGAGTCCGTTACAACAAGCGGGTTCGGACGAAACACATCAGAATTAACGATTGTGTTACTTTTTGTTTTTTTTTTTTTTTAGAAAATGAGATTATATTAATCTGAAAAACAATATAGTAAACTACACCATAGTCGATAGTCTTTGCAACGCAGTGCCTCTACAATCATTAGCCACAGCATTAGACAAAATCTGGAGGCCTATCGAAATAACACAAAAATGTTTCTTGAATAGTACATCTTCTAGCAAGTGTGTCCGCTACCGTGTTTCTTTGTCTGAATACATGTCTAATCTTGTATCTCCGGAAAACTCTTAATAAATTCATGCAATCATCAATTATAGATTTCAGTCTCAAGGCTTCATAATTTTCATTCTCAATCATGTTAATCACAACAAGCGTGACGTAAAGAGTTAACATTCAAACTTCGAGCCATAACTCCAGGAGAGCCCAAAGTTCAGCAAAAATGTTATTAACACATCCAATTCTTTTGCTAAACCCTCTAATTCAAACACCATTTTCATCCCTAAGGACACCTCATGCTTCTGGAGGGCTAGTATTTCCTTAAGAGGACCCATTAATATTTAGCTTAAGTCATCCTTTTTTTGGTGGTTTCCAATAGATGTGAATAACTCCCGGCAAGCCTCTTGCCATCATCTCCTGACAAGCTTCCTGAAAGTATTAGACTTGTAATAAGATGTATTCAATTAAATTTAGAAATAAAGCTTTGCCCGAGAAAATCAGAAGATTTCTATCTTTCCAAACATACCAAGGTCCATGAGCAAATATTGTTTGCCAAGGGACTCCGGTATCACTTTTGAGAGTGAATTCCCAAAACAGGTCTGTTTGCGAATCTTATTCCCAAACAAGGCTTCTTCATAAACTAATTTCCGAAATAGATTTTTTTTTTTCATACTATTAATGAATAATTTTTATATCATTATAATTTGTTTCAAAACTTATTTCTTTTTAAATTTTATGTTTTAGTTTCACATATTTTTAAGAATTAAAATCTATTAAAAAAAAAGGTTTTTTTATTATTTTTTAATGTGAATTTTCATCATTTAATTAATTATTTTTTATTTCCATTTTATTTTTTTACATACATTTAATCTTTTTAATTTTCAATTTTTTTAATCTTATTTATATTATATATCGTCTTAGGGTTTATTTGTAACATAATGTAAACATTAGGATGTTATGTAAATAATGTATATTATTAAAAATATGAAAAATACATATTTTGGGAATTAGTTTCTAAAGAAACCTAGTTTGAAAAATAGTTTGACGAAATAACCTCCAGTTTTGAGATCATATTTGGCATTTTCTTCGAGCCAAGCATTCAGTCTCTTTGAGAAGAATTCAGGAATAGAGGTAGGAATAGATAGAGGTGTCCATATTGAAGTTGCTCCAAGACAATATCTTTAGACACGAAGAGTATCCTCCATCTTAAGATGGGAGATCTCGCATGTAGGATCCATGTTACACATCCTCAACTGTTTAAGAGTTTTTTTGTGGCTAATCTGTCCTGTGCACAAAAAAAAGAAACTAACCGTTTGATTTTGGGACGGCTATGATTTTCCAAATCCACTTGTAATTAGTTCTTAAGGCATGTCTTAATTAGTTCCACTTGTAATAGCTATATTATTAAACTTTAGTGTCTATGAATACTAGGTGCTGACCCGCGCTACGCGCGGGGCGACATGCTATATAGCGCATATTTACATGTATGTAGAATATTGAAATTCTATGATATGAGAAAACTACATGTATGCCATATAATAATCATCTAAAATTACATGAGAAAATAAATAATATGATGGATATTTATATAAACATATTTATTTGATACCATAATAGGTATTAACTATAAATAGTCTGATGCCATAACGGTCAATCAACTATTAATATTCAACTACCATAACAGTAATTGCCTAAATATTCTATTACCATAACGGCCATCGTCAATAAATGGCTATATACCATAATAGTTATTATGTTATTTTATATAAAGAATCCTATGATTAACATTTGATATATGATAAATGATATACAAAATAGTGATCCCTCTATATATGAACGGTTACTAATTTGACCGTCGGAGAGGGATCGCCGGGGTTCGCCCTGGCACTCCCTTTTTTGCCCGGGACTCGAAGGACTAAGGAGCTCGGAGACACCGCGAAAATATCTCGGTAAATCCAGGATCCAACATTGGCGCCGTTTGTGGGAACTGAACAATTTGTCATCTTCGGTTACACAAAATGTCACATTCTGGGTTCCCACCGTGGGGCTTCGGTGAAACCAGAAGCTTCAGGAGGGTAGAGATCTTGGCAGCTGGCCCTAAATCGTCCCAGCAAACTCTCGTTACGCTGGTTCTGTGACTTGGACTTAGTCTATTCCATGATCCTCCGCCTCGTCATCAACGCCTGGTCCAGCAAGGACGACGATGACGTCATGCTCAAGAATGTCACCGCTCTTGGTCTCAATCCGCCATTAGCGACAACCTAGAGCATTAACACGAGGCTAGGATAGGACGAAGAGCGAGGCGCTGACGAAGACAGCAGGCTGGGAGCTTTCTCTCGGCAACATCAGATTCCATTCGACAGAGGCAGTGGTTCACCATTCGTGTCGTTTTTCGATGGGGAATATGGCTCAGTCCCGACGACCCGACTAGGCCGAATTTCGTGTCCAAGGGGTTTGAGGACGCATTATCAATGTCAAGGAACCCGTATAAGCAAGCTACTTTTCGTGTTCAAGAGTTGGTCGATATCAGGCCGGGCCGTGAAACCCGGAATCGATGCGGCGACTCCAATTTTGAAGCAAGCAGGAGGCGACCACCATCGGTGAGGCGTAGCAGCAGACCTCAGCACGGTAGAGCAGCTGATCTAAGGAGCGAGCTCTAGCCTTTATGCGGCGTCCTTTCAATGTTGCTATGTTCCATCGAGCAGACCGCCGTCACTCTCCTCCAAAAACGTGGGAAACAAGAGCTTCATGGGCCTTCTCCCCTCAAAATTCATAGGCCCAACATAGGGACGTTATCTGAAGAGCTATGGGCTAGATATTACCAACTTCATGAGCTTTGACCAGGCTTTCCTAAAGCAGCCCGCCCACCAAGCAAACCGGTCCCAGTGTTTCAATTGGTCAATATCGACCCAACCGGTCAACCTTGGTTCAGCCAGTCAAACCCTGTCAACAACGGTCATACCAGGTCAACATTAATCAGACCGGTCAACTTCGGTCAAACTGGCCAAAAGCATCACGCTAAGGCCCTATACATCGTATTCATCGACTTCATCGCGAACCATTGAGTCGAATTCATTAAACTCAGGGAAGTCTCCATTACACTCAAATTTAATTACTCTATTTGATATAAGTATCCATGTTTGATAAAAACAACTTTATGGTGATTTATCTCTATTCCTTTGTGTAAAGGGAATCTTAGCAAACAATGCAATTGAATCACCATCTAAGGGGCGTTGATTATGCTGAGCATCAAAACCCACAATCATTAAGCTATGGGGCATTTACTTCGCTAAGGCACGAAGTTCTAATGCTCAAGACTCACTTCCAAGAAGCTTACTAGCTAAGCTAACGAGATCATGTGTTGTCTTAAGGCATGTTATATAAACCAAGAAGAGGCGACACCTCTCCTTGGCTTGGGGGCATGATATATATACAACTTATTACCTTTTTCCATCAGAGGAAACGTATGGAGATGGAAGGGAAACAACCTCTAATCTATCTACAACCGCTCAATACCGCATCATGTCGGTCAAAACTGACCAAACCGGTCAACATCAATCGAACCGGTCAAACCAGAGAATCGGTTAAACACCGACCAACCTGGTCAACATCAATTAAACCGTTCGACAGGAGTCAAATCGGCCAACAATAGTCAACCGCGGTCAAAAGCAGTCAACAAGTGTCGCGAAATGCCGAAATCAGGGAAGAATCTATTCCATACACTATTTATTGTCCATGGCGTGCTTTGCAAAATTCAAATGAGTATGAATTTATATAAATGCATATGTCTATGAAAATTCATAACTAATGATTGTCGAATCCGACATCCTATGAACAGGAAGAGAAAACAAAGGAGCAAGCCTCCAAAGTGTATATCCAAGTATACAACGACTAGATCAAGAGGACACGAGCGTCCAATACACGTACGCTCTTACGTAACTCAGTACTCCAATATACCAACAACGTGGGAAAATAAAACCCACAACGATGGGAGGATATGCTGCAACACATGCCCCTAAACTAAAGGCATGGGGGCAACTGGACAACCGCTACATAGCAGGAAAGTCATCCCCAAACTTTTACATTATGCATCTTTTTAAGAGCAACTATATTATGCCTATTGCTTTTATTTTTAGAGCATTTAGTCTTGCCCGAAAAGTTATTTCCGCCCAAGCCTAGGGGGCAGGGGAGTACTAGGCAGCACTATAGCTACTTCACTACTTTACTGCACAAATACTAACGCCTTAGCGGCTACATATACACCCTAGTTTCCAAACACTTAGACTCACTGGGAATCTCCAAATTCCGAGTCAAAACTGCGGTGGTTAAAACCAAACTTATTTACTAGAACGTGGTGGCTAACACCCGACATAAACTAGAGTAGACGTGTCGCTACACCCCTCTTATAACTCAAACTCGGATCTATATCCGGTTATAACTCTAGCTCAGATCTATATCTGATTACAATGATAAGCGTAAAGGTTCCCCCTCATTTACAACTCAAACGAGCACATCGTTCAGGGTCTAACGACCACAACTAACGTGTTACGCTCTAGCACCAATGGTTCATCTTTATACCGAACTGGGATTCACTTTCTGGCAAACAGGCCATTCACAAGGGCAAATGTCCCATATTATAGCTTACTGACGTAATCCTTCGATCAAGTGCATAGTTTACTTACAACATGCGACCATGATCCTTAGATCTGTCGCACAAACGTATAAAATGACAGAAGACCTACCAGGAGTGACAAAAAGAAGACCTCAACCATTTATAGGGAATCATTACCCCTTATAAAAATTACAAGTAGTTTCTGGGCACCACCAATGTGTTATTCCCAAAGCTCAAACTCTATCAAGTGCGCGGGTATATCACTCCTGCTGCTACTGTAACTATAACAACTCTCAGACGTGCAGGTATATCACTCCTGTCGTCTTGACTATTCCTATTGCGACATCACACTCGCGGGTATATCACTCATGCAGCTGCATATTATGACGTCAGGCTCGCAGGTATATCACTCCTGCAGCCGTATATTACGACATCGGGTCTGTATATATGTCCCTCCTACCGCCACAGTCCGGTAATCAGGCTTATCGCCATATTATTTCCATATTACATTACGATTCATCGATCAGGTGCGTAGGTATATCACTCCTACCGCCATGGTCCAGTGATCAGATTATTTCCATATTACATTACGATTCCCCGGTCAGGTGTGTAGGTATATCAATCCTACAACCGTGGTCATTCAATCAGGCGCAAAGCCATATTATATTTACAACCACGAACCTCAAAAGTGGCTATCATATCCATGAACATCAAGGTGGCTATCATGTCCACAAGAAATGAGATCTTGTTACCTCAAGGTGGCTATCATGTCAGCATATCTTTTAGTGGCTATCATGTCCACGACTTTCAAAACGGCTATCATATTCATGGTCGCAAAATGGTTATTATTTCTATGAATCTCCAAGTTGGTTATTATGCTTACATATATCTAAAGGATCATCGGGCAATGGAGATACAGACGTCCTTCATGCAAAGGTGTCCGTCCAAAGAGGCGGTTATCCCTAAACTACTCCAAGACAGTAATATTTCACATGAACGGGTTGGTGGACAAACCACCCTTCATAGGTGTTCGTCCAAAGAGGTGGTCACCCCCAAACTACTCCAAAAGAGTAATATTTTACATGAACGGGTTGGTGGAAAAATCACCCTTCATAAGTGTCCGTCCAAAGAGGCGGTCATCCATAAACTACTCCAAGAGAGTAATATAAGGGTCGGTAGACAGACCACCCTCCATAGTCGGTCGTACGAAGCGACGATCGACCACAAAACTCCAAGTGAGTAAAATAAAGGGTCTGTAGACAAACCACCCTCCATAGTCGATCTTACAAAGAGACGATCGTCCATAAAAGCTCCAAGTGAGTAAAATAAAGGGTCGGTAGACAGACCACCCTCCATAGTCGGTCGTACGAAGCGACGATCGACCACAAAACTCCAAGTGAGTAAAATAAAGGGTCGGTAGACAGACCACCCTCCATAGTCGGTCGTACGAAGCGACGATCAACCAAAACACTCCAAGTGAGTAAAATAAAGGGTCGGTAGACAGACCACCCTCCATAGTCGGTCGTACGAAGCGACGATCAACCACAACACTCCAAGTGAGTAATATAAGGGTCGGTAGACAGACCACCCTCCATAGTCGGTCGTACGAAGCGACGATCGACCACAAAACTCCAAGTGAGTAAAATAAAGGGTCGGTAGACAAACCACCCTCCATAGTCGATCTTACAAAGAGACGATCGTCCATAAACACTCTAAGTGAGTAAAATAAATGATCGGTAGACAGACCACCCTCCATAGTCGGTCGTACGAAGCGACGATCGACCACAACACTCCAAGTGAGTAAAATAAAGGGTCGGTAGACAGACCACCCTCCATAGTCGGTCGTATGAAGCGACGATCGACCACAAAACTCCAAGTGAGTAATATAAGAGTTGGTAGACAAACTGCCCTCCATAGTCGATCATAGAAAGAGACGATTGTCCATAAAAGCTCCAAGAGAGTAATATATTGTAATATAAATGATTGTGTAATGGATGCAGGTTCATTTAACTCAGAGTCTAATGCAGGCAGAGCCTCCATCAGCCTCGGGGGCAAATGATGGATATTGATATAAACATATTTATTTGATACCATAATAGGTATTAACTATAAATAGTCTGATGCCATAACGGTCAATCAACTATTAATATTCAACTACCATAACAGTAACTGCCTAAATATTCTGTTACCATAACGGCCATCGTCAATAAATGGCTATATACCATAATAGTTATTATGTTATTTTATATAAAGAATCCTATGATTAACATTTGATATATGATAAATGATATACAAAATAGTGATCCCTCTATATATGAACGGTTACTAATTTGACCGTCGGAGAGGGATCGCCGGGGTTCGCCCTGGCACTCCCTTTTTGCAGGTGCGTGCCCGGGACTCGAAGGATTAAGGAGCTCGGAGACACCGCGAAAATATCTCGGTAAATCCAGGATCCAACATAATAGAAATCGAGAAAATGAAAGATATGTATTTTAAAGTTTAAAGTCTCGAGTTCTTTAAAAAGAAAATAGAAAGCAATAATTTGGTTCATTAACCCAAAGTGCCTCTAAACTTCAACATGTTGATGGTCCTCATAGCCTCAAGTATTAGCGATACATATATATCTGACAATAACACATTTTGCCTCTGTACGAAACTGTAATATCTTAATCAGAAAAAGAGTTCTACTAATGAGAAAATACAGTAATATATATGAAAAATTATAGGGTTAAAGGTACTTTTCATACCACATGTTTGACCGAATGTGGCTTTTAGTACTGGATGTTTAGTTTTGTATACTTTTGGTACCAAACGTTTGAAAAAATGTGGCTTTTGGTACATCCGTTAGTTGGCCGTTAGTTTTAGTCGTTAAATGACATGAGCAAGTCACATGATCGACTCTAAACTTTTAATTTTGTTCAATTTAGTCCCTCAAATATATTCATAACTTTTATTTTGTTTAACTTAGTCATAACACTTCAAAATCGAACCCAATTAGGACCTATCTCCAATTGGGTAAATTTGACCCAAATGGGGCTATGTCAATTGAATTCGTTTGGTTTAATTGGGTCCGATTTTGAAGTGTTATGACTAAGTTAAACAAAATAAAAGTTAGGAATATATTTGAGGGACTAAACTGAACAAAATTAAAAGTTTAGAGTCGATCACGTGACTTGCACATGTCATTTAACGGCCAAAACAAACGGCCAACTAACGGATGTACCAAAAGCCACATTTTTTCAAACGTTTGGTACTAAAAGTATACAAAACTAAACATTTAGTACTAAAAACCACATTCGGTCAAACATGTGGTATCAAAAGTACATTTAACCCAAAATTATATGGTCACTATAACATATGAGCTACTTCCCAGACACGTTTAAAGGTCTGTCTGTAATCAAGATACTATAAATGAAAGTCAACAGCAAATAGTAATTTAGTTCTCAGAACACATTTCTATAGCAATCTAATAGTCACAATAACAGTAAAATTTGCAATTTAAATTATGTTTGTTCAAGTGGTTATTCAAGTTCAAGTATTTTGTCTTTTATCAACACCTTTAGGACACCATTGAAATCACAAAACCAAAGCTAGGTGATCAGCATATAAACAAAAATAAGATACTTCATAAGCAGTATCGCTACCATAATTTGGTTCAATGAATGAACCAACATCAATTGCATATGAACCTAAATGATTAAGTGAGAAATACTTATTGTTGGATCACGGCAGGAACTCTGGTTACGGTGACGGATTCCTTAGCTCCTCGCAATCCTGCAGAAGGGGAATAGAGGGCGGTGGCCCAGAATCCCTCTCCGATGCTTAACGTAAGTACGGTGATCAACAGGACAAGCAAGCAGTATGTGTAAGTGTGTAAAAACGTAACCTTAACCTGGGATAACTTCCCTCCTTTTATAGGGGGAAGGCTATCCCAGTTACCTGATTAGGCGGTTGGATTGTGATCCACTATCCCACATATCTCGCCGTATATCTCGCCACGCATCTGTACAGTTATACGTATCCCACATATCTCGCCCATTATATCACTACTGTAATCATAGCGAGATTTCCGGGATTGTGCTCTTACTGGCGAGTCTCGATCATTATCGGAGACTCCCAAGTTGCATCATTGAGGATTCGGTGTCGGGGAGTGGTGTCAACTCCCATATCGGGACCGACCACGTCCAGGTCCGATATCTTCGGGGCTTTCCCCTATCGAGGCTATACTCACTCGGGGCTATTCCATGTCGGGGCCTCCGTCCGTCGGAGCCCTTAGCCTTCCAGCAACCCAGCTCCTAGCCCAACGGGCCTAGTCGTCGTTTGTCAATCGTTAAGGGGCCTAACGGCCTTAGCCGGGGCCCATCATTTGCCCCCAAGACGTGAGGGACTTATAGTGCGTCGCGTCTTCCAATATCGGACCCTTCAACATCCCTGTCGGGGGTCTTTATTTAAAACATCGGAGGCCTTTGCCCTACTTTCGTCGGAGGCCTTTGCCTCGGATCCCTTCAAGATCTTTTGGGATCCTGCTTGGATTCGAGAGGATTTCTCGATCAGACCAGCATTAAATACTGATAGAAGGTGAAGGAACGCCTCGGGTTCTGTACACCTGCTTTCTGAAAAAGCACTTTTCAACCACCACGGTACGTCATCATTCCTGTCTTATCTGTCTTCCATGCGTCCCGACGGTTCAAATCAAAATCGTTTCGCCTTCTTCAGATTAGCACGTTTCACTTTGGACGATTCCGATTGAATCGTTTTGAATTCTATGGCTCAGATTGCCCGCCCCTTCAGTTCTCTCTTCCTTCTCTTATAAAACCCTAAACCCAGACATTGTTTCACTTTTCCTCTACTCCTTCTTCTCTGCGATCCCAAGAGCCTTGATCCTCCATACTTCAAGTTTTCACCGGCGCTTCAAGCACTCAAGCTTTTCCGATCAAGACTTCAGTCACCATGTCTGGTAAGATTTTTCACCTTATTACCATTTTTCCTCCATTTTTGATCTTCTTAGGTTTCAATTTCCCCTCCTTCCTTCCATCGACGATTTTCAGCCGAGGGATCTGCCACCAACAGCGGGTCTTCCCATGATGGACCACCTTTTGTCTTCAAGTATCTCAAGAACTCGCTTGCCCCTATTAACTACGATAGGGCTTGCATAGAAGGTGGTATCTTCGAATCCTCCTTCGGGGCTCGCTATCCCTATGAGCAATTCAAATTCAATCCTCGCGAAACCCGGGTTACACTCCCTAATGAAGGCGAGGTGTTCATCTCCCCAGGGCAGATCCGTGCGGGAATCCGACTCCCGTTTTGTCCGAGTTGGGTGGAGCTATGTAACCACTACAAGACTTACCCCACGACCTTCTCTCCACACGCAATCCGCACATGGATTGCCTTTCAAGTGTGGTGTGATCTTAACAAAGAGGACTGGAGCTATACTCTGGAGCTTTGGCGGGTCCTCTATAAGATGACCTGCAACAAAGATGGGATCTGCTCCTTTACCCCCCGCCAACCCGAGGGGACCGACGAGCAATATAAGGAGATGGGCTGGGATAGGAAGGTGTCCTGGAGGATTTGCAAGGAACGGGCCATCATCCACGACAAGGGGCATGACAATGCCAACTGGAAAGAACAGTACTTTTTCATCAAGCCTGGTCCCATCGAATGGCCGAAGACCGCCGTAGAAGCTGACCCTCATGTGCCCTTCCGTAAATGGTCGGAACAGACTAAGAGGGCTTTGATGCTCATCCAAGCCCGTCGCTGGGAGGAGGGTTATCAGCCCTTCGAGGCCACTTCTGTTACTGACCGACAACGGATAAAAATTTCTATCATGCTGATTGATCCCCAAGCCGGGGGAAAAATTCGTGATGGCCTTTCCAATGTAATTCCCTGGGTAATCTTCTAATTATTTCTTGTTTTCATTGCTTACAGCCCATCGATCATCGCTGACCGCCCATCTGTTTCAGGAGGATACCGATGCCTCCCACTCGCTGAAACGTAAGAAGAAGTCATCGTCCAGGAGAAAGTCCTCTGACGCGTCGGAGCCGTCTCAGAAGAAAAAGAAGACCTCCGAGGCACCGAGGTCTGCCCCCACACCCGAGGGGCAGACTAATGCGGACGTGGTTAGGGCCGCCTTCGGCGTCCGCTCCGAAAAGGAAGGTAAGGAAGTTTTTCGTGCTATAAAAAGATATAGACAGTTGGTTCCTCAGGACCTTCAGGCCCCCGACATGGAAGGGCGGATCAGGGACGTCAAGCTCGTCCTTCGAGGGGAAACTCCACACGTCCTCGAAGCGGGTTATTACAACTTTTTCGGCTGCGAGGAATATGTGGAGCGTTGTCTATTTTGGTATACTGATATCAATAATCTTCCTCACCCTGTTCGTCCCGCTGCAGGTCACACGGACATCGCACCTACTGCACCTGCCTCAGACCCCGTGCCTGCAGCGGAGCCGGGGGTAGATGATGCCCCGACAGAAGTCCGTGGCCAATTCAGTCGGGTGGTCAACTTGGAGGACTCCCTCTCCGAGGACCAAGCTGAGGAGGAAGGCCTAGTCCTCCGACGAAAATCGAGGCCGACTCCTGCTGAGTCATCTGTTAAGGAGACGTCCCCACTCCCCCTCGCGCTAACATCGGCACCTGTTAGGAGCGCGACCCCCGAAGCTCGGACAAGTGAAGATGGGGGAGCCCATCTGGTAGTACCTCCATTTTCCTTGGATGGAGACTATTACCAGGCCTTCTCTTCGGACCAGAGTGCGGAGCCTTGGAAACCGGTGGAGTCTCTGCAGGAGATTTCTTTACATCGGGGGTGCCAGGAGGAGAACTTGGCCTTGCACTTGATGTCAGGCTCGATCCCGCCATCACTGAGGCGTCCCCTTTCACTGGAAGGGGAGGACATCAAGGCGGACATCCGTCAAATGGCCGTCTGTCGGATAGAGGTAGGTTATACTTTGCTTTTACTCATCTGAAAGTATTCCGACTATCAAATACTAAGCCATATTTGTCCTCAGGAAATGGCGGACCAGGATCGTTGCTTCGGCTACATCCTGTCCCTGCAGGAGGCTTTGGAGCAAGAACGGGCCAACTCCAACATCGAGAGCTTGACTAAGCTCCAGGAGGACCTGGCCACCTCCGAGGCGTCAAGACTCCGAGCGGAAGAGGGTAGAAGGCAAGCCGAAGAAGGTAGGCAGCAGGCTGAGAAGGGTAAGGCCAAGCTTGTTCAAGAGGCTCAATCCCAGCAAAGGCGGATTCAAAGCCTTGAGAGCTCGCTTAGGCGGGAGCAGCAAACGGCCCTAGCCGATCGGAATCAGGCCGCCTTTGATAAAGCGGAATTGAAGGAAACTGCTGATCGGCTGAAGCTTGAGAAGCAAAGGGCTATCGCGGAGCTGGAGGAGGAAAAGGCGGACCGTTCCGCCCAAATAGCAAACGCGAAGGTCCAGGGCCGCGAAGAATATCGGAGCTCGGAGGACTTCAAAGCGGATGCGGCGAAGCATTGTCAGGAAGACTTGCAGAATGCCTTCCTTGACATTGTCGAAGAGCTTAACGAAACTTACGGGGACTCCATCGACCTGAGGAAGTCCAAGATTCTCGGCCGAGCCGCAGAAAGGTACTTTAGCCTCCCGTCGGAGAGTTCCTCCGAAGATGCCGACGACCCCCCTGCAGATCCCTCCGATCCTACCCCTCCGAATCCCTCTGAAAATCCAGCATCCGACCCTAAGGCATCCGAGGACCGAGCTTAATATTTTATAACTTAAGTCCTTGTAGTCCTTCATCATTATCTCTCTTGTATTGAACCTCTTAGGCCTTCGAGCCTTTTATTAATATCATTTCCGATTACATTATGTTCTTCATAACGCTTTTATCGGACCCTAAGAACCTTAAGGCTTTCCGTCGTCCTAAGACGCTTTTTAATCGAACCTTAAAAACTTAAGGATTTTTCGGACGTCCTATGACGCTTTTTTTTAAAAAACTTAAGGATTTTTCGGACGTCCTATGACGCTTTTTAATCGAACCTTAAAAACTTAAGGACTTTTTGGACGTCCAATGACGCTTTTAATCGGACCTTAAAAACTTAAGGATTTTTCGGACGTCCTATGACGCTTTTTAATCGAACCTTAAAAACTTAAGGACTTTTTGGACGTCCAATGACGCTTTTAATCGGACCTTAAAAACTTAAGGATTTTTCGGACGTTCTATGACGCTTTTTAAACGAACCTTAAAAACTTAAGGATTTTTCGGACGTCCAATGACGCTTTTTATGTATCGAGAACAACTTAGGAATACTTTGATCAGAAGTAACCTCTTTATTGATCGATGTCTTTTACATAGCATGCACCACTCAGGGCGACTTAATTACATCTTTGCGCCTCTACGGACGACTTATTTGTCAAACATGACATTTCTTCAGATGTTCACCACTAAAGGTGTTTCTTAATACATTGCCATCGAGGTCTTCTAATTTATAAGCATTCGAGGCCGGCATGCCTACGATCTTGTAAGGCCCTTCCCATTTCGGGGATATCTTGTTGATCCGATCTTGTAGGGCGAACTCATTCCGACGCAGGACCAGTTCTCCCACGTAGAACTGTCGCGACTTGACCTTCCGATTATAGTACCTGGCCGTCGCCAAGCGCATCCGAGCTTGCACTATGTCGGCCTCCAGCCGTTTTTCCTCTAGCAAGGATAACTCCAGGCGCCTTGTTTCGTCATTCGTCAAAGGTCCTATCCTGGCTCTTTCTGGACTTGTCGAGGGCTCATAGCTTCTGGTCCGATGGGACGCCACAGCGATTTCCACGGGAGCGACCGCCTCTGTCCCATAAACAAGTGCAAACGGGGTTTCACCTGTTGACCGCTTGGGTGTCGTTCGGACCGCCCACAACACGTTCTCCAGTTCGTCCAGCCATTTTCCGTCCAAAGCATAGACCCTCTTCTTCAAACCCTCCATCACGATTTTGTTGGCAGCCTCCACCTGCCCATTGGTCTGAGCGTGATGGACGGATGCTGTCCGATGCTCGATACCAAACTCGTCCAGGAACTTCTCCACCTGGGCCCCATTAAACGGAGGACCATTGTCGCTGATTATCACCTTCGGCACCCCATATCTCGACAAAATTCGGGTCTGAAGGAATTTGATAATATGTCCCGCTGTTGTCTTGGCTAACGGCTTAGCCTCGATCCACTTCGAGAAGTAGTCAATCGCGACAAGAAAATGTGTGCACTGGCCTTTTGCTTTCGGAAGGGGTCCCACCAGGTCAATGCCCCACTGCGCGAAGGGCCAAGCACTCCCAATGGGCATCAAATCGGCAGCGGGGGCTGTGATATTCGGAGCATATCTCTGACACGCGTCACAGGATCGGACAAGCGCCGTTGCTTCCTTATTCATCGTGGGCCAATAATATCCCAAGTTCAGCGCCTTCCTCAGGATAGACCGAGCGCCTTCGTGACATGCCGCGACTCCTTCATGCAACTCCCTCAGAATCCGAGTCGTATCGGGTTCGGCCACGCATTTCAAGAAAGGAGTCGAAAGCAGACCCTTCTTGTACAACTGGTTATCCACCATCGCGTAATTAATTGACATTCGTCGCAGTCGCTCCGCTGCCACTTTATCTTCAGGGAGTGCCCCCGTAGTTAAGTACGCGATTATCGGGGTCATCCAAGTGGGTTCTTCCTTCGATCCCGTTCCGATGGCGCACACCTCCGACGGATCGGTGGTCGATAGAATCACCTTCTCCAAGAAGTGTACCTTCCGACTCTCTTCCAAAGGTGCCCCCAAGGCAAATTTTCTCAAGGCATCAGCCTCTACATTCTCTCCCCTCGGAATTGCCTCGATATCAAAGCTTTTGAAGCTCTCCTTTAAGGTCCGAGCCTCCTGAAGGTACTTCTTCATGATCGGGTTCTTTGCTCCATACTGCCCCCGGACCTGATTTACAATCAGGCTAGCATCACACTTCACCTTCAAATGTTCAATTCCAGTGCCCTTTGCGATTTTCAGCCCCGTTATAAGAGCCTCATACTCCGCCTCGTTATTGGTGGCTCTAAATGTTAGGGCCAATGCATATCGAAGTGGCTCCGCCCCGCCTGGCGGAATCAATACGAACCCCGCACCGGATCCATCCGAGCTTGAGGAGCCATCCGTGTACAACTCCCAGGTGTTCTCCTTATTTGGCTGTTCCGACTGCTCCGCCGTCGGGACCTCTTCAGTATTCCCGGTTGCCCCCTCTACTGTTTCCGTTGCTTCAGGATCGGGAACAGTAGATTCAACTATAAAGTCGGCCAATGCCTGCCCTTTGATAGCTGTTCTCGGAGCGAAATGAATCCGAAACTCGCTAAGTTCCACGGCCCACTTTACTAGTCTCCCCGACGCATCAGGCCGGTTCAAGAAGTGTTTCAATGGCTGATCAGTCAACACCGTAATTTCATGCGCATGGAAGTAAGGCCGTAACTTTCTAGCGGTAATAATCAACGCAAAGAGGTACTTCTCAATCGGAGGGTAGTTCATTTCACTCTTGGCAAACGCTTTGCTTACATAATAGACGGTGATTTGATTGCCCTCGACAGCTTTAACTAAAACAGAGCTTATTGCGAACGAAGAAACAGCCAAGTAAAGATAGAGCGGCTCGCCTGGAGCTGGCTTTGCTAGTGGTGGGAGGGTGCGGAGATGTTGTTTGAGCGCTTGGAACGCCTCCTCACATTCGGCGGTCCATTCGAACTGTCGGTTGGCCCTCAGCACATTGAAAAATGGCATCGCCCGGTCGCTTGCCTTGGATAGGAAGCGATTCATCGAAGCCAGTCGACCGTTCAGCACTTGCACCTCCCTATGGTTTGTCGGGGACTGCATCTCCTCTATCGCCCTTAGTTTTTCGGGATTCACCTCGATCCCCCTCTGGCTCACCATGAAGCCTAAGAACTTCCCTGAATGTACTCCGAAGGCACATTTGGCTGGATTCGGGCGGACTTGGTGGAGCTTCATCCTCTCGAAGGCCATTGCCAAGTTACCAACGTGGTCCGATGCTCGTCGGGACTTCACCAGCATGTCATCTACATAGGCTTCCATGGTACTTCCAAGCATATCCCCGAACAGCTTGTTCACCATTCTCTGATAGGTCGCCCCCGCATTCACCAGGCCGAAAGGCATGACATCGTACTGGAAGACTTCACTGTCAGCGTAGAAGGCGGTGTGTGGGGCATCCTTTTTCGTCATCTTTATCTGGTTATAACCAGAATAAGCATCCATAAAGCTTAGCAGCTCATGCCCCGATGTAGCATCCACCAATTGGTCGATCCGCGGGAGCGGATAACAGTCCTTCGGGCAAGCCTTGTTCAGGTCGCGGAAGTCGACACACATCCGCCACTTCCCGTTGCTTTTCCTCACCAGCACTGGGTTGGCTACCCAAGTCTGGAATCGGATCTCCCTAATGAACCCAGCGTCGAGCAACCTGCCAACCTCCTGCTGGATTGCAATCCTCTTGTCTGTCCCCATCGGACGTCTCTTCTGCGCGATCGGCTTGATCGTAGGGTCGATATTCAGTTCATGCTCGATCACGTCACGGCTGATTCCTGGCATATCGCTCGGGGACCATGCAAACAACTCCTTGAATTCTTTCAAGAGCGCAATCAACTCCTGAGCCCTTTCCTCGGTTAGGGCGGATCCGATCTTTACCGTCCTCTCGGGCCCATCTATCTCGACTTCTTTTAGGTCCTCCATGGGGGCGGGGCGCCCAAACTCCTCTCGAGGATCAGTGTCTGTCTGGAGAACCGACATAGCCTCCCTCCTCGATCTCCTTGTGGCGTTGACATAACACCGTCTCGACGCCACCTGGTCGCCTTTTACTTCACCGACCCCATTCTCAGTCGGGAACTTCATTTTCTGATGGACAGTCGAGGCCACTGCCATTAGCGGGTTGATGGTGGTTCTCCCAATAATCGCATTGTACGTCCCTGTGGATTCGACCACCACGAATTCCACATCTCTCTTCTCCATTTTCCAGCCACTTCCGAACCACACGGGCAGCGTAATAACCCCCAACGGATAAGAGGTTGTGCCGCAAAATCCTACCATCGGGAAGTTAACCTCCCGTAGGTCTTTCTTCTTCTTCCCCATCTGCTCCAGGGCGTCGGAGAAGAGGATGTCGGAGGAGCTTCCTCCATCAATGAGGATCCTCTTCATTTCGAATCCACCTACATCCAGTGTCACGACTAGGGCATCCTCGTGGGGGGTCTCTACTCCCTCCAGATCCTTCGCCGAGAAGGTAATCTCCATTTCCTCCTTCGAGGTCCATGACCGGGACCTTTTTCCCAAGGCCACTGCTACGGGCACCTGGTTGGCGTAACGCTCCCGAGAAGACGATGTGTCTCCTCCCGCAGCGAACCCTCCATGGATCACATTAATGACCCTCCTCTGTCGGGACCCTGATGGGCCCTCCGAAGACTCCGCTTCGGACCTTCTCTTCCTTGGGGACCTCGATCGAGATTTGGATCTCGACCGAGATCGGGAATGGGGCTTGCAACGCGAATCCCCCACGAACTCCTTCAGCTTACCCCTCTGGATAAGCTTCTTTACTTCCTTCTTCAGCTCCCGACACTGGTCAGTGTCGTGACCAGTGGCCCGATGGAATCGGCAGTAACGGTCGGTGCGGGAGCCCAACTTTTCGCCTTCCTTCTTTTTGGGGAAACGAGCGAGACCTTGCCTCTCCATTACGGCCAAGACCTCTCTCAAAGGCCTGTTGAGGGGGGTAAACTCCTCCCTCTGACTGTCTTTCTTTGTCGGACGCCTATCCTCCCTTCGATCAGGGCGTCCCCGAATCCGACTACTCTCGGAGCTATCCTTCTTGTTTTGGTTGTCCAATGGTTTGAACAACTGCTTTCCTCCGCGCCCCTTGGGAGGAGCCAACTCTCCGGCAGCGATCTTCGACTCTTGGACGTCGATTTGCTGTTTCACCCTCGCCTAAAGCGCCTCCATGCTCCAGACGTTTTTGGCCGCGACGCTGTGCAGCAAGTCGGAGCCGTAGGGGGGATTGAGGTTTTTCAAGAAGGTACGGACGGCCTCGCCCTCCGATATCTCCTCATCCAGCTCGGTCATGCCAGCCGTGTAACGCTGGTAGTATTGGGCCAGCGATTCGTCGGGCCTCTGGACCACCTCATGCAGGGTCCGAACACTCTTCAGCAGCCGTCGACGCCCTTGGTACTGGGCGATGAATCGCTGATGCATATCCTCCCAACAGGTTATGCATTCGGTGGGCAGACTGTAGAACCATGTCAAAGCCTTCTCTCCCAAGGTACTCGGGAATAACGCGCAGATAACATCCTCATCTGGGGTCCTGCCCATGCACGCTGTCAGGTGCTTCTGTACGTGGCGGACCGGGTCCGTGTCCCCGTCGTACTCCTCTATCTTCGGGATACCCAAACCTGGAGGGGCCAGGGTATTGATCAGCCTGGGAACGAAGGGATGGGTCTCCCGACTCCTCAACTCCGACATCATGAGCTTCTGATCTCCCATGCAAATACCCACAATCTTCACCACCTGATCAGCAGTGAGGGGACCATTCAGGGGAATAGTCCTTTGCTGTACTGGCCCTGGTCCATCGACCACAAAATTCTCCACCGGTGCTGGATTCGGATGCCTGGGGGGAACGGGTTGTTCCCTCAACGGGGGAGGTGGCGGCAGATTGTCGTCCACCTGCCTTCTGGAAGCATCTCGCCGCGGAGGGAGCGGCGGTAGATCTACGGCCTGCCTTCTGGCAGCCTCTCTTCGGTCTAAGAGGGCTTCCATGGCTTCCATGAATAAGGGCATGGCCTCTGCCACTACCCTGGCCAGCTCTGGGCTCTGGGAAGGCGCCTCGTTCCTGGATCCACCAGGGAGCTCGTTCCTGGTCGTCGACCTGGTTTCTCTTCGCGGAGGAACAACCTCCCTGGTGGTGTCATCTCGGTGAGTGCTGTCACCATCGTCTCTCAGATCCTGATGCTGTGTAGCATCCTCAGGGGGATTGCTGGTGGTCGGCACCTGCTTGCCTGATCGCTGCGGCTTGTTGCCAGCCATGGTATGGAGTCAAAGGGAAGCAAACTTACTTTGGCTTTTTGTTGCGTTTCCCACAGACGGCGCCAATGTTGGATCACGGCAGGAACTCTGGTTACGGTGACGGATTCCTTAGCTCCTCGCACTCCTGCAGAAGGGGAATAGAGGACGGTGGCCCAGAATCCCTCTCCGATGCTTAACGTAAGTACGGTGATCAACAGGACAAGCAAGCAGTATGTGTAAGTGTGTAAAAACGTAACCTTAACCTGGGATAACTTCCCTCCTTTTATAGGGGGAAGGCTATCCCAGTTACCTGATTAGGCGGTTGGATTGTGATCCACTATCCCACATATCTCGCCGTATATCTCGCCACGCATCTGTACAGTTATACGTATCCCACATATCTCGCCCATTATATCACTACTGTAATCATAGCGAGATTTCCGGGATTGTGCTCTTACTGGCGAGTCTCGATCATTATCGGAGACTCTCACGTTGCATCATTGAGGATTCGGTGTCGGGGAGTGGTGTCAACTCCCATATCGGGACCGACCACGTCCAGGTCCGATATCTTCGGGGCTTTCCCCTATCGAGGCTATACTCACTCGGGGCTATTCCATGTCGGGGCCTCCGTCCGTCGGAGCCCTTAGCCTTCCAGCAACCCAGCTCCTAGCCCAACGGGCCTAGTCGCCGTTTGTCAATCGTTAAGGGGCATAACGGCCTTAGCCGGGGCCCATCACTTATAATTGAAAAATAATCTACGTTGATTCCTAACAAATATACCACAATACAGATTCACTCATTTATACAATCACACGGGAAGTTAAACACTAAAGGAAAGGAGAAAAGGCAAGCCATTACCATTCAGGTAGTCCTCAAACCAAAAAGTCTTCCAACCAACTCCCCTTAACAGCCTCAACTCTTTAATAGATCAACTGGAACCTTCATAAAAATGTTGATTATTAAAGTATATATATATTATAGCTAAGAATAAATGACAATGCAAAAATTCATCTTCTACCCAATGAATGTATATGCATCGTGCTGCTCAATTAAAGTTGTTGATTCAGCTGGCAAGAAGGTTTAATTTAGATTTTTTTTGTCATAAGGTATCGATGGATATCGATCTAAATAGGTAGATTTAATACAATAACAGGTACTGACTATAAATAGTCTGATACCATAACGGTCAATTAGTTATAAATATTCAGCTGCAATAACAGTAATTTCTAAATATTCTTTTACCATAACGGTAATTGCCTATAAATGACCAAATACCATATTGGTCATCGATTATAAATAATCATCTTATTATTATTCTTTGGGAGTATGATATTAAAAATATATACAATAGTGATTTCTCTCTTTATATGAACAGTTACTAATTTGACCGTCGAAGAGCGATCGCCGAGGTTCGCCCTAGCATTGTCCCCTTTTGTAGGTGCGTGCTTGGAATTCGAAGACTAAGGAGTTTAGAGACACTGCGAAAATCATCTCGTTAAATCAAGTCCAACATTGACGCCGTCTGTGGAAACCGAGTAAGAAGTCATGTTCAAATCGGTTCCTTCAACTTCAACAAAAAAAAAAAAAAAACTGTTTTTGGATGAACCCGAAACCCAGGGCACCTACGCTGCGTAACACTCTTCGACAGCATGACCAATTTCTACGACACAGGAGGTTGACTTTTAGGTTCTCCTGCCTTTTGACTAAACATGGGTTCATATCATCAAAACGTATCAGAAAATTTCTTCATGTTGGGATTGTCGAATTGGGTATTTCGGATCTCGTTTGATCAGATCTCGTACTGATATGGTAATTCTTATCACCTGATTATGAACTCGGATTTTCAATTTTGTGATGAGTTCATAAGCATGCGTTAGTTTTGCTCATTGAATTTGTTCGATCATGTTGCTTTCTTGCTATATGCCACAGCCGCTTCTAATTCTTTTTATGGCCCTTAATTTCGGAACTAATACACTCTGTTTAATTGCTTTTGGTATTTGATTTGGACTCGTACATCTTCAATTCTGTTTGTGGATTCTGTTTAATAATTAGAGATTAAACCTTTGATTGAATCCATGATGCTTGATTTTGGAAGCTGTTGTGGAGTGATTATTGGAGATTAAATCTGCCATTTAATACATTTATTACTGTAACAATAAATTATGGCTATTATTGGCTTGCCATTAAACGTATGTTTCAGTGATTAGGTAAGGGAAGAAGAATCTTATGGGTCAGCCTTAAAAAGGATCTGATTTCTTCTTTTTAGAAATGCGTTATGGGATGCATTAATTGCTCAGTTCAAATATTGATTCTTGGACTGGTTTACTTTTTTAAGGGCACAATGGCTTTAAGCCTTTGTTGAAGGTGGTGCTGATAGTTTAAGCTGAAAGTTTGGAGTATTGATTTGTTTGTTTTAATTAGTTGTGGACCTTTTTATTATTTCGGATGACCCTGTTATTTATTCTTTGTTTTGTTTAGGGTCTTGTTCCTTCTCTTTCTTTGTTTGGGGTGTATTTGAACCTAACTAAAACTTTGGATGTTATTTATGGGAGAGGGGATCCAATTGAAGGAACATCCCGGTGACCCCAAGTGCTTGTGTCGATTACTCTCTCCAAATTTAGGGTTTCGTTTCCAGAAGTTCTCATGGTATCAGAGTCATCTATGGCTCTTCGATTCACCTCCCTTTGTTACTCTCCATCCTGATTGCTCTTTAATTTCGTGATTCTTGGCTAACCATTTCTTCATCTTCCACTTCGACCTTCCCGCGACGATTCATCTGGAAATCCGCCTCGGTTCTGGATCGTTTCTTGCTTGACGATCTGGTTTCTGAAGTTCTACTCTCGTCCATGCCAAGAGCCGCTCCACCATTCGCAGCCATCCTGTGCGATCAATCTTGATTGTCAGGATCCAATTCGTTGTCTTCGCCTTCGCGCAATCTTTCAAGCAACCAGTTCTTCTTCTCTTCTCCGATGGCTGATGATAAGCGTGATGTCGATGGACCAAAAGAGACCGTTGGAGCCTCTGGTAAGGCAATTGTTGGAGGAGACTATTATCCCGAGGTTCATTCTCAACATCCTTTATATTTGCACTCCTCTGATAACCCTAGTATGAGCGTTGTGACCGATCGATTGATTGAATCTGAGAATTATGCCATGTGGAGTAGATCTCTTTTCATATTTCTGCATGGTAGAAACAAACTAGGGTTTATCAATGGAAGCTGTGTGCGTGACAAATTTGATACTGGACTAGTCGATCTTTGGGACCGCTGCAATACTATTGTCTGTGGCTGGCTTCTTAATTCAGTTGAGCGTGACATTAAGAATAGTATCATGTATGTTACGAATGCTTCTGTTATCTGGTCTGAGCTGAGAGAAATGTTCGACAAAAGAAATGGATCTCGTACTTATCAACTTCATAGAGACATTGTCCTCACAAGACAGAATCTGGATAGTATATCTTCTTTCTATACCAGACTCAAATTTCTTTGGGCTGAGTATGATTCTGCATCTAATCTGCCACACATTGAGGGAAACGATTTTAAAAGACACCTTGAGCATAAAGAGAATCAACGTCTCTTACAATTCTTGATGGGACTCAATGAAACTTACTCTGCTGTAAGGAGTCAATTGCTTCTTTTAGATCCTCTTCCTACGATGAATCAAGCGTATAGTATGTTAATCCAAGAGGAAGGACAGAGGGTTGTTTCTTCAGATATAGCTGGAAATGTTGTTGGTGCTGGGGCCAATGTTGGTATTGCTGGTGAAAAGGGAAAGAAAAACCCTTTCATCAACTCTGTTTGTGATTTTTGCAAAAAGAAGGGACACACCACTGAGAGGTGTTATGCAAAAGGGTGTGACTTCTGCAAGAAAAAGGGGCATTGCAAAGAGAATTGTTTCAAGCTGCGTGATATGAAGACAAAAGGAAGCTCTAGTGCCACCCCTGTTGGTAATGGAGGCATAGAGTTTGACATGTCAGCTAGCAATATCACTTCTACAACTACCAAGGCCTCTAATGGTGGGATGTCTCAAGGATTGGTCACATTTACCACTGAGCAATTTGATCGGTTTTTGGCCAGTATGAATCAAGCTGGTGGCTCTGCTTCCATCCCACATGCTGTGACTAATGCACCAGCTGTGGCAGGTATTGCTCTAACTACCTCTTGCAATACTAGTGTCGATAGCTGGATAATTGACACTGGAGCTACTAACCACATGACCAATAGATCAGACTGGCTTTATAACAAAAAACAGATTAGTAACTCCAGAGTTCAATTACCTAATGGTCTTTATTCTGATGTTGGCTGCATTGGTGAATACTCAATTTTTAAGGATAAGAAATTGCAGAATGTACTTTATCTACCAGATTTTAAATACAATCTCTTATCTGTTTCTAGATTGACAAATGACCTAAAATGTTCTGCAACTTTCTTTCCACAACTTGCAATTTTGCAGGACCTCTCAAGTGGGAGGGTCTTGGGGACTTTTAAGGAGAATTCAGGACTTTATTTTTTCAATCCTTTTGGTAAAGCAGAGAGTGTTGCTTTAAATTCTTCTATTGATAATAAAGCCATGTTTCGGCATCGTCGTTTAGGACACCCTGCCATAGAGTCTTTGAAACAGATTACTACTTTAGATTGTTTTCACAAAGGGCAAGTTGATTTTGATAATTGTGGTGTTTGTCCAATGGCCAAAATCACTAGACATATGTTTCCTATCTCTGATAATAAAGCAGATTCTATCTTTGATCTTGTTCATTCTGATGTTTGGGGGCCTTATCATACACCCACTTATGACAACAAGCGTTATTTTTTAACTTTGGTGGATGATTATTCTAGGCTTACCTGGGTTTTCTTATGCAGTTCAAATCGGATACTCCTTTGATTATTAAGAACTTTGTTGCAATGATTGAAAATCAATTTCAAAAACATGTCAAGACTTTCAGAACAGATAATGGGAAATAGTTTTTTAATGACCTTCTAAGTTCTTTTTTTAAATCAAAGGGAATTATACATCAAAGTAGCTGCTCTTATACCCCACAGCAGAATGGGAGGGTAGAACGCAAACATAGACACCTCCTAGAGGTGGCTAGAGCTTTAAAATTTCAAAGCTACCTCCCAAATCGGTTCTGGGGGGATTGTGTCTTGACAGCTTGTTATTTGATTAACTTGATGCCCTCCAAGGTTTTGAACTGGAAATGTCCTTTGGAAATTTTAAAGGGAGTTGGTGTCAAGTTAGATCATTTAAGGGTCTTTGGATGTTTGGTTTATGCAAAAGATCTTGTTGTTTCAGATAAGTTTGCACCTCGTGCTATTGCCTCTGTTTTGATTGGTTACTCTGAAATCAGAAAAGGGTATAAGCTTTATGATCTTACTAAGAAAAGGATTTTCTATAGCAGAGATGTTATTTTCAGAGAAAGCTTATTCCCTTTCAAAGGTTGCAAATCTGATCTGTTACCAATCTTTCCTAACCAAACTCCTAGAGAGATTATCTATGATGAAGGACCCAACATTCAGTCTTCTGAGATGACTCCTCATGATTCTAATGATTTAGGAAATATCAATGTTGGTAAACCTAATGAAGAATTGGCTGATATTTCTCCATATGACTCTGATGAAGTTATCCATACTTCAGATAATGTTGATATTCGAGCACCAAATGATGATCCTATATTGGATTCTGATGGAAGTATTAGAACTAATGATCCAAATGAAGATGTGCAGGTTTTACGTAGATCAGATAGACAAACGAGAATGCCAACCAAGCTGAATGGTTATATTGTTGGTCATTGTTCCACTGCACATCCTATAAGCAACTATATCTCTTATGATACAATTTCTTCTCAGTATTTCTGCTATTTGTCTAAAATCTCTAGACTTGCAGAACCAGAAAGCTTCACAGAGACTTCTAAGGATCCTAATTGGGTCAAGGTAATGCAATAGGAGGTTGCAGCTCTTGAGGCAAATGGAACTTGGTCTTTGGTATCTTTACCAAAAGGCAAAGTTGCCATTGGATGTAAGTGGGTTTACAAACTTAAATTTAATTCTGATGGTTCTTTAGAAAGGTATAAAGCACGTCTAGTTGCTAAGGGCTATAAGCAGCAGTATGTAATAGATTATTATGAAACATTTTCACCTGTTACTAAAATGCAAACTGTTCGTACAATTATGGCCCTTGCTTCTGCCCATGACTGGCCTCTATATCAAATGGATGTGTTTAATGCTTTTTTGCAAGGTGACCTCGATGAAGAGGTCTATATGCATGTACCACCAGGATTTGGTAATCAAGGGGGGAAGGTATGTAGATTACTCAAATCTCTGTATGGCTTGAAACAAGCTAGCAGACAATGGAATATTAAACTGTGTGATACCTTGCTTGAATCTGGTTATTCTCAGTCTAGGCTTGATTACTCCATGTTTAGTAAGAGATGTGGCAATGATGTTGTTGTGCTTTTAGTTTATGTTGATGATTTGTTGATTACTGGGAATTGTTCCAGGCTTGTGGATGAGTTGAAATCTGTTTTGACAAGTAGTTTTCGTATGAAGGATCTTGGTGAATTAAAATATTTTTTGGGCATAGAGGTTGCTAGGTCTGATAAGGGTATTATGTTGTCCCAAAGAAAGTATGCTCTTGATCTGATTGATTCTGCTGGTTTATCTGGATGCAAAGTGGCTAGAACTCCTATGAAGCAAAATTTGAAACTGACTTCCTGTTATTATGACAGACATCTTAATATTGGTCATGATGATATTATCCTAAGTGATGTTAGTCCTTATAGACGACTGATAGGAAAGCTACTTTACCTCACCATGACTAGACCTGACATTTCTTTTGCTGTCCAATATTTGAGTCAGTTTATTCAGTGTCCTAAGCAATCTCACATGCAGGCTGCCCTAAGGGTGGTAAGATATGTTAAGAAAGAACCTGGAAAGGGTCTTTTCCTTGATGCTTTTTCTGAGACTAAGATTTTTGGTTATTGTGATTCTGACTGGGGCAGTTGTATTCTTACCAGAAGATCTGTTACAGGATATTGTGTCAAATTAGGGAAATCTTTGGTCTCCTGGAAGGTAAAGAAACAACAAACTGTTTCTTTGTCTTCAGCAGAGGCTGAATATATCTGCATGGGAAAAACTGTGCAGGAGATCATGTGGTTGAGGAATCTGTTGACTGAACTTGGTTTTAGTCAGAGTAGTCCTTCTCTCCTTTACTGTGATAGTACATCTGCTATTCAGGTTGCTAAAAATCCTGTTTTTCATGAAAGGACTAAACATATAGAAATAGCTTGCCATTTTGTGAGATCTCAGTTAATTGCTAAAGTTGTGCAGCTTAACCATGTTAGAACAGGTGAGCAGCTAGCAGATATCTTCACCAAAGCATTACCAGCTGCTCAACATGAGAAGTTAAGTGACATGATGGGGCTAGGGAACGTTTTTAGCAAGGGGGAGTATCTCAAAGAAGGTGACCCAGATTGAAGATGGATGCTTCCAGCTTGAGGGGGAGTGTTGAAGGTGGTGCTGATAGTTCAAGCTGGAAGTTTGGAGTATTGATTTGTTTGTTTTAATTAGTTGTGAACCTCTTTATTATTTCGAATGGCCCTGTTATTTATTCTTTGTTTTGTTTAGGGTCTTGTTCCTTCTCTTTCTTGTTTGGGGTGTATTTGAAACTAACTAAAACTTTGGATGTTATTTATGGGAGAGGGGATCCAATTGAAGGAACATCCCCGGTGACCCCAAGTGCTTGTGTCGATTACTCTCTCCAAATTTAGGGTTTCGTTTCCAGAAGTTCTCAGCCTTTAACTGAGCCATTCACAATTTTATAATAATGAGTATATACATATATAGCTCAAGTACTGCTGTTAGAATATATATATATTGTTAAGTTTTTAATCACCGCTTTCCATTTTGTTTTCATGCGAGGATAACTTAATTTATTGGTCAACAGACTTTTATAATTTACAAAGTATTATTCAAGCAATCTCCTATCACGGCTTAAATGGGGAGATGGAATGGCTCGTTGGGTCACTCACACTCAAGGACGACGCTAACCACGTACTTGGGTGAATGGTATATTTTTAAGCACTTACAAAATATGTGTCGAAGTTGTCGCATACTCAATCAATAGTTGCTGACTCATAAGACGATTAGTGAGAATGAGCTCGCTGGAACGCCTAAACTCGGGGAAGTCTATGTTATACTCATATTTAATTGTTTTATTATTTGTTATAATCTATGTTACACAACACCATAGTATTGTTATCTAACTATATAGTTATTTTACATTGATCAAATCAAAGTAGGGTGTCGTCCACAATATGAACAACATGGGAGTCAACTCGACCTTGGTCTCTACGACCCTAAGTCGCTTACAATGACTTAATCGACCCGTGTAGAGTCAGCGCATCGATATTGGTGTCCATGATCCAAGTTTACTTTTGATGACATTAAGTCGGTTCTGATGACTTAAGCGGGCCTTATATAGTCGTCCTCGACTATCAATTCGCAACGAAGTACACATCCACTTCCGTGGGTGTCGCCCAAATTCTACGAGCCAGCGTCGTACTTACCCACATCTAGGTCGCCTAGCTCGAACATATCTATCTTTATTCCTTTGTATGAAGGAAATCCTAGCAAACGAATGCAATTGAACCACTAACTACGGGGAATTAGCTTTGTTAAGCATCAAAGTCCGAATCTCACAACCTCATCGATTATCAAATTACAAGGCGTTGACTATTCTAAGCATCAAAGCTCAAGACTATCGTCGATCGTCTAAGCTATGAGGCGTTTACTTAGAAGGCATGGAGTCTCGACACCGTAACTTACCATCGAGAAGCTTACTAGCTAAGCTAGCAAGATAAGTCTCATATTCATTTACATAAATTAACTATCGCTTTGATGATGTTGCTAAGACAAACGTATATAGGAACTGTTTGTTGAGATACTTACTTGCTGAATTATTTGCATCTATGCATTTACTAATACCTTAGCATGAACATGCTAATTCATGCATATATGAGCACGAATGTGCATAGTTAGCTGAGATAGTCTATCTGTTAAAACCTAGACATTATCATTGGTCTTGTCAACACCTTTTAAACACTACGTTACTCGAGAGCTGATGTTGGTCTCGTGTTACCAGTGACTAGAAATTAGAGATTCATCTTGACCTCTCTAGTACCACATATATGCATAGTTTTAAAGGGTGGCATGACTATTAAATATAGGTATTATTACATGCCATATTAAGTGCGTAATATATTCGCTCATATTCCATCATAATATTATATGTATGCTCTTTCATACACCAGTATCGTAAAGGCATTTGTACATGCATACATGTACGAATGATTATATCATATTTATCTAATATCTTACATTCACATCATGTGTTGTCTTAAGCCATGTTATATAAACCAAGAAGAGGTGACGCCTCTCCTTGACTTGGGGGCATGATATATATACATGTGTGCTGCTATCATACTTACTGCCTTTTGACAGGGAAACTGTTTCTAATCTATCTACTATCGCTCAAAACCACATCATGTTGGTCAAAACTGAACAAACCGGTCAACATCAATTAAACCGTTCGACAGCAGTCAAACCGATCAACACTAGTTAACCACGGTCAAAAGCAGTCAACAGGTCTCGCCAAACGCCGAAATCAGGGAAGCGTCTATTCCCTACACTATTTATTGTCCATGGCGTGCTTTGCAATATTTAAATGAGTAGGAATTTATATAAATGAGTAGGAATTTATATAAATGCGTATGATATGTCTTTGATAATGGACATGTTACTATTACATCACACGCGTCAACATGGAAAATCCATGAGATGCGTCTACGATTACAAATACATATGTTTATAGAAACTCATAACTAATGACTGTCGATTCTGACATCATATGGACAGGATAAGAAAATAAAGGAGCTAGCCTCCAAAGTGTATCTCCAAGTATACAACAACCAGATCAATAGGAAATGAACCTCCAATACACGCACGCTCCTACGTCTCTTAATACTCAAACATACCCACAACGTGGGGAAACCCACAACGATGGGAGGATATATATGCTGCAACGCACGCATGGGGGCAATCTGGACAACCGCTACATAGTAGGAAAGTCGTCCCCCAAACTTTTACATTATGAATCTTTTTAAGAGCAATCATATTATCTTTACTACATATATTTTTAGAGCATTTAGTCTTGCCCGAAAAGTACTTTTCACCCAAGCCTAGGGGGCAGGTGAGTACTAGGTAGTACCATAGCTACTTCACTACACAAATACTAACGCCCTAGCGGCTACATTTAGGCCTAGTTGCCAAACACTTACACTTAGACTCACTGGGAATCTCCAAATTCCGAGTCAAAACTTAAAACGTCGCTACGCCCCTCTTATAACTCAAACTCGGATCTATATCCGGTTATAACTCAAGCTCGGATCTATATCTGATTACAACGATACGCATAAGGGTTCCCCCTACGCTCCAACACCAACGATGCATCTTTATACCCGAACTGGGATTCATTTTCTGGCAAACAGGCCATTCACAAGGGAAAATGCCTCATATTACAGCTCACGAGTGTGATCTTTCGATTAAGTGCATAGTTTACTTACAACATGCGACCATGTTCCTTAGATCTGGCGTACAAACGTAGAAAACGATAGAAGACCTTCCAAGAGCGGCAACAAGAAGACCCCAAACTTTTATAGGGAACCATTATCCCTTACAAAAATAACATGTAGCTTCTGGGCATCACCAAGGTTCTATGCCCAAAGCTCAAAACCTATCAAGCGCGCATGTATATCGCTCATGTCGTTACTACAACTACAACAACTCTTAGGTGCGTAGGTATATCACTCCTACCGCCTTGACTATTCCTATTGCGACATCACGCTCACGGGTATATCACTCATGCAGCTGCATATTACGACGTCAGGCTCGCGGGTATATCACTCATGCAGCTGTATATTACGATATCAGGTGTGTAGGTATATCACTCCTACCGCCACGATCCGCTAATCAGATTTATCGTCATATTATTGCCATATTATATTACAATCCTGTGATCAGGTGCGTAAGTATATCACTCCTTTCACCATGATCCGGTGATCAGGCTTATCGCCATATTATTGCCATATTATATTACGATCCCTCGATCATGCGTGTAGGTGTGTATGTATATCACTCCTACAATCGTGATCATTCGATCAGGCACGAAGCCATATTATATTTACAACCCTGAACCTCAAAAGTGGCTATCATGTCCACATGAAATGAGATCTTGTACACCTCAAGGTGGCTATCATGTCAGCGTATCTTTTAATGGTTATCATGTTCACGACTTTCAAAATGGCTATCATGTCCATGGGTCGCAAAATGGCTATTATTTCTAGGAATCTTCAAGTTGTTATTATGCTTACATATATCTAAAGGATCATCGGGCGATGGAGATACAAATGTCCTTCATGCAAAGGTGTTCGTCCAAAAAGTCGGTCACCCCTAAACTACTCCAAAGAGAGTAATACCTTACATGAAAGGATTGGTGGACAAACCATCGTTCATGCAAAGGTGTCCGTCCAAAGAGACGGTCATCCCTAAACTACTCTATTAGAGTAATATTTCAGATGAACAGGTTGGTGGACAAACCACCCTTCATAGGTGTTCGTCCAAAGAGGTGGTCACCCCCAAACTACTCCAAGAGAGTAATATAAAGGTCGGTAGACGAACCGCCCTCCATAATCGATCGTACAAAGGGACGATCGTCTATAAAAGCTCCAAGAGAGTGATACAAGGTTCGGTAGACAACCACCCTCCATAGTCGATCGTACAAAGAGACGATCGTCCATAAACACTCCAAGTGAGTAAAATAAAGGGTCGGTAGACAAACCACCCTTCATAGTTGATCGTTCAAAGAGACGATCGTCCATAAACACGCCAAGTGAGTAAAATAAAGGGTCGGTACACTGACCACCCTCCATAGTCGGTCATACGAAGCGACGATCGACCACAAAACTCCAAGTGAGTAAAATAAAGGGTCGGTACACAAACCACCCACCATAGTCGATCGTACAAACCACCCACCATAGTCGATCGTACAAAGAGATGATCGTCCGTAAACACTCCGAGTGAGTAAAATAAAGGGTCGGTAGACAAACAACCCTCCATAGTCGATGGTACAAAGAGGCGACCCTCCATAAACCCTCCAAGTGAGTAAAATAAAGGGTCGGTAGACAAACCACCCTCCATAGTCGATCACACAAAGACACAATCGTCCATAAACACTCCAAGTGAGTAAAATAAAGGGTTGGTAGACAAACCGCCATCCATAGTCGATCGTACATAGAGACGACCATCCATAAAAACTTCAAGAGAGTAATTTAAGGGTCGGTAGACGAATCGCCATCGATAGTCGACTGTACAAAGAGACGATCATCCATAAAATACTCCAAGAGAGTGATTTAAGGGTTGGTGGGCAAACCACATTTCATACAAATGTGTTCGTACAAAGAAACAATCATCCTAAAACTACTCCGCGTGAGTAATATTTTACGTGTAATAATTGGGTAATGGATGCATGTTCATTAAACTTAGAGCCTAATGCAGGCAAAGCCTCCATCAGCCTCGGGGAAAAATGATGGATATCGATCTAAATAGGTAGATTTAATACCATAACAGGTACTGACTATAAATAGTCTGATACCATAACGGTCAATCAGCTATAAATATTCAGCTTCCATGACAGTAATTGCTAAATATTCTTTTACCATAACGGTAATTGTCTATAAATGACCATATACCATATTGGTCATCGCTTATAAATAATCATCTTATTATTATTCTTTGGGAGGTATGATATTAAAAATATATACAATAGTGATCTCTCTCTTTATATGAACGGTTACTAATTTGACCGTCGGAGAGGGATCGTCGGGGTTCGCCCTGGCATTGTCCCCTTTTGTAGGTGCGTGCTTGGAACTCGAAAACTAAGGAGCTCAGAGACACCGCGAAAATCATCTCGGTAAATCCAGGATCCAACAGGTAAAATTTAGATAACCTAGCATTATGAACAGGAAAAAGAACCGAAATATTATCTTCAAATATTGTTAGAATCTACCCCATGTATTTTGTATTGAAATTTGGAACATATTCGGTCACTTGCCATGTCCGGCCATCTACCATCCTCAAGAAATGCATTTGATGTTGCGAACTGGTGCTTTCGGTGATCGTAACCAAAAAAAAGGTCATACTATTAATAACTTAAAAATGAAAAAAAAAAATAAAGATAAAAAAAAGATTATGAACGATTTGACAATATCGTCGGCGATATAGAAAAGCTTACAATTATCTATCGAGACTGGTCATTCCAGCAAGAATCCAAGGTGAAGCTTCCATTCCCTGTTTGAAGCTTCCAGCTGCAAACATCCCCAATTCGAAATGTAATCAAACATGAGAGAAAATTTGAGTGACAATGATTCGTGGTACGCAAAACCCTGTTCACCTGAGAAAATATGAATGAGAACCAGAATCGTGTTCGCTCGAGTTAACTAAATCGATCTAGCGCGACATTTGATTTTTTGACTTTCAACCTCCTAATGCTATCAGAACCTGCGGAAACCTTGAAATCGACCCGACGATGATAAACTTTCAATAGAAACTTATTTTTCCCTTCAATTGCATCCATATATTTGATTTCATCATGGTCGAATTGAAAGGAAAGGGACTTACCACTACACATGTCAAGATTTTGGATTCTTTCAAATTTGAGGGATGCAATGGAAGGCAACTATATGGTTGCTGCAGCTAGGGGTGAAACCAAAATTCGGTTGGTCCGAAAAACCGGTGAAAACCGAACCAGTCCGGACCGAAAAAACCGAATTTCAAATATTCAGTTTGGTTTTTGGTCGGATTTTTTTGCTATAGTTCGGATTTTCGGTCCGGTTCGGATTTTGAGCTTTGAGGACCGTGGGGACCGAACCGACCGTTATACTAATTAAATATATACAATATATATTATATTAGTTGATATTAATTAATATAATTAATTAATTATGTTAATATAAATTGTAAAATAGGCACTTATGAACATTATTTTTTCCACTTTTATTTTATAATTTATTTAATATTATAATAATGGAATTAATATTTTATTTTGACTTGATATATTCCATGAAAATGATAAGAATTTATAATGGTAATTGCTAATATTGGATTTTCGGTTTACACCGAAATTCGAACCGAAAAAAACAGTACTACTATTGGACGGTTTATTTTTTTTCCAACGGTTTTTTGGTCGGATTTTTTTAAGGAAAAAAACCGGACCTGAAATTTAGGTACCCGACCGAAACAAGCTAAAAACCGGTCCGACCGATCCGGTTTCACCCCTAGCTGCAGCTACTTCCATGAGCTCCAACCGCCCATCCTCCATCATCTCTGCTGATTCTCTAAAAATTCTATGAGCAACTTTAAGCCTTGAAACTTCTTTCACCCGACGAAGATCTTCTTTCTGTCTCATTCTCTCAACTTGTTTGTGAAAAATCTAGATAGCATCACTCTAATAGATTTCTTCTGCAAAAACTTCTCTTCTCTTCTTTTCCCTTAGAAGTCTTTCCTCTTCCTTAAGCCTTTCACGGTCTTGACAGCCAAAAGTGAATACAATAAATTAAAGGAGAATACTATCAGATAACATCTTTTGAGTTAGTTCCGATCTACAAACAAATACATTCAATAATTAATATGATATCAACTTGCAGAATATGTTTTCTTATATCCATTAAATTGTTCCAATGTTCCTTTGAGCCTATATTCATAGCTTCTAAATACAACAGTATGTTCGAGCTAGGAAAATTATTTTTGCAACACTTAGAGAGATGAAAGAAACACATTTTTAAGAAACTTGAGCTGCAGTAGAACCAAACTACTTTCCGTACAGAAATCATTGAAATAATGATATAAAAATTTAAAAAGAGGCAATGAGCATAACTGGCTAATAACCAAAAAGAGAAGGGGAATTTCTCAACATCGTTTGAGCTTTTACACCCAATGTCTTAAACCTCAAATAAAGATAAATCAATCAGATTACCAAACCAAAGTAAAACCTGATCATGAATATAACAATGTCAATGCCAATATCAACAATGTCAATGTCACTGCCACCTTGTTAAACAAAACATATATATTAAAGAATGACAATCACAAACAAACGAAAAGATGAATGATTTGATGTGAATTTGCAAACGTCTCAACACAATTGGGGTATGAAACAATGTGTTATTTCACCTGCAACTTCTACAAAACTGCAACATTTTGGTTAATTGAAGGGGAAAAAATTGAAAAAAAAAAATATTTTTTGTTAGATTGCTCCAAAATTTTGAAGTTGAACCCTCCAAAAGCAATATGTCAAAACAATGTTAGATTGCTCCAAATATTGTAAACAACTCGCAAACTACTTTAAAGATACAAAATGTAATCCAATCCACGATGAATATAAACAATTATCAACAACATATGAACATACCAACAACAATTATTTTCGGAAGCTCTCACCTTGGAGTAATATGGGAGTCCCTACGGCGAAAAAACAAATCGTTAACTATCTAATAACTTTTCGAATCATTAATTACATGCCAAATTGCTTTATTAACATGAAAACCTGCTAAAAAGCCTAAAACATACCACAATAAAGAAGCAACTTTGTTTAAAATTTAGATAGAAATATCACATTTATGGGACTAACCTCATTGAGCAGATAGGGTCCTCCTACTGTTGCCTCCAACTGAATTAACACAAATACTGCAATTTCAGTATAAAAAAAAAAACAATCGGATTATCAAAAAATCTAAATACTATGCCGAAGTGTAACTCGATTAGACAGCAAGGTCATCAGAACACTAAGCTGAAAACCCATTGATCAGAAGCAAAATCTTGACAATTACAACATATAGATAGTAAATTTTGGAAAGGAAGATGATTGAACTAACACCTCCAAGATATCTAATGAAACAGCAAGAACACAAACATCTCCACAACAACAACAAAATAAAGAAGCAACTTTCTTTGAAGAAATTGAGATGAAAAATCACATTTATGGGACTAACCTCATTGAATAGAGAGGAGTAACCTCTGATTGCTGAGGTGCCTTGCACGTTCCAAAACTGAGAAAATAATTCTATCGAAGTTAATCAAATCACAGAGTAACATCGGGAACAGGAAACAAAATCAAGTAAAACTAACAAATGAAATACCACGTATTTAGATGCATAATCGTGAATACGTACCAGGAGAGCTATGACTCTGATAATATGAACGAAGATTAGGGCTCTCCGGCATTTGAGCGGCGCATTGGGCAGAGGAGCTAGGTCGAATGGGTGTTTGGGCGATGTTCTTCATTCGACAATTGACGATGACGTCCAATGCTGGTGGGATAGAATCGACGGTGACCATGATCGAACTCACCTCGAACTCCGACGACTCCTCACGTCCGGATCTGGGTTTTCTCCGACAACGATCTCGACCTTTTATATTTTCCTCTTCGACTGCCTCCATGTACGAAGTCACTGAGCTATCCTCCCGTCCGGATGCTTCGCCCACGCGATAGATCTTCTCCTTGTCAATTCTCCGGTCGATTGCATGTGACTTCCATTGATGAGGTCGTCCAGGTTGACCATTGTTGATTGACCTGCCATTTGATTGATTGGATTGTCAAGTTAGATTCTGGCAATTCGGAAATCTGAAGCGGAAAGGGGGAAGGAAAAGGTCAAGAGGAAGGAGAAGAGTTGGATTTTGGAGGATTAATCAGTCGTTGAAAAAGGATAAGGGTTGTGGATGTTATGTTTTAATTAATTGCAGTGGCAAAAAAAAAAGAACACATAATAGGTTTTCCGTTTTTGGATGAAAAAAAACGTAGGAGCCACGTGTCACAAATCCGTGAGTAGGTAATTATGCTGATGTGGCATCACCTAGGAGCTCTTCCTCTTCCTCAAGGCCAAAATAGACTTAGGCCCAAAGATGGATTAAGGTCCTAAGATGGTTTAAGTGTTTAAATTAAAATGAATGATGTGGTATGATTAGATTAAGTGTTAAACTGCTGATTTGGCAGGATTATGGTAATTGTGTAGTTATCTCTCCTACCGTTTCTATATATATATATATATATATATATATATATATATATATATATATATATTTATTTATTTATTTACTTTTATTTATTATAATTTAATAGTCATAATATTTTATATAGTACTTTTTTTTGTAACGAAAAAGGAATTGTAGATACATTTTTATATGAAATTATAAGTGAAAATATTTTTTAGAACAATATTTATAACACTTAAATTAAAATATTATATAAATTAATTAAGAATAATAATTTATATTAATTTAAAAATAATTTCCACATAATTTGTTTTTTTCTTTTTATTAAACCACATAAAGTTAAAACTAGTTCGTAACATGACTAACCTGAAAAAGAAAGCCAAATGATCTGATCTGATATCTGTTTCGTTCGGTTCGAGAGTAGCGCATAGGTCACGCAACTCGAGGTCACTTGCAACAAAAATTGCCCACCGTTTCACTTCAATTTCAGACACACGGTACCTTCCTTTTCATTCCACATTTATTTCTCCATTACATATAATACACGCTACACCCTCTCAGCGTCTCCCTCTCTCTCTCAGGCCGCAGCTATTCATTTCCGGAAGAAACGGCAAGGACGAAGCTTTCATGGCGATTCGGACTGCGATCTCTAGTCGTATCCTCTCCGGTGGCTCCCGCACTGGATTGCGCCTCATGTCCTCTTGGTGGAGGAGCGTCGAGCCGGCCCCGAAGGATCCGATCCTAGGTGTCACCGAGGCCTTTCTCGCTGATTGTAGCCCTGAGAAAGTCAATGTTGGCGTCGTAAGTCCTCTCTACTCACTATATAACACCTCACTAGCATTTTTTCTGCTCGAGACAAGATTGCGCCCCGGCTTCGGCTGGAGATTTTTAGGATTTTAGAATGCTAATCATAATAATCTGCATATTGGTTTTGGATTAGAACAGGACTGACTAACTATATAGTCATTTGATCCCTTTTTCTATCTTGTTTAGTCGCCGATTGTTTTGGTAAAAATTGGAGTAATTTCCCGGTCAAATGAGCTGAGTGTGTTGGCATTTCCGTGCACCATTTATTTCATCTCTCTGCTTATGTCAAATTGACACTGAATTTTTTGGTGACTGGTCATTTAGGGTGCCTATCGCGATGATAATGGAAAACCAGTGGTACTGGAATGTGTTAGAGAAGCCGAGCGGAGAATTGCCGGCAGCATGAACATGTAAGTTGCCGATTATCATAACAACTTGCGCGTGATGATTAGACAGAAGTTATCAGAAGACATAGTATAAGAAATAACATCAATTAGGCACGTCTCTTTTTATATGTTTATTATTATTTATATATATATATATATATATATTAATATTAGGGTAATTAGATTTCTTCCCTGCAAGATTGGGGGTCCACGGAATATACTTTGCTTTTGTATCCTCAACTAGTTACCTTTTCTTTTACAGTACACCCACCACCAACAGGAAAATTCTATGGTCCAGGAATAACAATTTATGAATTTCCAGAACTGGTTCTAATTTCTAATAATGGGCGCTCTATGTAATCAACAAGTTTTTTTTCATTGATTTTCTTTGGAGCCAAAGTTAAACATAAAGGAAATATTCCAAGGACTAGTGTCACTTTTTAACATGATGAAAGCTTTTATGTCACGTGTTGCATTTTAGTCAATTGGTTGGATGAGGATTCCATGTCTTTTGGCAGCTTGTCTGAATAGTTTCTCCACTTTGTATTTTTTTTTTGCTTCATCTCTGTTAAATTTTATCGAGTAATTTGCCTATGATGCTACTGCAATATGCACAACACGATGACAAATACAATTTCAGTGAGTTCTTAAGGAAGGACACCCAATATCAGTTCATTAAGCTCAACTGAATGCATAGTTTTCGAATCTGAAGACCGACCAGGAAGTTATAATGGAATCCTACTAGGAAAACAATGTTAATTAATAAATTAATTGTTAGGATTTGGAAAAGAAGTATTGTTCTGTTTCTGCAGTATGAGGATGCTTAGTCACAATTAAATGGTATCTCTTTATGTGAACAGGGAGTATCTCCCGATGGGTGGTAGTGTGAAGATGATAGAAGAAACATTGAAGCTTGCCTATGGAGAGAATTCTGAGTTCATCAAAGACAAAAGAATAGCAGCAGTGCAGTCTCTATCTGGCACTGGTGCTTGTCGGCTTTTTGCTGATTTTCAAAAGCGCTTCCGTCCCGATTCCCAAATTTATATACCAGTTCCAACCTGGTCAAAGTTAGTTTCCATATCTATCTAGATTTTGTTAGTAAGCAGTAACCATATCATATTGTTCAATTTAATAAATACATCTCCTGATATGAAATGCAACAGCCATCATAATATCTGGAGAGATGCCGAGGTTCCACAAAGAACATACCATTACTACCTTCCAGAGACTAGGGGGTTAGATTTTGCTGCACTTTTGGATGATGTGAAAGTAATGTCTCTCTGCTCTTGTAAATATGCAGTATTCACATAATCTATTGTGTGTTTTTATGACTTACCCTTAGTGATACTGTTCTAGTTAAATTTAACGTGTTTCTTATGACCATCAATGACATTTTCACATTGTTCCAGAATGCCCCCAGTGGTTCCTTCTTTTTGCTCCACGCATGTGCTCATAATCCTACAGGTGTAGATCCTACAGAAGATCAGTGGAAAGAAATCTCGTATCAATTCAAGGTAATATAGTCATTTCTATAGAATGAAGGGATCTGTTGGCACTATTTACCGTCTGATGGTAAGTGAACTTCTTTTCAGTCGAAAGGGCACTTCGCCTTCTTCGATATGGCATATCAAGGTTTTGCCAGCGGTGATCCTGAGAAGGATGCAAAGGCAATCAGGATTTTCCTCGAGGATGGTCACTTGATTGGAATTTCACAGTCATATGCAAAAAATATGGGACTCTATGGACAGAGAGTGGGATGCCTTAGGTAATTTCATTCAGTATTTTGCTTAAGAATCTTTTGTACTTGTAACTGATATTGTTATACACGGTAGTGTTCATTTATTTTTCTTCAAAACAAAATTCTAGAATTTCTTTCTTTCTTTCTTTCTTTCTTTCTTTCTGTCATCCCTGCTTTGGTAGTGAAGTGGGTGTACTGTAGAATGGAGTTGCAAAATGGAATACCTTTTCATATATTGAGGTAGAATTAAATAGATTGCATATGTTGCAGTGTGCTCTGTGAAGATGAAAAACAAGCAGTGGCAGTTAAAAGCCAGCTGCAGCAGCTTGCCAGACCAATGTACAGTAACCCACCTGTTCATGGTGCACTCGTTGTTTCAACCATTCTAGGGAATCCAGATCTGAAGAAACTATGGCTCAAGGAAGTTAAGGTATTGACATGACAAACATTTAAATCCAGTAAATGCATTGTACTAAAACTTTATACATTTGTCATTAGTCAACCTCCTTCCTCCAAGAATCAACATCTGTAAACACAATGACTTGTCTATTGGATTGGCTAGTAGTTGCAGCATAAGTGAATCACTTGCTTATCTAAAGAGAGTTGTGGATTGGGAGAATGTATAGGTGATGGCGGATCGAATAATTGGGATGCGTACAGCCCTGAGAGAGAACCTTGAGAAGCTGGGTTCTCCATTACCTTGGAAGCACGTAACAGAGCAAGTAAGAGTACTTACATTGAGCTGTGCAGTATTATTCTACGAGGCTCGCTCTCATTACAAACTTGTTTGTCCAAACAGATTGGTATGTTCTGCTACAGTGGTATGACACCTGAACAAGTCGACCTGTTGAGGACTGAGTATCACATTTACATGACCCGTAATGGCCGTATCAGGTACATCTTGTCAAAATTGTGTTCTTCCCTTCCATGAGCTGTCATTTTTTCTAGCATAGTGTAATCTCTCTCTGGATACAGTATGGCAGGTGTCACCACCGGCAATGTTGGATATTTGGCGAATGCCATCCATGAGGTGACAAAATCTGCCTAATTTCGGACGGAAACACTTCATTACTCAAACCACCTTGCCTTGAGTGATTTCCAGTGGCAGCCTGTGAGATGCCGTGGAATGGAACAGGTGGTTCAACATTATAGCCATTGTTGTGACAGTATATGTTTGCCTTTTCTGTTGTTAGTTACCGTTAGATTCCTGAAATAAGAAGGGACCTGCTTAAAGCCCCACATCATCAAAAAATTTGCGCCTCCAGTTTTGGACAGTAGGTGACAATTTGTAAACACATGCTTTTTTGGACATGTTGAGATTTCTTTAGTTATGAAGTTTGATTTGACCATTATTCATAGTGTTTAATTCGGTTTAATCTGCTCAGATCGATCCTATTTAACCGGGTCGATTAATTTTGATAAGTAGCTTTTAATTCGAACCGAATGATAACTACTTTATTAAATAAATCCGAATAATCAGGTAACCAAAATTCAAACATAGACGAACAATAGGAAATACAATCAACAATAATAAGGTCCCAGATCACGAATAGAAAACTTTGTCGAAGATGTAAGATGGACATGAAGTCATAACCACGTTGGCTGGCATCCCGTATGGGAACTCTTCATTGATTCCCGTTCTTTTCTCCAACTCGTGTGCTAATGCATTATTCTGAACTTCGGGACCGTGCTGTCCGGAAGGCACGTTTGCGGTTGGCACGGATAAGGCGGTGGATCCTATATCTGGAACGTGAGAATGTCCTGATTGGCTTCTTGTCGGCTTCAGCTTGTCTGCACTCGCTTTCTTTGGTTGTCTTCCGGTCATAGCTCGCGGTGCGTAATGGCTTTTTGTTTGAATCACATTGACGGCGCCAAATGTTGCGTCCTGGTTGAAATGGGTCGGATGGACGCGTTTGTCTGATCGGGTTGTTCGGGTCGTGGCGGACACTCCTCGCCTGGAAGAGGTATTTGTCGGATGCCGGTGACGAGTGTTCGGTCTAATGCTGTGTCTCAGGAAAAGGTTGTGTCTCGGCAAAAGTCTGTGTCTCGGCAAAAGTCTGTGTCTCGGCAAAACGCTGTGTCTCGGTTAGCGTCTGTGTCTCGGTAACGCTGTGTCTCGGTTAGCGTCTGTGCACATTTTACTCCTATTTCTCTTCCACACCTTAGCTGCGGGGCCCGTTCCTACACAAGGGGCCAATACTAGCACGGAGAGGGGGGTTGTGCTAGTGGAGCCCTCTCCGATGCTTAAGTCACGATCGGGCTAAAGAGAGAAAAATAATTCTAGAGAGAGAAAATATTTCTAGAGAGAAGTCAGAGCTCAAAAATGCCAAAGTTGTGAAAATGAGAGAATGTGCTCAAATGGGTGGCCAAGGTCTCCTATTTATAGGCTACCTTGGGACCAGACCCGGTTTTGAAGCGGTTTGATGACGGTTCAAAGGAAAGCGGTAACCGTCATCAATATTGGCAATGCGCGAACTCGACTTCTCTATGCGTAACGGTAATCGGGGATACGCGTAATACCCATAGAGCAATCCGGACCTCGTCGAATTTGGGCAATTCGGCGAGGTCCGGATTGCCGTGCAACCCGGACGTCCGGATTGCCGTGCAACCCGGACGTCCGGATTGCCGTGCAACACGGACGTCCAGATTGCTTAGGCAATCCGGAGGTCCGGTCTGGACGCGTGTACCGCGCTTCCGGACCGTTTTGACCCTTAGGAGGCGTTTTCTAAACCGTAATGTGATTTTTGACGTGTTTACGAGGCCCGAAATATAAATACGAACCCGAATTGGACATATATCCATCACTTGCCCCCGAGTCAAGTAACGGTTCAAAACCTTTCTTGACTCTATTTTAAGTTAGGGTACATGTCCAATTTGAGCTTGACGCTAACCTTCCGGTTTTGACCGTCGGTTGGACGCAGAAGTCTTGATTTCGTCCGTCCTTTGATTTTTTGACCGGGTGACTTTATTTCCTGTCATCACGGTTATTGCAATAGAGAATGCGCATATATAATGTGCAAACATGATTACCGCTAGGGATATAAGCGATTAGTAATATGTCATGCGGACATGCTATTTATCAACATGTATGTATAAGTAACGGTAATGGCAAGAACGTAATTACGTGATGCTAGAAATATTATCCGTATACCCTAAAATGACTTAGCGATTAATAAGTCATGAATCATGCGATATGCAAACATGCATGTAAAATGATGAATTTGATACACGTAGTGTTCATTGCCGACATGTTGTTCCATGCCTTAGTCGTTGCTTTAGTATGCCCGATATTGATGATCAGTAGTTGTACGTACATGGCCGTCCATGGTTGTATGTTGGTAATGATAGCTTAGGCAATGTATTGTTGAGCATCATGTATAGACTGTCTGTCATTGTCTGCAAACATGCTAAAACACTTAGAAAATATTTTAACAATATCTAATGCTTGTTACCATAGATGTCGTCGTATGAGCTTTGTCGATAAGCGTCGTAGGAATGCTTTAGGAGGTATTGTGGAAGCTGATAATAGCTACTTGATGTATGCAATCCATCTTTGTCGACATGTACGTATGTACATGAAAACACTTAGAAAATATTTTCCCCTTGTTGACATCCATCCTTGTTGACATGTATGTATGTACATGGAAAAACTTGGAAAATATTTTCTCCTTGTCGACATGTATGTACATACATGGAAACACTTAGAAAATATTCTTCACTTGTCGACATGCATCCTTGTCGACATGTATGTACGTACATGGAAACACTTAGAAAATATTCTTCACTTGTCGACATGCATCCTTGTCGACATGTATGTACGTACATGGAAACATTTAGAAATTATTTTCTCCTTGTCGACATGCATCATTGTCGACATGTATGTACGTACATGGAAACACTTAGAAAATATTTTCTCCTTGTCGACATGCATCATTGTCGACATGTATGTACGTACATGGAAACACTTAGAAAATATTTTCTCCTTGTCGACATGCATCCTTGTCGACATGTATGTACGTACATGGAAACACTTAGAAAATATTCTTCACTTTGTCGACATGCATCCTTGTCGACATGTATGTGTTAGGTTCCAAGTCTAGGGTCAACGGGCGGTCGACCTAAGCCTCGTTCCTCACTGGAGATGTTGCGGATTCGGTGCTCTCGGGTTGTGTCGTCCTAGCTTGTGTCTTTCTGTCCTTCGCTTCGCTTCTCTTCTCGCCCTGCAAGAGGGGCAATACCAGGCACAGAGGGGGGGGGGGTGGTGCCTGATGAACCCTCTCCGATGCCTAAGTCAGTACGGTTTTTGTAGAGAGATAAAGCTAGAGAGATGTCAGAGCAAAATTATGCAACTTGTCAAGATGATCAAATGAATAGTGGAAGAGTTGTATTTATAGGCAACGGTGTCATTAAGGTGGCTTAATGACATCGTTAACCTTTAAACACAATTAATTATCCTTTAAACACGTAATTAAGACCTTAGGGTACGGAGAGGTTTGGCGGAAATAAACCGAGTATGGGAGTCTAAAAGCGGTGTCGGGGCCCTCGGGGGGAAGGAAAATCCGACCCCCAATGGTAGGGGTTGGGTGAGGCCACCCAACCCCTCCTAGGGGAGATAGGGTTGGCCAACCCTATCTCCCCTAGGGGAGATCGGGTTGGCCCACCCGATCTCCCCTAAGGGAGGTCGGGTGTGGCCACCCGACCTCACCTAGGTGAGTCTAACTTGGTCCGGACGAGTATTTCGGCCTCGTCCGGACCGTTGGTGTTTCCGCGGTGTGTTCGGGTTGAAGTTTCGATTTGCAATCATTAACGGGGTGAACAAAATGAAACGATTCGGAAGTCAACGGGTTCAAATTGGGCGTATATCCATCACATGCCCCCGAGTCAACCAATGGCCTGACCCTTGATTGACTCTATTTTAGGATGGTATGACACGCGCAATTTGAAGCCGGGATTTTACCTTTTGTCGGAATGCTTACTTACCCATGGATGTGTGTCTCTGACTCTGCCCCCTGCCTTATAAGATAGAGGAATTGCAAACGTCAGAGTAGCACGGACACGTGTCCAAGCACGCGTCCGTCTGAGGTGGAAATAATAAATCTATCCTTGCCATGGGCGTATACTTGAACAATACACACACACACATGGGGATGCAATATGAATACAGCTAAACGGATTCATACTTCAATTTCATGCCGGGATTTGTCTAAGTGGAGAAAAATTTAATTTTGGTCAATTTTTTTTTCTAAGTATGGGATGCTTAAAAATATACCCATAGAATACTAACTGTGGTAGGTGTGAGTTGAACCACGGTTAATAGGAACTAGGGGTATCAGTTTTTAAATCTGACCCTTGAATTTTTCCTTTCTAAAAATCAACGGTGTCGATTTGGCGATTTTAGAAAAAACCCTATTCTCTTGTACTATAAAAGGGGTAAGTGATTACCTCATTCTCATTGTCCTTTTTCCTTTCCCTTTTCTTTTAGTCGGTTATGATCCTTGGTTGAATTCGTTTCTTGGGACGCGTGTCGTATTGAGGTACGTGCCTTTTGCTTTGTGTAAGTGTTGTTTTTGGGAGACATAATCCCGTCTCTCCCTCGGCTGTTTCTTTACTTGTCTCGTTTTGATTTGTAGGTCTTCATGGTGATATAGTCCTATTTGGTTCATCCTCTTTTGATCTTCTTGCCCCCGTGTTTCTGCTTGCTGGCGTGTGGGGTCTTCTATACTAAGATTATGATTATCTCCCTTTGCCCCTTGCCTCTGCTTGTTGGCCAGTGGGGTCTCTCTATGCTGGGGGTTATAACTATCTCCCCTTGCCCCCTGCCTCTGCTTATTGGCCAGTGGGGTCTCTTTATACTGGGGGTTATAACTATCCCCCCTTGCCCCCGGCCCCTGCTTGTCGGCCTGTGGGGTCTTCTCATGTCATTTTTCTATTCTTACCTTTTGGCTTTGTATTCGTCGTTTTAGGAAAATGAGTTTTATCTTATGCGCACTGTCCACTTTCTGTTTTCCTTGGGCTAGGCTTGCGTTTTTTCGATCAGCAGAACTCCCCGGTGATTGATGAGGAGTAAGAGGCCAGTACGGGTGGGGGTAGTTAACTCCGGGACCGGACCTTCGATTGCAAAAAGATCGGTTTTTTATGGTGCGGGGAGGTGTCCTCTTATTGGAGGTAAGGGTGGTGGTGATGTTAGGGTACCATCTTCTTTCTATATTGATGCCCCCCAATCGAGGGTCCGGGAGCCATCTTTTCCTTCTTCCTTGTTTGGTAAGTCCTCGAATGTCTGAGTTTCTTTAGTGTATGTTGGTGTTTACTCCGTATCTTGCTGTAGGTAGACTTCGTCTTCCGCGTCTGAGTCGAAAGGAACTGTCTCGTCCTCCTGTTGATGGGATTGTTGGGTCTGAGTGGGCGCCTTACTATGGGTGTGGGGCTCGTTTTGACAATCAATCTTCTTTACAAACTCCTGAGGTTGGAGTTCGTGTTCTGCAGTCTGCTGTTCCTCCTGCCGATCGTGTGCCCCCTTCTAAAGGGTCGGAGGCAGCTTATGAATTGGCTCATGATGTGTTGGCTCGCTATGCTTCTGTAACTTTTCTTAGCCGTGTTTACCCTTTAGGACATTTCAATTTTGCTTTATATGTCTCATCCTTTGTTTTTGTCGCAGGGTATTGCCGACCTTGTTAATTTATCCACCCTTGTTATTGATCTTGCTGAGGAGAGAAAGGTGCACGAGGACACTTGTGTCTCCCTTAACTCCAAGCTTATTAGTTGTTTGGAGCGTAGTCGTATCACAGATTTGCAGTGCCGAGATTTGGAGGGTCGTATTTCCCTTCTCAAGGAAGAGGTTGAGGCTTTGAGACAAAGGTCTTATCGCGATGAAGTACTTCGGGCTGCTGAGTTGGTGTCCCTTGAGGAGATGTTTCGTGTGGAGGCGAAAGGGTGTGCTATCGCTGAGTATAAGGCTTCTTCCTCTTATCAGGCTGCTATTGATGTTCGCTGCTCTGTGGCTAAGCGTATTTCTTTAAAGGCGATTCTCGAGCGTATGTACGTGATTGCTCCCGACTTTCCTTTTTCTCAGCTTGGTGATTTGTCTGACTTCGCTGTTAGGCATATTGCTAATATGAGGAAGTAGTACACCTATCTCTTGTGGTGGTCTCGCGAGTTTGTGGGTTGAGGTTCTTCTTAGAGTTTGAAACTCCACCTTTCCTAGTTCTGCCATCTTTGTTTGATACACTTGTCTTTACTCATGGTATATATGGCAGGGTGATTATCTCTCTTCTCATGATATCTCCCTGTGCCTTAGTGTGTAGTTCTTTGGTTATGGACCCTTCCCTTGGTGTGTTTCCTTTACTTATCCTTCTTTTGTGTTTTCCTTCATGCCATACCTGCTATTTTATCAAGAAAAAACATTATGTGTTTTTCATATCACTTTACTTTGAAATTACTTTCTCATGGGATCCTTCTTAGTATGGTGTAATGATCTTCTGATACCCTTTGAATGGTATGTATGGTATTGCTAGACCAAAGATACGCTCTAGGTGGGCGTTGAAACTGTTCGCGGGATACGCTCCCGGAGGGCACCAGTAGTTAGACCAAAGATACGCTCTAGGTGGGCGTTGAAACTGTTCGCGAGATACGCTCCCGGAGGGCACCAGTAGTTAGACCAAAGATACGCTCTAGGTGGGCGTTGAAACTGTTCAGGAGATACGCTCCCGGAGGGTACCAGTAGTTAGACCAAAGATACGCTCTAGGTGGTCGTTGAAACTGTTCGCGAGATACGCTCCCGGAGGGCGTTGAAACTGTTCGCGAGATACGCTCCCGGAGGGCGTCGAAACTGTTCACGAGATACGCTCCCGGAGGGCACCAGTAGTTAGACCAAAGATACGCTCTAGGTGGGCGTTGAAACTGTTCGCGGGATATGCTCCCGGAGGGCACCAGTAGTTAGACCAAAGATACGCTCTAGGTGGGCGTTGAAACTGTTCGCGAGATACGCTCTCGGAGGGCACCAATAGTTAGACCAAAGATACGCTCTAGGTGGGCGTTGAAACTGTTCGCGAGATACGCTCCCGGAGGGCGTCGAAACTGTTCACGAGATACGCTCCCGGAGGGCACCAGTAGTTAGACCAAAGATACGCTCTAGGTGGGCGTTGAAACTGTTCGCGCGATACGCTCCCGGAGGGCACCAGTAGTTAGACCAAAGATACGCTCTAGGTGGGCGTTGAAACTTTTCGCGAGATACGCTCCCGGAGGGCACCAGTAGTTAGACCAAAGATACGCTCTAGGTGGGCGTTGAAACTGTTCACGAGATACGCTCCCGGAGGGCACCAGTAGTTAGACTAAAGATACGCTCTAGGTGGGCGTTGAAACTGTTCACGAGATATGCTCCCGGAGGGCACCAGTAGTTAGACCAAAGATACGCTCTAGGTGGGCGTCGAAGCTGGTAGTTTGAAATATACCTCAAGATACGCTCTTGGGGGCGTCGAATCTGGTAGTTTGAAATCTACCTCAAGATACGCTCTTGGGGGCGTCGAATCTGGTAGGTTGCAAATCTACCTCAAGATACGCTCCTGGGGGCGTCGAAGGTCGTAGTTTTAGAAACTACTCTCAAGATACGCTCTTGGGGGCGTCGAAATTCGTAGTTTTTGGAAACCACTCTCAAGATACGCTCTTGGTGCGTCGAAGGTCGTAATATAGAAACTACTCTCAAGATACGCTCTTGGGGGCGTCGAAGGTCGTAGTATGAATACTACTCTCAAGATACGCTCTTGAGGGCGTCGAGGGTCGTAGTATAAAAACTACTCTCAAGATACGCTCTTGGGGGCGTCGAAGGTCGTAGTATAAAAACTACTCTCAAGATACGCTCTTGGGGGCGTCTAATCTGTTTGCGGGATAGGCTCCCGGAGGGCACAGGGTTCGTAGTTTTTATTACTACTCTCAAGATACGCTCTTGGTGGCGTTGAAGGTGTTGTTGACTTGACGTCATATCTGTGTAAGGATAACTCAATGATTATACCATGTCCTTCTTTAAAAAATACTTTTGAGTAACTTCTACTTCATTAGGAGCATTCAAGGCTTTATGTACACATGGGATGCCTTGGGTGGATCAAGGCACCCTTTAGAGGAAATCAAAGATAGTTGTAGAGTTGGAGTAACTTCGTGAGTTCTCCTTCTCAAAAGTTGTTTTTGAAAATATAAACAATTATATGTAATGACTTGAAGTAACTTCAAGGATATGGTCTTTTGCTTGTGCTGTCTTCTTAGACGTAGTACTTCTTTATGTGTTCCCCACTGAAGGTGTTTGTGGAGATATACCCATCCCCATCCTCTAGGCGGTAAGAATTTGCGTATGGAACTGATGCTATCTTATACGGCCCTTCCCATTTTGGAGATAATTTTCTGACTTGGTCTAAATGTGAGAACTCGTTCTTTCTGAGCACTAGTTCTCCTATGTGGAATTGCCTCTCCTTGACTTGGCGGTTGTAATATCTTGCGGATACAAGGCGCATTCGTGCCTGTGCTTCTTCTGAATTCCATCTTTTATCCTCCACCATGTCTAAGTCTAAGAGCCTTGCTTTGTTGTTCTCATGCTCTTCAAAGTACGTTGTTCTTAGTGATGATACCGCCATTTCTGCTGGTGCCACCGCTTCGGTCCCGTATACTAGGCCAAATGGTGTTTCTCCTGTGGCTATCTTTGGTGTTGTCCGCACTGCCCATAGAACATTTTCCAGCTCATCTACCCAACTTCCCTTGGTAGCATGGAGTCGTTTCTTTAGGCCGTCTAGTACTATTTTATTTGCCGACTCTACTTGCCCATTTGTCTGAGGGTGCTTTACTGATGCGAAGCGGTGCTCTATATTCAGCCTTTCGCAATACCATTGCAGTTTTTTGCTCTTGAATTGTGGGCCATTATCACTTATTATTGCCTTTGGGACTCCGTACCTCGAGACAATGTGAGATTGAATGAAGTTAACGACTTGCTCGTCTGTTGTCTTTCCCATTGCCTTTGCTTCTATCCATTTGGAGAAGTAGTCTATTGCTACTATTATGCAAGTTTTCTGCCCTTTTGTTCTTGGTAGGGGGCCTATCAGATCGATCCCCCACTGTGCGAATGGCCAAGCTCCCGAGATGGAACTTAGCTTTGCTGCTGGGGCTGTTATATTTCTGGAGTACCTTTAGCAGTGATCACATTTTTGCACCAAGTCTGCTGCCTCTTTGCTCATTGATGGCCAATAGTATCCTAGGTTGTAGACCTTCCGGATTATTGATCGTGCTCCTTCATGGCACCCCGCATCTCCTTCATGGAGTTCTGCGAGTACTCTCTCTGTTTCTGGGTATGTTATGCATTTGAGGAAGGGTGTGGAGTACCCTTTCTTGTAGAGTTCATTATCCATCACTGCATAATTTCTAGCCATCCTTTCGATCTTAACTGCCTCTACTTTATCCTTTGGGAGTTTTCCTTCCATGATGTATTGACGCATTGGGGTCATCCAGGCTTCTGCTTCATCTATTACTAGAACCTCCACTTGTTCTATCACTGATTGCATTCTTTGCTCTACAAAGTGAACCTCTTTGTCTGCTTCTACTCCTATGGCTAGTTTGCTTAAGGCGTCCGCCTCTTGGTTGTGTTCTCTTGGAACTGACTCAATGTCGAAGCTTTGGAAGCTTTTTATTAGGTCCCTGGCTTGTTGTAAGTACTTATGCATGTTTTCAGACTTTGCAGTGTAGATTCCTTTCACTTGATTGACAACTAGTTGAGAATTGCACTTAACTCTTAGGTGCTTTGCCCCTACTCCTTTGGCTATTCTCAAGCCTGTTATCAGCGCTTCGTATTCAGCCTCATTGTTCGTTGCCTTAAAGGTAAGTGCCATGGCATAGCGTAGAGGTGTATCGCTATTTGGTGGGTATAGTAGGAGGCCTGCACCTGAACCTCCCCCGTTGGACGACCCATCGGTATGCATCTTCCATAACTCTTCTGGTTGTTTCTCCTGACTACTGCTCGCCTCCCTTGTATTTTTGGTTTCTCCCAAGTCTTCATCTGGATTAATTCCGGTGAATTCGGTAATAAAATCTGCTAGAGCCTGCCCTTTTATAGCTGTTCTGGGGGCAAAGTGAATATGAAACTCACTTAACTCAATTGCCCACTTGGTTAGTCTTCCCGATGTGTCTGGTCTTTGGAGGAGGTGTTTCAATGGTTGGTCTGTGAGGACTGTTACTTCATGCCCATGAAAATACGGCCTCAACTTTCTTGCTGATATAATCAGTGCATAGAGGTACTTTTCTATTGGCAAGTAGTTGATCTCATACTTTTCCAATGTTTTTCTTACGAAGTATACCGGCAATTGTGCAGCGTTTTCTTCTTTTATTAGCACTGAGCTTACTGCCACGTTGCTCACGGAGATATAGAGGTAGAGGGGCTCCCCTGGTGTAGGCTTTGCTAGGGGTGGTAGTGTCTTTAAATGTTGTTTGAGTTGTTGAAAGGCTTCTTCACATCTTGGTGTCCATTCGAATTTCTTGTTTGCCCTTAATACCTCAAAGAAGGGTAATGCCTTGTCTCCTATTTTGGATAGGAATCTGTTAAGAGCTGCCAACCTCCCGTTCAGTCGTTGAACCTCTTTGTGCTTCGTAGGTGACTGCATTTCTTCAATTGCCTGTAGTTTTTCGGGGTTTACCTCTATGCCTCGCTGACTTACCATGAAGCCTAAAAACTTCCCTAATTGTACCCCAAATGCACATTTTTTCGGGTTTAGGCGGACTTGGTATTGCCTCATTCTCTCAAACGTTGAGCGAAGGTTCTCCACATGGTCTTTCTTCTCTTTGGATTTGACGATCATGTCCTCCACGTATGCCTCCATTGTCTTTCCTATCATGTCCCCGAAGATTTTGTTGACCATTCTTTGGTATGTCGCTCCAGCATTTATGAGTCCGAAAGGCATCACCGTGTAATGGTATATCTCGCTATCAGCGTAGAATGCAGTGTGAGGGGCGTCCTCAGGGGCCATTTTTATTTGGTTATATCCTGAGTATGCATCCATGAAGCTCATTAGTTGGTGACCTGATGTTGCATCCACTAACTGATCTATTCTTGGTAGTGGATATGAGTCCTTAGGGCATGCTTTGTTTAGGTCGCGATAGTCGATGCACATTCTCCAACTTCCCCCCGCCTTCTTTACCAGTACTGGGTTTGCCACCCATGTTTTGGAATCTAATCTCTTTGATGAAATTTGCCTTCAATAGCTTTTCCACTTCTTCCTGGATAGCTATCTTTTTGCTTCCTCCCATTGGCCTTACCTTTTGTGTTATTGGTCGCGTTGCCGCGTCTATATTGAGCTTGTGTGAGATTACTTCTTCTGATATTCCTGGCATATCGCTTGGTGACCAGGCGAACGGATCCTTGTATTCCCTTAGTAAAGCTACTAAGTGGTTTTCCTCTTCCTGAGATAAGGCGGTCCCGATTTTTGCCTTCCTATCGGGTTCTTCTATGAGTGTTTCTTTTATTTCCTCCATGGGGGCTGGTCTTCCGTGATCTTCTCTTGGGTCCTCATCTATTAGTAGGACCTCTTTTGTTTTCTTCTTCTTGCTTAGTGCGATCCTTGCACATTTCCTTGCTACCTTCTGGTTACCCTTTACTTCCCCTATTCCTTGGCTTGTGGGGAATTTCATTTTCTGATGTAGTGTTGATGGTACCATACCCCATTTGTTGATTGTAGTCGTACCCAGGACTCCATTGTATTCCTCCATTTCTTCTGTGATGAAGAAGGGGACATCGATCTTTAACTGCCTCTGGCCTATGCCCAATGTCACAGGTAGTGTGACTGCTCCTAGTGGGTATGTTGGCTCTCCTGAAAATCCCACCAAGGGGGAGTGAACCTGTTTTATGCTACTTGGCCTTACTCCCAGTATGTTGAGGACTTTCTTGCTAATGATGTTGGGTGAGCTTCCACTGTCTACCAGGATTCTTCCAATGTCCATATCAGTGATCTTCATTGTTATGACTAGGGCATCCTTGTTGTCTGGTAACACATGCTCCATGTCGCTTCTTGAAAATTGTATTATATCTTCTCTCTTTCCTTCTGCTTGTTCTTCCTTTGGTTTATGGTCCTCTAACTGTGCCATATACGCTTCTCTAGCATTCGCTGACTCTCCTCCAGCTCCATAACCTCCATGAATGACATATACGCTTGCCATCTGGCTGGTGATAATTAGGCTTTCTATTCGAAACCCACGGACGGCGCCAAGTGTTAGGTTCCAAGTCTAGGGTCAACGGGCGGTCGACCTAAGCCTCGTTCCTCACTGGAGATGTTGCGGATTCGATGCTCTCGGGTTGTGTCGTCCTAGCTTGTGTCTTTCTGTCCTTCGCTTCTCTTCTCTTCTCGCGCTGCAAGAGGGGCAATACCAGGCACAGAGGGGGGGGGGGGGGGGGTGGTGCCTGATGAACCCTCTCCGATGCCTAAGTCAGTACGGTTTTTGTAGAGAGATAAAGCTAGAGAGATGTCAGAGCAAAATTATGCAACTTGTCAAGATGATCAAATGAATAGTGGAAGAGTTGTATTTATAGGAAACGGTGTCATTAAGGTGGCTTAATGACATCGTTAACCTTTAAACACAATTAATTATCCTTTAAACACGTAATTAAGACCTTAGGTTACGGAGAGGGTTGGCGGAAATAAACCGAGTATGGGAGTCTAAAAGCGGTGTCGGGGCCCTCGGGGGGAAGGAAAATCCGACCCCCAAGGGTAGGGGTTGGGTGAGGCCACCCAACCCCTCCTAGGGGAGATAGGGTTGGCCCACCCTATCTCCCCTAGGGGAGATCGGGTTGGCCCACCCGATCTCCCCTAAGGTCGGGTGTGGCCACCCGACCTCACCTAGGTGAGTCTAACTTGGTCCGGACGAGTATTTCGGCCTCGTCCGGACCATTGGTGTTTCCGCGGGGTGTTCGGGTTGAAGTTTCGATTTGCAATCATTAACGGGGTGAACAAAATGAAACGATTCGGAAGTCAACGGGTTCAAATTGGGCGTATATCCATCAGTATGTACGTACACGTATGTGCGCACTTGCCCCCACACTTAGAATCTTTTCTCCATCCCTGGCTATGTACGATGTATCCATATGCTTGATGTGAACACAGGTTGTATGCCAACACCTGATAATATGCTGACACATAGTAACATGCTGACAGCTTGTAATATGCTGACTGTCATCCTGAGCAAAACACTTAGAAAATATTACACCCTTGTAATCTTGTATGCTGCGAGTATGAGCTCGATGTTTTCATGCAAGGTTAATGTGTTGAAGAAGTTGGCCCCCTTGCGTGATGCTTGTTACTTGTTGCGTGAAGACTAACGAGTCTTGTACGTACATAGTTGTCTCACATGGAGCGTCTGTTGCATAAATGTTTGCATAAGTGTTGATGCGTGTTTACGCACTGACTGGATTGTTGGTTGCATTTTCCAGGATATCAGATCTTGCTGTCTTCTTGTCGGAATTAATCTTCCCACGGCTGTTACCATGAGTAAGTCCACTATCTCCATTCTGCGAGTAAATCTGTGTTCGGATGTCGACATGGTTTGAGCAGCTAAATAATACACCAAGTGTAGATGTTGATGTCCTTTATGACTTGTATCATGTTGTAATGTAGGTTGGACTTGATGGAAAAATCTTGTCTTTGCAGATAGCCGATGTGTACAGTAATCCGTTTGTTGGGAGGAATGTTCCGTACAAGTGCCCCCGCTACTCTGGAGTCTCCGGACACGGTCGCGGTAAAGGACTTTTGAGTAAGACGTCTCCTTGTATCTTCTTTGAACTTGTTAATTTTCCAAGCTGTTGCTTTCATGTTGTTGAACGCGTGGTTTCAGTTTCTGTTTTTAGCACAATTCTCAAAAGATCCGACGCAGGGGCGCGTTCCTCGGTTAGCGTCTGTGTCTCGGTAACGCTGTGTCTCGGTTAGCGTCTTTGCACATCTTACTTCTATTTCTCTTCCACACCTTAGATGCGGGGGCCCGTTCCTGCAGAAGGGGCCAACGCTAGCACAGAGAGGGGGGGGGTGGTGCTAGTGGAGCCCTCTCCGATGCTTAAGTCACGATCGGGCTAAAGAGATAAAAATAATTCTAGAGAGAGAAATATTTCTAGAGAGAAGTCAGAGCTCAAAAATGCCAAAGTTGTGAAAATGAGAGAATGTGCTCAAATGGGTGGCCAAGGTCTCCTATTTATAAGCTACCTTGGGACCGGACCCGGTTTTGAAGCGGTTTGATGACGGTTCAAAGGAAAGCGGTAACCGTCATCAATATTGGCAATGCGCGAACTCGACTTCTCTATGCGTAACGGTAATCGGGGGTACGTGTAATACTCATAGAGCAATCCGGACCTCGTCGAATTTGGGCAATTCGACGAGGTCCGGATTGCCGTGCAACTCGGAGGTCCGGATTGCCGCAACCCGGACGTCCGGATTGCCGCAACCCGGACGTCCGGATTGCTGCAACCCGGAGGTCCGGTCCGGACGCGTGTACCGCGCTTCCGGACCGTTTTGACCCTTAGGAGGCGTTTTCTAAATCGTAATGTGATTTTTGACATGTTTACGAGGCCCGAAATATAAATATGAACCCGAATTGGACATATATCCATCACACCTGAAAGGAAATTCAAAAGTGAATTATATCAGACGTTTTGCTTCATATAAAACGTTTTACGGTCTTATGAATGTGGTAAACGAGTCGTACCTGAAAGGCACAGTTATCAGCAGTGGTTATCGCACCGGATCATCGTTTAGACCTTTTCTTGGTGGGGGTTACCAAGCTCTTCTACATTCTAATGAATCTCTCATCAGTTGCCTCGGCTTCTCTAGGGAGGTTTTCCTCTTTATGATCGGCCTCCAGTAGGTCCACTATTCTCTTAACCGATGCGATTAGACGTGTAAGCCCATTTTCGTCAACAAACCAAGAAAGGGGAAACATCCTCATCACTTTTCGAACCCTCGTCCATACGTCCGTTTCTTCAGCGGGATCATGAACGGCTATTACACCGCCATCATTGCATAGAATATCTCTGTATTCAGCCATAAGGCTTCTTGCTTCAGCGGCCTTACCTCCTCCGAAACGAAGGTGTATGGCACACCAAAGATGCATGCGCTGTGTTCCACGAACTCTTCTTCCATTTCTAGCGTCAGCTCCGAGAGTATCATTTCTCGAGCTTTGTGATCTCTCGTCAACCTTTTCTTGTCGTTGGCCCTATGCACGCTCCCAAATTCGTCTAGGTATATCCTTTTTGCTTTTGGATTGACGAATTCGTCAAGATCCGCGGCAATCAGGAGTTCCATGACATAACATTTCCATGCATCATAATCCTTACCATCAAGATTGCGGGTTCATAGATTTGAACTGACTCATCCATGAAAACTAACACATCGACAATCATGCATAATCAGGAAGACAATAACATTTTGAAAGAATTGCAAACATCAGCTTATCTATTAAGATGGAATACGACAAATAGTGATCCGTCAGACATCTAGACCAAACCGACCTCCAGTAAACCGAGGGAAGGGGGTCCGTGAAAGAGTTCACGCTATCGTCGTCTTCAATCCAATAGATCAGTCTTTTGAAAACGGTTATTATATTACAAATTCCCGGAACGGGAATTTTGAAATAAGTATACCCGATCTTGGCTTTCACAAGACCCTTTTTGTGTTGAAAATATCTGAAAATTTACGCATGCATACATAATTCTACTACACTTAGCAAATTATCATATCAAGACGTAATCATCAACCAAACCATACATCATGCATACGCGTCATGCGTCTAATGTTCCGAGGAACTCATGCTAGCATACATAATTCTACTTCCAAGTAAATTATCACATACTATCACATCCCTAACATTCTAGCATACGTGTCATACACGAAACTTCCACACAAAACATGCATAATTTGGCGACTGGAATTCGGTTTTAAACACTTTTAAAATATTATGGGCTGATTTGCAATTCATGCTTACAATCAAACATGCGAATTTCTAGACATGAATCCTAGGCAAACAATCACAATATGTCTATCCTATTGCGCAAATCATATATTTAAATCTCAAAGCTCAGCTCACAATATAATATCCAGCTAGCTTGACATAGTCAAGACGAAAGTTCTAATTAAATCAATATATGGAATTGAAAGTAAATAATTGCAATTCAGCCCACTAATTAAACTAGTCCAAAAAATATGCACCACCGAGATCCATCCCCATAATCATAACTTGGAATGAAGGTTTATCGAAAATGTGAAAATTTTAAACCTTCGAGCACTGTTTATGCTAATTTAAAGTTAAAAAATATTTGGATTTAAAAATTTGACATCACATCCTATTATTAATTGACCTGAAGTCGATTTAAATTCCGGTTCAGTTCAGTCAATTTCGGTCGGACCTAGTATGTGGGAGGCCCAATTTCGGGCCTCTCATGTCAATTGGGATTTGGGTCTAACCCAATTACCCTAATGTGACATTTACCCAATTTTCTTAGGTAACACATAAATAATAATGGGCTACTAATTACGACGCTCTATCACCTTATGCTAACAGAATCGATCAGAGGCTTTGCTGTGGAGAATATACCACATAGGGCTTCCTTCATAAGAACCCCTACGGGTGCCGGCCGGAGGATCGTGAACTCCCTCCTGCGAAGATCTTGGTCTACGGATAACTGTAGAGGTATGTGTAAATCTTCCGCTGCGTAATTTCGACTACTAGCAAGTACCACGATTTATTTTCCGTAGTGATTACTCCCGTAATCTAACAGTGGTATCAGAGCATGTGTTAGGAGTTCATGATTTTGATAAATTGGTGTTCTTGAAAATTTTATAACTTTGGACCGGAATTTTTAAAAGTGGATTTTAAATTTTCGAATTTTAGGGTTTATGATGGTCCGGAATTTTCATAATGTTCTTAGGAAAATTGATGTTCATGATCACCAAGAAAATGGTGATATTTATCAAAATCAAACATTGGATTTTAGATCTTATTAAAATTTGATCTTAAAATTTGACCACTTGTTCCCAATTACTTATTTGTGCCGAAAATTTTAGGTAAAATTTTTAATTTCTTGGTCCCTATGCAAACAAAATTTTCGGCCATATTATTAAATAATATTGTTTACCATATTTTAATTTCAAACTAGGTAACAATACATCTATAATTGGGAACATTAGGATAGATTCACATTAATATATAAAAATATATATAACTATCAATATATCTAAATATTTAAATAGGTTAAAGATATTATTGATAGATTTTAGTTACCTATAAGATTGAGAAAATATATTGTTAATATATGTTTCCATTTTAAGATATTGACAATAAATAAAATATATATTTATATGTATGTGCCGAATTTTACATATATATATATATATATATTGTTGATTGATTAATCTTAAAGATAGAATCCTGGCAATAAATATATATATGTAATAATGTTGGCCGAAATATATATTTATATGCCACGCATGCGCAAGGATCGTGTTTGCTTGTTTTGTTGTAGACACACTCATTGCATATATGTGCAGCTTGAAAAAAATGTATGGTTAATAGTGATTAGATAAAGATTTTCAAATTGATAAAGGAACATTGAAATTTAATTACCTTATACATAAACCGAAGAAAGAGTGACTTACATTACCACCATAACACTTTTATCTCTAAAAAGCAATGATGATACAGTAAGCTCTAATATGAATGCGAAGTTTTAGTGAATGCCCTGTTGTTGAGACTATAAGGTGATGAAAAAAAATATAGAGTGAGATCAAATGGGGTAACGACTACTTAAAATTCACTGAAAATTCAGTGACATTAGGTTATTGAACAAATAGTAAAAGAAGATGAATGAACAATATAATTTTTCCAGCTGCAATGAAACTAAAAGTCAACCCCAATCATATACAATTAATCACTAAGTGAAAAGGAAGCACCCCTTTCTAGAGACTAATTAATATTATTACTCAATAAGAAGATATAATGATAAGTTGAATCTATATGATGTTGAAGTCTGATGGTTATTATTGTTGCGTCCTGGATGAACGGGGTCGTGGGACGCGTCTGTCTAAATGGTTGAGCGGGTTTTCGGGCTGTAACCCTTCGTCTGAAAGAGGTTTGTGCCACTGACGAGTGTTCGGCTGAGTCTCGGAAAGGTCTGTGTCTCAAAAGGCGATTGTGTCTCAGGAGCCGTCTGAGTCTCAAAAGGCGGTGGTCTGTGCACAAGCCCGTACGTCTGGGGCGTCGGTTCCTGCACGAAGGGCCAGTACTAGCACCGAGAGGAAGGGGGTGGTGCTAGTGGAGTCCTCTCCGATGCTTAAGTCACTATAGGGCTAAAAAGATAATTCTAGAGAGAGAAAGTATTTCTAGAGAGAAGTCAGAGCTCAAAATACCAAAGTTGGGCAAATGAGAGGATGTGTGAAAATGGGTGGCCAAGGCCTCCTATTTATAGGCTTCCTTGGGACCGGACCTGGTTTTAAAGCGGTTTGATGACGGTTCAAAAGCAAGCGGTAACCGTCATCAATATTGGCAATGCGCGAACTTGACTTCCCTACACGTAACGGTAATCGCGTAATCGGTAATCGCGCAATACCCGTAGTGAAATCCGGACCTCGTCGAATTTGGGCAATTCGGCGAGGTCCGGATTGCAAGCACCCCAGACGTCCGGGTTGCTGCAATCCGGAGGTCCGGTCCGGACGCGCGTAACGCGCTTCCGGACCGTTTTGATCCTTTGGGAGACGTTTTTCAAGTCGATATGTAATTTTGACGTGTTTACGAGGCCCGAAATATAAATACGAGCTCGAATTGGGCACATATCCATCACTTGCTTCCGAGTCAAGTAACGGTTTAAAACCTTTCTTGACTCTATTTTAAGTTAGGATACGCGTCCAATTTGAGTTTGACGCTAACCTCCTTCCGGTTTTGATTGTTGGTTGGACGTAGAAGTCATGATTTCGTCCGTCCTTTGATTTTCCGACCGAATGACTTTATTTCCTGTCATCACGGTTATTGCAATAGAGAATGCGTATATATAACGTACAAACATGATTACCGTTAGGGACATAAGCTATTAGTAATACGTCATGTGGACATGCTTTTATCAACGTGCATGCATAAGTAACGATCATGGCAAGAACGTAATTACGCGATGTTAGAAATATAATCTGTATACTTCTCAAACGACTTAGCGATTATTAAATCATGAATCATGCGATATACAAACATGCATGTAAAATGACGAATTTGATACGCGTAATACCGAAATAATCATGTGCGTAGAGATAAATACTTAGAAGAGGGTGGAGTATACCGTAGGCACTTAGGTGTGGGTGTAAGTGCATTACTCCTTTGATCCTTATCGTCAAGGAATCTCTTGGAAGTAGTCGTTTGTTGCCTTGATGCTTTAGAGAAATATTTTCTTAAGTGTTGTCGTGTTTGTTCTTCGCGGTTCGTCACATTAGTCGCACCGCTTGCATGATAGCTTCTTGGGACGTTGGCCACTTTTGTTGTATGTATCAATTTTGCTATGCGCGTTGACTTTGCTATGCGCGTTGACTTTGCTATGCGCGTTGACTTTGCTATGTGCGTTGACTTTACTATGCGCGTTGACTTTGCTATGCGCGTTGACTTTGCTACGCGCGTTGACTTTGCTATGCGCGTTGACTTTGCTATGCGCGTTGATTTTAATGGTTGTATGTCGGTAATGATAGCTTAGGCGATGTATTGTTGAGCATCATGTATAGACCGTCGGTCATTGTCTGCAATCATGTTAAAACACTTTAGAAAATATTTAAACGATATCTAATGCTTGTTACCATAGATGTCGTCGTATGAGCTTTGTCGATGAGCGTCGTAGATGTGCTTAGGAGGCATAGCTACTTGTTGTATGCAATCCATCTTTGTCGACATGAATGTACGTACATGGAAACACTTAGAAAATATTTTTTTCCTTGTCGACATGCATCCTCGTCGACATGTATGTACGCACCTGAAATCACTTAGAAAATATTTTCTCCTTGTCGACATGCATCTTTGTCGACATGTATGTACGTACATGGAAACACTTAGAAAATATTTTCTTCTTGTCGACATGCATCCTTGTCGACATGTATGTACATACATGGAAACACTTAGAAAATATTTCTCCTTGTTGACATGCATGTATGTCGACATGTATGTACGTACACTGTATGTGCGTATTTGCCCCCGTACATAGAATCTTTTCACCATCCCTGGCTATGTATGCTGTATCCGTATGCTTGATGCGAACACAGGTTATATGCCAACTCCTGATAATATGCTGACACATGGTTGTATGCTGACAACTTGCAATATGCTGACTGTCATCCTGAGCAAAGCTCTTAGAAAATATTACACCATTGTAATCTTGTATACTGCGAGTATGAGCTCGGTGTTGTCATGCAAGGTTAATGTGTTGAAGAGGTGGCCCCCTTGCGTAATGCTTGTTACTTGTTGCACGAAGACTAACGAGTCTTGTACGTACATGGTTGTCTCACATGGAGCGTCTGTTGCATAAATGCTTGCATAAGTGTTGGTGCGTGTTTACGCACTGACTGGATTGTTGGTTGCATTTTCCAGGATATCAGATCTTGCTGTCTTCTTGTCAGAATTAGTCTTCCCATGGCTGTTACCATGAGTAAGTTCACTATCTCCATTTTGATGGGAAAAAGCTTGTCTTTGCGGATAGCTGATGTGTACAGAAATCCATTTGTTGAGAGGAATGTCCATACAAGTGCCCCCGCTACTCTGGAGTCTTTGGACACGGTGGCGGTAAAGGGCTTGTGAGTAAGACGTCTCATTGTATTTTCTTTGAACTTGTTAATTTTCCAAGTTATTGCTGGCTGCAGCTTCTGTTTTTAGCATAATTCTCGAAAGACCCGACGCAAGGGCGCGTTCCTCGAGCGATTCTTAGTTCTTTATGCCGAGCATGACCGTGCTAATTCCTTCTTGTGATAAAGGAAATAGAGTTGAGGGTTGTGCAGTGGTGTCTTCTGCCCCCCGGTCGAGGGACCGGCCCAAGGAGGAGCATTACTCCTATAGAGGTAAGTATTTGTTGATTGCTGATTGTCGCCCATATGTTGAAGAGCTATGTTGTGTTGAAAGTTGAAACAATCATCATTGTCCTGTCCTTTTTGTGGATGCGACATCGCATTTGATGTTGACATTATGAACTCTTTGCCATAGGTCCTTAGAGATTATGTTAACTCTTGGTTAGTGTAGGGCTGTTTGCTTCCAGCATGTTGAAACCTTTGTGAATGGGTTGATGTTGTGTTGATAACTCTTTGTTCATGCCTTTGCTTGCATGATATTTCGTCACCTGGACCTGTTTTCAATAATAATCATGTGATAACTTGTTAGTAATATTTCATACCTTGAGTTATCTACGCTGTCCATATGCTTTGGACTTGGAAGATAGGATATATATCCTTAGATGATGAACATGATGTCCGTAGTTGCGACTGTATGTCGCTCATTGTTAAGTGTTATGATCGCCCCTCTTGGTTAGATTCCAAGGCATGGCGAGATGGGTAGAGCATAGGATGTTGCGACTTGCGCATTGTAGGTTTTTGTTGGATGTGGATGACTAATAATCATAGATGTAGTCTCCGCAGCCGTGACCATTAGCGACTTCTTGATTGATAACTTGAGATGCTCTCCTGATTGCTTGCATGATGCATTATGCATGTTGCCCTTCTTTCCTGAATAGCTTGCCGCTATATATGTTGTAACCTGCCAAGTATTTTGCGTATAGCAATTTTTCTTAACAAGTAGTGTATTTGAAAGGTGTTATCTTGGCTAAGCAAGATACTAGTTTATACCGTCTCTTAGTTCCACTCTAAGGCGATGTTGTACAAGACTCGACTTGTAAATTTTATGAGTTTTAAACAGGGTGCGCACCTGCCAGCGTGTATCAACCCGCGTTAGGGAAGCATACGTAAAAACATTTTGGTTTTTGAAGAAGTATTTTGTGAACCCTAAAAAGCTCGTGATACACGTAAAAAACCGTGTTGATAAAATATTTGGAAAGGTATTTGATACATAAAATATTTGATAAAATATTTGACAAAATATTTGATAAAATGTTTGTGATACATGATTCCTGCGTCCAGGGACCACGTAACACTTTTTGAAAATATGAATTGTGATGCATGCTTTCTATGTCCAGGAACCATGCAACACGGTTTGAAAATTTGTAGTACGGAATTGTCATCTAACAAGAGGACTTTTGCCGTATAGAGTGAACCCTTTTAAAAAGGAATTCATAGTACGGGATTGTCATCTAACCAGAGGACATTCGCCATAAAGAGTGAACCCTAAACAGGAATTCATAGTATTGGATTGTCGTCTAACAAGAGGACATTCTCCATAAAGAGTGAACCCTAAACAGGAATTCATAGTATTGGATTGTCGTCTATCAAGAGGACATTCTCCATAAAGAGTGAACCCTTTAAACAGGAATTCACACTTGTTGCAGCGTGGGGTCGTTGTCTAACAAGAGAACTTCCGCCACTTATGGGGTGATCAGTCCCGTATTGTATTTTCCCATCCTGTTCTGAATCCAGGGAATGGCTATGAACATGAGGATTTGCCTCTAACAAGAGATGTCACAGCATGTCATTTTTTAGAAGTAAACATAGGGTTTGTCTTTACAAAGAGGGTACCTCAATATGCTACTTTTGATAGTAGATCTTGGTGTTAATCCAAGATATTGCTTGTAGTTGACGCCTTTGGAATAGTCGTCATTTTGATAGTAGACCTTGGTGTTATTCCAAGGTATTGCTTGTAGATGACGCCTTTGGAATAGTCGTCATTTTGATGGTAGACCTTGATGTTATTCCAAGGTATTGCTTGTCTCTGGAATAGTCGTCATTTTGATAGTAGACCTTGATGTTATTCCAAGGTATTGCTTGTAGAGGACGCCTCTGGAATAGTCGTCATTTTGATAGATAATCCGCAGGTTGTCATTGTGGCATATAAGTTGATTGTGCACATAGTGTGATGGCTTTGTGTTGCCGGCATCTTCTTGAGATAGACGCCTATGTTATGAATGGAGAAATAAACTCCCTGTTGGTGTAGATAATAGATATGTTGGCATTGTATATCATAAATCCCTCCTTGAATACAATGCTTAGCTTGTATTGTTGAAGTAGATTTTTGTGCATAGGTTACTACTTGGCGTAATTCCCATGTAGTAATCGTATTGTAGCATGTACCCAGACGAACATAGTTGCTTTTGTATCAATAATCAAATTAGTCTCATGGTGATTTGAGAGTACTCGTGATTTGATTAGATGTAACCTAGTATTATGAGTACAAACCATTTGAATATAGAATTGTCTCTACTGATTCAAGATCAGTGGACTTCCTTGACACATCATCTTGTTATATCCATGAATCAGCGGTTGATCAGTTTTGCATAGATTAATAATAATAATAATGCAATCTTTAGTGTGAAAAATGTTACCTTTCACATTTTGTTGTCAATGTTTCCGCATTTGGAACTTAAACCACGATTGGAGCGTGCTTTTTAGTTGAAGCAGCAGAGAAAGCTTATACATGAAGCCGTATATTCTTGAACTTGCACCTCTGTGAATCCATTCCTTTTTTCTCATGAAAATTCCTCATTAGGATTCTATTAATAGCCTACAAGTTGACACATGTGTTAGCAAGTAATAATTTTGATTAATAAGTTCAACATATTATTATCACATTTAAAAGTAAATCAATGAAGGTACCGGAAAAATACGTAAAACAATAATAAATAAATTATGTAAATATCAGTCAACTTATCTTAATTTTTAAAAGTCTTCCATTGATCCAAACACTCTTCTCATAAGCAAAGAAAAAAGAGCTGTAGTACTAAGTATGAAACTTATAACTAATTAGTAATTATTAAAATGGACGTTCATTTTCTATTTTTGCCAGTTGTTTATTAAAATGGATGTTCTTTTTCCTTTTTTTGTTAGTTGTTGACTTGAAAATGTAACTCTTTGTACAAAATGATTTAAGCTTATTAGCACGTTTTTCAGGAGCTCAAAATATTGATCCTTCTAGACAAGTAGAAAAATATATATATTTGGACATGTAGTTATTTAACCAAGTCATGCATATATTAGTTTTTTATTTTATCTCTTCCCTTTGCAAAGGACTCATGCTAGGCTAGCTAAAGACACCACAAAACGAAACGAAACATCATATATATATATATATATATATATATATATATATATATATATATATATATATATATCAATATTTATCTCATCACCTATCTTCTTGTTCCCCTTGTCAGATCCTTCTTCTTCTTCATATGTGCCCTCATCTTAAGATACATGATTTCATTTAGACACCTAACTCACCAGAATACCCATAATGATTTCATTAGCTGTGGTTTGTAGAAGAATCAAATTCATTAAGTGGTGTTGCATTTCAGCATGGAGATTGGAGAGTTCACTGCAGATAATATTCATGATAATCTTCATAGAACTGAAAAAATATTGACAGATCGGGTGCTGTTAAGAAATTAGCGAAACATTGAACGAATTAACAACATAGACTAATCATCTAGCGAACAACGGAGACTAAAACTAACCAAAAAATTGGATATGCGAATAAACAAAAAAAAAAAAATCGGACCAGCAATGCTACATCCTCACGCAAGAAGAAAGCCAAAAACCAACCCAGTCATTGAATTGAAGAAAATGGACTGTATTCCAATTACCCTAAATGATTAACCATCCCATTCAATCTGTCGGCTCCATTTCATATTTTGGTCCACTAAAACTCAATTACGGGCACCGAAAGTTACTCCAGAGATGGCTCATTCGATTGGCCTCCCAAGAAATCTATAACAAAAATCTAATAGTCAAACCCAAGTCCTACCTCTGCAGCCAATTCAACAGCATCTTCTGGATTTTCGGGTAAGTTGTTATTCCCTTCTCTATTCTTCACTTCAGACTTCTAGGTGTCTGATTCTTACCGTTTAGATTACCATTTTCTGATCTGACTGTTTAGAAAAAATTAGACATGCGAATCAAAAATTAGAAAATTATCAAGCAAATTAACAGCAGAGACTAACCAGTTATGAATTCCACAGAGAATTGTTGGTATGTTTGAAGAGCAGGTATGAACTGGAAGTGACTGAGTTAATTGATGCTCGAAATTACAGAATAATATGGCAATATTTGGAGGTTGAAGAAGTTTCATGGGGAGGAGAAGATGAACCGGTTGGTGATGCAGCACTTAGATTTTGGGAGGGACAAATGGGTTCTTGAGAAGGGGCTCCGAAGCAGCGTATCTGTTGCCATTGATGAAGAAGAACTCAAACTATTGATGATGAAGATGAAGAAGCCCGAACTGTTTTGACTGACGGAGATGCAGCGGTAGAGAGAGAATGACTTTTGAAGAAGAAATAAGTTGGGCAGTGAGCCGGTAGCCCGGTACGGTCGTACTACACCCCTTGATAACTGATATGGTAGCCGAAGAGGTGCTAGGTGGTTGGTGGCGCCGTTTGGGTGTGAGGACAGGTGGTCATTTTAATATAGGTAGTAGATATATAATATATATATTAAAAGGACCACCTGTCCTCACACCCAAACGGATATATATATATATATATATATATATATATATTTAATATTGGAATTTTTTTTAGTTAATGTTACTTGGTGGCTAAGTTAAATATTTTTGGACTTCAAAACCTTACTTGGGCCACAAGTAAACATTTCGGCACAAACTTTTATATTTTAATTATTGGGCCGGTCCAATATGTCAAACCGGAACAAATTTAAATTGAACCTGGTTTTCTCAATCGATTCGACCTAATTGGGTTGGGTCGGACCGGAGTAACTAAGTGGATCTAACCAAACCGGTTTTGTGTGTTGGAACCTTATTTTTATTGGACCGGTTCGGAACGAACCATATTTTAAAACTAAATCCGAACCGAACTGGATTTACTGGGCCGGACCGAACCGGATTTTACCGGACCGAACCAGATTTTCTAGATCGAACTGAACCGGACCAAACCGGACCGAAATTGACAGAACCAAACTGTATTTTTAAAACCGAATACAAGTCAATTAAAATAGGGATGTCAAGTTTTAAAATCCAAATATTTTGAACCTTAACAGGCCTACACAGTGCTCAAAGTTTGCTAACATTTATGTCTTGTTTCGATTATGGGGATGGATCTCAGAGATACATATTTTGGGACTGGTTAAATTAGTAAGTTGAATTGCAATTGTTTATTATTCGATATATATTTATGCATAATTAGAAATGTTTTTTTGACTGAGTCAAGCTAGCTGGATATTGCATATTGTGGGCTGAGCCCTTGTTAAATATTTGGAATGCGCACTAGGATAGACATGTTGTGATGGTTGGAAATTCCTAGGATTCATGTCTAGAATGATGCGTGATTGAATATAAGCATGAATTGCAAATCAGCCCCTAATGTTTAAAATTATTTTAAAATCGAAAACCACTCGCCAAATGTGTATGATGGATGTGAATGTTACATGTTTGACATGTATGCTAGAATGTTGAGGATGTAGTTGCATTTGATATTTTACTTGGAAATAGAATTATATACGCAAGCAGGAGTTCCTCGGAACATTAGACGCATGACGCGTAAGCATGAGTGTGGTTTGTATGATGAATGTTACTGGCGTATGATAATTTACATGGATGGAAGAATTATATATGCATGAATGAATTCATTGGAATATTTTTTCCAAAATAAAAGGACCTTGAGAAAAACTAGATCGGGTATGCTTGTTTTAAAATTCCCGTTCCGATAATTTGCGATTAAATCCGTTTTAAAAGATTGATCTATTAGATAGAAGACGAAGGTAATGTGAAATCTTTCACAGCCATCTTTCATTGGTTTACTGGTGATCGGTTGGTTTAGATGACTGAGGAATCATTATTTATCGGATTCCATCTTAATAGATATTTAATGTATGCAATTCTTTCTCAAAATTTTATTGTCTCCCTGATTATGCGTGATTATCAATGTGTTAGTTTTCATGGCCGGGTCGGTTCGCTTTTACGAGCCTCGCAATCTGGATGGGATGGATTGGGATGCATGGAGTGAATATGTGAGAGACCTCATTTTCGCTGAAAGTATACACAAGTGTATTGATGTGAATAAGGGCAGAACATGGGTGAATGAACAAGGCGTCCTTACATACCCGAATAAGGTGAAGAGCCTTGAAGATCGGAGAGCTTGCAAGGTGATACTGGCAACCTTGGATAGAGAGGTTGCAGAGGACTTCAAACTCAACTTAAGTGCTCTTCAACTTTGGTGTGCCATTAGAATCCGCTTCGGCGGAGGAAGGGCTGCTGAAGCCAGAAGAGTGTTGTTTGAGTATGTTGCTCTTATTTCCCAAGATGCAGGTGTAGTTAAAACCCACATCAGATCTTACGAACGAGAGATCGAATTGGAGAAAGATACTCAGTATTGCACATAGGTATCCTCTTTCATGGTTAGCCGACGACGACAGACTTGGTTACTTGATTGAATCAATTAAGTTTATCACGGTCCTGTTTGTTGAGAGCAAACAAAAGAAACCGGAGGGTTCTTCTGTGCTTCACCGCAAGAGATAAAGGGGAGATGCAGAGAAAACGGGATCATCATTTTGGTCCTCAAACGAACATCCGGTATGATGAACGCCAGTGATAAAATACAATAAATGTCTCGTTTATGTCCTCCCAAAGCTCTACCTTTATCTCTTAAAGCTTCGTGGATGATCTAGAATTTATGCCATTGTGGTCATTTCTCTTAATGTTCATTTTATTTGTTTGAATTCTGGTTATTATTATTGTTTCGGAATTATTGAATAAAGTAGTTACCATTCGATTCGAAATGAGTTCTACTTATCAAGATTAATCGACTCGGCTAGAAACGAGATCGATCCAAAAAGTAAGTAAACCGAAGCAATAAGGCTATTGGAAATAGCTAAATCAAAAAAATCCACACATTTTCTCATACGTCTAATTCTTTGAGTAAAATCGAAATGCCATTAAAATCCATTGATTGCGTAGTTCTAGGAACGAACCGATTATAAATCTTATTTTATTATTAATACTCCATTGAATGAAATAAAATGTAATGATGAAACATGTTTGAAACCGAATGGGTTAAATTAAAATTAAATTGAGAAATGAAACGATTTAACCAAGGGTTAAAACTAGAGTAAATTGCGCCTCACGCAAGTGGACCTCGAAAGACGGAACACGTCGTTTCAAAATACGAATTTAATGATGAAGTGTTTGTATAATGAAGTGCTGAATTTTCGTTTGCATTCCTCCGGAAACAACTTATTGATACCATTTACATCGGTACAAAGTAGGCTTCAGAGCCACCAAGACATTGTAAAAGTATCAACTGACGCATAAGGTGAAAACCTAAGATGCTCAGTTCAGAGATTGGATGAAGCCTCTGAGATAAGTTTGCAAATGAAGAAGGATGAAGTCGGTTAAACGATTTTCCTTCCATACACCTTGAACGATAAGTCAGGCTAGGCATTCAAATTAAATGACACACTTCAAGTAGCACTGTTTATATACATAATGTTGGAGTCACTCTATCAGACGTTCCCTATGGGATAATGATAGTCCATTCACATACATGTAAAACCGCGTTCCAATAAATCGGTAAGACCGACGCCATTAGAAGCTAAATGATGAGAATGAGTTAAATCATATCATCATGCGACATTAAAATGCACACTAAACACATATTTAGGACAATAGTTTGATTCTTACTCTTAGAAAATACATGTTTAAAGCTTGGGGTAAATGGTGTCGTGGTCGAACATGAGACATAACATCACTAAGAGGACAAATTTTCCGATGCATGGACAGTTTCAATAATAACGTAGTCTTGATTAAAACGGAGCAGGATATCACTGACAATCAGGTCCCACTTAATTTGAGTGGGAGAGATTTGAAACTAGCAACTCAAGTGAATGACATGGTAAATGAGAATGGGAACATTTTCATAATAAATCTAGTGGGAGGAATAAATCCCTACCACACATAATCACTGTTGTTATTGAGACGAATCAAGTTAAACCTGATGGTCAAATTGTTGAACCAGGAATGACACAACTACCTAAACTACCCATTGTTTCCAGTGGGAGTGAACCGACCAAACTTGGTTCCATATCCTAGTGATCAATGAATTCATCTCGGAAGTGAAACCCCGAGACCAAGAGGTTGTCAAAGGAAAGTTTTAGGTCAAGGTTATAGCACTGCTCTTGTTCCCAATAGAAACGATGCTCCGATAAGAAGAATTGTTCTGAGTGGGAGAATGGTTCCCAATGGAAGCGATGCTCCGATAAGAGGCATTATTCCGAGTGGGAGAGACGTTCAGACTAATGATGGGATAAATAAGTCTATATGAAAGTCAAAGGCATCGAACTTCTCCAAGAAGTATCCCATCGAGTAGGGTGAAAACCTAACTCTAATAACTGTTGAAAAGCATTGGAAAGACCTCAAGTGGAGAAATGGAGCAAAATAATAAAAGAGAGAGATCGCCTTATATGAAAGCCATTATAGTCTATAATTGATTTACCTGCTAACCACGGAAACCTGGATGAAGAGATCTACATGGAGCAGCCGGAGGGTTTCATTACTCCAGGTAACGAACATAAAGTTTGTAAACTCCAAAGGCCCATCTACGGTCTTAAACATTCGTCATGGCAATGGTACCGCGGATTCCACGAGGAAATCATAGGAAACGGATTCGTGAATCTTCACGAGGATCCGTGCGTGTATTATAAGACCTCCGGGTCTAAGTATGTCATCTTAACCTTATACGTGGATGACGTGAGTTTCATGAATAAATCAAAGTACTAGTTAGCATCTGTATTTGAGATGAAAGACATGGGAGAAGCCACGTATATCTTAGGCATTAAGATTGCTAGAGATCGGGCTACCCGGAAATTATGTCTGTCTCAAGAAGCCTATATCAACAAGTTGTTGAAAAGGTTCCGATTACAGGATGCCAAACTCGTTGATACGCCGGTGGTGTTTGGGTGCGCACTGTCAAAACTTGACGGCCCCAAGAACCTGGCAGAGCGTGAATAGATGAAGGGTGCAGAGTATTTAAGCATGGTTGGTAGTTTGATGTACACCATGAAATGCACACGTCCGGATATCTGTTACGCCGTGGGCCTAGTAGCACGTTTCCAATCAGATCCTAGCTATCAACATTTAAAGGCTGTAAAACGAATAATTCGTTATCTGAAAGGTACTGCCAACTATGCGCTGTGGTATGAGGGCGGGAAGTTAGAATTGATCGGTTACAGTGACGCCGAGTCGCCGACCATGGTGGCGATCCGAATGATCGTAAGTCCACCACAGGAGGAGTGTTTCTCCCTGCTAATGCCGCCATTTCATGGACGAGCAAGAAGAAAACCTGTGTCGCGCTGTCAACGATGGAATCAGAATTCGTAGCTCTCTCTGAGAACGCACAGGAAGCGGTCTTGCTGAAAAGGCTTCTTACTGCGCTGTTAGATGGTGATGTCAGGAGTAAACCTGTGAAGGTGTTCTCTGACAGTCAAGCAGCCATTACGGCAGTAAAGAATCTGAAGTACCATAGTAGGACCAAACACATTGATGTAAAATACTTTTATGCTAAATCTATGGTAGAAGACACTATAATCACTATGGAATACTTGTCCACTAATAATATGATTGCAGACCCATTAACTAAACCACTACGCATGGAGATATTCGAAAAGCATATAAAACTTATTGGATTGCGTAGGGTTTAGATATGGCATGTATCTCTGATAACATTTTAATAATTGGAAGTTACATTTTTGAAATGAAAGAATATCAATTAAGTTTATGATTTATCGACGTTATAATGTTTTGATTCCATCGAATTTTCGGTCTATAAACTAAGTCGTAGGAGGACGCAATCCTCTGCCAAAACTATGTCGAATGCGGGCCTTACCTCGTCACACAGGTACAATCGTCTTGCGGTGGAGGGAGGCCTCTACTAAGCAAAGATGGCTAAGAATCAGGGGGATAAACCTGATTACGCAAAACGATCAACTAGTGTCGAAGTAACTCGACATGATCTTCGTTTTGCAGATCGCCGTGATGAACTTCGTTCATCATTAATCCACATTTTGGGCCAGATAAGAATCTGTGATAGCATGATTTTACATATCACATTCCTTTGAACTTAAACGTTCAGGTATGCTATCGACGCGTGCTGCATACTACCCGTGCCACGTTCGACCACGGGGTCACAACTCGGTTGTGCTAGGAAAGGAATCCTCGTGATTCTGGCGGGCGTAAACTTCATAACCTCGAGCGTGTGATTGATCCCGGGAGCCTTATAAAGAGGCACCCGAAGTATCCTCATGGACTCAAAACTAATACCTAAGGTCAGGCTCAATGCTCGCTTCCCGGCGTACGAACGTAGTGTTGAACAAAATGGCCTAGTGACCACGTCTTTGGAAACCGGTTGGGTTTGACTAAGGGTAAGAGCGATGGGGATGGTAAAGTTCACATGTAATTCACCGACTCTTGTATTCACTAAGGTGGCCACCAACTGGATATTAGTTGAAGGTTGTGAATACTTGTACGGATGCCTTGGAGAAGTGTTCCTAAGTGGAAACTAGGCAAATGGAGAATTATCAGTTGACCTAGGATACAGCGCGACACTGTATAAATGCTGTTTATAACAGGTTGATTGGAGAAAAGGGAATCAACGTTCCGCGGGCGCTACAACACTCCTAACAGATGAGTAGCACGATGCCCATCGTGTCCGCCGGTCGCACGGAAAACCTCGTATGAACTATTCGGAAGCAAATGAAAAGATCGAACGAGTGAAATGTTGATGCAGATTTGGACGACAATACATTAACAGGCACCCTCCCATTCCGACGAGTGGGAGCTGTAAGCATATGGTGATGGGCGCCGTAAAATGGTAACCCATTATATGTATAAGTTACCTAAGTAAATTAGGTATATGTCACTTTAGGACATTGGGCCAGACCCAAATCCCAATTGACATGAGAGGCCCGAAATTGGGCCTCCCTATACTAGATGGCCGATCGAAACTTAGGAGGTGACTTTTGTCCATTTTACTCCTCCAATATATATAGGTAGTTAAGGGTTTTATTAGGGTTAATCAAAATTCCCTTTAAGTGGTGATTTGAGAGAAAACCTTCCCCCCCAGAAACACCATATTCGTCCGCACCATACATCAACACCAAGGGTGTGCCAATTTTCGTTCGAGCAAACACTCCGGAGATCTGTCCCCTTGCCAAGAATCGATCAGAGTCTTTGCTGTGGAGAATATACCACGTAGGGCTTCCTTCAAAAGAACCCTTACGGGTGCCGACCAGAGGATCGTGAACTCCCTCCCACGAAGATCTTGGGTCTACGGATAACTGTAGAGGTATGTGTAAATCTTCCGCTGCGTAATTTCGATTACTAGCATGTACCATGATTTAGTTTCTGTAGTGATTACTCCCCGTAATCTAACAGTCATTGTTAGGAGATAGAGATATATAACGCATGGAAATATGAAATGCATATGTAAATTCTTGGAATATAAAATGTATAGTAAAGGGTTACTCCCTGTATTCATGACGACTGTGCAGCGGACGTACACGCCTGCCCTGTGTTCGCGTACTGTAGTAACGATAGCGAAGACTTGTAGACGAATGTCAAAGGTTGGCGGTAACAGCGGTTACAACAACGGCCATGGCAGCGGTTGCTACTATAGTGGTGAACACTGTCAGAAGAGCGGTGGTAGCAGCGGTTGCTGCAGCAGCTGTACGCGCAATCGCGACAGTGACGTTTTTAGTGACGTACTAACACAGCGCGGCATTCCAGTGTTGGTTTGTGCATGTCTCTTGGGTAGAGAGATGCACCTTTCCTTGGTAAGCTCCCGCGTGTGCTTATTCTTGAGTTGGTTGCTTAGCTCTTGAAGGCGAGCAATGCTTATTTGATCGAATCTCGTAGACGGCGCCAAATGTTTCATCCTGACCCGCTTGATGTAACAGACTGTCGAATCTTCGGGCTGATCGCCGTGTTAGGTCCTTCTATTCACGCTCCTTGATCCGAGCTCGCTGTTCGAACCTGCACACGGGGCAGTAACTAGCACGGAGAGGGGGGGGTGGTGCTAGTTGAACCCTCTCCGATGCTTAAATAAGAATTCTAGAGAGATAAAACTAGAGAGAATTCAGAGCCCCTAAGCCAATCTCATGTGAAGATAAAATGTAAAATGAGTGGCCTAGGCTCCTTTTACAGGAAACCTTAGAACCGACCCCGGTTTTTGCGCGGTTCGACGTCGGTTTAAAAGAAAGTGTGAACCGTCGTCTGGTTTGATCAAGGTTGGCTATTAGAAAACTCTAACTTAGTGTAAGAACACAAAGGGAGTAACACGCATGCTACAGACAGCAGTCCGGACTGTTTTGACCCGCGGGAGGTGTTTTGAAACCGTTTATGTGATTTTGACGTGTTTGCGAAGTCCGAAATATAAATACGAACCCGAATTGGGCAGATATCCATTACCTTTCAACTTGGATTTACATTCATTTATATATCACCTATGGTTATTATGATGTCGATCAACTTTCATGGCCTATAATTGTCCTAATAAATTCTTCATTTTTGAACCGATAAGACTTGATTCATTTATAAAGAATGAAAACATTGAAAGCAGTTACATTTACGTACTTCATTAAAAGCGTCAATTAAATTATCCTTGTCGAAGAATATAGATCCCTGATTCCTAGAAGCCCGGTGCGTTAAATTTCTCTTGAATCCTCAATCATGATTATCGACCTAACCTACAAAAAGTGAAAAGAAAAATCTGAGTGGGCGAGAACCTTGAAATCCCAAAACATATGTACGGAGAGATGAAATTGATGAATCTTCATTTGTCTAAATTCGAACGAAGAAAATTCTTATAACTCAGTGCTATAAAATGTCAAACCATTTTTATAGGAATACTTAGAAAAATATAATTAATTTAATCATCTAACTAAATTTTATAATTGTTATGAATATATTATCTGGATGTTCAATATTATGTGTATATATCTTCCTAATTTAGACTTTCCTTGTATTGATTTAACTTCCTCTCTAAGTCTATGTAATCCCTATATAAGGGCCCCTATGTGTGATAATAAGATCATCCTCAAGTTCCCTCTTCTATTACCTCTCTATTTTCGTAATACTTTATCAGCACGAAATCGTTCATATTTTTATATAACATATTTACGTATGTTTGCACACTACACACTGTCACATATCTTCCCTAGATTAGAACCCTTACCCATCCCTCATAATAATTTATCTAAACAACCCTAGAGACCATGTTTGATAGTCTGATGAATAATCCCTACACTCATATCGCCACCACCGTCAAATAATCCCTACACTTGTCGACGTTTGCCTGCTCCACATCCATATGTCTTTCAGACTACAAAAGTCAATGGACATTAAAGTCTAAGGCCATGTTGAGGAGAAAAGAAGTGCAATCTCATCACCGACTCCGGCAAATGCAAGGTGTTACAAAAGAAATTTGGCCTCGTTTTTTAAATCAACGTCATTAACGAGGGGCTACGTTCGAGCAAGAGATAAGAATACTATAATTAAATTTAAATGATTATAAATATTTTAGTTTCGACAGTTTATATATATTAATTATTGTTATCTTTATAGTCCAGTTATGCCTATTTTTTTTAAAGAATGCTGGAATCGATCGAGATTAATATAGCAAGTCCAAAATTTTGTTAAAAGTGCTTCACCTAAGATACAAGATTATGTACAACAACTAAAACCAATTTTGTGATACTAATATGGGAGATTTATGTTCTTATATTAATTTTTCTTTGTTAATTTAACTTACTAAATTCTATTTTATGCTAATCAATCGTTGATTTATTTAACTGGTACAAGTTGAAGCTTGCTGAAACCAATTCCCCTAGCAACCAAACCAACCAATAGTGCTTCTTCTTGATTCTATGTTCGGGTCTCCATGGATGATCGGTGCTCGTTGGAGAAGAAATCGCGGACATTGATTCTTCACAGAGATAAACTAAGATAAGCCCAAATCTCTAATAATATTATTTTATTAGATTAATTTTTAGAGGCAGCTGCTTTATTATTAAATTGTAATTCAGTTAAGCTTATTATTTATATCTATGGAGTGATGAAAAAAAAAATTGTGTCAAACATGATTGGTCGATTGCTGGATCGAATTTCTATGAAACAAAAAAGCAATATGTCGGATTTGCAAGACGTGATTTATATCAATATTACACAATATGCCAGATACTCTGAATTTTTAAAACTCATGGTGTCGGACCTAAAATCTGACTTTATGGCGATTACGTTTTAAAACGTGCAATTTTGAAAAGAGTCGCCACTAGTTAATTATTAGGCTAACTAGAATCCTAAATTACCTAAGCGAATAACGAATTAAGCACCTAGGTATTAAATCGGTCTACGATTAGAAATACGAGTTCGGGGGTTCTGTTACGAATTAAAACTCATGGAATTAATCACGCCCTTTCGGTACTCAATTCACAAATTTGCCAATTTTATTACTTATACATACATCAGACTAAGTTAATCTAACGGTGTCAAAATTAATCAAATTTCACCATATGAAAAATATATTATCAAATCGAAAAATTAATTATAACATATAACTCCTAGTAAAAATAAAATCTAAAATACTAAAAAGCTTCTAACTTGCTATCAAATCAAATTTAATCAAATACAATTAACTATTAATTAACTCTATATAATAATAATAACATAAAACATAAAATATAATATCAACATTATAAAAAAAAAAACTTTTATTCACTAGAAGACAAAACTGCACGGTTTTCAAGAACTGATGTATTATTATTGATTGTGGTGTCTTTTTACATTGACAAGGGGTCCTTTTATAGCTAAATTAGGTCTCAATATTAAGAAAACACATTTACCTAAATATACACATTATTTATTCCGAAAATTACATATATATATATATATTTATGAAAATTGTCATAAATATATATTTAGCAACCATGTGACCTTCTATGTTTAAATTCCTTTTTTAAACGCGCAACACATAACATTTTTGAACGTGTTATATTCGTGTTGCGCATACCAAAATTAGGTGTTTACAGCTTGCCCCTCTTTGGACGGACTCCCGTAGAATGCATTCGAGGGGGTTTGTCCAAAGACGAGTAAACACTAATTTTGGCTAGGAATTATGTCTTCTTCCGGGTCTTCAAGTCTCCAAGGTGGCCTTTGGCTTTATTAATGATGCGAAAAAGTTAAACTTCTGTCGGCGGTGCCCCTGTTGACAGTGCCTCCATTGGTATCGCAGAAAAGTAAAACCTCGGTCGGCGGTGCCCCTGTTGGCGGTGCCTCCGTGGCGTGCGGAAAATAGAACCTCCGTCGGCGGTGCCCCTGTTGGCAGTGCCTCCATTGGTAGTGCAGAAAATAGAACCTCTGTCGGCGGTGCCCCTGTTGGCGGTGCCTCCATTGGCGGTGCAGAAAGTAAAGCCTCTAGTGGCGTGCGAAAAAGTAAAGCCTCCAGTGGCGTGCAGAAAAGTAAAGCCTCCAGTGGCATGCGAAAAAGTAAAGCCTCCAGTGGCGTGCAGTAAAGTAAAACCTCAATCGACGTTGCCTCCAGTGGCGAGCGACAAGGAAAAGCCTCCAGTGGCGTGCAATAAAGTAAAATCTTAGGTGAGGATTGGTAACAGAAGACCTCTACGTCAGACAGTACCAACAACTTCTGGTGACGCCTCTAGTGGCGAGTGGTAACGGAAAAACCTCTACGTTAGACCGTATCGGAAAACCTCTGGTAATATCTCTGGTGGCGAAAGACCTCTACGTCAGACCGTACCGGAGAACCTTTGGTGATGCCTCTAGTGGCGAGTGGTAACGGAAGACCTCTACGTCAGAACGTACCGGAAAACCTCTAGTGATATCTCTGGTGGCGGAAGACCTCTACGTCAGACCGTACCGGAGACCCTTTGGCGATGCCTCTAGCGGCGTATGTCGGAGAAGAGCCTCTAGTGGCGTCCGTTGGAGAAGTGCCTCTAGTGGCGTGACTAAGACTTCGTTCGTCGGGGGTGACTCTCAGAAAGCTGGACCACTTCAGATCCCGATCGTCGATTGATTTGTAGGAACATACTGTAACAGTCCTACTCATCTTTAAATGGTGACTCGCGAGAGCAGACTGTAACTGTCCCGCCTGTCATGAAGCTGACTCGTAGGAACAGACTGTAACTGTCCTACTCATCCTTGAATGGTGACTTGCGAGAACAGACTGTAACCGTCCCACTTGCCGTGAAGTTGTTTTGGAAGGCGTTTTGTTGCGCATGAGTGTTTGTCCCTAATTTTTGCCTAAATTGTGCATTGTGCGACAACCTAGCGGGATATTTTCCTTTTTTTCTCTTTCTCTTTTCTTTTTTCTTTTTTCTTTTTTCTTTTTCTCTTTTTTTTTTTGTTGAGAATTTCTCTTTTTTCTCTCCTTTTGCCACGGCCGATTGAGAGATTTTCGACCGTGCCCCTCGGTTTTTTTATTTTCTCTCCTTTTGCCATGATTGCAATTTCTGAACTTGCAACCATGCCTCTCATTTCCTGATTTTGCCTAGGTCGCCCTTTCAGATTTTCAACCTAGCAGAAGCACTCTTTATTTGGTAGCCGTTTAAAGGGTGGCTATGGCCCTATCTTTGTTTTCCTCATTTGCTGTTGCGGAAGCTCTTTTTTTTTTTAAATAGCCAATTTCGGGTTGACTGTGGCCCGTTTATTATTCTCGCCTCGATGCGGGAGTATTTGTAGCCGTTTGGAGGGTGGCTGCGACCCTTTTCTCACCGTCTTCAATGTTGCGGGAGCTCTTTTGATTGTAGACATTCTTCGTCTCTGATCCGGGAAACACTCTCTGTATGTAACCATTTAAGGTGGTTGTGGCCCTTTCACTTAATACCCGCCATCGATGTTCCGGGAGCGCTCTTTTGATTATAGCTGTTTAGAGGGACGACTGTGACACTTTCTTTTATTTCCCCGCCCTCACCGGGTTCGCAAGATCACTCTTTTTGTGTAGCCATTTTAAGGGTGGCTGTGGCTTTTTTTATTCTCCCGCCCTCACAGGGTTCGCGGGGTCACTTTTTTATTCGTAGCCGTTTGGAGGGTAGCTGTGGCCCTTTCACCTATTTCCCGCTTTTAACGTTGCTGGAGCGCTCTTTATCTGTAGCCATTTGAAGGGTGGCTGTGGCCCTTTCTTTGTAGTCATTTTAGGGACCACTGAGACCCTTTTTATTTATAGTTGATTTAGGGACAACTGTGACCCTTCTATTTTTCACTGCTCTCACAAAATTTACATAAAAACTCTCTTTATTTTTCTGTAGCCGATTAAAGGGCGGCTGTGACCCTAAAAAATGATTTTTTTTTCCTTTTTTGCTTGGTTTTTTGCTCTTTTTTTTTTTGCTCCTATTTTTTTTGCTTCTTTTTTGGAAAATAATCAACAACAATTACGTACATGCCCCTAGTGGCAGATTGAAAAAACCTTCTAGAGAACGACTCAGTTAATTGAGTCTAAACGTCGGTCGTGTCGACGCCCTGGATGGACCCTGCGACAAACAGATGACATAGATAATAATGTATTCTTTGTTGGACCTGGTCAAGGAAATTGGCTTCTCAAGTTCCCTGGCCATTGCTCAATCTTAGCTGGGGATGCCCCACGGCTAGCACCAATCGGTTTAGGCTCGTCGCATGCTGGATGAATGGTCTGGTTGATGAACACACATGGATGGTGTTGAATTTGGCACAGTAGTCCGCAAATGGTGAATGCATAGATATCGCCCGAGGTATCTGGGATAAATTTGACAGCTTGCGGCGAGCAAAGGGCCGCGCACGAGATGTGCTCTTCAGGGGCTTTGATTTGGATGATTATCCAAACTGCACAATGATTAAGGAAAAACTCAAATTCCGGGGATAAAAATAGTCACAACTTTTCTTACCTGGGTGTTTGATTTTTTTCTAGTGGGAAATGTGCTCGCTATGCGACTGGATCTGCTGCATGTCCTGATTTTCCTGCTCCATTTAGAAATCACAACTTGTATATGAGCACCTGCCGGAAAGTGAATGCCCCTGGACCTCTGACAGAAGGCACCAACAATAATGCTTCATTTGCTTGACATCTCAAATGATCATTGATCGGCACATTGAATCTTCTGGGGACCCTTGATGATCTCTTGATATTTTTCATATTCGGACATGTCCTATCTCAATGGGAAATGCCTCTTGGTTACTGCCGACTGGTTTAGACCTCGTCGTAAAACAGATGTACGGCTTGGTTCGGGGATACGTATGAATTCCACACATGGTAGGTGGAATTTTGGCAGGTAAGTTCTTTGGAGCAGTCACGTATCTGTGGATGCGACCTCGTCGAAGTGGTCATCTGATCTGCAAAAAGAGTAGGGACACTCAAATCTCAAGGAAAAATGAAGTATAATTTATCGTACCTGAGCGTTAGATATCCCGAGTGCGTAATTTGTGCTTCGTGCAACTGGATGGATGCACGTTCCTTTTATGTTGCCCCATTTGGCCGACACCACTTGTATGTATAACATACCTATCCAAGGGTACCTGAAAAGACCAGACACGAAAGTTAGTATAAAGAATCAAATGAGTCATGCATGATTTTTCGGAAAACTTCTAATGTCATTAATTTCATAATTTTGATTACATTTCAGAAAGAATCAAAATTTATGATCTAAGGTGTTTTGCACTAGCTTGGAGTTTAATGAGTTCGCTGAGTGCACTATCTGGCTCGAACGCACGACAGATGTTCAAAATGAAGTTTTTTAAAAAGGATTTTCTCGTCCTTTGTTTAAGCTCGAATAGTCACACTCAACTAAACATTTAAACTATTTTCTCAAAAATAGAATCAAATCTCTTTTTTAAAATGCTAACTCACGCGAAGGTTGAGATGATCTAGCCGAAAAAGTGCAATACACCTTGAATAAAAACGAACGACACTTTGATTTTTTAAATGCTCATGCATGCTCGAAAAGTTAAAGTTTTACTGATAAGAAACTTACAACTTACAACCGGTTTACCTGAATGACACATATGGAATGTATGTACAAAATTAAAAATCCAGGTGATTTTTTTTTATAAAAAGAAATGCAAATGCAATGTATATTTGGAACTAAAAGCTCGACAACTAAGAAGAGATTTACAATCTATCTAAAAAATGTTTTTCCTAAAATAATGCCTATAAGATGTACATGAGGTGAATGTTGTACAGTTGAGAAAACTTACAAGCTACTTGAATTTTTGTTTTTTGTTTTTTATGAGGGAAAGAAAAAAATCAATGCATCCTAGTTGCTCAAAATTGAAAAAAACAACTGAAAAGTTTTTTTTTTTTTTTTTTTAAATGCTACTGAGATGCACAAAAACAAATACAATATGCAAACTTAAAAAAAAAAAAAGTTCTACAACTAAGAAAAATTACAATTTACCTGAAAGGTTTTTTTTCGAAAATAATGCACATCAGATGCACATCTTTAAAAAAATATCAGGTAAAATGTTTTTTAAACAAAGAGCCCTAAAACTAAGAGAGCTTACGATTTATCTAAATTTTTTTTAAATGAATGCATAATGGATGCATTATTTAAAATAAAACAATTCAGGTAAAAAGTTTTTGAAATGATGCATATGGAATGCACGTTCGAAATTAGAAGCTCTAATAGCTAAAGAGGAATTAAAATTTCCAAAAATGTTTTTTTACATGCGCAACGCGCTAACCAAAATCACAACTTACCTGAAGATTTTTTTTTTAAGAAAAAAAATAATGTGTCTGAAACGCAAGTTTGAAATAAAAAAAAATTCAGGTAAGAGGTTTTTTTTTAAAAAAACAATGCATACAAAATGCATGTTTGGAAATAAAATTTCTAAATGACTAACTACTTAGCTGAAAAAAAAAAGTTTTTTTTTTAAAAAAAAAATGCAGTTAGATGAATGCATGGGAATAAAAGCTACACAGTTAAAAAAACTTACAGTTTTCCTAACAACTCTTTTATACAACAAAGAAACACGGATAAAACACAACATGTTAGGGGGTAAAAAATGTGTGGCTTTGCTCTATGAGGTAGGTTCCACTGATAGGTTCCCGACAAGGTGGTTTCCTCACCCCATCATAGGGATCATAAGACCTTCACAAGCGAGTAGAGTTTTTCCGAGCCGTACCGGCGGCCCAGCCACTCCGGTCGTACCGTACTAAACCTCTGGGGTTCCTAGTCGCCCTGGGTTTTAGGCGTTTTGGTGATTATTCTAAAGTGGGTGTGCGAATTCAAATAATGCCACAAAAAGAAAATGTCAATTAATTACTCTAAAAATATGTACCTGTCACACAAAAAAAAAACAAAGTCAGAATGGTGAAGATAAAAATATGAAAACTCAAAAAAACATGGCAATAAGTGAATACAATGAGCCCGAACCCTCTAAATTGTCCCTAGCAGAGTCGCCAAATTGTCGGACCTAAAATCTGACCTATGGCGATTACGTTTTAAAACGTGCAATTTTGAAAAGAGTCGCCACTAGTTAATTATTAGGCTAACTAGAATCCTAAATTACCTAAGCGAATAACGAATTAAACACCTAGGTATTAAATCGGTCTACGATTAGAAATACGAGTTTGGGGGTTCTGTTACGAGTTAAAACTCATGGAATTAATCACGCCCTTTCGGTACTCAATTCATAAATTTGCCAATTTTATTGCTTATACATACATCAGACTAAGTTAATCTAACAATGTCAAAATTAATAAAATTTCACCATATGAAAAATATATTATCAAACATAATCCTAAATCGAAAAATTAATTATAACATATAACTCCTAGTAAAAATAAAATCTAAAATACTAAAAAACTTCTAACTTGCTATCAAATCAAATTTAATCAACTACAATTAACTATTAATTAACTATATATAATAATAATAACATAAAACATAAAATATAATATCAAAATAAAAAAAAATAAAAAAAACTTTTATTCACTAGAAGACAAAACTGCACGGTTTTCTAGAACTGAAGTATTATTACTGATTGTGGTGTCTTTTTACATTGACAATGAGTCCTTTTATAGCTTAATTCGGTCCCAATATTAAGAAAAGACATTTACCTAAATATACACATTATTTATTCCGAAAATTACATATATATATTTATGAAAATTGTCATAAATATATAATATATATTTTTTCTGAATATTACATGATATTTAATGCATATATTCTATCATAATTTAATCTAAACCTATTTTTAGCAACCCTGTGACCTTCTATGTTTAAATTCCTTTTTTAAACGCGCAACACATAACATTTTTGAACGTGTTATATTCGTGTTGCGCGTACCAAAATTAGGTGTTTACACATGGCATTATTTATATGTACCGATTTTCTCAACTCCTTGAAGAGAGTGTGTAGCACATGATTTATCATGTAAAGCAGTTTGGCTTAACTCAGAAGTGCTCGATGCTTAAATATATCAGATGTAAAGAGTAAACAAAATTATATGCATCGCCCACTAGATATGCTTCGCTCCCTGAAGTGAGCGTTGCGATTCACGATTATAAAGATGATATACTCCACTCCTTGAAGTGAGTGTTGTAGTTTATGTATATTATACTCCCTGAAGTTAGTATTATAGTATATGATTACAATGATAGTATTTTGCAGTCCCTGAAGTGAGTGATGTAATCTATGGGTACAATTAGAAATTTGCTAAAGTTATCATGGTCATGGACATTGTTGATTTTAAAATAGACGAAACATTAAGCATCATCATGATATCGATAAAGAACGATGATGCATCTCACAAATAAAGAATGCACGAAAAGAATGCAAAGTCAATTGATTTGGAATAATGATAATTTTGAGAAGCATGGTGACGCTATCAGAAAAGTAATGATATTATGCAGCGCAAAATTTGATTATATGAAGCGTAATGACACTAGGCAAAGTGGCCTATGTGAAAGAAAAAGTCCTTGCATATATTATGACTATGAAAAATACATTCTTTATGAATGACGGATCCTGAAGATCCGATATTATGATCCCGAAGATCAATCTTTATAAATATTTATATTACTTTAAAATTCCACATTACAGTATTTACAGTTACCGTTTTATTTATTGCACTGAATTTTATTTATTATATACATATATCACTATGCTCGTTACATTTTATCAAGAGTTATTCAAAAGCTCAAGAATTACTACATTTAGGATCCAGAAGATACTATAATGTATGAAAAATGATTTAATGAAGTAAAGATCTTCAAGTATGAAAAGTGAATCATGTTAAGAATGAGTTATATATAAAGAATCCTGAAAATTCTAAGAAATCATGAATTATCATAAATAAAGGATCCTGAGCTCCTAAGAGATCACGAGTTATGAATAAAATGATCATGAAGATGCTAAAAAAAATTGAGCTATAAATGATCATGCATTACGAGTATTTATATGAAGTTATTAAATTATTATTTTTTACGCTTTATGCATTATTTTTATTATTGTTATTTATTTGCTTCATATACTTATTTCTCATTATAAAGAACTGACTACTCGGCAATCATCATTAAGACGACGATGAATAAAATAACAATATGCAGATTATACTACAAAAGATACATTTTACAGAAATATGAAATATATACATATCAGTTAAACCGGAAGTATACTGATGCATGGAGGTAAACCAGAAGTTTTACCCTTATAAACAATAGTTATCGTGACCGGTTACAGACCATTCCGGATCACTTAAGATGCGCAAGACCTTATTTGGAAGAACCTGAAGTTTCTCCATAAATTATTTTGATGTCTGCTCTCAAGAAAAATTCATTATGTGATCATCATCAATTAAAATCAGGATAAAATCCCCTTATTTAAGGAAATTATAAAAGGTGAATATGAGTCTGTTCACCTGCCATGTGGACCACGATATCATTTTAAAAGATGCATATACAATATAGTCGCATGTGCATTTAATTATCACGAATTTGCAATAGTAAAATTTCAAGATTATGTAATACATAATGATGATGATATTGAAAGTTGATATTTACTACAAGATTCAGACAATTACATGTCTAGATTTGTAATTTAGCATAAAAGTTACAAAGAGCCTCCAATTAAATAGCTAAACTGCTACCAATGAGAGCAAATTGAGTACAATTGCATGTTATTATGAAAACAGCGATATAATTGCGCATCCAGCCAATGTATATTATAGTTCTCCCCATTACAACCAACTTTTGGTTAAGAGACAAATTTCCCATATATGGATTTTATGATGTGCGATATATATTTGAATTCCTCCACTGCAACGCACTAAGATGGGTCTGGAACGTTAGGAAAAATATGTTGGATATAAACAATTTATTGGGAATAATGACTGATATATATTTAAAGAAAGAATTGCTGATTGTTATTGATGAACAATTTTTCCCAACATTAGGGGGAGAAAATAAGCAGCTGGCATAAAAAAGATTGGCTGGAAAAAAAAAGGTGTTATTATCTCATTTAGATCCTCGCACAGTGATAGTATGAACCCGAAGTTCAAAGAGATAAAAATTTCCAGATATTGCCAATTAAGTGACTGTGTGACCCAGAAAGTCATAAGTTAATTACCAGCTGTAAATGCTCCAAATTTTAATGTCCCGATAGGACAAATTTATAATGAAAAATAACTCACGCTTGAAGCGTGCGATAATGGTTCCACAGAAATTTTTGAAAGAAGAATGGAGCATGGAAAGAAAAGAAATATAAATATGGTCTTATCATGGAGGTGATTTACCAAAAGAAGCAAGGCATAACTAAATACGAAACCCCAGAAGTGGTTCAGGTACCTGAAAGTAGTTACAATAAAGAGATCTCAATAAGTTATGTCATTAATGGGAATTTATGGAACCAGTCATATCAAGTTGTCGACAACTGTTTTAAATATTATTCATGAGTGAATTCATAAAACAAGACGAGGATATTGAACTCAATATGTCAAAGAATCATCATGATTGGCCAAAGTTTAAAAAGACGCAAGTATGAGCATGGAAAATGTAAAATGTGATAGTAGTGGATATAAATAATTTCTGCTGCGTAAATAGATTGCCTTGTAAGATAGGCACAACCCGTGGTACAAAGACTTTTCCGCAGAAAGATGACAATTATTATATGAATCATTTGGTGGAGCAATAACCTTCAAATACATTATTATGTTGGCAGTACATACAATGTTTTAATATGTGTCTCATGATATGAATAATTATAGCCTTTTTGGGTGGCTAATTTGATAGTGAAATCCACGTAAAAATCCCAAAAGGATTTAAAATGCTAGCATGAATATTTTCAAGAATGTTGGATGATAAAAATATTGTACCATTTACGGGTTGCTTATGGTATATCATCCTCACTATATCAACATTTAAGCTAAGTTATAGAGAATTCTAATATAAGTATATGAATAAAGCAAATTGATATTTGATAAGACGAATTTATCACGCTATAACCGAAAGGGGCATCGCGTGAGGGGGAGAATTTGAAGATATTGAAACTCCTGAAGAGTTTAAATACAATCAATTTATTGATTATGTTAAAATTCAGACGAAATATATTGAAAGGACAAATGTTTGACTCGGCCTGAAGATCGAGTACTTAAGAGATTGAAAATATTATTGTCCTATAAAAAATGTCTTAAAGCTATTTTGCATAGCTAAACACATCTATTGAGTACATTAATGGTTGTAAGAATGATAGATTTGAATAAATAAATTTTCCGTCCTCGTGAGATTAATGAAGAACATAAGGGTCCAGAAGTACCTTATATAGTGCTACAAGAGCGCTAATATATCTTACTAATTACAAGGAACATGATGTATTATTAGTTATATGCAAGATTTAGTTCTTCACTAATTTTGTGAAATTTGAGCAATGTTAAGAAAATATTTATGTATCTCCGAGGGAAGAATTACATGAGTTTATTACCGGATTGAATCAAGTCCTAAATCACTTGCCTATGCAAAATGCAATTTATATCATGAAATGTACCATTATATTGTATATATGAGGATAATGCAGGTTATATAGCTCCAATTGAAGAATAATGTTACATCAATGGAGACAAGACGAAACATATTTTCCTTAGTAATTTTTCATCCATGATGTTGAGAAGAAGGCAACATAACATCCAATAAGTCTGTGTTGATTTATTCCCGAAGGTTAACAACTGCGAAATCTGAAGATTAATGAACAATGTGGAATTGCGTCAACTTAATGAAATTAAGCGATGTCAACATCAGGGGAAGAATCTACACCGCTGCACTATTTTTCCCTTAACCAAGGTTTTATCCCACTAGGTTTTCCTGGTAAGGTTTTTAACGAGACAGCTTACAAAAGGGATCAATAATTGCGTACTCTTTTTCCTTCACTAGATTTTTATCCCAATGGGGTTTTTCGAGTAAGGTTTTAACGAGGCACAATTCCCTTATTAACATCCAAGGGGGAGTATTATGGATATATTATGTGGATGTTCAATATTATGTGTTTATATCATCTTCCTAATTTAGACTTTCCTTGTATTGATTTTACTTCCTCTCCAAGTTCCCTCTTCTATTACTGTTGGATCACGGTCGAAGCTCCGTTACGTTCTTGACGAAAAGCTTGAACTCCCGGGCTCCCCGTAATCCTGCAAAAGGGGATGACCTGGGTGGTGACCCAGAATCCCTCTCCGATGCTTAAATGAGTGTATGAACGATGGGGTGGTAAGCAGTAATCTAAGTTCGTATTAGAATGTGTGTTTTCTGAGGTAACTTCCTCCTTTATATAGGAGGGGAAGTTACTCAGTTACCTGTAACCGCGCCTGGCAGTTTTACCCACGTTTCCGTATATCTCGTTCGGGATTCTGTGTATCTCGCCCCACGCTCCGCGTATCTCGCCCACGTTCCGCGTATCTCGGGCACACCCTGCGTATCTCGGGGGAGGTTATCTGTATCTCAACCGTCTCCCCACTACTCTATCTAGTAGGCGGGTTTCTCGGTCTTATCCTCTGATCACAAGTCCCGATCTTTCTCGGGGACTCCAGAGTTATCTCATTCTAGGTCACCACCCAGGACCCCTCGTCCCACGGGACAGGGCCAGCTTTCTCGGGGCTTTATTATCGGGAGCATTCAGCTCATATATCGGGACCGATCTCGTCGGGACCCTTCGTACTGGGCTTCTAGACCTTCCAGGTCTTTCATAAGGCCCACTGGGCTTACTCGCCGTTTATTGACTGTTAACGGGGCTAACGATTACATCGGAACCCATCATTTTCCCCCAAGACATGGGGGACTTGCAGTCCGTCGTGTCTTCCAATTCAAGACCTCCCGACCTCATCGTCGAAGGCTTTTATCTCCGGACCTCCCGATATTACCATCGGAGGCTTTTATCTTCAGACCTCCAGATATCACCATCGGAGGCTTTTACCTTAGGTACAATTCTTGAATAACAGAGCTTTTCACTCACAATTCCCCAGACTTCAAGGACAGTTGTCAAATCCGAGGAGACTCCTCGGTTACTGCGCCATTAAATGCTAGGGATAATGAAACGACGCCTAAACCGGCGTGACTGCTGCTTTCTGAAAAAGCAATATTACGTCATTAACGTCTCTTCCGTACTGTCCCCTATAATCTCGGCGACCCAGATTGAGTCGTTTCATCTTCAACGGTCCAGATTTGAGTCTGTCCAGCTGCCCTTTTGCCTATAAAAGCCAAAACCCTGGCACTATTCACTCCTTCTCTACCGTTCTGATTTCAGGAAATTCTGCCATTATCAAACCTCAAAGCTTCTTCTCCAAGTTTCGTCTGATTTTCCGGTGATCCAAGGCTTCCAACCGTCACAATCTTTCTTCGTCTTCTCCAATCCGTCCTCTACTATGTTTGGTAAGGTTTTCATTCTCTGCTTCCATGATTTACTGAATTTGTCTGCTTTTCTTTTCCTGAGTTTTCATTCTCTGCTTTCATTCTCTAGACGAGGCCAGTTCCGGAGGAAGGAACCCCTTTATCTTTGAGCTTGCTACTAACGAAATCTCAGAGATCTTGTACGAGGCTGCTCTCCGGGAAGGCTGCATCACTTCAGCCTGGGAACCCCGCTTCCCCTATGAATCCCAGCAAACCACCAGGAGGAAGCACATAGTCACGCGTCCTCGAGAAGGAGAGGTGTTTGTCTCCACGGGGCAGATAAATGCCGGGATCCGATTCCCCTTCTGCGGGAATCTGGTTGAGATGTGCAACTTCTATAAGACGCATCCATCCACCTTCTCCCCACACGCTATCCGCGTGTGGAATGCCTTCCAGGTTCTGTGCCTCCGCCAACAATGGACGTACAACTTGCTGCTCTTCCGCACTTTCTACGGGATGAAGTGCAACAAGGCTGGTGTCTGCTCCTTCACTCTCCGACTCCCCAAATGGACCAGGGAGCAGCTTTCCCGATTCGGCTGGGATGGCGAGACCTAGAAGTTTAACAAGGATCGGGGGCTCATTCGTGATTCAGGGTCCGACAATAGTGGATGGAAGAAGTACTACTTCTTCGTTCAAAACAGCTCTATCCCATGGCCCCGATGGGAGGTTGTGGCGGACCCTGCCCCCAAGTTCGAAGTCTACACCGAGGATGACTTCAACACTCTTCAGCTGGTCCATCTTTACCGTTGGGGGGAATCCTTCGCTCCCCTCGACGCCAACAAGCTCGTGGAGGGGGACCTGATCCAGATCGGGGTCCAACTCCTCGATTCAATTTCTGACAACCTGGTTATTTGGGTAACACTTCTAATTGCCTTTTATTTTCATTTTTGCAGTCAAGAAGGCATCTCTGCTGACCCATCTCGTGTTGAAGCAGGGGGAGACTGATGCTGTCCAGGGCACCACGCGAAAGCGGAAGTCCTTGAAGAGGGGAGCCTCCTCTTCTGCTGCTCCTCCGACTGAGGAGCAAGTCGGGATGGCCAAGCGGGCCAGAAGAGAAGAGGTGGACCAAGCCTTCGGGGTCACTACCGCCGAGGAAGGTAAGCGCGTTCGTCGTGCTATTAAGAAATATTGGAGGTTGGTTCCCGAGGAGTTTATCCCTGCTGACCGAGAATCGCGGGTCCGAGAAATCAAATATATACTTCGAGGAGAAACCCCCCGCGTCCTCAAGGCGGGATACTACAACTTCTTCGGAAAGGACCAGCACGTCCCGCGCCAAATCATCTGGTGCCCGAATAATACTCTTCCTGACTTCATTCGTCCCGCTACTGCAGGTCCATCGGAGGCTCTTACTCCGACAAAGGCTGCGACTCCAGGGAGGGCTGCGACTCCACAGGAGCCGATGACTGAAGATGCCCCGACGGAAGCTCAGTTCCGTCAGGTGACCAACTTGGAGGCTTCCCCCTCCTCCGAGGAGCCAAATGAAGGCGGCTTGCTTCCCCGCCAAAGGCCAGGTCGAAGCATCCTGAGGCCAACTGTGGAGGATGTGTCTCGGAGTCCTCCCCTGGAGTTCCGCTCTCCCACTCCCGAGCCTCTGACCGAGGCTCCTCCGACTGAGGCTTCCAAGGTCATCCCTCCTCTCCCCGTGGATGGGAACCTTTACAAGGTTTTCACCCCCGACCAAGAGACGGTTCCCTGGAACCCGATCGAGTCTCTCCAAGGGGTCCCACTCCATCGGGGAGACCTTCAACCAGAATTGGCCCTGCATCTGCTGGCAGGGTCAATTCCACCAGCCTTAAGACGCCCGATCTCCTTTGCCAAGGAAGATATCGAGGCGGATCTTCGCAGCATGGCTATCCGTCAGATGGAGGTAAAACTTTACTCTCGCCTTTATTCATGCCTTCATTGTTCTTGCCTTCGATTATCGGATCTTAATCCTTTGTCCCTTTCGTCTTAGGAAACTGCGGACCAGCAGCGCTGCTTTGGTTACATCCTGGCTCTGAAGGGTGCTTTGGAGGAGGAACGAGCCAGGTCGGACCCCGACGCCTTGGCCAAGCTCCAGGCGGACCTTGCCGAGGCCGTGGCGGCAAAGAACAAGATAGCCAAGGAACATACCCTCCTTGGCGAGAAGGCTATGGGCATGCACAAGCAGGTCCAAGATCATGAAGCCGTGCTGCGTCGGGAGCGGAGGATGCTCAAGGAGGAACAGCAGCGGCACGAGGCAGAGAAGAGGCAGCTCATCCTCGAGAAGAACATTCTTGAGGAAGCTAATGCGGGACTTGAGGCCGAGAAGGCTGAATTTCCTGCCAGGCTGGCTGAGGCAAAGGCTCAGGGCCACGAGGAGGGTCGCCAGAAGGGTCGCGAGGAGGGCCGCGAGGAGTATCGGAACTCTGATGATTTCAAGGCGGATGCCGTGGGGTTCTGCAAAACCGAGGTGGAGAACGTTCTGTTCAATGCCGTCGAGGAGCTTTACATGGCATACGAGGATTCCATCGACTTCAAGAAGTCCGAGACCCTCGCCCCTATCGCGGAGAAATACTTCAGCCTCCCCGCGGAGAGTGATGAGGCCGATCCCCCCGCAGGTGCCGCGGACCCGACTCCACAGACTGCGGAGCCTTCTGCCCAGGACCCCTCGAATCCTGCTCCCTCCAAAGCTGCTGAGGACTCAACTTCCAACAAGGACCAAGCTTAATACTTTATTCTTTAAGTCCTTGTATCCTCCTTTATATCGGAACCCTTAGGCCTTCGAGCCCTTATAAAAATTCCTTTCATCTATCTTGGTCTCGATATTTATTGCACTACTTAAAGCGACTTGACTCGTTACTTAAAACGTTCTGATGCATCACTTAAGATGACTTCATACATCCTTCCGATGCTTCACAAGGACTTACCACTTAAGGTTTCTCGCCCATACCATTTAAGGCGATTTCCCACGTCTTTCGCGACGCTTTTCTCGGGATTTCACCACTTAAGGTTTCTCATCCATGCCATTCAAGGCAATTTTGCACATCACTTAAGATGATTTTATCGCACCCTTTAAGGCTTTTATCGCGCCATTCTAGACGACTTAATCGTACCCCTTAGGGCTTTTATCGCGTCATTCCAGACGACTTAATCGTACCCCTTAGGGCTTTTTGCTGCATCATATAGACGACTTATGCGGACCCGTTAGGGCTTTTTCATACCTAGGCTTTTGGTTGCATCATAAAGACGACTTACTCATACCCCGTAAGGCTTTTGTCCATACCTCGAAAGGCTTTTTATCGCGCCATAAAGGCGACTTACTCATACCCCGTAAGGCTTTTATCCGTACCTCGAAAGGATTTTTATCGCGTCCTTCAGGACGTCTTACTAACAGTTAGAATAAATCTAAAGGCAATTTGATCGGAAGCAACTTCTTTTATTCATTAATAACTCAAAGCTTTGCTTACATCGGATCGATAGATAACTTGCGCCATTCGCGGCGTCTTAACACCATGCACCGCTTAAGGCGACTTTGGGTCAAACATGACATTTCTTGAAGTGTGCGCCACTAAAAGAATGTTTCAACGTCTTGCCATCAAGGTCCTCTAGCTTGTACGCATTCGGGGCTGGCATCCCTACGATCTTGTAAGGTCCCTCCCATTTCGGTGATAGCTTGTTGATCCGATCTTGATGAACTAACTCGTTCCTCCGCCAGACAAGTTCTCCAACGAAGAATTGTCGGGACTTGACACGCCGATTATAGTACCTGGCTGTTGCCAGACGCATCCGAGCCTGAACTTCATCAGCCTTCCACCTTTTCTCTTCAAGCAATTCCAAGTCCAGACGTCTTATCTCCTCGTTCGTCAGAGGCTCGTAATACCTCCTGCGATGGGACGCCACCGCTATCTCCACAGGAGCAACTGCCTCCGTGCCATAAACAAGGCCAAACGGAGTCTCCCCAGTCGACTGCTTGGGTTTTGTTCTAACAGCCCACAGCACATTTTCAAGCTCATCTAGCCAATGAACCTGCAAGGCATAGACTCTCTTCTTCAAGCCATCCATCACGATCTTGTTGGCTGATTCGACTTGGCCATTAGTCTGAGCATGGTGGACCGAAGCTGTCCGATGCTCAATGTTCAATTCCTCCAGATACTCCTTCAACTGAGCCCCATTATACGGAGGGCCATTATCGCTGATCAACACTCGAGGAACCCCATACCGGGATATGATCTGAGTTTGAAGGAACTTGAGGATCTGCTGTCCCGTCGTCTTGGCCAACGCCTTAGCCTCTATCCACTTCGAAAAGTAATCAATGGCTACGAGTAAATACTTGCACTGACCTTTTACTTGTGGAAGAGGTCCCACCAAGTCAATGCCCCACTGCGCGAAGGGCCAAGCACTCCTGATGGACATCAAGTCCGCGGCAGGAGCCACGATATTCGGAGCGTACCTCTGGCACGCATCACAAGATTGGACCATCGTTGTCGCTTCCTTGTTCATCGAAGGCCAGTAATAGCCTAAATTCAACGCTTTCCTCACAATGGATCGGGCCCCTTCATGACAGGTCGCGACTCCTTCGTGCAACTCTCTCAGGATCCGATTCGTATCAGGCTCCGCCACACATTTCAGAAAAGGCTTTACATGCCCCTTCTTGTATAACTGGTTGTCCACCATCGCATAGTTGCTCACGATTCGACACAACCTAACAGCTGCCACTTCATCGTAAGGGAGTGCCCCCGTAGTCAGATATGTGACTATCGGGGTCATCCAGGTGGGTTTCTCCTCTTCCTCCGATCCTGCTTCAATAGCACATACCTCTGATGGATCGATGGTTGAGATAATTACCTTCTCGAGAAAATGCACCTTCCGATTCTCCTCGGAGGCTACACCTAGGGCAAACTTGCTTAAGGCGTCTGCCTCCGCGTTTTCTTCCCTCGGGATTGCCTCAATGTTAAAGCTTTTGAAGCTTCCCTTCAAAGTCTGCACCTCGTGCAAGTACTTCCTCATTGTCGGGCTCTTCGCCTCGTAATTCCCCTGGACTTGATTCACGGCCAGGCTAGCATCACACTTCACCCTTAAATGATCGACTCCCGTACCTTTGGCGATTTTAAGGCCCGTGATGAGAGCCTCATACTCAGCTTCATTGTTGGTGGCCCTAAACGTCAAAGCCAAGGCATATCGCAGGGGCTCGCCTCCACCGGGCGGTATCAATACAAATCCTGCCCCATATCCTTCTACACTTGATGAACCATCAGTGTACATCTCCCAGGTGTTCTCCTCATTTGGCTGTTCTAGTTGTTCTGCTATCGGGACCTCCATGGTTGCCCCCTCTACAGGACCTGCTTCTTTCAGATCGGGTGCTGTAGACTCTGCTATGAAGTCCGCCAACGCCTGGCCCTTAATAGCCGTTCTCGGGGCAAAATGAATACGGAACTCCGTAAGCTCGATGGCCCATTTCACCAATCTCCCCGACGCCTCCGGTCGGTTCAAAAAGTGCTTCAAGGGCTGATTAGTTAACACCGTAACCTCGTGGGCATGGAAGTAAGGCCGTAGCTTTCGAGCAGCAACAATCAACGCAAAGAGATACTTCTCAATAGCGGAATAATTCATTTCAGATTTGGCAAAAGCCTTGCTTACATAAGGTGCAGGCACTTGGTTGCCCTTGACAATCTTTATTAAAACAGAACTAACAGCAACTTCAGAAACAGCCAAATAGAGATAAAGCGGCTCGCCTGGAACCGGTTTCGCCAACGGGGGGAGGGTACAGAGGTGTTGCTTGAGCGCCTGAAATGCCTCCTCACACTTGTCGGTCCACTCAAACTTCTTGTGGGCCCTTAGAAAATAAAAAAATGGCATGGCTCGGTCACTCGCCTTGGAAAGGAAACGATTCATCGCGGCCAATCGTCCATTCAGCACCTGGACCTCCCGATGGGTTTTCGGAGACTGCATCTCCTCAATTGCTCTAAGCTTCTCAGGATTCACCTCGATTCCTCTTTGGCTCACCATGAATCCCAGGAATTTCCCCGAGTTCACCCCGAAAGCACACTTGTCCGGGTTCAAACGAACCTGATGAAACTTCATTCGCTCAAACGCCCCCGCCAAATCGCGGACATGGTCTCCTGCCTGTCGGGACTTCACCAGCATGTCATCCACATAAGCCTCCATGGTTTTTCCCAGCATGTCCCCGAACAACTTGTTCACCATCCTCTGGTAAGTTGCTCCAGCATTGATCAGCCCGAAGGGCATAACGTCGTAGTGATAAACATCACTATCAGCATAGAAGGCCGTGTGGGGGGCATCCTCCTTCGCCATCTTGATCTGGTTGTAACCAGAATAAGCATCCATGAAGCTCAGCAGCTCATGCCCTGATGTGGCATCCACCAACTGGTCAATCCTCGGGAGCGGATAACAATCCTTCGGGCAGACTATATTCAAGTCGCGGAAATCGACACACATCCGCCACTTCACATTACTCTTCCTCACCAGGACCGGGTTAGCGACCCAAGTCTGGAATCGGAGCTCCTTGATGAATCCAGCGTCGAGCAGCCTGCCCACCTCCTGCTGGATCGCGATCCTCTTATCCGCGCCCATCGGACGCCTTTTCTGCGCGATAGGCTTGATCGCGGGATCAATCTTCAGCTCGTGCACTATCACGTCGGGGCTGATTCCTGGCATATCGCTCGGGGATCAGGCGAACAGCTCCTTAAACTCCTTCAGGAGCTCGATCAATTCTCGGGCTCTCTCCTCCGACAGAGCAGACCCGATCTTCACCTTCCTTTGAGGTCCGTCAACCTCGACCTCTTTCAGATCCTCCATGGGGGCGGGGCGCCCAAACTCCTCTCGAGGATCGGCATCAGTCTGAAGGACAGCCATGGCTTCCCTCCTTCTCCTTCGAGTGGCGTTAACATAACACCTTCTGGATGCCACCTGGTCACCCTTGACCTCCCCGACTCCATTATCCTTCGGGAACTTCATCTTCTGGTGGACGGTTGAGGCAACTGCCATGAGAGGGTTGATGGTGGTCCTCCCGATAATAGCGTTATACGTCCCCGCAGACTCTACCACGACGAAATCCACGTTCCGTCTTTCCACTTTCCAGCCACTACAGAACTCCACCGGTATGGTAATCATTCCCACCAGATAGGAAGTAGAACCAGAGAATCCCACCATCGGGAAGTTCACCTGTGTCAGGTCCTTCTTCGTCTTTCCCATGGCTTCCAGGGCGTCCATGAACAGAATGTCAGAGGAGCTCCCTCCATCTATCAGGATCCGCTTCATCTCGAATCCATCCACATCCAAGGTCACGACCAAGGCGTCATCGTGGGGGCTCTCCACGCCTATCAGGTCCTCTGCTGAGAAAGAAAACACCATATCTTCCTTTACAGCCCACGACCGGGACCTCTTTCCTAGCACCACAGCAGCAGAGATGCGGGAAGCATAATTCTCCCGTGAAGCGGAGGTATCACCTCCCGCCGCCATTCCTCCGTGAATGACGTTAATGGTTCCCCGCCTCTCCTTACGGGCACCGGAGGATTCCGGCTCAACCTTCTTCTTCTTTGGAGATCGATCGCGGGACTTGGAACGGGACCGCGACCGAGTTTTGGAACGGGATCGGCACCGTCCCCTTCCGACGAACTCCTTAAGCTTCCCCTTCTGGATAAGCTTCTCTATCTCCTTCTTCAGCTCCCGACAGTTATCTGTGTCGTGACCATTGGCTCGATGGTACCGACAGTAACGATCAGAGCGACCTCCCAAGAATTCACCTTCCTTCCTCGGGGGGTATCGGGCGAGACCCTGCCGATCCATCACTGCTAGCACGGAGGTCATCGAACTGTTGAGGGGAACATTACGACCCTCACGATTATCCTTCCTCGGAGGACGCTTGTCCTCCCTTCTATCGGGGCGACCACGGCTCCTACTTCCCTCCGACTTATCGCTCCCTTTGCGATCATCCGACAGCTTGGACGATGGCTTTCCTCTTCCTGACTTCGGAGGATCAAGCTCTCCGGCAGCAATCTTCGACTCTTGCACGTCGATTTGCTGCTTCACCCTCGCCTGCAAGGCTTCCATACTCCACACAGCCTTCGCGGGTACACTGTGCATCAAATCGGAATCATACGGAGCAGTCAGGTTCCGAAGGAAGGTGCGGATGGTCTCTCCCTCCGATATCTCCTCATCGATCTCCGCGGCACTAGCAGTGAACCGTTGGTAGTAATACGCCAACGATTCGTCAGATCTCTGCACCACCTGGGTCAAAGACCTCACGCTTTTCAAGAGGCGCCTACGACCCTGATATTGCTTGATAAAGCGGTCGTGCATATCAGCCCAGCAAGTAATGCTTCCCGGTGGTAGGCTGAAAAACCACGTCATAGCCCTTTCTCCCAGTGTGATCGGGAACAGCGAACACACGAGGTCATCATTCAAGGTCCTACCCATACAGGCCTGGACATGCCTCTGAACATGGCGAACTGGGTCCCCTTCACCATCGTACTCCTTGATGGTCGGAATACCTAGCCCTGGCGGGGCGACGGTATCTAGCAGCCGTGGAACAAAAGGATGAGTGGATCGATCCCTCAGTTCCGATGTCATGTGCTTCTGGTCGCCCATGCAGATGTTGACGATTTTCACCACCTGATCGGGGGTGATGGGGCCATTCAGGGGAATAGTCCTGTGTTGCACTGGTCCGGGGCCGTCAACCACGAACTTCTCCGAGTGCGCGGGCTCCTTACCCGTATTCCTGGGCTGAACCTCCTGTTCTTCTTGAACCTCCCTCGGAGGAGGTGCGGGCAACTCCTCTCGTGGAGGTAACTCTTCTCCCCTCTTAGCAGCCTCCCTCTTGTCCAGCAGAGCCTCCATGGCCGCCAAGAACATAGGCATAGCATCTGCTACTGCCTTAGCCAACTCCGAGTTTGAGGAAGCACCTACCTCCCTCCGCGGGATTTCTTCTCTGTGCACCACCGGATTTGGAGGAGCATCCACCTCCCTTCGCGGGATATCTTTCCTGTTCACCTCCGTGTCTCGGACTGAGACCTCATAGTCTTCACCATGCCCCCTGTTTGAGAAGCAGCAGGGTGCTCACCTTGTTCAGCAGCATACTCCGGCAACGCGGAATTCACAGTTCCAGCAAGGCGAGAACTGCCGGCCTGGACTTGCTTCTTCTTGCCACCACCAGCCATCGATCTTGTAGAAACTATTTTGGCTTTTCGAAAGTTTCCCACAGACGGCGCCAATGTTGGATCACGGTCGAAGCTCCGTTACGTTCTTGACGGAAAGCTTGAACTCCTGGGCTCCGCGTAATCCTGCAAAAGGGGATGACCTGGGTGGTGACCCAGAATCCCTCTCCGATGCTTAAATGAGTGTATGAACGATGGGGTGGTAAGCAGTAATCTAAGTTCGTATTAGAATGTGTGTTTTCTGAGGTAACTTCCTCCTTTATATAGGAGGGGAAGTTACTCAGTTACCTGTAACCGCGCCTGGCAGTTTTACCCACGTTTTCGTATATCTCGTTCGGGATTCCGTGTATCTCGCCCCATGCTCCGCGTATCTCGCCCACGTTCCGCGTATCTCGGGCACGCCCTGCGTATCTCGGGGGAGGTTATCTGTATCTCAACCGTCTCCCCACTACTCTAACTAGTAGGCGGGTTTCTCGGTCTTATCCTCTGATCACAAGTCCCGATCTTTCTCGGGGACTCCAGAGTTATCTCATTCTAGGTCACCACCCAGGACCCCTCGTCCCACGGGACAGGGCCAGCTTTCTCGGGGCTTTATTATCGGGAGCATTCAGCTCATATATCGGGACCGATCTCGTCGGGATCCTTCGTACTGGGCTTCTGGACCTTCCAGGTCTTTCATAAGGCCCACTGGGCTTACTCGTCGTTTATTGACTGTTAACGGGGCTAACGATTACATCAGAACCCATCAATTACCTCTCTACTTTCATAATGAAATTGATGAAGCTTCATTTGTCTGAATTCGAACGAAGAAAATTCTTATAACTCAATGCTATAAAAGGTCAAACCATTTTATAGGAATAATAAAAAAAATTAGAATTAATTTAATCATCTAACTCAGTTTTATAATAAATTAAATCATTTTAGAGAATAATAGACATTTGGTACCTATTCAATACTGAGATAGTGAGGAAAAATGAACAACATGAATGATATTAGGCGGTTGAACGATGTACAAAGCGAACGACCATCTTTAGAGAGGAGTAATGAAATTGAAACGCTGTTAATTTTGGTATTGGGTGAGTTACGAGAAATTAATTTTTGGATCTAGTCCACCGCTTAGTATATGGACCATGTCAATATATATTTGACAACTCACAATTTGCATACTAAACATAACTGTCTTAATGTAGAGGATAACATACTCTTATATTAATTTTTCTCTCTCAATATTAATAATAACATGATTTATTTGGAATTTTTATTTTTATACATTTGATAATTTTATGAACTTTCTTCATTTATTTAGTGAAAGCTGTACATCTTTTTATACACAATATATATTTGTAGTATTATTATATATATAAAGAAAATACATAATAATTATATTTAATAATAAACATTGCATATTGTAATTAATAATAAATAATTTTTTTTCATATACAATAAAATAGAATGTAAGTGTTATAGGTTTTATGATTTTTTTTCTTCTAAAAACCTATTTGATGTGGTGGACCCTATAATGCAATGAACACTTACCCTATAGGATTTACCATGTTCAATATTATGTTTTAAAAAAATAACAAATTAGTGACAGTTTTATTATATTTTTATTTTACATTAGTTTAAAAAAATCATTTTTATTTATTATTAATAATAAATATACATAGTATGTATATCTAATTATTAATACTGCATATTATAACTAGTATATAGCACATAATAATTTTTTTGATAATTAATTTTTTTTAACTGATGCTAGTTAATGCTAGAGAAAGTTATTATCTACCTTATATTATTTGTCTCTAGTTTATGTTTTTGATGAGTTGTCAATTATTTATTAGTATGGTCTATGTCTTAAGTGGTAGATTAAGTCGAAGAAATAATTTGTTGTGAGTTAGTTAATTTAAAATGATATATAGTATAGATTGGGGGTTGGGGGGGGGGGGGGGGGGGGATTGGCAGCGTAGGGTTTTTTTATTTTTCTAAAATAAAATTTAAATAAATAAAAGACTAGGATGATTTTTGGGTGACAGCATTGGTTGTATCTTTTATTAGCGAAGTAAATTTAACAATTTATCTAAAACAAGCAAAACTAAACATATTACAATAATTATATCTTTAATTACATATTTTATCTTTTAGAATTATGGTTAAACATGTTAACTATCTTTTTATATCTTTCAAGATTTACAAAATTATTATACAATATAAACTTCAGGGCTTGCTTTTAAACTCCAACCAAACTCCAGTGCATTAGGGTTCTTCGATTCTCTCAGCGAAAAAGAGACTTGGTGGGTAAACGAATAATTTCTTCGTATCCATTCCCTTTTCCTTTTCTCGATTGTATATTCGATTCCAATTGATTGTACGCCGTTCTTCCCTTGATATAAAATAGCTGAGCAGATTTTTCTGCTTGTTGTGGCAGATCTTCTATCTCCTGTATTGTGTTCTCCGTCTTGTTCCGATGGGTAGAGGCAAGTTCAAGGGCAAGCCCACTGGTCGCCGCCAGTTCTCCAACCCAGAAGAGATACGTATGCACCGTTTCGTCTGTCTTGTTTGATTACTTGTTCATTACAAATTGAACTCTTGTTTGTCGTGGAGTTTATTCAATTGATACCGATTCAGCTTTTTTTTTTTTTTTTTTTTATGGAGCCTGCTTCTTGTGCGTTTGTTAGATCTTGATTGATGATCAGAAAAGTGAGGTTTATATCTCTTTGCAATATGAAATTCGACTTACCGCAGCTCTGCTGTGAATTCTTGTAACATTTATTAGCTTTGGAATTTAGAAAAGAATTATCACAGGGAAAGTCTTATGTGTAGAACTCGACCAGTGGTAATATAAATTACCGCGCTTTATCAGAAACAAAGGTTTGTAATCAGAACCAGAAGCAACAGGATAAATACATGCATATAATGGGCTATTGTAGTTGAGTAAAGAAGTTTAACAAGGGTTTATTTTGTTTACCTTGATGATTTGGAGTTATATATACTATACACTGTATTATGTAAGGTTGTTCTTTTTTATTATGCTTCTAAGAGTATGTTTTTACATCTAAATTGATTGCAGTTGCGGGTACATCCACTCGCCCTCGCACTTTCAGACAGGTCTGTCTCCATTTGTGATGTTTTTTGAATTGAAGTAACTTTGTATTTTATCTGGTTGTCTTTTGCGGTCTGCTGTAATCGATTTGCTTGACATTGACAGGAACAAGCTGAGCCAGTAAATGAAGGATCTGAAGAAGAGTCTGGAGAAGAGTCGGGGGAGGAATCCGGAGAAGAAACTGAAGTAAGTAACATCTGCCTGTTTATTTATGTACAAGGTATTTTTTTACTACTGTTTAGTCTTTATGGGTTGGATATTTGAAATTCTGGCGCTGACATCCTTGCAGAAGCAAAAGGGTAGCCAGGGTGTAATTGAGATTGACAATCCCAACATGGCAAAGCCCAAGAGTATGAAAGTTAAAGATGCTGATGTAAGTTTCAGAACTTTCATCCAATTATTTCTGCTTTGAAATTTCTAACTAAATTTTTTTCCTTCTCAGATGGGAAAAACCACTGAACTCTCCAGGCGTGAAAGGTTTGTTCAAATGTTCCTTGAAAACCCTTGCCATCTTATAATAGAGAAGAATATACAGTTGTTTATGGGATACCTACTTTTGACGTTTGTAATTTTTAACTAATACTCTTATTGAGATGTATAACAATTTACATGTGTATACTAAAAAAATAGAATAACTAAGATTATAGTTCTAGTATTAATTAAGTAGTAAAATTAACTACTTGTTTGGTACCAACGAAAGCTTTGGTTTTTTATGCAGGGAAGAGATAGAAAAGCAGAGAGCTCATGAAAGATACATGCGGCTGCAGGAACAGGGAAAAACAGAGCAAGCTAAAAAAGATTTAGGTATGTGGCTGACTTTTCAGTTCTAGACCTTTTCCTGGAAAACCTGGTGGAACACTTATTGTTTTCTCCAGAAAATTGAAATTAATTTTGCTCGTTTTCCTTTATGATCAGATTGTTAAGAAAGATACACAATCATTAGGTATCTAGGCTAGGGATAATCCTTCCTTAGCTTTCTGAATCTTCCAATCTTGTTTAATCATATATCATAACAGCAGTTTCATCAGAGTGGATTATGACCTCTTTTCTTGGGCTACTTTTGGGGTAGCTACAGCGTCATGTGTAAATATGAACTGCATTGATAGAGGTATCATATTGGTTAGAGAAAAAATACTGTCACTTGAATTGTTGTATCCTTACGTCAGCCTTAAGGAATCTTGACTAGTCTTAATTGGAAGAGAGAAGGATGATTATCTGGTAAGACTTAGGATATTTCAAATGGTGGCTGAGATGAACTTGTAATGAGAAATCTGGTTTTCAAAGTCATGTCCTATTGGTATGGGTAGAGTATCTTAGATTAAAAAGCCCATTTGTAGTGCAGATTTTCTCTCTATCATTAGTGTGATTTTGATGAGATTAAGGGGGTGTTTAATATGTTTGTAAGAAGATGCTAATGATGTTTTTAACGCCAGATCGTTTGGCCCTAATCCGCCAACAAAGAGCAGAAGCAGCCAAAAAGCGGGAAGAGGAGAAAGCAGGTATGGTTGAATGTTGATGATGTTCCTCCTTTTGTATTTACAAAGAATTTCTTGCCTCAAATTATTATCTTTGTTGAGATGAATGAATGAAGTAGTGATATATTAATGTTATTGTCCAGCCAAAGAACAGAAGAAAGTGGAGGGTCGGAAATGATTGGTGGTGGAATCTTCAAGTAAGTATGAAAATCCTACTAAATACTTGCACAAACTCTTGGAAGAGCAGGAGCAGACGAGACTGAAATTTTCTTTATTGGCAACTGTTGCACAAAATATTTGAAATTATGAGGGGGAGTCGTTCTTCATTTTACAGCTACTTGTTTCTTCTAAAATGATATTAGCCATATATCATCATCCATTACTGCCTACTACCCACCAGTTCCCTTTTGGTTTTCCAGTTGCATATATATAATATAATATATACATGTGTGTTTGGTTGTCTGCCTTGTTAGAGAAAGCTGCCGCTATGTTTTTAAATTTTGTTATTTTATTGTGTGCTTATTTACGAAAATATGCTGAATATTTGAAAATGATTCTAAATTTTACTTGTATCAAATGACCGAGGAAGATTATTTACATGTACTGGTGCTCAAATGTAGGTAGTTGAGTTGTTTTTGATTATGGAAAATAGTCACGACTGCTGTCTGAGACAATGTGGAAGCCCAATCTCTTAAAACAACAAATTCTAGTTTAGCATGCAAGGGAATGGTGGATAAATGATTTAGTCGCTTTTGATTAATCCTTACAAGCTACTTACTATTTTATCTAATGACTTCTTTAAGCCTATCCTGATCCTGAGAATTTATTGAGAGCGATGCCCGATGTTATTGATCCTTACCTACTGGATTATATGAGGGATAACTCTATAATCTGAAAAATATAATTCGATTTGATTAAATAAGACATGTGCAACTTGCAATTTTTATGTTTAAAATCAAGTCGAGACCTTATATTCTCCTATGCGTATACGACGATTATTAGTTATATTGTTCTAAATTAATCCATAATATTATCTATTTTAATTATTAAATTACTACCATCACATGAACTATTTCATTTTCAATTCGTTCTCTATTGAAAAAGACAGATTTAATAACTTAAAAATATACTGATGGATATGCACCCAATTGAGGTGTAATCTAACTCTGACTTGATGAAATGACAATAAGCACGACTAAAAGAAGGTATGAACAAATATTACAATTTTGACTAATTTTACGAGGTAAACATATATCGAGGTACACACTGGCTCACTGTGGGACTTAATCCCACCCGGACCCATGTAGAACGCTTCCACTCGATTTAGGTGGAACCACACTCTTAACCCGAGTAAAATATTTAGTGCCCGCTCGGGTGGGTCTAAGCGGGACACTTGCCCTATCCCGATTTGGATGGTACTTCCCGTTTGGACCCTTTGAATGTCTCGGGTAGCCTAAATCCACTCGGGGTATCCAAGAAGATGACTCACACGATCCAACACGAGGAACCTCACTAAGCCCTTCGAGGCATACACAAGGATGATGGGCATACCCAACAAAGGTAGCTCATGCATCGACACACAACACCCACAAGGGGAACAACCCCCAACATCTACATGAGAATAACCTATACTCCTACAAAGATAATGTAAACACCTCCATAGCCAAACAGAATCAAACATGACTTATCTACGGTTAGCAAGGTAATTATCCTAGAATTACCCTTTTATAAACATGATTAACTCCTATCCCATAATAAAAGTCCTAAACTCTATAAATACTCATTAATTTTTCTCATTTGAAGGTAATCTCTCTCTACACTTATGCTCTGTCTCTTTATCTCTCTAGAATTGAGACTGACTTAGGCATCAGAGTAGTTTACCGGGCCTTGACCCGGTTACTCCTTCTTTTAGGTTCCCCAAGCGGACGTGACGAACGAATGGAAGACAATCATCTAACGGAGATCAAGCCTCGAAGAGCTCGATCCATCATAGACGTCGTCTGAATGATTCGAAAAAAAAGTCATAGCCTACCTCCTGAGATCAGTGACTACCATCTATGCAACTACAGATGCTTTGCAGCAAGATGATAAATAAGCAATGAAAGAGAGGTGTATGCATCTCAAGTAAAGGAGAAATCAACATAAAAGATATACTCAACATTAGAGAGAGATAAAAATCTAACTCCCAAGCCAAGATCCGGAGAATGTTAAAACATGGAGACATGAATAATGACACTCCATTCATTAGAATGGTCATCAATACCTTCAACATTAGAAGAATGTTGAGCTTGTAGGAGCAAATTCCTACCCAATGTGGGCAATCACGTTACCTGTGACTCCCGAATAAGAACAAAAGCGATTAGATTCAACGAACTACCTCTGTAGAGGTTACAAGCATTGACTATGTACAAAATGACGTAGTTCCCAAAAAAAATGGAATAGAAGAATGAAGAGAGGACATAACAAGGCCAATAAGATGTTTCATCAACGCTTTATGCTTCAATACAAAGAGATAAACATGGCGCTCATTGCGGGTAGAGGAGCCAAAGGAGATGTAATTAGATGGTTTGTAAAACATAGTAAAGATTGGAGCTTCACTTCAGAGGGGAAGACAAATGCTTTTATCATTCTATTACAGAAATTCTAAGTAGGCCACACATGACTACCCCTTCCTAAAAAAATCATTCCTTGAAGGCATACATTGCAACCCTTAGAAAAATAACTCAACACCATTCTTGATTAAAGACATTCCACTACTGCAATGATCAAGATGGGCATCATTCCATTGACAACCCCCCACCCCCCACGGAGCTATCTCTACCGGTCGTCGATCCAAGAAACCGACCTGAAGAAGCCAACATATAAATATCAACAATAACTAGCATTTGTGAGGAGCAAACCCAACCTCAACATAAACCTTAGCAATGCCAAAGGTACCCGGATACTAGAATGCTCAAAGAACCTACGACATGAATAATCGATGATAAAAATGAGTGACCTATCAAACATCACAAATTCAATTTAATGGAACATCGACGTCGACTTACATATTATCCCTTGAAGGCATCAATGACAACATTTTTGTGAGAGGCGCCGCTCCATTTGATATTCTCCCCACAATCTGATCGCCAACGACTCGGCCAAGCAGCATCATCATATATCTTAGTTACCCCAAACAATCAAAATACTCTAAGAGTGTTATCAAGACATCACTCTTTTCTTAGAAAACCTTGTAGTCCTCACACCAAAGTGTAAGAAAAATATAATTAATATATGACTCAACTACTTAGAATATGTGAGACAATGGCCTTAAGTGACCCTACCAAGTTACTGTTGGTTTTAGGAAGAATAAATACGGATCAAATTAGGTACATGCCAACCAATACAAAACAGAAAGGGTGCACATACCTATATCTTAATCCATAGCCCAAGATGTCAACGGGAGTTCACGAAATGCCGGACGGTGTCCTTCGTCTGACTCTTGTTAAGGAGGCAATCCGAAGGCAATTGTATCCACAGCAAAGCCTCTTTCAATCCGGTTGCTGATGGATATCTCGGGGTGAATTACTTGAAGTAATTCGACACCTACTCTTAGGTAGTAGTGGTTCGGCCGAACCTTAGTATATCTAAGGAGAGGAGATTTCTTTGTCACTACCAAAATGAAGAGAATGACCAACCCCAAAAAATCTCTAACACCTCCTATTTATAAGAGGAGGTGAGCAAAACCCTTAGTGGGTGTTTTTTTTATTTCGACCGAACCTCCTGGCTCAATTGGGCCGGCACACATGGGCCGCATATGGCCCATAAGGATTTTGGCCTGAACCGAAATCCCATATGTGTCATACCCCAATTGATCTTAGCATGTTGGGCTAATATTAATGGGCTCCTATTACGACGACCCATTTACTCTAAATGCCAACAGCTCCCAGTCGCTGGAATGGAATGGTGCCTATTAATATGTTGTTGCCCAAAACATCAATATTTATTCATTGATCCAATCCCCCCGTATTGTTCATACGAGGTTTGCCGTGCGACCGACAGACACAACGGACTTCGTGCTACTCATCGGTTAAGAGTGTTGTAGCATCCGCGGAACGTTGATTCCCAACATATGTGTCGCGTTGTACCTCTGGTCAATTGTTATTCTCCGATTACCTAGTTTCCCTTAAGGAATACTTCTACAAGGCATCCGTACAAGTATTCAAAACCTTCAACTAATATCCGGCTAGTGACCACCTAGTGAATACAAGAGTTGGAGAATTACATATGTGCATGACCATCCCCATTGTTCATATCCTTAGTCAAACTCAACCGGTTCCCAAAACGTGGTCACTTGGCCTTTTTGTTCGGGCACTACGCTCGTACGTCTGGGAGCGAACATTGAGCCCAACCTTGGACATGAGCTCCGAATGGTAAGGGTAATTCGGGTGGTGCTTCATTCAACACCTGGGATTAGTCACACGCTCAAGGTGAAGAAGTTGGTGTCATTCAGAATCATGTAAGATTCCCTCTAATACAACTGAGCTTGACCCTGTGTCCGAACATGGCACGCGCAGTATGAAGTGCGCGTCGACAACATAACCTGAATTTATTTTATATCAGGAGTGGGAATGTCATATGCTATCGTAGATTCTCATCTAGCCCAGAATGTGGTGGTAGACAAACGGAGTTCGTCATGGCGATCTGCAAAACTTTGATTGTGTCGTGTACCCCGAAACCAACTGATCGTTTTGCATAACCAAGTTCTCTTTCGAAATACGATGACTCTTAGCCGGTTTTGATATGTCTGAGGTTTCCCTTCCAACCGAGCCCGTGGGACATAGCAAGTACCACATTCAAAATATTTTATTATGAGATTTTACGTTCCAACGACTAGTTTATGGACCATACATCCGATGTAATTTTATCATTATGACGTCGTAAATATCATAAACTCAAATAGTAATTAATTTATTAAAATATTACATCGAATCCAAAAATGTTATTGTCACATTTAAAGCCTTCTAAATCCTACGCAATCCAAGCAGTTTTACGTGCTTTTCGAAAACATCATTGCGTAAGGGTTTAGTTAATGGATCCGCAACCATTGTTTTTTGAAGGCATTAATTCGACTGTGATCAGCTTGTCTTCTACCTCACAATTTGCATAGTTGTATTTTATATCAATGTGTTTTGTCCTACTATGGTACTTCAGATTCTTGACTGCCCCTATCGGAGCTTGACTATCAGAGTAAATGGGCAAAGGCTTACTCCCCTCCTTGACGTCAAGCAAGGCGGTCAATGGTCTCTTTAGACAGATAGCCTCCTGTTCATTCTTTGAGAGAGCTACGATTTCGGATTCCATAGTGGACAGTGCGACACATGATTGCTTGTTGCTCATCCAAGAGATGACAACATTAGCAAGGAGAAACACTCCTCCTGAGGTGGACTTACGATAATCTAGATCACCACCATGGTCGACGTCACTGTATCCTACCAGTTCAAGCTAACTTCCCTAATAGCACAGTCCGTAGTCTGCCTTACCTTTCAGATATCTCATTATTCGTTTCACGGCTCGTAAATGTTGATCGGGGTTCGACTGAAAACGCGCTACTAATCCCACAACGTAATAGATATCTGGACGAGTGCATTACATCGCGTACATCTGACTTCCTACCATACTGAGGTACTCTGCACTTCTCATCTGTTCACGCTCTACCAGGTTCTTTGGGCCATCACACTTTGACAGTGTACTCCCATATACAACTGGTGTCTCCACGGGTTTAGCATCACAGAGATTGAACCTTCTAACAATTTTTTTTATATAGGCTTCCTGAGAAAGACATAATCTACGAGCACCATGATCTCTAGCAATCTTAATGCCCAACATGTAAGTGGCCTCTCCCATGTCCTTCATCTCAAATACAGATGCTAACCAAGACTTTGACTTCTTCAAATAACTCACATCGTTCGCGGCAAGAAGGATGTCATCGACGTATAACATCAAGATGACATACTATGACCCTGAGGTCTTAGTGTACCGCTCCTCGTGAAGATTCACGAATTCGTTGCCCATGACTTGCTCGTGGAACCTACGGCACCATTGTCGGGACGATTGTTTAAGACCATAGATCGACCTTTGGAGCTTACAAACTTTACGTTCGTTCCCAGGGGATGAGAAACCCTCTGGTTGCTCCATGTAGATCTCGTCCACCAAGTTCCCATGAAGGAAGGAAGTCTTAACATCCATCTGGTGCAGCTCGAGATCGAGGCTAGCAACCATGGAGTAGATGGTCCGGAGTATGGTGTAACGCACAATCGCTGAGTAAGTCTCATAAAGTCCACTCCGTAGAGTTAGGTATAACCTTTCGCGAAAATTCGAGCTTTGTATCACTCAATATTTCCATCAACATTGAGTTTCAATTTCAGAACCAACTTTGCCCCGACCGCCCTGCGATTAGCAGGCAGATAAACTAACGTCCAAACCGAATTGGCTTCCATTGAGGCGAAATCTTCCTCCATTGATTTCCTCCAATCCTTCGCTTGAGGACCTTCCAAAGCTTGTTTAACTGTGAGCGGTTCATCAACTGAAGTCAGGGTGAATAACTCACACTTTTCGACGGGAAACTTTTTAGGAAAAGTTCTCTGCCTTTGACTACGTCTAGGCTCATTATTCCCATCTTGAACTACGTTCCCACTAGGAACAGTACTCCCACTAGGAATTATGCTCCCACTCGGAACTAGGGCGTTACTGGAACCTTCTCATGCAACCTTTCTTGGACGACCCCTTGGTCTCGGGTTTCTACCCCCGGGATGAATTCCACGGCCACTTGGACTAGGAACCAAGTTGGTTGTCCCACTCCCATTGTTGCCAGCAGGTAGTTGAGAAATTATAGGATCCTCATCCAATGATTCAGCATCTGGATTATCAGGTCCTACTTGATTCGCACCAGGAGCAACTGTGATCTCTGCAGGTGGATTGACTCCTCTCACTGGATTTATTATGAAAATGTTCTCATTCTCATTTACCGTTTCATTCATAATGGTTGCTCCCAGGAGCAACTGTGATCTTCGTGGGTGGATTGACTCATCCCACTGGATTTATTATGAAAATGTTCCCATTCTCATTTACCATTTCATTCACACCTGTTTCTCCCTCAGTTATTCCACTCGAAGTAAGTGGGACCTGATCATCCTCGTCCTGTTCAAGTTCATTTAAGATTTCATCCGTGGTGATGTCAACAAACATAGAAAATTCATCCTCTAAAAACGCAGCGTCCATGGACTCATGTTCGAGCACACCACCATTTTCTTGAGCCGCCACAAACACGTATCCCTTAGAGTTCTCCGAGTATCTTATAAATATACTTCTCAATCCTCTAGGTCCCAGCTTGCCGTATCGGTTTTCGTTCTGATGCGTGTATGTTGTGCAACCCCAAGGTCACAGCCTGGTAAGATCCACCTCTTTACCAGTCCACAACACATATGGTGTCGTGTCCACCGATTTTGTAGGTACACAGTTTACTACACGAGTAGCAGTCAATAACGCATCGTCCCAAAAGGAGATCAGAAGTTGAGCTTGCCACATCATGGTTCTTACCATGTCAAGGAGTGTACGATTACATCGCTCCGCCACACCGTTCTGTTTTGGCGTATAAGGGATCATCGTTTGACGGACAATACCCCTTTCATTGCATAAATTATTAAACTCATTCGATAGGTTTTCACCTTACGCTCCAGCTGTTTCTCCACGAGATTGATATAGCTCTTAAAGCACTCAATGACCTCGGATTTACGAGTAATCAGATGAGTAAACCCATAACGGGCAAGATAATCAATGAAAGTTACTTTGAGCTTCATAATTATACATCTTTCCATTAAATTTGTACTTCGAATCGATGTGTTTCGATTTTACACGGAATCCATGCGCTGCCCGCGTCACACATAGGTGTTACCCAAGGTGAAATTGTTTCGTTTCCACAATTTAATCATAAGTTTCATGCATGTTCGTCGTTACGATATCAACTATATTTATGGAGTACTAATAAATAAGAAAACTAAATCGTTCAAATCTAGGTACACAATTGATGGGATACCAATGATGATGGAGTGTGTTAATCGTTTCTTTCATTCGACCTCTTTGACCTGGCTGAAAATTTTGGTTTTAATACCTATTAATGGATTTTGTTCGGATCGATCCGTTTGACCGGGTCGACGGATTGATAAGTAATTTTTTCTTCGATAATCACTTATTCAATAATTCGAAACATAAACAACCAAAGTCATCATTCAAATAAACAATGAACGATGAAATGACAATGATAAGGTTCTTGATCATAATGCAGCAACATAGAGAAAAAATAGCCGAGAACTCCGAGCCATGTTGAACGCCTCACCTGAAAAATTTCACGAATCACATCAAATGATCTTTGTTAGAATAATTTTTTTTACAGCTTTATGTACATGGAAAACGAGGTGTACCTAAGACGGACTTTATCAACGAGGATGTGAACCACCATATTTTTGTTTAGACCTTTGGTTGCTCGATTCTTTTAGAATCATGCGTTTATAAGAGAAGTTTTCCTTCGACTCATGGGATTCATCTAAGATGGAGGTTTATCTGTCGTAACCAACTTAGAACATATCCACATTTGGCTTAAGATTTAATCATACGTGTGAGTCCATTGTCGTCGGCGAACCACGAGAGAGGGACTTTTCAGTATGAGATGAATCCCCTGCCACGCATTCCCTTCGTCATCAGGGTCATGATCGGATTTTACACTTGCATCCATACAGAGAATACCATCATATTTAACCATGAGGTTTCTAGCTTCAACGGCCTTTCCTTCGGCGAATCGAGGGTTTAATGCACACCAAAGGTGTAATGCACTGATGTTCATGAACTCCTCCTCAATTTCAGCTGTCAGGGTTGAATAGATCAACCCTGCCGCAGTATGATCTTTGCGCGACCTTTCATCGTCAAAGTAGTACGGACTACCATATTCATCCGTACGGACTACCATATTCATCCGTAGTCATCATGATTATGTTTCTCTGTTGTAAACAGTAAACAGTTAATATAAATAGCTGCTCTCGTATTTTGAATCGTAAGTTGAATTGATGTGCAGATTGAGGGATCCTTTGCTCTCATCTGGATTCATCTTATTGTTCTTCATTATCCTTCCATTATTTCACATGGTATCAGAGCTTTTGCTCTAAGATCTGTTTTCGCTTCGTCATTTTGCTTGATTTCTCGTTGCAATGGCGGGAGGTCACTCTAATGATAATTGTTCAAGATTAGGGGCGAATCAAGCTCCTTCAGCTGGTAATCCGACTTCTCCAGCTGCAAATCGTGTTCCTCTAGCTCCTTCGATTCCACCAGCTCCAAATCGAGTTACGCGGATAGAAGATCCGATTCCTGAGTTTAGTCTAGAGGATCGACTTTATCTCCATCCGTCAGAAATGTCTGGCGCTTCTTTGATTGGATTTTAGCTAACAGGAAGTGACAATTTCCAGGTGTGGAGTCGTTATCTGATTGACGCATTAGTTTCGAAACGCAACTTGTTTTTTGTTGATGGATCGTATGCTAGGAATGATGTGCCTGAGAATCAACGCTTTAGATGGGATAGATGTAATGCAATAGTTAAAGGCTGGTTGACTACCTCTATTGCTCATAATATCTCTGCTGGATTAACCTATCACACCACTACAGTTTCGATTTTGAATAAAATGAAGGAACGTTATAGCAAAGTTGATGGAATGAGAATTTTTCATTTGAGCGGAGAAATATATCATGCTAGACAAGGTATATTGTCGATTTCCGACTACTTTGGGAATCTAAAGATACTCTAGGATGAGTTGAATGCTTTGGAGAACAATGCTTTGTGTACTGATTGTCTTAATTCAGCTGCTATCTCTGCTGGAAAAGATACAAAGAAGCTCATTCAATTTCTTCTTGGGCTTAGTGATACTTATGGTGCTGTGAGAACTAATCTTCTTATGATGAATCCTCTCCCCTCCCTTATTCATGCTTTCTCTGTGTTGTTACACGAGGAGAGCCAGCGTCTCATTGTTCATAACATCGCTGAGAGTTCTGCAGTTAGGGACCCATTCTATATGCTACAAATCAGTCTAGTTTTGTTGATAATCAAGGTTATGCAGGTTTGTATGCAAACAGTTATAATAAAGGAGGGACTCAGAAGTTCAATAAGGACTTTGTTTATACATATTATGGCAAGAAAGGCCATAAGGAGGACACTTGCTGGAAGAAAAAGGGAGTCCCTGATCATATTAAGAAGAGGTGGGCTGCTAATAATGCTTTTTATAATATAGACTCGCAGCATGGAGCCTTATCTCATCAAAAGCAGCAGTTCAATGGTCAGTCTACACAAATGAGCAATCAGTCAGGAAAGGCAGGGGGGTCTCCTATGAGTCATATTAGTAATGGAGGTGGTGAGATTATGCCTAATTCTACAGCAGCTCCTTTCACTACAGCTCAATTGAGCCAGGTAGTGCATTACTTAATGAAGCAGTAGCACAAAAGGAGCCTGCATCTCAAGGAGCCATCTCCAACATGTCAGGTATGATGATTTGTGGTTCAGTTAGAGCCCAATCTGATTCTCTCTGGATAGTAGACAGTGGAGTATCTCATCATATGACTTGCCATAGTGATTGGTTAATCAATTTGCAGTCAAACAAAGCTTTGAATAGGGTTGTTACACTACCTGATGAAAGAACTACACCCGTGACACACCTCTGGAACTTGCTTTCTGAGTGACAATCTGATTTTGAATGATGTGCTCTATGCCCCGGCATTTAGGTTCAACCTCATCTCTGTTTCACATTTCTGCAGGGATTTTGGTTTGACTGTAGTATTCCTCCCTGATTATGTGGTTTTCCAGGACCACACAAATGGGAAAGCAATGATGATCGGCACACTAACTGATGATCTCTATATTGTCCGAACTAAGCAAGAGGGAATAAGGAGTCTAAACACATCAACAGAGAGTGTGGAGTTCCTGGAGCATTTCACAAACGAAGAATCACTGATTCGAAGGATTTGGTCTTATGGCATCAAAGATTTGGGCACATGTCCATTCCAAACTTAGAGAGATTTTTTGAGTTTGAAACTTCAAATCAGACTTGTATAAATAATTTCTTTGTTCGTACTCAAGCAAGGAAAACTCATTTACCTTTTCCTTTAAGGGAATCGAAAACTCAAGGGATCTTTGAACTGATTCATATGGATGTTTGGGGTCCTAATAGAATTATCACTAATGATGGTTTTCGTTACTTCTTGACCATTGTGGATGACTTTAGTCGAAGTACTTGGGTTTTTCTCTTCCATTCAAAGGATGAGGTGATTTTTCACCTGAGAAACTTTCTTACACAGGTGAAAATTCAACATAACAGTGATATCAAGTGCATTAGGAGTGATAATGAGAGTGAATTCTGCAATTCCTTAACAAAGGAACTGTTTGATAGCCATGGCATTATTCATCAAACAACTTGTGTAAGGACTTCTCAACAAAATGGAATTGCTGAACGTAAGAACCGTCATTTACTTGAGACAACAAGGGCATTGAAGATTCAGGCCTCGATTCCAGATAAGTATTGGGGATATTGTCTTTTGGTAGCTTGTTATATACTCAATTTGATGTCATCCTCAGTTTTGAAAGGTCAAATTCCTTTTGAAATCTTAGATGGTCATCCAGTCTCCTATAAGTATCTCAAGGTTCTGGGTTGTCTTTGCTTTGCCAAGGATTTGCAACCAAGAGACAAATTTCAATCAAGGTCAATAATGGCAGCATTTATGAGGTACTCACTCATTCAGAAGAGTTACAAGCTTTTGAATCTTGAGACAGGACTATTCTTTACCTGTAGAGATGTTATCTTTAAGGAAGACATTTTCCCTTTTGAGTCTAAAACACCAGATCATAAACCTTCTTTTGCTCAGCCATCTTCCTATGCTTATGATGATATTTTCTATCCTTCATCTAGGGAGGTTGAAGTGGGTGAAATCTATGACCCTAATTTGGAGGAAATGGTTGACATTCCAGATGTGATCGACACTCTTGATGTAGATATTGTTGAGTTGCATGATGCTGTCACTACAATGCCTAAAAGATCATCACGGGCATCCAGAATCCCTGAACGCTTTCAGGATTATGTTCTAGTGTGCAGCTCAGTGTCTTATGATAAAGTTTCAAACTCATACAGATGTTTACTTGTGGCTCTTGACAAAGTAAAAGAGCCATCTTCGTTTAAGGAGGCTGCTCAGGATAAGCATTGGGTTACATCAATGCAAGATGAAATCAGGGATTTACAAGAAAAACATACCTGGGATGTGGTTAGTTTACCCGAAAGCAAGATACCTATAGGCTGTAAATGGGTATACAGGGTGAAATATAAGTCTGACGACTCGATAGAACGCTTCAAAGCAAGGCTCGTAGCAAAGGGTTACACACAGAAGGAGGGGATCGATTTTAAATAGAAGTTTTCGCCTTGGTAAAAATGGTTACAGTCAGGACCATTTTAACCGTAGCGGCAGTCAAGAGTTGGCCACTCTACCAATTTGATGTTAATAACGCCTTTTTACTGGGCAATTTGCAGGAGGAAGTGTATATGTTCATACCTCATGGATTTGATGATCAATCAGATTCCAAGCTTAGATCGTCGTGTTTGCAAGCTTACAAAGTCTCTGTATGGTTTGAGACAAGCATCGCGTCAGTGGAATTTGAAGCTCTCGGAGTCTCTTATACAATTGGGTTTTACTCAAAGCAAATACGACTATTCTCTGTTCTCCAAATTTAGAGGGGATAAGCAGGCGCATTTGCTTGTCTATGTAGACGACATTATTTTTACTGGTTTTGATGAAGACATGATGTCCTAATTGAAGCTTGATCTGCATAATTACTTCAAACTCAAAGACTTGGGCTCTCTGCAATTCTTTTTGGGTTTAGAGGTTGCTCAATCAAGTGAAGGCATTGTCTTAAATCAAAGAAAGTACGCAATCGAGCTGATAACTGATGCAGGGATGCTTGATTCAAAGGCTGCAAACACACCAATTGAGCAGTATCTGAAATTTACTACTCCAAAATATGATCAATTGTTTGATCAGAACAAAGGCGATGCACTTCTTGAAAATGTAGAGCAATTCAGGAGGCTTGTTGGTCGACTTCTATATTTGACTATGACCCGCCCAAAAATTCCGTTTGCTATTCAAAACATCAGTAAGTTTGTGCATTGCCCAAAGAAATCTCATCTGCAAGCTGCTCTTCGCATTGTTCGTTATGTCAAGAGAAATCCAGGTAAAGGTTTATTTTTTTCTGGTAAGAATAATCTTGATGGAATGGTGGCTTATTGTGATAGTGATTGGGGCAGCTGCTCTATTTCTCGAAGATCAGTCACTGGTTCTTTATTAAACTTGGCGACTCGACTTTATCCTGGAAATCAAAGATGCAGCCAACGATTTCAAGAAGCAGCACTAAGGCGGAATATCGAAGCATGGGAATGATTGTCTCGAAAATAATATGGATACGAGGAATCCTTGCAGAGCTGCGTCATGGTTTACAAAATCCAACTCTGTTGTTCTGTGATAACAAAACAGCTCTCCAGATTGCAGCCAATCCGATGTTCCACGTGAGGACCAAACACATCGAAATCGACAACCATTTTATACGGGAAAATCTCGTTGAAGGGGTCATAAGCGCAGGACGATTTGTTCACCAAAGGAATGGGAAGAATCAACATTATCAGTTGCTGCAGCAATTTGGAATTAATGACCCGTTTGTTACGGCAGAAGAGGAGGAGGAAGAAGAAATTACCAAGAATGTGGAAGATAATAAAGATTGAGGACCTAATTTCATCACTATTAAAGTTGGGGTTCTCTTTTACTATAAGCAATAATGTTTCTGTTTTTCTATTGTAAACAGTTACAGCTAATATAAATAGCTGCTCTCGTAATTTGAATTGTAAGTTGGATTGATGACCAGATTGAGAGATCCTTTGCTCCCATCTGGATTCATCTTATTGTTCTTCTTTCTCCTTCCATTATTTCACATCAATAACCTAAATATATAATGTTAGTGGGTGGTGGATAGGAGATGGTAAGTGGTGGGGATGGTTAGGATTTGTATATACAAGTCGGAAGTGAAAAGAATCTAACATGTTATCTGCTGCAAATTTCACCATTGTTATTAGTATTTTTTGCAGAATGTCAATCTCTTGGAATAATTATTCGATCCAGCTCTCATGTTTTATTTTCATTCAATGAGAATTTCTTAATCTGTTATAAATTAGCAAGTTGGTTATCACACCCGGAACGGTGCTGATTATCTTAGCTAGGAGGTTCAAGGATAAGAGAGTTGTGTTCCTAAAGCAGCTCTGTCTGGATTTCTCCTTGTCACCGGTGAGCTTTGTTTCTTTTGCTTATATTATTGTCTAATACTTCATAGAAGTCAGGGCATGTAATATCTTCACTTTTATTATGTCCTCTTTTTATGTTGGTCTCTTGCATTTGTTTCTTCTGCTTAAATTATTGCAAAATTTAGAATTTCTTAAACAATTAGTTAATGATTTCTTAGAATAAACCCCAATAAATATTTCAATTTCAGTAGTTTTCTAAAAATATTAATATATCAAATCTTTGTTGACAGAGTTTAGCAATGTATTTATTTTAGCTGAAAATTATAAATATGTAGTGCCGTTACTATCATTTTTTAGAAAATGCTACATTATTATAGTTAAATATGAGTTTACACTGTTTAGATTGAAGCTAAACATTTGTGGTATTGCCATTCATTTTTTATCTGATAGTTTAGCCATAGTGCTAGGTATACCTGAACAAGTTTTATAGGCTGACTTTATCTTCTCAGAAATTTCAAAGAAATCTAGACCGATATAAAGCTTGGTGCCCGTCCACCTCGTGGTGTTCTACTAGTAATTTTTCATCTACCAAGTCTATGATGTTTTCTGATTATTCTCTTTGAATCAGGTTGTATGCTCTCTTGTAGATAATGCATCTTTTTGCTCATTTGTAGATGAACAGAAAGTGGTTCTTTTGAACACAGGTAGGTCTTCCCAGAACATGGAAGACACTTCTTGCAAAAGTAGTGGCATGAGAGGCTGAAGTTCCATTTATAATTGGTTACTCTACTATAAAGCAACAAAGATTTGATATTGCACTTTTCAAAACAGCAGGATTTAGAACAGACAACTGTGGAAGTGGGTCCAACTGTGGCATGATTGCATCAAAAGGTTTACAAGCAAACTACTCTTCCATTTATATATTAGTTCATTTCATGACAACTCGAGATAAACAAGGTTTGGCAAATGCAGATTGATCAACGAATTAAATGAACATGGCCACAAGAGTTATTGTAGTCTCTAGACCATAGACATATTTTGTATATCATGTTAATTTATGTGATGAAAAGCTTTCTAGCGTATTAATATTATTGAAATATAAAGATGTATTTTATTTGAAATTAGATATTACCAATGAAGATTTTGTGTTTGGTTTCTTTTGCTGTTGAATTAGCTCAATTCAATTTGATTATTAAATTGAGGATTTTTTATGGTAAAAAAATGGAGTTTCTATTAGCGACATGCATTTATTCTGTCGCTAAAACTGAACAACAGGGCGCGTATTTTGTCTCTAATATTATTATCGGCAAATTTCTCAATGACAGGATGACAACAGGAAAACACATGTCGCTAAAAGTTTTAGCGACTGGATTTTAGGCTTTTAACGATCAGAAATGCCCGTCGCTAAAAGCCTTTTTTTCTAGTAGGGGTCACACGTCAACTTATTTCCATTACCCTTGAAATGGATAACCATCCAAAAAAAGATGTACAGAGTAGCAACTACTTACAAACCACTATACCCACACCTCAACTCCCTTCTTGGCAACCGAACCTTCGGAAGTCTTGAGAGCTTTAGAGGCCTACCCATGAATCACTTTGGAAGTAAGGATATATCATCAAGAACACCTACGAAAAAGAAAGAGATTTGATGTTTAGGTTAAATTTATAAGGTAACACATTAGAGAAAAGCCATAGTAACGACGTGTCTCTGTGAAAATTTAAGACCGGATCACACACGTGTGGAGTAAAGGATAACATCTCTACTACCCGGCGAAGTAAAAGCTCGGCCAGGTTCCCTTTGCATCTCGACCAAAAAGAAGAGGTAACAAGACAAACAATGTCTTGGGACTCAGAAGACGGAAACAACAAGTTAGAGTAATGGGAAAAAGGCTTACCATAGTCTTTCATGGTGAAAGCCATAGTAAGAAAGCCCAAGTGAAGGAAGCACCAAGGGAGTACTAGAAACAATTTCGTAACCAAACCGTGATGCAACTGTGCAACTTAGAAAGATGAGCCACAACCAACTACAAAGATAAGTACCAACTAGGTATAAGCAGTGGAGGTTGAACCAACAAGCACACAAGATTGCTAAACCCTTAATTACTAAGAATACAAGGTTAGTGTTAGTGTTGCATCAATGAACCAACCATCACAAGTATGGATGCCCTCGTTGCAAGAAAGCAATCAAAAAACCAAGCAACAAGGTGTTGGATCACGGCAGGAACTCCGGTTACGGTGACGGATTCCTTAGCTCCTCGCAATCCTGCAGAAGGGGAATAGAGGGCGGTGGCCCAGAATCCCTCTCCGATGCCTAACGTAAGTACGGTGATCGATCAAGCAAGCAGTATGTGTGTAAAAACGTCACCTTAACCTGAGATAACTTCCCTCCTTTTATAGGGGGAAGGCTATCTCAGTTACCTGATTAGGCGGTTGGACTGTGATCCACTATCCCACATATCTCGCCGTATATCTCGCCACGTATCTGTACAGATGTGTGTATCCCACATATCTCGCCCATTATATCACTACTGTGATCATGGCGAGGTTTCCGGGATTGTGCCCTCACTGGTGGGTCTCGATCATTATCGGAGACTCCCAAGTTGTATCATTGAGGATTCTCTGTCGGGGAGTGATGTCAACTCCCTTATCGGGACCGACCACGTCCAGGTCCGATAACATCAGGGCTTTCCCCTATCGGGGCTGTGCTCACTCGGGGTTATTCTCCGTCGGGGCCTCCGTCTGTCGGGGCTCTTGGCCTTCCAGCAACCCAGCTCCTAGCCCAACGGGCCTAGTCGCCGTTTGTCAATCGTTAAGGGGCCTAACGGCCTTAAGCGGGGCCCATCATTTGCCCCCAAGGCGTGAGGGACTTATAGTGCGTCGCGTCTTTCAATATCGGACCCTTCAACATTCCAGTCAGGAGTCTTTGTTTAAAACATCGGAGGCCATTGCCCTAATTTCGTCGGAGGCCTTTGCCTCGGATCTCTTCAAGATCTTTTGGGATCCTGCTTGGATTCGAGGGAATTTCTTGATCAGACCAGCATTAAATGCTGATAGAAGGTGAAGGAACGTCTCGGGTTCTGCACGCCTGCTTTCTGAAAAAGCACTTTTCAGCCACCCCGGTACGTCATCATTCCTGTCTTATCTGTCCCATGCGCCCTGACGGTTCAGATTGAAACCGTTTCACCTTCTTCGAATTAGCACGTTTCACTTTGGACGATTCTGATTGAATCGTTTTGAATTCTATGACTCAGATTGCCCACCCCTTCAGTTCTCTTTTCCTTCTCTTATAAAACCCTAAACCCAGACATTATTTCACTTTTCCTTTACTTCTTCTTCTCTGCGATCCCAAGAGCCCTAATTCTTCATACTTCAAGGTTTCACCGGCGCTTCCAGCACCCAGATTTTTCCGATCAAGGCTTCAGTCACCATGTCTGGTAAGATTTTTCACCTTATTGCCCTTTTTTTTTCTTTTATCTTCGATCTTCTTAGGTTTCAATTTCCCCTCCTTCCTTCCCTCGACGATTTTCAGCCGAGGGATTTGCTACCAACAGCGGGTCTTCTCCTGTTGGACCACCTTTCGTCTTCAAGTATCTCAAGAACTCGCTTGCGCCTATTAACTACGATAGGGCTTGCATAGAATGTGGTATCTTCGAATCCTCCTTCGGGGCTCGCTATCCCTACGAGCAATCCCAATTCAATCCTCGCGACACCCGGGTTACGCTCCCCAAAGGAGACGAGGTGTTCATCTCCCCAGGGAAAATTCGTGCGGGAATCCGACTCCCTTTTTGTCCGAGTTGGGTGGAGCTATGCAACCACTACAAAACTTACCCCACGACCTTCTCTCCACACGCAATTCGTACATGGATTGCCTTCCAAGTGTGGTGTGATATCAACAAAGAGGATTGGAGCTACACTCTGGAGCTTTGGCGGGTCCTCTACAAGATGACATGTAATAAAGATGGGATCTGCTCCTTTACCCCCCGCCAACCCGAGGGGACCGACGAGCAGTATAAGGAGATGGGCTGGGATAGGAAGGTGTCCTGGAGGATTTGCAAGGAACGGGCCATCATCCACGATAAGGGGCATGACAATGCCAACTGGAAAGAACAATACTTTTTCATCAAGCCTGGTCCCATCGAGTGGCCGAAGACCGCCGTGGAAGCTGATCCTCCTGTGCCCTTCCGTACCTGGTCGGAGCAGACCAAGAGGGCCTTGATGCTCATCCAAGCCCGTCGCTGGGAGGAGGGTTATCAGCCCTTCGAGGCCACTTCTGTCACTGACCGACAGCGGATAAAAATTTCCATTATGCTGATTGATCCCGAAACCGGGGGAAAAATTCATGATGGCGTTTCCAATGTAATTCTCTGGGTAATCTTCTAATTATTTCTTGTTTCCACTGCTTACAGCCCATCGATCATCGCTGACCGCCCATCTGTTTCAGGAGGATACCGATGCCTCCCATTCGCTGAAGCGTAAGAAGAAGTCCTCCAGGAGAAAATCCTCCGCCGCGTCGGAGCCGTCTCGGAAGAAGAAGAAGACCTCCGAGGCACCAAGGTCTGCCCCCACACCCGAGGGGCAGACTAATGCGGATGTGGTTAGGGCCGCCTTCGGCGTCCGCTCCGAAAAGGAAGGTAAGGAAGTTTTTCGTGCTATAAAAAGATATAGAGAGTTGGTTCCTCAAGACCTTCAGGCCTCCGACATGGAAGGGCGGATCAGGGATGTCAAGAATGTCCTCCGAGGGGAAACTCCACACGTCCTCGAAGCGGGTTGCTATGACTTTTTTGGCTGCGAGAGATATGTGGAGCGTTGTCTAATTTGGTATACCGATGTCAATTTACTTCCTCACCTTGTTCGCCCCGCTGCAGGTCACACGGACGTCGCCCCTACTGCACCTGCCTCAGACCCCGTGCCTGCAGCGGAGCCGGGGGTGGATGATGCCCCGACGGAAGTTCGTGGCGAATTTGGTCGGGTGATTAGCTTGGAGGAATCCCCCTCCGAGGATCAAGCTGAGGAGGAAGGCCTAATCCTCCGAGGAAAATCGAGGTCGACTCCTGCTAAGTCACCTGGTAAGGAGACATCCCCACTCCCCTTCACGCCACCATCGTCACCAGTTAGGGGCGCGACCCCCGAAGCCCGGACAAGTGAAGATGGGGAAGCTCGTCTGGTAGTACCTCCATTCCCCTTGGATGGAGACTACTACCAGGCCTTCTCTTCGGACCAGAGTGCGGAGCCTTGGAGGCCGGTGGAGTCTCTACAGGGGATTTCTCTACATCGGAGGTGCCAGGAGGAGAACTTGGCCTTGCACTTGGTATCGGGCTCGATCCCACCCTCGCTGAGGCGCCCCCTTTCACTGGAAGGGGAGGACATCAAGGCGGACATCCGTCGAATGGCCGTCCGTCGGATAGAGGTAGGTTACACTTTGCTTTTGTTCATCTGAAAGTATTCTGACTTTTAAATACTAAGCTGTATTTGTCCTCAGGAAATGGCGGACCAGGATCGTTGCTTCGGCTACATCCTGTCCCTGCAGGAGGCTTTGGAGCAAGAAAGGGCCAACTCCAACCTCGAGAGCTTGACCAAGCTCCAGGAGGACCTGGCCACCTCCGAGGCGTCGAGGCTCCGAGCGGAGGAGGGCAGAAAGCAAGCCGAAGAAGGTTGGCGGCAGGCCGAGGAGGGTAGGCAGCAGGCCGAGGAGGGTAAGGCCAAGCTTGTTCAAGAGGCTCAATCCCAGCAAAGGCGGATTCTAAGCCTTGAGAGCTCGCTTAGGCGGGAGCAGCAAACGGCCTTAGCTGATCGGAGTCAGGCTGCCTTCGATAAAGCGGAATTGAAGGAAACTGCTGATCGGCTGAAGCTTGAGAAGCAGAGGGTCATCGCGGAGCTAGAGGAGGAGAAGGCAGAGCGTTCCGCCCAAATAGCAAACGCGAGGGTCCAGGGCCGCGAAGAATATCGGAGCTCGGAGGACTTCAAAGCAGATGCGGCGAAGCATTGTCAGGAAGATTTGCAGAATGCCTTCCTTGACATTGTCGAAGAGCTTAACGAAACCTACGGGGACTCCATCGACCTGAGGAAGTCCAAGATTCTCGGCCGAGCCGCAGAAAGGTACTTTAGCCTCCCGTCGGAGAGCTCCTCTGAAGACGCCGACGACCCTCCTACAGATCCCTCCGATCCTGCCCCTCCGAAGCCCTCTGAAGATCCAGCATCCGACCCTAAAGCATCCGAGGACCGAGCTTAATTTGTTATAACTTAAGTCCTGTAGTCTTTTATCGTTATCTCTCTCGCATGGAACTCCTTAGGCCTTCGAGCCTTTTATTGATATCATTTCCGGCTACATTATATTCTTCATAACGCTTTTGTCGGACCCTAAGAACCTTAAGGTTTTCCGTCGTCCTAAGACGCTTTTTTAATCGATCCTTTAAAAACTTGAGGATTTTTCGGACGTCCTATGACGCTTTTTAATCGATCCTTAAAAACTTAAGGATTTTTCGGACGTCCTATGACGCTTTTTAATCGAACCTTAAAACTTAAGGATTTTTTCGGACGTCCTACGACGCTTTTTAATCGAACCTTAAAAACTTAAGGATTTTTTCGGACGTCCTATGACGCTTTTTAATCGATCCTTAAAAACTTAAGGATTTTTCGGACGTCCTATGACGCTTTTTAATCGAACCTTAAAACTTAAGGATTTTTTCGGACGTCCTACGACGCTTTTTAATCGAACCTTAAAACTTAAGGATTTTTTCGGACGTCCTACGACGCTTTTTAATCGAACCTTAAAAACTTAAGGATTTTTTCGGACGTCCTATGACGCTTTTTAATCGAACCTTAAAAACTTAAGGATTTTTTTTCGGACGTCCTATGACGCTTTTTAATGTATCGAGAACAACTTAGGAATACTTTGATCAGAAGTAACCTCTTTATTGATGTCTTTAACATAGCATGCACCACTCAGGGCGACTTAATTACATCTTCGCGCCTCTACGGACGACTTATTTGTCAAACATGACATTTCTTCAGATGTTCATCGCTAAAGGTGTTTCTTAATACCTTGCCATCGAGGTCTTCTAACTTGTAAGCATTCGGGGCCGGCATGCCTACGATCTTGTAAGGCCCTTCCCACTTCGGGGACATCTTGTTGATCCGATCTTGTAGGGCGAACTCATTCCGACGTAGGACCAGTTCTCCCGCGTAGAACTGTCGCGACTTGACCTTCCGATTGTAGTACCTGGCCGTCGTCAAACGCATCCGAGCTTGCGCTATGTCGGCCTCCAGCCGTTTTTCCTCTAGCAAGGATAACTCTAGGCGCCTTGTTTCGTCATTCGTCAAAGGCCCTATCTTGGCTCTTCCTGGACTTGTCGAGGGCTCATAGCTTCTGGTTCGATGGGACGCCACAGCGATTTCCACGGGAGCGACCGCCTCTGTCCCATAGACAAGTGCAAACGGGGTTTCACCTGTTGACCGTTTGGGTGTCGTTCGGACCGCCCACAATACGTTCTCCAGTTCGTCCAGCCATTTTCCGTCCAAAGCATAAACCCTCTTCTTCAAGCCCTCCATCACGATTTTGTTGGCAGCCTCCACCTGCCCATTGGTCTGGGCGTGGTGGACGGATGCTGTCCGATGCTCGATACCAAACTCGTCTAGGAATTTCTCCAACTGAACCCCGTTAAACGGAGGACCATTGTCACTGATGATCACCTTCGGCACCCCATATCTCGACAAAATTCGGGTCTGAAGGAACTTAATAATATGTCCCGCTGTTGTCTTGGCTAACGGCTTAGCCTCGATCCACTTCGAGAAGTAGTCAATCGCGACAAGCAAATGTGTGCACTGGCTCTTTGCTTTCGGAAGGGGTCCCACCAGGTCAATGCCCCACTATGCGAAGGGCCAAGCACTCCCAATGGGAATCAAATCAGCGGCGGGGGCTGTGATATTCGAAGCATATCTCTGACACGCGTCACAGGATCGAACAAGCGCCGTTGCTTCCTTATTCATCGTAGGCCAATAATATCCCAAGTTCAGCGCCTTCCTCAGGATAGATCGAGCGCCTTCGTGACAGGCTGCGACTCCTTCATGCAATTCTCTCAGAATCCGAGTCGTATCGGGTTCGGCCACGCATTTCAAGAAAGGGGTCGAAAGCAGACCCTTCTTGTACAACTGATTATCCACAATCGCGTAATTAATTGACATTCGTCGCAGTCGCTCCGCTGCCACTTTATCTTCAGGAAGTGCCCCCGTAGTTAAGTACACAATTATCGGGGTCATCCAAGTGGGTTCCTCCTCTGACCCTGTTCCGATAGCGCACACCTCCGACGGATCGGTGGTCGATAGAATCACCTTCTCCAAGAAGTGTATCTTCCGACTCTCTTCCAAAGGTGCCCCCAAGGCAAATTTGCTCAAGGCATCAGCCTCCACATTCTCTCCCCTCGGAATTGCCTCGATATCGAAGCTTTTGAAGCTCTCCTTCAAGGTCCTAGCCTCCTGAAGATACTTCTTCATGATCGGGTTCTTTGCTCCATACTGCCCCTGGACCTGATTTACAATCAGGCTAGCATCACACTTCACCTTCAAATGTTCAATTCCAGTGCCCTTTGCGATTTTCAGCCCCGTTATAAGAGCCTCATATTCCGCCTCGTTATTGGTGGCTCTAAATGTTAGGGCCAATGCATATCGAAGTGGCTCCGCCCCACCTGGCGGAATCAATATGAACCCCGCACCCGATCCATCCGAGCTTGAGGAGCCATCCGTGTACAACTCCCAGGTGTTCTCCTTATTTGGCTGTTCCGATTGCTCCGCCGTCGGGACCCCTTTAGTGGTGTTCCCTGTTGCCCCCTCCATTGTTTCCGTTGCTTCAGGATCGGGAACAGTAGATTCAACTATAAAGTCGGCCAATGCCTGCCCTTTGATAGCCGTTCTCGGAGCGAAATGAATTCGAAACTCGCTAAGTTCCACGGCCCACTTTACTAGTCTCCCCGACGCATCAGGTCGGTTCAAGAAGTGTTTCAATGGCTGATCAGTCAACACCGTAATTTCATGCGCATGGAAGTAGGGCCGTAACTTTCTAGCAGTAATAATCAACGCAAAGAGGTACTTCTCAATCGGAGGGTAATTCATTTCACTCTTGGAAAACGCCTTGCTTACATAATAGACGGGAATCTGATTGCCCTCGACAGCTTTAACTAAAACAGAGCTTATTGCAAACGAAGAAACAGCCAAGTAAAGATAGAGCGGCTCGCCTGGAGCTGGCTTCGCAAGTGGCGGGAGGGTGCGGAGATGTTGTTTGAGCGCTTGGAACGCCTCCTCACATTCGGCGGTCCATTCGAACTGTCGGTTAGCCCTCAATACATTGAAAAATGGCATCGCCCGGTCGCTTGCCTTGGATAAGAAGCGATTCATCGAAGCCAGTCGACCGTTCAGCACTTGCACCTCCCTATGGTTTGTTGGGGAGTGCATTTCCTCTATCGCCCTTAGTTTTTCGGGATTCACCTCGATCCCCCTCTGGCTCACCATGAAGCCTAAGAACTTCCCTGAATGTACTCCAAAAGCACATTTGGCTGGATTCAGGCGGACTTGGTGGAGTTTCATCCTTTCGAAGGCCATTGCTAAGTTACCAACGTGGTCTGATGCTCGTCGGGACTTCACCAGCATGTCATCTACATAGGCTTCCATGGTACTCCCAATCATATCCCCGAACAGTTTGTTCACCATCCTCTGATATGTCGCCCCCGCATTCACCAGGCCGAAAGGCATGACGTCGTACTGGAAGACTTCACTGTCAGCGTAAAAGGCGGTATGTGGGGCATCCTTTTTCGCCATCTTTATCTGGTTATAACCAGAATAAGCATCCATAAAGCTTAGCAGCTCGTGCCCCGATGTAGCATCCACCAATTGGTCGATCCGCGGGAGCGGATAACAGTCCTTCGGGCAAGCCTTGTTCAGGTCGCGGAAGTCGACACACATCCGCCACTTCCCGTTGCTTTTCCTCACCAGCACTGGGTTGGCTACCCAAGTCTGGAATCGGATCTCCCTGATGAACCCAGCATCGAGCAACCTGCCAACCTCCTGCTGGATCGCAATCCTCTTGTCTGTTCCCATCGGACGTCTCTTCTGCGCGATCGGCTTGATCGTGGGGTCGATATTCAATTCATGCTCGATCACGTCACGACTGATTCCCGGCATATCGCTCGGGGACCAGGCAAATAATTCCTTGAATTCTTTCAATAGCGCGATCAACTCCTAAGCCTTTTCCTCGGATAGGGCGGACCCGATCTTTACCCTCCTCTCGGGCCCATCTATCTCGACTTCTTTTAGGTCCTCCATGGGGGCGGGACGCCCAAACTCCTCTCGAGGATCAGTGTCTGTCTGGAGGACCGACATAGCCTCCTTCCTCGATCTCCTTGTGGCGTTGACATAGCATCGTCTCAACGCCACCTGGTCGCCCTTCACTTCACCGACCCCATTCTCAGTCGGGAACTTCAGTTTCTGATGGACAGTCGAGGCTACCGCCATCAGCGGGTTGATAGTGGTTCTTCCAATGATCGCATTGTACGTCCCTGTGGATTCGACCACCACGAACTCCACATCTCTCTTCTCCATCTTCCAGCCACTGCCGAACCACACAGGCAACGTAATAACCCCCAATGGGTAAGAGGTTGTGCCGCAAAATCCTACCATCGGGAAGTTAACCTCCCGTAGGTCTTTCTTCTTCTTCCCCATCTGCTCCAGGGCGTCGGAGAAGAGGATGTCGGAGGAGCTTCTTCCATCAATGAGGATCCTCTTCATCTCGAATCCCCCTACATCCAATGTCATGACTAGGGCATCCTCGTGGGGGGTCTCTACTCCCTCCAGATCCTTCGCCGAGAAGGTGATCTCCATCTCCTCCTTCGGGGTCCATGACCGAGACCTTTTTCCCAAAACCACTGCTACGGGCACCTGGTTGGCGTAACGCTCCCGAGAAGACGATGTGTCTCCTCCTGCAGCGAACCCTCCATGGATCACATTAATAACCCTCTTCTGTCGGGACCCTGATGGGCCCTCCGAGGGCTCGGCGTCGGACCTTCTCTTCCTTGGGGACCTCGATCGAGATTTGGATCTCGACCGAGATCGGGAACGGGGCTTGCAGCGCGAATCTCCCACGAACTCCTTCAGCTTACCCCTCTGGATAAGCTTCTCTATTTCCTTCTTCAGCTCCCGACACTGGTCAGTGTCGTGACCAGGGGCCCGATGGAACCGGCAATAGCGGTCGGTGCGGGAGCCCAACTTTTCTCCTTCCTTCTTCTTGGGGAAACGAGCGAGGCCTTGCTTCTCCATTACCGCCAAGACCTCTTTCAAAGGCCTGTTGAGGGGGGTAAACTCCTCCCTCTGACTGTCCCTCTTGGTCGGACGCCTATCCTCCCTCCGATCGGAGCGTCCACGACTCCGACTACCCTCGGAGCTATCCTTCTTGTGTTGGTTGTCCAATGGTTTGAACCACTGCTTTCCTTCGCGCCCCTTGGGAGGAGCCAACTCTCCGGCAGCGATCTTCGACTCTTGGACGTCGATTTGCTGTTTTACCCTCGCCTGAAGCGCCTCCATGTTCCAGACGTTTTTGGCCGCGACGCTGTGAAGTAAATCGGAGCCGTAGGGGGGATTGAGGTTTTTCAGGAAGGTACGGATGGCCTCGCCCTCCGATATCTCCTCATCCAGCTCGGTCATGCCGGCCGTGTAACGCTGGTAGTATTGGGCCAGCGATTCGTCGGGCCTTTGGACCACCTCATGCAGGGTCCGAACACTCTTCAGCAACCGTCGACGCCCTTGGTACTGGGCGATGAATCGCTGATGCATATCCTTCCAACAGGTTATGCATCCGGTGGGCAGACTGTAGAACCATGTCATTGCCTTCTCTCCCAAGGTACTCGGGAACAACGCGCAGATAACATCCTCATCTGGGGTCCTACCCATGCACGCTGTCAAGTGTTTCTGTACGTGGCGGACCGGGTCCGCTACTCCGTCATACTCGTCTATCTTCGGGATACCTAAGCCTGGAGGGGCCAGGGTATGGATCAGTCTGGGGACGAAAGGATGGGTCTCCTGACTCCCTAACTCCGACATCATGGGTTTCTGATCTCCCATGCAAATACCCACAATCTTCACCACCTGGTCAGCAGTGAGGGGACCATTCAGGGGAATAGTCCTTTGTTGTACTGGCCCTGGTCCATCGACCACGAAATTCTCCGCCGGTGCTGGATTTGGAGGCATGGGGGGAACGGGCTGTTCCCTCAACGGGGGGGGGGGGGGGGGGGGGGGTGGCGGTAGATTGTCGTCCACTTGCCTTCTGGGAGTATCTCGCCGCGGAGGGAGCGGCGGTAGCTCTGTGGCCTGTCTTCGGGCGGCCTCCCTTCGGTCTAGTAGGGCCTCCATGGCCTCCATGAATAGGGGCATGGCCTCTGCCACTACCCTGGCCAGCTCCGGATTCTGGGAGGGTGCCTCGTTCCTGGATCCACCAGGGGGGTTGTTCCTTCGCGCGGTGTCGTCCCGACGAGTGCTGTCACCGTCATCTCTCAAGTCTTGATGCTGTATAGCATCCTCAGAGGGATTGCTAGTGGTCGGCACCTGCTTGCCTGATCGCTGTGGCCTGTTGCCAGCCATGGTATGAGTAAAAGGGAAGCAAACTTACTTTTGGCTTTATGTTGCGGTTCCCACAGACGGCGCCAATGTTGGATCACGGCAGGAACTCCGGTTACGGTGACGGATTCCTTAGCTCCTCGCAATCCTGCAGAAGGGGAATAGAGGGCGGTGGCCCAGAATCCCTCTCTGATGCCTAACGTAAGTACGGTGATCGATCAAGCAAGCAGTATGTGTGTAAAAACGTCACCTTAACCTGAGATAACTTCCCTCCTTTTATAGGGGGAAGGCTATCTCAGTTACCTGATTAAGCGGTTGGACTGTGATCCACTATCCCACATATCTCGCCGTATATCTCGCCACGTATCTGTACAGATGTGTGTATCCCACATATCTCGCCCATTATATCACTACTGTGATCATGGCGAGGTTTCCGGGATTGTGCCCTCACTGGTGGGTCTCGATCATTATCGGAGACTCCCAAGTTGTATCATTGAGGATTCTCTGTCGGGGAGTGATGTCAACTCCCTTATCGGGACCGACCACGTCCAGGTCCGATAACATCGGGGCTTTCCCCTATCGGGGCTGTGCTCACTCGGGGTTATTCTCCGTCGGGGCCTCCGTCTGTCGGGGCTCTTGGCCTTCCAGCAACCCAGCTCCTAGCCCAACGGGCCTAGTCGCCGTTTGTCAATCGTTAAGGGGCCTAACGGCCTTAAGCGGGGCTCATCACAAGGTATGACCAGTGTGGCCATAACATCACAACCAAAGCATGGGGATAAATGAAGACACACCAAGTGTTCCAGCCCAACCAAGGGTTTCAACCCAACCTCAATTTCTAATCCGAAGGGAGTAAGGGTAACCCCGATCCAAAATTGCTAAAATTCGGGTCCACCGAGGGTTTTAACCCAATGTCAATTTCCAACCCCACTTTCTTGTTTCGAACGAAGGAAAAAGTAATGTATCCCCATTTTTGTATGTGGATACTAATGGAGCACAGGGGAGCATCAACCTCAATTTTAATTTGAACGAGGGGAGGAAACACAAAACTACAATTTTCATCTGAATGAACAAAGGGAAGCACTACTCGGATTGGTGCGAAGACCTCAATCAAGATGATGCAAGAACCCTAACTAATACCGAAACCGCAAGGACCAAGAAGAAGGAGTATGAGCAAAATACCTAGTCGATTGAACAAAGAAGAGGATGAATAGGCCCCTACTCAAGGTCGATAATTGAGTATCAACATTCATCTTACCCGGGTTATCTCGAAGACATATGCATGGTCTCACTAGGACTAAGTGGATGATATGCTTTCACTCACCGTAGGGGAGGGAAATAAACCAAGCCACCAGGATGATATGAATACATGACTTGGGGAGCAACACTGGAAGGCCAGCTATGTTGGTGGTGAAGATAACATATATCATTGTGACGTCCTTTCAAAGGGGCATAGACAACATGTTAAACGTACAACCCCATCATCGACGCTAAGATAATCGGTGACAAGTATTCATTCAACAAAACCACGCATAGTATACAGGAAAGGTACATTAACTACAAAGTTAACCCCATGAGCCCAACAGCTCTACGAGCTACACTTCACGAGAGATCCAGAGTTACCTACTTCAGAAAACGATGAAAATCACAATGTTCGACAACAAGTTACCATAGGTGATCATAAGTTTTCTACTACGAAGCAACGAAATAAATCACCCTAGTAGGCAAAACGTCACCATGAGTGATCAAGAAGAATAAGAGTTTCGGGCAAACCACTAAGTCACTTTGACCAAGAGGAACAAGTCTGATGTTGAATGAAGACCCCATGCTCAATCGGGTACAACCACTATAATAAAGCCAAGTAAATGCAAAACATTCACTTGACTTGGGGGAAAATGATGGATATGCACCCAAATGAGGTGTAATCCAACTCGACTCGATGACGGGACAACAAACTCGGCTAAGAAGATGTACGAACAAAGGTTACTATTTTGACTAAATCCACGAGGTATAAATATACCGAGGTACACATGCACCGAGAATCCGAGCAGAAATATCCACCGGGTCGGAGTAGGACTTAATCCCACCCGGAGCCGAGTGGATTCCACTCTGTTTCGAGCAGAACGCTTCCTCTAGGGTTAAGAGTGGAACCCCACTCTTAACCCGAGTAAAATATTTAGTGCCCGCTCGGGCAGGTCCGAGCGAGACACTCTCCATAGCCCGTTCCGGAGGGTACCCCCCGTTTGGACCCTTGGAACACCTCCCAAATCCACTCGGGGTATCTAAGAAAATGACTCACACGATCCAACAAGAGTAATCTCACTAAATCCTTCGAGTCATCTATAAGGATGATGGGCATACCCCAACAAAGGTAGCCAATGCATCCACACACCAACACCTACAAGGGGAACAACCTCTGACATCTACAAGAAGAATAACTTAGACTCCTACAAATACAATGTAAACCGCTCCATAGCCAAACAGGGTCAAACATGACTTATCTACGGTTAACAATGTAAGTATCCTAGAACAACCCAATTTTGGACATGATTAACTCAAATACTAGAATAAGGATCCCCAAACTCTATAACTACTCCTTCATTTCTCTCATTTGAAGGTAATCTCTCTAGACTTATGCTTTGTCTCTTTATCTCTCTAGAATTGAGACTGACTTAGACATCAGAGTGGGTTTACCGAGTCTCGACATGGTGCATCGTGGCTCTGATAGCAATCTGATGCATCGTGGCTCTGATACCAATCTGATTCACCGTGGCTCTGATACCAATCTGATGCAGCGTGATGGGGGATTGATGCGCAGAAATCGTTGATTCAAATCGAATACCGAAATTCAGACGCATGGTTGAGGAAAACCTCAATTTTTTTCATATATAATTCAACTGAATGTAAATGACTGCTAACAGAGTTTAAATAGAGAATTCTAAAACCCTAACCCTAGGACAAAATACGAAATTAACAACTAAGTCCCAAACAAAACCGATAAATTACAAAAAAGACTGACAAAAACATAAAACCGCGAATTTGACCATCTAAACGAACGATTTTGGCTAAAAACTTGCAATCCCCGTATTAATTTATGGGTCTTGCTCAGATCGCCGTTTCTGCATGAAATACTGTACTCACACGCCAAAATCCGATGCTTTTCCAACTTCGCCAACTTCGCCCACATCATTCTCTCCGGGGAAGATAAGATTCACCCTCGAGTCTTGCGCAATGAAGGCCAGTAGTAGGAAGCAGGAAGAAGAACACACATAGCCACATCATCATAATAATTTTCACGTAAATATGGAGGGTCAGGTGGTAAGAACTTAGAAAATATGCGGCAAAAATTGAATTCCGACCGACACTACCTTCTTGTCATGAAAGACAAATGAATATAAGTATTGGAACGATCACCATACTGCACATCATGATCATATTTCTGATGGATATACGCCCAATTTGAACCCGTTGACTTCCGAATCGTTGTATTTTTATCATCCCATTAATGATTGTAAATCGAAACTTCAACCCGAACACTTCGCGAGAACACCAACGGCACGGACGAGGCCGGAGCGCTCGGCCGGCCGAGTCAAACTCACCTAGGTGAGGTTGGGTGGCCACACCCGACCTCCCCTAGGGGAGATCGGGTGGACCAACCCGATCTCTCCTAGGAGGGATGGGGTTGGCCAACCCCATCCTCCCTAGGAGGGGTTGGGTGCCCTCACCCAACCCCTACCCTTGGGGGTCGGATTTCCCTTCCCCCCAAGGGCCCCGGCACCATTTTTGGACTCCCATACGCGGTTTACTCCGCCTACCTTCTCCGTATCCTAAGGTCTTAATTACGTGTTTAAAGGTTAATTAACTGTGTTTAAAGGTTAACGATGTCATTAAGCCACCTTAATGACACCGTTGCCTATAAATACCCCACCTCCACTATTCATTTACACAGCTTGGCAAGTTGCACAATTTTGCTCTGACATCTCTCTAGCTTTATCTCTCTAAAACCATACTGACTTAGGCATCGGAGAGGGTTCATCAGGCACCACCCCCCCTCTGTGCCTGGTATTGCCCCTCTTGCAGGGTGGCAAGGAGAAGAGAGCCAAGGAAGCAGAAGAGCATAGAGTAGTAGGACAAGCCCCAGGGATAAGAAGTACAAGCCTCAGGAGGTCAGAAGGAGAGAAGGAAAGGAGGTCAGAAGGAGAGAAGGAAAGGAGGTCAGAAGGAGAGAAGAGAAGGACATATATCAGAACGACTACCCCAAGGGAGCAGAAGGGCATGGATCAGAACGACTAGTCCTAGGAACACTGAACCCGACATTTCATTAGTGGGAGATAAATTCTAGATTGACGACCCATTGACCTAGACTTTATAACCTAACACTTGGCGCCGTCTGTGGGCTTCGAACAGAAAGCCTGACAATCACGAGAGCGAAGACGAACAACTTAGTGTCTAGAGATAATCGCCCACCTGGGGGCAATAAGCAAGAAAGACAGCCTATACCTCCAGCAAGGCTGCCTAACCCAGAGAAACAGTCTGCACACCCAGAGTCTCAGTAACCCCACAGGCACCCCAGCCTAACAAGCAGGGAGGAGAACCTTCACGCCCAGCTGGCTAGGAGGCTTCCACAGCTTCAACTCCATTGACTAGGAAGCCACAGGGACAGGGGGCAACAAAGAGTGCCATCCCAATACACGGCACCTCCACAGGGATACCACTATGAGGTACAACCTCAAGGGTACCCATATGGAATACTGACTCAAAGGAACGACAATCGTGCCCACACAACCAACACAAGGCCGGCATACACACAGGGAGCACATACAGTGACTCCAGGGCTGATGAGCGCCTCGGACGAGGTACTAGCTTACAGAGAGACCCTAAGGAATAGACAGGAAAGGCAACACCGACAGGAAGGAGAAGAAGCTCATGAAGAGGAGCAAATTCCAACGGAAGAACGCCACTCGCACCCTCGAACAGGGCAACGAGGAGAACAAAGGAGAGACAATCAAAGGCCACCCCCAGGGGGAAGGCAGCAGTCTGTGCCTCCAAGGCAGCAACAGACACAGTAGGATGCCAGGGCATACACCACTCTGGGGGCAGATAGACAGGTAAGATCTCCAAGGAGGCATGGATTCAACCAAGTACCCCAACAGGGACATACACCGCATTAAGGGAGGACATACATGCCAGACCAACAAGGATATATGAGTTCCAACATCCACCTTGGCAATGTACACATACAGTCCGTATCACTACAGACATGACTAAGGGACATATCAAGGAAAGCTAAAAGAGAGGGACATAGTCCCAACAACACAACAAGGCAACCACCTACCCATGATACAGCACGACAGGTCCAAACCCCTCATGCATTACAACCCTTGGCACACATCCCCCTAGGACAGGGGAGCAGTCGAAAAGATAAGAATTTGAACAGGGGACTCATAGAGTACCACACCATGTTAGTACATAGCTACTACAATGGGAAGTCTCATGGAGAGACATAGTGGAGTGAGATCACACATAGCATACATGAAGGATACACCTCCACCTAGTCCGCCTTGCAAGGATGCGACCTTATATTCCTCAAGTGGAAGGAATACACACAGACTACTGGAGGAAGACAGCTACATTACCAAGGAAGCAAGGGGTATCAACCCCCCACACTCATATCCTTCCCATATCCTCTTATTTAATTTAATTGCATAACAAGTCAACTCCCTAAAAGGGGTAGATTTTGATACTTGATATCAACATGTTTTCCAAGAATGACCATACCGGACGCCTTCGGGCTCCGTGATATATATATACACAGGTGGACCACTAGAAGAATCAGTAAAAGGCCGTCGCCAATCAAGAGATGCACAAGCAATAGATTCCTCAATCCCAAAGAACACCTATAAGGTCAAGTTTCTGGGGAAGATCACAAGATGGAAGGCTCACTTACAAAAATAAGTTGAGCACTCCCAACATCCTATAGAGGAACTACCATGAAGGTCACAAAGGATTACCCCTACTACAACCTTCCACTAAGCATCCTAGGGCCAAGCCCGTCAAAGGATCCCATCTGGCATTGGTATGCAAGGGGGGCACCAGTCACAACATGCCCTCCCCACAAACGCCCATTAGCACAAGAGGGGGTAGCCGCGAACACATCCCTCCAAAAATGGAGGAAACCATATCACATGGGTAACGCCCACCATCAGAGGAAAACACCTCCAGCGGATCTTTATGATTTCACAAAATAGCCAGGAGATTCAACTACACTTAGAAAGCTCATCCCAGGTAATGGAATACACTTCCATCAAAAACTCTCAAGGACGCCAAGCTTAGCAAAGGAAGAATGGCGACACTATCATCAAGCTTTTAAAAGGGAATATGGAAAACATAGTATTTCCACACAAGGATATATTAGTCATAAGAGAGGGAATCACCAACTTTGATATGAAGAGAACCATAGTGCATGAAGGGAGTCCGTCAGACATCTCCCATGACCAACCATTGATGATACTAGAGAAGAGTCAGGCATACCTAATACCAAGGGACCCCCTACTAGTAAAGGTAGTCAGAACATCAACACACCCATTAGGGACACGGCACTGCAAATGAACCAGGAAAAAGATGGAACACTTATCCTTACAAGTATCCTTGCATTTATCCTTGCAAAAATAAACTCCGTAGATAAAGAGGTCATCTAATAGATGACTATGTCTCTGTTCTCAAAATATGATCCTAACCCGGAGATCCTTGGACTCCGTATCATATATGCAATGAATAACATGTTCATCAAAGATAGGTACACGAAGATTCAAGACAGCGCCATAAAGATTAGGCGCATACCTCTACCAAGTACGACACATTTGAGTGTTCATAAACACTCCCTCACCATCGCACAAGAAAGAAAGGCAGCCAAGGATACAAGTCCTAACAAAACAAACATCGGTAGAAAATCCGGTCATTGAAGTCATGCACCAAGAGAGAAACTCTAAAGATGCAAGATTAGCAAAAGAGATAGTGCAACAACTAGAGTATGAAAAAGGAGATACATCTCCTACCAAGAGCCTTAGGGCAGGATAATAGTTCTACAAGATCAACCAAAGAAGAGCTCTAAAGCTTGAGGAGTAAGGTTTCAAGATCGACCCTCACACTAGATGCACATCCCGATCAACCACCTTGTCTGCAAATGATAAGACATTTGACCCTGGCATCCCATCAAGAGGAGAACCCCGATAAAAGGGACACTAGAACAATATCCCGCCTTTAAGGCCATACGCCGAATACATGGTAAATGAAGGATATGACAAAATGAAAAAGGAGGGACTTGTCAGTTCAACACACCTCAAACACGTATACGTACGCAATACAAATGCAGTCTCTAATGAAGCTATCCAACAAGGAATAGCCAATACGGGGGCAAACCCATGGAAAATCATGGAGCATCACTTGCAAACCTAAAGGAAAACATCCTTTTTAGGTTCAAGTCCTAATTCAAAGGAAGTCTATAATCAAGATTCAAGGTGGGAGGAGCATGACCAATGTAACACTCCCTAAAGGCATTGAAGAATACTCCAATGTAAAGGAAAAGGCAAAGCACACTAAGTGCCACAACACTCCAAGATTATCACTGGCCGGTCAGACCCCCCCCCCCCCCCATGCACGAGCAAAGAGCATGGATTAGATTGACTAGTCTGAACCACACCTACGAGATTAACTACTCAAGACGCCATTCTATGGGAGAGCTTTTCAACCTAAAACACAAGGAAGGGGGGGAAAGAATTTACAAGCACCCCTAGGATACAAACATTGCCACATCCTAGTTATCAAGAGAATGAAATCCACCCCCACCCACCCAAAGCAAAAGCTCTTCCACCCAACCTCCAAAGACACATCCGACAAAGGCATCATCCAAACCATGCCTATGACCGAAACAAGCAAGCATGAGAAAGAGTAAATCCTACAAGGGACACTCATCGCATTCAAACAAGCAGACAAGGGAGCCCCGAGCATGAGGGGTACCCAACCAAGAAAATGAACGAGGGGCCTTCAACGGCCAAATATGAAAGGCGGTGTGACCACCAAGCAACTTGGGGGGCACCAAACGAATAAGTGCTTGGTAGTCCACCTAAGGGCAAAAGAAGAGATTAGAGGCGGAAGATCACAAGAACATGCAATATCACTTCTCCTAGAAGAGGTCACATAAGAGGAAAACATCCTCAACTCCCTATACGGACTCGTCCTAAGTTGGCAACACACAAACATCGCCATCTAAAGGTGATCCCCCACATTGAAGAAAAAGCGTGGTAGCATGCAATATCATGGAAAGAAAGCTCAAGTAAAGATCTAAAAGGCGTATCAAAGACACACCCTGCATGGGGAATAACCCAAGATAAGGTAATATTATGAGCCCTCCGGGAGCCAATCCCGCGAACACATTCGACGCCCCCAAGAGCGTATCTTGAGAGTAGTTCTAAAACTACGAACCTTGTGCCCTCCGGGAGCCTATCCCGCGAACACATTCGACGCCCCCAAGAGCGTATCTTGAGAGTAGTTCTAAAACTACGAACCTTGTGCCCTCCGGGAGCCTATCCCGCGAACAGATTCGACGCCCCCAAGAGCGTATCTTGAGAGTAGTAAGAGCGTATCTTGAGAGTAGTGTTCATACTACGACCTTCGACGCCCCCAAGAGCGTATCTTGAGAGTAGTTTCAATACTACGACCTTCGACGCACCAAGAGCGTATCTTGAGAGTGGTTTCCAAAAACTACGAACTTCGACGCCCCCAAGAGCGTATCTTGAGAGTAGTGTTTGTTGCGTCCTGGATGAATGAGGTCACGGGGACGCGTTGGTTTGTATAATTGTGCGGGCCGTAACCCTTCTGTCAGGTGGAGGTTGGGCCACTGACGAGTGTTCGGACTTGCTCCCGTGCGAGGTCTGTGTCTCGGATCGGCTGTGACTCGGTACGGATGTAACCCGGTACGGATGTGACTCAGGGCGGATGTGACTCAGGGCGTCGGAACCTGCACTAAGGACCAATGCTAGCACGGAGAGGGGGGGGGGTGGTGCTAGCGGAGCCCTCTCCGATGCTTAAGTCACTATAGTGGCAAAAAGGTAATTTCTAGAGAGAGAGAATTCCTAGAGAGAAGTCAGAGCTCAAAATACCAAAGTTGGGCAAATGAGAGAATGTGTGAAAATGGGTGGCCAAGGTCTCCTATTTATAGGCTTCCTTGAGACCGGACCCGGTTTTATAGCGGTTTGACAACGGTCCAAGAAAACAAGCGGGAACCGTTGTCCGTATTGGTAATGCATGAACTTGACTTCTCTACACGTAACGGCGATCGCGGACACGGTAATCGCGGATACGGCAATCGCGCAATACCCGTGGTGCAACCCGGACCTCGTCGAAATTGGGCAATTCGGCGAGGTCCGGATTGCCGTGCGATCCGGACCCCCGGATTGCGCAATCCGGAGGTCCGGATTGCACAATCCGGAGGTTCGGATTGCAAGCAATCCGGTCCGGATTGCTTGCAACCCGGAGGTCCGGATTGCACCGCAATCCGGATGTTCGGCCCGGTCACGCGTAAATGCGTTTCCGGACCGTTTTGACCCCTTGGGAGACGTTTTTTCGAGACGAGATGTAATTTTTGACGTGTTTGCAAGGCCCGAAGCGTAAATACGAACCCGAATTGGACATTTATCCATCACTTGCCCCCGAGTCAAGTAACGGTTTAGAACCTTTCTTGACTCTATTTTAAGTTAGGATATTTGTCCAATTTGAGTCTGACGCTAACCTTTCAATTTTGATCGTCGGTCGGACGTAGGAATCTTGATTTCGTCCGTCGCTTGGCTTTCCGGCCGAATGTTTTTTTATTTCATGTTATCATGGTTAGTGCAATAGGAAATGTATATGTGCAAACATGATCATCGTCGGGGACGCGAGCAAACAGTAATACACTTATGCGAGAATGCGTCTATCAACATGTATACACGAATAATGGACGTGGCAAGATCGTAATTACGTAATGCAAGAAAATAGAAATCGTATGTTTCTAAAATGACTAAGTGATTTCCAAATCATGAATCATGCGACCGTGACGTGCGAATGATGTCAAGATACGTACGAGAGTAGATATCTTAAGAGGAGAGGATAGAGTGTACCGTAGGGGTTTAGTCTTGTGTGTAGGTGAACTAATCCTTTGATCCTTATCCACAAAGCATCTTCTTAGGGATTAGTAAATACACATATTCTCATTTATCCTTCCAACACCTTGGGAGTTCACCATTTCAATCCATTTGCAGGTAATTCACTCACCCTTTCCCGGAATTATCTTTGTGTTCAAAGTTTCTTTGCCGTCGTGGAGCTTAAATACGTTTTGACAGTTTCGAGTCTGATTTTTTGCTTGTTTTTGGAAATTGACACCACCAATCGACTCGGTTCGTCCCAACGATTCCAGCGCCACCTTCGGATTCTCCAGGGGACGTCACACGCGCCCTCACGCGCCACCGCGAGTGGGGAGACTTCGCCGGAGCGTGAGCCCCACGCGCCACCTTCCCGACCTCGCCTCGCTGCGTTCCTTACCTTCCCGGAATCGTCTCGACGAGAGGAATCCATTGTGATATCTTTCGTCCTGTTTTGAGGTAATTTGAAAACCTTAATTTAAAAATTAGTTTCGGCCTGAGCTTGGGGTGTCGCCGGATGGTTGTTCGTCTAAGTTATTTTTCGTTGCTGCCGTATAGAACTGCTTGTTGGTGCTCACATGTTGAATAATTGCTGATTGATTGCTGTTACTATCGTCGTTTGTCCATGACTTAGGCGATTTTTAGTTTCCGCGGATAATCGAGGTGGAATTCCTCGTTAGGATATAATGCCCATTGATGTTGATACGCGCGTTGATGTTTGTACGCGCGTTGATGGTTGATCCGTTGGTTATTGCCTGCAAGTATGCTAAAACACTTAGAAAATATTCAAACGATATCTAATGTTTGTTACCATAGATGTCGTCGTATGAACTTTATCGATGAGCGTTGTAGGTGTGCCAAGGGGGCATAGCTATTCGTTGTATGCAATCCATTTTTGTTGACACGTATATGTGTGTTCATGAGAACACTTAGAGAATGTTTTCCCCTTGTTGACGCGCAACCTTGTCGACATGTACGTACGTACATCGAAACACTTAGAAAATATTTTCTCCTTGTCGACGAGCAACCTTGTCGACATGTATGTACGTACATGGAAACACTTAGAAAATATTTTCTCCTTGTCAACGAGCAACCTTGTCGACACGTAAAGATGATACACGCGTTAACACTGATATGTGCATTGATGTTGATTGTTTCTTTGCAGGTTGTGAGGTTGTAGCAATTCCTTGCGGAGTTAACTTTTCCTCGATCGCGTTGATACAATGAGTAAGTTCGCCACTTCTCTATTGCAGACTCCCTTTAATTCTGATATAGAGGATGACTTGGGCGTAAGCCCAGTTTTGCCGGCAGATAGTGCTCTAGGCCCTGACGAGGGTGAAGCTATTGGGGTATCTCTTGCCGGAGAGACTGAGGCGTTGGTTAAGTATTATACCAACCGTCTGGATAGATCCTTGTTCTCCTTATATGCGAGTGCTTCCGGACTCGATGCTTGTATCGAGGCTTTTTACCCCTTCGAGGTGCTCCCTGATAGCAGTCTAGGAGATGCTACTCCTCCGCCCGTAGATTTATCTGTCGTGTACACATCGCACGTTAGAGAGGGTTTACGGTTTCCCTACTGTTCCGACTTGGTTGATCTTTGTAGTAGTTACGGGATTTCCCCCTTAGATCTCACACCCAATGGGATTCGGGTGTGGACTTGTTTCGGAGTGTTGTTTCACCAGCAGTCCTGGTGTTATTCTCGCACTCTCTTTCGCTGCTTCTATCAGCTTAGTAGTTCAGACTCGGCGGGCTTGTGTGGTGTGAGAGTTCGTTGGCCGAACTTGCAGGGAGATGGTTTCGAGGAGCTTGGTCTTGGGGAAGCCAAGTGGGATCCTAGTTATCGATTAGTTGCTGCTGCGGATCGGTCTGCTGACCATTGGAGGCATCATTATTATTTCGTTCATGATGCGGGGACGACTTGGGACGTCGAGTATATTCAGAAGTTTGATCCCGCGCCTGCTTTTCGGGAGCTCTCCACGTCGGATAAAGCAGTGATAAAACAGATATATCGTTGTTAGCAATCACGCGGCTTTACTTGCTCATTACGTGCATCTGATCAGGAATTGATCGATGCTGGGATTCATGTGCTCCCTTCTGCAGCTTCGGTATGTTGATTATTTTTATAACTTTTTACTGTGTAGCACTGTAGGTTGGTTTGACGGAAAAAGCTCGTCTTTGCAGACGGCGGCCGCTCGTAAGATTGCTTCTAGCGGGAGGATCGTTCCCCCCTTGCTTCCGGAGCATCAGCAGCTTCTGGATGCGGCAAAGGTAGATAGCTTCTTGGAGGAGCCATCTTTTATTTTCTTGATTGGATTGTAACTTTTACATGTTACTTTCAGGTCGTACGGCGCTTGTTACTGACCGTGTTGTTGCTGCACCTGACTCTTCCAAACGGTCCACCACTGGGGCGCGTTCTTCGAGCGGTTCGAAGCGTCCGAAGACTACTGTGACCGTTCCAACTCCTTCCTGTCATAAAGGGAAGGGAGTTGGTGGTAGTGAGGATGTGTTGGCTGCCCCCCGCTCGAAGGAGCGGTCCGAGGTGGAGCGTTCTCCTCTTTCTGGTATAAGCTGGACATTTTATTCTATACCCTTATATGCCTTATACTTGGTTTTTGCATAACGCTGCCTGTTTTACATGTAGCGGTCCCCCCGCTTGGACGTACAGATTTGCTTCGTCCTTTGGATGGAGATATTTCAGATGATAGGTGGATGCCGTACGTGGCGGGAGGTGTTACTTTTCCAAAAGACTCCCAGCTGAGCATGCCTGAAGTTGGCGTGCGTGTTCTTCGTCGCTCCATTCCTCCTGGAGATCGAGTTGTCCGGCCCTCGAGCGACGAGGAGGCGCGAACATTTGTTGAGAGATCACTGTCTGGATTTGCTCCAGTGAGTATCTCTTTATTTTATTTTGCTATGTTCGTTGCCCCCGAATATATATGTTTATTGTGTCCTTATTCTCAGGTTGTTTCCGACATGGTGCATATGGCCTCTTTCATGCTAGAGCCTGTTCAGGAGAACCGTGCCATTGCTGACAGAGCTGCCGCTTTGTCCAAAGAGCTTGAGGGGGCCAAGGATGAAGTGCGTCGTCTTTCCTTGAAGAAAACGGACTTTGATGCTCGTTATGAGGCTGATCATGCCAGCGTTATTCAGCTTGAATCCGAGAATGCCGCCATTGAGAAGGCGATTTCAGATAACGTAGGCAAGCACAAGGTTGCCTGCCGGAAAGTTTGTGAGGTAGAGATGAAGGCTGGCATTGAAGAAGGACTTAGCAAGTTCTCTTCGACTCCTGGATTTGATAGCGCAGTTACTACTGCTGCTAGAGCGAAGGCCACTCCTATGCTCAGCGAGTTTGCTGAGGATTTTATTCGTAGAGTGAGTATTCTTGCTCCTGGCTTTCCTTTTGACAGGTTGGGGCCATATGCGGAGTCTGCTGTTAGGCAAGTTACCGAGCTTCGTCGCTTAGATGCTGCAACATCTGATTTTGCGTTTTTGTTTGGAGAAGATGGTGGTGGCACTAGCGTGCAACATTTGCCTGTTCCACCCAGCCCTGTCAGGGATGGTGGACTTCTTTGATTTGTGTCATCTTTTCGACTTGTTGAACTCATATGTGAGCCAGTTTGCCCCCCAGCTTCTATGTTTTTAGAAACTTGTTGGAGTTGTTGTTTGTGACTTGTTCGCTTTGAACTTCGTCGCATGGACCTGTTTTATACACAGCAGTTTGCATGATAACTTGTTAGTAATATTTCATACCGTTATCACTTACTGTGTTTGCTGAATGTGGATGACTAGTAGCGTAGACATAGTCCCCGCAGGCGTGACTGATAGCCACTTCCTGATTGATAAGTTGAAAAGTTCTCCTGATTGTTTGCATGATGCTTTACGCGTATTGCCTTTCTTTCCTGAATAGCTTGCCGCTATATGTGTTGCGACCTGCCAAGTATTTTTGCGTATAGCAATATATCTCAACAAGTAGTGTGTTTGAAGGGTGTTATCTTGGCTAAGCAAGATAGTAGTTTATACCGTCTCTTAGTTCCCCTCTAAGGCGACGTTGTACAAGACCCGACTTGTAAATTTTACGAGTTTTAAACAGGGTGCGCACCTGCCAGCGTGTATCAACCCGCGTTGGGGAAGCATACGTAAAAGTATTATTTGAGGGGTGTAATCTTGGCTAAGCAAGATACTAGTTTATACCGTCTCTTAGTTCCACTCTAAGGCGACGTTGTACAAGACTCGACTTGTAGATTTTATGAGTTTTAAACAGGGAGCGCACCTGCCAGCGTGTATCAACCCGCGTTGGGGAAGCATACTTCAAAACAGTTTGGTTTTTGAAGAAGCATTTTGCGAATCCTAAAAGGGGTGTTGGTAAAATAGTTGGAAAAAATATTTTGACACTGAATGTGATACATCCCAAAAAATCGTGTTGTCAAAATTTTTGGAAATGAGTTTGACACATAAAGCATTTTATAAAGTATTTGACAAGATATTTGGTAAAGATGCTTGTGATACATGATTCCTGCGTCCAGGGACCATGTAGCACTTTTGAGAGTATGAATTGTGATGCATGTTTTCTGCGTCCAGGAATCACACATCACGGCTTTAAAAGTCTATGGTACGGAATTGTCGTCTAGTAAGAGGACTTCCGTTATGAAGAGTGAACCCTAAACAGGATATACACACTTAGAGTGAACCCTAAACAGGATATACACACTTAGAGTGAACCCTAAACAGGGTGTATACATTTAGAGTGAACCCTAAACAGGGTATACACACTTAGAGTGAACCCTAAACAGGATATACACATTTAGAGTGAATCCTAAACAGGAGATACACACTTAGAGTGAACCATAAACAGGGTACACACATTTAGAGTGAATCCTAAACAGGATATACACACTTAGAATGAATCCTAAACAGGGTATATACATTTAGAGTGAATCCTAAACAGGATATACACACTTAGAGTGAACCCTAAACAGGGTATACACATTTAGAGTGAATCCTAAACAGGATATACACACTTTAGAGTGAACCCTAAACAGGGTACACACATTTAGAGTGAATCCTAAACAGGATATACACACTTAGAGTGAACCCTAAACAGGGTATACACATTTAGAGTGAATCCTAAACAGGATATACACACTTTAGAGTGAGGTAGTTGTCTAAACAGAGAACTTCCATCACTTGAGGGGTGATCAGCCCCGTATGCCCATCCTGTTCTAAATCCAGGGAATGGCTATGGACATAAGGATTTGCCTCTAACCAGAGATGTCACAGCATGTCACTAAGATAAGTAAACATGGGGCTTGTCTTTTAGAAAAGAGGATACCTCAACATGTTATTTTGATGATAGGCCTTGGCGTTATTCCAAGGTATTGTTTGTATCTGACGACCTGAAAAGTCATTGTTTTGACAGTCTTGGTGTTAATCCGAGACTCTGCTTGTAGTTGACGCCCTGAATAGTCGTCGTTTTGATAGCAGATCCGTAGGTTGTCATTGCGGAATAAGTTGGTTGTACACATAGCTCGATGGCTTTGTGTTGTCGGCGGCTTCTAGAGATAGACGCCTATAATGGAGAAATAAACTCCTTGTTGGTGTAGATAATAGATATGTTGGTGTTGTATACCATAAGCTCCTCCTTTCATACAGTGCTTAGCTTGTATTGTTGGAGAAGATTTTTTGTGGATAGGTTACTACTTAGCGTAATTCCTGAGTAGTAATCGTAGTGTAGTCATAATGCGTAATAGATTTTGCTTGCACATGACATAGTTTCTTGGATTATTGGAGTAGATAATATGCGCGTAGTTTGTTGCTTCGCGTTTAATCCAAAAATAGCGTGCAAGAGATAAGTATGTACCTACAAACGTAGATTAACTTTATTAGATACTTGCGCGTATTTACATTGATTGTACGTAGTAGAAATGCGCAAAGTAATCTAGAAGAGAGTTGTTTCTCCCGTTTCGTCATGGCTGGTTTGATGTCGATGTTGCGTAGTTGGTTGCAACAAATCGCCTCAGTGCGCCTAGCGTGATGAATTCTTCGATTTCCTTCCTTAGTGGCAGACACATGTTTGTATTGTGCCCCCAAGTTTTATGGTACTTGCACCATTCTCTGATGTCGTTGCCCAAGAAAGCTGTCTCCGGGGCAAGCGGACTTGGGAGCTTATTTTCCAGCAGGTTGACGTAAATGTCTTCGGCCACCGTGTTTAGCGGTGTGAAGATGTTGTTGATATCCAAGCTTGCGTCTTCCTGGTTGTTCGTTTCTGCTCGAACACCTTTGTCCCAACTGAGTGGTGTACCCCACCTCAGTTCTTGCTCGCAAAAGACTGCTGTCTCAAGCTTTTCCTTTAGATCCGCCATGGTTTTTGTGGTTCGCCATCCATGAGTTCGTCCAAAGAGAAGGAAAGATTTGGCGTTCATATTTGCATAGAACACGCTTATCACTTCTTCTTTTGTTGCTTTCGCGGTTGAGGCGTTGGAGGCGAATTTGATGAAGTATTCCAAGATTGGCTCGTCTTCTCCCTGCTGAACGAGCCAAATCTGTTGCCATGGTGATAACTGGATGCTCTCTTGCGGTTTCCAGATTGTAATGGCTCGTTCCATTGGTTGCTTCTTTCTTTCGTCAACCACTTTCTGCCTCTTGAAGGAGTTTACCATGGCCACGTGGTATTGGTGCTTTGCTCTCAAGGAATTAACGTAACAACGCCTTGCGGTTATCTGATCGCCCAGCACTTCTCCAATTCCATGCTCTGTTGGGAACTTCATCTTTTGGTGGACGGTGGAAGGCACGATCACATAGGGATTGATCGTTGTTCGTCCCAAGATTCCGTTGTAGGCTCCGAGGGATTCTACAACTACAAAAGTGACGTTGATATGTAATGCTTTCCACCCCTGGCCAAGGACGACCGGAAGTGTAATTGTGCCCAAGGGTTGTGAAGCTGCTCCTGCGAAGCTAACTAATGAGAAGGTTCCCGGGGACAAGTCCCTGACAGACTTCCCTAGTTGCTCCAGATCTCTGATATGTAGAATGTCAGCAGAACTTCCACCATCCACAAGAATTCTTTTTACATCGTACCCGTCAATGTCCATGGTAACGACTAAAGCATCATCGTGGGGATAAACGATATGCTTCAAGTCTTCCCTGGAGAATTGGATGACTGCGTCTTCTTGCTCGGGTTGCTTGCGCTTTCCGTACTTCGGCAGTGTTGCTGCTTGGGATGCATAAACGTCCCGGGCATTGGATATGTGTCCTCCGGCGGCAGGCCCTCCATGTATGACATTGATTACTCCTCGCTTGGCTGGCGGAGGGTTGTCATGGGCTTTCTCTTTTCCCTTGTTTGTTCTTTTTGACGACTCTGGCTGAGTCTTTTTTGAGGGGCTGTTGCCTTGGTCCACAAATTGCTTTAACTCGCCCTTGAGGACGAAGTTATTGACTCGGAAGCGAAGGCTGACGCAGCTATCGGTTTCATGGCCGAAGACTTCGTGGTTTTCACACCACTTGTCCTTGTCTCTTCCCAGTGGGCCTTTCCGGAAATTGTTTGGCTCCTTCCACATATTTGCGTTTTTCATTTCTCTCAAAATCACCGACAGCGGGGCGTTCAGAGGGATGCAGTCGGCGAGATTTACTTCTTTAGGCTTCTGCAAATCCCCTTGGAAAGGTCTTTTTGGCTGAGGTTGCCAATGTTTTCCTTGTTGGCTGCCTGGGTGTGGCTTTGGTTGGTACTGTTTTGGATTGTCTTTCTCCTTAGCTGCGGCAATTTTTGCCTTGTTCTGGCTTCTGAATCTCTCCAGGTCTATGTACTCCTTGACTCTCGCGGCCAATTCTTCCATGGATTCCGCCGGACGCTTGGCCATCTTTTCAGCTAAGGCATTGCCTCTTCGACCAAGGTTTCGGATGAATGCCCGAACAATTTCTCCTTCGGTCAGGTTTCCCTGAATGTCAGAAATGTTCTGATTGAAGCGGACGTAATAGTCGGCAAGGGATTCTTCATTCTGCTGTTGGACGTCGTCCAGAGCGTTTGCCCCTTTCAACAGTGTGCGCTCACCCATGTATCGCCGAATGAATTTGGCCTTTAGGTCCGCCCATGAAGTAATGCTTCCGCAAGGCAGTGAGAAGAACCAGTGTGCGGCGGTCCCGGCAAGAGTTTGTGAAAACGTCATTGCAAAGTGATGCGGGTTCTTTGTTCTGCCTAGCAGAGAGGCCTCGTGCTTTTGCACGTGTTCAATTGGGTCTCCTTTTCCCCGGTAGGGGTCTCCTCCAATTCGGTATAGTGCGTCTGGGACGCGACTGTTCACCAAGTGCTCAGCGAACGGATGTGACGCCCTTTCTTCAAGAGCGTGCATACCCTTCATTTTTGCCTCCCTCATTTTCTTCTCCACCAGCTCTTCTAACATCTCGGCGGTAAATCCCTTTACCGGTTCAGCATAACCTGTTGAAGGTTTTTGCTGACCATTGTCGCGGTAGATGTCAGATTGATCCCTGCTTGTGGCCTGATAAGGATCGTCTCTAGTTGGTTGCTGTGGGTGGTAGAATGGGGGCTGCCTTTCGTCCCTCCATTGTTGAGCTCCTTGGAAAGGAGTATATGACCGTGCAGGTTCATATCTTGCGTGTTGGTTCCCTCCCTGGAAAGGATTGCCATAGAGAGTGGTGTCTTGCGACGTCTCCCTTGCTGGCGCAGCATACTGTTGGTTGACTGGAGGTGGCTGAGCTGTGTATCCTTGGTTTTTGAGAGATTCGCGGAATGCGAGTAGCTCTTCTATCGCGGCCATCATCGCTGGAGTGACGGTGGGCATCGGGTTTGCCCCCGCTCTTTGCTCGCCCTGCGGCATTTCTGTCTGGGATTCATCTTCGTGCCCTTGTGGTTCGAAACCGGGTGGATGCGCGTGATGCTTGTCCCTTGGCTCTTTGTACTGTGCGTCGGGCACAGTGTCCGTCGGTATGGATGAGGCTACGGAAGTAGCCCTTGGGATGTGGGAGGGTCCCGACTGGCTCCCAGCTGGAGCTTGGCATCCTGCTCTTTTGTTCGCCGGGGACTTCCTGGGGTGCCCGGGCCTTTTCCTTAGGTTTTTCACTTCTTCGGGAGGGTTGTGATCACTCGCCATGATTTCTGTGCGGTAGCTTTTTGTTCGAATCACGTAGACGGCGCCAATGTTGCGTCCTGGATGAATGAGGTCACGGGGACGCGTTGGTTTGTATAATTGTGCGGGCCGTAACCCTTCTGTCAGGTGGAGGTTGGGCCACTGACGAGTGTTCGGACTTGCTCCCGTGCGAGGTCTGTGTCTCGGATCGGCTGTGACTCGGTACGGATGTAACCCGGTACGGATGTGACTCAGGGCGGATGTGACTCAGGGCGTCGGAACCTGCACTAAGGACCAATGCTAGCACGGAGAGGGGGGGGGGGGGTGCTAGCGGAGCCCTCTCCGATGCTTAAGTCACTATAGTGGCAAAAAGGTAATTTCTAGAGAGAGAGAATTTCTAGAGAGAAGTCAGAGCTCAAAATACCAAAGTTGGGCAAATGAGAGAATGTGTGAAAATGGGTGGCCAAGGTCTCCTATTTATAGGCTTCCTTGAGACCGGACCCGGTTTTATAGCGGTTTGACAACGTTCCAAGAAAACAAGCGGGAACCGTTGTCCGTATTGGTAATGCATGAACTTGACTTCTCTACACGTAACGGCGATCGCGGACACGGTAATCGCGGATACGGCAATCGCGCAATACCCGTGGTGCAACCCGGACCTCGTCGAAATTGGGCAATTCGGCGAGGTCCGGATTGCCGTGCGATCCGGACCCCCGGATTGCGCAATCCGGAGGTCCGGATTGCAAATGCAATCCGGATGTCCGGCCTGGTCACGCGTAAATGCGTTTCCGGACCGTTTTGACCCCTTGGGAGACGTTTTTCGAGACGAGATGTAATTTTTGACGTGTTTGCAAGGCCCGAAGCGTAAATACGAACCCGAATTGGACATTTATCCATCAGTGTTCATACTACGACCTTCGACGCCCCCAAGAGCGTATCTTGAGAGTAGTTTCTATACTACGACCTTCGACGCACCAAGAGCGTATCTTGAGAGTGGTTTCCAAAAACTACGAATTTCGACGCCCCCAGGAGCGTATCTTGAGGTAGATTTGCAACCTACCAGATTCGACGCCCCCAAGAGCGTATCTTGAGGTAGATTTCAAACTACCAGTTTCGACGCCAACCAGGAGCGTATCTTTGGTCTAACTTGTGCCCTCCGGGAGCCTATCCTGTGAAACGTTAAGTGCCCTCCGAGAGCCTGTCTCGTGAACACTTTTCGACGCCAACCAGGAGCGTATCTTTGGTCTAACTTGTGCCCTCCGGGAGCCTATCCTGTGAAACGTTAAGTGCCCTCCGAGAGCCTGTCTCGTGAACAGTTTTCGACGCTAACCAGGAGCGTATCTTTGGTCTAACTTGTGCCCTCCGGGAGCCTATCCTGTGAAACGTTAAGTGCCCTCCGAGAGCCTGTCTCGTGAACAGTTTTCGACGCCAACCAGGAGCGTATCTTTGGTCTAACTCGCCCTCCGGGAGCCTATCCTGTGAAACGTTAAGTGCCCTCCGAGAGCCTGTCTCGTGAACAGTTTTCGACGCCAACCAGGAGCGTATCTTTGGTCTAACTTGCGCCCTCCGGGAGCCTATCCTGTGAAACGTTAAGTGCCCTCCGAGAGCCTGTCTCGTGAACAGATTCGACGCCCACCAAGAGCGTATCTTTGGTCTAACAGTACCATATATACCATTTAAAGGGTATCAGAAGAGATCATCGCACCATACTGAGAAGGATTCCATGAGAAAATAATTGCAAAAGTAAAGTTGTATAAAGAACACATAATGTTTTTTCTTGATGAGATAGCAGGTATGATGTGAAGGAAAGCACAAAAGAAAGATAAAGAAAGGAAAGCATACACAAAGGAGAAGTCCATGACCAAAGCATCATATACAGAAGCACAAGAGGTTATCATGAAAAGTAACGAGTTATCCTACCACCCATATCACAAGTCAAGAGAAGTATCTCAAAGGAACCCAACACCACCAAGAAGGATAGCAAAGACATGAAATCCAAAGTTCAAGGCTCTCAAAATGAGCTCGACCCATCAAGAAGAGAATTGCCTTACAAGTCACACAAATCAACCTCCGACAAATGTTATTGTCATGCATGTCGCCCTCGCGTGACCTATGCTCGTATCAGACTTGAACATCGTCAAGCACAACTCATGAAGGAGACATCTAAAGAGCATAAAGGATACAACATCCGACAAGAAGAGACATCGGGACCTAACCCAACAAACATAGCCTACACAAAAGGCAACTATAGCAATGAAGGCTCTCCAATGAGAAAAGAATACTAAAGCACAACTCCATACAACGTGATGTGGCTATCATGTCCACATACCTTGAAGTGGCTATCATGTCCACATACCTTGAAGTGGCTATCATGTCCACATACCTTGAAGTGGCTATTATGTCCACATACCCTGAAGTGGCTATCATGTCCACACACTACAAAAGGGTTATCACTCCAACACGTCACGAAGTGGCTATCATGTCCACATACCTCGAAGTGGTTATCATGGCAGCACATCGTAAAACATCTGTCAAAGACATACATTGTAAAGACATCATCCCGACCACGAACATCAAAAGGCTACGCCTAGAAGGAGGTTCAAGAAAAAGGGAAAAACAACAATCTCCATACGCTCATCAAAGGTAGGCACTTATATTTCAACCCACTGGGAGATACTAGGTAGGAGACGTCCTCATTATGAAGACAACCTCCATGTCTCATGAAATCAACCATGAAGCAAAGAATCACGACAAGCACTATTGAGGGCATATAACAAAACGATCCCCACAACGATCACAACTACGATACTAGTAGAGGATAACTCAAGAACAGTCTCCACCAAACTCCCAACCAAGAATTTGCTATCTTAATCAGAACCATGACAAGAGAAAGGAACCTCAACGAAAGGCGATGATCACACCCATCACCAAAAGAAAAATCTTCAACGCAGGGGTTAATAACATAACCCATAGGAAAGCCAAAGACACCTTCAAAAGTCGTCAAATCTACATGAAGATGAAATGAACCTGAGACTCGGCCCCTCGGCTGGGGGGCAGAGGATAGAGAAGAGACATCAAGACCTATGATCACCCCATCGCCAGCCACAAGTTGTTTCCCTTCGTCAAGTAAAGAGGGCGCCTCTTCAACCACTGCCTCCTTATCATGAGAGGGAGTCAGCAAGGAGGCACTTGAAGGAGAGCCCCTCGCGGTTTCCTTCTCCTTGGCAGCCGAGGGCCCGACCTCAGAGTCGGGTTTCCACGCCTTGGATTGACTTGAACTCTCGCCCACTACAAGAACCCATTCGGTAACCAGGGGCGAACGTTCTAACAACAAGAAGGAAGCAACATGAGAACAATCATAAGTATATCACAAAGAAAAGAGAATGGAATGAGAACATACTGGAAGCATTAGCAGCCTTCCCTGACTTAGAAAATTTCTTGGCCTGATAAGCAGAACTAGAGGTTTCTTCCCTCTCATCCGATTCAACGGTACGTTCGGAACGCTCTGCCTACACCTTATATGTTTCTCCATGAAATCAACCTACAAGGGGTCATACGAGTCCCCGCCTCATACGAGTCCGCCTCGGACACCCAAGACACAGGACGGTCAGATTTGGTCTGACTACCTTGGAAAACGATCTTCAAGGTCTCCCTGTCTGAAGAAGAAAGCTTCCCAAAAGTGAGTCATCTATACGAGCAACCAACGCAAAGATCGACCCTTACTCATGGAGGGGCGAGATACGCTTACTACGGGGGCAACCTTAACACCAAGGGAAGAGGGCGAACTTTTAGTTTCCCCAAATGGAGCAACGCTCCAGCACATCCGAAGGAAGGGTCAACCCTTAACACATGTCAATAGACCCCTTCGCTCGCGGCGGTAAGAAGAAAGCTTGTAAGCTTTTTCACCCTCACTTTTATGGGGAACAAATTGCAGGGTAAAGGTCAAGAGCTATACACACGCTCCAACGAATGAAGGAAAAATGTTACACATGCCGAAGGTCGAGATTAATGGACAATGCTCACGCTAGTACGAGGGAGGCGGAACGTTGTGTCCCATTGAGTGTCAGAGTTCCCACCCTCAAGTAAAGGAGAGGTCTATGCTCTCACCTTTGCACTTATGCTCATATTCATGATTAACATCTACAGGTACATCAATGTCATCACTCATGCTTATACTTACAACCCATCCATACATACATACATGTTCATGCTTGCACTCATATGCATGCCCACATACACACTCCCACGTGTTCAAACATTTAGACGTCCATGCACATGACCGCCATATATTCATGCATACATTCACGACTACAATCGCAGCATGTCTCCACTCACTCCCATCCTTATGTTCCTACTTGCATGTATGCTAGTACACATCCTCATGTTCATGATATGTCCATACTCACCATGGTTAACATCCCATAGGTTTATTTTCTAGTATCCCATACTTAGAAAAATTTCGGACCAAAATTGAAATTTTCCTTCACTTAGGCAAAATCCCGGCACGAAATTGAAGCATGAATCACTTAGCCGTATTTGTATTATATCCCTGTGTGAGCATGCATTTTTTGAGTATACGCTTGTAACAAAGATAGTTTTATTACTCCCACCTCAGACGGACGCGTGCCTAGGCACACGTCCGTGCTACTCTGACGTTTACAATTCCTCTATCTCATAAGGCAGGGGCAGAGTCAGAGGCACGCATCCATGGGTAAGCAAACATTCAGACAAGAAGGTAAAACCCCGGTTTCAAATTGTGCGTGTCATACCATCCGGAAATAGAGTCAATCAAGGGTTAGGCCATTGGTTGACTCGGGGGCATGTGATGGATATACGCCCAATTTGAACCCCTTGACTTCCGAATCGTTGTATTTTTATCATCCCATTAATGATTGTAAATCGAAACTTCAACCCGAACACTTCGCGAGAACACCAACGGCACGGACGAGGCCGGAGCGCTCGGCCGGCCGAGTCAAACTCACCTAGGTGAGGTTGGGTGGCCACACCCGACCTACCCTAGGGGAGATCGGGTCAGCCAACCCGATCTCCCCTAGGGGAGATCGGGTGGACCAACCCGATCTCTCCTAGGAGAGATCGGGTCGGCCAACCCGATCTCTCCTAGGAGGGATGGGGTTGGCCAACCCCATCCTCCCTAGGAGGGGTTGGGTGCCCTCACACAACCCCTACCCTTGGGGGTCGGATTTCCCTTCCCCCCAAGGGCCCCGGCACCATTTTTGGACTCCCATACGCGGTTTACTCCGCCTACCTTCTCCGTATCCTAAGGTCTTAATTACGTGTTTAAAGGTTAATTAACTGTGTTTAAAGGTTAACGATGTCATTAAGCCACCTTAATGACACCGTTGCCTATAAATACCCCACCTCCACTATTCATTTACACAGCTTGGCAAGTTGCACAATTTTGCTCTGACATCTCTCTAGCTTTATCTCTCTAAAACCATACTGACTTAGGCATCGGAGAGGGTTCATCAGGCACCACCCCCCCTCTGTGCCTGGTATTGCCCCTCTTGCAGGGTGGCAAGGAGAAGAGAGCCAAGGAAGCAGAAGAGCATAGAGTAGTAGGACAAGCCCCAGGGATAAGAAGTACAAGCCTCAGGAGGTCAGAAGGAGAGAAGGAAAGGAGGTCAGAAGGAGAGAAGAGAAGGACATATATCAGAACGACTACCCCAAGGGAGCAGAAGGGCATGGATCAGAACGACTAGTCCTAGGAACACTGAACCCGACATTTCATTAGTGGGAGATAAATTCTAGATTGACGACCCATTGACCTAGACTTTATAACCTAACAATTTCCACGGGCGGTCAAGAAGTAAATTCCAAGTATCCATAGGAATGACCATAAGATCCGATTTCCCAACAACCATATCTGAAATCACAATCTCACAGCTACCTGAATCAGTTGTGAAATTGGTATCCCCAGTGATGTACTCCTCATTCACTTCATCATCGTCATCGAAATCATCATAAACAGGAATATTAAAAATAACAGAATCTACCTCGACATCATCATAAATAGGATTATCAAAAGGGTTCACATATGAGGCGGTCTCGTCATCCTCCTCAAATTCGAACTCATCCTCTTGAAAATCTAATTGACGTAATTGTTCCTCAATTTTCTGTTCCATGAACTGACGTAGCCATTCTCCATTCTGTCGCAGTTCTTCGAGCGAAAGTCGCAGTTCGTTCTTCTCTGCAGTCGATAGACGTCTTCGGGGTGGCATCCCGCAGGATCGACTGGAATCTGATACCAATCTGATGCAGGGTGGCTCTGATAGCAATCTGATGTAGCGTGATGGTGGGATAGATGCGCAGAAATCGTTGATTTAAATCGAATACTGAAATTCAGATGCAAGGTTGAGGAAAACCTTAATTATTTTCATATATAATTCAACTGAATGTAAAATAGAGTTTAAATAGAGAAATCTAAAACCTTAACCCTAGAACAAAATCTGATGCTTTTCCAACTTCGCCTACATCAGTTACCCATTCTTGCAGGTTACCAAGTGGATGTATCAAGATGGAAAAGTAGATGTGATGAACAGAAGAAGACAATCAACTAAGGGAGATCAAGCATCGAAGAATTAGATCCATCACCCATAATTAATTACTTTTATTTCAGATCGTACCGGATCGACGCAAGGAAATCCGTGGTTACTTGATGAGTTTGGTGCCATTTTTATGGAAGAATTTTTAAATTCGTAAACTAAATTGTTATTTATAAACCACATAGATTGATATAGAATTTGATTAAATGAAATGCACATTGATTGATATAGAGTTTGATGGAATATGTCCAACACAATAGCTTCAACATACACTAATCATGTCTTTATTGCAAACTATCTATGTCTATCTCTATCTATATATCTACTATATTATATTAATTCGGCACCGGAAGCCCTCTGACTGACACGTGGACAGTCCACGCAGTCACCGTTTCCTAATTTAATTGAAGTTCTCTAAATATAGATACATAATATTGATTGATTGAAAATTAAGAAGTATTTTTATCTCCTTTTTTGGTCTCTACGCAATTTAAAGAAACAAATTAATTAAAAGTTTCCTTTTAAATAGTAAATGTATACAGTTTGGTTCCGGAAGACCATAGGCCGCCACGTAAGCACAGTATATATATAGATAATAATAAATAATATTAAGCAATAAAAGGTCTATCTATAATAAACTTACCCAGATGAGCATAAATGTAGGTGTATATTGTTTAATAGTAATATAATATTATATATTGTGTAGTAAGTGTGTATATATAAATAGATTTATTTCACTTTTATATATTGAAATACCATGTTTTGTGGGCCATTAATATATATATATATACTTTGTATTTAACCTTTAATTAGGTTCCTTATATAATAAATACATTTATCAATATAATATATATGTAGTTTACTATGTGATTTTTTTTAATATTCCGTGCTTACGCTCCCATAGGCATTATATGTGCGTTCCTCAAATCATACAAATATTGATTATTAAGTTTTAAAATTAATTTATTAAAAATATAAAAGTTTCCTAATGGGGTTCGAAAATATAATAATTACTATAACTTCCTCCCTTGCCACAATCTCATTAATTGTAGACACATGTAAAACTTCCAATAATAACACGTCCATATTGAATTTTATATATGTAGCCGTGTAAGATATAATGGATTGTAACTATGAATAAATATATGGCAAACAATATATATATTGAATAATAAAATTTATATATATATAAAATATATAAATATTAGGTATATATTCATACAATTATTTGTTTATTATATTGTATTTCTATAATTCACTTAAACAGTATATATGTTGAATAATAAAATTTATTATATATATACAATATATAGGCATTAAATATAATTAAACAATATCGTTTCCATTCAATATATATATATACACTATTTTCGGCACAACCTCACCCCATCCCTCTGCTATTATTATAGATTACCGTGAGATAGGAAGACTAAGTTGTGAGTCGGGGAACAAGCTTATACACATACGTGGCTGATATACTGCTGCGACATTTGTTGTTGTTGGGATTCTAGGTAGTAGCATCCTTTTGTGTGTTCAATATAATGTAACTACATAATGACATGTGTACGTTGATTATTTTTGCATAGTTATAATTATGGTACAAGTTTATGACTGTTATCTAATCTATCTACACATATAAGTTATTACATATTTATTGTTTATTATAGTTTATACATTGTATATATTTATTGTATTTAGCAATTGTATAAATAATAATTTATATTTATGATTTATTTATTACGGTTTTGAAACTTATTATAGGTAGATTATCTTCTAAATGGAAGAGCTATTTCTTTTATGGGTATTTACAATTTGATTTTTTTCAACATGTAATCCGAGTTCGTGAAATTTGTGTTTGGGATAATATCAAGCTTAAGAAAAATGAGTTATTGATGTCAACGTGATATTATTGGATGAGATGATAAGTACTAATTATATTTTATTTATATGCACAATATAATTGTTTTCGTATTTACACTTATCAATATTTATTTTTAAAATAGGGACAAGCTCATGCATATATGGATGCACATTTAGCTGAAAAAAAGAAGGCACAATTTATCGATGATTCGATAGTGTCAATACAACATTTTCGTGTGATTAACGTCAGTTCTACTTAAAAACCTGTTCCTGGTGAACTAAAGCTTCAAATAGTTCGCATCACTGCAGTAAGCATAAACATCACTATATAATCTTAATTTTTGCTAATGTAACAACTATTTGTTGTTGTTTGTAGGGAATGCATTGCTAATGTAACACTTTAGGGAAATATTATTTCTCAAGCAGAGGAGTTACAACTATTTTTATTGCTCTGTCTGGTGTACCCGTGTCTGATTATCAAGGTATAAACTTCTTAACCATGTAGTAATCATAAGGATATTTTAAGCCCAGTTAATGATCATAAATTTGAGTTTCCAATTGATATTTCCTATTCTTATTATTTGAGTTGCTAATTTTCACCATTGATGTAAAGGTAAATTTAGTTTTAGTTCTGTAAGTTGCGTGTATACATCAACCACAAATTTCAGAAGCATATTATTTAAAAAGAAGGTTTGATGATAATGAAGTTCGTGTTGCTACCCTTCTACTTCCACAACATCAAGAGACTAAAAATGAGCTCAATATCCATAATTGTAAAAAAAAAAAAAAATTATTGAAAAAATCTTATATATTCGTCTAATTCTTTAAAATAGCATAAATTCAAATATTTGAAAGGTGTTAAAATATTGTGGTTGCACAATAATTCAGTTAGAATCATGTTTGACTTTACATCTTTATTTAACCATATACCATACCAAGTTTTATGGCAAGATGTTTAGTTTGATATGTGTCCTTATGGTTAATGATAAAAATTCCAAATGAAACGTGAAAAATGAATTATGAAACGTGAAAATAATACCTATATAATATAGCTCATAGTCATGCATTGGTAACTACAAATGTTTTTATCATATTTTAATATTTATGTTAATACATAAATTATCTTCATGATAAAAAAAAATACTTAATAATTTCTATTTTGGTGTCAAAAAAAGTTTCTATTTAAATGATTTTATATTTGGCCATAAAATTTAAATGGTTTTATACAATTCGATTGCGAAATTTTTAAAGTTGCCACCTAAGTAAAATGTCATAATATCACAGACACAAATTAAATATAAAAACATATTTTTAGGAGAAAAACTTACCGCATATTTTCTATCTATATTAATAATTTACACTATAATATAATATACATGCTATAAAACGAACAATTAACAACCACCAATGAAACGTAGAAAGCATATTTAGATTTTTCAATAATTTAATTTTTTTAATAATATCATAGATAAATGCTTTCTGATATATTTAAATTAGTGCTTCGTAGTATTAAATATTTTAATTAAATCAATGCATTATTATTAATTAGTTTTCCATAAAAAAATTATTAAAATTTTCAAGTAATTGTTAATGCATAGTTATATATTCAATAAAGTAAGATAAATTAATTTTTTTATTTGGATTTTTTCTCCCCGCGCGGTGCGCGGGGTTAGTAGCTAGTATCTTAATCTTAATATCTGATGGCTTAACTAAGAGGGTTAATCTCAGCTTGCCACATCAGCTTATCAAACAAATTAAATGTTGACACATAATCGACTTTTCTTTTTACTTTTTTTTTTCTTTCAGAACTCACGTTTCATATCTCTTGTATTTATGCGTAAGCTTTTAATACCTTCATCAGTTACAAAATTCTAATGGTTAACCTAATCTAAATCTAATCTAAATCTAAATATTATACTAACCCTGCTCATCTTTAACTAATACCTTGCCACGTATACAAAACGCAGTTGCTTAATTTTAAAACGACAGTAGGAATCTAAAATTATACTAACCCTGCACATCTTTGAAACGACGTCGCTCAATTTCTATACATAGCGGGAAGTAAATGAGTTGTTCAGATGAAAATCTCCATATAAAAACGACAGCGCTTGCACAATAGAAGATCTCTAATACGGATGGTGTGTGTTAACTGATGGGCCTCGGCGAAGGCCGTTAGGCCCCTTAACGATTAGCAAACGGCGACTAGGCCCGTTGGGCTAGGAGCTGGGCTGCTGGAAGGCTAAGGGCTCCGACGGAAGGAGATCCCGACATTGAATAGCCCCGAGTAAGTATGGCTCCGACAGAGGAGAGCCCCGAAAATATCGGACCTGGACGTAGTCGGTCCCGATATGGGAGTTGATACCACTCCCCGACACCGAATCCTCAACGATGTAACTTGGGAGTCTCCGATAATGATCGAGACTCGCCAGTAAGAGCACAATCCCGGAAATCTCGCTACGATCACAGTAGTGGTATAATGGGCGAGATATGTGGGATACGAATAACTGTACAAGATACGTGGCAAGATATACGGCGAGATATGTGGGATAGTGGATCACAATCCAACCGCCTAATCAGGTAACTGGGATAGCCTTTCCTCTATAAAAGGAGGGAAGTTATTCCAGATTAGGGTTACGCTTAATACACACACAAATATTGCTTGCTTACTCTGTGGCCGCCGTACTTACGTTAATCATCGGAGAGGGATTCTGGGCCACTGCCCTCTATTCCCCTTCTGCAGGATTGCGAGGAGCTAAGGAATCCGTCACCGTAACCGGAGCTCCTGCCGTGATCCAACATTGGCGCCGTCTGTGGGAAAGCAACAAAAGGCTAAAAAGTAAGTTTGCTTCCCTCTGATTTCATTCCATGGCTGGCAACAGATCGCAACGTTCAGGCAAGCAAGTACCGGCCACCAGCAATCCCCCTGAGGACATTGCCCAGCATCAGGATCTGGGAGATGAGGGTGACAGCACTCGCCGGAACGAAACACCTTCCCAGAATCCGGAGCTAGCCAGGGTAGTGGCAGAGGCCATGCCCCTATTCATGGAGGCCATGGAGGCCCTCCTAGACCGAAGAGAAGCTGCTAGAAGGCAGGCAGATCTCCCGCCGCTCCCTCCGCGGCGAGACGCCCCCAGAAGGCAGGTGGACGACAACCTGCTGCCACCCCCTCCGTTGAGGGAACAACCCATTCCCCCTCATCCAGCACCGGCGGAGAATTTTGTGGTCGATGGACCGGGGCCAGTACAACAAAGGACTATTCCCCTGAATGGTCCCCTCACTGCCGACCAGGTAGTAAAGATCGTGGGTATCTGCATGGGAGATCAGAAGCCCATGATGTCGGAATTGGGGAGTCAGGAGACCCATCCTTTCGTTCCCAGGTTGACCCATACCTTGGCCCCTCCAGGCTTGGGTATCCCGAAGATAGACGAGTACGATGGGGTCGCGGACCCGGTTCGCCATGTGCAGAAGCACCTAACAGCGTGCATGGGCAGGACCCCTGATGGGGATGTTATCTGTGCGTTGTTCCCGAGCACCTTGGGAGAGAAGGCGATGACGTGGTTCTACAGTCTGCCCACTGGATGTATAACCTGTTGGAAGGATATGCATCAGCGGTTCATCGCCCAGTACCAAGGGCGTCGACGGCTGCTGAAGAGTGTTCGGACCCTGCATGAGGTGGTTCAGAGGCCTGACGAATCGCTGGCCCAATACTACCAGCGTTACACGGCTGGCATGACCGAGCTAGATGAGGAGATATCGGAGGGCGAGGCCATCCGCACCTTCATAAAAAACCTCAATCCCCCCTACGGCTCCGACTTACTCCACAGTGTCGCGGCCAAGAAAGTCTGGAACATGGAGGCACTCCAGGCAAGAGTAAAACAGCAAATCGACGTCCAGGAGTCGAAGATTGCCGCCGGAGAATTGGCCCCTCCTAAGGGGCACGAACGAAAGCAGTTGTTCAAACCATTGGATAACCGACACCGGAAGGATAGCTCCGAAGGTAGTCGGAATCGTGGACGCTCCGATCGGAGGGAGGATAGGCGTCCGACCAAGAGGGACAATCCGAGGGAGGAGTTTACCCCCCTCAATAGGCCTTTGAAGGAGGTCTTGGCGGTAATGGAGAAACAAGGCCTCGCTCGCTTCCCCAAGAAAAAGGAAGGAGAAAAGTTGGGCTCCCGCACCGACCGTTACTGCCGATTCCATCGGGCCTCCGGGCATGACACTGACCAGTGTCGGGAGCTGAAGAAGGAAATAGAGAAGCTTATCCAGAGGGGTAAGCTGAAGGAGTTCGTAGGAGACTCGCGCTGCAAGCCCCGCTCACGATCTCGGTCGAGGTCCAAGTCTCGATCGAGGTCCCCCAGGAAAAGGAGGTCCGACGGAGAGCCTTCGGAGGGTTCGCTGCAGGAGGAGACACATCGTCTTCTCGGGAGCGTTATGCCAACCAAGTGCCAGTCGCAGTGGTTTTGGGAAAAAGGTCACGGTCGTGGACCCCGAAGGAGGAGATGGAGATCACCTTCTCGGCGAAGGATCTAAAGGGAGTAGAGACCCCCCACGAGGATGCCCTAGTAGTAACACTGGATGTAGGAGGATTCGAAGTGAAGAGGATCCTCATTGATGGAGGAAGCTCCTCCGACATCCTCTTCTCCGACGCCCTGGAGCAGATGGGGAAGAAGAAGAAAGATTTGCGGGAGGTCAATTTTCCGATGGTAGGATTTTGCGGCACAACCTCTTATCCGTTGGGGGTTATTACGCTGCCTGTATGGTTCGGCAGTGGCTGGAAGATGGAGAAGAGAGATGTGGAGTTCGTGGTGGTCGAATCCACAGGGACGTACAATGCGATCATTGGAAGAACCACTATCAACCCACTGATGGCAGTAGCCTCGACTGTCCATCAGAAACTGAAGTTCCCGACTGAGAATGGGGTCGGCGAAGTGAAAGGCGACCAGGTGGCGTCGAGACGATGCTATGTCAACGCCACGAGAAGATCGAGGAAGGAGGCTATGTCGGTTCTCCAAACAGACGCTGACCCTCGAGAGGAGTTTGGGCGTCCCGCCCCCATGGAGGACCTGAAAGAAGTCGAGATCGATGGACCCGAGAGGAGGGTAAAGATCGGATCCGCCCTATCCGAGGAAAGAGCTCAGGAGTTGATCGCCCTATTGACAGAGTTCAAGGAGTTATTTGCCTGGTCTCCGAGCGATATGCCAGGAATCAGTCGGGACGTGATCGAGCATGAACTGAACATCGACCCCACGGTCAAGCCGATCACACAGAAGAGACGCCCGATGGGAACAGACAAGAGGATTGCAATCCAGCAGGAGGTTGGCAGACTACTCGACGCTGGATTCATCAGGGAGATCCGATTCCAAACCTGGGTAGCCAACCCAGTATTAGTGAGGAAGAGCAACGGGAAGTGGCGAATGTGTGTCGACTTCCGTGATTTAAACAAGGCCTGCCCGAAGGACTGTTATCCACTCCCTCGGATCGACCAACTGGTGGACGCTACATCGGGGCATGAGCTGCTAAGCTTTATGGATGCTTATTCCGGTTATAACCAGATCAAGATGGCGAAAAAGGATGCCCCACATACCGCCTTTTACGCCGATAGTGAAGTCTTCCAATATGACGTCATGCCTTTCGGCCTGGTAAATGCGGGGGCGACATACCAGAGAATGGTGAACAAGCTGTTCGGGGACATGATTGGGAGTACCATGGAAGCCTATGTAGATGACATGCTGGTGAAGTCCCGACGAGCATCAGACCACGTGGGCAACTTGGCAATGGCCTTCGAGAGGATGAAGCTCCACCAGGTCCGCCTGAATCCAGCCAAATGTGCTTTCGGAGTCCACTCCGGGAAGTTCCTAGGCTTCATGGTGAGCCAGAGGGGGATCGAGGTGAATCCCGAGAAACTAAGGGCGATAGAAGAGATGCAGTCCCCGACCAACCATAGGGAGGTGCAAGTGTTGAACGGTCGGCTGGCTTCGATGAATCGCTTCTTATCCAAGGCCAGCGACCGGTCGATGCCATTTTTCAATGTGTTAAGAGCCAACCGACAGTTCGAATGGACTACTGAATGTGAGGCGGCGTTCCAAGCACTCAAACAACATCTCCGCGACCTCCCACCACTTGCGAAGCCAGCTCCAGGCGAGCCACTCTATCTTTATTTGGCTATTTCTTCGTTTGCAATAAGTTCTGTTCTAGTTAAAGCTGTCGAGGGCAGTCAGATTCCCGTCTATTATGTAAGCAAGGCGTTTGCCAAGAGTGAAATGAATTATCCTCCGATTGAGAAGTACCTCTTTGCGTTGATTATTACCGCTCGAAAGTTACGGCCCTACTTCCATGCGCATGAAATTACGGTGCTGACTGATCAGCCATTGAAACACTTCTTGAACCGGCCCGACGCGTCGGGGAGACTAGTAAAGTGGGCCGTGGAACTTAGCGAGTTTCGAATTCATTTCGCTCCGAGAACAGCTATCAAAGGGCAGGCATTGGCCGACTTTATAGTTGAATCTACTATTCCCGATCCTGAAGCAACGGAAACAGTAGAGGGGGCAACCGGGAATACTGAAGAGGCCCCGGCGGCAGGGCAGTCGGAACAGCCAAATAAAGAGAACACCTGGGAGTTGTACACGGATGGCTCCTCAAGCTCGGACGGATCGGGTGCGGGGTTCGTATTGATTCCGCCAGGCGGGGCGGAGCCACTTCGATATGCATTGGCCCTAACATTTAGAGCCACCAATAACGAGGCGGAATATGAGGCTCTCATAACGGGGCTGAAAATCGCAAAGGGCACCGGAATTAAACATTTGAAGGTGAAGTGTGATGCTAGCCTGATTGTAAATCAGGTTCGGGGGCAGTATGGAGCAAAGAATCCGGTCATGAAGAAGTATCTTCAAGAGGCTAGGACCTTGAAGGAAAGCTTCAAAAGCTTTGATATCGAGGCGATTCCCAGGGAAGAGAATGTGGAAGCTGATGCCTTGAGCAAATATGCCTTGGGGGCACCTTTGGAAGAGAGTCGGAAGGTACACTTCTTGGAGAGGGTGATTCTATCGACCACCGATCCGTCGGAGGTGTGCGCTATCGGGATAGGGGCAGAGAAGGAATCCACTTGGATGACCCCGATAATTGTGTACTTAACGACGGGGGCACTTCCTGAAGATAAAGTGGCAGCGGAGCGATTAAGACGAAGGTCAATTAATTACGCGATGGTGGACAACCAGTTATACAAGAAGGGTCTGCTTTCGACGCCCTTCTTGAAATGCGTGGCCGAACCCGATACGACTCGGATTCTGAGAGAATTGCACGAAGGCGTCGCAGCCTGTCACAAAGGCGCTCGATCTATCCTGAGGAAGGCGTTGAACTTGGGATATTATTGGCCTACGATGAATAAGGAAGCAACGGCGCTTGTTCGATCCTGTGACGCGTGTCAAAGATATGCCTCGAATATCACAGCTCCCGCCGCTGATTTGATGCCCATCGGGAGTGCTTGGCCCTTCGCACAGTGGGGCATCGACCTGGTGGGACCCCTTCCGAAAGCAAAGAGCCAGTGCACACATCTGCTGGTCGCGATCGACTACTTCTCGAAGTGGATCGAGGCTAAGCCGCTAGCCAAAACAACAGCAGGACATATCATTAAGTTCCTTCAGACCCGAATTTTGTCGAGATATGGGGTGCCGAAGGTGATCATCAGTGACAATGGTCCTCCGTTTAATGGGGCCCAGTTGGAGAGGTTCCTAGACGAGTTCGGTATCGAGCATCGAACAGCATCCGTCCACCACGCTCAGACCAATGGGCAGGTAGAGGCGGCCAACAAAATCGTGATGGAGGGCTTGAAGAAAAGGGTCTACGCTTTGGACGGAAAATGGCTGGACGAACTGGAGAACGTGTTGTGGGCGGTCCGAACGACACCCAAGCGGTCAACAGGTGAAACCCCGTTCGCACTTGTTTATGGAACAGAGGCGGTCGCTCCCGTGGAAATCGCGGTGGCGTCCCATCGAACCAGCAGCTATGAGCCCTCGACGAGTCCAGGAAGAGCCAGAATAGGACCTTTGACGAATGACGAAACAAGGCGCCTGGAGTTATCCCTGCTAGAGGAAAAACGGCTGGAGGCCGACATAGCGCAAGCTCGGATGCGTTTGGCGACGGCCAGGTACTACAATCGGAAGGTCAAATCGCGACAGTTCTACACAGGAGAACTGGTCCTACGACGGAACGAATTCGCCCTACAAGATCGGATCAACAAGATGTCCCCGAAATGGGAAGGGCCTTACAAGATCGTAGGCATGCCGGCCCCGAACGCTTACAAGTTAGAAGATCCCGACGGCAAGGTTTTAAGAAACACCTTTAGCGGCGAACATCTGAAGAAGTGCCATGTTTGACGAATTAAGTCGCCCGTGGAGGCGCGAAGATGTAATTAAGTCGCCCTGAGTGGTGCATGCTATGTTAAAGACATCAATCAATAAAGAAGTTACTTCTGATCAAAGTATTCCTGTTGTTCTCGATACATTTAAAAAGCGTCATTGGACGTCCGAAAATCCTTAAGTTTTTAAGGTCCGATTAAAAAGCGTCATTGGACGTCCAAAAATCCTTAAGTTTTTAAGGTCCGATTAAAAAGCGTCATTGGACGTCCGAAAATCCTTAAGTTTTTAAGGTCCGATTAAAAAGCGTCATTGGACGTCCGAAAATCCTTAAGTTTTTAAGGTCCGATTAAAAAGCGTCATTGGACGTCCAAAAATCCTTAAGTTTTTAAGGTCCGATTAAAAAGCGTCATTGGACGTCCGAAAATCCTTAAGTTTTTAAGGTCCGATTAAAAAGCGTCATTGGACGTCCGAAAACCCTTACGTTTTTAAGGTCCGATTAAAAAGAGTCATTGGACGTCCGAAAATCCTTAAGTTTTTAAGGTCCGATTAAAAAGCGTCATTGGACGTCCGAAAATCCTTAAGTTTTTAAGGTCCGATTAAAAAGCGTCATTGGACGTCCGAAAATCCTTAAGTTTTTAAGGTCCGATTAAAAAGCGTCATTGGACGTCCAAAAATCCTTAAGTTTTTAAGGTCCGATTAAAAAGCGTCATTGGACGTCCGAAAATCCTTAAGTTTTTAAGGTCCGATTAAAAAGCGTCATTGGACGTCCGAAAACCCTTACGTTTTTAAGGTCCGATTAAAAAGAGTCATTGGACGTCCGAAAATCCTTAAGTTTTTAAGGTCCGATTAAAAAGCGTCATTGGACGTCCGAAAATCCTTAAGTTTTTAAGGTCCGATTAAAAAGCGTCATTGGACGTCCGAAAATCCTTAAGTTTTTAAGGTTCGATTAAAAAGCGTCGTTGGACGTCCGAAAGCCTTAAGGTCCTCAGGACCCGATAGAAGAGCTACGAAGAACATAATCGAAAAAGATAGTAATAAAAGGCTCGAAAGCCTAAGAGGTTCGATACAAGGGAGATAAATGAGGAAGGAGTACGAGGACTTAAGATCTAGCAAATTAAACTCGGTCCTCGGGCGCTGAATCTTCAGAAGGCTTTGGAGGGGCAGGCTCGGAGGGATCGGTAGGAGGCTCGTCGGCGTCTTCGGAGGAGCTCTCCGACGGGAGGCTGAGGTACGTCTCTGCGGCTAGGCCGAGAGTCTTGGACTTCCTCAAGTCGATAGAGTCCCCGTAAGTTTCATTCAGCTCTTCGACAATATCAAGGATGGCATTCTGCAAATCCTCCTGACAATGTCTTGCCGCGTCTGCTTTGAAGTCCTCCGAGCTCCGATATTCTTCAAGGGCCTGGACCTTCGCGTTTGTTATTTGGGCGGGATAATCCGCCCTCGCCTCCTCTAGCTCCGCAATGGCCCTCTGCTTCTCAAGCTTCAGCCGCTCAGCAGTTTCTTGCAACGCTGCCTTATCAAAGGCAGCCTGGCTCCGATCCGCCAGGGCAGCCTGTTGCTCCCGCCTAAGCGAGCTCTCAAGACTTAGAATCTGCCTGTGTTGGGATTGAGCCTCTTGAGCAAGCTTGGCCCTGACTTCCTCGGCTCGCTGCCTTTCCTCCTCAGCCTGTCGCCTAACCTCTTCGACCCGCTCTTCGGCTCGCTGCCTTCCCTCCTCAGCCTGTCGCCTAAGCTCTTCGACCCGCTCTTCGGCTCGCTTTTTGCCCTCCTCCGCTCGAAGCCTTGACGCCTCGGAAGCAGCTAAGTCCTCCTGAAGCTTGGTCAAGCTCTCGAGGTTGGAGTTGGCCCGTTCTCGCTCCAAAGCCTCCCGAAGAGACAAGATGTAGCCAAAACAGCGATCCTGGTCCGCCATTTCCTGAGGGCAAGGTACAGCTTAATATTTAAAAGTCGGAGTACTCCCAGATGAATAAAAACAAAGTGTACTTACCTCTATCCGACGGACGGCCATCGCCCGGATATCCGCCTCGATGTCCTCCCCTTCCAGAGAGAGAGGGCGCCTCAGTGAGGGCGGGACCGAGCCCGACACCAAGTGCAAGGCCAGGTTCCTCTCCTGACACCCCCGATATAGAGGAATCCCCCGAAGGGACTCCACCGGTCTCCAAGGCTCGGTGCCCTGGTCCGAAGAAAAGGCTTGGTAGTAGTCTCCATCCAAGGGGAATGGAGGTACTACCAGGCGAACCCCTCCATCTCCTTCACTTACTTGGGCTTCGGGGGTCCCACCTCTAACTGGCGAAGATGGCGGAGCGGATGAAGACGGTGGCGTGACGGGAAGTGGAGACGTCTCCCTACCAGGTGACTTCGCAGGAGTCGACCTCGATTTTCCTCGGAGGGTCAGGTCTTCCTCCTCAGCACGATCATCGGAGGGGGAGTCCTCCAAGCTGGTCACCCGACCAAATTCACCACGGGCCTCCGTTGGGGCATCTTCCATCACCGGCTCCACTGCAGGCGCGGAGTCCGAGGCAGGTGCAGCAGGGGCGACGTCCGCGGGACCTGCAGCGGGACGAATAAGTCGAGGAATTAATTTGATATCGGTGTGCCAAATCAAACAACGCTCCATATATTTCTCTTTGCCGAAAAAGTCATAACAACCCGCTTCGAGGACGTGTGGAGTTTCCCCTCGAAGGATATTTTTGACATCCCTGACCCGTCCTTTCATGTCGGAGGCTTGAAGGTCTTGAGGTACCAACTTCCTATATCTCTTTATAGCACGAAAAACTTCCTTACCTTCCTTTTCGGAGCGGACGTTGAAGGCGGTCTTGACCACATCCACATTAGTCCGCCCCTCGGAGGTGGGGGCAGATACGGAAGCCTCGGAGGTCTTCGCCTTCTTCCGAGAGGGTCCCGATTGGGCAGAAGCCTTCCGATGGGAGGGCTTCTTCTTGCGCTTCAGGGAGTGGGAGGCATCGGTATCCTCCTGAAACAGACGGATGGTCAGCGATGTTCGAGGGGCTGTAAACAATGGAAACAAGAAATAATTAGAAGATTACCCAGAGAATTACATTGGAAACACCATCATGAACTTTCCCCCCAGCCTTGGGATCAATCAGCATAATCCCAATTTCAATCCGCTGCTGATCAGTCACAGAAGTGGCCTCGAAGGGTTGGTAACCCTCCTCCCAACGACGGGCCTGGATAAGCATCAGGGCCCTCTTGGTCTGCTCCGACCATGAACGGAAAGGCACGGGGGGATCAGCTTCCACGGTGGTCCTCGGCCACTCGATGGGACCAGGCTGGATGAAGAAGTATTGCTCCTTCCAGTTAGCATTATCGTTCCCCTTATCGGAGATGACGGCCCGTTCCTTGCAAATCTTCCAGGACACCTTCTTGTCCCAGCTCATCTCCCTATACTGCTCATCGGTCCCTTCGGGTTGGCGAGGGGAAAAGGAGCAGATTCCGTCCTTGTTGCAGGTCATCTTGTAAAGAACCCGCCAGAGCTCCAGGGAATAGCTCCAGTCCTCCTTATTGATATCACACCACACTTGGAAGGCAATCCATGTACGGATTGCGTGTGGAGAGAAGGTCGTGGGGTACGTCTTATAGTGGTTGCACAGCTCCACCCAACTTGGACAGAAAGGAAGTCGAATTCCTGCACGAATCTGCCCTGGGGAGATAAACACCTCGTCCCCTTTGGGGAGCGTAATCTGGGCCTCGCGAGAATTGAACTGCTCATAAGGATAGCGGGCCCCGAAGGAGGATTCAAAGATGCCGCACTCTATACAGGCCCTATCGTAGCTAATAGGTGCAAGCGTGTTCTTGAGATACTTGAAGACGAAAGGTTGGCCAACAGTAGCAGATCCCTCGGCTGAAAATCGTCGAGGGAAGGAAGGAGGGGAAAATTGAAGCCTAAGAAAACCAAAGATGAAAGAGAAAAGAGCAATAAGGTGAAGAACCTTACCAGACATGGTGGTTGAAGTGATCGCGATCGGAAAATCTGGAAGCTGGAAACGCCGGTAAAACCCTGAAGTGATCGTGATCGGAAAATTTGGAAGCTGGAAACGCCGGGGAAACCTTGGAGTGATCGTGATCGGAAAATCTGGATGCTGAAAACGCCGATAAAACCTTGAAGTAAGAAGAATTAGGGTTCTTGGGATCGCCGAGAAGAAGAAGTAAGGGAAAAGTAAAACAAGGTCTGGATTTAGGGTTTTATAAGGGAAGGAAAAGGAAACTGAAGAGGCGGGCAATCTGAGCCACAGAATTCAAAACGATTCGATCATGAGCGTCCAAGGGGGAAACGTGCCAATTCGACGAAGGCGAAACGGTTTCAATTTGAACCGTCAGGACGCATGAGACAGATAAGACAAGAGTAATGACGTACCGGGTGGTTGAAAAGCGCTTTTTCAGAAAGCAGGCATGCGAAACCCGAAACGTTCCTTCACCTCCTATCAGCATTTAATGCTGGTCTGATCAAGAAAACCCCTCGAATTCAAGCAGGATCCCAAAGGATCTTAAAGAAATCCAAGGCAAAGGCCTCCGACAGAAGTAGGGCAATGGCCTCCGACGTCTCAAACAAAGACCCCCGACTGGGATGTAGAAGGGTCCGATACTGAAAGACGCGACGCACTATAAGTCCCTCACGCCTTGGGGGCAAATGATGGGCCCCGGCGAAGGCCGTTAGGCCCCTTAACGATTAGCAAACGGCGACTAGGCCCGTTGGGCTAGGAGCTGGGCTGCTGGAAGGCTAAGGGCTCCGACGGAAGGAGATCCCGACATTGAATAGCCCCGAGTAAGTATGGCTCCGACAGAGGAGAGCCCCGAAAATATCGGACCTGGACGTAGTCGGTCCGGATATGGGAGTTGATACCACTCCCCGACACCGAATCCTCAACGATGTAACTTGGGAGTCTCCGATAATGATCGAGACTCGCCAGTAAGAGCACAATCCCGGAAATCTCGCTACGATCACAGTAGTGGTATAATGGGCGAGATATGTGGGATACGAATAACTGTACAAGATACGTGGCAAGATATACGGCGAGATATGTGGGATAGTGGTTCACAATCCAACCGCCTAATCAGGTAACTGGGATAGCCTTTCCTCTATAAAAGGAGGGAAGTTATTCCAGATTAGGGTTACGCTTAATACACACACAAATATTGCTTGCTTACTCTGTGGCCGCCGTACTTACGTTAATCATCGGAGAGGGATTCTGGGCCACTGCCCTCTATTCCCCTTCTGCAGGATTGCGAGGAGCTAAGGAATCCGTCACCGTAACCGGAGCTCCTGCCGTGATCCAACATTAACTAAGAGCTTGACACGTAATCTGACCAAACGACCCCGCTCCTCTCTCTTTTTCTTTTGGCCATAAACGACATTCATCTCTTCGAAACGACGCGCACTGCAAGTTCTGCGCAACCTAGGGTTCCACAGAGAGTCGGCCGCCGCTTTAAGTCGATTGTTACACACGATCAATAGCTCTTAGGGTTCCACAGATAGTTCCTTCTCATAGTGTAACCGAGGCACGTTACAAATCTGTTCTGTTGTTACAATTATTTAACCCTTATTAATCTCACTGTTGTATCTTAATTCTAAAAATTTAAAGCTTTGTTATAACTGACATGCCTTATCAATGGTCGCCTCTCGATCCTTGCCGCTAGAGTCCCTGGAAAGAATTCAGTGAACACGTTCATGTATAAATTCCCCCGATCAAGCTTCTTCCTTCGTCGCCTTTCTTTTAGATAATCCCCAAATTTCTTCATTATTTGGCTCCATTATTTCTCAATTTTGCGGCCATTTATTTGAAAACAATAAAGATTGCTTGCCGTCAAAATTGAAATTCAGTCCCTGCTAGATGATAATTCGGTGTCAGAAGAACCAGATCCAGATCTAAGAGATTGAAATTAAACAGATCCAATTCAATTTTTTTTTACCTGGATTGGATAAGCTTTTATTAAAAGCGTGTTCGTTGATCTTCAACATAGAGTGCCTGGGTCCGACCAATTTGCCTTTGGGAGTCTGATCAAAGAGTACGAGACCGCACATTTGATACATGCAGAAAGCTGGTGAAGGCAAATGTGAAGAAGAATCGACGAATTGGCGCAGAGTAGCCATGGAGGCGGCTGTGGTGGGGTGGAGCATTGTCTGTAGTGTAGGTGGAGCTGCGCTACATAACACAGCGAAACGAGGTTGCCAGTGCCGTCTTCTCTCGCAGTGTGGTAGTTGAGCTAGGATGACGATGTGCTTTGCCATGTTCTCGCCCAAAAGGATGAAGGAACCTCAAGCACAATGTAAGAATCAGCGAGAATTGGGGTAAGGTTTTGAGGTAGCAAATATGTTTAATCAAAGATTGGACATGTGGGCTATAAGATCAAAATATAAATGGGCCTTTATTTTAGACAACTATTTGTACCATTATATATATATATATATCATGGGAATTTTTGTGACTTCCTCACCTTATATGGTTGTTAATTAATTTCATATAAATATTCAGCTAAAAAATTATTTTCCATACATATATATACTTTCATTTGTCAAATATTCTCACATTTGGATTTAGAACAACTTGTGCGCCATTACGTGTTAGGATTAATTCTTTGTTGAGTTCTAGCCCTCCGAAAAAGTGGCCATTTACACTCAAAAGACGACAATACCCTTTAGCTCTATGCTTTGCAATTACTATCAACAAAAGTCAAGGTCAATCCCTTAGTTCTGTAGGGAGGATCTATCTTCCTAAACAGGTATATCTTTCAATTACGTGTTCAATTCTTACAAAAAAATAAATCAAAGTACTAATTCAAATTTCTTATAAAAGGTCTTCACACATGGACAACTTTATGCGGCTGTCTTACGTATTACTCGACGAGATGGAATGAAGATAGTCAATGCAGATCCAGATGCACCATCACGAGATAAGGTCAAAAATATTGTATTCAAAGAAGTTATTTAAGGTAATAATATAAAAAAAAAATCCTCAACAATAGCATATGTATTCAAATCACTGATCACAGAAAACCAACGATTATCATTATACTACTTTTCCTTTGACAGGTCCCATGTATTGACGACTATAACGAGAAATAACATGTTTCTCTCAATTTTGGGATCCTAATTTTTGGTAAGCTTCATTCACATGTTAGCAACAAATATAAATAAATACTACAAAAGTTTTCATTTAAAAATAATTCTTTCACATTAAATTTTTCTTTTGCAGGGTTCCCTATCAGCCTTGAACAAAATTTGGTTTCTCAAACCAACATCGGTTGGGAATAAAAGAGTCTACAACGAATTATATGTTTAAACTTAGTTGTTGTTACTAAAAGTTATCACTCTGTCGTATGTACAAGTAAGTTATAACACAAAGATATAATGTTTGATTGGTTACTTCATTTATAGTCACCATATATTTAATTATTTAACAAAAAAATGCATTCACATAATAAAACAATAATAACACAAATTCGATAACAATATTTTACAAATACACAACTGGTCTAAATTAATAAAAACCAAAACGTCATCACATCATTATTTCAAACCAATATCTCATATATGTTATAACACATTTTCAATGCCAAACCATCATGTTGTATATACATACCCAATTACCTTATTTACTCATAAATATATTTAAATAAATATATTTCTATATTCCTTAACCATGAAAAAAAAACATCACAAAAATATGTCAATATTATATAATAATAAAATTTTACAATCACATGTTCATTCAATTTCATATTTACAAAATAAAAATTACAACCTTCTATCCAATATAACAACATAAAATAAAACAACAACCCGCGCTGTGCGCGGGGAAAGCCACTAGTAGGCTAATACTAATACCGATGGTTTAAGCTAAGAGGGTGATTCTCCACTTGACACATCAGAGTGTTGGTAGCCAATCAAACAAAGACACATCAGTAATTACACTACATAAGTGGAAGAGGAGTCGTCTGGATCCGAAGAACGGCAGTTAATTACTTGATGGAATTCTAAGGTTTAGTCTGTGAAAGATGAGCATCTGGATCCAAATAAATCAGTCACCATTCACCAAGCACAATAGATGATGCAAATAACTCATTCATCGATAGCCGTGTGGATCAGAAGCGTCTCCCATCTCCGCAAGTTCAGTTTGAAGATGATCTTCCACGGAACGATTAATACCATTCAGGTGCATGCATCTCAAATATGATGGATGGAGTGAACCGCATCATCATTCAAGCACTCAAGGATACGAGTGAACCGCATCATCATTCAAGCACTCAAGGATACGATTCCACATAGCTATTGAAGACAATTCATATTCACATGTAGTGTTCCCTCTCTCTCTCTCTCACATTACTTCTTCAATCTCACGATGAAACATATTCAATCAATCACATGCAATGGGCTTCAACCTACTCCCACGGAAGCTATCACTCTGCGCAATTGCAAATGGATCCTCGAGTAAGTTTTCATCTTCAATTCTTTTTTCTACCATTTTTCATGAATGCTTTATTACCATTAAATATATAGGTTTAATAAAATACGTACCTAGATATGAAACAACGTGGGCGGAGTTGGGCTCGAACGTGATGCCGGGAAAGACCATGACGGTGTCGGCCATGAGGGAACAGAAGACATGGCAGAGAAACTCGATCGGAGGTTGTTCTTCGATATGCTTGGGAAATCCTGAAGGAAAATGACGTTTTTAGGTGAGAAATCTGGTCAATCATTGTTCATTTCTTTCTTTCATCGAACTTTGGAGTTTCTTCTCTGTTATTAGATCGTTGATGGTGGATCTTCATGGATTTACATAATTTACTGTTAAATTATTAGGTTGCAGTGTCGGGGGAGTAACATGATTTTGATTGCCTTTCCTATTGAATCAAATATCTCTAAATTTGGAGATTTTATTCTTGGTAAAATCTAAATGTGGAGATTATTATATATATATATATATATATATATATTGCCAATCTAGGAGATTATATTGATTTTCCTATTGAATTAAAAATGTTAATATTATTTTTTTCACCTCTAAATTTTGAGATAATGAAATATTTTTATTGCTAATTTAAGAGATTTGATTGACCATGAGGTGAGATGGTGCTTAATGATAAACCGCTACACTTCTTGAATCTAAGTACAGAGTCTCTTACACTGTCCATTAGAAAGTATCATCTTAATGGAATTCCCTAAGATCTAGATAAATATGTAGTAGCTCCGAAGAGTTACTAGGATACTCAGTACTATAGAGAGATTTGTATTGGGTCTCCTCCATAGAAGTTCATCGTTATTTTTTTCATAGGAATGTCTAATTTGTGGGTGCCTTCATCAAAGTTGTGTTTTTCGGTGAGAATCTTTAGCAAATTGAAAATGATTACCTCTAATATTAGTTTTTAATATTCTCCAAATTGCTTCTCATTGCAGGTTGCTTGCTACTTCCAAACTAAGTTTAAGGTCACTCAATCAAGCAGTTATACAAAAAAATAGTATGTTCTCGGATTCCATCATAAAGCATTACTTTAGTACCAGTTTATTTGGCAAAAGAAAAATAAAGTTGTCGATAGTTGAATTTAAGTTACAATTTTCTGTACCTTTTGCAACGTCTCAATTTATCTCATGTTATATATGAATGTTGTTAGTGCTAAAATAGTTGCTATATCATGGCTTCAAATCATAGAGAAAAATTCTTTATTTTTCGTAGCAAGCTTGCTTATTTTTACCAATGTTATAATGAATAATATGCAGGAACTTGAACTTATACTGTTATTAAATATGGGATTGGGGCCATTTCTGATTAGTTTAGCAAAGATATGTCAAAGTAGGTGATATAGTTGTTAAAGATGACTTGATTTGGTTATAATATTTATGAATGTCTTGAGCAAGTTTAGCATCTTCATTCTTTGCACATATGAAGTTAATGAAACTTGGATCGAAACTCCATTTGTTTCAGACCCAAGAGGAAAACATAAGGTAGATTATGTCTTCACTTCTTCATTGTTTTCCGTTTTGGTTCTATTGTTACTGATTTGTGGAATAGAGTTAGATGGTAGGAGTATAGTTGTATGGTGTAAGCGATCACGATTGTACCCGTGGTCTACAAGTGGTCAAACTCGAGTGAAAATAATAGCCCGCGCGGCGCGCGGGGAAAGCAACTAGTATATAATATTTCTGAAAAGTTTACTATAAATTTGACAAGTAATAAAGTTAGCCGTTGACGTGTACAAAAGATATAACATAATTGGTCCATGCAATTGCCTCTCTTTCTTTAGTGACGTATTAATGTCCACCTAAGCAATTATACATTCTTAGATTGCTTCCAAGCTCTGAGATTTGTCCACAGCAAACGTTTTGTTTTTTACGAGCGTTAAAAAAGACCAAGGTTAACCAACCCCACTTACAGCAAGGCATTAATTATTTTTTCCCTTACAATTAGAGCAACAAGTTTATTATAATATAATTATAAACTCAAGAAGATGCGTGTTCTTGGGCTAATCCAACCTAGCTTCCCAACCACTACATATTCTTCTTACTAATTTGATATTTGTCGTCGCCGCTTTGGGCACATACGCTACGCAGTATTCTTTATCATTACCGCTTTCAAAATGACACCAAGATAAAATTGGATGTTGATAATCCTTCTAAATTGGATATCGATTCCGGTCATTACCCGTTACCCAAGCATCAAAGAAGGCTCAAATATTAGAAGGATACGGTTACGGAGCTCACCACTATCCATATCACTGTAGAAGACTACAATATTAGAAGGATTATCAAATGGATGCATCGAGAAACGGTGGATGGGACGAACATTGCTTCCTTCTTTTACGTCGAGGTTGTCCATGAAATGCCTCTATGAATTAAGGTAACCCTAATTAATGTGTTTTACTATATTTCCTAATTTTCAATTGTTGAATATTAAAATTCTTTATATTTAATTTAATTTAACAAACTAATAGTATGTAAACTCCTAGAAATTTTTAATATTCAAATTTCCTTAATCTAAATTTTTAATATTATATATATTAATTTGGAATTGACATACAATCGTTGCATATCTTTCATAAATTTTAATCGTTGAATTTCCTTGCCCAAAAAATGAAAAATCCATAATATTTAATTTAATTTCACTTAATATCCTTAGGATTGTTAATATTAAAATTTTATTAATATAAATTTGAAATATATAGATTAATTCAAAATTGACATATATAATTGTGATTAATAAGATCTATTTAAATTTTCCCCCTTTTTATAAGTTAAAGTATTATATTACACCTAAATTATTTTTAGTATAGTTTCATTTTCCTATTATTTCAAATAATAAGAACCAATAATATAATTATTAATATCAAATATATATTTCATGATATTTAACAATTATATAAATAAGTTTATTACCATGCAACGCGCGGTTCAGCTATCTAGTTTTTATAATAACCAGATATAGATTTATAAATGCATTTGAAATGTAATTTTTTAATGTACTATAGATAAATTCCGAACCAATTTGTATTGATAAATTCAGTCTTAAATGATAAATTATGTCACTTAATATTGATATATACAATTTGGAATGATAAAGATCTAAACTCATTATTCATAACTACGTTCATATATATGACTCCGATAAGAAGAGAACCCACTTGACCGAACAATGTGCAAGAAACCCACTCCAATTTAGATTAGGATGGGTAAAATAACAATATATATGTTAGTTAATAAAGAAAATGTACGTTAATTAATATTTATTAATGTGAGATACAAAGTTGGCAACTAATGTTAATCCTTAAAAACCGTAGGAGTGGAATGGATTGATGGTGGTCATACTAATATTAACTTAAGGGCTCTAAACAAAGAAAACTCTCTTTCTTCCTCCTTAATTTTCTCTCTGTCGCCATCTCCTTCCAAAACAAGAAGAAGGTAAACACAAAATTATTGATTTCCATACTGAACCCAGAAAACGAAAATGGGTACGTACAGAGCAGACGATGACTACGATTACCTGTTTAAGGTAGTTCTAATCGGTGACTCTGGTGTTGGGAAATCGAACCTACTCTCAAGGTTCTCCCGCAATGAGTTTAGTCTCGAGTCTAAATCCACCATTGGGGTTGAGTTTGCAACTCGGTGTATTAGGGTGGACGACAAGGTGGTTAAGGCACAGATTTGGGACACTGCAGGTCAAGAAAGGTACCATTTTTTTCCTTTCAATTACAGATCGCGTTTTTTTAATCCAATCATTCCTTCAGCAAACCAATATACTACATGACACGGCAATTGTAGCCTAATCTTTTTGCGTAATAATGAATGATTCTTCTTTTAATGATTTGGGAAGTTTTATTTTTGTGTAATAGTAATTCAGAAAAATAATGCGCACAATTTTAAAAGAGAAATTCGCAATCTGGCTGTTTAACAGCCGAGCCTTTGTTTTAAGAGCACTTTTAATAGTTGAGTAATACGAGAGATCTAGATTAGTTCAATCATTGTAAAGCTAAAAGTTTATGCTTATGGACATTTGATGTGTGTGATTTGATTGACATTTCAAATTAAACAACTGTAGAGTCGCATTATTGTTTAAGATGAGCGAATGCAGAAAGTGATTGTTGTGCAATAGCAGTGTTTTATAAGTATCGCGTGTTTAAATAAATTGCAGATATCGTGCAATAACAAGTGCATACTATCGAGGTGCTGTTGGAGCATTGCTAGTTTATGATATCACACGACACGTAACATTTGAGAATGTGGAACGATGGCTAAAGGAGCTTCGAGACCATACAGACGCTAACATTGTGATCATGTTGGTTGGTAATAAGGCAGATCTGCGGCATTTAAGGGCGGTGACGATGGATGATGCAAAAAACTTTGCTGAGAAAGAAAACACTTTCTTTATGGAAACATCGGCGTTGGAATCCCTAAATGTTGAAAACGCATTCACAGAAGTGTTGACACAAATCTATCGCATTGTTAGCCGCAAAGCTCTCGATGCCGGAGATGACCCTGCAACTCTTCCTAAGGGACAAACCATCAATGTTGGCTCAAGGGATGACGTCTCTGCTATGAAGAAAGCCGGTTGCTGCTCTTCATAAAATCCCATTTCATTTAATATCAAAGTAAGCAAGGATAACACATATTCTTTTCATTATTATTATTAATATGATGTCTTTTTTACCTTGTTTCCATAAATAAATTTACTATCTTTTCAGCAGCAGCAACAATAGTAGCTAGATACAAAGAGAGAAGAAGTATGATCCTAGTTAAAAAGACGTCACTGAAGCAAGAAACACAATAGAGGCGTTATCATTTCTTATTTTAACATCACCCTTCCAATTGTTTTCTCCTTATGTTTGATCTTGGGGGAATCTAGAGGTTTAGATATTCTAATCATCCTTTGTATTTTGCTCTCGCTTTTCTTTCTTCCTTTTTGTGAGTTAATTTTGCCTATGAGAAACTAAAAACGTTATTCCTTGGGCTTTTTTGACTTTTAAAAAACAACCTTGAATGGTTATTAGGGACTTTTGGAAGAAAAAAAATGAAATTTCTATTGTGAATGCAGAGAACAACAAAAATTACAGTATTAAAATCATGTAATACCATTTTTATTTTGAAAATAGTAATTGAATTTTTATCTGTTTGACACTCTATTTCTTTAAGGTATGGAGGGGACATCTTATGAGATTATCCAATTAATGAGAGATTAAATAAGTTATATACAATATGTATTGGTAATCATTGTTATGTTTATAAACTAAATGAGTCATCTTACCAAATAAAATAGGCTATTGCGTCAGACTCTTTCATTTCGCTTGTAACAATTGATATCAGAACTAGACCTTGGAGTGGTAGCTCACATAAGGTGTGTTGAAAAATCCTCTAGGGACTAACGAGGTTGTTACCAACAAAATAATACATCGAGTGATTGTGCAAACTGACGGTCTCGCAGTGGTTGCTCATAGAGAGACCTCCTTAAGTGGGGACGAATGATACAGTCAAGTTATTGTGGAAAGTGACGATTTGAGAGTGGTGGCTCACAGTCACAGAGATCCACTAAAAGAAAACATGGCATCAGTAATGAATGACCCGTTGGAAAACTCGTTGGTAAATGATTAACTAATTGATATTTTATTGATGATACTCCGTTGGAAAAAAAATATTTTACTAACAAGCAATCAATCTCTTGGAAATATCCTGCAAAGTCTGCTGAAAATTCTGCTAGAAAACATATTTGATTAACCATGATTACTGCATAGTTTTCTACTTATTTGAATCTGTTGGAAATTCCCACAGAAATACGAAATAAGTTTGTGGATGAATATCCTTCGGTGACGAAACCGATTGGTCGCTGAAGAATCTTCCACTTTGAAATCAATACATCGATGAATACCCTTCGACGACGAAAGTGATTCAACTTTGAAGATTCTTCACCGACGTATGAATTTCGTCGCCGAAGGGTATTGAGTTAATTGTTATGTTCAAATCCTTTTGGGGCCTCAATAAAAATTTATATTCATAATTTCTATCAGAAGGCTTTGCAGTCATTGTGGAAATTTCATTTTCGCTACGAGTTTTCTCTTCCTTGGCAGTGTTATCAGAACCAGACCGGGCATCGAACCGGTTAGGAGTCCGGTTCCCGGTTTGACCGATTCGACCCGGTTCGACCGTTTTAGTCATTTTATAACCTTCCCTCCCATCTCTCTTGTTCTGTAACCCTAATTTCCTTTCCATTTTCCCACAGCCGTTCCCTTTCTCCTCCCAGCCGTTTATCTCCCCTTTCCCATCAGTTCTTTCCCTCCCCCCTAACTTTTTAGCCGGTGCAAAGGGCCGATCTTGGAAGGTTTTGCTCCGAATTCTGGAGAAAGATGGGGTTTTGGTGCTTTATGCAGGTTATTCTGCCACAATACTTAGGAATTTACCAGCTGGGATTTTGAACTCTACGTTTGAGTTTTTAAAAGCAGCTGTGTTAGACAAGACGAAGCAGATCAATTTGGAGCCAATTCAGAGTCTGTTGTGGTGGCCATTGCCGGAGCTATTTCAGCTTCGTTGACTACTCCGGTAGATGTGATCAAGACTCAGATTGATAACACAAGTTCACTGCGAGGAGGCTAATAAGGTGGCTGCAGTTGTGTATGATGGGGTGAGGTCTACTGTGAGGCAGATTTTGAAGGAGGAAGGATTGGTCGGGTTTAGGAGAGGAATGGGGCTGATGGTTGTTCATAGTGTTTGTTTCTTGGCTCTTGGTTATAGTGCCCAAATCTCTTCCTCCGTGCAAACTCCAAAGTCAGGATAATTTCAATTTTTTATTTTTTATTTACTTTGATGATACTGAACCGGCGGACCGGCAAACCGTCCGGTCCGCCCAGAACCGGCCTTTCGAACCGGGTTCGCTTACATCCTCCGGAATTACTCGAACCGGACCGTAGAGGGCTCCGGTTCCGGTTCGAATCCGGTCGGACCGCCGGTCCGTTCCGGTTCGAACCCGGTCGGACCGCCGGTCCGGTCCGGTTTTGATAACACTGTTCCTTGGAAAGGAAATATTAAGATATAGCAAAATCTCATATGTAATGGCTTCATCGAGGAAAGATCTTCTGAGGAAAGATCTTCTGCGACGAGATCACTTTCGTCACCAAAGTGTCTCCAATGATGTAAGGTTATCGTCGCGGATGACCCTTCAGCAATACTAATGACTCGTCACTAGTGGCCCTTTAATGACAATAATTTCGTCGTGAAAAAAATTTAGCTGGTGACACCTTTTTAGCGACGGAAAATCTTATTTTAAATAGATTATCAAGAAATATTATTCCTACAAACCACAAATACATTCAAACTCATATGTTACATAATATCTATGTTCTTCATCTAACAATTCCACTAATATAATGACGATACAATATATATTCTACAAAATCCCAATCTTCCATCGATTTTAATAGCAAGCAGAAGCAGCAAGCTACAGATATTAGCCGGAAAAAAACGTAATATAACACATTGAATTACTAAAAAATTGCATGCCTACTCATTCTAGTGCATATATACACATGTTCATAATGTTCATGTAAATCTAACCCTATATATACTTTTAACTCAATCAGCTCAGCCATTTCTCGAAGAAATATGCCAAGTATGGACATATATTATATGGCTATAACTCTCATAGATCACCTGTCAAGATCTTAAAGGTGAAGATCTTAACGGTGAGGCACGATATGGGGTAGGAAGAGTAGGGCAAGTGATCTGAATCCCTATCCTTGGACCTAATCTCTCACTTTAACATTCATAAAACAAGATTACCAAGTTTGATTAGAAAATATCATATCATTTAAAGAATGGATATTGCATCATATTAAGTAGGATAATTTTGAATGATTGAGTTGAGTTCTAAGAGAACTCTATACAGGAAATCTCTAGCCAGTGTTCTGCTTTTTTTGCTTGAACCATTCTTTTTGTTGGTTATCTCTTGGTAGTACTAGTGGCTGATTATTTCTTTATTTGAATCAAGTTTGAGATAGTTGATTTGGCATCAAGGTTTCATATACCAATCATCGCTCTGCAAAATCCTAATCACTTCAATATTGCAAATTGATATCCCTGTTAATAGAGTTTCTATAGTATATATGCTTTGATTCTTTTAACCAAAAGCACATTAATACTATCACTTCCTTTTGATGGACTTGATTTATTAATGGCAAACTGGTTGTAATATTATCACTCAAAGCTTATCATTGGCTGTAGGATTTTAACTACGTCTTTTCTCCAAGGGACCTGGTTTGACCTTTTTTTCTCTCTGAACTAACAAGATTATAGACCAGAAATTCTTAAGGTTGGTAAAAAAAAATCATTTAGATTAGTCGAGCCTAAAGGATGCTTTGTATATAGCAGCATTCACGGTATTTCGTTTCATTACAATACAAATGTGTCTTCTATTTGATATTTTTTTTTTTATGAAACTCGAACTTTATTGAATAAGAACTATTACAAACTACAAATAGGAAAATACCCACTCTGGAGAGAATTGTTAACAACCAATACCCGACCTAGTAGAGCAGGTACTAACAAAACAGCAGAAACAGCTACAACAGAGTAATGCACAGAAATACAATTAAACGTAAATAGACTAAAACAAGATAACGGAATAACGGAAATGATGACCCCAGGCAAATGATAGAAGCTTGGAGAGGAGGAATCCACCTGATACAGCGGCATCCGTAGCCCCTCGGAGGGTAGAAAAACATTCCTCAAGGGCGACATAGCTAACAGAGGACATGCACACCAAGCGATACCAGACAGGGCCCATAATAAATCAGAAACACAAACAACTCCATAAACTAACAAGGATAACCACATGACCGGTTCAGAGATTTCTAAGTGGTAGGGGCTGGACGAAGCCAGTCTATCGAAGCACCCCTGTCTGTGGACATCCGCGAAGGACTAGCGCATGTCGGGAATGCCAAAGAAATGCTCTGCTTCTCCGTTAGGAGAAGGAAATGAGATACGACCGCTGACACAGTCGTATTGTGGGTACCCCGAATGTTAAATATCATGCGGTGGCTTGTCCTGAGAACGAAGCGTTGGTTCTGAAGAATCATGGGTTCAGCTGGAAGGGGTAGATGGGGGTGGGTAGAAGGCTGTACCGCCAAGATATAGTCGAGTTTGAGCTTAAAAAGGTGGACAGCATCCACGACGGCGCGTGGAGGGACGATTGCGACCGGCGCACAGCATATTGGGGGTGGAGGTGGACCGTGGCGGCGCGAGGATTCACGGCCGGCGCGTGTCCGCGCGCAAGGCGGCACGTGGCATGCACGCGCCGCTGCAGTAGACGCGTGGGCGGATCACGCGTGGCGCATGTGGAGCGCGTGTGGAGCGCTTGTGGCACGTGAGAAACGCGTGGTGTGCGTGCGGAGGCGCGTGTGAGCGCGTGTGGGCACGTCGACGCGCGTGGGAACGTGTGGGGGTGGTTTTGGTGGAGCTGGGGGGGTCTTTGTGCGGGCTTTGGGGTGGTGGTGATGGTAGGGGTTAAGGGGGGGGGGGGTCGTGAGGCGGACTCCGCGATTTGGTGAGACGGATGCGGAGACTGGGATGAAGGCGAGGTTGAACAAGTCCATCCCCTGTGGTGTGGCTTCCGGCTTTGGCTTTGGCTTAGGCTTAGGCATATGCTGGAGAAGGAGCTCCATGCTCATCACCGGCGAGAGAGTTTGCCGGAGCAGTGACTTCCCTTCGGTATTTGGATCTTAGAAGGGAGTCATCTAACTCCGGTAGAAGCAAAACTATTCAGAAGCTAGAGACCTTCTGAATAGTGCTCCTCAGGAAAACCTTCTATTTGACATTAGTAACTACAGAGTCATTGGAGTCTCTGTTTGCTAAATTTTTGGTCTATAAATATGTATTGCGAGCTGGGCTTCTGTGAAGTATTGGATCTGTACTAACCGAGCTTGTGTGGCAATCTGGCCCATTTGTAGTTGTTTAGTTTGATCTGTATTATTTGGGGACTTTGTTGTTTAGTTTTGTTTTCTGTGGACTAAGTTCCTTCATTGTACAAACTGAGGGTTGAACCTGGACTTTTTTGTCTGGGATCCCCTACTTTAGTGGTTATTAGGTGAAAGTGTGCCAATTGAAGGAACCACACTTGATGATCCGCAATTGTTTTTCTTTCCTGCATCGTGACTGTTCATCTTCGTAACCTAGCATTCTTCTTCCACCTTCATCTACTAGGGTTTTATATCTTATCATGGTATCAGAGCGGCAAATCTTGCCAATCGATCCTATGGCCCGCTTCCTCAACGATTCCTACGGCGATCTTCACATGCAGCAAGACTCTGTTGCGCAGATCTGAGTTTATTTTCTTCTCAGATTTTCGCGATTAGGGTTTTGTCACGGTCCTCTCCTTCGCGCTCTTGTACAACGGCTTCTCTCATAGAGAATCGTCGTCCTTCGGTGGCTAAGTCTTGATTTGCTCGAAGTCGGTTCGTATTCTTCGGAGATCTTCATCGCGACTCTTGTACCTTGAGATATGGCGGAGGAATCTGGATCCTCGGATGACGACGAAACTTCTGTTCAGATTGCAACCGGAATCACTGATTTCTCCTCGGAGGTTTATTCTTTCCACCTTTTGTATCTGCATACCTCTGATAACCCAGACCAGAGTTTCTTGTCTTTGAAGTTAACTGGTCAGGATAATTTCCGTAAATGGAGTAAAGGCATGCAGATAATCTTGCTAGGGAAGAATAAACTAGGTTTTGTAACTGGTTCAACGAATCGTGATGCTTTTGATGTCAAATTTCACTCTTTGTGGAATAGATGTAATGCTGTGGTGATAGGATGGATTATCAATTCAGTCTCTGATGAAATTGTTGATGGGATTATGTATCTTGAGAATGCCATTTTGGTATGGAAAGAGTTGCAAGAGAGATTCGATAAGATGAATGGATCAAGAATATATCAACAACATAGAGAAATTGTCACTTCACGAAAAGGTCTTGATTCAATCAGTTCTTTCTTCACTAAGCTGAGGAACCTTTGGACTGAGTATGATGTTACTTGCTCACTTCCACATATTCCTGGTGATTTGTTCAAGAAGTACTTAGATCACAGGGACAATGAGAGGTTGTTTCAGTTTTTGATGGGTCTCAATGAGAATTATTCTAATGTCAGGAGCAACTTACTTCTGTGGACTCCATTGCCAAATTTGAATCAGGCCTATGGAATACTTCCTCAAGAAGAAAGTCAGAGAGACATCTCTGCTTCTATATCGAGCAATGATGTGAGTTCTCTTACAGCTGAAGGGCCCCTGCAAAATGATGGAAAGCAAAGGAGACTTGCAAATCCTGAGCTTGAATGTACCTTCTGCAAGAAAAGAGGACATACCATTGAAAGATGCTTTGCAAGAGGATGTGAGTTCTGTAAGAAAAATGGCCATTACAAAGATATTTGCTTCAAGTACAAAGAGAGTGTTAAGGGAAAAGCTTTGCTAGGAAATTCCACTGTGGGCAGTTCCAATAGCAGTGATGTTGGGGACTATATTGCTCAGTCATCCACAACTTCATTATCAGGGAACATCAACCTCACTTCTGAACAGTTTGATAAGCTCTTAAGGCACTATGGAGGCAGTAACAACACTTCAAGTGTGGCTACAACCATCACTCCTTTAGAAGGGAATGTTCAAGGTGCTGGTATGGTTTCTAAACTCTCTAATAATGATGTTTCAAACTGTTGGATTCTTGACACTGGGGCTAGTAACCACATGACTAGGAATTTCTCATGGCTCATCAATTTTAAAGCTCTTTCTAAAACCAGAGTTCTATTACCTAATGCCTAATGGTGGTTTTGTTTATGCTCTTGGCATTGGTTATTGCAATATGTTTTAAAAACTGTGTGTTGAGAAATGTACTCTATCTGCCTGATTTCAAATACAACTTAATTTCAGTTTCTCAGCTCACAAGACAACAGAACTGTGTTGCCACTTTTCTTCCCAACTTTGCTATTATGCAGGACCTCTCAAATGGGAGGGTATTGGGAAGTGGTAAACATGATTTTGGGCTTTATTTTCTCAATCCAAGCAGCACTGAATCTTCTTCAATAGCTCTTCCAGCTACCAATAAAGAGCTGGCTTTCTTGTGGCATAAGAGATTTGGGCATTCCTATGTGCAATCTTTACAGAAATTAGACACTCTCCATGTTTTCAGATCAAAAAACCTTGTTGTTGATGATTGTACTCTTTTCCCTCTTGCAAAACTTACTAGGCAACCCTTTGATATTTCCATGAATAAAGCCGAGTCTACGTTTGATCTTGTTCACAGTGATGTTTGGGGTCCTTATAAATCAGCTACACATGATGATTACAAATATTTATTGACTCTAGTTAATGATTTTTCTCGTGTCACTTGGGTATTTTTTATGAGATTCAAACATGATAGCTGAGTTAATAAGGAATTTTATTCTGGTGGTTCAAACTCAATTTAATAAAACAATCAAAGTTTTTAGAAGTGACAATGGTGGGGAATTCTTTAGTACTCATTTGGACAATTTTTTCAAACAAAAAGGGATTCTCCATCAAAGCTCTTGCTCTTACACACCCCAAAAAATGGAAGAGTGGAGAGAAAACATAGACATCTTTTAGAGGTTGCCAAGGCTCTGAAACTTCAAGGTTCTGTTCCAGATTGTTTTTGGGGAGAGTGTATTCTCACTGCTTGCTATCTTATCAATTTAATGTCCACTGATGTTTTAAATGGAAAATCTCCTATGGAGATTATGTTAACAAAAAACCTGAGATCAAACATTTAAGGGTGTTTGGTTGTCTCTCGTTTGCAAAGGATTTACAGGTTTCAAACAAGTTTGATGCTTGGTCTATACCATCTGTATTTTTAGGATACTCTGAAACTAAAAAGGGATACAAGCTTTATGATATTGAAAGCAAAAATTTTTTTGTTAGCAGGCGTGTGAAATTTTTTGAACACATTTTCCCTTTTTCAAGTAGGAAACAAGTTACAAAACCTTTCTTTTGTAAAGATGAGATGCCACCCATGATCTATGATGATGTTGGCTATTCAGATGTCCCTGTCCCTTCTACATTGGATGATGAGTCTAACCCTGTAGCTCTGACAATTCTGATCTTCCTGCACATGATGTTGATATTACACATAATTCTTCTGATGCAGAACCATTGCCTCTAAGAAGGTCTACTCGTGACAAAAGGCCATCTATCAGATTGGCGGATTATGTTAGCTCCTCTGTTTCATCTGCTTACCCTATTGACTTTGTATCTTATGCTAATGTGACTCATGAGTATCATAGATATCTTACAAGCATTTCAAAATTAGTGGAGCCTGCATCATATGTGGAGATAGCTACAGATGCTTCCCTGGTGCATGCTATGCAGGAAGAAAATGCTGCCCTAGAAGAAAACTAAACCTGGGATGTGGTTCCACTCCCTGCAGATAAGAATCCTATTGGTTGAAGGTGGGTTTATCGTTTGAAGTAAAATTCCGATGACACATTAGAAAGATACAAAGCTAGGTTTGTTGCTAAGGGTTACAAACAACAGTTTGGTATTGATTATTATGAGACTTTTAGTCCTATTGTGAAAACGAATACTGTGAGGCTTGTTTTGTCTTTAGCTACTTCTCAAAATTGGCCCCTTTTCAAATGGATGTATTCAATGCTTTCTTACAAGGGGACTTTACTGAGGAGGTTTACATGTCACTTCCAGAAGGTTTTCGTAATCAGGGGGAGTCTCATGATAAAAACCTTGTTTGTAGATTACCAAAATCTTTATATGGACTAAAATAAGTCTCCAAGCAGTGGAATTTGAAACTAACTGAGTCTCTTTTAAGTGCTGGTTATAAGCAGTCCCTTTATGACTATTCATTGTTTACAAAGAAAATGGAAACCAGATTGTTGTGTTGTTGGTTTATGTGGATGATTTAGTCATAACTGGGAATAGTTCTGAACTGATTGCTGATTTGAAACATGTTTTGGAAATCTTTTTTAAAATGAAAGATTTGGGTGAATTACAGCATTTACTTGGTAGTGAAGTTGCTAGGTCTGAGAAGGGTATTGCTTTGTCCCAACGTAAGTATGCATTAGATTTGATTTCAGAGGTTGGCTTAGCAGGTTGTAAACCTGCAAAAACCCCTTTGGAAGTGAATTTAAAGTTTACTACTAAGAAGATCGATGATTCTGTTGGTATAAATAAAAATGATAAAACCCTAAATGATGTTTCCTCTTTTAGGAGGCTGATAGGAAAGCTCCTTTATCTTACACTTACCAGATCGATTATTGCTTATCCTGTGCAACAATTGAGTCAGTTTTTGCAGGAGCCAAAGTTATCTCATTATGAGGCTGCGTTGAGAATAGTCAGATATATTAAGCAGGAGCCTGGTAAGGGTATCCTACTTTCCTCTGATAGTAATGTAGATTTGACAGGCTTATGTGACTCAGATTGGGGGGGTCTTGTTTTGAGTCTAGAAAGTCTCTCACTGGTTATTGCGTTTTGTTGGGTAAGTCCTGCATTTCCTGAAGAGTTAAAAAGCATGATGTTATTTCTTTATCTTCGGCTGAATCTGAATATAGGAGGATTAGGCATTTAGTTCAGGAATTGGTTTGGTTAAGGGGACTGTTGGCTGAATTGGGTTTTGTTCAAAAATTGGCTTCAAATGTTTATGTGACAATAAAGCAGCCATACAGATCACTTCCAACACAATTTTCCATGAACAAACCAAGCACATTGAGATTGATTGCCAATGCAAATGTTGCTTGCAGGTGTTGTTAAGTTTCATTACATTAAGACAAGTAATCAGGTTGTAGATATCTTCACTAAGGCATTGGTGCCAAAGCAACATGATTACTTGGTTTCCAAGTTATATATGATCAATCAGTTTTTAATGTTGCGGGATCACTCTTTATATGTAGCCATTTGAAGGGTGGATGTGGCCCTTTTCTTTGTAGTCGTTTTAGGGACGACTGTGACTCTTTTTATGTGTAGTTGATTTAGGGACAACTGTGACCCTTTTATTTCTTCAATTCTCTCACAAGAATTGCGTGAACACTCTCTTTATTTTTCTGTAGCCGATTAAAGGGCGGCTGTGACCCTAAAGAAAAATGAGTTTTTTTTTTTTTTTTTTTTTGCTTTTTGCTCTCTTTTTTCAGCTCACCTTTTGCCATGACTGCCCCTGCGGGTTTTCAATCATGCCCCTCTCCCTAACTTTTGCCTAGGTCGCCTTTACAGGTTTTGAACCTAGCGGGAATTTATTTTTTCTCTTTTTTCAACAACAATTATGTACATGCCCATAGTGGCAGATTGAAAATTTCAAATTCTCGTACTTTTTCTGGAGAAAGACTCGGCTGATCAAGTCAACATATGCCGATGTAGACGCCCTGGAATCACCCTACGCCCAATGGATGACATAGGCAATGATTTCTTCTCCCGACTTCTCAAGTGCCATGACTGTTGCTCAATCTCATCTAGGGATGCCCCACGGCTACATCTGACTGGTTCATAACTCGTCGTATGGAGACTACGTAATTTATCTTGAACAAGTTCGTAGGTCGACGCAAGCATGGTCAATGAGAAACGATCCGCGGGGGATAAGTGCATCAAGGGCCTCGATTTGAATGATTTTCTGAGCTGCAAAAAGAAAAAAAGAGACAGTCACATTTCAGGGATAAAGTTGATCGCATGCTCTCTTACCTGGGTGTCGGATTTTTCTAGTGGGCAATGTGCAGGCTATGTCCTGATTCTCCTGCTTCATAACTTGCATATGTACACCTGCTGGAAAGTACATGCCCCTAGTGGCGGACTGAAATTTTCAAATTTTCTGAACTTTCTCGAAAAAGGACTCGGTTGATCAAGTCAAGCTACATTGATCGGGACATTGAATCTTTACGGAATTCTCGATGATCTCTTGACATTTTCCCTTCTCCGGACAGTTATGATCTCAATGAGAGACGCCCCTTGGTTACCACTGACCGGTTTAGACCTTACCGTAAAATGGATGTACGGCTTGGTTCGGGGACGCGTTTGAATTCCATACATGGTAGGTGGAATTTCGGCATGTAAGTTATTTAGATCAGCCACGTTTCACGTGGTTGCGACCTCGTTTGAAATGGTTGTCTGATCTTCCAAAAGAGTAGGGACACTCAAATCTCAAAGAAAAATCAAGTAAAATTCATCGTACCTGAGCGTTGGATATCCCGAGTGCGTAATTTGTGCTTCGTGCAACTGGATGGATGCACGTTCTTTTTTGTTGCCCCATCTGGCCGACACAGCTCGTATTTGCAGGATGCCTAACCAAGGGTACCTGAAGAGTGAATGGAAAATCAGTGTAAAGAATATGAGAAATCATGCATGATTTTTTTTAAACTCTAATGTCATTCATTTCATATCTTTGATTAATTTTTTAAAAGGGAATCAAAATTTATGATCTAAGGTGTTTTGCATCATCATAGAGTTTACTGAGTTTGCTGAGTACACCATCTGACTCGAACGCAGGACAAATGCTCAAAAACATAGTTTTTTTTTTCCAAAAAGGTTTTCTCGTCCTTTGTTTAAACTTGAATAGTCGCACTCAACTGCACATTTAAACTATAAAATAGAATCAAATCCTTTTTTTTTAACGCTAGCTCATGCGAAGGTTGAGACGATCTTGCCGAAAAAGTGCAATACACCTTGGATAAAACGAATGACACTTTGAGTTTTTTTTTAAGGGTTAAGAACACAATAGGGGCCTGAATGTTTGCCCATGTTGCCAAAAGGGGTCTGAATTAAAAAATGATATTATTAAGGACCTGAATTTTCATGTTGATGCAAAACACCTTAGATCATAAATTTTGATTCCCTTTTAAAAAATTAAACAAAGATATGAAATGATATTACTTGATCTAAGGTGTTTTGCATCAACATGAAAAATGATATTATTAAGGGCCTGAATTTTCATGTTGATGCGAAACACCTTATATCATAAATTTTGATTCCGGTCGGAGCCACAATTTATGCTTCGGGTTTCCGTCCAAATTTTCTGTTAAATATAACGGAACCACGTGAAATGACAGAATTACCCTTTTGCAATTATTATACAATTTATCAATTTAATTAATGAAATGTGAAATGTCTAAAATACCCCTGCACACTAACTATGCCCTTAAGGCCACCACGGCTCCGGCCACCGCCCGGCGACCACCACCACCATCCCGACTCCGGCAACCACCACCCGGCTCCGGCGACCACCACCCGGCTCCGGCGACCACCACTCCGACTCCGGCGATCGCCAAAAAAGCTCCGATCGGAGCTCTGTGGCTCCGATCGGAGCTCTGTGGCTCCGATCGGAGCCACATAGAGCTCCGATCGGAGCTTTGTGGCTCCTACCGGGGCTCCAAAGCTCCGATCGGAGCTTTTTTGGCTGTCGCCAGAGTCGGGGGGGTGGTCGCCGAAGCTGAGTGGTGGTCGCCGGAGCCGGGTGGTTGTTGCCGGATTCCGGGTGGTGGTGGTGGTCGCCGGAGCCGTGGTGGCTTAAAGGGTATTTTCATCTTTTTAGGTCAAGCATGTGAGGGGCACACTTTTGTCGGAGGGTATTTTCGAGTTTTCAGTTTATTTTCAGTCACATGCCAAGCATGTGACCACTTTCCGTCACTTTTAACAGAAAAAATAGACGGAGACCTCTCATATAAACATAACTCAAAATTCAGGCCCTTAATAATATTTTTTTTCAATTCAGACCCTTTTTGGCAACATGGGCAAACATTCAGGCCCCTATTGTGTTCTTAACCCTTTTTTTAAATGCTCATGCATGCTCGAAAGTTAAAGTTCTACTGCTAAGAAACTTACAGCTTACAACGAGTTTACCTGAATGATACATATGAAATGTATGTACAAAATGAAAAATCTAGGTAAATTTTTTTTAAAAAAAAATAATGCAATGCGATGCATGTTTAAAAATTCTACGACTAAGAATGTGTACAGTCTATCAACAAATTTTTGTTCCTAAAACAATGCACATGCGATGCATATATGAAATGAAAGTTGTACAGTTAAGAAACTTACAAGCTACCTAATTTTTTTGTTTTTGTTTTTTTCTTTTAAAAGAGGGGAAAAAAATCAATGCATCCTAGTTGCTCAAAAATAAAAATTCAAGTCAAAAGTTTTTTTTGTTGAAAAGAGTGCATATGAGATGCATAAAAATAAATACAAGATGCAAATTTAAAAATAAAAGTTCTACAACTAAGAAAAACTACAATTTACCTGAGAGGTTTTTTTCTCGAAAATAATGCATACGAGATGCATGTCTTTAATAAAAAAAATCAGGTAAAAAGTTTTTTAACATAAAAACTCCGAAACTAAGAGAGCTTACGATTCATCTGAATTTTTTTTTAATTAAAGCATATTGGATGCATTATTTAAAGATAAAACAATTCAGGAATTTTTATTTTTTTTAAATGGTGCATATGGAATGCACGTTCGAAATTAAAAGCTCTAATAGCTAAAGAGAAATTACAATTTTTCTTAAAAAGGTTTTTTTTTTTTTTTTGCATACACGACGCTAAACGAAATTACAACTTACCTGAAGAGTTTTTTTTTAAAACAATGTGTATGAAACACTAGTTGAAATAAAAAATTAAGGTAAGAGGTTTTTTTAAAGAAAAAAAAATGCATACGAAATGCACATTTGGAGAGAATATTTCTACAACTAAATGACTAACTATTTAGCTAAAAAAAGTTTTTTTGTTTTTTGTTTTTTGTTTTTTTGTTCTTTTAAATGAGATGAATGCATGAGAAATAAAGTTACACAGTTAGAAAAAAACTTACAGGTTACCTGATAACCTCTTTAAAAAAAAAACGGATAAAACACGACATGTTAGGAGGGTAAAAAAAATGTGTGGCTTTGCTCTACAAGGTAAGTTCCACTGATAGGCTCCCGACAAAGTGGTTTCCTCTCCCCATCACAGGGATCACAGGACCTTCACAAGCGAGTGGAGTTGTTCTGAGTCGTTCCGGCGACTCGGCCGCGCGGTCGTACCCTTACTAACTCTCCGGGGTTCCTAGTTGCCCTAGATTTTAGGCGTTTTGGAGATTATTCTAAAGTGGTGTGTGCGAATTCAAAAAATGCCACAAAAAAAACTTAGTTTAAGTTCTACACTTTGTACCTGTAAAAAAAAACAAAGTTAAACTAATCAAGAGAAAAAAAATAAAAAAAAAACTTTAAAAATGGCACATAAGCGAATATAATGAGCCCGAACCCTCTAACTTCCCCAGCAGAGTCGCCAAATTGTCAGACATAAAATCTGACCTAAGGCGATTATACGTTTTGAATAACGTGGATTTTGAAAGAGTCGCCACTAGTTAATTATTAGGCTAACTAGAATCCTAAATTACCCAAGCGAATAACGAATTGAACACCTAGGTACAATTTCGGTCTACGATCAGAGAATCGAGTTCGGGGGTTCTGTTACCAATTAAAAATATAATTTTTAACTACGCCCTTTCGGTACTCAATTCACTTAATTGCCAACTTTATTGTTAATCGGTTATCAATCGATTCTAAGCATGAACGACAATACAGTCTAATAATATTAACAGTTATCATACCTGTCACGAACTAACATAACGAATATACACATTTAACTCTTTATCATTTAATCGATCTAAACTAATAAAAAATCTGACTATTTATGTTAAATTAAATCCAATAATATAACATGTATAAAATAATAAAATGAACAATGTTGTAACATGAAGTTAAATTAGAATTACTTGTCCATAGCTAAACTAAGACTCAACATAATTATTTTAATGTGATAACAAATAAAAAAACAAAATACTAATAATAATAAAATAAAATAAATCAGTTAATGAATAAAATAATAGAATATATTAATAACATAAAATAAAAACAGAGCGCCATCGACCTTACCTGCGGGATAGAGGTATCGTCGGCGATGGAAGAACAGCGGTGCGGAACGACAGCGAACAGGACGGCGAGGGGCGGAGCTGGGATGAGCAGGGCGGCCGTGGTCTGAGCAGGGGCGGTCATGGCTGAGCTAGGGCACCGATCCGGCGAAGAGGCAAGTGACGGAGATAGGCCAACAGGGTGGAGCTCCGGCATAGGGTGGTGATGCAGTGGTCCTGCGATGGAGTTCCGGCGAAGTATGACGGTCACCGACGAAGGGCGTGAGGCGGCGGTATGGCTGCTGCGACGGGAAGAGAGAGAGAGAGAGAGAGAGAGAGAGAGGGGGGGGGGAGGTGACCAGGCGACGGACGGCGGTGGCGGTCGACGTAGCGCGCCGAATGGAACCGAGGGCGGTGGTCGGAGGGCTCACCGGCGTGGCCGGATGGACGGCCACCGGCGTTGAAGCCAACTCCGGCAGGCTGGGTGTTGCAGTTCCTGCAGTAATTAAAAAAAAACTTTATCACTAGTAGACAAAAAAAGCACGATTTTCGAGGACTGATGGTAATATTATTGATGGTGTTTTTGTGTCCTTTACATGTAGCTAGGAACCCCTATTTATACTAATCTAGGCTAGAACTAATTACAGTAAATTACACTGATTTATTCTCCTAATAAATGTTAAATATTCTTAACATTAAATACAATTATTCAGAAAATATACTCTGTACAGATAATTATCCTAATTTAAACTAAGCCTATTTTAGTAACCCCGTGACCTTCCATATTTAAATACTTCTTTTTTTAAACGCGTTACACATAACATTTTTGAACGTGTTATATACGTGTCGCGCGTACCAAAATTAGGTGTTTACACATAGTATGCCGGTCGAACGGCTTAGGCCCTGTATGAAAGACGAAGGAAATGTAGAGAGGTATATCATTATCCACGCAACCGAGCACTCCCATTATGTGTGAGTGGGAGACATACGAAATAGTGTACCCATATAGGGTGCTCTTACGCGACTCGGGAAGTCTGGGACTAAAGTTACACATTCGGAAAGTTTGTAACCGCCGCCAACCCTATATATCTCTCTATATGGATGGTTATAGGGTAGAACCTACATGTAGAGAATTGTGAGTGATAGTGTGTACTAGTCTGAAGTTGTCTTCGACGTCCTCCTCCCGTGTCGGAGCTCCGGTACCCGACTGCCTCGTCTTTGTGTCATAAGCTGTGGAGACCTGAGGTGCGCTGTGATGATGTGACGTATCCTCTCTGACCGGCATGACCGCCTCAGCATGATCCTAAGCCAACGCTAACAATATCGCTTCTGCAACCGTATGCATCACACCGACTGAAGTAAGTATCATTTACGTGTTACGATCTCATTTATTACTAACTTATGATTTGGGTGCATGTATATTCGAATTTCTACAGGTAGCATTTAACTTCAATGGTGAAAAGCATCTAACTCCAAGGTATTTCAAGATTTGACAATGATTTCTTCCAAGGTATTTCAACATGTATTTCTCTTTTCCTCTTCCAGCTTTGATTTTTAAGGGTTTCTTCGTAGACTTGAATTGTCTATACTGCTGAGCCGCAATTCAATAATACAGAATTGTGTAAACCAGTGAATTAGTCTTTCTGACTTGAATTGTCTACACTGCTGAACCGCAATTCAATAACACAGGATTGTGTAAACCGGCGCGTACCATTCGACAAAGGAAATCCAGGTGCGCTTGATAATTTTTCTTTGGCTAGAATACAAATATGGTTCGTCTTTAATTTTACATTTGACAGTGCACACAACCTGTTTGTTTTATTGTCCAAATAGACTTATTATACCTGTCTGAAAAAGCATTTCCTTATGGGAGAAATTCTTTAGTGGAACTGAGGTAACAGATGGCTCCAAGCTGTTGCCCCCATGACCAATGAAATTTTGACACATGGCAAGATGTCAGAAAATTTGTCCAACATGTCCAATTTTTATTGGGTAAAGTGTCACCAGCACGGAGCCACGTGTTGGCTCCGTGTCATTGAAGAATTTCTCTTCCTTATGGATACATGTGCTTTTGCATACCTACCTTATTGAACCATTTCTTGCTTGGAACTTAACAAAGACAACAATATCATGTCTCTCTAATTTTTTCTAAATCTAACTAGCTAATATTTTAACTTGCAGGTACCCGACACTAGATTTCTGGATGCATCAGTTGGTTGGTACTGACTCTCTTACTCAACAACACAAGAAGTTTGGAGTGTAAATGACAATGACTCTGCAGATTACATTTACAAATTCCTCAGAAAGGTTACTTTGGATTTTAATTAAACTGTACTTAATATCACAGTCACCGAAATGTATATTCACCGATGATATTCCCCCTCAGATTGCCTGCAATGGGTGATGGGTCATCCAAAATTCAGCCAAAATGCTCTGTACACTTCGTGCGATTCGCATTTTAGAATGATTGTGCCTCATGTTGCAATGCTTGTAGCCAAGGTTATTATATATCTCTAACTCATTCAACTTTCATGTGTATGTATGCATGACCACCAAATTTGATGGATTCTTATTTTCTTCTTGTAGGTAATATGGCGGGATCGAGGCCACCCTTGAATATCCATGTAAAATATATTGTCTATAATGGTTTATGTGCAAGTAAATTATGAATGGCTCCAAGTGATGATATCTTTTGCATGCATGAGTGGATTGCTTAAGCAATATTATAGGCAATCCCATGGCACAATTTGATTGTGATGAGAATTTTCTAGTCGTATTTGCACACATAATTGGTCTCCTGTCATACAAATTATTTGAGGTACTTAATTTTACTTATAATCCACTGAAAGCTACATACAGCTTCATTATACTATAATTGATACACTTCAAATCTTGCATATGTAGTAAGTAATACTAATGTCCAACTATATATAATTGTTTATAAATATATGTATGTATAATGCTACTTAACCGTCGTCTAGTTTTGTAGTTGGCCAACAAAAACTATATATATAGGCTTGTTGTTGTGAAGTGACTACTTATTTTTATTAACAGCAGATGGTACTACTGACACAATTGTGAGTGGCTATAATTCAGTTGAGATGCTAATAATGATATGTAGTCGTTGCAGATTATAAATTAATAATAAATAGTTAAGTATAATGTTGATATAATTACAATTTGTTTGCAATACAGAAACTAGAAAGATGAGTGGAGTAAAGTTTGTAGAAGTTCATCTCCTAAGTCCTGAAACACAAGAACATCATTAATCCCAGATTCTTGTTCAGCTGCAGGTTCCATGTTGGTAGCCCGTCGTTTCCTTGAATATTGTTGTGGAGTGGGAAAAGAAGAATAATCCTGTTGAATTGGCCAAGACACAGTATGGATGGGGAAATTGAGAGAGGCCTTGTTAGGGCCTCTGATTTTAAGTGCAGCCTTGTCATATGCTAAGGCAGCTTCTTCAGCAGTGTTGAAGGTGCCCAGCCAAACCCTAGCTCCTTTTCTTGAAGAATCTCTAATCTCTGCCGCATATTTTCCCCATGGCCGCCTCCTCACCCCTCGGTAGTGCCTTGCAGTTGCAGTTGCATCAACAGATGTTATGAAACTAGTAGCCGACGGCCCTCCCATTACGACATCAAGGCTTGGAAGTTGGTCCCATAACTGAATAGGCATCTCAGGTAAGGGGTCTTTGGTCTCTGCAAATTGATTGTTGCAGATGAACCTTGCCCATAACTTCTCTAGTACTATTTCTTCTCCACATTCTGATTTCTCTATTCCCATTATTATCCCTCAGCTCAGCTGCACATAAATTTCTCAATCCAGGACAAGAATTATAAATTATATATATATAAAGAAGAAGATATTATTAGAGATGCATGCATGGATTATATATATATATATAGGGAGACTAGATTTAAATGAAGAGATTTGCTAGCTAGTTGATTAGGCGCCAGCTAGTTGGTGGGGGCAAACGTAGCCTTCAATAATCCATCTTCAATTAACATCTAAATTCAGGGTTTTGAGTGTATAATATTGCTTCTGTGCTAAAGTCTTGATAATCATTTCCATAACCTGTTGTATACTAAATAAATATCCAATATTTATCCCCAAATTCGTGGGCTAGATCAGCAAGAAATCTAGAGAAGAATTAAGACCAACCAAACAGCTGGTTTGTACGTGTGTTCCTCAAGCTAGCTAGCTTTCATATGTAATATAACTAGTTATTAAGTTTCAAAATACATATTTTATCTTCAATTTTCTAATATGATAATATGTAATTAATACATGGCCAAATTTATGGGTTGCGAGAAATGAATCTGTGATCGAAAAGACCGACACGAAGTAAATCAAAACGGGAAAAATAGAAGAAGATAATTAAGTAAAAAATTAACTGTTGTTTTAAATTACGATACTAATTTACTGTTATAACTAATAATGAGTTGGATTGAGCATGGCGTGAGTTATTAACGACAAAGTTGTATCTAATTTATCAACTTGAGGAGTGAAGAATGTAAGCGCGTAATTAACCACTTAGACTCTTCGGTGGAGCAGTTTGACCTATACAAACGTAACTATACACTTTTCATGCAATTTTATATCATAATACCAACAAAAATTGATTTAATGCTAAAGAAAATTTCAATTCATTAAAATCTAAAGTTTATACTTGATTTTATGTCGATTACTTATTTAACTACTAATTAGGTTGTACACAATTTGATTTTATTGACGGACGGAAGAACTAAATTAATGATTCAAGAACCTAAATGTTGGACGATGAGTACCATGTTATCCGTAAAAGGTCAAAATTCAAGAACCGTGGTTGACCCATATTTTGACAATTGATATGATTTGACAAGTGACTGATCTATGTGATGCAAAAAAATCTCAACATGTACTCGAAGTTTGCACGAGCTGAGTACATATCATACTTTATAGGTGGCTCAAATTTATAGGTATATTGTATTAGTAAGTTAATGATAATTATGTAACATGTCAATTAAGCGACCTTAACAAAAAAGTTAATGCAATTTATCTAATGAAATTTTTAGTAATACTCAAATATTGTAGGGACTAAATCATCAATTTTTTAAAACACTAATGTGTAAAGTTTATACTTGAATTCAACTTAACTGTTTATTCAACTACCAATTAGGAGATACCTAATATGACTGAATTTACAAACGCAATAACTAAATCGATAGTTCGAGTCAATAAGTATTAAACATTGAGTAACATGTTATATGTAAAGTCAAACTTCAAGAACCACGTTTGTTTCATATTTGATATGTTATTTGAGTTAGCAAGTGACTAATTTATTTGATACAAAAATGTTAACAAGCGGAACATCCTCAAATCAATGATATAGTGAATGGAAAAATGCATCTACCTCATTTGCACCTATTAAATGCATGTTGACTGTAATTGATATATATTTGATGGAGAAATTAATAATAACTACGGTGACCTACCAATTAAGCGACCTAAAAAACTAAAAATAACAAAATGTAATTAAATGGTTTTTTAGTAATAAATAGTAAAGATAAATAGATGGGTCTCAAAGATAAAAAGACTAAATCGCCATTTTATAAAAATAAGGGAACTAAATATAACACGTATATATATATATAATAAAATAAAAAATATGGGAATTATATATAACATATATATATATATAATAAAATAAAATAAAAATAAAAATGTTCAAGAGGTACCTTTTAGGGGTGAGGACAACTCTCACATTTTATATTGGTATAAAGATAATCTGATAATATAATAATAATAAAAGTAATTAAGTAAGCGGTGTAGCGTAGGTTTGGGGTTGAGTGCACCTGAAAAGGTTTAAGCCTTAAGGGGAGGATTTGAGAATTCATTCATTCATTCAATGTGGCTTCGTTTTGGTATATTATTATGTAGCTAGCTAGTTTGCTTGATGAGGAGGGAATTAATACAACACAATCATTGTTGCCGTGACACATTCCTATGTTCAGTCCCCGAAACCCCTCGTGTGTTTCTCTTCTCTTGCCAGACATTCCTTCCTATGTACCTTCAAATCCTACTTATCTTACTTAGCTTAATCTTAAACAAACATAATTCTATTTGATTATCTCAAAAATAATGTTACCTCACAAGATAGATAATTCTACCATTTACAATCAATTTTAGAGTTTTGCCTCAAATTTTTTTTTCTTTTTTTGCTAATGACACAATAAACAATTTTTTAATTAATTTAAAGTGCATAAGAATATGATATTATATATCTATCTATCTATATAATAATTCTGATGGAAGTTACAAATTCTTGACAAGTAAGTTTTTAACCCTATATTCTATCTCCTATGTGTTAAAATAACTTCATTTTATTTTGTCCATGTCAATTTATAAAGAGTTACATGTATTTCATAAACCTCTATCTTCCACATGGAGCTCTAGAATTAGAGAAATGCACCACAATCACCTTGAATGTCCGTTTCAATATTTATCACTTTTTAAAAGTATTTTTAGATTTCTTTACCATTTTTTCATAATATTTATAAACTTTTTTTCACATCAAATACTTTCGATTAAATCACTTTATTTTTCGTAACTATTTATATGTAGTGTATCTCACAATAATATGAATTATTTCTATATATTATTTTAATAAAAAGTACAGTAATTTTTTATCAAGTTATGTATATTTATACTTTTTCACTTAAAATTATTTTAAAAAATTAGTATAAGTAAATATAAATATTATCTTAATATTAAATTATACTTTCTTAATTTCTCATATCAAATACTTAATTATTTATTATTATTTTAAAAAAGTGTAATGCACTCTTTTTTCAAATTATATTTATTTATTTTTATTCACTTCAAATAATACACAACCAATAATTATAAGCATGTATAAATAATTTATTAATATTAAAGTATATAGATGATTCTCATGAACTAAGATATCTATCTATCTATATCAACATATATTATATAAATATAATATATTGAGAAGTATTGATATATTATTTGTGATTATGTAATTAATATTTTTAAAAATTATAAAACTAATGAAAACATAAAACTGGATATCTAAGAATTTTATATTTAGACTGTTATAATAATCAATTATGTCTTATATTATTTTTTACTGACATTTATTTAGTGGATATATATATATATAATATTTAACCATATCATTTCCTGTTTTTACTATTAGTAATAATATTACGAATAACTTCTGTTTCAATTCAAAATATTTTAATGCACCTTTTTTTTACCAAATTATGTATAATTATATTTTTTGCACTTAAAATGATACAAACGATAATCATTATATAAGTATGTAGAAATATTTCTTAATATTAAATTAGATAAATAATTCCCATGACGTACCAATTGATGGATATATGTCCAATTCGGGTTCGTATTTATATATCGGGCCTCGTAAACAAGTCAAAAATCACATTACGGTTTAAAAAACGCCTCCAAAGGGTCAAAACGGTCCGGAAGCGCGGTACACGCGTCTGAACCGGACCGCCCGGGTTGCTGCAATCCGGACCTCGCCGAATTCCCCAAATTCGATGAGGTCCGGATTGCTCTATGGGTATTACGCGTACCCCCGATTACCGTTACGCATAGCGAAGTCGAGTTCGCGCATTGCCAATATTGATGACGGTTACCACTTTCCTTTGAACCGTCGTCAAACCGCTTCAAAACCGGGTCCGATCCCAAGATAGCCTATAAATAGGAGACCTTGGCCACCCATTAGACCGAACACTCGTCACCGGCATCCGGTAAATACCTCTTCCAGGCGAGGAGTGTCCGCCACAACCCGAACAAACCGATTAGACAAACGCGTCCATCAGACCCATTTCAACCAGGACGCAACATTAGGCGCCGTCTCCGTGATTCGAACAAAAAGCTATCATACCGCAAAGACATGACGAGTGATCGCAACCCTCCCGAAGAGGTTAACGAGAGAAATGCAAGAAAAAGGCCTGAACGTCCTAAGAAGTCTCCGGCAAGCAAAAGAGCAGGAGGTCAGAAGCCAGCTGGAAGCCAGCTGGGACCTTCCCACATATCGAGAGCTACTTCTGTAGCTTCATCCATGCCAACCGAGGATGTGCCCGACACACAGCACAACCACCAAGAACCAAATGACGAGCATCGTTCACCCCCACTTGGTTTTGAGCCAGAGATGCATGATGATAATGAATTTCAGACAGAAACGCCGCAAGGCGAACAACAAGGAACGAGAGCAAACCCGATGCCTTCGGTTACTCCAGCAATGATGGTTGCGCTGGAACCCTTCGCCGGCCAAGCGAGGTGTTATCAATGTCATCCACGGGGGACCTGCCGCCGGAGGTCAAGTGTCAAATGCTCGGGACGTTTATGCATCCCAAGCAGCAACATTGCCAAGATATGGAAAGCGCAAGCAACCGGAACAAGATGACGTGGTTATCCAATTTTCCAGGGAGGACTTAAAGCACATCGTTTACCCTCACGACGATGCTTTAGTCATAACCATGGACATCGACGGATATGATGTGAAGAGAATCCTCGTTGATGGTGGAAGCTCCGCTGACATTTTACATGTCAAAGTCCTGGAGCAACTGGGAAAATCAGTTAAAGACTTGACTCCGGGAACTTTCTCATTAGTCAGCTTTGCCGGGGCAGCCACATACCCTCTGGGAACGATCACGCTTCCTGTCATCCTAGGCCAAGGGTGGAAAACATTGCACATCAACGTCACTTTTGTCGTTGTGGAATCTCTTGGGGCCTATAATGGAATTTTAGCGCGAACAATGATCAACCCTTACGTGATCGTGCCCTCTACCGTCCATCTGAAGATGAAATTTCCTACTAACCACGGGATCGGGGAAGTACTAGGCGACCAGATATCCGCAAGACGATGTTACGTCAACGCCCTAAGAGCAAGGCAGCATCTCCATGTGGCGATGGTGAATTCTTTCAAGAAGCAAAAAATTGTTGATTGTGGAAAGCGTGAGCAAGATGTTATAGTTTGGAATCCACTAGAGTACGTTCAGTATTCATCATGGAACCAGATATGGCCCGTCAAGCAGGGTGAAGGCGAGCCAGTCATGAACTACTTCAACAAATTCACTGCCAACGCCTCTTACGCAAAAGCAACAAGAGAGGAAGTGATAAGCGTGTTCTTTGCAAACATGAACGCCAGATCCTTCCTTCTCTTCGGAAGAACGCATGGATGGCGAACAACCAGGACCATGGCGGATCTAAAAGACAAGCTCGAGACGGCAGACTTGTGTGAACAAGAATTGAGGTGGGGTACACCCCTCAGTTGGGACAAAGAAGTTCAAGCTGAAACGAACAAACAGGAAGGCGCGAGCATCAATATGGACAACATCTTCACACCGCTAAACACGGCTGTTGAAGACATTTACGTCAACCTACTCGAAAACAAGCTCCCGAGTCCACTTGTTCCAAAGACTGCTTTCTTGGGCAACAACATTAAAGAATGGTGCAAATACCACAAAACCTGGGGACACAACACAAACAAGTGTCTACCACTGAGATGGGAGATAGAAGAATGCATCGCGCTGGGCGCGTTAAGACGATTTGTTGCAACTGACTCTGCGACGTCATCGTCAAACCAACCATGAAAGAGACGGGAGAAATAACTACATTTCCGTTTACTTTGCGTATTTCTATTCTAAGTGTTTTTAGAATCATCGCATCTAGTTTCTTTACATGTTTTAAGAAGGAATGATCGGTTGAAGCCTTCTCGAAAAAACAATGTAAATACGCGCAAGTATCTAATGAAGTCAATCTACCTTCGTAGGTACATATCTATGTCTTGCATGCTATTTTGGATTGAACGCAAAGTAACAAAACTACGCATCAACAATTCAAGATATTATGCTATGTGCAAGCAAAAAATTACTACGCGTTATGACAACGCGTATCATCAACAACAACTTACTCATATTGACGACTATATCAAAAGGCGTCATCAAGGAATCAACAACTTGGAATTAAACCCAATATATATTCAAAGTCAGCATGCTACAACAACATATTTGCAAGGACATAATTGCAACCTTTTACTTCAAAGCGTCATACCAATGACGTCCTGGTTCAAACGTCATATTAACGACGTTCTACTTCAAAGTGTCATACCAACGACGTCCTGCTTCAAACGTCATATTAACGACGTTCTACTTCAAAGCGTCATACCAACGACGTCCTGCTTCAAATGTCATATTAACGACGTTCTATCTACAATGTCCTATTGACGACATACAAATAACATGTTGTGACATCTCTTGTTAGAGACAAATCTTCATGTTCGTCGCCATTCCCTGGATTCAGAACAGGACATGCAAAACAATACGGGACTGATCACCCCATAAGTGGCGAAATTTCTCTTGTTAGACAACGACCCCACGCTACAAAAAGTGTGTATCTCCTATTAAGGGATCATACTCATCAAAGACTATACCTTAATTAGATAGCTTCAATCAACTACTACGAATTCCTGCTTAAGGGTTCACACTTTACGGCAAACGTCCTCTTGTTAGATGACAATCCCGTACTACAGATTTTCAAAGCGTGTTGCATGGTTCCTGGACGCGGAAATCATGCATCACAATACATACTTTCAAAACGTGTTACGTGGTCCCTGGACGCACGAATCATGTATCACAAAAAAAAAAAATTCAAAAACCAAATTTTTTTACGTATGCTTCCCCAACGCGGGTTGATACACGCTGGCAGGTGCGCACCCTGTTTACAAAACTCATAAAATTTACAAGTCGAGTCTTGTACAACGTCGCCTTAGAGTGGAACTAAGAGACGGTATAAACTAGTATATTGTTTAGCCAAGATAACACCTTCCAAATATTAAAGGCCATCGTCAAGTGCCTTTGTGCCAAGTACCCGCGCCAATTACACTACTTGTTAAGAAAAGTCGTTATACGCGAAATACTTAACATGTTACAACATATATAGCGGCAAGCTATTCAGGAAAGAAGGGCAACATGCGTAATGCATCATGCAAGCAATCTTGAGAACATCTCAAGTCATCAACCAAGAAGTGGCTAACGGTCACAGCTACGGAGACTACGTCTATGTTACTAGTCATCCACATTCAACAAAAAAAGTAAGTGATAACGGTATGAAATATTACTAACGAGTTGTCATGCAAACTGCTATGCATAAAGCAGGTTCAAACGACATAGTTCAAAGCAAACAAGTCACAAGCAATAACCAAGGAACAACTCCAACAAAGTTCCAAACATAGAAGCTGGGGGGCAAACAGACTCAGAAACGAGTTCAACATATCCAAAAGCAATAAACATGGCACAAATCAAAGAACGCCATCATCTCTGACGGGACTGGGTGGAACAGGCAGAAGTTGCACATTAATGTCATCACCGTCTTCTCCAAACAAAAAAGCAAACTGAGCTGCTGCAACATCCAAACGACGGAGCTCGGCAACGTGCCCAACCACAAACTCCGCATACGGCCCTAACCTGTTAGGGAAAACCGGGAGCAAGAATGCTCACCCTACGAAAAAAGTCTTCAGCAAACTCGCTAAGCATAGGAGCGGCCTTCGCCGTAGCAGCAGTAGTAACCGCGCTGTCAAACTCAGGAGTAGTAGGGAACTTTCCAAGTCCTTCCTCAATGCCGGCCTTCATTTCCTCTTCGCGCACCTTCCGACAGGCAACCTTGTGGTCGCCCGCATTGTCAGAAATCGCCTTCTCGATAGCAACATTCTCAGCTTCAAGCTGAACAAGGCGGACATGATCAGAATCGTAACGAGCATCAAAATCCGTCATCTTCAAAGTAAGACGGCGCACTTCATCCTTAGCTTCCTTAAGGCAGGAAGGAGTAGGAACAGTCACAGCAGTCTTCGGGCGCTTCGTACTACTCAAAGGACGCGTCCCAACGGCGGACCGTTTGGAAGAATCAGGAGCGGCAACGACGCGATCAGTAACAAGCGTCTTGCGACCTGCAAATAGCAAACAAAGCTACAATCAAAATACAATTAAACTAAGACAGTATACAAGGAAGACTGTTTATTCAAACCGTTTACCTTTTCCATGCCCGGAAGCTGCCGATGCTCCAGGAGCAAGAGATGGAACAATCCTTCCGTTAGAAACAATCCTGCGAGCGGCTGCCGACTGCAAAGACAAGCTTTTTCCGTCTGCAAAGACGAGCTTTTTCTGTCAAACCAACCTACATTGCAACACGCAAGGAGAGCTCCTGAAAAGCAGGCGCGAGATCAGGTTTCCGAATACACTCAACGACCCAAGTCGTGCCCTCATCATGCGTAAAAAAGTAATGGTGCCTCCAATGATCGGCAGAGCGATCCGCGGCGGCAACCAATCGACGACTGGAATCCAACTTGGCTTCACCAAGGCCAAGTTCCTCAAACCCATCACCTTGCAAGTTCGGCCAGCGTACTTTCACGCTACACAACCCCGTAGAGTCAGGACTCTTAAGCTGATAGAAGCAGCGAAAGATGGTGGGAGAATAATGCCATGACTGCCTGTGAAACAGCACCCTAAAGCAAGTCCATGCCTGAATTCCATTGGACGCAAGGTCTAAGGGGGAAATCCCATAGCCTCTAAGAAGCTCAATCAGGTCAGGGCAATAAGGAAAGCGCAAACCCTCCCTAACATGAGATGTATAAACAACGGACAAGTCTATAGGCGGAGGGGTAGCATCTCCTAAACTACTCTTACGAAGCACATCAAAGGGGTAAACAGCCTCTACGCGAGGGTCAAGTCCAGAAGCACTCGCATACAATACAAACAAGGGCCTATCCAAACAGTTAGTGTAATACCTAACCAATACTTCCGTCTCTTCGACGAGAGGTGCCTCAGCAGAAGGCTCAGCAACTACGCCCTCATCAGTGCCCAAAACACTATCTACTTGTGTAACCAAATCTACTTCCGAGTCATCCTACGTCAGAATTAAAAGGAGTCTGCGATAGAGGAATGGTGGACTTACTCATAGCGGCAATTCGATCAAAAGGCCATTACGCCAAGCGCCGAGTGCCAAGTACCAGTGCCGAGTGCCAGTGCCAAGTCCCAGCGCCAAGTGCCAGTGCCGAGTGCCAGTACCGAGTGCCAGCGCCAGGTGCCCGTGCCGAGTGTCCGTGCCGAGTGCCCGTGCCAAGTGCCCGTGCCGAGTGCCCATGTCAAGTGCCAAAGCCGAGTGTCCTTGTGCCAAGTGCCCGTGTCAAAGTACTAGCGCCTCAACCCTGCAGCTTGGAAATACAACCGACGGTCACAACAACGTACATACCCGCAACAGTCTCTCGTACAGACATCTAAGCAGTGTACACTCTATATGGAACAACTATGTACGTACAAGACTCGTTAGTCTTCGCGCAACAAGCAACAAACATCCCACGATGGGGGGCAACCCCCTATACTCATCAACCATTATGGTGACATCCGCTCTGCATTTACATCAAGCCCATAGGGATAACATGCGTGGCAACCAACAAGGAAAAAATTCTAAGTGTTGGAACAAGCGCGTACATACAAGCACGCGCATACATAACAAGCGCGCACATACATGACGGGATGTCGACTATCAATGAATATTTCCTAAGTGTTCCTTCATGTCAGCAGTCGACACATGACGGGATGTCGACCATCAAGGAATATTTTCTAAGTGTTCCTTCATGCCAGCAGTCGACACTTGACGAGATGTTGACCATCAAAAATATTTTCTAAGTGTTCCACCATGTCAGCAATCAACAACCGTCAACGCGCATAGCAAAGTTAATGCGTGCAACAAAAGTGGCCAATGTCCCAAGAAACTATCATGCAAGCGGTGCGACTAACGTGACGAGCCGCGAAAAGCAAACGCGACAACACTTAGGAAAAATAATTTTCTAAGGCATCAAGACAACAAACGACTACCCCCAAAGACGTTTAGCAACTTCCGGCAACCAACAAACCCGTTAAGGGAAAAACAACACGTACCGATCAAAAGACCGTTACGCGAAGGCATGGGAGCAATTACCTGCAAAGAAGGATGAAGAATGGATTCCCAAAAAGCTGGAAGAATGATTGGGGATTAGTGTAATCACATATCCCAAAAGATTCCTTAATGATAAGGATCAAAGGAGTAATTCACCTACACCCACACCTAAGTGCTTACGGTATACTCCACCCTCTTCTAAGTATTTACTAATCTCTACGCGTATGATTATTTTAGTACTACGCGTATCAAATCCATCATTTTACATGCATGTTTGCATATCGCATGATTCATGATTTGTTAATCGCTAAGTCATTTTAGGGTATACGGATTATATTTCTAGCATCACGTAATTACGTTCTTGCCATGACCGTTACTTGTACATGCATGTTGATAAATAGCATGTCTGCATGACATATTACTAATCGCTTCTATCCCTAGCGGCAATCATGTTTGCACGTTATATATGCGCATTCTCTATTGCACTAACCGTGATGACAGGAAATAAAGTCACTCGGTCAAAAAATCAAAGGACGGACGAAATCAAGACTTCTACGTCCAACCGACGATCAAAACCGAAAGGTTTGCGTCAAGCTCAAATTGGACATGTACCCTAACTTAAAATAGAGTCAAGAAACGTTTTGAACCGTTACTTGACTCGGGGGCAAGTGATGGATATATGTCCAATTCGGGTTCGTATTTATGTTTCGGGCCTCGTAAACACGTCAAAAATCACATTACGGTTTAGAAAACGCCTCCTAAGGGTCAAAACGGTCCGGAAGCGCGGTACACGCGTCCGGACCGGACATCCGGATTGCATTGCAACCCGAAGGTCCGGGTTGCACGGCAATCCGGACCTCGCCCGGGTTGCACGGCTATCCGGACCTCGCCGAATTGCCCAAATTCGACGAGGTCCGGATTGCTCTATGGGTATTACGCGTACCCCCGATTACCGTTACGCATAGAGAAGTCGAGTTCGCGCATTGCCAATATTGATGACGGTTACCGCTTTCCTTTGAACCGTCATCAAACCGCTTCAAAACCGGGTCCGGTCCCAAGGTAGCCTATAAATAGGAGACCTTGGCCACCCATTTTGATTCATTCTCTCATTTTGACAACTTTGGCATTTTGAGCTCTGACTTCTCTCTAGAAATATTTTCTCTCTCTATAATTATTTTTCTCCATTTAGCCCAATCGTGACTTAAGCATCGGAGAGGGCTCCACTAGCACAACCCCCTCCCCCCCCTCTCCGTGCTAGTATTGGCCCCTTGTGCAGGAACGGGCCCCGCAGCTAAGGTGTGGAAGAGAAATAGGAGTAAGACGAGCCCAGACGCTAACCGAGACACAGCGTTTTGCCGAGACACAGACTTTTGCCGATACATAGACTTTTGTCGAGACACAACCTTTTCCTGAGACACAACATTTGACCGAAAGTGATGGATATATGTCCAAATTCGGGTTCGTATTTATGCTTCGGGCCTCGTAAACACGTCAAAAATCACATTACGGTTTAGAAAACGCCTCCTAAGGGTAAAAACGGTCCGGAAGCGCGGTACACGCGTCCGGACCGGACCTCCGGACTGCAGCAACCCGGACGTCCGGGTTGCGGCAATCCGGACCTCGCCGAATTGCCCAAATTCGACGAGGTCCGGATTTCTCTATGGGTATTACGCGTACCCCCGAACCGTTACGCATAGAGAAGTCGAGTTCGCGCATTGCCAATATTGATGACGGTTACCGCTTTCCTTTGAACCTTCATCAAACCGCTTCAAAACCGGGTCCGGTCCCAAGGTAGCCTATAAATATGAGACATTGGCCACCCATTTTGGGGGATTCTCTCATTTTCACAACTTTGGCATTTTGAGCTCTGACTTCTCTCTAAAAATATTTTCTCTCTCTAGAATTATTTTTCTCCCTTTAGCCCAATCGTGACTTAAGCATCGGAGAGGGCTCCACTAGCACCACCCCCCCTCCCCCCCCCCCCCCCCCCACCCCCCCCCCCTCTCTGTGCTAGTATTGGCCCCTTGTGCAGGAACGGGCCCCGCAGCTAAGGTGTGGAAGAGAAATAGGAGTAAGATGTGCCCAGACGCTAAGACTTGTGCCCAGACAGCCGTTTCCTGAGACACAGACTTTTACCGAGACACAGACGCTAACCGAGACACAGCGTTTTGCCGAGACACAGACTTTTGCCGAGACACAACCTTTTCCTGAAACACAGCATTAGACCGAAGACTCGTCACCGGCATCCGGTAAATACCTCTTCCAGGCGAGGAGTGTCCGCCACAACCCGAACAACCCGATCAGACAAACGCGTCCATCCGACCCATTTCAACCAGGACGCAACATTAGGCGTCGTCTCCGTGATTTGAACAAAAAGCTATCATACCGCAAAGACATGACGAGTGATCGCAACCCTCCCGAAGAGGTTAACGTGAGAAATGCAAGGAAAAGGCCTAAACGTCATAAGAAGTCTCCGGCAAGCAAAAGAGCAGGAGGTCAGAAGCCAGCTGGAAGCCAGCCGGGACCTTCCTACATACCGAGAGCTACTTCCATAGCTTCATCCATGCCAACCGAGGATGTGCCCGACGCACAGCACAACCACCAAGAACTAAATGACGAGCATTGTTCACCCCAACCTAGTTTTAAGCTAGAGATGCATGATGATGAGGAATTTCAGACAGAAACGCCGCAAGGCAAACAACAAGGAACGGGAGCAAACCCGATGCCTTAACCATATGGGGCAAGTATTATTTCGATCAAGATAAAGGACAAAAAAAGATTAAAGATCAGAAAAACGGACCTTTGAAATCGAACCGGAACTGTCACGCCCCGAAAATTTACCAAACTCCGGGGTGTGACCGGCCATTATTTCCTAAACCCTTATGGAAAATAATGAAGTCTTAAAATTCAAAAGAGATAACATTCGAAAAACAACCAACTCAGAGGGTTTACAGTTTATAGTTCTCCAAATACCCAAATAGCTGAATATCCAGACAAACTAACCAAGTCCAAAATAAAAATAACCGAAGTTGCCGTCTCGGAGCTATCAATGCCTTCAGGAACTGTTCGCCTAATCCTCAGAGATTTTCCCGTCGTTATCTCCCTCCAGATCTGAAAAGGTGTAGAATAATTAGGGGTAAGTTGCTGGGGAGCAACTTAGTAAGTAGTGGTCACTTATCCCTACTGGATCAAGCTCTCAGAAAATATATACATATATACAGATATTTATATATAGGTCATAAATATTATAGACATAATTATTTTAAGAGCGTCGAAAACATGCAGAGTTCAAAATTTTCCACAAAATATATTTGATCAAACTCAGAGGTTGAACAGTAGATGCAAAACTTGTCAAATTCAGAAACGGATCAGAGTCAGAGGTCAATCAGAAACAGAGGCTTCGAGCTTAGTCGAAAGTCGGAACGGAACATAATAGATCAGAGGTTTCAAACTTAATCGAAATTCAGAACAGAACAGAAACAGAGGTAGCTCTATTCTTTTCACCACGCCTACGATGCCTGCGAGAAGGCTCCAATGTTTTCCCCCATTGGAAGGATGCAGAGGCCAGGTATGCCGCTGGGTCGGCTCCAATGTTTATCCCCCGTTGAAATGATACAGAGCCCAGATATATCCGCTAGGTCGGCCAGAGTCGATCGATCTTCGTATGCATACGCTGGAGGGGCCCTCGTAAGGGTTCAGATAATAGGTCGGCCAGATATATCCGCTAGGTCGGCCAGAGTCGAACTTCTTGAAATAGGTTTCTAGTAACTAATTTCCTCTCAAAATATTATATCGAAACGTATAATAGAAACATTCTTGTCAAAACGATCATATCAATGTATACGTAATTCATAACAGAACTTTAAGCACTTGGTCCGAATTTCAAAATGCGAAAATTATTTTCATGCTCGAAAAGGGCTTATCTTTGAACTTCATGCAATGCATAAAATATTTACTTTGTAAATATAGGAATAAGCTAAAACTACTTACCTCTACTGAAACCCCGAAAACTAGCGTCAACCGCTCTGTCGATCCGATCTCCCTAAAATAATATAATAACGACTTTAAGATTCTCTGTCCGAACCACACAGTCTACTAAATTTCGAGCCGCTTATTCTGAATTCAAATCTCCTAAAGTCCAATTCAGATGTTCAGATTCACTCTTCTCATCACGACACGTAAAACTGTGTGGAGACCTGATATCTCATTATTCACTGCATTTTTTACCATCTCAGAAAAATTCCCAAAAATTACTGCAAGTAGAGGATTCAAATACGAGTCCAACGACGCAAACGGAGTCACATTTTGACATCTGGGTGGCCCGTATAGGTCGGTCAAAGTTGGCCGGGCGTGGTCAACTTCATCTTCAACCTAGGAACAGATTTTACAGGTTGTAGAGCCAACTTTGGGAGCTCGGTTCTCCCTCGTCCGGGCTCGGTTTTGAGTATTTTTGGTGTCAATGGAAAACCCTTACAATGAAATGCAATTTCGTATATTTCTTGTTGCGAAACAGTTAATAAATATATGACTTTTATGGCTTCGAAGTTCTCGATTCAATTAAAATTCTGAAACTTCAAATCTCGATATCTAACAAACGACACGATGAAATTCGGTTTCATCACTTGTGTTAGGTTACTTAGGTCCCCCAGTCTAACCATGGCCATAAACGAGAATAAGGACCACCAAAACATATTCCACCATTAACGACCTTTGAAGCTTTCTTTCTCTAGGAATAAACATCTAACACTGAAAGTATGCGAAGAAAGCAATGGAGTTTACCTTAATCGTGATCTGAAACTTGCTCGGAGGCTCGTGGATACTCAGTTTCGTCCGTTCTCGTGATGGTTTGGTCGGGCTCTGAAAACTTGCTAGTTTCTCGTTTCGAAATCCTCTCTTGCTCTCCAACCTCTTTAGGGTTCGATAGGGCTGCGAAAACAGATGAGAGAACCCTAATATGGAGTAGACGGCGCAAAAAAACCCTCCGATACTGATTTGTAGCAATTAGGGTGCTTGCCGTGATATATTATATATTGTGGTAGAGAAAAAAACAACTTTTGACCTTAAGATTTGCTCTTAGATCGTATTAGACCCTGAATTTTTAAACTTGCAAACTTGGTCCCCAAATTTAAGCAATACCCCCCTTAAAAAAATTCCGTCCTCGAAATTTAAGTAATACCTGTGTCGTCGAACAAGTGAGGGTACTTTCGCTTCATGTCCTCCTCCAACTCCCACGTTGCTTCTCTTTCGCTGTGATGTTCCCATTGAACTTTCACGTATGGGATGATGCGGCGCTTTAATACTTGGTCCTTCTTATCCACTATCTGAATAGGTTTTTCATCAAACGATAAGTCTTTTTTTAGTTCCAATGGGCGATAGTCGATCACATGACTCTCGTCGTACACGTACTTCCTTAGCATTGAGACATGGAACACATCATGCACCCCAGATATAACGGGTGGTAATGCGAGTCGATACGCCGCTTCCCCAACCCTTTGCACTATCTCAAATGGTCAAACATACCTCGGGCAGAGTTTCCCATGCAGCCCGACCTCATTACTCCTTTCATCGGAGGTACTTTCAAGAATATGTTATCTCCGACTTGGAACTCCAAGCCTCGACGTCTTTCATCTGCGTAACTCTTTTGTCTGCTCTGTGCAGTACGGAGTCTTTCTCGAATTACCTTGACCTTTTCTTCCAAAATTTTCCGCTCTCCTACCTCGTCCCAGTGAGTAGGGGTTCGACACCTCCTACCGTAAAATGCCTCATACGGTGCCATCTTAATGCTAGCTTGATAACTATTTTTGTAGGCGAATTCGACTAACGATAGGTGGTCTTCCCATGATCCACCAAAATGGATCGCGCAAGATCTCAACATATCTTCTAAAGTTTAAATCGTTCGCTCCGTTTGTCCATCAGTTTGGGGATGGAAGGCGGTGCTAATGCTTAGCTTCGTCCCAAGTGCCTGATGTAGGCTCTCCCAGAATTTGGACACAAATCTTGTATCACGGTCTGATATAATATTCTTTGGGACCCCATGCAGTCGTACAATTTCCTTTATGTAGAGCTTTGCTAGCACGTCTCGGGAGGAATCCTTTCGAATGGGCAAGAAGTGTGCAGACTTCGTAAACCGGTCCACAATTACCCATATAAAATTATGCTTTCATAGAGTTATCGGCAATCCGGAGACAAAATCTATCGAAATTTCGTCTCACTTCCACTCTGGTATGTTCCAAGGCTTTAACAGTCCTGGGAGTCGTTGATGTTCCACTTTGATATGTTGGCAAATCAAGCACTGTGCCACATACTCAGCAACATCCTTCTTCAAACCATTCCACCAGAAGTTCTGCGTAAGGTCCTGATACATCTTTGTCCCTCCTGGGTGAATCGCGTAATACGAACTATGAGCTTCTTGCAAGATCTCCTTTTTGATTTTTTTTATCGTCAGGCACACATAATCTGTCCTGAAATCTCAAAGATTTGTCACTGTGAATTGCAAAATCTTTTCCAACCCCAAAATCAACCATCACCTTTATCTTTTGCAACACCAGATCGACCAACTGCTTTGACTTGATGCGGTCGACAAGAGTTGGCTGAAGACTCATATTAGCCAAGAGTGCAGTACTCTTGTGGACTCGAACTTCCAAGTTCAACTACCTCATGTCCTCCAAAATTTGTCTCTGATGTGTGAGCATCATTGCTAGGGGACCCGTTGGATTCCTTCTAAGTGCATCAGCTACAACATTTGCTCTCCAGTTGTGGTAGTTCAAAGTTAGGTCATAGTCCTTCAATAACTCCAACCATCTTCTCTGTCTCATGTTGAGTTCCTTCTGCGTAAAAATATACTTCAAGCTCTTGTGGTTAGTGAAAACTTCACATTGCTCGCCATACAGGTAATGCCTCCAAATTTTCAAGGCGAATACAACTGCTGCCAGTTCAAGATCATGGGTGGGGTAGTTTAACTCGTGCTTCTTCAATTGTCTAGAGGCGTAGGTAATTACTTTACCATTCTGCATGAGTATGCAACCTAGTCCTTTTCCTGATGCGTCATTGTATATTGTGAACCCGCCACTTCCACTAGGCACTGTGAGAATATGTGCCGACACCAACCGATTCTTCAGTTCCCGAAAGCACTGTTCACATTCAGCTGACCATTCAAATCTTACCTCTTTTTGATTTAATTGGGCTTGGTGCTTTCCACGCTCCCAGCGGAATACGCCCGCGGGGCATCCGACACTCCCACGTCCGGATCAGCCCTCTTCTCTCCCAAGATCAGTTCTCGAAGCCCAACTCCCACTGCGCATACGGACGGAACGGGTCGTGGTTAGGGGTCTTTGCTCTGGAGAGCGGCTTAACTGGTTTTCGGACTGCCCTGGCCATCATCAGGAGAGCGGCATTAGCTCCCGAACCAGCAGGATCCCGAAGGATATGCAGCGTATTACCGATAACAACCAGGACATTGGAAACTAGCCATTGGCTTGTAAGCGACACCCCATGTATGAGGGGAGAGATCCACATCCATCACGTCCTGTCCTGGCTTCCAACTACTACTCCCCCCTAAAGAGCTTTATTTACAAAAGCTACTCTAGAAGTAGTAGACGTTGGAGTGCTTGAACTAGCACCAGTTTTCCAGGTACGTGACATTCTCCCCCACCCAACCTACGCAACGCCCTCGTTTCGTTCGTCCGCTGTCTTCCAAGGAATCTTCGATTCTTCCACAGCAGGACACACTTCACCACGCCATCAACATCTTCTGCTTTCTTGAGTATGGTCAGAGTTTCTTTTTGCGCATTGACTCCTCGTTTGAGAAAATCAACTTCAATCGTTGGTCACAGTCACGAATCCACGTGAGCCACCACTATTATCCCGTGGTCAGGTCTCCTCCTCAAACCAGAGAAACGGCTACCGCGCCTAAGAGACTTCCCACCCCATGGGCATGCTACTTGGCAACTTGCCTCCGCCCTTCCAGCAGTCGATATCATCACTCGCTCTTTTGGGTATAGACAAGTTGAGTCCACAACTTGCTTCCGCCCTTCCAGCAGTGATCCCCACAGTAATGCAACTCAACCCTCCTCGTTGGACACTTTTCCTTCAAGAGTCGTAGCAGCCAATATGTGCACCTGACTACACTCTTCTCTAGTGCATCCACTCCCATGGTGGCAATGTCACTGAACATCCTTGAACTCTCGGATTGAAGGCAACCATCCGCGGTCATGTCTTCCGAGTTCTTTAGAGTCACACCACCCAATGGCATTCGTGGTAAAGCAACAACCACTATCATTCAGAATCCGCAGCAATCATTCTTCTATCTTGAAGCTCCCATGGGACGAACGAGAACTTTGCTCTGATACCACTTGTCACGGGCTTGGAGCTTTCCACGCTCCCAGAGGAATACGCCCGCGGGGCATCCGACACTCCCACGTCCGGATCAGCCCTCTTCTCTCTGAAGATCAGTTCTCGAACCCAACTCGCACTGCGCATACGGACGGAACGGGTCGTGGTTAGGGGTCTTTGCTCCGGAGAGCAGCTTAACTGGTTTTCGGCCTGCCCTGGCCATCATCAGGAGAGCGGCATTAGCTCCCGAACCAGCAGGATCCCGAAGGATATGCAACGTCTTACTGATAACAATCAGGACATTGGAAACCAACCATTGGCTTGTAAGCGACACCCCATGTAGGGGGGGAGAGATCCACATCCATCACGTCCTGTCCTGGCTTCCGACTACTACTCCCCCCTAAAGAGCTTTATTTACAAAAGCTGCTCTAGAAGTAGTAGACGTTGGAGTGCTCGAACTAGCACCAGTTTTCCAGCCTGGAGAAGTCCTCAACAAACCTTCGATAATACCCAGCCAACCGAGGGAACTCCGGATTTCTGTAACATTGGTTTGTGGGGTCCACTGTATGATTGCCTCAACCTTCTTCGGATCCACGGATATGCCTTCTCCAGATACCACGTGACCCAAAAACTCCACTTTGTCCAGCCAGAATTCACACATACTAAACTTTGCGAACAACTTATTCTCTCGTAGTGTCTACAACACGATCCTCATATGTTCTTCATGCTCTTCTCAGTTCTTGGAGTAGACCAGGATATCGTCAATGAACACAACAATGGACTGATCTAGGTACTCCTTGAACACTCGATTCATTAGGTCCATAAAGACCGTTGGGGCATTTGTGAGCCCAAATGGCATAACTATGAACTTGTAATGACCGTAGATTCAGAATGCTGACTTGGATACATCCTCATCCCGAATATTCATCTGATGTTATCCAGAACGAAGATCGATCTTAGAGAAGACTAGAGCTCCTTGAAGTTGGTCGAACAAGTCATCGATTCTTGGTAGAGGATACTTGTTCTTGATGGTCACTTTATTCAACTCACGGTAGTCACTACAGAGTCACATGCTGCCATCTTTTTTCTTAACGAACAAAACTGGGGCTCCCCATGGTGACACACTTGGCCTAATAAAACATTTATCTAACAATTCTTGAAGTTGCACCTTCAACTTTTAAGCTCAGTTGGGGTCATCCTGTATGGGGCTTTCGATATGGGGATTGTTCCCGACACCAGCTCGATTGAGAACTCGACCTCTCGTTCAGGGGGTAGTCCGGGTAATTCCTCCGGAAAAACATCGGGAAATTCCTTAACAATCAGGATGTCTTTCATAGTCGACGGGGTATCTTTAATTCCACGAACATGTGCGAAATAAGTTTCACAAACCTTCCTCAGAAGTTGAGATGCCCATGGTGCGGATATGAACTTGGGAGAAATGTTACTTATGACACTACCAAATGTAAACTCTGGTTCACCTGGGACATGGAACACCACCTTTTTCTCGAAGCAGTTAATAGTCCCATGGTGAGTTGACAACCAATCCATACCCAAAATAACATCAAAGTTGGTGATGTCAAGTTCTAATAAGTTAGCGGCTAACTCCCTCCCACCAAAGCGCAACAAACAATTTTTGAAAACACGATTTGCTAGCATTAAATCGCCCAAAGGAATGCTAATACTCATTTCCGCATCTAAGAAGTCAGGAATCGCCTCCAAATTTTTCGCGAAAGCCCGTGATATAAAAGAATGAGTAGCAACGGAATCAATCAATATATGCACCAATTAAGAGTTAATAAGGAAAGTACCTGACACCACTGCATCTGGTCGTGTCATCGCATAAACTCGGTAAAAAGTCTTCTTTTGTTCCACATTTTCGTCACGTCTAGCAGCGTAGTGGTAATCTTCGTTCTTCGGACAGTCTCTAATTTGGTGGGTCTTCTCACCGCACCGAAAACATGCTCCTACCTTCCAACGACATTCTCCAGCATGAACCCTCCCACAATGGACGCATGTGGGCCGTCTTGCGGCATCTAACGCCCCACGAGCACTTCTTGTGTCCTGCCTCTTCCCATTTGAGTATCTCCCAGTAACTTCACTAGTTATAGGTCGTTTCCTCAACTAATCCTCTCGGCTAATGCATTGGGCATTCCATTCGTGTGCGAGGGCAGCTGCCATGCACTCCGCCTGAGTGGAAAATGTTACAGAGAAGATCGGGGTCCTAATCTCCGTGCGGAGACCATCTCGGTAATGATCAATCTTTGCTTCCTCATCTTTCATGATCATTGGAGCAAAACGAATGAGTTCGCTAAATTTTGCTGAATACTCCATCACCGACATTCGTCCCTGTCGCAACTCTTCGAATTCCTTCTTCTTCTGCTTCCTAAGCTCCATAGGGAAAAACTGATTTAGAAATTCCTTTCGGAAATCCTCCCATCTAATAGTCCCATTCGGTTGCAGGAATGATGGTCGGGTTGTGGTCCACCAACTATCAGCCAAACCTTCCAACAACACAGCAGTATACCCCACTTGGAACTCCTCATCAACCTTGAGAGTCTCAAATAGATTCTCCAGCTCCCTGATCCAAGACTCGGCCTTTATCGGGTCGGCGGTTCCAGTGAAGTTGGCTGGTGCCAAGCGCTTAAACTTATCAAAGGAGACTATCACATGCCCCGCAGCGGCTGGTTGGGAAATCCTCATTTGTTGAGCTTCTTCACGGTCACGACAAACTTGTTCATGCAATTCTGCCACCACTTGACTAATTCCTAATACGTATGCCTGATTAGCAACACCCATTGCACGTGCTTCATGTCAAGGTACCTGATCTTGTCCATTGGAGATTTCCAACCCCTCATCCCGTTCCTCATTCTCTGTAATTCGTTGGCTTCTCTTACGAGATGGTCCATCATTCCTAATTTGGGTCGAGACCTCGACCACATCTTCTAGCTCACCATTCAGTTCAATCCTTTTGCTTCTCCTGAGATTTTGCTCTGTATTCCCAACATGAGAAACCGAGGTCGCGGTCGTCTGCTTGGCCCTTTTTGCTTGGGCCGCAATTTCGACAATAGTCTCGCCATTTCCTGCCATTACTTCCTGTAATACATTAAAAACAGAAGGTAGATTCAAATTTCAATCTCATGAAAGCTCCAAAGGGTCTAACCTAGTCTCTGATACCAATCTGTCACGCCCCGAAAATTAACCAAAATCCGGGGTGTGGCCGGCCATTATTTCCTAAACTCTTATGGAAAATAATGAAGCCTTAAAATTCAAAAGCGATAACATCCGAAAAACAACCAACTCCGAGGTTTTATAGTTTATAGTTCTCCAAATACCCAAATAGTTGAATATTCAAACAAACTAACCAAGTCCAAAATAAAAATAACTCAAGTCGCCGTCTCGGATCTCTCAATGCCTTCAGGAACTGTTCGCCTAATCCTCCGAGATGTTCCCGTCGGTATCTCCCTCCAGATCTGAAAAGGTGTAGAATAATTGGGGGTAAGTTGTCGGGGAGCAACTTAGTAAGTAGTGGTCACTTATCCCTACTGGATCAAGCTCTGGGAAAATATATACATATATACAGATATTTATATCTAGGTCATAAAGATTATAGACATAATTATTTTAAAGAGCGTCGAAACCATGCAGAGTTCAAAAGTTTCCACAAAACATATTTGATCAAAATCAGAGGTTGAACAGTAGATGCAAAACTTATCAAATTCTTAAACGGATCAGAGTCAGAGGTCAATCAGAAACAGAGGCTTCGAGCTTAGTCGAAAGTCGGAACGGAACAGAACAGATCAGAGGTTTCGAACTTAATCGAAATTCAGAACAGAACAGAAACAGAGGTTGCTCTAGTATTTTCACGACGCCTACGATGCCTGCAGGAAGGCTCCAATGTTTTCCCCCATTGGAAGGATGTAGAGCCCAGGTATGCCGCTGGGTCGGCTCCAATGTTTATCCCCCATTAGAAGGATACAGAGCCCATATATATCCGCTGGGTCGGCTAGAGTCGATCGATCTTCGTATGCATATGCCGGAGGGGCCCTCGTAAGGGTTCAGATCATAGCCAGACTTACGAGCACAGAATCAGAGACAGATGTCGCACTTCTTAAAATAGGTTTCTAGTAACTAATTTTCTCTCAAAATATTATATCGAAACGTACAATAGAAACATTATTTCCAAAAACGATCATATCAATATATACGTAATTCATAACAGAACTTTAAGCACATGATCCGAATTTCAAAATACGAAAATTATTTTCATGCTCGAAAAGGGCTTATCTTTGAAACTTCATGCAATGCAGAGAATATTTATTTTGTAAATATAGGAATAAGCTAAAACTAATTACCTCAACTGAAACCCCGAAAACAAGCGTCAACCGCTCTGTCGATCCGATCTCCATAAAATAATACAATAACGAGTTTAAGATTCTCTCCAAACCACACAGTCTACTAAATTTCGAGCCGCTTATTCAGAATTCAAATATCCTAAAGTCCAATTCAGATTTTCAGATTCCCTCTTCCCATCACGACACGTAAAACTATGTGGAGACCCGATATCTCATTATTCACTACATTTTCGACCATCTTAGAAAAATTCCCAAAAATTACTGCAAGTAGAGGATTCAAATACGAGTCCAACGATGCAAACGGCGTCGCGTTTTGACATCTGGGTGGCCCGTACGGGTCGGCCAAAGTTGGTCGGGCGTGGTCAACTTCATCTTCAACCCAGGAACAGATCTTACAGGTTGCAGAGCCAACTTCGGGAGCTCGGTTCTCCCTCGTCCGGGCTCAGTTTTGACTGTTTTTGGTGTCAATGGAAAGCCCTTACAATGAACTACAATTTCGTATATTTTTTGTTGCGAAAAAGTTAATTAATATATGACTTTTGTGGCTTCGAAGTTCGCAATTCATTTAAAATTCTTAAACTTCAAATCTCGATATCTAATAAACGGCAGGATGAAATTCGGTTTCGTCACTTTTGTTAGGTTACGTAGGTCCCCCAGAGTCTAACCATGGACATAAACGAGAATAAGCACCGCCAAAACGTATTCAACCATTTACGACCTTCGAAGCTTTCTCTCTCTAGGAATAAACATCTAACACTGAAAGTATGCGAAGAAAGCAATGGGATTTACCTTCATCGTGATCTGAAACTTGCTCGGAGGCTCGTGGATACTCAGTTTCGTCCGTTCTCGTGGTGGTTTGGTCTGGCTCTGAAAATTTGCTAGTATCTCGTTTCGAAATCCTCTCTTACTCTCCAACCTCTTTAGTGTTTGATAGGGCTGCGAAAATAGATGAGAGAACCCTAATATGGAGTAGACGGCACACAATAACCCTCCGACACTGATTTGTAGCAATTAGGGTGCTTGTCGTGATATATTATGGTGGTAGAGAAAAAAAACAACGTTTGACCTTAAGCTTTGCTCTTAGATCGTATTAGACCCTGAATTTTTAAACTTGCAAACTTGGTCCCCAAATTTAAGCAGGTTTTACAATATACCCCCCTTAAAAAAATCCATGCATAACCAGTTCAGTATGATGCCTCCCCCCCCCCCCCCCCCCCCCCCCCGCGCTGGACCGCGATTGCTGCCGGAGTTCGCTACCTGCCTAAGGGACCACCGTCGTTCGTTTGACTCGCCGATGCACCGCCTCCCCAGTCGTACGACAACCACGGCGAACCACCGTCCCGGACCCAAAAAAGTTTCGCGAAAGCCCTGTCGCCGTCCGAGGCCGCCGCCGCGCGGATAACCTCGTCCGCTGCCGCCTTCCGCCTCGCCTAGACCCACCATTGCCCCTCCGACCAGTATCGGAGCCAAACAAGCCGCCAGAGCACCGCCACGAGTGGAAAGCTCCACGATCCGTGAGCCGTAGTCGCGCGAACCGCCCCCTACGGTGAGCCAAAATCCGAGCGAACGAACACCTAAATCTGACCAAACCAAACCAATTAAAGGTCCAAAGCTTGACTCTATGACAATTTAGCTACAATAGAGGTAAACCTAAACACCCTTCTAAAGCAAAATTCAAATTTTGAGTGGAAGTGGAGTAGAAATGGTGTTGGTGGCAATGGAAAACTGAGGCATAACATCAATATATAGAGGTGATATACTAGAGTTTGGAGATGAGATGAAATCTCAACCATCTATTTTCAATATAGTAAAATCTAAAGGCTATAGGAAAAGTCATTGTTTTACATTATTTTCATAAATAATATATTTAGCCACATATATGTACATATACAACATGCATGTACAACATATATGTACGTAGTCACATCATAAATAGTGCAAAGCACTTAGTGGGCATAGAGCAATTAAGCACATTACACTTAAGATTTATTTATTTTTTCCAGAAAATGACACACGTTTGCACACATGTGCATTAACGCTAGTATTGCAAACACCAATTATATCGCCTGCTAGAATTTGAAACGAGATATTATAGGCATATACATCGATACAGACACGTTACTGTTAATATAACCAAGTATATGCGTGTATTTTTGTACATATGATATTGCAAAGATTGCAGAATAGTCTCCAAAAAAGGGACGGACGCTGGACCACACACGCCGACAAGGAACAAAACACGCCAAAACAAGGTATGATATCGCCAAAGGTCACAACTCGGTTTTAAATCCAATAAAAAATAGAGTCAAGGAAGGGTTATACCATTTCTTGACTCGGGGGCAAGTGATGGATATACACCCAGTTGGACATCATTTAGCCCCACCGCATTAGAAATGAACAAAATAGACACCTCGGCACGAAAACCACACTAGTCCACTCTTAAAAAACCCCCGAACGGACAAGTCCGATCGAAAGAGACCTTCGACCGGACTAGTCTGGTCGGAGGAACCGGACTAGTCTAGCCGAACGGGGGCAACGCGCTCCGGATGTCGGCCCCTTACTCCTAAGAGGTAAAAGAACCCCCGGACATCCACACACCTAATTTACGCACTCCTAGCCTACGGGCATACCCACTCTCCCTATCTTAAAGGGAATATTCCGGAGACCCTACCTCTTTTTTGTGGGACCCTAGAGGCCAAATTCCCAAACTCTATAAATAGCACCTCATATTCTTCATTCCATGTAAGTGAATCCCGAATGCTCTGGCTTCTCTTTAGTAAATCTCTCTAAAACCGAGCTCTTATTTAGGCATCGGAGAGGGTTCGACGCACTCCTAGCCTACGGGCATACCCACTCTCCCTATCTTAAAGGGAATATTCCGGAGACCCTACCTCTTTTTTGTGGGACCCTAGAGGCCAAATTCCCAAACTCTATAAATAGCACCTCATATTCTTCATTCCAAGTAAGTGAATCTCGAATGCTCTGGCTTCTCTTTAGTAAATCTCTCTAAAACCGAGCTCTTATTTAGGCATCGGAGAGGGTTCGACGGAAACCATCCTCCGGCGCAATCCTTCTTGCAGGTTCATGGGAGCACGAGAAGAAGGCAAGCACATCCACGGGTCAAGGCCTCGAAGGTGCACTCTACGGACGAACCTCGACGGGCAAAACTCAAAAAATACCATTCAACTACACGAAATTGAGAAACATAATTTTTTAAGAGGATTTGGTCTAACGTCTCTGACAATTTAGTAATGTGTGTCAATTCTATGTGTGTGTGTGTGCGCTTATGTTATTCTTTTAGTTGCCAACTTTAACGTAGTGTTTGTATTTTTTTTATGTAATGTAGTCTTTATATTATGACAATCATTATTTTAAAAAAAGTTAAGTGCTCATTACATTCATAACTTTTATATAATTTTTTAAATACCAAAATAGTATTAATTTTTTTAAAAAATATAGTAGGTAAATTATTGAACTAATACCTTAACGAAGTCGATTTTCAACTTTCGGGATGACCACCCAAGTCGGTTAGAGTTGTAATCCGAATATTTCAACCTAAAAAATTGACAAACTTTGACGAATTCGAAAAAATGTAAAAATGACCTCAGTATTAATTAGATTTTTCTGATTTTGTCTATATTTTTTTTTTCAAATTTTTTAATAAGCATGAAGAACACTTTAATTTCATTCACTAGTTGGTTCATGTCTCTATATTTAAAAATATGAATATATTTAATTTATTAATAGTGTTTAAAAGAAATGACATTAAAAATATGAATTTATGTGAGTCTTAATATAAAAATCGTATGTTGATTATGTAACAATTTTATTTTAATGAGTGGTAGTAAAGTTGTAGTTGAGGTGGGTTAGCTCACCCAATTAGAAGTGCTCGAAATGGCATTAAGGCCGGGGGAGTGGGAGACTAGTTTGACCATCCAGGCCACAATCTGACCCAATCGCAGCTTCTTTCGAATTCTCCGTCCGTGCATCGTCCTCTGCTCCAATCTGTGCATCCAGATAGATCCATCCACATGGATCATCCTTCTTCACCCAGGCTCCTCGCCTTAGCCCAACAACTCCGTCTTTACCAGCCCCCGCCGTCGTTGCTTTCAATCGTCGACCACAAGGCGGAATCATCAACAACAACAACAACTCCCGCACGACTAAAGGGAGCAGCCGCCGTTCTGATCTGTCTCTTCGAGGACGATTCCTCAGGGGACTTGCGGGTGATACTCACCAAGAGATCTTCCACCTTATCCACCCATTCCGGTTATTATTGCTTCTTTTCTTAGATTTGACGACACTGAATCCAATTAATTACCAATTTTGATTGTTTCAATTGAAATATAATATGTTTGCTAATTTGGGCCTCAGGGGAAGTTTCATTGCCAGGCGGTAAAGTAGAGCCAGGTGACACCAACGATGCTGACACTGCTTTAAGGGAAGCAAAGGAGGAAATTGGTTTGGCTCCTTCCCTCATCAATGTCGTCACTATCATGGAGCCCTTTGTATCCAAGGTATGTATGTAGTAGTATCATTCACCCTCTCCTCACAACACTTTAGATTATTTGTTGCCTCAACATTATTATTTTAGAAATTCAACATATACAAAGTTGTAACTTGTTAGCTCCGTCTAATTTGAGTGCTCCGTCTAATTTGAGTTAAATGTTTACTGTATCTTTGGGACCTTTCTACCATGCTCTTGGAGCATCATGCTTTTGTCACTAATTTGTTTTTTTTCTATTGCCCTAAAGGTGAACCCATAGGGAAATTGATATTATTAATAGTATAATACACATCTTAGGTGTAGTTAAAAAAATTCATACTTTTAAAGTTTTACTTATGTTGCAATTAAGTCCACCATAGTATTAAAAAAATCAAAAGCATGGTGCTCCAAGAGCATGGTAGAAAAATCCGTATCTTTGTTACGGACATTACTGTCAAATATTTAGTTTAGGGATTATGTTAGTCACTTGTGAGAGTATGGGGGGTGATTAGCTATCTTGAGAAGTTATGCACCTAATAAATAGGGCTAAGGAAGTCTATAGCAGATCATCGATGAAATTGGCAACTGTATTCTGGTTATCTTCTTCTCCGTCGATTCTGCACGTATCAATCTTGCCTGTTGTTTATTGTCTTGATCTGTTTTATGTGAAAATCGGTAGTTTTTTTTACTTTTTTTGGTACTTTACTAACTATTAACTAAACTATGTAGAAATTTGCATTTTGCTTATTGAACATTGAGAAAATTTGCAATTTGATGATATTTGATGGACACATGTGGATGTCTCAAATGCTATTTAACAGCAAATTAGATGGAGCTAGCATATTGCAAGTTTACATAAAATCAGCTAGCGAATTGTCCAAAGTAGAACTAGGGAGTTGGCAATTAACGGCATAAGAAATGGTTTGTGTGCAGTACCGGTTGAAGGTAGTGCCTGTAATAGGCATTCTCACAGATAAGAGAGCATTCAAGCCTTGCCCTAATCCTGCAGAAGTAGAAGCTATATTTGATGTCCCTTTGGAGATGTTTATCAAGGTTGGTAATAGAGGTATATGCAATGCTTTTGTAAATGAAATTAAATTAGCCTAAAATTACTTTATCTACCTTTTTTGTTTGAATAATAAATAATAATTAGGATGGAAATCGAAGTGCTGAAGAAAGAGAGTGGATGGGTGAGAAGTATTTGATGCATTACTTTGAGCATGAGAGTAAGGAGGGAAATAGGTACAGAATATGGGGTCTTACTGCATGGATCTTGATTCAGGCTGCATCCATTGTATTCCACCGCCCTCCTATTTTTTCATTAAGAAAACCTAAATTTTTGTCAATACTGTGATCACCATAATTATGCAGCATGTAACATCATTAATTATGAATAAATGGATCAACTGTATTCAAGCCAATCTAATTTTTTTTTTTTTTATAATATAAAAACACAGTCGATGGAAGAGAATGTGGATAGATAAAGGATGGGAGAATTGGAGTTGAAGAAGATTAGACACAGAGAGAGCTTAACCTTCTAATTATATATATATTTAAATCCATAACTCTTATGTTGTTCTTCCTGTACCCTATTATATAAGCCTAATACCCTTTAATAATAAGATAGCCCCACAACTATCCAATTGATCACATAACTCCCTAACTATTAGACTTACTCAAACTAGCTTGCGCTCTTGTATTTATACCATAACTGTTTTGTTCATTCCTCACAAACTTACACTATATATATATATCTACTACCTATGTACGATGTTGCCTCACCAGTCACTATGAATAGTGGCGATGTTTCCTGCCTTTTTTGCTAAGGAAATGGTATCAGTGTCAGCTCTACAAGTTTATTGGCCATATTTGTATTTTAATGATTCACTTTCTAGCTCCAATAATCGTTGAGTTTGAAATGTGCACCTTCACAGTTCAATTCAATGCACCTTCCAGATTTGATGTAATACACTTACTTTCTCTGTGTTGTGTTGGTCATCAAGTTTGACAGTAATGTGGCGGATAAAAAGAGAAGACAAATTAGAAAAAATATTAGACTTAAATTCTGGACATTTTTAAAAATGTTAGCAATTATATAAAAAGTGTTGGTGTTTTAATGTAAATTTATGAAATGAAGCAATAGCCAATATGTTTTGCTATATATTATGTGATGCAGTCACTACAAATATTGTTTATTGGAGAATATGTTTTAAAGCTACAGAGGTGATAAGGGGGAAATAATAATAGAGAGTGGAGTTATTAATGAGTTATAAGGAAGAGGAAGAAGAGTTGGAGGAGGAAAGTCTACGTCTCTTATTATTTGGTGGTGGGAGATAATTGTTGTCCAGTACACAAGTGATGGCACGATGGACAGAGTCGACAATCCGTTGAAGACTTTTCTTGTCGGCGGCGATTGTGAAGAGGAGCTCGGTCTTAAGTCGGCCGCCGAGGGTGCACATTTGTACTTTTGCTAGCTTAACGGAACGAAGAGCTTGCCTAATTTGAGACAACAAATCGGGGTGAAAGGCGCAGCAGATAGTGGCTTTAAATGAAAAAACATTATTGTGTTTGTCGTCTTCATCCACATTGCATGCTTCCACTTTAACTTCATCGCAATCCGTTGGTATCACAAGCCCTTTGCTTGCTTCCATCGCCTTTTCCTTTAGCTCCTTCACTTGCCTTATCACCTCACCTAGCAAACCAGCCTTGTCCATCTGCAACAATTTCTTAAACACATTTCTCTTTCTTGGCTTATAACAATATTTATATCCCCGTTAATTCAGAATCCCAGTCTAAATTAGTTGTCAAACGATATACACTGTGCAAAAAAATAAATATAAGTTAAAATATTTCTTTGGCAAAAAAAAAAAAAAAAAGTTAAAATATTTCTAATTTTAAAATAATATATTTATATCGACAGTTACTTAAACCATTAGTATTATGTATAACCTCTATGCAATTTAATATATTGTACTTAAATTTGTTATATTTATAATTAAATTATGAAAAGTTAATTGAAAAAGGTATTATAGATACATCATATCTGTGCCTAAATAAATAGTTTCATAGAATCGGTGGTAACTTACTTGGTCTTAACCCGAATATTTTTTTTTTCAAGCTAATATTGAAATTTCACTAACTTACGTGTAATAATATTTTATACAATAATAATAATAGTATTAATTATTATAAAGATAAAAGTCAACATAATTTCATGGTTTCTATTCATCTTCCAGTCAATTATATAAAATAATATAGACCTACTACCTCTTGGTGGGTTCTCTTCTTTCTCACAATTTACAAATAAAAATGAAATGCATTTCTTTCTTACTTATAATTATTATATAAAAAAAATAAATGGAAATAGTAGGTACCTTTTGAGTAAATGGAAGCAGGCAACGGAGAGTAGCTAAGTGAGAATTGATCCTCTCTCTCCGGCGTCGCTCTGCATCACTGTGGCTCTTTAGAGCCGCCATAGCCTTCTTCTTGTCCGGAGAAGAAGATACTACTGCTTTCTTTGCATTTGCGGTAGCTGCTTTGACGTCACAATAAAATCCACCAAAGCTCTGTGAAAATGAAATGTTTGAAGATGAATTCTTCTTATATGCAGCAGCAGCAGCAGACATATGTATATATTGTGGTATCCCTTCTATATGCAGGCAAGGAATTAACTAGTTTATAGAAGAATTGTAAGTTGCAGGGAGCAGCTAGCCTAGAATGACTTACTATTATAGAGGCGCAGCCAGACCAACTTGTCATTAATTAATTAATTAAATCACAATTAGTGATACTTAGGAGGGTATCAAAAGCCAACTAGCTACTTGAATCTTTTAATTGCTTGCTGACCTGGTCTGCTATCCCAACCCAACACTTTCGTCACTCAGTGCGGCGTCCGTTTTCTGCAACTTTCTATTATTAATTCTTATTATGACGTCCATCTATTTACTTCCACTTTTATTATTTCTCGCCCCTTCAGCTTCACCACTATCTAACATCATTTTATTTATAATAATAACTAAGTGCTAACACGCGAGATATCCGCTAAAACTTAATCATTAAAGTATATAAAAATATTGAAATTATCTGTTAACTTGTTTAGTTTTTTTGATAAAAATAGATACCTTTTCAAGATTCTCAAATTTTTCAATTTTAAAGTAGCAGTTAAAATCAAACGTATTTTTTAACATTAATTGTTGAAATTGATTTTACATCATGTGTTAATGATAGTGCTGCAACCACAATTACAATAGGACCACATCAACTCATGTAGCCATATTTATTTCATTTTCAGCCCATGATAACTGTTCGTTTGAATCTTGTGATCTTTCAGCAGCCTTTACTCAGTGGAGAATATCAAGTAGGAGGCCAACCCCAAAGTCGCAAAGGTCTATGATCCGATTAACTAAAGATGGTAAAAGAGATATACCTCCTACCAATTGCAAAGTTGCCCACCATTTACCAATTGATTGCAAAACCCTGCAAGATTAACCGGATACAATCGACTTTAAATACGCAAAAACTAATCAATTTCACCAATTTACTATCACATATGTCACCCTAATAAATGGTTCATGTTGGACAAATGTATTAACTCTCCATTCCACTTTCATATAAGTTGAAAATGTAGAGATCCCTGTCAACTTCAAATGGTCATCCTACAAACCACATAAATCATTTTTAGGTTTTCGGTACCTACTATACCAATTTGAAGGAAAAGCAAACATCTATATGTTTGTGACAAAAAAAATATATATATACTTAGACAATTGACTTTATCAAGGTTGAAATCTTATAAGCCAGCCAAATGTGCCTCATTACCAAAAAATTAAGCAATGCCTTCCTTTATATCATGAGCAGTTGCTGCTACATCACCACCACTCCACCATCACAGAAAGCTCTACCTTACTCTAAACACTTGTCATCAAGAAGAGTATGTAAGTCATAAATTAAATATAATAAACTTCTTATATGCCAAATCTCAAAATTCTAAAAGTTTATATTTCAAAGGAAGGCCTTCTATGAAAAACTCTCCCCAAAAGAAAATAGAATTCAAGTAGTTAGTGACAACTATAATATAATAAGAAGTATGATGGATATATGTCCAATTCGGGTTTGTATTTATATTTTGGGCCTCGTAAACACGTCAAAAATCACATTACGGTTTAGAAAACGCCTCCAAAGGGTCAAAACGGTCCGGAAGAGCGGTACACGCGTCCGGACAGGCTTGCAACTCGGAGGTCCGGGTTGCACGGCAATCCAGACCTCGCCGAATTGCCCAAATTCGACGAGGTCCGGATTGCTCTATGGGTGTTACGCGTACCCCCGATTACCGTTACGCATAGAGAAGTCGAGTCCGCGCATTGCCAATATTGATGACGGTTACCGCTTTCCTTTGAACCGTCATCAAACCGCTTCAAAACCGGGTCCGGTCCCAAGGTAGCCTATATATAGGAGACCTTGGCCACCCATTTTGGGACATTCTCTTATTTTCACAACTTTGGCATTTTGAGCTCTGACTTCTCTCTATAAATATTTTCTCTCTCTAGAATTATTTTTCTCCCTTTAGCCCAATCGTGACTTAAGCATCGGAGAGGGCTCCACTAGTACCACCCCTCTCCGTGCTAGTATTGGCCCCTTGTGCAGGAACGGGCCCCGCAGCTAAGGTGTGGAAGAGAAATAGGAGTAAGACGAGCCCAGACGCTAACCGAGACACAGCGTTTTGCCGAGACACAGACTTTTGCCGAGACGCAACATTTTCCTGAGACACAGCATTAGACTGAACACTCGTCACCGGCATCCGGAAAATAACTCTTCCAGGCGAGGAGTGTCCGCCACAACCCGAACAACCCGATCATACAAACGCGTCCATCCGACCCATTTCAACCAGGACGCAACAAAGTACATATATGAATAATATCTAATTTCATTCATCCTAGAGATGCCCTAAATTGCCTGTGAAAGAAAGTACCTTGAGGATAATCAATTTTACATTCGGATCCTTCTCGCATGCACGAAAGAGTTCCAAAAGTCAAGATACCTAGAAGAAAATATAAAAAAAATCATTCAAATAAGCAAGGAGATTCAAATCCACTCTAAAATCTATAAGTTCGTCCATGGTAGATAGGATGTGCATGATTCGGTTCTGGGCTGAACTAGTTCAGAACCTAACCGGAACCAGATTTTAGGTTCAGTTTGTTCCCTATACCACGTAAGAGCCAAACCAGATTTTAGATCCTAAAACGGAACAATAGCGGAATTGGTTCTGAATCGGTTCGAACCAGTTTTGAACCTTTTTTTTTTTTCATTTTTTTTACTTAAATTCAAAATACACACCCAAGTTGATAATCCATAAACAATCCACGAATTTGCAAAATAAAAACTTTAAAGACAACTGACCGCTTCAAAGTAAAGAGTATCGAAGTCTAAATTCTAAACAATCTAATAATATAAGAAATTCAAATATTTGAAACATAAATCTCGAGACTTTAAACGGCGTCAAGAGGCGTAGCTCAAAATTCAAAAGTGCTGGAAATATTTGGTTGAAAAAAAAATACAAACATTTTGTATATTAAGTGAGTTAATCTATCATCTCAGTTAAAATATAGAACTACTTTTGAGTTAACTTTCGAGTTTAAATCTGAACTCAATTTAGTGTAGAATTGATCTGTCTAAAATCATATATAATAACTTTATATAAGTAAACAAACCTGCTACGACCACCTATATATCCAATATGAACAAAACCGAATAGTGAATAGAGTTCTTGAGCTTGAGGTTAGGGCTTTAGAGGATGGCGTTGATTATGCGATTAAGAAGCAATGGAGATGTGTGATTTTCGAGTCGGACTCTAAAGAAGCAATTCAAAGCATCTTAGGCGAAGGACGTAGCATGGATTGGAGAATATCGACACAAGTTTCAAATTTAAGAAAGAAGGCCGAACAATTCCATCTTGTTAGTTGGTCCTATATTTCTAGACAAGCTAATAGCTGTGCTGACTGGATTGCGGTCCAGACCAGAAAGAGGTCGTGTATCAGTAATTGGGTCTCTATTCCCCCGCCCTCTCTTTTATCTTTGCTTGTAAAGGATCGGGAATTTATCCCTCCTTAGATGTTATTGCACTTTGAAATAAAACGAATGATTTATTGGCCAAAAAAAAGAAAAGAAGGATCTGCCCCAAAAAGGATGCAAAGGTGTATTACTTTCTAATAATATAACTTTATCACCAATTGTAAATACTAAATACACAACTATATCACCAACCATGATAACTAAAGTGGTAAGGTAATAATAATAACATTTAGTCAACCTATAAATGCATCATCTCGTGGAGCCTGCGTATTGAAATTGTATGCCACATCCATAAAACCTGCAATTGCTCAAGAAACCATAGCATACCAAGAAACGAAGAGCTACTATAGTAAGGATCAAGCACATATCTTCATACACAGTAAAATTTTCAGTGTTTGAGAAGAAATCTAACTATTAGATGAGGCATGGATACAGTTGAAAATGCAGCTTCTAAACGGAATCAAAGAGACAGACAACACTCAACATAGGACTGCATGTAAATTGTAAAGCATTGCTTCCAATTTTTTTTTTTTTTTCAGAGGCTGACCACCCTTTCCTAGAAAAAAAAACTCTTCTGAAAGGCCATCAATCACCTAATAGGCCATCAATCACCTAATCTGACTAGATATAGAAAAATTACATCTAAATAAATTACCTCCACACCAATAAAAAATTGACTTACAAAAGAAGAGTAAATCTATAGTATCAACCCTAGCAGACAAATCATGTACACATACTCCATATACATTGTTGAGAGCTCTAGTTCTAGTCTAAGAGTTATTAACTGTGGAGACCCGAGGTACGCTCCGTCAAAGTGACATACCTTTCCACCAGCATCCCTGCCGCTGTGATTCTGAACCGCTGCCGACGATCTACACTTCCGCAACTGCACGTCGCCGCACAAAACGGAGTAAGTATCGTTTCCATGGTTACGATCTCATGTCTTATCAACGTGTGCGTTTAGTGTGTGCATGTAGTTCGAATTCCTACAAACTGAATTGCAAGACAGTTTATCTTCGTCCAAATTTTTTATATGTGAGTGAAAAGAGGCCTTACTTAGAGATATAGTTAGCTAAAAAAAGCCCGTGCAGCAGCAAAACTGCATGCGAGGTCAACTTTAACATGTTATAACTTTTTGTATAGATATCCGATTGAGGTGATCTAAATGTCCATGGAAAGATAATATGATTTAATTTAAGGGTATGCAATTATTTCTGTTAGAATTATAAACCCTACTTGCCAGGATCTTGATCATACTTTATGGGGAAAAATATATAGAGAAGAATGACTTACCCGGTAATTGATTTCGATTCCATTGATCTTCCCCGAGTGATGACCCAACTTGTGTTTCTCTGTGAATAGGAACCTTCTCTCCATTTCCCTTCCTTTTTGTCAGAGATCAGTTGATGGAACCACTTAATTTTCTCTGCGTCACTCTTTTCGGCAGGGACAAATGACATATTTATAATATTAACTCTAATCTGGTACGTCCATCAAGTAACCAATTGAACAGTCTAGATTAAATACATTCCATACAGACATATATTGATATAATATAATATAATATAATACATTTCAATATATCTATATTCATTAATATTATCCGGCTACATAATTAGAATATATATAATAAAATTAAATATATATTATTACATTCTCCCACTTGGAAAAATAATTAAATAAGTCTTACATCTTTATGGAATAACATAAGGCACGCGTAAAGTCTAACATTTCTGTTCATCCTAATAACTTACATTCAATAATATGTAAATGAGAGTTATGGCGGTCATACACTTATTTAAGAAACATACTCCCTTCCATATACCACGACAGTTACATCTTATCGAATGTAAGCCTGTAAGTAATATATATAAACACATGAAGGTCCGAGTAAGGCTTTACATAAGTTTTCCCGTTATCATAACCATTATGTGTACACAATCATAATTAACAGGAAAACATAATTGTAGTCAGAAACATATCATTGAGCTCAGAGTGTCAAACATCATCATCATCATCAGCTTTATCATCATCGTCATCATTAGCTTTTCAACTAAGACTCATTATTTGCATGCTTCTTTTAATGTCATTAGTTGTAAACATCCTTAATGCATGATAAAACATGCTAAAACCTTACTTTACATTATTGATAATGACAGAAAATTATCACGTTTCTGTAATATTGCCCCAGCACATAAAAGGAACAAATAATTAAAGGTGCTGTCAAGATATCCATTAAATCTGAATCTACATGAACATAAGTACATCCACATTTTCTTGTAGGTGTATTAGAACTTTATTTGCAGCATTCAATAATTATACTCCCTCCTAAGATCATTTCAATGTGAGCTTTCTGAGACAATCCAACTGTAACTGTGACTAGATTAAAATTTTAATTTAAGTTTTATCACATTAATTGTCTCTCACATTAACTTTCATCTTAACTTTCGAGAGAATCTTCATAAATAATCATTTAACTGTGAGCAAGAAATAATCAATTATACAAGTAAAATATCAGTGTACTCCCACTAATCTTACCGTCATAGAACTGTAAAGTCACGTATTAAACCATTTGTTTGAACATTTATTTTATCTTATAAATTGATTTTTTTTAAAATTACCATTCATGAATTGAAAAATGCATAATTTATTATATAATATATTGTGAGAATGAAACCAGAAAAGTATTTATTACCATCTGAATCCTACAAATAAACCAGATATTTGAATAACCAATTTTCCTAATGGTATTTATATAGTTTAATCTTATCACATGATTGTAAGTTTCTTTCTTTATTGAGTGTCATAACATTCAAACATAATTCACATAATTCATTATCTTCATACTAACATTCAGATAATGAACTTAGATTCTAAAAATGTGAATAACGTATTCATACGAATAGACAATGTCTATTATTTTCATTAATATTCACATATTATCTTTCAGACACTCCCACTAATTTTATCATTCATAAAATTAGCATATCCGGTTTCTATAATTTTTGGACTTCAGATAAGAAAGTAAGTCTTTATACCCTTTGGATCTTTTAATGTTATTTTAAAGTAAACATTTCATTCAAAAACCATTCTTATATGTGTATCATAAACATTTACTTTTAGTAGACAGCCTCAAACATACAGGTGTCTTAACAAAGCTCTCTTCCAACTCAGAGATCATTAAGAGGTTGGAACTGCCTTTATGGGATCTCGTCGACCACTCTAAAGAAGAAAGGCGTTGACATATAAGTCCTTTACAGAATCGATTATCGACACAATGAACCCAAGATGTGTTGGATTACGGGGAGTAATCACTACGGACATTACATCGTGGTATATGCTAGTAATCGAAATTACGCAGCGGAAGATTCGCACATACCTCAAACGATGTTAGTAGTCCTAAGATCCTTCCTGCAGGGTGTTCACGATCCTCCGGTCGGCACCCGTAGAGGTTCTGGTTAAGGAAGCCCTACGTGGTATATTCTCCATAGCAAAGTCTCTTATCGATTCTTGGCAAGGGGACAGATCTCTGGAGTGTTTGCTAGAAAGCAAACTGGCACACCCTTTGGTGGGAGTGGTTCGGCCGAAACCCTTGTGTGGGGTGAAGGGTTTTTCTCTGTAAAACGCTCTAATGAGGGAATTGTGATTAAACCTAAAAATCCCCTAACACCATGTATTTATAGGAGGAGCAAAGTGGACAAAAGTCCACTTTGCCCACTCCATAAATCGGCCATCCCTTTGTTCCCCGATTGTTGAACACCATTGTCCCGCCAGGACTTGGTATCCAGACAATCAAGGAGTATGATGGCGAAAGAGATCCAGTTCGCCATGTCCAAAAGCATGTTATGACTTGTCTAGGCAGAGCCAAGGATGATGATATAGTGTGCGTTCTGTTCCCGGCCACACTTAGTGAGAGGGCCCTGACGTGGTTCTTCAGCCTTCCTCCAGGGTGCATCTCTACTTGGACCCAGATACATGACCGTTTCATCCAGCAGTACCGGGGCCTTCGGCGTCTCCTGAAAAGCGCGAGGTCCCTGGCTGAGGTGGTACAGAGGCCCGATGAGTCGTTGGCGCATTATTACCAGAGGTACACCGCCAGCGTGGCCGAGATTGATGAGGAGATTTCGGAGGGAGAGACCATCCGCACCTTCATTCGGAACCTGACAGCACCATATGGTTCCGACCTGATGCACAGCGTGGCTGAGAAGGCTGTGTGGAACATAGAGGCGCTGTAGAAGAGGGTGAAGCAGCAAATCGACTTATAGGAGTCGAAGATAGCTGCCGGAGAGCTCGATCCTCCGAAATCGAACAAGGGGAAGCAGCCGTCCAAGCCATCGGACGATCGCAGGAGGAAGGATAAACCTGAGAGCAGTCGGGGTCGAGGCTGCTCTGATCGGAGGGAAGACAAGCGTCACTCGAAGTCGGACAAGCGGGAGGACCGTTACAATCCTCTCATTTGCTCCATGGGTGTTGTGTTGGCGGTGATGGATCGACAGGGTATCGCCAGGTACCCCCCAAAGAAGGATGGAGAGTTCATGGGAGCCCGCACCGATCGTTAATGTCGTTTCCATCGCGCCAGCGGTCACGACACTAACCATTGTCGGGAGTTGAAGAAGGAGATTGAGAAGCTGATCCAGAAGGGAAAGCACAAGGAATTTGTGGCTGGGCGACTGAGCCGATCCCGTTCCCGGTCCCGATCGCGGTCCCGTTCCCGCGATCGGTCCCCGAAGAAGAAGAAGTCCGAGTCTTCTGATACCCGCAGGGAGAAGCGGGGGACCATAAATGTGATCCATGGGGGATTTGCTGCAGGAGGTGATACCACGGCATCTCGAGAGGTCTGTTGGACCCCGACGGAAGAGATTGTGATTTCCTTCTCAGCGGAGGACCTGATAGGTGTGGAGATCCCGCACGATGATGCTTTGGTCGTGACCCTGAACGTGGATGGGTACGAGATGAAGTGAATCTTGATTGATGGAGGGAGCTCCTCCGATATTTTGTTCATGGATGCGCCGGAGGCCATGGGAAAAACCAAGAAGGATTTGAAGCATGCGGACATCCCGATGGTCGGATTTTCTGGTTCTACCTCTTACCCAGTGGGGATGATTACCTTACCGGTTGAGTTCGGTAGTGGTTGGAAGTCGGAGAAGAGGGATGAGGAATTCGTGGTGGTCGAGTCTGCGGGGACTTACAATGCAATTATCGGGAGGACCACCATCAACCCGATGGGGGCAATTGCCTCAACTGTCCATCAGAAGATGAAGTTTCCGACCGACCACGGAGTCGGGAAGGTCAGGGGCGATCAGGTGGCCTCCAGGAAGTGCTATGTCAATGCCACTCGAAGGAAAAATCGGGAGGCTATGACTATTTTCCAGACTGATGCTGATCCGAGAGAGGAGTTTGGGCGTCCCGCCCCGATGGAGGATTTGAAGGAGGTCGAGATCGATGGACCTCAGAGGAAGGTGAAAATCGGGTCCTCTCTGTCTGAGGAGAGGGCCCAAGAGCTGATTGATTTGTTGAAGGAGTTCAAGGAGCTGTTTGCCTGGTCCCCGAGTGACATGCCAGGAATCAGCCCCGATGTGATTACTCATGAGCTGAAGATTGACCCCGCGATCAAGCCGATTGCACAGAGAAGGCGCCCGATGGGTGCAGACAAGAAGATCGCGATCCAGCAAGAGGTGGGCAGGTTGCTCGATGCTGGATTTATTAAGGAGCTCCGATTCCAGACATGGGTCGCCAACCCAGTCCTGGTGAAGAAGAGCAATGGCAAGTGGCGGATGTGTGTTGATTTTCGCGACCTGAACAAAGCATGCCCGAAGGATTGCTATCCGCTCCCGAGGATCGACCAGCTGGTGGATGCCACATCGGGACATGAGTTGCTGAGCTTTATGGATGCCTACTCCGGCTACAATCAGATCAAGATGTCCAAGGAGGATGCCCCACACACCGCTTTTTATGCTGATAGTGACATCTATCACTATGATGTCATGCCCTTTGGACTGATCAATGCCGGTGCAACTTATCAGAGGATGGTGAACAAGCTGTTCGAGGATATGCTGGGGAAAACGATGGAGGCCTATGTGGACGATATGCTGGTGAAGTCCCGAGAGGCCGAGGATCATGTTCACAACTTGGCCACGGCGTTTGAGCGGATGAGGCTTCATCAAGTTCGCTTGAACCCGACCAAGTGTGCCTTCGGAGTGCACTCAGGGAAGTTTATGGGCTTCATGGTGAGCCAGAGGGGAATCGAGGTGAACCCTGAGAAGCTGAAGGCGATCGAGGAGATGAAGTCCCCGACGAACCATCGGGAGTTGCAGGTGCTTAATGGCCGATTGGCCGCGACGAATCGCTTCCTGTCCAAGGCAAGCGACCGATCCACGCCGTTCTTTGAAGTGCTGAGGGCCAACAAGAAGTTTGAATGGACTGCCAAGTGCGAAGAGGCGTTCCAAGCACTCAAGCAGCACCTCCGCACCCTCCCGCCGTTGGCGAAGCCCATTCCAGGTGAGCCACTCTATCTATATTTGGCTGTTTCTGAATTTGCTGTTAGCTCTGTCTTAGTGAAACTGGTAGAGGGTAGTCGAGCTTAGTGAGTTTCGCATTCACTTCGCTCCGAGAACGGCTATTAAGGGCCAGGCGTTGGCGGATTTCATAGCAGAGTCTACAGCCCCCGATCTAGAAGAAGCGGGCCCTGTAGAGGGGGCAACCATGGAAGTCCCGACGGCAGAGCAGTCCGAACAGCCCAATGACGAAGACACTTGGGAGATGTATACCGATGGCTCCTCAAATTCAGAAGGATCGGGAGCAGGGTTCGTACTGATACCGCCAGGTGGAGGCGAGCCCCTTCGATATGCCTTGGCCTTGACGTTTAGGGCCACCAACAATGAAACTTAATATGAGGCTCTCATCACCGGCCTCAAGATTGCCAAAGGAACGGGAGTTGGTCACTTAAAGGTGAAGTGTGATGCTAGCCTGATTGTGAACCAAGTCCAGGGGCGATACGAAGCAAAGAGCCCGATGATGAAAAAGTAGCTTCGTGAGGTGCAAACCTTGAAGGAGAGTTTCAAGAGCTTCGATATTGAGGCGATCCCGAGGGAGGATAATGTGGAAGCAGATGTCTTGAGTAAGTTCGCCTTGGGGGCACCCCTCGATGAAAGTCGGAAGGTGCACTTCTTGGAGAAGGTGATCATGTCAACCACCGATCAATCGGAGGTATGTGCCATCGAGACCGGATCGGTAGTCCCCGATGATGAAGTAGCAGCCGGCAAATTACGCCGAATCGCGGTAAATTATGTGATGGTGGACAATCTGCTGTATAAAAAGGGGTATTCAACTCCTTACTTGAAATGTGTGGCTGAGCCCGATACAGATCGGATCCTTAGGGAGGTGCACGAAGGATACTCGGCTTGTCATGAAGGTGCCCGATCCATCGTGAGGAAAGTGCAGAACCTGGGCTATTACTGGCCCTCGATGAATAAGGAGGCAACGATGCTAGTCCGGTCCTGTGACACTTGCCAGAGGTATGCCCCGAATATCGTGGCTCCAGCCGCCGACCTGACGTCCATCAAGAGTGCTTGGCCCTTCGCGCAATGGGGAATCGATTTGGTGGGACCCCTTCCAATTGCAAAAGGCCAGTGCCGATATTTGCTTGTGGCTATTGATTATTTCTCGAAGTGGATAGAAGCTAAGGCATTGGCCAAGACAACGGGGAATCATATCCTCAAATTCCTCCAGACCCATATTATATCTAGATACGGGATCCCTAAGGTGTTGATCAGTGATAACGGCCCTCCGTTTAACGGGGTCCAGGGGAAGGAGTACCTGGAGGAACTGAAAATTGAGCATCGGACAGCCTCTGTCCATCATGCTCAAACCAATGGACAGGTGGAGTCAGCAAACAAGATCGTGATGGATGGCCTAAAGAAGAGGGTCCATGCCTTGAAGGGCGAATGGCTGGACGAGCTGGAAAATGTGCTTTGGGCTGTTAGAACAACACCCAAACGATCGACTGGGGAGACTCCGTTTGGCCTTGTTTATGGCACGGAAGCAGTCGCTCCCGTTGAAATAGCTGTGGCATCCCATCAGACGAGGTATTATGAACCTCTGTCGAATGATGAAATGAGGCGTCTGGACTTGGACTTGGTCGAAGAGAAGAGGCGGAATTCCGAGGAGGCCCAGGCTCGGATACGCTTGGCAACGGCCAGATATTACAATCGGCGAGTCAAGTCTCGACAGTTCTTTGTCGGGGAACTGGTCTGGCGTCGGAACGAATTTACCCTTTTGGATCAGATCAACAAGATGTCACCAAAATGGGAAGGACCTTATAAGGTCTTGGGTATGACAGCTCGAAATGCGTATAAGTTGGAAGACCTCGATGGCAATGTGTTGAAGCATTCTTTTAGTGGTGAACACTTGAAGAAATGTCATGCCTGATATTAGTCGCCTTTAGTGGTGCAAGTTGTTTATCGTTTTGATTCGATATAAACAGGTTTTGAGCCATCAATGAATAAAGAGGTTGCTTCCGATCATATTGTTCTTAGATTTATCATTCTAAGTGGTGTGGTTAATCGCCTTAAGTGGTGTGTTTAAATCGCCTTAAGTGGTGTGGTTAAATTGCCTTAAGTGGTGTGGTTAAATCGCCTTAAGTGGTGTGGTTAAATCGCCTTAAGTGGTGTGGTTAAATCGCCTTAAGTGGTGTGGTTAAATCGCCTTACGTGGTGTGGTTAAATCGCCTTAAGTGGTGTGGTTAAATCGCCTTAAGTGGTGTGGTTAGATCGCCTTAAGTGGCATGGCTTAAATCGCCTTAAGTGGTGTGGTTACATCGCCTTAAGTGGCGTAGTTAAATCGCCTTAAGTGGTGTGGTTAAAACGTCTCAAGTGACGTGTTGAATCACTCTAAGTGGTATGGTCAAATCGCCTTAAGTGGCGTGGTTAATTCACCTTAAGTGGTGCAACGATAATCGGAACCAAAATAAATTGATATTATAAAGGCCTGAAGGTTCATGACAGGAGAAGGAAATTACAAGGATTCCAAAAATAAAGCGTTAAGCTTGGTCCTTGGCAGCATCGAGGGGAGCAGAGTCCACGAGGTCCGTGGCAGAAGGCTCCGCGATCGGAGGAGCGGATCCCGGAAGATTGGCCGAGGGAGGATCGGACCCTTGGAGGTCAGCCAATGAAGGGTCGATTGTCGGGGGATCAACTGTCGGGAGGTCTGTACTTGGAGGCTCCACCGTGCCTTCGGCACTCGCAATTCCCTCGGGGGTGTTGGCCTCATCGCTCTCCTCTGAAAGGCTGAAATACCTCTCCGCGAAGGGGGCGAGAGTCTGAGACTTGGTGAAGTCAATGGCATTGCCATACTCCAGATGGAGTTCCTCAACAGCATTGCGCAAGGTGGTCTCCATTTCCGCGTTGCAGAACCTCACCGCGTCCACCTTGAAATCCTCGGAGCCCCGGTAATCTTCCCGACCCTTGGCCTCAGCCTCAGCCAGCTTGGTGGGAAACTCAGCGATTTCCCGCTCCATCTGTTGGGACCGATTGGTGAGAAGGACCTTCTCAGCCTCCAGTCCCGCCTTGACGTCCTCAAGAGCCCTCTTCTCGAGGACAAGCCCGTCCCGATACTCCGCGTGCTTCTGCTGCTCTTCCTTGAGCTTTTTCTGCTCCTGCTTCAGCAACCGCTCGAAGTCGTGGACCTGCCTCGGGAAGTCCCGAGTCTTCTGGCTAAGGAGGGTCTTCTCCTTAACCAGTTTGCTCTTCGACGATTCGGAGGCAGCCAAATCCTCCTCGAGCTTGGCCAAGACCTCGGGGGCCGCCTTGGCTCGCTCCCTCTCAAGGGCCTCCTCAAGGGCCAGGATGTACCCGAAACAGCGGTGTTGGTCCGCCATTTCCTGTGGAAAAGAAAGGAAGAGGTTAGTACATGAGAATATTTTGCCTTATATACTAAGTGTAAAAACAGGAAAACTTACCTCCACGCGGCGAACGACCATTGCGCGAATGTCCGTGTGGATGTCCGCCCGAGCCAAGGAGAGCGGAAGCTTTAGAGATGGGAAAACTGAACCTGCCAGCAAGTGCAGACCCAGTTCCGGTGGTGCATCGCCCCGACGGAGCGGGACCCCTCGCAGTGACTCGATCGGGGTCCAGGGAGCTGTCGCTTGGTCGGGGGTGTAGAGCTGATAGAAACTCCCGTCTAAGGGGAGAGGGGGAAGGACGACCTAAGTATCGGAGGTGCGTGCCTCCGAGCCACCGTGAGACCCAGTCGTCCCTTTAGGAGTTAGGCTCAAAACCGGCGAATACTGTTGTGTTGGGGAAGATGGAAGGAGCCCCTCGGGAGTTGGCTCCAAAGGGGTCTGCCTCACCCCCCGACGACGAATCAGGGCTTGACCTTCACTCACCTCCTCGGAAGAGTGAGAAATGTCCAGGTCAACCACCCGACGGAACTGACCGTCCGTCGGGGCATCTTCAGTCCCCGATCCCCTCGGGGCAGGAAGTGGAAGGAAGGGCTCTCCGACCCGAGCGTCGGAGGGTGGCACCCCCGCTGGAGCTCCAGCTCCCGATTGACCTGCAGCTGGAGGACGAGAAGCTTTAGAAGATAATCAGGGAGTTGATCGGGATCCTTACACCAAACGACGCGACGGGAGAGATACTGGTCTTTCCCGTAATAGTTGTAATAACCCGCTTTGAGGATGCGGGAAGTATCTCCTTGCGGGATGCGGTTGATCCCTCATATTCTGGTTTTCTTATCGGAGGGGATTAACTCCTCGGGAATACGCTTTTTGTATAATCGGATGGCTAATCGGAGCTGCTTACCTTCTTCGGGAGTCTGGGTGTTGAAGATCCTCTCCATCTTGTCCACCCGGGCCCGCTTGGCCTCCTCCGCAGATGGAGGTGCCGATGAGGAGGCGGCCTTCTTCGAGGACTTCCTCTTCCGCGCGGGACGTTGGACGGCATCGGTCTCCGCCTGCTTAAGCTTGATATTGGTCAGCATTGATACCTTCTTAGCTGCAAAGACGAAAACAAAGGTGCAATTAGAATATTACCCAAGGAACGGCATTGGAGGGGCCGTCGTAGAGTTGACCCCCGGAGGCAACATCGAGGAGACGGATCCCGGCCAGAACCAGATCCCGCTCCACGACGGAGTTGGCATCGAGGGGAGCGAAGGAATCCCCCCAACGATAGAGTTGGATGCAGTGGAGAATTTGAAAATCCTCCGCTGAGTAGGTGTGATAAGCGGGAGGAGGGTCTGCTTCAACCTCCCATCGGGGCCATGGGATGGAACTGTTCCGGATGAAGAAGTAATTCTTCTTCCATCCGCTGTTGTCAGGCCCCGAGTCAGTGATGAGCCCCCGACCTTTGGCGCCCTTCCAGGTGTCACCGTTCCAGCTATATCGGGAGAGCTGCGTCTTGCTCCATTTGGGCATCCGTGGGTAGAAGGCACAGACCCCGACATCGTTGCACTTCATTCCATAGAAGGTCCGGAAAAGTTGGAGGCTATAGGTCCACTTCTGGCGGAGGCAAAGGACATGGAAGGCGTTCCACACACGGATGGCGTGGGGGGAAAAAGTAGTCGGATGTGTTTTGTAATAATCACACATCCCTACTAGATCCCCACAGAAAGGGAATCGGATCCCCGCTGATACTTGCCCAGTGGAGACAAATACCTCCCCTTCCCGGGGACGAGTAACCACAGGGTCGCCCGGGACGCGAGGGCGAGGATAGGGGTAGCGAGGCTCCCAGGTGGAAGTGATACATCCTTCCCGGAGAACTTCGTCATAAGCGTTTTCCGAAATTTCATTATAACCATAATCAAACTTGAAGGGCTTTCTCCCCCCAGAACTGGATTTACCGTCTGGAAAATGACCATGGCAAGAAAAGGCACAGTTGATTTTTGGAAAAGTCCGGGTAAGCTGATTGAGATAAAAGAAAAACTATGCTAACAGTTTTTTCGGAATCGGAGGAGGAAATCTTACCAGACATGCTGAATTGGGGAAGAAAAGATGATCCTGATGGTCGGAGATCCTGGTTGCCGGAGCGCTGATCAGAAATCAGGAAGGAGAGCTTGAGCTTTTGAAATTGCAAAGGATGAAGCAGTGGAGGATAAGTGAATAGTGCCAAGATTTGGAGGTTTTATGGAAGAGAAGATAGCCGTAGAGACGTTTCAATCCGGACTGTTGAAGATGAAACGCTTCAACCTGAGTCGTTGAGACGCTAGCGATAAAACGGCTAAAAAGTGCTTTTTCAGAAAAAGCAGACATGGGTACCCAAGCCGCCGCTTCATCACCCACTGCATTTAATAGTTGAGTAACCGAGAAATCTTTTCGGATTTGGCGGTTATCCTAGGAATATCGAGGAATCGTGGATGAGAAGATCCGCGTCAGAAGATTTTTTGTAAAGTTAAAAGCCTCCGATGCCAATATCGGGAGGTCCGGAGTTGGAAGACACGACGAACTGTAAGTCCCTCATGTCTTTGGGGCAAATGATGGGTTTCGATATAGCCGTTATGCCCATTAACGACGAGTAAACGGTGAAGTAGGCCCACTGGGCTCCAAAAGAGGCCTAGAGGACCAATATGAGGGGTCCCGACAAGGTCGGTCCCGACATATGAGCTGGACGCTCCCGATGAAATGCCTTTGAGTAGGCCCCGATGTTGAATCCCTGAGGATGTTGGCCCTGTCCCGATGACGAGGGGCCCCGAGCGGTGATCAAAAGAGATAACTCTGGAGTCCTTGACATCCGTCGGGACTTGCCACCAGAGGATGAGGCCGAGAAACACGCCCACTATCAGCGTAGTGGGGAAGTTGCCTGAAAAGACGGAACGTGGGCAAGTGGCCGAGATAAATGGAACGTGGGCTAACTGCCCCTGGCAGTTATCTCAACAGGTAACTGGGGTAACTCCTCCCTTATATAAAGGAAGGAATTACCTCAGGACTGACATTCACATACTCATATACACTCATACTCTCATACATACTTGCCTACATCTAGATACTCATTTAAGCATCGGAGAGGGATTCTGGGTCACCGCCCGGTCTATCCCTTTTTGCAGGATTACTCTGAGCAAAGGAGTTCAGACTTCCGTCAAGAACGTGCCGGAGTTCCAATCGTAATTCGAGCTTTGTACCCCTGGACCTTTTCCATCAGTGGTGAGCCTTCTTTCAAGACTCACCGTATCCTTATGCCCTTGTGGTTAACAGGTAAATCAACTATTGACTATAATGGCTTTCATTTAGGTGATCTCTTTCATTTATTATTTTCCTCCATTTCTTCACTTGAGGTCTTTCCAATGCAAGCCAACAGTTGTTAGAGTGAGGTTATCACCCTTCTAGATGGGATACTTCTTTGGAGAAGTTTGATGCCTTCGACTTTCGTCTAAGCTTGTTAACCCTTCTTTGAGTCTTAACGTCTCTCCCACTCGGAATAATGCCTCTTTTCAGAGCATTCCTTCCAATTGGGATCAATTCTCCCGCTCGAAATAACGCTTCTTATCGGAGCATTACTTCTATAGGGTACAAGAGCAATGCTCGAACCATAAACAACAGCTTTCCTTTGACGACTTCTCGGTCTCAGATTTTTACTTCCAAGATTAATTCATTGATCACTAGGATCTGGAACCAAGTTTGTCGGATCACTCCCACTGGGAACAATGGGTAGTATAGGTAGTTGTGGCAATCCTGGTTCAGCATTACGATAATCAGGTTCAACTTGATTCGTCCAATCAGCAACAGTGATTACATGTGGTAGGTGTTTATTGCTCCCACTGGATTTATGTTAGCATATGGTGACGTAGCGCCCTAATAAGAGCCCGTTAATTAAGGGAATTACCTAAGTTAATTAGGTAATTTTCAATCTGGGTTAATTGGGCAAAATCCAATTAGTAATTGACAAGGGAGACCCAAAATGGGCCTCTCCCCTTATTATGCATGGTTCGGCCGAAACCCTAATACCACATTAATTGGAGTTGCCTTTTGGCAGCTCCACCCAATACTATATATAGGGGTGACTCCTAAGCGTTTAAACACACAATTAAAAACGATTATCTCCATTGAGAAAACTTGTCACCCTAGTCTAAATTTCGGCACCATCAACATCAAGTCCGTGGTTCCATCTCCTTTGAAGAATCGATCAGAGGTCTTGTTGTGGAGCTACATCGCGTGGGACTTCTTCTGACGAAGAACTTGCACGTGGTTTCGACCGAAGGATCAGAACTCCCTCCACATTGTTCTCGGGTTGGAAAGCTAAAAGGTATGTGTACTAATTCCGCTGCGTAGATTAGATTTCTTGCTAGTACACGTTTAGCATTCCGTAGTATTACGTCCCCGTAATCCAACAGTGGTATCAGAGCCTGAGTTAGAAGTTCTTAAAATTTTGATAAACTGATGTTCTTGAATCTATGAAAAATCCGAAATTTTTAGGTTGATGAACATCAATATGTGTTCCGAAATTTTTCAACATGAAATCATGTATTTGATCTTTAAAAACTTAAAATTTTCGAAATTTATGTGTTTTTGAGGATCAAAACCGAAAATTGTGTTATGGATTTGAGTTTGATGTTCATAATCTTCAAGAACACCATGAGTTTTATCAAGAACACAATTTGGATTCTTGATCAAGGTAGTATTTGATCTTAAAATTTGACAACTTTTCCAACTCTTTGTGTTTGTGCCGAAAATCCTAGGGGTATTTTAGGTAAATTTTTTAATTTTCTTGGTCTCTAAGACTTTAAAATTTCGGCACTAATATAAAATATATATGTTGCCATTTTTAAATTTTAATTTATAGGTAACTATATATCTATAAGTTGAAAAATATGGATAGATGTATAATATAATATTATAAAAGTTATGAACTATCAATATATATAACTAAAAGATAGGGATAAAAATATATTGATAGGATTTAGTTACTTAAAAAGATTAAGAAGATATATTGTCTATATATTTTATACCTAAATATATTTTTGACAATATATATATATATAGTGATTTGGCCGAATTATATATATATATATATATATATATATATATATATATATATATATATATATTAAATATTGTTAATTGATTTACATCTTAGTGATAAAATCTTGACAATATTTATATATATATATATATATGTATTTTAGCCGAATTACATGTATATATTAGCAATATTGGAAATTATTTTAAATAATTAATATTTCTTGGTGGCTAAGTTAAGTTTTTAGTGGACTTTAAAACCCTACTTAGCCCACAAGACATATTTCGGCCGAACCCTAGGGTTTATGGGCCGGTCCAATTGCTAAACCGGAATGAATAAAACCAATCCGGGTTTTCTTAATCGGGTCGACCTAGTCAGGTCGGGTCGGACCGTAGTAACTAAATTGAACCTAACCTAACCGTTTTGAGTGATAAACCGAACCACGATCTTATTTTATTGAACCATTTCGGACCAAACCAGAATTTTTAAAATCAGACCGGGTTGAACCGGATTTGAGTGATAAATCGATTATTATAAACTAGAGGTGGCAACTTGCTTGTCACCTACTTAGAAGAAATCTCTTCTCCTAAGGAAGAAGAGGTGGCAACTTGCTTGTCACCTACTTAGAAGAAAACCCCTCCTCCAAAGAAAGAAAAGGTGGCAACCTGCTTATCACCTACTTAGAAGAAAACCCTTCATCCTAAGGAAGAAGATGTGGTGACTGGCTTGTCACCTACTGACACAGTGTGTCCCATTTCCACTAATGAGACTAAGGCGGCCACCACCCTTGTCAACCAATGAGAAAATGCTGCCACCACCCTTGTTGGTTGGTTTGACACCCCTATGAATAGTAAGCTCTCTATATACATTCATCAAGATTTCTCACTACCAGAATGCTATACATACTTAAGCTTCGGAGTGGAAAATGGGGAACAACCCCGCCTTTTCCATGTCTCACCGAGAGCATTACCACCAAGAAGAACTAGCTAGCCCACAAAGCTTTCCAGCTTCAGAGAGACACCAAGGCGAGAACCAGAAGAGCGTCCTCCAGGCTTAGCCGAACTTTTATGATCCAACACCTCGTAACATGAAAATAAAATTCTTAGATTCGAGTGTGAGGGGAGTTAAGGTCGCTATTGTAATACCTCCGCAACGAAGGGTTAGAATATGAATAAAAACTTTCTATTATATATTTTTTTTTCCGGATATGTCGTACAAAACAGTAATTCTTATTGATATGTTGTGCATGATTCAATTATTTTGGTTATACACAAACTATGATAAATTCATGAAGATGTATGCACTGTAAGTCTATAGGAGAACAGTGTTTTAAAGATAAGTTTTTAATACTATTTTGCAGAAAATAGTGAGGACCAAGAGGTCTGAGGACCAAAACGGTTTAATGACAAATATTGATGTCATGATTGTTTGAGAACCAATATTGAAATGATGGTCTAATGACCAATATTGACATAATGATGATCTGAGGATCAATGTCGACGTAATGATATCTGGGGATCAATATTGATTGAATGATGATCTGAGATTCAATGTTTATGTTGTGGTGATTGAGAGTGCATAAGAACTTCAGACCCAACTTGTGTGGAGACACGTTAAACTTTCGGAACAGATTGAATTACTTGGTTGATACCATGTTTGTTTCGGAGTCACAATTACTGTAGGGGTAGCTTCAAATAGCAGCTTCCTTTGTTAAGGTACCCCGAATAATGTTAGAGAACTCTCTCTAAACTGTGAAAGGTAGTAAAACCTTTCCGTTTATAATTGAATATGAGAGTGTCTCATAAAAGCATATTGAAGTTGAGACTGAGGTCGAAACTTAGGTCGAGCCCATGAGAAGTAAAAGGGCTAGGATTGAAAACTCTTGTGGTGCGGATTATTGTGACTTATATGCTTGAAGCTGAAAGAGGCAATTTTTAGTAAAATTGAATCTATTCTACAAAATCATTCTTGGTAGTTAGTTATTCTTCATCCTGGAAGCAAACCACTAGGCTATAAGTGTATTTTCACACGGAAGATGAAAGCAAATGGTTCAACTGATAAGTGTAAAGTATGTCTTGTAATCAAGGGTTACAGATAAAAAGAATGGTTTACTTTTACACTTATTCTATAGCGCCAAGAATCACGTCCTTCAGAATGGTACTTCGGGATTAAAATCTATATATATGATGACCATCCTCAAACTTTCAAACAGAAATAACAAAATTTATATCTGCATTTCTTATCTCCGATTGCATATAGAAAGTTCGTATTACTTGTTCGTCGTCTCAGACTAAGGTAATGTATTAATTATTTACATTGTTTATAATCAATATATGTTAAAATGCGATAATATAAGGGTTTTGAAAAATTTCTGGAATACTTTGTTCGAATACGTACCAACATATCCGAAGTTGTCCTTTGAAACTAAGGTAACAAACTGTTCTTTTTGTATAAAGTTTTCATATTATATAATAGTAGAAAGTATCGTCCGTATATAAATTATAATGATATATATACATAGTACAACTATTATATTAAAAAATTAGGAGAATATTACTACGAATTCTTATCTATTAGGGAAATCAAACGTCGCAAACAGATCTGAATTTGGAGTCCGGTAGAATTCATACGATCCTGTCAAACTTAAAAAAAAAAAAAAAGATTAATGTTTGAATTTTGAATTATGATTGCCGTTTATTTACAACTACAAATGCAATTAACTCTAAATTTATTGCATTTATTATGTAATTAAAAATCTGTTATTTTTTTAAATTTTTTTAAGAATTTCGAAAATTAGGATTTTCTACACCGAATGGCCTTCCAGCCCCATAAAACGCACTTTTTGGTCAAAATATCGATTTTTGGAATAGTTATAAAAAAAAATTAGGAGAATCTCACTACGAATTCTTATCTATTAGGGAAATCAAACGCAGCAAACGGATCCGAATTTGGAGTCCGTAGAATTTATACGATCCTGTCAAACTTTTTTTTAAAAAAAAGTGGATTAATGTTGGAACTTTGAGTTACGACTGGCGTTTATTTACAACTCCAAATGCAATGAAACTCTAAATTTATTGCATTTATTATGTAATTAACAATCTGTAATTTTTTTAAGAATTTTGAAAATTAGGATTTTCAACACTGAATGACCTTCCAGCCCCCTAAAACGAACTTTTTGGTCAAACTATCGATATTTTGAATAGTTTTAAAAGAAATTAGGAAAATATTACTAATAATTCTTATCTATTAAGGAAATCAAAACGCCGCAAACAGATTCGAATTTGGAGTCTGGTAAAATTTATACGATCCTGTCAAAATTTTAAAAAAAAATGGACAGTATTGTCCGCATGTTCATTATCAGAATTCATTCTTCTTCTTCTTCGAGCGGAAGAACTGCCTTCACCATGGTAGTCATTGACACAAATTGCATATTGTAAATATAGATGTAAGTTTGATGAGAAAATTTAAATTTTTAGTGTTTAGAGGGGTTTTATAGGGGTGGGAGAAGAGAAGAAAGTGTGATAAAATTAGGGATTTAGTATTAGGGAGAGGGAGGGGCCGACGGTTGGCTGGCATTTTAAAATGGCAGCCAGCGTCCCGCTGACAATAGCAGCAGGACGGGGAACCCTACAAAACGGGTTTCCCTAGGGGACGCAGGCATGCGTCACCTTGGGACAGAGTAAAGATTCCTCTGTCCCGTCCCGCAGTCAACGGCTTTGGGACGAGGGATTTTCATAATTGCCCGCTTTCAGTGGGCATTTTTTCAAATTACAACTTCGTAGGAGGGCAAATTGATAAGTTTTTCAATTAGAAGTGGTCTACGAAAAGCAATTTTCAATCTATAAATAAAATCTTACTTTCCTTCCTTATGGCATTTAGTAGGGTTAATAACCTAGGAAAGGTCTGAAATATGTCTAATGTTAACCGGAGATGTCTGAATTTTCAAAAGTTAATTTGAAAGGTCTGAAGTTTCAAATTTATTGATTTAAGGTTTTCCGTCCATTTTTAGGGATAAATTTAACAGAATTGTGTGAAATGACATTCTTGCCCCTTTTAATATTTTGTTTTATTTAAATATCTTATTTGAGGAAATGTGAAATGACAAATTTCCCCTGGATCTAAATTAAAACCACCCCGGCTCTGTCCACCGCCACTCGGCTCCGACCACCACCCCCGACTCCGGCGACCACCACCTCGGCTCCGGCATCCACCACCTCGGCTCTGGCGACCACCACCACAGCTCCGATTAGGCTTAAATCGGAGCACCGGCCCCGATTGGACCCAAATCGGAGCCAAAAAGCTCCAGATCGGAGCTCTGTGGCTCTGGTCGGAGCTTTGTGGCTTCGATTTGGGCCCAATCGGGGCCGGTGGCTCCGATTTGGGCCCAATCAGAGCTGTGGTGGCGATCGCCGGAGTTGGGTGGTGGTGGTCGCCGGAGCCGGGGTGGCAGTGGCCGGAGCCGTGGTGGCTTTAAGGGCATTTTTATCTTTTCACTTCAAGCATGTGAGGGACACACTTAATAGAAGGGCATTTTTAGAATTTTATTTTATTTCCGGTCACATGCCAAGCATGTGTGACCAACTTCTGTCAGTTTTAACGGAAAAAATTAACGGAGAGCTCTTATATCCACAAAGTTGAAACCTCAGATCTCTCAAATTAACAGTTGAAAATTCAGAACTCTCCGGTTAACATGGGTCAAAGTTCAAACATTTCCTAGGTTATTAACCGTATTTAGTGTGTACCACACTCTCCTTTCTCTGGCTGCTTCCAGTTCCATCCTCTTTTCCTGTAGAACCAACGGCAGTTTAACCTAAGGCTTAGTTTCCACTCCTTTCATTTCCTTTCCCCTACAGATTAGATAGAATGGAAGTCTACCAAAAACAGACTTCAGTCTTTCAACATTAGTATAACTGTTAGAAGAGAAAGAATGAAGGGGAGGATTTAGTTTGGGATTTGTTTATTCGGCTCAACTCTTGATTATTAATTAACTAATACAATTACCCAAGCACAACAAATATGATATACTTTCACTCACTACAACTTGATATAATAATAAATTCCATTTCTGGATGTATCATCTAGACATAGTCACTAGTGACGAGCTTCTGGAATAGGACTTGCTTATTACACTACCCGCTTCAGTTTCACTTGAAGGGCCTGGGGTCATTCATACAACTGGAAATAAAAATATAGGGTATTGAATTATTGAACAACAAAATGCATGCATGCATTTCATTGTTTGTTTGTTTGTTCAAAAGGGGTAATTGATTGGTTGGGGTTGAATAGCTTTGTGGACAAGCTCTTTCTGTTCCTTGACATGTACTATGAAGAAGCCGGTGGCTGTGGCGGCAGATGGTGCACGCCCCACATACTTTACGTCCTCAAAACTCCCACGCCCCAGTGACCTCATTGCTGTCCCCAGTCTCGGTGCTATGTAGCTGTAACCACCCATGTTCATCGGTTCTTCCTGACACCATACAATCTCCGCATCTACACCCCCACCACCATCATCACTTTCAAATCAAATCCCACACAAATAAATACAAAAAAATGAATTAACAGACGAAGAAGAACATACTCGGATATCTTTTCAGCTCACGCTGGATAAGGTCGTAAGGGAAGGGACACAGCTGCTCCACTCTGCAGATCGCTACATCCTTTGCTTCAGCTGCCTTGCGCTCTTCATCCAGTTCGTAGTACACCTGCCCCCCACCCAACATCATCATCATCATCATCATCATCATCCCATCCATTCTTTAATCATTTCATCAATCAATAATAAAGTAACTACGTCTACCTTTCCAGAGCAAAGTACCAGCCTCCTGATACCCTCCTCAACATCACAGTGTTCATTCTGGTCTTTTATCAGACGTTTAAACCTAGTTCCCTGTTTATCAAATCCTGGGTGCCCTTGAACATCATCAAATTCCGAAAGATTTGATCTGCAGTCCTTGTGACGAAGTAAGTTTTTTGGAGCCATCACAACAAGTGGCTTCCGGAACTCTCTGTGAATCTGCAATCACACAACCCATCCATGTCATCAATAAATCATCATTCTACTTCCCAACTACAACCCCCCCACTTCACTCACCTGACGCCGCAAAACATGGAAGTAGTTAGCAGGAGTTGTTACATTCACAACCTGCCAATTACACTCTTGAATCTGCTTTCGCTGTGTTGGCTCCATCTCAGGGATCACATAAGGATTATCATCACTCATCTGCAATTAATGCTCACATGCAGAATATCATTTTTACATCCTTAAGCTAGTGCTGCAGCAGCAGCAGCACCTCACTAGAAAATAAATCAGCTTATGAGGGCAGAGAAGAAACAAGGAACTATTACCTGAAGGAAACGCTCCAACCGACCACTAGAATGTTCAGGGCCCTGGCCATCATAACCGTGCGGAAGCAGCACTACAAGCCCAGTTTGACGCAGCCATTTTGACTCTCCACTACTCAAAAACTGATCAAATATCACTTGAGCCCCATTCGCAAAATCACCAAACTGTGCTTCCCATATCACCAGAGAATTTGGGTTCTCCATTGAGTAACCCAACTCAAATCCAAGAACACCAAACTCTGAAAGAGAGCTGTCAAAAACATAGCGGAAAACCCATATCAACCACAACCAGAAGAACAGATACTTAAGATTGTGGAGGACAACCGAGATGTACTCTTGACACAAGTGAGGGGAGCAATATGATTTCATGAACTAAAGTTAGTAAAACTAAAGTAATGAATTTCTAGAACATTAATGCAGTTATGCTTCAAAACAGTTTGACATAAACTTCTAAATAAGTAATGTAGAAAGATAGAAGTTCTTTTGTACTATTAATATGAACATAGAGACCATAAAAAAACATCATAAGTACATCGTTTACTCTTTACCTGTTGCTTACAGTAAACATCTCCTCGTTTTGATTAATGATGACATGATCCAATGGACAATACTTTTCCCCAGTTTCTTGATCATGAACCACTGAATGTCGATGGCTGAATGTACCTCGTTCCACATCCTGACCACTCAATCTGACATGGTTTCCTTCTACAAGCAAAGCAGCAAATGCAAGTGCTTCTGCAACTGCCCAATCAATTCCTTCTCCTGTTTCAATCATTTGTGCCCGTTGTTCATATACCTTCTTCACTGCTCTGTGAGGCTTAAAATTCTCTGGCAATGTTGTGATTGCTTTCCCAACATTCTTCAAAATCTCTGGTTTCACTCTGTATTTCATAAACATAAACAAAATGAACACGGAGAAGACAACAGGCGTACATGCAATCAAACGACATAACCAAAATATACCCAGTATTCCGGACCCTTGAAAGCTGTTCAGGTGACTTGAATCCAGTCCAGTGAGACGAAAGCCAATCTCTCCTTTGAGGAACATAATCTTTGCTATTATTAAATTCTTCGTCGAGGATTGACTTAACCTTTTTCCGGATCATATCGATGTCCTCTTTGTTAACATGCCCCGACTCTAGCAGCTTCTTCTCATACATTTCAAGGGCCGAGGGATGAGACTTGATGATCTGTTAGAACAAAAGTACAGAAACAACAGGGTTAAAGAAGTTGACGCGTATAACCACCATAACCAGTTATTACAAATTGAAGGTAGTAAAACAACAGCTTTTAAAATGGCATCACGTTTAAAATAGTTACTACTGTGGGGGTACAGTAAATTCACAGACCTTGTACATTTTCGGCTGAGTAAAGGATGGCTCGTCGATCTCATTGTGTCCGAACCGGCGATAACACACTAAATCAACAACAACATCTGAGTGGAACTTCTGTCGCCATTCTGCTGCGAGCTCACAAACGTGTACAACAGCCTCTACGTCATCGCCATTCACATGGAAAATGGGAACATTCAATGCCTTGGCAACATCTGTACAATACCTAGACGACCTGCCAGCTCTTGGATCAGTAGTGAAAGCAACTTGGTTGTTGACCACAATGTGTATGGTACCACCAGTGGTATAATTTGGAAGGGCACTGAGATGCAGAGTCTCATATACAACACCCTGTCCAGCAAAACTACCATCTCCATGAATCAAAATGCCCAGATTTTTTGTCCTATCGACATCATTGGAGTAATATTGTTTTGCCCTAGCTTTCCCAATGACAACGGGATCCACGGCTTCCAAATGACTTGGATTTGCAACCAATGACAAATGTATTCTCTTACCACCCCTAGTTGGACGATCATAAGATGTTCCTAGGTGGTACTTGACATCACCAGTACCTGTATAGAGTCCAACTTCATCTACTGGTTTCGTACCCCCACTAAACTCGCTAAATATTTGTCGAAGCGGCTTGCGAACAACATTTCCTAGAACATTCAACCTACCCCTATGAGGCATACCAATAACTATACTTTCAACTCCAAGATCTGCAGCCCTATCAAACATCTCCTTCATGCCTGGGATGAGAGTCTCACCACCTTCTAGACCAAACCTTTTGGCTGAAGTCCACTTAGAAGCCAAATAGTTTTCAAATTGAGTACTCCAAATAAGCCTGTCCAAAATAACCTCTCGGCGTTGACGATTGTACTGCATTGAAGTTGGGGTCTCAATCTTGTCTCTCAGCCAGTTACACTTCTCACGATCAGCAATGTGCATATACTCGTACCCGATGCTCCCACAGTAAGCTTGTTCAAGTCTAGTTAATATAGATCGCAAAGTCTGGACAGGTCGATTCTCAGACAAAAAACCAGCCATCCTCCATACCCCAATAAAGAACTCTCTATCCAAGTCGGCTTCTGTAAACCCATGCAGGGCAGGGTCTAAATCCTCTGGAATTTCCCTCTCTTCCAGATCCAGTGGATCCAACATGGCCTTCATGTGACCATTAACTTGGTAAGCCCTGACAAGCAACAACAAGCGCATACTCTCCTGGATTGTCTGCCCGGATAGTCCAGGAGATGTGGCAGCCTGACCCACAAAATTCCTAAAGAAATTATCCCATGATTCATCAACACTGTTGGGATCAGCCTCCCATGCCCTTTGAAGCTCTTCAAGGTATACACTACTTGTACCATCTAAGAAACTATCAGTCAGCCTGGAAAGGGGTACAGGTCGAGGGACTGGGGCAGTTTGTGCTTTTGATTTAAAAGCTGTCGTGTGGAAGTGGGAAGTTTGAGATGGAATTCGTCTTCTGGACACATATGATCCACCCTGGGCAAGAGTCCTCCTGATAGCAAACTTTGCTGCAGTAGAACCAGCACTCAACCATGCCATTACGTCCAATAAACTATAGGTCCAGTAATGGTAATTCCACAGCTAAAACCTCAATATTCAGGATACATATGCCCTCAAACTGAAGATCCTGCTGCAATGCATAAGTACAAATATATCAATGTGGCGGCAATAAGAGTCAATATATCCAAAGACGCTTCATCTCTTCCAGTACATCCATAGCGAGACATTAGCAGATTGATCACAAGGAAATATCCAAATTTCAATAAGGTAATCTGTAAGAACTTGAAAGATTATAAAAAATAAAAAAAAAGAGATAGTGGAAAATTTCTCCTTTCACTAAACACCTAATGATTTGAATATCTGCCAAGAAGATCCTCTCTCCCTAATATATGGCTAATGAAGAAGGGACCTTTCAATAAAAGCAAAGTAACCAATAAACTCCATCAAACAGGAAGATGTTTAGATCTATACAGTTAATTAAACTCCATTTCCAACACCAAATTTATTATTATTGAATCATGAAATCTTGGGATTGATTTAAAGCGTTAGTCCGCTTCTTGAAGAAACATAGTTCCAAGAAATCCAAGGTATCTTTTGAATCCAAGTTCTCATTTATTAGCACATATACTCAGTTTTGAACATTTCATAATCTTTGTTAGAGAGCAGTTGATCTACATGCAAATGCAATCGTCATATGTTTTTACTCCATATTTGGATTTAAAAAAAATCTGGAGATACTTTATCGATTGTTAGCTGCTAATAACGAATAATATAAGGTGCTAGGACAAGAATTATCCAAATGTCTGTGGATGTCTTTCTTGATGCTCATTTTAATACTTCTAACAAGTGCATTGTCAAGCAATTATTCAGCTTAATTCAAAAATTCTTTCTGTTGTAAGTGTTAATGTCAATCCTATCACAGCTTCTCTTGAAATTAACTTCAGAAACTTCTGGCTTAATTTACTTGTGCACTAAATGACATCGTTCATTTCTTAATATTTTCTTAATTACTTAAATTCAACATGTATAGTATGTTTATATTAATTAAAAAAAAAAGGAAAATCATGTCAACAAAGGAAAAAAACCTACCAGCTGCAACCACAGAAAAGTTGTTGGTTTGTTCTGTTCTGTTCTAATCTAGTACAGATGCTAGTAAAATATGATCACAGTATAGATGGGAGGAATTTTGGCTAGTCTGAAAAGTTAAACAGATAAATTGAAATCCACGGTTCCCATCACAAAGAGTCTTCGAGATCCCTCAAAACTCAGTTCCATCAAAATTCAAAGTTGAAGAGTTAATACATCAAGACCAGATTGAAAAAGAGACACTGAACAAGGACCAGATTGAAGCAAGAGAAACATAAACAACCAAGAGATTCAACGCATCGGCTCCAGAAATTAATCATCAACCATAAGAAATCGGAAAAAGGTACCTTTGTTTTTCAATTGCCCTCTTCAGCTAGCAGCTCGGTTGCCTTCGAAAGCAGAAAATGGTAGAAACCGAAAACAGAGAAGAACTGATTAAATCGGATCTTAGCTGCCGCCTGGAGACTAGTCCACGTTCTAACTTCTTCTAATCCAGGGCTCCTGCTCCTGCTTGCTTGCTGCTATATTTGTTTTATTTTTTTATTTTTTGAAAAAGTAAAAGTAAAATTGGGCTAGTTGGGCTTTGTTTAATCAGCCGGGCCACCATAATAATTTCAACTGAATTTTGTCGTATAATTTAACTAGTCCCGGACTCCCGCACTCTATGAGTAATTCTACCTTTCTACTTGTGTAAACAAACTAATCTACTAACTGATACGTCTGCAATCCGCTCAGTCAGCGTTTTCTAATTTAATCGGCATTTAATTGAAAGTCTATAAGTTTAAACATAAAATATTGATTGGCTATAAATTAAGAAGTATATCCTATTTTAGTCTCTATACAAAATAAAAAAACAAATTAATAAAATGTTTCCATTTAAATTCATTATCTATACAGTTTGGCTGCGGAAGACCATAGGAAGCTGTTTCGTCCAAACGCGCTTGACGTAACGGACTTGACGAATTCTTAGGCTGATCGCTGTTTCGGGTTCCTCTACTTGCGCTCTCCGCTTCACGCACGTTGTCCGAACCTGCACACAAGGGCAGTAACCAGCACGGAGGTGTGGTGCCGGTTGAGCCCTCTCCGATACTTAAATGAAAATTCTAGATAGAAAAATCTAGAGAGAAGTCAGAGCTCCTAAGCCAATCTCCAGTGAATGTAAAGAATGAAATGGGTGGCCTAGGTCCCTTTTATTGGCAACCTTAAAACTGACCCCGGTTTTTGTGCGGTTCGACGCTGGTTTAAAAGAAAGTGTGAACCGTCGTCTGGTTTGATCAAGGTTGGCTATTAGAAAACTCTAACTTGTTGTAAAAACACAAATGGAACGCGCGTGTTGCAGACGACGACACGGATCACGTCGAATTTGGGCGATCCCGACGTGATCAGGGTCGTCGGGTGCAATCCGGAGGTCCGGATTGCTTGGCAACCCGGAGGTCCGGTCCGGACGCGTGTGTCGCGCGTCCGGACCGTTTTGACCCTCGGGAGCGTAATTTTTACCGGTTTATGTGATTTTAACGTGTTTACGAAGTCCAAAATGTAAATACGAACCCGAATTTGGCAGACATCCATCACTTGCCCCCGAGTCAAGTAATTGTTCAAACCTTGCTTGACTCTATTTTAAGATAGGATTGTAAACACCTAATTTTGGTCCCGAGTAGCACGTTCAAAATCTTATATGTAACGCGTTTAAAAAAGGAAGTATCCGGATATAGAAGGTCACAGGGCTGCTAAAAATAGGTTTAGCTCAAATTAGGATAATATATATGCACTATATATTATGTAAAATTCAGAAAATATATAATATATATTTATGCCAATGTTCATAAAAATATATTATGTAATTTTTGGATTTATTGTGTATATTAGAGCAAATATATTGTTTTCCTAATATTAGGGTCTAGACTAGCTATAAAAGGACCCCTTGTCAATGTAAGAACACACAGAAACCAATACATCAATAAAATATTGTTAAATCTCAAAATTTGTGCTTGAATTTAATTTTTTTTCCTTCCCGCCTGTGAAGAGCTTTCCCTACCGGTGGTCTGCCGGCCACCGGCGACCGCGCCTAGCCCCCGTCGTGTCGTCCCCTACGCACCTAGTTGCTACCGTGTCGCCGCCACCCACTGCCGGAGTTCGTCCCAGTCGCTCGCTGCCGTCCAGTCGACCACCGCCCTGTTCTCTGCTGCTGTTGCCGCGAGGAGAAGAGACCCGCCTTCCACCGCCTGACCGGAGGGTCGTCTGCTGCCGTCCAGAACCTTCGGTGCCGCCCGTCCTTGCTCGTTGCCATTTCCTCCACTGCCGGTGCCTGCTGCCATTGTCCGCCGGGGCTGGGAAGTTCCTTTCTTTGAAGTGCAGGTAACTCCTCTCTCCCTCGCTGCGTTAATTTTTTTTAAATATATCCTTATTATTATTTAATAATTAGTTTTTTTTTTCTGTTTATTTATTATTATTATTATTATATTATGTTGGTTAGGTAATTAAAATGTAAAAATAATCAGACAGCATGTTTTATGTGTATATGTGTATGACAGGTAGTTATTAGATTATATCATGATTTGAGCATGTTTAGTTTTATTTAGATTTTCGATTAGGGGATTTAGATGCATAATAGAGTTTTTAGGCTTAAGTTTTTTTATTAACAATAATTCATGTGTAAAATTAGTTTAATTTGTGATATCATTAGATTAATCAGTCGCGATGCATGTTTAAATTCTAAAACTGACAAATAGGTTAATTAAGTAGCGAAAGGGCGTGATTCGAATATATATATATATATATTTAATTCGTAACAGAACCTCCGAGCTCAAATTCTGGATCGCAGACCGATTTTATGCCTAGGTGTTTGATTCGTTACTCGCTTAGGTAATTTAGGTTTCTAGTTAGCCGTAATTAACTAGTGGCGACTCTTTTTCAAATTGCATGTATTCGCCGTAGGTCGGATTTTAGGTCCAAAAATTTGGCGACTCTGCTGGGGAGTACATAGAGGGTTCGGGCTTTGTATATTTTCTTATTTGCCATTTTTTTAGTTTATTTGTGTATAACTCTGTTATTCGAACTTTGGGTTTTTATGTGATAGGTGCGGAACTTTTTATTTTACTAACTTATGTTTCTTTGTTGAACCCGCACACACACCACTTTAGAATAATCACCAAAACGCCTAAAACCCAGGGCGACTAGTAACCCCGGAGGTTTAGTACGGTACAACCGGAGCAGCTGGGCCGCCGGTAAGGCTCGGAAAAACTCTACTCGCTTGTGAAGGTCCTATGATCCCTATGATGGGGGTGAGGAAACAACCTTGTCGGGAACCTATCAGTGGAGCCTACCTTGTAGAACAAAGCAAAAACACACACATGAAGCTTCGATCCTGCCGCTATGCGTACTTGCGTGTGTTCTTTTTCTAATTGTTCTCGACCCCTAGAATTTTTTATGTATAGGACATGGGTCTCGATGTAATCGTTATTTTTTGTACCATATGTAATTGTACAACGCATATTAATGGAAATTTACGTTACAAGCATGCATCATATTTTCTCAAAAAATGTGTCATTCAAATCGTTGTTTCTAAAACGCTTTACACACCATTTTCGGTAAGAATGGAACGACTACTTAATTTCACTCATATCAAGGCCCTTCAATTTCCCCAAGGTCGACGTTGACCAGATTCAGACCAGCATGATGGACGCAAAACATGACTATTAAAGAAATACCGTGTAGTGTGGAGTGCTGCAATTGTTCAACATTGGAAATAGAAACGTCAGAGTTAAGTGCTCGCTCCAAAATCCGAACAAGTGAAAAAAATTGAATCCATTTTGAAAAACCTTGTTGCATTACCTTCGCTCGGATTATGGGGCAAGCACTCAATACGTTTTGACCAAGTTTCGCAGTTGTGTAAAACGTCTTAGAAACATATTTTAGTTACAAAACATTTTTTTTCAAAAGATGATGAGTTGAATGACACATTACTTTGAAAACGAACATGCATGATATCCTGTGTTCCTTATTCTGAATATCCCATTTTTCGCTGCAGGTATTACTGGCCATTACGCGACAAACCACTAACATGGAGGACGCTCAGAAGATCTAGCAACAAGAAGAACGAATAGCCGAGATTAGGGCTGGGCATAAAAACCGGTTCGGGCGAACCGAACCGGAACCAAACCGGAACCGAACCAATACAAACCGGTTCTGACTGAACCGGTTCTAAAATGGTTCGGTTTTGATAAGGAATATATGGAGCAGTTTTCAACTGGTTCAAAACAGGTTCCGAACCGGTTTTGAACCAGTTTTTCAGAACCACTTTTATTACATAAAGCCTAAATTGTTAAATAGTAATACACTATTGCATCTTTTTTTTTGGGTAGATTAAAGGGCTATAAACAAGCCGAGTATCCGGCAAGCTCAACTCGACTCAGTTTACTCGAGCTCGAACTCGGCCGAGCCTTAATTTTTCAAGCTCGAGCTCGACTCGATGTCATACTTGACATGTTCGAGTTCGGCCCGATAAGGTTAAAAATTCAATTAAATAATAAATGGTGCATCTTAGCTCGAGGTCGAACTCTTCCTCGACTCAATATATACATATATAATATTATTACGTAAAACTCGAAAAACTCAATCTCGAACTCGAACTCGACTCGAATATGCAAAACAAAAAAGCTCGATTAGGCTCGCGAGCCTCTCGAGTCGAGTACAAGTGAACTCGAACTCGACTCGGTATCAAAAAAAGTTCAACTCGACTCGAAATTTAGCGAGTCGAATTTGAATATCGACCAAACCTATCTCGAGAAGCTCACGAGTAGCTTGAATCGTTTACACTCATAGGGTAGATCCTTCACTATTTGGGTTTGGTTCATATTGGATATATAGGTGGTCGTAGCAGATTTGTTTACTTATATATAGTTATTATATATTATGTTAGCTCATATCAGTTCTACAGTCAATTGAGTTTAGTTTTGAACTCTTAACTTAGGAATAATTCTATATTGGCCGTATATTTTGAATTTTAGTAAAAAAAAAAGGTTTATATTTTGAATTTAGTAAAAAAAAATGAAAAAAGGTTCAAAACCGGTTCGAACCGGTTCAAAACCGGTTCTCCTATGGTTTGGTTCTAGGACCTAAAATCTGGTTCGGTTCTTACCTGGTATAGAAAACCAACTGAACCTAAAATCTGGTTCCGGTCCGGTTCTGAACCGGTTCGGCCAAAAACCGAACCATGCCCAGCCCTAGCCGAGATCGAGACGGCTAATGCTAAAATGCATCAGGATATGGCATCCATGTCGGCAAACATGGAGCGCATCATGGAACTCCTCGAGGCTCGATAAACCATCAATACTCTAAAACCGGCCTTGCTGACAGAGACCTCGAGTCCAGAATCCTCCACAACACCTGTGGCGAATACAGGACCTACAAAGCCATCTACCACCGTGCTTCCCGATGCCACGGTGGGCCCTCCTCATGACCAACCCCCTGTTTTGGTCATTCCTGATCAATCAGCATCAAAGCCGCATATCCTTCCGAAACCGACGGTAATGTATGGGAATATTAACCAGGGAGGTGCAATCGGCACAAATGCATCACATCATCACCTGTCATCGAATCCGCATCAAATCCGCTGGAGTCCGACCACCACTGGAAGATACAGAAGCGGTGTCCATGTTCATCGGCACTCTTAAAGGGGCATATTACTCCTATTTGTTAGGGCATGTTTCAGCCAACTTCGCTGATTTGGTGAAATCCGGAGAAATGGTAGAGCATGGCATTCGAACTGGAAAACTTGAAGACCCCTCCAGGAGTCAACAAGCGGATAGAACCAAAAAGGGAGGCTCCAAGAACTGGTCATCCAAAGACGCAACGGTAGGTGCAGTCTACCAGACACAAGCTCCGCAAACCCCCGTTGTGGGTGGACCTGAAAACGGGACTATGAAAAAGATGCGGGAGTCTAGGAAATTCACACCTTTACCAGTATCGACCGCCGAAGTATATCAGAAAGCACTTGCTCAGGGTCTCATTGGTCCTGAGGTTTGGAAGGCTACTTCAAGGATACCCAACAATGATCCAAACTCGAAGTGTGAGTTTCACATGGGGATATTTGGTCACTCAACTGAGGATTGCTCGCGTCTGAGGCATAGGATCCAGGATCTCATTGACCATAAGCTTTTGATTCTTAACGCAGTTCCGTCGGCTGACGCCAACACCCCTTCGGCCTCGTCCACATGATTTATCTCGAAAAACCTCTTAGCGCTACATCCGTTTTTTTTTAGCAATGAATAAACTTTTCAATTATGTACTCCTTGCGCGGCAAGATCATGAGCCCCACATAGGAAAGAGGGATATTGTCATGATCTAATCAATATAAATAAATCCCTATATTTGAGTTTGTTTAATTGGTTTTTTTTTAGGAATGATGCAAGTCGATTGACAATTCAGTCTTTTCTTGAGTCGATGTTCCTAACAAAGCACTCAAAAAAATAAATTCATGGACTACCAAGCCCATCAAGGCGGTCGATGAAGGATTCAAATCACCCAGTGATCAAAATCTCCATACAGGGAATACATGCGCCTTCACGAACCAGGCCATTCATCTGTCATATGGTAAGCTTAAATGAGTACTAACCAGGGGGCATCTCTTGTTGAGATCAACTATCAACAAAATGGAAAAAAAAAAATAAAGAGCGTATATTGGATGAGCAGTCAAGCAAATAAGACATTATTGTCACGAGGTCAATCCGAGACGATAACACAATCAACATATACTGACTCGGCCAGCCAAGTTCTTCTCCAAAAGAGGACCTGAGAAGTTGAAGTTTTCAATCTGCCACCAGGGGCTTGTAAACAGTTGTTTTGTGAATTTTCATATCGACTGGAGAAAAGAAAGAAAAAATAAATTCCCGCTAGGTTGAAAACCTAAAAAGGCGACCTAGGCAAAAGATAGGGAGAGGGGCATGATTGAAAACCCGTAGAGGCAGTCATGGCAAAATGTGAGCTGCAAAAAAAAAAAAAAAAAAACTCATTTTTCTTTAGGGTCACAGCCGCCCTTTAATTGGCTACAGAAAAATAAAGAGAGTGTTCGCCCAATTCTTGTGAGAGCATTGAAGAAATAAAAGGGTCACAGTTGTCCCTAAATCAACTACAAATAAAAAGGTTCACAGTCGTCCCTAAAATGACTACAAAGAAAAGGGCCACAGCCACCCTTCAAATGGCTACAGATAAAAGAGTGACCCCGCGAACCCTGTGAGGGCGGGAGAATAAAAAGGGCCACAGCCACCCTCAAAATGGCTACACAAAAAAAGAGTGATCCCGCGAACCCGGTGAGGGCGGGAAATAAAAGAAAAGGTCACAGTCGTCCTTCTAAACAGTTACAATCAAAAGATCACTGCCAGAACATTGATGGCAGGTATTTAGTGAAAGGGCCACAACCACCCTCAAAATGGTTGCATACAAAAAGTGTTTCCCGGATCAGAGACGAGGAACGAAGGGACACAGCCATCTTCCAAATGGCTACAATCAAAAGAGCTCCTGCAACATTGAAGACGGTGAGAAAAAGGTCACAACCACCCTCCAAACAGCTACAAATACTCCCGCATCGAGGCGGAAAATAAAGTACGGGTCACAGCCACCGTTTAATCGGCTACCAAATAAAGAGTGCTTCCGCTAGGTTGAAAACCCGAAAGGGCGACCTAGGCAAAATCAGGAAATGAGAGGCATGGTTGCAAGTTCAGAAATTGCAATCATGGTAAAAGGAGAGAAAAATAAAAAAAACGAGGGGCACGGTCAGATATCTCTCAATCGACCGTGGCAAAAGGAGAGAAAAAAGAAATTCTCAAAAAAAAAAAAAAAAAGATTCCGCTAGATTGTCGCACCCTGCACAATTTAGGCAAAATTTAGGGACAAACATCCATGCGCAACGCTGCACTTCTCAAGACCGCACGCCAACAGGGGCACTACCGCCAACAGGGGCACCAACGCCAACAGGGGCACTACCGCCAACAGGGGCACCATCGCCAACAGAGGCACGCCAACAGGGGCACCACACGCCAACATGGGCACGCCAATGGAGGCACCGCCAACAGGGGCACCGCCGACCGAGGCTTTACTTTCTGCACCGCCGACGGAGGCACCGCCAACAGGGGCACCGCCGACCGAGGCTTTACTTTTCCGCACGCCACTGGAGGCTTTACTTTCTGCACTACCAATGGAGGCACTGCCAACAGGGGCACCGCCGACGGAGGTTCTATTTTCTGCACGACCAATGGAGGCACCGCCAACAGGGGCACCGCCGAATGAGGTTCTATTTTCTGCGCTACCAATGGAGGCACCGTCAATAGGGGCATCGCCGACAGAGGTTCTATTTTCCGCACGCCAATGGAGGCACCGCCAACAGGGGCACCGCCGACCGAGGCTTTACTTTTCTACGCCAATGGAGGCACTGTGAACAGGGGCACCGCCGACGGAAGTTTAACTTTTTCGCATCGTTAATAAAGCCAAAGGCTACCTTGGATACTTGAAGACGGAAGAAGACATACTTCCTAACCAAAATTAGTGTTTACTTGTCTTTGGACAAATCCCCTCAAACATGTTCTATGGGAATTCGCCCAAAGAGGGGCAAGCTGTAAACACCTAATTTTGGTCTGCGCGTAGCACGTTCAAAATGTTATATGTAACACGTTTAAAAAAGGAAGTATCCGAATATAGAAGGTCACAGGGCTGCTAAAAATAGGTTTAACTAAAATTAGGATAATATATATGCACTATATATTATGTAAAATTCAGAAAATATATAATATATATTTATGGCAATGTTCATAAAAATATATATTGTGTAATTTTCGGATTTATTGTGTATATTAGAGCAAATATATTGTTTTCCTAATATTAGGGTCTAGACTAGCTATAAAAGGACCCCTTGTCAATGTAAAAACACACGGAAACCAATATATTAATAAAATATTGTTAAATCTCGAAATTCGTGCTTGAATTTAATTTTTTTTCCTCCCGCCTGTGAAGAGCTTTCCCTACCGGTGGTCCGCTGGCCACCTGCGACCGCGCCTAGCCCCCGCCGTGCCGTCCTATGCGCACCCTGTTGCTACCGTGTCGCCGCCACCCACTGCCGGAGTTCGTCCCAGTCGCTCGCTGCCGTCCAGTCGACCACCGCCCTGTTCTATGCTGCTGCTGATGCGAGGAGAAGAGACCCGCCTTCCGCCGCCTGACCGGAGGGTCGTCTGCTGCCGTCCAGATCCTTAGGTGCCGCCCGTCCTTGCTCGCTGCCATTTCCTCCACTGCCGGTGCCTGCTGCCATCGTCCGCCGGTGCTGGGAAGTTCCTTTCTTTGCAGTGCAGGTAACTCCTCTCTGCCTCGCTGCGTTAATTTTTTTTTAATATATCATTATTATTATTATTATTTAATAATTAGTTTTTTTTTCTGTTTATTTATTATTATTATTATATTATGTTGGTTAGGTAATTAAAATGTAAAAATAATCAGACAACATGTTTTATGTGTATATGTGTATGACATGTAGTTATTAGATTATATCATGATTTGAGCATGGTTAGTTTTATTTAGATTTTATCTCGATTAGGGAATTTAGATGCATAATAGAGTTTTTAGGCTTATGTTTGTTATTAATAATAATTCATGTGTAAAATTAGTTTAATTTATGATATCATTAGATTAATCAGTCGCGATGCATGTTTAAATTCTAAAACTGGAAAATAGGTTAATTAAGTACCGAAATGGCGTGATTAGTATATATATATATATATATAATTTTAATTCGTAAAAGAACCCCGAGCTCAAATTCTGGACCGCATACTGATTTTATGCTTAGGTGTTTGATTCGTTACTCGCTTAGGTAATTTAGGTTTCTAGTTAGCCGTAATTAACTAGTGGCGACTCTTTTTCAAATTGCATGTATTCGTCGTAGGTCGGATTTTAGGTCCGACAAGGATAAATGCCCAATTTAGGTTCGGTGCAGACCTCAGAGGTTGATTGATCGTCGACTAGGCACACGGGCCTTTATTTTGCCTATCCATAATTTTTTCTTGGCGAGTAATTTGTCATTTGCTGACATGGTTAGTGTAGCAGAGATATGTATATACAATAAATGTATGTGAAGAGTTACAAATGCATGTGATCATATTTATGGATGTTGACATACATAAGAATGTACTGATAACGAATGCATTAGTCATGGACATAGTCAATACGGACGTGACGGGTGCACCTAAAGTAATAAGGACATGCATGGTGCAATGACGTGTAGTTGATAATAAAATCATGCAATCAATTATGCAATGATGAAAACGTGGATCATGGATTAAGATAGATGGGATGATCACAAATAAATCATGGATATTGTAAACACCTAATTTTGGACCACACGTGACACGTGTGACGTATGGCGCACCTAAATGAGGAAATGTCTAAATATGACAAGTCGCGAAGTTTCCAAGAATGCCCCGGCGCAAATTAGGATAGTTTATATATTTATTGCTGTGAATATTTTCTTAATATTTGTATTAAGTATTCAGAATATACTACTAGACTAGGCACTATATATAGGAGTTTATGTTTACATGTAAGGGAAAGAACAGACAGAAAGAAAAAAACACAAAAGAAACAATGCAGATGAGAATAAAAAAATTCGTTCAAGTACTTCGAATCAAATTTTGCTTGCTTTTAGCTTGATTATTAAATTGTTATTATTATTATTATTATTTTCATGTAGACTACAGTAGAACATTATCATCTCTTTCCATCTGCATCACCCGTTCGTCATTCACACCATCTCCGAACGACCGGGCCTCACATCGCGACCGGGCCCAGCCAACTTCATAGTTCACCCGCTTCCGACTCCACCGGATCCAAGGACCAAGACTACAAGGTTCCTAGCAGACCTCCGTGCTCGCCGGAATTCAGCCCGTTTCTAGTTATCTTCTTCGTTCTAGACCTGCACAATCTTTCCATCCCTGATCACCGGAGTTACCACCGACGACGCCATCCGCTCCGGAATTCATTAGCGAGCCTCCCAGCCACTGTCAACTCCGGCAGTCCTTCACCACCACGTCTCAGCGAGTTTCCGACCTGCTGCCGAGCCTTCCGCCAATCGATCCGTCCGCTGCTCCTGTTATCGTCCTCAACTCTGGTTACCTAACCCCGGAGCTCCGAAAATGACCACCGCTAGCACCGCCTCCAGCCAACATCGACACCTCACCGCCACACTGCTCGATTCCACGATGTCCTTTCCATCATCTAAGGAACTTTCTTACGTGGCTTGCAATAAAGACTCCCTTCCCGTGGATTCAGTCGGCCGATGTTCATCCCCAATTCGAGATTGGCATTTTGAAAGTGTTCATGGTTTGATTTTGTGAGGTATGACCCATTTTTCTGATTATTATATTTGGAATTTTACTATGTAAATATGATGAAAAAAGTATTTTAGAAGTCATATACTGCTTCGGTCATATATATTGGAGTGGTTATGGTTAATTAATAATATCACCTATCTATATTATAATCTAATGCACATGTTCGATTATATAAATGTAATCCTTCGAATGTTCCTAGGTTTGTATTTTTAATCTGTGATAGTTTTATTATTACAACTATTTTAGATAAATAATGAGAAAACAAAAATAGGAAGTGTGACATATTACATGAGTAGAGTACCGAAATGACATGATTAATTTCATGTGTTTTAATTCGTAACAGAACCTCCGAACTTGGATTTCTGATCGTATGCCGATTTTATACCTAGGTGTTTAATTCTTTATTCGCTTGGGTAATTTAGGATTCTAGTTAGCCTAATAATTAACTAGTGGCGACTTTTTCAAAATCCACGTTTTCAAAACATTAATCGCCGTAGGTCAGATTTTAGGTTTAACAATTTGGCGACTCTGCTGGGGATAGAGAGGGTTCGGGCTCATTATATTCGCTTATTGCCATGTTTTTGAGTTTTTTATATTTTATTATATTTCTCATTCTAACTTTGTTTTTACTTTTTACAGGTACAAAGTGCAGTATTTAAACTAATTTTTTTTCCATTTTTTTGTGACATTGTTTGAATTCGCACACACAACTTTAGCGTAATATCCAAAATGCCTAAAACCCAGGGCAACTAGGAACCCCAGAGAGTTAGTAAGGGTACGACCGCGCGGCCGAGCCGCCGGAACGACTCAGAACAACTCCACTCGCTTGTGAAGGTCTTGTGATCCCTGTGATGGGGAGAGGAAACCAACTTGTCGGGAGCCTATCAGTGGAACCTACCTTGTAGAGCAAAGCCACACTTTTTTTACCCTCCTAACATGTCGTGTTTTATCAGTTTTTTTTTTTTGTAAAGAGGTTATCATGTAAATTGTAAGTTTTTTCTAACCGTATAACTTTATTTCTCATGCATTCATATCATTGCATTTAAAAGAACACAAAAAAAAAAAAAAAAAAAAATTCAGCTAAGTAGTTAGCCATTTAGTTGTAAATATTTTCTTTTCAAACATGCATTTCGTATGCATATTATTATTTTTTTAAAAAAACATCTTACCTGAATTTTTTATTTTAAACCTGCGTTTCATACGCATTATTAAAAAAAAAAACTCTCTTCAGGTAAGTTGTAAATTTGGTTAGCGCGTCGCGTATGCCTTTAAAAAAACCTTTTAGAAAAAAAATTGTAATTCCTCTTTAGCTATTAGAGCTTCTAATTTCGAACGTGCATTCCATATGCATCATTTTAAAAAAACTTTTTGACTGAATTGTTTTATTTTTAATAATGCATCCAGTATGCGTTAATTAAAAAAACTTTTTAGATAAATCGTAAGCTCTCTTAGTTTTAGGGCTCATTGTTTAAAAAAACATTTTACCTGATTTTTTTAATCTTAAGATGTGCATCTCATATGCGCTATTTTTAAAAAACCTTTCAGGTAAATTGCATTTTTTCGAAAATGTAGAACTTTCATTTTTAAGTTTGCATCTTGTATTTATTTTTGTACAAAAAAAATTTCACCTGATTTTTTAATTTTGAACAACCAAGATGCATTGATTTTTTTTTTCCTCGTTAAAAAAACAAAAACAAAAAATCTTTTCAGGTAACTTGTAAATTTTCTTAACTGTAGAAATTTCATTTCAAGTATGCATCTCATAGGAATTGTTTTAGGAAAAACGATTATTTTTTTATAGATTGTAAATCTTCTCTTAGTTGTTAAGCTTCTAATATCAAACATGCATTGCATTTGCATTTGTTTTTATAAAAAAACTTTACCTGGATTTTTCATTTTGTACATATGTATCATTCAGGTAAACTGGTTGTAAGTTGTAAATTTCTTAACCGTAGAACTTTAACTTTCGAGCATGCATGAGCACTAAAAAAAAACTCAAAGTGTCATTCGTTTTATCCAAGGTGTAGTGCACTTTTTCGGTAAGATCGTGTCAACCTTCGCATGAGTTAGCCTTTTTAAAAAGGAGAGATTTGATTCTATTTTTTGAGAAATTAGTTTAACTGTGCAGTTGAGTGCGCCTATTCGAGTTTAAGCAAAAGACGAGAAAATCTTTTTGAAAAACCTTGTTTTGATCATCTATCCTGCGTTCGAGTCATATAGTGCACTCAGCAAACTCAGTAAACTCCATGTTGTGCAAAGCACCTTAGATCATAAATTTTGATTTTTTTTTTTTTAAAATAAATCAAAATTATGAAATGAATGACTTTAGAGTTTTCAAAAAATCATGCACGATTTCTCATATTCTCTATACTGATTTTTATTTCACTCTTTTCAGGTACCATTGGTTAGGTATCTTGTACATATAAATTCTGCCGGCCAAATGGGGCAACAAAAAAGAACATGCGGCCATCGAGTTGCATGGAGAACCAATTGCGCACTCGGGATATCCAACGCTCAGATCAGACGACCACTTCGACGAGGTCGCAACCACGTGAAATGTGATTCCTCCAAAGAACTTACATGGCAAAATCCCGCCTATCATGTGTGGAATCCATACGCGTCCCCGAACCAAGCCGTACATCCGTTTTACGGTAAGGTCTAAACCGGTCAGTGGTAAGCAAAGGGCATCTCTCGTTCGGATCAAACACAACCCCTAGATGGAGAAAAAATTCGGAAGATGCAGCATGTCCATTCACATATGGAGCAAATTTCCATTAAAAATTACGGGCACCCAGGTAAGAAAAGTTGTGATCAATTTTATCCCCAATATTTGAGTTTTTCCTTACTCATCGTGCAGCTCGGATGATCATCCAAATAAAAGCCTCTAAAGAGCACATCTCGTGCATGAACCTTTGCTCGCCGGCCATTCTTGTGTCAACTTCCGAATTTATCCCAGTTACCTCAGGCAATATCTGTGCCCCAATGCGGATTGCTCCAAGTCATCCATGTGTAGTCCTAAACCAATTCATACATTCGTCATGCGGCGAAGTCTAAACTCGTCAGTGCTAACCGTGGGGCATCCCAAGATGAGATTGAGCAATGGTCATGGCACTTGAGAAGCCGAGACAATTGCCTATGTCATCCATTGGTTGTAGGGTCAATCCAGGGTGTCGACGTGACCGATATATTTTTACTCAATCAACTGAGTCATTCTCTAGAAAATGTTTTGAATTATAAATTTTTAACTTGCCACTAGGGGCATGTACATAATTGTTGTTGATTATTTTCGTTAAATTTTATTTTTCAAACAAAAAAGAAGAAAAAAGAAAAGAAAAAACAAAATCATTTTTCTTTAGGGTCACAGCCGCCCTTTAATTGGCTATAGAAAAATAAAGAGACTGTTCACGCAATTCTGTGAGAGCATTGAAGAAATAAAAGGGTCACAGTTGTCCCTAAATCAATTACAAATAAAAGGGTCTCAGTCGTCCCTGAAACGACTACAAAGAAAGGGCCACAGCAACCCTTCAAACGGCTACAGATAAAGGGCGCCCACGCAAAATCAAAAGCGGGAAATAAGTGAAAGGGCCACAGCCACCCTCCAAACGGCTACAAAAAAAAAAAAAAGAGATCCCGTGATCCTTTTGAGGGTGGGAGAATAAAAAAGGGCCACATCCACCCTTAAAATGGCTACACAAAAAAAGTGACCCCGCCAACCGGGTGAGGGCGGGAAAATAAAAGTAAGGGTCACAGTCGTCCCTCAAACGGCTACAGTCAAAAGAGCGATCCCGAAACATCGATGGCGGATATTAAGTGAAAGGGCCACAACCACCCTCAAAATGGTCACATACAAAGAGTGTTTCCCGGATCAGAGACGAGGAATGAAGGGGCACCGCCACCCTCCAAATGGCTACAATCAAAAGAGCTCCTGCAACATTGAAGACAGTGAGAATAATGTCACAGTCACCCTCCAAATGGCTACGAATACTCCCGCATCGAGGCGGAAAATAAAGTACGGGTCACAACCATCGTTTAATCGGCTACCATATAAAGAGTGCTTCCGCTAGGTTGAAAACCCGAAAGGGCGGCCTAGGCAAAATCAGGAAATGAGAGGCATGGTTGCGAATTCAGAAATTGCAATCATGGCAAAAGGAGATAAAAAAACTGAGGGGCACGGTCGGAAATCTCTCAATCGACCGTGGCAAAAGGAGAGAATATGAAAGAAATTAAAAAGAAAAAAAAAAGATCCTGCTAGATTGTCACACCATGCAAAAATTAGGGACAAAAATTCATGCGCAAGCGTATTTTCTACGACACAGCGTCTTCCAAAGTCAACTTCACGGCAAACGGGACGGTTACAGTCTGCTCTCGCGAGTCACCATTCAAGGATGAGTAGGACTGTTACAGTCTGTTCCTATGAGTCAACTTCACGGCAAGCTAGACGGTTACAGTCTGCTCTCGCAGGTCGCATTCTAAGGATGAGTAGGACTGTTACAGTCTGTTCCTACGAGTCAACTTCACGGCAAGCGGGACGGTTACAGTCTGATCTCGCGAGTCACCATTCAAGGATGAGTAGGACTCTTACAGTCTGTTCCTAAGAGTCATCTTCACGGCAAGCGGGACGGTTACAGTCTGCTCTCGCAAGTCACTATTCAAGGATGAGTAGGACTGTTACAGTCTGTTCCTACGAGTCTCATGACAAACGGGACGGTTACAGTCTGCTCTCGCAAGTCACCATTCAAGGATGAGTAGCATTGTTACAGTCTGTTCCTACAAGTCTCATGACAAACGAGACGGTTACAGTCTACTCTCGCGAGTCACTATTCAATGATGAGTAGGACTGTTACAGTCTGTTCCTACAAGTTACAGCCAATAATCAGGATTTGAAGTTTTCCAACTTTCTGAGAGTCACCCCCGACGAACGAAGCCGTAGTATTCAGCCTTCGCAAGTCACGCCACTAGAGGCTTTTCCTTATCACTCGCCACTGGAGGCATCGTCGATTAAGGTTTTACTTTATTGCAGGCCACTGAAATCTTTTCCTTGTCGCTCGCCACTGGAGGCATCGTGGATCAAGGTTTTTCGTTACTGCACGCCACTGTATGCTTTTCTTTTCTACACGCCATTGGAGGCTTTTCCTTACTGCACGTCACTGGAGGTTTTTCCTTACTGCACGTCACTGGAGGCTTTACTTTTACGCACCCCCAATGGAAGCACCATCAACAGGGGCACCGCCGACCGAGGCTTTACTTTTCCGCACCGCCACTGGAGGCTTTTATTTATCGCACTGCCGCTGGAGGCTCTACATTCTGCACTACCAATGGAGGTTTTCTTTTTGCACCATCCGAAATAAGCCAGGAGCTCCCTTGAAGACTCAAAGATACAAAAAAAAATGACAGAATTCTTCTCCAAAATTTGGTGTTTCCTTGTCTTTGGACGAATCCCCTCGAACATGATTCTACGGGAATCCGCCCAAAGAGGGGCAAACTGTAAACACCTAATTTTGGACCACGCGCGACACGTGTGACGTATGGCGCACCTAAATGAGGAAATGTCTAAATATGGCAAGTCGTGAAGTTTCCAAGAATGCTCCAGTGCAAAATTAGGATAGTTTATATATTTATTGCTGTGTATATTTTCTGAATATTAGTATTAAATATTCAGGATATTTAGAGTATATTAAGAGAATAAATCAGTATTATTTACTGCTTAGATTAGACAAGACCTAGACATTATATATAGGAGTTTATGTTTACATGTAAAAGGGGTAGAACAGACAAAGAAAACAACACAAAAGAAACAATGTAGATGAGAATAAAAAAATCCGTTCAAGTATTTCGAATCAAATTTTGCTTGCTTTTAGCTTGATTATTAAATTGTTATTATTATTATTATTATTTTCATGTAGACTACAGTAGAACATTATCATCTCTTTCCATCTGCATCACCCGTTCGTCATTCACACCATCTCCGACCGACCGGGCCTCACATCGCGACCACTTCCCACCGATTTTGATTGTCAATTTCGACTGCTCCGATCGCCCAGCCAGCTTCATAGTTCACCCGCTTCCGACTCCACTGGATCGAAGGACCAAGACTACAAGGTTCCTGATGGGTTCCGCTATGACTGTTAGGCCCTTTAACGGCGAGGAAACGGCGAACAGGCCCACTGGGCCCTAAATGGAGGTCAAGATGATCCAGGCGAAGGGTCCCGGCAGAGGGAGTCCCGATGATGAAAGGTCCCGATAGAGTCGGCCCCGATAGGTGAGCTGAATGCTCCCGATGAGTTGCCTTTAAGTAGGCCCCGATGACGAATCCCTGAGAATGATTGGCCCTGTCACGATGACGAGGGGCCCCGAGCGGTGACATAAAGAGATAACTCTGGAGTCCCGGATTTTAGTCGGGACTTGTTATCAGAGGTTAAGGCCAAGATACGCGGGGCGTGGTCGAGATACGCGGAACATGGTTGAGATACCCGGAGCGTGGCCGAGATACGCGGGGCGTGGCCGAGATAAGCGAGATCATGGCCTAGATAGGCGGGATCGCACCCGAGATACGCGGAATACGGGCTAACCACCCCCAACGGTTCACCAGGTAACTGAGGTACCTCTCTGCCTATAAAAGGGCAGAGGCTACCTCAGATCAATTACGTTGTGTTATACACTCTGAGATTACTGCTTGCCAGTCCATACGAGATACTCATTTAAGCATCGGAGAGGGATTCTGGGTCACCGCCCAGTCTATCCCCTCTTTGCAGGACCACGTGGAGCGAAGGAGCTAGGATCACCGTCAAAGACCGTACCGGAGTTCCACCGTGATTCAACATTGGTGCCGTCTGTGGGAAACGTAACAAAAAGCTAATATGCCTTCTACTCGTTCAATGGTGGCTGGCAAGCAAATAAGACAAGGACAATCTGGTGGTTCCCGTCATCCTGCTGCGACGACCTTGAATTCACCACCAGAGCATGCTGAGGACCAGAATCTCCCCGCGGAGGTCTCTCGGACAGGGGAGCATAATGAAGCTCCTGAAGATACTGCTGCTCAACACCAGGGGAATAGGGAGCAGGTGGCTCCTCCAGCTGCGGACCTAAAGAGGGCTGTGGCGGAAGCCATGCCAATGTTTTTGGCAGCTGTGGAGGCTCTCTTGGATCGAAGAGAAGCTGCGAGGAGGCAAGAGGAGATGCCCCCGTTAGAAGAGGAAGCGCCCCCACCAGCAGAGGTTCGGAACATGCGGGAGGCTCAGCCCCGAGGCTAGGGCAGGAGTGGGGAGTCCGTTCAGCCAGAGAGATTCGTGGTTGATGGGCCAGGACCAGTGCAGCACAGGACCATTCCCCTTAATGGTCCCATCACCCCCGATCAGGTGGTGAAGATCGTGAACATCTGCATGGGAGAGCAGAAGCCGCTGGTGTCGGAGCTGAGGGATCGATCTACTCATCCCTTCGTTCCTCGACTCATAGACACCCTCGCCCCGCCAGGGCTGGGTATCCCCACGATAAAGGAGTACGATGGCGAGGGAGATCCGGTTCGTCATGTCCAGAAGCACCTCATGGCGTGTCTGGGAAGAGTCCCGAATGAAGATATCGTGTGTACGCTGTTCCCGAACACACTTGGTGAAAGAGCCCTGACCTGGTTCTTTAGTCTGCCCCCAGGCTGCATCACTTGCTGGGCAGATATGCACGACCGGTTCATTCAGCAGTACCAGGGTCGTAGACGTTTGCTGAAGAGCGTGAGGTCCCTGACCCAGGTGGTACAGAGGCCCGACGTATCGCTGGCGCACTATTACCAGCGATACACTGCCAGTGTGGCGGAAATTGACGAGGAGATTTCGGAAGGTGAAACCATCCGTACCTTCATTCAGAACCTAACAGCCCCCTACGGTTCCGACCTGATGCACAGCGTGGCTGAGAAGGCTGTGTGGAATATGGAGGCGCTGCAGAAAAGGGTGAAGCGGCAAATCGATGTCCAGGAGTCGAAGATAGCCGCTGGAGAACTTGAGTCCCCGAAGTCGAATAAGGGAAAGCAGTCGTTCAAACCCTTAGACGAGCGCAAGTCGAAGGATAAAGCCGATGGCAGTCGGGGTCGCTCTGATCGGAGGGATGATAGGCGTTCCTCGAAAAAGGACAGGCGGGAGGATCATGACATTCCTCTCAATAGCTCTATGGCGGAGGTGTTGACGGTCATGGAGCGACAGGGTATCTCTAGGTACCCTCCGAAGAAGGAAGGAGAGTTTTTGGGATCCCGCACCGACCGCTGCTGTCGATTCCATCGCGCGAATGGCCACGACACCAATCATTGTCGGGAGCTGAAGAAGGAGATCGAAAAGCTGATCCAGAAGGGGAAGCTTAAGGAGTTTGTCGGGGATAAGCGGTGTCGATCCCGCTCTCGATCCCGATCACGGTCCCGTTCCCGATCCCGTGATCGGTCCCCAAAGAAGAAGAGGTCCGACCCGGAGTCTTCCGGTGCCCGTAAGGAGAAGAGAGGCACAATCAACGTGATTCATGGAGGGTTTGCCGCGGGGGGTGATACCTCGTCCTCCCGAGAGGTTTATGCCTCTAGAATTCCTACTGCTGTGGTGCTGGGTAAGAGGTCCCGATCCTGGACCCTGAAGGAAGAGATGGTGATCTCCTTTTCGTCGGAGGATCTCGTAGGCGTGGAGACTCCGCACGATGACGCTCTGGTCGTGACCTTGGATGTGAACGGGTACGAGATGAAGCGAATTCTGATCGATGGAGGGAGCTCCTCCGATATTCTATTCATGGACACACTGGAGGCCATGGGGAAAACGAAGAAGAAGCTAAAGGAGGCGAACTTCCCGATGGTAGGATTCTCTGGTTTCACCTCCTATCCACTAGGAGTGATCACCTTACCAGTGGAGTTTGGTAACGGGTGGAGATGCGAGAGGAGGAACGTGGAGTTTGTGGTAGTCGAGTCCGCGGGGACCTACAACGCGATTATCGGGAGAACTACCATCAACCCCCTGATGGCAGTTGCCTCGACCGTTCACCAGAAAATGAGGTTCCCGACTGACCATGGAGTCGGAGAGGTCAAGGGCGACCAGGTGGCTTCCAGAAAATGTTATGTCAACGCCACTCGCAGGAGGAGACGAGAGGCCATGACTGTCCTCCAGATGGAAGCTGATCCTAGAGAAGAGTTTGGGCGACCCGCCCCTATGGAGGATTTGAAAGAGGTCGAGATTGATGGACCTCAGAGAAAGGTGAAAATCGGGTCTGCTCTGACCGAGGAGACAGCCCGAAAATTGATTGAGCTGCTGAAGGAGTTCAAGGAGCTGTTTGCCTGGTCCCCGAGTGACATGCCAGGAATCAGCCCCGACGTGATTGTGCACGAACTGAAGATTGATTCCGCGATCAAGCCTATCGCACAGAAGAGGCGTCCAATGGGCACAGACAAGCGGATCGCAATCCAGCAGGAGGTGGGCAGATTGCTCGATGCTGGGTTTATCAAGGAGCTCCGATTCCAGACCTGGGTTGCTAATCTGGTACTGGTAAAGAAGAGCAACGGGAAGTGGCGAATGTGCGTGGATTTCCGCGACCTAAATAAGGCTTGCCCGAAGGACTGTTACCCGCTCCCGAGAATCGACCAGCTGGTGGATGGCACGTCGGGACATGAGCTGTTGAGCTTTATGGATGCGTATCTCAGAGAAAAGGTGAAAATCGGGTCTGCGTATTCGGGCTATAACCAGATTAAGATGGCTAAGGAAGATGCTCCTCACACAGCATTCTATGCAGACAGTGACATCTATCACTACGATGTCATGCCTTTTGGGTTGATCAACGCCGGGGCAACCTACCAGCGGATTGTGAACAAGCTGTTCGGAGATATGCTAGGGGAGACCATGGAGGCTTACGTGGATGATATGTTGGTGAAGTCCCGATAAGCTGAGGATCATGTGCACAACCTAGCCATGGCGTTTGAGCGGATGAGGCTTCATCAGGTTCGCTTAAACCCGACAAAATGCGCCTTCGGGGTCCACTCAGGGAAGTTTCTGGGCTTTATGGTGAGCCAGAGAGGAATTGAGGTGAATCCCAAGAAGCTGAGAGCGATAGAGGAGATGCAGTCTCCGATAAACCACCGGGAAGTGCAAGTGCTGAATGGCCGACTAGCTGCAATGAATCGCTTCCTGTCCAAGGTGAGTGACCGATCAATGCCATTTTTTGAAGTCTTGAGGGCCAACAAGAAGTTTGAGTGGACCGCCAAGTGTGAAGAAGCGTTCCAAGCACTCAAGCAGCACCTTCGCACTCTCCCGCTGTTGGCGAAACCGGTTTCAGGCGAGCCGCTCTATCTTTACTTGGCTGTTTCTGAATTTTCCATTAGCTCTGTGTTAGTGAAGGTTGTCGAGGGTAATCAAGTCCCTGTCTATTATGTAAGCAAGGCGTTTGCCTAGTCTGAATTGAATTATCCTGCCGTTGAGAAGTATCTCTTTGCGCTGATTATCACTGCTCGGAAGCTAAGGCCTTATTTCCACGCACACGAGGTTACTGTGTTGACGAACCAACCTCTAAAGCATTTTTTGAACCGACCGGATGCGTCGGGGAGATTAGTGAAATGGGCAGTAGAGCTTAGTGAGTTTCGCATACACTTTGCTCCGAGAACGGCAATTAAGGGCCAGGCATTGGCGGATTTCATAGCAGAATCTACAGCCCCCGATCTGAAAGAAGCGGGCCCTGTAGAGGGGGCAACCATGGAGGTCCCGGCAGAAGGACAACCAGGAGTTCGGACGGATCAGGAGCAGGCTTTGTGTTGATACCACCAGGTGGAGGTGAGCCGCTTCGATATGCCTTGGCTTTAACGTTTAAGGCCACAAATAACGAAGCGGAGTATGAGGCTCGTATCACGGGCCTGAAAATTACCAAAGGTACGGGAGTTGCTCACTTGAAAGTAAAGTGTGACGCGGCCCTGATCGTAAACCAGGTTCAAGGGCGATACGAAGCGAAGAGCCCGAGTATGAGGAAGTACCTTCGCGAGGTGCAAGTCTTGAAGGAGAGCTTTAAGAGCTTCAACATCGAGGCGATCCCGAGGGAGGAAAACGTGGAGGCAGACGCCTTGAGCAAATTTGCCCTGGGGGCACCCTTGGAGGAAAATCGGAAGGTGAATTTCTTGGAGAAGGTGATCTTATCGACCACCGACCCGACACAGGTGTGTGCTATTGAAGCAGGATCGGAGGAGGAGCCCACTTGGATGACCCCGATAGTCGCGTACCTGACTACGGGGGCAATCCCCGATGATAAAGTAGTAGCTGACAGGATACGTCGGATCGCGGCTAATTACGTGATGCTGGACAATTAGCTATACAAGAAAGGCTGGTTCTTGACTCCGTACTTGAAGTGTGTGGCTGAGCCTGACACAAGTCGAATCCTGAAAGAGGTGCATGAAGGGGTCGCGGCTTGTCATGAAGGGTCCCGATTTATTATGAGGAAGGTGCTGAACTTGGGCTATTATTAGCCTACGATGAGCAAGGAGGCGACGGCGTTGGTCTGATCCCGTGACGCGTGCCAGAGGTACGCCCCGAGTATTGTGGCTCCGGCTGCTAATCTGACATCCATCAAGAGCGCTTGGCCTTTCGCGCAGGGGGGGCATCGACTTGGTGGGACCTCTTCCACAAGCATAAGGTCAATGTAAGTATTTGCTTGTAGCTATCGATTATTTTTCGAAATGGATAGAGGCGAAGGCGTTGGCCAAGACGACGGGGAACCAGATCGTCAAATTTCTCCAGACGCATATTGTGTCCAGACAATGGTCCACCGTTTAACGGGTCTCAGGTGAAGGAGTATCTGGAGGAGTCGAATATCGAGCATCGGACAGCTTCTGTACGCCATGCTCAGACTAATGGCTAGGTGGAATCCGCCAACAAAATCGTGATGGATGGCCTGAAGAAGAGGGTCTATGCCTTGAAGGGCAAATGACTGAACGAGCTGGAAAACGTACTTTGGGCCGTTAGAACGACACCCAAACGAGCAACTGGGGAGACTCCGTTTGGCCTTGTTTATGGCACGGAGGCTGTGGATCCCGTGGATCGGATGAGATATTACGAGCCTTTGACGAACGATGAAATGAGACATCTGGATTTGGACTTGCTTGAGGAGAAGAGGCGAGAAGCCGACGAAGTCCAGGCTCGAATGCGTTTGGCGACGGCCAGGTATTACAATCGGCGAGTCAAGTCCCGACAATTTTTCGTCGGGGAGCTGGTTTGGCGTCGCAACGAGTTCACCCTTTTGGATCGAATCAGCAAGATGTCACCAAAATGGGAAGGACCTTATAAGGTCGTGGGGATGCCGACTCCGAATGCATACAAGTTGGAAGACCTCATGGCAGAGTATTAAAGCATTCTTTTAGTGGCGAACACTTGAAGAAACACCATGCTTGATGAAAAGTCGCCTTAAGTGGTGCCCGAAGAAAAGTCGCCTTGAGTAGTGCACGTTGTTAAGTCGCCTTAAGTGGTGCATGACAAAAAGTCGCCTTAAGTGGTGCACAAGATTAAGTCGCCTTAAGTGGTGCACGAGATTAAGTCGCCTTAAGTGGTGCACGATGTAAAGTCGCCTTAAGTGGCGCACGACGTAAAGTCGCCTTAAGTGGCGCACGATGTTAAGTCGCCTTAAGTGGTGCACGATGCTAAGTCGCCTTAAGTGGTGTACGATGAAAAGTCGCCTTAAGTGGTGCACGATGTTAAGTCGCATTAAGTGGTGCATGAAGAAAAGTCGCCTTGAGTGGTTCTCGATGTTAAGTCGCCTTAAGTGGTGCATGACGAAAAGTCGCCTTAAGTGGTGCACGAGATTAAGTCGCCTTAAGTGGTGCACGAGATTAAGTCGCCTTAAGTGGTGCACGATGTAAAGTCGCCTTAAGTGGCGCACGACGTAAAGTCGCCTTAAGTGGCGCACGATGTTAAGTCGCCTTAAGTGGTGCACGATGTTAAGTCGCCTTAAGTGGTGCATGACGAAAAGTCGCCTTAAGTGGTGCACAAGATTAAGTCGCCTTAAGTGGTGCACGAGATTAAGTCGCCTTAAGTGGTGCACGATGTAAAGTCGCCTTAAGTGGCGCACGAGGTAAAGTCGCCTTAAGTGGCGCACGATGTTAAGTCGCCTTAAGTGGTGCACGATGAAAAGTCGCCTTAAGTGGTGCACGATGTTAAGTCGCCTTAAGTCGTGCATGACGAAAATTCGCCTTAAGTGGTGCACGAGATTAAGTCGCCTTAAGTGGTGCACGAGATTAAGTCGCCTTAAGTGGTGCACGATGAAAAGTCGCCTTAAGTGGTGCACGAGATTAAGTCGCCTTAAGTGGTGCACGAGATTAAGTTGCCTTAAGTGGTGCACGAGATTAAGTCGCCTTAAGTGGTGCACGATGAAAAGTCGCCTTATGTGGTGCACGAGATTAAGTCGCCTTAAGTGGTGCACGAGATTAAGTCGCCTTAAGTGGTGCATGACGAAAAGTCGCCTTAAGTGGTGCACGAGATTAAGTCGCCTTAAGTGGTGCACGAGATTAAGTCGCCTTAAGTGGTGCACGATGTAAAGTCGCCTTAAGTGGTGCACGATGTTAAGTCGCCTTAAGTGGCGCACGACGTAAAGTCGCCTTAAGTGGCGCACGACGTAAAGTCGCCTTAAGTGGCGCACGATGTTAAGTAGCCTTAAGTGGCGCACGACGTAAAGTCGCCTTAAGTGGCGCACGATGTAAAGTCCCCTTAAGTGGCGCACGATGTTAAGTCGCCTTAAGTGGTGCACGACGTAAAGTCGCCTTAAGTGGTGCACGATGTTAAGTCGCCTTAAGTGGTGCACGAGGTTAAGTCGCCTTAAGTGGTGCACGATGTTAAGTCGCCTTAAGTGGTGCACGAGATCAAGTCGCCTTAAGTGGTGCACGATGTTAAGTCGCCTTAAGTGGTGCACGAGATCAAGTCGCCTTAACTGGTGAACGAGGTTAAGTCGCCTTAAGTGGTGCACGAGATCAAGTCGCCTTAAGTGGTGCACGATGTTAAGTCGCCTTAAGTGGTGCACGAGATCAAGTCGCCTTAAGTGGTGAACGAAGTTAAGTCGCCTTAAGTGGTGCACGAGATTAAGTCGCCTTAAGTGGCGTGGTTTCGCCTTAAGTGGTGTGGGTAATTCACCTTAGGTGGTGCAGAGATGATCGGATCCTGGAAGATTGACCGCGGGAAGATCAGACTCTTGGAGGTTAGCCGGTGAAGAATCGAATATCAAGGAATATTGGAGGAGTCTTCTCGGATTTTGTGGCTATCCTCGAAGTATCGAGGAATCGCGGACGAGAAGATCCGTGTCAAGGAATTTTGTCAAGAGAAAAGCCTCTGGTACTGATATCGGGAGGTCGGGAGTTTAAAGACACGACGAACTATAAGTCCCTCATGTCTTGGGGGCAAATGATGGGTTCCGCTATGACTGTTAGGCCCTTTAACGGCGTGGAAACGGCGAACAGGCCCACTGGACCTTAAATGGAGGTCAAGATGACCCAGGCGAAGGGTCCCGACAGAGGGAGTCCCGATGATGAAAGGTCCCGACAGAGTCGGCCCCGATAGGTGAGCTGAATGCTCCCGATGAGATGCCTTTAAGTAGGCCCCGATGATGAATCCCTGAGAATTATTGGCCCTGTCACGATGACGAGGGGCCCCAAGCGGTGACATAACGAGATAACTCTGGAGTCCCCGATATTAGTCGGGACTTGTTATCAGAGGTTAAGGCCAAGATACGCGGGGCGTGGCCGAGATACGCGGAACGTGGTTGAGATACCCGGAGCGTGGCCGAGATACGCGGGGTGTGGCCGAGATAAGCGAGATCATGGCCTAGATAGGCGGGATCGCACCCGAGATACGCGGAATACGGGCTAACCACCCCCAACGGTTCACCAGGTAACTGAGGTACCTCTCTGCCTATAAAAGGGCAGAGGCTACCTCAGATCAATTACGTTGTGTTATACACTCTGAGATTACTGCTTGTTAGTCCATACGAGATACTCATTTAAGCATCGGAGAGGGATTCTGGGTCACCGCCCGGTCTATCCCCTCTTTGCAGGACCACGTGGAGCGAAGGAGCTAGGATCGCCGTCAAAGACTGTACCGGAGTTCCACCGTGATCCAACAGTTCCTAGCAGACCTCCGTGCTCGCCGGAATTCAGCCCGTTTCTGGTTATCCTCTTCTCTCTAGACCTGCACAATCTTTCCTTCCCTGATCACCAGAGTTACCACCGACGACGCCATCCGCTCCGGAATTCATTAGCGAGCCTCCCAGCCATTGTCAAGTCCGGCAGTCCTTCACCACCACGTCCCAGCGAGTTTCCGACCTGCTGCCGAGCCTTCCGCCAATCGATCCGTCCGCTGCTCCTGTTATCGTCCTCAACTCTGGTTACCTAACCTCGGAGCTCCGAAAATGACCACCGCTAGCACCGCCTCCAGCCAACATCGACACCTCACCGCCACACTGCTCGATTCCACGATGTCCTTTCCATCATCTAAGGAACTTTCTTACGTGGCTTGCAATAAAGACTCCCTTCCCGTGGATTCAGTCGGCCGATGTTCATCCCCAATTCGAGATTGGCATTTTGAAAGTGTTCATGGTTTGATTTTGTGAGGTATGACCCATTTTTCTGATTATTATATTTGGAATTTTACTATGTAAATATGATGAAAAAAGTATTTTAGAAGTCATATACTGCTTCGGTCATATATATTGGAGTGGTTATGGTTAATTAATAATATCACCTATCTATATTATAATCTAATGCACATGTTCGATTATATAAATGTAATCCTTCGAATGTTCCTAGGTTTGTATTTTTAATCTGTGATAGTTTTATAATTACAACTATTTTAGATAAATAATGAGAAAACAAAAATAGGAAGCGTGAAAAATTACATGAGTAGAATACCGAAAGGACGTGATTAATTCCATGTGTTTTAATTCGTAACAGAACCTCCGAATTTGGATTTCTGATCGTAGGCCGATTTTATACCTAGGTGTTTAATTCTTTATTCGCTTGGGTAATTTAGGATTCTAGTTAGCCTAATAATTAACTAGTGGCGACTCTTTCAAAATCCACATTTTCAAAACGTTAATCGCCGTAGGTCAGATTTTAGGTTTGACAATTTGGCGACTCTGTTGGGGATAGAGAGGGTTCGGGCTCATTATATTCGCTTATTGCCATGTTTTTGAGTTTTTTATATTTTATTATATTTTTTTTTGTAAAGAGGTTATCATGTAAATTGTAAGTTTTTTCTAACCGTGTAACTTTATTTCTCACGCATTCATCTCATTGCATTTAAAAGAACAAAAAAAAAAAAAAAAATTCAGCTAAGTAGTTAGCCATTTAGTTGTAAAAATTTTATTTTCAAACATGCATTTCGTATGCATTATTATTATTTTTTAAAAAAACATCTTACCTGAATTTTTTATTTTAAACATGCGTTTCATACGCATTATTTTAAAAAAAAAAACTCTCTTCAGGTAAGTTCTAATTTTGGTTAGCGCATCGCGTATGCCTTTAAAAAAACATTTTAGAAAAAAATTGTAATTCCTCTTTAGCTAGTAGAGCTTCTATTTTCGAACGTGCATTCCATATGCATCATTTTAAAAAAACTTTTTGACTGAATTGTTTTATTTTTAATAATGCATCCAGTATGCGTTAATTACAAAAATTTTTTAGATAAATCGTAAGTTCTCTTAGTTTTGGGGGTCATTGTTTAAAAAAACCTTTTACCTGATTTTTTTAATCTTAAGATGTGCATCTCATATGCGCTATTTTCGAAAAACCTTTCAGGTAAATTCCATTTTTCTTAGTTGTAGAACTTTCATTTTTAAGTTTGCATCTTGTATTTATTTTTGTGCAAAAAAAAAAAAAAATTTCACCTGATTTTTTAATTTTGAGCAACCAAGATGCATTGATTTTTTTTCCTCGTTAAAAAAACAAAAACAAAAAATCTTTTCAGGTAACTTGTAAATTTTCTTAACTGTAGAAATTTCATTTCAAGTATGCATCTCATAGGCATTGTTTTAGGAAAAACGATTCTTTTTTTATAGATTGTAAATCTTCTTTTAGTTGTTGAGCTTCTCATTCCAAACATGCATTGCATTTGCATTTGTTTTTATAAAAAAAACTTTACCTGGAGTTTTCATTTTGTACATATGTATCATTCAGGTAAACTGGTTGTAAGTTGTAAATTTCTTAACCGTAGAACTTTAACTTTTGAGCATGCATGAGCACTAAAAAAAAAACTCAAAGTGTTATTAGTTTTATCCAAGGTGTATTACACATTTTCGGCAAGATCGTGTCAACCTTCGCATGAGCTAGCCTTTTTAAAAAGGAGATATTTAATTCTATTTTTTGAGAAAATAGTTTAACTGTGCAGTTGATTGCGCCTATTCGAGTTTATGCAAAAGACGAGAAAGCCTTTTTGAAAAACCTTGGTTTGAGCATCTGTCCAGCGTTCGAGTCATATAGTGCACTCAGCAAACTCCATGTTGTGCAAAGCACCTTAAATCATAAATTTTGATTTTTTTTTTTTTAAAATCAAAATTATGAAATGAATGACCTTAGAGTTTTCAAAAAATCATGCACGATTTATCATATTCTCTACACTGATTTTTATTTCACTCTTTTCTGGTACCATTGGTTAAGTATCTTGTACATATAAATTCTGCCGGCCAAATGGGGTAACAAAAAAGAATATGCGGCCATCGAGTTGCACGGAGAACCAATTGCGCACTCGGGATATCCAACGCTCAGATTAGACGACCACTTCGACGAGGTCGCAACCACGTGAAATGTGATTCCTCCAAAGAACTTACACGGCAAAATCCCGCCTATCATGTGTGGAATCCATACGCGTCCCCGAACCAAGCCGTACATCCGTTTTACGTTAAGGTCTAAACCGGTCAGTGGTAACCAAAGAACATCTCCGTTCAGATCAAACACAACCGCCAGATGGAGAAAAAATTCGGAACATGCATCATGTCCATTCACATATGGAGCAAATTTCCATTAAAGATTTCGGGCATCCAGGTAAGAAAAGTTGTGATCAATTTTATCCCCGAAATTTGAGTTTTTCCTTACTCATCGTGCAGCTCGGATGATCATCCAAATAAAAGCCTCTAAAGAGCACATCTCGTGCACGAACCTTTACTCGCCGGCCATTCTTATGTCAGCTTCCGAATTTATCCCAGTTACCTCAGGCAATATCTGTGCCCTAATGCGGACTGCTCCACGCCATCCATGTGTGGTCCTCAACCAATTCATACATTCGTCATGCGGCGAAGTCTAAACTCGTCAGTGCTAACCGTGGGGCATCCCAAGATGAGATTGAGCAATGGTCATGGCACTTGAGAAGCCGAGACAAGAAATCATTGCCTATGTCATCCATTGGTCGTAGGGTCAATCCAGGGTGTCGACGTGACCGATATATTTTTACTCAATCAACTGATTCATTCTCTAGAAAATGTTTTGAATTATAAATTTTCAACTTGCCACTAGGGGTATGTACATAAATGTTGTTGATTATTTTCGTTAAATTTTTTTTTTTTCAAACAAAAAAGAAGAAAAAAAAATCATTTTTCTTTAGGGTCACAGCCGCCCTTTAATTGGCTACAGAAAAATAAAGAGAGTGTTCACGCAATTCTGTGAGAGCATTGAAGAAATAAAAGGGTCACAGTTGTCCCTAAATCAACTACAAATAAAAGGGTCTCAGTCGTCCCTGAAACGACTACAAAGAAAGGGCCACAGCCACCCTTCAAACGGCTACAGATAAAGGGCCCCCCCGCAAAATCAAAAGCGGGAAATAAGTGAAAGGGCCACAGCCACCCTCCAAGCGGCTACAAATAAAAAAGAGTGATACCGTGATCCTTGTGAGGATGGGAGGATAAAAAAGGGCCACAACCACCCTTAAAATGGCTACACAAAAAAAGTGATCCGCGAACCCGGTGAGGGCGGGAAAATAAAAGAAAGGGTCACAGTCGTCCCTCAAACGGCTACAGTCAAAAGAGCGATCCCGGAACATCGATGGCAGATATTAAGTGAAAGCGCCACAATCACCCTGAAAATGGTCACATACAAAGAGTGTTTCCCGGATCAGAGACGAGGAATGAAGAGCCACAGCCATCCTCCAAATGACTACAATCAAAAGAGCTCCTGCAACATTGAAGACGGCGAGAAAAAGGTCACAGTCACCCTCCAAATGGCTACGAATACTCCCGCATCGAGGCGGAAAATAAAGTACGGGTCACAGCCACCGTTTAATCGGCTACCATATAAAGAGTGCTTCTGCTAGGTTGAAAACCCGAAAGGGCGGCCTATGTAAAATCAGGAAATGAGAGGTGATGGGTTTCGCTATGGCCGTTAGGCCCTTTAACGGTAAGTAAACGGTTAATAGGCCCACTGGGCCCTAAAAGGGGTCAAGAAGACCAGTGCGAAGGGTCCCGACAAAAGGAGTCCCGATGGTGAAAGGTCCCGACAGAGTCGGTCCCGATAGGCGAGCTGGGCGCTCCCGATGAGATGCCTTTAAGTAGGCCCCGATGATGAATCCCTGAGGATGTTGGCCCTGTCACGATGACGAGGGCCCCGAGCGGTGACACAATGAGATAACTCTGGAGTCCCCGATATTGGTCGGGACTTGCTATCAGAGGTTGAGGCCGAGATACGTGGAGCGTGGCCGAGATAAGCGAGATCATGGCCGAGATAGGCGGGATCGTTGCCAAGATACGCGGAGCGTGGCCGAGATAAACGAGATCATGGCCGAGATAGGCGGGATCGTGGGCTAACCGCTCCAGCGGTTCACCAGGTAACTGAGGTAGCTCTTTTCCTATAAAAGGGCAGAAGTTACCTCAGATCGATATACATTTTTCTGAATACTGAGACTCTTGCTTGCCAGTTTATTGAGATTATTGAGATACTCATTTAAGCATCGGAGAGGGATTCTGTGTCACCGCCCGGTCTATTCCCCTCTTGCAGGATTACGTGGAGCGAAGGAGTTCAGATCGCTGTCAAAACCGTACCGGAGTTCCAACCGTGATCCAACATTGGCGCCGTTTGTGGGAATCGCAACGAAAAGCAACAATGACCTCTACTCGTTCAATGGCGGCTGGCAAGCAGAGAAAGCAAGGACAATCTGGTGGTTCCCGTCATCCTGCCGGAACTCTGAATTCGCCACCGGAGTGTGCTGAGGACCAAAATCTCCCTGCTGAGGTTTCCCGAACAGGGGGGCACAACGAAGTTTCTGAGAATACGGCAAGACACCGAGAGAATAGGGAGGACAATTCTCCCAATGCTCCTCCAAATGCGGATCTGGCAAAGGCCGTGGCGGATGCCATGCCGATGTTCTTAGAGGCCATGGAAGCTCTCCTGGAGCGGAGAGAGGCTGCCAAGAGGCAGGAGGAGGTGCCTCCGCCAAGGGAGGATCAGAATGTACAGGAGGCCCAACCCAGAAACCGGGACAAGGGCAAGGAACCCGCTCAGTCGGAGCAATTTGTGATTGATGGGCCAGGACCGGTGCAGCATAGGACCATTCCCCTTAATGGTCCCATCACCTCCGACCAGGTGGTGAAGATCGTGAATATCTGCATGGGGACCAGAAGCCGATGATATCGGAACTGAGGGATCGATCCACTCATCCCTTTGTTCCCCGACTGATAGACACCCTCGCCCCGCCAGGGCTGGGTATCCCCACGATTAAGGAGTACGATGGCGAGGGGGATCCAGTTCGCCATGTCCAGAAGCATCTCATGGCCTGTTTGGGCAGAGCCCCGAATGACGATATTGTGTGTGTGCTGTTCCCAGGTACACTCGGGGAGAGGGCCCTGACATGGTTCTTCAGCCTGCCCCCAGGATGCATCTCCAGCTGGGCCGATATGCATGACCGTTTCATTCAGCAGTACCAGGGTCGTCGGCGTCTCTTGAAGAGCGTGAGGTCCCTCGCCCAGGTGGTGCAGAGGCCCGACGAATCGCTGGCGCATGATTAACAGCGGTACACGGCCAGTGTAGCCGAAATTGATGATGAGATATCAGAGGGAGAGACCATTCGCACCTTCCTTCGGAACCTGACAGCCCCCTATGGTTCCGACCTGATGCACAGCGTGGTTGAGAAGGCTGTGTGGAACATGGAGGCACTACAGAAGAGGGTGAAGCAGCAAATCGACGTGCAAGAGTCAAAAATAGATGCCGGAGAGCTTGATCCTCCGAAGTCGAATAGGGGGAAGCAGTCACTCAAGCCATTGGACGACCATAAGCGGAAGGATAAATCCGAGGGAAGTCGGAGTCGAGGTCGTTCTGATCGAAGGGAGGACAGACGTCCCCCGAGGAAGGACAAGCCGGAGGTCATGACACTAACCATTTTCGGGAGTTGAAGAAGGAGATTGAAAAGCTGATCCAGAAGGGGAAGCTTAAGGATTTTGTGGCTGAAAGGCGGTGTCGTTCCCGCTCCCGATCTCGATCGCGGTCCCGTTCCCGATCCCCGAAAAAGAAGAAGTCGGAGCCAGAGTTTTCTGGTGCCCGTAAGGAGAAGCGGGGCACCATCAATGTGATTCACAGAGGATTTGCTGCTGGAGGTGACACCACAGCCTCTCGGGAGGTCTATGCCTCTAGAATTTCCGCTGCTGTGGTGTTGGGTAAGAGGTCCCGATCCTGGACCGCGAAGGAAGAGATGGTGATTTCCTTTTCAGCGGAGGACCTGATAGGTGTGGAGACTCCACATGATGATGCTCTGGTCGTGACCCTGGACGTAGATGGGTACGAGATGAAGCGAATTTTGATCGACGGAGGGAGTTCCTCTGATATTCTGTTTTTGGATGTGCTGGAAGCCATGGGGAAAACGAAGAAGGATCTCAAGCAGGTGAACTTCCCGATGGTTGGGTTCTCTGGTTTTACCTCCTATCCGCTGGGAATGATCACCTTACCAGTGGAGTTTGGTAGCGGGTGGAAAGCGGAGAGGAGGAATGTGGACTTCGTGGTGGTTGAGTCCGCGGGGACTTATAATGCGATTATCGGGAGAACCACCATCAACCCCCTGATGGCAGTTGCCTCGACTGTTCACCAGAAGATGAAGTTCCCGACTGACCACGGAGTCGGGGAGGTCAAGGGCGACCAGGTAGCCTCCAGGAAGTGCTATGTTAATGCCACCCGAAGGAAAAGACGGGAGGCTATGACTATCCTCCAGACCGATGCTGATCTCAGAGAGGAGTTTGGGCGTCCCGCCCCTATGGAGGATTTGAAGGAGGTCGAGATTGACGGACCTCAGAGGAAGGTGAATATCGGGTCCGCCCTGTCTGACGAGAGGGCCCGAGAATTGATTGAGCCGTTGAAGGAGTTCAAGGAGTTGTTTGCCTGGTCCCCGAGTGATATGCCAGGAATCAGCCCCGATGTGATTGAGCATGAGTTGAAGATTGATCCCGCGATCAAGCCTATCGCACAGAAGAGGCGTCCGATGGGCGCGGACAAGAGGATCGCGATCCTGCAGGAGGTGGGCAGGTTGCTCGACGCTGGATTTATCAAGGAGCTCCGATTCCAGACTTGGGTCGCCAACCCGGTTCTGGTGAAGAAGAGCAATGGGAAGTGGCAGATGTGTGTTGATTTCCGCGACTTGAATAAGGCTTGCCCGAAGGATTGTTACCCGCTTCCGAGAATCGACCAGTTGGTGGATGCCACGTCGGGACATGAATTGCTGAGCTTCATGGATGCTTACTCGGGCTATAATCAGATCAAGATGGCTAAGAAGGATGCCCCCCACACTGCCTTTTATGCTGATAGTGACATCTATCACTACGATGTCATGCCCTTAGGATTGATCAATGTCGGGGCAACTTATCAAAGGATGGTGAACAAGCTGTTCGGGGATATGCTGGGGAAAAACATGGAGGCTTACGTGGATGATATGCTGGTGAAGTCCCGACAGGCTGAGGATCATGTTCACAACTTAGCCACGGCGTTTGAGCGGATGAGGCTTCATCAGGTTCGCTTGAACCCGACCAAGTGTGCCTTTGGAGTCCACTCGGGGAAGTTTTTGGGCTTTATGGTAAGCCAAAGAGGAATTGAGGTGAACCCCGAGAAGCTGAGGGAAATCGAGGAGATGCAGTCTCCGATAAATAATCGGGAGGTGCAAGTGCTGAATGGCCGACTAGCTGCAATGAATCGCTTCCTGTCCAAGGCAAGTGACCGATCTATGCCATTTTTTGAAGTTCTGAGGGCCAACAAGAAGTTTGAGTGGACTGCCAAGTGTGAAGAGGCATTCCAGGCACTCAAGCAGCACCTTCGCACCCTCCCGCCGTTGGCGAAACCAATCCCAGGCGAGCCGCTCTATCTATATTTGGCTGTTTCTGAGTTTTCTATTAGCTCTGTGTTAGTGAAGATTGTCGAGGGTAATCAAGTCCCCGTGTATTATGTAAGCAAGGCGTTTGCCAAATCTGAAATGAATTATCCCGCCGTTGAGAAGTATCTTTTTGCGTTGATCATTACTGCTCGGAAGCTGAGGCCTTACTTCCATGCGCATGAGATTACTGTGTTAACGAATCAACCTTTGAAGCATTTTTTGAACCGACCTGATGCGTCGGGGAGATTGGTGAAATGGGCAGTTGAGCTTAGTGAGTTCCACATTCACTTTGCTCCGAGAACGGCTATTAAGGGCCAGACATTGGCGGATTTCATAGCAGAGTCTACAGCCCCCGATCTGGAAGAAGCGGGCCCTGTAGAGGGGGTAACTATGGAGGTCCCGATAGCAGAACAACCAGAAATGGCAGAGCAATCAGAACAGCCAAATGAGGAAAATACTTGGGAAATGTACACGGATGGCTCCTCGAGTTCAGATGGATCAGGAGCAGGGTTCGTATTGATACCACCAGGCGGGGGTGAGCCCCTTCGATATGCTTTGGCCTTAATGTTTAGGGCCACGAACAACGAAGCTGAGTATTGATGGGTCCGACTATAGCCGTCAGGCCCTTTAACGGCGAGGAGAAGGGTCCCGACGAAGGGAGTCCCGACGAGGCAAGGTCCCGACAAAGTCGGTTCCGACAGTGGAGCTGGAAGCTCCCGATGAGAAGCCTTTAAGTAGGCGCCGATGATGAATCCCTGAGAATGATTGGCCCTGTCACGATGACGAGGGGCCCCGAGCGGTGACACAACGAGATAACTCTGGAGTCCCCGACGGGAGTCGGGACTCGTTATCAGAGGATAAAGCCAAGATATGCGGGGCGTGGCCGAGATACGCGGAACGTGGATTAAGATACACGGAGCGTGGCCGAGATACGCGGGGCATGGCTAAGATACGCGAGATCACGTCCGAGATACGCGGGATACGGGCTAACCACCCCTAACGGTTCGCCAGGTACCTGAGGCATCTCTTTGCCTATAAAAGGGCAGGAGATCACCTCAGAAAGACTTACGTTGAGTTGAATACACTCTGAGATTATTTCTTGCCAGTCATACGAAATACTCATTTAAGCATCGGAGAGGGATTCTGGGTCACCGCCCGGTCTATCCCCTTTTGCAGGATTGCGTGGAGCAAAGGAGCTAGGATTACCGTCAAAGTCCGTACCGGAGTTCCACCGTGATCCAACATTTGCGCCGTCTGTGAGAATCAAACAAAAAGCTGATATGCCTTCTACTCGATCGATGGCGGCTGGCAAGAACAGAAGGGGACAATCTGGTGGTTCCCGTCACCCCGCTGCAACAAACTTGGATTCAGTACCGGAACAAGAGGAAAACCAGAACCATCTCCCGGCTGAGCTCTCCTAGACAGGGGGGCACAACGGAGATCCCGAAGATATTGCTCCCCAGCACCAGGGCAATAGGGGGCAGGAGGCTCCCCCAGCTACGGACTTGACGAGGGCCGTGGCGGAAGCTATGCCCATGTTTCTGGCGGCTGTAGAGGCTCTCTTGGATCGAAGAGAGGCCGCAAGGAGGCAGGAGGAGATGCCCCCGTTGGAGGAAGCGACCCCGCCAACAGAGAGACGGAACGCACAGGAAGCCCCGCCCCGAGGCCAGGACAGAGGTAGGGCAACCGGTCAGCCGGAAAGGTTCGTGGTTGATGGGCCAGGACCAGTACAGCATAGGACCATTCCCCTGAATGGTCCCATCACTCCCGACCAGGTGGTAAAGATCGTGAACATCTGTATGGGAGAGCAGAAGCAACTGGTGTCGGAACTAAGGGACCGATCAACTCATCCCTTCGTCCCCCGACTAATTGACACCCTAGCCCCGCCTGGGCTGGGCATCCCCACAATAAAGGAGTATGATGGCGAAGGAGATCCAGTTCGCCATGTCCAGAAGCACCTTATGGCGTGTCTGGGAAGAGCCCCAAGTGAAGACATAGTGTGTACGTTGTTCCCGAACACACTAGGAGAAAGGGCCCTGACTTGGTTCTTTAGTCTGCCCCCAGGCTGCATCACTTGCTGGGCATACATGCACGATCGATTCATTCAGCAGTACCAGGGTCGGAGGCGTTTATTGAAGAGCGTGAGGTCCCTGACCCAGGTGGTGCAGAGGCCCGACGAATCGCTGGCTCACTATTACCATCGGTACACAGCCAGTGTAGCGGAGATAGATGAGGAAATCTTAGAGGGCGAAACCATCCGTACCTTCATTCGGAACCTGACAGCCCCCTATGGCTCCGACTTGATGCACAGCGTGGCTGAGAAAGCTGTGTGGAATATGGAGGCATTACAGAAGAGGGTGAAACGACAGATCGATGTCCAGGAGTCGAAGATAGCCGCGGGAGAACTGGAGCCCCCAAAGTCGAACAAAGGGAAGCAGTCAAGTAAACCTTTCGACGATCGTAAGTCAAAGGGTAAACCCGACAGTGGCAAGAATCGAGGCCGTCCGGATCGGAGGGACGACAGACGTTCTTCAAGGAAGGATAAGCGGGAGGATTTTGACATTCCTCTCAACTGCTCCATGGCGGAAGTGCTGACAGTCATGGAACGACAAGGTATCTCTAGATACCTCCCGAAGAAAGATGGAGAATTTTTGGGGTCCCGCACAGATCGCTATTGTCGATTTCACCGCGCAAATGGCCACGACACCAATCACTGTCGGGAACTGAAGAAGGAGATTGAAAAGCTAATCCAGAAGGGAAAGCTCAAGGAATTCGTCGGGGACAAACGATGCCGGTCCCGCTCTCGGTCCCGATCGCGGTCCCGTTCCCGATCCCGCGATCGGTCCCCGAAAAAGAAGAGAACTGATCCAGAGTCATCCGGTGCTCGCAAGGAGAGACGAGTCATCAACGTGATTCATGGAGGATTTGCTGCTGGAGGTGATACCTCATCCGCCCGAGAGGTCTATGCCTCTAGGATCCCTACGGCGGTGGTACTGGGTAAGAGGTCCCGATCTTGGACCTTGAAAGAAGAGATGGTAATCTCCTTCTCGTCGGAAGACCTCATAGGCGTAGAGACTCCGCACGACGATGCCTTAGTGGTAACTTTGGATGTAGACGGGTTCGAGATGAAGAGAATTCTAATCGACGGAGGGAGCTCCTCCGACATTCTGTTCATGGACGCGCTGGAGGCTATGGGGAAAACAAAGAAAGATCTGAAGGAGGCAAACTTCCCGATGGTCGGGTTCTCTGGCTCAACCTCCTACCCGCTAGGAGTAATCACCTTACCAGTGGAGTTTGGTAGCGGGTGGAAATCAGAAAGGAGGAACGTGGAATTTGTCGTGGTTGATTCCGCGGGGACCTACAACGCGATTATCGGGAGAACCACCATTAATCCCCTGATGGCGGTTGCCTCGACTGTGCACCAGAAGATGAAGTTCCCGACCGACCACGGAGTCGGAGAGGTCAAGGGCGACCAGGTGGCTTCCCGAAAATGCTATGTTAATGCCACCCGGAGGAGGAGGCGAGAGGCCATGACTGTCCTCCAGACAGACACAGATCCCAGAGAAGAGTTTGGGCGTCCCGCCCCCGTAGAAGATCTGAAAGAAGTCGAGATCGACGGGCCCCAGAGGAAGGTGAAAATCGGGTCTGCTCTAACTAAAGAGACAGCCCAAAAATTGGTGGAGTTGTTGAAGGAGTTCAAGGAGCTGTTTGCCTGGTCCCCCAGCGATATGCCAGGAATCAGCCCCGATGTGGTCGTGCACGAGCTGAAGATAGACCCCGCGATCAAGCCTATCACACAGAAAAGGCGTCCGATGGGCACGGATAAGAAGATCGCGATCCAGCAGGAAGTGGGCAGGTTGCTCGACGCTGGGTTCATTAAGGAGCTCCGATTCCAGACTTGGGTGGCCAACCCAGTGCTGGTAAAGAAGACCAACGGGAAATGGCGAATGTGCGTGGACTTCCGCGACTTGAACAAGGCTTGCCCAAAGGACTGCTATCCACTCCCGAGAATCGACCAGCTGGTGGATGCCACATCGGGACATGAGCTGTTAAGTTTCATGGATGCGTATTCAGGCTACAACCAGATCAAGATGGCCAAGGAAGACGCCCCCCACACAGCGTTCTACGTAGACAGTGACATCTATCACTACGATGTCATGCCTTTCGGGTTGATCAATGCCGGGGCAACCTACCAGCGGATGGTGAACAAGCTGTTTGGAGATATGCTGGGAGAAACCATGGAAGCTTACGTGGATGATATGCTGGTGAAGTCCCGACAAGCCGAGGATCACGTGCACAACCTTACCATGGCGTTTGAGCAGATGAGGCTCCATCAATTCCGCTTGAACCCGACGAAATGCGCCTTCGGAGTCCACTCAGGGAAGTTTTTGGGCTTCATGGTGAGCCAAAGAGGAATTGAAGTGAACCCTGAGAAGCTGAGGGCAATCGAGGAGATGCAATCTTCGATAAACCATCGGGAGGTGCAAGTACTGAATGGCCGACTAGCTGCAATGAACCGCTTCTTGTCCAAAGCCAGCGACCGATCAATTCCGTTTTTTGAAGTCTTGAGGGCCAACAAAAAATTCGAATGGACCGCCAAATGTGAAGAGGCGTTCCAAGCACTCAAGCAGCACCTTCGCACACTCCAGCCGCTGGCGAAACCGGTTCCAGGCGAGCCGCTCTTCCTTTATTTGGCTGTTTCTGAATTTGCCATTAGCTCTGTGTTAGTAAAGATTGTCGAGGGTAATAAAGTCCCCGTCTATTATGTAAGCAAGGCATTTGCCAAATCTGAATTGAACTACCCCGCCGTTGAGAAGTACCTCTTTGCGTTGATTATTACTGCTCGGAAGCTAAGGCCATATTTCCACGCACACGAGATTACTGTGCTAACGAACCAGCCTTTGAAGCATTTTTTGAACCGACCGGATGCGTCAGGGAGATTAGTGAAATGGGCAGTAGAGCGTAGCGAATTTCGCATACACTTCGCTCCGAGGACAGCCATTAAGGGCCAAGCATTAGCAGATTTCATAGCAGAGTCTACAGCCCCCGATCTGGAAGAAGTGGGCCCTGTAGGGGGGGCAACCATGGAGGTCCTGACAGAAGAACAACCAGAGAGGGCAGAGCAATCAGAACAGCCAAATGAAGAAAATACCTGGGAGATGTACACGGGTGGCTCCGCGAGTTCAGACGGATCAGGAGCGGGCTTCTTGTTGATACCACCGGGTGAAGGTGAACCGCTCCGATATGCTTTGGCTTTAACATTCAAGGCCACAAACAATGAAGCGGAGTACGAAGCTCTTATCACGGGCCTAAAAATCGCCAAAGGCACTGGAATCGATCACTTGAGAGTGAAGTGCGACGCAGCTTTAATCGTGAACCAGGTTCAAGGGCGATACGAAGCAAGGAGTCCGATAATGAAAAAGTATCTGCGAGAGGTACAAGCCCTGAGAGAGAGCTTCAAAAGCTTCGATATCAAGGCTATCCCGAGGGAGGAGAACGTAGAGGCAGACGCCTTGAGCAAATTTGCCCTGGGGGCACCTTTGGAAGAAAATCGGAAGGTGCACTTCCTAGAGAAGGTGATCTTATCGAACATCGACCCAACGCAGGTGTGCACCATTGAGACAAAATCGGAGGAAGAGCCCACTTGGATGACCCCGATAGTCGCGTATCTGACTACAGGGGCAGTCCCCGAAGATAAGGTAGCAGCAGACATGATATGTCGGATCGCGTCTAATTATGTGATGCTGGACAATCAGCTGTACAAGAAGGGCTGGTTCTCGACTCCGTACTTGAAGTGTGTGGCAGAACCCGACACTAGTCGAATCCTGAAGGAAATGCATGAGGGGGTCGCGGCTTGTCACGAAGGGGCCCGATCCATTATGAGGAAGGTGTTGAACTTGGGCTACTATTGGCCCACGATGAACAAAGAAGCAACGGCGTTGGTCCGATCATGCGACGCGTGCCAGAGGTACGCCCCGAGTATCATGGCTCTGGCCGCCAACCTGACATCCATTAAGAGCGCTTGGCCCATCGCGCAGTGGGGCATCGACTTGGTGGGACCTCTTCCACAAGCACAAGGACAATGTAAGTATTTACTTGTAGCTATCGATTATTTTTCGAAATGGATAGAGGCGAAGGCATTGGCCAGAACAACGGGGAACCAGATCGTCAAGTTCCTCCAAACCCACATCGTATCCAGATACGGGATTCCTAAAGTGGTGATCAGCGACAATGGCCCACCATTTAACGGCTCTCAGGTGAGGGAGTATCTGGAAGAACTGAACATTGAGCATCGGACCGCCTCTGTACGCCATGCTCAGACTAATGGCCATGTAGAGTCAGCCAACAAAATCGTGATGGATGGCCTGAAGAAGAGGGTCTATGCCTTGAAGGGCAAGTGGCTGAACGAACTGGAAAATGTGCTTTGGGCTGTTAGAACGACACCTAAACGATCAACAGGGGAGACTCCGTTTGGCCTCGTTTATGGCACAGAAGCTGTCGCCCCTGTGGAGGTAGCTATGGCGTCCCATCGGATGAGATATTACGAGCCCCTGACGAACGATGAAGTGAGACGTCTGAACTTGGACTTACTCGAAGAGAAGAGGCGGGAAGCCGATGAAGTCCAGGCTCGAATGCGATTGGCGACGGCCAGGTACTACAATCGGCGAGTGAAGTCCCGACAGTTCTTCGTCGGGGAGCTGGTTTGGCGTCGCAACGAGTTCACCCTTTTGGATCGAATCAACAAGATGTCACCAAAATGGGAAGGACCTTATAAGGTCGTGGGGATGCCAGCTCCAAATGCGTACAAGTTGGAAGACCTCGATGGCAGAACATTGAAGCATTTTTTTAGTGGTGAACACTTGAAGAAACACCATGCTTGAAGAAAGTCGCCTTAAGTGGTGCCCGATAAAGTCGCCTTAAGTGGTGCCCGATAAAGTCGCCTTGAGTGGTGCACGAGAAAAGTCGCCTTGAGTGGTGCACGAGAAAAGTCGCCTTCAGTGGTGCACGAGAAAAGTCGCCTTCAGTGGTGCACAATCTTTAGATTTATTCTAAGTATCAAAAAGTCTCCTTGAATGGCGCACGATACTAAGTCGCCTTGAGTGGTGCACGATCTTTAGGTATATCCTAAGTAATAATTAAGTCGTCTTAAGTGATGCACGGAACTAAGTCGCCTTAAGTGGTGCAAGTTATTAAATCGTCGGGAAGGACGTACGAGAACGAAACTAAGTCGCCTTAAGTGGTGCAAGTTATTAAATCGTCGGGAAGGACGTACGAGAATGTCTTAAGTGTCGAGGTTTCGACTTAAGCGCGCATAAGTAAAGTCACTCGGAGAAGTGCAACAAAAGATCGGAACTAAAGAAGTCAGATTTGATAAGGGCTCGAGGGCCCAACGATGACAAAAGAGAAGAAGATACAAGGACTCTAAAGATAAAAACATTCAAGCTTGGTCCTTGTCGGCAGCATTGGCAGCAGCTGGGTCCGCGGAGTCGGTAACAGAAGGATCCACAGGGTTGGCTTCGGGAGGACCAACTATCGGGGCGTCCGCACTTGGAAGTTAAGAAGCGTCTTCGGACGTCGCCTTAAGTGGCGCACAATCCTTAGATTTATTCTAAGTGTCAAAAAGTCGCCTTAAGTGGTGCACGATACTAAGTCGCCTTGAGTGGTGCTTGATCCTTAGATTTATTCTAAGTGTCAAAAAGTCGCCTTAAGTGGTGCACGATACTAAGTCGCCTTGAGTGGTGCATGATCTTTAGATTTATTCTAAGTATTGTTAAGTCGTCTTAGGTGATGCACGGAATTAAGTCGCCTTAAGTGGCGCAAGTTGAAAAGTCGCCTTAAGTGGTGCACGATGTAAAGTCGCCTTCAGTGGTGCACTATATTAAGTCGCCTTAAGTGGCGCAAGTTGAAAAGTCGCCTTAAGTGGTGCACAATGTAAAGTCGCCTTCAGTGGTGCACGATATTAAGTCGCCTTAAGTGGCGCAAGTTGAAAAGTCGCCTTAAGTGGTGCACAATGTAAAGTCGCCTTCAGTGGTGCACGATATTAAGTCGCCTTAAGTGGCGCAAGTTGAAAAGTCGCCTTAAGTGGTGCACAATGTAAAGTCGCCTTCAGTGGTGCACGATATTAAGTCGCCTTAAGTGGCGCAAGTTGAAAAGTCGCCTTAAGTGTTGCACGATGTAAAGTCGCCTTCAGTGGTACACGATATTAAGTCGCCTTAAGTGGCGCAAGTTGAAAAGTCGCCTTAAGTGGTGCACGATGTAAATTCGCCTTCAGTGGTGCACGATATTAAGTCGCCTTAAGTGGCGCAAGTTGAAAAGTCGCCTTAAGTGGTGCACGATGTAAAGTCGCCTTCAGTGGTGCACGATATTAAGTCGCCTTAAGTGGCGCAAGTTGAAAAGTCGCCTTAAGTGGTGCACAATGTAAAGTCGCCTTCAGTGGTGCACGATATTAAGTCGCCTTAAGTGGCGCAAGTTGAAAAGTCGCCTTAAGTGGTGCACAATGTAAAGTCGCCTTCAGTGGTGCACGATATTAAGTCGCCTTAAGTGGCGCAAGTTGAAAAGTCGCCTTAAGTGGTGCACAATGTAAAGTCGCCTTCAGTGGTGCACGATATTAAGTCGCCTTAAGTGGCGCAAGTTGAAAAGTCGCCTTAAGTGGTGCACGATGTAAAGTCGCCTTCAGTGGTACACGATATTAAGTCGCCTTAAGTGGCGCAAGTTGAAAAGTCGCCTTAAGTGGTGCACGATGTAAAGTCGCCTTCAGTGGTGCACGATATTAAGTCGCCTTAAGTGGCGCAAGTTGAAAAGTCGCCTTAAGTGGTGCACGATACTAAGTCGCCTTGAGTGGTGCATGATCCTTAGATTTATTCTAAGTGTCAAAAAGTCGCCTTAAGTGGTGCACGATACTAAGTCGCCTTGAGTGGTGCATGATCTTTTGATTTATTCTAAGTATTGTTAAGTCGTCTTAGGTGATGCACGGAATTAAGTCGCCTTAAGTGGCGCAAGTTGAAAAGTCGCCTTTAGTGGTGCACGATGTAAAGTCGCCTTCAGTGGTGCACGATATTAAGTCGCCTTAAGTGGCGCAAGTTGAAAAGTCGCCTTAAGTGGTGCACAATGTAAAGTCGCCTTCAGTGGTGCACGATATTAAGTCGCCTTAAGTGGCGCAAGTTGAAAAGTCGCCTTAAGTGGTGCACAATGTAAAGTCGCCTTCAGTGGTGCACGATATTAAGTCGCCTTAAGTGGCGCAAGTTGAAAAGTCGCCTTAAGTGGTGCATGATGTAAAGTCGCCTTCAGTGGTGCACGATATTAAGTCGCCTTAAGTGGCGCAAGTTGAAAAGTCGCCTTAAGTGGTGCACGATGTAAAGTCGCCTTCAGTGGTGCACGATATTAAGTCGCCTTAAGTGGCGCAAGTTGAAAAGTCGCCTTAAGTGGTGCACGATGTAAAGTCGCCTTCAGTGGTGCACGATATTAAGTCGCCTTAAGTGGTGCAAGTTGAAAAGTCGCCTTAAGTGGTGCACGATGTAAAGTCGCCTTCAGTGGTGCACGATATTAAGTCGCCTTAAGTGGCGCAAGTTGAAAAGTCGCCTTAAGTGGTGCACGATGTAAAGTCGCCTTCAGTGGTGCACGATATTAAGTCGCCTTAAGTGGCGCAAGTTGAAAAAATCGTCTTAAGTGATGCGCAACTCTTGGACTTATCCTAAGTATTGAAAAGTCGCCTTAAGTGGTGCATGATGGTAAGTCACCTTAAGTGGTGCAAGTTAGTAAATCGTCTTAAGTGATGTATCTTAAGTATCGAGGTTTCGACTTGAGAAAGTATAATAAAGCCACTAGGAGAGGTGCAATAAAAGAATCAGAACTGAGAAAGTCTGATATTAAAAGAGCTCGAAGGCCCGGAGATTACAGAAGGAGGAGAATACAAAGATTCTAGCGATAAGCAGTTAGGCCTAATCCTTGTTAGCGGCATCAACGGGAACATGGTCCGCAAGGTCTAGGGCAGAAGGCTCCACAGGGTCAGCCGTTGGAGAATTGGCTATCGGGGTCGTGGGATCGAGGAGTTTCCGATGAAGAAGTAGCTTCTCTTCACTCTGAACTTGTGGTATGCATTTCCGGCCTTGAGCATCGGCTTTTCGGGTGGAAATGATACATCCTTCCCGGAGATCTGCATCATAAGCAGTGCTGAAAATTTCGTTCAGAACATAGTCGAAGTTGAAAAGCTTCCTTCCCTCGAAACCAGATCCACTGTCTGAAATCAGCCATTGAAGGGGATGCTAGGTTTTCCCGAAAAATTACAATCAAACTAAGCAAAGATGAAGGCGAACAATAGAGAAGAAACCCTTACCTGACATGATAATTGAAGGCTGAAAGGATGAACCTGACATTGCTGGAAAGAAGGCCGAAGAAACACTAAGGTCTCAAGAGTTGCAGAAAGCTTTCGAAAATTTGTAGACGATAAGAGGAAACTGAACCCTGGGTAAGGATTTTATAGGCGAAGAGAACAGTCGAAGGGGCGCTTTAATCTGAACCGTCGAAGTGGAAGCGTTCTAATCTGGACCGTTGAGATGAAACGTGCGGAATGGCAGCAGGCGCAATGATGAAACATCCTGAAAAGTACTTTTCAGAAAAAGCAGACACAGAGAATCAGGCACGGGTACTGATGACGTCACTTCACTATCGGCTGCATTTAATGAACTGGGGAACCGAGGAGACCCCTAGGATTTAACAAGTTATCTAAAAAACACTGAGGAAACGTGAAGGAGAAGACTGATAATTGAATGACTGAACCAAGGGATAGATCCCCGACTCCAGCATCGGAAGATCGGGAGTTGGAAGACACGACGAACTAAAAGTCTCTCATGTCTTGGGGGCAAATGATGGGTCCGACTGTAGCCGTCAGGCCCTTTAACGGCGAGGAAACGGCAAACAGGCCCACCAGGCCCCAAAATAAAGGTCAAGATGACCTAGGAGAAGGGTCCCGACGAAGGGAGTCCCGACGAGGCAAGGTCCCGACAGAGTCGGTTCCGACAGTGGAGCTGGAAGCTCCCGATGAGAAGCCTTTAAGTAGGCCCCGATGATGAATCCCTGAGAATGATTGGCCCTGTCACGATGACGAGGGGCCCCGAGCGGTGACACAACGAGATAACTCTGGAGTCCCCGACGGGAGTCGGGACTCGTTATCAGAGGATAAAGCCAAGATATGCGGGGCGTGGCCGAGATACGCGGAACGTGGATTAAGATACACGGAGCGTGGCCGAGATACGCGGGGCATGGCTAAGATACGCGAGATCACGTCCGAGATACGCGGGATACGGGCTAACCACCCCTAACGGTTCGCCAGGTACCTGAGGCATCTCTTTGCCTATAAAAGGGCAGGAGATCACCTCAGAAAGACTTACGTTGAGTTGAATACACTCTGAGATTATTTCTTGCCAGTCATACGAAATACTCATTTAAGCATCGGAGAGGGATTCTGGGTCACCGCCCGGTCTATCCCCTTTTGCAGGATTGCGTGGAGAAAAGGAGCTAGGATTACCGTCAAAGTCCGTACCGGAGTTCCACCGTGATCCAACAAGTATGAGGCTCTTATCACAGGCCTCAAAATCGCCAAAGGTACGGGAGTTGGTCACTTAAGGGTGAAGTGTGACGCAGGCCTGATTGTGAATCAACTCCAAGGACGATATGAGGCGAAGAGCCCGATGATGAGAAAGTACCTTCGTGAGGTGCAAGTCTTGAAGGAGAGCTTCAAAAGTTTCAATATTGAGGCAATCCCAAGGGAGGAAAATGCGGAAGCGGATGCCCTGAGCAAATTTTCCTTGGGGGCACCCCTCGAGGAAAATCGGAAGGTGCACTTCTTGGAGAAGGTGATCTTATCGACCACCGACCCATCGGAGGTCTGTGCCATTGAAGCAGGATCGGAGGAGGAACCCACTTGGATGACCCCGATAGTTGCGTGTCTGACCACGGGGGCAGTCCCCGATGATGAAGTGGTAGCTGACAGGATACGTCGGATCGCGGTTAATTACGTGGTGCTGGACAATCACCTATACCAAAAGGGGTGGTTCTCGACTCCTTACTTGAAATGTGTGGCTGAGCCCGACACAAGTCGGATCCTTAGGGAGGTGCATGAAGGGGTCGCGGCTTGTCATGAAGGGGCCCGATCCATTACGAGGAAAGTGCTGAATTTGGGCTATTATTGGCCTTCGATGAGCAAGGAGGCGACGATGTTAGTCTGATCCTGTGACGCGTGCCAGAGGTATGCCCCGAATATCGTGGCTCCGGCTGCTAATCTGACGTCCATCAAGAGTGCTTGGCCCTTCGCACAGTGGGGTATCGACTTGGTGGGACCCCTCCCGCAGGCACAAGGTCAGTGTAAATATTTGCTTGTGGCCATTGATTATTTTTCGAAATGGATAGAAGCTAAGGCATTGGCCAAGACGACGGGGAACCAAATCGTCAAGTTTCTCCAAACCCATATTATATCCAGATACGGGATTCCTAAGGTGTTGATCAGCGATAATGGTCCTCCGTTTAACGGGGCTCAAGTGAAGGAGTATCTGGAGGAGCTGAATATCGAGCATCGGACAACCTCTGTCCATCATGCTCAGACTAATGGCCAGGTGGAGTCAGCTAACAAAATCGTGATGGATGGCCTGAAGAAACGAGTCTATGCCTTGAAGGGCAAATTCCTGAACGAGCTGGAAAATGTTCTTTGGGCTGTTAGAACGACACCCAAACGATCAACTGGGGAGACTCCGTTTGGCCTTGTTTATGGCACGGAGGCTGTTGCTCCCGTGGAAATAGCTGTGGCGTCCCATCAGATGAGATATTATGAGCCTTTGACGAATGATGAAATAAGACGTTTGGAACTGGACTTGCTCGGAAAAGAGGCGGGAAGCCGATGAAGTCCAGGCTCGAATGCCTTTGGCGACGGCCAGATATTACAATCGGCGAGTTAAGTCCCAACAGTTCTTCGTCGGGGAGCTGGTTTGGCGTCGGAACGAGTTCACCCTTTTGGATCGGATCAACAGGATGTCGCCAAAATGGGAAGGACCTTATAAGGTCGTGGGGATGCCAGCTCCGAATGCGTATAAGTTGGAAGACCTCGATGGCAGAGTATTGAAGCATTCTTTTAGTGGCGAACACTTGAAGAAATGTCATGCTTGATGAAAAGTCGCCTTAAGTGGTGCCCGATGAAAGGTCGCCTTAAGTGGTGCCCGATGAAAAGTCGCCTTAAGTGGTGCCCGATGTAAAATCGCCTTAAGTGGTGTAAGTTATTTATCGTTTGATTCGATGTAAGCAGATTTTGTGCCATCAATAAATAAAGAGGTTGCTTCCGATCAGATTATTCTTAGATTTATTCTAAGTGTTGTTGAATCGCCTTAAGTGGTGCACGAGAAAAAGTCGCCTTAAGTGGTGCACGAGATTAAGTCGCCTTAAGTGGTGCACGATATTAAGTCGCCTTAAGTGGTGCAAGTGGTTAAGTCGTCTTAGGTGATGCATGGTTCTTGGATTTATTCTAAGTGTTGCGAAGTCGCCTTAAGTGGTGCGAGTTGTTAAGTCGCCTTAGGTGGTGCGTGGTTCTTAGATTTGTTCTAAGTATAATTAAGTCGCTTGGTGAAGTGCAATGATAATCGGAACCGAAAAAGATATGATATTATAAAATCTGCGAGGTTCCCGATAAAGAAAGGAAAATTACAAGGACTATAATGATAAAGGATTTAAGCTTGGTCATTGACGGCATTAGCGGGAGCAGGATCCACGAGATCTGTGGCAGAAGGCTCCACGGGTTCAGCTGCTGGAGGGTCGATTATCGGGGCATCCAAACTTGGAGGCTCCGCCATGTCTTCAACACCCGCGGGAGTGTTCCCCTCACCACTCTCCTCCGAGAGGGCGAAGTACCTCTTCGCAAAGGGAGCGAGAGTCGCAGATTTGTCGAAGTTGATGGCGTCGCCATACTCCAGATGGAGCTCCTCGACCGCGTTGAAGAGGGTGTTCTCCACCTCTGCGGAGCAGAATTTCACCGCGTCAGCTTGGAAGTCCTCGGACCCCCGATAATCTTCTCGACCCTTGGTCTTAGCCGCGACCAGCTTCGTAGGAACCTCAGCAATTTGCTCCTCCAGAGCCTTCTTCCCGAGGACAAGTTTGTCCCGAGCCTCTGCGTCCTTTTGTCGCTCCTGCCGCTCCCGCTTCAGCAGCCCCTCGAAGTCACGAACCTGCTTTTGGAGGTCCCGAGTCTTTCGGTCGAGGATGGCCTGCTCCTTGGCCAGTTTTCCCCTCGAAGACTCGGAGGCCGCGAGATCCTCCTCAAGCTTGGCTATAACTGCGGGAGCCCCCTTAGCCCGCTCCTGCTCCAGGGCCTCCTCGAGGGCAAAGATGTACCCGAAGCAGCGGTTTATGTCCGCCAACTCCTGTGAAGGAAAGAAGAGAAGTGTTAGCATATGAACAACCTGCCTTATTGATGGAAGGGAGAAAAGTAAGAACCTCACCTCTATCCGACGGATAGACATCTCGTGAACATCCCTGCGGATGCTCTCCCGATCCAAGGGAATCGGAAACCTCAGGGACGACAGAATTGAGCCCGCCAGTAAATGCAGACCCAGCTCCGGGTATGTGTCACCCTGTCGGAGCTGGACCCATTGCAGCGTTTGGATCAGGGTCCAAGTAGCCTCCTTCTGGCTGGGGTCATAAATTTTGTAGAAGCTCCTGTCCAAGGGGAGAGGGGAAGGACCGACTCGAGTCGTGGAGGGGCGCATCTCCGACTCGCCCTGGGTCGGAGAGGGAGTGAAGTTATGAATGGGCGACGGCTGTCGCTGTTGCAAAGAAGGTGAGGGGGGCAGCCCCTTGGAGGTTGGTTTCAGTGGGGACTGCCCCGTCCTCCGACGATGAATCAAGGAGGCGCCCTCGTCTGTCTCCTCGGAGGAGTCCAGATTTTCCACCCGACGAAATTGATCGCCGGTCGGGGTTTCTCCAGCCCCGGAAAGTGGTGCCCCTGCTGAAGGCGGCGCCCCTGTTGAAAGTGGTGCCCCTGCTGAAGGAGGCGCCCCTGCTGAAGCTCCAGCACCCGACTGAGCTCCTGAGTGACCTGCACCTAGAGGACGAGATGCTTCAGAAATATAGTCAGGAAGTTGATCAGGGTCCTTACACCAAACGACGCGCTGAGAAACGTATTGATCTTTCCCGTGGTAGTTGTAGTAGCCCGCCTTGAGGATGCGGGGAGTTTCCCCTCGGAGGACACGTTTAACCTCTTCGATGCGGGCCTCCATGGTCGAAGGGATCAAATCCTTAGGAACTTGCTTCCTGTATGATTTAATAGCTAGGCGGAGCTGTTTACCTTCTTCAACATTTTGGACATCGAAGAGTCTGTCCACCTCCACGCGGCTCCGCTTAGTCCTCTCCGCGGAGGGAGATCCCGACGGAGCAGCAGCCTTCTTCGCTGACTTCCTCTTCCGCGCGGGGCGTTGGACAGCGTCGGTCTCCCCCTGCTTAAGGATGAGATTGGTCAGCACGGATACCTTCTTAGCTACAAACAATGGAAAACAGAAATCAGAAACATTACCCAGGGAACCATATTGGAGGGGCCGTCGAAGAGTTGACCCCCAGAGATTATGTCGAGGAGACGGATCCCGGCCTTCACCAGGTCCCGCTCCGTTAGAGAGTTAGCGTCGAGGGGAGTATAGGACTCCCCCCAACGGTAAATCTGGATAAGATGGAGGGTCTGGAAGTCTTCATTAGAGTAGGTGTGATAAGCGGGAGGAGAGTCCGCTTCCACCTCCCATCGGGGCCACGAGATCGAAGAGTTCTTGATAAAGAAGTAGCTCCTCTTCTACCCGCTATTATAAGACCCCGTGTCAATTAGGAGTCCCCGACCCTTGACAACCTTCCAGGTGTCACTGGTCCAGCTGCACAGCGCAAGTTGCGCCTTGTTCCACTTGGGCATCTGGGGATAGAAGGCACAAACCCCGGCCTCGTTGCACTTTATCCCGTAGAAGGTTCTGAAGAGTTGGAGGCTGTAGACCCATTTCTGGCGGAAGCAGAGGACCTGGAAAGCATTCCACATGCGGATGGCGTGTGGGGAGAATGTAGTTGGATGCGTCTTGTAGTGGGTGCACATCTCAACCAAGTTCCCGCAGAAGGGGAATCGGATCCCTGCCGATATCTGTCCCGTAGAGACAAATATCTCCCCCTCGTCGGGACGAGTAACCACAGGGTCACCCGAGGCAAGGTGGCGAGAATAAGGAAGACGAGGCTCCCAGGTCTGGGTAATGCATCATTCTCGGAGAGCTGCGTCGTAGGCAGTCACCGAGATCTCGTTGGGAGCATAATCAAAATGGAAGGGTTTCCTCCCCTCGGAACTGGATCCGCTGTCTGAAAATCAGCCATGGCAAGGAAAGGAATATTGGGTTTTTCGGAAAATTGCAAGCAAACTAATCGAAGATGAAGGAAAGGCTACACTAACATCAGGGAAGGAGGTCTTACCAGACACGATGATTCGAAGTGGGAAGGATGGTCTTGATGATTGCCGGAAAGTTGATCGGAGAACAGGAAGCCGGAGAAGAACCTGAGCTTTTGAAATCGCAGAGCTTTTGAAATTGCAGAAACGGTAAAAGAGAAACAATGCCCAGGGTTAGGGTTTTATAGGAGAAGGGACAAGTGAAAGGACGCTCTAATCTGGGTCGTCAAAGTTGAAACGTTTTAATATGAGCCGTTGAGATGAAACGAACAGAATGGAAAGGGGCGTAATGATGAAACGGCCTGAAAAGCACTTTTTCAGAAAAAGCAGGCGCGAAAAATCAGGCACGGGTGCCAAAGACGTCACTTCGTCACCTGCTGCATTTAATGGCTGAGGAACCGAGGAGTCTTCTCGGATTTGGTGACTATCCTCGAGGTATCGAGGAATCGTGGACGAGAATATCCGTATCAAGTGACTTTATCAAGGGAAAGGTCCCCGACTCCGATGTCGGGAGGTCGGGAGTTGAAAGAAACGACGAACTGTAAGTCCCTCATGTCTTGGGGGCAAATGATGGGTTTTGCTATGGCCGTTAGGCCCTTTAACGGTGAGTAAACGGTGAATAGGCCCACTGGGCCCTAAAAGGGGTCAAGAAGACCAGTGCGAAGGGTCCCGACAAAAGGAGTCCCGATGGTGAAAGGTCACGACAGAGTCGGTCCCGATAGGCGAGCTGGGCGCTCCCAATGAGATGCCTTTAAGTAGGCCCCGATGATGAATCCCTGAGGATGTTGGCCCTGTCACGATGACGAGGGGCCCCGAGCGGTGACACAATGAGATAACTCTGGAGTCCCGATATTGGTCAGGACTTGCTATCAGAGGTTGAGGCTGAGATACGCGGAGCGTGGCCGAGATAAGCGAGATCATGGCCGAGATAGGCGGGATCGTGGCCAAGATACGCGGAGCGTGGCCGAGATAAACGAGATCATGGCCGAGATAGGCGGGATCGTGGGCTAACCGCTCCAGCGGTTCACCAGGTAACTGAGGTAGCTCTTTTCCTATAAAAGGGCAGAAGTTACCTCAGATCGATATACGTTTTTCTGAATACTGAGACTCTTGCTTGCCAGTTTATTGAGATACTCATTTAAGCATCGGAGAGGGATTCTGGGTCACCGCCCGGTCTATTCCCCTCTTGCAGGATTACGTGGAGCGAAGGAGTTCGGATCGCCGTCAAGACCGTACCGGAGTTCCAACCGTGATCCAACAAGAGGCATGGTTGCGAATTCAGAAATTGCAATCATGGCAAATGGAGAGAAAAAAACTGAGGGGCACGGTCGGAAATCTCTCAATCGACCGTGGCAAAAGGAGAGAATATGAGAGAAATTGAAAAGAAAAAAAAAAGATCCCGCTAGATTGTCGCACCATGCATAATTTAGGCAAAAATTATGGACAAACATTCATGCGCAAGCGTATTTTCTACGACAAAGCGTCTTCCAAAGTCAACTTCACGGCAAGCGGGACGGTTACAGTGTGCTCTCGAGAGTCACCATTCAAGGATGAGTAGGACTGTTACAGTCTGTTCCTACGAGTCAACTTCAAGGCAAGCGAAACGGTTACAGTCTGCTCTCGCAGGTCGGATTCTAAGGATGAGTAGGACTGTTACAGTCTGTTCCTACAAGACAACTTCAAGGCAAGCGGGACAGTTACAGTCTGCTCTCGCGAGTCACCATTCAAGGATGAGTAGGACTGTTACAGTCTGTTCCTACGAGTCAGCTTCACGGCAAGCGGGACGGTTACAGTCTACTCTCGCAAGTCACCATTCAAGGATGAGTAGGACTGTTACAGTCTGTTCCTACGAGTCTCATGACAAACGGGACGGTTACAGTCTGCTCTCGCAAGTCACCATTCAAGGATGAGTATGACTGTTACAGTCTGTTCCTACAAGTCTCATGACAAACGGGACGGTTACAGTCTGCTCTCGCGGGTCACTATTCAATGATGAGTAGGACTGTTACAGTTTGTTCCTACAAGTCACAGCCGATAATCAGGATCTGAAGTTTTCCAGCTTTCTGAGAGTCACCCCCGACGAACGAAGCCGTAGTATTCAGCCTTCGCAAGTCACGCCATTGAAGGCTTTTCCTTATCACTCGCCACTGTTGGCATCGTCGATTAAGGTTTTACTTTATTGCACGCCACTGGAGGCTATTCCTTGTCGCTCGCCACTGGAGGCATCGTCGATCAAGGTTTTTCGTTACTGCACGCCACTGGAGGCTTTTCTTTTTTACACACCATTGGAGGCTTTTCGTTACTGCACACCACTGGAGGCTTTACTTTTACGCACCGCCAACGGAAGCACCGTCAACAGGGGCACCGCCGACCGAGGCTTTACTTTTCCGCACCGCCACTGGAGGCTCTTATTTATCGCACTGCCGCTAGAGGCTCTACATTCTGCACTACCAATGGAGGTTTTCTTTTTGCACCGTCTGAAAAAAGCCAGGAGCTCCCTTGAAGACTCGAAGACACAAAAAAAAAATGACAGACTTCTCATCCAAAATTCGGTGTTTCCTTGTCTTTGGACGAATCCCCTCGAACATGATTCTACGGGAATCCGCCCAAAGAGGGGCAAACTGTAAACACCTAATTTTAGACCACGCGTGACACGTGTGACGTATGGCGCACCTAAATGAGGAAATGTCTAAATATGGCAAGTCGTGAAGTTTCCAAGAATGCTCCGGTGCAAAATTATGATAGTTTATAAATTTATTGTTGTGTATATTTTCTGAATATTTGTATTAAGTATTCAGAATATTTAGAGTATATTAAGAGAATACATCAGTATTATTTACTGCTTAGATTAGACTAGACCTAGACACTAAATATATGAGTTTACGTTTACATGTAAAAGGGGGAACAGACAGAAAGAAAAAAACACAAAAGAAACAATGCAGTTGAGAATGAAAAAATTCGTTCAAGTACTTCGAATCAAATTTTGCTTGCTTTTAGCTTGATTATTACATTATTATTATTATTATTATTATTATTATTATTTTCATGTAGACTACAGTAGAACATTATCATCTCTTTCCATCTGCATCACCCGTTCGTCATTCACACCATCTCCGAACGACCGGGCCTCACATCGCGACCGGGCCCAGCCAACTTCATAGTTCACCCGCTTCCGACTCCACCGGATCCAAGGACCAAGACTACAAGGTTCCTAGCAGACCTCCGTGCTCGCCGGAATTCAGCCCGTTTCTAGTTATCTTCTTCGTTCTAGACCTGCACAATCTTTCCATCCCTGATCACCGGAGTTACCACCGACGACGCCATCCGCTCCGGAATTCATTAGCGAGCCTCCCAGCCACTGTCAACTCCGGCAGTCCTTCACCACCACGTCTCAGCGAGTTTCCGACCTGCTGCCGAGCCTTCCGCCAATCGATCCGTCCGCTGCTCCTGTTATCGTCCTCAACTCTGGTTACCTAACCCCGGAGCTCCGAAAATGACCACCGCTAGCACCGCCTCCAGCCAACATCGACACCTCACCGCCACACTGCTCGATTCCACGATGTCCTTTCCATCATCTAAGGAACTTTCTTACGTGGCTTGCAATAAAGACTCCCTTCCCGTGGATTCAGTCGGCCGATGTTCATCCCCAATTCGAGATTGGTATTTCGAAAGTGTTCATGGTTTGATTCTGTGAGGTATGACCCATTTTTCTGATTATTATATTTGGAATTTTACTATGTAAATACGATGAAAAAAGTATTTTAGAAGTCATATACTGCTTCGGTCATATATTGAAGTGGTTTTGGTTAATTAATAATATCACCTATCTATATTATAATCTAATGCACATGTTCGATTATATAAATGTAATCCTTCGAATGTTCCTAGGTTTGTACTTTTAATCTGTGATATTTTTATTATTACAACTATTTTAGATAACTAATGAGAAAACAAAAATAGGAAGCGTGGCAAATTACATGAGTAGAGTACCGAAAGGACGTGATTAATTCCATGTATTTTAATTCGTAACAGAACCTTCGAACTTGGATTTCTGATCTTATGCCGATTTTATACCTAGGTGTTTAATTCTTTATTCACATGGGTAATTTAGGATTCTAGTTAGCCTAATAATTAACTTGTGGCGACTCTTTCAAAATCCACGTTTTCAAAACGTTAATCGCCGTAGGTCAGATTTTAGGTTTGACAGATATATAACACATGAGCATGATTGCATATATGTCGAGTCTAAAAATGATGTGTGTTGTAACATGGGTTTAAAAACACTTAGTCATGCTATTAGGGATTTATAAAAAATAGAGAGGGATCAACGATTACCCATAGGTATAAATACTTTTAGTGGAAATGAAAGAGAGTATTCATTATTTAAGCTTCCACACTTAGTAGTTTTAGGACCACTTTCATTTCTTGATAGAGAAGAAACTTTGGGGATAGCGATCTTGGAGACCAAGAAGACTTCGGCCAACCACCCTATCATCATCCCCGGAGACAGAACTGGCGGAAGACGGCGAGGTCGGCGGCGCGTGGCTATCACGGTGGTGGCGCGTGACTTTCACGGCGGCGGTGGGTTTTCTGGCGGCCTTTGGCGGTGTTTTCCACGGTGGTCCGATCGTCTTGACGTGGTGAGTTCAATTTCGGATATGGTTTAACCATTTGCAACCTTGCTTGGATCCAATTTGATCTTGACTGTCTCTTGAAATTGTTTACTTTAGCATGCCCACAAGATGTTTGATAAAATTCCTACAAGAGATTAGTTCCACAAATCGGCCAAAATTTTGCTAAGTGCTGAAAATTTATAAACATGATTGTAAGAAGTAATACTCCCCTCATGTATGGTTGTCATTGTTGACATGTTGCACCTTGATGTAGATAGTGTTCAAACATTCTTAATGTTGATTGTTGATAGTTGATATTTGATCATTGTTATCTCCCTCATGATAAAAAACTTAGAAAATATCTCTTGGTAGTTGATGCTTACTACTCGACATCCGTCGTCTGTCGTCATGTTGGAACACTTAGAAATATTTCTTGATAGTTGACGCCTGTTACCTGTCGTCTGCTATCATGGTGAAACACTTAGAAAATATTTATTAATAGTTGACGCTTGCTACCTGTCGTCTGCTATCATGGTGAAACACTTAGAAAATATTTCTTGATAGTTTAGCCCCATGACCATACTAGTATAGTGACTAGCATGTCGTCAACTCATGCATGCGTCCGCTTGACATCATAATCATGAAAGTTGTAGAAGTTGAATTTAATCTTCTCTTGATTAATCACATGAGTAGGTAGGAACACATGTCGCGGATGTGACCATTGCACGCGTGTTCATTGCGCGTACCACTTGTCGTATAGATGATCATAGTGTACGTGATGTAGTATCTTGAACACTTAGAATTTCACAAGCGTGTTGAAGCATGTGTTGTAGTTGTTAATCAATGGTGTAGCATTATGTAAGCGCGTCGTTTGTCATGTATGTGCTTGATGCGCGCGCACTTAGCGCGCGTGTTGTAACCACTTGAACACTTAGGTTTTTTCCTTGTATGTCAATATACATGTTGTAGACCTGCATTAATTAGAAGATACATGCAGGTATAAATGTTAGTGCCATAATCATATTCATACTTGTTATCTTAAGTAAAGGCATAGTATCATGTAGACGCGTGTAGATCACGTAAAGCATGTAGGTGTCGGGACGAGGCCTGTCGACATAGAGTTGCCCCCCGCAGGGGATGTTTTCTGTGTGATGTATAAAGACTAACAATTCTATAGATATGTAGTTGTCTTTATATGGAGAGTGTTTGTTTCTTAGTGTTCGCATGGGTGGCTGTCGCGTACGCCCGCATTCATCAAGTTGTTATTTGCACTAGCAGGTTGGAGCGGCAGGGTAGTTCTTTTTGAGTTCGCACTCCCAGTTGCTCTAAGATAGTCTCCCATTCTTATTCCGCAAGTTACTTTATGTTCAGACGTCGGCGACGAATCCGAGGCCGACATGAAAACAGTTTCTGATGACGAGTTAGGAGTTGATACTGATTTCGTCCCAGAGTCTACAGTCGGATTAGAGATGACAGAGGTGATGCAGTACTTTGGTATCAACAGGATAAACGAAGAGCGATATATGTGAGGCACTTCTACCTCCGGAATTTGTCCATACTTGGAAGCTGTATTTCCTTTTAACGTGCTCCCAGGCGTCATTCAAGGTCAACCTACGGTACCTCCCGATGACTTGTCAGTTGTTTACTTGGGGCAGATTCGAGAAGGCTTGCGCTTTCCTTATTGTCCAGACTTGGTTGATCTCTACCAATTTTATCAGATCTCGCCCTTGGATCTTGCACATGCGGGACTCCGTGTGTGGACTTGTTTCCGAGTATTATTTCACCAGCAGTTGTGGCATTATTCTACGGTTGTCTTCTGTTACTTCTACCAACTTCTGCGTCCAGATGTAGCATGAAGATGCGTTGGTCTTGTTTACAAGAGAAGGGGTTTGCCACACTTGGGCTTGGAGACGCAGAGTGGGATAGTGATGTTAGGCTTGCTGCGAAGGCTGACTGTTCTGGTTCTCATTGGCGACATCAATACTTCTTTGTGTGTGATATTGGCACTACTTGGGATACCACACATGTTACAGAGGATGATCCTGCCCCCACCTTCTCTGAGCTCTCTTCTGCGGATAGGAAGGTTTGAAGCACATATATCAGTGTCAGCAGGCGCGCACTTATCATTGTTTGTTGCGTGCATCAGACCAGGAGTTGATTGATGCCGGGATTCATGTGCTTTCTTTTGAGGATTCGGTATGCTGAAAGCCTTTATAACTTCCTATTATGTTGTAATGTAGGTTGGTTTGATGGAAAGAGGTCGTCCTTGCAGACGGATCCTGCTCGTGTTATCTCTTCTACTAAGAAGGTCGTGTCTTCTCCTGCTCCTCCCACTTTTAAGGCTTTTGGACATGGCCGCGGCAAGGGATTTATGAGTAGGATATTTCCTTGTGATTTTCCTTTGTCTTACTATTCTTGCGTGTTGTTGTTCTTAACTTGTCTTTGTTTGCAGGTCGCTCAGCTCTCGTGACTGAGCGCGTTGTTCCTGCTCCTAACTCCAGCATATCTGCTAAGAGATCTGATGCGGTGGCGTGTGCCTCGAGCGAACCCAAGCGCACTAAGGTCGTTGCGACAAGCTAAACTCCTTCCTGCGGGAAAGGAAAAGGAGTGGAAGGTTGCACATAGGCGTCTTCTGCCCCCCGGTCGAGGGATCGACCCGCGGAGGAGCGTACTCCTCGCCGAGGTATGTATCGCGTGCTTCTTCCTTTTTCTATCCTTGCATTATTTTGATTGTTGTTTTCATATCTCTATTGTTTTTTGCTCTACAGCGCTCTCAGCGCTTGGACGTGCTGACTTGATTCGTCCTCTAGAGGGCGACATTTCTGGAAGTGATTGGACGCCCTTTGCTACTGGTGGTCCTCGATTTGCTTATGATTCCAAACTTAGCATTCTGGAGGTAGGCATACGAGTGCTGCAAAGGCACGTCCCTCCTGGCGATCGACGTAAACGGCCGTCGACTGATGAGGAGGCGCAAGCCTATGTTGAGAGTGCCTTGACTCGATTCGCTCCTGTGAGAATCAATCTTCTATTTTTCATTATTTGTATGAATGCATGTATTGTTGTGACACCTTTATGCCTTGGTTGTTGTTGCGTTGTTCTCAGGTCGTTGCCGACATGGTGAACATGTCGTCCTTCGTGATGGAGCTTAAGAGCAAGAAGCGGGCTGCAGTTGAAAAGTGCGATGCCATCTGTCGCGAGCTTGTTCAATCCAAAGAGAAGGCGCGCACCTTTAGTTCGACGCTGCTGATTTTGAGGCATGTTATACTTCTCGTCGGGCTCGAGTTGTCGAGCTTGAGGCAGAGATCGTCGCCCTCGAGAAGAAGATCACAGAGGATGTTAACGCGAATGAGGTAGTGTTGCGTGCTGCACGTGAGGAGGGCTATAAGGCTGGTAAGGAGGAAGGACTTGCTGAGTACCCCACTACTTCTGCCTTTGTTAGTGTGGTCGATGCTGCCGCCAAGATGAAGTCTGATAAGCTGATGGGAGAATTTGCAGAGGATTACATCCGCAGGGTGAGTATTCTTGCCCCCGACTTTCCTTTTGACAAGTTAGTTCCTTGTGCGGATTATGCTGTTGGACATGTTGACGCTTTGCGCCGCTTGGCACTTGAGGAGGCCAATTATGAGATGTTGTTTGGTGATGATGGTGGTATCAACCTTGTTATCACCGGTGCTGAAATCATGAAGGTTGCCCCTGAGCAAGCTGGAGATGACGACACCTCGCGAGTGGCGCCAGGTTGGTTTTCAGGAGTATATCAAACTCTTGTACATAGTTTTTGCTCCCCGTGTTTTGGGTTGAGGTTGCTCTGGGAGTTGACCCTTTGTTAATATTCTGCTTGCTTGGGATTTTGTCGTCTAGACCTGACATGATCGTAGTAGAAATGTATGATAACTTGTTAGTAGTATTTCATACCTTGTGTTATCGTAATTGTCCGTATATATTGGACTTGCATGATAGGATTGATCTCCTTGTTGTAGTGGATATAACATCCGTAGTTGTGACCATAGGGCGTGCGTCACTAAGTTTCATGAGTGCCCATCTTGTTTTAAATGCAAGGAATGGCGTAATGAGTGTATCGAGTACTTGCCGTGTTTATAGATAGTAACACGCAAGATCATGTGATAGCATTGCACTCAGTGCTGGAACTTGGCACTGGCACTTGGTATATAGTAGAGTCGTATTGGCGAGGCAATACATTAGTTTATACCGTCTCTTAATTCCACTATAAGGTGACGTTGTGACAAGACGCTACTTGTTCTATACTATGTGTTTTTCCATCCGTCAGTTGGGCACACCCCAACTTACTTTGCGATGCTACTACGCCTCCACTTGGTTAACCCAAGGGGCGGAACAGAGCTCGTATCAATATGCCTTGTAGCTTTTATCGTCTCTTTAACCATTTCAAGGCGACGTTGTGGCATGACGCTACTTGCTCTATGCTATGCGTTTTTCCATCCGTCAGTTGGGCACACCCCGCGTGACGTTGTTGCAAGGCTTTCCGTGGCTATTCCAGTACTTACCCTGCAATGCTACTACACCTCTCCATGGTTAGTCCAGAAGGGCTGCACAAGACTGCGTTAGAGCGACTTGTAGTTTTTTCCGTCTCTTGGTCCACTCTAAGGCGATGTTGTGGCAAGACACTACTTGCTGCATTGGGTGTGTTTTATTCCGTTATATGCTCACGGGAAAAATAGCGTTGTACAAGACTCGACTTGTAAGTTTGGTGAGTTTTTCAAACAGGGTGCGGTCCTGCTAGCGTGTATCAACCCCCGATGGGGAAGCACACTTTGTAATATAATGGGGTTGCCCTCTAACGAGAGGATGTCGCGCCATGAGGTATCAACCTACGTTGGGGAAGCATACTTTGTAGTAGCATGGGGTTGTCGTCTAACAAGGGGACGCCCGCCATGTTGTATCAATCCGCGTTGGGGAAGCATACTTTGTAGTAGCATGGGGTTGTTGTCTAACAAGAGGACGTTCGCCATGACGGGGTGATCAGTCCTTTTGAATGTTGCCGCATCCTGTTTTAAACTCAGGGAATGACTATGAACATGAGGATTTGCCTCTAACAAGAGGATTTCGCAGCATGCCATTTTTTAGTTGTGAACATGGGGGTTGCCCTCACAAGGAGGATGTCGCAGCATGTCACTTGTAGATAAATCTTGGTTTGAACTCAAGATGTAGTGTGTTGTCGACGCTATTTGGAGTAGTCGTCATTATAGATAGAGAGTGTTTATGTGCTCATTGTTGATGTTGATAATAGATATGTCGACGTTGTATAATATAATTCGATTGTTTGCGTATAACACGATAGCTTGTATTGTTGATGCGAGTAATATGCGCTTAGTTTACTACTTGGCGTAATTCCAAAGTAGTATGTATAACGTAGTAATGTAACTACGAAAGCAGATTGATTTCATTAGGTTCTTGGTATATGTACAATGATTTGAATGAAGGCGTCAACAGATCTCTCCTTCCGAAATGTAGTAGAGCTAACAAGCGTAAACTACACTAGAGTACTACCGCATTAAATCTAAAAAGACTTGGAGTAAATAAGCATAAATGGAGATAAAGGGATAGATGATGTGTTTGTCGCCTTCATGGTTGGCTTGATGACGGAGCAGGGTGGCTGTGCGCCACATAACTCTTCGGTGCGCCTAGCATGATGATCTCTTCAATCTCCAATCTTAGAGACAGGCAATCATTAGTGCTGTGCCCCCATATTTTGTGGTGTTTGCACCAGTCATCAATATCCTTGCCTAGAAAAGTTTTATTTGGTTCGAGTGGCGAGGGAAGCTTGTTCTATAGGAGGCTAACGTATATTTCCTCAACTTCTGTGTTCAAAGGAGCGAAAATGTAATCGTTGTTTACGCTTGTGCCTCCGTTTGGTCCCTTCTCAGCTTGAACTCCCCCTTCCTGGATGAGAGGTGTACCCCATCCCAGCTCTCGTTCACATGCGATTGCAGTTTCCAGCTTATCATTTAAGTATGCCATCGTATCAGTGGTTTGCCATCCACAGATTCTTCCGAAAATGAGGAAAGATGGAGCATTCATGTGTAAGAAAAATGCGTTGATCACATCTCCCTTTGTTGCTCTAACCAAAGCGGCGTTGTAAGAAAACCTTCTGAAATAACTCATTATTGGCTCATTCTGTCCTTGCTTGATGTCCCAAACGCTTTGCCATACTGGGAAACAAACTCTCTTTGGCAGACTTACAAGGGTTAAAACTTGCTCCTTACTTTCTTCAATACCGGACTCGGTGTTCAATATTCTCTTCTTGCCAGTGTCGACCATTGCTATGGCGACGTGTTGTCTGCTTCTCAATGCGTTGACATAACACTTTCGTGCCGTTGTCTGATCTCCGAGTAATTCGCCGATCCCGTTTCTTGTTGGAAACTTCATCTTTTGGTGAACGGTGGATGAAACAATTTTGCAAGGGTTTATCATTGTCCTTCCAACAATTCCATTGTATCCTCCTAGAGCTTCCACCACCAAGAAGGTGACGTTGACACTAAGCTTTTTCCACCCTTCACCAAAGATGACTGGTAATGTGATTGTTCCCAGGGGACAGGTTGCATCACCTGCAAAGCTAACCAAAGTGAAGGTCCCGGGAGTAAGGTCAGCTATCGTTTTTCCCAATTGTTCAAGTACTCCAACATGCAATATGTCGGCAGAATTGCCTCCTTCTACTAGAATGTGCTTCACGTCATATCCAGTGATGTCCATTGTAATGACAAGGGTGTCGTCATGAGGGTAGACAATATGCTTCGTGTCCTCCCTTGAAAATTGGATGACAACGTCGTCTTCTTCGGGTTGGAGTCGCTTCCTATATTTAGGAAGTGTCTTTACTTGTGATGCGTAGACATCTCTTGAATTAGACACGTTACCCCCGACAGCAGGGCCTCCGTGAATGACGTTGATTACTTCTCTTTTGACAGGAGGTGGATTATCATTCACTTTTCCTTTTCTTTTCCTTTTCCCGACGACTCCGCGTTGGCCTTCTTTGGAAGTTTGCCACGTTGGTCGACGTAATGCTTCAGTTCTCCTTTCAGCACGAAATTGTTTATGCGGAATCTTAAACTTACACAATTGTCCGTTTCGTGGCCATATACCTCACGGTTTTCACACCACTTGTTTTCTTCTTTTCCCAACGGACCCTTGCGGAAGTTAAAAGGTTCTTTCCACAGTTTGGTTTCTTTCATCTCTTTCAAGATAACAGACAGTGGCGCGTTCAAAGGAATGCAATCTGCAAGACTAATCTCTTTGGGCTTTTGGAAGTCCGATTGAATTGGTCTTTTCTGTTGTGGTTGCCACTGTTTCTTTTGCTGGTTGCCTTGCGGTGGTCTCGCTGGCTTGTGGTTGTTCTTTGCACGGGAAGCACTCAACTTAGCCTTGTTTTGTTGCCTGAACCTCTCCAGGTCCACGAACTCTTTTACTCTTGATGCCAATTCTTCAAGTGTCTCAGCAGGACGTTTGGACATTTTCTCGGCGAGTGCATATCCTTTACGACCCAAGTTGTTTATGAAAGCTCGAACTATTTCCCCATCAGTCAAATTGCCTTGAATGTCAGCGATATTTTGGTTGAAACGGATGTAGTAGTCCGCCAACGATTCCTCGTTTTGCGGCTATACGTCGTTCAATGCATTCGACACTTTTAGGAGCGTGCGTTCTCCCATATATCGATGTATGAATTTTTCCTTCAAATATGGACAAGAGGTTACACTCCCGCATGGAAGTGAGAAGAACCAGTGCGCTGCTGTTCCTGCCAAAGTTTGGGGAAATGTCATGGCCACGTGATGTGGGTTGTCAGTTCTTCCAAGTAGAGAGGCTTCGTGCTGCTACACGTGCTCGATTGGGTCTCCTTTTCCTCTATACTTGTCAATTCTGATTCCATAGAGCACATCTGGCACACGCTGGTGCACAAGTTCGTCTGTATAAGGGTGAGACGCGTTCTCAGCCAATGCTTGTATGCCTTTCATCTTAGATTGCTTCATATTTTGTTCGATTATGGCTTCAAGAACCTTTAATATGAGTCCCGTGATTGGAACGTCATCATTGATCACTGGCCTTATCCACCCAGTGTTGCGGTACATCCCAACATCTTCTTGACTTGTTGTTTGGTAGGAATTTTCCTTGTAGTACTGCTGTGAGTGTGGAGGCGGAGGTTGCCTCCATGACTCTTCCTGACCATGCGCCCTATCATAGGGAGTGTACGAATGCGTCGCTCCCTGCCTTGGCTTGTTCCTTGCTTACTGATACTCGTATGTATCTTCTGGATACTATTCACCTCCCTAGAATGGGGTCTCTTGGCAAGTAGCGTTGCGTGACATTGCCCTTGCTGGCATGGCCTGTCCATTGACTGGCGGCGGTGGGGGAGGTGGTGGAGGTGGTATATATCCTTGATTCCTCAAAGCTTCTCTGTAAGCTAGCAATTCTTCCAGTGCAGCCATCATGGCAGGAGTGACTGCTGGTGCTGGGTTTGCACTTCTTTATTATTGTTGTGTGTTTCCTGCAGGCATCCCGTACGGAAACTGTCGATTCGCGTACGCTCCGTTCTCGTACCCTGGCGGAGGTGTGTTGTGCACTCCTAGTTCGTGCTGTGCTGCAGGCACGCTTCTTGCAGGCACAGAGGAAGCAGTCGAGGTAGCCTCAGGGATGTGAGAAGGTCCAGGCTGACTCCTTGCTGGTGCCTGCTTACTTGATTGCTCAACACTTGTTTTCCTCGGGTTCCCTGGGCCTTTCTTCTTTTCTTGCGGGTTGACATTGTCAGGAAGAGGATGATTGCTCGTCATAGCTTGTAGTGCAATATAGCTTCTTGTTCGAATCCAGCGGACGACGCCAAATATTTCGTCCAAACCCGCTTGACGTAACGGACTTGACGAATTCTTAGGCTGATCCCTTGTCGGGTTCCTCTACTTGCGCTCTTCGCTTCACGCACGTTGTCCGAACCTGCACACAGGGGCAGTAACCATCACGGAGAGGGGGGGTGGTGCCGGTTGATCCCTCTTCGATGTTTAAATGAGAATTCTAGAGAGAGAAAGCTAGAGAGAAGTCAGAGCTCCTAAGCCAATCTCCAATGAATGTAAAGAATGAAATGGGTGGCCAAGGTCCCTTTTATAGGCAACCTTAGAACCGACCCCGGTTTTTGTGCGGTTCGACGCCGGTTTAAATGAAAGTGTGAATCGTCGTCTGGTTTGATCAATGTTGGCTATTGGAAAACTCTAACTTGTTGTAAAAACACAAATGGAACGCGCGATTTGCAGACGACGACTCGTATCACGTCGAATTTGGGCGATCCCGACGTGATCCGGGTCGTCGGTGCAATCCGGAGGTCCGGTCCGGACGCGTGTGTCCGTCCGGACTATTTTGACCATCAGGAGCGTATTTTTGACCCGTTATGTGATTTTAACATGTTTACGAAGTCCGAAATGTAAATACGAACCCGAATTGGGCAAATATCCATCAGACGCCATGTAAGCAATATAATAAATAAGACGATAAAACAAATACAAATACAGTAATATACATATATGTAAAACATGTATTATATATGTATATTGCCAAGTTTTGTTCTAAGAAAAAGTCATATAGTAAAGCGTGACAAGTTTATAAGAACAAAACTTGGCAATGAAAAATTAATAACATATAATAAGTTAGGCTAAAAAGAAACTAAATATAATATAAAATATTCATGCTAACAGAATAATAATATAAGTACGTAATTAAATGCATTATGTATAATATAAGTATATTAAATATTCCTTTTAAAAAATTCCTAAAAGTAGTATGTACGTAATAAGTAATTTACATATATAACACAAGTATAAAAAAAATTACGAATTTTAATTGTTCATTATAAATCCTAAAATAGTATATGTTTCGACCTGCCCCGCGCGAGAGTACGGGTTGTCGAATATGTGCGATCTGGATTGTGTCAAGTTCTCCAAGTCCACGCTGTCGATTCCGCGCGTCCTTTTCAACCTACACACGGGGCCAGTAACCAGCACTTGAAGAGGGGGGGGGGGTGGTGCTGGTTGAACCCTCTCCGATGCCTCAATAAGAATTAGAGAGATAAAACTAGAGAGAAGTCAGAGCTCTTAAGCCAATCTCAAAATGAGTTAAAATGAAATGGGTGGCCAAGATTCCTATATATAGGAGCTCTTGAACCGAAATTCGGTTTAGTGCGATTCACCTCCGGTTTAATATAAAAGTGTGAACCGGAGTCGGGATTGAGTAAGGTTGGCAATCGAAAAACTCAGACTTAGAGTAAAAATACGTCAGTGAATATACGTGCGTCGTGGGCGGCAATCAGGGCCACGTCAGATTTGGACAATCCAGACGAGTCCGGTCCGGACGCGCGTATTACCCGTCCGGACCGTTTTGACTCGCGGGTATAGCGTTTCGATCCGCTTACGTGGGTTTGACATGTTTGCGAGGTCCGAAATATAAACACGAACCCGAATTGGGCACATATCCATCACTTTCCCCCGAGTCAAGCAATGGCTTGACCCTTGCTTGACTCTATTATAAGATAGGATAAATGCCCAATTTAGGTCCGGCACTGACCTCAGGGGTCGCCTTACTGACAGTCGGGAACGTGGTCCTTGTAATCGTTTACCTTCGAATTTCTGAGCGAGTATTCATCTGCTGACATGGTTAGTGCAGCATGTGTACATATATAATAAATATATATAAGTAGTGGTGAACACGTATGACACCGACACGGATGCTGACGTGTGTGTAGACATGTCTCATACGTGTAAGTAACTAATCATGCAACATATAATGATATGTTAATACAACCATGAAATTAATCATGTGATGACATAAATATGAAACATGAATTTAATCAATGATGTGATCATATGAAAATCATGGACACGTAAAAATTCGTGGACGGACACATGTACGGTGCAAGTGAGTCAATGTATAGGTAAACATGGGTAAACACTTAGAGTATGCAATTAAGGACTTAGCAAAAATAGGGAGGAGGTAATAGTTACACATATGTATAAATACCATTAGGGTATTAGAGAAGAGCATCTTCTTACTTAGCATCCACGCTTAGTCACAATAGTGGTCTCCTTTATTTCTCAAGGAGTAAGACACTTATGACTCGAAGCTTTTCTTGGACCCGAAGTTAGTTCGATCGACCATCTAAACATCATCCATCGCCGACGCGAGCAGCAGTGGACGAGGGCAACTCCACCAAGAGCTCCGGCGACCGGTTACGGCCACGACAGCGGCGGCGCGTGGGCTTTTTGTGGCGGACGACGACGAATTTCACGTTGGCGCGTGGGGCTCGCGACGATGAATCTGTTTCCAGGTTGTTCTTAGTCCTTAACCCTCTTGATTAGATTCAATTTGAATCAAAATGAGTCTAGAAAAATGCTTGAGTTAGAGTGCCCCCAATGTGTTTGATGAAATGCTTGAAAGAGGTTTTCGCCTTGTGCCACTGACGAGTGTTCGGTTTTATCGCTGAGTCTCGGAAAGGTCTGTGTCTCAAAAGGCAGTTGTGTCTCAGGAGGCGTCTGAGTCTCAAAAGGCAGTTGTGTCTCAGGAGGCGTCTGAGTCTCAAAATGCGGTTGTGTCTCAGGAGGCGTCTGAGTCTCGAGAAACGATGGTCTGTGCACAAGTCCGAACGTCTGGGGCGCCGGTTCCTGCACGAAGGGCCAGTACTAGCACGTGGAGGGGGGGGGGTGGTGCTAGTGGAGCCCTCTCCGATGCCTAAGTCACTATAGGGCTAAAAAGGTAATCTTAGAGAGAAAAAGTATTTCTAGAGAGAAGTCAGAGCTCAAAATACCAAAGTTGGGCAAATGAGAGGATGTGTGAAAATGGGTGGCCAAGGCCTCTTATTTATAGGCTTCCTTGGGACCGGACCCGGTTTTAAAGCAGTTTGATGACGGTTCGAAAGCAAGCGGTAACCGGCATCAATATTGGCAATATGCGAACTTGACTTCTCTACACGTAACGGTAATCGCGTAAATGGTAATCGCGCAATACCCGTAGTGCAATCCGGACCTCGTCGAATTTGGGCAATTCGGCGAGGTCCGGCTTGCCGCGCAACCCGGATGTCCGGGTTGCAATGCAACCCGGACGCGCGTAACGCGCTTCCAGACCGTTTTGACCCTTGGGAGACGTTTTTTCAAGCCGTGATGTAAATTTGACGTGTTTACGAGGCCCGAAATATAAATACGAACCCGAATTGGACACATATCCATCACTTGCCCCCGAGTCAAGTAACGGTTTAAAACCTTTCTTGACTCTATTTTAAGTTAGGATACGCGTCCAATTTGAGCTTGACGCTAACCTTCCGGTTTTGATTGTAGGTTGGACGTGGAAGTCTTGATTTCGTCCGTCCTTTGATTTTCCAACCGAGTGACTTTATATCCTGTCATTACGGTTAGTGCAATAGAGAATGCGCGTATATATCGTGTGAACATGATTACCGCTAGGGATATAAGCAATTAGTAATACGTCATGCGGACACGCTTTTATCAACGTGCATGCACAAGTAACGGTCATGGCAAGAACGTAATTACGTGACGTAAGAAACATAATCTGTATACTTCTAAAACGACTTAGCTATTATTGAATCATGAATCACGCGATATGAAAACATGTGTGTAGAATGACGAGTTTGATACGCATAATACCAAAACAATCATGTATGTAGAAGCAAATACTTAGAAGAGGGTGGAGTATACCGTAAGCACTTAGGTGTGGGTGTAGATGAATTACTCCTTTAATCCTTATCACCAAGGAATCTTTTGGGATATGTAATTACACAAATCCCCAATCATTCTTCCAGCTCTTTGGGAATTCATTCTTCCTTCTTCTTTGCAGGTAATTACTTCACCATTTCTAGAAATCATTTGTTTGTTCATAGTTTCTTCACCATCGTAAACCTTAGATGCATCCCGAAAGTTTCATATCGACTCAGATCATCGCGAGGATTCCAGCGCCGCCTTCGGAATTTCCAGACGACGCCGGACGCGCCCTCACGCGCCGTCGCGTGAGCATTGCCTTGCCGGCGCGTGTAACCCACGCGCCGCCTTCCCGTGCTCCGTTCGCCGCGGTCCTTACCTTTCTGAAATCGTCTCGATGAGTGGAGTCCATTGTGATACTTTTCGTCATGTTTTGAGGTAGTCTGCAAACTCGATTTTACAGGACAGCTTCGACTTGATTTGAATGTTGCCGAATTGTTGTTCGTTTGAGCTACTTGTCGTTGTTGTCGTATGGAACTGCTCATTGGTGCTTGTATGTTGGATAATTGCTGGTTGGTTATCATTGCTATCGTCGCTAGTTCATGCCTTAGACGATTTTTCACTTTCGTGGATAGTTGTGGTAAAATCCTCCATTGAACATATTGCCCCCGTGCCTTCGCGTAAAGGCCCTTTGGTTGGTACGTGTAGTTTCTCCCTTAACGGGTTCGTTGGTTGACGGGCATTGCCAAACGTCCTTGGGAGTAGCCGTTTGTTGTCTTGATGCCTTAAAAAATATTTTTCCTAAGGGTTGTCGTGTTTGCTCCTCGCGGTTCGTCACGTTAGTCTCACCGTTTGCATGATAGCTGTCTTAGGATGTTGGCTACTTTTGTTACACTTATCAACTTTTCTATGCGTGTTGACTTTTGCTATGGGCGTTGAAGTTTGCTATGCGCGTTGACTTTTGTTTGGTTCTTGCAGATTGTGAAGTCGTAGTAACCTCTTGCGGAACTCCTTTTTTTTTTTAACGAACTGCCGCTATGAGTAAGTCCATCACTCCTCTATCGCAGACTCCTTTTAATTCTGACGTTGAGGATGACTAGGAGGTAGACTTGGTTTTACCAGTAGATAGTGTTTTGGACACTGATGAGGGTGTAGCTGCTGAGCCTTTTGTTGAGGCATCTCCTGTCGGAGAGACAGAGGTGTTGGTTAGGTACTACACTAACCGCTTGGATAGATCCTTGTTTACCCTGTACGCGAGTGCTTCCGGACTTGACCCTTGTGCAGAGGCCGTTTACCCCTTTGACGCACTCCATGAGAGTAGTTTAGGGGATGCTACTCCTCCACCTGTAGATTTGTCCGTCGTATATACATCTCACGTTAGGGAGGGTTTGCGGTTTCCCTATTGCTCTGACTTGATTGAGCTCTGTAGCGGTTATGGGATTTCCCCCTTAGATCTTGCGCCCAATGGGATTCGGGTATGGACTTGCTTTAGAGTGCTGTTTCACAAGCAGTCCTGGCATTACTCTCCCACCCTCTTTCGCTGCTTCTATCAGCTTAAGAATCTGGAATCTGCGGGATTGTGCAGTGTGAAAGTTCGCTGGCCGAACTTGCAAGGTGATGGTTTTGAGGAACTTGGTCTTGGTGAAGCCAAGTGGGATTCTAGTTACCGATTGGTCGCCGCCGCGGATCGGTCTGCCGACCATTGGAGGCACCATTACTTTTTTGCTCACGATGCGGGTACGACTTGGGATGTCGAGTATATTCGGAAATCTGATCCCGCGCCTGCTTTTCGGGAACTCTCCTTGCTGGATAGGGAGGTGATAAAGCAGATATATCACTATCAGCGATCACGCGGCTTTACTTGTTCGCTGCGCGCATCTGATCAGGAGTTGGTCGATGTTGGGATTCATGTGCTCCCTTCTGCGGCTTTGGTATGTTAATCATTTTTATAAATTTTTACCGTGTTGCACTGTAGGTTGGTTTGACGGAAAAAGCTCGTCTTTGCAGACGGTAGCCGCTCGCAAGATTGCTTCTAGCGGAAGGATTTTTCCACCTCTTGCTCCTGGAGCATCGGCGGCTTCCGGACATGGAAAAGGTAGACGGTTTGAATGAACAATCTTCTTTGTGTACTTTCTTAGTTGGGTTGTAACTTTGTGTGTTATTTGCAGGCCGCAAGACGCTTGTTACTGATCGCGTTGTTGCCGTTCCTGATTCTACCAAAAGGTCCACTGCTGGGACGCGTTCTTCGAGCAGTTCGAAGCGCCCGAAGACTACTGTGACCGTTCCTACTCCTTCCTGTCATAAAGGGAAGGAAGTTGACGATTGCAAGGATGCGCTGTCTGCCCCCTGCTCGAAGGAGCGGTCCGAGGTGGAACATACTCTTCCTTCTGGTATAAGCTGAACACATGTCTGTGTGCTTTTGTGCGCTTTGTTTTTGGTTTTTGCATAACTCTAGTTGGTTTGCATGTAGTGCTCCCGCCATTTGGACATGCGGATCTGCTTCTTCCTTTGGAAGGTGATATTTCGGATGATAAGTGGATGCCATATGTGACAGGAGATCTCACTTTCCCCTAGAGTTCCCAGCTGAGCATGCCAGAAGTTGGTGTGTGCGTTCTTCATCGATCCATTCCTCCTGGTGATCGACTTGTTCGGCCTTGGAGCGACAAAGAGGCGCGAACCTTTCTTGAGAGATCGCTATCTGGATTCCCTCCAGTGAGTATCTTTCTTTGCTTTGATATGCTCGTTATTTTCGAACATGTATGCTTATTATCTTGTTGTTTTCAGGTTGTTTCTGATATGGTGCACATGGCCTCCTTCATGTTGGAGCTTGTCCAGGAGAAGCGTGCTATTGCTGGTAAAGCTGCCGTTGTGTCCAAGGAACTTAAGGAGGCTAAGGATGAAGTGCGCCGTCTTTCTTTGAAGATGACGGATTTTGATGCCCGTTATGATTCTGATCATGCCCGCCTTGTTCAGCTTGAATATGAGAATGCTGCCATTGAGAAGGCAATTTATGACAATGCGGGCAAGCACAAAGTTGCCTGTCGGAAAGTACGCGAAGAGGAAATGAAGGCCGACATTGAAGAGGGACTTGGAAAGTTCCCTTCTACTCCTGAGTTTGACAGCGCGGTTACTGCTGCTGCTACGACGAAGGCCGCTTCTATGCTCAACGAGTTTGCTGAGGACTTTGTTCGTAGGGTGAGCATTCTTGCTCCTGGCTTTCCTTTTGACAGGTTAGGGCCGTATGCGGAGTTTTTTATTGGGCAAGTTGCCGAGCTCCGTCGTTTGGATACTGCAACATCTCAGTTTGCATTTTTATTTGGAGAAGACGGTGGCGGCACTAATGTGCAACTTCTGCCTATTCTGCCCAGTCCTGTCAGAGATGATGGCATTCTTTGATCTGTGCCATCTTTTGGATATGTTGAACTGGGTCGTAGGGACGCGTCTGTTTGTGTGGTTGAGCGGGTTTTTGGGCTGTCACCCTTCGTCTGAAAGAGGTTTTCGCCTTGTGCCACTAACGAGTGTTCGGTTTTATCGCTGAGTCTCAGAAAGGCCTGTGTCTCAAAAGGCAGCTGTGTCCCAGGAGGCGTCTGAGTCTCAAAAGGCGGTTGTGTCTCAGGAGGCGACTGAGTCTCAAAAGGCGGTTGTGTCTCAGGAGGCGTCTGAGTCTCGGGAAACGATGGTCTATGCACAAGTCCGAACGTCTGGGGCGCCGGTTCCTGCACGAAGGGCCAGTACTAGCACGGAGAGGGGGGGGGGGGGTGGTGCTAGTGGAGCCCTCTCCGATGCCTAAGTTACTATAGGGCTAAAAAGGTAATCTTAGAGAGAGAAAGTATTTCTAGAGAGAAGTCAGAGCTCAAAATACCAAAGTTGGGCAAATGAGAGGATGTGTGAAAATGGGTGGCCAAGGCCTCTTATTTATAGGCTTCCTTGGGAACGGACCCGGTTTTAAAGCGGTTTGATGACGGTTCGAAAGCAAGCGGTAACCGTCATCAATATTGGCAATATGCGAACTTGACGTCTCTACACGTAACGGTAATTGCGTAAATGGTAATCGCGCAATACCCGTAGTGCAATCCGGACCTCGTCGAATTTGGGCAATTCGGAGAGGTCCGGCTTGTCGCGCAACCCGGACGCGCGTAACGCGCTTCAGGACCGTTTTGACCCTTGGGAGACGTTTTTTCAAGCCGTGATGTAAATTTGACGTGTTTACGAGGCCCGAAATATAAATACGCACCCGAATTGGACACATATCCATCAAACATGATATAGGAATAGTTACTTCCCTCACGTGTAGTAGTTGTCGGCGATATGATACTCCATGAAATATATAGTGTAGATATGTATGTTCGATGGCGGTAGTTGATGACATGATACTCAATGACATACATAGTGTAGACACGCATGCTTCATGACGATGGTAGTTGATGACATGATACTCCATGACATACATAGTGTGGACACGCATGCTTGACGACAACAGTAGTTGATGACATGATACTCCATGACATACATAGTGTGGACACGCATGCTTGACGACGATAGTTATTGTTCCAAACATGTTGAATCGTTTAACTAATGATTCTTTGATCCAAATAATTGCATGATGATGCTAATATGATTTCTAACATGACGTTGAATATTCGCGTGTGCGGACCTCGTACGTGCGGACTTCGCGTGCGCGTACCTTGTGTGTACACATTTGATAGCATGATAGCATATCGTAATATAAGTACTTAAAATTTTTCGGTTCATGTCCCGAATATGTCGTCGTATGTTTGTTATCCTGCACTAATCAAATGATATATGCAAGTATATATGTTAGTGCTTTAATCATATTCGCACTTATTACCTTAATCAAAGGCATGTAGTTACGCATGAGCGTGTATGGATATGTAGGCGCGTGTAGTCCTATAGAGGTGTAGAGCCACGACGACCAAGTAAATCATGTAAATGTCGGACGAGGCCCGTACTACCATAGGATTGCCCCATTTAAGGGATGTTCACTATGTAGTATGTAGAGACTAACAAGTCTATAGATGTATAGTTGTTCCCGTATAGGGAGTGTTTGTCGCGTAGTATCGGTACAGGTTTTTGTCGTTTATACACGTGCCGAGTAAGCTGTTGTTCATACTTGTAGGTCGAATTACCACAGCGTATCATCCCGAGTAGATATTTGGACTTAGTCGATTCTGCGAAGATGAGTAAGTTCTCGATACCTGTCCCTGGTATTTCTTTATGCATAGATACTAGTTCCAAGCCCGAGTCAGACCATATTCCAGTATCTGACTACGAGACAGAGGACGGCTTTGACCACTACTCCGAGCCTAAGACCAGTCCTGAGAGGGTTGAGATGGCACAATATTTCCGGGTTAACCGGCTGGATCGGGATTTGTACGAACTTAATGTAAACGTCTCGGGACTTTGTCCGTTCACAGAGGCCTTCTATCCTTATGATGTGCTCCCAACAGCCAAGCTGTATTCTCCTACAGTGCCTCCATCAGAGTTTTCTGCCATATACTTGAGCCAGATCCGAGAGGGTTTGCGTTTCCCTTATTGTTCGGATTTGATCGATCTCTGTCGCTATTATCAGATTTCGCCACTTGATCTTAAGCCTGGCGCGATCCAGATATGGACTTGTTTTCGAGTGTTGTGTCACCAGCAGTCATGGCGTTACTCCACCCTTATCTTTCGTTGTTTCTATCAACTCCGTCGTCAAGATTCATCGGGGTTGTCTTCTGTTGCGACTCATTGGCCTTCCTTGAAAGGGAAGGGATTTTCTACACTCGAGCTGGGGGATGCGGAGTGGAACCGCAGTGTCTGATTTGTCAAAGTGGTCGATCGTTCGAGTAGTCATTGGCGACACCACTACATTTTTATTGATGACGTTGGCACCACTTGGGAGACGGTGCATAACACGGAGACTGATCCTCCTTCCTTGTTCTATAAGTTCTCTTTAGCTGACAAGAGAGTCATGAAGCAGATATATGGTTTTCACAAGGCACGCTCCTACGAGGCTTTGGCTCGCGTGTTTGATCAGGAGCTACTCGATGCGGGGATTCACATAGTTCGCTCCGAGGAGCATTTAGTATGCTTATAAACCCCTATAACTCTTATTATGTTGTGATGTAGGTTGGTTTGATGGAAAACGCTCCTCCTTGCAGACGGGTTCTGCACCTACTGCTCCGTCTTCCAGCCGTGTTGATTCCATCCCTGTCTCCGCGACTCCTAAGGTCTCACCACCCGATCGAGGGAAAGGTTTGATGAGTATGATACTTTTCTACAATTTCTTTTCTTTATTATTATCAAAAGTTGTTGTTCTTTATTTGTTCTTGCTTGCAGGCCGCTCAACACTTGTGACTGAGCGTGTTGTTCGTGTTTCCGGCTCATCTGCTCCTCCATTATCAAAGAGGTCTGACACTGGGACGCGTCCCTCGAGTGATCCTAAGCGTTCTAAGGCTAGCATGACGTCCCAGACTCCTTCCCGTGACAAAGGGAAAGGAGTAGATAGTCGTGCGCCAGCGTCTTCTGCCCCCCGCTCGAGGGAGCAGCCCATTGAGGAGGCCACTCCTCGCAGAGGTATGATACTTGTATTTCAATCCTTTGCTAAACTTTTATTTCTTTAATTTATGTTTATATATCTTCGTGTCCATGTGTTTTGTAGCTCTCCTCGTGCTTGAACGCGAACACTTGGTTCATCCCCATGACGGTGACATTGTTGGCAATGAGTGGGCGCCATTTGCTGTTGGCGGCTCTCGATTTCCCAAAGAGTCTAAGCTTGACACTCCTGAGGTGGGAGTGTGAGTGTTGCAGAGATCTGTTCCATCAGGTGATCGGAGAGTTCGACCATCTGATTCGGAGAGTGTGTGTGCTTATGTTGAGGGTGCACTGATGCGGTTTTCACCGGTAGGTGACAATGCTTGTTTCCTTTATGACTCGTATATGTATACACTTTGTTGTTATAACTTACTCCTTGTTGGTTGTTGTATTATAATTAGGTCCTTGCTGGCATTGTGAACCTCTCTTCGTTTGTGATTGAACTCACGGACGAGAAGAAGGAAGATGTTGACAAGTGCGACGCGGTCTGTCGCGAACTTCTTCAGGCCAAAGAGAAAACGCGAGTTTCAGCGCCAAGGTTGCCGACTTGGAAGCTAGTGCTACTGCCAGCAAGGTTCAAGATCAGGAACTTGAATCTGAGAACCTTGCCCTCAAGGAGACAGCAGCTGAGGATCACACAACTTTTTGCCTTGACTTTGGAGGCTTCCATTGGCGACAAGATGGCAAGGAGGAGGGACTCGCAGAGTATGCGAGCACTCCCGCCTTTCATGCTGCTGTAAAGGTGGATTTTGATGCGCTGATGCAGAATTTTGTTGAGGACTTTATTCGGAGAGTTAGTATTCTTGCCCCCGATTTTCCTTTTGGAGAGTTGGGACCTTATGCCGAATTTGCTGTCGGGCATGTGGCCGCTTTGCGTCGTCTGGCTACTCAGGAACTACCTTATGATTTAACACTTGATGAAGTTGCCGAGGTCAACTTTATTGTTGATGCTCTTGCAGAGACAGAGGCTACACTCGAGCCTACTGGAGATGTTTACCCTTCGCACGTGGCGTCGGGTTGATGAGTATGAGTTTATCATCCTCTTGTATATATCTTTTTCTCCCCATGTCTGGGTTGAGGTTGCACTGGGTTTTATCCCTTGAACCTTATATTTGCATTTTGGTTGCCTTTCCTTTTGTCGTGTAGACCTGGTATGGAGACATTGAGAATGCACGATAACTTATTAGTAGTATTTCATACCTTTGTTATCGTATTTACCCATATGTGTTGGACTTGTATGATAGGATTGATAATCCATGCTTGAATGTATATAGCATCCATAGTTGTAGTACTAGGTCGTACGTCGTTGTATGTCGCGCACCCCTCTTGGTTATTACCAAGGAATGGCATAATAGAAGAGTGTGTAAAACAAATGTGTTGTATACTTGGCACTTGGCACTCGACACTTGGCGCTTGGCACTTGGCGCTTGGCGCTTGGCACTTGGTACTTGGCACTTGGCACTTGGCACTTGGAACTTGGCGCTTGGCACTTGTCACTTGGAACTCGACACTTGTCACTTGTCACTTGGCGCTTAGTTTATACCGTCTCTTAGGCCACTCTAAGGCGACGTTGTGGCAAGACGCTACTTGCTAAATTTGGGGTGTTTTTCCATCCATCACTCTGGCACGCCCTTAGTGACGTTGTTGCGGGGTTTTCCATGGATAATCCAGTACTCATCCTGCGATGCTAACACGCCTCGAATTGGTTATTCCAAGGGGCAGGACAAGGTCATATGAATATGCCTTATAGTTTTTAATGTCTCTTCAACCGCTTCAAGGCGACGTTGTCACAAGATGCTACTTGTTAACTCTAATGCGTTTTTCCATCCGTTACTCAAGAACACCACTTGTAACGTTGTTGCAAGATTTTCCGTGGATATACCAGTACTTATCTTGCTATACTAGTGCCCCTCTACTTGGTTACGCCAAGTGGTTGCACAAGACCATATCCATACGACTTGCAGTTTTTTCCGTCTCTTGGTCCATTTCAAGGCTACGTTGTGGCAAGACTCGACTTGCTAATTTGGATGTGTTTTGTCATCACTATTTTGATACTTCCCAATTAACATTGTACAAGACTCGACTTGTCAGTTTGGATGAGTTTTAGTATAGTGCGTATAGCGGCGACTGCAGGATTTCTCCTGGTCGATTTGTAGAGAAGCGCTACTTGACTTTAATAGTACGCAGTAGGTTGACATGCGGTTGCCTTCTTGCCCGGGTCCTATCATGTTTTGAAGGATGGTCCCTAAAAAAGGAAAAGCCATGCCTTATAGTAGACATGGGGACGCCTCCGATAGAGGATGTCGCACCATGGAGGAGAGTCCCAGGATGGGGATGCTATGCCCGACTTTTGTACATGGGAATGCCTCCGATAGAGGATGTCGCACCATAGTGGGGAGTCCCAGGCAGGGGATGTTACGCCCGTCTTTTGTACATGGGGATGCCTGTGATAGAGGATGTCACGCCATGGCGGGGAGTCCCAGGAAGGGGGTGCTACGCCCGACTTATACATGAGGATATCTCCGATAGAGAATATCACGCCATGTGGGGTGATTGCCCCTTATATATGTAGAACGCGTTTATGTGCTCATTGTCGATGTTCATGATAGCCTTGTCGACATGTTGGTGGCCTATAATACAAGCCGTTTGTTGTTCTTAATGTGATAGCTTGCGCTGTTGGTGCAAAATCAATGCATATAATTCGCTACTTGGTATGATTCCAGAGTAAGGAGTATTTTTTATGTCGATAATATATATGTCGGCGTTGTGAAACATAAACCGATTGTTGTACTTAGAGTAATAGTTTGTGTTGTCGATGCAAGTAATATGCGTATAGTCCACTACTTGGCGTGATTCCAGAGTGCGGTGTATAATGTAGTAATGTACCTATGAAAATACGTTAAATTCATTAGCTTCATTGCTTTATATACATTGATTGCTTTGTAGGTAGTTAAAGAAAAACATAAGTGAAATTGAAAAGGAGTTGTGTATCTTCCTCAAGGTTGGTTCGATGCCGACGCCTGGTAGTTGTGCGCGACATATTTCCTCAATGCTTCGAAAGCGATTATATCTTCAATTTCCAGTCTCAGGATAACGCAATCATTGGTGCTGTGTCCCCATGTTTTGTGTAACATGCACCAATGCGAGACATTGGCTCCTTGGAATGCATGCAGATAGTTTATGGTGAAGGCAATATGTTCTGCAAGATGTTGGTGTACAACTCTTCTACCTCTATGTTTAGAGGAGTAAAAGCATATTCCGCACCATCAAGTGCGTTTCTTCATACAACTTTGTGCGCGCACACTTCACCTTGACTTGTTGGGTATACACTCCATCCCAGCTCCAACTCGCAGGACACTGCCGTTTCCAGCCTGTCCTTGAGATTTGTCATCGTGCTGGTAGCTTGCCAACCGTGAATTCTTCCCAAGAGGAGGAAGGAGGGAGCGTTCAGATTCAAAAAGAATGAATTGATCACGTCATTTCTTGACGCCCTCGTCAAGGCCGCATTGTACGCGAACCTCTTGAAATAGCTCATAATAGCTTCTCCTCCTCCTTGCTTGATGTTCCAAACACTTTGAAGTGTTTGAACTAAACACTCTCTTGTCAAACGTACAGGTGCTAGGACTTGAGCGGGCCTGCACTCGTCACCATTCTTGGCTCTTTCTCCTTCCGCTTTTTTCATTCCAACCATCCCCACTGAGTGGTACTGTTTACTCCTAAGAGCATTAACGTAGCACTTGCGTGTACATGTTTGGTCGCCCAGTACTTCCCCTATTCCATTATCCGTCGGGAATTTCATTTTCTGATGAACTGTTGAGGGTACGATCATATGGGTTGATAGTCGTTCTACCTAAGATTCCATTGTACGCACCCAGGGCCTCGACCACGACAAAGGTTATGTTGACGTTCAACGTCGTACACCCTTCACCCATTGTCACTGGAAGAGTGATTTCTCCCAGCGGGTATGTTGTCGCGCCTGCGAAACTTACCAAGGGGAAGGTTCCAGGTGTCAGGTCTGCCCTTGTCTTTCCCAACTGTTCTAGCACGTTGACATGCAGGACGTCAGCAGCGCTGCCCCCATCGACGAGTATTCTTTTGACATCATAGCCTGCAATTTCCATGGTGATTACCAGGGCATCATCGTGGGGATAAATGATATGCTTCATGTCTAGTCTGGAGAATTAAATGACGACGTCGTCCACTTCTGGATTTCGTCTTTTCCCATATCTGGGGAGTGTTCCCACTTGTGACGCGTACACATCTCTTGCACTCGACACATGTCTACCAGCAGCTGGTCCTCCATGAATTATGTTTATCACACCTCGCTTGGCAGGAGGTGATGGGTTTCGCTATGGCTGTTAGGCCCGTTAACGGCGAGTAAACGGTGAATAGGCCCACTGGTCTCTAAAAGGGGTCAAGAAGACCAATGCGAAGGGTCCCGACAGAGGGAGTCCCGATGGTGAAAGGTCCCGACAGAGTCGTCCCGATAGGCGAGCTGGACGCTCCCGATGAGATGCCTTTAAGTAGGCCCCGATGACGAATCCCTGAGAATGTTGGCCCTGTCACGATGACGAGGGGCCCCGAGCGGTGACACAATGAGATAACTCTGGAGTCCCCGATATTGGTCGGGACTTGCTATCAGAGATTGAGGCCGAGATACGCAGAGCGTAGCCGAGATAGGCGGGATCGTGGCCGAGATACGTGGAGCGTGGCCGAGATAGGCGAGATCATGGCCGAGATAGGCGGGATTGTGGCCGAGATAAGCAGGATCGTGGGCTAACTGCCCCAGCGGTTCACCAGGTAACTGAGGCAGCTCTTCTCCTATAAAAAGGCAGAAGTTACCTCAAATCAAGATACGTTTTTTACGATACTGAGACTCTTGCTTGCCGGTTCATTGAGATTATTGAGATACTCATTTAAGCATTGGAGAGGGATTCTGGGTCACCGCCCTGTCTATCCCCTCTTGCAGGATTACGTGGAGCGAAGGAGTTCGGATCGCCGTCAAGACGGTACCGGAGTTCCAACCGTGATCCAACAGGAGGTAGACTGTCATGAGCCTTTCCTTTCCCATACTCTTTGCCGAGGGCTCGCCTTGGGCTTTCTTCGAGGGGTTGCCCCCTTGATCCACATAGTGCTTCAGTTCTCCCCTCTGGACGATGCTGTTTACATGTATTTTCAGACTCATGCATGTGTTTGTATCATGTCCGTACACCTCGTGGTTTTCACACCACTTATCCTTGTCTTTTCCCAGTGGGCCCTTGCGATAGTTGTTGGGCTCTCTCCACATGTTGTTCTCCTTCATTTCCCGGAGAATGATGGACAATGGTGCATTGAATGGGATGAAGTCTATGTTGTTAGCATCCCTGGGCTTTTGGAACTCACTCTGGTGCGGTCTTTTAAACAGGGGCTGAGGCTTCTATTGTTTGTTTTGCTGATTCCCCTGGGATTGCTTTACAGGACCAGGCTTGTTGTTGTCTTTAGGGCGCGCAGCACTTATCTTAGCCTTGTTAGTTTCCCTGAACCTTTCTAGGTCCACATACTCCTTTATTCTTGCCGTTAACTCTTCTAGAGTTAACAAAAAAAAAAAACTCTTCTAGAGTTTCAGCTGGACGCTTGGACATTTTTTTGGCGAGAGAAAAACCTCGACGCCCTAAGTGTCGGATGAACGCCCTTACGATGTCGCCTTCCGAAACATCTGCTAGGATGTCACCAATGTTTTGGTTGAAACGTATGTTGCAATCTGCCAAAGATTCGTCATACTCCTAGCGTACATCATCTAGTGCGCTTAAACCCTTCAAGAGCTTGCGCTCTCCCATGTATTGTTGTATAAACTTCGACTTCAAAATGGGCTGCAGGTCCCACCAATGTTTGCGGGAATGTCATGGCCAAATGGTGTGGATTGGTAGTTCTATCAAGAAGTGAAGCTTCGTACTGCTACACGTGCTATATCGAGTCTCCCTCTTTCTTGTACTTCTCGATCTTGACATTATACAGGGCATCCGGCACTTGGCTATACACCAACTCCTCCGTGAAGGGATGGGAAGCGTTCTCAGCTCGGACATGTATGGCCTTCATTTTTTCCTGCTTTATCTTTTGCTCAAACAACAACCTCAAGTTGAGTTTGTTTTGTGATTCTGATTGGGCTACTTGTCCTTTTAGTAGAAAGTCAGTGAGTGCCTATTGTGTTAAGCTTGGGGCAGCTATGATAGGTTGGAAGGTCAAGAAACAAGCTTAACCTCTTGTTCGGTGGTTCTATTACGAATTAAAACTCATGGAATTAATCACGCCCTTTCGGTACTCAATTCGCGAATTTGCCAATTTTATTGTTTATACATATATTACACTAAATTAATCCAACAATGTCAAAATTAATCAAATTTCATCATACGAAAAGATATTATCAAATATAATCCCAAATCTAACAATTAATTATATCCTATAATTCCTATTAAAAATGAAGTCCAAAATACTAAAAAACTTTTAACATGCTATCAAATTAAAATTAATCACTTTAAATTAAACTACTAATTAAATTTTACCAATTACATTTAAACTATTAATTAAATCTAACTAATTACATTTAAATTATTAATTAATTGTAATATAATAATAATAATATAAAACAGAAAATATAATAACAAAATATTAATAATAAACTATTAAATAAATAAATAAAAACTAAAATTACCTCCGCAGATTCACGGTCTTCCTCGGCAGGTTTGGACGGCGGTAACAGCACGGCGGACGGCAGCACAGACCGGCGGACAGCAGCACGGGACGGCGACGACCACTGGACCACCGGACGGCGAGGTGGCACGGGAAGGGGGGCAGATTCGATCGGGTAAGCGATTGACAGAGGGACTCCGACCGGCGAGGTGGCGCATGAAAGGGCTCTGGATTTTCGTCGGTGGCTGCAGGAAAGGGCTCTGGCACGGTGAGGTGGCGGCGGTCGTCTGGCGAGGTGGCGCAGGAACTCCGGCAGAACGGCGACGAAGTAGCTCCGGCCAAGGGTTCTGTCGTGACTCCAGACGGAGGGCGGGGCGACGGACGGGAGCTTCTCCGGCTTCAGGACCGTCGTGGTGGCAAGGGCGGCTCGGTGTCGGGCCAGGCAGGGCGAGGTCGCGGCGGTCGTCTGGCGAGGTGGCGCAGGAACTCCGGGAACGACGTCGTCGTCTTGCTGCAGGGGGGGACACCAGGAGCGGGATTCTTTTTTTTGAAATAGAGCACAAAAGGACAAACTTCGCACGGATCCCAAGAACAGTAGTTTATTATTTTCTGATGTGTTTTCTGTGTGTTTACAATGTAACCTAGACCCCTATTTATACTAAAAACATAGTCTAGATTACAGATAAAATTTAAATAAAAAATTATAACAGATAATTATTCTAGAGAATATTCCTAAGGATATTTATCTTTACAGATAATTATTTTTTTTGAATAAAAAATAATATCTGGAGATAAACATACAGATAATTTTCTAAAATAAAAAAAAACTAATTATTATATATATATTTTTAAAAAATTCCGAAAATATTAAATAAATTCGAAATAATTTAAAATATATTTTATAATAATTTTCCTAATGTGCCCTTGAGCATTTTTGGAGACTTTGTGGCTTGACGCGTCCGGAATTTGACGTATCATGTGTAACGTCGTTACGTCCGGGTCAAAATTGAGTGTTTACAGTTTGCCCCTCTTTGGACGAACTCCCGTAGAACGTATTCGAAGGGGTTTGTGCAAAGACGAGGAAACATTGATTTTGACCAGAAAGTATATTCTCTTCCAATTCTTCAAAGTCTTCAAGGTGGCTCATATGCTTATTCTGGTGCCTCCATTAGCGATGCAGAAAGTAAAGCCTCCAGTGGCGGTGCGGATAAGTAAAGCCTCGGTCGGCGGTGCCCCTGTTGGCGGTAAAGCCTCCAGTGGCGTGCAGAAAAGTAAAGCCTCCAGTGGCGTGCATAAAAGTAAAGCCTCCAGTGGCGTGCGGAAAAGTAAAGCCTCCAGTGGCGTGCGGGAAAGTAAAGTCTCCAGTGGCGTGCAGAAAAGTAAAGCCTCCAGTGGCGTGCGGGAAAGTAAAGCCTCCAGTGGCGTGCGGAAAAGTAAAGCCTCCAGTGGCGTGCGGAAAAGTAAAGCCTCTAGTGGCGTGCGGAAAAGTAAAGCCTCCAGTGGCGTGCAGAAAAGAAAAACCTCGATCGATGATGCCTCCAGTGGCGTGCGACAAGGAAAAGCCTCTAGTGGCAGTGCAGAAAAATGCCTCTAGTGGCGTCCGTTTGGAGAAGAGCCTCTATTGGCGTCTGTCGGAGAAATGCCTCTAGTGGCGTCCGTTGGATAAGGGCCTCGAGTGTCTTGATGACTTGAATGCATGTCCCCAATTTTTGCCTAATCTGCGCATGACACGACAGCTTAGCGGGATTTTTTTTTTTTTAATCTCTCATATTCTCTCCTTTTTCCACGGTCAGAATTTTAGACCGTGCCCCTCGGTTTTCCTGATTTTCGCATGGATTGCCCTTTGGGTTTTCATTCCATCGGGACTTTATTTTCTCTCCTTTTGCCATGATTGCAATTTCTGAATTTGCTATCATGCCCCTCATTTCCTAATTTTGCCTAGGCTGCCCTTTCGGGTTTTCAACCTAACGGAAGCGCTCTTTTTGGTAGCCGATTAAACGGTGGCTGTGACCCGTACTTTATTTCCCGTCTTGATGCGGGAGCATTTGTAGCCATTTGGAGGGTGGCTGTGACCCTTTCTTCACAGTCTTCAATGCGCGAGCTCTTTTGATTTGTAACCATTTGGAGGGTGGCTGTGGCCCTTTATTTTGTAGTCATTTTAGGGACGACTGTGACTCTTTTTTATTTTCCCGCCCTCACAAGATCCGCGGGGTCACTCTTTTATCTGTAGCCGTTTGGAGGGTGGCTGTGGCCCTTTATTTTGTAGTCGTTTTAGGGACGACTGTGGTCCTTTTTATTTTCCCGTCCTCACAAGATTCGTGGGGTCACTCTTTTGTCTTTAGCCGTTTGGAGGGTGGCTGTGGCCCTTTCACTTATTCTCCGCTTTTGATATTGCGGGAGCGCTCTTTATATGTAACCATTTGAAGGGTGGTTGTGGCCCTTTATTTTGTAGTCGTTTTAGGGACGACTGTGGCCCTTTTAAGAATGCAGTTTGAAAATCTCAGGTAAGTATATCAGGATGCGCTATGAAGCTTGTCGTCATCGCTACTTAAAGCCCTGGTTTTTTTTTCTTTTTTTTCAACTCTCCTTTTACCATGATTGTCCTTTCAGATTTTCAATCATGCCTCTCATCCCTAATTTTTGCCTAAGCCGCCTTTACCGGTTTTCGACCTAGCGGGATTTTTTTTTTTTTTTTTTAGCTTTACATGAAGAAACTTCCCTTTTCATGCATAGTACCTTTTAAGTGCATCTGCGTTGATTGGACTAGGAAGGTCTTGACCGTCCATATCCGTGATGATTAATGCACCTCCCTCGAACACCTCTTTGACCATGTAGGGTCCTTCGTACTTTGGTGCGAACTTTCCTCGCGAATCAGGATTGATACGCAGCACTTTACGCAATACCAGGTCCCCCGGTTGGAAATTACGTGGTCGTACCTTCTTGTCAAAGGCCCTAGCCATCCGTTGTTGGTAACATTGCCCGTGACATAGTGCCGTGAGCCTCTTTTCGTCAATGAGGTTCAACTGTTCATACCTCTGTCTAGCCCATTCTGCCTCGTCGAGCCCTGATTCTGCCAGGATCCTTGCAGAGGGGATCTCTACTTCCACGGGTAGAACAACTTCAGTTCCGTATACGAGAGAAAACGGAGTTGCCCCGGTTGAAGTACGAATCGAAGTTCTGTATGCCAAGAGTGCCCAAGGTAGCATATTATGCCAATCTTTGTATGTGACTGTCATCTTCTCAATGATCTTCTTTATGTTTTTATTCGCTGCTTCCACCGCGTCGTTCATCTGAGGGCGGTATGTGGACGAATTCCTGTGCTTGATCTTGAGTTGAACACATAAATCGTTTATCAACTTGTTGTTGAGTTTCTTGGCATTGTCTGTGATTACCGTCTCGGGCACCCCGTATCGGGCAACAATGTCTCTTCGCAAGAAACGCTCGAACGCTTTTGCAGTAACTGACGCAAGCGTGACCGCCTCTACCCACTTGGTAAAATAATCAATTGCCACCAAAATAAACCTCTGGCCGTTAGACGCATTTGGTGAGATGGGACCGATCACATCGATTCCCCACATTGAAAAAGGCCACGGAGAAGACATCGGGTGCAGCTCGTTTGGCGGCGCATGAATCTGACTAGAGTACACCTGGCCTAGGTGGCATCGTTGAACATGCTTGACACAGTCTAACATCAGGGTGGTCCAAAAATAGCCCATCCTCATGATCTTTCTTGCGAGCATGTGACCGCTCATGTGTGGTCCACAGCTTCCTTCGTGGACTTCCTCCATCAATCGCTTTGCCTCTTCCGAACCTACACATCTAAAAAGGGTGGCATCAAAAGATTTTCTATAAAGAATCTCACCACTAAGGAAGTAAGTAAATTCCATCCTGCGGATGGTTTTCCGATCCTTGCTACTTGCGCCCTCGGGAAATTCGCCTGACTGCAAGTATCTTTTTATGTCGATGAACCAGGGTTCGCCATTTGATTCTTCAAGTGTGCAACAATACGCGGGACGCTTGTTTACTTCGATCTCAAGAGGCTCTATGGAACTTGCATCTGAAATATTCACCATTGATGCGAGGGTCGCCAATGCGTCTGCGAACTGGTTTTTACTCCGAGGCATCTGCGTGAACGTTATTTCTTCGAAGCTCTCACTCAACTCTTCAATATGTTGATGATATGGTTGTAACTTGGGATCTATTGTTTTCCACTCTCCTAAGGTTTGGAGGGTGATCAACATGGAATCTCCATAAACCTCCAGATCACGTATCTTAAAATCAATTGCCACTCGCAACCCGAGAATGCATGCTTCGTATTCTGCCACGTTGTTGGTGCATGGAAAAGTAATTTTCGCCGCTACCGGAAAATGTTGGCCATTTGGGGATATGAGTACTGCCCCTACGCCAAAGCCGGTGGAGTTTGCGGCTCCATCAAAATACATTCTCCACATGCTTCCATTTTTTGTCTCTTCTTCCACGTGAAGTATGTCGCTATCCAGAAGCTCGTGACTTGCTTGATGATCGTCATCAATGGGAAACTCAGCTAGATGATCTGCAACAGCCTGCCCTTTTATAGAAGTACGAGGAATGAACTGTATGTTGTACTCAGCAAGCTGGACCTGCCATTTTGCGACATTCTTCATTAATGCCGGCTTTTCTAGTATGTATTTCAAGGGATTCAGCTTAGAAATGAGGTGTATGGTGTAATACAGCGTATACTATCGGAGTCGCTGCATCACCCATACCAATGCGCAACTCGTCCTTTATACTTCCGTGTACTTGGCCTCTCCTTCAGTGAACTTCTTTCTGAGGTAATAAATGGCGTGCTCTATTTGGCCATCTTCATCTAGTTGCCCCAGCATGCATCCCAATGAGCCTTTTCGAACCGCCAGATACAAAATAAGTGGCCGACCCGGAGTGGGTGGGACCAGGACTGGTGAATTGACGAGATATTCTTTGATTGAATTGAAGGCATGCTGACACTCTTCATCCCATTTAATCAATGCATTTTTTCGCAGGAGGCGAAAAAAAGGCTAACACTTGTTTGTCATATTGGCGATGAACCTCGCAATGTAATTCAAACGTCCGAGCAAGCTTCTGACTTCCTTGACGGTGGACGGTGCTGGAAGGTCTAGTATCGCTTTGACTTTGTCGGGATCCACTTCTATACCCTTCTTGCTGACTATAAAGCCCAGCAACTTACCGGATGTTACCCCGAATGTGCATTTTGCTGGATTTAGCGTGAGTTTAAACTTCTTGAGCCGTTCAAAGAGCATCCGCAAGTTGACAAGGTGGTCCTCATTTTCGCGGGATTTTGCGATCATATCATCGACGTACACTTCTATCTGCTTATGCATCATTTCATGGAACAATGTCACCATCGCTCTCTGGTAAGTTGCCCCCGCATTCTTGAGTCCGAAAGGCATGACCTTGTAGCAAAATGTGCCCCACATCGTGATGAAAGTGGTTTTTGACTTGTCCTCTTCTGCCATCTTGATCTGATTGTATCCAGAAAACCCATCCATGAATGAGAACATATTGTGTCGTGCCGTGCTATCGACTAACATATCAATGTGAGGGAGTGGAAAGTTGTCCTTCGGACTAGCCTTGTTGAGATCTCGATAATCAACACAGACTCGAACACGACCATCCTTCTTCGGTACAGGGACAATATTAGCAACCCACTCAGAGTAGTTGCACACCTTAAGGAATCCTGCGTTAATTTGCTTGATGATTTCTTCCTTGATCTTGAGGAGTAACTCCGGACTTTGTCGCCTTAAATGTTGTCTTTTGGGCTGAACTTCTCAGTATCTATGGGCAAAGTATGTTCCACAATTGATGTATCTAAACCTGGCATGTCGGAATATGACCAGGCAAAGATCTTCTTGTACTCGTCTAGTAGCTCGATCATCTGGGCTTTCTGAGAGGGATCAAGAGTTGTCCCTATTTTGAGCTCTCGGGGTTCTTCCTTTGTACCGATGTTAACTATCTCGATAGTTTCGGCAGTTGATGGCTTCCTCTCCTCGAATCTCTCGAGACTTTCTCTTATTTCGATCGGAACATGGTTATCACTATATTCCTCAGATTGAATCACATCGTCATGGTTTTCGTGTTTTCTTGTATTTTTCCTACGGTAAGGAAAATAACCGGAATCAATGCGAATTTGACGGGAAAAAAAATCGAAATAAATGGATTTATTTATATTGATAAGATCATGAAAATATCCCTCTTTCCTATGCGGGGCTCATGATCTTGCCGCGCAAAGGAGTACAACAGAAACCCATAAATCTTACTCATCGCTAAGCGAAAGAGCATAAACCGGAATCGAAAACCAATTGGTGATTGCTTCTCCTTCAACGGAGGGTCGAACATAAATGCCTGGGGGTGCTTCTTCGAGGACGGCTCCAACTGTGTTGTCGGTGATGAACAGTCTTGTTAAGGCTTGTAATGCTTCATCTTCATCGGTTCGAATGACATGAGCTGGTCCTGGGAAAGTGACTGACAGTGGAAGAATGTTCATAGGCCTCCATCTTTTAGTGAATCGTCCCTTCTGGAAGTTCATCAGCTGTTGCTCTCCATGTGTGCTTTGACCCTCTTCTTGGGAAGGGGAATACCCTAGACCGTGCCTGCATACAGTTTCCTTCAGCTGAAGTGGGCGCGGGATTCCTTGAAACCTGATACCCAGGCCTTGACCTGGGACAAAATTATTCTTCAAAATTATCTATCTTGCTCAGTGTTGGCTCTCCCCAATCCTTGATGACAGAGACTAATTCAAAGGAATGAAATGCGGGTGGTTCATCTCCGCTGGTGTTGATGACGGGCACTGCCGTTTCCTGGTAAATGTTGTGATCACCTTCCCCCTTGATTTCCACAAGGCGGTTGTTAATCACGTACTTCAGTTTCTGATGTAGGGTGGATGGAACTACCCCAGCTGCGTGGATCCATGATCTTCCCATGAGAAGGCTGAAAACATTCAGGATATCCATGACCCTGAAGGTTTCATCAAAAACATTTGGACCAATTTCGAGCTGTAATTCGATCTCTCCGTAGACTTCCTTCTTCGTACCATCGAAAGCTCGAACCGCTGTCTTGCTTGTACGTATATGTGACAGGCCAATCTTCATTTGCTTGAGCGTGGATAATTGGCAAACATTGACTGCCGAACCACCGTCAATCATGACCTTCGAGAGCACAAATCCGTTACACTTGCAGATAATGTGAAGGGCTTTTACATGGTTCTGGCCGTCGACTCCCAGATCATCATCCCCGAAATAAATTTGGTTCGAGAATATGGAGCCAATAACATTGCCCATTTGTTCGGAAGAGGTCCCTTTTGGAACTAACGCTTCTTTGAACACATTCATGAGAGCCTCGCGGTGACTTTCTGAGCTTAAGAGGAGGGCAAGCAAAGAAATTTGAGCCGGTGTCTTGCGGAGCTGATCAATCACTTTGTCCTCTCCTTCCTTCATGAACTTTACGAAGTCCTCAATTTCGTCGTTGGTAACCTTCTTCTTCGGTGTCGCTTCTACAACCATGTCTTTAGAAACATCCTCCGTGTATACGCAACCTGAACGTGTCATGATCATAACATGATCATCTGGTTTTGGCGCCCCGATTACTTGAGCTTCATAGATCCAAGGGACCTTCTTGTTGCTTTCATATTGGAAAGGAGCTGGCCCATGCATCACTAGTGGCAGCCTGGCTGGCTGTTCGGGCACATAATTTAGTACGAATGGTTTGATTACCGCGATAGTGACATCTTCTGACGACTCATCTTCAAGACAGATCATGTTGATAGACGATGATGAACCCGCATTGTGTTGCGGTAGAGGGTTCGTTTTGACATTTGGAGGAGGGATCGGGTTGAGAATAAGGAGCTTGTTGTCAATGAGGTCTTGAATCTTGTGCCTCAGGCGGGTGCACTTCTCTATAGAGTGTCCTGCTATCCCCATATGGAACTCACATCTTGAACTTGGGTCGTCGTTAGGTACTTTTGAATCTGGCCTCATGAACTCAGGGCCGATGAGGTTCTGTTCTAACATCTTCTGGTACACCTCGGCCATTGACACAAGTAAGGGCGTAAAGGATCTTACGTCTCTCTGCTTGAAATTAACTTGATTTCCTTGTCCACCTGTGAAGGAGGGTTGTGGAGCCGGGGGTATTTGAGTCATTGGCTGAGCCACAGGTGCCGCCAACTGCATCGGGTAGACTGCGCTGACAGTTGCGTCTTTTGGGAGCAGCTTTTTGGCACCACTCTTTCTCAAGCCGTCTCCCTGGTAGCTTTTGAGGGGATCTTCAATCCTCCCTGTCTGGATTCCCTGCTCGATCATGTCTCCGGATTTCACCAAGTCAGCGAAATTTGCAGAAACATGTCCCAATAGATGAGAGTAATACGCTCCCTTCAGAATTCCAATAAACATGGATACTGCTTCCGCATCCTATAGGGGTGGTCGGACTCCAGCCGCTTTTTCCCTCCAAGACTGCATATAGTTCCTGAAGGACTGTCCCGCATTCATTTCCATGCTCTGGAGATCCATGCGGGTTGGAGCGGTGTCCAGATTGAACTTATATTGGCGAACAAAAGCGTTGGCCATTTCTTCCCATGTTGAGATATCGCTGGCCTTCAAGCTGACGAACCAAACCAAAGCTGCTCCTTTCAAGCTTTCTTGGAACGTTTGGACCAAGAACTCCATATACTGTTTGTAAGGGGCCATCTTCGTAAGGTAAATCCGCAGGTGGACTACGGGATTACCAAGGCCACCGTACTTCTCGAACTCAGGGACTTTGAATTTCTCCGGTCTTGACATGTTAGGAAAAAGGCACAGGTCAGAGTAACCGACGCCTCCATATTGTTCAAAACTGGAGAACGCCTTCATCTTTTCCTCCATTTTCTTCAAACGGCGATCGTGTTCAGTCTCGATGACAGGCAATGATGTGAAAGCATTTGTGCCGGTTGCGCCCCCTTGGTTAACATGCCCGTGCATTATGGTCGGGCTCGGAGAGACACATGGCGTTGGTAGAGTCTGATCGGGGCTGATCACAGTAGGGTGGTTTCGAGAGGGGTCCACCGTGGTGTTGGGAGGTACAGTAGTAGCTGGTATTGCGGTTCCTATATTCGTCGAGGGGCGTGGAGTTGAGGTCCCTGTCGGCAAGGGCGCGTTTGGAGCATTGATGGTTGACTGAGCCTCAAGGAGTGCCATGATGCGTTCCATGTTTGCTGACATGGTGGCCATATCTTCATGCATTTTTGCGTTGGCTGCCTCGATTTCGACCATTCGTTCCTCATGTCGCTGGATTTGCTGCGTGTTCTCCATGTTAGTGATTTTTCGCGTACGTGCCAGTACTAGCTAGTTCCTGCAATTGGAAAAAAATGACGATTCAAAATGTGGACAAAGAATTCCATGCATGATTTTTTTAAAAAAATTAATGTGCCATTCACTTCAACATCTTATTCAAAAAAAGAGATAATTTTACAACTAAGACTTAAACTCTAAAACACTTTACACGACTGCGCATCTCGCCGAGTGCGTCGAGTGCTTGTTCCTTAGTCCTAACGAATTCAACAGATAAATGTTTTGAAAAAAATTTCAGTTTTCTCGCTCTTCGTTTGAACTTTTCAAGGTCAGCACTTAATCGCGTCTTCTGCCTCTCCTTTACTTTAAGTGCCCATTGCTGGTGTATGACGTTAGCTCGCGCTTTAGAAAGTTCTTCTTGTAACCGCCTGATTTCTTCTTTGGATTGTGCGCAATCTCGGGCCCAGGTGGCACATTGGATTTCGACTCGGGCAGCTAGCGTGTCGTACACGTCTTCATGGGAAGGTGGTGCGTCTTGTGGCTTTTGTCCAATAACTTCTGCGGGGTCAATAATTGGATCTTTAATGACTGTGTGAAAGCGGTGGACGTACTCCTTAGTGGCCCGATACATCCGGGCGGTTGGATTTTCTCCTCGATTCGACCTTCCCAAATTGCATGTATTCGCTGAGCAGCCTGTTTGAGTGTGGCTTGAGTAACTTTGTTTTCGTCCCAGTCGAATATCAAGTGAGGTACATTTGCGTTAACTGGTATGCCTTGAAGACCCCCGAGTTGTCGAATGACTCGGGCCGGGTAGGTGACTGACGATCTTAGGTGGCTAATAAGAGGAACACCGTTAAAATCTTTACACCTTAAAAATGCAGACCTAGGTGAAAACCATCGAGCTACCCATAAAATGTCTTTAGGTAAAAGTTTTGAAAAATGTTTTTTCCATTCACGGGTGCTCCATCCTTTGTTTACATGATGAGTATAGTCTATAATTCTTGATATAATTTGTTTTTATATAAGGAAATGAGCTTTGGGGAAACCGACGCCGATCTCATTTAGGTGACTTAAAAACCATATTTGCAATAAAGCTGGACTTGCTCTTAATCCTCCTCTCCCTTTAGCTTTTATGATGTTCAGAGACGTGATTGTTTCAGCAAGCAACGCCACTATAAAACTTCTGCCTTCGACCACTTGAAGGACGACGTCGGCTAATGCCTCGTCTATATAGCTTTGGGAGTGGGGGAATAAGAGAGTTCCAAAAAATAACAAGAGATAGGCGTGAGTTGCTCCTCGGATCATTCGATTATCTTTCATTCTAAAACCAACCCAACTTATCAAACAATTGATAGATAAACCCTGATGTGTGGCCACCATAAGCTCGTTAACCATCTTCCCTATGTTGGCCAGTAAGAGTTTAGAAAGACTCTGTTTTTTGGACACCTCAAATCTTGGTAAGACGATCCCTTCATTCCATCCCGGGCCTTGTACCAGCTGGCGGTATTCCTCGAGAGTAGGGGTGAGCTCTATGCCGTTGATGATGAATACTGCTTTCTTCGAGTCCCAATGGTCTGCTAAGGCTTCTAGCAAGTGCCATTCTATCTTGTAATCAGCATGCCGTTGAACTCCTCCGATGAGTTGGGTGATATAATCCTGCTCCGTCTTCGGCATGGCATTCCAGAGGCGGTTGATGTCGTCCCTAGGAGCTGGAACGATCGCAATGTGAGGACACTTGGGCAGTCTTTCCATCCTTACTAAAATGTAGTGTAAAACGTTTTAGAGTGATTGTTGCATTCGGGATGAACTTGGTCGTGGGGACGCGTCTGTCTGAATGGTTGAGCGGGTTTTTTGGGCTATAACCCTTTGTCTGAAAGAGGTTTGTGCCTCTGATGAGTGTTCGGTTGAGTCTCGGAAATGTTTGTGTCTCAAAAGGCGGTTGTGTCTCAGGAGGCGTCTGAGTCTCAAAAGGTCGTGGTCTGTGCACAAGTCCGAACGTCTGGGGCGTCGATTCCTGCACAAAGGGCCGGTGCTAGCACGGAGAGGGGGGGGGGTGGTGCTAGCGGAGCCCTCTCCGATGCTTAAGTCACTATAGGGCTAAAAAGGGTAATTCTAGAGAGAGAAAATATTTATAGAGAGAAGTCAGAGCTCAATACCAAAGTTGGGCAAATGAGAGGATGTGTGAAAATGGGTGGCCAAGGCCTCCTATTTATAGGATTCATTGGGACCGGACCCGGTTTTAAAGCGGTTTGATGACGGTTCAAAAGCAAGCGGTAACCGTCATCCATATTGGCAATGCGCAAACTCGACTTCTCTAAACGTAACGGTAATCGCGAAAATGGTAATCGTGCAATACCTGTAGAGCAATCCGGAGGTCCGGTCCGGACGCGCGTAACACGCTTCCGGACCGTTTTGACCCTTTGGGAGACGTTTTTCAAGTCGTGATGTGATTTTCGGCGTGATTACGAAGCCCGAAATATAAATACGAACCCTAATTGGACACATATCCATCACTTGCCCCCGAGTCAAGTAACGGTTTTAAACCTTTCTTGACTCTATTTTTAAGTTAGGATACGCGTCCAATTTGAGCTTGACGCTAACCTTCCGGTTCTGATCGTTGGTTGGACGTAGAAGTCTTGATTTCGTCCGTCCTTTGATTTTCCGACCGAATGACTTTATTTCTTGTCATCACGGTTAGTGCAATAGAGAATGCGCATATGTAACATGCAAATATGGTTTCCGTTAGGGATACAAGCAATTAGTAATACGTCATGCAGACATGCTTTTATCAACGTGCATGCACAAGTAATGGTCATGGCAAGAACGTAATTACGCGACATAAGAAATATAACCCGTATACTTCTAAAACGACTTAGTGATTTATCAAATCATGAATCATGCGATATGAAAACACATGTGTAGAATGACGGGTTTGATACGCGTTATATCAAAATAATCATGTATGTAGGAGTAAACACTTAGAAAAAAGGGGGGAGTATACCGTAGGTACTTAGGCGTGTGTGTAGATGAATTACTCCTTTAATCCTTATCACCAAGAAATCTTTTGGGATATGTAATTACACAAATCCCCAATCATTCTTCCAGCTCTTTGGGAATTCATTATTCCTTCTTCTTTGCAGGTAATTACTTCACAATTTCCAGAAATCATTTGTGTGTTCATAGTTTCTTCACCGTCGTAAACCTTAGGTGCACCCCAAAAGTTTCGTGTTTGATTCTTGACTTGTTTTCAGAAATTGACACCACCAATCGACTCAGACTGCCACGAGGATTCCAGCGCCGCCTTCGGAATCACCAGACGACGCCGGACGCGCCCTCACGCGCCGACGCGTGAGCTTCGCCCTGCCGGCGCGTGTAACCCACGCGCTGCCTTCCCGTGCTCCGTTCGTCGCGGTCCTTACCTTTCTGAAATCGTCTCGACGAGGGGAGTCCATTGTGATACTTTTCGTCACATTTTGAGGTAGTCTGAAAACTCAATTTTACAGGACAGCTTCGACTTGATTTTGAATGTTGCCGTATTGTTGTTCGTTTGAGCTATTTGTCGTTGTTGTCGTATGGAACTGCTCATTGGTGTTTGTGTATTGAATAATTGCTGGTTGGTTGTCGTTGCTATCGTCGTTAGTTCATGCCTTAGACGATTTTTCACTTCCGTGGATAGTTGAGGTAGAATTCCCCGATTGGAGATATTGCCCCCGTGTCTTTGCGTAGAGGCTTTTTGGTTGGTATGCGTAGTTTTTTCCCTTGACGGGTTTGTTGGTTGACGGGAATTGCCAAACGACTTTAGGAGTAGCCGTTTGTTGTCTTGACGCCTTAGAAAAATATTTTTCCTAAGTGTTGTCGCGTTTGATCCTCGCGGTTCGTCACGTTAGTTCCACCGTTTGCATGATAGCCTCTTACGATGTTGGTCCCTTTTACTGCACGTACCAACTTTGCTACGCGCGTTGACTTTGGCTATGCACGTTGACTTGGCTATGCGCGTTGACTTTCGCTACGCGCGTTGACTTTTGCTACGCGCGTTGATTTTTGTTACGCGCGTTGACTTTTGCTATGCGCGTTGACTTTTGCTACGCGCGTTGACTTTTGCTATGCGCGTTGACTTCTGCTTGGTTCTTGCAGATTGTGAAGTCGTAGTAACCTCTTGCGGAATTCCCTTCCTTTTGATCGAGTTGTCACTATGAGTAAGTCCACCACTCCTCTATCGCAGACTCCTTTTAATTCTGACATTGAGGATGACTTGGAGGTAGACTTAGGTTTTACCAGTAGATAGTGTTTTGGACACCGATGAGGGTGTGGCTTCTGAGCCTTTTGTTGGGGCATCTCCTGTCGGAGAGACAGAGGTGTTGGTTAGGTATTACACTAACCGCTTGGATAGATCCTTGTTTACCCTGTACGCGAGTGTTTCCGGACTTGACCCTTGTTCCGAGGCCATTTACCCTTTTGACGCGCTCCGTGAGAGTAGTTTAGGGGATGCTACTCCTCCACCTGTAGATTTGTCCGTCGTGTATACATCTCACGTTAGGGAGGGTTTGCGGTTTCCCTATTGCTCTGATTTGATTGAGCTCTGTAGCGGTTATGGGATTTCCCCTTTAGATCTTGCACCAAACGGGATTCGGATATGGACTTGTTTTAGAGTGCTGCTTCATAAGAAGTCCTGGCATTACTCTCCCACCCTCTTTCCCTGATTTTATCAGCTTAAGAGTCCGGACTCTGCGGGATTGTGTAGTGTGAAAGTTCGCTGGCCGAACTTGCAAAGTGATGATTTTGAGGAACTTGGTCTTGGTGAAGCCAAGTGGGATTCTAGTTACCGATTGGTTGCCGCCGCGGATCGGTCTGCCGACCATTGGAGGCACCATTACTTTTTTGCTCATGATGCGGGTACGACTTGGGATGTCGAGTATATTCGGAAATCTGATCCCGCGCCTGCTTTTCGGGAACTCTCCTTGTCGGATAGGGAGGTGATAAAGCAGATATATCATTGTCAGCAATCGTGCGGCTTTACTTGTTCGCTGCGCGCATCTGATCAGGAGTTGGTCGATGCTGGGATTCATGTGCTCCCTTCTGCGGCTTCGGTATGTTAATCATTTTTATAACTTTTACCGTGTTGCACTGTAGGTTGGTTTGACGGAAAAAGCTCGCAGCCGCTCGCAAGATTGCTTCTAGCGGAAGGATTGTTCTAGCTCTTGCTTCTGGAGCATCGGCGGCTTCCGGACATGGAAAAGGTAGACGGTTTGAATAAACAATCTTCCTTGTGTAGTTTCTTAGTTGGGTTGTAACTTTGTGTGTTACTTGCAGGCCGCAAGACGCTTATTACTAATCGCGTTGTTGCCGTTCCTGATTCTACCAAACGGTCCACCACTGGGGCGCGTTCTTCGAGCAGTTCGAAGCGTCCGAAGACTACTGTGACCGTTCCTACTCCTTCCTGTCATAAAGGGAAGGAAGTTTACGGTTTTGAGGATGCGTTGTCTGCCCCCCGCTCGAAGGAGCGGTCCGAGGTGGAACGTGCTCTTCCTTCTGGTATAAGCTGAACACTTGACTGTGTGCTTTTGTGCGCTTTGTTTTTGGCTTTTGCATAACTCTATTAGGTTTGCATGTAGTACTCGCGCCACTTGGACGTGCGGATTTGCTTCGTCCTTTGGAAGGTGATATTTCGGATGGTAAGTGGATGCCATATGTGACAGGAGATCTCACTTTTCCCAAGAACTCCCAGCTGAGCATGCCGGAAGTTGGCGTGCCAGCGTGTATCAACCCGCGTTGGGGAAGCATACGTAAAAACATTTTGGTTTTTGAAGAAGTATTTTGTGAACCCTAAAAGGTTTGTGATACACGCAAAAAACCGTGTTGATAAAATATTTGGAAAGGTGTTTTATACATAAAATATTTGATAAAATATTTGACAAAATATTTGATAAAATATTTGTGATACGTGATTCCTGCGTCCAGGGATCACGTAACACTTTTTTGAAAATACGAATTGTGATGCATGCTTTCTGCGTCCAGGAAACATGCAACACGGTTTGAAAATCTGTAGTACGGAATTGTCCTCAAACAAGAGGACTTTTTCCGTATAAAGTGAACCCTTTTAAAAAGGAATTCATAGTACGGGATTGTCATCTAACCAGAGGATATTCGCCATAAAGAGTGAACCCTAAACAGGAATTCATAGTACGGGATTGTCATCTAACAAGAGGACATTCTCCTAATAGAGTGAACCCTTTTAAAAAGGAATTCATAGTACGGGATTGTCATCTAACAAGAGGACATTCTCCGAATAGAGTGAACCCTTTTAAAAAGGAATTCATAGTATTGGATTGTCGTCTAAAAAGAGGACGTTCGTCATAAAGAGTGAACCCTAAACAGGATATACACACTTATTGTGGAGTGGGGTTGTTGTCTAACAAGAGAACTTCCGCCATTTATAGTATGAGATGATCAGTCCCGTATTGTATTTGCCCATCCTGTTCTTAATCCAGGGGATGGCTATGACATGAGGATTTGCCTCTAACAAGAGATGTCACAGCATGTCATTTTTTAGAAGTAAACATGGGGTTTGTCTTTATAAAGAGGATACCTCAACATGCTACTTTTGATGGTAAGTCTTGGTGTTAATCCAAGATGTTGCTTGTAGTTGACGCCTTTGGAATAGTCGTCATTTTGATGGTAGACCTTGATGTTATTCCAAGGTATTGGTTGTAGCTGACGCCTTTGGAATAGCCGTCATTTTGATAGTAGGCCTTGGTGTTATTCCAAGGTATTGTTTGTAGCTGACGCCTTTGGAATAGCCGTCATTTTGATAGTAGGCCTTGGTGTTATTCCAAGGTATTGCCTGTAGTTGACGCCTTTGGGATAGTCGTCATTTTGATTAGAGAATTTTTATAAGTCTCCTTTTTGTAGATAATCCACAAGTTGTCATTGCGTCATATAAGTTGACTGTGTTCATAGCGCAATGGCTTTGTGTTGTCGGCACCTTCTTGAGATAGATGCCAAGTTATGAATGGAGAAATAAACTCCTTGTTGGTGTAGATATGCAAGTATCATCCATTATATGTAGTTGCAGCATGCTGTCTTTGAAAATATCTTGGGCTTAACTCCAAGTTTTTGATTCTATGATGACGCCTTTTGATGTAGTCATCAATATGAGTAAATTATTGTTGATGATAAGCGATGTCATAACGCGTAATAGATTTTTTGCTTGCTGATAGCATAATATCTTGGATTGTTGATGTAGATAATAAGCGCGTAGTTTTGTTACTTCGCGTTTAATCCAAAAATAGCGTGCAAGACATACATATGTACCTACAAATGTAGATTGACTTTATTAGATACTTGCGCGTATTTACATTGTTTTTTCGAGAAGGCGTCAACCGATCGTTCCTTCTTAAAACATGTAAATGCGATTATACTAGAAACACTTGGAATAGAAATGCGCAAATCGGAAAGATAGTTATTTCTCCCGTCTCATTATGGCTGGTTTGATGACGATGTCGCGGAGTCGGTTGCAACAAATCGCCTTAATGCGCCTAGCGCGATGCATTCTTCAATCTCCCATCTTAGTGGTAGACACATGTTTGTGTTGTGCCCCCAGGTATTGTGGTACTTGCACCTTTCCTTAATGTTGTTGCCCAAGAAAGCTGTCTTCGGAACAAGTGGACTTGGGAGCTTGTTTTCAAGTAGGTTGACGTAAATGTCTTCAGCAACCGTGTTTAGCGGTGTGAAGATGTTGTCGATATCGATGCTTGCGCCCTCCTATTTGTTCGTTTTAGCTCGAACTCCTTTGTCCCAACTGAGGGGTGTACCCCACCTCAGTTCTTGTTCGCACAAGTCTGCTGTCTCGAGCTTGTCTTTTAGATCTGCCATGGTTTTAGTTGTTCGCCATCCATGAGTTCTTCCAAAGAGAAGGAAAGATCTGGCGTTCATGTTTGCATAGAACACGCTTATCACTTCTTCTTTTGTTGCTTTTGCCGAGGAGGCGTTAGAAGCGAATCTGATGAAGTAGTTCATGATTGGCTCGTCTTCTCCCTGGTTGACGAGCCATATCTGGTTCCATGGCGAATACTGGACGTACTCTTGTGGCTTCCAAACTGTAACAGCTTGTTCCACCGCTTGCTCCTTCCTTTCATCAACAACTTTCTGCCTTTTGAAAGAATTTATCATTGCCACATGGAAATTGTGTTTTGCTCTTAGGGCGTTGACGTAACAACGTCTTGCGGTTATCCGGTCGCCTAGCACTTCCCCAATCCCATGGTCCGTAGGGAACTTAATCTTTTGGTGGACAGTGGAGAGCACGATTACGTAAGGGTTGATCGTTGTTCGTCCCAAAATTCCATTATAGGCCCCAAGAGATTCTACAACGACAAAAGTGACGTTGACATGCAATGCTTTCCACCCTTGGCCAAGGATGACAGGAAGCGTGATTGTTCCCAGGGGGTGTGTAGCTGCTCCGGCAAAGCTGACTAGCGAGAAGGTTCCCGGAGTCAAGTCTTTGACTGATCTTCCCAATTGCTCTAGGACTTTGACATGTAGAATGTCAGCGGAGCTTCCACCATCAACGAGGATTGTTTTCACATCATACCCGTCGATGTCCATGGTTATGACTAAAGCGTCATCGTGAGGGTAAACGATATGCTTTAAGTCTTCCCTGGAAAATTGGATGACCGCGTCCTCTATCTCCGGTTGCTTGCGCTTTCCGTATTTCGGCAATGTTGCTGCTTGGGATGCATAAATGTCCCGAGCATTAGACACTTGTCCTCCGGCGGCAGGTCCTCCGTGGATGACGTTGATTACACCTCGCTTGGCTGGCGGAGGGTTGTCATTGACTTTCTCTTTTCCCTTGTTTCCTCTTTTTGATGACTCTGCTTGAGCCTTTTTGGAGGGGTTGTCGCCTTGATCGAAAAATTGCTTCAATTCTCCTTTGAGGACGAAGTTGTTAATGCGGAAACGTAGGCTGACACAGCTGTCCGTCTCGTGGCCGAAGACCTCGTGGTTTTCACACCACTTGTCTTTGTCTTTCCCCAGCGGGCCTTTTCTGAAATTGTTCGGCTCTTTCCACATGTTTGCCTCCTTCATCTCTCTCAATATCACGGACAGCGAGGCATTCAAAGGAATGCAGTCAACAAGATTCACTTCTTTTGGCTTTTGAAAATCTCCTTGAAAAGGTCTTTTCGGCTGAGGATGCCAATTTCTTCCTTGTTGACCGCTTGAGTGTGGTTTTGCTTGGTTCTGCTTTGGGTTTTCTTTTGCCTTTGCCGCAGAGATTTTTGCTTTGTTCTGGCTTCTGAACCTTTCGAGGTCCACGTATTCTTTAACTCTTACGGCTAGCTCTTCCATAGTTTCAGCTGGGCGCTTTGCCATCTTTTCTGCTAGGGCATAGCCTCTTCGTCCGAGGTTTCGAATGAATGCTCGAACTATCTCTCCTTCCGTTAAGTTCCCCTATATCGGAGATATTCTGGTTGAAGCGAACGTAGTAGTCGGCGAGAGATTCTTCATTTTGCTGTTGGACGTCGTCAAAAGCATTTGATCCCTTCAGCAATGTGCACTCACCCATGTATCGTTGAATGAATTTAGCCTTCAGGTCCGCCCATGAGGTGATGCTTCCGCATGGCAGTGAGAAGAACCAGTGTGCTGCGGTCCCGGCAAGAGTTTGTGAAAACGTCATGCAAAGTGGTGTGGGTTCTTTGTTCTGCCTAGCAGAGAGGCCTCGTGCTTCTGCACATGTTCTACTGGATCTCCTTTTCCGCGACAGAGATCTCCTCCTATCCGGTACAGTGCGTCTGGGACACGACTGTTCATAAGGTGGTCCGCGAATGGATGTGACGCCCTTTTTTCAAGTGCGTGCATACCCTTCATCTTTGCTTCTTTCATCTTCTTCTCCACCATTTCTTCTAACATCTCGGCAGTAAATCCTTTTACAGGTTTAGCGTAACCTGTTGAAGGATTTTGCCGACCATTGTTATGGTAGATGTCAGATTGATCTCTGCTTGTGGCCTGGAAGGGATCATCCCTCGTTGGCTGCTGTGGGTGGTAGAATGGGGGTTGCCTTTCATTCCTCCAATGACGGGCTCCATGGGAAGGAGTGTATGACCGTGCGGCTTCATATCTTGCGTTTTGGTTTCTGCCCTGGAAAGGATTGTCGTAGCGAGTAGTGTCTTGCGACACCTCTCTTGCTGGCGGGGCGTACTCTTGGTTGGTTGGAGGTGGTTGAGCCGCATATTCTTGGTTTTTTAGAGACTCGCGGAATGCGAGTAACTCTTCCAGCGCAGCCATCATCGCTGGAGTAATGGTGGGCATCAGGTTTGTTCCCGTTATTTGTTCGCCTTGCGGCATTTCCGTCTGATATTCTTCTTCATGCACCTCTGGCCCGAAACCAGGTAAGGGTGAGCGATGCTCGTCCCTTGGCTCTTGGTGATTGTGCTGTGCGTCGGGCACATCTTCTGTTGGCATGGATGAAGCTATGGAAGTAGCTCTTGGAATGTGGGAGGGTCCCGACTGGCTCCCAGCTGGCATCTGGCCTCCTGTTCTTTTGTTTGCCGGAGACTTCTTAGGACGTCCAGGCCTTTTCCTTGTATTCCTCGCGTTAAACTCTTCGGGAGGGTTGCGATCACTCGTCATGCCGTTGCGGTATTGTAGCTTCTTGTTCGAATCACGTAGACGGCGCCAATGTTGCGTCCGGGATGAACTTGGTCGTGGGGACGCGTCTGTCTGAATGGTTGAGCGAGTTTTTTGGGCTGTAACCCTTCGCCTAAAAGAGGTTTGTGCCGCTGACGAGTGTTCGGTTCAGTCTCAGAAAGGTTTGTGTCTCAAAAGGCGGTTGTGTCTCAGGATGCGTCTGAGTCTCAAAAGGCGGTGGTCTGTGCACAAGTCCGGACGTCTGGGGCGTCGATTCCTGCACAAAGGGCCGGTGCTAGCACGGAGAGGGGGAGGTGGTGCTAGCGGAGCCCTCTCTGATGCTTAAGTCACTATAGGGCTAAAAAGGGTAATTCTAGAGAGAGAAAATATTTCTAGAGAGAAGTCAGAGCTCAAAATACCAAAATTGGGCAAATGAGAGGATGTGTGAAAATGGGTGGCCAAGGCCTCCTATTTATAAGCTTCCTTGGGACCGGACTCGGTTTTAAAGCGGTTTGATGACTGTTCAAAAGCAAGCGGTAACCGTCATCCATATTGGCAATGCGCGAACTCGACTTCTCTACACGTAACGGTAATCGCGAAAATGGTAATCGTGCAATACCTGTAGAGCAATCCGGACCTCGTCGAATTTGGGCAATTCGGCGAGGTCCGGATTGCAAGCAACCCGGACGCGCGTAACACGCTTCCGGACCGTTTTGACCCTTTGGGAGACGTTTTTCAAGTCGTTATGTGATTTTCGGCGTGTTTACGAGGCCCGAAATATAAATACGAACCCGAATTGGACACATATCCATCAGTGATGAAGTGGATGGCACATATTTTTTTTTATTTTTAAAAATGATGTGTAATGCATGCTTGAAAAGTAAATTTCCACTAATATGCGGTTCGCGATTACGTACATGGTGCAAAAAATAAAATATTACATTAGACCCAGATCCTATACGAGATAAATTCTAGGGGTCGAAAGGTAGAGATAAAAGCACACAAACATGTAAAATAACAACGGTTGGATCGAAGCTTCATGTGTGTGTTTTTTGCTTTGTTCTATAAGGTAGGTTCCACTGATAGGTTCCCGACAAGGTGGTTTCCTCACCTTATCATAGGGATCACATGACCTTCACAAGCGAGTGGAGTTGTTCTGAGTCGTTCCGGCGGCTCGGCCGCGCGGTCGTACCCTTACTATCTCTCTGGGGTTCCTAGTCGCCCTGGGATTTAGGCGTTTTGGAAATTATGCTCAACGTGAGTGTGTGTGGTTTCAAAAAACACCATAAAAAAACTTGTTATTGAACATAAAAATAAAAACAAGAGCTTCGTACCTACGGGAAGAAAAAAAACTATAGTTAGAATAACGACGAGAAATATGTTTAAACTAAAACATGGCATATAAGCAAATATATAAGAGCCCGAACCCTCAAAAATCCCCAGCAGAGTCGCCAAATTGTCGGACCTAAATCTAACCTACGGCGAATTACGTTTTAAAAACGTGCGAATTTTGAAAAGAGTCGCCACTAGTTAATTAAGGCTAACTAGAATCCTACATTACCTAAGCGAATAACGAATTACACACCTAGGTATAAAATCGGTCTACGATCAGAAATACGAGTTCGGGGGTTCTATTACGAATTAAAACTCATGGAATTAATCACGCCCTTTCAGTACTTTATTCGCGAATTTGCCAATTTTATTGTTTATACATATATTACACTAAATTAATCCAACAATGTCAAAATTAATCAAATTTCATCATACGAAAAGATATTATCAAATATAATCCCAAATCTAACAATTAATTATATCCTATAATTCCTATTAAAGATGAAGTCCAAAATACTAAAAAACTTTTAACATACTATCAAATTAAAATTAATCACTTTAAATTAAACTACTAATTAAATTTAACCAATTACATTTAAACTATTAATTAAATCTAACTAATTACATTTAAATTATTAATTAATTGTAATATAATAATAATAATATAAAACAGAAAACATAATAACAAAATATTAATAATAAACTATTAATTAAATATATAATAAATAAACTAAAATTACATGCGCAGATTCACGGTCTTCCTCGGCAGGTTTGGACGGCGGTAACAGCACAGCGGACGGCAGCACGGGACGGCGACGACCACTGGACCACCAGACGGCGAGGTGGCACGGGAAGGGGGGCAGATTCGATCGGGTAAGCGATTGACAGAAGGGCTCCGACCGGCGAGGTGGCGCAGGAAAGGGCTCTGGATTTTTGCCGGTGGCTGCAGGAAAGGACTCTGGCACGGTGAGGTGGCGGCGGTCGTCTGGCGAGGTGGCGCAGGAACTCCGGCAGAACGGCGACGAAGTAGCTCCGACCAAGGGTTCTGCCGTGACTCCAGACGGAGGGCGGGGCGACGGACGGGAGCTTCTCCGGCTTCAGGACCGTCGTGGTGGCAAGGGCGGCTCGGTGTCGGGCCAGGCAGGGCGAGGTCGCGGCGGTCGTCTGGCGAGGTGGCGCATGAACTCCGGGAACGACGTCGTCTTCTTGCTGCAGGAGCAGGACACCAGGAGTGGGAATTTTTTATTTTTTTTTTTGAAATAAAGCACAAAAGGACAAACTTCGCACGGATCCCAAGAACAGTAGTCTATTATTTTCTGATGTGTTTTCTGTATGTTTACAATGTAACCTAGACCCTTATTTATACTAAAAACCTAGTCTAGATTACAGATAAAATTTAAATAAAAAATTATAACAGATAATTATTCTAGAGAATGTTCCTAAGGATATTTATCTTTACAGATAATTATTTTTTTTGAATAAAAAATAATATCTGGAGATAAATATCTTACAGATAATTTTCTAAAAAAAAAAAAAACTAATTATTATATATATATTTTTAAAAAATTCCAAAAATATTAAATAAATTCGAAATAATTTAAAATATATTTTATAATAATTTTCCTAATGCGCCCTTGAGCATTTTTGGAGACTTTGTGGCTTGACGCGTCCGGAATTTGACGTATCATGTGTAACGTCGTTACGTCCGGGTCAAAATTGAGTGTTTACACATATGTAATCATGCAAGTGTATATACGTAACACGGACATACATGTTGGTATGTAAGAAAACATGGTGTATGTATGCGTGAATATGTAAGCATGGGTGTATGCTGAAGACTCATAAAAAGAGTTAGAAAAATTAAGAAGAGGTAAACCTTCACTCTCACACTACACAGAGGAGTGTGTGTTACAGAATAGGTCCTAAGATTGCGAGGCGTCATGCATCCGTCGCGTCGTTGACGAACGCCTTATAATAGGAGTGTGTTCGCAACGTATGTGACGGGAGACGACCGGAGGGGGAGCATTTGTAGTGACGTGGCCGAGTATGCGCATGCATGCGTCGTATAGGCGCGTAGATCGCATAGGTGTATGTAAGTCCCGATTCTAATCATGGGCGCACTAGCCCCTTATTCGTGAGGTGTTAGGCCTCCGACGTGTTGTCGATGAACGCTCCATAATAGATGTGTGTTATGTTGCGCTGACGCGCGTAGTGTTTGGTCGCGCAGACGCGCGTAGTGCCGTTTAGGAACTTTGTAGGTGTGGAGTTGCCCCCGTGTCGGGTATGTTCGCCACATAGTTATCTTGGACGCGGGGTGTTAACCTTCATGTCGACTGCTACTTGGGTTTTTCCAAGGTTGGGTGCATTCAGCGACAACTACTAGATGTTTCCGAGGTAGGGAGAAGGCTAGTGGTCGACGAGGCGACGTACCCTTCCATGGTGTTGGTCAGAGGTCGGTGAGGTGACGTGCCTATCCATGTTGTTGTCGTAACCTAGTGTTTTCAAGGTAGAGTGCTTCTTGCGGTCGCTACTTGGTTATATATATATTGATGTGATGCACAGACATAAAAGTCGTTCGGCGATTCGTGGACACATCAGCCACTTAGAGTTACAAGAACATGATAGCCACTTAGTGATGCGCGGACGTGATAGCTGCTTCCAGATACGCGGACATGATAGCCGATTAAAGACGCGCAGACTTGCTAGCCACTTGGTGTACCCGTTAGGTGCTTCGTATGTGAGGTGGTAGATCTCGCATTGACGTGTCGACGTGTGTGCACGGTGTTGCGCGTGCATACTGTGGCGTTCGTGGTATTATTACACTTTGAATTTAGAAGCGAATCGTCGCACCTTGTTGATGTGTCAAAACATGCGCGCATTGCGCCGTGTATGTTGCCATTATACTTAGTTTCTTAACGAGAGGTGTTGCTCCTCCTCTTAATGCGTCGACACGCGTGTGCCACGCTAGGTGTCTACATACTTAGTTTTTGATTGGGAGGTGTTACTCCTCCTTCCTGGTGTGTCGACGCGCACGTTCTGCGCTTAGCGTCTTCATACTTATCCTTTGAACGAGAGGGTTGTTTCCCCTCTTGGTGCATAAAGCGCGTGTGTTGCACTTAGCGTCTCCATACTTAGTTTTTGAACGAGATATGTTGTTTCCCCTCCTGCTGAGTAGAAGCACATGTGTTGCTATTGCGGACACTCTGCCTCTTTCCAAGACGAAAAGAGCTGACTCCGAGGTGTGTCCCTCGAGCGATCCCAAGTGGTCGAAATTCGGAAGTGGCGAGGCATCGAATGTTTGAGGGTCAGGCTCGCTCACCTGCTATGTCTGCCCCCCGGTCGAGGGACCGAACCTTGGAGGAGGAGTCTCCTCGTGAAGATGTGTAACTTGCCTTTATTTTCTTGCTGTATTGTGATGCTTGACCCTTCCTGTTTATCCTTGTAAGTGTTCATAGGTATTGCGCCTCTTGCTGCGCTTACCTGTGATGCTTTGGTTATGTTGGATTACGGGGAGTAATCACTACGGAAATACAAAACATGGTACGTGCATGTAATCGAAATTACGTAGCGGAAGATTACACATACCTAAATAGTTACCGTAGTCCAAGATCCTTTGTACGAGGGATTTCTCGATCCACCGGACGGAACCTATAGAGGTTCTTGTGAAAGAAGCCCTACGTGGTGTTAGCTCCACAGTAAAGCCTCAGATCAATTCTTGACATGGGGTTGGATCTTCGGAGAGTTGCTCGAAAGCAATATGGCACACCCACGGTGTAGGTATGGTTCGGCCGAACTAGTGAGGTGTGAGAGGAGGGTTTTCTCTCTAAAACACTCTTGTGAGGGAATTGTGATTAACCCTAAATATTCATTAACACCTCTTATTTATAGGAGTAAAGTGGATAAAAGTCCACTTTACCTCTCACTAACATTTCGGCCAGCCTATGTATTGGGGAGGCCCAATTTTGGGCCTCCCATGTCAATTGGGATTTGGGTCTAGCCCAATTACCCTAATGTGACATTTACCCAAGTTCATTAGGTTAACTATACATATTATGGGCTACCAATTACGGCGCCCATCACCATATGCTTACAGCTCCCACTCGCCGGAATGGGAGGGTGCCTGTTAATGTATTGTTGTCCAAATCCGCATCAACATTTCTCCCCTTTGATTTGATCCGTGCTTCCGAATAGTTCATACAAGGTTTGTCGTGCGACCGACTGATACGACGGGCATCGTGCTACTCATCTGTTAGGAGTGTTGTAGCGCTCGCGGAACGTTGATTCCCTTTTCTCCAATCAACATGTTATAAACAACATTTATACATATCGTACCACGATGTATCCTAGGTCAACTGTTAATTCTCTAATTGCCTAGTTTCCACATAGGAACACTTCTCCAAGGCATCTGTACAAGTATTCACAACCTTCAACTAATATCCGGCCGGTGGCCACCTAGTGAATACAAGAATCGATGAATTACAGGTGAACTTGACAATCCCTATCGCTCCTACCCTTAGTCAAACCCAACCGGTTTCCAAAGACGTGGTCACTGGGCCTTTTTGTTCAGCACTACCCTCGTACGCCGGGAAGCGAGCATTGAGCCTGACCTTAGGTATGAGTTCTGAGTCCATGAGGATACTTTGGGTGTCTCTTCATAAAGCTCCCGGGATCAATCACACGCTCGAGGTGAAGAAGTTTGGGCCCCCCGGAATCACGAGGATTCTTTTCCTAGCACAACCGAGCTGTGACCCCATGGTCGTACATGGCACGCGTAGTATGAAGCACGCGTTGATAGCATACCTGAACCTTTTGGGTCAACAGGAATGGGACATGTCAATCATGCTATCACAGATTTTTATCTAGCACAGAATGTGGATTTATGACGAACGGAGTTCATCACGGCGATTTGCAGGACGAAGATCATGTCGAGTTACTTCGACAATAGATAATCGTTCTGCGTAATTAGGTTTATCCCCCTGATTCTTAGCCAGTCTTGCATAGTAGAGGCCTCCCTCCACCGCAAGACGACCGTACCTGCGTGACTAGGTAAGGCCCACAATCGACATTGTTTGGCAGAGGATTGCGTCCTCCTATGACTCAGTTTATAGATCGTAAATTTGATGTAATCAAAACATTATGACGTCGATTGATCATAAACTCAGTTGCAATTCTTTCGCTTACAAAATGTAACTTCCTAATATCAAAATGTTATCACAGATACATGCCATTTCTAAACCCTACGCAATCCAAGCAGTTTTACATGCTTTTCGAATATATCCCTGCGCAGTGGTTTAGTTAATGGGTCCGCGATCATATTATCAGTGGAAAAGTATTCCATAGTGATTATATTGTCTTCTACCATCGATTTAGCATAGAAATATTTCACATCAATGTGTTTGGTCCTACTATGGTACGTCGGATTCTTAACTACTGCAATTGCTGCCTGATTGTCGGAGAACACCTTCACAGGTTAAATCGCGACTTCACCATTTAGCAGTGCAGTAAGAGGCCTTTTCAGCCAGACTGCTTCCTGTGCATTCTTAGAGAGAGCTACGAATTCCGATTCCTTTGTAGACAGCGCGACACAGGTTTGCTTCTTGCTCATCCATGAAATGTCGGCATTAGCAAGGAGAAATACTCCTCCTGTGGTGGACTTACGATCATCCTGATCGCCACCATGGTAGGCGTCACTGTAACCGTTCAATTCTAACTTCCCGCCCTCATAGCACAGAGCATAGTTGGCAGTACCTTTCGGATAACGAATTAGGTAAATAATTCGTTTTACAGTCCTTTAAATGTTGATAGCTAGGATCTGATTGGAAATGTGCTACTAGGCCCACGGCATGACAGATATTTAGATGGGTGTATTGCACGGTGTATCTCGAAATACAAACCATGCTTAAAATCTCTGCACCCTTCATCTGTTCATGCTCTGTTGGGTTCTTGGGATTGTCACGATTCAACAGTGCGCACCCAAATACCATCGGCCCATCCACGGGTTTTGGCATCCTGTAATCTGAACCTTTTCAACAATTTGTTGATATAGGCTTCCTGAGATAGACATAATTTCCGGGTAGCCCGATCTCTAGCAATTTTAATGCCCAAGATATACGTGGCCTCTCCCATGTCTTTCATATCAAATACAGATGCTAACTAGGACTTTGATTTGTTCATGAAACTCATGTCGTTGCAATGAGTATGTCATCCACGTACTAGATTAAGATGACATACTTAGACTCGGAGGTCTTATAATACATGCACGGATTCTTGTGAAAACTCACTAATCCGTTTCCTACGATTTCCTCGTGGAATCTGCAGTATTATTGCCGTGACGACTGTATAAGACCGTAGAAGGACCTTTTTGGAGTTTACAAACTTTAAGTTCGTTACCAAGAATAATTAAACCCTCTGGTTGCTCCATGTAGATCTCTTCCTCCAGGTTTCCGTGGAGGAATGCGGTCTTAACATTCCTTCTGTGCATCTCGTGATCGAGACTTGCGACCAGGACCATGAATGGCCCTAACCGTGATTTTACGCACAGTCATTGAGTTTCTCTTATCAAAGTCCTCTCCGTGAAGCATAGGTGATGTGGTTGAAGTGTCAGATTTTGCCCTATCAATATAGGTTTTCGATTCGAAACAGCGATTTCAGAAAGACCTATAGAGGGTTTGACGGTTTTAGGCAAAATTCCTTCGTTTAGAGGGTCAAATCTGCAGTTTTATGTTTCTTTCGGTCTTTTTTATAATTTGTCAGTTTTGTTTTGGAATTTTTGTTCATTTCGAATTTTTTCTAGTGTTAGGGTTTTTCTTTTCAGTATTTAAGGCATTTTTAGCTGAATTTTACAGGAGTTTTATTGATATATGAAAAAAAAAAAACTGAGGTTTTCCTCTACCCTGCGTCAAATTCTCGACATTCTTCTGAATCAATGAGTTCTTGCGCCCTCTATCCGTCAAATTCTCGGCATTCCCCTTGAATCAATGAGTTTTTGATCCCATCTATCCCCATCACGCTTCATCAGATAGGTATCAGAGCCATTCGGTCCTGCGCGATGCCACCCCGAAGACGTATAACAACTGCTGAGAAGAATGAACTGCGGCGTTTGCTCGAAGAAATACGACAGAACGGAGAACGGCTACGTCAGTTCATGGAACAGAAAATCGAAGAACAACAACGTTAGTATGATTTTCTAGAGGATGAGTTCGAATTTGAGGCGGATGACGAGAACACCTCAGATGTGAACCCTTTCGATAATCCTATTTATGATGATCTCGAGGTAGATTGTGTTATTTTTTATAATCCTGTTTATGATGATTATAATGATACTGATGAAGTGGATGAGGAATCCTTCGTTGGCTCTCCTCTCTCAATTTTTACGGTCGCCGACAGTGGGACTCCAATCAGTACAGAAGAGGTCAAAGAAACGCAGAGACTTGAGAACTTTTTGTTCGGTAATCTGTATCCACCACTTGAATTCGGAAAAGAAGATAAGGGAAAATTTGAAGATGCTTCCCAGGAGGATCAAGGTCTGGATGAGGATGATGCTGCTCTATTCTTCGTGGACCGGTCAGGAAGCAACATAATTTCTGTTTATAAGGAATATGGTGAATTCTCTCATGTTGTAGAAGCGGGTAGAGGACAGAAAAAACATGTTTGGGTTGATGGCACTTGGCGTATGTATGCTGAAAAATAAGCTATTAACAAGATCACGATAAGCTACCGTGGGTTTCTTTTACGTGGCATCCAGATTCGAGGACGAATCTTCTCTTCCCAGGAGAGAATGATGTGGTTGAAGTGTCGAATTTTGCCCTTTCAATATAGGTTTTCGAGTGGAAACGGCAATCTGAGAAAGACCCATAGTATATTATGGGGTTTGACGGGTTTAGGCCAAATTCCTTCGTTTAGAGGGTCAAATCTGCAGTTTTATGTTTCTTCCGGTATTTTTTATAATTTGTCGGTTTTGTTTGGGAATTTTTGTTAATTTCAAATTTTGTCTAGGGTTAGGGTTTTTCTTTTCAGTATTTAAGGCATTGTTAGCTGTATTTTACAGGAGTTTTATTGATATATGAAAAAAAAAAACTGAGGTTTTCCTATACCCTGCGTCAAATTCTCGACATTCTTCTGAATCAACGAGTTCTTGCGCCCTCTATCCGTCAAATTCTCGGCATTCCCCTAGAATCAACGAGTTTTTGATACCACCTATCCCCATCACGCTGCATCAACAGGGTAAGACCTTTTGTAATGAGTCGGGTTCTCCGACTTGTTTCATCAGTGGTGAGCCTTCTTTCAGGGCTCACCTTATCCTTATGCCCCTGTGGTTAACAGGTAAATCAACTATAGACTGTACTGGCTTTCATTTAGGCGATCTCTCTAATTTATGATTTCTTTCCATTTCTCCACTTGAGGTCTTTCCAGTGCTTGCCAACAGTTTGAGCGGGGTTTTCACCTTGCTCAATGGGATACTAGCCTTTGACTCTTGTCTAGGCATTATGAGTCCCACTTATTAGTCTGATCTTTTCTCCCACTCGGAATAATGTTTCTTATCGTGGCATCGTTTCTATTGGGAATAATCCTCCCACTTGGAACAATGCTTCTTATCGGAGCATCATTTCTGTTGGGAACAACAGCAGTGTTAGAACCTTGACCTATAAATTTCCTGTTACAACCTCTTGGTCTCGGGGTTTTACTTTCGAGATGAATTCCTTGATCACTAGGATCTGGAACCAAGTATGGGATCACTCCCACTGGGAACAATGGGTAATATAGGTAGTTGTGTCACTCCAGGTTCAGCAATTTTGACCATCAGGCTCGAATTGATTCGTCCCAACAACAACAGTGATAACTTGTGGTAGGGTTTATTCCTCCCACTAGATTTACTATGAAAATGTCCCCATTCTCATTTACCATGTCATTCACTTGAGTTGCTGGTTCAAATCTCTCCCACTCGAATTAAGTGGTACATGATTGTCATCGTTATTCTGCTATGTTTTGATCATGACTATGTTGATTGAAACTGTTAATGCATTTGGAAAATTCGCCCTCTTAGTGATGTAATGTCTCATGTTCGACCACAGTACCATTTAATCCAAGTTGGAAACATGTATTTTCTAGGAGTAATCGGCGTACCCTTGTCCTAAATACGTGTTTATTGCGCAAATTAATGTCGCATGGTGATATGATTTAACTCATTGTCACCTTTCAACTATGATGGTTACCTTCCTTACCGATCTTAATGGAACAAAATTTTACATTTATATGAATCATCTGTCATCATTCCATATGGAATGTCTTATAGAACGAATCCAACACTACGTAAATATATAAACTGTGCTTCTTGAAGTGTGTTATTTAACTTGAATGCCTAGCCTGATTTATCGTTCAAGGCGTTTTGGAAGGAAAATCGTTTAACCGACTTTATCCTTCTTCGTTTGCTGACTTATCTCAGAGATTTTATCTCATCTCCGAACTGAGCATCTTAGGTATTGGCTTGCCCTTTCATAAGGGGGTTAAGAATAAAGCGTCCATAATAATCTCATGTGTCAGTTGATACTTTACAAGGTCGTTGTAGCTTACTTAGCTTACTTCATACCAATGTAAATGTTATCAATAAGTCACATTTCCGAAGGAGTGCAAACGAAAATTCTGCACATCATCATATAAACACTTCAATATTAAACTCATGTAATGAAACGATGTCTTCCGTCTATCGAGGTCCACTTGCTTGTTGCGCAATCTACTCTGGGGTTATACCCTTGGTTAAATCGTTTCATTTCTGAATTTAATTCAATTTAAATGGCTTTAACTGTTTCAAACATGATTATCATTAAAGTTCATTTCATTCAATGGAGTGATAATAAATAAGATTTATAGTTAATATGTAAGCAATGCGTTAAACAGATAATTAAAAGGATCGAATAGCTTGAGGAATAATAATCAATAATTTATTCGAGCAGTTGTCGAGTGCTCTAAATATAACGTTTCCTTTGTTTCAAGGAACATTATTATTACAAAGTATGTTTAAACTTAAAATAATGAAGAGGTTCAATTTCGCAAAGAAAATAAAGATAAAGTCTTTCAATCTTTAAGACTCGGGGGCAAGATCCTTAAGTTTGTGCTTGTTCTCCTTCTCGGTTCTGTAATTCAAAAAGGTAAATTGAATTACTCTCGATGAGTCCTTGAAGAACTAATGAGTTTATCATTATTCTTCAGCACGTACCTTAGGAGGATTTGTGCAGGCAACATCAAGGTGTCCTTTCACGCCATACCTAAAACACGTTCGAGTTTCCTCTTTGCGTGTTTGTTTTGCTTTGCCTTTCTTGCTTCCGAATTGCTTTCGTTTGAACTTCTTCTGAGACTTTGGAGCTAGTGGATTATCAGACTTGACCTGAAGGTTCTTTACCTTCCTCTTGCGCTTACCCTTTTGCTCAGCCGGATTCGAGGATGCTAGATGCATTTCCGCTCTCGGCTTTTCAGCCTTGAGACGATCCTCCTCCAGCTCGAGGTGAACTCGCACTTTCTCGAGGTTATCGAGTTGAGTGGCATTGGTAAGGTGCATTTTCATGCAATTCCAAGAGTCAAGCAAAGAACGAATCACGCATTGGACCTTTTGTTCGTCGGTCAGGATTTTTCCTGCCTCCTTGAGTTCAGCAAGCATGTTAGACATATGTGTAAGATGCTCCTTCATTGCGTGCTTTGGATTCATTTTATATGAGTCTAAAGCGATGTTTAACGATCGCTTCTGAGCTGTGGTGTAAACACCAAACCCTGCCTTAATACCATCCCACAGGTCCATGGAAGACTCATAGTGATCATACCCATAGAATATGTCATCATCCAGCAGTGACAACAAGGCGGAATGAATATCTTGTTCCTTTGCATCCCAGTCATCATGGATTTTCTCCAATTCAGCCGTGAGGTCTCCCTCTGGCCTGACTTTCTTTGTGGTCAAGTGCTCCAAGCCTCTCATTTCAGTGATCACCATCCTTGCGCGCTTATTCCAGATCTTATAATTATTACTGTTCAATCTTACTCCCTTATTCAATTGGGAGATCACATTGCTGATCGCAGCCATGACTAACACATCGATGATCAAGCAATATCAGGGAGACAATAACATTTTGAGAAAGAATTGCATACATCAAATATCTATTAAGATAGAGTCCGACAAATAGTGATTCCTCAGTCATCTAAACCAACCGACCACCATTAAACCAATGGAAGATGGCTGTGAAAGAGTTCACACTATTTTCGTCTTATATCCAACAGATCAGTATGTTAAAACGGTTTTAATCGCAAATTACCGGAACAATAATTTTCAAAATAAGCATACCCGATCTTGGCTTTCCCAAGGCCCTTTTTGTTTTGGAAAATCATTCTGATGAATTCACTTATGCATACATAATTCTATTACCGATGTAAATTATCATGCCAGTAACATTCATCATACCACACACAGATGCTTACACGTCATGCGTCTAATGTTCCGAGGAACTCATGCTTGCATTCATAATTCTACTTAGAAGTAAATCGTCAAATGCAACTACATCCTCAACATTCTAGCATACGTGTCAAACATGTAACATTCATGTCAATCATACATATTTGGCGACTGGTTTTCGGTTTTAAAATAATTTTAAACATTAGGGGCTGATTTTCAATTCATGCTTATATTCATTTACGCAAGCTTCTAGACATGAATTCTAGGCATTTACAACCATCACAGCATGTCTATCCTAGTGCGCATTCCATATATTTAACCAGGGCTCCGCCCACAACATGCAATATCCAGCTAGCTTGACTTAGTCAAGACAACAGTTCTAATCATGCATAAATATATATTGAATAATAAACAATTGTAATTCAGCCCTCTAATTAATCCAGTCCCAAAAACATGTATCTCCGAGATCCATCCCCATAATCGAAACAAGGCATGAAGGTTAGCAACCCTATGAGCACTGTGTAGTCCATTTCGAGGTTCAAAAATATTTGGATTTTAAAACTTGACCTCCCTATTTTAATTGACTTGATTTCGGTTTAGAAAACATTGTTCGGTTCAGTCAATTTCAGTCCATTTTGGTCCGGTTCGGTTCACAAAATCTGGTTCGGTCCGGTCCGGAAAATCCGGTTCGGTCCGGCAAAATCCGGTTCGGTCCGGCAAAATCCGGTTCGGTTCGATCCTGTTTTTTATTTTAAAATTTGGTTCGATCCGAACCGGTCCAAAAAAATAGGGTTCGGTTCGGTTCAACACTCAAAACCGGTTCGGTTAGACCCACTTAATTACCCCGGTCCGACCCGACCCGAATAGGTCGAACCGATTGAGAAATCTGGTTCGGTTTTATTTCTTCCCGGTTTAACATACTGGACCTGCCCAATAATTAAAATTTTAAAGGTTGGGCCGAAATGTTTACTTGTGGCCCAAGTAGGGTTTTACAGTCCAAATATATTTAACTTTACCACCAAGTAACATTAATTATATAAAATAATTTCCAATATTAATATATATATATCTATCCTTATGTTCCCAATTATAGATATATTGTTACCTTAATCAAAATTAAAATATGGTAAACAATATAATTTTAAACAATTTTATATGTATGTGCCGAAACATCTAACTTGGTGACCAAGAAATTAAAAAATTTACTTTGAAAAATAATTAAAATTTTCGGCACAAACACTAATTGGGAACAAGTGGTCAAATTTTAAGATCAAATTTTAATAAGATCTACAATCCAATGTTTGATTTTGATACATATTACCTTTTTCTTGAAGATCATGAACATCAATTTTACCAAGAACATGAAAATTTTGGACCACCCATGAACTTAAAAATTCGAAAATTTAAATTCCCTTTTTAAAAATTCAGTCCAAAAATTTTAGAACTCCAAGAACATCAATTTATCAAAATCATGAACTCCTACCATAGGTTCTGATGTTAGCATGTGGTGACGTGACGCCGTAATTGGTAGCCCGTCAATGTTAAGGAAGTTACCTAAGTTAATTAGGTAATTGTCACATTAGGTTAATTGGGCCAGACCCAATCCCTAATGGACATGTTGAGATTTTCAGTGCACATCAGTCCGAGGTTCTGTCCCCGTTGAAGAATCGATCAGAGGATTTGCTGCGGAGCTTATACCACGTTGGACTTCTTCTCACGAAGAACTTGTACGGGTTCCGACAGGAAGATCAGAACTCCCTCCACAACGTTCTTGGGCAGGAAAGCTATTGAGGTATGTGTACATAATTCCGCTGCGTAATTAGATTACTTACTAGTACACGTTTAACATTCCGTAGTATTACGTCCCTGTAATCCAACAGTGGTATCAAAGCTTGTGTTAGGAATTCTTAAATTTTTGATAAACTGATGTTCTTGAACCTTGAAAAACCGAAATTTATATGTTTATGAACACCAAGGTATTTCCGAAAATCTAAACATGAAATCATGTGTTTGATCTTTAAAAACTAAAAAATTTCGAAATTTACATGTTTTTATAGATCAAAACCGAATTTTAGGTTTGAATTTGAGTTTGATGTTCATGATCTTCAAGAACACGATGAGTTTTATCAATAACACTTTTTGGATTAATGATCAAGTTATGGTTTGATCTTAAAATTTGACAATTTTTCCAATTAAGGGTGTTTGTGCCGAAAACCCTAGTAAATTATTAGGTAAATTTTTTTATTTCTTAGGGTCCAAGCAAGGTAATTTCGGCCGGCCTAGGTTAGGGATATAGTTTGCCATATTTTAATTTTATTAAAAGGTAACTATATAACTATAAGTTGGAAAATATGGATAGGTTCACAATATAATATAAACATATATTAACTATCAATATATATAGCTAAAACATAGGGACTAATATATATTGATAGATTTAATTGCTATAAAAGATTAAGAAAATATATTCTCTACATATATTTTAATCCCTAAAGATATATTTGACAATAATTATATATATATATGTTGGATCACGGTGGAACTCCGGCACGGATCTTGACGGCAATCCTAGCTCCTTTGCTCCACGCAATCCTGCAAGATGGGATAGACCGGGCGGTGACCCAGAATCCCTCTCCGATGCTTAAATGAGTACCTCGTCTGACTGGCAAGCAACAGATATCAAAAGTATTCAATTTCAACGTAAGTGATCTGAGGTGACCTCCTGCCCTTTTATAGGCAAGGAGGTGCCTCAGGTACCTGGTGAACCGTTAGGGGTGGTTAGCCCGTATCCCGCTTATCTCGTACACGATCTCGCGTATCTTAGCCATGCCCCGCGTATCTCGGCCACGATCCGTGTATCTTAACCACGTTCCGTATATCTCGGCCACGCCCCGCATATCTTGGCTTTATCCTCTGGTAACAAGTCCCGACTCCCATCGGGGACTCCAGAGTTATCTTGTTGTGTCACCGCTCGGGGCCCCTCGTCATCGTTACAGGGCCAATCGTTCTCAGGGATTCATCATCGGGGCCTATTTAAAGGTTTCTCGTCGGGAGCTTCTAGCTCCACTGTCAGGGCTGACTCTGTCGGGACCCTGCTTCGTCGGGACTCCCTTCATCGGGACCCTTCTCCTAGGTCATCTTGACCCTTATCCTGGGCCTGGTGGGCCTGTTTGCCGTTTCCTCGCCGTTAAAGGGCCTGATGGCTATAGTCGGACCCATCATTTGCCCCCAAGACATGAGGGACTTTTAGTTCGTCATGTCTTCCAACTCCCGATTTTTCCAATACTAGAGTCGGGGATTTATTCTTTGGTTCAGTTACCTAAGGTTATCAATCTTCTCATCCACGTTTCCTCAGGGTTTTATGGATAACTGCTACATCCAAAGGTCTCTTCGATTCTCTAGTGCATTAAATGCAGCAGATAATGGAGTGACGTCATCAGTACCCGTGCCTGACTCTCTGTGTCTGCTTTCTCTGAAAAGTGCTTTTCAGGATATTTCATCATTGCGTCTGCTGCAGTTCCGCACGTTTCATCTCAACGGTCCGGATCAGAACGTTTTTATTTCGATGGTTCAGATTAAACCGTCCCTTCAACTGTCCTCTTTGTCTATAAAATCCTAACCATGGGCACAGTTTCACTTTACCATTTATAAATTTTCGAAAGCTTTCTGCAACTCTTGAGTCCTTAGCGTTTCTTCGGCCATCTTTCCGGCAATGTCAGGTTCATTCTTCCAACCTCCCATTATCATGTTGGGTAAGGATTTATTCTCTATTGTTCGTCTTCATCTTTGCTTAGTTTGATTGTTATTTCCCGGAGAAACCTAACGTGCCTTTCAATGGCTGCTTTCAGATAGGGGGTCTGGTTTCGAGGGAAGGAAGCCTTTCAACTTCGACCATGTTCTGAATGAAATTTCCAGCACTGCTTATGATGCAGCTCTCCGGGAAGGATGTATCATTTCCACCAAAGAAGCCGATGCTCAAGGCCGGAAATGCATACCACAAGTTCAGAGTGAAGAGGAACTGCTTCTTCATCGGAAACTCCTCGATCCCATGACCTCGATAGCCAATCCTCCAACGGCTGATCCTGTGGGGCCTTCTGCCACTAACTCCGTGGACCCAGCTGCTGCCAACGCTGCCGATCAGGACCAAGTTTGAATGTTTACTTTTTAGAGTCCTTGTATCCTCTTCTCTTTTGTCCTCGTTGGGCCCTCGAGCCCTTATCAATATCAGACTTCTTTAGCTCCGGTCGTTGTACTTCTCCGAGTGACTTTACTATACGTGCTTAGGTCGAAACCTCGACACTTAAGACATTCTTGTACGTCCTTCCCGACGATTTAATAACTTGCACCACTTAAGGCGACTTAACATCGAGTGCATCACTTAAGACGACTTAGTTCCTAGCTGTCGAAACCTCGATACTTAAGAAAAAGAAATTTTCGTACGTCCTTCCCGACAGTTTAATAATTTGCACCACTTAAGGCGACTTAACATCGAGTGCATCACTTAAGACGACTTTCGGATACTTAGAATAAATCTAAGTATTGCGCACCACTGAAGGCGTCTTTTCTCGGGCATCACTTAAGACGACTTTCGGATACTTAGAATAAATCTAAGTATTGCGCACCACTTAAGGCGTCTTTTCTCGGGCATCACTTAAGACGACTTTCAGATACTTAGAATAAATCTAAGTATTGCGCACCACTTAAGGCGTCTTTTCTCGTGCACCACTGAAGGTGACTTTCATCATGCACCACTGAAGGCGACTTTCATTGTGCACCACTGAAGGCGACTTTCCTCGTGCACCACTAAAGGCGACTTTCATCGTGCACCACTGAAGGCGACTTTCGTCGTGCACCACTGAAGGCGACTTTCGTCGTGCACCACTGAAGGCGACTTTTGTCGTGCACCACTGAAGGCGACTTTCGTCGTGCACCACTGAAGGCGACTTTTGTCGTGCACCACTGAAGGCGACTTTTACACTTAACATCAATCTAAGGACAACTCTTGTTTGGAAGCAACCTCTTTATTTATTGGCATAAAATAGGTTTACATCGAATTAAACGATAAATAGCATACACCACTTAAGGCGATTTCACATCGGGCACCACCTAAGGCGTCTTTATTGGGCACCACTTAAGGCGACTTTATCAGGCACCACTTAAGGCGACTTTCTTCAAGCATGGTGTTTCTTCAAGTGTTCGCCACTGAAAGAATGCTTTAACGTCCTGCCATCGAGGTCTTCCAACTTGTATGCGTTCGGAGCTGGCATCCCTACGACCTTATAGGGTCCTTCCCATTTTGGTGACATCTTGTTGATTCGATCCAAAAGGGTGAATTCGTTGCGACGCCACACCAACTCCCCGACGAAGAACTGTCGGGACTTCACTCGCCGATTATAATACCTGGACGTCGCTAAGCGCATTCGTGCTTGGACTTCGTCGGCTTCCCGCCTTTTCTCTTCGAGTAAGTCCAAGTCCAGGCGTCTCACTTCCTCGTTCGTCAGGGGTTCATAATATCTCGTCCGATGGGATGCCACAGCTACCTCCACAGGAGCGAAAGCTTCCGTGCCATAAACGAGGCCAAACGGAGTCTCCCCTGTTGATCGTTTGGGTGTCGTTCTAACAGCCCAGAGTACGTTTTCCAGTTCGTTCAGCCATTTGCCCTTCAAGGCATAGACCCTCTTCTTCAGGCCATCCATCACGATTTTGTTGGCTGACTCCACCTGGCCATTAGTCTGAGCATGGCGTACGGAGGCGGTCCGATGCTCAACGTTCAGTTCTTCCAAATACTCCCTCACCTGAGAGCCGTTAAACGGTGGGCCATTGTCGCTGATCACCACCTTAGGAATCCCGTATCTGGACACGATGTGGGTTTGGAGGAACTTGACGATCTGGTTCCCCGTTGTTCTGGCCAATGCCTTCGCCTCTATCCATTTCGAAAAATAATCGATAGCTACAAGTAAATACTTACATTGTCCTTGTGCTTGTCGAAGAGGTCCTACCAATTCGATGCCCCATTGCGCGAAGGGCCAAGCGCTCTTGATGGATGTCAGGTTGGCAGCCGGGGCCACGATACTCGGGGCGTACCTCTGGCATGCGTCGCATGATCGGACCAACGCCGTTGCTTCTTTGTTCATCGTGGGCCAGTAGTAGCCCAAGTTCAACACCTTCCTCAAAATGGATCGGGCCCCTTCGTGACAAGCCGCGATCCCCTCATGCATTTCCTTCAGGATTCGATTGGTGTCGGGTTCTGCTACACACTTCAGGTACGGAGTCGAGAACCAGCCCTTCTTGTACAGCTGATTATCCAGCATCACATAATTAGACGCGATCCGACATATCCTGTCTGCTGCTACCTTATCCTCGGGGATTGCCCCCGTAGTCAGATACGCGACTATCGGGGTCATCCAAGTGGGCTCCTCCTCTGATTTTGCTTCAACGGTGCACACTTGCGTGGGGTCGATGTTTGACAAGATCACCTTTTCCAGGAAGTGCACCTTCCGATTTTCTTCTAGGGGTGCCCCCAGGGCAAATTTGCTCAAGGCGTCTGCCTCTACGTTCTACTCCCTCGGAATAGCCTCGATGTCAAAGCTTTTGAAGCTCTCTCTCAGGGTCTGTACCTCTCGCAGATACTTCTTCATTATCGGGCTCCTCGCTTCGTATCGCCCTTGAACTTGGTTCACGATTAACGCCGCGTCGCACTTCACTCTCAAGTGATCGATTCCAGTGCCTTTAGCAATTTTTAGGCCCGTGATAAGAGCTTCATACTCCGCTTCATTGTTTGTGGCCTTGAACGTTAAAGCTAAGGCATATCGAAGCGGTTCACCTTCGCCCGGTGGTATCAACAAGAAGCCCGCTCCTGACCCGTCTGAACTTGCGGAGCCATCCGTGTACATCTCCCAGGTGTTTTCCTTGTTTGGCTGTTCTGATTGCTCTGCCCTCTCTTGTTGTTCTTCGGTCGGGACCTCTATGGTTGCCCCCTCTACAGGACCCGCTTCTTCCAGATCGGGGGCTGTAGACTCTGCTATGAAATCAGCTAATGCCTGGCCCTTGATTGCCGTTCTTGTAGCAAAGTGTATTCGAAACTCACTGAGCTCTACTGCCCATTTCACCAATCTCCCCGATGCATCCGGTCGGTTCAAAAAATGCTTCAAAGGCTGGTTCGTTAGCACAGTGATCTCATGTGCGTGGAAATATGGCCTTAGCTTCCGAGCAGTAATTATCAACGCAAAGAGGTATTTCTCAACGGCGAGATAGTTCAATTCGGATTTGGCAAATGCCTTGCTTACATAATAGACAGGGACTTGATTACCCACGACTACCTTTACTAACACAGAGCTAATGGCAAATTCAGAAACAGCCAAATAAAGGAAGAGTGGCTCGCCTGGAACCGGTTTCGCCAGCGGCGGGAGTGTGCGAAGGTGCTGTTTGAGTGCTTGGAACGCCTCTTCACATTTGGCGGTCCATTCGAACTTCTTGTTGGCCCTCAGGACTTCAAAAAATGGCATTGATCGATCGCTGGCTTTGGACAGGAAGCGATTCATTGCAGCCAGTCGGCCATTCAGCACTTGTACCTCCCGATGGTTTATCGGAGACTGCATCTCCTCAATCGCCCTCAGCTTCTCAGGGTTCACTTCAATTCCTCTTTGGCTTACCATGAAGCCCAAAACTTCCCTGAATGGACTCCGAAGGCGCATTTCGTTGGGTTCAAGCGAACTTGATGGAGCCTCATCCACTCGAATGCCATGGTAAGGTTGTGTACGTGATCCTCGGCCTGTCGGAACTTTACCAGCATATCATCCACGTAAGCTTCCATAGTTTCTCCCAGCATATCCCCAAACAGCTTGTTCACCATTCGCTGGTAGGTTGCCCCGGCGTTGATCAACCCGAAAGGCATGACATCATAGTGGTAGATGTCGCTGTCTGCGTAAAACGCAGTGTGGGGGGCGTCTTCCTTGGCCATCTTGATCTGGTTGTAGCCTGAATACGCATCCATGAAACTCAGCAGCTCATGTCCCGATGTGGCATCCACCAGCTGGTCGATCCTCGGGAGTGGATAGCAATCTTTTGGACAAGCCTTGTTCAGGTCGCGGAAGTCCACGCACATTCGCCACTTTCCGTTAGTCTTCTTCACCAGCACTGGGTTGGCGACCCAAGTCTGGAAATCGGAGCTCCTTAATGAACCCAGCATCGAGTAACCTGCCCACTTCTTGCTGGATCGCGATCTTCTTATCTGTGCCCATCGGTCGTCTTTTCTGTGGGATAGGCTTGATCGCGGGGTCTATCTTCAGCTCGTGTACGATCACGTCGGGGCTGATTCCTGGCATATCGCTGGGGGACCAGGCAAACAGCTCTTTGAATTCCTTCAGTAACTCCACCAATTTTTGGGCTGTCTCTTCAGTAAGAGCAGACCCGATTTTCACCTTCCTTTGGGGTCCGTCAATCTCGACTTCTTTCAGATCTTCTACGGGGGCGGGACGCCCAAATTCTTCTCTGGGATCTGTGTCTGTCTGGAGGACAGTCATGGCCTCTCGCCTCCTCCTCCGGGTGGCGTTAACATAGCATTTTCGGGAAGTCATCTGGTCGCCTTTGACCTCCCCAAATCCGTGGTCGGTCGGGAACTTCATCTTCTGGTGTACTGTCGAGGCAACTGCCATCAGTGGATTGATGGTGGTTCTCCCAATAATTGCATTGTAAGTCCCCGCAGAATCAACCACGACAAATTCCACATTCCTCCTTTCCGATTTCCACCCACTACCAAACTCCACTGGTAAGGTGATTACTCCCAGCGGGTAAGACGTTGAGCCAGAAAACCCGACCATCGGGAAGTTTGCTTCCTTCAGATCCTTCTTTGTCTTCCCCATGGCTTCCAGCGCGCCCATGAATAGAATGTCGGAGGAGCTCCCTCCATCGATTAGGATTCTCTTCATCTCGAACCCATCTACATCCAGGGTTACCACCAAGGCATCGTCGTGTGGAGTCTCCACGCCTACGAGGTCCTCCGCTGAGAAGGAGATCACCATCTCTTCCTTCAGGGTCCAGGATCGGGACCTCTTACCCAGCACCACCGCCGCAGGGATTTTAGAGGCATAGACCTCTCGAGCGGATGAGGTATCTCCTCCAGCAGCAAGTCCTCCGTGAATCACGTTGATGACTCGTCTTTCTCTCTCCGGCTGACCGGTCATCTTACCTCCTTCCTGGCCCTGGGGTGGGGCTTCCTGTATGTTCCGACCCTCTGTTGGTAGGGTTGCTTTTTCCAGCGGGGGCATCTCCTCCTGCCTCCTTGTAGCCTCCCTTCGGTCCAAGAGAGCCTCTACAGCTGCCAGGAACATGGCCTCCGCCACGGCCCTTGTCAAATCTGCAGTCGGGGGGGCCTCCTGCCCCCTGTTATCCTGGTGTCGAGGGGCAACTTCTTCGGGACGCGACCCATTGTGCCCTCCTGTCTGGGAGAGTTCAGCCGGAGGATGATTCTGGTTTTCTCCTTGTTCTGGTACTGAATTCAGGTTTGTTGCAGCAGGGTGACGGGAACCACCAGATTGTCCCCTTCTGTTCTTGCCAGCCACCATCGAGCGAGTAGAAGGCATATCAGCTTTTTGTTAGTTTCCCACAGACGGCGCCAATGTTGGATCACGGTGGAACTCCGGCACGGATCTTGACGACAATCCTAGCTCCTTTGCTCCACGCAATCCTGCAAGAGGGGATAGACCGGGCGGTGACCCAGAATCCCTCTCCGATGCTTAAATGAGTACCTCGTCTGACTGGCAAGCAACAGATATCAAAAGTATTCAATTTCAACGTAAGTGATCTGAGGTGACCTCCTGCCCTTTTATAGGCAAGGAGGTGCCTCAGGTACCTGGTGAACCGTTAGGGGTGGTTAGCCCGTATCCCGCTTATCTCGTACACGATCTCGCGTATCTTAGCCATGCCCCGCGTATCTCGGCCACGATCCGTGTATCTTAACCACGTTCCGTATATCTCGGCCACGCCCCGCATATCTTGGCTTTATCCTCTGGTAACAAGTCCCGACTCCCATCGGGGACTCCAGAGTTATCTTGTTGTGTCACCGCTCGGGGCCCCTCGTCATCGTGACAGGGCCAATCGTTCTCAGGGATTCATCATCGGGGCCTATTTAAAGGTTTCTCGTCGGGAGCTTCTAGCTCCACTGTCAGGGCTGACTCTGTCGGGACCCTGCTTCGTCGGGACTCCCTTCATCGGGACCCTTCTCCTAGGTCATCTTGACCCTTATCCTGGGCCTGGTGGGCCTGTTTGCCGTTTCCTCGCCGTTAAAGGGCCTGATGGCTATAGTCGGACCCATCAATATATATATATATATATATATATATAGATTTGGCCGAATATATATATATATATATTGTTGATTGATTTACATCTTAAAGATAGAATCTTGACAATATTTATATATATTTATATGTGTGCCGAATTTTTATATATATATTAGCAATATTGGAAATTATTTTATATAATTAAGGTTTCTTGATGGCTAAGTTAAGTTTTTAGTGGACATCAAAACCCTACTTAGCCCACAAGAAAGCCTTCCGGCCGAACCCTATGGGTTTATGGGCCGGTCAAATTGCTAAACCGGAACGGGTTAAACCAATCCGGGTTTTCTTAATCGGGTGGCCCTTTTCAGGTTGGGTCAAACCGGAGCAATTAAATAGAACCTAACCAAACCGGGTTTGTGTGATGAACCAAACCACAATCTTATTTTATTGAACCGTTTCAGACCAAACCGTATTTTTTTAGAAAATTGGATCGACTCAGACCAGATTTTTAAATTGGACCGATCCAAATTTTAAAAAGTTTTGGAAATTTTAAAATGTTCAATAAAATAGGATGTCGATTTTAAATACAAAATTTTTTCGAACTTTAAAAGTTAACCTAAACAGTGCTCTTAGGGTTTACGTTTTAAACACGTTTTCAGATAAAACCCTAATACCTGATTACGATTGTGGGGATGGATCTCGGATATGCATGTTTTTGGGATTGGATTAAATTAGTGGGCTGAATTGCAATTGTTTACTTTCTGCAACAGATATTAGATCTGTCGTATTGATTTAGTCAAGCTAGCTAGATAATAAATTGCGAGCATTGAGCTCTGGGATTTAAATATATGGTATGCACAACAGGATAGACATGCTATGCTGATTGAAATTGCCTAGAATCCATGTCTAGAAATTTCGCACGATTGATTGTAAGCATGAATTGCAAGTCAGCCCTGTTGGGTCCTGGTTGAAATGGGTCGGATGGACGCGTTTGTCTGATCGGGTTGTGGCGGAAACTCTTCGCCTGGAAGAGGTATTTGCCGGATGCCGGTGACGAGTGTTCGGTCTAATGCGGTGTCTCAGGAAAAGGTTGTGTCTCGGCAAAACTCTGTGTCTCGGCAAAAGTCTGTGTCTCGGCAAAACGCTGTGTCTCGGTTAGCGTCTGGGCTCGTCTTACTCGTATTTCTCTTCCACACCTTAGCTGCGGGGCCCGTTCCTGCACAAGGGGCCAATACTAGCACGGAGAAGGGGGGGTGGTGCTAGTGGAGCCCTCTCCGATGCTTAAGTCACGATTGGGCTAAAGGGGGAAAGATAATTCTAGAGAGAGAAAATATTTCTAGAGAGAGTCAGAGCTCAAACTGCCAAATTTGTGAAAATGAGATAATGTGTCAAAATGGGTGCCAAGGTCTCCTATTTATAGGCTACCTTGGGACCGGACCCGGTTTTGAAGTGGTTTGATGACGGTTCAAAGGAAAGCGGTAACCATCATCAATATTGGCAATGCGCGAACTCGACTTCTCTATGCGTAACGGTAATCGGGGGTACGCGTAATACCCATATAGCAATTTGGACCTCGTCGAATTTGGGCAATTCGGACCTCCGGATTGCTTAGGCAATCCGGAGGTCCGGTCCGGACGCGTGTACCGCCCTTCTGGACTGTTTTGACCCTTAGGAGGCATTTTCTAAACCGTAATGTGATTTTTGACGTGTTTACGAGGCCCGAAATATATATACGAACCCGAATTGGACATATATCCATCACTTGCCCCCGAGTCAAGTAACGGTTCAAAACCTTTCTTGACTCTATTTTAAGTTAGGGTACATTTCCAATTTGAGCTTGACGCTAACCTTCCGGTTTTGATCGTCGGTTGGACGTAGAAGTCTTGATTTCGTCCGTCCTTTGATTTTTTGACCGAGTGACTTTATTTCCTGTCATCACGGTTAGTGCAATAGAGAATGCGCATATATAACATGCAAAGATGATTACCGCTAGGGATATAAACGATTAGTAATATGTCATGCAGACATGCTATTTATCAACATGCATGTACAAGTAACGGTCATGGCAAGAACGTAATTACGTGATGCTAGAAATATAATCCGTATACCCTAAAATGACTTAGCGATTAATAAATCATGAATCATGCGATATGCAAACATGCATGTAAAATGATGAATTTGATACGCGTAGTACGAAAATAATCATACGCGTAGATATTAGTAAATACTTAGAAGAGTGTGGAGTATACCGTAAGCACTTAGGTGTGGGTGTAGGTGAATTACTCCTTTGATCCTTATCATTAAGGAATCTTTTGGGATATGTGATTACACTAATCCCCAATCATTCTTCCAGCTTTTTGGGAATCCATTCTTCATCCTTCTTTGCAGGTAATTGCTCCACCATTTTTAGAAACCATTTGCTTGTTCATAGTTTCTTCACTACCGTAAACTTTAGGTGCATCCCGAAAGTTACGTGTTTGATTCTTGGCCTGTTTTAAGAAATTGATACCACCAATCGACTCAGAACACCGCGACGATTCCAGCGCCGTCTTCAGAACCGCAAGCTGACGCCGGACGCGCCCTCACGCGCCGGACGCGTGTGCGCCGCTTCGCAGGCGCGTGTAAGCCACGTGCCGCCTTCCCGTGCTCCGTTCGCCGCGATTTTTACCTTTCTGAAATTGTCTCGACGAGTGGAGTCCATTATGATACTTTTTGTCACATTTTGAGGTAGCCTGTCAACTCGATTTTCCAAAACAGCTTCGTCTTGATTTTTGGATGTTGCCATGTTGTTGTTCCTTTGAACTATTTGTCGTTGTCGTTGCATAGAGCTGCTCATTGGTGTTCGTATGATGAAAATTGCTGGTTGGTTGTTGTTTCTATTGTCGTTAGCTCATGCCTTAGACATTTTTTTACCTCCGTGCATAGTCGTGGTAAAATTCCCCAATTTGATATATTGCCCCCATGCCTTCGTGTAATGGCCTTTTGATCGGTACGTGTTGTTTTTCCCTTAACTGGTTTGTTGGTTGTCGGAAGTTGCTAATCATCTTCGAGGGTAGTCGTTTGTTGCCTCGATGCCTTAGAAAAATATTTTTCCTAAGTGTTGTCGCATTTTCTCTTCGCGGTTCGTCACGTTAGTCGTACCACTTGCATGATAGTTTCTTGGGACGTTGGCCACTTTTGTTGCACGCATTGACTTTGCTATGCGCGTTGATTTTGCTTACACATATGTTGTTATGTGCATTGGCGCTTTATGATCGCATGATTTTGACGTGTAGACTTCTTGTTTGGTTCTTGCAGATTGTGAAGTCGCAGTAATCTTTTGTGGAACTCCTTCCTTTTTGATCGAATTGCCGCTATGAATAAGTCCACCACTCCTCTATCGCAGACTCCTTTTAATTATGACGTTGAGGATGACTCAGAAGTAGATTTGGTTACACAAGTAGATAGTGTTTTGGGCATTGATGAGGGCGTAGTTGCTGAGCCTTCTGCAGAAGCACCTCCCGTCGAAGAGACGGAAGTATTGGTTAGGTATTACACTAACCGTTTGGATAGGCCCTTGTTTGTACTGTATGCGAGTGCTTCTGGACTTGACCCTCGCGTAGAGGCTGTTTACCCCTTTGATGTGCTTCGTAAGAGTAGTTTAGGAGATGCTACCCCTTCGCCTATAGACATTTCCGTCGTTTATACATCTCATGTTAGGGAGGGTTTGCGCTTTCCTTATTGCCCTGACCTGATTGAGCTTTGTAGCGGCTATGGGATTTCCCCCTTAGACCTTGCGCCCAATGGAATTCGGGTGTGGACTTGCTTTAGGGTGCTATTTCAAAGGCAGTCATGGCATTATTCTCCCACCATCTTTCGCTGCTTCTATCAGCTTAAGAGTCCGGACTCTGCGGGGTTGTGTAGCGTGAAAGTACGCTGGCCGAACTTGCAAGGTGATGGGTTTGAGGAACTTGGCCTTGGTGAAGCCAAGTGGGATTCCAGTCGTCGATTGGTTGCCGCAGCGGATCGCTCTGCCGATCATTGGAGGCACCATTACTTTTTTACGCATGATGCGGGCACGACTTGGGACGTCGAGTGTATTCGGAAACCTGATCCCGCGCCTGCTTTTCGGGAGCTCTCCTTGCTGGATAGGGAGGTGATAAAGCAGATATATCATTGTCAGCGATCGCGTGGTTTTACTTGTTCGCTGCGCGCATCTGATCAGGAGTTGGTCGATGCTGGGATTCATGTGCTCCCTTCTGCGGCTTCGGTATGTTAAGCATTTTTATAACTTTTACCGTGTTTCAATGTAGGTTGGTTTGACGGAAAAATCTCGTCTTTGCAGACGGCAGCCGCTCGCAGGATTGCTTCTAACGGAAGGATTGTTCCTTCTCTTGCTCCCGGAGCATCGGCAGCTTCCGGGCATGGAAAAGGTAAACGGTTTGAATAAACAGTCTTCCTTGTATACTGTCTTAGTTTAGTTGTATTTTGATTGTAGCTTGGTTTGCTATTTGCAGGTCGCAAGACGCTTGTTACTTATCGCGTCGTTGCCGCTCCTGATTCTGCCAAACGGTCCGCCGTTGGGACGCGTCCTTTGAGCAGTTCGAAGTGCCCGAAGACTACTGTGACCGTTCCTACTCCTTCCTGCCATAAAGGGAAGGAAGTTGACGGTTGCAAGGATGCGCTGTCTGCCCCCCGCTCGAAGGAGCGGCCCGAGGTGGAACGTATTCTTCCTTCTGGTATGAGCTGAACACTTGTCTGTGTGGTTTTGTGCGCTTTGTTTTTGGTTTTTGCATAACTCTAGTTGGTTTGCATGTAGTGCTCCCGCCACTTGGACGTGCGGATCTGCTTCGTCCTTTGGAAGGCGATATTTCGGATGATAAGTGGATGCCGTATACGACAGGTGATCTCACTTTCCCCAAGAGTTCCCGGCTTAGCATGCCAGAAGTTGGTGTGCGTGTTCTTCATCGATCTGTTCCTCCTGTTGATCGACTTGTTCGGCCATCGAGCGACGAAGAGGCGCGAACCTTTGTTGAGAGATCAATGTCTGGATTCACACCAGTAAGTGTCTTTCTTTGATTTGCTATGCTCGTTGTTTCTGAACATGTATGCTTATTGTCTTGTTGTTTTCAGGTTGTTTCTGACATGGTGCACATGGCCTCCTTCATGTTGGAACTTGTCCAGGAGAAGCGTGTTATCGCCGATAAAGCTGCCGTTGTGTTTGGCGAGCTTAAGGAAGCTAAGGATGAAGTGCGCCGTCTTACTTTGAAGATGACGGATTTTGACGCCCGTTACGATTCTAATCATGCCAGCCTTGTTCAGCTTGAAGCTGAGAATATTGCTATCGAGAAGGTGATTTCTGACAATGCGGGCGACCACAAGGTTGCCTGTCGGAAGGTGCGTGAAGAGGAAATGAAGGTCGGCATTGAGGAGGGACTTGGAAAGTTCCCTACTACTCCTGAGTTTGACAGCGCAGTTACTGCTACTGCTACGGCGAAGGCCGCTCCTATGCTTAGCGAGTTTGCTGAAGACTTTGTTCGTAGGGTGAGCATTCTTGCTCCCGGCTTTCCCTTTAACAGGTTAGGGCCGTATGCGGAGTTTGCGCTTGGGCACGTTGCCGAGCTCCGTCGTTTGGATGCTGCAGCAGCTCAGTTTGCCTTTTTGTTAGGAGAAGACGGTGATGACATTAATGTGCAACTTCTGCCTGTTCCACCCAGTCCCGTTAGAGATGATGGCGTTCTTTGATTTGTGCCATGTTTATTGCTTTTGGATATGTTGAACTCGTTTCTGAGTCTGTTTGCCCCCCAGCTTCTATGTTTGGAACTTTCTTGGAGTTGTTCCTTGGTTATTGCTTGTGACTTGTTTGCTTTGAACTATGTCGTTTGAACCTGCTTTATGCATAGCAGTTTGCATGATAACTCGTTAGTAATATTTCATACTGTTATCACTTACAGTTTTTGTTGAAGGTGGATGACTAGCAACATAGACGTAGTCTCCGTAGCTGTGACCGTTAGCCACTTCTTGGTTGATGACTTGAGATGTTCTCAAGATTGCTTGCATGATGCATTACGCATGTTGCCCTTCTTTCCTGAATAGCTTGCCGCTATATATGTTGTAACCTGTTAAGTATTTCGAGTATAGCGACTTTTCTTAACAAGTAGTGTATTTGGCGCGGGTACTTGGCACAAAGGCAGTTGACGCTGGCCTTTGATATTTGAAAGGTGTTATCTTGGCTAAACAAGATACTAGTTTATATCGTCTCTTAGTTCCACTCTAAGGCGACATTGTACAAGACTCGACTTGTAAATTTTATGAGTTTTGTAAACAGGGTGCGCACCTGCCAGCGTGTATCAACCCGCGTTGGGGAAGCATACGTAAAAACATTTTGGTTTTTGGAAAAAATTTCTGTGATACATGATTCTTGCGTCCAGGGACCACGTAACACGTTTTGTTACTACTTTATATTGTAATTGAATACATAAAAAATGACCTCCCTTCCTAAGCATAGAATTTTTTCAAGTGCTCCGCGTTGAAAGTCTTATTGAGGCGTTGCCCCTGAGGATCTTCCAATCTATAGGCGTTGGCACATGGTATACCGACGATTACATAGGGCCCTTCCCATTTCGGTACCATCTTTCCTCTTTGATCAGATGTCAGGAATTCGTTCCTTCGTAGGACTTTTTTCCCTTAGGAAGAATTGGCGTCGTCCTACCTTCCGATTAAAATATCTGGCGGTGGCGAGCTTCATTCTCCCCTGGATTTCTTCTGAAGCCCATCTTTTTTCGTCGACTAGATCTAAGTCGATCTTCCTTTGCTTATCGTTTTGGTCGGCTTGATATGCGGCGACTCTTTGGGAGATATTGGCCACCTCGATAGGTGAGACGACTTCTGAGCCATAAACCATGCTAAAAGGAGTCTCGCCAGTGGCCCTTTTGGGTGAGGTCCTGAGAGCCCATAGTACTTGATCCAGCTCTTCGACCCATTTTCCCTTTAGAGCAGCCACTCTTTTCTTCAACACGTTGAGGATTGTTTTGTTGGCGGCTTCCACCTGTCTGTTTGTTTGGGCGTGATGAACAGAGCCAAATCGATGATTGATTAGCATCTCTTCATAGTAGTCGGCGAGTTCATCACTAGCGAATTGGGGACCGTTGTCGCTAATAAGGATCTTAGGGAATCCATATCGACATATGATTTGTTCTCGTATGAACTTAATCATTTGGAAGGTGGTCGTGGATGCTAAGGCTCTGGCCTCTATCCACTTGGAGAAGTAGTCGATGGCGACTACGATATGTGTTCGCTGCCCCGTGGATTGGGGTAGAGGTCCGATAAGATCGATCCCCCACTGAGCGAAGGGCCAGGCGCTCATCATAGGAGTAAGATCTGTTGGAGGTTTGGCGATCCTGGGAGTATAAACTTGACAGGCGAGGCAAGCGCGTACCAATGTTGTTGCTTCTTTGTGCATTGTCGGCCAATAGAAGCCCTGTCGTAATGCTTTTAAAACTAAGGTCTTGGCCCTTTCATGACACCCAGCATCTCCCCCATGTAGATCTTCCATTATTCTATCAGTTTGAGGAGCGGTTATGCACCTAAGGTAGGGAGTGGAATATCCTCTTTTGTAGAGGTATCCATCCAAGATCACAAATCGTCCTGTCACTATTCGAATTTGAGTTTCCTCCACCGGATCTTCAGGGAGGGTCCCTTTTTCCAAGTAATTTTGAATGGGAGTAATCCAAGAGTCGGGTGCTTGGATGTTGAGGACTTCAGCTCCTGTATCTACCGCAGAATAGAGAGAGCTCTCAATGAAGTGCACGACTATTGGCGGGGTATTTCCCAAGGCGAATTTACTGGGGGCGTCCGCCTCTTGATTCTCCTCTCGAGGGATAGCTTCTATTTGGAAATGAGGCATGTCTCGAACAAGCCTTCGCACTTCTTCGGCGTATTTCTTCATATTTTCTCCTTTGGCGACATATGTTCCGTTTGTCTGATTGACGATTAATTCAGAGTCACATCGTACTTTTAGATTAGCGATGCCCCTACCTTTAGCTATTCGAAGACCTGTTAGTAAAGCCTCGTATTTCGCTTCATTATTGGTTGCTCGAAAAGTTAAGGACAGAGCATAGCGGAGTGGCTCCCCATCAGTTGGCGTCAGCAATAAACCTGCCCCACATCCTAAGGCAGAAGATGACCCATCAGTATATAACAACCATGACATGGTATCATTAGCCAGGCTTTCCGGGGTGGCCTTCACGTATTCTTCTCGCAGGAGAATAATGGGTTGGGCGCCTGGCGTCATTGTATTCTCAGCTATAAAGTCGGCCAATGCTTGGCCTTTGATCGCCCTTCGTGGCTCGAAGTGGATGTGGAACTCGCTCAACTCTACTGCCCACTTAACCATTCTTCCTGAGATTTCAGGATTTTGTAATAATTTCTTTAAGGGTTGATTGGTGAGCACCGTGATTTCATGGGCGTGGAAGTAGGGTCGAAGTTTCCTGGCTGCTATTAACAGAGCATATAGGTACTTCTCGATTTCCATGTAGTTAGCCTCGCCTAAGCCAAAGAGTTTGCTAACATAGTACACTGAAATTTGGACATTGCAAGTCTCTTTGATGAGAACTAAACTCACCGCTGCTGAACTGACACTTAAATATAAGAACAAGGGATCTTCAGGTAAAGGCTTGGCCAGACGGGGTGTGAGTTGAGATGCGTTTTTAACTGTTGGAAGGCCTCTTCACACTCAGTCGTCCATTCAAACTTCTTATTTGCTCGTAGAATTTTGAAGAAAGGAGAGACTTATCGCCTAACCTTGCTAGGAACCTTCCTAATGAGGCCAGACTTCCATTTAGACTTTGTACTTCTCTATGGCAGGTAGGCGATGACATTTCCTCTATGGCAGTCACCTTCTTTAGATTAGCTTCGATCCCTCTTTCACTGACCATAAAACCCAAAAACTTTCCCGATTGGACCCCAAACGCGCACTTGGTAGGGTTTAGTCTTACTTGGTGAAGCCTCATACATGCGAAAGCTTCTTCTAGATCCTGAACGTGGTCGTGCCCCTTTTTGGTCTTTACCAGTATGTCGTCGATGTATGCCTCCATATTTCTTCCTATCATAGATTTAAAGAGCATATTCACCATACGTTGGTAAGTAGCTCCCGCGTTTATCAGGCCAAAGGGCATGGCGGTGTAGTGATAGATATCACTGTCGGCGTAGAAAGCAGTGTGAGCCTCATCCTTGGGGTGCATTCGTATTTGATTATACTCGGAATAGGCGTCCATGAAACTCAGGAGTTCATGTCCTGGAGTTGCGTCGACCAACTGATCAATTCTTAGAAGAGGATAGGAGTCTTTTGGACAAGCCTTGTTGAGGTCTCGAAAATCCACACACATTCTCCACCTCTTGTTGGATTTTCTTACCAAGACCGGGTTGGCGACCCAAGTTTGGAATCGTATTTCTTTGACAAAACCCGCTTCCACTAACTTTCCCACCTCTTGACGGATTACGGCTTTCTTTTCTGCCCCCATGGATCTTCTCTTCTGGGCTGGGCTTAATGGCGGGATCAATCCTCAACTCGTGGGAGATAATTTCTGGACTTATTCCTGGCATGTCGCTAGGCTCCCAAGCAAATAGTTCCTTATACTCCCTTAGAAGGGCGGTTATTCTTTTGGCCAACTCAGGAGGCAGATCTGCTCCAATCTTTACCTTTCTTTCTCTCCCTTCTAAGGTGACTTCTACAAATTCCTCCATTAGGGCGGGTCGTCCACTTTCTTCTCGAGGATCCTCCTCCGTAACAATGGAGAGGGTTTACCTTTGACTTGAAATTCTAAGGAGGTCGACGTAGCATTGTCGAGAGGCTTCTTGGTCGCCCCAGACTTCCCCTAACCCATGGTGAGTTGGGAATCTCATGACTTGGTGAATAGTGGATGGTACAATGTGATTGGGATTGAGAGTGGTCCTCCCCAATATCGCGTTGTAAGCGTTGATTTGATCGACCTTTACAAAACGAATCTTCAGGTGCAAGGCTTTCCACTCTTGGCCTAAGACTACTGGGAGCTGTATTGCCCCCAAGGGATAAGTTGTCCTTCCCGCGAATCCTACCAAGGGAGAAGTCATTTCTTGCAAATATTTCCTCTTATATTTCATGGCGGCGAGGACATTGAAAGTGATTACGTCCGTGGAATTTCCCCCATCCACAAGTACTCTTTTAATATCTAAATCATTGATTCGATCAGTTATTACCAGGGCATCCTCATGGGGTTGAGAGGCCTCTGAGAAATATTCCATTGAGAAAGTAATCGCCACTGGCTCCAAGTCTCTCGACCTTTTCAAGGAGCTTGTTAAGAGAATGCACTGGGCAGCATATTGGCCCCTTGCCGAGCTCGCTTCTCCTCCCACTGCGAACCCTCCAGCCAGAACATTGATATCATTTCCAGGGGGTGTCCTCCAACTTCTCGACTCATGAGACCGATATCGATGATGGCGTTGAATTTCCTCCCGCATGAATTACAATTCTCTACAAACAAGGAGGAAATCCTCAGGGTCATGCCCCTGAAGTCTCTCTAACCTTTGTTGAACTCGACGATACTCTCTTGCCGAAACTCCTCGCCCGGATGAATCTTCTCCACGCCTTTGTGGGGTTTCCCGCTGGTTATTACGAGCCATTCGAGCCTTCTCCACACCTATGTGCAGGTTGGCCCGATTCATTAGTTCTTCTATTTGCTCCACGGGCTCAGTATATTGGGTGATAGCTAAAGACCGGGACGGGGGTCCCAAGCCTCTAAAGAACACTTGGATGGCTTCTCTTTCTGTACCTTCGCCTCCAGTGTATCCTCCTTCAAATCGTCTGAAGTAATTCTCCAGGGTCTCATCTAGCCCTTGAAATACTCCTGCAAGCGGGTTTGATTTCGTTTGACTCAACTTCTTGGTGGGGCCATGACTTTTTTGATCTGGTTCCCACAGACGGCGCCAAATGTTGGGATCAAAATGACGTGGCGTTGAACTTTGGGGAATGGACTTCAGAATAGTGCCTTGGACTTAGTTCCTTCGAACACTAAGTTTTCTTCAATGTTTTTGTAGGGCGAGTACCTAAAAAGGGGTTGGGGATGGCCCCTGATTCCACTCCGAAGCTTAAGTCAGTAATGGATTTAAGAGTAGTAATGTAAAGCGTATTGAGCTAATATTAACGAAATGAATAGAAATAGTCCCTATTTATAGGGACAAGTTACCGTCTTCCTAAAGGCGGCTTCTATGCCTTGATTGGCTGTTCAGGGGCGGCGGTTACCCTCCTGTGATTGGATGAAAGAGACGTTGAGCAGTCAGCTGGTGACAAGCAGGTCTCCAGCCAAGTGTTTCTTATTGAGGAAGGTTTCCTCAACCAGGTGACAAGCAGGTCGCCACCTGTCTTTTACTTTAGAGGGAGGTTTCCTTCTGAAGGCTGTTTGAAGCAGGTCGCCACCTGTCTTTACTTCAGGAGGAAGGTTTCCTCTTGGAGGTGGTCGAAGCAGGCCGCCACCTTTCTTTACCTTCGGTTGAAGGGTTTCCGCAGGAATTTCTGTTGTCGACTTCGATTAGCGTCTTTTGCCAGAGGCTCAAGTAGTTCAATCATCTTCTGGTAGATCAGTCGTGCTTTAAAAGTCGACCTCCTCAAACGTCGTTGTCGACCTTTTGTCTTTATCTCGTTAATACGAATAAGAAAGGTCGACCACTCTTCCTTGCCTTTGAAATGTACTCGACTTTATGCTCGTAATATCAGGTTTAACCATAACCCAACAAGGGCCATATGAGAATCTGTGATAACATGATTGACATATACCTTTCCTGTCAACCCAAAAGGTTCACGTATGCTATCAACGCGTGCTTCATACTACGCGTGCCACATTCGACCACGAGGTCACAACTCGGTTGTGCTAGGAAGGAATCCTCGTGATTCTGGCGGGCGCAAACCTCTTCACCTCGAGCGTGTGACTGATCCCAGGAGACTTATGAAGAGGAACCTAAAGTATCCTCACGGACTCATAGCTCATATCTAAGGTCAGGCTCAATGCTCGCTTCCCGACGTACGATTGTAGTGCTGAACAAAATGGCCCAGTGACTACGTCTTTGGAAATCGGTTGGGTCTGACTAAGAATATGAGCAATGGGGATTGTCAACTTCACATGTAATTCACTGACTCTTGTATTCACTAGGTGGCCACCAACCAGATATTAGTTGAAGGTTGTGAATACTTGTACGGATGCCTTGAAGAAGTGTTCCTATGTGGAAACTAGTTATCAGTTGACCTAGGATACAGCGCGGTACAATATATAAATGTTGTTTATAACAGGTTGATTGAAGAAAAGGGAATCAACGTTCCGCGGGCGCTACAATACTTCTAACAAATGAGTAGCACGATGCCCGTCGTATCCGCCGGTTGCACAGCAAACCTCGTATGAACTATTAGGAAGCAAGGAGCAGATCAAAGGAGAGAAATGTTGATGCAGATTTGGACGACAATACATTAACAGGCACCCTCCTATTCCGGCGAGTGGGAGTTGTAAGCATATGGTAATGGGCGCCGTAATTGGTAGCCCATAATATGTATAGTTTTCCTAATTCACTTGGGTAAATGTCACTTAGGGTAATTGGGCTAGACCCAAATCCCAATTGACACGAGAGGCCCAAAATTGGGCCTCCCCAAATACATAGGCTGGCCGAAACCCTAGGTGGGGTAAAGTGGACTTTGTCCACTTTACTCCTCCTATAAATAAGAGGTGTTAGGGGATTTTTAGGGTTAATCACAATTCCCTCACTAGAGTGTTTTAGAGAGAAAACCCCTCCCCCATAAACCCTAGTTTCGTCTGAACCATAACCCTCACCAAGGGTGTGCCAAATCGCCTTCGAGCAAACTCTCCAGAGATCTGTCCCCGTGCCAAGAATCGATCAGAGGCTTTGCTGTGGAGCTTGCACCACGTAGGGCTTTTCTAACAAGAACCTCTACGGGTCCCGACCGGAGGATCGTCAACTCCCTCCAGAGAAGATCTTGGGTCTACGGATCATCCTAAAGGTATGTGTGAAACTTCCGCTGCGTAATTCTAGTTACTAGCATGTACCTTGTTTATGTATCTGTAGTGATTAATCTTCGTAATCTAACAGTGGCGCCCCCTAATTGCTCGGTAGTCACACCGTGCTTTCGTGTCTTATGGAGGATAATTTACTTTGGCTTTACTTGTTCGGTGCCCCTCGTTTTTTGGGCTCCCTATTCATATATTTGCTCTATTATGCTTGCTTGCTCAAGCTCGATAGGTGTCTCTTGCGGCACCTTGCTTTGCTTATGCTTGTTCATATCAATCATGGTCATGTACCTGAGTGAATCCTTTCTTGGGTGTACCCTTGAGGGTGGGTGGGATGGGTATTGGAGACTTCTCCCTTTTCATCATTGGAACCTGTTTCTTCAATTGACTCATTGTAAAAGTCAGTTTGGCGTAGTATCACCGGCCTTGTGCTATTCAAATTTGCTTCAAGATTGTTGTTGAGATCCCTTGATCGGTGTCAACTGTCATATATATTCTTCTAATATGTGGGTAGAATTTTGATTGTTATGAGTCGCTGCCTTCCCCCCTTTATATGAGAGTTGGCACACTGTTTTTTCCACATATGTGTGTCTGACGCTTCAAACATTTCTCTTATTGAGCCAAGTAGCGGTGTGTGCTCTTGAGGAGGGCTTGTAACTTGCTTTTCCTCTTTTTCCCTTTAACCGGTAATACTTGTCGAGATCAATACGTCTCAACTCTTCCTTAGAGAATTCTCCAAGGTTCTGGAGGGCTATCGTTTTAAACGCGATCCCCCTCTTGTTATGAACAGGGGGTTGCCCCCGTAGTAGCCATGTCTTGTTGCTCATCAATCTATAGGGTTGTACTCATGTTGTGTATGCACACAATGATAAGTGACGTTGAAGCGATGAGGTTGTCCCCCTTCTTCCTTTGTAATAGTTGTCACACTCAATGCTAGGTGCATAATGTCAATGTCAGGATTTTCTATCGGCCTGCTCTGTTAGGACTTGTATCCTTGTTTGCGTTTCTTCCTTGTGAGATTGAAAATGAATATCCATAACCATCCAAGTGCGTTGAACTTGGTGGAGGTGTGCGCCTAACGTGAGGGCGCGATGTCGAATCTTCACGTACCTATCTTGATAAACATGTCATTCATTGTAAATATAATGCGGAGTCCAAGGATCTCCTTCTTAGGATCATATTTCGAAAATGAAAACGTAATCAACTATTAGATGGAATCTTCATATACGGAGTTCATTTTTGCAAGGATAAATGCAAGGATACTCATAAGGATACGTCCTCCATTCTTGCGCCAGACTTATTAGTAGCGTTATCGTCCCCCATGGGTATGTTGATGTTTCACCGAGGCTTACCAGTGTAAGGTCCCCTGGTATTAGGTATGCCGGACTCTTTCCTAGTATCGTCAATAACTGGGCATGGAGGATGTCTGCTGAACTCCTTCCATACACTATAATTCTCTTCATGTTAAAAATAGCGATTTCCGCTGTTGTAACCAAGGAATCGTTGTGTGGAAACGCTATGTGTTCCATACCCTTTTTTGAGAATTGGATGACCATGTTGTCCTCCTCTCACTGCTAGGCTCGGGGCCTTGTAAAATCCTTAATAGAAGTGTGTTCCCTTACTTGGGATGAACTACCAGATGCAATCATACCTACTTACTGCTTTGTGATATCATATAGGTGAGTTGGGGACGTTTGTCTATGAGAGTGATGCCTTAAATGAAAGCCATAATAGTCTATAGTTGATTTACCTGCTAACCACAGGGGCACAAGGATAAGGTGAGTCCTGAAAGAAGGCTCACTGCTGATGGAAAAGGTTGGGAGGTGAGAAACCCGACTTGTTGCGAAAGGATATACCCAATTTCACGGAGTGGACTTTGACAAAACAAACTCACTGACTGTGCGTAAAACCACGGTTAGGGCCATTCATGGTCCTGGTCGCAAGTCTTGATCTCGAAACCAAATGGATGTTAAGACCGCATTCCTCCACGGAAACCTGGAGAAAGAGATCTACATGGAGCAACCAGAGGGTTTTATTACTCCTGGTAACGAACGTAAAGTTTGTAAACTCCAAAGGTCCATCTACGGTCTTAAGCAGTCGTCTCGAAAATGGTACCGCAGATTCCACGAGGAAATCGTAGGAAACGGATTTGTGAATCTCCACGAGGATCCGTGCGTGTATTATAAGACCTCTGGGTCTAAGTATGTCATCTTAACCTTATACGTGGACGACATACTCATTACTGCGAACAATGTGAGTTTTATGAACGAGTCAAAGTCCTGGTTAGAATCTGTATTAGAGATGAAATACATGGGAGAAGTCATGTACATCTTAGGCATTAAAATTGCTAGAGATCGGGCTACCCGGAAATTATGTCTGTCTCAAGAAGCCTATATCAACAAACTGTTGAAAGGTTCAGATTACAGGATGCCAAACCTGTGGATATGCCGGTGGTATTTGGGTGCGCACTGTCAAAACGTGACGACCTTAAGAACCTTGCAGAGCGTGCACAGATGAAGGGTGCATAGTATTTAAGCATGGTCGGTAGTTTGATGTACGCCATGCAATGCACCAGTCTGAATATCTGTTACGCCGTGGGCCTAGTAGCACGTTTCCAATCAGATCCTGGCTATCAATATTTAAAGGCTGTAAAACGAATAATTCGTTATCTGAAAGGTACTGCCGACTACGCACTGTGCTACGAGGGCGGGAAGTTAGAATTGACCGGTTACAGTGACGCCGACCACAGTGGCGATCCTGATGATCGTAAGTCCACCAAAGGAGGAGTGTTTCTCCTTGCTAATGCCGCCATTTCATGGACGAGCAAGAAGCAAACTGTGTCGCACTGTCCACGATGGAATCATAATTCGTAGCCCTTTCCAAGAACGCACAGGAAGCGGTCTGGCTGAAAAGGCTTCTTACTGCTCTGCTTGATGGTGACGTCGGGAGTAAACCTGTGAAGGTGTTCTCTGACAGTCAGGCAGCCATTGCGGCAGTAAAGAATCTGAAGTACCATAGTGGGACCAAACACATTGATGTGAAATATTTTTTTATGCTAAATCTATGGTAGAAGACAATATAATCACAATGGAATACTCGTCCACTGATAACATGATTGCGGACCCATTAACTAAACCACTACGCAGGAAGATATTCGAAAAGCATGTAAAACTGCTTGGATTGCATAGGGTTTAAAAGTGGCATGTATCTGTGATAACATTTTGATAATTGAAAGTTACATTTTTGAAACGAAAGAATTGCAATTGAGTTTATGATTTATCGACGTCATAATGTTTGAATACATCAAAATTTTCGGTCTATAAACTAAGTCGTAGGAGGACGCAATCCTCTGCCAAAACTATGTCGAATGTGGGCCTTACTTGTCATACAGGTACGACCGCCTTGCGGTGGAGGGAGGCCTCTACTGAGCAAGGCTGGCTAAGAATCAGGGGGATAAACCTGATTAAGTTGAACGATTATCTAGTGTCGAAGTAACTCGACATGATCTTCGTTTTACAGATCGTCGTGATGAACCTCGTTCGTCATTAATCCACATTCTGGGCCAGATGAGAATCTGTGATAGCATTATTGACATATCCCATTCCTTTGAACTTAAACGTTCAGGTAAGCTATCGATGCGTGCTTCATACTACGTGTGCCACGTTCGACCACGGGGTCACAACTCGGTTGTGCTAGGAAAGAATCCTCGTTATTCTGGCGGGCGCAACCTCGAGCGTGTGACTGATCCCGAGAGCCTTATGAAGAGGCACCCAAAGTATCCTCACGGACTCAGAACTCATATCTAAGGCCAGGCTCAATGTTCGCTTCCTGGCGTACGAGCGTAGTGCTGAACAAAAAGGCCCAGTGACCACGTCTTTGGAAACCAGTTGGGTTTGACTAAGGATATGAGCGATGGGGATGGTCAAGTTCACCTGTAATTCACCGAATCTTGTATTCACTAAGTTGGCCACCAACCGGATATTAGTTGAAGGTTGTGAATACTTGTACGGATGCCTTGGAGAAGTGTTCCTATGAGGAAACTAGGAAAAAGGAGAATTATCAGTTGACCTAGGATACAGCGCGACACTATATAATTTTTTTTTAGAATAGATTGATTAAAGAAATGGGAATCAACGTTCCGTGGGTGCTACAACACTCCTAACAGATGAGTAGCACGATGCCCGTCGTGTCCGCCTGTCGCACGACAAACCTCTTATGAACTATTCGGAAGCAAGGACCAGATCGAAAGAGTGAAATGTTTATGCAGATTTGGATGATAATACAATAACAGACACCCTCCCATTCCGGCGAGTTGGAGCTGTAAGCATATGGTGATGGGCACCGTAAATGGAAGCCCATTATATGTATATGTTACCTAATTTAATTTGGTAAATGTCACATTAGGACATTGGGCTAGACCCAAATCCCAATTGACATGAGAGGCCCAAAATTGGGCCTCCCTTATACCAAAGGGGCCGGCTGAACTATGTAGTGGCAAAGTGGACTTTTATCCACTTTGCTCCTCCTATATATATGGGGTGTTAGGGGTTTTATTAGGGTTAATCATAATTCCCTTTAAGTGGTGATTTGAGAGAAAACCCTTCCCCCATAACCACCTAGTTCGGCCGAAACCACCAAACACCAAGGGTGTGCCAATTTGCCTTCGAGCAAACACTCCGGAGATCTGTCCCTTGCCAAGAATCGATCTGAGACTTTGCTGTGGAGAATATACCACGTAGGGCTTCCTTAACAAGAACCCCTACAGGGGCCGACCGGAGGATCGTAAACTCCATGCGATAAGGATCTTGGGACTACGGACTACTTTTGAGGTATGTGTGAATCTTCCACTGCGTAATTTCCATTACTAGCATGTACCATGGTTTTAGTTTCCGTAGTGATTACTCCCCATAATCTAACAGTTTACTGCTATGAGCATTAATGTAGCACTTGCGTGCAGATGAATGGCCACCCAACACTTCCCCTATTCCGTTCTCCGTCGGGAATTTCATTTTCTGATGAATTGTTGAGGGTACAATTTCATATGGGTTGATGGTCGTTCTACCTAGGATTCCATTGTACGCACCCAGGGCCTCGACCACGACGAAGGTTATGTTGAAGTTCAAAGTCGTCCACCCCTCACCTATTGTCACTGGAAGAGTGATTTCTCCCAGCGGGTATGTTGCCGCGCCTGCGAAACTTACCAAGGGGAGGTTCTAGGTGTCACATATGCCCTTGTCTTTCCTAGCTGTTCTGACACATTGACATGCAGGATGTCCGCAACACTGCCCCCATCGACCAGTATTCTTTTGACATCATATCCTACAATTTCCATGGTAATTACCAAGGCATCATCGTGGGGATAGACGATATGCTTCATGTCCAGTCTGAAGAATTGTTTGAAGACTTCGTCCACTTCTGGATGTCGTCTCTTCCCATACTTGGGGAGGGTTCCCACTTGTGACGCGTAAACATCTCTTGCATTCAACACATGTCCCCCAGCAGCTGGTTCTCCTTGAATTACGTTTATCACACCTCGCTTGGCAGGAGGTGGATTGTCGTGAGCCTTTTCCTTTCCCTTACTCTTTGCCGAGGGCTCGCCTTGGGCTTTCTTCGAGGGGTTGCCCCCTTGATCCACATAGTGTTTCAATTCTCCCCTCCGGACGATGTTGTTTACACGCATTTTCAGACTTATGCATGTATTTGTATCATGTCCATACAAATCGTGGTTTTCACACCACTTTTCCTTATCTTTACCCAACGAGCCCTTATGATAGTTGTTGGGTTCTTACCACATGTTGTTCTCTTTCATTTCCTTGAAAATGATGGACAATGGTGCATTGAGGGGGATGAAATCTATGTTGTTAACATCCCTGGGCTTTTGGAACTCGCTCTAGTGCGGTCTTATAAACTGAGGTTGAGGCTGCCAGTGCTTGTTTTGCTGATTCCCCTGGTATTGCTTTGCAGGACCAGGCTTGTTGTTTTCTTTAAGGCGCGCATCACTTATCTTAGCCTTGTTAGTTTTCCTGAACCTTTCTAGGTTCACATACTCTTTTACTATTTCCATTAACTCTTCCAGAGTTGCTGGACGCTTGGACATTTTTTCGGCGTGAGAGAAACCTCGATATCCTAAGTGTCGAATGAACGCCCAATGTCGCCTTCCGAAACATCAACCTGGATGTCAGCAATGTTTTGTTTGAAACGAATGTAGTAATCTGCCAAATATTTGTCATACTCCCGACGTACATCATCTAGCGCGCTTAAACCTTTCAAGAGTTTGCGCTCTCCCATGTACCTTTGTGTAAACTTCGACTTCAAATATGGCCACGAGTGCACACTGTCGCGTGGGAGTGAAAAAAACCAATGTACTGCAGGTCCTACCAATGTTTGCGGGAATGTCATGGCCAAGTGGTGTGGATTGGTAGTTCTACTAAGAAGTGAAGCTTTGTGTTGCTGCACGTGCTCTATCAGGTCTCCCTTTCCCTTGTACTTCTCGATCTTGACATTATACAGCGCGTCTGGCACTTGGCTATACACCAACTCCTCCGTGAAGGGATGGGAAGCGTTCTCAGCTAGGACATGTATGGCTTTCATTTTTGCCTGCTTCATCTTCTGCTCAATCAGAGCTTCTAATGCCTTTGCCGTCAGTCCCGTGATTGGGACGTCTTCCTCCCTCGATGGCCCTCTTCTACCCATGTTATGGTAAGCGGGATTGTGGTGTTCCCGACTCACTTCATAAAAGGAACTTTCTCTTTGATGTTGTCTCCAAGATTCTCCTGGATGTTGCGCCCCTACGTAAGGTGTGTAAGAACGCGTTACCTCCTCTTTTGAGTTATAATGTTGGTGAGAAGCAGCTTGGTGTTGTCTTTCTTCACGCAGTGAGCTCTCATGTCGGGTAGTGTCATGGGACAATGCCCTTGGCGGCGGTGGCTACCTGTATACTGGAAGTGGAGGTGGAGCATATCCTTGGTTTCTCAAAGTCTCTATAGCTAACAGCTCTTCTATTGCTGCCATCATGGCAGGTGTGACTGTCGGCGCAGCCTGTTCTCCTCCCCCTTGGAATTGGGTATCTTCAGCAGGCATCCCATAAGGATGTTTCTCTCTCCTTGGCGCCCTGTTCTCGAAACCAGCCGGTGGTGCATCATTCTGGGCATTGAATGCCGACTGCTCATTTTGCGCGGGACGCGCGTTTGGCTTTTGGACTGAAGAGGCTGTAGACATGGCCTCTGGCATGTGAGAAGGACCAGATTTGTTCCTCCTTGGCGGTGCCTGTCTACTTGCTTCCGCGGCTGGGTTTTTCCTTGGTTTTTCATAACTTGTGGTACTTAGCAGCTTTTGTGTTCAAATCTCGCGGACGGCGCCAAATGTTTTGACCAGCCCCACGCGATAGTACGGGTTGTAGAATATGTATGATCCTGGTCGTGTCAAGTTCTCAAATCCACGCTGCTGACTCCGCGCGTCCTTCCCAACCTGCACACGGGCAGTAACAAGCACACGAAGAGGGGGTGGTGCTAGTTGAACCCTCTCTGATGCCTCAACAAGAATCTAGAGAGATAAAACTAGAGAGAAGTCAGAGCTCCTAAGCCAATCTCCAAACGAGTTAAAAATAAATGGGTGGCCAAGATTCCAATAGCGTGGAAATAGCGTTTCGATACGTTTACGTGGGTTTGACGTGTTTACGAGGTCCGAAATATAAATACGAAACCGAATTGGGCACATATCCATCTGTATGTGTTGAACTCTCTGCTACGATTCCGAAAAGCGGAGAGGATAAATATAGATGAATATATTAGTCTGTATAATTTTGACAATGTGAGATGAATGTAATAGTTTGTTTCTCCAAGAATGGGAGTAGGTTCTTTGATGATCTGAACGCGTATGTGGTGATAAATTCAACTCTGGATAAAGAGGTTGAAGAAGACTTCAATTGCAACCAATGTTACAGCTTGGTATCCCTTTGCATCCGCCTCAGTGAAAACAATGATGCTAAATCTAGAAATGTTTTGATTGAATGTGATGGTCTTCTCTCTTTCCATGGATGCTTGTGTAAAAGCCGCTCGAGACCTTCGTGATGAAAGGTCCACATGTAAAATATGTATATGGTTGTCTGATGTTGACGGGACTCATTTACCATGAGTCTAGTCAAGTACAGTAACCACAACAGTAAATGGACAACCTTCTCTGCTCACCATAGTGGTTCAAAATAAGCCAACCATGATCCGCATATCATGAAGAGAACTGGACCGAATAGATCCTATACGATAATCTGGTGGGTTAAACCTCGATGATAAAGTGCGTCCCAAGTACGCCTCGTATGTCATGGGTATAAAGCTGGAAAACGTTTTATACGGACACAAATCATTTGATGTGATTCACTTGTGAATTTACTCAGGTGTAATGTCCAAAATGACTCAAAGTTCTTGACTATGAGTGCGACAAGCATGGCCTTCAGATCAAGAACCATACCACTGTCATTTATCATTCGTTGTTCGTTTGAGTTACTAAAATTTTGGTTATTTCGAGATTCGGAGTTATTGAATAAAGTAATTGTTGCTCGATTTGCTTATCAATATTTAACGGTCCCGCAAATGGGAACGATCCGAAAAAAATATACAAACCTACGGGTTAGAACCAATTTTTTTCGGCCAAGTAAAGGAGGCTAAATGAAACGAAACAACACACATACTCTGTCATCTTAAGATTGCGTAGCTAGATCGAAAGATTTAGTATTTCTTATTTGTTAGTACTCCATTATATGATATATTCCGTAATGATGAACATGTTTGAAACTGATTGGATTAAAATAAATTGAATTTTAGAAACGAAACGATTTAAACCACGGGTTAAACCTGGAATAGGCGCCACAGGCGCGTGTACCTCGAAAGACGGAACACATCGTTTTCAAAGTACGAATTTAATGATGAAGTGTAAATGAATGCTGAATTTTTCATTAGCCTACCTCTTTTTGGGAATATTCATTCAATGCTTACACGATGAAGAGAGGTATGCTTCACAAGCTACCATGAACTCGTAAAGTATAAACTGACGCATAAGGCGAAAGCCCATTGCACAGTTCAAAGATGACCAAGTCTTTGGGATGAATTAGCCAATGAAAAGGATGATGTCGGTAAAATGACTCTCCCACTAAATGCTTTGAGCGAGAAGTTTGGCAAGACATTCACATCGATAACACACTTCATCAACAAAATCAGTGACTAACATGCGCCATTAACATGCGCATTTAAAAAGTATTTGGACCGAGAGTATGGTGACTACTCTTAGAGGATACATATTTAAATTAGCTTACGATAATGCTGTCGTGGTCGAACATGAGACGTTACATGCCTTGAGGATGAATTTTTCAATGCTTGGCGATATATAACAGACGAAGTCTTGATCGAATTGGAGCATGATAACGATGATAGTCAGGTCCCACTTACTTCGAGTGGGAGATTTGAGGTAGCAACGCAAGTGAATAAAATGGTAAATGAGGATGGAGACATTTTCATAGTAAATCCAGTGGGAGGACACAATCCTACCACACAAATCACTGTTGCAGGTGCGAATCAAGTTGAACCTGATAATCACGTTGCCTGACCGCTGGATGAAAATCCAATAATGCCACAACTACCCATTGTTCCCAGTGGGAGTGGATTAACCAACTTGGTTCCGAGACCGAGAGGTCGTCCAAAAAAAGTTGTAGGCCAAGGTTCCAGCATTGCCCTTGTTCCCAGTGGGAGTGATGCTCCGATAGAAAGCATTATTCCGAGTGCGAGCAATGTTCAGACTCAAGATGGGATTAACGATCCTAGACGAAGTCAAAGGCATCAAACTTCTCCTAAGAGACCTCAACAAGCGTTGACGGTTCAACAAGCGTTGAGGAACCAGTGACGGTTCAACAAGCGTTGAAAAGACCTCAAGTGAAGGAACGGAGAAAAGAAATGGAGGAAGTTATTGCCTCAATGAAAGCCAATTATGTATGGTCTTTAATTGATTTACCTGCTAACCGCAGGGCCATAGGGGCGAAGTGGGTTCTGAAACTGAAACTCACTGCTAATGGAAATGTCGAGCGATTCAAAGCTCGACTGGTTGCGAAAGGATACACCCAGCTTCACGGAGTGGACTTTGATGAGACTTACTCACCGACTGTGAGATACACCACAGTCAGGGCAGTCCTAGCCTTGGTCGCATGCCTCGATTTAGAGCTGCACCAAATGGATGTTAAGACCGCATTCCTCCACGAAAACCTGGAGGAAGAGATCTATATGGAGCAACCATAGGGTTTTATTACTCCTGGTAACGAAAGTAAAGTTTGTAAACTCCAAAGATCCATTTACGGTCTTAAACAATCGTCTCGGCAATGGTACCGCAGGTTCCACTAGGAAATCGTTGGAAACGGATTCGTGAATCTCCACGAGGATCCATGCGTGTATACAAAGACCTCCGGGTCTAAGTACGTCATCTTGACTCTGTACGTAGATGACATACTCATTGCCGCGAACGATGTGATTTTTATGCATAAATCAAAGTCCTAGTTGGCATCTGTATTTGAGATGAAATACATGGGAGAGGCAACGTACATCTTGGGCATTAAAATTGCTAGAGATCGTGCCATCCAGAGGTTATGTCTATCTCAGGAAGCCGACATCAACAAACTGTTGAAAAGGTTTAGATTACAGGATGCCAAACCTGTGAAAACGCCAGTAGTACTTGGGTGCGCGTTGTCAAAGCACGACGGCCCGAAGAACCAGCAAGAGCGTGAACAGATGAGGAGTGCAGAGTATTTAAGCATGGTTGGGAGACTGATATACGGCATGCTTTGCACTCGGCCAGACATGTGTTAAGTTGTGGGCCTAGTAGCAAGATTCCAATCAGACCCTAGCAATTAACATTTAAAAGTTATAAAGCGGATCATACGATATCTGAAAGGTACTGCCGAATACGTACTGTGCTATGAGGGCAGGAAGTTAGAATTGACCGGATTCAGTGACGCCGACCATGGTGGCGATCCGATGATCGTAAGTCCACCACAGGAGGAGTGTTTCTCCTTGCTGATACCGCCATTTCATGGACGAGCAAGAAGCAATCCTGTTTCGCGCTGTCTACGATGGAATCAGAATTCGTTGCTCTCTCCAAAAATGCAGAGGAAGCGGTCTTGCTGAAAAGGCTTCTTGCTGCGCTGCTTGATGGCGATGTTGGGAGTAAACCTGTGAAGGTGTTCTCTGACAGTCAGGCAGCGATTACGGTAGTAAAGAATCTGAAGTGCCATAGTAGGACTAAACACATTGATGGAAATATAAATATGCTAAATCTATGGTAGAAGATAATATAATCACTTTAGAATACTCGCCGACTAATAATATGATGGCGGACCCACTAACTAAACCATTACGTAGAGAGTTATTTGAAAAGCATGTGAAACTGCTTGGATTGCGTAGGGTTTAAATGTTGGCATGTATCTGTGATAACATTTTGATGAATTGGAAGTTACCTTTTTGGTAAATGAGAGAATTGCAATTTGAGTTTATGATTCATCGACGTCATAATGTTTGATTACATCGGATTGTACGGTTTATAAACTAAGTCGTAGGAGGACGCAATCCTCTGCACAAATGATGTCAAATGTGGGCCTTCCCTTGTCACACGGGCACAATTTTCTTGTAGGAGAGGTGGACCTCTTCTGAAGCAAGACTGGCTAAGAACCAGTTGGGAAACTTGATTATGCAAAAACGATCTTTGGTTTCGGAATAACACGATATGATTTTTCGTTTTGCACTTCGCTGATGATGAACTCTTTTCGTCATTAACCACATTCTGGGCCAGATGAAAGTCTGCGATAGCATCATTGACATATCCCACAGCTGACGATTTTTGGGTATGCTATCGACGCGTGCTTCATACTACGCGTGCCACGTTCGACAACGGGGTCATGCTCGGTTGTGCTAGATAGAATCCTTGCGATTCGGACGGGCGTAAACTTCTTCACCTCGAGCGTGTGATTGATCTCGGGAGCCTTATGAAGAGGCACATGAAGTATCCTCATGGACTCAGAACTCATACCTAAGGTCAGAATCAATGTTCGCTCCCCGGCGTATGAGCGCAGTGCTGAAGAAAAAGGCAAAGTTACCTCGTCTTTGGAAACCGATTGAGTTTGACTAAGGGTATGAGCGATGGGGATGGTCAAGTTCACCTGTAATTCACCGACTCTTGAATTCACTAGGTGGCCACCAGCCGGATATTAGTTGAAGGTTATGAATACTTGTGCGGATGCCCTAGAGAAGTATTCCTATGTGGAAACTGGGCAATTGGAGAATTAACATTTTACCAAGGATACAGCGCGATACAGATTGACATTTTTAACAGGTTGATTTGAGATAGGGAATCAACGTTCAACGGGCGCTACAAAACTCCTAACAGATGAGTAGCACGATGCCTGTTGTATCCGCCGGTCGCACGGCAAACCTCGTATGAACTATTCGGAAGCAGGTGCAGGATCAGAAGAGTGGAATATTGATGTGATTTGAACAACAATACATTAACAGGCACCCTCCCATTCCGGCAAGTGAGAGCTGTTAGCATATGGAGATTGGGCGCCATAATTAGAAGCCCATTAATATGTATACGTTACCTAAAATTTTGGGTAAATGTCACATTAGGGTAATTGGGCTTGACCTAAATCCCAATTGACATGAGAGGCCCAAATAATGGACCTCCCTTATACATGGCCGGCCGAAACATTAGTGTAGGGGCAAAGTGGACTTTTGTCCACTTTGCTCCTCCTATAAATAAGGGGTGTTAGGGTTTTCTTAAGGGTAGTTCACAATTCCTCCTAAGTGGTGATTTGAGAGAAAACCCTATCCCCAAATAACATTGTTCGGCCGAACCATACAGCTACACCAAGGGTGTGCCAATTTGCTTGGAGCAAATCACTCCGGAGATCCGTCCCTGCGAAGAATCGATCAAGGGCTTTGCTGTGGAGCTAATACCGCGTAGTACTTCCTTAAGAAGAACTTCTACGGGTTCCGTCCGGTGGATTGCGAACACTCTCAGCAGGATCCTTAGGACTACGCAAAGGGTTTAAGGTATGTGCACATCTTCCGCTGCATAATTCTGATTACAAGCATGTGCCTTATTTATGTTTCCGTAGTAGTCAACCCCGTAATCCAAGAGCTTGACTGTCAGAGTAAATGCACAAAGGCTTATTCCCGTCCTCGACATCAAGCAGGGAAATCATCAGTTTCCTTAGCCAGACAGCCTCCTGTGCATTCTTTAAGAGAGCTACGAATTCAGAATCCATAGTAGAAAGCGCGACACATGATTTCTTCTTGCTCAGCCAAGAGGTGGCAGCATTAACAAGGAGAAACACTACTCCTGAGGTGGATTTGCGATCATCTAGATCACCACCGTGGTCGGCGTCACTATATCCTATTAATTCTAGCTTACTTCCCTCATAGCAGAATTCGTAGTCTGCTGTACCTTTCAGATATCTCATAATCCGTTTGACGGCTTTTAAATTTTGATAACCGGGGTCCGATTGGAAACGCACTACCAAACCCACATCGTAATAGATGTCACGACGAGTGCATTGCATTGCGGACATCAGACTTCCTACCATACTGATGTACTCTGCAATTTTCATATGTTCACACTCTGCCAGGTTCTTTGGGCCATCATGCTTCGACTGCGCACACCCAAACAGAACCTGTATATCCACATGTTTAGCATCAAAGAGATTGAACCTCCTCAACAACTTGTTGATATAGGCTTCCAGAGAAAGACATAATTTCCGAGCACCACGATCCCTAGCAATCTTAATACCTAGGATATAAGTGGCCTCCCCCATGTCTTTCATCTCAAACACAGATGCTAACCAATACTTTGATTCATTCAAGTAACTCACATCGTTTACGGCAATCATAATGTCATCGACGTACAACGTCAAGATTAAATACTTTGACCCTGAGGTCTTTGTGTACCCCACATGCATCCTCGTGAAGATTCACGAATCCATTACCTACGATTTCCTCGTAGAACCTGCAGTACCATTGCCGAGACGATTGTTTAAGACCATAGATCGATCTTTAGAGCTTACAAACTTTACGATCGTTTCCAGGGGATGAGAAGCCCTCTAGTGGATCCATGTAGATATCTTCCTCCAAGTTCCCATGAATGAAGGCAGTCCTAACATCCCTCTGGTGCAGCTCGAGATCGAGGCTAGCAACCAAGGCCAAAATGGCCCGGACCATGGTGTAACGCACAGTCGGTTAGTAAGGCTCATCAAAGTCCACTCCGTGAGGTTGGGTATACCCTTTTGCGACAATTCGAGCTTTTTATCGCTCAACGTTTCCATAGGCAGTGGGTTTCAATTTCGGAACCCACTTAGCCCCTATCGCTCTAAGTTTAGCAGGCAAATAAATAACGTCCAAACAAAATTGGCTTTCCTAGAGGCGATCTCTTCCTCCATTGCTTCCTCCATTCCTTTGATTGAGGACCTTCCAAAGCTTGTTTAACCGTTTCCGGTTCATCAAACGAAGTCATGATGAACAATTCACCTCTTTCGATGGAATACTTCTTAGGAGAAGTTTTTTGCCTTATACTACATCTAGGCTCATTATTCCCATCTAGAACTATACTCCCACTGGGAAAAATACTCCCACTAGGAACCAGGGCGTTACTAAAACCTCCTCCTACAAATTTTCTTAGGCGACCTCTTGGTCTTGGGATCCTACCTCCAAGATGAATTCCATGGTCTCTCGGACCAGGAACTAAGTTGGTTGTCCCACTCCCACTGGCCCCAGTAGGTAGTTGAGGAATTATAGGATTTTCGTCCAATGGTTCAACAACTATATGATCATGATCAAGCTCTACTTGATTCGAACTTGGAGCAACTATGATTTATGTGGTTGGATTGCCTCCTCCCACTGGATTTATTATGAAAATGTCCTCATTCTCAATTACCATATCATTTCCTATTGTTGCTCCCTCAAATATCCCATTTGAAGTAAGTGGGACCTGTTCTCACCATTTTCTAGTTCTATTAAGACTTCATTCGTTTTGATGTCAACAAGCTTAGGAAATAATCCTCAATATAAGTAACCTCTCATGACTCATGCTTGACCACGCCACCATTTTCCTGAGCTGCTACAAAGACGTATCCTTTAGAGTGTTTGGAGTATTTAATAATGATAATTTTCAATGCTCTAGGCCCCAACTTTGTTGTATCGGCTGCGGTCTGATGCGTGTATGCTGCGCAACCCCAAGGGCGCAGCCTGGTAAGATCCAACTCTTTAACAGTCCACAATTCATATGGTGTCGTGTCCACCGATTTTGTTGGTACACAGTTTACTACATGAGTGGCAGTCAACAACGCATCACCCCAATAGGAGATCGCGTTCTGTTGAGCTTGCGACATCATGGTTCTTACCATGTTCAGGAGTGTACGCTTACGTCACTCCGCCATATCGTTATGTTGTGGCGTATAAGAGATCGTCGTTTGACGGACAATACCCCATTCATTGCAAAACTTATCAAACTCATTTGATAGGTATTCTCCACCTCTTTCAGTGCGCAAGGTTTTCACCTTTCACTTCAGCTTATTCTCTACGAGATTGAGATAGCTCTTAAAGCACTCAATGGCTTCAGATATAGGAGACCCTATATCGGTAAAGTCATCAATGAAAGTTACGAATTAACGTTTGCCACTTCTAGTGGTGACATTCATGGGTCCACATACGTCACAATGGATTAAATGCAATGGGTACTCGGCTCGTAGTGCATCGCTGAATGGCTTTCGGGTGGACTTTCCAGCTAGACAGTCCTCACAGGTGGTTTTCACCACGTGAGTTGCACTAGGAAAAAGCCCTCTCTAAGCTAGTGTTTGAATTCTGTCACAACCTATGTGTCCCAACCTCGCATGCCATCTGACCACATCGTTCTCTGCTTCCTTGGATGATATTGAAAAAATTCTATTTGAATTCTCAAATTCATTCATATCCATAACAATGAGACCACGGGAAGAATTTGCAAATCCATAAAAGACGCTACCTTTATTGAAATCCATAAAAGACGCTACCTTTATTGATTTTAACCAAGGAGTTCTCAAATGATAAAGTAAATCCAATATTCATAAGAGAAGTAACAGAACAACATTCCTACGAATTTTAGGTGAAAAAAAGACATTTTCAAGCAGTAAGGTCATGCCGTTGCGGATTGGCAACTTGCAGTTACCTATTCCTTCGACTTCAACTTGGGAGTTTTCATCGATATAAATCATTTTTGAGCCCTTCGGCATACTTCTGAACATGGCATACAACCCTATTTCATTGGTTATGTGGTTCGTTGCACCTGAATCAAGAATCCATGAAGGATTTGAGTCAGCCAACATGACACTAGAGGAAAAGTTTCACTATCATATCCAATATTGCGTACCTTGGTACACGGGTTGCTAGAATTTCCGCCCTCACCTAAGTGGCGAGGACCAGAGTTCTTCCCCACTTTCTCCGACTTTACTCGGAAATTTCCTTTTTTAGGCTTGGTTGACGTTTTACAGTGAACCGCCTGTTGTTTCTTACTCTTGTTCTTCCATTTCCTTTTCTGTCCAGCAGGTGGTCCTGGCAATTTAGCCATAGGTTTGGAAATTGCTAATCGAGATTCTTCCACTCAATTATTTTCCGGATAGATGCAAGGTCCAGCAAAGAAATACTGACGGTCAAAAAAGTCATGGTAGCTCTCTAAGACTTCAGGAGGATCCCGATTATGGCCAGAATTTTGTCCCATTCAACCATTTGGCCTACATCCTCAATAGGTTTCACCATATTGAGGAAGTTGTATACTTTTTCAAGTACACTAATGCTATCACTCTTCAGACTTGCATCTAAAGAAGCTATCAGTGGGTGCAGCTGAGCTGCAATGCAGTTTCCATATTTCAGGAATAAAGCATCCCAGATATCTTTCGTTATCTGGATATCCTTGAACTGATTTTCAATGTCCGGAGACATTTCTGATAGCAAAATTTATCTTGGTCTCTTTTCATCCTGCTCCCACTTGATGTGAGTATATGTTATCCCCTTGGTCAGGCCTGCATCTGGACAACTCATTGTTTTCCGAATGTGTTCAATCAAACCCTCATCATCCAGCAGGACATTGATGTGTTTGCACCATGACTCGTAGTTCGCCTCATTTAAAAGCTCTTTGGAATTGGATGAATCCATTTATGCCAATACTAACACATTGATATCCATACAACAATCAGGGAGGCAATTTAAAACATTTTGAAAAGAATTGCTTACATCGAATATCTATGAGATAGAAGGCGAACAAAAATGATTCTTGGGTCATCTAACCAACCCGACCACCAGTAAACCAATGGAATGAGGCCGTGAAAAGAGTTCACAGTGTCATCGTGTCCTTTCTAATAGATCATTCTCTTTTGAAAATGGTTTAATCGCTTTAACCGGAACGGAGAGTTATTACATACACCCGATCTTGGCTTTCCCAAGGCTATTTATAAAATATTTCGAGGAATTCATGCAAGCATATATAATTCTACTATACTAGTAAATTATCACATGCAGCCACATCCTCGAACAATCATGCATACGCGTCATGCGTGATCACTCAACATTCAACATGCATATTTGGCGACTGAATATCGATTTAAAATATTTGGGGCTGACTTGCAATTCATGTTATAAAAGTCATGCGAACTTCTAGACACGTATCCTAATCAAGATCACTCAGCACAACATGTCTATCCTAGTGTGCAACTCATTAATTAACAACTGGCTCTGCCAGCAAAATGTAATATCCAGCTAGCTTGACATAGTCAAGACGCAATTCTAACATGCATTTATATCAATATATATATATATAACAATTGTAATTCAGCCCACAAAATGATTCAGTCCAATAATCATGCATTTTCCGATATCCATCCCCATAACCGAAACTAGGCATCAAAGTTTGATTAAAATGTTAAAATAACAAACCATTTCACGTTGTGTAGGTAATTTTAAAATAAAAAAAAAAACATTTGGATTTTAAATTTGACCTGACCTGAATTTTCAGTTGACCTGAACCTGATCCGGTTCGGTCAACCCGGTTCGACCGGTCCGGTCCGACACGTCCGGTCCGGTCCGACACGTCCGGTCCGGTCCGACACGTCCGGTTAGGTTAGGTTAATTTGGTTCGGTTTAATTGAGTCGGGTTGGGTTTGACCAGACCTATTTGATCACCTTGTCCGACCCGTCCCATTTTGGTCTAACCAATTGAGAAAACCCGGTCCGGCCGACCCGACCCGTTTGAACCGGTGGGACCCAACCCGAACTAGAACTGGTTCGGACCCCACGTGTTACCCGGGACGGTTGACCCGACCGGTTGTGCATTTTTATCCGACCCATTAACCCAATAAGGTTCGGCCGAAATTGTTACTTTTGGGCTAAGTAGGGTTTTAAAATCCACTAGAAACTTAACTTAGCCACCAAGTAAAAATAAATAATAATAGATATAATTTCCAAATATTTGCACAATATATATGTATATTTCGGCTGACCCAATAAATACATATATAATTATTTAATTGTCTAGATTCTATTTTAGGGATATAAATTATCAACAATATATTTTCTCAATCTTTAGGCAATAAATTAATACCAAATATATATATATCCCTAAAATCATGCATAGTTTATATCGGTAATTAATATCGAAATAATTTATACCTAAAATACCTTGGGCCGGGCGAAACTTAGATAACTTGGCGCTGAAGAAATCAAAATTTTACACCTAGTTCGGCCAAACCTTGCAGTTTTAGGGTTGGTGGTCAAATTTCTAGATCAAATTTCACCTTAATCACAAATCCAAAGTTTAATTTTGATAAAAATCACGTTTTCATTGATAATCATGAACACCAATTTTACTAAAATTATGAATAACGGTTTTACCAAAAACCATGAACATTAATTTTATCAAAATTCATGAACTCACTACACAGGCTTTGATACCACAGATGGATTTAGGGGATAGTTACCATGGACTAAAACACGTGTACTTGCCAGGTAAACTAATTATGTAGCGGAAGAGAGCACATACCAGTTTATCTTCCGTAACCCAAGGTCGTCACTGATGGAGTTCTCGATCTGCCGGACAGGTCCTGCAGAAACTCTGATTAAAGAGCAATCTGTAGGCAATTGTCTCCACAACAAAGCCTCTTTCAATCCGGTGACAGGATGAATCTCTGGGGTAAATTGTTGACACAATTTTGACACCTCCTTGTGCTATGTAAGCTTCGGCCGAACCTTTAGTATATTAGGGAGAGGGATTTCTTGTCTAGTTAACTAACATGGAGAAAGTGATTAACCCTAAGAAATCCCCTAACGCCTCCTATTTTTAAGAGGAGGTAAGAAAAACCGCCAAGGGTTTAACCCTAATTCGGCTGAAATACGCATAATTGTGGCTCATAGGAATTTTGGCTTGACCCAAAATCTCTTATGTGCCTAATCCCAATTGTGCTTAATCTGTTGGACTTATATTATTGGGCTCCCAACTACGGCGGCCCATATACACCAAATTCCAACATCTAACGCATTACCTTAATTTACTCGGCCACACACGTGTGTATAAAACAATTGCCTTATTATGTTCCTGCTATACGCGTTCATCACGTTGTGTATGCACCTTTATATTTTAATACTAAAAAATAATGTTTCCCTTTTAAGTTTGACTCACAATTTTCTCCTTTAAAGCTTATAACATTTTTTCTATGGTCAACAATTTAAAATAATCTCATTTAATTATAAAAGGTAAAACATTAATATATATTTCAATGTCATTATTATTTTTCCATTATCAGATTTTTCCTTTTTTAATTAAATAATATAATTATTACATTTTTTTCTCATATATAAATTGTCATTGGGCTTAAGAAACTGCCACCACCCTGCTATCAATAATTGCACTCTACCAAAGACGTCGCCGGAGTTTTGCAATGTCGATGAGAGCAGACACATACTACAAAATCATCAACTGACTGTAACACGCGGCTGATCTGGTGCCAGAGAGTTTGTGGACGTGGGTACGAGCCGGGGACGTCAGGCGGCGTTGTACGGGAAAATGTCGGTGACGGGTAAGCAACACTCGATGGAGGACACCGTCGACATCCGTCCGGACTTTTTCCAGCCGGAGATTTCACATGGCTAGCCTATCTACTTCTTCAGAGTGTTTGATGGCCACGACGGTGTTCACGTATAATCCGTTTTGCAAAAATAAGATTTTTTTTTACAATTAAAAAAATAGGGTTATGGAAAATGAAACGCCGGTTTGCATGTGTAGATTGCGGCTTGCAGTCTCCAGATGCTTGATTCTGTGAGAGAGGAGCTGATGTGTGTGGTGAACACGCCAGAGAGTGGAGAAGGGAAGAAGGAGGAGTGGAGAGCCGCGATGAGTGCTGCTTTCTTGAGAATGGATCAGGTGGCGATGGAGATTTTTTGCGGGAGGGCAATCACTGAGTGCGGCGGCTGTCGACACATCGAGGTGGTCCATGCCGGATCTACGGCCCTTGTGGCGATTTTGACGTCAGAACACATTATGGTTTCCAACTGTGGGAACTCACGCGCCATCCTGTCCAGAGGCGGTAGAGCAATTTTCTTTTCCCGCGATCACAAGGTTTATTTCTCCAAAGATTTGTTGATTTTTTTTTTTGAGGTAGATCGCCATGCATGCTATAAAGATCACTTATCCGGTTAAGAAATATGAAACGCCTGAATCTCTACGCCATCTTATGATGGTTCACAAAGATTTATTATAACTTGATATGAATTACAAATATGATATATAGTTATTAAAAGCATTTTCGACACCGTGCTGAATTGTATGGTATATCATTTAATTCCGATTTTATGTGAACTAAATGTGTGAAATTAGAAAATAGATGGTTGTAAAATTGGATAAAAAGATGTGGTGTTGTTGGTTGTTACTATAGAAATTACCCATGCGCTAAAACCTTAAAGAGAACATAATAAATGCTCAGAAAATGGTTTATTATCTTTCTATTAGCATATTTTGGTGCAAAATTTAATATCATATTAATCTTGTATGAATGATTGATCACTTTGTCAGTACATTAGACATATATTTATTCTAGAATTCAACTAAATCTGACTTATATTGTATAATTAATATATGTTTTAGAATTTGGCCAAAACAATTTATCTGTTTCAGAATACAAAAATTGTTGCTCTCTAAGCTCATGAATTCATTAATACAATCTTTAATTTTCTAGCATATAATTTGTGACTAAGATTTTCTTTTTCCCGACGTGCGCCAGATTATGATTATTACTAAATATTCGCTTAATAAGAAATTTTTAGACGGAAATTGGGAACTTCTCGTCATCATGCAGCCTGATAGGATGGATGAATATGCTAGGATAGTTGCTGTCGGGGGGCGCGTGATAGACGCAGATGGACCGTGCGTGGAAGGCATCCTTCTTATGTCCAGAGCAATAGGTAACCAATTAATATTTATATTCCATAAATGTCTCCGGGATATAAAATTTAGTTATCACACTATTTCTTAGACGTTACTTTGCATGTTTTTCATGCCACATCAAGAGACAATTCTATCATTTGAAACCTTTTAGGATGGAGAACTTTCCTCATGCTTCTCTGTTAGGGTTGAATAGTTAATAAACATCGCACTACTTTGATTTCCTCTACTGATGGTTAGATGTTTGTTTTATTTAATGAAATGCTTGAATGTATGTCATATTATAATATATTGGTGTATTTTCTGATCATCATGTTGTCTGTTATCCTATTACATCATAATTATCCGCGGTATTTGTTCCTTGGTCATGTTAATGATAATATTTATGTGCTACTGAATAATAATTGAGGTTTGTTTTGCTTAATAAGATTCTTGTGTTATGTAATAATAGATACGTGTTTTGAATGTGTGATAAAATGTCTAAAATTTTAGTGTAAATTAGCGCAGAAAGACTCAAAATCCTAAGCTAATGGGTGTTAAATGTTTCATTCGTAAAAAAAAAAGAACTTTGTTTTCTAGTTAGTGTGAGACAAACCACATAACATTTATGTTATAATCTAACAAACTGTCAAGTTTCTGATAATAAAATTGTCTTTGTCATGGTACATCATAGTTATTTGCGATCTGTATTCTTAGCATATTAACGATAATATCTGTGTGCTACTAATAATCATTAGGAGACAAGTACTTCAAGTCCATTGTAACAGCCGAGCTGGAGACAACTGTGACAGACAGGAACCAAAAGGACGAGTGTTTGATCCTAGCAAATGATGGTATTTGGAATGAGATTTCGATCGATTTGGCTTGTCGAGTGGCATCTACATGCCTCTGTGAAGGAGGTATCAGTGGCATGAACCTCAACTCCTCTCCCAAATCCGAAAGGCCTTTTGAAGATGATAATCAGGTACCTAAGTATCCAAGCAGCCTCGCTGCTAAATTAGTGACTCGAATCGTAATTGGATGCAATAGCACTGATAACATCAGCGTCGTCGTGATTGATTTAAGGAAGAAGTAGTTCAGTCCTCGATGTTAAGTTACAACGAACTTATAGTTAAGCATATTCAATAAATTGAAAGCTTCATTCGATAACTTATGAAAGACATTTAGAGGTGAACTTATTGGGAAATGCATGAGTTGTGAACTTATTTGGTTATTGATATTCCATGCCTGGGATGATTTGCGTCGTTCGTGTAATTCAAATAAGACCCGACCGTTAAATTTGAGAGGTCAGTATACATCCATTAAGTCTCATGCACAAATGGATGTATAACTACCTCTCAAACTTAAAGGTCGGGTCTATTTTGAATTACACGATGGACGCAAATCATCCCAGGCATGACATATCAATGACAAAAGAAATTCACAACTCATGCATTTCCCAATAAATTTACTTCCAAATTTCTTTCATAAGTTATCGAATAAAGTTTTCAGTTTATTGAACATGCATTAACTATAAGTTAGTTGTAACTTAACATAAATGATTGACCTACCTCTTCCTCAAATCAATCACGACAACGCTGATGTTATCAGTACTATTGCAACCAATTGCGAGTCGAGTCAGTAATTTAGCAGTAAGGCTGCTTGGATACTCAGGTACTTGATTATCAGCTTCAAAAGGCCTTTCGGTTTTGGGAACGGAGTTGAGGTCCATGCCACTAATACTTCCTTCACGAAGGCATGTAGATGCCAATGGAAAAGCCAACTCGATCGAAATCTCATTCCAAATACCATCACCTGCTAGGTTCAAACACTCGTCCTCTTGGTTCCTGTCTGTCACAGTTGTCTCCGGCTCGGCTGTTACAATGGACTTGAAGTACTTGTCTCCTAATGAATATTAATAGCACATAGACATTCTCATTAATATGTTCTAAGAATACAGATCGTAGATAACTATGATGTAACATGACAACAGACAATCGTATTATTAGAAACTCGCCAGTTTTTTAGAGTATAACATAAATAGTATGTGGTTTGTCTCACGCTAACTAGAAAACACGAGTTTTTTTTTTACGAATGAAACGGTTAACACCCATTAGCTTAGGATTTTGAGGCTTTCTGTGCTAATTTAAAGTTAAATTCTAGACATTTTATCACACATTCAAAACATGTATCTATTATTTCATATCACAAGTATCTAATCAAGCAATAAAAACCTTAATTATTATTTAGTAGAACATAAATATTACCATTAACATGTTCTAGGAACAAAGAACGCAGATAATTATGATGTAATAGGATAACAGACAACGTGATGATCAGAAACTACACCAATTTATTAGAGTATGACATACATTCAAGCATCTCATCAAACAAGACAAATATCTAACCATCAGTAGAGGAAATTAGAGTGGTCTGATGTTTATAAAATATTCAACCCTAATGGAGAAGTATGAGGAAAGTTCTCCATCCTAAAATGTTTCAAGTGATAGAATAGTGTCTTGACGTGGCATAAAAAACATGCAAAGTCACATCTAAGAATATCCTGATAACGAAATTTTATATCCCGAAGACATTTATGGAAAATAAATATTAATTGGTTACCTATTGCTTTAGACATAGGAAGGATGTCTTCCACGCGCAGTCTATCTGCGTAGATCACGCACCCCCAGAAGAAACTATCCTAGCAAGTTCATCCGCCCTATTAGGCTGCATGATGACGAGAAGTTCACAAATTCCGTCAAAACATTTATTATGAACCGAATATTTAGTAATAATCATAATCTGGCGCACGTCGGGAAAATACAATCCTAGTCACAAATTATATGCTAGAAAATTAAATAAGTTTTATTAATGAATCCATGAGCTTAGAGAGCAACATATTTAGTATTCTGAAACAGAAAAAAATATTTTTTCAAATTCTAAAACATATATTGATTATCTAATATAAGTCAGATTTAGTTGGATTCTAGAATAAATATATGTCTAATGTACTAACAAAGTGATCAATCATTCATACAAGATCAATATGATATCAAAACTTGTGCCAAAAATTGCTAATCTAAAGATCATAAAGCCATTGTCTGAGCATTTACTATGTTCTATTTAAGGTTTTAGCGCATGGGTAATTTCTGTAATAACAACCAACAACACTGCATCTTTTTATCCAATTTTACAACCATCTATTTTCTAATATCACACATTTAGTTCACATAAAATCAGAATTAAATGATATACCATAAAATTAAGAACGATGTCGAAAATGCTTTTTAATAAGCTATCTATCGTATTTGTCATTCATATATAACTATAATAATCCTTGTGAATCATCGTAAGATGGCGTAGCAATTCAGGCGTTTCATATTCCTTAACTGGATAAGTGATCTTTATAGCGTGCATGGCCACCTACCGCGAAAATAATAGAAAACACAAATCTTTGGAAAAATAAACTTAGTGACCGCGGGACAGAGAAATTGCTATACCGCCTCTAAACTAGACGGCGCATGAGTTCCTTATGTTGGAAACCACAATGTGTTTCGGCATCAGAATCGCACAAGCGCCGTAGATCCGGCATGGACCACCTCGTTGTTTCGGTAGCCGTCGCATTCAGTGATTGCCCTCCCGCAAATGCAAATCTCCATTGCCACCTGGTCCATCCTCAAGATAGCAGCCCTCACCACTGCTCTGCACTGCTCCTTCTTCCCTTCCCCACTCTCTGGCGTGTTCAACAAACACATCAGCTCCTTTCTCGCAAACTCATGCATCTGCAGACTGCATGTCGCCGCAATCTACACATGCAAACCGGCGTTTCATTTTCCACAACCCTATTTTTTAAAAAATTAACTAAATGAATAAATTTCTTCTTTTTGAAAAACGGATTATACAGGAGCACCGTCGTGGCCATCAAACACTATGAAGAAGTGGATAGGCTGGCCGTGCGAAATCTCCGGTTGGCAATATTTCAGACGACGTCGACGGCGTCTTCCATCGAGTGTTGTCTATCCTTCACCCTTCCTTCTGTAGAGTAGTGGCAGTTTCTTATGCCTAATGGTAATTTACATATGAGAACCAATCGTAATGATGATACTATTTAACTAAAAAAATGAGATTATTTTAAATACTTGCCAGTAGAAAAACAAGTGCATCGACGAACTCGACATGAGGTTCCTTCTCTACTTCAACAGCGCCCTCTTCGCCATCTTCTTTCTGGAAATTCGACACTAAGATTGGAAATCCTTTGACAGATACTTGTGATTATTCGATTCGATTAATTCCAAAATAAAAATACTACCCAGACGAATTTGGTCGGAAATCCTTTGACTGATACTTGCGATTGTTCGATTCGATTAATTCCAAAATCAAACTACTACCCAGACGAATATAGTCGAAAATCTTTTGACGGATACTTGCCGTTGTTCTATTCGATTAATTCCAAAATCAAACTACTACCTTGACGAATATGGTCGGAAATCCTTTGACGGTTACTTGTGATTGTTCGATTCTATTAATTCAAAAATCAAACTACTACCCAGACGAACATGGTCGGAAATCCTTTGATAGATACTCGCGATTTTTTTATTCGATTAATTCCAAAATCAAAAGGCACAACCAGAGGTTTCCAGTACGGTTTACCACTAGCGGTCTTCCCTTACCGCTCGCCACCAAAGGCACCATTAGAGGTTTCTGGTACGGTTCCTGCCATAGGTCTTCCATTACCACTCGCCACCATAGGCACCATCAGAGGTTTCCGGTACGGCTCACCGCCAGAGGTCTTATGTTATCGCTCACCGCCAGAGGAACCACCAGTGGTGTTTTGGTACGGTTCAACGTCAGAGGTCTTCCGTTACCACCCACCACCAGAGGTTTTCCGATACGGTTCGCCACCGGAGGTCTTCCGTTGCCACCCACCACTAGAGGTTTTCCGTTTCAGCACAGCCACCAGAGGCTCTACTTTTCCGCACCGTCAATAAGCGCATGAGCCGCCCTGAAGATTTGAAGACTCAGACGAAGACACGGTTCTCATCCAAAATTCGGTGTTTTCTTTTGTGGAAAAACCCTCTCAAACGTGTTCTTTGAGAATCCGTCCAAAGAGGGGCAAAATGTAAACACCTAATTTTGGACCTCACGCGACACGCGTGGCATATGGCGCACCAAATGAGGAAGTGTTTAAATATGGCAAGTCGCGAAGTTTCCAAGAATGCTCAGTGTAATATTAGGATAGTTATAAGTATATATTGCAGAAAATATTTGTTGAATAATTAGTATTAAATTTATGAATATTTAGCATTTATTAGCAAAATAAATCAGCAATAGTTATTGCATAGATTAGACTAGGCCTAGATTAGTATAAATATGAGTGATTTACACGTAAAGAAAACACAAATGAAAATAACAATAAGAGCAATAAAGTAATTCTTGTCTTGAAATCCGTGCCAACATTTTTTTTTCTTTTCCGGCGCCTCCCGCAGTCAGCCCCTTGACCACGTCGGAGCTCCGCCAGAGGTCTCCCTGCGCTCCTCCCCTTCTTGTGCTGCTCCGCCTCACTCCACCTCCGTCGGCGTCGCACGTCCATTTCTGGCCGCCCATTCCTTCAGCTTGACCTCCCACCGGACGCTCAGCCAGAATTACATGGTTAAACGACTTTTCTTGTTAATAATCATGAAAATTATGTTTATAATGGCTGCTCTCAAGTAGCTAGAATGGGAAAGATTTGTCAAGTGGTAACTTTATCATATTTGAAGTATTTTTTGGGTGTCTGTTCCGATAATTCGCAAAAATGAGTATTAATTCAGAATTGTACTTTATATACTGGGTTAAAGGTCCTTTTGGTACCACATGTTTGCAAAAATTACACTGTTCATACCACTAGTATTTTTTCGTACCGAATTGGTACCATATGTTTCCAAACCTTACTGTTTTGGTACCTCCGTTAGGGTTCCGTCAAAAACAGCCGTTAAATGGCATGTGCCATGCACGTGACCAGCCCAAAACTTTCAATTTTGTTACAATTTAGTCCATCTAATACATCCCTAACTTTTATTTTGTTCAATTTAGTCCTAAAACTTCAAAACCAAACCATTTTCCCAAATTGACCTAGCTGGACCTAGCCATGGGCTAGGTCCGACCCTGGGTCATGGTCGCCGGACCCAGGCGACCCCGACCCAGGGTCGGACCTAGCCCTAGGCTAGGTCCGGCTAGGTCAATTGGGACCTAACCCTAAATTGGGGCTAGGTCCCAATTGACCTAGCCGGACCTAGCCTAGGGCTAGGTCCGACCCTGGGTCGGGGTCGCCTGGGTCCGGCGACCATGACCCAGGGTCGGACCTAGCCCATGGCTAGGTCCGGCTAGGTCAATTTGGGGAAATGGTTTGATTTTGAAGTTTTAGGACTAAATTGAACAAAATAAAAGTTAGGGATGTATTAGATGTACTAAATTGTAACAAAACTGAAAGTTTTGGGCTGGTCACGTGCATGGCACATGCCATTTAACGGCTGTTTTTGACGGAACCCTAACGGAGGTACCAAAACAGTAAGGTTTGGAAACATATGGTACCAATTCGGTACGAAAAAATACTAGTGGTATGAACAGTGTAATTTTTGCAAACATGTGGTACCAAAAGGACCTTTAACCCTTATATACTACTAATATATGTATAGGTACACATATAACTGAATGAAATACTCAATATAGTGTAGTTTTTTTGTACTATACTTTATATGCATGTTTTGTGGTGTTGTTGGTTATCACGTCAGTCTAACATATCAAAGGTCTCAGGTTTGAACCTAGGCGAACCCGTATCATTTTTTTTTTTTTGCCAAAGCCGTATCTTTTATTGGGAAATGAAAAAAGCTCACACATATCACCCCATGAGAAATTGGCTTGACCAAAATGGTCGGTCATGGAAAGAGAACAATGTGCACATTTGTCTTTACTACTGAAAAATGGTGTTTCCCATTTAAGTTTTGACTCACAATTTTAACATATAAATATTTTAATAGTGTTTCTATGGGTAATAATTTAAAATAATCTCATAACTTATAAAAGGTAACAAATTAATATATTTCTAAGTGTCATTAATATTTTCCATTATCAGCATAAATTTTCATTTTTAGTCAAATAGTATCATTATTACATTTTGTTTTTATATATAAATAGTCATTTGGCATGAGCAAACAACTACCTTGCTATCAATAATTGCACTCTACCGAAGACTCATCGGAATTTTGCAATGTCGATGACAGCGGACCGAGTAGCAGCAACAGAAGATGAAGAAATTCCTGAGAGCAGCAGACACCACCTTCGTTGGAAAATGCACTCGGAGTCGGCCCTGTACGGGAAAATGTCGGTGATGGGTAGGCAACGCTCAATGGAGGACGTTGTCGATGTCTGACCAGAATTTTGCCGGCCGGAGATTTCGCACGGCCAGCATATCCACTTCTTTGGGGTGTTTGATGGCCACGGCGGCGCTCATGTATAGTTCGTCGTTAAAAAGAAAACATTTTTTGTTAATTTTTTTAAAAAAATAGTGTTTTGAAAAATGAAACAGCGGCGTGCAGTTTGCAGATGCATGAGTTTGTGAGAAATGAGCTAATGCGTGTGGTGAACGCGTCAGAGAGTGAGGAAGCGAAGAAAGAGCAGTGGAGAGCAGCGATGAAGGCTGCTTTCTTGAGGATGGACCAGGTGGCGATGGAGATTTGCATTTGCGGGAGGGAGATCGTTGAGTGCGGCGGCTGCCGTTACATAGAGGTGGTCCACGCTGGATCCACAACGCTTGTGGCGGTTCTGACGCCTGAACACATCGTGGTTTCCAACTGCGGGAACTCACGTGCCGTCTTGTGCAGAGGCGGGACACCTATTTCTCTTTCCCGCAATCACAAGGTTTATTTTCCCAAAGATTTGTTGTTCTCTATTTTTTTCGCAACAGATCGCCATGCATGCTATAAAGACCACTAATCTTCTATAGGAATATGAAACGCCTGAATTGCTAGGCCATCTTACGACGGTTCACACAGATTAATTATAGACTTATAGGGATTTGGAATATGATATATAACTTAATAAAAGCATTTCCGACACCATGCTGAATGGTAAGGTAAACAATTTAATTCCGTTCATGTGAACTAAATGTGTGAAATTAGAAAATAGATGATTGTAAACTTGGATAAAAAATATAAGGTTGTTGGTTGTTACTATAGTAATTACTCATATGGTAAAACCATAAAAAGAACCGAGTAAATGCTCAGACAATGGTTTTATTTTCTTTCAGTTAGCTTATTTTGGTGCAAAATTTGATATCATATTGGTAATCTATAAATGATTAATCACTTTGTTAGTACAGTACACACATATATATTAGAAATCAACTAAAATGACTTATATTAGATAATCAATATATTTGACTGAGGTCTTTGTTGTTGTTAAGACGATCTTGTGTTCTAGTTTGTTTACTGTCCGTTGTGTCTCCGGTTTCTGCCCTGTTATCTTAGTTTTCATTGTTATGTTAGAACTTGCTCTACCTATATAAGCATTGGATGTTATCCAATCCCCCAGAGCAGTTGTTTTTTACTTTCTAGCATGTAATCGTTCTAATTTCAATAATATCGGTCTTTCAATAATAAAAATATATATATATGTGTGTGTGTTTTAGACTTAGGCCAACTTTTTTAAATCTCTCTCTCTAAGCTCATGGATTGAGTCGTACAATTTATTTAATTGGCTAGCATATCATCTATGGCTAGGATTGTCTTTTTTTATGACGTGCGCCAAATTATGATTATTGGTTACTGAATATTCACTTAATAATAAATATTTTGACGAACTTTTGGAACTTCTTGTCATCATGCAGCCTGATAGGGCGGATGAACTTGCTAGGATAGTTGCTGCAGGGGGGTGCGTGATCGACTCAGATGGACCGCGTGTGGAAGGCATCCTTCCCATGTCCAGAGCAATAGGTAAGCAATTACTATTTATTTTCCATAAATGCTAGGGATATGAAATTTCGTTATATGGACTTTCTCAGACATAACTTTGCATGTTTTTCATGCCACATAAAGGCACTATTCTACCACTTAAAATATTTTAGGATGGATAACTTTCTTCATACTTCTTTGTTAGGGTTAATTAAATAGTTTATAAACATCATACTACTTTGATTTCTTCTGCTGATGGTTAGAGGTTTGTTTTTCTTGATGAGATGCTTGAATATATGTTATACTCTAACAAATTTGTGTAGTCTCTGACATCATGATGTCTGTTATCCTGTTTCATCATAGTTATATGCGATCTTTATTCTTATAACATGTTAATGTTTGTGTGCTACTAAATAATAATTGTTGTTTTTTTGCTTGATTAGATGCTTATGTTATGCAATAATAGATACGTGTTTTGAATGACTGACAAAATGTATAGAAATTAAAGTATAAATTTGAAAGCCCAAAATCCTAAGCTAATGGGTTGTATCTGTTTTATTCGTAAGAAAGAAAAAAAAAATCATGTTTTCTAGTTATATTATAGTCTAACAATCTAATGTAGTTTCTGATTATCATGTTATATATTGTTCTGTTACATCATAGTCATAGAACATGTTAATGAAAATGTTTTTATGCTACTAATTATCATCAGGGGACAAGTACTTCAAGCCCATTGTAACACCCGAGCCGGAGACAACTGTGATAGAAAGGAACCAGGAGGACGAGTGCTTGATCCTTGCAAGTGATGGTCTTTGGAATGAGATGTCGATTGACTTGGCTTGTCGAGTTGCGTCTATATGCCTTCGTGAAAGAGGTATCAGTAGCATGGATCTTAACTCCGCTCCCGAAACTGAAAGAACTTCAGAAGCTGATAATCAGATGCCTGAGTATCCAAGCAGCCTCGCTGCTACCTTACTAACTCGACTTGCAATTGGATGCAACAGTACCGATAACATCAGCATTGTGGTGATTGATTTGAGGAAGATGTAGGTCGGTTAGTCGAGGTTAAGTTATAGCGAGCTTATAGTTAATGATTGTTGAATAAATCGAAAACTTTATTCGATAACTTATGAAAGAAATTTGGAGGTGAACTTGTTAGGAAATGCGTGTGTGTAATGAACTTATTTGGTTATTGATATGCCAAGTCTGAGATGTTTTAAGTGTTCACCTCTTTTTGTTAATATGTTTTCAGCTTAATAAGCTTGGTTTACAAAAAAAAAAACAAAACAAAACAAAACAAAAACAAAAACGTGTGTGGTGTTCCATTAGGATGGTGGTACCGGCACCGTAAAATTCTTCTCCGCATCTAAAATAATTTTCACTAGCATCGGATCAGTCCCTCGCTCTCAGGCGTTTTCAATATGGTTGTTTCGCGGCTCACCAATCGGGGTCCTTCAATTCCGCACTTTACGAAAAAAGAAGGCTATATTCTCTGATCTAAACCTCAGGGAATCGAAGAAACTGACTTGGGGTTAGGTAATAGGGTTTCCTCTCTAAACTGTCTATTGGTGGTGTGGGTGATTAATTGCAAAATCACACTACTAGTGACTTGCTAAGGCTGGCCGAATTCCTCTATTTATAATGGGATAATGTGATTTGTTTCCAAGATATAGATAGGAAGATATTGACAAAAATATATATTCAATTCTATAGATATAGATACTAATATTCTAATAAGAATATATATATCTATAATATATATAATTATCCTAAATAGTTATATATATGTATATTTAATTGTAATACATATCTTTAACTTAACACATATATATATTCCCCATTAATTAATGATGTTAAGAAAACTTAACCTCCAAGTATAGTAATTCAGCCGCACTTATGTATAGGCCCACTTTTAGTGGACCTTAATCTTTATGGTTAATGAGCAAGACCAATAATGTTCCTAACCCTAACTAATTCGGCCTAGCCTTATTAATTATGGTTAATTTCTCTAATTAACTTACACTTCAACTCCTCAATTGCAAACATGAAGCTACTTATAGAACTATGTTCACCTTTCATATGGATCAATGATTTCATGTATATGCACTTCCTATGAGTCCATCAAATGTACACGACAATCTCACAAAAGGACTTTTCTTGTTAATAATCATGACAATGATGTTTGTAATGGCTACTCTCCAAGTAGCTAGAATGGGAAAGAGTTTTTCAAGGTGGTAACTTTATCATAATTTAAGCATTGTCAGGGGTGTCTATCCCGAATATTCGCTACAACGGGTATTAATTAAGAATTGTACCATATATACTACTAATACATGTATGAATACACATATAAATGAATGAACTACTCAATATAGTTTAGTTTCTTTTTGTACCAAACTTCACATGCAAGGTTTTGTAATGTAGTTGGTTATCACGTCAGTCAAACACACTAAAGGTCTCCAATTCGAATCCAGGCGACTGGAAAAAACGGGAGATGTTTCATAAAACTATTTGTGTCTACCTTGCATTACCTTATTTTACTCTGCCAGACGCATGTATAGACCATTTGCATTAATCTCTTTCTTCTACATGTATTCATCACGTTGCATATAAACATTATCTTATATATATTAGTAAAAAATGGTGTTTCCCCTAAATTTGATTCACTTTTTTCTCATCTAAACAACTTAAATGGTTTTTCAATGGTAAGAATTTAAAATAATTTCATTAACTTATAAAAGGTAAAGTATTAATATATTTCTAAGTGTCATTAATATTTTTTCTTTATCAACATAAATTTTTATATTTTTTTACTTAAATAATATTATCTTTATATTTTATTCTCATATATAAATTGCCATTTGGAATGAGAAACTGTCACTACCCCGCTATCAATAATTTCACTCTACCGAAGACGTCACTAGAGTTTTGCAATGTTGATGAAAGCAAATATATATATAATACAAAATCATCAATTAAGCAATAATAGAGGAAAAAAGAAGAAATTATTGAGATCAGCAGACGCCACCTTTTTCAGAAAATGCACTCGCGACGCGACTGAATAGTTGCTTGAAAATCAGTGGGCATGGGACGTCAACTCGGAGGCGGCGCTGTATGGGAAAATTTTGGTGATGGGTAGGCATCGCCCGATGGAGGACACCGTCGATGTCAGGTCGAAATTTTGCGGCCAGAGATTTCGCACGGCCAACCTATCCACTTCTTCAGAGAGTTTGATGGCCACGACGTCGCTCATGTATAGTCCACAGTTATAAAATAAATAAATAAATGCTTAGTTTCTTTTTTTTTAAATAGGGTTTTGGAAAATTGAATGGAAGTTTGCATGTGTAGATTGCGGTGGCGTGTAGTTTGAAGATGCATGATTTACTGAGAATGGAACTGATGCGTGTGGTGAACGCGTCGGAGAGTGGGGGAAGGGAAGAAAGAGCAGTGAAGAGCAACAATGAGGGTTGATTTCTTGAGGATAGACCAGGTGGAGATGGAGATCTGCATTTGTGAGAGGGTGATCACTGAGTGTGGCGTCTGGCAGACAGATCCATGCAGGATTCACGACGCTTGTGGCAGTTCTGAACCTGGAAAAATCGTGATTTCCAACTTCGGAAATTCAAGCATCGTCCTGTGATGAGGCGGGAGAGCAATTTCTCTGTCTCGCAATCACAAGGTTTATCTTCCCAAAGATTTGTTATTTTCTGTTTTTTTTTGTAGCAGATTTCCATGCATGCTATTAAGGTCACTAATCCGGTTAAGTGATACGAAACACGTGAATCGCTACTTCATCTTACCATGGTTCACAAAGATTTAGTATAGCTTTATAGGAATTACAAATATAATATATAACTTATTAAAAAGCATTTCCGACACTGTGCTGAATGGTATGGTAAATACTTTAACTCTAATTTCATATGAACTAAATATAGGAAATTAAAAAAATAAATGGTTGTAAAATTAGATAAAAAAATGGGGTGTTGTTGGTTGTTACTATAAAAATTAATTTTCCGCTACAACCCTAAAGATAACCGAGTAAATGCTCAGAAAATGATTTTATTATCTTTCTGTTTGTTTACTTTGGAGAAAAAATTTATATCATATTGATCTTGTATGGTGATTGCGGGACAGAGAAATTGCTCTCCCGCCTCTGCACAGGACGACGCGTGAGTTCCCGTAGTTGAAAATCACGATGTGTTCCGGCGTCAGAACCGCAACAAGCGTCGTGGATCAGTCTTGGACCACCTCGATGTGCCGGCAGCTTCCGCACTCAGCGATCGCCCTCCCATAAATGCATATCTCCATCGCCGTATGGTCCGTCTTCAAGAAAGTAGCCCTCCTGGCTGCTCTCTACTGCTCCTTCTTCCCTTCCCCACTCTCCGGCGTGTTTATCACACACATCAACTCCTTTTTCAAAAACTAATGCACATGCAGATAACACGTCGCCACAATCTACACATGCAATACACCGTATTTTTTAATGGTGGACTATACATGAGCGCTGTCGTGGCCATCAAATAGTCTGAAGAGGTGTATAGGTTTGCGAAATCTCCAGCCAGCAAAATTCCGGATGGACGTCGAAGGTGTCCTCCATCAAGCGATGCCTACCCATCACTGACATTTTCTCATATATCGCCTCCTCTGAGTTGACGTCACCGTCCAACGTACATTGATTGTCTGGCACCTGATCAGTCGCGCTTGCGAGTGCATTTTCTGGCGAAGGTGGTGTCTGCAGTTTTCAAGAATTTTTCATCCTCTGCTGCTACTCGGTTGATGATTTTGTAGTATATATTTGTTGTCATCGACATTTCAAAACTCCAGTGACGTCTTCGGTAGAGTGAAATTATTGATAGAAGGGTAGTGACGGTTTCTCATGACAAATGGAAATTTATATATGAGAATAAAATGTAATGATGATATTATTTAACTAAAAGGTGAAAATTTATGCTAATAAGGAAAAAAAATTAATGACACTTAGAAATATATTAATACTTACCTTTTATAAGTTAATGAGATTATTTTAAATTTTTACCCATAGAAAAACTATCTAAAAGGTTCATAGGAGAAAATGTAAGTCAAACATAAGGGGAAATACCATTTTTTTTGTAATAAAAGATAAATGTGCATACACAACGTGATGAACGCGTGTAGAAGAAAGATAAGTAAAGCAACTGTTTTATACTCGTGCGCGTGGCCGAGTAAAATAAGGTAATGCGGGATAGACACATATAGTTTCTTGCAACCTCTCCCTTTTTTCATTAGTGTGTGAGCCTTTTTTTTTCATTTCACAACAAAGCAAATGGTTCGCCCGAGTTCGAACTAGAGTTTTTCAATGTATTATACTAACATGATAACTAACTATACCACGAAACCTTGCATATGAAGTATGGTGCAAAAATAAATACGTATTATTAGTATATATAGTACAATTTTGAAATAATACGTGTTTTAGCGAATTATCAGGACAGGCACCCCTAAAAATGCTTAAACTATGATAAAATAACCACCTTGACAAACATTTTCCCATTCTTGCTACTTGGAGAACAACCATTACAAACTTAATTGTCATGATTATTAACAAGAAAAATCATTTGGGAGATTGTTGAGTAAATTTGATGTATTACCTAGGAAGTGCATATACATGAAGTCCTTGATCCATTTGAAGGGTGAACATAGTTCTATCAGTAGCTTCCTTCTTTCCATCCCCGAGTTTGAACCGAAATAATATCAGCAAAACAACAACCAATGTATTCATCTGTATATACGCAAACTCTTTCCCGAGGAAAATTCGAGGCCCTGCATGATAATTAATACACGTGAATAAGCATTATTAACTAAAATTACTCATCGAAATCAGATTTCAATGCTCGTTTGTTGTAGTCGAACAGTCTAATCGTTAGTGTTTTTATTATACTTCATTGGTTTGATTTTTTTAGACAAAATAGGACCAGAGAAAATGACCGATAATTAAGTACCTCAGAGATTTAACTCTCAGTTTTTTGATTGCGGGTCGGGACACATCATCCAATACTCTTACTTTGTTCTTCTATAGCTCTGTTAATATCCATTGATTCAGGAAATGGTGGTCTGAGACATACAAAAGGCCATTGTTTGTGAAGGTGAGGTTTTAGTAGATTAGTAAAGTATTAAATTATAAAAGGTAAAGTATTAATAGATTTTCCATGGGTAATAATTTTAAGCAATCTCATTAACTTATAAAAGGTAAATTATTAATATATTTCAAAGTGTCATTAATATTTTTCTATTATCAGCAAAAAAATTCAGTTTTTAGTTAAATATAATAATATCATTATTACATTTTGTTGTCATATACAAATTGTAATTTGCCATGAGCAAACCGCCATTACCCTGCTATCAATAATTGCACTCTACTGTAGACGTCACCGGAGTTTTGCAATGTCGATGAAAACACATATATACTACAAAATCATCAACCGAGCATCAGCAGTAGATGATGAAGAAATTCCTGAGAGAGCAGCAAACGCTACCTTCGCTGTAAATGCACTCAGAGCCGACACTGTATGGGAAAATGTCGGTGATGGGTCGGTAGCGCTCGATGGAGGACGTCGTCAGGGTCGGCCCAAGAGAGACCGAAGCTAAAATAAAATTCGGGGCCTTCATTTTTTTTTCTAGTAGACATATTTTTTAAAAGAGCCTATCGATTAAAATTCGAAAAGAGAGAACCTGATCAAGCGTAAATAATAATGGAAAGTCGTTTTTTTTATGAACTGAACATTTTTTGACACATGCTTAAGTAGACTTAGCTATATAATAATATATACGAGGTTTTACTTCTTTGGGGGCCTAAAGGCCTGGCTTTAGTGGCCTTACCCTTGGGCCGGCCCTGGACGCCGTCGACGTCCGATCAGAATTTTGTCTGCCGGAGATTTCGAATGGCCAACCTATCCAATTCTTCGGGGTGTATCGCCATGCATGCTATCAAGATCATTGATATGGTTAAGGGTGTGAAACGCTTGTATTTTTAGGCAATCTTACCATGGTTCACAAAGATTTATTAAAGATTTATAGGAATTGTTAGATCACGGTGGAACTCCGGTACGGTCTTTGACGGCGATCCTAGCTCCTTCGCTCCACGTGGTCCTGCAAAGAGGGGATAGACCGCGCGGTGACCCAGAATCCCTCTCCGATGCTTAAATGAGTATCTCGTATGGACTGGCAAGCAGTAATCTTAAGTAACGTACCAAACGTAATTGATCTGAGGTGACCTCTGTCTTTTTATAGGCAGAGAGGTACCTCAGTTACCTGGTGAACCGTTGGGGGTGGTTAGCCCGTACTCCGCGTATCTCGGGCACGATCCCGCCTATCTAGGCCATGATCTCGCTTATCTCGGCCACGCCCCGCGTATCTCGGCCATGCTCTGCGTATCTTAGCTACGCTCCTCGTATCTCGGCCACGCCCCGCGTATCTCAGCCTTAACCTCTGATAGCAAGTCCCGACTAAAATCGGGGACTCCAGAGTTATCTCGTTGTGTCACCGCTCGGGGCCCCTCGTCATCGTGACAGGGCCAATCATTCTCAGGGATTCGTCATCGGGGCCTACTTCAAGGCTTCTCATCGGGAGCTTCCAGCTCGTCTATCGGGACCGACTCTATCGGGACCTTTCATCATCGGGACTCCCTACGTCGGGACCCTTCACCTTGGTCTTCTTAACCTCCATTTTAGGGCCCAGTGGGCCTATTCGCCGTTTCCTCGCTGTTAAAGGGCCTAACGGCCATAGAGGAACCCATCATTTGCCCCCAAGACATGAGGGACTTATAGTTCGTCGTGTCTTTCAACTCCCGACCTCCCGACGTCGAAGTCGGGGATCTTTCCCTTGGCATAGTCAATTGGTATGAGTCTTCTCGTTCATGTTTCCTCAATACCTTGTGGATAACTGCGAAATCCGAGAGGACTCCTCGGTTCCCCAGCCATTAAATGCAGCAGATAATGAAGCGACGTCTTCAGTACTCGTGCCTGATTTTTCGCGCCTGCTTTTTCTGAAAAGTGCTTTTTCAAGCTGTTTCATCATTGCGTCCGTTGCCATTCTGCACGTTTCATCTCAACGGTTCAGATCAGAACGCTTCAACTTCGACGATTCATATCGAAGCGTCCCTTCGACTGTCCTCTTCGCCTATAAAACCCTAACCGTGGGGCACAGTTTCACTTTTACCGTCTCCGAATTTTCAAAAGCTCTCTGCAATCTTCTTTGCGAATTCAAGCTCTGCGATTCCGAAGACTTCAGTGTTCCTCCGATCATCTTTCCGGCAACGTCAAGCTCATCCTTTCAACCTCCAAACATCATGTCTGGTAAGGGTTTCTTCTTCATTGCTTGTATATTTTTTCTTTGTTTGTAGTTTTTCGGAAAACCCAATGTGCCTTTCCATGGCTGATTTCAGACAGTGAATCTGGTTCCGAGGGAAGGAAGCCCTTCAACTTCGACTATGCTCTGAATGAAATTTCCAGCACCACTTATGATGCAGCTCTCCGGGAGGGATGCATCACTTCTACCTGGGAACCTCGTTTCCCGTATCCCTGGCCCCGCCTTCTACCCCCGGATGCCGAAGTGGAACAAGACGCAACTCGGGTTGTGCAACTGGACCACTGACACCTGGAAGGTGGTCAAGGGTCGGGGGCTCCGGGTCGACACGGGGTCCGACAACAGCGGGTGGAAGATGAGCTACTTCTTCATCAAAAACTCCTCGATCGCGTGGCCCCGATGGGAGGTGGAAGCGGATTCTCCTCCCGCCTTCCACACCTACACCGACGAAGACTTCCAGACTCTTCAGCTCATCCAGCTTTACCGGTGGGGGGAGTCTTACACTCCCCTCGACGCCAATTCTCTCGTGGAGCGGGACCTGGTGAATGCCGGGATCCGACTCCTCGACGTAGTTTCCGGGGGGCAGCTTTTCGACGGCCCCTCCAATATGGTTCCCTGGGTAAATCTCTAACCCTTTTCTTTTTACTGTTTGCAGCCAAGAAGGTATCCGTGCTGACCAATCTGATCCTTAAGCAGGGGGAGACCGATGTTGTTCGCCCCACGCGGAAGAGGAAGTCCGCCAAGAAGGCCGGTGCTCCATCGGGGTCTCCTTCCGCGGAGAGGCCAAAGCGGAGCCGTGTGGAGGTGGACAAGCTCTTCGACGTCCAGAACGCTGAAGAAGGTAAAAAGCTCCGCCTTGCTATTAAATCGTACAGGAGGATGGTCCCGAAGGAGTTGATTCCTTCGACCATGGAGGCCCGCATCGCCGACGTCAAGCGAGTCCTTCGAGGGGAAACTCCTTGTGTCCTGAAGGCGAGCTATTACAACTCTCGTGGGAAGGACCAATATGTCTCCCGACGTATTGTTTGGTGTAAGGGCTCTAATGAACTTCCTGATTACATTTCTAAAGCCTCTTCACGTCCTTTAGGTGCAGGCCACTCCGAGACTTCGTCGGGTGCTGGAGCCTCAGCAGGCTCGCTACCTTCAGCAGGGGCGCCTCCTTCGGCAGGGGCACCACTTTTCTCCAGTGGTGGGACCCCGACCGGCGAACAATTTCGTCGGGTAGAGAGCTTGGACTCCTCCGAGGAGACTGATGAGGGTGGCTCCCTTCGCCATCGTCGGAGGACGGGGCAGTCCCCGCTGAAACCAACCTCCAAGGGGCTGCCCTCCTTGCCTTCTTCACAACCGCAGCGACAACCGTCGCTCGTCCACGACTTCACTCCTTCCCAAGCCCGGGGTGGGTCGGAGGCATGCCCCTCTACGTCCCCAGGTGGTCCTTATCCTCTTCCCCTCGATGGGAGCTTCTACAAGGCCTTCGACTCCGACTAGGAGGATGCCCCCTGGACTCCGATCCAGACGCTGCAAGGGGTCCAGCTCCGACAAGGGGATATATACCCGGAGCTGGCCCTACACCTGGTAGCAGGCTCGATCCTGCCTTCTATGAGGTATCCGATTACCTTAGATCGGGAGGAGATGCGCCGGGATGTCAAGGAGATGTGCATGCGGCGGATAGAGGTAAGCTTTTTCACCCTTCTTTTCTTCATCAATAAGACCGATCGTTCATTTTCCAATGCTTCTTCTCCTTTCTTCGCAGGAGATGGCGGACATCAACCGTTCCATCGGGTACCTCCTTGCCTACGAGGAGACTTTGGAGCAAGAGCGGGCGGTCACGGCCAAGCTCAAGGAGGATCTCGCGGCCTCTGAGTCTTTGCGGGGAAAACTGGCCAAGGAGCAGGCCATCTTCGACCGCAAGACTCGGGACCTCCAAAAGCAGGTCCACGACTTTGAGGGGCTCCTCAAGCGGGAGCAGCAGGAGCGGAAGGTTGCTGAGGACAAGCTGGTCCTCGAGAAGAAGGCTCTGGAGGAGCAAGTTGCGGGGGTTCCCGCGCAGCTGGTCGCGGCCGAGATCAAGGGCCGGGAGGATTATCGGAAGTCTGAAGACTTCCAGGCTGATGCTGTGAAGTTCTGCAGCGCGGAGGTGGAGAACACCCTCTTCAACGCGGTCGAGGAACTCCACCTGGAGTATGGCGACGCCATCAACTTCGACAAGTCTCCTTCTCTCGCTCCCTTCGCGAAGAAATACTTTGCTCTTTCGGAGGAGAGTGATGGGGGGAGTACTCCCGCGATTGTTGAAGACACAGCGGAGCCTCCAAGTACTGACACTCCGATAATCGACCCTCCCACGGCTGAACCTGTGGAGACTTCTGCCACCGACCTTGTGGACCCTGCTCCCGTTGATGCCGTCAACAAGGACCAAGCCTAACTGCTTCAAGCATAACTGCTTATCTTTAGAGTCCTTGTATTCTCCTCATTTTGTAATCATCGGGCCTTTGAGCCCCATTAATATCAGACATTCTTAGTTCCGATTTTCATTGCACTTCTCAAAGTGACTTTACTTATATTTACTTAAGTCGAAACCTCGATACTTAAGATATTCTCATACATCAATTAAGACGATTTACTAACTTGCACCACTTAAGGTGACTTACCATCGTGCACCACTTAAGGGGGCTTAATCTCGTGCATCACTTAAGACGACTTGATCTCGTGCATCACTTTAAGACGACTTTAACAATACTTAGAGTAAATCTAAGAATCATGCATCACTTAAGACGACTTAATTTCGTGCATCACTTAAGACGACTTTTCTCATTCACCATTCAAGGCGACTTTTCATCGAGCACCACTTAAGGCGGCTTAATCTTGTGCATCACTTAAGACGACTTTTCTCATGCACCACTCAAGGCGACTTTTCTCGTGCACCACTCAAGGCGACTTTTCTCGTGCACCACTCAAGGCGACTTTTCTCGTGCACCACTCAAGGCGACTAAGTAATGCTTAGAATAAATCTAAGAATAATTCTGATTGGAAGCAACCTCTTTATTCATTGATGGCACAAAATTTGCTTACATCGAATCAAACGATAAATAACTTACACCACTTAAGGCGATTTTACATCGGGCACCACTTAAGGCGACTTTTCATCGGGCACCACTTAAGGCGACTTTTCTTCGGGCACCACTTAAGGCGACTTTTCATCAAGCATGGTGTTTCTTCAAGTGTTCGCCACTAAAAGAGTGCTTTAGTACAATGCCATCGAGGTCTTCCAACTTGTATGCATTCGGAGCTGGCATCCCCACGACCTTATAAGGTCCTTCCCATTTCGGTGACATCTTGCTGATCCGATCCAAAAGGGTGAACTCGTTACGACGCCAAACCAGCTCCCCGACGAAGATTTGTCGGGACTTAACTCGCCGATTATAATACCTGGCTGTCGCCAAACGCATTCGAGCCTGGACTTCGTCGGCTTCCCGCCTCTTCTCTTCGAGCAAGTCCAAGTCCAGACGTCTCATTTCATCGTTCGTCAGAGGCTCGTAATATCTCATCCGATGAGATGCCACGGCTACCTCCACGGGAGCTACAGCCTCCGTGCCATAAACAAGGCCAAACAGAGTCTCCCTAGTTGCTCGTTTGGGTGTCGTTCTAACGGCCCAAAGCACGTTTTCCAGCTCGTTCAGCAATTTGCCCTTCAAGGCATAGACCCCTTCATGCACCTCTTTCAGGATTCGACTTGTGTCGTGCTCAGCCACACACTTCAAGTACGGAGTCGAGAACCAGCCCTTCTTGTATAGCTGATTGTCCAGCATCACGTAATTAGCCGCGATCCGACGTATACTGTCAGCTACTACCTTATCATCGGGGACTGCCCCCGTAGTCTGGTACGCGACTATCGGGGTCATCTATGTGGGCTCCTCCTCCGATCCTGCTTCAATGGCACACACCTGTGTCGGGTCGGTGGTCGACAAGATCACCTTCTCCAAGAAGTGTACCTTCCGATTTTCCTCCAAGGGTGCCCCCAGGGCAAATTTGCTCAAGGCGTCTGCCTCCACGTTTTCCTCCCTCGGGATCGCCTCGATTTCGAAGCTTTTAAAGCTCTCCTTCAAGGCTTGTACCTCGCACAGGTACTTCTTCATTATCGGGCTCTTCGCTTCGTATCGCCCTTGAACTTGATTCACAATCAAGGCCGCGTCACACTTCACTCTCAAGTGAGCAACTCCCGTACCTTTGGCAATTTTTAGGCCCGTGATAAGAGCCTCATACTCAGCTTCATTTTTCGTGGCCCTAAATGTTAAGGCCAAAGCATATCGCAGCGGTTCACCTCCGCCTGGTGGTATCAACACAAAGCCTGCTCCTGATCCGTCTGAACTCGAGGAGCCGTCCGTGTACATCTCCCAGGTATTTTCTTCGTTTGGCTGTTCTGATTGCTCTGCCATCTCTGGTTGTTCTGCTATCGGGACCTCCATGGTTGCCCCCTCTACAAGGCCCGCTTCTTCTAGATCGGGGGCTGTAGACTCTGCTATGAAATCCGCCAATGCCTGGCCCATTTCACTAATCTCCCCGATGCATCAGGTCGGTTCAAAAAATGCTTCAAAGGCTGGTTCGTTAGCACAGTAATCTCATGTGCATGGAAATAAGGCCTCAGCTTCTGAGCAGTAATAATCAACGCAAAGAGATACTTATCGACGGCAGGATAATTCATTTCAGATTTGGCAAATGCCTTGCTTACATAATAGACGGGGACTTGATTACCCTCGACAACCTTCACTAACACAGAGCTAATGGCAAATTCAGAAACAGCCAAGTAAAGATAGAGCGGCTCGCTTGGAACCGGTTTTGCCAACGATGGGAGGGTGCGAAGGTGCTGCTTGAGTGCCTGGAACGCTTCTTCACACTTAGCGGTCCACTCAAACTTCTTGTTGGCCCTCAGGACTTCAAAAAAATGGCATTGATCGGTCACTTGCCTTGGACAGGAAGCGATTCATTGCAGCCAGTCGGCCATTCAGCACTTGCACCTCCCGATGGTTTATCGGAGACTGCATCTCCTCGATCGCCCTCAGCTTCACGGGATTCACCTCAATTCCTCTTTGGCTTACCATAAAGCCCAGAAACATCCCTGTGTGGACTCCAAAGGCGCATTTTGTTGGGTTTAAGCGAACCTGATGAAGCCTCATCCGCTCAAACGCCATGGCTAGGTTGTGCACATGATCCTCAGCTTGTCGGGACTTCACCAGCATATCATCCATGTAAGCCTCCATGGTCTCCCCTAACATATCTCCAAACAGCTTGTTCACCATCCGCTGGTAGGTTGCCCCGGCATTGATCAACCCGAAAGGCATGACATCGTAGTGATAGATGTCACTGTCTGCATAAAATGCTGTGTGAGGAGCGTCCTCCTTAGCCATCTTGATCTGGTTGTAGCCTGAGTATGCATCCATGAAGCTCAATAGCTCATGTCCCGACGTGGCATCCACCAGCTGGTTGATTCTCGGGAGCGGGTAACAGTCCTTCGGGCAAGCCTTGTTCAGGTCGCGAAAATCAACACACATCCGCCATTTCCCATTGCTCTTCCTCACCAGTACCGGATTAGCAACCCAAGTCTGGAATCGGAGCTCTTTGATAAACCCAGCATCGAGCAACCTGCCCACCTCCTGCTGGATCGCGATCCTCTTGTCTGTGCCCATCGGACGCCTTTTCTGCGCGATAGGTTTGATCGCGGGATCGATCTTCAACTCGTGTACGATCACATTGGGGCTGATTCCTGGCATGTCACTCGCGGACCAGGCAAACGGCTCTTTGAACTTTTTCAGCAGATCGATCAATTCTCGCGCTGTCTCTTCGGTCAGAGCAGACCCGATTTTCACCTTCCTCTGAGGTCCGTCAATCTCGACTTCCTTCAGATCCTCCACGGGGGCGGGACGCCCAAACTCCTCTCTGGGATCAGCATCTGTCTGGAGGAAAGTCATGGCCTCTCGTCTCCTCCTTAGGGTGGCGTTGACATAACATTTTCTGGAAGCCACCTGATCGCCCTAGACCTCTCCAACTCCATGGTCAGTCGGGAACTTCATCTTCTGGTGAACAGTCGAGGCAACCGCCATTAGGAGGGGTTGATGGTAGTTCTCCCGATGATTGCATTGTAAGTCCCCGCGGAATCAACTACCACAAACTCCACGTTCCTCCTCTATGATTTCCATCCGCTACCAAACTCCACTGGTAAGGTGATCACCCCTAGCGGATAGGAGGTAGAGCCAGATAATCTGACCATCGGGAAGTTCGCCTCCTTCAGGTCCTTCTTTGTTTTCCCCATGGCCTCCAGCGCATCCAAGAACAGAATATCGGAGGAACTCCCTCCATCGATGGGAACCGATCGCTGGATCGGGAACGGGACCGTGATCGGGATCGAGAACGGGTTTGACACCGCTTCTCCCCGACAGACTCCTTAAGCTTCCCCTTCTGGATCAGCTTTTCGATCTCCTTCTTCAGCTCCCGACAATGATTGGTGTCGTGGCCATTCGCGCGATGGAATCGACAGTAGCGATCGGTGCGGGATCCCAAAAACTCCCCTTCCTTCTTCGGAGGGTACCTAGAGATACCCTGTCGCTCCATGACCGTCAACACTTCCGCCATAGAGCTGTTGAGAAGAATGTCATGATCCTCCCGCCTGTCCTTCTTCGAGGAACGCCTATCATCCCTCCGATCGGAGCGGCCTCGACCCCGACTGTTCTCGGCTTTATCTTTCGACTTGCGCTCGTCTAAGGGTTTGACCGACTGTTTTCCCTTATTCGACTTCGGGGGCTCAAGCTCTCCAGCGGCTATCTTCGATTCCTGGACATCGATTTGCCGCTTCACCCTCTTCTGCAGTGCCTCCATATTCCACACAGCCTTCTCAGCCACGCTGTGCATCAAGTCGGAACCGTAGGGGGCTGTTAGGTTCCGAATGAAGGTACGAATGGTTTCACCCTCCGAAATCTCCTCATCAATTTCTGCCACGCTGGTAGTGTACCGCTGGTAATAGTGCGCCAGCGACTCGTCGGGCCTCTGCACCACCTGGGTCAGGGACCTCACACTCTTCAGCAGACGTCTGCGACCCTGGTACTGCTGAATGAAGCGGTCGTGCATATCAGCCCAGCAAGTGATGCAGCCTGGGGGCAGACTGAAGAACCAGGTCAAGGCTCTTTCACCAAGTGTGTTCGGGAACAGCGTACACACAATATCTTCATTCGGGGCTCTGCCCAGACACGCCATGAGGTGCTTCTGGACATGACGAACCGGATCTCCCTCGCCGTCATACTCCTTAATCGTGGGGATACCCAGCCCTGGTGGGGCGAGGGTGTCTATGAGTCGAGGAACGAAGGGGTGTGTGGATCGATCCCTTAGCTCCGACACCAGCGGCTTTTGCTCTCCCATGCAGATGTTGACGATCTTCACCACCTGATCGGGGGTGATGGGACCATTAAGGGGAATGGTCCTGTGCTGCACTGGTCCTGGCCCATCGACCACGAATCGTTCTGGTTGGGTGGACTCCCTACTCCTGCCCAGGTTCCGGGGCTGAACCTCCCGAACATTCTGAACCTCCGCTGGCGGGGGCGCTTCCTCTTCTAGCGGAGGCATCTCCTCTTGCCTCCTTGCAGCCCCTCTCCGATCTAAGAGGGCCTCCACGGCTGCCAAAAACATCGGCATGGCTTCCGCCACAGCCCTCGTTAGGTCCGCAGCTGGAGGAGCCTCCTGCTCCGTATTCCCCTGGTGTTGGGCAGCAGCATCTTCGGGACCTTCATTATGCCCCCCTGTCTGGGAGACCTCAGCAGCGGGAAGGTTCTGGTCCTCCTCATGTTCCGGTGGTGAATTCAGAGTCGTCGCAGCAGGATGACGGGAACCACCAGATTGTCCTTGTCTTCTTTGCTTGCCAGCCTCCATTGAACGAGTAGAAGGCATAATAGCTTTTTGTTACGTTCCCACAGATGGCGCCAATGTTGGATCACGGTGGAACTACGGTACGGTCTTTGACGGCGATCCTAGCTCCTTCGCTCCACGTGGTCCTGCAAAGAGGGGATAGACCGGGCGGTGACCCAGAATCCCTCTCCGATGCTTAAATGAGTATCTCGTATGGACTGGCAAGCAGTAATCTTAAGTAACGTATCTCCAAACGTAATTGATCTGAGGTGACCTCTGTCTTTTTATAGGCAGAGAGGTACCTCAATTACCTGGTGAACCGTTGGGGGTGGTTAGCCCGTACTCCGCGTATCTCGGGCACGATCCCGCCTATCTAGGCCATGATCTCGCTTATCTCGGCCACGCCCCGCGTATCTCGGCCACACCCCGCGTATCTCAGCCTTAACCTCTGATAGCAAGTCCCGACTAACATCGGGGACTCCAGAGTTATCTCGTTGTGTCACCGCTCGGGGCCCCTCGTCATCGTGACAGGGCCAATCATTCTCAGGGATTCGTCATCGGGGCCTACTTAAAGGCTTCTCATCGGGAGCTTCCAGCTCGTCTATCGGGAACGACTCTGTCGGGACCTTTCATCATCGGAACTCCTACGTCGGGACCCTTCACCTTGGTCTTCTTGACCTCCATTTTAGGGCCCAGTGGGCCTATTCGCCGTTTCCTCGCTGTTAAAGGGCCTAACGGCCATAGCGGAACCCATCAGGAATTACAAATATGATATATAACTTATTAAAAACATTTCCAACACCATGCTGAATGGTAAGGTAAGTAATTTAATTCCGTTTATGGAACTAAATGTCTGAAATTGGAAAATAGATGGTTGTAAAATTGGATAAAAATATGGGTTGTTGGTTGTTACTATAAAATAATTTGTACGCTAAAACCTTAAAGAGAACCGACTAAATGCTCATACAATAGTTTTATTATCTTTTGGTTAGCTTATTTTTGTGCAAAATTTGATATCATATTGATGTTGTATAAATGATTGATATCATATCATATTATATTATATTATAAAGTACACACATATATATTCTAGCAATCAACTAAATATAGCTTATATTAGATAATCAAATATGTCTAGACTTAGGCCAATTTCTTTTTAATCTCTTTTATATTACTAAAACCGTTTCTCTCTAAACTCATTGATTGAGTAATACAATTTATTTAATTGGCTAGCATTTCATTTATGGCTTGGATTGTGTTATGACGTGCGCCAAATTACAAATTGTTTACTAACTATTCTTTTAATAATAAATGTTTTGACGAATTTTTGGAACTTCTTGTTATCATTTAACTTGATAGGGCAGATGAACTTGCTAGGATAGTTGCTACCGGGGATGCGTGATTGACGCAGATGGATTACACTTGAAAGGCATCCTTTCCATGTCCAGAGCAATAGCTAATCAATTATTATTTATTTTCCATAACTCTCTTAGGGATATGAAATTTTTTAACTGGATTTTCTTAGACGTAACTCTGCATGTTTTTCATGCCACATCAAGGCACTATTCTACCGCTTGAAATATTTTAGGATGGAGAATTTTCTTTATACTTCTCTGTTAGGGTTTAATAATTTATAAACATCATACTACTTTAATTTCTTTTGTTGATGGTTAGAAGTTTGTTTTGATTGATGAAATGCTTGAATATATGTTATACTCTAACAAATTGTGTAGTTTCTGACATGTTTGTTATCCCATTAAATCATAGTTATATGTGATCTTTGTTCCTAGAACATGTTAATGGTAATATTTGTGTGCTACTAAATAATTATAATTGAGGTTTGTTTTGCTTGATTAGATGCTTATGTTATGCAATAATCTATGTATAATATAATTCTAAAAAAAGTTACAATATCATTACAAGTAAGCTTTTTGAACAACTTTATCTTTCATATTTGTCAAAATAACTATATTTCATTGGTCCACCTCAATCTTTTGATAAGTTACATGAATGTCATAATAACTCTTCCACATGGAGCTCTAATATGAAGGCAACACTCCTCATTCACTCTTATTATCCGTTTTATTAACAAATATATCAAATTAAGCATTACATCCTAATATAAAAAACTCAAAATTTGCACCCCTATAAAGTTACAATCTTTACATCCTAACATAAAAAAAAAAAACTCAAATTTTGCATCCCTATAAAAGTTACAATCGCAAAATTAGTTTCAATTGCACTTTTTTTTGGGAGAACATGAGATTTTTTTATAATAAAAATGAAACATAAGACACTATTATATATAGATAGTTAGAATATTATATATAGAATACTAATAAAATGATTATTTTAAACCTATATAACATAATATAATAATAATACAATAAAATAAAATAAATATGTAATTACATAAGTATAATTTAGTTTTCCAAATTTTAATACATAATAAAAAAACACACGAACAAGATGATTAAATCTATAAAAAAAAATAGATATAATATCATTTTGAACCTCAATATATACAAATGATACAATATATTGGTCCATATCATTAGTCTCTCCTACTAATTATGTTGAATTGAACATGTAAATAACTCTTTAATTTTAGATGGCCCGCAAATATATGATCAATTTATTTTTCTCAAAAGTTTGGAATAAAAAACACCTTCTACATTATTATTTTTAGCTAATCAAATTGTCTACAATCAACAACACCACGGAATCAAATGAACAATAAATATAATTAACATCAACTTTATACATTTATTTTTTAAAAAAAATACATAATTCAATATACAACTAATTGTTTTCTTTATATATATTAATAAGAAAATTAAAATATTTCAAACCACACAATAAACCTGGTGAAAAAAAAAATCAAATTTGACTATGCTAAAAAGATTGGTAGTAGCAATATAATAATTATATAATTAAAATCGTTTCATAATAAATATTAGAATAGAAATAATCCAAAATTTTTATAAAGGAAACACATTATTATAACATTTTTTATAATAAAAAATAATAGATTTTTAAATAAATATCAAACATGCACCCAATAAATCTCTTTTATTTAGAACATACGAATAGTATAGCACAACATATAAGTGACCGAGATAAAAAGAGCAAACGTCGGTGTGGAAGAGATCGACATAGTAGCACGTCATAGGTATAAATCGTCATCAAAGTCATCACTATATTCAGTCGTTCCTCGCAAAGAATGTCGAATTCCCTCATCATCACACAATCTCAGTGCATACTTCTACCTCCTCTCACTTATCATTTTTCTTTTAGTCTCCATTTTGTGGTCTTATATATGGTAGCAAAAACTTTACCGTATACATTATTGCATTCAAAATAAATTATCATGGTGGAAAAAAATGAATCCTCATAAGTGACAAAAAAAATCTCTCATAAGTTACATTCCATTTCTAATCTCGCGTTTACTCATGTAAATATTCTCGCATTCATGTCATGATATTTTCCTATAGAAGCTTTCATCTCTTATATACTTTCCATTTATACATATATTCTACCATTCAATGTTATGATTATATTTTTATTTTACAAAATCCAACGTCATCTTCTTCCATAACTGCCTACCATTTTTCCATTTATTTTTTCATCAAACATTTGAGCGAATATAATCATCTTTTACTATCATGGATAATATTTTTAAGATACACTAGAATGGTGATATCGTAAATCATTAATTGCTTCTTGCATATCTCAAATTGGAAAGTTTACTAATTTAACAATTAAAATTTATTAGTTTTTTTTTAAAAAAAAAGATAAACCTGTTTTTTTTTTAATGGAAAAAAATAAGTAAACAAACTATGATATATTTCTTCTAATAAAAGTAAAATACAAAATATTATATTTTTTTATTTAAGAAAAATTATTCTTAATATTTAAGATTTTGTCTAATATTTTTCAATATTTTTATTTTTCTATTGAAAAAAATTAAAACCATATTTATGATTTTTTTAAATAAAAATAATTATGGATACTTTTTCTATTTATTTAAAAAAAAAACAATATAATTTAAGGGTAAAGTTGAATTAATCATAAGAAATCAATGTAAGGCTTATGAACAGAACTTCATACTAGAAAATATATTTCTATCAAATCATGCAAGGTCCATTCATGCCTCTTGCCGAATGATTTACACGAGTACACTCATACACTTTTTTTTTATCCTTTATTTTCTGCTTATGATGACGTGTAAATTGAATATTATAGAACAATATTCATTAACAAATATTTGTTGGTCACGAATCGGGTCACATATCTTATATTTTTATAGATACATAAAGACTTCGTTACTATTTAGCATTCATTCATCGAACTTATACATCATTCGGTCTTTGAGAATACTTTCAAATAAACAGACGTGTCACATGTGTTTGAGATAGTTACTGTATCATAATATGATAAATTTTGAAGCAACTATATCTATACCTACAACAATTTAACATCTACAAGTTAGTTTAACTCAGTCACAGTATAAAGCCACCATAGAAGAGTGACAATATTCATTCTTTTACACGAAATAAATAATCATATCATTTTTAGAAAAACAAGATAACGTAGCTTCCAGTAGTTTGTAAAATACTTCATTGATTTTAGATATTGTCCAACATAAAATAAAAAATAAAAATCTAATTATATTATATACAGATACACCTACCTTCTAAATCTAACGAATTTGTAAAAAATTCATAGAAATATATATTTCTCATATTTATATTTGCTCTCACTAATGTTGATATCTAATGATGATCGAACATTTAGAAAAAAAAATAATGGTTGTAAATGAGAACATGTGTGCTTATATAATGATACTTATGTTTCACATAACGAGATAACTATGAATGTATAAATATATATATATATATATATATATATATATATATATAAGATTTGACAATTAACAGTATAATGATAATTTTATAATATAAATTATTAACAGCGCAAGGCGCGGGTGAACTAACTAGTAGATACATGTTTTGAATGACTGAAAAATGTATAGAATTTAAAGTATAAATTAGAAAGACCAAAATCCTAAGCTTATGGATTGTAACTATTTCATTTGTAAGAAAGAAAAAAGAAACTCATGTTTTCTAGTTATATTATAGTCCTAAAAAAACTTAGTTTGGTTTTACTTTGGTACTGATATTAATTAATATTTAGTATTACTTAATATATAAGGAATTTGGTATTAAATTAACTCACATAAAACAAAAACAAAAGTATTAGTTAATACTGTTGGACAATTGCTTAAATGGGCTTGGCCCATAAGCAAGTTAAGTTGGTGAATGTCTTGGAAAACCACCGAGAAGAATTTCTCAGGTCTGTCCTAGTACCACACCGGCCAGTTTAGGCAAAATTACCTAGTATATATTATGGCAAACATCTTAAAGTTGTAACTAGTTACTAGATGGAAGGTTCTCTTTACCCGCGCGTGCGCAGGGTTGCAAATTATCGGATCCGAAGCACACCCGGTAGTCCTGGCTTGTGTGTTTACACGATTGTCGATCCGAGTAGCATACCTAGAGTGAGCCCCGTTTTGCTAAATGGAATATTTATTGTTTACTAGTAAACAATAGTATGTTAATATTACAAACCGTAGTTACCTATTTTAGTAATGTCTAGATACGTTGCATAATTTTATTATGGCAAATGTATAATCAATATACATACCGAAATTTTTATACACATTGTATATTCGGTGTATAATTTTTATATGGCCGAAAATATGTGCAGAAAATACACTGTCCAAATTCGGTTTTGAGCAATCCTCACACTATAAATATGATGGTATTCCTTCAGTTTTTGACACAACTCAAATCCGAAAATACTCCCTAAAAATTTCAAAATTTTCCTCCCAAAATTACTGTCTGTAGTTCTACTGATGTTGTTTCCGAAAATCCTGACTGCTGTTTCTGAAATTCTGGTCTTCGATTTACTACAGTCAACTGTTCTCAGGTTTTATTCTAGTTCTGTGATTAACTTAAAATTATCATATTCAGATCTCACATTCTCTTTTGAGTTCAGGTATTGTTCTATTCGGTTGGACGGACTGTATGCACGGTTCGTGTCAACGACACTGTTGTATCCTGAGAGGTGATCGCCCCTTGTGTTAAACCTCGTTGCATGGCCTGAGGGTGAGGTGGTGCGACATTGCCTTAAGGAGAGCGTGGTCAGCACGTGCCTCAGTAAAAATCATCTTTCCCATTCGATCTACGGATCGCTAATTTCGGTTTTCATACACATATAGATTACTCGTTAATTGTATGTTGAACACCGAATAAAAATTAAACGGATGTTTGTCCTACATATTTCAGAATTAATGTTTTACCCATGTTTTCGACTAACAAATACTTACCTTTTATGACCCATTTACCCTTAGAATATAAGGGAAACTCTCACCTCATGCACTGAATACTTCGGGCCGGACCCCGACGGGTCGGGCAGGATCGGGCTGAGTCGAGTTGGGTTTGATCGGGTCAGGTCGGATTGGAGCGGACCGGTTCAGACTGGGTTAGTTCGGGTCGGACTGGCTTAGTTCGAGTCGGGCTGGGCGAGTTGTGTTAGTTCAGGCTGCGATGAGTCGGGCTGGGTCGGTCCGGGTTATGGTGAGTCGGGCTGGTTCGGGTCGGTCCGAATCGGGCTAATCACTTTTTCACTTGTTTTATATTACGTTCTTTATATATATAGATATTTATAAATTAAAAAAAGTAGTTTTTACTATTTATTTATTCATAAAATAATTATTATTGATATTTATTTTTTCATGAAACAAAGATTTATTTGTTTTAAATAATTGAAGTTACTTTTTTCTGTTAAATTTTCTCTTTGTTGAAAATATTAATCATACGTAAAATATAATTTCATTAAAAAACTGTAAGTAGGGGTATTTAAGTCTTTTAGTCATTGTATTAAGATATTTTAATAGAAAATTTATTCAAACATTGTATTAACATATCCTAATACATGGTTCAACCAAATATTGTTTTAACTAAGCAAGTATTAAAATATCTTAATCGATACTTAACTAATACATGTATTAACTAATACATGCAATCAAACATGTCATTGGACGTACCATACATACTTCCATGAGAAGTAGTAATTTTCCCAAAGTTTAACCCCAACGGGTGAGTTTTTGACCAAAATAGGGCTAAATTGACAACCAAATACAAATATAGGCTAGAAAAAAAATTATTGACAAATTTAGGCCTGGCCGGGTTCCCCCAACCCGGCCAAAGAAAAATAATAATAATAATAATAATAATAATAATAATAATAATAATAATAATAATAATAATAATAATGCTTGGCCGTGTCCCCAGAACCCGGCCAACTGTTTAACTTTTTTTTTTTTGTAATTTATTTATTAAGTCAAATTAAAAAAAAAATTAACCCATTATTTATTTATCTATATATACAACCTTAACTATCTAACTCATGGCCAATACGCGTAGTCAAGGCTCATGGACCAATACGGGCGGAACCGATTAGAGTTCGAATATTTTTTACCGTGAATAGTGTTTTTCGGGCGGACGTTCGGATTTTGGCACGTGAATAGTGTTATTCGATTGAAAACGGGTTTCCGGTTCACAGTCACGGCTACGCCGTGGGATACGCTCTTTTTTGGCCAAATTCCATCATCTGAGGCCTCAAAATCGCGTTTTATGTTATTTCGGGAGTTTTTGAGCCGTTTTCAAAAACTCCCGAAATAACATAAAACGCGATTTTGAGGCCTCAGATGATGGAATTTGGCCAAAAAGGAGCGTATTCCACGGCGTAGCCGTGATTTTGAACCGGAAACCCGTTTTCGATCGAAAAACACTACTCACGTGCCAAAATCTGAACGTCCGCCCGAAAAACACTATTCACGGTAAAAAATCTTCGAACTCTAATCGGTTCCGCCCGTATTGGTCCATGAGCCTTGACTACGCGTATTGGCCATGAGTTAGATAGTTAAGGTTGTATATATAGAGAAATAAATAATGGGTTAATTTTTTTTTTTTAATTTGACTTAATAATTAAATTATAAAAAAAAAAAAAAAGTTAAACAGTTGGCCGGGTTCTGGGGACCCGGCCAAGCATTATTATTTCTTTTTTTTTTTAATTTTTTCTTTGGTCGGGTTGGGGGAACCCGGCCAAGTGGGTTCCAGTTTTGGAACCCACTTGGCCGGGTTCCCCCAACCCGACCAAGCCTAAATTTGTCAATAATTTTTTTTCTAGCCTATATTTGTATTTGGCTGTCAATTTAGCCCTATTTTGGTCAAAAACTCCCAACGGGTCACCTAAACCCAAAATAGGATGATGCCCACGGAAAATTATACAAGACAAGCCCAAATAAACTCCATAAGAAACTCAATCAACTGATATTATCATTTTTATATTTGGCCCAAAAAAATATTTATTATTCATTGACTCGCATGTTGTGGGAAATCTATTCATGTTGAGTATTGCATAATTTTTTTAAACAAATTTTAAGTATTAAAAGAACATATATGTCTTAAGGTTGAGTAATTTATTACAGCTGCGTATATAAGTAAGAAATATATGATAGTATATTATATATCAATTAGAAGAAATCAGAGTATGGTAAGAAAGGTTTTCACTATTAGATTAAGATATTCAAGAATATATAATATTGAATATAGTAAATTAAAAAAAATAAATATATTTATATCTATTTATAGATATTAAAATTATATAATATTAATTAATGACGTTAATTTTTATGGTGCGTTTTAAAGTTTAGAATCGATGATGTGTCACTGGACACAATAATATGAATATAAGGCCAGAAACTTTAAAATTGATTTGGACCGAGCCACCGTCTCTGATATCAGTTGTTGGGCTTATATAATGGGTCTAGGCTCGCTCCTCGATTTTAATCTCCAACAAATGGCAACAGAGCTAGTTACTCGGTCCAAGAATTCTCGGAGGGCCCAAAGTGGTGAGTCCCGATGTAAGGGCAGCGACACGTGATACATGTTGTTTCGAGTTTGTGCTCTGGCTCGGTGCATGGCGTGGCCATTTGAGGGACTAGTTTGAAAACGCTACACTTTGGTGTTAGACTTCCGGTTAAGGGGGAGTTACGATGTGGGTAGACTTCCAGTTGATGGGGGAGTTATGGTGCACTCACATGTAAGGGGAGATTGTTAAGTGTATATGTGAGAGAGTTGTACTATAATGGTTAGATTGAATAGTTGGAACATTATATAAGCTTGGTGGACTACTCCTACTATCACCAATTGGTTTTAGTATGAAATCTCAGTGGGCTCGCTCCCTATATTTAATCTCTCAACAACTAGTATCAGAGACGGTGACTCGGTCCGGGAAGTTGGGGAAGGCCCAAAGTGGAGAGTTGCGGTGTAAGGACGGCGAGCGTGATACATGCAGTTTCAAGATTATGGCTGGTTTGATTACTCCAAAGTTTGGTGCTTTTGATGATGAAAGTGATCCTAAGGTTCATGTTAAGGTTTAGTTTAATTTTTTCTTTCCTAACGAAAAGAATTCCTGGTAAAAAGTGCTTATCGTTTTTACTGACGAAATTTCTAATTTCTCAGTTGTATTACCTTGAATTAATATCTTCTTACTAGTTGAACATGGAGAATCTGTACAATTTGCTAGCTACTTGAATTATTATTTTTTTGGACAAATAGTTAGTTAAACTTAATGTAAAGTTATAATTTTCGAAATCCTCTTAAGTTACTATTAAACTTTAATACATGATGCACATGCGCTCAAATTAAACTATTTTAGATGCGTGCAAATGCTCCTATTTATCATCACAATCCGGCTTGTAAATTGCAAATATTCCCAAAATTTAACTAATAAAATACAAATTTTCACAAAGTTTAGCTAAATTTTAAATTTCTAAAAAAAACAGCTAGTAATTAGAACAAAGAAGAGAGAAACAAAATAAGCATGCAAGTCCAGTCACCATTTAACTGTAAATAATTAGACAAATTTGTAACTTGTATTAATTCAGCTAGCAATTTGTCCAAAACCAAAAGTTCATCTACTAACATGTTAATTAGTTTGAAAAAAGTACCATTGTTGAGAAATTTTTGTTTTGTCATGAAAAATATATTTCTTTACTGAATTTTAGTTGCGATAGTAAAGATAACTTTTGCTGACAAAAAAAATCGTCATATGTACTTCTATTCTGGTAGTATTTATCATATTGACAATTGTACTACTCAAGTTCAACATAAATTTATATAATTTAAGCCTGAGTAGGGTATGGTTTGGGCTAGTAAGACCAGTCTCTCATTCCCTAATGTTACGAGATGTCATATATGGATGAAAAGATAACTTGGTCCTCAAGCATAGTTCCTTGATATGCAAGATTTCTCTACTTAACTCTAAAATGGACAGGTAATTGGTTCGAAAATCAACGATGCGGAAGCAGGAACATTCGAACGGTGCAGTTCAAACATATTCCGGTTAAAGGGCCCGTGCACGAACCGAGCGTTCTCAGTGTACCTGACGATTGGGTTCCTGAATGTGTGCAAGTCTATAGTTTCTTTTGGCGACCGGTGACATTCTACTACAACACACTTATTCCTTACAAGTTCTGGTACGGATATAAAATGTGCACTAGTGGTATCGCACCTTCGATCATCGGCCATGGAAGAAGATTCATGAGCTTGGTCAGTAGAATCCATGTTTATGTTTTGTTGTACTTTTGTATATGTAGTTTTGTGGTTGTGTTAAGAGTGTTATGATGTTTTTTGCATCTTAGTTAGTATACTATTAGGATGTAAGTATCCTTTATCATAGTTTAAGCGTTTTTAAGGGTGTATGTCCTGACAATTCGCTAAAACATGTATTAATTAAGTATCGTACCATATATACTACAAATAGATGTGTAGATACACATATAAGTGAATGAACAACTACTCAATAGAGTTTAGTTTCTTTTTGTACCATAATAAACATGCAAGCTTTTGTGGTGTAGTTGGTTATTACGTCACTCTAACACACTGAAGGTCTCTCGTTTGAACCTAGGCTTAGCTATTTAAACACACTGAAGGTCTCTCGTTTGAACCTAGGCTTAGCTATTTAAATTTTTGGGAAATGAAATCATACATATAACCCTTAATTTACTCGCGTGCGTATTAGATAGTTGCCTTACTCTCTTTCTTCTACATGTTCATCACGTTTCGTATGCACATTTATCTATTACTGACAAATGGTGTTTCCCTTATGCTTGACTCGCATTTTTCTCCCCTAAACATTTTAAATAGTTTTTCTATGGGTAAGATTTTAAAATAATTTCATTAACTTATAAAAGGCAATGTATTAGTATATTTCTATGTGTCATTAATATTTTTCCTTATCAGCATAAATTTCTATGTTTTAGTCAAATAATATCATCATTACATTTTATTCTCATATATAAATTGCCATTTGGAATGAGAAACTTTCACTACCCTGCTATCAATAATTTCACATTTACTGAAGACGTCATTGGAGTTTTGCAATGTTGATGAAAGCAGATATATAACACAAAATCATCAATCAAGCAGTAACAACAGAGGAAAAAGAATAAAATCCTGAGACATCTTTGTCGAAAAATGCACTTGCGACGTAGCTGAACAGGTTCCAAAGAATCGGTGGACGTGGGAAGTGGACGTCAACACGGAGACGGCGTTGTACGAGAAAATTTCGATTATGGGTAGGCAACGCTCGATGGAGGACACCGTCGATGTCTGGTCGAAATTTTGCCGGCCGGAGATTTTGCACGACCAACCTATCCACTTCTTCGGAGAGCTTGATGGCTACGACGACGCTCAAGTATAGTCCGCAGTTATAAAAGAATAAGCTTTTTGTTGTTAGTTTTTTTTATTAAAAAAATTGGGTTTTGGAAAACTAAACAGCATTTTTCATGTGTAGATTGCGACGGCGTGTAGTCTGGAGATGCAAGATTTACTAAGAAAGGAGCTGATACGTGTGGTGAACGCGGCAGAAGGTGGGGGAAGGGAAGAAGGAGTAGTGAAGAGCAACGATGAGGGCTGCTTTCTTGAGGATGGACCAGATGGAGATCGGCATTTGCGGGAGAGCAATCACTGAGTGCGGCGGCTGCTGGTTCGTCCACGCCGGATTCACGGCGCTTGTGGCGGTTTTGACTCCAGAACACATTGAGATTTCCAACTGTGGAAATTCACGAGTCGTCCTATGCAGAGGCAGGAGAGAAATTTCTCTGTCTCGCGATCACAAGGTTTATATTCCCAAAGATTTGTTATTTTCTATTTTTTTCGCAGCTGATCACCATGCTTCACTAATCCGGTTAAGAGATTTAAAACACATGAATCGCTACTTCATCTTATGATGGTTCACAAAGATGTATTATAACTTTAAAGGAATTACAAATATGATATATAGCTTATTAAAAATCTTTTTCGACACCGTGCTGAATGGTATGGTAAATCATTTAATTTCGATTTCATGTGAACTAAAATATGAAATTAGAAAATAAATGGTTGTAAAATTGGATAAAAAGATGGGTGGTGTTGGTTGTACTATTGAAATTTTTTATGCTCAGACAATGATTTTATTATCTTTCAGTTAGTATATTCTGGCGCAAAATTTTATATCATATTGATCTTGAATTTTGATTGCGAGACAGAGAAAATGCTCTTAAGCCTCTACACGGGATGACGCGTGAGTTCCCACAATTGAAAATCACGATATGTTCCGGCGTCAGAACCGCCACAAGCGTCATGGAGCCGACTTGAACCACCTCGATGTGCCGGCAGCTGCCGCACTCAGCGATCTCCCTCCCATAAATACAGATCTACATCGCCATCTGGTCCATCTTCAAGAAAGCAGCCCTTATCGCTGCTCTCTACTGCTCCTTCTTTGCTTCCCCACTCTCTGGCGCGTTCACCACACACATCAGCTCCTTTTTTCACAAACTCATGCACCTGCAGACAACACGCCGCCACAAACTACACATGAAATTCGCTGTTTTTTTTTAATGGTGGTCTATACATGAGCGACGATGTGGCCATCAAACAGTTTGAAGAAATGTATAGGTTGTGCGAAATCTCCAGCCGGTAAAATTCTGGTCGGTCGTCGAAGGTGTCTTCCATCAAGTGATGCCTACCCATCACCAACATTTTACCGTTGAGCGCCGCTTCTGAGTTGACATCCCCAGCCCACGTCCACTGATTCTCTGGCACCTGATCAGTCGCGCGTTGCGAGTGGATTTTCCGACGAAGGTGGTGTCTGCTGTTCTCAAGAATTTCTTCATCCTCTACTGCTGCTCGGTTGATGATTTTGTAGTATATATATATATATATATATATATATATCCTTTTTCATCGTCATTGCAAAACTCCAATAACGTCTTCGGTAGAGTTAAATTATTTATATAAGGGCAGTGACGGTTTCTCATGCCAAATGGCAATTTATATATGACAATAAATGTAAGGACGGTTTTATTTGATTAAAAACTAAAATTTATGCTGATAACGAAAAATATTAACAACACTTAGAAATAAATTAATACTTACATTTTATTGTTTAAGTAGATTATTTCAAATTCTTACCCATATAAAAAATATTTAAATGTGCATACACATGATGAGTGCGTGTGGAAGAAAGAGAATAATGCAACCGTTTTATACACGTGCGCGTGGCCGAGTAAAATAAGCTAACGCGGGATAGACACATGATTTTCTGCAACCTCTCCCATTTTTTTCATTTTTTTCAGTATTCTGTGATCCTTTTAAAAAAAAAAATCCTAACAAAGCAAATGGTTCACCCCAGTTCGAACCGGAGTCTTTCGGTACACCACTAAACCTTGCAAGTGAAGTATGGTACAAAAAGAAACTAAACTCTATTAAGTAGTTCATTCAATTATATGTGTATCTATATATGTATTAGTAATATATATAGTTCGACTCTGAACTAATATGTGTTTTAGAAAATTATTAGGATACAAATCCCTAAAAATGCTTAAACTATGATAAAGTAACCACCTTGACAAACTCTTTCTCATTCTAGCTACTTGGAGAACAACCATTACAAACTTCATTGTAATGATTATTAACAAGAAAATTCAATTGTGAGATTTTTGTATACTTTGATTGACTCATATTAATTAGGAAGTGCATATGTATGAAGTCCTTGATCCATATGAAGGGTGAACATAGTTCAATAAGTAGCTTTCGTTTCATTCCCGAGTTTGAACAGAAATAATTTCAGCAAAACAACAACTAATGTATTCATCTGTATATACACAAACTCTTTCCCGAGGCAAATTCGAGGCCCTGCTTGATAATCAATACACGTAAATAATCATTAATAACTAAAATTACTCATCAAAATCAGATTTCAATGATTGTTTGTTGTAGTTGACCAGTTTAGTGTTCTTGCGATGCTGATCTAGTGCGGAAAGTCAAAAGGTTCCTTGGCATTGGTAGCAAAGAAAAACATCAAAATCATTGATGACTCCATTTATTCAGTTGATCCACCACAAAAGGGAACTGGTCACAAAGGCAATATTTATATCATTGATAATCATTGCTGTTTTTATTCTGCTTCATTGTGTTGATTTGTTTTAGACAAAACAAGTAGATAAAGAAGACTACTGCAAACAAGCATTGGAATCAGGTTTTGATGAGTAATTTTAGTTATTGATGTTTTTTACGATGTTTTGATTATCAGGTAGAGCATCGAATTTGTTTCGAGAAAGAGTTTGTGTATAGACAGATGAAGATATTGGCTGCTATTTTGCTGAAATTCTTTCGGTTCAAACTCGGGGATGAAAACAAGGAAGCTACTAATAGAACTATGTTCACCCTTCATATTGATCAAGAACTTCATGTATATGCACTTCTTAGGTAATATGAGTTCATCAAATGTATACAATAATCTCACAAAGGGACTTTTCTTGTTAATAATCATGACAATGATGGTTGTAATGGCTGCACTCCAAGTAGCTAGAATGAGAAAGATGTGCCAAGGTGTAACAATATCATAGTTTAAGCATTTTTAGGCTTGTTTTTCCCGAAAATTCGCCAAAACACGTATTAATTCAGAAGCGTGTGATATATACTACTAATACATGTATAGATACACATATAACTGAATGAACTACTCAATATAGTTTAGTTTCTTTTTATACCATTCTTTTTACACAGTTTCGTGGAGTAGTTGGTTATCACGTTAGTCTAACACCCTGAAGGACTCCGGTTCAAACTCGGGAGAAGTCATAACTTTTATTGGGAAATGAAAACTCCTCCTTTTCCAGCCTACGCCAAAGTCGGATGACCTTGTTCATCCTCACCTTCAACCCACTCTCTCCTTTTCCTCTTCCCTCTCATGACCCCTCCATAACCTCAGCCACAATGGAGAGCCGAGAGCTACCTCCCTCTCAGAAGAGCGCACACCGCCCTCATCACCACCAACGCCCCCGAGCCCGCACAAAATCACCCAATACCACCACAACCCCCTCAAAAAATAAGACACGCCGCCACATGCCACCCACAACCCACTCTATGCACCGCCACACACTACCTTGGACCACCTCCTCTACCAATGCCGGTCGTGTCCTCGTTTCTCCACGTGTCGTCGTGGATGCTGTCCACCGCTTTAAGCTCAAACTCGACTATATTTTGGCGGTACAGCCCACTAACCTTCCCCACCTACCCCTTCTAGTTGAATCCATAGTTCGTCAGAACCAACGCTCCGTTCATCACACAAACCACTGCATGATATTTACCCTTCGGGAAAACCACGATACGACTGCAGTCATATCCTATTATAAAACTCTTCTCCTAACGGAGAAACATAGTATTTCTTTGGCACCCCCGACGTGCGCTAGTCCTTCGCTGATGTTCCGTATACAGGGGCGCTTAGGTAGACTGTTTTCGTCCAGCCCCTACCAATTAGAAATCTCTACACCAGTCATGCGGTCATCTTTGTTTGTGAATGAATTTGTTAGTGTTTCGGATTTATTGTGGGTCCTGTCTAGTATCGCTTGTTGTCTAGGTCCTCTGTTAGCTATGTCGGCCTTGATGGAGGTTCTTTTCCTCTCCGAAGGACTGACTCGTTGTTGTATCAGTTTGATTCCTCCTCACCAAGCTAATATCCTTTGCCTGGGGTCATCTTTACCGTTAAGCCGATATTGTGTTCTAGTTTATTTGTTACCGGTCGTAATTCTATTTTTTGCTCTGTTATCTTTGCTTCCGTTGTTATGTTAGTACTTGCTCAACTTGTTTGGGATTTGGATGTTAACCAATCCCTCCTGAGCGGGTATTTTCCAATTTGTAGTTTGTAATCGTTCTTATTTCAATAAAATTGGTATTGATAAAATATATATATCGCCCCATAAGAAATTGGCTAGACCAAAACGGTTGGTCATAGAAAAATATGGTGTTTCCCCTTAAGTTTTCCATCTATAAATCTTTTAATTTTTTCTATGGGTAAGAATTTAAAATAATCTTATTAACTTATAAAAGGTAAAGTATTAATATATTTCTAAATGTCATTAATATTTTTCCATTATCAGCATATTTATATTTTTTAGTCAAATAATATCATTATTACATTTTGTTCTCATATATAAATTGTCATTTGGCATGAGCAAACCGCCACTACCCTGTTATCAACAATTGCACTCTATCGAAGATGTCACTGGAGTTTTGCAATGTCGATGACAGCTTACCGAGCAGACGGTAGAGGATGAAGAAATTCCGAAGTACTGCAATGTCGATGTCCGGTCGGAATTTTGCCGGCCAGAGATATCACACGGCCAACCTATCCACTTCTTCATGGCGTTTGATTGCAACCGCGGCGCTCATGTATAGTTTGTCGTTAAAAAAGAAAACGGTTTTTTTTTTTAAAAAATTATTTTAAAAAATAGGGTTTTGAAAAATGAAACGGAGATTTGCATGTGTAGATTGCGGCGACATGCAGTCTTCAGATGCATGAGTTTGTGAGAAAGGATCTGATACGTGTGGTAAATGCGTCAGAGAGTGAGGAAAGGAAGAAGGAGCAGTGGATAGCAGCGATGATGGTTGCTTTCTTGAGGATGGACAAGGCGACGATGGAGATTTGCATTTGCGGGAGGCGATCGCTGAGTGCGGCGGCTGTCGGCACATTGAGGTGGTCCACGCCAGATCCACAGCTGCTCTCCGCTGCTCCTTCTTCCCTTCCCCACTCTCTGATGCGTTCACCACACGCATCAGCTCCTTTCTAAAAAAAACGCATGCATCTACAGACTACATGTTGCCGCAATCTACACATGCAAATCGCCGTTTCCTTTTCCAAACCCCTATTTTTTAAAAAAAAAATTAACAAGAAAAAAGTTTCTTCCTTTTTAAACAATAATTATACATGAGTATCGCCGTGACCATCAAACACTCCGAAGAATTGCATAGGTTTCCTGTGCGAGATCTCCGACCGACAAACTTCTGGGCGGAATTCGAAGGTGTCCTCCATCGAGAGATGCCTACCCATCACCGAAATTTTCCAGTACATCGCCGCCTCCGAGTTGACGTCCCCGGCCCCTACCCATATCCACCGGTTCTCTGGCACTTGATCATTCGAGCGTTACAGGTGCATTTTCCGGCGAAGGTGGTGTCTGCTGTTGAGTTATGGATCCTGATTATCGATGTTTTGGGCCGACCCAATTTATTAGGGTTTATGAGTTTATTCTCCGCATCTATATATATATCGATGTATTCTATGTGAAGTATAATCTAGAGACATCAATAAAATCGCCAGCCGCCATTGCATGTGGACGTAGGTCGAATTGACCGAACCACGTAAAGTCGTGTCTTCTTTACTTCTTTCTTTCTTAATCGCTTGTGAGTGTTGAGAGAATTGATCCTAACAACCGATATCGGAGCTTAATAGATTCAAAACGATCACTAAAGATGGAGATGTCGAAGGCTGGAATCGAGAAGTTTGATGGAAACGATTTCGGTTTCTGGAAGATGCAGATTGAAGATTGTCTGTACCTAAAAGATCTGTATGAACCCTTGTTTGGAGAGATGCCATAGTCCATGACAGAGCAGTAGTGGAAGCTCAATGATCGACAAGCCCTAGGGTTGATCCAATTGTGTCTGTCCAAGAATGTTGCATTCATTGTCGTCAAAGAAACATCAACGATAGATGTGTTGAAGGTGTTGACTAACATGTACGAGAAACCATCAGCGATGAACAAGGTATACTTGATGCATTAGATTGTTCAATTTACAAATGGTTTATGTTGCTGATCACATAAATATCTTTAATATGATTATTTCGCAACTGTGTTCTATTAAGATTAACTTTGAAGATGAGGTTAAAGCTCGGATTATGCTGTCATCTCTGCATGAGTCATGAAATACTATTGTTTCCGCAATTATTAGTTCCTGTGATCTGACAAGCTGAAGTTTGATCAAATATGAGATGTTGTTCTCATTGAAAGTATTCTTAGACGAGCAATTAGTGATTCATTGGGAAGTGCACTCAGTGTTGATAAAAGGGTGATGAGTAAATCAAAGGGTCCAAATTCAACTGAAATTGGCAGGATTTGTTAATGAAATCAACTCTAGACTCAATATTCAAGGTGGGGTTCGGGTTTGAGGTAAATACTTTATCCGGGTCAGATGAGTTCGGAATAGATTCGCCAAGGGCTTCGATGAGTTGATTCATTGTGGAAAGTCAAAAGTTTCCTTAGCATTGGTAGTGAAGGATTACTTAGGAAAAACATCAAAAATCATTGATGGCTCCATTTATCAATTGATCCACTGCAAAAGGGAATAGATCACAAAGGCAATGTCTATTTTATCATTGATCATCATTACTCTCTTTATTATGCTTCATTGTGTTATTTGTTTTAGACAAAACAAGTAGATAAAGAAGACTACTGCAAACAAACATTGAATATGGTTTTGATGAGTAATTTTAGTTATTGATTCTTATTTACAATGTATCGATTATAAGGGGGGAATCGAGAAAGAGTTTGTGTATAGACAGATGATATTGTCTGCTGAAATTCTTTCGGTTCAAACTAGGGTTGTCAACGGGGCGGGTATCGCTTGCCCCGTACCCGCCCCGCGGGTCGAGATGGTCGACCTGTACCGGCCCCACATAGTTCGCGGGGCAGGGCGGGTCGACCCGCGGGTCACCTATTAGTGGTACATACTATATATTATTAGCAATTTAAACCCTAAATTCTATATTTACTATATACAAATTCAATTTAAAATCACAAATAATAAATTTAACTCAAATCCAACTACAAGTCACAAATCCTAATTATTTTAACTATGTATTATATTACATAAGAACGTGTAATCTATATATAAATTATCTACATACGGAGCGGGGCGGGTCAAAGTGGCAGAGCGACTCCAAAACCGTACCCGCCCCACGGATCGTGGGTCAACGAGTCAAAATCGGGGCGGGGCCCCGCGGGTCACGGATTACCCGTGACTCGTTGTCACCCCTAGTTCATGATGGGTTCGACTACAGCCGTCAGGCCCTTTAACGGTGAGGAAACAGAAATCAAGCCCACCAGGCCCCAAATGAAGGTCAAGACGGCCCAGGAGAAGGGTCCCGACGAAGGGAGTCCTGATGATGAAAGGTCCCGACAGAGTCGGTTCCGACAGATGAGCTGGAAGCTTCCGATGAGAAGCCTTTAAGTAGGCCCCGATGACGAATCCCTGAGATCGATTGGCCCTGTCACGATGACGAGGGGCCCCGAGCGGTGACACAACGAGATAACTCTGGAGTCCCCGACGGGAGTCGGGACTCGTTATCAGAGGATAAGGCCAAGATACGCGGGGCGTGGCCGAGATACGCGGAACGTGGTTAAGATACACGGAGCATGGCCGAGATACGCGGGGCGTGGCTGAGATACGCGGGATCACACCCGAGATACGCGGGATACGGGCTAACCACCCCTAACGGTTCGCCAGGTAACTGAGGCATCTCTTCGCCTATAAAAAGGGCAAGAGGTCACCTCAGATGACTTACGTTGAATGACATACTCTTTGAGATTATTGCTTGCCAGTTCGTACTAGATACTCATTTAAGCATCGGAGAGGGATTCTGGGTCACCGCTCGGTCTATCCCCTCTTGCAGGATTGCGTGGAGCGAAGGAGCTAGGATCGCCGTCAAAGTCCGTACCGGAGTTCCACCGTGATCCAACATTGGCGCCGTCTGTGGGAAACAAACAAAAAGCTGATATGCCTTCTACTCGATCGATGGCGGCTGGCAAGCACAGAAGACAGGGACAATCTGGTGGTTCCCGTCACCCCGCTGCGACAACTCTGAATTCACTACCAGAACAGGAGGAAAACCAGAACCATCCCCCGGCTGAGCTCTCCCAGACAGGGGGGCACAATGAAGGTCCCGAAGACATTGTTGCTCAGCACCAGGGCAATAGGGGCCAGGAGGCTCCCCCGGCTACGGACCTGACAAGAGCCGTGGCAGAAGCCATGCCCATGTTTTTGGCAGCTGTGGAGGCTCTCTTAGATCGGAGAGAGGCCGCGAGGAGGCAGGAGGAGATTCCCCCGTTGGAAGAAGTGGCCCCACCAGCAGAGGTTCGGAACGCACAGGAAGCTCCGCCCCGAGGTCAGGACAGGAGTAGGGTGTCCACTCAGCCAGAGAGATTCGTCGTTGATGGGCCAGGACCAGTACAGCATAGGACCATTCCCCTGAATGGTCCCATCACCCCCGATCAATGTGGTAAAGATCGTGAACATCTGCATGGGAGAGCAGAAACCGCTAGTATCGGAACTGAGGGATCGATCTACTCATCCCTTCGTTCCCCGACTCATAGACACCCTAGCCCCGCCAGGGCTAGGTATCCCCACGATGAAGGAGTACGATGGTGAAGGAGATCCAGTTCGTCATGTCCAGAAGCACCTCATGGCATGTCTGGGAAGAGCCCCGAACGAAGACATAGTGTGTACGCTGTTCCCGAACACACTTGGAGAAAGAGCCCTGACCTGGTTCTTTAGTCTGCCCCCAGGCTGCATCACTTGCTGGGCAGATATGCACGACCGGTTCATTCAGCAGTACCAGGGTCGAAGACGTTTGCTGAAGAGTGTGAGGTCCCTGACCCAGGTGGTACAGAGGCCCGACGAATCGCTGGCGCACTATTACCAGCGGTACACTGCCAGTGTGGCAGAGATTGATGAGGAGATCTCTGAGGGAGAAACCATCCGTACCTTTATCCGGAACTTAACGGCCCCCTATGGTTCCGACTTAATGCACAGTGTAGCTGAAAAAGCTGTGTGGAATATGGAGGCACTACAGAAGAGGGTAAACGGGAAATCGATGTCCAGGATTCAAAGATAGCCACGGGAGAGTTGGAGCCCCCAAATTTTAACAAAGGGAAACAGTCGGTTAAACCTTTCGACGATCGTAAGTCAAAGGGTAAACTCGAAAGTAGCCGGAATCGAGGCCGCCCTGATCGGAGGGACGATAGGCGTTCTTCAAGGAAGGATAAGCGGGAGGAGCTTGACATTCCTCTTAACAGCTCCATAGCGGAGGTATTGACGGTCATGGAACGACAAGGCATCTCCAGGTACCCCCCAAAGAAGGATGGAGAATTCTTGGGATCTCGCACGGATCGCTACTGCCAGTTTCACCGCGCAAATGGTCACGACACCAACCATTGTCGGGAGCTGAAGAAAGAGATCGAAAAGCTGATCCAGAAAGGGAAGCTCAAAGAGTTCGTCGGAGATAAGCGGTGTCGATCCCGCTCTCGGTCCCGATCACGATCCCGTTCCCGATCCCGCGATCTGTCCCCAAAGAAGAAGAGAACCGACCCAGAGTCATCCGGTGTTCGCAAGGAGAGACGAGGCACTATCAATGTGATTCACGGAGGATTTGCTGCTGGAGGTGATACTTCATCCTCCCGAGAGGTTTACGCCTCTAGAATCCCTACGGCGGTGGTGTTAGGTAAGAGGTCCTGATCCTGGACCCTGAAGGAAGAAATGGTGATCTCCTTCGTCGGAAGATCTCATAGGCGTGGAAACTCCGCACGACGACGCCTTGGTGGTAACCTTGGATGTAGACGGGTTCGAAATGAAGCGAATTCTAATCGACGGAGGGAGCTCCTCCGATATTCTATTCATGGACGCGCTGGAGGCTATGGGGAAAACGAAGAAAGATCTGAAGGAGGCAAACTTCCCGATGGTCGGGTTCTCTGGCTCTACCTCCTATCCGCTAGGGGTAATCACCTTACCAATGGAGTTTGGTAGTGGGTGGAAATCAGAAAGGAGGAACGTGGAGTTCGTGGTAGTTGATTCCGCGGGGACTTATAACGCGATTATCGGAAGAACAACCATCAACCCCCTGATGGCAGTTGCCTCAACAGTACACCAGAAGATGAAGTTCCCGACCGACCACGGAGTCGGAGAAGTCAAGGGTGATCAGGTAGCTTCTCGAAAATGCTATGTCAATGCCACCCGAAGGAGGAGGCGAGAGGCCATGACTGTCCTCCAGACAGACACAGATCCTAGAGAGGAGTTCGGGCGTCCCGCCCCCGTAGAAGATTTAAAAGAAGTCGAGATTGACGGACCTCAGCGGAAGGTGAAAATTGGGTCTGCTTTGACCGAGAAAACAGCCCGAGAATTGATTGAGTTACTGAAGGAGTTCAAGGAGCTGTTTGCCTGGTCCCCGAGCGATATGCCAGGAATCAGCCCCGATGTGATCGTACATGAGCTGAAGATAGATCCCGCGATCAAACCTATCACACAGAAAAGGCGCCCGATGGGCACAGACAAGAAGATCGCGATCCAGCAGGAGGTGGGCAGGTTGCTCGATGCTGGGTTTATTAAAGAGCTCCGATTCTAAACTTGGGTTGCTAATCCAGTGCTGGTGAAGAAGACTAACGGGAAATGGCGAATGTGTGTGGATTTCCGCGACCTGAATAAGGCTTGCCCGAATGACTGTTATCCACTCCCAAGAATCGACCAGCTGGTGGATGCCACGTCGGGACATGAGCTGTTGAGTTTCATGGATGCGTATTCAGGCTACAACCAAATCAAGATGGCCAAAGAAGACGCTCCCCATACAGCGTTCTACGCAGACAGTGACATCTATCACTACGATGTCATGCCTTTCGGGTTGATTAATGCGGGGGCCACCTACAAGCGGATGGTGAACAAGCTGTTCGGAGATATGCTGGGGGAAACCATGGAAGCTTACGTGGATGATATGCTGGTGAAGTCCCGACAAGCCGAGGATCATGTGCACAACCTAACCATGGCGTTTGAGCGGATGAGGCTTCATCAAGTTCGCTTAAACCCGACGAAATGCGCTTTCGGAGTCCACTCAGAGAAATTTTTGGGCTTTATGGTGAGCCAGAGAGGAATTGAGGTGAATCCCGAGAAGCTGAGGGCGATTGAGGAGATGCAGTCTCCGATAAACCATCGAGAGGTACAAGTGTTGAATGGCCGACTAGCTGCAATGAATCGCTTCCTGTCCAAAGCCAGCGACCGATCAATGCCATTTTTTGAAGTCCTGAGGGCCAACAAGAAATTTGAGTGGACCGCCAAGTGTGAAGAGGCGTTCCAAGCACTCAAGCAGCACCTTCGCACCCTCCCGCCGTTGGCGAAACCGGTTCCAGGCGAGCCGCTCTACCTTTATTTGGCCGTTTCTGAATTTGCCATTAGTTCTGTGTTAGTGAAGGTTGTCGAGGGTAATCAAGTCCCCGTCTATTATGTAAGCAAGGCGTTTTCCAAGTCTGAATTAAATTATCCTGCCATTGAGAAGTACCTCTTTGCGTTGATTATTACTGCTCGGAAGCTAAGGCCTTATTTCCATGCACACGAGATTACTGTGCTGACGAACCAGCCTTTGAAGCATTTTTTGAACCGACCGGATGCATCGAGGAGATTAGTGAAGTGGGCAGTAGAGCTTAGTGAGTTTCGAATACACTTCGCTCCAAGAATGGCCATTAAGGGCCAGGCATTGGCGGATTTTATAGCGGAATCTACAGCCCCCGATCTAGAAGAAGCGGGCCCTGTAGAGGGGGCAACCACGGAGGTCCCGACAGAAGAATAACCAGAGATGGCAGAGCAATCAGAACAGCCAAACGAAGAAAATACCTGGGAAATGTACACAGATGGCTCCTCGAGTTCGGACGGATCAGGAGCGGGCTTTTTGTTGATACCACCGGGTGAAGGTGAACCGCTCTGATACGCCTTGGCTTTAACATTCAAGGCCACAAACAACGAAGCGGAATATGAGGCTCTTATCACGGGTCTGAAAATTGCTAGAGGCACGGGAGTCGATAACTTGAGAGTGAAGTGTGATGCAGCTTTGATTGTAAACCAGGTTCAAGGGCGATACGAGGCAAGGAGCCCGACAATGAAGAAGTATCTACGAGAGGTACAAACCTTGAAGGAGAGCTTTAAAAGCTTCGACATCGAGGCAATCCCAAGGGAGGAAAACGTAGAGGCAGACGCCTTGAGCAAATTTGCCCTGGGGGCACCCTTGGAAGAAAATCGGAAGGTGCACTTCTTAGAAAAGGTGATCTTATCAAACATCGACCCGACACAGGTGTGTGCCATTGAGGCGAGATCGGAGGAGGAACCAACTTGGATGACCCCGATAGTCGCGTACCTGACTACGGGGGCAGTCCCCGACGATAAAGTTGCAGCCGACAGGATACGTCGGATCACGGCTAATTATGTGATGCTGGACAATCAGCTATACAAGAAGGGCTAGTTCTCGACTCCGTACTTGAAATGTGTAGCAGAACCCGACACCAATCGGATCCTGAAGGAGGTGCACGAAGGGGTCGCGGCTTGTCATGAAGGGGCCCGATCCATTTTGAGGAAAGTACTAAACTTGGGCTATTATTGGCCCACGATGAGCAAGGAAGCAACGACGTTGGTCTGATCCTGTGACGCGTGCCAGAGATACGCCCCGAGTATCACGGCTCCAGCCGCTAATCTGACATCCATCAAGAGCGCTTGGCCCTTCGCGCAGTGGGGCATCGACTTGGTGGGACCTCATCCACAAGCACATGGTCAATGTAAGTATTTACTTGTAGCAATCGATTATTTTTCGAAATGGATAGAGGCGAAGGCATTGGCCAGAACGACGGGGAATCAGATCCTCAAGTTCCTCCAGACCCACATTGTGTCCAGATACGGGATTCCTAAGGTGGTGATCAGCGACAATGGTCCACCATTTAACGGCTCTCAGGTGAGGGAGTATCTGGAGGAGTTGAACATCGAACATCGGACTGCTTCCGTACGCCATGCTCAGACTAATGGCCAGGTGGAATCAGCCAACAAAATCGTGATGGATGGCCTGAAAAAGAGGGTCTATGCCTTGAAGGGCAAGTGGCTGAACGAACTGGAAAACGTGCTTTGGGCTGTTAGAACGACACCCAAACGATCAACGGGGGAGACTCCGTTTGGCCTCGTTTATGGCACGGAGGCTGTCGCCCCCGTGGAGGTAGCTGTGGCGTCCCATCGGATGAGATATTATGAGCCTCTGACGAATGATGAAATGAGACGTCTGGACTTGGACTTACTCGAAGAGAAGAGGCGGGAAGCCGATGAAGTCCAAGCTCGAATGCGTTTAGCGACGGCCAGGTACTACAATCGGCGAGTGAAGTCCCGACAGTTCTTCGTCGGGGAGCTGGTTTGGCGTCGCAACGAGTTCACCCTTTTGGATTGAATCAACAAGATGTCACCAAAATGGGAAGGACCTTATAGAGTCGTGGGGATGCCGGCTCCAAACGCGTACAAGTTGGAAGACCTCGATGGCAGAACGTTAAAGCATTCTTTTAGTGGCGAACACTTGAAGAAACACCATGCTTGAAGAAAGTCGCCTTAAGTGGTGCCCGAAGAAAGTCGCCTTAAGTGGTGCCCGATAAAGCCGCCTTAAGTGGTGCCCGATGTAAAATCGCCTTAAGTGGTGTATGCTGTGTATCGTTTAATTCGATGTAAGCCAAATTTGTGCCATCAATAAATAAAGAGGTCGCTTCCAATCAGAGTTATTCTTAGATTTATGCTAAGTATCAAAGTCGCCTTAAGTGGTGCACGATATAAAGTCGCCTTAAGTGGTGCACGATATTAAGTCGTCTTAAGTGATGCATGATTCTTAGATTTACTCTAAGTAATATTAAGTCGCCTTAAGTGGTGCACGATATAAAGTCGCCTTAAGTGGTGCACGATATAAAGTCGCCTTAAGTGGTGCACGATATTAAGTCGTCTTAAGTGATGCATGATTCTTAGATTTACTCTAAGTAATATTAAGTCGCCTTAAGTGGTGCACAGAAAAGTCGCCTTAAGTGGTGCAAGTTATTAAATCGTCTTAAGTGATGTATGGAAATATAGTAAAGCTACTGGAAGAAATGCATCAAGAAAATCGGAACTGAGAAAGTCTGATAGTTGATAAGGGCTCAAAGTCCCGATGATGACAAAAAAGGAGAAAATACAAGGACTCTAAAGATAAACGTTTAAGCTTGGTCCTTGTCGGCAACATCGGCAGCAGCTGGGTCCGCGGAGTCGGTAGCAGAAGGTTCCACAGGGTTGGCCTCGGGAGGATCGACTATCGGAGCATCTGTTACGTCTTCGGCAATTGCGGGAGTACTCCCCCCATCACTCTCCTCAGAAAGAGCAAAGTATTTCTTAGCGAAGGGGGCGAGGGAAGGAGACTTGTCAAAATTAATGGCATCGCCATATTCTAGGTGGAGCTCCTCAACCGCATTGAAGAGAGTGTTCTCCACCTCCGCGCCAAAGAATTTCATAGCGTCGGCCTGGAAGTCCTCAGACCTCCGATAATCCTCCCGGCCCTTGGCCTCCGCCTCGACCAGCTGCGCAGGAAATCCCGCGATTTGCTCCTCCAGAGCCTTCTTCTCGAGGACCAGCTTGTCCTCGGCAGCCTTCTTCTCAAGGACCAGCTTGTCCACAGCAGCCTGCCGCTCCTGTCGCTCTTGCCTCAGGAGCCCCTCGAAGTCCCCGACCTGCTTCTGGAGGTCCCGAACCTTTTGGTCAAGGACAGCCTGCTCCTTGACAAGTTTTCCCCGCGAAGACTGGGAGGCCTTAAGATCCTCCTTGAGCTTGTCGAGGGCTGCTCGGTCCCGCTCCCGGGACTCATCATAGGCAATGAGGTACCCAAAAAGACGGTTGAAGTCCCCGAGCTCCTACAATAAGAGGAAAAAGTGTTAATAGACAAACAACCCGATTTATCATTAAAAGAGAGAAGCGAAGTTTTACCTCTATCCGACGCATGGACATCTCTCTGACATCCCGATGCATGGCCGTCCGATTGAGGGAAATCGGATACCGCATGGTAGGCAGGATCGAGCCTGCCAGCAGATGCAGGGCCAGGTCCTGGTGCTGCTCCCCTTGTCTGAGCGGGACTCCTTGCAGCGTCTGGATGGGAGTCCAGGGGGCATTCGCTTGTGAGGGGTCGAAGGGCCTATAAAAATTCCTATCGAGAGCGACAGGAGGAGGAGGACGAAACGTGGGAGGGCATGCCTCCGTCTCGACCCGGACGGGTGAAGGAGTGAAGTTGTGGATAGGCGACGGCGGCCGCTGCTGCGAAGAAGATGAAGGGGGCGGCCCCTGAGAGGTTTGTTTCAGGGGAGACTGCCCCGTCCTCCGACGATGACGAAGGGAGCCCCCCTCATCAGTCTCCTCGGAGGAGTCCAAGCTTTCCACCCAACGAAACTGTTCGCCGGTCGGGGTTTTCTCCCCAGTGGAGGGAGCCACCCCTGTTGAAGACGGTGCATCAGCGGAAGCTGCAGCACCCGATGGAACTCCCGAGCGACCTGCACCTGGAGGACGAGAGGCTTCATAAATGTAGTCAGGGAGTTCATCAGGATTCTAACACCAAACGATACGTCGGGAGACGTATTGATCCTTCCCATGATAATGATAGTAGCCCGCCTTCAGGACACGAGGAGTTTCGCCCCGAAGGATCCGTCTAACATCAGCAATACGAGCCTCCTGGGTCGAAGGAATCAAATCCCTCGGGACCATCCTCCTATACGATTTAATAGCGAGTCGAAGCTTTTTACCTTCCTCAGCAGTCTGGACGTCGAAGAGTTGGTCCAGCTCCACCCGCTTCTGCTTGGGTGGCTCCGCAGAAGGAGACCCCGACTGAGCAGCAGCCTTCTTGGCGGACTTCCTCTTCCGCAAAGGGCGAACAGCATCGGTCTCCCCCTGCTTAAGGAACAGATCGGTCAGCACAGATACCTTCTTGGCTGCAAACAGTAAACGAAGAAGAGTTAGAAGTTTACCCAAGGAACCATATTAGAAGGGCCGTCGAAAAGCTGCCCCCCAGAGATTATATCGAGGAGTCGGATCCCGGCGTTCACCAGGTCCCGCTCCACGAGGGAATTGGCGTCGAGGGGAGTGTAGGACTCCCCCCATCGGTAAAGCTGGATGAGTTGAAGAGTTTCGAAATCTTCGTCGGTATAGGTGTGGAAGGCAGGCGGGGAGTCTGCTGCCACCTCCCATCGGGGCCAGGGGATCGAAGAGTGTCGGATGAAGAAGTAACTCCTCTTCCAACCACTGTTGTCAGACCCCGTGTCAATCAGGAGTCCCCGACCCTTGACCACCTTCCAGGTGTCATTGGTCCAGTTACACCGTGCAAGCTGCTGCTTACTCCACTTGGGCATCCGAGGATAGAAGGCACAAACCCCCGCCTCGTTGCACTTCATCCCGTAGAAGGTTCTGAAGAGCTGGAGGCTGTAAACCCACTTCTGTCGGAAGCAGAGAACCTGGAAGGCGTTCCATAGGCGGATGGCATGGGGAGAGAAGGTAGTGGGATGTGTCTTGTAATGCTGGCACATTTCGACCAGATTACCACATAAGGGGAATCTGATCCCCGCTGATATTTTCCCTGTAGAGACAAATACCTCCCCTTTTTGGGGACGAGTAACCTCAGGGTTACCCAAGGGGCAAGGCCAAGGATACGGGAAACGGGGTTCCCAAGTAGAAGTGATACAACCCTCTCGGAGGGCTGCATCATAGGCAGTATTGGAGATTTCATTCAGAGCATAATCAAAATTAAAAGGCTTTCTCCCCTCAGAGCTGGACCCGCTGTCTGAAAAGTAACAATGGCAAGAAAAACACAGTGGGATTCTCGGAAAGCTATAAATAAGGAAAAGACGAACAAGCAACGAAGGAAAAATCCTTACCAGACATGATGAAGTAGAAGTTGAGGAAATGAACTGGGCGTCGCCGGAAAGATGACCGGAGAAACTCTGAGGCCTTCAGAATTACAGAGCTTGAATTCGCAGAGAAGTTGCAGAGAGCTTTTGAGAATTTGGAAACGGTAAAAGTTAAACTGTGACCATGGCTAGGGTTTTATAGGCGAAGAGGACAGTTGAAGGGACACTTCGATCCGAGTCGTCGAAGTCGAAGAGTTTTAATCTGGACCGTTGAGATGAAACGTGCAGAAGGACAACAGACGTAATGATGAAACGGCCTGAAAAGCACTTTTCAGAAAAGAACAGGCGCGAAAAATAAGGCACGAGGGCCGAAAACGTCGCTTCACTATCTACTGCATTTAATGAACTGGGGAATCAAGGAGACCCCTGGGATTTGGCAGTTACCCACAAAACGCTGAGGAAACGTGAAGGAAAAGATTAGTACTGAATGACCATGTCAAGGGAAAAATCCCCGATTCCAATATCGGGAGGTCGGGAGTTGGAAGACACGATGAACTAAAAGTCCCTCATGTCTTGGGGGCAAATGATGGGTTCGACTACAGCCATCAGGCCCTTTAACGGTGAGGAAACAGAAAACAAGCCCACCAGGCCCCAAATGAAGGTCAAGACGGCCCAGGAGAAGGGTCCCGACGAAGGGAGTCCCGATGATGAAAGGTCCCGACAGAGTCGGTTCCGACAGATGAGCTGGAAGCTCCCGATGAGAAGCCTTTAAGTAGGCCCCGATGACGAATCCCTGAGAACGATTGGCCCTGTCACGATGACGAGGGGCCCCGAGCGGTGACACAACGAGATAACTCTGGAGTCCCCGACGGGAGTCGGGACTCGTTATCAGAGGATAAGGCCAAGATACGCGGGTGTCGGACCTAAAATCTGACCTAAGGCGATTACGTTTTGAAAACGTGGATGTTGAAAAGAGTCGCCACTAGTTAATAAAGGCTAACTAGAATCCTAAATTACCTAGGTAAGTAACGAATCAAATACCTAAGCACATTAATCGGTCTACGATCCAAGATTTGAGTTCGGGGGTTCTGTTACGAATTAAACACATGGAATTAATCTCGCCCTTATGGTACTCAATTCACAATTGCCAACTTTAATTTTAAAATAGACATACATAACTTTAGATTAATTTACAATATTAAGAAATAAAGATTAAATTACAGTACTAATAAATTATCGACTATAACCCAATTTAGTGCAAATAAAGCTATAGTTCGTTACCCACCAAAGCTACACCAAAAAAACACTAATAAAATATCTAATGTACATAAATTAAAACCAACATGCGTCATATACTACACATTATACATATTATGATATCATGTATATAATAATATAATAAACAAACCATCACGTAATGAGCAGTACAGTGAAGGTGATAGCTATTACCTGAAGGAAACAGATTGAACGAAAAACTGGAGCGGCACGGTGAGGTCGGGACGCAGTGAAGATGGAGATTGGTCGTGCGATCAAACGACTGGGAAGATGAGACGGGGGGAGCAAGATCAACATCGGCGCCATCATGGAGGAAGAGCGGGATGGAGTGGGGGCGATCGAAGATAATGTCTTCCCAACTTAAGGAACGAACGGAGCGAACCGATTCTTGCAAGAAAGAACGAACGAACTGTGACGATTGCAGCGACGGAGCGAATTCGACAGCGGAGCACCGGTGAGTTAGACGATGACCTGGGAGAGTGGGCGGAGGATGGGAAGTCACTGGTGATCACTCGGTGGTCGTGTTCGTCTCATGTACATGAACTGATTTGGCTCCAAGAGAAAAAACGGGAACAAAGGACCCGGATCTTGAAGGGGAAACACTTGGTCGCAGTGGAGGAAAAATCCAGCGGCCGGAAACGGGATGATGCAGACAGAGGCCGGAGTTAGGGAATATGCTATACTGATTACCGAAGTGGGTCGGAAGCAATTGGGGCAGCAGAGTCGCTCGAGTCAGACGGAGTCGGCATGCTAGCTGTCGGAGTAGCTGACCCGGTCGGAACTGGACAGACGAGAGGAGAGCAGGATCGGGACGGCTGGACGGGATCAAAGAGAAGCTAGAGCCAGGTGAACTAGAAGAGCATCATCGGAACGACTGCAGACCTGACACGGCGGGCTAGTGGACGGCGGACGGCTCGAGTGGTACGTGGAACTCCGATCGGAGAGTGGCGTCAGGAAGTGGAGGTGCAGGTCAGGTGATGATGGAGACGAGGAAGGACTCAGTCGGGTAAGATGGCTGTGGTCGGACTCGGGGCACTTGACTTGGTCAGAATTGGAGTTGCTTCCTGGATGGCTGACTTGCTGCTGTGAAACAAGATAATTAGTGTAAACACGAATGATGCCACAATATGTATATTTTCTTCTGTCGCTCCCGACTCCCCCCTTACAATGTAAACATACTAGTCTATATATAGTCCTTAGGTCTAGTCTAATCTAAGCAGTAAATAATACTGATTTATTCTCCTAATATACTCTAAATATTCTAAATACTTAATACAAATATTCAGAAAATATACACTGCAATAAATACAGATAACTATCCTAATATTGCTCTGAGCATCTTTGGAAGCTTCACGACTTGCCAAATTTAGACATTTCCTCATTTAGCGCGCCACACGTCACACATGTCGCGTGTGGTCCAAAATTAGGTGTTTACAGTTTGCCCCTCTTTGGGCGAATTCCCGTAGAACAAGTTCGAGGGGATTTGTCCAAACACGAGTAAACACTAATTTTGGTTGGGAAGTGTATCTTCTTTCGAGTCTTCGAATCTTCAAGGAAACTCCTGGCTTATTTCGGAAAGTGCAAAAAAGTAGCCTCTGTCGGCGGTGCCCCTATTGGCGGTGCCTCTGTTGGCGTGCGGAAAATAGAACCTCCGTTGGCGGTGCCCCTGTTGGCGGTGCCTCCATTGGTAGCGCAAAAATAGAACCTCCGTCGGCGGTGCCCCTGTGGCGGTGCCTCCATTGGTAGTGCAGAAAATAGAACCTCCGTCGGCGGTGCCCCTGTTGGCGGTGCCTCCATTGGTAGTGCAGAAAATAGAACCTCCGTCGGCGGTGCCCCTGTTGGCAGTGCCTCCATTGGTAATGCAGAAAGTAAAGCCTCCAGTGGCGTGCGAAAAAGTAAAGCCTCCAGTGGCGTGCGGAAAAGTAAAGCCTCCAGTGGCGTGCGGAAAAGTAAAGCCTCCAGTGGCGTGCAGAAAAGTAAAGCCTCCAGTGGCGTGCAGTAAAGTAAAACCTTTGGTGATGATTGGTAACAGAAGACCTCTACGTCAGACAGTACCAACAACCTTTGGTGACGCCTCTAGTGGCGAGTGGTAACGGAAAAACCTCTACGTCAGACCGTACCGTAAAACCTCTGGTGATATCTCTGGTGGCGAAAGACCTCTACGTCAGACCGTACCGGAGAACCTTTGGTGATGCCTCTAGTGGCGAGTGGTAACGGAAGACCTCTACGTCAGACCGTACCGGAAAACCTCTGGTGATATCTCTGGTGGCGGAAGACCTCTACGTCAGACCGTACCGGAGACCCTTTGGCGATGCCTCTAGTGGCGAGTGGTAACGGAAGACCTCTACGTCAAACCGTACCGGAAAACCTCTGGTGATATCTCTGGTGGCGGAAGACCTCTACGTCAGACCGTACCGGAGACCCTTTGGCGATGCCTCTAGCGGCGTATGTCGGAGAAGAACCTCTAGTGGCGTCCGTTGGAGAAGTGCCTCTAGTGGCGTGACTTGCGAAGGCTGAATACTAAGGCTTCGTTCGTCGGGGGTGACTCTCAGAAAGCTGAAAACTTCAGATCTTGATCGTCGATTGATTTGTAGGAACAGACTGTAACAGTCCTACTCATCCTTGGATGGCGACTCGCGAGAGCAGACTGTAACCGTCCCGCTTGCCGTGAAGTTGACTTTGGAAGGCGCTGTGTTGCGCATGAATGTTTGTCCCTAATTTTTGCCTAAATTGCGCACGGCGCGACAACTTAGCGGGATCTTTCTCTTTTTTCTTTTTTCTTCTTCATCTTTTTTTTTTTTTAAATATCTCTTTTTCTTTTCTTTTGCCACGGCCGATTGAGAGATCTTCAACCGTGCCTCTCGGTTTTTTTATTTTCTCTCCTTTTGCCATGATTGCAATCTCTGAATTTGCAACCATGCCCCTCATTTCCTGATTTTGCCTAGGCCGCCCTTTCGGGTTTTCAACCTAGCGGAAGCACTCTTTATTTGGTAGCCGATTGAACGGTGGCTGTGACCCGTACTTTATTTTCCGCCTCGATGCGGGAGTATTTGTAGCCATTCGGAGGGTGGCTGTGACCCTTTTCTCACCGTCTTCAATGTTGCGGGAGCTCTTTTGATTGTAGCCATTTGGAAGGTGGCTGTGGCCCTTCATTCATCGTCTCTTATCCGGGAAACACTCTTTATATGTAACCATTTTAAGGGTGGTTGTGGCCCTTTCACTTAATATCTGCCGTCGATGTTTCGGGATCGCTCTTTCGACTGTAGTCGTTTGAGGGACGACTGTGACCCTTTCTTTTATTTTCCCGCCCTCACCGGGTTCGCGAGATCACTCTTTTTGTGTAGCCATTTTAAGGGTGGCGGTGGCCCTTTTTATTTTCCCGCCCTCACAGATTCGCGGGGTCACTCTTTTATCTGTAGCCGTTTGGAGGGTGGCTGTGGCCCTTTCACCTATTTCCCACTTTTGATGTTGCAGGAGCGCTCTTTATCTGTAGCCATTTGAAGGGTGGCTGTGGCCCTTTCATTTGTAGTCGTTTTAGGGACGACTGTGACCCTTTTTCTCTGTAGTTGATTTAGGGACAACTGTGACCCTTTTGCATGAGCACTCTCTTTATTCTTATCGGTAGCCAATTAAAGGGCGGCTGTGACCCTAAAAAATGAGTTTTTTTTTTTTTTTTGCTTTTTTTTTTTTGTTGTTTTTTTTTTTTTTTTGCTTGCTTTTTTTTTTGCTTCTTTTTTTTTTTTTACGACGAAAATTTAACGAAAATAATCAACAACAATTATGTACATGCCCCCTAGTGGCAAATCTGAAATTTCCAGTTCAAAACATCTTCTAGAGAAGGACTCACTTGATTGACCGTGTCGACGCCCTGGATGAACCCTACAACCAATGGATGACGTAGATAGTGATTTTTAATCTCGGATTCTCAAGTGCCCCGGCTATTGCTCAATCTCGTCTGGGGATGCCCTATGGCTAGCACCTACCGGGTTAGGCTCGTCGCATGCAGGATGAATGTTCTGGCCAATGAACACACATGGATGACGTGGAGTAGTCCGCATTGGGGCACATATATTGTGCGAGATAAATTCGGCAGCCGACACAAGAATGGTTGGCGAGCAAAAGGCCGTGCACGAGATGTGCTCTCCATGATTATCCGAACTGCAAAATGGGTAAGGAAAAAAAATTAAACTTTGAGGATAGAATTGATCACAACTTCTCTTACCTGGGTGTTGGAGTTTTTTTCTAGTGGGAAATGTGCTCGCTATGCGACTGGACCTGCTGCATGTCCTGATTTTCCTGCTCCATCTAGAAATCACAACTTGTATATGAACACCCGCCGGAAAGTAAATGCCCCTGGACCTCTGATGGAAGGCACCAACAATAATGTTTTCTTTGCTTGACATCTCAAATGTTCATTGATCAGCACATTGAATCTTCACGAGACTCTCGATGATCTTTTGATATTTTCCCATCTTCGGACATGACCGATCTCACCGTAAAACAGATGTACAGCTTGGTTCGGGGACGCGTATGAATTCCACATATGGTGGGTGTAATTTTGACATGTAAGTTCTTTGGAGCAGTCACACTTCACGTGGTTGCGATCTCGTCGAAGTGGTCATCTGATCTGCAAAAAGAGTAGGGACACTCAAATCTCAAGGAAAAATCAAGCACAATTCATCGTACCTGAGCGTTGGATATCCCGAGTGCGAAATTTTTCCGCGTGCAACTCGACGGCCACATGTTCTTATTTTGTTGCCCAATTTGGCCGACACCACTTGTATGTGCGGGATACCTAACCAAGGGTACCTTAAAAGACCAGACACGAAAGTTAGTATAAAGAATCAAATGAGTTATGCATGATTTTTCGGAAAACTTCTAATGTCATTCATTTCATAATTTTGATTACATTTCAGAAAGAACCAAAATTTATGATCTAAGGTGTTTTGCACTAGCTTGGAGTTTTGCTGAATTCGCTGAGTGCATTATCTGGCTCGAACGCAGGACAGATGTTCAAAATGAAGTTTTTTCAAAAGGATTTTCTCGTCCTTTGTTTAAGCTCGAATAGTCACACTCAACTAAATATTTAAACTGTTTTTTTCAAAAAATCAAAATCAGAATCAAATCTCTTTTTCAAAACGCTAGCTCATGCAAAGGTTGAGACGACCTTGCCGAAAAAGTGCAATACACCTTGGATAAAAACGAATGACACTTGGAGTTTTTTTTTTTTTTTTTTTTTTTTTTTTAAATGCTCATGCATGCTCGAAAGTTAAAGTTCTACTGTTAAGAAAGTTTCAACTTACAACCAGTTTACCTGAATGATACATATATACAAAATGAAAAATTCAGGTAAAGATTTTTTTAAAAAAAGAAATGCAAATGCAATGCATGTTTGGAATTAGAAGCTCAATCAACTAAGAGAAGATTTACAATCTAAAAAAAAAGAATCGTTTTTCCTAAAACAATGCCTGTGAGGTGTACATGAGATGAAAGTTGTACAGTTGAGAAAACTTACAAGTTACCTGAATTTTTTTGTTTTTTTTATGAGGAAAAAAAAATCGATACATCCTAGTTGCTCAAAATTAAAAAAGATAATCAAGTGAAAAGTTTTTTTTTTAAATGCATATGAGATGCACAAAAAAAATAAATACAAGATGCAAACTTAAAAATGAAAGTTCTACAACTAAGAAAAATTTCAATTTACCTGAAAGGTTTTTCTGAAAATAATGCATATGAGATGCACATCTTTTAAAAAAAATCAGGTAAAAAGTTTTTTAAACAAAGAGCCCTAAAACTAAGAGAGCTTACGATTTATCTAAAAAGTTTTTTTAAATTAATGCATACTGGATGCATTATTTAAAATAAAACAATTCAGGTAAAAAGTTTTTGAAATGATGCATGTGGAATGCACGTTCGAAATTAGAAGCTCTAATAGCTAAAGGGGAATTAAAATTTTCAAAAAAGTTTTTTTTTTTACATGCGCGACGCGCTAACCAAAATCACAACTTACCTGAAGAGTTTTTTTAAGAAAAAAATAATGCGTATGAAACGCAAATTTGAAATAAAAAAAATTCAGGTAAGAAGATTTTTTTAAAAAAAAACAATGCATACATGTTCGGAAAGAAAATTTCTAAATGTCCGATCACTTAGCTGAAAAAATGTTTTTTTTGTTTTTTAAAAAATGCAAGAAGATGAACGTATGAGAATAAAAATTACACAGTTAAAAAAAAAACTTACTGTTTTCCTGACGACTCTCTTTTACAACAACAAAAAAACACGGGTAAAACACAACACGTTAGGGGGTAAAAAAATGTGTGGCTTTGCTCTACAAGGTAGGTTCCACTGATAGGTTCCCGACAAGGTGGTTTCCTCACCCCATCACAGGGATCATAAGACCTTCACAAGCGAGTGGAGTTGTTCTGAGTCGTTCCGGCGGCTCGGCCGCGCGGTCGTACCCTTACTAACTCTCCAGGGTTCCTAGTTGCCCTGGGATTTAGGCGTTTTGGATATTACACTAAAGTGGGTGTGCAAATTCAAATAATGCCACAAAAAAAATGTCAATTAATTACTCTGAAAATATGTACCTGTCACACAAAAAACAAAGTTAGAATGGTGAAGGTAATAAAATATGAAAACTCAAAAAACATGGCAATAAGCGAATACAATGAGCCCGAACCCTCTAAATCCCCAGCAGAGTCGCCAAATTGTCGGACCTAAAATCTGACCTAAGGCGATTACGTTTTGAAAACGTGGATGTTGAAAAGAGTCGCCACTAGTTAATAAAGGCTAACTAGAATCCTAAATTACCTAGGTAAGTAACGAATCAAATACCTAAGCACATTAATCGGTCTACGATCCAAGATTTGAGTTCGGGGGTTCTGTTACGAATTAAACACATGGAATTAATCTCGCCCTTATGGTACTCAATTCACAATTGCCAACTTTAATTTTAAAATAGACATACATAACTTTAGATTAATTTACAATATTAAGAAATAAAGATTAAATTACAGTACTAATAAATTATCGACTATAACCCAATTTAGTGCAAATAAAGCTATAGTTCGTTACCCACCAAAGCTACACCAAAAAAACACTAATAAAATATCTAATGTACATAAATTAAAACCAACATGCGTCATATACTACACATTATACATATTATGATATCATGTATATAATAATATAATAAACAAACCATCACGTAATGAGCAGTACAGTGAAGGTGATAGCTATTACCTGAAGGAAACAGATTGAACGAAAAACTGGAGCGGCACGGTGAGGTCGGGACGCAGTGAAGATGGAGATTGGTCGTGCGATCAAACGACTGGGAAGATGAGACGGGGGGAGCAAGATCAACATCGGCGCCATCATGGAGGAAGAGCGGGATGGAGTGGGGGCGATCGAAGATAATGTCTTCCCAACTTAAGGAACGAACGGAGCGAACCGATTCTTGCAAGAAAGAACGAACGAACTGTGACGATTGCAGCGACGGAGCGAATTCGACAGCGGAGCACCGGTGAGTTAGACGATGACCTGGGAGAGTGGGCGGAGGATGGGAAGTCACTGGTGATCACTCGGTGGTCGTGTTCGTCTCATGTACATGAACTGATTTGGCTCCAAGAGAAAAAACGGGAACAAAGGACCCGGATCTTGAAGGGGAAACACTTGGTCGCAGTGGAGGAAAAATCCAGCGGCCGGAAACGGGATGATGCAGACAGAGGCCGGAGTTAGGGAATATGCTATACTGATTACCGAAGTGGGTCGGAAGCAATTGGGGCAGCAGAGTCGCTCGAGTCAGACGGAGTCGGCATGCTAGCTGTCGGAGTAGCTGACCCGGTCGGAACTGGACAGACGAGAGGAGAGCAGGATCGGGACGGCTGGACGGGATCAAAGAGAAGCTAGAGCCAGGTGAACTTGAAGAGCATCATCGGAACGACTGCAGACCTGACACGGCGGGCTAGTGGACGGCGGACGGCTCGAGTGGTACGTGGAACTCCGATCGGAGAGTGGCGTCAGGAAGTGGAGGTGCAGGTCAGGTGATGATGGAGACGAGGAAGGACTCAGTCGGGTAAGATGGCTGTGGTCGGACTCGGGGCACTTGACTTGGTCGGAATTGGAGTTGCTTCCTGGATGGCTGACTTGCTGCTGTGAAACAAGATAATTAGTGTAAACACGAATGATGCCACAATATGTATATTTTCTTCTGTCGCTCCCGACTCCCCCCTTACAATGTAAACATACTAGTCTATATATAGTCCCTAGGTCTAGTCTAATCTAAGCAGTAAATAATACTGATTTATTCTCCTAATATACTCTAAATATTCTAAATACTTAATACAAATATTCAGAAAATATACACTGCAATAAATACAGATAACTATCCTAATATTGCTCTGAGCATCTTTGGAAGCTTCACGACTTGCCAAATTTAGACATTTCCTCATTTAGCGCGCCACACGTCACACATGTCGCGTGTGGTCCAAAATTAGGTGTTTACAGCGGGGCGTGGCCGAGATACGCGGAATGTGGTTAAGATACACGGAGTGTGGCCGAGATACGCGGGGCGTGGCTGAGATACGCGGGATCACACCCGAGATACGCGGGATACGGGCTAACCACCCCTAACGGTTCACCAGGTAACTGAGGCATCTCTTCGCCTATAAAAAGGGCAAGAGGTCACCTCAGATGACTTACGTTGAATGACATACTCTTTGAGATTATTGCTTGCCAGTTCGTACTAGATACTCATTTAAGCATCAGAGAGGGATTCTGGGTCACCGCCCGGTCTATCCCCTCTTGCAGGATTGCGTGGAGCGAAGGAGCTAGGATCGCCGTCAAAGTCTGTACCGGAGTTCCACCGTGATCCAACAGTTCAAACTCGGGGATGAAACGAAGGAAGCTGCTTATAGAACTATGTTCACCGGTCATATGGATCAAGGACTTCATGTTTATGCACTTCCTAGGTAATATACACAACAATCTCACAAAGGACTTTTCTTGTTAATAATTATGACAATAATGTTTGTAATGGCTGCTCTCCAAGTAGCTATAATGGTAAAGAGTTTGTAAAGGTGGTAACTTTATCTAGAAGTGGAAAGAGTTCGTCCCACTAAAACACGTGTTAATTCAGAATCGTACTATATATACTAACTAGTACACGTATTATTTTCTGTTTATACCATACTTTACATGTAAGGATTTGTGGTGTAGTTGGTTATCACATTAGTTTAAAACCTTGAAGGTTTTCGGTTCAAACCCGGGCGAAGCCATTTGATTTTTTGGAAAATGAAAAAAAAAACGCTCGCACTACTGAAAAAACTAAATATAGTGAACTTATCTCACTCGACTATGACCGTGTGTATAAAACGATTGCCCTATTCTCTTTCTTCTACATACGTTCACAATGACGTTTCCCTCTTAAGATTGACTCACATTTTTCTCTTCTAAGTCTTTTAAAAAAAGGCTTACACACTACTGAAAAAACATCATACAGTGAACTTATCAAAAAATTGACTAGTTTCAGAAACTGACTAGACCAAAACTGTCGGTCATAGAAAAACAAAACAATGGACTGGTTTCAGAAAACAACGGGTGAAGCCATTTGATTTTTTGGGAAATGAAAAAAAAAAAGGCTCACACTACTGAAAAAACGTGATATAGTGAACTTATCTCACTCGGCCATGCGCGTGTATAAAACGATTGCCATATTCTCTTTCTTCTACACACGTTCATTCTGATGCGTATACACATTTATCTTTTATTACTGAAAATGACGTTTCCCTTAAGTTTGACTCACATTTTTCTCCTCTAAATGTTTTAATAAAATTATGTAAATTTATTAACAAAAAAAAGACACAGACTACTGAAAAACGTGATACAGTGAACTTATCCCACTCATATCATTATCACCCCACGAGAAACTGACTAGACCAAAACGGTCGGTCATAGAAAAAGAAAACAATGGACTGGTTGTAGAAAGCAATGGACTGGTTGTAGAAAACTGTCTAAGGCCAGTCCTCTACTGCCCGCGCGTGTCTACCACATTACCTTATTTTACTCGGTCACATGTGCGTGTATAAAATGATTGCCTGAAAAATGACGTTTCCTAAACCTTATAATAGTTTTTCTATGTGCAAGAATTTAAAGTAATCTCATTTACACATAAAAGGTAAAGTATTAATATATATTTCTAAGGGTCATTGTTATTTTTCCTTTATCAGTCTAAATTTACATTTTTTAGTTAAATAATATCATTATTACATTTTGTTCTCATATATAAATTGTCATTAGGCATAAGAAACTGTCACTACCCTGTTATCAATTATTGCACTCTACTGAAGACGCCATCTGAGTTTTGCAATGTCGATGACAGCGGACATATACTACAAAATCATCAATCGTTTGCGACGCGCAACTGATCAGGTGCCAGAGAGTTCACGGGCGTGGGTAGGGGCTGGGGACGTCAACTCGGAGGCGATGTTGTACGGGAAAATCTCGGTGAATGGTATGTAACGCTCGATGGAGGACGCCGTTGACGTCCGTCTGGAATTTTGCCAGCCGGAGATTTCGCACGGCCAGCCTATCTACTTCTTTGGAGTATTTGATGGCCACGGTGGCGCTCATGTATAATCCGTCTTTAAAAAAAATTTGTTAATTTTTTTAAATAAGGTTGTGGAAAATGAAACGTCGACTTGCATGTGTAGATTGCGACGGCGTGCAGTCTGTAGATGCATGAGTTTGTGAGAAAGGAGCTGATGTGTGTGGTGAACACGCCAGCGAGTGGGGAAGAGAAGGAGGAGCAGTGGAGAGCAGCAATGAGGGCTGCTTTCTTGAGGATGGACCAAGCGGTGGTGGAGATTTGCATTTGCGGGAGGGCAATTACTGAGTGCGGCGGCTGCCGGCACATCGAGGTGGTCCACGCCGGATCTACAGCGCTTGTGGCGGTTCTAACGCCAGAAAAAATTGTGGTTTCCAACTGTGGGAACTCACGTCCCGTTCTATGCAGAGGCGGGAGAGCAATTTCTCTGTCCCGCGATCACAAGGTTTATTTTTCCAAAGATTATTATTATTATTATTATTATTTTGCGGCAGGTTGCCATGCATGCTATAAATATCACTTATCTGGTTAAGGTATATGAAACGTATGAATTGCTACGCCATCTTACGATGGTTCACAAATATTTATTACAGCTTTATATGAATTACAAATATGATATATGCTTATTAAAAATAATTTTCGACGCCGTGCTAAATGGTATGGTAAATCATTTAATTTCAGTTTTATGTGAACTAAATGTGTGAAAATAGAAAATAGATGTGGTGTTGTTTGTTGGCTGTTACTATAGAAATTACCCATGCGCTAAAACCTTAAAAAGAACATAGTATATGCTCAGACAATGGTTTTATTATCTTTCGATTGGCATATTTTGGCGCAAAATTTGATATCATATTGATCTTGTAAAATGACTGATCACTCTGTTAGTACATTACACATATATTTATTCTAGAATTCAATTAAATCTGACTTATGTTGGATAATAATATATGTTTTAGAATTTTGGCCAAAATAATTTATCTGTTTGAAACTACTAAAATTGTTGCTCTCTAAGCTCATGGATTCATTCATACAATTTATTCAATAGGCTAGCATATATTTTGTGAGTAGGAATGTCTTTTTTCCGACGTGCGCCAGATTATGATTATTACTAAATATTTGCTTAATAATAAATGTTTTGACGGAATTCGGGAACTTCTCGTCATCATGCAGCCTGATAGGGAGGATGAACTTGCTAGGATAGTTGCTGCTGGGGGGTGTGTGATCGACGCAGATGGACTGCGCGTAGAAGGTGTCCTTCCCATGTCCAGAGCAATAGGTAACCCATTAGTATTTATTTTCCCTAAATGTCTTCTGGATATAAAATTTCGTTATCAGGATATTCTTTAGACGCAACTTTGCATGTTTTTCATGCCACATCAAGACACTATTTGAAACATTTTAGGATGGAGAACTTTCCTCATACTTCTCTGTTAGGGTTGAATAGTTTATAAACATCATACTACTTTGATTTCTTCTGCCGATTAGATGTTTTTTTTGTTTGATGAGATGCCTGAATGTATGTCATGCTCTAATAAATTGGTGTAGTTTCTGATCACCATGTTTTCTGTTATCCTGTTACATCATAAGTATCTGCGGTCTTTATTCCTAGAACATGTTAATGGTAATATTTGTGTGCTACTAAATAATACTTGAGGTTTGTTTTGCTTGATTAGATACTTATGTAAGCGATAATAGATACATGTTTTGTATGTGTGACAAAATGTCTTGAAATAAAGTGTAAATTAGCGCGGAAAGCCTCCAAATCCAAACCTAATGGGTTATCCTGTTACATCATTAGTATCTGCGGTCTTTATTCCTAGAACATGTTAATGGCAATATTTGTGTGCTACTAAATAATACTTGAGGTTTGTTTTGCTTGATTAGATACTTGCGTAAGAGATAATAGATACATGTTTTGTATGTGTGACAAAATGTCTTGAAATTAAGTGTAAATTAGCGTGGAAAGCTTCAAAATCCTAACCTAATGGGTTGTAACAGTTTCATTCGTAAAAAAAGAAACTCATGTTTTCTAGTTAGCGTGAGACAAACCACACACTATTTATGTTATACTCTAACAAACTGGCGTAGTTTCTGATCATCATATTATGTTTTCATGTTACATCATAGTTATCTGCGATCTGTGTTCATAGAACATGTTAACGATAATGTTTGTGTGCTTCTAATAATCATCAGGAGACAAGTACTTCAAGCACACTGTAACACCCGAGCCGGAGATAACTGTGACAGACAGGAACCATGAGGACGAGTGTTTGATCCTAGCAAGTGATGGTCTTTGGAATGAGATTTCGATCGAGTTGGCTTGTCGAGTGGCATCTACATGCCTTCGTGAAGGAGGTATAAGTGGCATGGACCTCAACTCCGCTCCCAAAACCGAAAGGCCTTTTGAAGCTGACAGTCAGGTACCTGAGTATCCAAGCAGCCTCGCTGCTAAATTAAAGACCCGACTCGCAATTGGATGCAATAGTACTGATAACATCAGTGTCATTGTGATTGATTTGAGGAAAAAGTAGGTCGATCTCGATGTTAAGTTACAATGAACTTATAGTTATTGCATGTTCAATAAATTGAAAACTTCATTCGATAACTTATGAAAGACATTTGGATGTGAACTTATTGGAAAATTCATGAGTTGAGAACTTATTTGGTTATTGATATGTCATGCCTAGGATGATTTGCGTCCTTTGTGTAATTTAAAATAGACCTGACCATTAAGTTTGAGAAGTAGTTATACATTTATTTGTATGCGACGAGGCTATCATTTACTTCGGTTTCTCATAAGTTTTTTGGATTCATGAATTTTATATGAAGATTTTGGGTTGCAATCCGATCTCCGGTGAGGCAACTACACAAATGAAAATTAAGATTTCTTGATGATTCCTCTCTGAAATTTAACTGAAGAGTATATATATATATATGAAGAGTATGAGGGTATGAAAGATTGTTTAGTGTGATAAATGAAATAATAAACGATATTTATAGACTTTTTTAATACAAAATTTGGTTTTCGCAATTTCAAGCCCAAAAAGTTAAGGTTAAAAGCCTCCCAAATTATGAATTGAGATTTTGATGGAAAAGTGACTGGTGAGGTTATTTTAACCCCTTATTTGCCACAAAACGTGAGTTAATATATATTGTAACATAAATTATTAGTTAAGTTAAATGCATAACATGTGAGTCAGTAACTATTAATGTATTTATACAAGAGATTATTTACGGTGTATTGATTATCAAGTAGGGTACTGTATTTGCCTAGAGAAAGAGTTTGCGTATAAACATACGAAGATATTGGCTGCTATTTTGCTGAAATTCTTTCGGTTCAAACTCGGGGATGAAACCATAGGATGCTACTTATAGAACTATGTTCACCCTTCCTAGGTAAATTAGTCCATCAAATGTACACAACAATCACATAAAGGACTTTTCTTGTTAATAATCATGAAAATGATGTTTGTAATGGCTGCTCTCCAAATAGCTAGAATGGGAAAGAGTTTGTCAATGTGACAACTTTATCATAGTTTAAGCATTTTTAGGGATGTTTGTCCCGACAATTCGCCAAAACACGTATTAATTCAGAATTGTACTATATATACTACCAATACATGTATAAATTACAATTAACTGAATGAACTACTCAATAGAGTTTAGTTTCCTTTTGTACCATGTTTTACACGTAAGTTTTTGTAGTATAGTTTGTTATCACGTTAGTTTAACACACTGAAGGTCTTTGGTTTGAACTTGGACGAAGACATATTTTTTATTGGGAAATGAAAAAAGGCTCACATATATCACCCAATAAGAAATTGGCTAGACCAAAACGGTTGGTCATAGAAAAAGAACACTTAATTAAATTGTTTCCCCTTAAGTTTGACTCACATTTTTCACCTATGAATATTTTAATAGTTAAAAATGTAAAGTATTAATATATTTCTAAGTGTCATTAATATTTTTCCATTATCAGCATATATTTTCATTTTTTAGTCAAATAATATTATTATTACATTTTGTTCTCATATATAAATCGTCATTTGGCAATAGCAAACTGTCACCACCCTGCTAATATCACTCTACTGAAGAAGTCACCGGAGTTTTGCAATGTCGATGACAGAGGACATATACTACAAAATCACCAATCGAGCAGCATCAGATGAGGAAGAAAGACCTGAGAGCAGCCAACACCACCTTCACCGGAAAATGCACTCGGAGGCGGCACAGTATGGGAAAATGTCGGTGATGGGTAGGCAACGCTCAATGGAGGACGCCGTCGAAGTCCGGCCGGAATTTTGCCAGCCGGAGATTTCGCACAGCCAGCCCATCCACTTCTTTGGGGTGTTTGATGGCCACGGCGGCGCTCATGTATAATTCGTCTTTAAAAAATAAAACATTATTTTGTTAGTTTTTTAAAAATTAAACGTCGGTTTGCATGTGTAGATTGCGGCAGCGTGCAGTCTGCAGATGCATGAGTTTGTGAGAACAGAGCTGATGCGTGTGGTGAACGCGTCAGAGAGTGAAGAAGGGAAGAAGGAGCAATGGAGAGCAGCGATGAGGGCTGCTTTCTTGAGGATGGACCAGGTGGCGATGAAGATTTGCATTTGCGGGAGGGCGATCGTTGAGTGCGGCGGCTGCCGGCACGTCGAGGTGGTCCACGGCACTTGTGGCGGTTCTAACGCCGGAACATATCGTGATTTCCGACTGCGGAAACTCACGAGCCGTCCTGTGCAGAGACGGGAGAGCAATTTCTCTGTCCCGCGATCAAAAGGTTTATTTTTCCAAAGATTTGTTGTTTTCTATTTTTTTGCCGCGGGTCGCCATCCATGCTATAAAGATCACTTATCTGGTTAAGGATAAGAGACTCGTGAATATCGCTATGCCATCTTACGATGGTTCACAAATATTTATTATAGCTTATATGAATTAAAATATGAGATATAGCTTATTAAAAAAGCATTTTCGACACCATGCTGAGGTAAGGTCAATAATTTAATTCCGTTTATGTGAACTAATTGTGTGAAATTTGAAAATATATGGTTGTAAAATTGGATAAAAAGATGGGGTGTTCTTGATTGTTACTATAGAAATTACTCTTATGCTAAAATCTTAAAGATAATCGAGTAAATGCTCAGACAATGGTTTTATTATCTTCCGATAAGCATATTTTGGTGCAAAATTTGATATCCTGTTGATCTTGTATATATAAATGACTGATCAATTTGTTAGTACATTACACATATATTAATTCTAGAATTTTGAACTTCATGTCATCATGTAGCCTGATAGGGCGGATGAACTTGCTAGGATAGTTGCTGCTGGAGGGCGCGTGATCGACGCAGATGAACCGTGCGTGGAAGGCATCCTTCCCATGTCTAGAGCAATAGGTAACCAAATAGTATTTATTTTCCATAACTCTGTTAGGATATGAAATTTCGTTATTTATATTTTCTTAGACGTAACTTAGCATGTTTTTCATGCCAGGTAAGGACACTATTTTACCACTTGAAATCTTTTAGGATGGAGAACTTTCATCATAAGTCTACGTTAGGGTTGAATAGTTTATAAACATCAAACTACATTGGTTTCTTCTGCTAATGGTTAGAGGTTTGTTTTGCTTGATGAGATGCTTGAATATATGTTATACTCTAACAAATTGGTGTAGTTTCTGATCACCATGTTGTTTGTTATCCAGTTACATCATAGTTATCTGCGGTCTTTGTTCCTATAACGTGTTAATGGTAATATTTATGTGCTACTAAATAATAATTAAGGTTTGTTTTGCTTGATTAGATACTTGTGTTATTCAATAGATACATGTTTTGAACGTGTGACAAAACGTCTAGAATTGAAGTGTAAATTAGCGCAGAAAGTCTCAATATCCTAAGCTAATGAGTTGTAAATGTTTCATTCATTCATAAATAAATAAATAAATAAAAACTCATGTGTTGTAGTTAGCGTGAGACAAACCACACACTATTTATGTTTATACTCTAACAAATTGGCATAGTTTCTGATCATCATATTGTCTGTTGTCATGTTACATTATAGTTTTCCGTTGTCTGTATTTTTAGAACATATTAACGATTATGTCTGTGTGCTACTAATAATCATTAGGAGACAAGTACTTCAAGCCCATTGTAACACCCGAGCTGGAGACAACTGTGACAGACATAAACCAAGAGGACGAGTGTTTGATCCTTGCAACTGATGGTCTTTGGAATGATATTTCGATCGACTTGGCTTGTCGAGTGGCATCTACATGCCTTCGTGAAGAAGATATCAGTGGCATGGATCTCAACTTCGCTCCCCAAACCGAAACCGAAACACCTTCTGAAGCTGATAATCAGATGCCTGAGTATCCAAGCAGCCTCGCTGCTACCTTACTGACTCGACTTGCAATTGGATGCAACAGTACCGATAACATCAGTGTCGTCGTGATTGATTTGAGGAAGATGTAGGTCGGTCCGTCGAGGTTAAGTTATAGCGAACTTATAGTTAATGCATGTTGAATAAATCGAAAACTTTATTCGATAACTTATGAAAGAAATTTGGAGGTGAACTCTTTCGGAAATGCATGTGAGTGGTGAACTTATTTGGTTATTGATATGCCAAGTCTGAGATGTTTTAAGTGTTCATCTTGTTTTGTTAATAAGATTTCAGCTTAATAAGCTCGGTTTACAGGAAAAAAATTGTGTGTGGCCTCTGGTGTTTCATTAGGAGGGTGTTACTTGCACCGCAATATTCTTACTCCGCATCTAAATAATTTTTACTAGCTTTTTTTTTTTTTTTGCCCAACTAAATAATTTTTACTAGCTGGATCAGTCCATAAGAGACAAAAGGCGAGCTATGAAAAATTTTCCATTTACGGTATTTTGATTTGTTTTATACTTGAGACATATGTTAATGGATAAAACTACATGTTTTACACTTAGAATAATTCACAATAACACGAAGATCAATCCGTAAGACAAACTGTTGAGAATAAATATTTTCTGTATTTACCTGGTACTTATATAATAGTGTTAATAACTAAAAAAACTGTCCAAGCTTTACCCTATGTTAAAATTAGGTGTCTGAAATTTGAAATGTTAAAATGGATTGTCCCAGATTTCATTTTTGTTAAAATTTGGTGTCTTTGCGCGTCTTTTCATCTCCCTTCAATCATTTTAATCATCCCACTCACCAACTCATAATTGATCACTCCTTACTTTTCACAAAATCGTCAAATTTCACCCAAAAATTGAACATCCAATAGAAAAGGTTTCTAGCAGAGTGGTGTGGAGCGATTTCCAACGACAACGGAGCAGGATTTACTGGTGCGATGTGGCTAGCTTCTTAGGTGACGATCACGGCAAGATGACGAGAATGGAGTGTGTATGGGAGCTCAAATTTGATAGTCTGTTTCATCGCAATCGACTTCTCTAAAGTAATCACACCGAAACACCACATTTTAATGAAATTGAAACCTGGGACACAACGTTTAACATTTAAAATTCAGACGCCTACTTTTAACATAGGGTAAACCTTGGACGGATTTTTAGTTATTAACCCTATATGTCAAACACTCCTGAAATTTTAGACCCCCTTACGAGCAAATTAGACACATGCATGCATGTACATGCACGACATTAACGAGGAAACGGTCGAAATAATACCTATGTCCGCGTATACCTACAGGTTTGAATTCGAAGTCAGTAATATGATGACTAGCTATCATTCTTCTTTGTTTTTCTTATAATAAATAATAATACGAGATACTGGGATTACTCATTTATGTTTTTTTGTTTCTTCTGTTCTGTACGTGTGCTCAGTCGAGACACTCAATTGAAAAGCATAGTCACTTGAATTCATCTTGGGTATACACGTGTAACAAAATATATTTTTTTTGAGTTTGAATTGATCCTCATTTCAAAAACGGCTCAGCTAAAATGAAGTTAACTGTAATTCAAGTGAGATTCATATATACCCTTGCATGTGAATATTTATTAGTATTCTGAATTTTCCCAGTTTCTGATATTGCTACTGCCTATATAACAATTTCAATTAAGAGTGACCGCGGGGCTCGTCAGTGGCCCCTTTTTGGCCGGATTAGTCGGTCAAAGGGGTTTGACCAAACTAGTCCGGTTGGAGGCCTCTCTTGGGTGGACTAGTGGCCTTCGGTACTTCGGTCATTCGATCTTCAAGTTTCGGTTTTTAACCGTGTTTGAGGTCGACGTGGCGACTAAGTCGAGCCTAAGTAAGGTCCAATCGGGTGTATATCCATCAGGGTACACACGTGTAACAAAATGATTTTTTTTTTGGAGTTTGAATTGAACCTCATTTCAAAAAAGACTCAGCTAATATGAAGTTAACTGTAATTTAAGTCGATTTATCATATGTTAGAACATGATAGAATACCATTAGATTTTAGTGTAGAAAAATAAAAACAAATTAACGTTTCTTAAACAGATCACGATGTGTTTGATCTAACAACTGATAAATCGACTTGAATTAAAGTTTACTTCATTTTAGTTACACCGTTTCAAAAACTTAGATGTGAGTTTCTTTGTCGTGTAATTAAGATTCAGATATGTTGGTGCATGATATATAATTTTGAAAACATATCCTTGAGGAGAAGAAGGTTCTTCCTTAAGGGCCGACAAGGTGGTGGACAAAGACAGTGATGGTGTGAGTGACAGCTTCTTCACCTTGTTTGTAATAATGGCCTCTGCATATATATATATGCAGTTGCAACATTTTGCATGGAAAAAGGATGGTTGTTTGATCCTTGTTATGCATGGAAGGAAGCAAATATTTACTATAACCTGCATTGATAGGGACATGAATTTCATAATGAGCTTTTACATGCATTAATGCCCACGGTAAGAAAATCAGTAGCAATTTGTGACGACGTTTTTTTTTTTTTCAAACGATGCAATTCTTCACAAATTATAAAAAAAAAATTAAAGAAATTTTAATTTTAATGGGTTAGTAACCGAATTGCTACAGAACCTTCATCAATTTATAAATTACTACCTGAAATTTATTTTAATTTTTTAAAAATTGACTACATAAACTTTCAATTTTATAGCAAAATGATATCTCTGTTGCAATTCTCGTCAAATTAGATAGAAAATGAGCATGTTTCCGTCACGTGGAGTCTTCTCATGTGTAGCCAATATAGATTCAGACTTAATTTGAAAGTATTGCAATGAAATGCATTCATTAGATGCTCAATTGAAAGACAATGTTCGGATCGGGCGAAAGTCCAATTGAGTATCCAATTGAAAGTATTTCATTGAAATACTTTCATTTGATGTTTTAAACAACCTTTCGTACACATGAAAAAATACCCAAAGTGACAGAAACATGTTCATTTTGAAAGCTTTAGTAGGTTGAATCATTTGTTGATTGATGATTAGGGATTACAATGCAAGAGGTAAACTATATATACTAGGTGATAAGGATCACCAAATAGGACTAACTATGCTATGTGCCTATCTTGGTGCACCAAGGTGCATATACCATGTAATATGTACTACATGATATATGCACGATATAATAGCCTTATACAATCATCTAATGACATGATGGAAATAAATGCAAGTGTAAGTAACAAGATGCAATGTGAGCATATCAACTTATATACTCTATATTCTCCCATCCTTTTCTTCTTCTTCTCTTCTTTCTTGGAAGACATCCTTGATTCCATATAGCTTTAGCAAAGCTAAGTGCTGATTCTTTACCAATGCCTTGGTAAGCAAGTCAGCAAGTTGTTCCTTTGAAGGAATGTAATGGACACCAATGATCCCTTGTTGAATATGGTGTCTTGTGAAGTGGCAATCTAGCTCAATGTGCTTGGTGCGCTCATGGAAAATGGGATTCTTTGCAATCTTCATAGCTGCCTGGCTATCTGTGTGTATTGGGATAGGAAGATTTACTTGTATGCCAAGTTCCTTAAGTATTCTCCCCACCCAAAGTGCCTCCTGAATTGCAACTCTTAGACATCTATACTCTGCTTCAGCACTTGATAAGGAAATGGTGTCTTGCTTCTTTACTTTCCAGGCTATCATGGCTTCACCTAGCTTGACACAATAAGCACCGACTGATTTCCTACTAAAGGGGCAAGCAGCCCAATTAGAGTCACAAAACAAGCTCAAATTGAGGTTGTTGTTGGAAGGATAGATCAATCATTGTCCTGGAGTGCCTTTAATGTATCTGATGACTCTTATGACTGCATCATGATGAGACTTCTTTGGTTTGTCAACAAAGTCTTTGCACTGAAAAGCTAATGTCTGGCCTTGTCATTGTAAGATATAGCAACTTGCCAATGATCCTCCTATAAGAAGTGGCATCCTCCAAGAGTGTATCATCAGTGTTTGAGTTAGTTGCTTTGTCATACTCATGTGTGGTGAGTTTGAGATTGAATTCCATAGGGGTTTCAGCAGGCCTTGCAGCCCCTAGGCCAGCATCTTCAATAAGCTCAATTGCATACTTCATTTGGTTGATTACAAGACCTTTATCTGATCTTGCAACTTCTAGTCCCAAAAAGTATCTCAAGGCTCCTAAATCCTTCAGTTTGAAGTGTGTTTGGAGTGTGCTTTTCAATTGATTGATCATCTTGGTGTTAGAACCAGTGATTAGAAGATCATCAACATAGGTGAGAAGAAAAACTTTGTCATCACCTTGTATCTTGGTGAACAAGGAATGATCTGAGGCACATTGCTTGTACCCATTCTTCAATAAGGTTTGGGGGAGCTTGATGTTCCATTGTCTTGAAGCTTGTTTGAGACAATACAATACATGTTTGGGATATCCCTCAAGAGACTTGGAATGATTGAAACCTTGGGGAATGTCCATATACACTTCTTCATTCAGATCACCTTGAAGAAATGCATTGTTTACATCCATGTGGTACATCCCCATGACTTGGCAGCTGCCAAAGCTAATATGATCCTCACTGTGTCCATTTTGACAACAGGGGAGAATGTCTCATTGAAATCAGTCCCTTCAATCTGAGTGAATCCCTTGGCAACCAATCTTGCTTTGTATCTCTCAATGGAACCATCAGAATTGTATTTGACCTTAAATACCCATTTGCAACCAATTGAAGATTTGCCTTGTGGAAGTTCCATTAGCTCCCAAGTGTTGTTGTTCTCAAGGGCTTGCATTTCTTCCTTCATAGCTAAGATCCATTTTGGGTCTTTGATTGCTTGTTTGTAAGTGGTTGGTTCTTTGATCTTGTCAAAGGCAGCCAAGAAGCATTTGTATTGTGGACCCAAGTTGTCATAGGATACATACTTCTCCATTCCAAAAATGACATTTGAACTTGATCTTTGTTTGAGTTCAGCAAGCCTTGCACTTCTCCTAGGGGGTGGTGGGTGTAGTTGTGCAATTCTCAGGCTCCTTCTTAGATTGGAAGGTTGGGGTGGAGCTTCTTCAATTGGTTGTTGAGGTGCTTGAACCTCAATTTGAGGTGCTTGATCAACCATTTGAGGTGTAGGAACCTCAATGGGAGGAGTGTTGCTTGATATTTGTAATCCCTAATCATCAATCAACAATGATACAACCTACTAAAGCTTTCATGGTATAAGAGCCCGGTTCCGATAGGCGGTGTTGGGTTTGTCCCCTTTGTTGGCTCCACGTACAAGGTTACCGGGTCGGGCCTGGCGTGAGAGTGGGGTTTGTTGAAATTAAGTCCCAACCCGTCCGGATTTGAAAAAAGCCGGTGCCTTAGTTAAAGAGTCCTCACAGTGCGGGGGAGTGTTGAAGTATCTCTCCACTGTGAGAATACCACACCGGTGGAGTGTTTGAATTTGAGCACCATATAAGCAAGTGGGCTACCTCCTCCTATCACCAATTGGTTTTAGGATGGAACCCCACTTGTCTATATGACTGCTTTCTGCTGGCCCGTTGGGTTTGGCTCGGCCCAATGTGGATTCTAACACATTTTCATTTAGTTTGATAGGAATTGAAATAGAGGTAGCAACTTGCTATAAAATTAAAAGTTCATGCACTCAATTTAAGTTCAAATAGCGATTTGTAAATTGATTAAAGTTTGAGTAGTAGTAATTTGGTTATTAACCATAATTTTGTATTAGACTCTAATACATAAAACACCCGTAAAAATAACTAACTCATATGCTGACATAAATTCAAAATAGTTTGCACTACTTAGCTAAAGTTCATGCCAAGATTCCATATTTACCCCTAATGCGAAACTTGTCATACTTATAAACTCGCTTTTTAACCAAGTTTTACTGTGCAGAGTATTTTTTTCACCTGAAAGGTAATTCTCCTTCATCATGCCCTTCAAATTTATGTTACATCTTAAAATAATCATCGTTAACATTATGTAAGATTATTAGGAGTAAACACTACAAGAAAACTAATTACTCATAAAATTCAAAATGATTTTTCACGATGCAAAAAGTCATCTTCATAAAAATAGCGACGCTTTTACCGACACAAATAAATATATCATTTCTGATAATCTTGAGAGAAAAAAAAAATACTATGTGACTTGTAGCAAGTGTCGCAATTTTTTTAAAAAAGGCAACTATATTGCTTTTATTACTAGTGCATGCAAGTAGCAACGCTACGAAACGTCATTATAATAACTTTTTCTAGAAATGAGTGTTCCATGAGGTGATGCTTCCGCACGGCATCGAGAAGAAACAGTGTGCTGCGGTCCCGGCAAGAGTTTGTGAAAACGTCATTGCAAAGTGGTGTGGGTTCTTCGTTTTGCCTAGCAGAGAGGCCTCGTGCTTCTGCACGTGTTCCACTGGATCTCCTTTTCCGCGATAGAGATCTCCTCCAATCCGGTACAGTGCGTCTGGGACGCGACTGTTCACAAGGTGGTCTGCGAACGGATGTGACGCCCTTTCTTCAAGTGCGTGCATACCCTTCATCTTTGCTTCTTTCATCTTCTTCTCCACAATTTATTCTAACATCTCGGCAGTAAACCCTTGTACAGGTTCAGCATAATCCGTTGAAGGATTTTGTCGACCAGTGTTATGGTAGATGTCAGATTGATCTCTGCTTGTGGCCTGGAAGGGATCATCCCTCGTTGGCTGTTGTGGGCGGTGGTATGGGGGTTGCCTTTCATTCCTCCAATGATGGGCTCCTTGGGAAGGAGTGTATGAACGTGCGGCTTCATATCTTGCATGTTGGTTTCTGCCCTGGAAAGGATTGCCTTGGCGGGTAGTGTCTTGCGACATTTCTCTTGTCGGCGCAGCGTGCTCCTGAGCGGTTGGAGGTGGTTGAGCCGCATATCCTTGATTTTTTAGTGACTCGCGGAATGCGAGTAACTCTTCCAGTGCAGCCATCATTGCTGGAGTAACGGTAAGCATTGGGTTTGCTCCCGTTTGCTGTTCGCCTTGCGGCATTTCTGTCTGAGATTCATCATCATCATGCATCTCTGGCTCGAAACCAAGTGGGGGTGAGCGATGCTCGTCCCTTGGCTCTTGGTGGTTGTGCTGTGCATTGGGCACATCCTCGGTTGGCATGGATGAAGCTACGGAAGTAGCTCTCGGTATGTGGGAAGGTCCCGACTGGCTTCCAGCTGGCTTCTGACCTCCTGCTCTTTTGTTTGTCAGAGACTTCTTAGGACGTCCAGGCCTTTTCCTTGTATTCCTCGCGTTAACCTATTCGGGAGGGTTGCGATCACTCGTCATGTCTTTGCGGTATGGTAGCTTTTTGTTCGAATCACGGAGACGGCGCCAATGTTGCGACCTGGATGAACTGGGTCGTAGGGACGCGTCTGTCTGAGTGGTTGAGCAGGTTTTTGAGCTGTCACCCTTCGTCTGAAAGAGGTTTTCGCCTTGTGCCATTGACGAGTGTTCGGCTTTATCGCTGAGTCTCGGAAAGGTCTGTGTCTCGGAAGGCGGTTGTGTCTCAGGAGGCGTCTGAGTCTCGAAAGGCGGTTGTGTCTCAGGAGGCGTCTGAGTCTCGGGAAACGGTGGTTTGTGCACAAGTCCGAGTGTCCGGGGCGCTGGTTCCTGCACGAAGGGCCAGTACTAGCACGGAGAGGGGGGGGTGGTACTAGTGGAGCCCTCTCCGATGCCTAAGTCACTATAGGGCTAAAAAGGTAATCTTAGAGAGAGAAAGTATTTCTAGAGAGAAGTCAGAGCTCAAAATACCAAAGTTGGGCACAAATTAGAGTATGTGTGAAAATGGGTGGCCAAGGCCTCCTATTTATAGGCTTCCTAGGGTCCGGACCTGGTTTTAAAGCGGTTTGATGACGGTTCAAAAGCAAGCGGCAACCGTCATTAATGTTGGCAATGCGTGAACTTGACTTCTCTACACGTAACGGTAATCGCGTAATCGGTAATCGCGCAATACCCGTAGTGCAATCCGGACCTCGTCGAATTTGGGCAATTTGGCGAGGTCCGGCTTGCCGCGCAACCCAGACCTCCGGATTGCATTGCAATCCGGAGGTCCGGTCGGGACGCGCGTAATGCGCTTCCGGACCGTTTTGACCCTTGGGAGACGTTTTTAAATCGTGATGTGATTTTTGACGTGTTTACGAGGCCCGAAACATAAATACGAACCCGAATTGGACACATATCCATCATACGTGGATGACATACTCATTGCTACGAACGATGTGAGTTTCATGAACAAATCAAAGTCCTGGTTATCATCAGCACTTGAGATGAAATATATAGGAGAGGCCACGTACATCTTAGGCATTAAAATTGCCTGAGATTGTGCCGCCCAGAGATTGTGTCTGTCTCAAGAATCATATATCAAAACTGTTGAAAAGATTCAGAATGCTCGATACCAAACCCGTGGATATGCCGGTTGTGTTCGGGTGCGCGCTGTCGAAGCGTGATGGCCCGAAAAACCAGCATGAGCGTGAACAGATGAAGAATGCAGAGTACCTAAGCATGGTAGCAAGATTCCAATCAGATCCTGGCTATCAACATTTAAAGGTCGTAAAACGAATTATAAAATATTTGAAAGGTACTGCCGACTATGTTCTGTGCTGTAAGGGGATGCAAATCGAATTGACTGGTTATAGTGACGCCGGCCACGGTGGCGATCCGGACGATCGTAAGTCCACCACATGGGGAGTTTTCCTCCTTGCTGATGCTGCCATATTATGGGTAAGCAAGAAGCAATCTTGTGTCGCGCTTTCCACTATGGAATCAGAATTCGTTGCCCTTTCTAAAAACGCACAAGAAGCAGTTTGGCTGAAAAGGCTTCTTACTGCATTAATTGGCACTGACAAAAAGAGAAAACCTGTGAAGGTATACTCCGACAGTCAGGTAGCCATTGCAGCAGTTAAGAATCTAAAGTACCATAGTAGGACCAAACACATTGATGTGAATTACAATTATGTCAAATCTGTTGTGGAAGACAATATAATCGCTTTAGAATACTTGTCCACAGACAATATGGTCGCAGACCCATTAACTAAGCCATTACGTAGAGAAATTTTTTGAAAAGCACGTAAAAATGCTTGGATTACGTAGGGCTTAATAATTGGCTTGTATGAGTGATGGCATTTTGACATTTAAAATAATATTTTGATTGAATAAAAGAATTGCAAATTGAGTATATGATCTATCGATGTCATAATGATAAATTAACATCGAATTTTACGGTCTATAAACTAAGTCGTAGGAAGAAGTAAAACTCTTCCACCAAAATTATGTCGGATGTGAACATTGCCTCGTCACACAGGCACGGTCATCTTGTAGGAGAGGGGAACCTCTACCATAGCAAGATTGGCTAAGAACCAGGGGGATAAACCTAGTTAAACGAAATGATAACTTGGTCACGCTTAAAGCATGACTGAATCTTCGTTTTGTAAATCGTCGTGTTGGACTCTGTCCATCATTAAAATCACATTCAGGGCCAGATGAAAGACTCTGCGATAGCATGATTGACATATCCCAGGTGTGCTATCGACGCGTGTTTCATACTACGCGTGCCATGTTCGACCCCGGGGTCATGCTCGGTTGTGCTAGCTAGAATCCTGTGATTCAAAGAGCGCATACTTCTTCACCTTGAGCGTGTGATTGATCCCGGGTTTCTTATGAAGAGGCACCCAAAGTATCCTCTCGGACTTAGAACTTATACCTAATGTCTAGCTCAATGTTCGCTTCCCGGCGTACGAGCGTAGAGCCAAAGAAAACGGCCAAGTGACCACGTTTTTGGAAACCGGTTGAGTTAGACCAAGGGTATAAGCGATGGGGATGGTCATGTTCACCTATAATTCACCGACTCTTGTGTTCACAAGGTGGCAACCAACCGGATATTAGTTGAAGATTGAGAACACTTTTACGGATGCCCTGGATAAGTATTCTTATGTGGAAAACTGGGCAATTGGAGAATTATTCAGTTGACCAAGGATACAGTGCAGTACATATTTTATTTTTGACAGGATTGATTTACGAAAGGGAATCAACGTTATGCGAGCGCTACAACACTCCTAACAGATGAGTAGCACGATGCCCGTCGTATCCGCCGGTCGCACGGCAAACCTCGTATGAACTATTCGGAGACGGAGACAATAACTGAAGACTGAAATGTTGATGCTATTGGATGACAATACTTTAACAGGCACCCTCCCATTCCGGCGAGTGGGAGCTGTTAGCATATGGTGACGTGGCACCGTAATTGGTAGCCCGTTAATATATGTGGTTACCTAAGATAATTAGGTAAATGTCACATTATGGCTAATTGGGCCAGACCCAATTCTCATGTGACATGGGAGGCCAAAAATTGGGCCTCTCCCAACACATGGTAAGTCGGCCGAAACTCTAATAGTAGGGAGGAGGATTTTCTCCTCCTCCCACTATATAAGGAAGTCTTGGGGTCACCTCCAAAACACAACTTGATCACAACTCCTCATAAGTTGTGATTTGGGAGAAATCTCTTTCTCTCTATAGTGAGTTTTGGCCGGCCCCATAAACACCACTATTGGTGTGCCAAATTTCTTTCGAGCATTCAGTCCGAGGTTCTGTCCCCGTTGAAGAATCGATCAGAGGATTTGCTGTGGAGCTTATACCGCGTAGGACTTCTTCTCACGAAGAACTTGCACGGGTTCCGACCGGAGGATCAGAACTCCCTCCACAACGTTCTTGGGTAGGAAAGCTATTGAGGTATGTGTACATTATTCCGCTGTGTAATTAGATTACTTACAAGTACACGTTTAGCATTGCGTAGTATTACGTCCCCGTAATCCAACAAGTTCTGCTTATCAAGATTAATCGACTCGGCTAGAAACGAGATCGATCCGAAATGTAAGCAAACTGAAGCAATAAGGCTATTGAATAGCCGAAATCAAACAACTCCATACATTTTATCCTACATCTAATTCTTTGAGTAAAATCAAAATGCCATTAAAATTCATTGATTGCGTAATTCTAAGAACGAACCGGTTATATTTTCTTTATTATTAAGTACTCCATTGAATAAAATAATCTATAATGATGATCATGTGCGAAACCGATTGTATTAAATTAAATTAAATTCAGAAATGAAAAGATTCAACCTAGCAATAAAACTACGGTGAATAGCGCTACGCGCAAGTGGACCTCGATAGACGGAACACATCGTTCAAAATACGAATTTAATGATGCAGTGTCTGAATGATGAAGTGCTGAATTTTCGTTTGCATTCCCTTGGAAACAACTTATTGATACCATTTACATCGGTACGAAGTAGGCCTCAAAGCTACCATGACCTTGTAAAAGTATCAGTTGGCGCATAGGGTGAAAACCCAAGATGCTCAGTTCAGAGATGGGATGAAATCCTTGAGATAAGTTTTGCAACGAAGAAGGATAAAGTCGGTTAAAAGATTTTCCTTCCAAACGCCTTGAACGATAAGTCAGGCTAGGCATTCAAATCAATTAAAACACACTTCAAAAAGCACAGTTCAAGAACATAATGTTAGAGTTACTCTATCAGGTGTTCCCTAAGGGATGAAAAAGATGACTCACATGTATGTAAACTATGTTCCAATAAAATTGGTAAGACACCTCGCCATAAAATCTAAAGAATGATAATGAGTTAAATCATATCATCTAGCGACATTAAGTTGCGCATTAAAAACATATTTAAGACAATAGTATGATACCTACTCTTAGAAAATACATGTTCAAAGCTTTTAGAAATGGTGCCGTGGTCGAACGTGAAGACATTCCATCACTTGAGGACGAATTTTCCAATGCATGGACAGTTTCAAAATGGTATAGTCTTGATCAAACGAGAGTAGTAACACTGACATTCGTTAAGATTGTATCAACTATAATAATATTTATAACTGAGGAAGCGTGAATAATATTATATTTATTTTACCTTCCGTAACATGGATTCTAAATAATGAAAGAGTGTCATCCTAATTAAAGAAAAATGGTGGAAAAACAAAAAACGCTTACCTCACACAGAGAATGTGTGTTATATTAACTCAAGTTTTCTCACGTATAACAGAGCTATAGTGGATTGACAAAGATATTCCGTAAGCATATGGTGTTGGGCGCCATAAATGGAAACCTATTATATGTATATGTTACCTAAGCTAATTGGGTACATGTCACATTAGGACATTGGGCCAGACCCAAATCCCAATTGACATGAGAGGTCCGAAAATTGGTCCTCCCTATGCATAGTGGCCGACCGAATTATGTAGGTTGGTAAATTGGACTTTTGTCCACTTTACTCCTCCTATATATATGTGGTGTTAGGGGTTTTATTAGGTTAATCATTAATCCTTCCTTAGAGTGTTTTAGAGAGAAAAACCTTCATCCCCAGAGACACCACATATTCGGTCGAACCACATCAACACCACCAAGGGTGTGCCAACTTGCCTTCGAGCAAACACTCCGAAGATCCGTCCATTTGCCAAGAATTGATCAGAGACTTTGCTGTGAATAATATAGCACGTAGGGCTTCCTTCACAAGAACCCCTACGGGTGCCGACCGGAGGATCGTGAACTCCCTCCTGCAAAGATCTTGGGACTACGGACAACTATAGAGGTACGCGTGAATCTTACGCTGCGTAATTTCGATTACTTGAATGTATCATGGTTTTAGTTTCCGTAATGATTGCTTCCCGTAATCTAACATGTTCCTCTCACGTTATTCATATAATTTTATTTTTGCATAGATTAATGTATTGTGAACTTACTTGAATTTATAATAATCGATTCAACGAATTACAGAGCTACTGATTTATTAGTGAATGGAATGCCAAAGTTGGTTTACAAGGGGAATCTATATATATTATAAATTCTAAAGGAAAGATAATAACAGAGTGAATGTGGAGCTGAAGATTTTGTTTTTTTACGTTAATCGATACATTTATGACAATTGAGCTAATGATTTTTTAGTCATTAACTCCAGAGCATTGATTGCACTAGGGAGCTGAGGGTTTTTAAGTTGCAATTAATCGCAATTAAAATTTCGTTGATTTCAACCAGTTCAAGATTCAATGTATACAATTAATTGCAATTAAAATTTCGGACCGTTCAAGATTCAATGTATGCAATTAATCGCAATTAAAATTTCTCTGATTCACACCATTCAAGATTCAATGTATGCAATTAGTCGCAATTAAAATTTCGGACTGTTCAAGATTCAATGTATGTAATTAATCGAAATTAAAATTTCACTAATTTTTAACAGACGCTTGACGCGGAGCCGGCGAACGAAGATACCTGGCGGTACGGCGGCTGACAGTCTCAGTGGCAGAGCCATCTCTATCTCCGGCGAGATATTGTCGGTGGTCATCGAAGTCATATCTGTTGAAGAAAAGACGTGTGACACAGATCCGACGACCAAAGGTAGCATGCGGTACGGGCATCTAAAATTTATTTGTGAATTTGCGCAATAGTATTTTATGGTTAAAAAATTTCAGTCTTTCGTTTACTTTTTCAAATTTTAGACTGATATTTTATTTAAAAATAGTATTTCAACGTATTACAAATAGTCAGTATAAATTTTATCGAATATTAGTTTGTTAATTATACATATTTTGTAAGTCACCCCGCGCGATGCGCGGGAAATGCACCTAGTATCTTAATATTTTAAGTAGTTTGAATTCAAGACATAAAGATTCTATTACAACTCAAACTATCCTCCATGTTAAGATTGTACTTGTATTGTTCCCAGTATACTCAAAACAAAACCTGCCAAAAACAAAAAAGAACGACACTGAAACAGAAGAAAATTAGAGAGAAAATAAGAAAAAATGAGAAATTACATTGAACACCCAAAATATCAAGCACCCCAAATATGAAGGTAAAATTAGGAAGTGGGAGGAAAGAAGGAGTAAACTGGAAAGTAGAGAAGTAGACAAGTAAGAACATTTTCCTTTACCTAGTACAACTTGTTATGTGTTGGATAACGGTTGGAACTCCGACACGTTTTTGACGGAAGTCTTGAACTCCTTTGCTCCAAGTAATCCTGCAAAAAGGGATAGACCGGGCGGTGACCCAGAATCCCTCTCCGATGCTTAAATGAGTATCTCGATGTAGGCAAGTATGTATGAGAGTATGAGTGTATATGAGTATGTCAGTCCTGAGGTAATTCCTTCCTTTATATAGGGGAGGAGTTACCCCTGTTACCTGTTGAGATAACTGCCAGGGGCAGTTAGCCCACGTTCCATTTATCTCGGCCACTTGCCCACGTTCCGTCTTTTCAGGCCACTTCCCCACTACGCTGATAGTGGGCGTGTTTCTCGGCCTCATCCTCTGGTGGCAAGTCCCGACGGATGTCGGGGACTCCAGAGTTATCTCATTTGGTCACCGCTCGGGGCCCCTCGTCATCGGGACAGGGCCAACATCCTCAGGGATTCAACATCGGAGTCTACTCAAAGGCATTTCATCGGGGCCTACTCAAAGGCATTTCATCGGGGCCTACTCAAAGGCATTTCATCGGGGCCTACTCAAAGGCATTTCATCGGGAGCGTCCAACTCATATGTCGGGACCGACCTTGTCGGGACCCCTCATATTGGTCCTCTAGGCCTCTTTTGGAGCCCAGTGGGCCTACTTCACCGTTTACTCGTCGTTAATGGGCCTAACGGCTATATTGAAACCCATCATTTTCCACCAAGACATGAGGGACTTACAGTTCGTCGTGTCTTCCAACTCCGGACCTCCCGATATTGGCGTCAGAGGCTTTTAACTTTACAAAAAATCTTCTGACGCGGATCTTCTCATCCACAATTCCCCGATATTCCGAGGATAACCACCAAATCCGAAAAGATTTCTCGGTTACTCAAGTATTAAATGCAGTGGGTGATGAAGCGACGGCTTGGGTACCCGTGTCTGCTTTTTCTGAAAAAACACTTTTTAGCGGTTTTGTCGCTAGCGTCTCAACGACTCAGGTTGAAGCATTTCATCTTCAACGGTCCGGATTGAAACGTCTCTTCGGCTATCTTCTCTCCTATAAAACCCCCAAATCTTGGCACTATTCACTTCTCCTCCACCGCTTCATCCTCTGCAATTTCAAAAGCTCAAGCTCTCCTTCCTGATTTCTGATCAGTGCTCCGACAACCAGGATCTCCGACCATCAGGATCATCTTTTCTTCCCCAATTCAGCATGTTTGGTTAGATTCCTCCTCTGATTCCGAAAAAATTGTTAGCATAGTTTTTCTTTTATCTCAATCAGTCTTACTCGGACTTTTCCAAAAACCAACTGTGTTTTTTCTTGCCATGGTCATTTTCCAGACGGTGAATCCAGTTCTGGGGGGAGAAAACCCTTCAAGTTTGATTATGGTTGTAATTAAATCTCGGAAAACGCTTATGACGAAGCTCTCCGGGAAGGATGTATCACTTCCACCTGGGAGCCTCGCTACCCCTATCCTCGCCCTCGCGTCCCGGGCGACCCTGTGGTCACTCGTCCCCGGGAAGGGGAGGTATTTGTCTCCACTGGGCAAGTATCAGCGGGGATCCGATTCCCTTTCTGTGGGGATCTAGTCGAGATGTGTGATTATTACAAAACACATCCGACTACTTTTTCCCCCCACGCCATCCGTGTGTGGAACGCCTTCCATGTCCTTTGCCTCCGCCAGAAGTGGACCTATAGCCTCCGACTTTTCCGGACCTTCTACGGGATGAAGTGCAACGATGTCGGGGTCTGTGCCTTCTATCCCCGGATGCCCAAATGGAGCAAGACGCAGCTCTCCCGATATAGCTGGAACGGTGACACCTGGAAGGTCGCCTAAGGTCGGGGGCTCATCACTGACTCGGGGCCTGACAACAGCGGCTGGAAGAAGAATTACTTCTTCATCCGGAACAGTTCCATCCCATGGCCCCGATGTGAGGTTGAAGCAGACCCTCCTCCCGCTTATCACACCTACTCAACGAAGGATTTTCAAATTCTCCACTGCATCCAACTCTATCGTTGGGGGGATTCCTTCGCTCCCCTCGATGCCAACTCCATCGTGGAGCGAGATCTGGTTCTGGCCGGGATCCGTCTCCTCGATGTTGCCTCTGGGGTCAACTCTACGACGACCCCTCCAATGCCGTTCCTTGGGTAATATTCTAATTGCACCTTTGTTTTCGTCTTTGCAGCTAAGAAGGTATCAATGCTGACCAATATCATGCTTAAGCAGGCGGAGACCGATGCCGTCCAACGTCCCTCGCGGAAGAGGAAGTCCTCGAAGAAGGCCGCCTCCTCATCGGCACCTCCATCTGCGGAGGAGGCCAAGCTGGCCCGGGTGGACAAGATGGAGAGGATCTTCAACACCCAGACTCCCGAAGAAGGTAAGCAGCTCCGATTAGCCATCTGATTATACAAAAAGCGTATTCCCGAGGAGTTAATCCCCTCCGATAAGAAAACCAGAATCGAAGGGATCAACCGCATCCTGCAAGGAGAAACTCCCTGCATCCTCAAAGCGGGTTATTACAACTATTACGGGAAAGACCAGTATCTCTCCCGTCGCGTCATTTGGTGTAAGGATCCCGATCAACTCCCTGATTATCTTTCTAAAGCTTCTCGTCCTCCAGCTGCAGGTCAATCGGGAGCTGGAGCTCCGGTGGGGGTGCCACCCTCCGACGCTCGGGTCGGAGAGCCCTTCCTTCCACTTCCTGCCCCAGGTGATTGACCTGGTCACTTCCTGCCCCTGATTCGTCGTCGGGGGGTGAGGCAGACCCCGTTAGAGCCAACTCCTGAGGGGCTGCTTCCATCTTCCCCAACAGAACAGTATTCGCCGGTTTTGAGCCTAACTCCTAAAGAGACGAATGGGTCTCACGGCGGCTCGGAGGCACGCACCTCCGAAACTCAGGTCATCCTTCCCCCTCTCCCCTTAACGGGAGTTTCTATCAGCTCTACACCCCCGACCAAGCGAAAGCTCCCTGGACCCCGATCGAGTCATTGCGAGGGGTCCCGCTCCGTCGGGGCGATGCACCACCGGAACTGGGTCTGCACTTGCTGGCAGGTTCAGTTCCGCCATCTCTAAAGCTTCCGCTTTCCTTGGCTCGGGTGGACATCCACACAGACATTCGCGAAATGGCCGTTCACCGCGTGGAGGTAAGGTTTCCTGTTTTTACACTTAGTATATAAGGCAAAATATTCTCATGTACTAACCTCTTCCTTTGTTTTTCACAGGAAATGGCGGACCAACACCGCTGTTTCGGGTACATCCTGGCCCTTGAGGAGGCCCTTGAGCGGGAGCGAGCCAAGGCGGCCCCCGAGGTCTTGGCCAAGCTCGAGGAGGATTTGGCTGCCTCCGAATCGTCGAAGAGCAAACTGGTTAAGGAGCAGACCCTCCTTAGCCAGAAGACTCGGGACCTCCTGAGGCAGGTCCACGACTTCGAGCGGTTGCTGAAGCAGAAGCAGCAAAAGCTCAAGGAAGAGCAGCAGAGGCACGCGGAGGATCGAGACAGGCTCGTCCTCGAGAAGAAGGCTCTTGAGGACGTCAAGGCGGGACTGGAGGCTGAGAAGGTCCTTCTCACCAATCAGTCCCAACAGATAGAGCGGGAAATCGCTGAGTTTCCCATCAAGCTGGCTGAGGCTGAGGCCAAGGGTCGGGAAGATTACCGGGGCTCCGAGGATTTCAAGGTGGACGCTGTGAGGTTCTGTAACGCGGAAATGAAGACCACCTTGCTCAATGTTGTTGAGGAACTCCATCTGGAGTACCGTAATGCCATTGACTTCACCAAGTCTCACACTCTCGCCCCCTTCGCGAAGAGGTATTTCAACCTTTCAGAGGAGAGCGATGAGGCTAAAACCCCCGAGGGAATTGCGGGTGCCGAAGGCATGGTGGAGCCTCCAAGTACAGACCTCCCGACAGCTGACCCCCCGACAATCGACCCTTCACTGGCTGACCTCCAAGGGTCCGATCCTCCCTCGACCAATCTTCGGGAATCCGATCCTCCGATCGCGGAGCCTTCTGCCACGGATCTCGTGGACTCTGCTCCCCTCGATGTCGCTAAGGACCAAGCTTAACGCTTTATTTTTGGAATCCTTGTAATTTCCTTCTCCTATCATGAACCTTCAGGCCTTTATAATATCAATCTATTTTGGTTCCGATTATCGTTGCACCACTTAAGGTGAATTAACCACGCCACTTAAGGCGATTTGACCATACCACTTAAAGTGATTCAACACGTCACTTAAGACGTTTTAACCATGATGGGTTTCGTTATAACCGTTAGGCCCTTTAACGACGAGTAAACGGTAAATAGGCCCACTAGGCCCTAAAAGAGGTCAAGAAGACCAATGCGAAGGGTTCCGACAAGACGGGTCCCGATGGTGAAGGGTCCCGACAAGGTTGATCCCGATATGCGAGCTGGACGCTCCCGATGAGATGCTTTTAAGTAGGCCCCGATGAGATGCCTTTAAGTAGGCCCCGATGATATGCCTTTAAGTAGGCCCCGATGATATGCCTTTAAGTAGGCCCCGATGTTGAATCCCTGAGGATGTTGGCCCTGTCACGATGACGAGGGGCCCCGAGCGGTGATACAATGAGATAACTCAGGAGTCCCCGATATTGGTCGGGACTTGCTATCAGAGGTTGAGGCCGAGAAACACGCCCACTATCAGAGTAGTGGGGGAGTGGCCCGAAATAAGCGGAACGGACCGAGATACGTGAAGCGTGGCCAAGAATGTGGAGCGTGGCCGAGATACGCGGAGCGTGGCCGAGATACGCGGAGCGTGGCCGAGATACGCGGAGCGTGGCCGAGATACGCGGAGCGTGGGCTAACTGCCCTGGCAGTTCACCAGGTAACTGGAGTAACTTCTTTCCTATATAAAGGAGGAAGTTACCTCAGATCATACACAATGACATACGAATACTTTTGCTTGCTTTGTCTGCCACGAGATTCTCATTTAAGCATCGGAGAAGGATTCTGGGTCACCGCCCGGTCTATTCCCCTCTTGAAGGATTACGTGGAGCGAAGGACCTTGGATTTTCGTCAAGACCGTACCGGAGTTCCAACCGTGATCCAACAAACCACACCACTTAAGGCGATTTAACTATGCCACTTAAGGTGATTTAACCACACCACTTAAGGCGATTTAGCCATGCCACTTAAGGCGACACCACTTAAGGCGATTTAACCACACCACTTAAGGCGATTTAACCACACCACTTAAGGGGATTTAGCCATGCCACTTAAGGCAATTTAACCACACCACTTAAGGCGATTTAACCATACCACTTAAGGCGATTTAACCACACCACTTAAGGCGATTTAGAATGATAAATCTAAGAACAATCTGATCGGAAGCAACCTCTTTATTCATTGATGGCTCAAAACCTGTTTATATCAAATCAAAACGATAAAAAACTTGCACCACTAAAGGCGACTAATATTAGGCATGACATTTCTTCAAGTGTTCACCACTAAAAGAATGCTTCAACACATTGCCATCGAGGTCTTCCAACTTATACACATTTCGAGCTGGCATCCCGACGACCTTATAAGGTCCTTCCCATTTTGGTGACATCTTGTTGATCCGATTCAAAAGGGTAAATTCGTTCCGACGCCAGACCAGTTCCCCGACAAAGAACTGTCGAGACTTGACTCGCCGATTGTAATATCTGGCCGTTGCCAAGCGTATCCGAGCCTGGGCCTCCTCGGCATTCCGCCTCTTCTCTTCGACCAAGTCCAAGTCAAGACGCCTCATTTCATCATTCGACAGAGGTTCATAATACCTCGTCTGATGGGATGCCACAGCTATTTCAACGGGCGCGACTGCTTCCGTGCCATAAACAAGGCCAAACGGAGTCTCCCCAGTCGATCGTTTGGGTGTTGTTCTAACAGCCCAAAGCACATTTTCCAGCTCGTCCAGCCATTTTCCCTACAAGGCATGGACCCTCTTCTTCAGGCCATCCATCAAGATCTTGTTGGCTAACTCCACCTGTCCATTGGTTTGAGCATGATGGACAGAGGCTGTCCGATGCTCAATTTTCAGTTCCTCCAGGTACTCCTTCCACTGGACCCCGTTAAACGGAGGGCCGTTATCACTGATCAACACCTTAGGGATCCGTATCTGGATATAATATGGGTCTGGAGGAATTTGAGGATATGATTCCCCGTTGTCTTGGCCAATGCCTTAGCTTCTATCCACTTTGAGAAATAATCAATAGCCACAAGAAAATATCGGCACTGACCTTTTGCAATTGGAAGGGGTCCCACCAAATCGATTACCCATTGCGTGAAGGGCCAAACACTCTTGATGGACGTCAGATCGGCAGCTGGAGCCACGATATTCGGGGCATACCTCTGGCAAGCGTCACAGGATCGGACTAGCATTGTTGCCTCCTTGTTCATCGAGGGCCAGTAATAGCCCAGGTTCAGCACTTTCCTCACGATGGATCGGGCACCTTAATGACAAGCCGAGTATCCTTCGTGCACCTCCCTAAGGATCCGATCTGTATCGGGCTCAGCCACACATTTCAAGTAAGGAGTTGAATACCCCTTTTTATACAGCTGATTGTCCACCATCACATAATTGACCGCGATTCGGCGTAATTTTCCGGCTGCTACTTCATCATCGGGGACTGCCCCCGTAGTCAGGTACGCGGCTATCGGGGTCATCCAAGTGGGCTCCTCCGATCCGGTCTCGATGGCACATACCTCCGATTGATCGGTAGCAGACAGGATCACCTTCTCCAAGAAGTGCACCTTCCGACTTTCATCGAGGGGTGCCCCCAAGGTGAACTTGCTCAAGGCATCTGCTTCCACATTATCCTCCCTCGGGATCGCCTCAATATCGGGCTCTTTGCTTCGTATCGCCCCTGGACTTGGTTCACAATCAGGCTAGCATCACACTTCACCTTTAAGTGACCAACTCCCGTTCCTTTGGCAATCTTGAGGCCGGTGATGAGAGCCTCATATTCAGCTTCATTGTTGGTGGCCCTAAACGTCAAGGCGGTATCAGTACGAACCCTGCTCTCGATCCTTCTGAACTTGAGGAGCCATCGGTATACATCTCCCAAGTGTCTTCGTCATCGGGCTGTTCTGACTGCTCTGCCATCGGGACTTCCATGGTTGCCACCTCTACAGGGCCCGCTTCTTCTAGATCGGGGGCTGTAGACTCTGCTATGAAATCCGCCAATGCATGGCCCTTAATAGTCGTTCTCGGAGCAAAGTGAATGTTGAACTCACTAAGCTCGACTGCCCATTTCACTAATCTCCCCGACGCATCAGGTCGGTTCAAAAATGTTTCAAGGGCTGATTCGTCAAAACAGTAATCTCATGCGCATGGAAGTAAGGTCTCAGCTTTCGAGCAGTAACAATCAACGCATGGAACGCCTCTTCGCACTTGAGTGCCTGGAACGCCTCTTCGCACTTGGCAGTCCACTCAAACTTCTTGTTGGCCCTCAGCACTTCAAGAACGGCATGGATCGGTCGCTTGCCTTGGACAGGAAGTGATTCATCGCGGCCATTCGGCCATTCAGCACCTGCACCTCCCGATGGTTCGTCGAGGACTTCATCTCCTCGATCGCCTTCAGCTTCTCAGGGTTCACCTCGACCCCCCTCTGGCTCACCATGAAGCCCAGAAACTTCCCTGAGTGCACTCCGAAGGCACACTTGGTCGGGTTCAAGCGAACTTGATGAAACCTCATCCGCTCCCCCTGTCGGGACTTCACCAGCATATCGTCCACATAGGCCTCCATCGTTTTCCCCAGCATATCCCCGAACAGCTTGTTCACCATCCTCTGATAAGTTGCACCGGCATTGATCAGTCCGAAGGGCATGACATCATAATGATAGATGTCACTATCAGCATAAAAAGCGGTGTGGGGGGCATCCTCCTTGGACATCTTGATCTGATTGTAGCCGGAGTAGGCATCCATAAAGCTTAGCAACTCATGTCCCGATGTGGCATCCACCAGCTGGTCGATCCTTGGGAACGGATAGCAATCCTTCGGGCATGCTTTGTTCAGGTCGCGGAAATCAACACACATCCGCCACTTGCCATTGCTCTTCTTCATCATGACTGGGTTGGCGACCCAGGTCTGGAATCGGAGCTCCTTAATAAATCCAACATCGAGCAACCTGCCCACCTCTTGATGGATCGCGATCTTCTTGTCTGCACCCATCGAGCGCCTTCTCTGTGCAATCGGCTTGATCGCGGGGTCAATCTTCAGCTCATGAGTAATCACATCGGGGCTGATTCCTGGCATGTCACTCGGGGACCAGGCAAACATCTCCTTGAACTCCTTCAACAAATCAATCATCTCTTGGGCCCTCTACTCAGACAGAGCGGACCCGATCTTCACCTTCCTCTGAGGTCCATCAATCTCGACCTCCTTCAAATCCTCCATCGGGACGGGACGCCCAAACTCTTCTCTGGGATCAGCATCAGTCTGGAAAATATTCATAGCCTCCCGATTCTTCCTTCGAGTGGCATTGACATAGCACTTCCTGGAGGCCACCTGATCGCCCCTGACCTCCCCGACTCCGTGGTCGGTCGGAAACTTCATCTTCTAATGGACAGTTGAGGCAATTGCCCCCATCGGGTTGATGGTGGTCCTCCCGATAATTGCATTTTAAGTCCCCGCAGACTCGACCACCATGAACTCCACGTCCCTCTTCTCCGACTTCCAACCACTACCAAACTCAACCGGTAAGGTAATCATCCACACCGGGTAAGAGGTAGAGCCAAAAAATCCGACCATCGGGAAGTCAGCATGCTTCAAATCCTTCTTGGTTTTTCCCATGGCCTCCAGCGCATCCATGAACAAAATATCGGAGGAGCTCCCTCCATCAATCAAGATTCGCTTCATCTCGTACCCATCCACATTCAGGGTCACGACCAAAGCATCATCGTGCGGGGTCTCCACAACTATCAGGTCCTCCGCTGAGAAGGAAATCACCATCTCTTCCTTCGGGGTCCAAGATCGGGCCCTCTTGCCCAGCACCACAGCAACAGGAATTCGAGAAGCATAGAACTCTCGAGATGCCGTGGTATCACCTCCTGCAGCAAATCCCCCATGGATCACATTAATGGTCCCTCACTTCTCCTTGCGGGTATCAGAAGACTCGGGCTTCTTCTTCTTCGGGGACCGATCGCGGGATTGGGAACGGGACCGCGATCGGGACCGGGAACGGGATCGGCTCCGTCGCCCAGCCACAAATTCCTTGAGCTTCCCCTTCTGGATCAGCTTCTCAGTCTCCTTCTTCAACTCCCGACAGTGGTTAGTGTCGTGACCGCTGGCGCGATGGAAACGACAATAACGATCGGTGCGGGCTCCCATGAACTCTCCATCCTTCTTCGGGGGGGTACCTGGCGATACCCTGTCGATCCATCACCGCCAACACAGCACCCATGGAGCAAATGAGAGGAGTGTAACGGTCCTCCCGCTTGTCCGACTTCGAGGGACGCTTGTCTTCCCTCCGATCGGAGCGGCCTCGACCCCGACTGCTCTCGGGTTTATCTTTCCTCCTGCGATCGTCCGATGGCTTGGACGACTGCTTCCCCTTGTTTGATTTCGGAGGATCGAGCTCTCCGGAAACTATCTTCGACTCCTGTACGTCGATTTGCTGCTTCACCCTCTTCTGCAGCGCCTCCATGTTCAACACAGCCTTCTCAGCCACGCTGTGCATCAGGTCAGAACCATATGGTGCTGTCAGGTTCCGAATGAAGGTGCGGATGGTCTCTCCCTCCGACATCTCCTCATCAATCTCGGCCACGCTGGCAGTGTACCTCTGGTAATAATGCGCCAGCGACTCATCGGGCCTCTATACCACCTCAGCCAGGGACCTCGCGCTTTTCAGGAGACGCTGACGGCCCTGGTACTGCTGGATGAAACGGTCATGCATCTCCAGGTAGAGATGCACCCTGGAGGAAGGCTGAAGAACCACGTCAGGGCCCTCTCACCAAGTGTGGCCGGGAACAGAACACACACTATATCATCATCCTTGGCTCTGCCTAGACAAGCCATAACATGCTTCTGGACATGGCGAACTGGATCTCCTTCGCCATCATACTCCTTGATTTTCTGGATACCAAGTCCTGGCGGGACAATGGTGTTCAGCAATCGGGGAACAAAGGGATGAGTGGATCGATCCCTCAGCTCCGACATCATCTTCTTCTGGTCCCCCATACAGATGTTCACGATCTTCACCACCTGGTCGGGGGTGATAGGACCATTAAGAGGGATGGTCCTATGCTGCACCGGTCCAGGCCCATCAATCACGAACTGCTCCGACTGAGCGGGCTCCTTGCCGTTGCCCTGGTGCTCGGATTGGGCCTCCTGCCCGTTCCGATTCTCCCTCGGCGGAGGCGGAGGAAACTCTTCCTCCTTCTTCTTGGCAGCCTCCCTTCGGTCCAGGAGAGCCTCAATAGCCTCCAGGAATATCGGCATGGCATCCATCACAGCCTTTGCCAAGTCCACCTTTGTACGAGCATCCTGGTCCCTCCTCGGGATCTCTTCCCTGTCCTCCAACGAGTCTCGAATGGAATCCTCGTGATCGTCATGATGCCCCCCTGTTTGGGAACCAGCAGGGGGAGGATCATTCCGATCAACACTGCGCTCCGGCAGCCCCGAATTCAGAGTTCCAACAGGATGGCGGGAACCGCCGGATTGCCCTTGTTTCTTCTTCGGCTTGCCAGCCATTGATCGGGTAGAAGCTATCTTTGCTTTTTGTTACGTTCCCACAGACGGCGCCAATGTTGGATCACGGTTGGAACTCCGGCACGTTCTTGACTGAAGTCTTGAACTCCTTTGCTCCAAGTAATCCTGCAAAAAGGGATAGACCGGGCGGTGACCCAGAATCCCTCTCTGATGCTTAAATGAGTATCTCGATGTAGGCAAGTATGTATGAGAGTATGAGTGTATATGAGTATGTCAGTTCTGAGGTAATTCCTTCCTTTATATAGGGGAGGAGTTACCCCGGTTACCTGTTGAGATAACTGCCAGGGGCAGTTAGCCCACGTTCCATCTATCTCGGCCACTTGCCCACGTTCCGTCTTTTAAGGCCACTTCCCCACTACGCTGATAGTGGGCGTGTTTCTCGGCCTTATCCTCTGGTGGCAAGTCCCGGCGGATGTCGGGGACTCCAGAGTTATCTCCTTTGGTCACCGCTCGGGGCCCCTCGTCAACGGGACAGGGCCAACATCCTCAGGGATTCAACATCGGGGCCTACTCAAAGGCATTTCATCGGGGCCTACTCAAAGGCATTTCATCGAGAGCGTCCAGCTCATATGTCGGGACCGACCTTGTCAGGACCCCTCATATTGGTCCTCTAGGCCTCTTTTGGAGCCCAGTGGGCCTACTTCACCGTTTACTCGTCGTTAATGGGCCTAACGGCTATATCGAAACCCATCATCATGCAACCAAAAAACACTTAAGATATTACGTTATTAATAAAGATGACATAGCAGGATTACAAATCCTATGTTAAGATCAACATATATAGGTTAGTTGCTTTACGGATAACAACACAAATACGGCAAATAATGTTGTTGTTGTTTTTTTTTTTTTTTTCATCGGCAAATAATTGAACACACAGATAATGTAGAATATTAAAGTAAACTGCAATGGAATTTACTCAGAAGAAGAATTAATGAGCGAGAGGAAGTAACGTTTTATGAACAAAACATTTCTTTAGCAGATAAGAAGTGTCAGACCTTGAAATCCGACTTGTTGGGAAGTACGAATTTGGCTACGATAGACGTGCTTCCCAAGCCTTGCAAGCGTTTGGAAGGTAAAAATGATGAATCGTAGCATTGTGTTACATGTTTTGGGTGTTTTGAAAATATTGGCGGCAAATATGGAGTTTGTGGGATTCGATCCGTGGACAAGAGTTTGTCCCGCGTCCGTCAAGAGTTTGGCCCACGACATCGAGTGATTTTCCCGTGTCCATCCCAAGATTGTCCCGTACGAGCAAAGAGTTGTCCCGTACCAGCAAAGTGTTTGTCCCGTACCAGCCTCAACACTCGTCCCGTGCATTCAGTGTGTTCGTCCCGTGCATTTTGTGTCCTTTGCCCGTGCTTGGGGAGTGCCAGTCCCGTGCTCAACAGATGCCCCAGACGAAGCTGCCAGTCAAGTGCTTGGTCCGTGCTTTTAGTGTGCCTGGCCCGTGCTTTTAGTGTGCATGGACCGTGCTTTTTGTGCGCTCAGCCCATGCTCAGCTGAATTGGACCAGAGTTGGCTGGAACCTCATGGTTGATGAAAGGACAAGCCCAGGCCTGTGTGGATCCGAGATTTAGGGATGCAAACAAGATATTTGGCTGCCAAAGGAGATCAAATCTACCCAAGATATGTGGAGATTCTATCTATAGCTATATTTAAGGGAACTTAGATATATTTGTGGTTTTTGTAATATCTATGGATATATATAGGTTATAAATATATATCATAGCTAATTATAGATAGAATTAGATAAGATATAGATATAGATTTACCTAGGGCTGCTAGGATCCGAAATCTATATAAAGGGAGTGTCCCTTGAGTTGTAATCAGATTTTGTACACCCAAAATAGCTACAAGTCTGAGGAGTGAAGTGAGCGTCTCAATTAGAGGGTGTAATTCAGGCGCGTTGCCTATATTGAGTAATAAAGGCAAGTGTTCAACGATCTTTATATTGTGTTCTTCGATTGAATTGTGTTTGCTGCGTGTTGGATCTTGTTCTTCGAATTTCTTGCTGCGTTTCTTGGAAGAAAATCCCTTGGCTGCGTTTTTTGGCTGGTTCGAGTCTTTTGGCTGCGTTGGATCCGTGTGTTGGCTGGTGGTTTCGAGCAGGGAATCACGCCAGCAAGTGCTATACTTAGGCGAAAAAAAGTCCTAATCTAGCCTTTGTGACAGTGGTATCAGAGCTGCGTCCCAACAAGAAGGAGCTGCCGTATTCAAGATCGAATCTTTCTTTGCGGTAAAGAAAGCTGAAACTGCGAGATGTCGGTGGAAGAAGTCGTTGCGAAGTGCAAGGAAATCCTTGCTAGTGCGGAGGAGGATCACTCCATCAAGCACATATTGACGGTGCTGGTCAATCTGTACGAGCATAGGCAAGGAGTGGAAACGCGGATGACGGAAATTGAGACAAGGGTGGCTACACAACTGAATCGTGTCCGGGAGGTGGAGGTCTTTGCGGAATCGGTGCGTGAGGACCTGAAACTGATAAAGAAGAGTGTGAACAGTCGCTCCGACGTGAGAGTTAAGGTACGTGAACCAAAACCCTTTCCTGGTGTTCGTGATTCCCAGGCCTTGGAAGAGTTTTTGTGGAGTATGGATCAATACTTCGAGGATGCTGAGGTCCCTGAGTCAAAACAAGTGAGGTGCGCGACTGCGTACTTCGAAGCTGATGCAATTGCTTGGTGGAGAAGTTACCTAACTTCTTGTGATGCGAATGGGGAGGAACCTTTGACTACTTGGGAAGAGTTGCTCAGAGAGTTAAAAGCTCGTTACATGCCAAACAATAGTGCTTGGGTGGCTCGTGAAAAGCTTTTGAACTTGAAGCAGACAGGTTCGATTCGTGAGTACATTGAGCAATTTACGGCGATCATGACCGCGATCCCGAGCATGGAAGAGGAGGATAGGCTCTTTCACTTCGTGAAGGGTTTGCAAGATTGGGCTCAGGTGGAATTACATTGTCGAGGTGCCAAGGACTTGAAGGCTGCGATAATTGCTGCGGACGGATTGATCGAGCTTCGAGCCTTGAAACAGTCGGAAGATGCTAGCCGCGATAGTAAGGAGCAGAGGGCTGCCAAACATCGTGACAAGGGAAGGGGACATCCAAGCCCCAACCCAATGGAAAGCAAGATAAAGGTGATTCTAAGGGACCAAATGGGAAGGATCCGAAACCTCACCGCGGATGCTTTATTTGCAACGGGCCGCACTTTGCTCGTGAATGTCCCAAGAGACCTAAGGAGAAGTTGAGTGCAGCAAGGGTGACCGATGATACGTCGGACGAAGAGGAAGAAGTGACCCGGATTGCTCCATTGCAGATGCTAGGAGCAATGGTGACGAGCAAGGAAACTAAAAATTCTTTGTTAGTCCATATTAATGCTTGTCTCGATGGAAAGGATGCAGTGGTGATGGTGGATACCGGATCGACACATTCTTTGTGTTCGGAAGAAGCATGCGCGAATCTAGGATTCAAGGTCACTAAGTGCTCAGGGCGTGTCAAAGCGGTGAACTCGGAAAACATGGAGGCGAAGGGCACGGTACGTATTCAAGCGGAGATTGGAAACTGGCGTGGCCTGATCGAGTTTCTGGTGGTGCCAATGGATGATTTCGATTTCATCCTTGGAAACAGCTTCCTTGCAAGAAACAACGTGATGGTGATGCCTTATCTTTGCGGAATTTTGATCAACGACCCGAAGGAACACTGTTTTGTGCCAGGCGTTCGACAAGTCCCGAAGGCAAGGAGGTCGGTTGGTTACGTTTCAGCTATGCAGCTAGCGCATGAGCTGGGACAAGGAGAAAACGTCCAGGATCTAATCCACTGAAACCGAAAGAGCGTGGGAAACTAAGAAGGTGGAGGCACCATGGGAATCCAGCTGCAAGGAAGGCCAAGAAGAATGCCGGGGGCAAGTCAAGGCGTAGTGGAGTCCAGCAAGTATGGAAAAAGCGGTCTTCTACTCCTTACAGGGAGACGAGTGAGTTTGACAATACGGAAGTCAGATTCGAGGTGCGCATTGGTGGAATGATGTGCAAAGGGACCAGCTTGTTGGAGGATGGATTGGATCAGAGTTTGGCACTTGTGCCTGAAGTGCGCGACTCGGGAGTAAAAATTGAGCTGCCATCGAGTGAGAAGACCATCCTAACAAATGAAGAAATTGTTAAGGTTGCAGCCGACGCGGAAAGCGTGGTCTTGGGCAAGAAAAAGTCCAGACGAGGAGGCAAAGGAGCATGGTGCGGAGTAACGGGACTACTTCGACAATTATGCGAAAAGATGCGCGGTAAGTCCAAGGAAAAGGCGTGTTTGCCTGCGCCAACAAAGCCTTCAGCTCGCGGAGGAGTTGAAGCATTCCACAAAGGGAGGAACTTGGAGGTTGCATCTGCATCGTTTGCTCATGAAGATCATTCCGAGGCTTGCGTGGGGAGCAATGGGGCAGAGGAGATGGCGCGCTTTCGAAGGGAGTATGGGCCCCGGGTTGAAGAGTGCTTCGAATCTGTGTCGACGAGGGCGTCGACTTGGAGTGGTGGGGGAGGTTTGTCAGACCCTTGAAATCCGACTTGTTGGGAAGTACGAATTTGGCTACGATAGACGTGCTTCCCAAGCCTTGCAAGCGTTTGGAAGGTAAATATGGTGAATCGTAGCATTGTGTTACATGTTTTGGGTGTTTTGAAAATATTGGCAGCAAATATGGAGTTTGTGGGATTCGATCCGTGGACAAGAGTTTGTCCCGCGTCCATCAAGATTTTGGCCCGCGACATCGAGTGATTTTCCCGTGTCCATCCCAAGATTGTCCCGTACGAGCAAAGAGTTGTCCCGTACCAGCAAAGCGTTTGTCCCGTACCAGCCTCAACACTCGTCCCGTGCATTCAGTGTGTTCGTCCCGTGCATTTTGTGTGCTTTGCCCGTGCTTGGGGAGTGCCAGTCCCGTGCTCAGCAGATGCCCCAGACGAAGCTGCCAGTCAAGTGCTTGGCCCGTGCTTTAAGTGTGCCTGGCCCGTGCTTTTAGTGTGCATGGACCGTGCTTTTTGTGCGCTCAGCCCATGCTCAGCTGAATTGGACCAGAGTTGGCTGGAACCTCATGGTTGATGAAAGGACAAGCCCAGGCCTGTGTGGATCCGAGATTTAGGGATGCAAACAAGATATTTGGCTGCCAAAGGAGATCAAATCTACCCAAGATATGTGGAGATTCTATCTTAAGGGAACTTAGATATATTTGTGGGTTTTGTAATAGCTATGGATATATATATAGGTTATAAATATATATCCTAGCTAATTATAGATAGAATTAGATAAGATATATATATAGATTTACCTAGGGCTGCTAGGATCCGAAATCTATATAAAGGGAGTGTCCCTTGAGTTGTAATCAGATTTTGTACACCCAAAATAGCTACAAGTCTGAGGAGTGAAGTGAGCGTCTCAATTAGAGGGTGTAATTCAGGCGCGTTGCCTATATTGAGTAATAAAGGCAAGTGTTCAACGATCTTTATATTGTGTTCTTCGATTTAATTGTGTTTGCTGCGTGTTGGATCTTGTTCTTCGAATTTCTTGGTGCGTTTCTTGGAAGAAAATCCCTTGGCTGCGTTTTTTGGCTGGTTCGAGTCTTTTGGCTGCGTTGGATCCGTGTGTTGGCTGGTGGTTTCGAGCAGGGAATCACGCCAGCAAGTGCTATACTTAGGCGAAAAATAAGTCCTAATCTAGCCCTTGTGACAGGAAGTAACGTTTTATGAAGAGCCGCGGTGGGCGATTACTTAGGTTTGTTGAGATATATATATATATACTAGTTGGCTTACCCACGCGTTACGCGGTATGTATTATATTTATAAATTGTTTGGTTACTGCAAAAATAAACATTGTTATTGATAATTTAGTTTATTGGTTTTTTTTATTTGAAATAGTTTATTCAAGTTTAGTGAAACACTACATTTAAGCTGTATAATAATTTTATATGTACAGTTTTATCTTAATCGAACATCATATAGTGTGTGGATGGTGGTTTTATTTCTTAGTTAAAGAGTTTATGCATATAATACTATGATTTTTTAGGTACATCTTTCATTATAAACAATTTTCTTACAAATTACTTACTAAATTTTACTGTTATTTATATTGTATAATTGAAGTATGTTATATAATATTTTTATATATTTTTTTTATTGCGCGTACTAAGTATAATTGTTTATTTAACTGGAAAAATAGTTATCTAATCTATAAACTAAAAATGGAGGAAACAGTTAGTATATGTATTCGACTTATACTAATGGATTATTATAGATTAGACTAACTTATTGGTAGGGACATGTGTTTCTATCCCATATTTATATCTTATGCAACTTTCATAATGGTTGAATTTTATACAATGTCGGGGGGAAAGTATTTGATAAGATATATATTGTACAATTGATATCGAAGAGTATTTGAATATAAAGAATAAATTAAAACAGAATGCAGTGGTGTTATTCAACCTCAGGAACATTGTTGTACAAGAAATCAATACCAAAAAAAATAAATCTTTAATATTATGAATAAGATAAGATTGAATATACATACATACATACTGGGATATCAAGTGATTAAGTGATTAATTGCTCAATTCAGTTGGCCATAATTAATTATGAAAGAGACAGGACTCTTTGATTTTGGTTATATTTCGTTGTCCTCCATAACATACGAAAACCTTGATGGCCTCATCTCATCCAAAGAATTCCGCACAAACCCATAACAAAATGATCTTTATGGAAAATTACATCCACAAATCACAGTCCCATAATTAAATATTAGACTGATTTTATATTTGATCAAACAGAAATGAAAATCTCATCCACAAATCACAACCCCATAATTAAATCTTCGACTGATTTTATATCTGGTCAAACAGAAACACGAAACTCTCTCTGTTTAGGAGTTCAAGTAACTAAATGAAGTCAATGAAATATACATACTATTACTAACCAATGTTGCTGAGGAATATACTTGGATCTCTTTTAGTAGCTGTGAGAGAGCAAGATCTTCATTATTGACAGAGGTTGCGAATAAAGAAGAGGCACTGTAGCCCACATAGTTGGACAATACGCACTATTTCTTATCAACAAAATGTCATAAAGTTCAGCTTCAGATTTTGATTTTGCACCATTTACATAGATTTATTTATCCTCCTCTTTAATCCTGGCCCAAAAACAAAAACAAAAAATGATATGTGAAATAGTTCATTTCTTCAATGATCTGGGAAAAATTAATGCAAGTTGAAAACAGTGTTTTAACAACATTATATTGTTCCTTCATACAACATTTATCAACAAAACACATTTATTTTAACAAAAAAAAGTTTTACTTTAGAAACTTTCAGGGTATGTGCTCCTGAAGCAACATTACAATATATAAGGAAACAATTCAAGGTAAAGTGTGTTGAAGTTGTTATTTTCTGAAAAGGAGTTAGGTAAATCTGTTAGGAATGTCCGAACCGGGCGGTCCAATTCCTCAGCAGCAGCAGCAGCGGTTCAGTCCGGTCCAAATCTTCAACAACAGAAACAAAGATACGCAAGAGATTTTGTCGAAGTGAATTGCTGATTTCTCTAGGTTAATTAGTTTCAATAGTTAGTGGGTCAGTAGCGCAACTATTTGTGCGTTAATTTCTACTAGTTTCCGTTGTATTTCGTAGCTATTTAAGCAGTGTATTTTTGCAAATTTCAAGTAAGATAGACAGAAGCTTTTAGTTTACTGTGTGTTCTTCAGTGAATTCATTTATCATTCTCATTTCTCGATCAATCCAATTCATTGTGAGGTTTAGATTTAGGTGAACACTCTAAATCCCTACAAGTGGTATCAGAGCCTAAGGTTAGAAGAATTTCAAAAAAACATTCTTCTGTAATCCTGAAAATGAATGTAGGTAGCAGCAGCAGCTTCGTGGGATTGATGATTCTCAGGTATGAAGGTGATTATGGATACTGGAGCACCATAATGGAGAACCTTCTGAGGGCTAAGGAATATTGGGAAGTGATCGAAGATGGAATTGGTGACTCAGGAGACGAAGACTACAAGAAAAGGAAGCTGCTTGATCTTAAAGCCAAAAACGTGCTGTTTCAAGCACTTGACAAGGCTACTCTCTCAACGATTGTCTGTAAGGACACTGCAAAGGATATTTGGGAATCCCTGAAGAACAAGGAAGCAGGCTCAGCCAGGATAAAGAGAGCTCAGTTGCAGGCTCTAAGGCGTGAATTCGAGCTGCTACAAATGAGAGAAGGTGAGAAAGTTCTTGATTATTTCTCAAGAATCATGGAGATATGCAGCAAAATGAGAATAACTGGAGAAACCCTGAGTGATAAAAACATCGTGGAGAAGATACTGAGATCATTGACTCACAAGTTTGATTTTGTGGTGGTTGCAATAGAAGAATCTAAGGACATTGACTCCCTATCCTTAGATGAGTTGCAAAGCTCATTGATTCTCCACGAACAAAAGCTTAATAGAGGATCAGATACTGAAGAGCAGGCATTGAAAACCTCAGAAGAATCTTATCATGCTAAGGGTAAGAATTCCTACAGAGGAAGAGGAAAGAAGGGACCTTGGAGGGGAGGCTTCAAGGGCAGGAATCATGATGAAGAAGAAGAGAAACCTCAGTCAAAAGGAGGCTTCAGTTCAAATCAAAGGGTGAGAGGCAACCTTAGTAGAGGAAAAGGCCGAGGAAGAGGAGGAAAGTCTCAAGTGGAGTGCTATAGATGCCACAGGCTTGGCCATTTTAAATCAGAGTGCTATGCTAGGCTACCTGAAGAAAGACAACTAGAGCATTCAAACTTTGCAAATACAGAGGGCCAAGAACTGCTACTGATGGCTATCAACGATGGGGAAGGCACTAATCCAAACAAGAATGTGTGGTACCTCGATTCAGGATGCACAAACCACATGTCAGGGAGAAGAGGTGCATTTGCAACTCTTGATGAACACTACAAATCAAAGGTAGTGTTTGGCAACAACTCCAGTGTTTCAGTAGAAGGAAAAGGAATTGTCAAGTTCAGAAGCAATGAAAATTTGACAGAGGTAATTCATGATGTTCTTTTTGTGCCTCGGTTAGCTACAAACTTGTTTAAGTATTGGGCAACTGCAAGAACATGGATACTCAATGGTGATTGATGATGGGTGCTTTGATATCTACAATGAGAAGCACACCTGTGTTTTCTCCTCTAAAATGACTCCGAAAAGACTATATCCTGTTGAACTGACCTATGAGCATGAGTGCAATGTGGCAAAAGAGAAGGAGTTGTTGAGAGTCAAACCGATGATTCTTGGATGTGGCATTTATGAATGGGCCATCTCAGTTTCAAGGGATTAAACTTACCAAGCAAACATCAAATGGTACATGGGTTACCAAGCATTGAAGTTAAGACAGAGATCTGTGGGGCTTGTGTCCTAGGGAAGCAATCAATGGAATCATTTCCCGAGGAGACCAATTGGAGAGCAGTCGAGCCTTTACAACTAGTGCACTCTGACATTTGTGGACTTATAACCCCTGCAAAAAACGGTGGCAAGAGATACTTTATAAGTTTCATTGATGACTTCTCAAGGAAGGCCTGGGTATATATCTTAGCTGAGAAGTCAGAAGCACTAGAAGCTTTCAGAGCATTCAAAAAGGAGGTTGAGAGTCAATCAGGAAAGAAGATATTAGCTCTGAGAACAGACAGAGGTGGAGAGTTTTGTTCCACTGAATTCGAGCTTTTCTGCAAACACAAAGGGATCAAAAGACAGAAAACAGCACCCCAATCACCTGAACAAAATGGGGTAGCTGAGTGGAAAAACAGAACAGTGGCTAACATGCTGAGATGCATTCTAAAATCAAGAAATGTTCCCAAAGCATTTTGGGGTGAAGCAGTGGTGTGGTGTTTTTTTGTGCTCAATAGGTGTCCCACACGTGCTTTGTATGGGTACACACCTCAGGAGACATGGTCTGGAGTCAAGCCATCTGTGGACAGTTTCAAAGTTTTTTGGTGCATCGCATATGCACTCATCACTACATACAAAAAGAAGTTGGAAGACAGAAGTCAAAAGTGCATCTTCTTAGGCATTAGTGAGGAGTCAAAAGCCTACAAATTGTACAACCCCATCACCAAGAAGATTGTAATTAGCAGAAACGTGGTGCTTGATGAATTCTCATCATGGCAATGGGGAGCAACAAGAATTGACTGGAGATTAAACATTCCAGACTTTGATGAAGAAGTGCCTCAGATAGTAAGAAATAAAGTGCAAGGCTCAAACAGCTCAGGTGATGCAAATTCAGCAGGGGAAGAAGCTCAAACACCTACTACTTCAGAGAGCTCAACAAATGAAGGGGATGTTGCATACCTAAGGAACCCACAACTTAGACTACCAGAATGCAGCAGACAAGTGCCAAGGCAGCTTGATTCAGGAGCAGTCATCCATGAGAAAAGAGGAGTCAAGAGACCCACTTGGCTTCATGACTATCAGGTATCTTCAGTTCAAATTCATAGAAATGAACCTGAGCATGCTACTTATTACTGTCTCTTTGTTGATTGTGATCCATTGGACTTTAATTCTGCTAATAAGAGTCTAAAGTGGAGAAAAGCTATGAAAACTGAGTTAGAATCTATAGAAAAGAACAAAACTTGGGAACTTGTTAATTTGCCTGAGGGTCAGTCTACTATTGGAGTCAAATGGGTTTTTAAAACCAAGTTGAATGAAAAAGGGGAGGTAGACAAGTATAAGGCAAGATTGGTGGCTAAGGGTTATAAGCAATCATATGGAGTTGATTATACTGAAGTATTTGCACCTGTGGCACGTTTAGATACAATTAGGTCTGTCATTGCCCTCTCAGCTCAAAATAGGTGGCACATGTTTCAATTAGATGTAAAATCAGCTTTTCTACATGGAAACTTAAATGAGGTAGTCTATGTTGATCAACCACCTAGTTTTGAAGTCAAGGGAAAAGAGAAACAAGTTTACAGGCTTAGAAAGGCACTTTATGGTTTGAAACAAGCTCCTAGGGCTTGGTACAGCAGGTTAGAGACTTACCTTCTGCAACAAAAGTTTGAAAAGTGCCCATATGAACACACTTTTTTTTATCAAAACTGAGTCAAGTGGAGATATCTTAATTATCTGTATCTATGTAGATGATCTAATTTACACAGGCAACTCAGTAAGAATGTGCGAGGAGTTCAAAACTCAAATGTCTATTGAGTTTGAAATGACTGACTTAGGCAAGTTACACTATTTTTTGGGTTTAGAAGTCAAGCAAAGTGTTGAGGGAATCTCAATCAGTCAGAGAAAATATACTGGTGAGTTACTAACTAAGTTTCATATGGAGAAATGCAATTCAGTTAGCACACCCTATGAATTAGGGAACAAACTCACAAGAGCAGGTTCAGGTCCACAGGTCGACAAAACACTTTATAGATAGATGATTGGTTCTTTGATGTATTTAACAGCAACTAGACCAGACATTCAGTATGCTGTGAGCCTATTGAGTCGTTTTATGGAAAACCCTACTGAACTACATCTTCTAGCATTGAAAAGAGTTCTAAGATATCTTCAAGGAACAAGAGACTTAGGGCTCAAATACAAGAGGGTCGAAAATTCAAAACTTGTAGCTTTCTCTGACAGTGATTTTGTAGGATCTGTTGATGATGGAAAGAGCACCACAAGCTTCGCTTTTATGATGAGTGGAGCTGCTATCTGCTGGACATCTAAGAAGCAACTCATTGTCACTTTGTCCAGTACAGAAGCTGAGTTTGTGGCAGCTTCAATGTGTGGGTGCCATGCTGTATGGATGAGAATAATTCTGTATTTTTGGAAAGAAGAACAAGGAGAGCCCACTTTGCTGTTCTGTGACAATAACTCAGCAATAAAACACTCTAAAAATCCTGTGTTGTATGGTCGAAGTAAGCATATCAATGTGAAGATGTTTTTTCTTAGAGATTTGGTGAATGAAGGTGTCATTCAAGTGGAACACTGCAGCAGCAAGGATCAATTGGCAGATATCTTCACCAAAGGATTGAAGAGAAGTACATTTGAAGACCTAAGATCGAAAATAGGCGTGATTAAACTGACTTGAAGTACTCAAGGATCAGTTTAGGGGAGAGTGTTGAAGTTGCTATTTTCTGAAAAGGAGTTAGGTAAATCTGTTAGGAATGTCCGAACCGGCCGGTCCATTTCCTCAGCAGCAGCGGTTCAGTCCGGTCCAAATCTTCAACAACAGAAACAAAGATACGCAGGAGATTTTGTCGAAGTGAATTGCTGATTTCTCTAGGTTAATTAGTTTCAATAGTTAGTGGGTCAGTAGCGCAACTATTTTTGCGTTAATTTCTGTTAGTTTCCGTTGTATTTCGTAGCTATTTAAGCAGTGTATTTTCGCACATTTCAAGTAAGATAGACATAAGCTTTTAGTTTACTGTGTGTTCTTCAGTGAATTCATTTATCATTCTCATTTCTCAATCAATCCAATTCATTGTGAGGTTTAGATTTAGGTGAACACTCTAAATCCCTACAAAGTGAGGAAACATGGTTTCAAGAAAACACAAAACGTGAGCTTATATTGAAAATCAATATAAAATGAAAAACATATGGTCATATCTGATTACCTCAAGATTGGTGGATGAGAAGTAAAGGTGGGAGCCGAATCACCAAGAATGGAAAGATTGGAAATGTATCATTAATGTAGATAAGATTTTAATCAATCAACGCAAATTAGGTAATAGACTATATACGATTTTAATCAATCAATGCAAATTCGTTAATAGATTATATATGATTTTAATCAATCAACCCAAATTAGGTAACAGACTATATATGATTACAGAGCGGACGGAGGCGCAACTGAGCGGATAGGGTGGCAACTGACAGGAGGACGGCACGAAGTAGCGACTACAGATGACGGGAGAATGGGCGCGGTCGATGAAGATTATTGAAGAGGGTTAGTACGCCAACCGCGGTGTCTGAGTTGCCTGTGCTCTGCTCAACGGTTCGTGGCAGGAGCACATTGGCGATGCGATTGCTGGACGGACCAGATGGAGACGCGGTGGTGGACTGTGGAGACGCGCAATTCGATGTCGGTCGGGATCAGGCATATGACTTGGTGGAGAAGGAAATCGATGCTATGGAGAAGTAAGATGGTTTAGGGTTTTTGAGGAAAGAGAATGTAATTATAATTTAGCATTGTGGAATTGTTTTTTTCTTCGGCCGCTTTATTCTATACTATGAAAAAGACCTTTGTGTTTGAAGAGAAAGTTTTTTATGAAACGTTCTAGAAAGAATAATACGGATGGTAAGATGCATTCCTGTTCTTTGGAGCAATTCTAGAATATCATCAATATACATATGGCAAGTGCTATTAATGTTAAAGTGAGAGAATTTGAGATGGATCAATAGTATGATTTTGTTTTGACATGTCGTCGCATCATTTTATGATTTTTCGAAAAGTTACAACAACTTTCAAATTTATATATATATATATATATATATATTTGGGCAACGAGGTTTGTTGCCTGAATGAAGTAAGGGTAAATTTGGTAGAAAAAATTGGAGAAACTAACCTCACTTTTAATATTGAGGAAGATATGCACCTATCAATTAAACCCATAATTTGCAATACATTCTAATTTAGACAGTATTAATGTATTATAATTACAAAATAATTTGAGGGTATATGGTCAAATTGGTTCCTCAAAATAATTCAGCCCGTAAAGGATATCGTCTATGTTGCTCATATTGGTATGGCAAGGTTTCGATGTACCTTTTCAAATTTCATAAGAATCCTAAAATCCAGTTATAGGGTAAAATTTCAATGTTACTGATAGAAAATTATATGTTATCGTGTTGACCTTATTCGTAGTTACTTTATTCTACACAAATTGTTTGATATGAAACATGGGAGCTAATGTAGGATTGTTTGAATGAACATACGACACGGCTATTTAGGCATGAAAATATTCGATATACTGAGAGGTATTGCATTTCAAGGGGAACGTGTAAAATTTATCCATATTAATTAGTATATTAATATTCACACATCCTAAATTACTCATCTTGGTTCTTCTGTATTAACTTTAATGATGCTTTGTCTTTATTATATATATATATATCTTATTTTCTAAGAATAATTAGTTCTACTTTTTCTTTCCCTGCGCGGATGTTGTTATATGTACTTCTGGCTAGTTTATTTTAATTTCCATTCACTCTTTGTCTGACTACACATTAGTATGACGCAGAAAGTTTTACAATATAGTGTTACAAATAAAATGTTTCATATTTATCTAATTACATTTCCGGCAATTCAACCTCTTAGATTTTGAACTCTTTCGTTTCCTAACATAAGAAACTTTAACAACAATGTTTTTCTGTTTATCACAAGTTGTTAGAAACAAATATATAATTGTTAAAATCATTATATTTATGAAACAAGATGCGAAACGATAATTTATAAATTTAGATAATAATTGTTAAGCGAAACGCTTATGACTTTATATAAAAGATTTTGCATATTTTCTATGAATTATTAAACTCTTTAAGCATGGTTTCCCATCTTAAATCCAAGATCTAGGATCAACAATATCTCCTGGATGCCGTAATTAACGTTATTATTAGGAATCTTGTACTGATCTAATCTCCTACGAATTTACACGATGAATATGAAGGGGCTTTACTTTGGGTTGTTCATAGTTTTTGTCATTGTGTTTAGTAGGTACATTTAAGTTATATATTTGTGAGACGAAATATACCTTTGTAATGTATAGCTTTTAACACGTTTTTATTTTCAGCCTTAATGGACGTTATTCCTTCATCGATTGCTTGACCTGGATGTTCAGAATCATCAACCAGTGGTGGCAGTGTTGTATTAAGATGCAATACCGACTGTAAGTAACAACATGGAAAACCGACTGTTAGCGGAAAGTGTGAGATTGATGGTTTGGGAAGTCCTTATTGCCTTTGCAAATGGTATTGTAGTCGAAGGACAATATATTCAGTACATCTCAAGTGATGTAGCCATAAAACTGTGTTGTAACAATATATCACCCGCCAAGTGGCCTTTTACACCACACCTGAAGCACGTTCGAGATTCCACTCTACGTGCTCTTTTATTATGCCTGTTCTTACCACCGGCTTGCTTTGTTTTGAACTTTCTTTGTTCATTCGGACCAGATGACTTGTTAGCCTTCTTTAGAAGGTCGTTCCCCTTTCTCTTGTGCTTGCCCTTTTGCTGTGTTGGGGAGGATGATGCAATGTGCATCTAATCTCTTGGGTTTTCAGCCTTGAGTTTATTCTCTTCCAACTCGAGATGAACTTGTATTGAATCGAGTGATTCGAGATGCGTAGCATGGGTAAGGTGCATTTTCATGCTGTTCAGAGCCGGGTAAAAAGCGAATGACGCATTGGACCTTCTGTTCCTCAGACAAAGTTTCCCCAGCCTCCTCGAGTTCAGCAAGCATGTTAGAAACATGTCTAACGTGTTGTTTCATAGTATACTGATGATTCATTTTATATGAGTCTAAACCGTTGTTTAACGATCGCTTCTAGGATCTGGTGTAAACACCAAACACTGCTTTGAGACCATCCCACAGGTCTTTAGCAGAATCAAGAGAATCATACACATAGAGTATGTCATCCTCTAGCATAGTCATCATGGCGGAACGAACTTCAAGGTCCTTGGCATCCCACTCGTCATGGGATTTCCTTTGCTCATCAGTGAAGCCACCCTCAGTCCTAACTTTCTTAGTAGTCAAATGATCCAAACCTTTCATTTCAGTAACCACCATCTTTGCGCGCTTATTCCAAATATTATAATTGTCACCATTCAATCTGATCCCCTTATTCATTTGGGATATCACATTACTAATCGCAACCACCGATAAAAACACATATTGACAATCATGCAACAATCAGGGATATAATAAAATTTTGTGAAAAAATTGCATACATCAGATATCTATGAGAAAGAAGGCGAACAAGAATGAATCCTCAGTCATCTAGCCAACCCGACCACCAATAAACCAATGGAAGGAGGCCGTGAAAGAGTTCACACTGCCCACGTCTCCTTTCTAGTAAATCCGTCTTTTAAAAACAGTTTAACAGCTTTCATCGGAACGGAGAGTTTTAACATACACCCGATCTTGGCTTTCCCAAAGGCCCTTTTTAAAACGTTTCGAGGAACTCATGCAAACACATATAATTCTACTACACAAGAAAATTATCACATGCAGTCACATCCTCAAACAATCAATCATATGAGTCATGCATCTAAGGCTTCGAGGAACTCATGATAGCATATATAATTCTAGTACACAAGTAAATTATCACATGAGGCTACATCCTCAACATTCATGCATACACATCATGCGTGATCAAACCACATCAAACATACATAATTGACGACTGAATATTAATTTTAAAAAATTGGGGCTGACTTGAAATTCATGCTAACAATCAATCATCCGAACTTATGGAGATGGATTATAGGCAATTGCAGCCATCACAGGATGTCTATCCTAGTGCATAACTCATTAATTGAAATCAGGGCTCTAACCACAACATGCAATATCTAGCTATCTTCACAGCAAAGCCTCTTTCAATCCGGTTGCTGGATGGATCTCCGGGGTGAATTATTTGAAGTAATTCGGCACCTACTCTTGGTGTAGTAGGTTTGGCCGAAACTCCTTGTGCTAAGGAGAGGGGATTTCTTTGTGACTACTAAAAGGGAGAGAACGGCAAACCCCATGAAATCCCTAACACCTCCTATTTATAAGAGGAGGTGAGCAAAACCCTTTGGTGGGTATTTGCAATATTCGGCCACACCACATGCTCAATTGGGCCGGCCCACATGGGCCACGTATGGCCCGTGAGGATTTCAGCCTGACCCGAAATCCCCTATGTGTCATACCCCAATTGTGCTTAGCATGTTGGGCTTTATATTAATGGGCTCCTATTATGGCATCCCATTTACTCTAAATGCCAACAAATTATCTTGGTTTTTTAAATTCTAAAGCCTGTATCCTCTTTGAGTATCAGAATATCCTAAGAAAACACAAAGTATCTTTGAGTATCAGAATATCCTAAGAACACACAAAGTATTACCTTGGAAGCAAATTTATCAGAAGCCAACAATTTTTTTGCAATACAAAACAACCAAAAACCCTAAGATGGTTCACCTCAGGTTTCTTGCTATGAGAACATCATATGGTGACTTCCTCTTTAGTATAAAAGTCCGGAGCATATTTATCAGATAACAAGTTGTTAACACTCAGTGGCCCCTAAATATATCATGAACTGAACCATGCAGCTTCAAAGCTCTAGGCTTTTCCAAAAGGCGTCTATGTTTTCTTTCCGCCCTACGATTTTGCTGAGAGGTATAAGAACAACTAATTTGATGAACAATTACATTTTTCTCAAATAAGGACCCCATATGTTAATTAAAAAATTCTCCCCTATTATATGTTCTAAATTATTTTAGGTTTTTTTTTTCCAAATTGGGTAGACCATGATTATGAAGTACCTTACGAGCATTACCACATCAGACTTAAATTGCATTAGAAACACCCAAGTTGTGCGAGAAAAGTCATCAACAAGAGTGTTAGAAATATATTTTTTTATTATTTGTGGCGGTATGGTAAGGTCCCCATACATAATCATGCACAAGATAGAAAAAATAGAATCTGCTCTTGAACTGGACAAGGGAAAAGGCTATCAAGTAATTCTAGCTAATGAACAAACAGAATAATCTTGCATATCTGCATCCTTATTTCTAAATAATACAATCCATCTATATGATGCAATCCAAAGGATTGGACTAACTTGGTTGCTACTATCTTATTTCAAAAGATACAATCTCAAATCTCATTTATCACTCAGCAAGACCTTTCCATTTGGGAGGTCATGTATGAGACCAAAATAAGAGTAAAAAAATGGCACAACGATTTAAATCTTTTGTAATCTTTGAAAAAGAAATGATATTAAATTTGAAATTAGGTATGTAAATAACATGAAGCGGTATCTATTTCCTAGACAAATAAGATCTCTATTGCTACAACAAATATATGAGAACCATTAGGATGTTGAACTCTATAATCTCTAGCATTTCAAACATTATGCAAGCAGTCCCTATTATTTGTCATGTGATTAGATGCACCAGTATCATAGACCCAATAATCATGATCATTACTACCAGTAGTGAAAGAAGTTATACTTGTTACATTCACATGCTCGTGAATTGAAGTGGTAACAGTAGAAGTTTCACCTCCACCACTGCCTAACTTATATAGGAGCCTATCAAACTGTTCAGATGATTTTGGTACTACGTTGCACAGAAGAGCTTGAACTGTTAGCATAATTAACAACAAAAGCATCTTCCAAATCATCAGATGAATAGTTGGGAATGTTTCCTTTCCTATTGCCCTATTTTCATTTCAAAGTGTCTCTATATTAGAAAGAATTGTTCTTGCAATTTCCTTTCTTCTTATAGTAATCACAAACCTCATCGCAGCACCTATCCACAATGTGTCCCTTCGTGTGACGAAATCACACTCTGAGTTAGGATTTCTCTTAGGTTTCTCAGGATTATGGTCAATTACAGAAAAAGGCACTTGGTTTGCAGTGATTATTGAAGAAATGTCCCTCTATATCTCATCTTTGATGTTATATGTCTGGTTTTAAGAAAGAAGGGGATACCAGAGAAGCAAACTACTACTCACGCTTGAATTTTTTAACTCAATCTACTCAAGAATTGGAAAATTAGTTCATTGTCATTGGGTTGAATGTGCTTCTGAAAGGCTTCACCCTCGATATGAGGTAGGGAACACGCGGTGTCATTTTCAGTTGAAATATATTTTAGCCTAATAAAAAAGACAGATATCGAATCAAATACTTGTCTAGAAATGTTGTTCCCTTGTGGAGTTGGTAAATCTTAGATCCACTATTTTTTCCAAACGTTCCTTCAATTATTTCCAGGCTAAGAAAGTGATATCATAATAAATGATACCAAAAACTAAATCATTTAAACCATGTAATATGGTGTATCGGTAATCACTTTATCACTTAACCAGAGGTCAGGGGTTTAATCCCCGCTATTTACAATGGGAATGGAAAGACATTCATGGCCAACCCGCCCTTCAGATAGGAGCTATTGTATTAATGGCAAACACGTTGCGAGTAGGGATTAGTCTAGGTGTGGAGCAAGCATGCTATGGGTGCTACCCTTCAGATGGGAGCCCCTTCCTAGGACCGCCCCACAGGAAACTTAAAAAAAAAACTAAATCCTTTGAAATTGGGTTCAATATCCAGCCAAGTAATACAATATTGGATGTATCCCAAATATCTTGCAACTGAGGATCAAACCTAGTTTAGGTTTCCATTTCAAAAACATCTCCACATCAGATAATCCTCGGTCCTATTCCAAATGATGTGAAATAACGTTTTGGCCGGGATTATCTGGTAAAAAGGGTGCGATGCCACTATAGACTCCAGAAGGTTAGGTTTCTCTTTACCTAAATTTTTTATATCGGTTACCGCATGTTGCCTGCTAGAAGTTCCAGTGTTGTCACCGGTGGATCGTGGATTATCCTCAATCGTAAGGAATCACCAATAAAACGAATTGTCTCGATGAAAAACGAATCTCCAAGATGAGTAAGAAAATCGTCAAGAAAACGATTTCTCAAACTCCGAGCAGAATGACAGCGAACTCGATTCATCGCGGCGGAAGCAAAACGAATCGATCACAGAAGAAGAATGATTGAAATCTACATGCAACGAATAAATGGCTCTGATACCATCATAAAACTAAGTAGGAGTAAACCCTAGATACTATAAAGGAAAGGAGAAGATGTCAAGGCACACATGAATTGCGGTCGTCGAGAGCCATGTTAATTTCTTCAATTGTTTTTTTTTTTGGGGCTGAACCTATATATACTAAAGGGGAACCCTAGCAGAAGTTAGGTTCAGCCCTAACGTTTACAACACGAAAGAACAGGTCCCTAAAGAATACAACCACGGAAAGAAAACAGATCAAGAAGTTACAGACAAATACAAATGAATCTTAAACAGTAAGTAAAGATACAAATAAAGGACTCCAGACTATGAAGCTTGAACACAATAGTCCTTCTTAATCTTCAAATTTGTAATTAGATCCTTCTATTCTTCAAACCGTCGAGGAGATATATTCCAAGTTAAAATTCAATTATTCAATTTTATTGGGAATGAATGGAAAGGTTGGTTTATAATGTGCCCAAATTGGAAGGAGTAAGGAAGGGTAAAGGAAAGACTAAAGAAATGGTGGTTGTTCCACCACTTATTTGTTACCTCTATTATTAGGTTTAGGTGAATGAATGTAGCTACTAATTTTGAATGTGGAAACCAAATTATATCTGGTTGGATATTGATTGATTATGTTTAATTGGGTTGTTAGGTGGTGGGGATGAGTGATGATGATTCATTGATATCTCTCCTACCTAGCTAGCTGTGAGCGTTTTCAAGCTGCTTGTATATGGAAATAATAATAAAGAGATGAACAGAGGAATGGTTTGAAGGGGGAGATGGAGAAGAAAGAGTCAAAGTCGACGTTGATGCACAAGTACGAGGTGGGGCGGTTGCTGGGGCAAGGCAACTTTGCAAAGGTATATCATGGTCGAAACATAAATACGGATGAGAATGTTGCGATCAAGGTTATCAACAAGGAAAAGGTTCTCAAGGTTGGTCTCACCGATCATATAAAGCGGGAGATTTCAATCATGCGTCTCATCAGGCATCCCAATGTGGTTCAGCTCTACGAGGTCATGGCTAGCAAGACCAAGATTTACTTCGCCATGGAATACGTCAAAGGCGGCGAGCTTTTCAACAAGGTCGCCAAGGGCAAACTCAAAGAAGATGCTGCCCGCAGGTATCTATCTATCTATATTATTATTTTTTTATTTCCGAGTTATTTTCTATTGGGGTATTTTCATGTTGTGTGCCAGGTACTTTCAGCAACTAATTGGGGCAGTTGACTACTGCCATAGCCGTGGAGTGTACCACCGTGATCTGAAGCCAGAGAACCTTCTGTTGGATGAGAATGGGAATCTGAAAATATCAGATTTTGGATTAAGTGCGCTTTGGGAGTCGAGAAAGCAAGACGGGCTTCTCCACACAACGTGTGGGACACCTGCATATGTTTCCCCAGAGGTGATCAACAAAAAAGGTTACGATGGTGCAAAGGCAGATATTTGGTCTTGTGGGGTTATCCTTTTCGTCCTACTTGCCGGATACCTCCCATTCCATGACTCCAATCTAATTGAGATGTATCGAAAGATCAGCAAGGGAGATTTCAAATGTCCTCAATGGTTCCCTCAAGAGGTCCGAAAGCTTCTCTGGATGATTCTCGACCCTAACCCTAATACCAGGTATTATTATCTCAACATTCTCTACCTAATTAAATACAATCTGAATAATTTTGATGTATGTATATTTATTTGTATTCTACACCGGCCACCAGGATAACAGTTGAGAAGATCATGGAAAACAATTGGTTCAAGAAAGGATTCAAGAGGTTTGAGGCCTCCAATAGCCCTCGACCAAGTGATGTGAATTATCTTGCTGACTCGGATGACTTGTCATCGTCATCCTCAGAATTACCTAATGATGAACAACAAGAAGGGGGTGGTGAAGTGATATTGAATAAGGGACGACTAAAGGGGCCGGCATTGAAGCATTCCAACTCCTTCAATGCATTTGATCTCATTTCCTTTTCAAAGGGGTTCGACTTATCTGGGTTGTTTGAAGATGGGGCACCCCATAAACCAGAGGCTCGATTCACGAGCACTAAATCCGCATCCACAATAGTGTCCAAGTTTGAGGAGTTAGGAAACGATGAGAGGTTCAAAGTAGTACAAGACGACAGTACTGGAGTAGTGAAGCTTCAAGGGAGCAAACAAGGGAGGAAAGGACAGCTAGGTGTAGATGCTGAGATATTTGAGGTCACACCATCCTTCTCGGTTGTGGAGGTCAAGAAGACTTCTGGAGACACACTCGAGTATCAAGACTTCTGTGACCACGATCTCAGGCCATCTCTTAAGGATGTTGTTTGGGTTTGGCAGCAACAACCACAAAATGCATAGCCATATCCAATTCCATCCTAATTAAACCAGCCAGTGTTTAAATTTGCTTTTCTCCCACCTCACCTCTTCACTTTTTATCCGGATACTGGTTTGCTACTATATATGTTATAACAGACCTGCTACACCATGCCTCACAGTGGCGTTGATCCAATAATGCAACCACTTTGGGTAAAATGTTGTAAATAGAATAATCGTATGGCATTCACATATTTGAATCACATGATTAAACATTTGTCATGTTTATAAATGAAAAAAAAATATATATTCTTGATTGATATATTTAGAGCTTCTATATATATTTGTTTACTATTGGATCCGCTGAATTGGGTTTCACCAAGATTTCGAGTCACCACACGTCAAGACATGTAAAAAGGGATAAACTTGTCAATCCGACACTTAAAAGAGAATATATGTAGATACATAAATGTGTATAAAGAGAGGTGAAGAGGAGAATCGATTGGCTTTAATGGTTCTCGGTTACTTATGTTTGCTAATGTGACATTAGGGTCAAACGTGTGCTTTTTAGTTATCTACGTTTGCACTATGTGATTAAATGGTAACATTAAAATGAAATGAACAAAAATACCCTTCTATAGTATTTCTTCATTATGTTCTTTGCATTCATGTATATTTTTTTTTGTCAAATTCCTATATCAAACCCGGAGGCCGGAATCAAACCCAGTTGCCGATCTAGTTCTCAATCTGAAGCATGATGAACGGATAGCCTGTAGTGTAAACTGATGGACTTATCTGTTTGGTGAGACTCCGAGATGAAGAACTGGAATATCACTGTGAGGCAAGAACCCTTTTCTCCAATCAAATAGAAGGCACAATCTGACCCAAGCGACTCTGATCGAGGTCGGACCTAGCCCTGAGCTAGCCCAGGGCTGGGTCAATAGGACCTAGTCTTCTAATTGTGGTCAATTTTGAAATTTAGAGACTAAATTGAACAAAAAAAAAGTTAGGAAAGTATTGGAGAGACTAAATTGAACAAAAGTGAAAGTTTAGGGTGGATCACGTGATTTGCATATGTCACTTAACGGAAAAAATGAACGGAATGTAACGGTCGGATCAAAACTATAAATCTACAAACATATGATACCAAAAATATGCAAAATATATATATGATGGACCAATACCAAAAAATAGTCAAACATCATGGACCAAAAACCTATTAACCATAAATTTTATATCATGTAATCAATCAAAACTCATTAATTTAGTACCTTGATTCCTAAGGTAATCGGCCAATTTAGTTTAAGAGTAATCACAAAGCAATAATAAGCACAAGGGAACAAATTCATTTCTTGGTAGATAGATATTTACAATTACAAGTCACGAATAATAATAATCACAAGTAAAATTAACGAAAAATATGTCTATATAGAGAGTTTGTCTAGGATCATTTGAAAGCATGAGTGTTTTTGGCATGGGACTCACCTAATAAGAGAGATAAAGACACAAACCATGAGTTAATGAGAAAAAGTTTAAAAATGGACACGACTAAAATAAACTATACTGTATTTACTGTCTACTTAGTTCTCATCCAAGTTCCAATCTGTTTTTTTTTTTTACAAAACTTTCCAAGTTCCAATCCGTTTTTTTTTTTTTTTTTTCAAATTTTGTCTTTTATATTCATTTTTGGATTTTATATGTTATTATTATTATTATATATTCTATTCTCTTAACAATATTCTTTTTTTTTAGTATTTCACTCAAACATAAGTTAATTAGTATTTTTAACCAAATAAAAATAGGAGGAGCTTGGTTCTGATTTTTTTTTTTTATTTCAAATTTCAACATTAAATCCAAATAAAAATATTGATAATTTTCTGATTAAATGTTGTCATTAGAGAAACTTTGTTGGCAAAAAAAAAAAATCAATTCGTTTAGAAAAAAACAGTCATGCTTACAAAAAGTACTCGATTTGGAAAAATATTAATATAAACCATGAAATTATTACTAGTCAATGAAAAATCAAAAGATCTGCAAAAACTTAAGCATACTGGGAAACGATTAATCATAAAAATATTATACATGTCCGCTCTTCTCGCGTAAGCGTTGTCATCGTGACAATGTTAGATCAATTTCGAAGATGATACATGAATATAAATAACTCGAGTTCGAGAATGATACAACTTCATCACAAGTATTACTTTACATTATCTCCATTTTTTCACCTCGAAATTAATGCGATGACTTGAATTTGAAGCAACTAACGATATTTCCTACCATGAAATAAATAATATTTTATTAAAAGCACTTATAGAATATAAATTAAATATTAGCATGTGAATACACACACCGAAGAACTTAAATTGTAGAATGGCTCGCCAAATAGATTGTTGATGTCAAACAAAAATTTGAAGCACTTAGCACTGTGTACTTAGTATATAACTTTTAATTCTCATTATATACATAAATGAGATACCAAGAGATGAATTATATTTGGCCAAAATTAGATGAATTTATGTGGTAAAAAAAAACGAGTTCTTTAATATGAATAAATTATTATACCTTATAATTGAGATAGTAATAATTTACCGGCGATGTATTTTGCAAATCATCCAAAAGATCGATAGTAAGAATACGGTTAACGTTTGTTACTTATTTACAAAAATTTCTTATTTTAAAAAATTGATAAATAAATGTAAGAATAAAAGAAATTATAACTTAAATGACCGATATTACATTTAATTTTATATGCACACTGAAAATGGTAGAATAGTAATAATTCGACTGAACGAGTAAAATACATTTAAGACTTATTAGAAAATGTAAAGAGCGTATTTTGAATGATATATTATATAATTAATAATAGAAAAAATGAAAAGAGAAAAAGATAGATGAGAAAATAAAGAGAGATGACATATCGGGTTTTAAATTGGAATGAGAAGAAATTATTATTAATGCACATATTTCTAAGTGATTCAAATCTAACGGATAAAAACTCGACTAAAATTACAGTCAAGTTTATTATAGTCATGCTCTTATTTTTTAATGCTTTGAATGATGGTACAAGTCCCCTTTACAGATGATTAAAATATGTGTGTGCATACATATATACATACAGATGCAAATATAGAATTAGTTAATACATGATATCATCTAACAGCCGATGCAAGAGCAACAGAATGTGCCCACGATTTGAGATTGTGCTTCATGTCCTTTTCATTCCAGTTCTTCATCATCAGTGGCTTCTCTTTATTCCTCTGGTTCAGTTCCGACCACTCCCAAGTCTCAGAAAGGTAAGGCCTAATTGCTTTAGTCTTCCTCTTCTTCCCCAACCCCGGAATTATGGAAGCCAAGTCCGATGCCTCGTCTTCCTCGGAGAAAACAAACCCTAGATCCATGAAACCCTTCACTTCCTCAAATTCAAGTTCCGACAAGCTCTTGCACATTGAACAACCCTTCTTTTTCTTCTTCTTTCCAAATTTAATTGCGAATCTGCCACCGTGATCATCTTCCACCTCTTTCATCTCCTTTCCAGAAGGTACGGTCAGAAGGTGGGGCAGGACTGAGTGAGGAGACGCAGATCCAGACATGAAGCTCGCCTGCGAGGTCAAGTCGTCGCTGACGGACCTACCGAGGATGGATCTCGAGCGAAAAAATAAATTCAAGTTATCCGGATTATTATTCTGGGTCTCGATTTCCATATCTCCATCTAAATTTGCTGCTGGATTGGTCTCTTTCTTCAAGATATTCTCCTCGAACCAGCAATAGTTGAATAGCTCCATAACAGATTCAGCTTCCATCAATGGCGGCGTCTACTCTTTTACCGAACTTACAATCCTCTCTCTATTTATATAGAGAGAGGATTTGCTATTACGGAAGTAGTTACGGTAAATTACCAAGTTGGCCAACGTGGACTTCCAAGTTTTCAATAATGTGTTGTTTCTTATTCTTTTCCTTATCCCTTCCCGTTTCTTCTTATCAACAACATTTCCTTCCAGAAACTAATTGTAGACAAAATGTAGAGTTGGCATCGAGTTGGACAAGTGTAAATTTCCTTGCGTGGAACTCTGTTTGTCCATTTCAACATTAGCCAATGCAGGGCCAGCTAAGGTAAGACCACTAAAATTAGGACTTTAGGTCCTAAAGAAGTAATACATTATATATATATTATTATATAGCTAAGTCTACTTACCTATGTGTCAAAAAATTCAGTTTATAGAAAAGAACGACTTTCCATTATTTTTTATGCGTGATCAGGTTCTCTCTATTTGAATTTTAATCGATAGGCTCTTTTAAAAAATATATGTCTACTAGAAAAAAAAAAAGTAAAGACCTCAAATTTTATTTTAGCTTTATGTCTCGGTCTCTCTTGGGTTGGCCCTGAGCCAATGCAAGGGTCAACGCTGTTTACCATAATCAAACTACCTCATCAAAAATTATTTGCACCTTATTTTGATTTTTACATAAAATAACAATATTTTGAATATTAAATTTTTTTTTTAAAAAAAAAACAAATTTAGAAAATTATTATCAGAAAAGTATATATCGACTGCTGGGCTCAGGGTCGTAGCCATATGTTAGAATAAGGGACTTCCTCATTTTTTTTTTGCTAGTTTGGTATATATATATATATAATATTTTGTAAATTACAAGAAAAATCTCGGTTTTACCTACTGCAGAATTGCTGACCAAGTCGCCGGTCGGGAATGTACTGCCGTTTTGCAACCAGATTACGTCTGATTCGACCGAAAAAGTGCTCCTGGCCTTTTACTGACTGAGTTTTCCGACATTTTCTCGCTATAAGCAAGCGGTCGGAATGAAATTAAAAACACCCACCGGTACCTGACGCCCCATGCACGGTCGGTGAGTAACTTGTCGATATTCGATCGAAATTTGCTACGGACCTGTCAAAACGATTTGCGTACGGACATTTTTACAGGCCGGCTATTTTCGGCTTGCAAACAGTGCGTTAGCTTCAGACCCAGCAAACATGTTGACACATTGAATGGTCATGCTGACACATGCATTTTCGTGGTCGGAGCTCAAAACAAGTAAAACAATCGGATCAGTTTAGTACTAGTAGAAGAAACGAAGTCGGTGTTGTTATTGGAAACCAATTCTGCAAAAGACATACAAGTCAGATCCTTAGTCTTACTAACTTGACCCTAAGCTTTAATTAAACCAGCAAAAACTAAGTAAACACACAACTACATGTACATACTTCCTTAGGTTTTTTGTACATGATAGTTCATTTTCTATTTTGGCAATTTCTATCTTCAATTTAGATTGGTACAACTGAAGGTTATCATTCTCCAGTCTCAATTTAGCATTGTCAAGCTCAACTTTTTCACTATCCATCTTCAATTTCGCAATCTCCATATCATAGGTGTAACATTTAATACTCAAATTCTGGTGCATGGATTGGAATTTCTGCACATCCCTTTTTTCATAGCCACACATCAAAGGATCGTCCCAGTCAAAAAAGTTGCATACATCATCGTGACTAACTTGTAAACATTTAATCCCAATTGAACCAATCAACTTAAATTGACCCATGTTAATCCATAGAATCAATAATGCTAGAATGAGAACCCTAATTTGATGTTCAAATCCCTAATTCCGTAAACCCTAATTAACAAAACCCTAATTCATGGGTTTAGGGCTAATTCGTTTCAAGTTCTTCAAAATTAAAGTGCTAAACGTTAAATAGAGGCAACAACTACCACTAATTAAGCAACATTACCTTAAATTTCGGGCACTCATGAAACATTCTGGAGAAATTCTTCCAGGTAGAGGATGATTTGACTGTGCGAATCTCACTGCAGTGGCATCGTCAGAGTTCATACGGAGGAATCTAGATTGTAGATGGGTAGGCGCCGTCGTTCATCTTCAGGTCGTGTCCGTGTTACACAGTAGTTGAGGAAGGAGTGGAGGAATATTATAAGAACAAACGGTTATGTAAGAACAAGAGGTCACACAAAGGGAATATAAGAAAGCACGGGAAATAGCTAAACAGGAAATTCAAGTTTCAAAACTCGACAACAATAAATAATAAAGCTCACGTGGCGGTCACATGGACACTTAACGGCCATTTATAACAAAATCTTAACGGATGTATTACATTGGTACAAAATAGAAACTTTCGGTACCAAATCAGGAAAAAAAAATAGTTACCGAATGAACATTGGATTTTCTAAAACATTTGGTATGAAGTGAACTGTTAACCCTAAGTAATATATAATATATTGTTTGTACCTAATCACAATTGTAAATGTACCTTATTTCTTATATATTGTGGTTATGACCGGTTGAGAGAACTGGATATTATAGATTGTCTCGGAACAAAGTGGAGAGTAGGGGTGAAATCCGGACCTGCCAATCCTCCGAAGGATACAATTAATATACGATACGATTTTAGGAAATGATTGAACAAGTTTTACTTAGCAAACGAATTATCTCTTGGCATGTTGGTTCACTATGATATTTGTGTTGACGGTGCTTTGGTTGTCAGCATATACACTCGTTGATATATGACTTGCAGTTGTTGTAGTCATTGTTGGGTTTTTTTTTTTTTTTGTTCTGGGTGTAGTATCTGGTGTTTTAGTGGTTATGTTTTGGCTTTATCAGTGCTGTTTTTGCAGCAAAATTTGTCCATTTTGTTACTTCCGACAAAGTGTATGTTTGTATGTGAGTATAAGACTCCTTAGTTACATGTTATAACTCGTTGCTAAATAAGTCATAGAAATCTCCGACTCATGTCCGCAGGCACTGAACGTGTAAGAAAAAACCATTCAAAACAAGGTGACATATATTTTTACTAGTATCACCAATAGTGTACCAACTAATCACAACCGTTTGTGCATTCAAAACGACAGTTAATCAGAACTGTTCTAATGATCATGTCCAAAATTTTTTTCTGGCCAAACTACGCCTGCAAAAAATGAAACGGAAATAGTCACATGTGAAATAAGTTGTTATATGACACTAGATTTTCAAAAGTTGTCATCCAAACTCCCTTTACCTTCACCCCGATGACCCTGCAGTGCCTCTACCCAAGCCAAGTTGCCTCACATTCCTTGTATCCCCCTCCGGCATTGCCGTATCTTATATTCTGAGGGACTGACCCCGGGAGCCTTGGAACGCCTGCCCCTACCTTGCACAGCCACAGAACTTCCTGCTTCCTCCAAGGGCTCCTTTCCCGGCCGATGCGATTGAGGATCCCCTGCTACCACACTTGAAGTTACTGGTGGCATTGAAAGAGAAGGAGAGGGTGACCCAGCCTCAAGTTGGTTTAAGGGAATACAAACTCTTCTCTCCTTTAAGAATTTTCGCAATCACCATCAGTTGCTCTGCAACAAACTCATCATCTATAAATAGCCCAATTGAAGTTCCCTGGGCTGCATTCAACCTGATTGCCGTCATCCAAGGGTTTCCTCGAGTGTCTACCGCATGGAGAGCATGGGCCCAATGTGCATAATAAGCCACTACTGTGGTAGGATGTTGCGTTGACAAACCCTGATTGCGGCGGATTGTCGGCACATCAGGGATACGGTTTAGTTCAAAAGGTTGGACAAATGGCGGGTAGGCGGTGACACCGCGGAAGGGGTTTGTGCAGAAAAATGGGAGCTAGGGGAGGCCCACTGGTAATTCCAGTGCTGGTGAAAAGGAACGAAACCGCTGAGTGGGAAAGGTGGATGAGCATGTTGGAAAGTGATAGGTGGTGGGAATAGGGGAGCTGGAAATGCTCTCGGCAGTGTCGTTACGAAGGCGGGTGGGGCCATCCACTCCCGTAGGTTGGTAGCGTATCTCTGCCGGAAACCCTGACGAGGACAACCTGGTCTGGAAAACACTGGCGGATGCTCAGAAATTCTTGCCATACGATCGGCTATGATTGGAATCACCCTTGATCCAGGGGATGTGCACCCATCCAATCTGTGACCAAAGAGGCCACATCTGCAACAGGGAATCCCCTGTATGTACGAAATTAGGACTTCGTACCTTCATCCCAACCGGTCAGAGATACCCACTGTTGGGAGGACTGGTTTGAGAAGGTTTGCCTAACACGTACTCGCAGAAATGCAGCTAACATGTTGTTGTCGACATCGCTAACTTCATCCTACACAATATTTCCTACTTGGAACGCTATAGACTCTACTATGTCTTGACACATCACGTGTGTTGGAATCCCCCGAATTTCGATCCAAGTGTCCACCCGTGTATAATCCGCCTCCGTGTTGGTGGAACTTGCCAGATCTGGTCGCCAAACCCTTAGAATCATGTCATCTACATTGAATGCATCATTCTGCAGAAAATTCAGTGCCCGATTGACCGAGGAGAATATGAAAATCCACAGACTGTCGTCCCTTTGAAAGACCTCAGGTGCTTCTTCGACACTCCATTGGGCCTCAACAACCCGCCGGACAGATTGATCAATCACATGCCTGATTAACAGGAACCGGCCAAAAACTAACCCGCGTAAATAATCGTCCATGGTGAGACAACTTTTTTTCCAAACAAAGGAGATCACAACAATTTGGTAGAGAGGAGAGGTCTGCAGACCTTTGGCTTGTGTAGAGATATACAAGAGTGGGTATTGTGAATAGAGACACTTCCATAGGTGCAACACAGTGCAATCATCACCTGTGGAAGCGTCCTGTCGTCCCTGAAGCACCCCGTTAGGCATGCAAACAATCGTATCATCCCATGTCAGTGTATGTTGATGGTTTAGGGTATGAGACCAAAGCGACCCAACTGTACCACCCATTAGGGGTGGCGGAATGACATATAAGAGCTTTAAAAGTTGCAATCGCCAGTGGTGTCAGTAACCCTAGGATTGAAACAACCAAAAAGTAAGGCATGTGAACACCTTACCAGTCTTGTCGACACATGTACAAGATATGATGACACAGTTTGTAACCATTGACGACACGTGCATTCGTTAGCCAAAATAAGTCTAAATTTGTTTTCTTCAGAAAAAAACGATATGGGTTGTGCAACCTACACAATCGAACTTCAATCCAACAAAATGACAACTTTAGGTATGATAAAACAGGGTCGACACTAGCCAAACAAACAAAACCAAACACAAAAAACAAATAAAGTCTTTGCCAAACAAGAAAAAACAACATCTACATTGAACACGATCATGCACTGGTTCCTTCATCCTCCTCTGCGGTAATGGGTTCAGTATCGTTACTGGGCAGCCATATCTTCGGGGGAGGCTCACAACTAGGCATCTGTTCTAACCTCACCAGCCGAGCATGTATTGCGGCATACATCTGCAGTCCTCATCCGCCGCTCGATTACATCACACCTGCCTTCAACTGCGTCCACTGTAGTGTAGACGGTGCTTAGCATGCTTGACACCATCCTCGCGACACTACCTGCTGGCCACGTCTGCAACCTCAATAGTATCATGTTGTGTGGGTCGAGTACTAATCCCATATGAGATAATCTCAACCCGTCGAACTTCGCCGTCGGTTTAGACGGACAGCCCGCGGGAATAGGTACACTATAGTGGTTGAAAAAAGCTGTCAACACGGATCCATAGGGTGATGACCTTCGTTGTTTTCTGACAGATTCAATAATCTCCTTCAGTACGATGCGAGGGACGTTGACGGTCTCCCCGAGAATGAAATTTTCTAGCACTAGAAAGTCTAGTTCAAAAATGTTGTAATAAGGCGTAGAAATAGGCACAAGGATGCGATAGGTGATATCTTGAAGTAGCAAGTTATCTGGCAAAATTTCGGCACTGTCAGACAAGATGATGCTCGCTTAGCCTTGTTTTGTTGCCTGACCTCTCCAGGTCAACGAATTCTTTTACTCTTGATGCCAGTTCTTCAAGTGTCTCAGCAAGACGTTTGGACATTTTCTCGGCGAGTGCATATCATTTACGACCCACGTTTTTTATGAAAGCTCGAACTATCTCCCCTTTAATTAAATTGCGTTGAATGCCAACAACGTTTTGGTTGAAGCAGATGTAATAATCCGCCAATGATTCCTCATTTTGCTGCTATACGTCATTCAGTGCGTTCGATCCCTTTAGGAGCGTGAGCTCTCCCATATATCGTTGTATGAATTTTGCCTTCAAATATGGCCAAGAAGTTACACTCCCGCATGGAAGCGAGAAGAACCAGTGCGCTGCTGTTCCTGCCAAAGTTTGGGGGAACTTCATGGCCACGTGATGTGGGTTGTCAGTTCTTCCGAGCAGAGAGGCCTCGTGCTGCTGCACGTGCTCTATTGGATCTCGATTTCCCACAGACGGCGCCAAATGTTTCGTCCAAACCCGCTTGACGTAACGGACTTGACGAATCTTTAAGTTGATCGTTGTGTCGGGTTCTCTACTCGCGTTCCTCACTTCACGCTCGTTGTCCGAACCTGCACACAGGGGCAGTAACTAGCACGGAGAGGGGGGGTGGTGCTGGTTGAACCCTCTTCGATGCCTAAATGAGAATTCTAGAGAGAGAAAGCTACAGAGAAGTCAGAGCTCCTAAGTCAATCTCAAGTGAATGTAAATAATGAAATGGGTGGCCTAGGTCCCTTTTATAGGCAACCTTAGAACCGATCCCGATTTTTGTGCGGTTCGACGTCGGTTTAAAAGAAAGTGTGACCCGTCGTCTGGTTTGATCAAGGTTGGCTATTGGAAAACTCTAACTTAGTGTAAGAACACAAATGGAACACGCATGTTGCAGACGACGACTCGGATCACGTCGGATTTGGGCAATCCTGGCGTGATCCGGGTCGCCTAGGGCAATCCGGAGGTCCTGTCCAGACGCGTGTGTGGCGCTTCCGGACCGTTTTGAACCTCAGGAATGTGTTTTGATCCGTTTATGTGATTTTGACGTGTTTACGAAGTCCGAAACGTAAATACGAACTCGAATTGGGCAGATATCCATCATATATTTATTGTCAAGATCCTATATTTACAAATATATAATCAATATATATACACATATATAATTGGCAATACAATATATATATATATATATATATATATATATATATATATATATATCTCTTTTACTAGATATATATTGATAGTATATATATACACAATTATCTTGTGAATATTATCCTAATTTTGACAACAAAAAAATTCGGCCGAATTATATTCAAATATTTTGAAAATTTCGGTACACTCTAGGGTTACTTGTGGACAAAGAAATCAAAAGTTTCACCTTGAACACCTATAGGTGGTTCGGCCGGAACATGCAAAATTAGGGTTTGTGGTCAATTTCAAGATCAAATCTTGTCATGATCAAGAATCCAAAGTTCAAATTTGATAAAAGTCTTGCTTTTCTTGAAGATCATGAACATCAAATTTTACTAAGAACATCATGAAAAACCATGGCCTGTCCGATTTTATATACCAAGAAAAATCGAAAATTTAAAACTTTAAAAGTCTCGGCCAACACTAGGAAAAACAAGAACACGGATTTAATCAAAAACACGAACTCCCTAACACAAGCTCCGATACCACTGTAGGATTTAGGGGATTAATACTACATAAACAAAACCCTAGATACGTGCATGGTAACTAATACGCAGCGGAAGAATGTGCACATACCTATAATGTTTCCTGTAGCCGAGGACCTTTGAGGGGAGTTCTCGATCCACCGGATGGTTCCTCGTAGAGGTTCTTGTTAGAGAAGCCCTACGTGGATTATGACTCACAGCAAACCCTCTGTCGATTCTCCGCGGGATGGATCTACTCAGAGTAAATTGCTTGACGCAATTTGGTACCTCCTTGGTGTGTTCCTTGTTTCGGCCGAACCTCTTATTTAGGGGGGAGGGTTTTACTTTAAATCACAACTTGGGAGAGGAGAATAGTACTTTAAAATCCTCCCTAGGTCCCTATTTATAGAGGAGGAGGTGGGATAAATCTCACCTTCTTAATCACATAAGTCGGCCGGCCATGTATTTGAGGGAGGCTCAATTTGGGCCTCCCATATCAATTGGGATTTTAGGCCTAGCCCAAAATCCCTAATATGACCCATCCTAATTTCTTAGAAACATGGACTTAATTAATGGGCTCTCAATTACGGCGGCCCATAGTCCAAATGCTAACACCGGGTCAGTCGACCCGACCCAGATGTGTAATTGGACCGGCCCAATAACCCAATAGGGTTCGGCCGAAAATACTACTTGTGGGCTAAGTAGATTTTTAAAATCCACTAAAAACTTAACTTAGCCACCAAGTAATAATTAATTATAAAATATTTTCCAATATTTACACACACACACATATATATAAATTTTCGGCCCTATATATATATAGTCAAGATTCTATTTAAGGATAAAATCTATCTATAATAATTTTCTCAATCTTAGGCAACTTAAATCTATAAATATTATCTAGATTCCTAAAATCATGCTAGAATATATCGATAGTAATTATCACAATTATCTTGTGAATCTAACCCGAATCATGTCCAATTACATGCAATATTGTTACCTAAAATTTATTAAAAATAGTAACAATATTTTCGGCCAATATACAGTTATTTGGGGCCTAAGAAATTAAAAATATTACTTTGTAATTTCCTATAGGGTTCGGCCGAAACTAACATATAATTAGGGTTAGTGGTCAATTTCAAGATCAAATTCTACTAAGATCAAGAATCCAATGTTAATTTTAATAATTGGTCACGCTTTTCTTGAAAATCATGAATATCAAATTTTATTATGAACATCATGAAATTTTCGGCCACCATGATAAAAATAAATAAATTTAAAACTTTCGGCCGACCTATATGTGTTCAAGAACACGAATTTATCAAAATTATGAACTCCCTAACACATTCTCTGATACCACTGTAGAATTATAAGGGATAAATACTACGGAAACAATCAAGGTATATGCTATGTAAACAGATTACGCAACAGAATAAGACGCACATACCTACAATGCTTTCCGTAGACCTAAGATCTTCTAGGGGAGTTCTCTATCCGCCGGACGGTTCCCGTAAGGGTTCTAGTTAAAGAAGTCCTACACCGATTTGTCTCCACAACAAATCCTCTTGTCGATTCTTCTGCATGGATGGATCTCTGGAGTACTTTGCTCGAAGCAATTTGGCACCTCCTTGTTCTTGGAGTGGTTCGGCCGAAACTTGTATAAAGGGAGGAGGGATTTCTTTTTGTCTCACCACAAAGGAAGAAAGTGATTAACCCTAAATTAAACTCTGACACTCCTATTTATAAGAGGAGGTGGGCAAAACCCACCGCACCACTCTTTAAGGTTCTACCGACCACATGTGAGAAAGGGATGCCCAATTTTGGGCCTCTCATATCAATTGAGATTTCAGGCCCAGCCCAAAATCCCTAATGTGACATTACCTAATTGACTTAGATAACAGTCTCGTATTAATTGGCTCCTATTTACGGAGGCCCAATATCCATATGCCAACAGACCCAACCCGAAACCGATGTGTCTTAGCCCGAAGTTGGCGTAGTTATTATATATTAAGTAAGATCGGGTTTATTATGGTTATTAGAGCATCCACAGTGGTATTACGTAAAGAATACGTAAACGTGGGTCCTACATGTTTATTTAAGTAAAGCAACAAAAACTATCTACAATGGTTTTACATAGCATTCCTTAAAGATGGGACCCACACGTAAATTTATGTTTTTACATAAAGCATTCCTTAAATTTAAGTAATGCACTATGTATTACGTAAACAATTTTTTATTATAAATTAATGCTAATATCTTATTGGTGATTGTTGGAAAATTTAATAATAAAATATATTTAAGGAATATGTTTAAGTAATACGATTGTAGAGAAAATATTTTTTACGTGTATCTTAAATTTACGTATTACTTAAAGTGTACATAAATGTCTACGTGGCAACTTTAAAGAATACAATTTAGGTAAAACCATTGTGGATGCTCTTAGGCACTATGTATTAGCTAATGCATTTTTTAGGGAGTCTTAGCTAATACATGATTTGCTATAGAAATGAGGTTTAGCTAATACACATGTTAGCTAATACCAATACCAAAGCAAAAAAAAAAACCAAGTATTAGCTAAGACATGTATTAGTATATCCTAATATTTGCAATCAAACATGCCCTAGGTGACAAGGTAACCTACTCAATAACCACGGAAAGATGGATTAAAACTCAAAACTGTCAACGACGAGTAACTTTTGATATAGTATAAGAGTGTGCCAATGCCTTCACCCACAAGTTCAGATTTATGGGACAGTTGGTTAAGGCACACATCTTATTATTAACATGGTATTAGAGCGCACGGGGGTTCGACAACTAGTGACGTTGTTTTAAATGAAAAAAAATGTTAACCTCCTATTATATAGAGTTTGAAGCCCATTATGTTAGACCCAATTGAGGTCGGCCGAGGTGGCCCATAATGTTTAGTTAGACCAGATTGAGGTTGGCCGAGGTGGCCCATTATGTTGTTAAAGACCCAATTGAGGTCGGCCGAGGTGGCCAGGACTGAAACTCGACCCGAATGAAGTCAAATGTCGAGGTCGCCGGGAGGATGTTGATATAGTATAAGAGTGTTCCATTGCGCACGTCTTATTATTAACAGTAACAGTATGTTCAACCCACGATATACAAGCTAGCAACATATTTGTCATCAAATCCCAATTGGTGACGTGATTTTCATAAGAGCACTTCCAATGGGCAAAGCCATTTTGGTTTCCATTTTGAGCCACCTCACCTCTACATCATCAATTGTCATAAAAAATTAATTTAATTTGAAATGTCTTTACCTCTTACAATGGCAAAGACAATTTTTGTCTTAATTTTGATTATTATATAATATAAATATTAGATATCATATGGAGAGAGGATTAAAAAAACTATAAAAAAATATGAATATGTACAAAATGTCCATGGACAAGTTAGAAGCAAGAGAATAAGAAAGTATATGGACAATTAGTGGGAAAGACAATATTTGTCCTAACTTCTCACTTCCACATAAGCAAATGTCTTAGCAAATTTTCCCTTTGGGAGTGCTCTAAGGCACCAGCATGCAGTGTGCTTGTCATCATGCACTAGCTCCCGACCTACTTGTTACAATGAGTCGTCACACTCAACCAATGGCAGGCTAGCAGCCACAACCCTCCGGGCTAATCACATGCAAGGAATCAAAGCCAAAGAAAGGTGGAAATCTCATATAAATAGTAAGCTCATTATATTCATTAACATAGTGCCAGTTTCAAATATACTATACTAATTAGATATTCAGAAAAGAATCGTTGGCAAAACCCCCACCCTTCCTTCTTACAAATGCTTGTTGCGGAGGGGCTAAGGAAAGGTCATAGCTCCACTTAAAATCAACACAAACAAGGCTGCTGTTTCCACCTCCACAATGCTAGTTGACCAGACATGACCTCTCAATCCAAATGTTCAAGCTGCACAACATCACGACGACAAAAACCTCATCGTTCAACACCTTCAGCAAGACAACAGGAAAACACAATACCCGCAACGACGCTCATGAACGGAGTGTTAGGATCGATTTTCTCAACACTCACAAACGGATTAAAAAGAAAGCAATAAAGAACACAAGATTTAACGTGGTTCGGTCAACGCGACCTACGTCCACGGGCAAAGGAGGAGCACCACTTCACTAGCACAATCAACACCGGAGGGTTACAAGACAGAACCACATAAAGCACACACTCTCACAATACATGTAGAGACTTAACACACCATGCTCTAAAACACTCGTCTAACCTCTCACTCACCTAGAGAAACCCTCGCACAAGGCTAGAACTCACGTCACTCTCTGTTGATTAAATAATGCCTAGAAGACTACTTCTTATGCTCTCTCTCACGCACACCTTTCAATTGGAGCCCTAATACATATTTATATATAGGTGTAAATCCACCGACCTAGGCACACCGCCTATGTCTATATATATATATATATTATATAATAATCCCACCGCCACTATTCTATCTATTTTATATATATATACGGTACAAAACCCAACCGGCCTATGACTTAATATATATATATATAATATACCTAATCAACTAGTGGCCTAAAATAGCTAATGGGCTAAATTACTTAATGGACTTAACCAACTAATTCGAGACAAACCCAACAATCTCCACCTTTGTCTTGAATTCTCCAAAGCTCCACCTTAACTTGTAATCTTCATAGCTCCACCTTGCTAGCGTGCTCCATGGTCCGCTACCTCCTTTGCCAAGGCCCCCGACGGGCCTAACCCGATCTCCGCGAGATCCTAACCGAGCTCAAACGTTGCTCGGTCTCAGCTTTCGCTACACTGAGGCAACATGCCTCCAAGTCTTCAAACTTGACCAGTTTCATGTCCCTGTCCCGGACTAATCGATCTGGAGTAGAAACAACATGCTCTTTTTGACCAGAAGAGCAACCAACCTCCAACTCCACCTTCTTCAAGACACTCTGTCTTCCCATATCATCATCCGTCGACAACAGATAGTGTAACGAAGGTGAATACCTATCTGGTGGTCTGACAGTCTTGGATGATCTCCTCAACACCTGCTCAGGTGTTACCGGTTTTACCTCTGGCTCCCTTGGGGTCTTCGCGAAACTGACTCGTTTCTTCTTCCCAATAACACAGCTTTCACAGAGTCCCACGTCAACACACTCCGGGCCCTCTAAAGCTTCTTTCTTCACCAGCATCTTCATTCATTTAACGCTCATATGTCTGGATGCACTCTTCTGAATAGCAGCCGCGTTTACACACCCTTCAGTGGTGTACAAGGTTCCAGATTTAAGGCCCCGTGCTACAACCATAGCACCCTTCTTAATCTTCCACGAACCATTCACAAAATCTACTGCATAACCTGTGCGATCCAACTGACCAACCGAGATCAGATTCTTCTTGAGACCAGGAATGTACCTGACATCTTCCAATGTCCACTGATTTCCTGCTGGACTGTGAATGCAGACATTCCCCTTTCCTTCTATCTCCAACACCTTGTTGTCAGCAAGATACACCTTTCCAAACTTTCCTGACTTGAAATTTCGGAATAACTTCTTGTTCGGAGACGAATGAAACGAAGCTCCAGAATCCACAATCCAGGATTCAAGTGAGCTGTCCACACTGAGGGTTAACACGTCCCCAATGTCTTCTGCTGAGTTCACAGAATCACTATCATTGCCAGGTTCGTGATTCTTCTTATTTGTCTTCGGACAATCAGCTCGATAGTGGCCTTCTTCACCACATTTCCAACATGTTCCTTGTGGTATTCCTCTGTTTCTTGATTTTGAGCGTCCATGCTGATTAGAACCCTTTGATTTACTTCTCCCCCTTCTGTCAACACTGAAAGCACTTCCTGATGACTCACCAATTTCTCTTTTACGAATGCTTTCGCTAAGAACAACTTCTCGGATTTCATCAAACTTCAGCTTCTCAGATCCACGGGAACTACTAACTGCGGAAACAATAGTATCCCACGACTCGGGCAGAGATGACAACAAAATCAAAGCTTTAACCTCATCCTCAAAATTAATTTCAACAGAGCTCAATTGCGACACAATCATATTAAAGGCATTAATATGTTCAGCAACAGAACCACCTTCAACCATCTGTAAATTGAACAATCTACGCATCAGATATACCTTGTTCACCGCCGATGGTTTCTCGTACATGTTTGCCAACGCCTTTAGCATGCCTGCCGTCGATGTTTCCTTGACAATGTTGAACGCAACGTTCCTGGACAGACACAACCGGATCAGCCCCAGGGCTTGTCGATCCTTGAGTTTCCACTGTTGCTCCGTCATGGATTCCGGTTTCTCCCCAGACAAGGGTTCGTACAGATTTTTCTGGTACAAATAATCTTCAATCTGCATCTTCCAGAAACCAAAATCGTTTCCATCGAACTTCTCTATTCCAGCCTTCGACAACTCCATCTTCAATGATCGTGTTGAATCTCCTTGCTCTGATACCAGTTGTTAGGATCGATTCTCTCAACACTCACAAACGGATTAAAAAGAAAGCAATAAAGAACACAAGATTTAACGTGGTTCGGTCAACGCGACCTACGTCCACGGGCAAAGGAGGAGCACCACTTCACTAGCACAATCAACACCGGAGGGTTACAAGACAGAACCACATAGAGCACACACTCTCACAATACATGTAGAGACTTAACACACCATGCTCTAAAATACTCGTCTAACCTCTCACTCACCTAGAGAAACCCTCTCACAAGGCTAGAACTCACGTCACTCTCTGTTGATTAAATAATGCCTAGAAGACTACTTCTTATGCTCTCTCTCACGCACACCTTTCAATTGGAGCCCTAATACATATATATATAGGTGTAAATCCACCGCCCTAGGCACACCGCCTATGTCTATATATATTATATAATAATCCCACCGCCACTATTCTATCTATTTTATATATATATACGGTACAAAACCCAACCGGCCTATGACTTAATATATATATATAATATACCTAATCAACTAGTGGCCTAAAATAGCTAATGGGCTAAATTACTTAATGGACTTAACCAACTAATTCGAGACAAACCCAACACGGAGTCGCCGAGGGAGAGGCCCAACCTACCCTAACCGTACCTCCTATCACCCCCAGGACGGTCCCGTCACCAGTAGCTATCCTTGGAGATACTGGCTGCTATTTCAACCTTTTTGGAAGAAACCCAACTAGGGTCTATGCAAGAAAAAAATATATATATATATATAACTCCCTCTAAGACCCACCATAGTCTATGGTGGACGAGGCGACATCAAGCATCAGGATGAATAGAACTCATCGTCCCGCTCACGTCGTTCCCGCTCACGTCGTCGTCAACCTGTGGATTAGAATGAGAAGGACGGGGATGAGAGATAAGGAGAGGGAATGACCTATGGAGGAGGGTGGATGTTGTAGGGAAAACATTTCTTTTTTCCATTTTTAATAGTAACGCTAACAGATGTCAGACCCTAAAAATCTGACCTACGGCGAAATACGTTTTGAAAACGTTCAATTTTGAAAAGAGTCGCCACTAGTTAATTAAGGCTAACTAGAATCCTAAATTGCCTAAGCGAATAACGAATTAACCACCTAGGTATAAATCGGTCTACGGTCAGAAATTCGAGTTCGTGGGTTCTATTACGAATTAAAATTGTAAATTTTAACTACGCCCTTTCGGTACTCAATTCACTTAATTTGCCATTACTCTAATATATAGAACTTCACATTATAAGCATATTAAAATTTCTACTCTAAATAATTATCAACTATAGAATATTATTAATAAACATTACTCAAAGTAAAACCTAAAAAAGCTAACCATTATCAAGCATCCTAACTAAACCATACATATTTTATTATATAATGTTATAAAAATATATAAGAAATCAAACTAAACTAAACTGCATGCATGCATGTTAACATACTACGTAATATATATATATATATATACACATAAGGCAACCTGAGCACGATGGAGGTGAGGTACGGAACTGAGCTGGGAACGACGGCTTCATCGAAGGTAGCTCGGACGGCAGTGGATGGAACGAAGTTATCTGCGACCGCGATTGGAGTGTCGAGGACATACAACCGGGCGACGTGGTCGGAATCGGCGTGGCCGAAATCGTCACTGGAAGTGAATGAAATGACGGACAGCAGCAATGGGACAAATCCAGCGAGACCGGGATAACCAGAAAGGCCGATGCCGAGCGTGGGAGTGTTGACACGGTGTCTGAATAGTTATACAGACCAGTTCGTGAAGTCGTAATCGAACAATGGCTCCGATTTATGTCTGGGCTTAACGGCGGAGTGAAGTCGGAACGGGCTGAACTGTTTGTGCAAACAATTGGAGCAGACCGACTCTCATTCGACGCTTCCATCCAGCACCGGGGCTAAGGACCTCACCAACAAAAGAAACGGGAGAACTGGAGAATGGTCGAGCAAGTGAAAGGCCGGCTGGGCGGACATAGGCGGGATGGAAGCCGGAAGGAATCGGAGCAGGGAGTGGCTGGTGCGCTTAGACGATCCCTATAGGTGAGAAATTTCGGTGAAGAGGAGGTCTGAGCCGGTGGAGAATTGTTCCGTTGCCGGTGATGGAAAGCATGAAGTTGGGGGGACGATGGCCGGGTGTAGAGCTGCAGCGGTCGCCAACGGAACAAGGATTGATACTTGAAGACGATGGATGGTGAGTTATCTGTTGATTAACACAAATAAAAAGAATAATATTAATATAATAATAATAGTTATAATAATAAATCTAAATCAACATGTAGAGCTTTGGGAAGAAGAAGATGCTGGCAGAGCAATGAACGTGGTGGTGTGACGATCGGATGGGGCTGGGTCGCCGGAGAGCCGGTATTATTATTAACAATTAGAGGCGACCGTCGATGAGAGTCGGAGGATGACGACTGGTAATGGCTCCGAGGATGTTTCAGGCCGTGCTGGACAGAGATTGGTCGGAGTCGGGCGACTGTTTGGGCGACGGTAAGGCGGAGGAAGACGCGAGCAAGGTAACTCGATGTTGTTGCCGTAGCTGATTGGAAAAAGCGAGGTTGGACTCATGTGAAGGTGATAGTGATCAACTACTGAATTGAGGTGTGGTCAGAGCTTGGATGGCTGCGTGACTGGTGGAGGATGGAATTGGTCGTTGCCGAAGGAGATGGAAGTCCGGTGAGATGGAGGTCCTGGCGCCTGACAAGATGGACAACTGCTGATTGAAGAAGATGAATTTGCTTATTATAATAATATATAATAATAATAACCATAATAATAGTTAAAATAAAATTAATAATAATCAAGCAAGCTAGCCAGGATGACTTCAAAATCCGATCTTTTATTTTTTTCTCTCTGCCCCCTTTACATGTACCTAGTCCCATGTAAATATAGGTAATAGGGTTTGCTTTATCTAGGAAATAAATAAAACTGATTTATTCTCCTAATAAATACTATAATGTAGTCTAACTAGGAAATAAATTATACTGATTTATTCTCCTAATAAATACAAAATATTCCTAATAATAAATACATATAACATCCTAATATATGCTAGAGCATTCCTGTAAGCTTCTCGACTTTCCATGTTTAGACATTTCCTCATTTAGCGCGCCACATGTTATACGTGCCGCGCGTGGTCCAAAATTAGGTGTTTACAACAGAGAAAGTAGGTGACTGATGGGCATAGGCCCTTTTAGTTTGAAAGTTATCTTTCAATTTATTTTTAGGTTAACACATAGTTTAGTTATTTAAGTTTGCACTATGTGATAAAATGGTTACATTTGTTTTTTATGTTTCAAAATGTGATTTAATAGTTCAAACTTAATTTGTTTAGTAACTATGTTTGACCTCATGTGATTAAATAGTTATGAAATGACTGTTTAACCCTTATAAGTTATATCTTTAGTTAATTAATAACCCAACCAAAATTAAACCTTTAACGTTTTGTCGCCGAAACCAAACCCCGCCCTGATTCTCATCCACATTCCTAGCTATGAATTATCTTTGAAGTAAACACTCATACATAGGTTGGCCAAACTCTCTGGTCTTGGAGGATTCATGTAATTTGTTTATGTCCTACCGACACAACACAAGTAGTGGAGTGAGTGGAGTTTCATTAAGAAGACGAACTAAGTTGTTACCTGGATCTTCAAAAACTTCTCTTGGCTCAGTTTACTAACTCCAGCTGGGTTAGAAGGAATCGGAACACGATAGGTATTGATGGGTTTCGATATAGCCGTCAGGCCCATTAACAGCGATTAAACGGCGAAGTAGGTCCACTGGGCCCCAAAAGAGGCTCAGAAGACCAATACGAGAGGTCCCGACAAGGTCGGTCCCGACATACGAGTTGAATGTTCCCGATGATATGCCTTTAAGTAGGCCCTGATCCTATGCCTTTAAGTAGGCCCCGATGATATGCCTTTGAGTAGGCCTCGATATCGAATCCCTGAGAAGCTGGCCCTGTCCCGATGACGAGGGGCCCTGAGCGGTGACCAAAGGAGATAACTCTGGAGTCCCCGACATCCGTCGGGACTTGCCACCAGAGAACGAGGTCGAGAAACACGCCCACTATCAACATAGTGGGAGAGTGGCCTGAAAAGACGGAACGTGGGCTATTGGCCGAGATATACGGAACGTGGCAGTTATCTCCGCAGGTAACTGAGGTGACCCCTTCCCTATATAAAGGAAGGTGTTACCTCAGGATTGTTACGTTCACATATTCACATACTCATACTTGTTTGCCAGTCTATACCGAGATACTCATTTAAGCATCGGAGAGGGATTCTGGGTCACCGCCCGGTCTATCCCCTTCTTGTAGGATTACTTGGAGCGAAGGAGTTCGGACTTCCGTCAAGAACGTACCGGAGTTCCAACCGTGATCCAACAGGTATCAGCAGCATGTGTTAAGCAAAGAAGAATCCATAATATAGTTTATTAATTACAACATTATATTAAATAGAAAAATGAAAGATAACAACAACACCTTACCCTATACATGGAGGAGAAGGAGAAGGGGATTTGATATGTTAGAGAGTAAACGGTTGGATTTATTCCGCGCATTTTTTTTTGGCGAAGTCACATTAATTTAAATGAGAAAAAAAATATAAAAATGATAATTTTAATTTTGAAGTAGCCAAACAATCACATTTAAGTAACCAAAAAACATTAATTTAAACAATCAATTATATTGACAACTAGGTGCTTACCCCGCGCATAGCGCGGGACCTGTTAAAATATAAATATTAACATTTACGTAAAAGATTGAAAATCTGTTTTAAGTTTCTTGATTTTGGACATAATATACAGCAAGTCTCTAATCTTCATTGTTGATACTGAGAGTTCTTCTCGACTCACAAAATGAATATAATTTAGAATTGTCATAATGCATTGGTTTCAAGTTTTTCTATCATCATTCCAATTCGTATTGACCTTGTTGTCATATTCACCTTCTTAATCATCGGAAAAGGCCCAAGCATCTTCATTTTCACTTTGTAGATTAAACAATATAATAAGAGTGTTGTCTCAACGCAACGCGCAAGATGATTTGTTACAAAATTGTATAAAAATGCTTATCCCACATTACACTATATTAATTGTTCCAAAATTATCGAATTTGTGTTAATCACATTTTTAAATGTTAGTTTAATGTTTGAATTAAATGTTATTTTTATTATAAATTGTTTATTAGAGTTAAGACTTAATAGTTATGTGTAATTAAGTCCAATTAATAATTTGAGCCAAATGTATTCAGCCGAATACCTTAGTATGTAAATAAAATAATTCTGCCCAAGCCCAAATATTTAATTTAACATGTCGATCTCAAACTTAGAGTGCTAAAATAATTCAGCCTAAGCCCAAATATAATTTAACATGTCGATCTCAAACTTAGAGTGCTAAGTGTGTGATAACGTGGCAGCCTCAGGATTGCCTTAATCTCTGATGTGGCAGCATTAGGATTAATTAATCTCTTTCCTATTGCGTTATTATATATACTATACCCGCGCAACGCGCGGGTATCTTCGTTAATATGTACAAATAATATACTCTTATTTAATAAAATCCCAATGATTTAATGGAATTATATAAAGAATAAGATAGCGTAGAACCAAATGAATTATAGTTAAATCTGAAGAAATAAGCTCTAAATAATTTATAAGAAATTTATGAGAACGTACACTTTTTAATATTTATTTGTGAAAAATATTGGTTCTTACCCTAATTGTAGTTTCTAATTTTCATATCTTTGCTAAAATTATAATGATTAACTTGTTAGAGCATCAGTGGTATTACGTAAAGATTACGTAAACGTGAGTCCTACATGTTTATTTAAGTAAAGCAACAAAAACTATCTACGTTTTACATATCATTCCTTAAATATGGGACCCACACGTAAATTTATGTTTTTACATAAAGCATTCCTTAAATATAAGTAATGCACTATGTATTACGTAACCAATTTTTTATTATCTAAAATGTTGATATGACAACTTCATACTAAAACACCATCTCACATATTGCCTTATTATATATATATATAGATCGGACCGGGTCCGACCGGCCGAACCGGGAACCGGTGGCCCTGCCGGTTCAGGCCCCGGTCCGGTTCTGATAACACTGATTATATATATAGATAGATAGATAATTAGGGGTTGTTTGTTGTTAATAAATTTTTAGGGTTAACTAATGAATTATATATATATTTAATGAGATGTGAGGAAAATAAAAAGAGATGAGGTGGCACTACATGGGTAATCTAAAATGGTGATGTGGCAACTTCATACTAAAACACCCTCTCTCTCATATGCCTTATTATATATATAGAGTGTAAATAACTAAACTATGTGTTAACCCTTTTTTTCACTTAAGATAATGTAATTGTTGGGTAGGATTTTTTTTGCTGTATTCTGTATTTTTTATCTCATAACGGTAGGACTGGGTTTGATCCGATTCAGACCGGACAAACCTGAAACCGGCAGCTTGGCCTATTTGGTGCCAGATTCTGATAAGACTGCTAATAACTCACTACAAGAAAATAGGGTCAATTAACTCGAACTTTGACACGGGGTTGTTGCTCGTGACAAATTGCCACGTATTTAATTCGGGTTTGACACGAACTTTTTGTTAAAACGAATTTAGACACGGTCGGTTGCCTCGTGTCAAATTGACTCGAACTTTAACACGGGTCTGACACAAACTGTTGGACACGAACCAAGTTCGTGTACAATTTGTATAAGAAAAGTTTTGGACATGACCCAGACTCGAATTAGACACGACGCAAAAGTTATTTATTTTATGAAATAAAAATTGGGAGAAGGAAGACTCACACCAATAACCTCTCTGTTAAATTGTTAAGTGTTTGTGCACTGCCACTAGGCTAAATTAATAGTACCGTTAAGATTTGCTGAATAGTATAATTTATTAGTTAAAAACGAAATGATAAGGATTATAAGTTATGATATGGATATATTAAACATCCATGTGTGGGAGCTTTAAATTTTAAGTACATTTAAAATCATAAAGTTTATTCTAAAACACACATTTAAAATCGCAAAAGATGACCCAAAATAAAATATTTAGAATTACCATATTTGCTTATAGAAAACGAAGTTAGAATCAACAAGTTTATTGACCCTAAAATTGCATTTAGAGTCATTATGTTTATCATAAATCGGGTCTTTCTATTATGCTCCAAGAGCACCATGCTTTGGTACCTTTTTTTTTTTTTGTATTTTTCTATTGCCATTCACCTAGAGGGAAATTGATATTATTAATAGTATGGTGTAAATATTAGGTGTGGTTAAAAAATTTCATATTTTTTCATACTTTTTAAGTTTTACATATGTTACAATTAAGTCCACCCTAGTAATAAAAAAACAAAAAACATGATGTTCTTGGAGCATAGTAGAAAAATCCTCATAAATCACACATTTAGACTCAACGTTTCTTTAAACCAAACATTTAAAGTGACTAAATTGATCCTAAAACCTACATTTACAGTATAATTTGGTCTTATAGATTTTAATATAAAAATTTCTATATAAAATGGTATTTAGGAAAAATAAGCATTATACATATTTTGTGGTTGAAAGAAATGATATATATATATATATATATATATATATATATATATATATATATATATATATATATATATATATATATATATATATATACTAAAAATGAATATATGTAAAGTTAAAAGTGTTAATTAGTATACAATATTTATAATTATATAAATTTTAAAATGGGATGGTATTAAAAAGAGGAATAAAATAGACTTTAAGTTTAGCATGTTGACCCAAATTTTGAGTCAAATTTAATCCTAAAATAGACATTATAACCACGATATTGACCCTTAAATACTAATACTAATAGTAAACTCAAATACCATAAACCATTATAATTTTAAAGCCATATACCATAAATCATTTTACTCTAAATCATTATATCATAAACCATAAACAACTATATCCTAAAGCATAAACCAAAACATTACGCAACTATATTCTAAATCACCAAACACTAAATCATTATACCCTAAACCATAAATCAGTACCCTAAACTATTGTACCCTAAACCATCATACCCTAAATCATAAACAAATATATCATAAAACATAAATCAATATACTAAACCACTATACTCCAAATCACCATACTCTAAATCATTGTACCATGAATCATAAACTATTATGCCATAAATCAATACTCTAAACCACTATACTCTAAATCACCGTAGCTTAAATCACTATACTCTAACCCATAAATCATTTGACCCTAAAATACACATTTATATTAATATTTTAGATTATTCATTTTTCTCTCAAATTTATTTATAAGAAAAAAAATATGAATAATAATTGCATACTCTTGTTTAGAGCCACATGGTTGCATATTTTTATTAAATATTACTATTTGATGATTTTTTTACAATATATGTTAAAAAGTTAAAATCTCATTGCATATTGTATACACTGTACTAAATTAATTTAAGCTATAATAATTAATAATAGTTAATTTCATTTAAACATAAAACAATTATTTAAAATTAAATGGTGATTTCGGTGGGCCAACTTAATTATTAAAGCCCATTTGTCACTTTTTCTATGTATTACATATATAACCATTAAAGCCCAATGGCCCATTAACATTTTTTTAGACTAAAGAAGTAATAAATAAATAATAATAATCAGAATAACCCTAGAACTAGATTAACACGCAGCAACAGTTATTTACAAGATGGCGCCGCAGACGGCAATACTCCAACCCAGCTACACTCGCCACCACCTTCAGCGGCCCCTACCACCATCGTCGGTGGATTCAATGCATCGTGAACGAAAATCTAGGTTTGAATCCCGCAGATCTGGGTTTTCAGTCTCATAAAAATGTCTGGAGCTGTCGCCTATCGCTCCTAAGCTCCCCAAGCTTGAAGTCGGAGATATCGCCGCCGGAGGTGAAGAGAAGGGAGAGAGTGACGAAGATGCAAGCCCCTACCACCATCGTCGGTGGATTCAATGCATCGTGAACGAAAATCTAGGTTCGAATCCCGCAGATCTGGGTTTTCAGTCTCATAAAAATGTCTGGAGCTGTCGCCTATCGCTCCTAAGCTCCCAAAGCTTGAAGTCGGAGATATCGCCGCCGGAGGTGAAGAGGAGGGAGAGAGTGACGAAGATGCAAGCCGCTATGGTGACGACGAAGGCTGAGGCAAAGAGCTTGAAGAGAGAGATGTTGAATAACGGCCGCTAGATCACCATTTTCCGCTCATTCACTGGATCTTTTTCACTTCATAAGAGAAGTCTCGAATTTAAAGGATTCACAGGGAGGAGATGACCATGAGAAAAGCTGAGATGGAGGTCAGAAAGGTAATGGATTCTGGTGTTCTTTCTAGTCTACACTTGTTTTATTGTTCCTATTATAGTTATTTGGTTGAATATCAGTTTTTACTTGGGGGTGATTATCTGTGGTTGTATCGTATGGAACAATATGTTTATTTCTCTATGTTTTAGATTATTTTTCGCACACGCACACATATATAAATATTTCGAGATATTGCTATTTCCTAGTCCTAACACACTTCTCGTGTTGTACTCAGGCTGAAAACTTGATTAATCATAGAGATGATATTTATTCAAGACCTAAAAGAACCTGGTTTGTAACAGTCAAGGAGATAAAGCTTACTGTTAAGACAACTAAGATAGTTCCTAATGCATTTGAAGCAATGGAAAATATTAACATACACTGTGTGATTCGTTAGCCTCGAGGCTATTTTTTAGTGTTGGGAACTGAGTATAAATATGAATGGAGAAAAACCTTTGAAAAACAGGTTTTCCACAGTTGTTATCGTATAGATCATCCAGTGTCTAAATGTTCATCTTGTGCCCGTCCTCTATAGCAGGTATCTTTAGAGAAGTTAAAAGGTTCTAAAGATGAGGTGGTCAGTGCAGAACAAGCTGACCTGAAAATGAAGGAAAAAAGGAAGAGAGAACGGGAGGTACGTCATCTACATGATTCCCTTTGTGATGTACTACTGTAACTTCCAGTTGCTGTTATATTTAAACTCTGTTTTCTTGAACATAAAAATTTGACATGTAAGAAACGACGAAAACTAGAGGCAGCTAGAGAGATGTTGGTGGAAGATGAGCATGACAACTCAGAAGATGAGCTAAAGAATCCTTATTTTTTTCCTCTGTATATGATTACATTGATGAGCTTTTCATGTGCTGGATGATTATATTAATAATAGTAACAGTTAATTTGATGAAGGGAAGAAGGCTCTTTCACTAGTGGATGTTGCCTACCGGAGAGCAAAAAGAGCTTAGTGGAAGCTGGTCGTGGAGCTGGATGTAATATAATTTGTATACAACCAAGATGTACATCTGCTATGTCTGCTTCTGAGAGAGTTGCTGCTGAGAGGGGAGGATCTCGGAGAATCGGTGAGTTACCTCATACAATCTTACACATTCAAAAACTTCTTCAGTTGGAAATGTAAGATTTTTCAAGAACAGTTTCAAAGACGGTGATTATGATTTATATTGATTACTTACATGGTCACCTCTCATTTACGGATTGTTCCGTTTAAGAACTGTTGTCCTTAAATACTTGCATCTCATTCTTCCATTTTGCAGGGTACATTTTCTTCACAGGGATGTTTGTTTATGGACGTACACTCGGTCCACCTTACATGTCAACAGTTCCATGCTTCCGGTGGTGGTTAGGGTTAGATTAGCTGTTGGGAAGACGATATCAGGGTTATGTGAACTTGTTCCGGAATCATTAGATACTTTATATTAGTATCGAGTTAAATGTTTGTGATCAATGATTAAATAACACAACACATGTTTGTGTAAGTAATTTGCTAGTTATTGAAATAATATTTGGTTATCATATAATTATAAAGTTTTGCATTCTTTTTATTATTATTATTATCAATATTATTATTATTATCAATACTATTATTATTTTAAATTAGCTTTAAGAGCAAATGACTACAATATAAAACTAACATATAGAGTCACAAAATCTCATTCTATATCCAATAAATAGAGTCTAGAAAAATAACTCTATTATTGAGTTTCAGGGACAAAATTAATTCACTCTAAAACTTACATATAGTGTCAAAATCGTTGATTCTAAAAGTATTTTACTGAGACAAGTTCTTTAATCCTAATATACATATCTAGAGTCAAATATGTTGATTCTAAAAGTGTTTTACTGAGACAGTCGTTTAATCCTAATATGAATATTTAGAGTTAAATTTGTTAATTCTAAAAGTATTTTATTGAGACAAGTTCTTCAATACTAATATACATATCTAGAGTCAAACTTGTTGATCTAAAAGTATTTTATTGACACAAGACAGGGGCACAAAGTCGTGTACAAGGTCGTTTCAAATATCGTGTACACTTGACGCAAATTTGACAAGAGTTTGACACGGGATGTTCTGACACGGGTAATTTATGAATTTGACACGAGCTACAGTATTTAACACGATCCTCCCGTGTCAAAAAAAATTACTCACGCTATTACTTATCACGGGGCAAAATCATGTCAGGTTCGTGTCAAACACGTTTATACACGAATTTGACACGAATATGCCTTGTGTTAATTGACCATGCTCCCTTGTAGTGACTACTTCTAATTAACCATAACTTACTTTATAATGAGAAACATTTTATTTTCACGAAATTAGTGTGTTTCTTCAGCTGTGGGAGTTGTGTATTCTTCTTCTAATTTGAGAAAGAGTTGCATATCTCTTGCAAAAAGCAAAAGGCAAGTTTGATAAAAAGGGTACAAAATGGAAGATCAAACTGTGGATTCTGTTGGAATAAAGTAGAATGGAGAAACGGAAGGAGAAGGATTGTTCCAGTGAATATGCTTCCTAACGAGTGCATATAAACTTCACAGTCTTCTCAAACAAAGAGAGACACAGCTCAACTGAGAGTGAGGGTAGGGTAACAACTCATTTGGTGAATGGTTCAGCTGCAAATTACAGGGCACTGATCTCTATTGGCAGGCATCCATTCTCAGTTTTATATATAATAATAATTCTGAAGAATGTGTGCTCCCTGCCAAAGGAGATTTGCCCAGCAATTCTTCTGCCCTAATAAATAATACCTACCTTATGGCCTCTGTAGCCCAGCAGCAGGAAACCCAGTGCCCTAGTTCATGCGAGAAGATGATTAAAGAAGAGGTAATTAATTTAATAATTATTATTTCAAATCCTTTACAAATGTTTTGCACGGTACTCGCATGCATTTCTCTAAATTATGCATGCATGCATGCATATTCCCATCTATGTACATTTTAAAATAATAATACATATCTCAAGTCTAATCAAGTCTTAGCCAACTGTCCCATATGAGAACTTCAACGCTTGATTTTTTCTGTAGATTTGTGGCTTTGTATGGTACTACAAGAAAAGTGGTGTTTATATACCGGGCGATTCTGGATTAAATCGGTATCGGTATGAAATCAGGTATTAATACCGATTTATGACCGAATTGGTCAGTATTAAATACAGTGGACGGGTATTTAAAATTTTGACTGAAGATTTCGGCCATTAAAAATTTCAGACCGACCAAATTGGTATTTACAGAAATTTTGTATTACTTTTTCTGACCGATTTCATAACGAAATATGAGTGTCTGCAATATCTATGAGGATGTGTTGACATAGTATAGGTTCTAAGTTGTCGATGCTAAAGGTCTTTTTCAGACTTGTTAACAGTTGGATACAAATTATGTGGGTCTAGAACCTACATTTTTATTTTCAATCATGGTGTTTAAACTAGCATTGAGCAAATTGGAATTCCACATTTTTAGTAATTGATTACGTTAATACTAGAAGCATGTTTTGAGTACATTAAGTTAATTCCTGCTTGGGGATTTGGAGCTCGGCCAATCGATGCTCCAGTCTCCCACTGTTTCAACCTGAATGTAAATAGTAGTTTCTGTGAGGTAAGCAATTTTCTTGTTAGGTCCTATTTATATGCCTTAAGATTTAATTGGTCAGCACGTTGCTTCTGCAATTACCTAAACTACTCTGCTGCTGTGTGCATTTGCAATGTTTATTTGGATAATCCTCTCTTTTGCCGTGTGTTAACTGTTGTATACAAGTTTATGGTCCTTGGAAGCTTTTGTTTAATGGCCTAGATAGAAGTGTTTCAGAGGTACTTATGTTGGTAAATGAATAAGGACTATTTAGCCCCCTGCCCTTTAACAAAATAGTGACTTTGGGCTATTCAATAAGTACAAAGTACGATACTTGATGTCCAATTGTTCTTGATAGGGTTGATTCTGTCTTACAATTAGCTAAATGACACTAATGTAAATCTTATATTGTATTTCTGACATGTAGGAGGGATCATGACGGCCTACGTGAGTGCACTTGACAATGTTTCTCTTGCAGGTCCAACTCATTTAGGAAGTGTTATTGCCAATGCAGCTCAAATTGCTACCCACTCACTTGCAAGTACTCAATGCTTGGCCCTCTGCCCTTTATATGTTTGTATGAAATTCGCGGGAAGCAAAGATTGATTGCTTCCCTAGAAGAATGTGATATATAGTTTATAAGAGTAAACAACCCACTATTTGTTTTTCTGTCATGGACTATAGTGAATCAACATATGATCATGCTTTTACCATTAGTTTATTGAGGTATAAATCGTGTTATCTTTCATAGTTAAGGTTTACTCACTACTGTCGTGAATGTGTTTTCTTTTTGGGAGTTAATCAGCAACCACTTATTGTTGGTGATAATCATATGTTGCAGGTAAATAGTTACACCATTCCTATTGGATACGATAGTGTGTGTTTTTTTAGTTTCTTTCTCATTCATTATATTTTCGTTTGAGACATGACGTAGATGATTATTGAATCTTGCTTATTGTTAATATCATTAGCCTGTAAATTAAGAGAAACCTGCCCATGATAAGTGTTCATCATGAGGTCTCGGCAAAAGGTTTTATATGTGTGGCAATACTTTATGTGGTGTAAAGTTTAATCAATCGGCATTCTTTATTGTATAGTGTTTGATATTAGTCGGAGTGAACTGATATTACCCTTTAGTGGTGAAAGATAAATATTTTTTTGCTGGAGGGAAACTAGAGTGTTGGAAAAATAAACTTGTTTAGATTCAATTCATTAGTGAGTTCATGTATTTAGAGTTACATGCATTTGATAGAACCTAGATTCATGCATTTAGAGATACAAAGTATTTAGGGTCTTCCATATGTACCTATAAATATGTGATCAAATGAAGGTGAAATCAACAAGTTGAGTAGACAAACAACAAGTCTCTCATTCCCTCTCCACATCTCTCACACACATTCATACACCAACAAGTGGTATCAGAGCCAAGTCCAAAGATCGTGATGGCATCGACAAGCATGCAAGTGCCAAGATTGACGAATGATAACTACGATAGATGGTGTATCCAAATGAAGGCCCTATTGGGATCACTTGACGTGTGGGAGCTCGTGGAGACCGAGTTCGAGGAACCCGAAGCGACGGCGGAGATGACAAAAGAGGAGAAAGATGAATTGAGGGAGCAACGGAAGAAGGAGAAGAAGGCCTTGTTCACAATATATCAAGATCTTGATGAAGCCACGTTCAAGATAGTCGCTCCGGCCGAGACATCATACGAAGCATGGGGAATACTCCAAAAGGCGTTCGGTGGCGTCGAAAAGGTAAAGAAAATTCGCCTACAAGCTCTTCGTGCTCAATTTGAGTCCCTCCACCAAGAAAGCTCGGAATCTATCTCCGATTATTTCACGAGGGTCATTTCAATCGTGCATCAAATGCGGAGAAATTGAGAAAATTTGGAAGATGTTCGAGTCATAGAGAAGATCTTGAGATCCATCGATCCTAAGTTTGACCTTGTGGCCGTGGCGATCGAAGAGTCCAAAGACTTAGAAGAGATGTCCGTTGAGCAACTCATGAGTTCTCTACAAGCCCATGAACAACGACTTATGAAGCGAGGAGAAGAAAATTCATTGGAGCAAGTTTACAAGCGAAGCCGACGATGAAAAATAACGGATCTCGAGGCGGCTTCCAAAGAGGAAGATTCACACCACGAGGAGGAAGAAGTAGATCAACCACCAACGAAGCCTACGATGATGGAGATTCGATTCAAGAAGGAGATCGAGGAAGAGGTCGCGGTCGTGGACGCGGACGCGGACGAGGTCGTGGTGGATGGAACAAATCGGGAGTTCAATGCTACGTGTGCAAAAAATACAGCCATTATGCAACAGAGTGTTGGTATAACACCGACTTTGAGGAAGAGAATGCGAACTTCGTGGAGAAGATTGACGACGATGGAGTTCTTTTGATGGCATACAATCAAGTGGAGAAGACGGAGTCCAACACATGGTTCGTCGACACGGGAGCATCCAACCACATGTGCGGAAGAAAGGAGTTCTTCGCGGAGCTCGATGAAAGACACGGTGGTCACATCACCTTTGGCGATCTTTCTCAACATCCAATCAAAGGGAAAGGTAAAGTTCTCTTTGAACTCAAGAACGGACGAAATTTGTGCATCACCAATGTTTATTTTGTTCCCGACATGAAGAACAATATTTTAAGTGTCAGACAATTGCTCGAGAAGGGATACGACGTTCGGATGAAGGAGAATAAACTCATCATCCGTGATAATAACAACAATGTTATCACGAATGTAGCCATGACGAAGAATCGAATGTTCCCGTTGGAGTTAAAAATCAATGAGCAGAATTGTTTGAATGTGACAGCCATAGATAACTCGACTCTTTGGCATCTCCGGTATGGCCATCTGAATTTCACGGCGCTGAAATTATTGGAGAAGAAAAACATGGTCAGAGGCTTGTCGAATATCGATCGTCCCAATGGTGTATGCGAAACTTGTGTCGTCGGAAAGCAAGAAAGAAGACCATTCAAGAAATATCCATCGAGGAGACCAACCGGCCGTCTCGACTTAGTCCATTCCGATGTGTGCGGACCGATCAAGCCATGTCCATTGGCGGAAATAAGTATTTCTTGACCTTTACCGATGATTATAGTGGAAAGACTTGGATTTATATGATGAAACAGAAGAGCGAAGTCTTGACGAAATTCAAGGAGTTCAAGAACATGGTCGAAAAGCAAAGCGGCCGTCATCTGAAGTGCTTGCGGACCGACCGAGGAGGCGAGTACACTTCACGCGAGTTTGATAAGTTTTGCAAACAGAACGGGATCATGCATCAACTCACCATGCCGCAAACCCCACAACAAAATGGAGTCTCCGAGAGGAAGAACCGGACGATCTTGAATTTAGTTTGGTGCATGTTGAAGGAGAGAGATGTCCCGAAAGAATTTTGGGGAGACGCTGTTGCTACTGCAGTTTATTTGCTCAACAGGTTTCCGATCAAGCGAATTGGAGACATGACACCGGAGGAGGCATGGAGCAAGAAGAAGCCGTGCATCAATCATCTTCGAGTTTTCGGGTGCGTGGCATATGCAAAAATGCAAGGAAGCCAGAAGTTCGTCATGCTCGGATATGACGAGAATTCAAGAGGCTACAAGTTATACAATCTCGTCACAAAGAGGGTTGTGATCTCAAGAGATGTTGATTTCGACGAAGGACAAGCATGGAGCTGGGAGATTAATAATGACCAACCAAAGAACGTTATTGAAGTAGAAGAGCCACAAAGAAAAGAAGACCGACGTGTTGAGGTTCAAGAACCAGTATCACCCCGCATGTTGCTACTCATCAAGAAGAAGGCGACTCGAGTGAATCACCAGTGCTGAGGACAAGGCGGATCCGAGACGTATACAATTCCGCGCAGGTCGTTGAAGTGAATGATGATGAAGAATTGTATGGTAATCTATGTCTCTCTGCAGGATGTGAAGTCAAAGAGACTATGTGGAGAAAGAAAAAGGCGACGACGCATAGAAGATTCAAGGATCGTGGAATGCGAAGACAGCGATGGAGTACGAGTTGTCGACAAAGACAATCGGGAAAAGACCACCAAGAATACTCGAGTGGTTATGAGAAAGATAAGCACAAGACCAGACAAGTTACAAGGAGAAGTCATGAAGATCGTATGGACGACAACGGAAGAAACAAGTTTAAGGGGGGATGTTGGAAAAATAAACTTGTTTAGATTCAATTCATTAGTGAGTTCATGTATTTAGAGTTACATGCATTTGATAAAACCTAGATTCATGCATTTAGAGATACAAAGTATTTAGGGTCTTCCATATGTACCTATAAATATGTGATCAAATGAAGGTGAAATCAACAAGTTGAGTAGACAAACAACAAGTCTCTCATTCCCTTTCCACATCTCTCACACACATTCATACACCAACATAGAGCTAGCGTTGTTATGGAGAATGAATCTTCTGTTTAAGTTCAGTGAAACATGTTGCTATACAAGTAAATTATGGTTCTTATTGATGATTTTTCTGGGAAAAAAATTCAATTAGCTAGGTGGCTCCATATAATACATTCTACCCTCAGTTAGAGGAGCACTTGGCAGAAGTCGGCATTAAGGTTAATATTATCAAATGGGATGAACTGGGATAGTTGACCCACACGATTCTTTGTCCCATCCTGCTGAGGTTTCAGATCATAAATGTAGAATATGCAGAATCTCGAGAAGAAGAGCACACATGGAGAATCTGCAGATTCACAAGAGCTTCAAACCGAAGAGAAGTTCACGAATGCCGAGTCGGTCGATGGAGAAGACAAGGAATAAGTAGATGAAGCTGAGTTCTAGCTAGTTGCATTATCTACTAGTTTCACTTTCTAGAATGTCGTGTCTTGTATTGGGTTATGCCTATTTCATTTGTTTCACCTTCTACTATGTGTATCTAGTTATCCTATCAAGGATAGATCAACCAGGTTCGTTTCTGGTCAAGCCTCTTTCGACACGGCTCTATTTGACTGAAACAAAATCAAATATTGAAGAACAAGTCAAAATTGATGGGTTCCGATGTAATCGTTAGCCCCGTTAAACAGTCATTAGACGGCAAGTAAGTCCAGTGGGCCTCGTGAAAGGCCGGGAAGGCCCAAAAGCCCAGTACGAAGGGTTCCGACCCTAGCGGTCCCGATATATGAGCTGAATGCTCCCGACAAGAAGCCTCTGAGTAGGCCCCGATATGCCTTTTAAAGGCCCCGATAATAAAGCCCCGCGGAGGCTGGACTTGTCTCGTGAGACAAAGGGTCCTGGGTGGTGACCTAGAATGAGATAACTCTGGAGTCCCCGACAGGTGTTGGGACTTGTGATCAGAGGATAAGACCGAGAAACCCGCCTACTAGATAGAGTAGTGGGAAGACGGCCAAGATACAGATAAACCTCCCCCGAGATACGCAGGGCGTGCCCGAGATACGCGGAGTATGGGCGAGATACGCGGAACGTGGGGCGAGATATACGGAATCCCGAACGAGATATACGGAATCATGGGTAAAACGGCCAACCACGGTCACAGGTAACTGAGTAACTTCCCCTCCTATATTAAGGAGGAAGTTACCTCAGAAAACATTCTCTAAGACGAACTTAGATTACTGCTTACCACCTCATTGATCAGATACTCATTTAGGCATCGGAGAGGGATTCTGGGTCAGCAACCAGGTCATCCCCTTTTGCAGGATTACGCGGAGCCCAGGAGTTCGAGCTTTCCGTCAAGAACATAACGGAGCTTCGCCCGTGATCCAACATTGGCGCCGTCTGTGGGAAACCTAACAAAAAGCCAAAATAGTTTCTACCAGATCAATGGCCGGTGGTGGCAAGAAGAGGCAAGTTCAAGCCGGCAGTTCTCGCCCCGCTGGAACTGTGAATTCCCCGTTGCTGGAATATGTTGCTGAACAAGGTGAGCACCCTGCTGTTTCTCAGACAGGGGGGCATGGTAATGATGAGGTCTCAGTCCGAGACACGACGCTGAACAGGCAAGATATCCCGCGAAGGGATGTGAATGCTCCCCCAAACCCGGTGGGGTACAGAGAGGAAATCCCGCGAAGGGAAGTAGGCTCTTCTTCAAACTCGGAGTTGGCCAAGGCAGTGGCAGATCCTATGCCTATGTTATTGGCGGCCATGGAGGCTCTGTTGGACAAGAGGGAGGCTGCCAGAAGGGCAGAGGAGTTGCCTCCGCGAGAAGAGCTGCCTCCACCCCTTCCGAGGGTGGTTCCAGAAGAATAGGAGGTTCAGGAGATTCAGCCCAGAAATAAGGGCAAGGAGCCCGTGCACCCGGAGAAATTCGTGGTGGATGGCCCCGGACCAGTGCAACACAGGACCATTCCCCTGAATGGCCCCATCACCCCCGATCAGGTGGTGAAAATTGTCAACATTTGCATGGGTGACCAGAAGCAAATGACATCGGAGCTGAGGGATCGATCCAGTCATCCTTTCGTTCCACGGCTGCTAGATACTGTCGCCCCGCCAGGGCTAGGCATCCCGACCATCAAGGAGTACGATGGTGAAGGAGACCCGGTCCGCCATGTTCAGAGGCATGTCCAGGCCTGTATGGGTAGGACCTCGAATGATGACCTCGTGTGTTCACTGTTCCCGATCACCTTAGGAGAAAGGGCCATGACATGGTTTTTTAGCCTACCGCCGGGAAGCATTACATGTTGGGCTGATATGCACGATCGCTTCATTAAGCAATATCAAGGCCGTAGGCGTCTCCTGAAGAGCGTGAGGTCCCTGACCCAGGTGGTGCAGAGATCCGATGAATCGTTGGCGTACTACTACCAACGGTTCACTGCTAGTGCTGCGGAGATCGATGAAGAGATATCGGAGGGTGAGACCATCCGCACTTTCCTTCGGAACCTGACTGCTCCGTATGGTTCCGATCTGATGCACAGCGTAGCCGCGAAGGCTGTGTGGAGTATGGAGGCCCTGCAAGCGAGGGTGAAACAGCAAATCGACGTCCAGGAGTCGAAGATTGCCGCCGGAGAGCTTGATCCTCCGAAGTCGGGAAGAGCAAAGACATCGTTAAAGCTGTCGGATGATCGTAAAGGGAGCGACAAATCGGAGGGAAGTAGGAGCCGTGGTCGCCCCGAGAGAAGGGAGGACAAGCGTCCTCCGAGGAAGGATAATCGCGAGGGTCGTAGCATTCCCATCAATAGCTCGATGACCTCTGTGCTAGCTGTGATGGATCGGCAGGGTCTCGCCCGATACCCCCCGAGGAAAGAAGGTGAGTTCTTGGGAGGCCGCTTTGATCGTTACTGTCGGTACCATCGAGCCAATGGTCACGACACAGATAACTGTCGAGAGCTAAAGAAGGAGATAGAGAAGCTGATCCAGAAAGGGAAGCTTAAGGAGTTCGTCGGAAGGGGAAGGTGCCGATCTCGTTCCAAGACTCGGTCACGGTCCCGTTCCAAGTCCCGTGATCGATCTCCAAAGAAGAAGAAGGTTGAGCCGGAAGCCTCTGGTTCCGGTGCCCGTAAGGAGAGACAGGGGACCATTAACGTCATCCACGGAGGAATGGCAGCGGGAGGTGACACCTCCGCTTCACGGGAGAATTATGCTTCCCGCATCTCTGCTGCTGTGGTGCTAGGCAAGAGGTCCCGGTCGTGGACTCTAAAGGAGGAAATGGTGATTTCTTTCTCAGCGGTGGATTTGATAGGCATGGAAAGCCCCCACGATGACGCCTTGGTCGTGACCCTGGATGTGGACGGATTCGAGATGAAGCGGATCCTGATAGACGGAGGGAGCTCCTCCGACATTCTTTTCATGGACGCTCTAGAGGCCATGGGAAAGACGAAGAAGGACCTGACGCAGGTGAACTTCCCGATGGTGGGATTCTCTGGATCAACTTCCTATCCGTTGGGAATGATTACCTTACCGGTGGAGTTTTGTAGTGGCTAGAAGATGGAACGGCGGAACGTGGATTTCGTCGTGGTAGAATCGGCGGGAACATATAACGCCATTATCGGGAGGACCACCATCAACCCTCTCATGGCAGTTGCTTCGACTGTCCACCAGAAGATGAAGTTCCCGACTGACCATGGGGTCGGAGAGGTCAAGGGTGACCAGGTGGCGTCGCGAAAGTGTTATGTTAACGCCGCCCAAATGAGAAGACGGGAAGCCATGGCTGTCCTGCAGACTGATGCCGATCCTCGAGAGGAGTTTGGGCGTCCCGCCCCAATGGAGGATCTGAAGGAGGTTGAGATTGATGGACCTCGAAGGAAAGTGAAGATCGGGTCTGCTTTGTTGGAGGAAAGAGCCCGAGAGTTTATCGAGCTCCTGAAGGAGTTCAAGGAGCTGTTCGCCTGGTCCCCGAGCGATATGCCAGGAATCAGCCCCGACGTGATAGTACATGAGCTGAAGATTGATCCCGCGATCAAGCCTATCGAGCTGAGAAGGCGTCCGATGGGCGCGGATAAGAGGGTCGCGATCCAGCAGGAGGTGGGCAGACTGCTCGACGCTGGATTCATCAAGGAGCTCTGATTCCAGACTTGGGTCGCTAACCGTTAAACAGTCATTAGACGAATTTAACCATCGAACCCAATTGACCTAGCCGGACCTAGCCTAGGGCTAGGTCCGACCCTGGTTTGGGGTCGCTGGACCCAGCCAACCCTAACCCAGGTTCGGACCTAGCCCTAGGCTAGATCCGGCTAGGTCAATTGGGACCTAGCCCAATTTGGGTCGAATTTGGGCTAGGTCCCAATTGACCTAGCCGGACCTAGCCTAGGGCTAGGTCCGACTCTGGGTCAGGGTCGGCTGGGTCCGACGACCCCAGCTCAGGTTCTGACCTAGCCCTAGGCTAGGTCCGGCTAGGTCAATTGGGTTCGATGATTCAATTGGAATTGATTTTGAAGTTTTGAGACTAAATTAAACAAATTAAAAGTTAGGAATATATTTGAGGGACTAAATTGAATAAAATCGAAAGTTTAGGGTCGGTCACGTGACTTGCACATGTCACTTAACGGAAAAAACTAACAGCCAACTAACGGATGTACCAAAAGCCACATTTTTTCAAACGTTTGGTACCAAAAGTATACAAAACCAAACATCCGGTACTAAAAGCCACATTCGGCCAAACAGGTGGTATGAAAAGTACTTTTAACCCTAAAAAAACCTCCTATAATACTTAAACCATATCCAAAATAAGTGTGTGTGTGAGGAATGCCACAAACAGTGAAAATTAGCGTGAAAACCGAACATTTTCCATTTGATGGAACTGTTAGCTATCCATCGCTTCTTTCCTGATAGGGTACTTTTTTCCCTTTTCAATCTGACCTTTTAATTCTACACCGTGCTGAAAATTATCTTTCTAATTTGTACCATCTTTAGAGCACTTCCAATAGGAAGTGCATAGTGCCTCCACATCAGCAGTCACGTCACTGCCAACTCATCAAAGTGGCACTGCTACAGTATTTGCTACAGTAAATGGCACTGTAAAATTGGCACTCTTTCCAGTAGTGGAGGCCAAGTTCCACTTCTACATTGGGACCCACATAATTTCATAATTCAAATATAATTTTTGCATTATATATAAATTATATATCATTATATATAAATTATATATTCATATTTTTTTACAATTACGGACATGAATAAATAATGAGATTCAAGTATTAGATGTTTTAATTAAAAAAAAATATATACAAAATTATAAAAATGTAATTGAATTTTTTAATAAAAATTTACATTCTATAGGGATAAGAAAATAACCGGTCCGGTCGGTTCGGAACTGGTATAGACTGGACCGGTTCCAAACAGACCAATTATGCGAGAGGAGAATCAGACCAAAAACCAGTAATATACTTGTCAAAAAATTGATTTTTGACTGGACCAGACTGTTTTGAACTGGTTTTTAACTGGATCAGTTTTGTCGGAGGATCGGTTTTTCGTTTTTTTTTTTAATTAGGGTAAATTTGTATAGGAAAATGGGTCGGACCAGTTTTGAACCGAACCATACTTTTTTTACAGTTCCAGTCCAAAATCGGTCCAGCTTTTTTAGTGCTAATTTCAAATTCAGTCCAGACCGGACCATACTGTTTTAATTAGTACCAATCCAGTTTGGAACATATTCGGGCCCGACCGGTTCGTGCATATCCATAGTTCTCTATTGTCAATTCATTGCAATAATTATACGTTACTTGACCAAGGTAAAATTACTATTAGGTGCAGTCCCCATGCGGCATGCAGAATGATTGATAAGTATAATTGTTGATATAATAACATTGATCAATCAAATTCATTGAATCTATTATTTCACCATAATCAGTGTATATCTGTTATACGTTAATTGACATATATTAATTCAACATCATCAACATATTCACGTTTATGTACATCCATGATCATATTAGTAAATTGATTATTGCATTAATCATGTGTTTTTATATATGATTTTCAATATATGTAAATTAGAAATATATTATATATACATCATTCTAAAAGTATAATTTTTATAATAATTTATCGTAAAAGATATATTTCTTTCATATAATAATATAATATAATATAATATAATACGTAAAATATATAAAAATATATATGCATTAAAATAATATAATATTTTGTAGTAATTATTTTCCATATTTAATAATTTGAAATGTTATACTATTTCAAAATTTAGAATTAACGGTTATTCAACATGGTAACATATAAACAAATTAGATATGGAATTTCGAAATTGATTCAAAGTTAAAAAGTAGTAATTTTGGTTCGTGTCGTTATTTATGTTACATAATATTCAAAATGACTGATTACGGCTCTTGTCTATCTGACTTAGCGTAACCGAATATATATACAATCAAAGAGATGAGCAACACAATCGAATAAAATAATATTAAAAAGTTGGCACCGACATGAACAGTAACTTGGGAGTTCCTACTAGTAGGCACTGTCCCACTTCACTATTCACTCAATAATGGCAAAACAGTAATATTAGTAATCCTAGTCACGCCTAGTGGCGCCTAGTCAGCGTCCAGTAGCAAAAATTGGAACTAGGCACTCCCATTTTGGAACAAGGCACTCCTATTGAAAATACAAGTGCCTATTTAATCATTACCAGTAGGGACCAACAGTAAATGGCACTAGGCACTCTCTACAATAATAAATTTACAACACGGAACTAGGAACTAGGCACTAGGCACTACTATTGGAAGTGCTCTTATCTATACACATGTCATTTGTTGGAATCCCGACAACCTTGTCATTGGCATCATACAATATATGGACAACTAAAGGATGATTAGTTATGATTTGATGAAACTTCTAACTTTTTCATACCATGAAACAAAAATCACACCTGACTTGCTGCTAACCCAGGAGAGATTTCCACACCAAGTTCTTCAGCTTTAGTTCCCAACCAACGTACCAACTGACTCAGGATAATTGCATAGAAACCATTGATTTGCAGAGTAAGTCCAGAAGACATATCAGCAAGCATGGTTTCTAAGCATGATAGTAGTTGATGTCGGACCTAGAATCTGACCTACGGCGAATTACGTTTTGAAAAACGTGGATTTTAAAATAGTCGCCACTAGTTAATTATTAGGCTAACTAGAATCCTAAATTACCCAAGTGAATAACGAATTAACCACCTAGGTATAAAACGGTCTATGATCAGAAATTCGAGTTCGGGAATTCTGTTACGAATTAAAGCTCATGGAATTAATCACGCCCTTTAGGTACTCAATTCACTTAATTTGCCAATTTTATTCTTTAAATTCATGTTATATAAGATTAATCTAATGACGTCAATATTTAATTAAACTTAGAACATGCAAAAAAAAATATTATCGATCATTAACCTAAATCTAGAATACTTAAAAAAACTATTAAGCATCTAAAACTCCTAACAAAACTAAACATGCTCAAAAGCATGATACAATTTAATATTTACATGTCATACACATACATTTATTAAAAAATGCCATCTAATTTAGACCTAAGCTAATTAGTTGATATGGTATAATAATAATAATGATATTATTAATAATAATAGAAAATAAAAGAATAATAATAATAATAATCAAAATATTAATAATAATAATAATAATAACAATAATAATAATCATAAATAAATAAATAAATAAAACTGGAATTCTCACCTGCGCGATGGACAGGGGAAGGAAACAGCCGGCGGGAATTCAGGCGGACGTCGGTGACCACGGGACGTCTGGAGCAGCGGCAGGGACGCAGGAATCGACAGCAACAGCGGAACCACGGCGTAGGGCGGCATTTCCGGTGGGCCAACTGGACGAGCCCGGTCGGACGACGCGATTCCGACGACCTAGGGCCCCCGACTAAGCGAAAGGGCTCCGAGGACGGCAATGGGACGAAGGTGGTTGCAAAGATCCCGGTGCGGCAAGGCAAGGCGGACTGATGGCTCGAGCAGCAGGGGAACGGCGCCGGGGCTGGTGATGTACTAGCCGAAATTCCTTCACGGCAGAGGGAGAGAGAGCAGCGCGGACAGAGAGAGAGAAAGTAGCGGGAGAGAGAGAGAGAGGGGGACGGTCGGAGCCAAGGCGGAAAAAAAAAAAAAAAACTAAGCACTAGAGGACGAAAATCGCACAGACCCCGAGAAATAATGTATTATTGCTTGTTTGGTGTTTTCTGTGTCTTTTACAATGTAACCTAGACCCCTATTTATACTAAAAACCTAGTCTAGATTAAAGATAACATTTCAATAAAAAATGCTAACAGATAATTATTCTAGAGAATATTCCTAAGAATATTTATCTTTACAGATAATTATTTTTTTGAATAAAAAATAATATCTGGAGATAAATATCTTACATATAATTTTCTAAAATAAAAAAACTAATTATTATATATATATTTAAATATTCCGAAAATATTAAATAAATTCGAAATAATTTAAAATATATTTTATAATAATTTCCCTAATGTGCCCTTGAGCATTTTTGGAGACTTTGTGGCTTGACGCGTCTGGAATTTGACGTATCATGTGTAACGTCGTTACGTCCATGTCAAAATCGAGTGTTTACAGTTTGCCCCTCTTTGGACGGACTCCCGTAGAACGTGTTCGAAGGGGTTTGTCCAAAGACGAAGAAACACTGATTTTGACCAGAAAGTATATTCTCTTCCAATTCCTCAAAGTCTTTAAGGTGGCTCATATGCTTATTCTGGTGCGGAAAGATAGAACCTCTGTCGGCGGGACGCCTGTTGGCGGTGTCTCCATTAGTGATGCAGAAAGTAAAGCCTCCAGTGGCGGTGCGGAAAAGTAAAGCCTCGGTCGGCGGTGCCCCTGTTGGCGGTGCCTCCGTTGGCGGTGCAGAAAGTAAAGTGGTGCGGAAAGTAAAGCCTCCAGTGGCGTGCAGAAAAGTAAAGCCTTCAGTGGTGTGCGGGAAAGTAAAGCCTCCAGTGGCGTGCGGGAAAGTAAAGCCTCCAGTGGCGTGCGGGAAAGTAAAGCCTCCAGTGGCGTGCAGAAAAGTAAAGCCTCCAGTGGCGTGCGGGAAAGTAAAGCCTCCAGTGGCGTGCAGAAAAGTAAAGCCTCCAGTGGCGTGCAGAAAAGTAAAGCCTCCAGTGGTGTGCATAAAAGTAAAGCCTCCAGTGGTGTGCGGGAAAGTAAAGCCTCCAGTGGCGTGCTGAAAAGTAAAGCCTCCAGTGGCGTGCGGAAAAGTAAAGCCTCCAGTGGCGTGTAGGAAAGTAAAGCCTCCAGTGGCGTGCGGGAAAGTAAAGCCTCCAGTGGCGTGCAGAAAGTAAAGCCTCCAGTGGCGTGCGGGAAAGTAAAGCCTCGGTTGGCGGTGCCTCTGTTGGCGGTGCCTCCGTCGGCGATGCAGAAAGTAAAGCCTCCAGTGGCGATACAGAAAGTAAGGCCTCGAGTGGCGAGTATTTTGAAAAGAGCCCCTAGTGGCGTCTGTTTGGAGAAGAGCCTCTAGTGGCGTCCATCGGAGAAAAGCCTCTAGTGGCGTATGTCGGAGAAATGCCTCTAGTGGCGTCCGTTGGATAAAGGCCTCGAGTGGCTTGACGACTTGAATGCATATCCCTAATTTTTGCCCAAAATGCGCATGACGCGACAACTTAGCGGGATCTTTTTTTTTTTTCTTTTTTATCTCTCATATTCTCTCCTTTTGCCACGGTCAGAATTTTAGACCGTGCCCCTCGGTTTTCCTAATTTTTGTATGGATTGCCCCTTGGGGTTTTCATTCCATTGGGATTTTATTTTCTATCCTTTTGCCATGATTGCAATTTCTGAATATGTTATCATGCCCCTCATTTCCTAATTTTGCCTAGGCCGCCCTTTCGGGTTTTCAACCTAACGGAAGCACTCATTTTTTTGTAGCCGATTAAACGGTGGCTGTGACCCGTACTTTATTTCCCGTCACGATGCGAGAGTATTTGTAGCCATTTGGAGGGTGGCTGTGACCCTTTCCTCACCGTCTTCAATGTCGCGAGAGCTCTTTTGATTTGTAGCCATTTGGAGGGTGGCTGTGGCCCTTTCATTTATTTCCATCGTCGATGTTCCGGGAGTGCTCTTTCGATTTGTAGCCGTTTTAAGGGTGGCTGTGGCCATTTCAAATGATTTCCCGGCCTCACAAGATTCACGAGAATACTCTTTATATGTAGCCATTTTGAGGGTGGATATGGCCGTTTCAACGATCTCCCATCCTCTCAGGATTCGAGGAACACTCTTTGTAGGTAGCCATTTTAGGGGTGGCTGTGGCCCTTTATTTTGTAGTCGTTTTAGGGACGACTGTGACCCTTTTTTATTTTCCCGCCCTTACAAGATTCGCGGGTCACTCTTTTATCTGTAGCCGTTTGGAGGGTGGTTGTGGCCCTTTATTTTGTAGTCGTTTTAGGGACGATTGTGACCCTTTTTTATTTTCCCGCCCTTACAAGATTCGCGGGGTCACTCTTTTATCTGTAACCGTTTGGAGGGTGGCTGTGGCCCTTTATTTTGTAGTCATTTTAGGGACGACTGTGGCCCTTTTTATTTTCCCGCCCTCACATGATTCGCGGGGTCACTCTTTTATCTTTAGCCGTTTGGAGTGTGGGTGTGGCCCTTTCTTTTATTCTCCGCTTTTGAGGTTGCGGTAGTGCTCTTTATCTGTAGCCATTTGAAGAATGGCCGTGGCCCTTTTTTTTATAGTCATTTTAGGGATGACTGTGACCCTTTTATTTGTAGTTGACTTAGGAACAATTGTGACCCTTTTATTTCTTCACTGCTCTCACAATATTAGCTCAAACACTCTCTTTATTTTCCTGTAGCCGATTAAAGGGCGGCTGTGACCCTAAAGAAAACTGAGTTTTTTTTTTTTTACTTTTTTTTTTACTCTTTTTTTTTTTACTTTTTTCATCTCACCTTTTGCCATGATTGCCCCTGCGGGTTTTCAATCATGCCCCTCTCCCTGACTTTTGCCTAGGTTTTCAACCTAGCGGGAATTTGTTTTTTTTTTCTCTCTTTTTCTTTTTTCAAATGGAAAGAAAATCTACAGAAACTAATCAACAACAACTATGTTACATGCCCCTAAGATCATATTAAACCTTTTAATTTCTCAGAACTTCTCCGGAGGAAAACTTGTCAAATAAGTTGATTATGTCGATGTCTTGAATGGATGATCATTTCAATGGGTGGACAACACCGACAATAATTTCTTCTTCTTTTTCTTCCGCTCAAATGCTCTTTCATTAGCACGGTCGATCTTCATGGAATCTCGATCTTTTTTAATAGGAAGATCTCTGGATGTCTTCTATCTTCAACCATGCTTGATCTTAACAGGAATGCCCCACAGCTATATCTGACTAGTTCCTAATTCGTCGCATGCTGGACGAATGGCCTGATTAATGAACACACATGGATGGTGTTGAGTTTGGCACAGTAGTCCGCAAATGGTAAACTTAGGCATAGATATCGTCCGAGGTATATGGGATAACTGGCATAAGAATGGTCGGCGAGCGAAGGGTCGTACATGAGATGTGCTCTTTAGGAGTTTTGATTTGGATGATTATCCAAGCTGCACAATGAGTAAGGAAAAACTCAAATTTCGGGGATATAAATGATCACAACTTCTATTACCTGGGAGTTGGATTTTTCAGTGGGTAATGTGCTCGCTATGCGACTGGACCTGCTGCATGTCCTGATTCTCTTGCTCCATAACTTGTGTATGTACACCTGCTGAAAAGTACATGCACCTAGTGGCAGACTGAAAATTTCAGAACTTTTTTCGGAAAATGATTCGGTTGATCGAGTCAAGTTACATTGATCGGCACATTGAATCTTCACGGGAATCTCGATGATCTCTTGAAATTTTCTCATCTCCTGACATGTCCGATCTCAAAGGGAGATGCCCCATGGTTACCGCTGAAGGGTTTAAACCTGGCCACATAACGGTTGTATACCTCGTCTTGGAAAGCGTATGAATTTCACACATGTTGGGTGAAATTTTTCATAGAAACTCTTTGAAGCGCTCACGTTTCACAAGGTTGCGGCGTTGGTTGAAGTGGTCATCCGACCTCAGCGTTAGATATCTCGAGTGTGAAATGCCTTTTTGAAAGTTAAAATTCTATTCTAAGAAATTCACAACTTACAACAGTTTACCAGAATAATGCATATGAAATGCATATTTTGAAATGAAAATTTCAGGTGGAAAAATAATGCAATTGAGATGCATGCGTGAATTTGAAAGCTCTATAGCTAATAAAAAAAAACTCACAATTTACCTGAAATTTTTTTTTTTAAATAATGTATATTAAATGCATGCTAAAAAAATCAGGTAAAAAAGTTTTTTTGAAAATGATGCATATGCGATTCATGTTTGAATTTAAAAAAACTCTAAGGGCCAAAAAGAAATTACAAATTTTTCTAATTTTTTAAAAAATGATGCACATTGAATGCATTAACAGAGTTTTACAACTTTCATGAAAAAGTTTTTTTCAAAAAATAATGCGTATGAAACACATGTTTGAAATAAAACATTCTGGTAAGTAGTTTTGAAAACAACACATGGAATACATGTTTGAAACTAAAGGTTCTACGACTAAGAATGTATACAATCTATCAACATATTATTTTTCCTAAAACAATGCACATGCGATGCACATGAAATGCATACTTGAGAGGAAAGTTCTTACAGTCAAGATAATTTACAAGTTATCTGAAAAGATTTTTTTTGTTTTTTTTAATGAGAAAAAAAAACAATGCACCTTGGTTGCTCAAAATAAAGAATCAGGCGAATTTTTTTTTTTAAATGATGCATATGAGATGCAAAAAAATAAATACAAGATGCAAACTTAAAAATAAAAGTTCTACAACTGAGAAAAATTACAATTTACCTGAAAGTTTTTTTTCGAAAATAATGCATATGATATGCACGTTTTTTGATTAAAAATTCAGATAAAATGTTTCTTAAACAAAGAGCCCTAAAACTAAGGGAGCTTACGGTTTATCTAAAATATTTTTTTTTTTTTTTTTTGCATATTGAATGCATTATTAAAATAATACAATTCAGTTAAAAAGTTTTTTAAAATGATGCATATGGAATGCATGTTCGAAATTAGAAGCTCTAATAGCTAAAGAGGAATCACAAATTTTCCTAAATTATTTTGTTTTTTGTTTTTTGTTTTTTTTTTAAGCAATGCATATACAATACACTAACCAAAATTACAACTTACCAGAAAAGTTTTTTTCAAAAATAATGCGTACAAAACACATGTTAAAAATAAAAAACTTAGGTAAGAGGTTTTTTTTAGAAAAAAAAAATGCATATGAAATGCATGTTCGAAAGGAAGCTCTAATAGCTAAAAAAATTAATTTTTCTGAAATGCTTTTTTATTAAGTGATGCATACGTAACGCACTAACAAAAACTACAACTTACCTGAGAGTTTTTTTTTAAATAATGCGCATGAGACGCATATTTAGAATAAAAATTTAGGTAAGAGTTTTTTTTTTAAAATAATGCATCTGAAACACATCTTTAAAAATCTACAACTAAGGGATTAACTACTTAGCGAAAAATGTTTTTTTGTTTTTTTTCTGAAAATAACGAATACAAAATGCATTTTAAAATTAGAAGCTCTAATAGCTAAAAGGGAGTTAAATTTCTCATGAAGATTTTTTTGAAAATAATGCGCGAATGATGCGTTAATTATGAATTACAACTTACCTGGTTTTTTTTTTTAATAATGCGTATGAAACACAAGTTTTGAAATAAAAAAATTCAGGTAAGAGGTTTTTAAAAAAAAACAATGCATACGATATGCATGTTAAAAGAAATTTCTACAACTAAATAACTAACTACTTAGCTGAAAAAAAAGGTTTCTTTTTTTTGTTATTGTTTTTTTTTTTTTTGTATTCTTTTAACTGCAATGAGATGAATGCATGAGAAATAAAGTTACACGGTTAGATAAAACTTACAATTTACATGATAACTTCTTTACAAAAAAAAAACTGATAAAACACGACATGTTAGGAAGGTAAAAAAAATAATGTGGCTTTGCTCTACAAGGTAGGTTCCACTGATAGGCTCCCGACAAGGTGGTTTCCTCTCCCCCATCACAAAGATCACAGGACCTTCACAAGTGAGTGGAGTTGTTCTGAGTCGTTCCAGCGGCTCGCTCGCGCGGTCGTACCCTTACTAACTCTCTGGGGTTCCTAGTTGCCCTGGGTTTTAGGCATTTTGGTTATTACACTAAAGTGGTGTGTGCGAGTTCAAATAATGCCACAAAAATAAATATGTTAATTGTAACTCTAAAAAAATGTACCTGTCACACAAAAAACAAAGTTAGAATGGTGAAGATAATTAAATATAAGAACTCAAAAAATATGGCAATAAGCGAATATAATGAGCCCGAACCCTCTAAATCCCCAGCAGAGTCGCCAAATTTTCGGACCTAGAATCTGACCTACGCCGAATTACGTTTTGAAAAACGTGGATTTTAAAAGAGACGCCACTACTGTAAACACCTAATTTTGGACCATGCGCGACATGCGTGACGTGTGGCGCGCTAAATTAGGAAATGTCTAAACATGACAAGTCAAGAAGCTTCCAAGAATGGCTCCTGCAAAAATTAGGATAGTTTATGTATTTATTACAAAAAAATATTTGTTGAATATTTAGTATTAAATTTCTGAATATTTAGCATTTATGGTTAGAATAAATCAACAATATTTATTTCCTAGTTAGAATAGTCATTAGGTATTATAAATAGAGTTGTAGTTTACATTGTAAGGGACACACAAAAACACATCAGAAAATCAGCAATAAAAAATTAGTTTTTCTCCTCGAAATTCGTGCAAGTTTTTGTTTTTTTTTTCTAGTTCTTCCTTCTTGCTGCGTCTCCCACCATGGGTGATCCAATGAAGTTCTTCTGTGCTCCCTCGTCTATCTGAAGTCCTCACCTCGCCGAGCCCCGTCGCTTGACTGTTATCTCATCCATCCATCGCCCGCTGCCAGTCGGTGCGTGCCCGAGCTTCTCCGATCTCGGTTGCAACTCTCTTGGCATTGAGTTTCATCCCTGACGCCGCCGTTCTTTCCCCGCACCGGCGGCCTTCCCAGTCGTTCTGCATCCAGATCCGGTGACCTGCGTCGACGTTGACACCACCCCGGCGCTGTCCGTACTCTTGCTGTCTGCTCGCTGTTTTCCTGGGGTTCCAACTTTGCTCTCGTCTTGTCGTCATCTTCCTGCAATTCCAGTTAAAGATTCCCTTCTATATTATTATTATATTATTAAATATGGTATAGCATAAAGTAGATGACTTGGGAGTTGGGAAGATAAATGCTGGCCCAAAAAAATCGTACGTAGGTTGTTTGGTTTCAATCATCCATGCGTACATTTAAATATTAATAATAATAATTAATACATGTTAGTGTACATTTTACTCTTCCGATTAAGCATCATGTTGTTGGTTAATTTTAGTTTGGTTAGGCTCCGTTTGATAACGTATTAATCTTATTTGATAATGTTAGTTTAATCTATAGTGGGTAGCTTAGTTAACAAATGAATTTGTTTTTACATTGGGTGTTGAAATTATATACAAATGGCAAATAAGTGAATTGAGTACGGAAATGGCGTAGTTAAAAATTATATTTTTAATTCGTAATAGAACCCCGAAGTCGAATTTCTGATCGTAGACCGATTTTATACCTAGGTGCTTAATTCGGTATTCGCTTAGGTAATTTAGGATTCTAGTTAGCCTCTATTAACTAGTGGCGACTCTTTTCAAAATCCACGTTTTAGGTCCGACAACTAGTTAATTATTAGGCTAACTAGAATCCTAAATTACCCAAGTGAATAACGAATTAACCACCTAGGTATAAAACACTCTATGATCAGAAATTTGAGTTCGAGGGTTCTGTTACGAATTAAAACTCATGGAATTAATCACGTCCTTTCGGTACTCAATTCACTTAATTTGCCAATTTTATTCTTTAAATTCATGTTATATCAGATTAATCTAATGACGTCAATATTTAATTAAAATTAGAATATGCAAAAAAAAATATTATCGATCATTAACCTAAATCTAGAAAACTTAAAAAAACTATTAAGCATCTAAAACTCCTAACAAAACTAAACATGCTCAAAAGCATGATACAATTTAATATTTACATGTCATACACATACATTTATTAAAACATGCCATCTAATTTAGACCTAAACTAATTAGTTGATATGGTATAATAATGATAATGATATTAATAATAATAATAATAGAAAATAGAATAATAATAATAATCAAAATATTAATAATAATAATAATAATAATAATAATAATAACAATAATAATAATCATAATAATCATAAATAAATAAATAAATAAAAACTGGAATTCTCACCTGCGCGATGGACAGGGGAAGGAAACAGCCGGCGGGAATTCAAGCGGACGTCGGTGACCACGGGACGTCGGGAGCAGCGGCAGGGACGCGGGAATCGACAGCAACAGCGGAACGACGGCGTAGGGCGGAATTTCCGGTGGGCCAACTGGACGAGCTCGGTCGGACGACGCGATTCCGACGACCTAGGGCCCCTGACTGAGCGAAAGGGCTCCGAGGACGGCAATGGGACGAGGGTGGTTGCAGAGATCCCGGTGCGGCAAGGCGAGGCGGACCGATGGCTCGAGCAGCAAGGGAACGGCGTCGGGGCTGGTGATGTACTGGCCGAAATTCCTTCACGGCAGAGGGAGAGAGAGCAGCGCGGACGGAGAGAGAGAAAGTAGCGGGAGAGAGAGAGAGGGGGACGGTCGGAGCCAAGGCGGTCGGAGGTGGCGGACCGGGCTGAGACGACGTGGCCCCCGACGGGCCACCGGCGTAGCCACCGGCGGGGGCTGCTGGCTGTAGGGTAGGAGGGCTGTCACAAAAAAAAAAAAAAAAACTAAGCACTAGAGGACGAAAATCGCACAGACCCCGAGAAATAATGTATTATTGCTTGTTTGGTGTTTTCTGTGTCTTTTACAATGTAACCTAGACCCCTATTTATACTAAAAACCTAGTCCAGATTACAGATAAAATTTAAATAAAAAATGCTAACAGATAATTATTCCAGAGAATATTCCTAAGAATATTTATCCTTAAAGATAATTATTTTTGTGAATAAAAAATAATATCTGGAGATAAATATCTTACAGATAATTTTCTAAAATAAAAAAAAAAACTAATTATTATATATATATTTTTAAATATTCCGAAAATATTAAATAAATTCGAAATAATTTAAACTATATTTTATAATAATTTCCCTAATGTGCCCTTGAGCATTTTCGGAGACTTTGTGGCTTGACGCGTCTAGAATTTGACGTATCATGTGTAACGTCGTTACGTCCAGGTCAAAATCGAGTGTTTACAGTTGACATTTCACAATCGTGACTTTTGTGAAGTAGGGACTTTTTCAAATGTTTAACATAGGGCTATGGACAACCCTAGTTTACACCTAAAAAATGAAAATAAACATTAATTTTCAACTCAAATACAAATCCAAGTTCAAGCATTCATCATATTCACGGAACACATATATTAAATTCACAAACACATACATCGAATTCACGATCACATACATCAAGTTCACAAACAGTTCATTAAGTTCGCACACGTAGATTAAGTTCTACAATACGAACACTAGCATTCAAGCTCAACACAACTCAAAATCAACTCCAAATCAGCTCCATCACTTGAAAAGAGTTGAAGATTTAAAAGGTAAAATCTAAAACTATAAATAAATGTTCTAGTGCAAAGAATATTTAAAGGAAAAGCTAAAACTGAATCTCCAGACAGTTTACGATACATTTACGAAGAAAGAAATGAAATTACATTAGTTACTTACTAATTAGGCTTTATTTTATTTTATTTTATATTCATTTAGTTTAAGTATAATTAGATTATTTAAGTTGTAAATTGTTGAATTAGGGTAAATAACTAGGGACATTCGGGAAATTTGGGACTTTCGGTATTTTTTGAAAAAAAAAAAAACCTAAGCCCTAACCCTAGTTGGGAGTAAAAGTCTCTCCATACGGGCTCGGACCCAATTTCGTGACGGGTTAGGACGGGTTTTTCAGGAATTCGGGTTTGTCGGGTTTTTTGCTCCGCCCTAGCATACATCCAAAAAAAATTTAACTGAACACTCTAACGATGTTAAACCGGAATCAATCGAACTAGATCATGCCTAATTCTTAAAACCAGCATTTTAAAAATAAAATATTAATATAAAGATGTCGTTTGAAACTGTGACAGTTTCATAGACGGGTCCATATGTTTGATCAAAATTGGCTTTTGGTGTCATTTTTTTAGGCTTTTGGTACCATATATTTGCATTTTGTAGACTTTCGGTGCATCCGTTAGTCAACCGTCAAGTTTGACGGTTAACTTTTTTTTTTTTTTTTCAATCTAGTCTTCCAATTTATTTATCGAATTTTTGATTTTTTGCAATTTAGTCCCGAAAAAACTTAATTGGACCTTAAAATCCAATTGACCTAACCATGGTGCGACCCATGGCATGGTCAGACCACGGCTAGGGTCCCTGAATCTGCGACGGTCCGACCTAACCATGGATCACACCATGGCTAGGTCACTTGGACCAAAAGTCTAATTGGGTGAATTGAACCCTTGGGTCCAATTAACCTAACCATGGTGCGACCCATGGTTGGGTCGAACCTAGCCGTAGTGCGACCCAGCCATGGGTCGCACTATGACTGGGTTGGACCACAGCGGGGTCGTCCAGGTCCGGCGACCCTATGGTCCAATTTGCTTTTTTAGGGATTAAATTTGCAAAAAGTTAAATGTTAGAAATTGGATGACTAAAATAAACAAAGTAAAAGTTTTTAACCGTCAAACTTGACGGTTGACTAATAAATGCACTATATGTTTACAAAAAGTAAATATGTTAAACCAAAAGCCTAAAAAAGAATAATTAATTACACCAAAAGCCAACTTTCATCAAACATATAGCACTAAAAACTCTTTTAACAACTCTAACCCAAAAAAAAAATCAACTGAACCATCCATTAACATTTTTCTCTTCAGTCAATAAGCATTATAAGTTGTTGTATATATGAATTTACACTGATTCTAAAAAGATTTGACTATTGTCATTGCTCTCTTTCTTTCTTTCAGTACAGACATACATAACAATGCGAACTGTAAACCATCTCAACAAGTCAAGCGGGAACCGGAGTTTTATCGAGGAACTCTTTGCCGGTGATACCATCCTTTAAATCTTTGAAGAATATGTCGTAGTCCTTCTCTGGAGGAGGATTTTCTGGGTCTATCGTGAATGGCTCACTGAATGGAACAACACTTTTCACCTGCAAACAACATCCATGCAATAGCAATTAATTATTTTCGTGTTTATTTCATCATAGCATGCATGTCTTCTATAATTCTTCATTTACGAAAAAACATATCTACAATGTAATATAATTATTCATGAGTAAGGCAGATAATAACATGTACAAAAACGGGTGGTTCTAATATTTAAAATCAATTCTAAAGTTTCGAAATTTAAATCCCTAATCTTTCAGTACTTGGCAAAGCCAACAATTCTTAGCATTAAAACGCATCAGAAAGTTTTACGTCATTAAATAATATTATATTATTCTTGTGTATATAGATATGTTTTTTATTATTACTATAATATTAATTAGTTTTGAGTATCATTCTAGTAGGACATACCTCGAATGTCTTGTCACAAGCAGATGGATTTTCCAGAGCAGCCACGCAAATACGAGCAACCTCTTCCCTGGAGATCTTGCCCTATCAATTAATATCATTCAAGAATGAATGAGATAGATTTTCAGGGAACCTCAAAATTGGTAAAGACTGTCCAATTCATATTCATATCATACCGTAATATTGTCTCCTTGATCAAAAATAAGGTCGGCTCCAGCAGGTTCCTCCGTCAAAGCGCATGGCCTCACTATTGTATACGGTATCCCACTCTCTCGTATCACATCTTCACCCTATCAAACCCAACTCACAAACAAATGCAATAATCAAGTTTATGGAAAATTCTGCATTCCTATTCCTATGATTAAAAGTGTACCTTGAGTTTGTATGTAAGAATGTAACCAAGTTCCTTGTTCAAGCGGACAGCAGGAGGCTGTCTTGTGAGGTCGAGTCCAGGCCTCTCTGGACGTGTCACTCCCGCCGACCCTACATGCACAAACCTAAAACAGAAACACAATTTCAATGAAAAATCATCATCGTTTCGATGAATTAATGAAGCTGTGATTAATTAATTAGACAGGCAGAAAGTAAGAAACTAAACAAATGAACCTTGAAGTGATGGGCTCTTTTACATAAGCTCCAATCCTAGACAATGGCAGCTCAAATGCACCCTCCACAAATGTAGGATTCAGTTTCCCATCATACTCAAACTTACTGAACATTAGCTGAATGAATCCAACAGTATTATATCAGAAATATCAACAACAGAAAAAGTTTACTTTTATATAAAAAGAGTTGTGTGTTTAGTTGCATGCCTGTAACGACACAATATTAGCTGCATCAAATGGAGGGGCATCAGTCACTGTTCTTGCTCGGAATATTGGCCTCAATGAGGAATAAGGCAATTTTATCTGACAACACCATTCATTCACTTCAGGGTTCAAATTTTGGATACAAATTATGAAGTTTAAGGGAGATTTGCTTGCTTACTGTTTGCCACTGTCCAGCCACTGTATCAAAGCCAACTGTATAACCGACCGTGTCCCAATCACGACTTGTTCGGACAATAAGTTTGTAACGACGGCCATCTCCTTTCAGTCTGAGCTCTAGACCATCGTATGCAGAAAGATCTTCAGCTACTGCGAAATTCTGAAAAGAAGCTACTTTTTAGTTTAGGTAGAATAATAATAAACCAGATGGAAATGAATGACTGCTAAGTAAAGTACCTTTGTCCTAATACTCGTAAACCCACCGTTATTTGCAGTGGACACAACACCTAAACAAATATCAAGTAATGATATGTTCAAGACACGATGATATTAAGGAGTAGGCAAAGTATGAATTCTGAGAAGAGCTTTTCATATGCCTTTGAAGACTCCTGTTGGTTCACCATCTTCACCACCACTCTGGGCCATCTGAAAACTGCTTTCGCTAACTCCTCCCATTACAACATCGTCTAAAGCTCCCCAAGGAACCTCCCTAAACTTCCCATCTGTAAATCAAAAGAAATAGCAAAAAAAAAAAGAAAACTGACTCTTAGTTGGTAAGTTAATAAAAAAATGCACGTTATAATCTTCAGAAAGTAGCCAAGATAAGTGAGGCAAAATGAAGTATTATTCAAGTTGATGGACTATTAACATACATACCATATAACATTGATGAATCTAAACAACAAAATATGAACAGGATTTTGCTTTGATACCAAAATTCAATCCAGTGTGCATCATACCTTCAAGGCCAAAGATAACTTTGCCATTGCGCAGAGCAACATTCCCCTTTAAAGCATTGATCAAGTTTTTCATCCCAATGTACTCCACCATTTCGGGCGAGTCCCCTTTAATCTGCTCATGTAGATTGAATTGAAGAACAAATTACATTAGGAAATAAATGAAGAAATAAGAATTATATATATTTTATATAAATCAGACAAGTACGCCACCTCTGGTTCGAAGAACTTGATTCCCTGCAAATTACCAATTTACAAGTCAGGAACCTTGCAGAAAAAAAACCCAAAAGTAATTGTGAATATTCACTAATGCAAAACCCCCTTGTAAAGAATAAAAAACCATACTTGGTTGTACTTTGCTCGATCTGGAGTATCTCCTTCTTTTGGGCCAACTATAACAGATGTGGCGTTGATAACTTTCCTCACTCCTTTAAAGTACTCAGGTAGTAAGGTGCTCTCTTTGGTGATATCTGCAACTATCTAAAAATCAACCAAGAGTGAGACAGATAAAAAAAAAAGAGAGAGCAGGATGAAAGAAAGTAGGTACGATATCGGTCACATTGCATTTTGCGACATTATATGATAGATATAAGAATACAGCAAGTAAAATGGAAAGTCCTAGTGCAAGAATCAAATGAATATCCCATACATTCAGGTTTGTTAAGAAAAATGCTTACCATGTCGATATCAGTACCTAACATCGTTCTTGCTTTATCTTCATTTCTAACCTAGAAGTACCAAGTAAACGAAACGGACAATAAAAAAATAAAGTTTGAAATCAATTGTTAATCTATCTATATTAAAAAAATATAAACCCTATATTTTATTATACCAGCACACGAACGGGTAGTCCTTTCTTGCGCAGAATATTTACTACTCTTCTTCCGATGCCCCCAGTGGCTCCTGCGACTAAAATTATTCCAGAAGAATCCATTCGTTTTTTTGGTTGATCGGGCTCTGTACCCGATTGCCTCCCAAAAATAAATCCAATCAGCTTCATTCATTCCAAGGGAAAAAAGAGTTAGTTGAAGCAAGCAATCAGTGGGATGGAAATATGTTGATTAAAGAAGAACCTTAGCAGGAGATGGGGGGCCATTGAAGAAATATAGCGTTTTGATAAATCTGCCTAGATCCCAACCAGCTTGAACCGATACGTAGGATCCTCTATACGTAGTTGACCGGCGAGATTGCAAGCAGGATTTGTAAAGAAGAAGATTATCAGCTCTGTCATTAAGTTGAAGAAACGGTTTAGGAAGAACTGATGGCAGCATCCGAGGATGCGCCGATTTGCTACAATAGTATGTTCCCTGCACCCATCATACAATCAGCTTCTCAATTGATCACCGGCACTAACTTCTCTTTCCATTACTCAACAATAACAGTAATGAAGACCTCAATTACAGTTAGTCGTCCAAATGAGGATTACCTGCAGGTGAAGAACTGCCATGACGGAATCCCCAACTTCCAGGACTCTCTGTAAACAAAATTCCTTGTTGGTTTGGATATCAATTCAATGGAGAGAGAAAGAGGTAGTTGATATTTGAATGGGAGGGGTAAATATAGACCACACAAACGAAGCACTACCAACTGGAGTCGCTGTGTAATAATCTGCTCAACAATTTCAGTTGAATTGAAATGGAATGGAAGAGATTGATTTTGAAATGGGCTTTCATTTTGAGTCGCAAGACACAGAACTGGAGGAAATTGTCCAATTTGGGCTTTCTAAAAATGACCAATCTCATCATACCTATAGGGCCCATAGTGAAAGTGAAGTACTAACTTCTATTCATAAATCCTCCATTGTTTTACGAATCCACAATGCACAACCCTTACTCCACTCTCATTTTCTGTCACATCAACGCCAACTAATCAAAATGTCATAAAAAGTATAAGTGTCTAAGAGTTGCCTATCACTATTTCAATGGTGTCTACACTTTTCAACCTCATCTATTAATAATATATGTTTTTACTATAATAACAAATATTAAACAAAATAAAATATAAATAGAAATAGTAAAAGAGATATTATAAAAAAAAAATGAAGAAGTAATGGTGGGATGTGAGAGAGTGAATCCCTCCTTGGACTCCTTGGAGAGATTGGACAACAAAATGAGGTCTCCTTCAATGCATTGAGACAAGACAACTTGCCACATGGAGGAGTTGTCCTTCAAAAATTGCTTGCATTGTGGATACTCTAAATCTAACCTAAGACGATTACGTTTGAAAACTTTGCAATTTGTAAAGAGTCGTCAACTGCAATTTGCGGAAGCACTCTTTTTTGTGGTAGCCAATTGCTTGGTGGTTGTGACCTGTACTTTATTCTCCGCCTCAATGCATGAGTATTTGTAGCCGTTTTGGAGGGTGGCTGTGACATTTTCCTCATTGTCTTCAATGTTGCGGGAACTCTTTTGATTTGTAGCCATTTGGAGGGCGGCTGTGACCCTTTCATTTCTCGTTTCTAATACGGGAGTGCTTCTAATTTGAAGCCGTTTAGAGGGTGTGTGAGACCATTTCCTCACCGTCTTCAATGTTTGTGGAATCTCTTTTCATTTGTAACTGTTTTAGGGACGTCTGTGACCCTTTCATTTTTTTCCATCCTCACAGGGTTCGCGGAATCACTCTTTTTGTGTAGCCATTTTAAGGGTGGCTATGGCCCATTTTATTCTACCGACCTTACAGGGTTCGCGGGGTCTCTCTTTATTTGTAGCCATTTTTAAGGGTGGTTGTGGCCCTTTTTATTCTCCAGCCCTCACAGCGTTCGCCAGGTCTCTCTTTATTGTAGTCGATTTAGGGAACAACTGTGACCCTTTTGCAGGAACGTTTTTTTTTTTTTGTTGGTAGCCGATTAAAGGGCGGTTGTGACCCTTAAAAAATGAGTTTTTTTTGTAAAAAAAATTACGACTCACCTTTTGCCATGATTACCCCTGCGGTTTTTCAATCATGCCCCTCGTTCCCTAACTTTTGCCTAGTTCACCTTTGCAGGTTTTCAACTTAGCGGGAAATTATTTTTTTCTCTTTTTCAAATGGAAAGAAAATTTACATGAACTAATTAAAAACAACAATTATGTACATGTCCCTAGCGGCAGATTAAAACTTCTGAATACACGTGACTTTTTTCTTGATGATGACTCGAGTCATAACAAGTTGATTGTGTCGACGTGTTGAGTTGAATACTATCCGATGGAAGAAGTCGACAATAATGATTTCTTCTCTCGACTTCTCAAATTCTCTTTCATTAGCACATTCGATCTTCATGGGATTATTGATCATTTTGAATGATCTCTTCATCTCTTGATATTTTCTCATCTTCGGTTGTGCTCGATCTCAACGGGAGATGCCCATTGGTCACCACTGACCGGTTTAGACCTGGCCACATAAAGGTTGTATGCCATTGCTTGGGAACACGTATGAATTTCACAAATGGTAGGTGAAATTGAGACTCCTTGAAGCGGTCACGTTTTGCATGGTTGCGGCCTTGGTTGAAATGGTCGTTTGATATGCAAAAAGAGCAGGGACACTCAAATTTCAATGAAAAATCAAATTACAGATTATTGACCTGAGTGTTTGATATCTCGAGTGGGCAATTTGTTATTCGTGCAACTGGATGGTTGCATGTTCTTTTGCAGGTGTGCAGGGAGAAGGGCGAGCGGAGACATGAGGCTAAGGCGATCGCGAAGACTGTGATCAAACATTTTGGCACCGTCAGCTTGATTCGAACGAGAAGCAAGTAGCCTGCTACCTGCGCTCGATGCCAACGAACAATAGCAGGTCAGAGGGTCAAGAGAAAAATGTTGGACAACAATCACTTCAGGAAGACCAACACGTACCCGAAAATCCGCCGATGAATAGTGCGATCCTACAACCCTTTGCAAACTAAGTGCCTCCCTTACCACCGCATAAAACAAGAAACACGCTGGTAGGGGCAACGGTCAACACACTACATGGAGGCTACGCATCAGGAGGTGAAACGAGTTATGCAAGGGAAGTGTATGAAACCCAAGTAAATGAGAGGCGGGCAGATCAAAATGAAATACAACAAACACGAGCAATACAATTCTCCATAGAAGACACAGAACATATAAACTTCCCCAATGAAGACGCATTAATAATAACTATGGGTCTCGATGACTACCAAGTAGAAATAATACTGGTCAATGAGGGAAACTCGGCAAATGTCATAACATTTGAGGTGTTAATCAAATTGAGAAAGAAGAAAGGGGACATCAAGCCCTTGTATAAACCACTAACAGACTTCCAAGGAGGAACATCATACCCAATTGGAACAATCACACTTCCAATTACGCTTGAAGATCGAAACGCAATCCTCAAGTTTGAGGCCATGCTCGTAGTTGTAGAGGTGTTGCGAGGATATAATGGAATATTGGGGAGTACCTTAATAGAAAAGTATGGTATGATACCATCGACACATACCAAAAGCTGAAGTTTCCGGTGGGAAACGTAATAGGAGAAGTGAAGGGAGACCAACAGATAGCACACCAATGCCAAAACAAAGCACTAGAAGGCAAGCCTGACACCTCACCAGATGTGCTCCTAATTGATGCAGATCCAAGACAGGAATATGGACGGCCATCGCCTATGGAGGATATCAAAGAAGTACTAATAGAAGAGCCAGACAGGAAAATACGTCTAGGAACATCAATCGAACACAAGGAATGACCTCACACTTACAATCGTCGTTCTATGCAAATCAAGTGTATGACGCCATCGAACAAACGACCGACTTTCACTCAGGTTACCTCCACTAAAGGAAGGACCAAGAAATCAAATCGCTAAGGCAATTTGGTCTCTTCTTATTTATTATGCAGAGTCTTCCCATGAGTTGAGCTGAAGGAATGCTCCAAGTGATTTCCACTGTAGATTCAATGCATTACTTCTGATGCAATTCCCATTGCAAATTACTGCAGATTCAATGCACTACTTCAGATGCGTGCGTCGTTCCACTTCCTTGCTCAGGAGACGAAGCACCAGCTTCAGGAGACGAAGCCCTTTATTCAGATTCAATGAATTTCATTTAATACAGTTCAATTAATGATGTTTCTTTGGTTCTTATATAAACATCAACAATTAGGTGTATGATTCAGCCTCTCGTGGTCTCGCGCTTCGCTTACCGGGTGTTGGATCACGGTTAGAACTCCGGTACAGTCTTGATGGAAATTCAAGGTCCTTCGCTCCACGTAATCCTGCAAGAGGGGAATAGACCGGGCGGTGACCCAGAATCCCTCTCCGATGCTTAAATGAGAATCTCGTGGCAGGCAAAAGCAAGCAACAGTATGAGTATGTAATTGTGTATATGATCTGAGGTAACCTCCTCCTTTATATAGGAGAGGAGTTACCCCAGTTAGCTGATGAACTGCCGGGGCAGTTAGCCCACGTTCCGCTTATCTCGGGCACGCTCCGCTTATCTCGGCCAGTTCCGCTTATCTCGGCCACGCTCCGCTTATCTCGGGCCACTCCCCCACTACTCTGATAGTGGGCGTGTTTCTCGGCCTCAACCTCTGATAGCAAGTCCCGACCAATATCGGGGACTCCAGAGTTATCTCATTATGTCACCGCTCGGGGTCCCTCGTCATCGTGACAGGGCCAACATCCTCAGGGATTCAACATCGGGGCCTACTTAAAGGCATCTCGCCGGGAGCATCCAGCTCGCCTATCGGGACCGACCTTGTCGGGACCTTTCACCATCGGGGCTCCTCTTGTCGGGACCCTTCGCATTGGTCTTCTTGACCTCTTTTAGGGCCCAGTGGGCCTATTTACCGTTTACTAGTCGTTAAAGGGCCTAACGGCTATAGCGAAACCCATCACCGGGTATAGTTCACTGCAAGCTCAACTCTCGCTTCCTTCCAAAGTCCAGGAGACTCGAGTATCGCTGTTGCTGGACCTCCAAGTATGTTGCTTTCAAATTGTTCGATGAAATGCTGCAAAGGGTTTCCTCAGATATATACTCTTGATATTGACATGTTCTCCGATCCGCCTGATATTGCAATTCTTCGATCAAGATGCGATGAATCGATGAATCTATTGTTAGGCGATACGAAATGGTATGTATTGTACATATACACTCGTAGACATATGTTGCCTTTAGCTCCGATCTTCTTCTCATGTATAAGATTCTTCGGTTACAAGGTAGATACAGTTCGTTCCATTCCTTCATCTTCTCCGCCAATTTTCTACTTTCTCTTCTCATTTTGAAACTTTTGATGCTTAGAGTTTAGGCACGGTGTTGGATGATGGAAATCACTCGAATTCCCATTGATTATCTGTGACATCAACCAATGATTCTGGCTCATCATGTTGTCTCTGATTTATGCAGTTTTTACATTGTAAGAATTGTTTTGAAAGAGAGTAAGGCTGGTGATGTGCTTTCAGCTCACTGATGATTCTTTATCCACCAAGATCTCTGAAACCTGTTCTTCTCCATCTGTTGAAGTTTTTTTTCCAGAAAATAAAGCTGGTGCATTGGTGAGTTCGTTTCAATTTTATCCAGTAGAGGAAGTATGTTTTCACCATTTTTTTAGCCAATTGTTTTTCACCATTGATTTCTTAAAACTGCTGCATTTGGTGATTCTCCCGTTTTTCGGTGATTATGAAAATAAGATGATGAGTCTGATATCCATTCTTTAAAATCATGAGGACAAAAAGAGGCATTTGTCTGAGAGAATTGTATTTCTTCAAATTTATGAACTAGGTTTTTAGCTACATTCAAAGACATAATGATGCTATTACTTGGTCATCCGAATATATGGATGATTCAAATCTCCAACACATACTGAATGTGCCATGAATGCATCCTGCTTGAATTTATTGATGCTTATGAAGATGAGGACAAAGAATATATTGTGATGTAGTAAAGACCATCACAACCTGACTTTTCTGTTTTCTTTCCAATAATCATAAACAACATTTCCCTCTGCAGAAAGAAAGTTATTGTGCTTGAGGAGAATGAGAAAGAGAAGAGGGAGAAGAAATTGGTGATTCAGATTCTGGAAGAAATTGATGATTCAGATTCTGAAAGAAGCTGAAACTTCTATTTAACAGTTCTATGAAAAGAGGCAGTTGAACGTTGAAACCAACAAATCAACAACATGGAGATAGAAGATAAGGTAGCAGGTCGTGTTTTTTTTTTCTTCTAATAATCATGCTGCTGATTCACCATTCACATAAATCAGCAATCTATATATAATATAATTCAGAAAAAATTTCTAACATATTGACAAGTAAGATTTTTGTATAATATTCTCTTTCATATGTGTTAAACTAATGTGTTTTGACTGGTCCATATCATACTTTGATAAGTTACATCACAATTCACCTCCACATGGAACTCTATAAAATAAGCAAAGAACCACATTTCATTTTAGAAGCAGTTACATTTCCAAGTTAGTAAAATTGAGTTTTGAACCCCATAGAACTGAAAAAAAAGAAAGTTGCACATCAAAACAATTTGATTTTAAAAGTGTTGTAATTGTATGAAAAACTAAAATGAAAATGTAATAAAAAAATATTTTAAATAAATAATAAAGTAAGAAAGAGTAACTATAATGAATTTAATTTTTAGCTAATATAATTTCATTTCCAAGTTAGTAAAATTGAGTTTTGAACATCATCCAAACAATTTGATTTTAAAAATGTTGTAATTAATCTTTGGTATTAAAAACTAAAATGAAAATGTAATAAAATATATTTTAAATAAATAATAAAGTAAGAAAAAGAATATAATAGATAATTATAGTGAATTTAATTTTTAGCTAATGTAATTAATAAATAACTATAAATTAGTTTCGTAAAAAGAACTACAATACATAAACTATACTGAAATACTGAATATAATTTTTAGTTGATATAATTAATAAACAACTATAAATTAGTTTCGTAAATTTTAAAAACATAAAATAGAAAAACTAATAAATATATATTTAAAAATTAGTATATATATATATAATGTTTTATTTTATTTATAAATTTAATAAATATAAAAGTAAAAAATAAAAGTAAAATTTTGGCAAAAAATAAAAGTAAAATAAATATGTTCATATTTAATTATTTGTTAAAAAATATGTGCAACAGTTAATAAGATCTAGAACGTTGTCTTTATTATTATTGATTGACAATATGAAAAAAAAAAATTTGCCAAGACAATATAAGAATTGATAATTAAGTAATGAAGGGAATAATTTCCGTTAAAACTATAATGACCTATTCTTCATCATCCACCTCCCTCACTGAGTTTCTTCTTACCATCGTCCACTACAACTCCATCCTCTTCCTAACGTCTCTACCTTACCCACTTCCGTCGTAACATCATCCCACGCAATCATTTCATATGTTGCACAATCTCCGCTACTGCTGTGCGGCAACACGTTTATGAACTAACATATGTGAAAAAAGTTATAGAGATGCAATACTAGAAGATATTTCGAAGAAAATAGTAGATTATATATATCAACCTGCGAAATTAATTATTTAGACTTTATTGGTAATTTTATTTTATGGTGTATATATTAAATTGTAATTTATTATGTTTTATTGAAATTAATAGTTCATTCTTTATAAGTATTTTTAATTTATGATGTATATATTTGATTGTAATCAATTACTTATTTCTTATTATTGTTTCCTCTTTTTGGAACTTTGATTTGCATGTGTCATGTATATTTATTTCCCTTTTCTTAGAGTTTTTATTTGGATAGATTTGAAACTCTTATGTAATATTCGTATGAAAGAGACTGTCATAAAATTAAATAAGATATATCACATCCTTTACAGACCCATCAAGTAGAGGAAAAATCATCAACAATGCAGTATACTGCAATTGATCATTTTCTTATAATTTTTTTGATCAGTTTGATTTTAGTAATTTAACTTGAGTTATGTACCGCAGATCATGTTGGTGTTCATGCAGTATCATCGATATATGACAAAGCAAACAAATGACTTGGTTGTGGACAAGAAACCATAAGTCAATTTAGTCGTATCAAGTTAGAAATAATAGTTAATTGTTTATTCGTTTATGTTTACATAAATATTTAATATTTGCATTTACATTTAGATTTACATAGGTAATTTATCATAATATCTTTGTACTTGAATACTAATTAATTCTTATTTAACTACATTTACTTTAGAAACGCCTGCTTTAAATTGGTAAGCATTAAATTGCTGAAAATAAATAAACACATAAAAAATATGTTCAAAATAATAAAACTATATAAACAAATAGACAATTCATGTGAAATAGCAGTTGTTTAATAAATAACGAATAAATTAAAACTACAATATATAACACGTAGTTGATATATCTTTAGTGAATATATATAATTAATATATAAGTATGTTTAGTCTCTTGAATTTATAAAAATAGGAAAATAATAAATAAATAGATGAGGTTAGAAAGAAAGTGAACTCAAGTGTAAAAAATAAATAAAATTAAGAAAAAAAATATTTTTTATTAGATACTATATATATTATTTGGATATGTTTAATTTGTGCATATATTTAATTTTTTGTCCCACTTAGCTATCAAAAAGAAATTACACTGTAAAATGTTGTTGACATCTTTTAGTAAGTAAAATCAGTATATATATAGATATAACTATATTAGTTTCATGAATTAATAAGAGTAGACAAATAAAAAAATTAAATGATGAGGATAGTAGAAAAGTAAACTCAAGTGTTAAAAAAATTTATAAAACATATTTTTTTTTATAAAATATTATCTACATATTTTTTTATATATAATATTATAAATTGGATATGTTTAATGTATGAAAATAAGTTAGCACCATATGTTTGCAATTAAATAAAAAAAATTGGCAAAAATAAGAAATTATATTTACATTATAACTTGAAATTATAATTAAAATTTTAAATTATCAATTAAATGTAGAAGTTCTTATCATACACGTGTGTTCAATATATAAAAACTTTATTATATACAAAGATTATAAGATATAATTGACAATAATATTTAATAAGTAAGTAATTGTTGATTTAAATATTTGAAGGTTTGTAATGAGTATTCCCGAAAGTCGTTATATCATACGTGTTAACCTAATAACTAATGAATAGAAAATACGTTCACACATGTTATGAATTTTTTTGGCCAAGACACATTGTTAAGAATGAATTATATAAGTTTATACATACATCTTAAATGTGTAGTAATGTCTCATTTGTCTTGAATAAATTATTTTAATAAATAAAAACAAACAATTTCATTACCAATATCAAATTAATTTTTTTTTTTTTGTAATATTATAACAGTTATATAAAAAATTATTTCCGCGCAACGCGTGGGTGAGCCACCTAGTATAAGCTATTTGGTGATTTTAATTTATACTGCTTCTTTGTTTGTTTTTCAGTCTGCAGTTAAAGGTTTGGGTTAAGGGTCATTTTGGTACCACATGTTTGCACAAAGTACACTGTTCATACCATTAGTATTTTTTTGTACCGAATTGGTACCATATGTTTCCAAACCTTACTGTTTTGGTACTTCTGTTACCATTCCGTCAAAAAGTGCCGTTAAATGGCATGTGCCATGCACGTGAGCAGCCTAAAATTTTCAGTTTTGTTACAATTTAGTCCATCTAATGCATCCCTAACTTTTATTTTGTTCAATTTAGTCCTAAAATTTCAAAACCAAACCATTTTCCCAAATTGACCTAGCCGGACCTAGCCATGGGCTAGGTCCGACCCTGGGTCGGGGTCACCGGACCTGTTAGGTTCCAAGTCTAGGGTCAACGGGCGGTCGACCTAAGTCTCGTTCCTCACTGGAGATGTTGCGGATTCGCTGCTCTCGGGTTGTGTCGTCCTAGCTTGTGTCTTTCCTTCCTTCGCTTCGCTTCTCTTCTCGCCCTGCAAGATGGGCAATACCAGGCACAGAGGGGGGGGGGTGGTGCCTGATGAACCCTCTCCGATGCCTAAGTCAGTACGGTTTTTGTAGAGAGATAAAGCTAGAGAGATGTCAGAGCAAAATTATGCAACTTGCCAAGATGATCAAATGAATAGTGGAAGAGTTGTATTTATAGGCAACGGTGTCATTAAGGTGGCTTAATGACATCGTCAACCTTTAAACACAATTAATTAACCTTTAAACACGTAATTAAGACCTTAGGGTACGGAGAAGGTTGGCGGAAACAAACCGAGTATGGGAGTCTAAAAACAGTGTCGGGGCCCTTGGGGGGAGGAAAATCCGACCTCCAAGGGTAGGGGTTGGGTGTGGCCACCCAACCCCTCCTAGGGGAGATAGGGTTGGCCAACCCTATCTCCCCTAGGGGAGATCGGGTTGGCTGACCCGATCTCCCCTAGGGGAGGTCGGGTGTGGCCACCCGACCTCACCTAGGTGAGTCTAACTTGGCCGGACGAGTATTTCGGCCTCGTCCGGACCGTTGGTGTTTTCGCGGGGTGTTCGGGTTGAAGTTTCGATTTACAATCATTAACGGGGTGATCAAAATGAAACGATTCGGAAGTCAACGGGTTCAAATTGGGCGTATATCCATCACATGCCCCCGAGTCAACCAATGGCCTGACCCTTGATTGACTCTATTTTAGGATGGTATGACACGCGCAATTTGAAGCCGGGATTTTACCTTTTGTCTGAATGCTTACTTACCCATGGATGTGTGCCTCTGACTCTGCCCCCTGCCTTATAAGATAGAGGAATTGTAAATGTCAGAATAGCACGGACACGTGTCCAAGCACGCGTCCGTCTGAGGTGGAAATAATAAATCTATCCTTGCTACGGGCGCATACTCGAAAAATACATGCTCGCATAGGAATGCAATACGAATACAGCTAAGCGATTCATACTTCAATTTTATGCCGGGATTTGTCTAAGTGGAGAAAAATTTAATTTTGGTCTAAATTTTTTCTAAGTATGGGATGCTTAAAAATAAGCCCATGTGATGTTAACTTGAGTGGAGATATGCCTAACCATAGTCTAAGGGAGGTAAAGATGATAGTTTTCCCTTAACCCTTAGATCTCATCTAGTTTTAAATGGAGGGTTGTGATTATGTCACTTTAAAAAACCCTACACCTTTTCAAATATAGAGAGGAGCAAAGAAATTACCTCACTTAGCCACCATTGTCATCTTTTTCCTTTTTCCTCACACTTGGAGACCAAGGGTGGAATTCTTGCACACCAAGGGAGAGGGGCCGGCCAAAATTCTGGTGGGGAACCAGGAATTCCGGCCAGCACGGACACGGCGGCACGATCCTAAGGCGACGGCAGCAGCTCCCGGCGACGCGGCAGCAGCTGATCGGGACGGCGACTCAGCCAGCGGCGGCGCAGAGGGCGACTGAGACGACGACGAAGGCTCCTGCGACTTCGACGGACGGCCACGGCGGCGGGACAGGTGGGAATAGGCGCAGCTCGGCTCCGGCGACGACGAGATCGAAGCTCCGGCGTGGGGCTGATTTCCGGCAACCCCAAAATTTGAATTCTGGACCCGTTTATCACATCGGGTCGGGTTTTCCGAAGGTCCACTCTTTTCCTTCCCGTTACCGTGTAAAATGTTGATTTTTGAATTGCCGATATTCGATTGCCGATACTTGATTGGATATGTGATTGCCGTGGATGGCCGTAGCTAGTCGTGGATTTGGGGAAAAAATTTTGGCCGGTCGTTCGGAGATAGTTTTTTGTCCGATTAAACTATTCCCGTTTTGAATTTGATGTCGAGGCGCCATTTGTGTGTTGATTTCCGTTGGGGGGCGTAATTGTAATTTTGCCCGAGAACTGACTTTAGGTTTGGACAAAATTGTCCGATTTGGTTGCCGTGGTGTCCTTGGCGCATGTTTGTTATCTTTATTGGATGTCTTCGAATCTTTGGTTGTTGTTGTTGGTCGAGTACCGGGGTACTCCTGGTTTTTCAGAAATTTTCTTGTTTTGACGTCTATCATGCCGTGGCAGGTACTGTATTCCTGGTGGTGTCCCCATACGCAAACTCTGCAAAGGCGTTACATCCTTCGAAGGATGAGTAAGTCCCTCTTTCTCTTCTATTTGTCGCATTACTTCCTTTCCTGTCATTAGCTTGGGTGTCGCGATCTGAGCCGGGGTGTTAGTCGAAACTTGATTCGAACTTTGGGATTTCCTGCTACCTTTGACTTAGGTCTTGCTGCTTTGTCGGAGAACCACCTGACTAGGTCTGATTATAACGAGCACGTTACTTTAGGTGATATCTGCCCCTTAGATGAGCCTCTATATCCCTTCCTCCCCTCCTTGGGGAATACCCGCCAGACAGTGACAGAGCCTCCCAGGGGGAAGGTCGTTGTTTACCCTTCCCAGATTCGATTTGGATTGCGGCTGCCTTACTGCGATGATCTTGTAGAATTGAGTAGGTTCTTTAGGATCTCCCCTGTGAACCTTGCTCCTAGTGCTATCCGTATCTGGGTGGGCTTCCGGGTGTTATGCCACTGGTACTCCTGGAAGTATTCACTGGTTTTGTTCCGTTGCTTCTATCGATTCCAATATCAGAGGAAGGTAGGCTTTGCGAGTTTTGTAACTCGGCATCCATCCCTCAAAGATTCCCGGTTTGCTGACTTTGGGTTGAGTGGGGTCGAGTGGAATACTTCTCTTCGCTTCGTGGCCCGGAGCGATAACTCAGCGAGCCACTGGGCCAAACATTATTTCTTCATTACGGATCGGTATGTTACTTGGTCAGTCTTGAATGAGGATCGGTCAGACGGCTGGCCTGCCTTTGGGGAGTTCTCTTCCGCGGATTTAGAGACTATGAAGGCCATCCATGAGAGCAACAGGACCCAGTCATACTGCCCTGTGTCCTTAGTGACTGAGACGGATCTTTATGAAGCAGGGATCAGTTTGACTCCTGACTCCGGGGGTTCGGTATGTTACTTAGTCTTCTCATCAGCATTTACTTTATGCTTTTTTCTTGTAGGTTGGTTTCACGGGAAAACATATAACGTGCAGGCGGCACCGGTCGATCTGAGCAAGAGGAGGGCTCCATCTAGCTCTACCCTGAAGAAGTCTCCCATGCTTGGGAAAACTGCTGGGGCCTCTGGTATACTTCCTTCTTTTAGCCTCTTTATGGTATACTTGTGTTTTTTCTTATTCTTGTTTTTCTTGCATTGCTAGGGCACTCTCCCCTGGTGACCGAGAGGGTTGTCTCCGTAGGCAAGGGCTCTGGACCTTCTAAGTCCAAGTCGCAGAGGTCCGACTCTGAGGCCGGGGCCTCGGCTGTCAAGAGGAAGAAAGGTGCAGATCCTTCTCCGCCTGTTGTTCGTCCCCCGACCCTGTCTCGTGACAAAGAGATAGTGGTCGAAGAGGTGCCTTCCCGAGCTGATAAAGGGAAGCGACCTGTTGGTGATGGTTCCCCTGCCCCCCAGCCGAGGGCACGGTCGTCAGGTTCGATCTCCTCCCTGTCATCGACGCTTCTATGTTTATATTTTTCTGTATCTTACTTTGTTTGTATAGGTGGGCCTCCGGCTTTGAGTCGGAAGGATTTCGCACGCCTTACTGACGAGGATATCGTTGGGTCTGAGTGGACTCCTTTTGCTGGGTTGAAGGAGTTCCACCTTGATAGCGGGTCTTCCTTGCGCACTCCGGAGGTTGGTATCCGTGTGCTTCGCGGTGCCATCCCTCCTGGTGATCGTGCTGCTCAGCCTAAGTCTCCTGGGGAAACCCGGCGCTTCGTTCAGGGTGTACTATCCCGTTATGTGCCTAATGGTTCCTCGTTTTCTCCTTTTTATTTTCATGTGGTTGCTTTTCCAGTTACTCATCTCTTGTTTAATTTTTCAGGGTATGTCTGACATGGTGAACATGTCATCCCTTGTGCTCGAGCTATCCGACGAGAAGAAGGCTCTTGTGGACAGCCAGGTGTCCCTGAAGGCGGAGCTTGCCACTGCCACTGAGAAGGCCCGCCTATCCGATCTGAAGATGCAGGAGCTCAGGGACCAAGTATCCTTACTTGAGACTACCGTAGGTAGCTTACGCCGGGAGGCTGAGGTCGCATCTTCACTCCATTCTGAGGAGTTGCGGAAATTAGAGGCAAGGTGCCGGGCAGAGGAGAGGACTGTCGCAGTGTCTGAGTACAAGGCTTCCTCTGCCTTTACTGCTGACTACAGTGTGCGGCTTACTCAGGAGATGAACCAGTTTGGTGAGTATCTCGTTGATCATATTTTTCGCATTGATCCTCAGTTTCCGGTTGGTGATCTTGGTGATTTTGGACCGTACGCTACTGGTTACATGGCTGTCCTTAGGGGTCAGGCTGCTGTCGCAGACGAGCCTGCCCCTACACAGGTGGATGCTACGCCTGTGGATATTGACACTTCGGACTCTTCCTCCTCTTCCTCTATCTCTGCTGGTGGTTCGGCCTCAGGGGGTCAGGGTGACTCCCCAGAGGGCTCTGGTTGATGTATTGACATCTTTCTATCTTTGTATATATGACCATACTCTTTCTCCCCTTTGATGGGTTGAGTATCTTTTGGGTTTGCTGTGGGATTTCGTGTTGCTTTCCTTTGTCGTATTGTGTCGTTGGCTGTGTGGTTCACTTTCCTTTTCATGGGTACTTCGTATGCTTTTGTACGTACTCTTTTGATTATGGACTATTCTCTTGGTGTGTTTCCTTTACTTATCCTTCTTTTGTGTTTTCCTTCATGCCATGCCTGCTATCTCATCAAGAAAAAACATTATGTGTTCTTCATAGCACTTTACTTTTAAATTACTTTCTCATGGGATCCTTCTTAGTATGGTGTAATGATCTTCTGATACCTTTTGAATGGTACGTATGGTGTTGCTAGACCAAAGATACGCTCTTGGTGGGCGTTGAATACTGTTCACGAGATACGCTCCCGGAGGGCACCAGTAGTTAGACCAAAGATACGCTCTAGGTGGGCATTGAAACTGTTCACGAGATACGCTCCCGGAGGGCACCGGTAGTTAGACCAAAGATACGCTCTAGGTGGGCGTTGAAACTGTTCATGAGATACGCTCCCGGAGGGCACCAGTAGTTAGACCAAAGATACGCTCTAGATGGGCGTTGAAACTGTTCACGAGATACGCTCCCGGAGGGCACCAGTAGTTAGACCAAAGATACGCTCTAGGTGGGCGTTGAAACTGTTCACGAGATACGCTCCCGGAGGGCACCAGTAGTTAGATCAAAGATACGCTCTAGGTGGGCGTTGAAACTGTTCACGAGATACGCTCCCGGAGGGGGTCGAAACTGTTCACGAGATACGCTCCCGGAGGGCACCAGTAGTTAGACCAAAGATACGCTCTAGGTGGGCGTCGAACTGGTAGTTTGAAATCTACCTCACGATACGCTCTTGGGGGCGTCGAATCTGGTAGTGTTTTTTCTACCTCAAGATACGCTCTTGGGGGCGTCGAATCTGGTAGGTTGCAAATCTACTTCAAGATACGCTCCTGGGGGCGTCGTAGGTCGTAGTTTTAGAGACTACTCTCAAGATACGCTCTTGGGGGCGTTGAAATTCGTAGTTTTTGGAAACCACTCTCAAGATACGCTCTTGGTGCGTCGAAGGTCGTAGTATAGAAACTACTCTCAAGATACGCTCTTGGGGGTTTCGAAGGTCGTAGTATGAATACTACTCTCAAGATACGCTCTTGGGGGCGTCGAAGGTCGTAGTATGAATACTACTCTCAAGATACGCTCTTGGGGGCGTCGAAGGTCGTAGTATGAATACTACTCTCAAGATACGCTCTTGGGAGCGTCGAGGGTCGTAGTATAAAAACTACTCTCAAGATACGCTCTTGGGGGCGTCGAAGGTCGTAGTATAAAAACTACTCTCAAGATACGCTCTTGGGGGCGTCGAATCTGTTCGCGGGATAGGCTCCCGGAGAGCACAAGTTTCGTATTTTTTGGAACTACTCTCAAGATACGCTCTTGGTGGCGTTGAAGGTGTTGTTGACTTGACGTCATATCTGTGTAAGGATAACTCAATGATTATATCATCTCCTTCTTTAAAAAATACTTTTGAGTAACTTCTACTTCATTAGGAGCATTCAAGGCTTTATGTACACCTGGGATGCCTTGGGTGGATCAAGGCACCCTTTGGAGGAAATCAAAGATAGTTGTAGAGTTGGAGTAACTTCGTGAGTTCTCCTTCTCAAAAGTTGTTTTTGGAAAACTTAGAAAGCTTGAACATGCAAAGTGCTAAATATGAAACTAAGGATATGGGGTGGTCAGTTTGTCTGTTGCCACGTACTCCTTTAGGCCTCCATTGTAAATCATCTCCTCCACTTCTATCTTTAGCACCATGCAGTTGTTAGTTTGATGCCCCCAGGTCCCATGGTACTCACACCATCCCTGTGCATCTCTTCCTAGGAAGGCCTTGCCCTCTTCTCTGCATGTGGGTAGCTCTTCCTTGAGGTACTTCTGAAAAAGTTCTTCTATGCTCACTGTAAGGGGTGTGAATTTGAAATTTACACCTCCTTCCAGTGTATCAGTCTCTCTTTGTTTCTCCGGGACTTCCTCCGGTTGCTCCATATTCTTTGCAAACGCCTTGTCTAGCTTTTCCTTGAGCTCTCTCATCGTGCTTGTCATGACCATCTCATAAAGCCCCCCATACGCTTCAAATGAGTTTGGATGCATGTTTCTAGTGAAGGCTCTGACGGCTTCCCTTCTTGTGATGTCCATGTTGGCACCATAACGGGAGAACCTTTCGAAGTAGCTTGACATTGGTTCCCCCGGCATTTTCTTGATGTCATCGATGTGTCGGAAGCCTTTTATGATGGAGTCCCTTGTTCTTTTTCCTTGTGCGCTTTCTGGTTGCCAAGGTATGCTTGTTACCTTTACAGCCTTGCTCATGTGTCTCTTCTTAGCCATTCTTTGAAAAAATTGCTTGCTCAGGTGGAGTGCAACTCCGTTCTTCATCTTTCTTTGCCTTTGTCTCCTCATCACCTTCTTGTTGTCTTGGTCGGTCCCTACCATGACCATTGCCACTGTGTCTGTCCTGTGTGATCCACGTCTCATGGAATTGACGTAGCACTGCCTTGCAGTGCGTTGGTCACCCAGGACTTCTCCAACTCCATTCTCAGTGATGTACTTCAATTTCTGGTGTACGGTAGATGGCACGATTTCATATGGATTTATGGTTGTTCTTCCTAGGATCCCGTTGTAGGCTCCCAGGCTTTCAACCACCAAGAAGTTAATGTTCACCTTCAGCTGTGTCCATCCTTGGCCCATGGTCACTGGCAGGGTTATCATTCCCAGGGGGTAACTTGTTGCCCCTGAGAAGCCAACCAGAGGGAAGTTGACTGGTTTGATGTCTGCCTTTGTTTTCCCTATTTCCTCTAGGACCCTTAGGCTTAAGAGGTCTGCCGAGCTGCCCCCATCTACCAGTATTCTCTTTACATCGAAATTATCAATGTCTATTGTGATGACTAATGCATCGTCATGCGGGAAGATAATGTGGCTTTTGTCTTTCTCCGAGAATTCAATCTTCATCTCCTCTCCTTCTCGTGGCCTTTTCCTCCACCTTGGCACTGAACTCAGTTTGGATGCGTAAACCTCCCTTGCATTAGCAGTTGGGCCTCCTGATGCTACTCCTCCGTGTATCATGTTTATGGTTCCCCTCTTGTTGGGTGGAGGATTGTAGTCTACCTTGCTTTTGCCTTTGTCCCTGTATGATGGCCCTAACTGTATGCTGTTGCCCCCATGATCCACGAACTGCTTTAGTTCTCCCCTTTGGATGACATTGTTGATGCTTAGCTTTAGGCTGAGGCATTCGTTCGTGTCATGCCCGTATGCTTCATGGTTATCACACCATTTGTCCTTGTGCGTCCCCACCATTGGGGCTCTCCACCTTGCAGGGGGTGACCAGAGTTTCTGATTTCGCATCTCTTTTAGGACAGTTGCTGGGGTGGCGTTCAATGGGATGAACTTGATGATGTTGATTTCCCTAGCCTTCAGTGGTTCGCCCATCTGATTTCTTTGGTAGGGCGGACGCCATTCCTGCTGCCTTGTGTGTTGAGGTGCCTGAGGTGGCTTTCCTCTGTTCGGCTTTGCATTGTCTTCCTTAGCTTCTTGAATCTTGGCTTTCTTACTTGCCCTGTGCCTCTCCAGGTCTATATGAGTTTTTACTCTCCCTGCTAGCTCCTCTAAGGTGCTTGCTGGTTTCTTGGCCATCTTTTCTGCCAGCGTGGACCCGAAGCGGCCTAGGTTTCTAATGAAGGCTCGTATTATCTCACCCTCAGTGATGTCGCCCTGGATGTCTGCTATGTTTTGGTTAAACCTAGTGTAGTAATTGGCCAGAGATTCATCATTTTCTTGCTTCACGTCATCGATGGAGCCTGTTCCTTTGAGGAGCTTCCTTTCTCCTAGATATCTTTGAAGAAATTTCGCCTTTAGCTGCTCCCATGAGTGGATGCTCTCAGAGGGTAGGCTAAAGAACCAGTGTGAGGCCACCCCTGATAGGGTGTTTGGAAATAGGAGTGCCTTGTATCTTTCATCAGTAGTTCTCCCGAATAGGGAGGCTTCATGCTGTTGAATATGCTCCAAAGGGTCTCCCTTGCCATTGTACTTTGCAATCTGGATTGTATGCAGGGAGTCCGGCACCTTGTTCATCTCCAATTCCCTCGTGAAGGGGTGGTTCGTTTGATCACTCAGACAATGTAAGCCGTGTTTCTTTGACTCATTCATTTTCCTTGTTATCATTGCCTCTATCTCCTCCGGAGTGATCAACGCCGGTGTCGGAGTGTAATCTCTCTGATAGCCTCCGTAGTTATAGATTGGGCTTGCTGGGATCCCTTGTCCGTGTTGGTACGGACTGTAGGTGTATCCTTGGTGTCCCTGCTGGGGTACTTCGTGGAATTGTTGCCTCCTTGGAGGTCTTGCTTGTCTGTCTGCCCCCAGCGGGGTGTAAGCCCTGGCGTTCTGTTGTTGCCTAGGAGGCACGAATTGCTGTCTTCCCTCTAGGGGTGGCTCTTGGTAATTTCTTCTTTGCTCTTCTCGCTGCCCTGCTCGAGGGTGCGAGTGGCGTTCTTCTGTTGGGATTTGCTCCTCTTCATGAGTCACTGTATGTGCCCCCTGTGTGTATGCCGGCCTTGTGTTTGTTGTGTAAGCGCGGTTGTCATTCCTTTGGGCCGGCATCCCATATGGATATCCTTGAGGTTGCGCCTCATAGTAGTATCCCTCAGGCGGTGCCGTGTACTGGGATGGCACTCCCTGTTGCTCCCTCTCTCTCTGTGGCCTCCTTGCCAAAGGGGTTGAGGCTGTGGAAGACTCAGCCCCAGCTGGGCGTGAGGGTCCTCCTTCCTGGTTGTTGGGTTGGGGAGCCTGTGGGGTTACTTGAGGCTCTGGGTGCACAGGCAGTTTCCCTGGGTTAGGCTGCCTTGCTGGAGGTATAGGCTGTCTCCCTCGCCTATTGCCCCCAGGTGGGCGGTGATGCCTAGACACCATGCTGTTCGTCATTGCTCTTGTTATTGCCAGGCTTTCTGTTCGAAGCCCACGGACGGCGCCAAGTGTTAGGTTCCAAGTCTAGGGTCAACGGGTGGTCGACCTAAGTCTCGTTCCTCACTGGAGATGTTGCGGATTCGGTGCTCTCGGGTTGTGTCGTCCTATCTTGTGTCTTTCCGTCCTTCGCTTCGCTTCTCTTCTCGCCCAGCAAGAGGGGCAATACCAGGCACAGAGGGGGGGGGGGTGGTGCCTGATGAACCCTCTCCGATGCCTAAGTCAGTACGGTTTTTGTAGAGAGATAAAGCTAGAGAGATGTCAGAGCAAAATTATGCAACTTGCCAAGATGATAAAATGAATAGTGGAAGAGTTGTATTTATAGGCAACGGTGTCATTAAGGTGGCTTAATGACATCGTCAACCTTTAAACACAATTAATTAACCTTTAAACACGTAATTAAGACCTTAGGGTACAGAGAAGGTTGGCGGAAATAAACCGAGTATGGGAGTCTAAAAACAGTGTCGGGGCCCTTGAGGGGAGGAAAATCCGACCTCCAAGGGTAGGGGTTGGGTGTGGCCACCCAATCCCTCCTAGGGGAGATAGGGTTGGCCAACCCTATCTCCCCTAGGGGAGATCGGGTTGGCTGACCCGATCTCCCCTAGGTGAGGTTGGGTGTGGCCACCCGACCTCACCTAGGTGAGTCTAACTTGGCCAGACGAGTATTTCGGCCTCGTCCGGACCGTTGGTGTTTTCGCGGGGTGTTCGGGTTGAAGTTTCGATTTACAATCATTAACGGGGTGATCAAAATGAAACGATTCGGAAGTCAACGGGTTCAAATTGGGCGTATATCCATCAGGACCCAGGCGACCCTGACCCACGGTCGGACCTAGCCTAGGGCTAGGTCCGACCCTGGGTCAGGGTTTCCTGGGTCCGGTGACCCCGACCTAGGGTCGGACCTAGCCCATGGCTAGGTCCGGCTAGGTCAATTTGGGAAAATGGTTTGGTTTTGAAATTTTAGAACTAAATTGAACAAAATAAAGTTAGGGATGCATTAGATGGACTAAATTGTAACAAAATTGAAAGTTTTGGGCTGCTCACGTGCATGGCACATGCCATTTAACGGCACTTTTTGACGGAATGGTAACGGAAGTACCAAAACAGTAAGGTTTGGAAACATATGGTACCAATTCGGTACAAAAAAATACTAATGGTATGAACAGTGTAATTTATGCAAACATGTGGTACCAAAAGGACTCTTAACCCTAAGGGCACGTTTGATTGCCGGTATTGCGATATCCTAATACCGGTATTAGCTAATACATGCTTAGCTAATACAATGTTTGATTGAGCCATGTATTAGGATATCCTAATACAATGTTTGAATGAACTTTGTATTAGGATATCCTAATACAATGACTAAAAGACCTAAATACCCTTACTTACATTTTCAATGATGATATATTTTACATATGATTAATTTAACAAAGATAAAATTTAACAAAAAAAAGTAACTTCAATTATTTAAAATAATATTTTTCATTAAAAAAAATCAAATTTATGTATAAATAGTAAAAACTATTTTTGCTAAGTTATAAATATGTATATATATATATAAAGAAAATAGTACAAAACAATTGAAAAAAGTGATTAGCCCGACCCGACCCGTTCTAGCCGGGCCTAGCCCGAACAAACCAAAGCAACATAAAGCAACCCGACCCGAACAGCCCGAATTGCTCAGCCCGGCCCGAACCGCACAGCCCGACCCGAATTGACCTGCCTGGCCCGAACCACCCAGCCCGGCCCGAACTGACCAGCCCAGCCCGAACCACCCAGCCCGGCCCGAACCACCCAGTCCGGCCCGAACCGCTCAGCCCGGCCCGAACATGACTCGGCCCGACCCGTGTCCGAAGTTTCGATGTAAACGGGGTCCGGCCCGAAGCTACGATGTAAACAGTGAGAGTTTGCCATATATTACAATGGTAAATTGGTAATTTGGAGATTGGTATTAGTTAATACTTTACTTTTAGATGATATTAATTAATATCAAATTCCTTCTATAATTGAGTATTAGCTAATACCAAGTATTAGCTAATACCAATACCAAGTTGACACAAACACGGTATTAGCTAATACCGGTATTAGGATATCGCAATACCGGCAATCAAACTTGCCCTAAAGTTTCAAATTTAGAAGATGAGAACCAACCATATCATGCGGCAAAGAATATTGAATGTGATTCCAAAGAACGTTCGCACCATTTTCACAAAGTCAAATTCAGATGTGAGTCTGTATATATAAGAACTCGTGACTTGAATCTTACTGAACATATAAATAGCAGTGTAATATCATTTAGTTCCCATCTTACTTTTATTGTAGAGGAGATTTTGGTTGTGGTTGGTTTTCTTCATGGTGGTTTTAATGAATTTTGAAGAAAATCTTCTTTAACTGATATATGTCTTACCTATTTCCATGTTTACTGCATATCTTTCGGTTTATGTTGGCTGCTATCGATCTGTCAAGCCACTTAACTGGAATTTTAATATTTTTTCTTTTTCAGTTCTTTCATTGATATTTATTTGTAGGAGTAAAAAATGTTACATAAAAAAATATTAAAATCTAACATAATAAATTTTCCAAAAATAGTGGGGTATAAATTTTGGTGAAAAGATCTACAATACTATGGGTTGTTAATTAACTATGTAAGTTTCACTTTTTATTTTTAACCATAACATTATTAGGTTTGATTATTTTTTTTTACTCTGTAGGTAAATTCTCACAATGAAAGTTCATGATTATTTTAGTATTTAGAATCTTTCTTTTATATGTCATCATTTTCATCACCATTAATACGTTAATCCTTCATATTTTTTAACATAAGAAGGAATGCACCTACATAATGTACAAACTTAAATAATTTTTTATTTGTCAAAATAAAAAATATTATTATCTAATATTTTTAAACGTATATTATAATTTTTTTTTGATATATTTATATTGCTTTCGCAAGTTCGGACCCCAATGCGGCGTCTCCGACGGGTTTCAACCTCAGGTCTAGCCCACAGAAAACACAACTCGCTTTACCAGTTGGTCCAACCAACCTTAGATAAACGTATATTATAATAAATAAATAAATTATAGTATTTAACATTTTAGCAAATCATCCAGCGAGTAGTACACTAGTCTTGATAAATTCTCATACATGAGTAACTTTTTTTTAGAGGGACGGATCCTCCGAATGGACCGAATACCCCCTCCCATTTATCTACTAGTTTTCCTTTTTATTGCATTTTCTTATTTTTCCATTATTATTTTAAGAATTTCACCAGGACAATAATCACAGATTGAAGAGAGACAGAAGGAAAAGAAAAGAAGGCTTGAAGGAAGAAAGGATAGAAGGAAGAAAGGAAGGGAAGACTTGATCTAGGTGGAGACGAAGACGGTGTAAAACCCTAGATATATATATTTATGCCCCAAAACCACTCTCGTCTTTCTGTTTTTATTGTTGTTGTTTTTACAAGAATCTATCCGGTGATTGGAGCTGAGTTGAGGTTAGTTCTGAAACTTTTCAATTTCTCTACTTTACCAGCTCTTCTTCCTTGGGCTGTATTGGGTTTAGATTGATTCTCTCTCTTTCTGTGTTCATCACTGCTACTTCAGTATCCACTCTTTCTTTTGCTTATTATTGTTGTTTTCTGAATGTGAAATTTGATTTTCATCATTTTCGTTTCACGTTTGTTTTCATTAATCAGCTACCTCGCGTTTGATGCTATCTTCTGTTTGTTATTGTTACCGAACTGCAGATAGTCAGTTGATCTTTTCCAGTCAATTCTGATTTGGAGGGAAGTAAACTTGGAGTAGATTAGTGAAAGCGGGATCTTAATTTGATTGGCCAGAAGAGGTTTAAGATGCTGTCAAAGTCGTACACTAATCTGTTAGATCTAGCCTCGGGTAACTTCCCGATAATGGCCCAGGAGAAAAGGCGGCTTCCCCGTGTAATGACAGTCCCTGCTGACATACTCGAGCTCGATGATGACCGAGCCAATAGCGTAACCTCAGATGTTCCATCTTCAATCATGCAGGACAGAATCATTATCGTAGCCAATCAGCTCCCTGTAAAAGCAAAGCGTCGCCCCGACAACAAAGGCTGGTCCTTCAGCTGGGACGAAGATTCACTGCTGTTACAACTCAAAGATGGTTTACCCGATGACATGGAGGTCTTGTATGTTGGATGTTTGAAGGTCGATGTTGATTTGAATGAACAGGACGATGTTTCTCAGCTCTTGTTGGATCGGTTCAAATGTGTCCCCGCATTTTTGCCACCAGATATTCTTTCCAAGTATTATCAGGGATTTTGTAAACAGCACCTCTGGCCTCTGTTCCATTACATGCTTCCATTTGCATCTAATCATGGTGGCAGGTTTGACCGGTCTCTGTGGGAGGCTTATGTAGCTGCAAATAAGATTTTCTCTGAGAAGGTGATCGAGATCATAAACCCCGAGGATGATTATGTATGGATTCATGATTATCACTTGATGGTTCTGCCTACGTTTTTAAGGAGACGGTTTATTAAACTAAGAATGGGGTTTTTCCTCCACAGCCCTTTTCCTTCTTCGGAGATCTACAGGACCCTCCCTGTCAGAGAGGAGATACTCAAGGCACTCCTGAACTCTGATCTTATCGGTTTCCACACCTTTGATTATGCCCGCCATTTCCTATCTTGTTGTAGTCGGATGCTTGGTCTGGAATATCAATCAAAGAGAGGTTATATCGGTTTGGAATACTATGGGAGGACTATTGGAATAAAAATCATGCCTGTCGGAATTCATATGGGGCAGATGCAATCCGTACTAAGTCTTGCAGACAAGGAGTGGAGGGTCGGGGAGTTGAAACAGCAGTTTGCAGGGAAAACTGTCCTTCTCGGTGTGGATGATATGGACATCTTCAAAGGTCTAAATTTGAAGCTGTTGGCCATGGAGCAGATGCTGAGGCAGCATCCTCATTGGCAGGGGAAGGCGGTTTTGGTGCAAATTGCAAATCCTGCGAGAGGGAAGGGAAAAGAACTCGAGGAAATTCAAGCCGAGGTAAATGAAAGCTGCAAGAGGATTAATGAGACTTTTGGTCGCCCTGGTTATAAACCAATTGTGTTTATTGACAGACCCATATCACTGAGTGAAAGAGCGGCTTATTATACAATTGCTGAGTGTGTGGCAGTGACTGCCGTGAGGGATGGGATGAATCTCATCCCGTATGAGTACATTGTGTGCAGACAAGGGGTTTCAAGCTCTGATTCTTCAAGTGATGAGTTTAATGGGCCCAAGAAAAGCATGCTTGTGGTGTCTGAATTCATAGGTTGCTCACCCTCGTTAAGTGGTGCCATTAGGGTTAACCCTTGGAATATCGAGACAACTGCTGAGGCGATGAATGAAGCGATCTCAATGGCTGATCAAGAAAAGCAGCTACGCCATGAGAAGCATTATAAGTACGTGAGCTTGCATGATGTGGCGTACTGGTCTAGGAGTTTCTTCCAGGACTTGGAAAGGGCTTGCAAGGACCACTTCAGAAGGAGGTGTTGGGGCATTGGCTTGAGCTTTGGATTTAGAGTTGTCGCTCTAGACCCCAGTTTCAAGAAGTTATCAGTTGATGCTGTCGTGTCTGCATATGTCAGGTCGAGGAATAGGGCAATCTTGTTGGACTATGATGGAACTGTGATGCCGCAGACATCCATGAATAAGAGGCCGAGCATGGAGGTCGTCTCGATCTTAAATAACCTTTGTGGTGATCCTAAGAATACTGTTTTCATTGTCAGTGGAAGAGGGAGAGACAGTTTGGGAGACTGGTTTAGTCCTTGCAGTCAGCTTGGAATTGCAGCTGAGCATGGTTTTCTTGTAAGGTATGTGGTTTCTATTTGTTTTACCATAATCTTTTTGAAGTTTGGAATTGATAAGAAAGCTTGACGTGTGAGAAACTATCTGGTGAAAGCACAGCATGGCCATTAATTAACACGGTTTCTTCTTAGATTTATTAGATGGGAGATTTTTTGTATTGGAAGCAAGCTACTAGTCCTGTATTATATTGGTTGTTATTCATGTATGTATCTGTTTACTACTTGCTTGCTAGGTGGTCAGCTGATGATGAATGGGAAATGTGTGGGCAGAACAATGATTTTGGTTGGATGCAGATAGCTGAGCCTGTTATGCAGCTGTACACTGAAGCTACTGATGGTTCATACATAGAAAAGAAAGAAAGTGCCCTAGTGTGGCATCATCGCGATGCAGATCCAGGTTTTGGATCGAGTCAGGCCAAGGAGATGTTAGATCACCTTGAAAGTGTTCTCGCAAATGAACCAGTTTCTGTTAGAAGTGGTCAGTACATCGTTGAAGTGAAACCACAGGTACCAGTTTCTTCTATAATCTTGTTATATTATGAACCATGTGAAGACAATTGGAAGACATAATTAATGATTGTGCTATATTCATAGACTCCTTCATTTACTGCCATCTATTTCCGTGGTTCAAACAAGTAGCCTTAGCCTGCTTTTTGCGGATGTTGACAGTCATGTGCTGTCAACCTACACTCGCATTCACATATTTATTTTTTCAAAGATCTCAGTGTAGATGATTTTTGTAGTCTTCTTATCTTTTATGCTTGTGTTGTCTGGTCGGAGATGATCTAACAATGACTGAAGATACAACAATATGTTGAAATACTGTTGGACCACTAGGCAACCTTGTCTTTAACAATTAAATGTTAGTGTCTCCTTTTCTACAGCTTTATCTTGAGAAAGTGGTCCGCTCTTTTCGATAGACATATCTGGAAGTAGGTGCTATCCATACAGTAAAAGCTTGTTGCCAGATCGCTAAAAAAAAACTAAATGTAGCATTATTGGAAGTGGTAACCTGATAATCTAGTCTAGACTTAGTTGACAAGAAGAAGGCTGTATCAATTCACAGTAGCTGGTTAGTTCTTGATATCGAAGGGTGTCATATCAAGGTTAAGAAGAAAATTTGCTGTCTGAAATTTGTGAATATGCTGCAACTGGCCCAATCTTGGATTGCACTCCTTTTACGCGAATAGGATTAGTTTTCTTTTCTGAAGTTAAAAGTCTTTAACTTCAAAATTACTGTCCCCGGAAAAGAATCCTCAGTCATTGTGTTGGACACCACATGCCTGTTGCTTCCAGCAACAGTAATTTTTAACTTCCGAAAAGAAAACTAATCTTATTCGCTTAAAATGAGTGTAATCCAAGGTTGTGCCAGTTGTAGTGTTTCACAATTTTCAGACACAGTTTTTTTTCTTAACCTTGATATGTCATCCTTCCATCTCAGGAACTAACTAGCTTCCATCCTCCCCCAACTTTAGATGTTGAACAGTTTTGGATCTATAGAATTTATTTATTTTGTACTTAGTAATTTGAAATCTTATATTTGCCCCTGCCCCCTTTTCTTTGTTACTTTAATAGTTTGCCCCTACTCTCATTGCTGCCCCCACTGAAGTATATTCCTGGCTTCGTCTCTGATTTCATGCACTTGTTTGTTTAATATATGGCTGTCTGCTGATGTAAAAATAGGACAGTGTCTGTAACTTGAAATCCTTAGGGATCAAGGGAGGTACATGCGACAGCTATCAGGTAGAAATCATGGAAGAAGAGATTAGGATAGAAGATATTAGAAAGTTGTTCCCTCTTTATGATGATCTTCTTGCACTTCCACTTGATTTGTTGATTTGAATAGGAAAAAAAAAGGTTGGTTACTTTGGTAGTTAAATTGAGTTTGGATGCAATTAAAATATTCTTTTATAGGCCTTTTAAGCTTAGAACTTGGAAAACTGAGTAAAAAATGATAATGGCAGGGAGTGAGTAAAGGTGTAGTTGCAGAGAAGATATTCACATCAATGGCGCAGAAAGGAAAAGCTGCGGATTTTGTACTGTGCATTGGTGATGATCGGTCTGATGAAGAAATGTTTGAGATGATGGGAACAAGAAGCGGGGGGAAGGTAGGGCCGAACGCATGTGTGTATGCATGCACAGTGGGACAAAAACCTAGTAAAGCCAAGTACTTCTTAGATGACACACATTCAGTAGTATTCATGCTCGAGTCTCTTGCAGAAGCTTCAGACCCTCCATCCTCTGCAGAAGTAAGCTCCCCTTAGAATTTATTTCAGTCGGGGGGGATGTTTTCGGAATGCTCTGGGCTGGGCTGGGCAGCAGTGGGATGTCGAGAAAACACTTGACAAGTGAAAAACGAGGATGAATATATTGTATCTGTAGCTTCTTTTTTCTTGGCAGATGAAGAAGTGGGAAAGGAAACACACAGCTGTCATGTCAGTAGTGGGGCTGAGAAGAAGATTGAGTTGGTTTTTTTAAGGGAAGAACATATTTGGGGGATGGAAAAAACAAAACATAAGTTGGATTGTGTTGTTGGTGATGCGAGGGAGACATTATTACTAACTGTGTACATTGTGTCTTTTATTTGACGTTGTTGTTGTACAGAATAGCCAACCCTCTTTTCTTTCTTATTATCCTTAAGGAGGGACGGATGGATGATGTCATGATGGACAATATAATCTCACTCATCGACTTTCCTTATATGGAATGTACACTACTTGGTTGTTGATTGCTTCTTCTTTGCTAATGTCAGTCTTTTATGCCACCGTTGATTGCTTAGTTGGTAGGTAGGTGACTTACCGAAAGTTACCTTTGAAGCCGCAGTTCACATAGTGTTAAAGTTACTTTTCATACGACATTTTTTCATACGACATTTTGACTGAATATGACTTTTTTTTGTACCAAATGTTTAAAAAAATGTAGTTTTTGGTAATCTGTTAGTTGACTGTTAGTTTTTGCCGTTAAATAGTCGTTAGGTTTCAATTGACCCGGCTAGGTCCGACCCAGGGTCGGATCTAGTCCTATGCTAGGTCGATTGGGTTAAATTGAGGTGGATTTTCAAATTTTATGACTACACTAAACAACATAAAATTTAGGATACATTTTAGGGACTAAATTGAATAAAATAAAAAGTTTAGGGTGGGTCACGTGACTTGCACATGCCATTTAATGGCCAAAATTAACGGATGTATCAAAAGCCATATTTTTTTCAAACATTTAGTACCAAAAGTATATAAAAAAAAACATATTGTACTAAAGTCATATTCAGTCAAAAAGTGATTCTCAATTTGCATACGAATTGGCATAATTTTTTATTTTTTAAAAATTCCAATATTATAATTAGAAATCAAAGCACATTCTAGTAAACGGGTAAAAAGTCACGTCGGGATATTTGGTAAACACCAATTGCCCGCAAAGAGTAGCAGCTAGTTAGAGGAATAAAGTATGAGACAACTGTACATATAGTAATCACCAAAGTAAAAACATAATCTGTTTAAGAACAAAAAAAGAACCCCAAACAAAAGACATGAATTTGATGAGAAGACCGGGTTTGATTCGACAAAATGGTCAAATCTATGAAGAAGAACAAATATTTCACTCTAGCTAGCAGTTTCCATGTACGATAAGCAATACTAGAAAAGGCACCGAGTACAACAAAATAACAGACAATACCATTTTTAAACAAGAAAGACCACATGAACGAGTCGAAATTGGTAAAGATTTCTCCAAGGTAGGCAAGTCCAAATGTCAAAGTACCAATACATCCATGTCCGAGGAATATCCAAGAAGGACTAGCACACGTTAGAGGCGCTGAAGGAAACTCAGTTTTTCTCTAATGAGAATGGTTTTACAAGGGCTAGAGACAGTACAAACCAAATCTAGATTCGAAAGGTGGCGGTGGCTAGCATGTGGGTTAATCTATTACATAAATAAAAATCTACAAATTTGAAACTGTCCTCACATGCAAGGACGAAGCTGTGAAGGGGCCAGTGGGGCACTTGCCCTCACCGAGTTTCAACAATTTGTTTAGGTATATATCATAATTTGAAGAAGTATTGTCACTTGCCCCCACTAACACTCCTAAACCCCCTTCCGACGTTGGGCATCTTTTTTTTTCACAATCACATTCAAATTGCTCTCTTGTACGTACCGCGGCCACGGCGCCACCACTATTTCTTCTCTATGTCTTTTCCCGAGCGTTCAAAAGGTACATATTCTTACTAAACTTGTAAAATTGCTAAACCGACTCATGCATTACACCGCTTGTAGATCCAATGCTCCTATATATAATCCCGTTAATTGCTTAAATTATACGAGTACCTAGAGGTTTTAGCGTAAAAACGGAGCCTATATATGGCCCGATGAAGGAGTACCTGGATTTTTAGGGCTTTTATTTATTGAAGAATATTTATACTATTACTTCACCATGTCTTGAAAATGCTCAACAGAATGGCACAACCATTTTAACCTTGCATAATACCGTAACTCTGACATCTCATCCGTTTCACTTCACCAACATTTTATACTATCAATGTGATGGCTTCCCACAAGTATATTTATTCAAAGTAACTTCTCCGGGGCCCATAGTATCATCTTAATCAAATGTTAGCTTCACTAATTAACTAATGCACAAAGGCAAGCCAACCTCTTAATAATGTATATATATGTTGATGTTATGCTACTAAGATTCTTAGTTATCAACTTTTAAGTAACCCACTGACTATATATATATAGTGAGGGGTGATATAAACCAACGACATTGTGTAAAATTTCAAAATGATATTTTTCCCTCGCATTGTCTTTCCAATAGTCTACCCTTATTTATATGAAAATAGCTATTTTTTTTTTAAATAGTGTAAAAATAAATTTTGCATAAAACCTTAAATTTTTAATATCAAAATAAGAGAATTATTTTAGAATTTTTAATTTTTTTAGTAAATAAAATTTTAAAAATAATTAAATTAAGAAAAAATTGTAAATATAATTTAATAATGGAAAAATGTATATTTCATTATAAAAAAAAAAAAAGAAGCCAAGGCTGGGTCAACATTGGCTCAATTAACCGAAACAACACTTGAACTCCAGGCTTGTCTGACATGAACATTTTCTCATGTTGGCATAACACATTTTCTCTAAAGAAAATAACATCAACTAAAAAATCTATTCGCTAAATTTATTAGTAAAGAGTTCTAATTCTTAATAAATAAATATATGTACAAGTATATGAGGCCTAATTACTGTATTATTATATTGTACCTTGATGTGATATCAATTCATGATAAAAATAAGAATTAAGTGTATTTTTAATATAATTATGTTGTGTAACCCAAAAATACTTATACTATATATATGTTGTTTACTGTACTTACATATTTCTTAAAGATATATTCTTATATGTTTGATAATTTTAGACTAACCACTTAGTCAATTATCCTAAAATTTTAAGGTAATATGTCAATGTGCGTTTAATCCTTATTGAAAGATTTGGAAAACCCATCACAAAAAATTTGATACGGAAATTCCAACGTGCACACTCTAATACCATGTGAAAGTTTAAACTTATTACCAGTTGAACATATATCCTAAAACTCATTATAATGGGTGAAGATGTGGTTTAATATACTTCAACACCATACTACATGTGACACATATATTTATTCCAATTCGAACTTTAAAACTACTACTATTATTACATGTTATATATATATTATATGTTATATCACACGCGTGCAAACGCTCGCGCATAAAATTCTAGTGTTTGAAAATTAGAAATGTGATTCTGCTCTAAAAGGGGTAGAAAGTGCTGAGTAGTTGCATAGACCACACTTAAAGCATAAGTTTTGAGTTTTAAAATGTAGATAAAATCATCCGTAAAAAAATTATCACGATCCTCCGACCACGCGAGAATGTCTGGACTAATCGAGATAAATATCAGAGTGATAACATCGAACCAAAATCAATTGAACAAGACATCTAGCAGTTTGGTGTAGCCACCGATCTCAACAATATTGAAGCATGCCTCTATAGAGAAGTAAAAACACCTAAGCAGAGTCGTCAATGTCAACGAATACTGAAGGCATATCATACTCATGCAGCGGCGGAGGCGGCAACAATAAAAAATAAAAGAAAAAATGGTAACCAGAAAGGAACATCCTCAATCAACTGTGACGTGCAATCGTGTATGTGGATTTTTGGTTGATGAAGCGATGACAATAACAGTAGTTGTGGCGATCGGCTTTGCCTTGTGTGTCAACAGAAGTACCCTTCCAGGAGGGTCATGGTGCTAGAGAGAAGAGAGAGCACCGTTCTCTCTCTTTACCTGAATTTATTTTAGAATCATTTGAAAAATTAAATGACTCATGGTGTAAAACAATAATATTTTTTATAAATAGATGTAAAAGTTAATCAAATTTCACAAGTGTGTAAAGTTTTTTTGAATTAAAAACCCGAATACTTTAAAGTAGAAGTTCTACCTTATAGTGGAATTAAAACATGCGATCTTTCAAAATGCCAACTTTCCATATGAACATACACACATGAACGAATGCACCATGAGACGAGGGGGCAATTGCCGCCTCCTTCAACTATTCGTGATATATATGCAATTTTTACCCTAAAATTTATAATTATTTTCCATTTGTCCTTTAAAATCTTACATTTTCCCCCTGATTTTTTTTTTCATTAGTTATTTTTCCCTTAATAAATCATTTTCCTCCTAAATAGAATTTCAGGCTTCATCCCCGTATACCGTCCGCAACAAAATTTTCTTTTTGATGATACAGTGTGCAACATATGAAACAACATAGGTTGCAACGTGCATCATACAAAAATTAAAATATACCATAATAGAGTTACATACCGAATAGAGTTGCACACACTAAAACATAGTTGCACATAGAACACAATTATACATGGACAAATATTTGCAGTACATAAAACTAGGGTTGGTCAAAATTGGAATACAGATACTGTTGACTATTGCCAAACTCAATTTCCCCCTCCTATCTTAAATTAAGTTAAATGATACGATATATATTTATCCAACGTGAGTAATACGATACATGACGTTAAATATGTGTGATTTTGAGGCGCTATACATTGTCGCTTTCCGAAAGATGATATTTGCCCCCACTCGTAAACGAGTTTGGCTAACATGCTACTAGAAAATCATCCCCGAAGATAAAAAAAAAATCACTCGAAATAGCGTGTAGCAAAATCCGAAGACCTACTTAAGAACTTCTTACATAACTGACTAATAAGGGACACCGCATGATCACATTAATCATATTTACTTAGGAGTAAGTAAATTGATTCTTGGATGGTTTGATTGCCTAACATGCAAGTCTATTTATAGAGTTATTTGTACATTTTATAATTGAACCGAACCAATACAACCCTATGAACCATCGTTTCTAGGAGGTGATCTTGGTTTTTGGCAGTAAAACCAAATGGTACGACACATTTCATTGGCATCATGCATGAATTTATTTTTGTAGTGATATCTACACCACTTAGCATTTACATACATGCTCCATGACTTCTTAAACATTGTATTACAATCTATTATTATTATAAAATTCTAACACATAATACTCGCGATTACAGGATCTAGTCACAAATTCAAGCTTATTCATACCAAAGGGGAAGACGTGCATGGTGCAACTCCACATAGTCAACAGTGCGTGTGAGTGTTCGCTAAACCAGGACTTTTTCAAGATTATCCGAGCACTGTAAATACATAGGATGAAAATTATGGATCTAGCTATAGTGATTCGTGAAACCTTCAGTTGAGCCAGAAGTACTTTCCATGACTTCGGTGTTTTGACACCATCCCGAGGCTTCCTTGAATCGTCACTCATTGTCTTCGTCAAAAAACGTTCCAAGAACAACAATATTAAGATCTGTAAGAGAAGATCTCAAATCAACACAGAATGTCGCAAAAGAGCAATTGGTCCAAGATTCGCAGAAAATTAGAGCTGCAATGTTAGAGATCGATTACAACAAATAGAAAAGAGATCAATTCAAAGTGGAGAATGAATCGTCGCTTGCGTAGAACGAAACCATACCAGAGAACAATCACAGAGAGAAAAATGAGACTTGCGGATCATTTGGGTATGTTTCTTCAATTGGAGACCTATCACCTTAGAAGCACTATGAGGGAAACCCAAACATATAAAGTTAACAAGTTTAACCTTGATTTTTTTATAACGAATGAACATTACCCACAAACTAAACTAAATATTACAAATAAATCCACGGTTAAGAACCTATGAAAAGGTCTGAACTATCACCCATGTTAACGGGAGAGGTCTGAAATTTAAAAAGTTAATAACGGAGGTCTGAAATTTCAGTTTTGTTGATAACAACGGTCTCCGTTAGTTTTTTCCGTTAAAACTAACGGAAGTTGGTCACATGCTTGGCATGTGACCGGAAATAAAATAAATTTCCAAAAATGTCCTTCTATTAAGTGTGCCCCTCACATGCTTGAAGTGAAAAGACCAAAATGCCCTTGAAGCCACCATGGGTGGTTTTAATTTGACTTTAGTGGTAAAATTGTCATTTCACATTTCCTTAAATAAGATATTAAATAAAACAAAATATTAAAGGGGCAAAAATGTCATTTCACACAATTCTGTTAAATTTAACCCTAAAAATGGACGGAAAACCTCAAATCAACAAAATTGAAATTTCAGACCTCCGTTATTAACTTTTTAAATTTCAGACCTCTCCCGTTAACATGGGTGATAGTTCAGACCTTTCATAGGTTCTTAACCCTAAATCCACAACAGAAATTAACAAAGGAACAAATAATAAACCTAAACTAAAGCCCGGACTGAACCAAACTACTCTAATTTCTCTAAACTCAGTGGAAGCTACATCATGTATCAAACTTTAGATCATAAATTAAATTTAGTACTATAAACCAATTACCATTGTTATATTGCTATAATCTTACAAAAATTGTGTGAATTTTCATTTCTTTCGGCCTTAACCATTAAAAATTTGTGGCTGCGAGGTAGTACAAAATTGAAACGCGAAAATTATCTACGAAACTCATTTATTATACGTTTGAAAATCGTTGCATCATTTACGATAAACTGACGTATATAGTGTCAGTTATAGCACTCTCCGCTCAGGCCATAAAAAGCCATCTCGAGTTTTTCTTTTTGAGTGAATTCCCAAACTAGGTTCATTCACCAAATTATTTCCCAAACTAGGTTCTTTCAGAAACTAATTCCCAAAATAGGTCTTTTCATTTTTTTTAATGTATATTATTTAATTTGAATCCTAAAGTTTACAATATGTTACAAATGAACCCTAAAGAAAAATATAATAAAAAAATTGAAATTTAAAAAGATTAAATGTATGAAAAAATAAAAATTAATTAATTAAATGTTGAAAAAATAATCAAACAAATAATTTGTAGGTTTTAATTCTAAAAGAAATATGTGAAACTAAAAAAAATAAAAAAAAATAAATTTTGAAAAAAAAATGTATAATGATATACAAATTATATTGATTAAGAGTATGCATTAAAAAAATACTAACTAAAATCCACTCTTAATTTTTTTTTTAAATTTAAATTAGTTTATCCGTTATTTTTTCATTAGCTAATTTTATATTTTTTTATAAATTTAACATATTTTATTTAGAGTTTATATTTTTATACTTAAAAAAATGTCTAGTAATTGTGAAAAAATTCTAAAAATAAAACATGCCAAATATATAAATTATAAAAAAAACAGTGATATAAAACGTAAAGAAACTACATACTCGTGAATTTTTTAAGTATAAAAATATAAACCCTAAATAAAATATGTTAAATTTATAAAAATATATAAAATTAGCGAATGAAAAAATAACGGATAAACTAATTTAAATTTAAAAAATCAAAAAAATAAATTTAAGAATGGATTTTAGTTAGTGTTTTTTTTTTTTTTTTTTTTGCATACTCTTAATGAATATAATTTGTATATCATTATATATATTTTTTTCAATATTTATTTATTTTTTAACTTTTTTTTTAATTTCACATATTTTTTTAGAATTAAAATATACAAAATTTGTTTGTTTGATTATTTTTTAATGTGCATTTTCAACATTTAATTAGTTAATTTTTATTTTTTCATACATTTAATCTTCTTAAATTTTAATTTTTTTTATTATATTTTTATTTAGGGGTCATTTGTAACATATTGTAAACTTTAGGATTCAAATTAAATAATATACATTACGAAAAAAATAAAAAGACCTATTTTGAGAATTAATTTCTAAAAGAGCCTAGTTTGGGAAATAGTTTGGAGAAGGAACCTAGTTTGGGAATTCACTCTTTCTTTTTCTCGTCCATGGATTTGGTATTTCTTGAGAATCCTCAACCATATTATCATTGCGATGATCTTAAGGAACACAAGACATGAACTTTTCGTTGGTATTATATCTTAATTCTCTGTAATAAATTGCTCGTCCCAGAAGTTTGTGAAGTAAATAATGTCAATTTTCTCTGATTGAGTTTACAGCGATGAAAGAAGATGCTTTTTTAGTAGCTATTCTACACTTATAAAGAGTTGCAGAGGTATGTTGATATTTTTGGTGAATTAACCTTTCACAAGAAATCTCCACAAACCATGCCATCGATATTTTAGTTCTAGATTAAGGGATATAGGCATCGATAAAGCGTCTATCTGCCACTAATGAAACTATTTTAAAAATATAATAAGATTTAATTGATGGTTAATTAATATCGATTAAGTTATTTTTGTCACTTTTTGCTTTAAAATTGTGATATTTAATTATTAAAATTTTAAAATGCTATTATTTGGTTACACTGACTAACGTGGCAGATAGAAAAAACGTTAGAAAGGTAACTTGAATTCTATTTTTTATTTTCTTTAGATTGTCAAGTTATCATATTCTTCACTTTTTATATTCTTTTTGCATAAAACGAACTCAAATAGTTTATGGATTCGAATTCAATCCATGATTGAACAACTCATTGATTATTCTTTGAATAAATCATCATAAATTTGTGAAAAATATATAATAAATATGAAGAACACATGCATGAATATGATTAAAATACTATACTTTTTTGTCGGCCATATTTCAGGGCAGTCTCCATTTTAGTATCCTTTTATTTTAAGATAAGTGTTGGATCACGGCGGGAGCTCCGGTTACGGTGACGGACTCCTTAGCTCCTCGCAATCCTGCAGAAGGGGAATAGAGGGCAGTGGCCCAGAATCCCTCTCCGATGCTTAACGTAAGTACGGCGGTCAACAGAGCAAGCAAGTGATATGAATGTATGTGTAAAACGTAACCCTAATCTGGAATAACTTCCCTCCTTTTATAGAGGAAGGCTATCCCAGTTACCTGATTAGGTGGTTGGATCGTGATCCACTATCCCACGTATCTCGCCCTGTATCTTGCCCTGTATCTCGTATAGTTACTCGTATCCCACATATCTCGCCCATTATACCACTACTGTAATCATGGCGAGATTTCCGGGATTGTGCCCTTACTGGGGAGTCTCGATCATTATCGGAGGCTCCTAAGTTACATCACTGAGGATTCGGTGTCGGGGAGTGATGTCAACTCCCATATCGGGACCGACTACGTCCAGGTCCGATATCTTCGGGGCTCTTCCCTATCGGAGCCTCCTTCCGTCGGAGCCCTTAGCCTTCCAGCAGCCCAGCTCCCAGCCCACTAGGCCTAGTCGCTGCTTGCCAATCGTTAAGGGACCTAACGGCCTTTGCCAGGGCCCATCATTTGCCCCCAAGACGTGAGGGACTTATAGTGCGTCGCGTCTTCCAACGTCGGATTCTTCTGCATCCCCGTCGGAAGCCTTTGCATGGAATGTCGGAGGCCATTGTCTTGGGTCTTTTCAAGATCCTTTGGGATTCTGCTTGGACTCGAAGGGATTTCTCGATCGGACCAGCATTAAATGCTGATAGGAGATGAGGGAACGTTTCGGGCTCTGCGCACCTACCTGCTGAAAAAGTACTTTTTCAACCGTTCCAATACGTCATTACTCTTGTCTTATCTGTCCCATGCGTTCTGACGGTTCAGATTAAAACCGTTCCTATTCTCCGAATTTGTACGTTTCCCTTTGGACGACTATGATTGAATCGTTTTGAATTGTGTGGCTCAGATTGTCCACCTCTTCAGTTCCCCTTTTCTTCTCTTATAAAGCCCTAACCCTAGGCACTGTTTCATCTTTCTTTTACCTCTCCTTCTTTGCGATCCTAAGAGCTTTGATTCTCCAGATTTCGAGTTTTCACCGGCGATTCGAGCAGTTCAAGCTTTTCCGATCACGACCACTTCAACCACCATGTCTGGTAAGATTCTTCACCTTATTGCTCTTTTCCTTTTCATCTTTGATTTTCTTTAGGTTTCAATTCTTTCCTCCTTCCTTCCCTCGACGATTTTCAGCCGAGGGATCTGCTACTGCCGGCCAACCCTTCGTCTTCAAATATCTCAAGAACACGCTTGCGCCCCTTAGCTACGAAAGGGCTTGTATAGAGTGTGGTATTTTTGAATCTTCCTTCGGAGCCCGCTATCCGTATGAACAATTCAATTCTCGTGAGGCTCGAACTACGCTCCCTAAAGGAGATGAAGTGTTCATCTCCCCAGGGCAGATTCGTGCAGGAATTCGACTGCCCTTCTGTCCGAGTTGGGTGGAGCTGTGCAACCATTATAAGACGTACCCTACGACCTTCTCTCCACACGCGATCCGTACATGGATTGCTTTCCAAGTGTGGTGTGATATCAATGGGGAGGACTGGAGCTATTCCCTGGAGCTCTGGCGGGTTTTCTACAAGATGACCTGCAACAAGGACGGAATCTGCTCCTTTTCTCCCCGCCAACCTGAGGGGACCGATGAGCAGTATAGAGAGATGGGCTGGGACAGGAAGGTGTCCTGGAAGATTTGCAAGGAACGGGCCATCATCTCCGACAAAGGGAACGACAATGCTAATTGGAAGGAGCAATACTTCTTCATCCAGCCTGGTCCCATCGAGTGGCCGAGGACCATTGTGGAGGCTGATCCCCCCTCTGCTCCACCATCCTCGCCAGTTGGGGGTGTGACCCCCGAAGCTCGAGTGGGCGAGGAAGCTGAAGAGCCCCGCCTGGTAGTACCTCCGTTTCCTTTGGATGGGGACTACTATCAAGCCTTCTCTTCGGACCAGGGCTCCGAGCCTTGGAGACCGGTGGAGTCCCTTCGGGGGATCCCTCTGCATCGGGGGTGCCAGGAGAAGAACCTGGCCTTGCACTTAGTGTCGGGCTCAGTCCCGCCCTCTTTGAGGCGTCCCCTTTCTCTGGAAGGGGAAGACATCGATGCAGACATCCGACAGATGGCCGTTCGTCGGATAGAGGTAAGTGAACTTTTTCTTTTATTCATCTGAGGGTGTTCCGACGTCTGAGTGCTAAGCTGTATTCGCCCTTCAGGAAATCGCGGACCAGGATCGCTGCTTTGGCTACATCCTGTCTTTGCGAGAGGCTTTGGAGCGAGAACGGGCCAACTCCAACCTCGAGAGCCTGACCAAGCTCCAAGAGGACTTAGCTGCCTCCGAGGCGTCAAGGCTCCGAGCGGAGGAGCGGGCCGAAGAGATCTGGCAACAGGCTGAGGAGGATAGGCAGCGAGCCGAGGAGGTCCGAGTCAAGCTTACTCAAGAGGCTCAATCCCAGCGCCGGCAGAATCTAAGTCTTGAGAGCTCGCTCAAGCGGGAACAGCAGGCGGCCATGGCGGATCGGAGCCAGGCTGCCTTTGAGAAGGCAGCGTTGCAGGAAACAGCTGAGCGGCTGAAGCTCGAGAAGCAGCGGGCCATCGCGGAGCTAGAAGAGGCGAGGGCGGATCACTCCGCCCAACTAACAAACGCGAAGGTCCAGGGCCGCGAAGAGTACCGGAGCTCGGAGGACTTCAAGGAGGATGCGGCGAAACATTGTCAAGAGGATCTGCGAAATGCCATCCTCGATATTGTCGAAGAACTTAATGAGACTTATGGGGACTCCATCGACTTGAGGAAGTCCAAGACTCTTGGCCCAGCCGCCGAAACGTACCTCAGCCTTCCTTCAGAAAGCTCCTCTGAAGACGCCGACGAGTCTGCCCCTCCAAAGCCTTCCGAAGATTCAGCACCTGGAGATCGAGTTTAAAGTCTTAAGTCCTTGTACTTCTTCCTTACTATCTCTTTTGTACCGAACCTTTTAGGCCTTCGAGCCTTTTATGAATGTTTTCTTTTCGGTCATGCTCTTCGTAATTCTTTTATCAGACCTTAAGAATTTTAAGGCTTTCCGTCGTCCTATGACGCTTTTAATCGAACCTCAATAACTTTAAGGATTTTTCGGACGTCCAGTGACGCTTTTTAATCGAACCTTAATAACTTAAGGATTTTTCGGACGTCCAATGACGCTTTTTAATCGAACCTTAATAACTTAAGGATTTTTCGGACGTCCAATGACGCTTTTTAATCGGACCTTAAAAACTTAAGGATTTTCGGACGTCCAGTGACGCTTTTTAATCGCTTTTTAATCGAACCTTAATTACTTAAGGATTTTTCGGACGTCCAATGACGCTTTTTAATCGGACCTTAAAAACTTAAGGATTTTCGGACGTCCAGTGACGCTTTTTAATCGGACCTTAAAAACTTAAGGATTTTCGGACGTCCAGTGACGCTTTTTAATCGGACCTTAAAAACTTAAGGATTTTCGGACGTCCAATGACGCTTTTTAAATGTATCGAGAACAACTCAGGAATACTTTGATCAGAAGTAACTTCTTTATTGATTGATGTCTTTAACATAGCATGCACCACTCAGGGCGACTTAATTACATCTTCGCGCCTCCACGGGCGACTTATTCGTCAAACATGGCACTTCTTCAGATGTTCGCCGCTAAAGGTGTTTCTTAAAACCTTGCCGTCGGGATCTTCTAACTTGTAAGCGTTCGGGGCCGGCATGCCTACGATCTTGTAAGGCCCTTCCCATTTCGGGGACATCTTGTTGATCCGATCTTGTAGGGCGAATTCGTTCCGTCGTAGGACCAGCTCTCCTGTGTAGAACTGTCGCGACTTGACCTTCCGATTGTAGTACCTGGCCGTCGCCAAACGCATCCGAGCTTGCGCTATGTCGGCCTCCAGCCGTTTTTCCTCTAGCAGGGACAACTCCAGGCGCCTTGTTTCGTCATTCGTCAAAGGTCCTATTCTGGCTCTTCCTGGACTCGTCGAGGGCTCATAGCTGCTGGTTCGATGGGACGCCACCGCGATTTCCACGGGAGCGACCGCCTCTGTTCCGTAAACAAGTGCGAACGGGGTTTCACCTGTTGACCGCTTGGGTGTCGTTCGGACCGCCCACAACACGTTCTCCAGTTCGTCCAGCCATTTTCCGTCCAAAGCGTAGACCCTTTTCTTCAAGCCCTCCATCACGATTTTGTTGGCCGCCTCTACCTGCCCATTGGTCTGAGCGTGGTGGACGGATGCTGTTCGATGCTCGATACCGAACTCGTCTAGGAATCTCTCCAACTGGGCCCCATTAAACGGAGGACCATTGTCACTGATGATCACCTTCGGCACCCCATATCTTGACAAAATTCGGGTCTGAAGGAACTTAATGATATGTCCTGCTGTTGTTTTGGCTAGCGGCTTAGCCTCGATCCACTTCGAGAAGTAGTCGATCGCGACCAGCAGATGTGTGCACTGGCTCTTTGCTTTTGGAAGGGGTCCCACCAGGTCGATGCCCCACTGTGCGAAGGGCCAAGCACTCCCGATGGGCATCAAATCAGCGGCGGGAGCTGTGATATTCGAGGCATATCTTTGACACGCGTCACAGGATCGAACAAGCGCCGTTGCCTCCTTATTCATCGTAGGCCAATAATATCCCAAGTTCAACGCCTTCCTCAGGATAGATCGAGCGCCTTCGTGACAGGCTGCGACTCCTTCATGCAATTCTCTCAGAATCCGAGTCGTATCGGGTTCGGCCACGCATTTCAAGAAGGGCGTCGAAAGCAGACCCTTTTTGTATAACTGGTTGTCCACCATCGCGTAATTAATTGACATTCGTCGCAATCGCTCCGCTGCCACTTTATCTTCAGGAAGTGCCCCCGTCGTTAAGTACACAATTATCGGGGTCATCCATGTGGATTCCTTCTCTGCCCCTGTCCCGATAGCGCACACCTCCAACGGATCGGTGGTCGATAGAATCACCTTCTCCAAGAAGTGTACCTTCCGACTCTCTTCCAAAGGTGCCCCCAAGGCATATTTGCTCAAGGCATCAGCCTCCACATTCTCTTCCCTGGGAATCGCCTCGATATCAAAGCTTTTGAAACTTTCCTTCAAGGTCCTAGCTTCTTGAAGATATTTCTTCATGACCGGATTCTTTGCTCCATACTGCCCCCGAACCTGATTTACAATCAGGCTAGCATCACACTTCACTTTCAAATGTTTAATTCCGGTGCCCTTTGCGATTTTCAGCCCCGTTATGAGAGCCTCATATTCCGCTTCGTTATTGGTGGCTCTAAATGTTAGGGCTAATGCATATCGGAGTGGCTCCGCCCCGCCTGGCGGAATCAATACGAACCCCGCACCCGATCCGTCCGAGCTTGAGGAGCCATCCGTGTACAACTCCCAGGTGTTCTCTTTATTTGGCTGTTCCGACTGCCCTGCCGCCGGGGTCTCTTCAGTATTCCCGGTTGCCCCCTCTACTGTTTCCGTTGCTTCAGGATCGGGAATAGTAGATTCAACTATAAAGTCGGCCAATGCCTGCCCTTTGATAGCTGTTCTCGGAGCGAAATGAATTCGAAACTCACTAAGTTCCACGGCCCACTTTACTAGTCTCCCCGACGCGTCGGGCCGGCTCAAGAAGTGTTTCAATGGCTGATCCGTCAGCACCGTAATTTCATGCGCATGGAAGTAGGGCCGTAACTTTCGAGCGGTAATAATCAACGCAAAGAGGTACTTCTCAATCGGAGGATAATTCATTTCACTCTTGGCAAACGCCTTGCTTACATAATAGACAGGAGTCTGACTGCCCTCGACAACTTTAACTAGAACAGAGCTTATTGCAAACGAAGAAATAGCCAAATAAAGATAGAGTGGCTCGCCTGGAGCCGGCTTAGCAAGTGGTGGGAGGTCGCGGAGATGTTGTTTGAGTGCTTGGAACGCCGCCTCACATTCAGTAGTCCATTCGAACTGTCGGTTGGCTCTTAACACATTGAAAAATGGCATCGACCGGTCGCTGGCCTTGGATAAGAAACGATTCATCGAAGCCAGCCGACCGTTCAACACTTGCACCTCCCTATGGTTGGTCGGGGACTGCATCTCTTCTATCGCCCTTAGTTTCTCGGGATTCACCTCGATCCCCCTCTGGCTCACCATGAAGCCTAGGAACTTCCCGGAGTGGACTCCGAAAGCACATTTGGCTGGATTCAGGCGGACCTGGTGGAGCTTCATCCTCTCGAAGGCCATTGCCAAGTTGCCCACGTGGTCTGATGCTTGTCGGGACTTCACTAGCATGTCATCTACATAGGCTTCCATGGTGCTCCCAATCATGTCCCCGAATAGCTTGTTCACCATTCTCTGGTATGTCGCCCCCGCATTCACCAGGCCGAAAGGCATGACGTCATATTGGAAGACTTCACTATCGGCGTAAAAGGCGGTATGTGGGGCATCCTTTTTCGCCATCTTGATCTGGTTATAACCGGAATAAGCGTCCATAAAGCTTAACAGCTCATGCCCCGATGTAGCATCCACCAGTTGGTCGATCCGAGGGAGTGGATAACAGTCCTTCGGGCAGGCCTTGTTTAAATCACGGAAGTCGACACACATTCGCCACTTCCCGTTGCTCTTCCTCACTAGTACTGGGTTGGCTACCCAGGTTTGGAATCGGATCTCCCTGATGAATCCAGCGTCGAGTAGTCTGCCAACCTCCTGCTGGATTGCAATCCTCTTGTCTGTTCCCATCGGGCGTCTCTTCTGTGTGATCGGCTTGACCGTGGGGTCGATGTTCAGTTCATGCTCGATCACGTCCCGACTGATTCCTGGCATATCGCTCGGAGACCAGGCAAATAACTCCTTGAACTCTTTCAATAGGGCGATCAACTCCTGAGCTCTTTCCTCGGATAGGGCGGATCCGATCTTTACCCTCCTCTCGGGTCCATCTATCTCGACTTCTTTCAGGTCCTCCATGGGGGCGGGACGCCCAAACTCTTCTCGAGGGTCAGCGTCTGTTTGGAGAACCGACATAGCCTCCTTCCTCGATCTTCTCGTGGCGTTGACATAGCATCGTCTCGACGCCACCTGGTCGCCTTTCACTTCGCCGACCCCATTCTCAGTCGGGAACTTCAGTTTCTGATGGACAGTCGAGGCTACTGCCATCAGTGGGTTGATAGTGGTTCTTCCAATGATCGCATTGTACGTCCCTGTGGATTCGACCACCACGAACTCCACATCTCTCTTCTCCATCTTCCAGCCACTGCCGAACCATACAGGCAGCGTAATAACCCCCAATGGATAAGAGGTTGTGCCGCAAAATCCTACCATCGGAAAATTGACCTCTCGCAAATCTTTCTTCTTCTTCCCCATCTGCTCCAGGGCGTCGGAGAAGAGGATGTCGGAGGAGCTTCCTCCATCAATGAGGATCCTCTTCACTTCGAATCCTCCTACATCCAGTGTTACTACTAGGGCATCCTCGTGGGGGGTCTCTACTCCCTCTAGATCCTTCGCCGAGAAGGTGATCTCCATCTTCTCCTTCGGGGTCCACGACCGTGACCTTTTTCCCAGAACCACTGCGACTGGCACTTGGTTGGCATAACGCTCCCGAGAAGACGATGTGTCTCCTCCTGCAGCGAACCCTCCATGGATCACATTAATAATCCTCTTCTGTCTGGACCCGGATGGGCCCTCCGAAGGCTCTGCGTCGGACCTCCTCTTCCTGGGGGACCTCGATCGAGATTTGGACCTTGACCGAGATCGTGAGCGGGGCTTGCAGCGCGAGTCTCCCACGAACTCCTTCAACTTACCCATCTGGATAAGCTTCTCTATTTCCTTCTTCAGCTCCCGACACTGGTCAGTGTCGTGACCGGAGGCCCGATGGAATCGGCAGTAACGGTCGGTGCGGGAGCCCAACTTTTCTCCTTCCTTCTTCTTGGGGAAACGAGCGAGGCCTTGCTTCTCCATTACCGCCAAGACCTCTTTCAAAGGCCTGTTGAGGGGGGTAAACTCCTCCCTCTGATTGTCCCTCTTGGTCGGACGCCTATCCTCCCTCCGATCGGAGCGTCCACGACTCCGACTACCCTCGGAGCCATCCTTCCTGTGTCGGTTGTCCAATGGTTTGAACAACTGCTTTCCTTCGTGTCCCTTAGGAGGAGCCAATTCTCCGGCAGCGATCTTCGACTCTTGGACGTCGATTTGCTGTTTTACTCTCGCCTGGAGTGCCTCCATGTTCCAGACTTTTTTGGCTGCGACACTGTGAAGTAAGTCGGAGCCATAGGGGGGATTAAGGTTTTTTATGAAGGTGCGGATGGCCTCGCCCTCCGATATCTCCTCATCCAGCTCGGTCATACCAGCAGTGTAACGCTGGTAGTATTGGGCCAGCGATTCGTCAGGCCTCTGAACCACCTCATGCAGGGTCCGAACACTCTTCAGCAGCCGTCGACGCCCTTGGTACTGGGCGATGAATCGCTGATGCATGTCCTTCCAACAGGTTATACATCCGGTGGGCAGACTGTAAAACCATGTCATCGCCTTCTCTCCCAAGGTGCTCGGGAACAACGCACAGATAACATCTTCATCAGGGGTCCTGCCCATGCATGCTGTTAGGTGCTTCTGCACATGGCGAACCGGGTCCGCGACCCCATCGTACTCGTCTATCTTCGGGATACCCAAGCCTGGAGGGGCCAAGGTATGGGAACGAAAGGATGGGTCTCCTGACTCCCCAATTCCGACATCATGGGCTTCTGATCTCCCATGCAGATACCCACGATCTTTACTACCTGGTCGGCAGTAAGGGGACCATTCAGGGGAATAGTCCTTTGTTGTACTGGCCCTGGTCCATCGACCACAAAATTCTCCGCCGGTGCTGGATGAGGGGGAATGGGTTGTTCCCTCAACGGAGGGGGTGGCGGCAGGTTGTCGTCCACCTGCCTTCTGGGGGCGTCTCGCCGCGGAGGGAGCGGCGGGAGATCTGCCTGCCTTCTAGCAGCTTCTCTTCGGTCTAGGAGGGCCTCCATGGCCTCCATGAATAGGGGCATGGCCTCTGCCACTACCCTGGCTAGCTCCGGATTCTGGGAAGGTGCTTCGTTCCGGCGAGTGCTGTCACCCTCATCTCCCAGATCCTGATGTTGGGCAACATCCTCAGGGGGATTGCTGGTGGCCGGTACTTGCTTGCCTGAACGTTGCGATCTGTTGCCAGCCATGGAATGAAATCAGAGGGTAGCAAACTTACTTTTTGGCTTTTTGTTGCGTTCCCACAGACGGCGCCAATGTTGGATCACGGCGGGAGCTCCGGTTACGGTGACGGACTCCTTAGCTCCTCGCAATCCTGCAGAAGGGGAATAGAGGGCAGTGGCCCAGAATCCCTCTCCGATGCTTAACGTAAGTACGGCGGTCAACAGAGCAAGCAAGTGATATGAATGTATGTGTAAAACGTAACCCTAATCTGGAATAACTTCCCTCCTTTTATAGAGGAAGGCTATCCCAGTTACCTGATTAGGTGGTTGGATCGTGATCCACTATCCCACGTATCTCGCCCTGTATCTTGCCCTGTATCTCGTATAGTTACTCGTATCCCACATATCTCGCCCATTATACCACTACTGTAATCATGGCGAGATTTCCGGGATTGTGCCCTTACTGGGGAGTCTCGATCATTATCGGAGGCTCCTAAGTTACATCACTGAGGATTCGGTGTCGGGGAGTGATGTCAACTCCCATATCGGGACCGACTACGTCCAGGTCCGATATCTTCGGGGCTCTTCCCTATCGGAGCCTCCTTCCGTCGGAGCCCTTAGCCTTCCAGCAGCCCAGCTCCCAGCCCACTAGGCCTAGTCGCTGCTTGCCAATCGTTAAGGGACCTAACGGCCTTTGCCAGGGCCCATCAATAAGTAAGTAGCTTTGCATTTTATGTTTCGACGAAAAAATGGATGCTGCTGTTTGTTTTATGTTTTGACCTTAAACGTCTATAATATATATATATATATATATATATATATATATATATATATATTCTTAAAATAACACACAAAGGAGGGAAATCTGGAAAACATAGGTAAAGTACTAGTTGTTGTTGGAAATATTGAGGGTAAATATGCAAATATATAAAGTCCGATGACCAAAATGTAATATTCTAAAATTCGGGTACTTAAAAGTAATTATACCAATTAACATGCAAGATATAGGCAACACCGAAATTATACGTAAAATCGACACAAAAACGAATACGTATTTTTTATACTGAGGCCCGTGCGGATCACGGTCTCCTTAAGGCAATTTCTCCCCTCCCCACCCTCGGGTTATGCAAAGGGTTTTATACAAGGGGCGATCACCTCCCAGGATTCAACAGTGTCATCGAATCATGTTATGCGTGCAACACGTTCGACCAAACCGAACTCACAATGCCTGAACTCAAACAAAGAACATGAAAGCCGACGACAACGGCTAAAAAATAACTAGAAAGGTTGAACACGACATAAGTCGAAATCAACCTAGGAAGAAATCTGCAATTCGTCAACACGAAGAATAGATGAGGAGAAAAATATAAGTTGGATTCCAAAAATATGGATTCCGAAAAATATTGGATACTCAACCAAAAGGAAGAGATCACATTTTTCCAAGTTGTGTTTAAAAGTGAAGAGAGGGAACTCGTTTATATAGGAGAGGAGAAGGGATGAGGATGGCTGAAGTACTTGATGTGGTACAAATTTTTTTCACAATTTCACTTCACTCAAATTTGGGCTAAAGAACACATTGAGCTCAATATAAAAAATAGGCTTAAAACAATAATCCAAAAACTAGCCCAAAATAATTTAAGTAAAAATAGCCCAAAATTTCTTACAATCCCCCACATGAATGAAAATTGGAAAGTACAACACGAAGTTTGAGTTCAACGGTCAATACCTGCAAATGATAGGTAGGGGTAACCCCTTTGAACCTATCACTTGTGAGAGCATGCCTTCTCTACTGACTGGTCGGTAGATACGATGTCCTTGAACCGACTGTCGTTGGTGTAGATGACGACATAACCCACACAGGTACCTTCCTAGTATGGTTCAGTTCACACCCTGTGATCCCTAGGCCCTGGATCACTCGCCTGGTTCTGCAAGCGTTTCTAAGAATTGCGCCCTCAACAATTCCTTTCGAAGCGGCCCCACTTCTCACTCGCATAGGTGATTCAATGTCTCAAGAGCATCATCACGACTATGAGTTCTCCTTACGAATCATTAAAAGCTTTGCGTAAAGTGTGATTCCAGTTAAGTAATTTGCAATTACTATGCTGCTTAAACCGATGTTTGAAGATCAACAACGTCAAAAGCTTAACTTCATCTCCATCATTGTTTGCATCGTAGGAATGGGCTCGAGGTTTGACCCCCACAGTGACCACACTCACTCTTGTGATTAGGTTGTCCCATAGAACCAAGTTCTTGGTATCTCTAGTCATCATGGTTGGGTTTTTCTTCTCAAGAGCGTTTCCTACACGGTCTTTAGCCCCATTCCCTTTGACGCTTGACCAAATAACTCTTAGTTTAACCCCTTCCGGGTAGCGGATCCGCTGTTTATCTGCCGACTTTACTACATCGAGCATAATAAATATATTTGAGAGAAACTGTCTAATGGAATTATAATGTCTATGACGTATACCTCTAAACATTCCATTATACAAGTTATACTGTGTTATACCGATTGATTATCGCAACGTTGCATCAAACCAACAAAGTCCCCAGACTATTATTTCCTGTAGGAATAATTTTTGTTAATCCAACAACTAAATTTAGATCGATTCTTCTGTAGACAACGGGTTTGCAAATTGTCCCATTTCCTAACCTTTAACAAAGGTTTTTAGGCCAAATGGGGGGTGCACCACTTATTTGCTTTAACCCTATCTTCTAAACAAAATCTTCAACCTTTCATTAGATAGGATTTTATTTGGATGAAACCAAAGAAAATTCATCAATCTCTGCATTAACACAGGTTTTGGCCAGTTAGTAAAATCCTCGAGAAACTGGCATAGCCATTCTGCCTCTTCGGCACATTTCTCCAGTCCAATAACTCAGACTTGATAATTGATCTGGCTATGACGACACTATTGCACCTCGTAAGGTGAAAACAGAAATCATTCACAATTGTTCTTGAATCAGATATCCACTTTGCATCACTCTAACATTCTATCACATAATGATATCTCGTTGTGTAGACCATGATTACGAATATGTCTTAGATACCTAAGTAACCTGATTATCCCATTATAGTGGTCAACACTAGGGTTACTCGTATATTGACTCAATACACTTACAGCGTGAACGATATCTGATCTAGTGCATGACATTAAGTACATGACACTTCTAATAATTCAAGCGTACTCAATTTGGGAAAAAAGATTCTCCTTTGTTATTTGAAAAGTACTTACACATATCTATTGGAGTCATGGCTTCATTCTTGTCATCTTTGATAAGTTTATCCAAAATCTTATCAATATAATGAGTTTGACTTAGAATGAGACCTTCCGACGATCTAATGATTTTAGTTCCAAGGATCACATCGGCAAGGCCCATATCTTTCATGTCGAACCTCGAACTCAACATATGTTTGGTGGATCAGATCATCTAATCTTTCATTCCAACGATAAGCATGTCATCTACGTAAAGACACAAGATATCATAACGTTTATCTATATCTTTCTCTTAAATACATCTGTCACACTCATTTATCTTGAAACCATTCTCCATCATAACGTTGTCAAATTTATGAAGCCATTGTTTATGCTTCTGTTTTAACCCATACAGAGATTTGACAAGCTTACAGACTTTCTTTTCCTGCCCTCGTGCAGAGAAACCCTCAGGTTGTTCCATGTAGATTTCTTCCTCTAAATCTCCATTTAAGAAAGCTGTTTTTCACATCCATTTGATGTACTTCTAGATTTCGCAAAGCGGCAATCGCAAGTACCATCCTTATGGATGTGATTCTAATTACTGGATAATATGTATCAAAATATTCCATTCCTTCGTTTTGTCTATAAAATTTGATGACAAGTCGGGCTTTGTATTTATCAGTTGAACCATCTGCTTCCATTTTCCTTTTAAAAATTCACTTGCCTAGCGGTTTGCTTCCGGGCGGAAGATCCACTAGCTCCCAAGTATGATTCTGCAAGATGGATTTGATTTCACTATTGATTGCCTTTTTTCATAGAGGTCTCTCAGAAGAGTTTACGACTTCGTAGTAAGTCTAAGGTTCGGCTTCAAGCATATAGGTCAGAAAAAACTGGATCATAGGATTTTCCAATCCTCGCCCTTTTACTCATCATGGGCTTGACCTCGGTTTCGACCTCAACATGCCTTCCATGTTCTCGGTCTTGACTATTTTTCCTTTATTGTCTCATATGCTTGCTTCTCTTCTAGACTTAGCCAAAAATACATTTTCCAAAGAAATATGCATTTCTTAATTACAATAACGTATTTTTGTGTATATCCGACACTTTCGATTCAAACAGAAGAAACCGATACGCGTTACTGTTCTGAGCATACCCTATAAAAATGCAATCAACAGTTTAGGGCATGTATGTGCCTTTTCCGTAGATGTATAATAACTTTTAGCAAGCACCCCCCACATTTGAAGGCACAACTCAAACAAAGTTTATATTCCTTCTTATGGGGTACCTTATTCAAAATGTAGTTGCTAATTAAAAATAGCTACCCCATATTAATCATAACTCTAAAAAAACATGGTCTCAACCACATTATTTAATTTCTTCCAGAAAATTTAACTTATTAACACACGAGTTGGGTATAAAGTTATTACAAACTCTCCACCACATCATTATTGATCCTCGGATCATCATTTTATCAATTTAGATCCTCAGACCGTCAAAACATCAACATCCTCTTTAAAACAATATGAGATCAAATTTGGCCATTAGACCGTCGCGTTTCTCAAAACGGTATGATCCTCAGACCAATAAACGGTCTCGGCCGTTGCACCGCAAGTGCCAAAACTAGCGAAATTTTAGGACGGAAGGGCTGTGGTTGGATTCGATCATTTTTATCTAATGAAAACCATTTCACCCACTAAACCAAAACCTTAACTGACAATGTTGTTTATACTAAAACTATTCCGTAAAACGTTGCTTAGTGGAATCGAAACAGCGAATCAACTTAATCGGGGTTTTATGCAGTGCAAAATTATCATAGATTAAATCGTGTTTAAGCAAACATTCACTAAAAAGAGAATCATCATTGACGCATATCTCAATGCGAAAACATTAGTTGAAACTCAAGTTTTAATTTGTAAAACATGAATTTGTTTAATTGTTTCATATTATCCCTTCATTCAAGTATACATAGCAATATTTCATACTATCATCTGCAAATTAATGAAGTACTTGTTTTTCCGCCTCGTGTTTGGACATATTTAAAGTCACAAACATTGCTATGTATTAGACCAAGAGGTTCAGTAATCATTTCGACCGAATAAGTTTCGCTTCAACGCAAACTTCACATTTAAGTTCTTGATCTATTTTGAATTTAGGAATATGAACCATGTTAGATAACCTTTGCAAGGTATCGTATTTAACATGTTCTAAATTATTGTGTCACAAATTCAGCACAAGAAGGAACATTCTTATAACATGTTCCTTTTAGGCACACCGACCAATACAAAACGTTATTATTCATGTTTACTTTTAGGCACTACAACCTTTACACTTAAGTAATTCAACTTCATCTCAATCGAATTGTCGTCTATCTGTTAACGTACAATTCTTTTGACGATTTCGAGTGCTCCCAACAAGACGCTTCTATTAGCATATGGTGACGTGGCGCCGTAATAGGAGCTCGTTAATTAAGGGAATTACCTAAGTTAATTAGGTAATTGTCAATCTGGGCTAATTGGGCCAAATCCAATTAGTAATTGACAAGGGAGGCCCAAAATTGGGCCTCCCCCTTATACATGCACTTCGGCCGGCCACCCTATACCACATTGGTTGGAGTTGCCTTTTGGCAACTCCACCAATACTATATATAGGGGTGTCTGCTAAGGGTTTATTAACTCATTCATAATAACAAGGATCTCCATTGAGAACACTTGCTTCCCTTAGTTAAATTTCGGCACCATTACATCTGGTCTGAGGTTCCATCTCCGTTGAAGAATCGATCAGAGGTCTTGTTGTGGAGCTACATTGCGTGGGACTTCTTCTAACGAAGAACTTGCACGTGGTTCCGACCGGAGGATCAGAACTCCCTCCACATCGTTCTTGGGCAGGAAAGCTATAAGGTATGTGTACTAATTCCGCTGCGTAGATTAGATTTCTCGCTAGTACATGTTTAGCATTCCGTAGTATTACGTCCCCGTAATCCAACAGTGGTATCAGAGCAAGGTTAAGAGTTTTTAAAATTTTGATAAACTGATGTTCATAAAAACCGAATTTTTGATGTTCATGAACACCATGAAGAATCCGAAATTTTTAAGTAGATTTCATGTGTTTGATCTTTACAAACTTAAAATTTTCAAATTTACATGTTTTTCTATATCAAAACCGAATTTTTCATGATCAATTTAAGTTTGATGTTCATGATCTTCAAGAACACCATGAGTTTTATCAAGAACATGTTTTGGATTCATGATCAAGTTAGAGTTTGATCTTAAAATTTGATAACTTTTCCAATTTTCTTGTTAGTGCCGAAAATTCCTAGGGGTTTTTTAGGTAAATTTTTTAATTTTCTTGGCCACAAAGCAATTAAAATTCGGCACAATCTATAATAGATATATGTTGCCATTTTTTAAATTTTATTAATAGGTAACTATATCTAGAAGTTGGAAATAAGGATAGGTTCTAATATAATATTGTAAAAGATATTAACTATCAATATATATGGATTAAAATAGGGTTAATATATATATATATTGATAGATTTAGTTACTATTAAACAATTAAGAAGATATATTGTTTACATATTTTAATCCCTAAAAGATATATTCGACAATATATATATATATATATATATAATTCGGCTGAAAATATATTAATATATATATTTATATTGTTGATTGATTTATATCTTAAAGATAGGATCTTGACAATATTTATATATATATATATATATATAAATATATATATATATATATATATATATAAGTACCGAATTTATATATATATATATAATTCTGCCAAAATTGTATATTAATATATATTTATATTGTTGATTGATTTACATCTCAAAGATAGAATCTTGACAATATTTATATAAATATATATACATACGCCAAATTTTTATATATATAAGCATTATTGGAAATTATTTTATATAATTAATAATTCTTGATGGCTAAGTTAATTTTTATGGTGGATTTTGAAACCCTACATAGCCTATAGAATTATTTCGGCCGAACCCTAGGGTTCATGGGCCGGTCCAATTGCTAAACCGGATCGGGATAAACCTATACGGGTTTTCTTAATCGGGTCGGGTCGGACCATAGTAACTAAATTGAACCTAACCTAACCGGTTTTGAGTGATAAACCGAACCACTATCTTATTTTATTGAACCGTTTCGGACCTAACTGGAATTTTTAAAAACAGACCAAGTTGAACCGGATTTTAAAATTTGGACCGAACCTCTTTAAAATTTTCGGAAATTTTAAATTGTTCAATAAAATAGGATGTCAAATTTTAAATCCAAAATGTTTTCGAACTTTAAAATTAGCCTAAACAGTGCTCTTAGGGTTTGTGTTTTAATACACGATTCCCTAATGCCTGGTTTTGACTATGGGGATGGATCTCGGACTTGCATGTTTTTGGGACTGGATTAAATTAGTGGGCTGATTTGCAATTTTTTACTTTATGCATTATATATTTTGATATAATTAGAACTGTCGTCTTGACTTAGTCAAACTAGCTGGATATTATATTGCGAGCATTGAGCTCTGGGATTTAAATATATGGTTTGCGCAATAGGATAGACATGCTATGCAGATTGAAAGTGCCTAGAATCCATGTCTTGAAATTCGCATGATTGATTGTAAGCATGAATTGCAAAACAACCCCTAATATTTTCAAAGCGTTTTATAAAACCGAAAATTCCAGTCGCCAATTATGCATGATGTGTGCGGATGTTGCATGTTTTGACGAGTATGCTAGGATATTCATGATAGAACGCATGTGATAATTTACTTTACGTAGAATTATATATGCTAGGAACATTAGACGCATGACGCGTAAGCATGTTGTGTTCGATATTTATGGCATGGTATGATGATTTTCTAAATGTAGTAGAATTATAAATATGCATGCTCAAATTATCATATAATTTTATAAAATTATAAGGGCCTTGGGAAAGCCAAGATCGGGTATGCTTATTTGAAAATTCCCGTTCCGGTAATTTGCAATAGAATAACCGTTTTCAAAAGACTGATCTATTAGATTGAAAACGACAATAGTGTGAATTCTTTCACGATACCCCCTTCCTCGGTTTACTGAAGGTTGGTTTGGTTTAGTGACTGAAGAATCACTATTTGTCGTATTCCATCATAATAGATAATCCGATGTTTGCAATTCTGTCAAAATGTTGTTCTCTTCCTAAACTTTGCATGATTGTCAATGTGTTAATATAAATGGCTGCAACTAGCAATGTCATTTCCCAGTTGAATAAGGGAATAAAATTGAATATCGGTAATTATAAAATATGGAATAAACGAGTTAATATGATAATCTCTGAAATAAGAGGTCTTGAGCATTTTACCACAAAACGAACTAGGCCTGAGGGAGACCTCACAGATGAGCAAAAGACGTTCTATGATGAATAGGATGTCAAGGATCATGATGTTCGTTCCACCTTGTTCTCTATGCTGGAAGACGAGATTCTATATAGGTTTGACCTTTTAGGGACTGCCAAGGACCTATGGGATGGTCTTAAGGCAACATTTGGTGTCTACACCATTGCCCAAAAGAGAGCGTTAAACATCGCTCTTGACACCTATAAGAAGAATCCTAAGCATACGATAAAAGATCATATTGTGCATATGTGTAACTTGATCGCTGAACTCAAGGAAGCAGGTGAAAACCTGTCTGAGGAACAACAAATCAACTACATGATCCGCTCTTTACCCGACTCTTGGAATATCATGAAAATGAGCCTTACCCATGCTACCCATGTCGATACTCTCGAGAAGGTACAAGTTCATCTTGAGCTGGAGGAAGATAGACTCAAGGCTGAAAAGTCTAGATCTGAAATGCATATTGCATCCTCCGCTCCAACCGAACAAAAGGGGAAGCGCAAGAGAAAGGGAGAAAAAATTTCTCTCAGAACAAAACTGATAAGTTTGTGGCGAACAAATCCCAGAAGAAGTTTAAACGCAAACAATCTGGTGGTAAGAAAAAGCAAGCAAAGCAGACACGTAAAGAGGAAACTCGAACGTGTTTCAGGTGTGGCGTGAAATGACACCTGGCTAATGCTTGCACTAATCCTCCTAAGGTACGTAAAGAGAAAAGATGATGAAAATCATTCATTCTCTTTTGTTTCTAATCACTCAAGAGTAATTCATTTTCTTTTGAATTACAAAACCGAGAAACAGAAGCAACGACCTAATCGAGGATGCCCCAGAAGAATAAAGATGGAATGAGAGATTCTTTATCTTTAGATTTGCTAAAACTTCTACTTTTATTTCTGTTTGAAAATACTCTTAAATAAGTTTCTTGGTGGAACACATTATTTTCCGAGTATTTACTAATAATTGAATTGAGTATTGAATTTATCATCGTTCGTTTTTATCCTATTCACGCTATTCAACACATTGCTCAAGCATCCTTATTTGTTAAAGTACTCCATTATAGTTATATCCCAAATAATGTGCATGTTTAAAACCGATCTTGCTTTGAAATTTTGAGACTAAAACGATTCTCGAAACCACGGTTTTTTAACCGGGTATGCGCGAGGCGCATGTCACCTCGAAAGATGGGACACATCGTTTTAGAATACGAATTTAACAATCAAGTATTTTTATGAATGCGGAATTTTCGTTTGTAATTCTTCAGATATAACTCATTGATAACTACTTAGATTTTATGTAAGCCTTCCAACTACTACAATCTAATTAGAATATCAACCATGGCATTAAAAGCGACAGCTTAAATGCATGGTCCATAAGATAGATAAATCTATGGATGAGTTAAATAAACGAAAAGAAGTAGTCGGTAAAACGACTCTCCCACCCTTAGCCTTGAACGAAGAGTTTGGCTAAAAGGCATTCATTAAAACACTTCAATAAACATAGCTTAGAATTACATAATGTTAGAGTTACACATTAATTGTTACCGCGGGATGAGATTAATTTAACTCACATTAATGTAAAGCACTATGTTCTGACAAAATCGGTTAACGCGTTACCATAAAAGCTAATGAATAATTCGGGTAAAACCTTATCACAAAGACGCATTAATTTGCGCATTAAAACAAGTATTCATTAAGAGTACGCACTACTCGCGAAGAATAAGAGTTTTAAAAATAAGCTTGGAACAATGGTTTCGTGGATAAACATGACACATTATAAAGGTTTGAGGATGAATTTCCAATGCTTTGCAGAACGAAACAAGGTAGTACTGATTGAGTTAACAGATGGTTGATGGAGATTCTCAGGTCCCACTTACTTCGAGTGGGAGAATTGATATAGCATAAGTTATTGATTTGGTAAATGATGATGGAAACGTCTTCATAATAAATCCAGTGAGAGGGCTCACTCCCCCTCACACATAATCATCACTAAATTTCAAAATGCGAATCAAGTCGCACCTGATAATCATGATAATGAACTATTTCAACTACCCATTTTTCCTAGTGGGAGTGGAATAACCAACTTGGTTCCAGATCCTAGTGATCGAGGAATACATCTCGGAGGTAGAATCCCGAGACCGAGAGGATATTCCAAGTAAGTTCAACCACCACCATTGTTCCCAGTGGGAGTAATGCCCCAATAAGAAGCATTATTCCGAGTGAGAGTAACGATCAGACTAAAACATGGGATTAACGTGCCTAGACATAGTCAAAGGAAACGAACTTCTTTCGAGAAGTATCCCATCAAACGAGATGTGTTAAGCATCTTGATGTTCGTTCTTGAACCAGTGACGGTTTAGCAAGCAAAGGAAGGACCTCAAAACGAGGGAATGGAGGATGAAATTGCCTAAATAAGAACTAATTCAGTTTTAGTCTTTAGTTGATTTATATGTTAACCACAGAACTAGAAAGTGAAATCTTAGAATTCACTTCTGGTGGAAATTTCGAGTGGTGCAAAACTCGAATAATTGCGAAAGGATATACCCAAATTCACGGAGTGAACTTTGATAAAGACGGACTCACCGACTATGCGTTACACCATAGTCAGGTTTGTCCTTGCCCATGACTGCAAGTCTCGAACTCGAGCATGCATCAAATGGACATTAAGACCAAACCTCTACAAGTAAAACTGGAGAAAGAGATTTATATGGAGCAGCCGGAGAGTTTATTACTCCTGGCAAAGAACGCAAAGTTTGCAAACTCCAAAGATCTATATACGGTCTTAAACAATCGTCTCGGCAATGGTATCACAGATTCCACGAGGAAATTGTTGGAAACGGACTCGTGAATCTTCACAAGGATCCCTGCGTATTCACTAAGACCTCCGGGTCTAAGTATGTCATCATAAAACTATACGTGGATGATATACTCATTGCTCCGAACGATATGAGTTTCATGAATAAATCAAAGTCCTGGTTAGCATCAGCATTCGAGATGAAAGACATGGGAGAGGCCACGTACATCTTAGGCATCAAAATTGCCCGAGATCGTGCCGCCCGGAGATTATGTCTATCTCAGGAATCATATATCAACAAACTGTTGAAAAGATTCAGAATGCTGGATGCTAAACCCGTGGATACGTCGGTTGTGTTTGGGCGCGCGCTATCGAAGCGTGATGGCCCGAAAAACCAGCAGGAGCGTGGATAGATGAAGAATGCAGAGTATCTGAGCATGGTAGGGAGTCTAATGTACGCCATGCTCTGTACTCGGCCAGACATCTGTTACGCTGTGGGCCTAGTAGCAAGATTCTAATCAGATCCTAGTTATCAACATCTAAAGGCCGTAAAACGAATTATCATATATCTGAAAGGTACTGCCAACTACGTTCTGTGCTATGAGGGAGATCGGCTCGAATTGACCGGTTATAGTGACGCCGACCACGGTGGCGATCTGAATGATTGTAAGTCCACCACAGGAGGAGTTTTCATCCTTGCTAATGCTGCCATATCATGGGTAAGCAAGAAGCAATCTTGTGTGGAATCAGAATTCGTTGCCCTCTCCAAAAACGCACAAGAAGCGGTCTGGCTGAAAAGGCTTCTTACTGCATTAATTGGCACCGACAAGAAGAGTAAACCTGTGAAGGTATACTCCGACAGTCAGGCGGCCATTGCGGCAGTTAAGAATCCAAAGTACCATAGTAGGACTAAACAAATTGATGTGAAATACAATTATGCTAGGTCGGTTCTGGAACACAACATAATCGCTTTAGAATACTTGCCTACAGACAACATGGTCGCAAACCCTTTAACTAAGCCGTTACGTAGGGAAATTTTTGAAAAGCACGTAAAACTGCTTGGATTACAGAGGCTTAAACTGTGTGACTTGTAAAAGTGATAACATTTTGACATTTGAAATTATGTTTCAATTGAATAAAATAATTGAAATTTGAGTTTATGATTTATCGACGTCATAATAATTAACAACATCGGATTTTACGGTCTATAAACTTAGTCGTAGGAAGAAGTAAAATTCTTCCACCAAAATTATGTCGAATGTGAACCTTGCCTCGTCACCCAGGCACGGTCATCTTGTATGGAGAGATGGACCTCTACCATAACAAGATTTGCTAAGAATCAGGGGGGTAAACCTGATTAAGCAAAACGATAACATTGTCACGCTTAACAGCATGACTTACTCTTCGTTTTGTAAATCGCCGAGTTGGACTTTGTCCATCACTATATCACATTCAAGGCCAGATGAGAGATTATGCGATAGAATTATTGACATATCTCATCCCTGGCTTTACCAGGTGTGCTATCGACGCGTGCTTCATACTGCGCGTGCCATATACGACCACGGGGTCATGCTCGGTTGTGCTAGCTAGAATCCTTGTGATTCAAAGGGTGCATACTTCTTCACTTTGAGTGTGTGATTGATCCCAGATGTCTTATGAAGAGGCATCCAAAGTATCCTCATGGACTCAGAACTTATACCTAAGGTCTGGCTCAATGCTCGCTTCCCGGCGTACGAGCGAAGTGCCAAAGAAAACGGCTAAGTGACCACGTCTTGGAAACCGGTTGAGTCAGACTAAGGGTATAAGCGATGGGGATGGTCAAGTTCACCTTTAATTCACCGACTCTCGTGTTCACTAGGTGGCCGCCAACCGGATATTAGTTGAAGGTTGTGAACACTTGTACGGATGCCCTGGAGAAGTATTCCTTTGTGGAAAACTAGGCAATTGGAGAATTAACAGTTGACCAAGGATACAGCGCGGTACATAGTTTTATTTCAAACATGTTTGGTTCATGAAAGGGAATCAACGTTCTGCGGGCGCTACAATACTCCTAACAGATGAGTAGCACGATGCCCGTCGTATCCGCCGGTCGCACGACAAGCCTCGTACGAACTATTCGGAGACGGAGACGAAGACTGAAGACTGAGATGTTGATACTATTGGGTAACCGTATAGATTAACGAGCACCCTCCCATTCTGGCGAGTGGGAGCTGTTAGCATATGGTGACGTGGCGCCGTAATAAGAGCCCGTTAATTAAGGGAATTACTTAAGTTAATTAGGTAATTGTCAATCTGGGCTAATTGGGCCAAATCCAATTAGTAATTGACAAGGGAGGCCCAAAATTGGGCCTCCCCCTTATACATGCAATTCGGCCGGCCACCCTATACCACATTGGTTGGAGTTTCCTTTTGGCAACTCCACTAATACTATATATAGGGGTGTCTGCTAAGGGTTTATTAACTCATTCATAATAACAAGGATCTCCATTGAGAACACTTGTTTCCCTTAGTTAAATTTCGGCACCATCACATCTGGTCTGAAGTTCCATCTCCGTTGAAGAATCGATCAGAGGTCTTGTTGTGGAGCTACATCGCGTGGGACTTCTTCTAACGAAGAACGTGCACGTGGTTCCGACCGGAGGATCAGAACTCCCTCCACATCGTTCTTGGGCAGGAAAGCTAAAAGGTATGTGTAATAATTCCGCTGCGTAGATTAGATTTCTTGCTAGTATACGTTTAGCATTCCGTAGTATTACGTCCCCGTAATCCAACAGCTTCCTCTTCATTATTATTATTATTATTATTTTTCAGATTTTGTCAAAAAGAATTCCATCTTTTGACTTCAACTTCTGAAGTAAGTCTCGACGACTTTCTTGGCATCATAGACGATGGCCTAGACGAGTGTCCATCCCAGGTAATCAATGTGTCGGCATTTGCGATTTCATAACTCGCAAATTGATAGCATTTATAGACCACATCGATAAGATCGTGGTCTTTCCCAATTCTAGAGTTGTCCGCCAAGTGTTAGCTACATCCTCATTGAGTATCGTTCAAACATTGGACTTATGACCAACTCCTTGAGATTTTTTTTAGAAGTCCGAGTATTTGGTACTCGACCCCACAATAGTAGTCAATCCGTGACAAATGTAATTTTTTTTCCTTTTTTTTTTCGTTGGACAGAAAATAAACCCGGGCACAGTTAATTTTGGTTTTAACAAAACCAGACCCACACGGGGCTAACTCCCGTGTACAAATGTCATGACGTACATACGTGCCAAGGTTTATGAATGTGCAATCGATTCGTTGATTCACACTTACTTACATGTCATATGTAATAATTAGTGTTTAGACATGGAAATAAAACTTCCATAACAATCGTCATACACACTCAATCGGTTTTAACCGATTTTTGTAATCCCATTTTCAATAATAGATTCAACGACCCCATAGGTCTCAACGACTAAATTGGGTTTAGGGACAAAGCCTCCTTATCAAACATATCAATTTTGGATGCCTTAACAGGTTCAACAACCTTGACCATTCCGATTAATCATAGTAGTCTCAACGACTTAGCGACCTCAACGGTCCTAATAGCCTCAACGACTTTTGACGACTTTATCAGTCTCGATGGCCTAAATGCCCTGAGTGATTTTATCAGTCGCATGTGCTCTCTTCTCGATGATGTTCACATTCTCAACGTCGTTGTTCGACATTATTTAAAGAATAAATAATTTTCTCCAAAAATTGAATCTCAAAATTCAATTATGCATCCTCTTATAAAACCAACAAATAAATTGCCTTAAGATTTTTGGAATATTGAGGGTAAATATGCAAATTTACAAAGTCCAAGACCAAAATGCAATATTCTAAAATTCGGGTACTTACAAGTAATTATATCAATTAACATGCAAGACCAACACCGAAATTATACGTAAAATCGGCACAAAAATGAATACGTATTTTTTATACTGAGGCCCGTGCGGATCACGGTCTCCTTAAGGCAATTTCGCCCCTCCCCACTCTCGGGTTATGCAAAGGGGTTTTATACAAGGGGAGATCACCTCCCATAGTGTCATCGAATCATGTTATGCATGCGACACGTTCGACCGAACCGAACTCACAATACCTGAACTCAAAAAAAGAACATGAAAGCCGAAAGGTTGAACACGAAATAAGTCGAAATCAACCTAGGAAGAACTCTGCAATTCGTCAACACGAAGAACAGAGGATGATAAAAATATAACTTGGATTCCAAAAATATGGATTCCAAAAAATATTGGATACTCAACCAAAAGGAAGAGGAGAAGGGAGGACGATGCCTGAAGTACTCGATGTGGTATAAAATTCTTTCACAATTTCAATTCACTCAAATTTGGGCTAAAGAACACATTTGGCTCAATATAAAAAAAATAGGCTTAAAACAATAATCCAAAAACTAGTCCAAAATAATTTAAGTAAAAATAGCCCAAATTTTCTAAGAGTTGTTTACCCTTCCTTACGTAGACTTGGATTGATTTTTTAAAATTATTATAAATTTCTTTCAAAAATAATATTTTATAATGGTACGGATACATATAATCTATAATTCTCTATAGCAATAGTATACTTTTTATTAATATAAATATATGTGGCAGTTAACCTTAAATATTAATCAATTGATGAACAAGTTGAAGTCAACTCAAAATCTATTCTATCTAACAAATAATGTATGTATTGGCACGTGCAAGCATTTTTGAAGTTTTAAAAAAATGAAAAATAAAATAAAATTGAGGAGGTACTACGTACGGCAGCTGAAGCAAAGCCACGTGGTAGCTGATGGGTTCCGATGTAATCGTTAGCCCCGTTAACAGTCAATAGACGGCGAGTAAGCCCGGTGGGCCTTATGAAAGACCTGGAAGGTCCAGAAGCCCAGTACGAAGGGTCCCGACGAGATCGGTCCCGATATATTAGCTGAACGCTCCCGACGAAAAGCATCTGAGTAAGCCCCGATATGCCTTTGAAAAGGCCCCGATAATAAAGCCCCGAGGAAGCTGGCCCTGTCCCGTGGGACGAGGGGTCCTGGGTGGTGACCTAGAATGAGATAACTCTGGAGTCCCCGATATAGATTGGGACTCGTGATCAGAGGATAAGACCGAGAAACTCGCCTACTAAATAGAGTAGTGGGGAGACGGTTGAGATACGGATAAACTCCCCCGAGATACGCAGGGCGTGCCCGAGATACGCGGAGCGTGGGCGAGATACGCGGAGCGTGGGGCGAGATACACGGAATCCCGAACGAGATATGCGGAACATGGGTAAAACTGCCAGGCGCGATTACAGGTAACTGAGTAACTGCCTCTCCTATATAAATGAGGAAGTTACCTCAGAAAACACACATTCTAATACGAACTTAGATTACTGCTTACCACCCCATCGTTCATACACTCATTTAAGCATCGGAGAGGGATTCTGGGTCACCATCCAGGTCATCCCCTTTTGCAGGATTACGCGGAGCCCAGGAGTTTAAGCTTTCCGTCAAGAACGTAACGGAGCTTCGACCGTGATCCAACATTGGCGCCGTCTGTGGGAATCTTAGGAAAATCCAAAATAGTTTCTACTAGATCGATGGCTTGTGGTGGCAAGAAGAAACAAGCTCTGGCAAGCAGTTCTCGCCCTGCTGGAACTGTGAATTCCACGTTGCCGAAGTATGCTACTGAACAAGGTGAACACCCTGCTGTTTCTCAAACAGGGGGGCATGGTGAAGATTATGATGTCTCAGTCCGAGACACGGCGGTGAATAGGGAGGATATCCCGAGAAGGGAGGTGGATGCTCCTCCAAATCCGGTGGTGCACAGAGAAGAAATCCCGCGGAGGGATGTAGGTGCTTCCTCAAACTCGGAGTTGGCTAAGGCAGTAGCAGATGCTATGCCCATGTTCTTGGCGGCCATGGAGGCTTTGCTGGATAAGAGAGAGGCTGCCAAGAGGGGAGAAGAGTTACCTCCACGGGAGGAGTTGCACCCACCTCCTCCGAGGGAGGTTCAAGAAGAACAGGAGGTTCAACCCAGAAATAAGGGTAAGGAGCCAGTGCACTCGGAAAAGTTCGTGGTTGACGGTCCCGGACCGGTGCAACACAGGACCATTCCCCTGAATGGCCCCATCACCCCCGACTAGGTGGTGAAAATCTTCAACATCTGCATGGGCGACCAGAAGCATATGACATCGGAGCTGAGGGACCGATCTACTCATCCTTTTGTTCCACGGCTGCTAGATACTGTCGCCCCGCCAGGGCTAGGTATTCCGACCATCAAGGAGTACGATGGTGAGGGGGACCCGGTTCGCCATGTTCAGAGGCATGTCCAGGCCTGTATGGGTATGACCTCGAATGATGACCTCGTGTGTTCGCTGTTCCCGATCACCTTGGGAGAAAGGGCCATGACATGGTTTTTCAGCCTACCGCCGGGAAGCATTACTTGCTGGGATGATATGCACGACCGCTTCATCAAGCAATATCAGGGTCGTAGGCGCCTCTTCAAGAGCGTGCGGTCTTTGACCCAAGTGGTGTAGAGATCTGATGAGTCGTTGGCATATTATTACCAACGGTTCACTGCTAGTGCCGCGGAGATCGATGAGGAGATATCGGAGGGAGAGACCATCCGCACCTTCCTTCGAAACCTAACTGCTCCGTATGGTTCCGATTTGATGCACAGTGTGGCCGCGAAGGCTGTGTGGAGTATGGAAGCCTTGCAAGCGAGGATGAAGCAGCAAATCGACGTGCAGGAGTCGAAGATTGCTGCCGGAGAGCCTGATCCTCCGAAGTCGGGAAGAGGAAAGCCATCGTCCAAGCTGTCGGATGATCGCAAAGGGAGCGACAAATCGGAGGGAAGTAGGAGCCGTGGTCGCTCCGATAGAAGAGAGGACAAGCGTCCCCCGAGGAAGGATAATCGAGAGGGTCATAATGTGCCCCTCAATAGTTCGATGACCTCCGTGCTAGCGGTGATGGATCGGCAGGGTCTCAACCGATACCCCCCGAGGAAAGAAGGTGAATTCTTGGGAGGTCGCTCTGATCGTTACTGTCGGTACCATCGAGCTAATGGTCACGACACAGATAACTGTCGGGGGCTGAAGAAGGAGATAGAGAAGCTGATCCAGAAGGAGAAGCTTAAGGAGTTTGTTGGTAGGGGACGGTGCCGATCCAGTTCCAAAACTCGATCGCGGTCTCGTTCCAAGTCCCGCGGTCGATCCCTAAAGAAGAAGAAGGTTGAGCCGGAATCCTCCGGCGCCCGTAAGGAGAGGCGGGGAACTATTAACGTCATTCACGGAGGAATGGCGGCGGGAGGTGATACCTCCGCTTCTCGGGAGAATTATGCTTCCCGGATTTCTGCTGCTGTGGTGCTAGGAAAGAGGTCCCGATCGTGGACTGTGAAGAAAGAAATGGTGATTTCTTTCTCAGTAGAGGACCTGATAGGCGTGGAGACCCCCCATGATGACGTCTTGGTCGTGACTTTGGATGTGGATGGATTCGAGATGAAGCGGATCCTGACAGATGGAGGGAGCTCCTCCGACATTCTGTTTATGGACGCCCTGGAGGCCATATGGTACCAAAACTATGTTAAAAAATACATTATTGACCAAAACCCAAAAGTTGTCAAACATCCTGGACCAAAAGACCTGTTAACCCTATTTTTTAATAGCGCGACGAACACGCTTACCTTCCTCGACGGTGGTGACACCGAAGGTCTGGTCCACCTCCTCTCTTCTAGTCCGCTTGGCCATCCCGACCTGCTCCTCAGTCGGAGGAGCTGCAGAAGAAGAGGCTCCCCTCTTCAAGGACTTCCGCCTTCGCTTGGAGCCACCCTGGACAGCATCGGTCTCCCCCTGCTTCAACACAAGATGGGTCAGCAGAGATGCCTTCTTGGCTGCAAAAATGAAAATAAAAGGCAGTTAGAAGTGTTACCCAGATAACCAAATTCTCGGAAATGGAATCGAGGAGTTGGACTCCGATCTGGATCAGGTCCCCCTCCACGAGCTTGTTGGCGTCAAGGGGAACGAAGGTTCCCCCCAACGGTAAAGCTGGACCAGCTGAAGAGTGTTGAAGTCATCCTCGGTGTAGACTTCGAACTTGGGGGCAGGGTCCGCCACAACCTCCCATCGGGGCCATGGGATAGAGCTGTTCTGGACGAAGAAGTAATACTTCTTCCATCCGCTATTGTCGGACCCTGAGTCACGAATGAGCACCCGATCCTTGTTAAACTTCCAGGTCTCACCATCCCAGCCGAACCGAGAAAGTTGCTCCCTGGTCCATTTGGGGAGTCAGGGAGTGAAGGAGCAGACGCCAGCCTTGTTGCACTTCATCCCGTAGAAGGTGCGGAAGAGCAGCAAGCTGTACGTCCACTGTTGGCGGAGGCACAGAACCTGGAAGGCATTCCACAGGCGGATAGCGTGTGGGGAGAAGGTGGATGGATGCGTCTTATAGAAGTTGCACATCTCAACCAGATTCCCGCAGAAGGGGAATCGGATATCTGCCCCGTGGAGACAAACACCTCTCCTTCCCGAGGACGCGTGACTATGTGCTTCCTCCTGGTGGTTTGCTGGGATTCATAGGGGAAGCGGGGCTCCCAGGCTGAAGTAATGCAGCCTTCTCGGAGAGCAGCCTCGTACAAGTTCTCGGAGATTTCGTTAGTAGCAAGCTCAAAGATAAAGGGGTTCCTTCCTCCGGAACTGGCCTCGTCTAAAAACGGCCATAACAGGAAAACTCAGGAAAGGAAAAGCAGACAAATTCAGTAAATCATAGAAGCAGAGAAGGAAACCTTACCAGACATATTAGATGGTTGATCGGAGAAGACGAAGAAAGATCTTGACGGCTGGAGGCCTTGGATCACCGGAAAATCAGACGAAACTTGGAGAAAAAGCTTCGAGGTTTGACAATGGTAGAATTCGCAGAAATCAGAACGGTAAGGAAGAAGTGAATAGTGCCAGGGTTTTGACTTTTATAGGCAAAAGGGCAGCTGGACAGACTCAAATCTGGACCGTTGAAGACGAAACGACTCAATCTGGATCGCCGAGATTATAGGGGACAGTACGGAAGAGACGTTAATGACGTAATATTGCTTTTTCAGAAAGCAGCAGTCACGCCGGTTTAGGCGTCGTTTCATTATCTCTAGCATTTAATGACGCAGTAACCGAGGAGTCTCCTCGGATTTGGCAACTGTCCTTGGAGTCTGAGGAATTATGAGTGAGAAGCTCTGTTATTCAAGAATTGTACCTAAGGTAAAAGCCTCCGATGGTGATATCGGGAGGTCTGAAGATAAAAGCCTCCGATGGTAATATCGGGAGGTCTGGATATAAAAGCCTTCGACGATGAGGTTGGGAGGTCTGGAATTGGAAGACACGACGGACTGTAAGTCCCCCATGTCTTGGGGGCAAATGATGAATTCCGATGTAATCGTTAGCCCCGTTAACAGTCAATAGACGACGAGTAAGACCGGTGGGCCTTATGAAAGACCTGGAAGGTCCAGAAGCCCAGTACGAAGGGTCCCGACGAGATCGGTCCCGATATATGAGCTGAACGCTCCCGACGAAAAGCCTCTGAGTAGGCCCCGATATGCCTTTGAAAAGGCCCCGATAATAAAGCCCCGAGGAAGCTGGCCCTGTCCCGTGGGACGAGGGGTCCTGGGTGGTGACCTAGAATGAGATAACTCTGGAGTCCCCGATATAGATTGGGACTCGTGATCAGAGGATAAGACCGAGAAACTCGCCTACTAAATAGGGTAGTGGGGAGACGGTTGAGATACGGATAAACTCCCCCGAGATACGCAGGGCGTGCCCGAGATACGCGGAGCGTGGGGCGAGATACACGGAATTCCGAACAAGATATGCGGAACATGGGTAAAACTGCCAGGCGCGGTTACAGGTAACTGAGTAACTGCCTCTCCTATATAAAGGAGGAAGTTACCTTAGAAAACACACATTAACTTAGATTACTGCTTACCACCCCATCGTTCATACACTCATTTAAGCATCAGAGAGGGATTCTGGGTCACCACCCAGGTCATCCCCTTTTGCAGGATTACGCGGAGCCCAGGAGTTCAAGCTTTCCGTCAAGAACGTAACGGAGCTTCGACCGTGATCCAACAGTAGCTTATTAGCATTTCGTTGGCACTACATGGCAAATTAGAAGAAGTATCTGTATCGGCTAACTACTTTCATGATTTCATCACATACACTGATGTAAAATATATTAATTTATTTATTGTTACTTGCAAATAAATAAGTGACATCATTTAACGGGAGAAGCAAAGCAAACAAGCACCGTGTGAACTGTTGGATCACGGGCGAAGCTCCGTTACGTTCTTGACGGAAAGCCAAGCTTGAACTCCTGGGCTCTGCGTAATCCTGCAAAAGGGGATGACCTGGGTGGTGACCCAGAATCCCTCTCCGATGCCTAAATGAGTATCTGATCAATGGGGTGGTAAGCAGTAATCTAAGTTCGTATCAGAGAATGTGTTTTCTGAGGTAACTTCCTCCTTTATATAGGAGGGGAAGTTACTCAGTTACCAGTGACCGTGGCTGGCCGTTTTACCCATGATTCCGTATATCTCGTTCGGGATTCCGTGTATCTCGCCCCACGCTCCGCGTATCTCGCCCATACTCCGCGTATCTCGGGCACGCCCTGCGTATCTCGGGAGAGGTTATCTATATCTCAGCCGTCTCCCACTACTCTTATCTAGTAGGCGGGTTTCTCGGCCTTATCCTCTGATCACAAGTCCTAACTCCTGTCGGGGACTCCAGAGTTATCTCATTCTAGGTCACCACCCAGGACCCTTTGTCTCAAGAGACAGGTCCGGCCTCCGCGGGGCTTTATTATCGGGGCCTTTACAAAGGCATATCGGGGCCTACTCAGAGGCTTCTTGTCGGGAGCATTCAGCTCATATATCGGGACCGCTAGGGTCGAGACCCTTCATACTGGGCTTTTGGGCCTTCCCGGCCTTTCACGAGGCCCACTGGACTTACTCGTCGTCTAATGACTGTTAACGGGGCTAACGATTACATCGGAACCCATCATTTGCCCCCAAGACATGGGGGACTTGCAGTCCGTCGTGTCTTCCAGTTCCAGACCTCCCGACCTCACCGTCGGAGACTTTTATGTCCATTCCTCCTGATATTGCCATCGGAGGCTTTTGTCTTCAGGCCTCTTGATATCTCAATCGGAGGCTTTTGCCTTGCGCGTAATTATCGAATGACAAAGTTTCTCACTCTTGACTGCCTTGGGCCCACTGGACTCTATGGGCAGTTGCCAAATCCGAGGAGACTCCTCGGTTACTGCAGCATTAAATGTTGGGGATTATGAAACGACGCTCAAATCGGCGTGACTGCTGCTTTCTGAAAAAGCACTCATTACGTCACCAACGTCTCTTCCGTACCGTCCCCATAATCTCGACGATCAAGATTGAATCGTTTCGTCTTCAACGGTCAAGATCGAATCCCTCCAGTTGTCCCTTTGCTTATAAATGCTAAAACCCTGGCATTATTCACTTCTTCTTCACCGTCTCAATTTCTGGAAGTTCTGCCATTTTCGAACTTGAAGCTTCTTCCCCAAGTTTCTTCTGCTCTTCAAGTGATCCAAGGCCTTCAACCCTTCCGATCTTTTTTCATCTTCTTCAAGCAACCACTAACAATGTCTGGTAAGGATTTCCTTATCTGTTTTCATGATTTGCTGATGTTACCTTCTCCTCTTTTCTCAAGTTTTCTTGTTTGTAACCGTTTTTAGACGAAGCTAGTTCTGGGGCAAGGATCCCTTTTACCTTTGAGTTTGCTGTTAACGAGATTTCTGAGACCTCGTACGAGGTTGCTCTCCGAGAAGGCTGCATTACCTCGGACTGGGAGCCCCGCTTCCCCTACGAGTCTCAGCCCACCACCAGGAGGAAACATATCGTCACACGTCCTCGAGAGGGAGAAGTGTTCGTCTCCATCGGGCAGATAAACGCTGGGATTCGATTCCCTTTTTGCGGGAACCTGGTGGAGATGTGCAACTTCTACCAGACACATCCCTGCACCTTCTCTCCACATGCCATCCACGTGTGGAATGCTTTCCAGCTCCTGTGCCTCCGCCAGCAGTGGACATACAGTTTGCTGCTCTTCCGCACCTTCTACGGAATGAAGTGTAATAAGGCTGGTGTTTGCTCCTTCTCCCCCCGACTCCCCAAGTGGACAAAGGAGCAACTTTCACGTTTCGGCTGGGATAGCGAGACCTGGAAGTTCCACAAGGATCGGGTGCTTATTCGTGATTCAGGGTCCGACAATAGCGGATGGAAGAAGTATTACTACTTCGTCCAAAACAGCTCTGTCCCATGGCCCCGATGGGAGGTTGTGGCGGACCCTGCCCCCAAGCTTGAGGTCTACACCGAGGATGACCTCAACACCCTCCAGCTGGTCCAGCTCTACCGTTGGGGGGAATCCTTCATTCCCCTCGACGCCAACAAGCTCGTGGAGAAGGACTTGATTCATATCGGAGTCCGGCTCCTTGATTCCGTTTCCAAGGATTTAGTCATCTGGGTAACACTTCTAACCACTTTGTCTTTTCATTTATGCAGCCAAGAAAGCATCTCTGTTAACTCATCTCATGTTGAAGCAGGGGGAGACTGATGCCGTCCAAAGTGGCTCCAAGCGGAAGCGGAAGTTGCTGAAGAAGGGAACTTCTTCTTCTGCTGCTCCCCCGACTGCGGAGCGGACCGAGGCCAAGCGGGCCCGAAGGGAGGAGATAGACCAAGCCTTCGGGGTCACTACCGCCGAGGAAGGTAAGCGTGTCCGTCCTGCTATTAAGAAATATAGGAAGCTGGTCCCCGAGGAGTTTATCCCCGCTGATCGGGAATCGCGGGTTCGAGAAATCAAATACATCCTTCGAGGAGAAACCCCCCGCGTTCTCAAGGCGGGATACTACAACTTCTTTGGAAAGGACCAACATCTCGAGCGCCAAATCATCTGGTGCCCCCATGATACTCTGCCTGACTTTATTCGTCCCGCAACTGCAGGTCCATCGGAGGCTCTCACTCCGAGGAAGGCTGCTACTCCAGCACGGGCCGCGACTCCACAGGCGCCGATGATGGAGGATACCCCGACGGAAGCTCAGTTCCGTCAGGTGACAGACTTGGAGGCTTCTCCTTCCTCCGAGGAGCCAAATGAAGGTGGCCTGCTTCTCCGCCGAAGGCCAGGTCGGAGCATCCTGAGGCCAACCGTGGAGGACGTGTCCCGGAGTCCTCCTCCAGAGCTCCGCACCCCGACTCCCGAACCTCCGACCGAGGTGGCTCCTCCGGCTGAGGCTTCCAGGGTTATCCCTCCTCTCCCCGTGGATGAAAATCTTTACAAGGTTTTCACCCCCGACCAGGAGACGGTTCCCTGGAACCCGATCGAGTCTCTCCAAGGGGTTTCACTCCAACGGGGGGACCTTCAGCCTGAATTGGCCCTGCATCTGCTGGCAGGGTCAATTCCTCCAGCCTTGAAGCGGCCAATCTCCTTGGCGCGGGAGGACATCGAGGAGGAGCTCCGCAATATGGCCATCCGTCGGATGGAGGTAAGACTTTACCTTTACTTTGTTCTCTTCATTGCTCTTACCTTCGATTATCAGATTCTAATCTTTTTCCCTCTCGTCTTAGGAAACCGCGGACCAGCAGCGCTGCTTTGGCTTCATCCTGGCTCTCAAGGGTGCTTTGGAGGAGGCACAAGCTAAGTCGGACCCCGACGCGTTGGCCAAGCTCCAAGCGGACCTCGCCGAGGCTGTTGCGGCCAGGGACAAGATAGCCAAGGAACAGACCCTCCTCGACGAGATGGCTACGGGCCTGCAGAAGCAGGTTCACGATCATGAGGCCGTTCTGCGTCGGGAGCGGAGGATGGCCCAGGAGGATCAGCGGCGGAACGTGAGGCCGAGAAGGGCGTTTTCGTGGAAGCTCTCGCGGAGGCCAAGGCGAGACTTGAGGCCGAGAAGGCTGAATTCTCTGCCAAGCTGGCTGAGGTAAAAGCTCAGGGTCGCGAGGAGTATCAGAACTCCGATGATTTCCAGGTGGATGCCGTGAAGTTCTGCAAAACCGAGGTGGAGAACATTCTGTTCAATGCCGTCGAGGAGCTCTACACGGCATACGAGGATTCCATCGACTTCAAGAAGTCCGAGACCCTTGCCCCTATCGCGGAGAAGTACTTCAACCTCCCTGCGGAGAGTGACGAGGTTGATGCCGCGGACCCGAATCCGCGGACTGCGGAGCCTTCTGCCCAGGCCCCTCCGAATCCTACTCCCTCCGACGCTGCTGAGGACCCAGCTTCCAACAAGGATCAAGCTTAATGCTCTATTCTTTTAAGTCCTTGTAATTTTTCCTCCTTATCTTTTGTATTGAAACCTTTAGGCCTTTGAGCCCTTATAAGAAATTTCTTTCAACTGTTTTGGTCCCGATAATCGTTTGCGCTATTCAAAGCGACTTTAGACCCGTTACTTAAAACGTTCCGATGCACCACTTAAGATGACTTCATACATCCTTCCGATGCTTTACTCAAGACTTTACCACTTAAGGTTTCTCGTCTACTCGGGACTTCACCACTTAAGCTTTCTCGTTTACTCGGGACTTAACCACTTAAGGTTTCTCGTCCAAGTCACTTAACGTAATTTCGTATGTCTTTCGCGACATTTTCCTCGGGACTTTACCACTTAAGGTTTCTCGTCCATGCCCTTCAAGGCAATTTTATACATCACTTAAGATGATTTTTTGCACCCCTTAAGGCTTTATCGCGCCATTCTAGACGACTTAATCGTACCCCCCAGGGCTTTTATCGCGTCATATAGACGACTTAATCACACCCGTTGGGGATTTTTGCCGCATCATATAGACGACTTACGCGGACCCGTTAGGGCTTTTTCGTACCCTTTAAGGCTTTTTGCCGCATCATATAGACGACTTACGCGGACCCGTTAGGGCTTTTTCGTACCTAGGCTTTTGGTTGCATCATAAAGACGACTTACTCATACCCCGTAGGGCTTTTGTCCGTACCTCGAAAGGCTTTTTGTCGCGCCATAAAGGCGACTTACCCGTACCTCGTAAGGCTTTTTATCGTACCTCGAAAGGATTTTGTCGCGTCCTTCAGGACGTCTTACTAACAGTTAGAATAAATCTAAAAAGCAATTTGATCGGAAGCAACTTCTTTTATTCACTAATAACTCAAAGCTTTGCTTACATCGGATCGATAGATAACTTGCGCCATTCGCGGCGACTTAATATCAAACATGATACTTCTTCAAGTGTGCGCCACTGAAGGAATGTTTCAACGTCTTGCCATCAAGGTCTTCTAGCTTGTACGCATTCGGGGCTGGCATCCCTACGATCTTGTAAGGTCCCTCCCATATTGGTGATAGCTTGTTGATCCGATCTTGATGAACGAACTCGTTCCTCCGCCAGACAAGTTCTCCAACGAAGAATTGTCGGGACTTGACACGCCGATTATAATATCGGGCTGTTGCCAGATGCATCCGAGCCTGTACTTCGTCAGCCTTCCACCTTTTCTCATCGAGCAAGTCTAAGTCTAGACGTCTCATTTCCTCATTCGTTAGAGGCTCATAATACCTCCTGCGATGGGACACCACCGCTATCTCCACGGGGGCAACCGCCTCCGTGCCATAGACAAGGCCAAACGGAGTCTCCCCTGTCGACTGCTTGGGTGTTGTTCTAACAGCCCACAGCACATTTTCAAGCTCATCCAGCCAATGACATTGCAAGGCGTAGACTCTCTTCTTCAAGCCATCCATCACGATCTTGTTGGCTGATTCGACCTGACCATTAGTCTGAGCATGGTGGACGGAAGCTGTCCGATGCTCAATGTTCAATTCCTCCAGGTACTCCTTCAACCGAGCCCCATTGAACGGAGGGCCATTATCGCTGATCAACACTCGAGGAACCCCATACCGGGATATGATCTGAGTTTGAAGGAACTTGAGGATCTGCTGCCCCGTTGTCTTGGCCAACGCCTTAGCCTCTATCCACTTCGAGAAGTAATCGATGGCCACGAGTAAATACTTGCACTGACCTTTTGCTTGTGGAAGAGGTCCCACCAAATCAATGCCCCACTGCGCGAAGGGCCAAGCACTCCTGATGGACATCAAGTCCGCGGCGGGAGCCACGATATTCGGAGCGTACCTCTGGCATGCATCAAAGGATTGGACCATCGCTGTCGCTTCCTTGTTCATCGAAGGCCAATAGTAGCCTAGATTCAACACCTTCCTCACAATGGATCAGGCCCCTTCATGACAGGCCGCGACTCCCTCGTGCAGCTCTCTCAGGATCCGATTCGTATCAGGATCCGCCACACATTTCATAAAAGGCTTTACATGTCCCCTCTTATATAACTGGTTTTCCACCATCACGTAGTTGCTCGCGATTCGACGCAACCTAACAGCTGTCACTTCATCATCGGGGAGTGCCCCCGTAGTCAGGTATGTGACCATCGGGGTCATCCAGGTGGGTTTCTCTTCTTCCTCCGATCCTGTTTCAATAGCCCAAACCTCCGATGGATCGATGGTTGAGATAATTACTCTCTCCAGGAAGTGCACCTTCCGATTCTCCTCGCGGCCCACTCCCAGAGCAAACTTGCTTAAGGCGTCTGCCTCCGCATTTTCTTCCCTCGGGATTGCCTCGATGTCGAAGCTTTTGAAGCTTCCCTTCAAAGTCTGCACCTCGTGCAAATACTTCCTCATTGTCGGGCTCTTGGCTTCATAATTCCCCTGGACTTGATTCACGATCAAGCTGGCATCACACTTCACTTTTAATGATCGACTCCCGTACCCTTGGCAATCTTAAGGCCCGTGATGAGAGCCTCATACTCCGCTTCATTGTTGGTGGCCTTAAACGTCAAGGCCAAGGCATATCGCAAGGGCTCGCCTCCACCGGGCGGTATCAATACGAATCCTGCCCCCGATCCTTCTACAGTTGATGAACCATCAGTGTACATCTCCCAAGTGTTCTCCTCATTTGGTTGTTCCGGCTGTTCTACTATCGGGACCTCCATGGTTGCCCCCTCTGCGGGACCCGCTTCTTCCAGATCGGGTGCCGTAGACTCAGCTATAAAATCCGCCAATGCCTGGCCCTTAATAGCAGTTCTCGGAGAAAAATGAATACGGAACTCCGTAAGCTCGATGGCCCATTTCACCAATCTCCCCGACGCCTCCGGTCGGTTCAAAAAGTGCTTCAAGGGCTGATTAGTTAACACCGTAACCTCGTGGGCATGGAAGTAAGGTCGTAGCTTTCGAGCAGCAACAATCAACGCAAAGAGATACTTCTCAATAGCGGGATAATTCATTTCAGATTTGGCAAACGCCTTGCTTACATAATAGATAGGCACTTGGTTGCCCTTGACAATCTTAATCAAAACAGAACTAACAGCAACTTCAGAAACAGCCAAATAGAGATAAAGCGGCTCGCCTGGAACCGGTTTCGCCAACGGCGGGAGGGTACGGAGGTGCTGCTTGAGTGCTTGGAATGCTTCCTCGCACTTGTCGGACCATTCAAACTTCTTGTGGGCCCTTAGCACATCAAAAAATGGCATGGCTCTGTCACTCGCCTTGGATAGGAATCGATTCATCGCGGCCAACCGGCCATTCAACACTTGAACCTCCCGATGAGTCTTCGGGGACTGCATCTCCTCGATTGCTCGCAGCTTCTCGGGATTCACCTCGATTCCTCTCTGGCTCACCATGAACCCTAAGAATTTCCCCGAGTTCACCCCGAAAGCGCACTTGTCCGGATTCAAACGAACCTGATGAAACTTCATCCGCTCAAACGTTGCCGGCAAGTTTTGGACATGATCTCCTGCCTGTCGGGACTTCACCAGCATGTCATCCACATACGCCTCCATAGTCTTTCCCAGCATGTCCCCGAACAACTTGTTCACCATCCTCTGGTAAGTTGCTCCCGCATTGATCAGTCCAAAGGGCATTACGTCGTAGTGATAGACGTCACTATCAGCATAGAAGGCTGTATGGGGGGCATCCTCCTTCGCCATCTTGATCTGGTTGTAACCAAAATAGGCATCCATAAAGCTCAGTAACTCATGTCCCGATGTGGCATCGACCAATTGGTCAATCCTCGGGAGCGGATAGCAATCCTTCGGGCAGGCCTTGTTCAAGTCGCGGAAATCGGCACACATCCGCCACTTCCCGTTACTCTTTCTCACCAGGACTGGGATAGCGACCCAAGTTTGGAATCGGAGCTCTTTGATGAATCCAGTCTTGCAGTCTGCCCACCTCTTGCTGGATCGCGATCCTCTTATCTGCGCCCATCGGACGCCTCCTCTGCGCGATAGGCTTGATCGCGAGATCAATCGTTAGCTCGTGCACTATCACGTCGGGGCTGATTCCTGGCATATCGCTCGGGGACCAGGCAAACAGCTCCTTGAACTCCTTCAAGAGCTCGATTAACTCTCGGGCTCTTTCCTCCGACAAAGCAGACCCGATCTTCACCTTCCTTCAAGGTCCATCAATCTCGACCTCCTTCAGATCTTCCATGGGGGCGGGACGCCCAAACTCTTCTCGAGGATCGGCATCAGTCTGCAGGACAGCCATGGCTTCCCTCCTTCTCCTTCGGGTGGCATTGACATAACACTTTCGTGAGGCCACCTGGTCACCCTTGACCTCTCCGACCCCATTATCAGTCGGGAACTTCATCTTCTGGTGGACGGTTGAAGCAACTGCCATGAGAGGGTTGATGGTGGTCCTCCCGATGATAGCATTATACGTTCCCGCCGATTCTACCACGACAAAATCCACGTTCCGTCGTTCCATCTTCCAGCCACTACCAAACTCCACCGGTAAGGTAATCATTCCCAAGGGATAGGAAGTTGATCCAGAGAATCCCACCATCAGGAAGTTCACTTGCGTCAGGTCCTTCTTCGTCTTTCCCATGGCCTCCAGAGCGTCCATGAAAAGAATGTCGGAGGAGCTCCCTCCGTCTATCAGGATCCGCTTCATCTCGAATCCGTCCACGTCTAGGGTCATGACCAAGGCGTCATCGTGGGGGCTCTCCACCCTATCAAATCCTCCGCTGAGAAAGAAATCACCATTTCTTCCTTTAGAGTCCACGACCGGGACCTCTTGCCTAACACCACAGCAGCAGATATGCGGGAAGCATAATTCTCCCGAGAAGCGGAGGTGTCACCTCCCGCTGCCATTCCTCCGTGAATGACGTTAATGGAACCCCGCCTCTCCTTACGGGCACCAGAACCGGAGGCTTCCGGCTCAACCTTCTTCTTCGGAGATCGATCACGGGACTTGGAACGGGATCGCGACCGAGTTTTGGAGCGGGATCGGCACCGTCCCCTTCCGACGAACTCCTTCAGCTTCCCCTTCTGGATCAGCTTCTCTATCTCCTTCTTCAGCTCCCGACAGTTATCCGTGTCGTGACCATTGGCTCGATGGTACCGACAGTAACGATCGGAGCGGCCTCCCAAGAACTCATCATCTTTCCTCGGGGGGTATCGGGTGAGACCCTGCCGATCCATCACAGCTAGCACGGAGGTCATCGAGCTGTTGATGGGAACATTACGACCCTCGCGGTTATCCTTCCTCGGAGGACGCTTGTCCTCCCTTCTCTCGGGGCGACCACGGCTCCTACTTCCCTCCGGTTTGTCGCTCCCTTTGCGATCATCCGATAGCTTGGACGATGGCTTTCCTCTTCCTGACTTCGGAGGATCAAGCTCTCCGGCAGCAATCTTCGACTCCTGCACGTCGATCTGCTGCTTCACCCTCGCTTGCAAAGCCTCCATACTCCACACAGCCTTCGCGGCTACACTGTGCATCAAATCGGAACCATACAGAGCAGTTAGGTTCCGAAGGAAAGTGCGGATGGTCTCTCCCTCTGATATCTCCTCATCGATCTCTGCGGCACTTGCAGTGAACCGTTGGTAGTAGTATGCCAACGATTCATCGGATCTCTGCACCACCTGGGTCAAAGACCTCACGCTCTTCAGAAGACGCCTACGGCCTTGATATTGCTTGATGAAGCGATCATGCATATCAGCCCAGCACGTAATACTTCCCGGCGGTAGGCTGAAAAACCAGGTCATGGCCCTTTCTCCCAGGGTGATCGGGAACAATGAACATATGAGGTCATCATTCGAAGTCCTACCCATACAGGCCTGGACATGTCTCTGAACATGGCGAACCGGGTCCCCTTCACCATCGTACTCCTTGATGGTCGGGATGCCTAGCCCTGGTGGGGCCACTGTATCTAGCAGTCGTGGAACGAAAGGGTGAGTGGATCGGTCCCTTAGCTCCGATGTCATTTGCTTCTGGTCCCCCATGCAGATGTTGACAATCTTCACCACCTGATCGGGGGTAATAGGGCCATTCAAGGGAATGGTCCTATGTTGCACTGGTCCGGGACCATCCACCACGAACTTCTCCGAGTGTGCGGGTTCCTTACCCCTATTCCTGGGCTGAACCTCCTGAACCTCCTGTTCTTCTGCAACCACCCTTGGAGGAGGTGTGGGTAGCTCTTCTCGCGGGGGCAACTCCTCCGCCCTCCTGGCAGCCTCTCTTTTATCTAACAGAGCCTCCATGGCCACCAAGAACATAGGCATAGCATCTGCTACTGCCTTGGCCAACTCCGAATTTGAGGAAGAGCCTACTTCCCTTCGCGGGATTTCATCTCTGTGCCCCACCGGGTTTGGGGGAGCATCCACCTCCCTTCGCTGGATTTCTTGCCTGTTCACCGCCGTGTCTCGGACTGAGACCTCATCATCACCATGCCCCCCTGTCTGAGAAACAGCAGGGTGCTCACCTTGTTCAGCAGCATGCTCCAGCAACGGGGAATTCACAGTTCCAGCGGAGCGAGAACTGCCGGCCTGAACTTGCTTCTTCTTGCCACCACCGGCCATTGATCTGGTAGAAACTATTTTGGCATTTTGTTAGGTTCCCACAGACGGCGCCAATGTTGGATTACGGGCGAAGCTCCGTTACGTTCTTGACGGAAAGATTGAACTCCTGGGCTCCACGTAATCCTGCAAAAAAGGATGACCTGGGTGGTGACCCAGAATCCCTCTCCGATGCCTAAATGAGTATATGATCAATGGGGTGGTAAGCAGTAATCTAAGTTCATATTAGAGAATGTGTTTTCTGAGGTAACTTCCTCCTTTATATAGGAGGGGAAGTTACTCAGTTACCTGTGACCGTGGCTGGCCGTTTTACCCATGATTCTGTATATCTCGTTCGGGATTCCGTGTATCTCGCCCCACGCTCCGCGTATCTCGCCCATACTCCGCGTATCTCGGGCACGCCCTGCGTATCTCGGGGGAGGTTATCTATATCTCAGCCGTCTCCCACTACTCTTATCTAGTAGGCGGGTTTCTCGACCTTATCCTCTGATCACAAGTCCTAACTCCTGTCGGGGACTCCAGAGTTATCTCATTCTAGGTCACCACCCATGACCCTTTGTCTCACGAGACAGGTCCGGCCTCCGCAGGGCTTTATTACCGGGGCCTTTACAAAGGCATAACGGGGCCTACTCAGAGGCTTCTTGTCGGGAGCATTCAGCTCATATATCGGGACCGCTAGGGTCGAGACCCTTCATACTGGGCTTTTGGGCCTTCCCGGCCTTTCACGAGGCCCAGTGGACTTACTCGCCGTCTAATGTCGACTGTTAACGGAGCTAACGATTGCATCGGAACCCATCATGAACTATATATAATTTCGCAAAACTATTTACAGTTTGATCTTCAAATTACTAGAAATTTTATGTTTATTAAATTGAAGTTGTGATAGTAAAAAAAGTATTTATAGCTTATTATTTATGGATTGATTGGACGTGAGTGGTTTATGAATTTTAGAATAGCTGGTGAAAAAAAGTAATGAATAATTATGAATTAAGCGGTGGTTAGTTATAAATAGTTGAGTCAAAATACTCATATGATATGAGGGAAGTAAAAAAAAGAAAAAAGAGTTGTGATGAAGAATGAAGTGTGGGTTAGTTTGGTTGGCATTTTGAGGAAGCGGCAGAATATAATTAAGGAAAAAACGGGGGGCCAATTAAATCACCAACCAAAACTGAGTGAAGAGAAGAGAGCCTGTCTGCTCTATCGATCGATATTGATCCTCTTGTAGTTGTTGTGGGTACTAATTACTACTGTAAGGAAGGAAGGAAGAATGAGGTGACGGATGGGTGCGTGGAAGGAGAGGGAGAATAAGATGCGGAGGCGGGCGATCACAGCCAACATATTGATCAGAGGTCTAAGGATATATGCAAGGAAATTATGAGCTTCTCAAGGCCCTCTGCAATGAGGCTGGATGGATGGATCGTTGAAGACTACCTACAGGAGGAAGCAGGTATCACTGTATCCACAAAACAAAACAAAACACACTTGTCTAATTCTGCTGATGCATGCTAACTTAGCCTTTTCACTTTAACAGACTTGTAGTATTTCATGCCTCTCTCTCTTGCTGTTTCCTCCTATAGTACCCTAGTTATTTTTTTATTTCTTCCGGGTGGTGTTGAATGATTGCATGCGTGAAAGCAGTACAAATTCTTGTTTGAATATTTATATATATTATGGCCGTCTGCGTCCGAGGATTGGTGAAAACAGTTGAGTTATGAATGAATGATTCCTTCACACTCATCTCTAGTCTAAACCTTCCTACCCTACCCTACCCTACATGCTCATTCATTTTTACCCAACCCCCCTAAACTAGGATAGGAGGAACCCTACTCATTTTTGGCCCGCCCCACATATATATGTTTGGAACCTATCAATACTCTACTTGATCAACTTTCTCTGTTATATATTAGCACGGCAGTAAACTGAGGTGGTTGGTGAATATATGAATGAATGATTCCTTCACTTTCCCCATCTCACAATTTCTCTGCCATCATACAAAATAAACCATCCAGTGTAATTAAATACAACGAAGCTAATGAAGGACCAGTAGGGGCACTTGCCCCCACTGGACTCCATGAACACCTTCTACTAGTAAGAACAAAAAATTAGGGTTTCTCATCTTGCCCCCTCTGAAAATGTTTAAAAACTCGCTTTGTACTTTATTTGCCCCTGCATCTGAAGCTTGCTTCAATTTCATGCTTTAATCTTGAAGAAATGGAAGGAAGAAAATGAGAAGAAGTTGCAGAGAAGAAGAAGTTGTAGATGGGTACGTTCTATTCTAGGAGGAAGGAGAAGTTGAATGGAAAGAAGACAAGAATAATATATAAATAATAATATGTACAGTAAAAAGTGATTTCTGATTTGACTTTTGACAAAAAAAAATTTATCAAACTTCTGAGTCTCTTAGGATGGCAACGGGGCGGGTCGGGACGGGTTTTTGCAGCCCCGGACCCGCCCCGCGGGTCGGCCTGGCTGACCCGGCCCCGGCCAAATGGGCCTTTCGGGTCGGGTCGGGTCAACAATCCCGCGGGTCGACCCGCGGGGCCCCGACCCGCCCCGTCATATGAACAATTTTTTTTTATTTTTTCTTTTTTAACTTTTCAATATTAAATACAATTTTTTTTTGTCAAAATATTACATTATATATAAATTCAAAATATAAATCTAACATCAATCAAATATAAACAACAAACACATCAAATTCATTACAAATACAAATTTAAATCCAAACACCAAATTAACAAATCCTAATAATCTAAATATAAATCTATTTGGTCCATGTTATTTATATAGGTACTATATTAACCATATTTTTTTATTAAATGTTAGATCATATTAATATAAAAAAATTAAAAAAAAAAAATTATATACATATGGATTTCGGGGCGGGTCTACGGGGCCCCGGGTCTCTAGACCCGGACCCGCCCGGACCCGAGCCCGACCCGCCCCGGACCCGACCCGTGACCCGCGGGTCGGCGGGTCAAAACCGGGTCGGGGCCCCGCTGGTCAGCGGGGCCCCGAGACCCGTTGCCATCCCTATCTCTGACCACTAGTATATAGTATATTGGTTACTTTTTTTTTTTATTTATCTATTACTATTACTATATATATATTAGTTACCTTTTTTTTGTAACGATATTAGTTACCTAGTAATTAGTATACTATATATGTTGGTCAGTTTTTTTCTTTTTGGGTAAAATATATTGCTTAGATCGAGATAGAAAGAGAGATATTTTATCATTATAATTTAAATAATTTCTTTTTTTGTTTAAGTTTTGTTTAAGTTGAAGTTAATTAAATTTATTCTAAATCTAAAATCTTAGATTTTAATGCAAAAATAATTATGTAAAATAAGATCAAATGGGATGTTGGTTTACTCTATTATTTTTTATAATAAAAACTAGTTAAGGCTATTTTTTTTCTAAATTTCTTAAAAAATGGGTTTTCTTTTAATCATATAATACTAACTATAAATATTATGTAAATGATAGAAAAATATATGATATACATGACATGTACTCCAATTCAAGATTAGTGTGTATTCTTATATTCATTTACGATTTTTAATTACTTATATATTCATAAGCATATTAGCTTGTGCATGTTCGATTTTTTTTTTTTTTGCCTAAGGAAAATTAATGGGTGACCTAAAGCTTATCCCGTAATAATCAGGCTCTCCTACTTATTTTTTGGGTTTTTCCGACTAGATTTAATGAACAACCAACACATACACTAACCCCGTCAACGTAGCACCAACAGTAGTCTAGTATAGTCAAGAAGTCGACGTTATTTTAAAAAATAAATATAATTTTGCCCCCACTGCTTCGTCCCTCCTGCTCCTTCCTGTCTAAACAACTCTGACACACCACGCTTAAGCACGTTAAATCATCTCAACACTGCACTGCATGTTCGTTCACCAATAAGCTAAGACAAAACACGCCGTGTGTATTTTAAATTTTATTTATATACCCATCAATTTAAACATTCTTGCAACTCTAAGTCCTTAATTAAATATTTCTTGTATTTATCATGACACTCGGGTTTGGTAGCTAGGGTTAAAAACAATTATACCCTTTTTAAATTTTATATCCAAAGCTTTAACTTCACAACTATTTATCCATTTTATCTACTTAGTTCACAACTAGATATCAAAATATGATGCTAGTTTGATTTCAGATAATTGTTTTGTAATATTTGTACAAATTTTGGGCTAAAAGTACAATTTTTTTAAAAAAAATATACTAGCTTTAGCTTCGTGTCAGCTCCTGTATGACACCATAAAAGTTTTTGTAAGCTCCAAAGTCTAAAAAACTCTACGTTCAAGCACGACTCTTAAGCGTGTTTAATAACTCTTGGTAACTCCAACACCACCAGGTAGCTAGGTACTTCTTCTTCTTCTAATAAATTAATTATATTCACTGCCCTCCCCACTCCACCAATATAACTAACAACTATGCTACTCGTATCTCTTTCTCTATCTGTTGTTGCTGCAGAGATTAAAACAGCACCCTGCCTCACAATTGAAGCAGCAGCTGCTGTCTTTTTTCTTTCTTTTTACAATTTAAACAAAACAAACTTATGAATACCAGCCAGTACATTTAATTAAGTGGATCATCCTTTCATTTGTGCTTATAATGTTAATGATGCGCATGGATTCATTCATGAATCCGTATCCATCTGATATAGTGAGTTTATATGCAGCTACTACCTTTTATTTTATTTTTTATTTTTTGGTAATCAGCAGCTACTACTTCATGTACCTCTACCTCCGTGGACAGGACAGGACAGGACAGGGTTTTCGTCCTATCTATCGTCCGTAATTTAACATCCAAGGTGTGGGGCACAAATGAAACAACACATGCAACTCTCAACTTCATATACATATATATGCTAATCAATTATTAAGAAATTTAAAGTAACTAACTCTTCTTCCATTCAAAAAGGCGTGTCCAGCGCACTGGTTATCACTGTTATATTCAATCTTGTAGATTGATAGAGCCTAGCTAGCTCCCTCTTGTCTTTCTCTTTCTCTTTCTCTTTCTATATATAGAGGATTATTCACTTGCCAAAGGCTGAGGCTATGTGTTTGCCATTGCCTTGGTTATTTTGTAGCTCTATATCTATAGTAAGGTTATGTTGTTGTGTAAAATGAATGAAAAAAAGTAGATTGATTAGGGGAGGGTTTGAGATATGAGATCAGCGAGACTAATCCTGCCATTGGTGTCCACATCAATCCTATCAAATATGCTGCAGATCTGCATTACGTCTTTATCACCCACTTTCCCCATCTCTTTTAGCTTGTATATCACGTACTCTGATTTACTGCAACACATCAAAACCCACCACCAATTTAATTCATTCATTCAATCAACACTATATAGCTTGGGCCATCCCAATTCTAAATCAACATTTGATTGATTATCCACTAGCTACCTATCTATGGTGTCATTCTTCTGCAGGCAGGGACCAACCAAGCTAAATCTTCCCTAGATTTCCACACACAATAATTTACACCCCACTGAAAAGAGATCTATCTAAGCACCAGCAACATAACATAGGGATTTGCAGATAGATTGACAGATTAAGAAAAAACAGAGTAAGTGGTACTAATTCATCAAAACAACACAATATATACCTGACAAAGCCGTTATGGTCAATATCAGCAGCAAGAAACTCAGAAACAGTCATGTCGTGTCCAAGCACCCACTTTGCCATCTTCCTCTGTCTCTTATCAACTCTAGCCTCTGCCAAATAGAGAAAAGCCCGAGCCACAGCCAGAGTCGACACCAGTAACCATATCGACGCGAATATCCTTCCCTCTAACGTCCTAAACGCTCTGTCACCGTACCCAACCGTTGTAACCGACATTACCGAAAGATACAACGCATCCAACCACCCTAACTTCTCCACATAATGTAACGCCACCAAACCAATCCCAATGCACAACACCACAACACCTAAAGCCAACCCCACCTTCATTCTAATCCTCATCCTCCCTTTCTTCTTATCAAATATGTAATCCCCGGCTCCTCCTCCACCACCACCACCTTCCTTCTTCTTCTTCTTCTCACCTGGCGACTTCTCTTTATTCATTGCTCTCAACAAGTAACCCTCCTGCATATCTAGAACGTAGCTCACCAACCCACTTAGCAGGATGTCAATGAATCCAAACCCTATTAACACGAACCCGATTGAGAACAGTTTGGTACCCGTGGTGTTGGGTGTGATGTCCCCGTATCCGATGGTGCACATCGTTACTATGCAAAAATATATGGCGTCCACTACTGGGTGGGTCTCGTTCCTCAAGAAATTATCTCGCAGTAACCAATACATCCCCACACCCGCTATCAAGTACCCAGTAAATAGAATCAGCGCGAAACGTATTACCTGCTCAACTATAAACATTAAACCACCTCGTCTTCACCTATCACCCTCTAAAACAAATAGGTCAACTAACTGTTACGTCTAATATTATCAGTGTGTGCACTTGGATTCGTTTCCGATCTACGCAGCAGCACAAGTTAAACCAAAATTTAAATTAAAACAAAAATAAGTTTGGCTTTTCAAAATATATATTGCGGGCAAGACGCGAGTAAATTGTTTAAGCACATATATATAGCTAATAAAAATTGACATTACCGAGTGAGAGCCTTCCAAAGAGGGCTTGGGAGGGAGTTGGCGGTTGAGCTCGTTGATGATTGACATGGCGGGTGCAGTTTTGGAGCGCGTGAACTTCCTCTTGGTGGTGGGTGGGGGGTGAGAAGGCGAGCCTGGGACGATGCCGCCAGTGAATGGAGAAAAGTTGTGAGTTTGGGCGATAGACGAGGAGGAGGCGGCGTGTGGGGAATTGAGTGACTGAGCCCATGCATCGAGCAGGCGGGAGGTGTCTTTGGGGGAATTACTGGGACCGAAGATGAGTCGGTCTTTGAGCTCCGCCGGATTCATCATCGGAGGTGGGATCGAAACCTCATCGTCTTCTGGGAGTGTAGAAAGTCCAAATGATCTTTGGGTTGGAATTATTGGAATTGAGAGCAGCGGCTCGTTCTCCATGCTTGCTTGAAGAGAGGCCGTCGATATATACACCATCAACACAATAGTAAATTCACGACGACGTAAATCATCAAAATAAAACTTGGCGATATGTAGAGAGTCTTCAGATTTGTAGGCCAGCGCTGAGACAAGGATGTCAGGTCAGAGGAGATTCGAAAGGGCGAGCCCATGAAGGTTGAAGATATATATATATGGAAGGCTGTAGAGTCGGTCATTGATTGCTCACTTTTTGTTGCAACCTTCTTATTTAGTAATAGGGATAAAGGGATTAATTACCAAATTATTAGTTTGGCAAAAAAAAAAAAAAACCAAATTATTAGCCAAACTTTATTTAAATTGCTAGCTAAATTTTTTTTAGCAAATTACTAGCTGATTTTTTTTTATATTGTGCAAAATAAACTAGCTCCGTCCATCTTTCTGTTAGTCTTGAACGGAAATACCCTAAAATTTTACTATAATAAATATAAGGGATTTAAATCAAATTGGTACCTGGGTTAACAGCCCAAAACGAATTGGTACCTCCACTAAATTTTGTGACAAATTGGTACCCGAGTTAACCTGGGTGTTGCACCGTTAGAATTTCTGGTTAAAACTAACGGAATCTCATTTTTGGCACATGAAAAGACTAAAATACCCTTATTGCAGAATAGTTACGTAATAGCAATTCAAAACTTTGGAACCCAATATCTCACTCATTTCTTCATCTTTTTGGACAATTTTTTTTTGAAACCGTATAAATTTTCGAGATCTATGCAAGCCAAATAGTCTTAAAGTGATTTGACCAGTTTTTTTTTCAATAAACACCGGTTTTCATGTTAATTCATTCTTTTTTGTATAAAGCTCCACTGCATTCTAACACTTGTTACTTTGATTACCAAATTTTTTTACTAATTGGATTCCAATACTACAATCAAATTGTTGCTCATGATTCCAACACTTCTGTTTAAGAACCAAATTGATATTATACCTTTCATCCAAAAGAAAACAAAAGGCGAAAGTCTGTCGAATTAATTATTATGCAATCTATAACTTACTAGAATTTTTCTTGATGTCTCCAGTTAACTATATTGGTGTGTCTCTAAATCAATAAACGTCACTACAAGAGAATATATGGATCTTAGCATGAAGCTACCAGTTTTTTTGTTTATATATTTTTTGGACATGCTGAAAAATTGACCAGTTCTGCAGGTCTTCGATTTTAAAAGCTTGACATGGTCCAACATAAAATTGCAAATGGAACAGTGTTGGCAATATCTCGAAAGAAATTTTATTGTTTGTTTCTAGCCACATAGTGGTAAAATTATTTGTGTGGTTCTTTTAATGCAAGTTCATCTTATTTTCTCACATTACGGTCATCCCTTAGGATACTGAGAGTATCAATTTCCACATGTAGATTAAATGAGAAAATAAACTATTTCTTCTTGGTGTCCATTCTAAAAGTTCTTCCAATACCCTTAAAAGTACTTTTCATATTGTTCTATTTCAAGTATGAAACATATTTATCTATCTAAGATCCATATGTTCTCTTGTAGTGACGTTTATTGATTTAAAGACACACCAATATAGTTTATTGGAGACATCAAGAAAAATTCCAGTAAGTTATAGATTGCATAACAATTAATTCGACAAACTTTCTTTTTTGGTTTTCTTTTGGATGAAAAGTATAACATCAATTTAATTTTTAAACAGAAGTGTTGGAATCCAAAAGCAACGGTTTGATTGTAGTATTGAAATCCAATTAGTAAAAAAAGTGGGTGATCAAGGGTGATTAGTGTTAGAAAGCGGTTGAGTTTGATATAAAAAAGAATGAATTAACATGGAAAACGATATTTATTGAAAAAAAACTGGGAAAATCACTTTACGGCTATTTGGGTTGCATAGATCTCGAAAAAGTATGTGGTTTCAAAAAAAATAAAATCGTCTTAAAAGATGAAAAATGAGTGAGATATTGGGTTCCAAAGTTTTGAGTTGCTATTATGTAGCTATTCTGCAATAAGGGTATTATGGTCTTTTCATGCGCCAAAAATGGGATTCCGTTAGATTTAACTAGAAATTTTAACGGTGCAACACCCCGGTTAACTCGGGTACCAATTTGTCACAAAATTTAGTAGAGATACCAATTTGTTTTGGGCTGTTAACCCAGGTACCAATTTTGTTTAAATCCCTAAATATAATGATATGATGTTTTATATAAAATCAAATTTTCAAATAACGCATGTTAAGAAATATATAAAACGAAAAACGTAGCTTAAAAATAAAAATAATAGTCTATTCAAATAATTTTAAAAATTATATAAGACACAAACTTTTAAAAAAATATTTAATTTTAATATTTGAATTTTGGGGTATATATTTAACTTATATATATATATATATATATAATACTTGTTAAGTCGTGTCCCTCGGGTCGTCGGGTCTCTGATCCAAGCGGCACTTCTCACAGGTTAATCGCTCTCTTTTCTGATCCGTCTAGCTTGTCTGGATAATCCGTTCATTTGCTTCCTGCCAACCTGCACAAGGGGCAGTACCGAGCACGGAGAGGGGGTGGTGCTCGGTGAACCCTCTCTGATGCTTAAGTCAGTCTTAGTTCTCTAGAGAGATAAAATCCTATAGAGAAGGAAGAGCTAAGTATGCAAAGATGTAAAACTTATTGGAATGAATGAAACTTGTGGAGTATATATAGGCAACGGTGTCATTAAGGTGGCTTAATAACACTGTTAATCCATAAATGCATTTAATTAACACATAATGACACAATTGAACCTTAAAGCATAGAGAGGTGAGCAAAATTGGTTAATTGTTGGACAGGTAAAAGGGTGAAAGGACGCCGCGAAGGGCGGTCCGAGTGACAAGTTCTAGGACGTCGAGCACACCCCTCGGGGGGAGGAGAACGACATCTGAAAGGGGTCCCGAGGCCTTTGGGGTCGGATGGAAAATTCGACCCACAAGGCCGGGGGTTGGTCCAAGCTGGACCTATCCTTGGTGCGGGGAGGCCGGGTGTTGGAACCTTCGGGGTCGGGTTGAAAATCCGACCCCGGAGGCTTGGGGTCGGGTAAGCAGACTCGGTCAAACCTAGGTTTAACCGGGTAGGGAGGCCCTCTTCCCGATCTCTCTGTATAGAGATCGGGAGGGGCCACCCGGTCAAACTATGGTTTGACCGGGTTAGAAGGTCCGGATACTCGGGCGGGCGTTTTTTTTTCCGCTTGGACCGTTTTTCCGAAGGTAACGTGTTCGGGTTGAAGTTTCGATTTGCAATCATAAATGGAGTGATAAAAATAAGACAGCCCGAACCCAAACGGGTTCCAATTGGGCGTCTATCCATCACTTGCCCCCGAGTTAACCAATGGCGTGACCCTTGGTTGACTCTATTTTAGGATGGGATGATACGCGCAATTGGAAACCGTGACTTTACCTCTTGGCGAAACCTTTGCTTGTCTGTAGGCGCGTTTTTCGAGCCTTGTCCTCCGATTCTCAAATATAGAGGAATTGTAAACGTTAGAGCATGCGTACACATGTTCTAGACACGCGTCCGCAGAATATGGATATAATCATAAAAAATCTGATCCCTTCAAGTATGCATTTTAAAAATATGTACGTGCATGGGGATGCAATGCAATCATGGATATGAGTCTATGTACCTCAATTTCCTACGGGGTGAGTATTAATGGGTTTCGATATAGCTGTTAGGCCCATTAACGACGACTAAACGGTGAAGTAGGCCCACCGGGTCCCAAAAGAGGCTTAGAAGACCAATGCGAAGGGTCCCAACAAGGTCGGTCCCAACATATGAGCTATACGCTCCCGATGTTATGCCTTTAAGTAGGCCCCGATGATATGCCTTTAAGTAGGCCCCGATATTAAATCCCTGAGAATGCTGGCCCTGTCCCGATGACGAGGGGCCCCGAGCGGTGACCAAAGGAGATAACTCTGGAGTCCCCGACTTCCGTCGGGACTTGCCACCAGAGCACGAGGCCGAGAAACACGCCCACTATCAACATAGTGGGGAAGTGGCCGGAAAAGACGGAACGTGGGCTACTGGCCGAGATAAACGAAACGTGGCAGTTATCCCAACAGGTAACTGAGGTAACCCCTCCCCTATATAAAGGAAGGAGTTACCTCAGGATTGATACGTTCACACATTTACATACTGATACTTGCTTGCCTGCATCGAGATACTCATTTAAGCATCAGAGAGGGATTCTGGGTCACCGCCCGGTCTATCCCCTTCTTGCAGGATTACTTGGAGCAAAGGAGTTCGGACTTCCGTCAAGAACGTACCGGAGTTCCAACCGTGAACCAACATTGGCGCCGTTTGTGGGAACGAAGCAAAAAGCAAAAATGGCTTCTACCCGATCGATGGCTGGCAAGCAAAAGAAGAGACAAGGACAATCTGGCGGTTCCCGCCACCCTGCTAGAACTCTGAATTCAGGGCCGCCGGAGCGCACTGATGATCGGAATGATCCTCCTCCTGCTGTTTCCCAAACAGGGGGGCATCATGATGATCGCGAAGATTCCATTCGGAACTCGTCGGAGAGCCGGGAAGAGGTCCCGAGGAGGGACCAGGATGCTCCTACAAAGGTGGACCTGACGAAGGTTATGCTGGATGCTATGCCGATATTCCTGGAAACTATGGAGGCTCTCCTGGACCGAAGGGAGGCTGCCAAGAAGAAGGAGGAGGAGTTGCCTCCGCCGAGAGATAATCGGGACGGGCAGGAGGCCAAACCCGAGCACTAGGACAAGGGCAAGGAGCCTGCCATATCAGAGCAGTTCGTGGTCGATGGGCCTGGACCGGTGCAGCATAGGACCATTCCTCTCAATGGCCCTATCACCCCCGATCAAGTGGTGAAGATCGTGAACATCTGTATGGGGGACCAGAAGAAGATGATGTCGGAGCTGAGGGATCGATCCACTCATCCCTTTATTCCCCGATTGGTGAACACCACTGCCCCGCCGGGGCTGGGTATCCCAACAATCAAGGAGTATGATGGCGAGGGAGATCCAGTTCGTCATGTCCAGAAGCATGTCATGGCTTGTCTAGGCAGAGCCCCGAATGACGATATAGTGTGCGTTTTGTTCCCAGGCACACTTGGTGAGAGGGCCCTGACGTGGTTCTTCAGCCTTCCCCAGGGTGCATCTCTAGCTGGACCCAGATGCATGATCGCTTCATCCAGCAGTACCAGGGTCGTCGGCGCCTCCTGAAAAGCGCGAGGTCCCTGGCTGAGGTGGTACAGAGGCCCGACGAATCTCTGGCGTATTACTACCAGAGGTACACTGCCAGCGTGGCCGAGATTGATGAGGAAATGTCGGAGGGAGAGACCATCCGCACCTTCATTCGGAACCTGACAGCACCATATGGTTCCGACCTGATGCACAGCGTGGCTGAGAAGGCTGTGTGGAACATGGAGGCACTGCAGAAGAGGGTGAAGCAGCAAATCGACGTCCAGGAGTCGAAGATAGCTGCCGGAGACCTCGATCCTTCAAAATCGAACAAGGGGAAGCAGTCGTTCAAACCATCGGACGATCGCAGGAGGAAAGATAAACCCGAGAGCAGTCGGGGTCGAGGCCGTCCCGATCGGAGGGAAGAAAAGCGTTCGTCGAAGTCGGACAAGCGGGAGGACCATTACACCCCTCTCATTTGTTCCATGGGTGCTGTGTTGGCGGTGATGGACCGACAGGGTATCGCCAGGTATCCCCCGAAGAAGGATGGAGAGTTCATGGGAGCTCGCATCGATCGTTTTTGTCGTTTCCATCGTGCCAACGGTAACGACACCAACCAATGTCGGGAGTTGAAGAAGGAGATTGAGAAGCTGATCCAGAGGGGGAAGCTTAAGGAATTTGTGGCTGGGTAACGGGGCCGATCTCGTTCCCGGTCCCGATCGCGGTCCCGTTCCCGATCCCGCGGTCGATCCCCGAAGAAAGATAAGCCTGAGTCTTCCAATGCCCGCAAGGAGAAGCGGGGGACAATTAATGTGATTCATGGGGGACTTGCTGCGGGAGGAGATACCACGGCGTCTCGGGAGGTCTATGCTTCTCGAATTCCCATTGCTGTGGTGCTGGGCAAGAGGGCCCGAAATTGGACTCCGAAAGAAGAAATAGTGATTCCCTTCTCAGCGGAGGACCTGATAGGTGTGGAGACCCCGCACGATGATGCTTTGGTCGTGACCCTGAACGTGGATGGGTACGAGATGAAGCGAATCTTGATAGATGTAGGGAGCTCCTCCGATATTTTGTTCATGGACGCGCTGCAGGCCATGGGGAAAACCAAGAAGGACTTGAAGCCTGCAGACCTCCCGATGGTCGGATTTTCTGGCTCTACCTCTAACCCGGTGGGGATGATTACCTTACCGGTCGAATTCGGAAGTGGTTGGAAGTCGGAGATGAGGAACGTAGAGTTCGTGGTGGTCCAGTCGGCGGGGGCCTACAATGCCATCATTGGGAGGACTACCATCAACCCGCTGGGGGCAGTTGCCTCAACTGTCCATCAGAAGCTGAAGTTCCCGACCGACCACAGAATCGAGGAGGTCCAAGGCAATCAGATAGCCTCCAGGAGGTGCTACGTCAATGCCACTCGAAGGAGGAATCGGGGGGCTATGACTGTTCTCCAGACTGACGCCGATCCCCGAGAGGAGTTTGGGCGTCCCGCCCCGATGGAAGATTTGAAGGAGGTCGAGATTGATGGACCTCAGAGGAAGGTGAAAATCGGGTCCGCTCTAACCGAGGAGACGACCCGAGAATTGATCGATCTGTTGAAGGAATTCAAAGAGCTGTTTGCCTGGTCCCCGAGCGACATGCCAGGAATCAGCCTCGATGTGATTACTCACCAGCTGAAGATTGATCCCGCGATCAAGCCGATTACACAGAGAAGGCGCCCGATGGGTGCCGACATGAAGATCGCGATCCAGCAAGAGGTGGGCAGGTTGCTCAATGCTGGATTCATTAAGGAGCTCCGATTCCAGACCTGGGTCACCAACCCAGTCCTGGTGAAGAAGAGCAATGGCAAGTGGCGGATGTGTGTCGATTTCCGCGACCTGAACAAGGCATGCCCGGAGGATTGCTACCCGCTCCCGAGGATCGACCAGCTGGTGGATGCCACATCGGGACATGAGCTGCTGAGCTTTATGGATGCCTACTCCGGCTACAATCAGATCAAGATGTCCAAGGAGGACGCCCCCCATACCGCCTTCTATGCTGATAGTGACATCTATCATTATGATGTTATGCCCTTTGGACTGATCAATGCAGGTGCAACTTATCAGAGGATGGTGAACAAGCTGTTTGGGGATATGCTAGGGAAAACGATGGAAGCCTATGTGGACGACATGCTGGTGAAGTCCCGACAGGCCGAGGATCATGTTCGCAACTTGGCCACGACGTTTGAGCGGATGAAGCTTCATCATGTCCGCTTGAACCAGACCAAGTGTGCCTTCGGAGTGCATTCAGGGAAGTTCCTGGGCTTTATGGTGAGCCAGAGGGGAATCGAGGTGAACCCTGAGAAGCTGAACGCGATCGAGGAGATGAAGTCCCCGACGAACCATCGGGAGGTGCATGTGTTGAACGGCCGATTGGCCGCAATGAATCGCTTCCTGTCCAAGGAAAGCGACCGATCCATGCCGTTCTTTGAAGTGTTGAGGGCCAATAAGAAATTTGAGTGGACTGTCGAGTGCGAAGAGGCGTTCCAGGCACTCAAGCAGCACCTCCGCACCCTCCCGCCATTGGCGAAGCCCATCCCAGGCGAGCCACTCTATCTGTATTTGGCTGTTTCTGAATTTGCTGTTAGCTCGGTCTTAGTGAAAATTGTAGAGGGTAGCCAAGTCCCCGTCTATTATGTAAGCAAGGCACTCGCCAAGTCTGAAATGAATTATCCCGCCGTTGAGAAGTATCTTTATGCGTTGATTGTTACTGCTCGGAAGCTGAGACCTTACTTCCACGCGCATGAGATTACCGTTCTGACGAATCAGCCATTAAAACACTTTTTTAACCGACCTGATGCGTCGGGGAGATTAGTGAAATGGGCAGTCGAGCTTAGTGAGTTCCGCATTCACTTTGCTCCGAGAACGGCTATTAAGGGCCAGGCGTTGGCGGATTTCATAGCAGAGTCTACAACCCCCGATCTAGAAGAAGCGGGCCCTGTAGAGGGGGCAACCACGGAGGTCCCGATAACAGAGCAGTCAGAACAGCCCGACGCCGAAAATACGTGGGAGATGTATGATGGCTCCTTAAATTCAGAAGGATCGGGAGCAGGTTTCGTACTTATACCACCAGACGGAGGCGAGCCCCTCAGATATGCCTTGGCCTTGACATTTAGGGCCACCAACAATGAAGCTGAATATGAGGCTCTCATCACTGGCCTCAAGGTTGCTAAAGGAACGGGAGTTGGTCACTTAAAGGTGAAGTGTGATGCTAGCCTGATCGTGAATCAAGTCCAGGGGCGATACGAAGCAAAGAGCCCGATGATGAAAAAGTATCTTCGCGAGGTGCAAACCTCGAAGGAGAGTTTCAAGAGCTTCGATATTGAGGCGATCCCGAGGGAGGATAATGTGGAAGCAGATGCCTTAAGCAAGTTCGCCTTGGGGGCACCCCTTGATGAAAGTCGGAAGGTGCATTTCTTGGAGAAGGTGATCCTGTCAACCACCGATCAATCGGAGGTATGCGCCATTGAGATTGGATCGGAGGAGCCCACTTGGATGACCCCGATAGCCGCGTATCTGACTACGGGGGCAGTCCCCGATGATGAAGTAGCAGCCGGCAAAATACGCCGAATCGCGCCCAATTATGTGATGGTGGACAATCAGCTGTACAAAAAGGGGTATTTAACTCCTTAACTGAAATGCGTGGCTGAGCCCGACACAGGTCGGATCCTTAGGGAGGTGCATGAAGGACATTTGGCTTGTCATGAAGGTGCCTGATCCATCGTGAGGAAAGTGCTGAACCTGGGCTATTACTGGCCCTCGATGAACAAGGAGGCAACAATGCTAGTCCGATCCTGTGACGCTTGCCAGAGGTACGCCCCGAATATCGTGGCTCCAGCTGCCGATTTGACGTCCATCAAGAGTGCTTGGCCCTTCGCGCAATGGGGAATCGACTTGGTGGGACCCCTTCCAGTTGCAAAAGGTCAGTGTCGATATTTAATTGTGGCTATTGATTATTTCTCGAAATGGATAGAAGCTAAGGCATTGGCCAAGACAACGGGGAACCATATCCTCAAATTCCTCCAGACCCATATCATATCCTGATACGGGATCCCCAAGGTGGTGATCAGTGATAATGGCCCTCCTTTTAACGGGGCCCAGTGGAAGGAGTACTTGGAGGAACTGAAAATTGAGCATCAGACAGCCTCTGTCCGTCATGCTCAAACCAATGGACATGTGGAGTCAGCCAACAAGATTGTGATGGATGGCTTGAAGAAGAGGGTCCATGCCATGAAGGGCAAATGGCTGGATGAGCTGGAAAATGTGCTTTGGGCTGTTAGAACAACACCCAAACGATCGACTGGGGAGACTCCGTTTGGTCTTATTTATGGCACGGAAGCAGTTGCTCCCATTGAAATAGCTGTGGCATCCCATCGGACGAGGTACTATGAACCTTTTTCGAATGCTGAAATGAGGCGTCTGGACTTGGACTTGGTCGAAGAGAAGAGGCGGAGTGCCGAGGAGACCCAGGCTCGGATGCACTTGGCAACAGCTCGATATTATAATCGACGAGTCAAGTCTCGACAGTTCTTTGTCGGGGAACAAGTCTGGCGTCGGAACGAATTTACCCTTTTGGATCGGATCAACAAGATGTCGCCAAAATGGGAAGGGCCTTATAAGGTCGTGGGGATGCCAGCTCGAAATGCGTATAAGTTGGAAGACCTCGATGGCAATGTGTTGAAGCATTCTTTTAGTGGCGAACACTTGAAGAAATGTCATGCTTGATGTTAAGTCGCCTTCAGTGGTGCAAGTTGTTTGTTAAGTCGCCTTCAGTGGTGCAAGTTGTTTATCGAAGTCGCCTTGAGTGGTGCAAGTTGTTTATCATTTTGAGTCGATACAAACAGCTTTTGAGCCATCAATGAATAAAGAGGTTGCTTCCGACCAGATTGTGCTTAGACTTATCGTTCTAAGTATGCTTAAATCGCCTTAAGTGGTGTAGCTAAATCGCCTTAAGTGGTGTGGATAAGTTGCCTTAAGGGGCACGATTAAATCGCCTTAAGTGGTGTGATTAAATCGCCTTAAGTGGTGTGGATAAGTTGTCTTAAGGGGCACGATTAAATCGCCTTAAGTGGTGTAGTCAAATCGCCTTAAGTGGCGTGGTTTCGCCTTAAGTGGCATGATTTCGCCTTAAGTGGCGTGGTTTCGCCTTAAGTGGCGTGGTTTCGACTTAAGTGGCATGATTTCGCCTTAAGTGGCGTGGTTTCGCCTTAAGTGGCGTGGTTTCGCCTTAAGTGGCGTGGTTTCGCCTTAAGTGGCCCGATTAAATCGCCTTAAGTGGTGTGGATAAATTGCCTTAAGTGGCACGTTCAAATCGCCTTAAGTGGTGTGGGTAAAATGTCTTAAGTGACGCGTCGAAATCACTCTAAGTGGTATGATCGAATTGCCTTAAGTGGTGTGGTTAATTCACCTTAGGTGGTGTAGCGATAATCGGAACCTAAAGAGATTGATATTATAAAGATCTAAAAGGTTCACGACAAAAGAAGGAAATTACAAGGATTCGAAAATAAAGCAATTAAGCTTGATCCTTGGCAGCGTCGAGGGGAGCAGGGTCCACGAGGTCTGTGGCAGAAGGCTCCGTGATCGGAGGATCGGATCCTGGAAGATTGGCCGCAGGAGGATCGGACCCTTGGAGGTCAGCCGGTGAAGAGTCGATTATCGGGGGATCAGTTGTTGGGAGATCTGCACTTGGAGGCTCCACCGTGCCTTCAGCACCCGCAGCCCCCTCGGGGGTGTTAGCCCCGTCGCTCTCCTCGGAAAGGTTGAAATACCTCTCCGCGAAGGGGGCGAGAGTCTGAGACTTGGTGAAGTCGATGGAACCACCATACTCCAGATGGAGCTCTTCGACAGCATTAAGCAGGGTGGTCTCCACCTCCGCCGTACAGAACTGCACCGCATCCACTTGGAAAGATTCGGAGCCCCGATAATCTTCCCGTCCCTTGGCCTCAGCCTCGGCCAGCTTGGTGGGAAACTCAGCGAGTTCCCGCTCCATCTATCGGGAACGATTGGCGAGAAGGACTTTCTCAGCCTCCAGGGCCTTCTTCTCGAGGACAAGCCTGTTCCGATCCTCCGCGCGCCCCTGCTGCTCTTCCTGGAGCTTTTGATGCTCTTGCTTCAGCAGCCTCTCAAAGTCGTGGACCTGCCTCAGGAGGTCCCGAGTCTTCTGGTTAAGGAGGGCCTGCTCCTTAACCAACTTCCCCTTCGACAATTCGGAGGCAGCCAGATCCTCCTTGAGCTTGGCCAAGACCTCGAGGGCTGCCTTGGCTCGCTCCTGCTCCAGGGCCTCCTCCAGGGCCAGGACGTACCCGAAACAGCGGTGTTGGTCCGCTATTTCCTGTGAAGAAGAAGGGAAGAGGTCAGTACACGAAAATATTCTGCCTTATATGTACTAAGTGTAAAAACAGGAACCTTACCTCCACGCGACGAACGGCCATGGCGCGAATGTCCGCGTGGATGTCCTCTCGAGCCAGGGAGAGCGGAAGCTTCATAGATGGTGGAACTGAGCCTGCCAGCAGGTGTAGACCCAGTTCCGATGATACATCGTCCCGACGCAGCGGGACCCCCCGCAATGACTCGATCGGAGTCCAGGGAGCCGTCGCCTGATAAAAAAACTGATAAAAACTCCCGTCTAAGGGGAGAGGAGGGATGAAGGACTGAGTGTCGGAGCTGCGCGCCTCCGAGCCGCCGTGAGAACCCGCCGGCCCCTCGGGAGTCAAGCTCAAGACCGGCGAGTGCTGTTGTGCCGGAGAAGATGGAGGCAGCTCTTCGGGTGTCGACTCCAATGGGGCCTGCCCCACACCCCGACGACGAACCAGGGGCTGACCTTCGCTCGCCTCCTCAGAAGAGTGAGAAGCAGCCAGGTCCACCACCCGACGGAACTGACCGTCTGTCGGGGCGTCTTCAGTCCCCGATCCTCCTGGGGCTGGAAGAGAAAGGAGGGGCTCTCCGACTCGGGCGTCGGAGGGTGGTACCCCCGCCGAAGCTCCAGCTCCTGATTGACCTGCAGCTGGAGGATGAGAAGCTTCAGAAAGAAAATCAGGAAGTTGATCAGGATCCTTACACCAGATGACGCGACGAGAAAGATACTGGTCCTTCCCGTAATAATTGTAGTAACCCGCTTTGAGGACGCGAGGAGTTTCCCCTTGCAGGATGCGTTTGATCCCTTCAATCCTGGCTCCCTTATCGGAGGGGATTAACTCCTCGGGAATACGCCTCCTGTATAATCGAATTGCTAAGCGGAGCTGTTCACCTTCCTCGGAAGTCTTGGTGTTGAAGATCTGCTCCATCTTCTCCACCCGGGCCCGCTTGATCTGCTCCGAGGTGGGAGGTGCAGATGAGGAGGCGGCCCTCTTTGAAGACTTCCTCTTCTTCGCGGGGCGTGGGACAGCATCAGTCTCCGCCTGCTTAAGCACGAGATTGGTCAGCAATGATATCTTCTTAGCTGCAAAGACGAAAACGAAATCGCAGTTAGAATATTACCCAAGGAACGAGGTTAGAAGGGTCGTCGAAGAGTTAACCCCCGGAGACGACATCAAGGAGTTGGATCCCGGTCAGAACCAGGTCCCGCTCCCCGATGGAGTTGGCATCGAGGGGAGCGAAAGAGTCCCCCCAACGATAAAGCTGGATGCAGTGGAGAATCTGGAAATCCTCCTCGGAGTAAGTGTGAAAAGCGGGAGCAGGGTCCGCCTCAACCTCCCATCGGGGCCACGGGATGGAGCTGTTTCGGATGAAGAAATAATTCCTCTTCCAGCCACTGTTGTCGGGCCCCGAGTCAGTGATGAGTCCCCGACCCTTGGCGACCTTCCAGGTGTCACCATTCCAGCTGTACTGAGAGAGTTGCGCCTTGCTCCATTTAGGCATCCGCGGGTAGAAGGCGCAGACCCCGGCGTCATTGCATTTCATCCCGTAGAAGGTCCGGAAGAGTCAGAGGCTGTAGGTCCACTGTTGGCGAAGACAGAGAACACGGAAGGCATTCCACACACGGATGGTGTGGGGGGAGAAAGTAGCTTGATGTGTTTTGTAATATTCACACATCTCGACTAAATTCCCGCAGAAGGGGAATCGGATCCCTGCCGATATTTGCCCGGTGGAGACAAATACCTCCCCTTCCCTGGGACGAGTGACCACAGGGTCACCCGGGACGCGAGGCCAAGGAAAAGGGAAGCGAGGCTCCCAGGTGGAAGTAATGCACCCCTCTCGGAGAGCTGCATCATAGGCGGTGTCTGAAATCTCATTATAAGAATAATCGAACTTGAAGGGCTTCCTCCCCCCAGAACTGGACTCACCGTCTGGAAAATAATCAGAGCAAGAAAAGGCACAGTTGATTTCCGCAAAAGTTTGGGTAAGTTGATTGAGGTAAAAAGAAAAACTATGCTAACAAGTTTTTTCGGAATCGAAGGAGGAAATCTTACCAGACATGTTGAATCGGAGAAGAAAAGACGATCTGGATGGTCGGAGATCCTGGTTGCCGGAGTGCTGATCAGAGACTAGAAAGGAGAGCTTGCGCTTTCGAAAATACAGAGAATGAAATGGTAAAGGAGAACTGAATAGTGCCAAGATTTGGGGTTTTATAGGAGAGAGGATAGCCAAAGAGACGTTGCAATCTGGACCGTTGAAGATGAAACGCCTCAACCTGAATCGTCGAAACACTAGAGACAAAAACGGCTAGAAAGTGCTTTTTCAGAAAAAACAGGCACGGGTACCCAAGCCGTCGCTTCGTCACCTGCTGCATTTAATAGTTGAGTGACCGAGAAATCTTTTCGGATTCGGTGGTTATCCTCGGAATATCAGGGAATCTTGGAGGAGGAGATCTGCTTCAGAAGATTTTTCGTAAAGTCAAAAGCCTCCGATGCCGATATCGGGAGGTCTGGAAGACACGAAGAACTGTAAGTTCCTCATGTCTTGGGGGCAAATGATGGGTTTCGATATAGCCGTTAGGCCCATTAACGACAACTAAACGGCGAAGTATGCCCACCGGGCCCCAAAAGAGGCTTAGAAGACCAATGCGAAGGGTCCCGACAAGGTCGGTCCCGACATATGAGCTATACGCTCCCGATGTTATGCCTTTAAGTAGGCCCCGATGATATGCCTATAAGTAGGCCCCGATGATATGCCTTTAAGTAGGCCCCGATATTAAATCCCTGAGAATGCTGGCCCTGTCCTGATGACGAGGGGCCCCAAGCGGTGACCAAAGGAGATAACTCTGGAGTCCCCGACTTCCGTCGGGACTTGCCACCAGAGCACGAGGCCGAGAAACACGCCCACTATCAACATAGTGGGGAAGTGGCCGGAAAAGACGGAACGTAGGCTACTGGCCGAGATAAATGGAACGTGGCAGTTATCCCAACAGGTAACTGAGGTAACCCCACCCCTATATAAAGGAAGGAGTTACCTCAGGATTGATACGTTCACACATTTACATACTGATACTTGCTTGCCTGCATCGAGATACTCATTTAAGCATCGGAGAGGGATTCTGGGTCACCGCCCGGTCTATCCCCTTCTTGCAGGATTACTTGGAGCAAAGGAGTTCGGACTTCCGTCAAGAACGGAGTTCCAACCGTGATCCAACAAGTATAGGCCGGGAAAAATATTTGAATTGGGTTCAAAAATTTCTAAGTATAGGATAATGAGACAATATGCATATGGAAAATGCTAACTTGAGTGAACATGGATATATCATGAACATGAAGGCGTGTACTAGCATACGTGCAAGTAGGAACACAAGTATGGAAGTGGGTGTAGACATGTTGCGGTTGTGGACATTAATGTATGCAGGAATATATGGCAGCCATGTACATGGATGTCTAAGTGTTTGAACACATGGGAGTGTGCATGTGGGCATGCACGTGAGTGCAAGCATAAACATGTATGTGTGTATGGATGGATGGGTTGTGAGCATAAGCATGAGTGATAGCATTGGTGTACATGTAGATGTAAATCATGAATATGAACATAAGTGCAAGGGTGAGAGTATAGCCCTCCCTTTTAACCGAGGGTGCGAACTCTGTCACTCTATGGGACACAACGTTCCGACTCCCTCGTACTAGCGCGAGTATTGTCCTCTAACCTCGACCTTTAACATGTGTGACATTTTCCTTCATTCGCTGGAGCGTGTGTATCTTGACCCTTGCCCCGCCGTGAGCGAAGGGGTTTATCGGTCTGTGTTAAGGGTTGACGCTTCCTTCGGATGTGTCAGAGCGTTGCTCCATTTGGGGAAGCTAAAAGTTCGCCCTCTTTGTGACGCTCTGGGGTTTGTTCTCTTGGTTGGTGTACCTAGCATTTCGATGGTCGGATCTCTTGGGTGGTGGTTTTGCTTCCGTAACTTGATGTTGAGGTTGCCCCCGTAATAGGCGTATTTTGCCCTTCCATGAGTAAGGGTCGAACTTTGCGTCGGTCACTCGGATGGCTGGTCCTCTTTTTTGGGGAGCTTTCTCCTCCGGACAAGAGGACCGTGAAGATCATTTATCAAAGCAATCAGACCAATTCTCATTGTCCTGTGTCTTGGCTGTCCGAGGTGGACTTTTATGAGGCGGGGATTCGCTTGACCCCTCCTTCTTGTGAGCTTGGTATGTCATTAATCCTCTTGTTTTCATTCATCTTTTGTTTTCCCCTTGTAGATTGGTTTCATGGAAAAACGTACAATGTACAAGCGGAGCATTCTGGACGCACCGTTGATTTGAATAAGAAGAAAGTACCCTCTAGCTCTGCTCATAAGGCCAAGAAATCTTCTAAGTTAGGGAAAGCTGCAGAGGCTTCCCACATGTTCCTTTTTTATTCTCTTTTCTTTATGATATACTTATGACTGTTCTCATGTTGCTTTCTTCTTGTTGTTAGAGCGTTCGCCCCTGGTTACCGAGCGGGTTCTTGCGGTGGGCAAGAGTTCAAGTCAATCTAAATCCAAGGCGCGGAAACCTGACTCTGAGGTCGGGCCCTCGGCTGCCCAGGAGAAGGAAGCCGCGATAGACTCTCCTTCAAGTGCCCCCGTGCCGAGTCCCTCTCGTGATAAGGAGATAGTGGTTGAAGAGGCTCCCTCTTTGCTTGACAAGGGGAAGCAACCTGTGGATGGCGATGGGATGACCATAGATTTTGATGTCTCTCCTCTATCCTCTGCCCCCCAGCTGAGGGGCCGAGTCTTAGGTTTCTTTCATCTTCATGTAGATTTAACAACTTCTGAGGTTGTCTTTGGCATACCTATGGGGTCATGTGATTAACCATTGTGTTGAAGATCTTGCTTTTGGTGATGGGTTTGATCATCCCTTTCATTGAGACTCCTTTCTTTTACCATGGCTCTAATTAAGATAGCAAATTTCTGCTTGAAAGTTTGGTGGAGACTGCTCTTGAGTTAGCCTCTACTAGTATCATAGTTGTGATCGTTGTGGGGATCGTTTCGTTATATGCCCCCATTAGTGCTTGTTGTGATTCTATCCTTTATGATTGATTTCGTGAAATATAGAGGTTGTCTTCATAATGAGGACGTCTCCTACCTGGTATCATCCCGGAAGGTTGAAATATAAGTGCGGACCTTTGATGAGCGTATGAAGGGTATTGTTTTTCCCTTTGTTTTAATCTCCTTCTAAGGTTAGACATAGCCTTTTGATGTTCGTTGCTGTGAAAGTATCCCCGCGATGTGTATACTTGATAGCCGTTTTTTTTATGTGTAGACCTGATAACCACCTTTTGATATGTGGACATGATAGCCACCTCTTAGTATGTGGACATGATAGCCACCTCTTGGTGTGTGGACATGATAGCCACCTCTTGGTGTGAGGACATGATAGCCACCTCTTGGTGTGTGGACATGATAGCCACCCCTTGGTGTGTGGACATGATAGCCACCCCTTGGTGTGTGGACATGATAGCCACCTCTTGGTGTGTGGACATGATAGCCACCTCTTGGTGTGTGGACATGATAGCCACTTCGCAGTGTGTGGACATGATAGCCACTCCTCGGTATGTGGACATGATAGCCACTTGGTTGCTATAGTTGCCTTTTTTTTAGGCTATACATGTCAGGTTTTTTCCCGTGTTTCGTCTTGTCGAATGTTATATCCTTTATTCTTTTTGTATTTCCCCTTCATGAGTTTGCCTGACGATGTTCAAGTAGGATGCGAGCATAGGTCACGCGAGGGCGACGTGCAAGACAGTAGGGTTTGTCAGGGGTTGCCTTGTGCGACTTGTAAGGCAATTCTTCTTCAAAAGTCGTTTTGTATGACTTGTGATTTGTTTGCCTATTATCGTGTTTCTTCTCTTTTTTCAGAGTGTCCTTTCATTACTCCACTTGATTTTTTTTCATTCCTTTCTTATGATAACTGCTTGTGGTTGTTTATGTGGTTCCTTGGTCATTGACTCTTTCCTTGTGTATGCTTCTCCTTACTTGATATCCTTTGCTATCCTTGTCTATCATGATACCTGTGATCTCATCATGAACAAACTTGTATGTTTCTCATATCATATATCATTGCCTTGTAAAAAAAAAAATCTTGTGGTATATTCTTGTGGATGATGTAAAGATCGCTTTAGGATACGCTCCTAGGGGCGTAGAATATTTTCACGGGATTGGCTCCCGGAGGGCACATAACTATTCACAGGATGGGCTCACGGATGGCACATAATAAGTCAACAAGATACGCTCTTAGGGGCGTCGAATCTTTTCACGAGATTGGCTCTCGGAGGGCACAGAGCTTTTCGCAGGATTGGCTCCCGGATGGCACGGAGTTAGTCAACAAGATACGCTCTTGGGGGCGTCTAATCTTTTCACGAGATTAGCTCTCGGAGGGCACATAACTTTTCACAGGATTGACTCCTGGAGGGCACATAATTTTTCACAGGATTGGCTCCCGGAGGGCACAGAACTTTTCACAGGATTGGCTCCCGGAGGGCACGGAACTTAGCACAGGATTTGCTCCCGGATGACACAGTGTTAGTCAACAAGATACGCTATTGGGGGCGTCGACTCTTTTCATGAGATTGGTTCTCGGAGGGCACATATAGTTTCACGGAATTGGCTCCTGGATGGCACATAATTTTGTAGTCTAAAAACTACTCTCAAGATACGCTCTTGGGGCGTCGAATTTTTTCACGAGATTGGCTCTCGGAAGGGCACAGAACTATTCGCAGGATAGGCTCCCGGATGGTGCAGAACTATTCACAGGACAGGCTCCTGGACGGCACAGAATTTCGTAGTTTATAACTACTCTCAAGATACGCTCTTGGGGGCGTCGAAACTGTTCACGAGATAGGCTCATGGAGGGCACAAAATTTCGCAGTTTAGAACTACTCTCAAGATATGCTCTTGGGGGCGTCGAGATTGTTCACGGGATTGACTCCCGGAGGGCTCGGAATATTACTTTACCTTGTGTCATTTCCCAGGTAGGGTGCGTCTTTGATATGCTTTTTGAATAATTTCTTGAGTTTTTTCTTTATGATATTGCATGTTACCTAGCCTTTTCCTAATTGTGGGAGATCACCTTTCGAGGGCGATGCTTGTATGTTGCCAACTTAGGACGAGTCCGTACAGGGAGTTGAGGCTGTATTTCCTCTTACGTGATCTCTTCTAGGAGAAGTGGTTTTGCATGTTCTTGTGACCTTCTGCTTCTAATCTCTTCTTTTACACTTAGGTGGACTACCAAGCACTTGTTCGTTTGGTGCCCCCCAAGTTGCTTGGTGGTCACACTGCCTCTCATATTTGACTGTTGAAAGTCCCTTGTTCATTTTCTTGGTTGGGTACCCTTTATGCTTGGGGTTCCCTAATCTTGTGTTGTATTTGATATGTCTGCTTGTTTGGGTGCGATGGGTGTCCCTTGTAAGACTTACTCTTTCTCATGCTTGCTTATTTTAGTCATAGGCATGGTTTGGACAATGCCTTTGTCAGATGTATCTCTTAGGTTTGGGGGGAAGCTTTTGCTTTGGGTGGGTGGGGGTGATTTTCATTCTCTTGGTAACTGGTTGTGGTAGTGTTCATATCCAGAGAAAGCTTGTAAATTATTACCCCCTCTTCCTTGTGTTTTTGAGAAAAAACACTTTTGCGGTGATGGTCGAGTAGGAATAACGTATCTTGGAAGGGGTTGTATTTAGGTTGAATATCTTTCTCGTAGCATGGTTTCTCGAGTTGTTAATCTTGAAGATGTGTTTCAGACTAGTGAATCTGATCCACGCCCCTTGCTTGGGCATGGAGGGTACGACCGGGCTGTAATAGTCTTCTTGAAGTGTAGTGGTACTTAGTGTGTTTCGCCTTTTCCTTTACATTGGAGTATTTTTCAATGCTTTTAGAGAGTGTCACATTGGTTATGCTCCTCCCACCTCAAATCTTGATTATAGGATTCCCTTGAATTAGGACCTGAACTCAAAAATGATATTTTCCTTCAGGTTTGTAGGTGATGTTCCATGATTTTTTCATGGGTTTGCCACCGTATTGGCTATGCCTTGTTGGATAACTTCATTAGAAGCTTTGTTTGTGTTGCGTACGTATATATTTTTGGGGGGTGTCGAGCTGATAAGTTTCTTCTCTTTTCCTTTTTTGTAACCTTCCCTCGCTAAATGTTTTGCCTTTAGCCCTAAAGGCGGGACCTTCCTCTAGTGCCCCCTTGGTCGGGGTTTTTCTCTTGATGGGATGTCAGAGGAAAATGTCTTACCATTCACAGGCAAGGTGCTTGATCAGAGTGTGCATCTAGTGTATGGGTCAATCTCGAAACCTTACATCCTGAGCTTTTGATCTCTTCCTTGGTTGATCATGTAGAACTATTATCATGCCCAAAGGCCCCTGATGGGAGGTGTATCTCCTTTTTCATATTATGGTTGTTGCACTATCTAATCTTGCATATTTGGAGTTTCTTGTTTGGTGCGTGACGTCAATTGCAGGATTTTCTACCGGTGCCTGTTCTGTTAAGACATGTATCCTTGGTTGCTTTGCTTTCTTATGAGATGGCGCATGAGTGTCTATGATCACCCAAATGTGACACCCTTGGTAGAGGTATGCGCCTAATCTTGAGGACACTATCTTGAATCTTCATGTACCTATCTTTGATAAACATGTTATTCATTGTGTATATAATATAGAGTCCAAGGATCTCCGGTTTAGGATCGTATTTTGAGAACAGAAACATGGTCATCTTTTAGATAACCTATCTATCTAGGGAGTTCATTTTTGCAAGGGTAATTGCAAGAATACTTGTAAGGATATGTCTTCCATCCTTGTTCCAGCATCATTTGTAATGTTGTGTCCCTAATGGTTATGTTGACGTTCTGACCCTCCTTACTAGTAGGGGGTCCCTTGGTGTTAGGTATGCCGGACTCTTCCCTAGTATCCTCAATAGCTGGGCATGGGGGATGCCTGGTGAACTCCTTTCATGCACTATGATTCTCTTCATGTCAAAGCTAGTGATTCCCCCTGTTATGACCAATATATCGCTGTGTGGAAACACTATGTTTTCCATATCCCTTTTTGAAAGCTGGATGATGGTTTCACCCTTCTTCCTTTGCTAGGCTTGGGGCCCTTTAAAGGTCCTTAATGGAAGTGTATTCCATTTCCTGAGATGAGCTTACTAGGTGTGGTCGTTGTCCATGTGATACGGTTTCCCCAATTTTTTAGAGGGATGTGCTCGCGGCTGCCCCCTCTTATGCTAATAGGTATTCTCTTTGTTTTTGCGAGGAAGGCATGTTGTGACTTGTGCCCCCCTTGCATATCAGCGCCCGATGGTGTCTTCTGATGAACGGAGCACTAAGATTCTTGTTGGAAGGTTGTAGTGGGGGTAGTCATTTGTGACTATCATGGTGATTCTTCTACAGGGTGTTGAGAGTATTCAACTTATTTTTGGAAAGGGTTAACAGGTCTTTTGGTCCATAATGTTTGACAACTTTTGTGTTTTGGTCCATGATGTTTCTTTTTACCTAGTTTTGGTACCATATGTTTGTAGATTTTTTCTAGTTTTGGTCTAACCGTTATATTCCGTCCATTTTTTGACATGTTCAAGTCACGTGATCCACTCTAAACTTTAAATTTAGTCCCTCTAATACTTTCTTAACCTTTTTTTTGTTCAATTTAGTCCCGAAGTTTCAAAATTGACCCCAATTGGACAATAGGTCCAATTGAAATTTTGAAACTTCGGGACTAAATTGAAAAAAAAAGGTTAGGAAAGTATTAGAGGGACTAAATTGAATAAAATTGAAAGTTTAGGGTGGATCATGTGACTTGTACATGTCAAAAAATGGACGGAATGTAACGGTCGGACCAAAACTAGAAAAAATCTGCAAACATATGGTACCAAAACTAGGAAAAAAAACATCATGGACCAAAATCCAAAAATGGTCAAACATCATGGACTAAAAGACCTGTTAACCCTTTTGGAAATGAGCCTTCCATCTTGGTGATCTTTTTCCCAGAGTCTTGGCCTTATAGGTGCCTTTTGAGATTGAGAAATCTGTCCCTTATGTGCTCCTTTGAGGGGGTTAAGCAAATGGTAGCGTCGAACGATCATGTTTGAACAAGACTATTTGTCGACGGGGATGTTCTGATTAATGAAGATGCTTTCATTCGTCAGTGGCTTGCTGCCTTGGTTTTGACTCCCTCGGTTGCGACTGCGCTTTTGATGGACTCTTCTAGTAGTCCACCTGTGTATAAATATAATACGGAGTCCGAAGACATCCGGTATGGTTATTCTTGGAAAACATGGTGATATCAAGTATCAAAATCTACCCCTTTCAGGGAGTTGAATTGTTATGCAGTTAAATTAAATGAGAGGATATGGGAAGGATATGGGTGTGGGGGTGTTGATATCCCCTACTTCTTTGGTAATTATAAGGTCACCTTCTTGCCAAGGCGGACTAGGTGGAGGTATATCCTTTGTATACGCTATGTGTGATCTCACTCCACTGTTCCTGTCTATAAGTCTTCCCGTTGTAGTAGTGATGTAGTAACATAGTATGTCACCCCGTGAATTCCATGCTCAAAGCCTTGTCTTTCAGATTGCCCCTCTATCCCTGGGAGAAGTGTACTGAGGGTTGTCTTGCATGAGGGATTGGAACCTGTCGTGTTGTCGGTACAGTGTCCCTTACTTTGAGATCTTTTTGGAATGTCCCTTAGTCGTGTCCGTGGTGATACGAACTGTATGTCTATCGAGGGTATCCATGGGGAGGTGGATGCTGAAATTCTTGTCTCCTTGGTGGCTGGGGCTGTGTGTTATCCCAGGCATATCGCTTGGTGACCAAGCGAATAGATCTTTGTATTCCCTCAGCAATGCTACTATTTGTGCTTCTTCTTCTTCAGCCAAGGTTGTCCCGATTTTCACTTTTCTTTCGGGTTCCTCTATCAGTATCTCTTTAAGTTCCTCCATAGGTGCAGGTCTTCAGTGATCCTCCCTTGGATCCTCATCTATTGATAGGACCTCCTTTTTTGTTTTCGTTTTCTTGCTGAGTGCAATCCTTTCACATTTTCTTGCCACCTTCTGATTTCCTTTTACCTCCCTGATTCCTTCACTTGTTGGGAACTTCATTTTCTGATGTGGTGTTGATGGCACTATGCTCCATTTGTTAATTGTGGTGGTACCTAGAACTCCATTGTATTCATCCATTCCTTCAATAATAAGGAAAGGAACATCGATCTTCAACTGTCTCTGGCATGTGCCTAATGTCACGGGTAGTGTGATTGCCCCCAGTGGGTAGGTTGGCTCTCTTGAAAATCCTATGAGGGGTAGTGCACTTGTTTAATGCTACTTGATCTCATGCCTAATATGTCAATCACTTTCTTGCTGAGGATACTTGGCGAGCTTCCACCATCTACTAGGATTCTACCTATGTCCATCGTTATGACTAAGGCGTCATTGTTCTTTGGTAACACATGCTCCATGTCCTTCTTTGAGAACTGAATTGTATCTTCTTTTTTCTCCTTTACTTTCTTTTCTTTGATTGTGCTATCTCCTACTTGTGTCATATATGCCTCTCTTGCATTTGCTGATTCACTACCTGCTCCAAAGCCTCTGTGAATAACGTCTATGTTTTCCATCTAACTCGTGATAGGTAGGCTTTTTGTTCAAAACCCACGGACGGCGCCAAGTGTTAAGTCGTGTCCCTCAGGTCGTCGGGTCTCTGATCCAAGCCGCACTTCTCACGGGTTAATCGCTCTCTTTTCTGATCCGTCTAGCTTGTCTGGATAATCCGTTCCTTTGCTTCCTGCCAACCTGAAGAAGGGCCAGTACCGAGCACGGAGAGGGGAGGTAGTGCTTGGTGAACCCACTCCGATGCTTAAGTCAGTCTGAGTTCTCTAGAGAGATAAAATCCTAGAGAGAAGGTAGAGCTAAGTATGCAAAGATGTAAAACTTATTGGAATGAATGGAACTTGTGGAGTATATATAGGCAACGGTGTCATTAAGGTGGCTTAATGACACTGTTAATCCATAAACGCACTTAATTAACACATAATGACACAATTAAACCTTAAGAGCATAGAGATGTGAGAAAAATTGGTTAAGTGTTGGGCAGGTAAAAGGGTGAAGGGACGCCGCGGAGGGCGGTCCGGGTGACAAGTTCTAGGACGTCGAGCACACCCCTCGGGGGGAGGAGAACAACATCTGAAAGGGGTCCCGAGGCCTTTGGGGTCGGATGGAAAATTCGACCCCCAAGGCTGGGGTTGGTCCAAGTCCAAGCTGGACCTATCCTTGGTGCGGGGAGGCCGGGTGTCGGAACCTTCGGGATCGGGTTGAAAATCCGACCCCGGAGGCTTGGGGTCGGGTAAGCAGACCCGGTCAAACCTAGGTTTGACCGGGTGGGGGCCTCCTTGTCAAACCATAGGTTTGACTGGGAGGCCCTCTTCCCGATTTCTCTGTATAGAGATCGGGAGGGGCCACCCGGTCAAACTATAGTTTGACCGGGTGGGGGCCTCCCCGTCAAACCATAGGTTTGACTGGGAGGCCCTCCTCCCGATCTCTCTGTGTAGAGATCGGGAGGGGCCACCCAGTCAAACTATGGTTTGACCGGGTTAGAAGGTCCGGATGCTCGGGCGGGCGCTTTTTTCCGCTTGGACCGTTTTTCCGCGGGTAACGTGTTCAGGTTGAAGTTTCGATTTGCAATCGTAAATGGGTGATAAAAATAAGACAGTACGAACCCAAACGGGTTCCAATTGGGCGTATATCCATCAATACTTATCATTCTCAAATTTTATTCGAGATTTATATTTGTTTTTACATAAAAGTTGATGTTATTTTAGAATCATAATAGAACTTTAACGTACTTCTAGTAATTATATAAAATATATTATGTCCATAATTAACGGAAAAATTGAAGGAGATAGCAAATTGCACATTAGTAAAAATTCGGCTAACAATTAAACAAAAATAAGTCTAGTCAGCAAATTGCACTTTCACATAAAGTTCATGTATCAATTTGGTAATTAACCATTCTACATGATTATTCAGTTTTCTAATAAAAAAAAAAATAATAAAGGTTCTATTTTTTACCGGTTTGATTATATTATTATTTTTTACATTTTCTAAGTTAATTAAAATTTAACAAAAAGATTTAGCAGATTTATTTGGCAGTTTTTTGCGTATTTGTTAGTTCTCGCCCCTTCAATTTTTTGGATTAAGATTTAGCTTTCTAAACATTTTTTTTCTCAAAGTATTAATAACTAGAGTGCTTATCCCGCGCGAAGCGCAAGGTGATTTCGTGTATTCTATAAATAATATCACATTATCATGTATCAAACATGAATATATATATATATATATATATATATATATATATTAAAAAAAAATTTAATGATTTTTATTAAATCAAATAACAAATTTTGTTAGAAAAATAAAAAGTTCAATCCAGTATAAACAGAGTCTACCACGATATCTACCTACAACAATGATTATTATTGTAAAGCCCATTTCAATTTAACCCTAATAATATCTAGAAAAGAAAAGATTCATCGTATGTCTATCTGATTGATTGATTAACTAATTTGCTATATATACAGCATATAAGAGAGAAAAAAAAGAAGATGACAGGAAAAAAATAAAAAATATGCTTTTGGTGCTTATGCTTTGGTTGTTTTCATGCTGCTATGCACACAATTATCATCCAACCGGTGACTTGAAGATTCCTTCAAGGGCGATGATGATTGAGGCGGCCCTTCCTTCACCGCACTCGCCTCTCCTTTTAACGGCCAACACACATCCTTATTTATACATGAATAGAAGAAGTACTAAACGCTATGGGAATTGGAGAATTCGAATTTAGTGCATGTTTTGTTTCTCTAGATTCATTGAATATTGCATGTGTAAACACCTAATTTTGGACCACGCGCGACACGCGTGGCATACGGCGCACCAAATAAGGAAGTGTTTAAATATGACAAGTCGTAAAACTTCCAAGAATGCTCAATGCAATATTAGGATAATTTCTATATTTATTGCATAATATATTTCTGAATATTTGTATTTAATGTTCAGAATATTTAGCATTTATTAGGAAAATAAATCAGTATAATTTACTTCTTAATTAGTTCAAGCCTTATATATTATAAATATGAGTGATTAGATTACGAGGAGTAATCACTACGGATACTATAAACATGGTACATGCTAGTAATCAATATTACGCAGCTGAAGATTCGCACATACCTCAAAGTAGATCCGTAGTCCCAAGAATCAAGATCCTGCGGCAGGGAGTTCACGGTTCACCGAACAGCACCCGTAGAGGTTCTTTTTAAGGATGCACTACGCGGTATAGTCTCCACATCAAAGCCTCTGATCGATTATTGGAAGGGACAGATCTCCGGAGTGTATGCTCGAAAGCAAATTGGCACACCCTTGGTGTTAGGAGTGGTTCGGCCGAATTATGTGGTTATGAGGAGGAGGAGGGTTTTCTCTTAAATCACCACTAGGGAGGAATTGTGATTAACCCTAATAAAACCCCTAACACCCCATATATAGGAGGAGTAAAGTGGACAAAAGTACACTTTGCCCCTACATAATTCGGCCCGCCACTTGGTGTATAAGGGAGCCCCAATTTTAGGCCTCTCATGTCAATTGGGATTTGGGTCTGGCCCAATGTCCTAATGTGACATTTACCCAATTTTCTTTGGTAACATATACATATAATGGGCTTCCATTTATGGCGCCCATCACCATATGCTTACAGCTCCCACTACAAAATTGGAGGGTGCATGTTAATGTATTGTTATCCAAATCAGCATCAACATTTCACTCCTTCGATCTCGCCTTTGCTTCCAAATAGTTCATACGAGGTTTGCCATGCGACCGGCGAACACGAAGGGCATCGTGCTACTCATCTGTTAGGAGTATTGTAGCGCCCGTGGAACGTTGATTCCCTTTCTTCCATCAACTTATTATAAACAATATAGTGTCGCGTTGTGTCCTAGGTCAACTGTTAATTCTCCATTTGCCTAGTCTCCACATAGGAGCACTTCTCCAAGGCATCCGTACAAGTATTCACAACCTTCAACTAATATCCGGTTGGTGGCCACCTAGTGAATACAAGAGTCGGTGAATTACAGGTGAACTTGACCATCCCCATCGCTCATATCCTTAGTCAAACCCAACCGGTTTCCAAAGACATGGTCACTGGGCCTCTTTGTTCAGCACTACGCTCGTATGCCGAGAAGCGAACATTAAGCATGACTTTAGATATGAGTTCTGAGTCCGTGAGGATACTTCAGATGCCTCTTCATAAGGCTCCCGGGATCAATCATACGCTCGAGGTGAAGAAGTTTGCGCCTGTTAGAATCACAAGGATTATTATCTAGCACAACCGAGTTGTAACCCCGTGGTCGAACACGGCACGTGTAGTGTGAAGCACGCGTCGATAGCATACCTAAACTTTTAAGTTGAAAGGAATGGGATATGTCAATCATGTTATCACATATTTTCATCTGGCCTAGAAGATCATGTCGGGTTACTTCGAAACTAGGTAATCGTCTTGCATAATCAGGTTTATCCCCATGATTCTTAGGCAGTCTTGCTTGGTAGAGGCCTCCCTCCACCGCAAGACGACCGTACCTGTGTGACGAGGTAGGGCCCACATTCGACATAGTTTGGCAGAGGATTGTGTCCTCCTACGACTTAGTTTATAGACCGTAAATCTGATTTATTCAAACATTATGACTTCGACGGATCATAAACTCGATTTCAATTCTCTCATTTATTAAAAACGTAACTTTCAATTATCAAAATATTATCACAGATACATGTCACTTTTAAACCGTACGCAATCCAAGCAGTTTTACGTGCTTTTCGAATGTCTCATGCGTAGTGGTTTAGTTAATGGGTCCGCAACCATGTTATCAGTGGACAAGTATTCCAAAGTGAATGTATTTTCTTCTACCATAGATTTAGCATAAAAATATTTTACATCAATGTGTTTAGTCCTACTATGGTACTTTGGATTCTTAACTGCCACAATAGCTGCCTCATTGTCAAAGTATACCACGACGGGTTTACTCCCGTATTTGACATCAAGCAGTGCAGTAAGAAGCCTTTTCAGCCAGACCGCTTCCTGTGCGTTTTTTGAGAGAGCAACGAATTCTGATTCCATTGTAGACAGCACGACACGGGTTTGCTTCTTGCTCGTCCATGAAACGGCGGCATTAGAAAGGAGAAAGACTCCTCCTGTGGTGGACTTACGATCATCTGAATCGCCACAATGGTCGGCGTCACTGTAACCGGTCAATTCTAACTTCCTGCCCTCATAGCACAGTGCGTAGTCGGCAGTACCTTTTGTAAGCATATGGTGATGGGCGCCGTAATTGGTAGCCCATAATATGTATAGTTTACCTAATGAACTTGGGTAAATGTCACATTAGGGTAATTGGGCTAGACCCAAATCTCAATTGACATGGAAGGCCCAAAATTGGGCCTCCTCAAATACATAGGCCGGCCGAAACTTATAGTGAGGGTAAAGTGGACTTTTGTCCACTTTACTCCTCCTATAAATAAGAGGTGTTAGGGAATATTTAGGGTTAACCATAATTCCCTCACAAGATTGTTTTAGAGAGAAAAACCCTCCTCCCACACATCAAGGTTCGGCCGCACCATTCACTACACCAATGGTGTGCCAAATTGCTTTCGAGCAAACTCTCCGAAGATCTGTCCCCGTGCCAAGAATTGATCTGAGGCTTTGCTGTGGAGCTAACACCACGTAGGGATTTTTTCACAAGAACCTCTACGGGTTCCGTCCGGTGGATCGAGAACTCCCTCGTACAAAGGATCTTAGACTACGGTAATTGTTGAGGTATGTGTAACTCTTCCGCTGCGTAATTTCAATTACATGCACGTACCATGTTTTGTGTTTCCGTAGTGATTAATCCCCGTAATCTAACAGTGGTATTAGAGCTTTTGTTAGGAGTTCATGATTTTGATAAATTGGTGTTCTCGAAAATTATAATTTTGGACCGGAATTTTTAAGGGAAATTTTAAAAAGTTTCAAATTATAGGGTTTATGTGATAGGTCCGAAATTTTCATGTTCTTGGTTAAATTGATGTTCATGATCTTCAAGGAAAATGTGATATTTATCAAAATCAAACGTTAGATTGTAGATCTTATTAAAATTTGATCTTACAATTTGACCACTTGTTCCTAATTAGTGTTTGTGCCGAAAATTTTAATTATTTTTTAGGTAAAAATTTTAATTTCTTGATCACCAAGTTAGATATTTCGGCACATACATGTAAAAATTGTTTAAAATTATATTGTTTACCATATTTTAATTTTTTTTTATTTAAGGTAACAATATATCTATAATTGGGACATAAGGATAGATTCATATTAAAATATATAGAAATATATAACTATCAATATATCTAAATATTTAGGGTTAAAGATATTATCGATATATTTAGTTACCTAAAAGATTGAGAAAATATATTGTCAGTTATTTGTTTCCCTATTAAAGATATTGCCAATAAATAAAATATATATATTATATATTATGCCGAAATTTACATATATATATATATATATAAGCATATGGTGACGTGGCGCCGTAATTGGTAGCCCGTTAATGTATGTGGTTACCCAAGATAATTAGGTAAATGTCACATTAGGGCTAATTGGGCCAGACCCAATTCCCATGTGACATGGGAGGCCCAAAATTGGGCCTCCCACCCACATAGGTCGGCCGAAACCCTAGTTAGGGAGGGAGGAGGATTTTCTCCTCCTCCCACTATATAAGGAGGTCTTGGGGTCACTCCCAACACACACCTTAATCACAACTCCTCTTAAGTTGTGATTTGAGAAAAACTCCTTTCTCTCTGGCCTAGTTTCGGCCGGCCCCTATAACACCACCATTGGTGTGCCAAATTTCTTTCGAGCATTCAATCCGAGGTTCTGTCCCCGTTAAAGAATCGATCAGAGGCTTTGTTGTGGAGCTTACATCGCGTGGGAGATCTTCTAACGAAGAACTTGCACGTGGTTCCGACTGGAGGATCAGAACTCCCTCCACTTCGTTCTTGGGCAGGAAAGCTAAAAGGTATGTGTACTAATTCCGCTGCGTAGATTAGATTTCTTGCTAGTACACGTTTAGCATTCCGTAGTATTACGTCCCCGTAATCCAAACAGTGGTATCAGAGCCTGAGTTAGGAGTTCTTAAAATTTTGATAAACTGATGATCTTGAATCTATGAAAAATCCGAAATTTTTAGGTTGATGAATATCAATATGTGTTCCGAAATTTTCAACATGAAATCATGTATTTGATCTTTAAAAACTTAAAATTTCGAAATTTATGTGTTTTTGAGATACAAAACCGAAAATTTAGTTATGAATTTGAGTTTGATATTCATAATCTTCAAGAACACCATGAGTTTTATCAAGAACACAATTTGGATTCTTGATCAAGGTAGTATTTGATCTTAAAATTTGACAACTTTTCCAACTTTGCATGTTTGTGCCGAAAACCCTAGGGGTATTTTAGGTAAAAAAATTAATTTTTTTGGTCACCAAGTCTTAAAATTTCGGCACTAATATAAAAATATATATGTTGCCATTTTTAAATTTTATTAATAGCTAACTATATATCTATAAGTTGGAACATATGGATATGTTTATAATATAATATTGTAAAAGATATTAACTATCAATATATATAGCTAAAAGATAGGGATAAAGATATATTGATAAGATTTAGTTACTTAAAAGGATTAAGAAGATATATTGTCTCTATATTTTATCCCTAAATATATTTTTGACAATATTTATATATATATAGAGAGATTTGGCCGAAAATTATATATATATGTTTATATTGTTAATGGATTTACATCTTATAGAAAGAATATTGACAATATTTATATATATTAATAATATATGTGCCGAACTATATATATATATTAGCAATATTGGAAATTATTTTAAATAATTAATATTTCTTGGTGGCTAAGTTAAGTTTTTAGTGGACTTTAAAACCCTAATTAGCCCACAAGAAATATTTCGGCCGAACCCTAGGGTTTATGGGCCGGTCTAATTGCTAAACCGGAACGGATAAAACCAATCCGGGTTTTCTTAATCGGGTCGACCTAGTCGGGTCGGGTCGGACTGTAGTAACTAAATTGAACCTAACCTAAACGGTTTTGAGTGATAAACTGAACCACTACCTTATTTTATTGAACCATTCCGGACCAAACCTTAATTTTTAAAATCAGACCGAGTTGAACCGGATTTTAAAATTTGGACCGAACAACTTTAAAATTTTCGGAAGTTTTAAATTGTTCAATAAAATAGGATGTCAAATTTTAAATCCAAAATGTGTTCGAACTTTAAAATTAGTCAAAACAGTGCTCTTAGGGTTTGTGTTTTAATACACGGTTTCAGTCAAAACCCTAATGCCTGGTTTCGATTATGGGGATAGATCTCGGACTTGCATATTTTTTGGACTAGATTAGATTAGTGGACTGATTTGCAATTGTTTACTTTCTGCATCATATATTTGTATATACTTAGAACTGTCGTCTTGACTTAGTCAAGCTAGCTAGCTGGATATTATATTGCGAGCATTGTGCTTTGGGATTTAAATATATGGTTTGCGCGATAGGATTGACATGCTATGCTGATTGAAAGTGCCTAGAATCCATGTCTAGAAATTCACATGATTGATTGTAAGCAAGAATTGCAAAACAGCCCCTAATATTCTCAAAACGTTTTATAAAACCGAAAATTCCAGTCGCCAATTATGCATGATGTGTGCGGATATTGCATGCTTTGACGCGTATGCTAGGATGTTCACAATAGAACGCATGTGATAATTTACTTTGCGTAGAATTATGTATGCTAGGAACATTAGACGCATGACGCGTAAACATGTTGTGTTTGATATTTATGGCATCGTATGATGATTTGCTAGATGTAGTATAATTATAAATATGCATGCGTAAATTATCAGATAATTTTACAAAATCATAAGGGCCTTGGGAAAGCCAAGATCGGGTATGCTTATTTGAAAATTCCCGTTCCGGTAGTTTACAATAGAATAACCGTTTTCAAAAGACTGGTCTATTAGATTGAAGACGACGGTAGTGTGAATTTTTTCACGACACCCCCTTCCCTCGTTATACTGACGGCCGGTTTGGTTTAGTGACTGGAGGACCGCTATTTGTCGTATTCCATCTTAATAGATAATCCGATGTTTGCGATTCTGTCAAAATGTTGTTGTCTTCCTGAATTTGCATAATTATCAATGTATTTGTTTTCATGGCTAAACCGGTACGCTTCTATGAACCTTGCAGTCTTGATGGTATAAATTATGATGAACATCAGGAATATGTATTGGACTCCTCTCTGCTACGATTCCGAAAAGCGGAGAGGACAACTACGAATGAATATGGTAGTTCGTATGATTTTGACAATGAGAAATGAACGTGATAGTTTGTTTCCTAAATATTGAAGTAGATTCTTTGATTATCTAAATGCGTATGTGGTGATACATTCAACCTTGAATAAAAGGGGTTGAAGAAGACTTCAAATTGCAACCAGACAATGTCAAAGCTTAGTATCCCTTTGCATCTGCCTCGGTAGAAGCAAGGATGTTAAAGCTAGAAATGTTTCGGTTGAATGTGATGGTCTTTTCTTTTCATGGATGCTGGTGTAATAGCCACTCGAGACCTTCGCAATAAAAGGGTCAACATGAAAAGACGTATATGGTTGCCTTACATTGACAAGATTCAATAACATTAAGTCTAGTCAAGTATGATAACCAAGGCAGTGAAGCGACAACCTTCTCAGCTCACCACAATAGATCGAATGAAGTCAATTGTGATCCATATATCATGGAGGGAACTTGACCGTAAAAGGTTTTAAATGATTATTCGGTGGGTTAAACCCCGTTGATAAAGCGCGTCTCAAACACGCCTCGTATGTCATGTATGTAAAGCCGTAAACGTTTTACTTGAACACAAATCATTTGATGTGATTCACTAGTGAATTTAATCATATGTGATGTTCAACATGACTTAAAGTTCTCGACTATCTATACGGTAAACATGGATCAAATATGTGATCTTCAGATCAAGAATCCTACCATTGTCATTTATCGTTCGTTGTTCGTCTGAATTACAAAATTTTGGTTATTTCGAAATTCGGTATTATTGATTAAAGTAATTGTTGCTCGATTCAAAGCTTGGGAGCATTCTGAGAAACAATTTACTTATCAATTTAACGTTCCGGTCAAATGGAACGATCCGAAACGAAATTTCAATCCCACGGGTTAGAACCAAAATTTCGGCTAAGTAAAAGTGGTCGAACAAAAATGAAATATTTTACATACTCTGTCATCTCAGTCAAGTCAAACTGAACTGAATAAATTCATCGATTGCATAGTTCTAAAAGGCAAACCGACTTACCTCATCCTTATTTGTTAAGTACTCCATTAAACATATGTGTCCCAAGATAATATGCAAGTCAAAACCGATTTAATTTTAAATTCGAAAATTAAAATGATTTCAAAACTACGGTTTAGACCTGGCATAATGCGCATGGCGCATGTCACCTCGAGAGACGGGACACATCGTTTTAAAAGTACGAATTTAATGATGAAGTATTTTTGTGAATGCTGAATTTTTCGTTTGTAATGCTTTGGAAATAACTCATTGATAACTATTTAGATTAAAAGTGTGCTTCAAGGCTACTGTAATCTAATTAGAATATCAACCATGGCATTAAAAGCGACAGCTTAAATGCATGGTCCATAAGATAGATAAATCAATGGATGAGTTAAATAAACGAAAAGAAGTAGTCGGTAAAACGACTCTCCCACCATTAGCCTTGAAAGAAGAGTTTGGCTAAAAGCATTCATTAAACACTTCAAGAAAGATAGTTCAGAATTACATAATGTTAGAGTTACACATTAATTGTTCCTACAAGATGAGATTAATTTAACTCACATTAATGTAAAACACTATGTTCTGACAAAATCGGTTAACACGTTACCATAAAAGCTAATGAATGATTCAGGTAAAACCTTATCACAAAGATGCACTAATTTGCGCATTAAAACGAGTATTTATTAAGAGTACGAACTACTCTCAGACAATACGAGTTTTAAAATTAGCTTGGAACAATGGTTTCGTGGATAAACATGACACATTATAAAGATTTGAGGATGAATTTCCAACGCTTTCCAGAACGAAACAAGCTAGTACTGATTGAGTTAACAGATGGTTGATGGAAATTCTCAGGTCCCACTTACTTCGAATGGGAGAATTGATATAGCATAAGTGATTGATTTGGTAAATGATGATGGAAACGTCTTCATAATAAATCCAATGAGAGGGCTCATTCTCCCTCACACATAATCATCACTAAATTTCAAAATACGAATCAAGTCGGACATGATAATCATGATGATGAACTATTTCAACTACCCATTTTTCCTAGTGGGAGTGGAACAACCAACTTGGTTCCAGATCCTAGTGATCGAGGAATACATCTCGGAGGTAAAAACCTGAGACCGAGAGGATATTCCAAGTAAGTTCAACCACCACCATTGTTCCCAGTGGGAGTAATGCCCCGATAAGAAGCATTATTTCAAGTGGGAGTAACAATCAGACTAAAACATGGGACTAGCGTCCCTAGACATAGTCAAAGGCGACGAACTTCTTTCGAGAAGTATCCCATCAAACGAGATGTGTTAAACATCTTGATGTTCGTTCTTGAACCAGTTACGGTTCGTCAAGCAAAGGAAGGACCTCAAAACGAGGGAATGGAGGAAAACAATGGAGGATGAGATTGCCTAAATAAGAACTAACTCGTTTTCAGTCTTTAGTTGATTTATCTGTTAACAACAGAACTAGAAAGTGAAATCTTAGAATTCACTTCTGGTTGAAATTCCGAATGGTGCAAAACTCGAATAATTGCGAAAGGATATACCCAAATCCACGGAGTGGACTTTGATAAAGACAGACTCACCGACTATGCGTTACACCATAGTCTGGGCCGTCCTTGCCCATCACTACAAGTCTCGAACTCGAGCATGAATCAAATGGACATTAGGACCAATCCTCTCCAAGTAAAACTGGAGAAAAAAATCTATATGGAGCAGCCAGAGAGTTTCATTACTCCTGGAAAAGAACGCAAAGTTTGCAAACTCCAAAGATCTATATACGGCCTTAAGCAATCGTCTCGGATATGATATCGCAGAGTCCACGAGGAAATCGTCGGATACAGATTCGTGAATCTTCACAAGGATCCCTGCGTATACACTAAGACCTCCGGGTCTAAGTATGTCATCATAACTATACGTGGATGATATACTCATTCCTGTGAACAATATGAGTTTCATGAATAAATCAAAGTCCTGGTTAGCATCAGCATTCGAGATGAAAGACATGGGAGAGGCTACGTATATCTTAGGCATCAAAATAGCCCGAGATCGTGCCACCCGGAAATTATGTCTATCTCAGGAATCATGTATCAACAAACTGTTGAAAAGATTCAGAATGCTGGATGCTAAACCCGTGGATACGCCGTTTGTGTTCGGGTGCGCATTATTGAAGCGTGATGGCCCGAAAAACCAGCAGGAGCGTGAACAGATGAAGAATGCAGAGTATCTGAGCATGGTAGGGAGTCTAATGTACGCCATGTTCTAAACTCGGCCAGACATCTGTTACGTTGTGGGCCTAGTAGCAAGATTCCAATCAGATCCTAGTAATCAACATCTAAAGGTCGTAAAACGAATTATCATATATCTGAAAGGTACTGCCGACTACGTTCTGTGCTATGAGGGCGATCGGCTCGAATTGTCCGGTTATAGTGACGCCGACCACGGTGGCGATCCGGATGATCGAAAGTCCACCACAGGAGGAGTTTTCCTCCTTGCTAATGCTGCTATATCATGGGTAAGCAAGAAGTAATCTTGTGTCGCGCTTTCCACTATGGAATCGGAATTCGTTGCCCTCTCCAAAAACGCACAAGAAGCGGTCTGGCTGAAAAGGCTTCTTACTGCATTAATTGGCACCGACACGAAGAGTAAACCTGTGAAGGTATACTCCGACAGTTAGGCGGCCATTGCGGCAGTTAAGAATCCAAAGTACCATAGTAGGACAAAGCACATTGATGTGAAATAAAATTATGCTAAATCTGTTTTGAAAGACAACATAACCGCTTTAGAATACTTGTCTACATACAATATGGTCAAAGACCCTTTGACTAAGTCGTTACGTAGGGAGATTTTTGAAAAGCACGTAAAACTGCTTGGATTAAGTAGGGCTTAAACTGTGTGGCTTGTAAAAGTGATAACATTTTGACATTTGAAATTATGTTTCAATTTGAATAAAGGAATTGCAATTTGAGTTTATGATTTATCGACGTCATAATGATTAACAACATCGGATTTTACAATCTATAAACTAAGTCGTAGGAAGAAGTAAAATTATTCCACCAAAATTATGTCGAATGTGAACCTTGCCTCATCACACAGGCTTGGTCATCTTGTAAGGAGAGAGGGACCTCTACCATAACAAGATTGGCTAAGAATCAGGGGGTAAACCTGATTAAGCAAAACGATAACATTGTCACGCTTAACAGCATGACTTAATCTTCGTCGAGTTGGACTTTGTCCGTCACTAGATATCACATTCAAGGTCATATGAGAGATTCTGCGATAGCATTATTGACATATCCCATCCCTGGTGTTGGATCACGGTGGAACTCCGGTACGGACTTTGACGGCAATCCTAGCTCCTTTGCTCCACGCAATCCTGCAAGAGGGGATAGACCGGGCGGTGACCCAGAATCCCTCTCCGATGCTTAAATGAGTATCTCGTATTACTGGCAAGTAATAAACTCAGAGTGTATTCAACTCAACGTAAGTCTTTCTGAGGTGATCTCCTGCCCTTTTATAGGCAAAGAGATGCCTCAGGTACCTGGCGAACCGTTAGGGTGGTTAGCCTGTATCCCGCATATCTCGGACGTGATCTCGCGTATCTTAGCCATGCCCCGCGTATCTCGGCCACGCTCCGTGTATCTTAATCCACGTTCCGCGTATCTCGGCCACGCCCCGCATATCTTGGCTTTATCCTCTGACATCGAGTCCCGACTCCCGTCGGGGACTCCAGAGTTGTCTCGTTGTGTCACCGCTCGGGGCCCCTCGTCATCGTGACAGGGCCAACCATTCTCAGGGATTCGTCATCGGGACCTACTTAAAGGCTTCTCATCGGGAGCTTCTAGCTCAACCGTCGGGACCGACTCTGTCGGGACCTTGCTTCGTCGGGACTCCCTTCGTCGGGACCCTTCTCCAAAGTCATCTTGACTTTCACTCGGGGCCTGGTGGGCCTGTTTGCCGTTTCCTCGCCGTTAAAGGGCCTGACGGCTATAGTCGGACCCATCATTTTCCCCCAAGACATGAGGGACTTTTAGTTCGTCGTGTCTTCCAACTCCCGATCTCCCAAGACTAGAGTCGGGGATCTTTTCCTTGGTTCAGTTACTCCGTTTATCAGTCTTCTCCTCTACGTTTCCTCAGGGTTTTGTAGATAACTGTTATATCCCAAGGGTCTTCTCGGTTTCCTAGTGCATTAAATGCAGTAGATAATGGAGTGACGTTTTCGACCCACGTGCCTGATTTTTCGCGTCTGTCCTTTTCTGAAAAAGTGCTTTTCAGGCCGTTTCATCATTACGCCTGTTGTCCTTCTGCACGTTTCATCTCAACGGTCCAGATTAAGACTCTTCGACTTCGACGATTCGGATCGAAGTGTCCTTTCAACCGTCTTCTTCGACTATAAAACCCTAGCCATGGTCACAATTTAACTTTTACCGTCTTCGAATTCTCAAAAGCTCTCTGGGATTCCTCTGCGATTCCAAGCTCTGTGATTTCGAAGGTCTTTGGAGTCTTCCCGATCATCTTTCCGGCGACGTTTCGTTCATCTCCTTCAACCTCTACTTCATCATGTCTGGTAAGGAATCCCTCTTCGTTGTTTTGTTCGTCTTTTCCTTTCTAATTTTTCCAAGAGTCCCACTGTATTTTCTTGCCCTGGTTGCTTTTCAGACAGCGGTTCCAGCTCTGAGGGGAGAAAACCCTTTAATTTTGATTATGCTCCAAATGAGATTTCCAATACTGCCTATGATGCAGCTCTCCGAGAGGGTTGCATCACCATCACCTGGGAACCTCGTTTCCCATATCCTAGGCATCGTCCCTCGAGTGACTCTGAGGTTACTCGTCCCCAGAAAGGGGAGGTGTTTGTCTCTACGGGACAGATATCAGCGGGGATCAGGTTCCCCTTTTGCGGTAATCTGGTCGAGCTGTGCCATCATTACAGAACACACCCCACCACCTTCTCTCCCCATGCCATCCGCCTCTGGAACGCCTTTCAAGTCCTCTGTCTCCGACAAAAGTGGGTCTACAACCTCCAACTCTTCAGAACCTTTTATGGGATGAAGTGCAACGAGGCGGGGGTTTGCGCCTTCTACCCCCGGATGCCCAAGTGGAGTAAGCAGCAGCTTGCCCGGTACGGTTGGACCAATGACACCTGGAAGGTGGTCAAGGGTCGGGGACTCTTGATCGATACAGGGTCCGACAATAGTAGCTGGAAGAAGAGCTACTTCTTTATCCGTCACTCCTCGATTCCCTGGCCTCGCTGGGAGGTGGTAGCAGACCCTCCGCCTGCTTTCCACACTTATGCTGACGAGGATTTCGAGACTCTCCAACTTATCCAGCTCTATCGGTGGGAGGAGTCTTACACTCCTCTCAACGCCAACTCACTCGTGGAGCGGGACCTGGTGCACGCCGGGATCCGACTCCTCGATATTGTTTCTGGGGGGCAGCTCTTCGACGGCCCTTCTAACATGGTCTCTTGGGTAAACTTCTAATTTTTCTTTGTTTATTGTTTGCAGCCAAGAAGGTATCTGTGCTGACCGATCTATTCCTTAAGTAGGGGGAGACTGATGCTGTCCGCCCCTCGCGGAAGAGGAAGTCTGCCAAGAAGGCTGCTGCTAGGTCGGGGTCTCCTTCAGCGGAGCAGCCCAAGCGGAAGCGGGTGGATCTGGACCAACTCTTCGATGTCCAGAACTATGAAGAAGGTAAACAACTTCGACTTGCTATTAAATCGTACAAGAGGATGGTCCCGTCGGATTTGATTTCCTCGACCAAGGAAGGCCGCATTACTGATGTCAAAAGAATCCTTCGAGGCGAAACTCCCCGAGTCTTGAAGGCAGGCTACTATCATTATCGTGGGAAGGATCAACACGTCTCCCGACGTATCATTTGGTGTAAGAATCCCGATGAACTTCCTGACTACCTTTCTGAAGCTTCTCATCCTCCAGGTGCAGGTCGCTCGGGAGCTTCCTCAGGTGCTGCAGCTTCCGCAGACGCACCGCCTTCAGCGGGAGTGCCTTCCTCAGCTGGAGAGAAGGCTCCAACTGGCGAACAGTTTCGTCAGGTGGAAACTTTGGACTCCTCCGAGGAGACTGACAGGGTTGACCCCCCTCAACAGCGTCGGAAGGCGGGGCAATCCCCTTTGAAACCAACCCCTCAAGGGCCGCCTCCTTCGTCTTCTCCGCAGCAGCGGCAGCTCTCGCCCATCCATGACTTCTCTCCTTCGTCTGTTCGGGCCGAGGCGGAGGCCTGTCCTTCCATTCCTCGTCCTATCTCCCCCCTTGCTCTTGATGGGGACTTCTACAAGCCCTTCAATCCTTCGCAGGGGAATGCCCCTTGGACTCCTATCCAGACGCTCCAAGGAGTCCCGCTCACCCAAGGGGAACAGGACCAGGAGCTGGCCCTACATCTGCTGGCGGGTTCTATTCCGCCTTCTATGCGGCATCCGATTTACCTCAATCGGACGCATATGCAGCGGGATGTCAGGGATATGGCTGTGCGCCGCATAGAGGTGAGACTTTTACCTTTTTCTTGTTGATGATAAATCGGGTCGTTTGTCCTTTAACATTTTTTTCTTTTGATTGCAGGAGCTCGGGGACTTCAGCCGCCTCATCGGGTATGTCATTGCCTATGATGAGGCTCGGGAGCGGGACCGAGGAGTCCGCGAGCAGCTTCAGGCGGATCTCAAGGCCTCCCAGTCTTCACGGGGGAAGCTTGCCAAAGAGCTGGCTGTCCTCAATCAGAAGATTCGGGACCTCCAGCAGCAGATCGCGGACTTCGAGGGGCTCTTGAGGCAAGAGCGGCAGGAGCGGGGAGCAGTTGTGGATCGGCTGACCCAGGAGAAGAAGGCTGCCGAGGACCAACTGGTCCTTGAGAAGAAGGCTTTGGAGGAGCTGATCGCGGGATTTCCTGCGCAGTTGGCCGAAGCGGAGGCAAAGGGTCGGGAGGACTATCGGAGGTCGGAGAGCTTCCAAGCTGATGCCATGAAGTTCTTTGGCGCGGAGGTGGAGAACACTCTCTTCAATGCGGTTGAGGAGCTCCACCTGGAGTACGGGGATGCTATCAACTTCGACAAGTCTCCTTCTCTCGCTCCTTTTGCGAAGAAGTATTTTGCTCTTTCCGAGGAGAGTGATGGGGGGAGTACCCCCGTAATTGTCGAAGACGCTTCTGAACTTCCAAGTGCGGACGCCCCGATAGTCAATCCTCCCGAAGCCAATCCTGTGGATCCCTCGGCTACCGACTCCGCGGACCCAGCTGCTGCCAATGCTGCCGACAAGGACCAAGCTTGAATATTTTTATCTTTTAGAGTCCTTGTATCTTCTTCTCTTGTGTCGTTGTCGGGCCCTTGAGACCTTATCAATATCAAACTTCTCTAGTTCCGATCTTTTGTTGCACTTCTCCGAGTGACTTTACTTATATGTGCTTAAGTCGAAACTTCGACATTTAAGACATTCTCGTACGTCCTTCCCGACGATTTAATAACTTGCACCACTTAAGGCGACTTAGTATTGAGTGCATCACTTAAGACGACTTTATATTACTTAGAGTAAATCTAAGAATCGTGCATCACTTAAGACGACTTAATTCTGCGCACCACTTAAGGCGACTTAGTTCCATGCATCACTTAAGATGACTTTCGGATACTTAGAATAAATCTAAGTATTGTGCACCACTTAAGGCGTCTTTTCTCGGGCATCACTTAAGACGACTTAATCATTTCTTAGGATAAACCTAAAGATCGTGCACCACTCAAGGCGACTTAGTCCCGCGCATCACTTAAGACGACTTTTGGATACTTAGAATAAATCTAAGTATTGTACACCACTTAAGGCGACTTGATCCCGTGCATCACTTAAGACGACTTTTGGATACTTAGAATAAATCTAAATATTGTGCACCACTTAAGGCGACTTTCATCGTGCACCACTAAAGGCGACTTTCATTACTTAGGATAAACCTAAAGATCGTGCACCACTCAAGGCGACTTTTCTCGGGCACCACTGAAGGCGACTTTCATCGTGCACCACTGAAGGCGACTTTCATCGTGCACCACTGAAGGCGACTTTCATCGTGCACCACTGAAGGCGACTTTCGTCGTGCACCAATGAAGGCGACTTTTCTCGTGCACCACTGAAGGCGACTTTTACACTTAGCATAAATCTAAGGACAACTCTTATTTGGAAGCAACCTCTTTATTTATTGATGGCATAAGATTGGCTTACATCGAATTAAACGATAAACAGCATACACCACTTAAGGCGATTTTACATCGGGCACCACTTAAGGCGACTTTATCGGGCACCACTTAAGGCGACTTTCTTCAAGCATGGTGTTTCTTCAAGTGTTCGCCACTAAAAGAATGCTTTAACGTTCTGCCATCGAGGTCTTCCAACTTGTATGCGTTCGGAGCTGGCATCCCCACGACCTTATAAGGTCCTTCCCATTTTGGTGACATCTTGATGATTCGATCCAAAAGGGTGAACTCGTTGCGACGCCAAACTAGCTCCCCGACAAAGAACTGTCGGGACTTCACTCGCCGATTGTAGTACCTGGCCGTCGCTAAACGCATTCGAGCTTGGACTTCATCGGCTTCCCGCCTCTTCTCTTCGAGTAAGTCCAAGTCCAGACGTCTCACTTCATCGTTCGTCAGGGGCTCATAATATCTCATTCGATGGGACGCCACAGCTACCTCCACAGGGGCAACAGCTTCCGTGCCATAAACGAGGCCAAACGGAGTCTCCCCTGTTGATCGTTTGGGTGTCGTTCTAACAGCCCAAAGCACATTTTCCAGTTCGTTCAGCCATTTGCCATTCAAGGCATAGACCCTCTTCTTCAGGCCATCCATTACGATTTTGTTGGCTGACTCCACCTGGCCATTAGTCTGAGCATGACGTACAGAAGCAGTCCGATGCTCGATGTTCAACTCCTCCAGATACTCCCTCACCTGAGAGCCGTTGAATGGTGGGCCATTGTCGCTGATCACCACCTTAGGAATTCCGTATCTGGATACGATGTGGGTTTGGAGGAACTTGACGATCTGGTTCCCCGTCGTTCTGGCCAATGCCTTTGCCTCTATCCATTTCGAAAAATAATCGATAGCTACAAGTAAATACTTACATTGTCCTTGTACTTGTGGAAGAGGTCCCACCAAGTCGATGCCCCACTGCGCGAAGGGCCAAGCGCTCTTGATGGATGTCAGGTTGGCGGCCGGAGCCACGATACTCGGGGCGTACCTCTGGCACGCGTCGCATGATCGGACCAACGCCGTTGCTTCTTTCTTCATCGTGGGCCAATAGTAGCCCAAGTTCAACACCTTCCTCATAATGGATCGGGCCCCTTCGTGACAAGCCGCGACCCCCTCGTGCATTTCCTTCAGGATTCGACGGGTGTCGGGTTCTGCCACACACTTCAAGTACGGAGTCGAGAACCAGCCCTTCTTGTACAACTGATTGTCCAGCATCACATAATTAGACGCGATCCGACATATCCTGTCTGCTGCTACCTTATCCTCGGGGACTGCCCCCGTAGTCAGATACGCGAATATCGGGGTCATCCAAGTGGGCTCTTCCTCCGATTTTGCTTCAATGGTGCACACCTGCGTGGGGTCGATGTTTGATAAGATCACCTTCTCCAGGAAGTGCACCTTCCAATTTTCTTCTAAGGGTGCCCCCAGGGCAAATTTGCTCAAGGCGTCTGCCTCTACGTTCTCCTCCCTCGGAATAGCCTCGATATCGAAGCTTTTGAAGTTCTCTTTTAGGGCTTGTACCTCTCGTAGATACGTTTTCATTATCGGATTCCTTGCTTCGTATCGCCCTTGAACCTGGTTCACGATTAACGCTGCGTCGCACTTCACTCTCAAGTGATCGATTCCAGTGCCTTTAGCGATTTTTAAGCCCGTGATAAGAGCTTCGTACTCCGCTTCGTTGTTTGTGGCCTTGAATGTTAAAGCCAAGGCGTATCGGAGCGGTTCACCTTCACCCGGTGGTATCAATAAGAAGCCCGCTCCTGATCCGTCTGAACTCGCGGAGCCATCCGTGTACATCTCCCAGGTATTTTCTTCATTTGGCTGTTCTGATTGCTCTGCCCTCTCTGGTTGTTCTTCTGTCGGGACCTCCATGGTTGCCCCCTCTACAGGGCCCGCTTCTTCCAGATCGGGGGCTGTAGACTCTGCTATGAAATCTGTTAATGCCTGGCCCTTAATGGCTGTCCTCGGAGCGAAGTGTATGCGAAATTCGCTAAGCTCTACTGCCCATTTCACTAATCTCCCCGACGCATCCGGTCGATTCAAAAAATGCTTCAAAGGCTGGTTCGTTAGCACAGTGATCTCGTGTGCGTGGAAATATGGCCTTAGCTTCCGAGCAGTAATAAATAACGCAAAGAGGTACTTCTCAACGGCGGGGTAGTTCAATTCAGATTTGGCAAATGCCTTGCTTACATAATAGACGGGGACTTGATTACCCTCGACAATCTTTACTAACACAGAGCTAATGGCAAATTCATAAACAACCAAATAAAGGAAGAGCGGCTCGCCTGGAACCGGTTTCGCCAGCGGCGGGAGTGTACGAAGGTGCTGCTTGAGTGCTTGGAACGCCTCTTCACATTTGGCGGTCCATTCGAATTTTTTGTTGGCCCTCAAGACTTCAAAAAACGGCATTGATCGGTCGCTAGCTTTGGACAAGAAGCGGTTCATTGCAGCTAGTCGGCCATTCAGTACTTGCACCTCCCGATGGTTTATCGGAGACTGCATCTCCTCGATTTCCCTCAGCTTCTCAGGGTTCACTTCAATTCCTCTTTGGCTCACCATGAAGCCCAAAAACTTCCCTGAGTGGACTCCGAAGGCGCATTTCGTCGGGTTCAAGCGAACCTGATGGAGCCTCATTCGCTCAAACGCCATGGTAAGGGTTTGCACGTGATCCTCGGCTTGTCGGGACTTCACCAGCATATCATCCACGTAAGCTTCCATGGTTTCTCCCAGCATATCTCCAAACAGCTTGTTCACCATCCGCTGGTAGGTTGCCCCGGCATTGATCAACCCGAAAGGCATGACATCGTAGTGATAGATGTCACTGTCTGTGTAGAATGCTGTGTGGGGGGCGTCTTCCTTGGCCATCTTGATCTGGTTGTAGCCTGAATACGCATCCATGAAACTTAACAGCTCATGTCCCGATGTAGCATCCACCAGCTGGTCAATCCTCGGGAGTGGATAGCAATCCTTTGGGCAAGCCTTGTTTAAGTCGCGGAAGTCCACGCACATTCGCCATTTCCCGTTGGTCTTCTTTACCAGCACTGGGTTGGCCACCCAAGTCTGGAATCGGAGCTCCTTAATGAACCCGGCGTCGAGCAACCTGCCCACTTCCTGCTGGATCGCGATCTTCTTATCCGTGCCCATCGGACGCCTTTTCTGTGTGATAGGCTTGATCGCGGGGTCTATCTTCAGCTCGTGCACGATCACATCGGGGCTGATTCCTGGCATATCGCTGGGGGACCAGGCAAACAGCTCCTTGAACTCCTTCAACAACTCCACCAATTTTTGGGTTGTCTCTTCAGTTAGAGCAGACCCGATTTTCACCTTCCTCTGGGGTCCGTCGATCTCGACTTCTTTCAGATCTTCTACGGGGGCGGGACGCCCAAACTCTTCTCTGGGATCTGTGTCTGTCTGGAGGACAGTCATGGCCTCTCGCCTCCTCCTCCGGGTGGCATTAACATAGCATTTTCGGAAAGCCACCTGGTCGCCCTTGACCTCTCCGACTCCATGGTCGGTCGGGAACTTCATCTTTTGGTGCACAGTCGAGGCAACCGCCATCAGGGGATTAATGGTGGTTCTCCCGATAATCGCGTTGTAGGTCCCCGCGGAATCAACCACGACAAATTCCACGTTCCTCCTTTCTGATTTCCACCCACTACCAAATTCCACAGGTAAGGTGATTACTCCTAGCGGGTAGGAGGTTGAGCCAGAGAACCCGACCATCGGGAAGTTTGCCTCCTTCAGATCTTTCTTTGTTTTCCCCATAGCCTCCAGCGCGTCCATGAACAGAATGTCGGAGGAGCTCCCTCCGTCGATCAGAATTCTCTTCATCTCGAACCCGTCTACATCCAAAGTTACCAATAAGGCATCGTCGTGCGGGGTCTCTACGCCTATGAGGTCTTCCGACGAGAAGGAGATTACCATCTCTTCTTTCAAGGTCCAAGATCGGGACCTCTTACCCAGTACCACCGCCGTAGGGATCCTAGAGGCGTAGACCTCTCGAGCGGATGAGGTATCACCTCCAGCAGCAAATCCTCCATGAATCACGTTGATGACTCGTCTCTCCTTGCGAGCACCGGATGACTCTGGATCAGTTCTCTTTTTTTCGGGGACCGATCGCGGGATCGGGAACGGGACCGCGATCGGGACCAAGAGCGGGATCGGGAACGGGACCGCGATCGGGACCGAGAGCGGGACCGGCATCGTTTGTCCCCGACGAATTCCTTGAGCTTTCCCTTCTGGAATAGCTTTTCAATCTCCTTCTTCAGTTCCCGACAGTGATTGGTGTCGTGGCCATTTGCGCGGTGAAATCGACAATAGAGATCTGTGCGGGACCCCAGGAATTCTCCATCTTTCTTCGGGGGGTACCTGGAGATACCTTGTCGTTCCATGACTGTCAGCACTTCTGCCATAGAGCAGTTGAGAGGAATGTCAAAATCCTCCCGCTTATCCTTCCTTGAAGGACGTCTGTCGTCCCTCCGATCCGGACGTCCTCGATTCTTGCCACTATCGGGTTTACCTTTTGACTTACGATCGTCGAAGGGTTTACTTGACTGTTTCCCTTTGTTCGACTTTGGGGGCTCCAGTTCTCCCGCGGCTATCTTTGACTCCTGGACATCAATCTGCCGCTTCACCCTCTTCTGCAATGCCTCCATATTCCACACAGCCTTCTCAGCCACGCTGTGCATCAAGTCGGAGCCATAGGGGGCTGTCAGGTTCCGAATGAAGGTGCGGATGATTTCGCCCTCCGAGATTTCTTCGTCTATCTCTGCTACGCTGGCTGTGTACCGCTGGTAATAATGAGCCAGCGATTCGTCGGGCCTCTGCACCACCTGGGTCAGGGACCTCACGCTCTTCAATAAACGCCTCCGACCCTGGTACTGCTGAATGAATCGATCGTGCATATCTGCCCAGCAAGTGATGCAACCTGGGGGCAGACTAAAGAACCAAGTCAGGGCCCTTTCTCCTAGTGTGTTCGGGAACAACTTACACACTATGTCTTCACTTGGGGCTCTTCCCAGACACGCCATGAGGTGCTTCTGGACATGGCGAACCGGATCTCCTTCGCCATCATACTCCTTTATCGTGGGGATGCCTAGCCCAGGCGGGGCTAGGGTGTCAATGAGTCGAGGGACGAAGGGATGAGTGGATCGGTCCCTTAGCTCCGACATCAGTGGCTTCTGCTCTCCCATACAGATGTTCACGATCTTTACCACCTGGTCGGGAGTGATGGGACCATTCAGGGGAATGGTCATGTGCTGTACTGGTCCTGGCCCATCAACCACGAACCTTTCCGGCTGACCGATTATCCTACCTCTGTCCTGGCCTCGGGGCGGGGCTTCCTGTGCGTTCCGACCCTCTGTTGGCGGGGTCGCTTCCTCCAACGGGGGCATCTCCTCCTGCCTCCTTGCAGCCTCTCTTCGATCCAGGAGAGCCTCTACAGCCGCCAGAAACATGGGCATAGCTTCCGCCACGGCCCTCGTCAAGTCTGTAGCTGGGGGAGCCTCCTGCCCTCTATTGCCCTGGTGCTGAGGAGCAATATCTTCGGGATCTCCGTTGTGCCCCCCTGTCCGGGAGAGCTCAGCCGGGGGATGGTTCTGGTTTTCCTCTTGTTCCGGTACTGAATCCAAGTTTGTTGCAGCAGGGTGACGGGAACCACCGGATTGTCCCCTTTTGTTCTTGCCAGCCGCCATCGATCGAGTAGAAGGCATATCAGCTTTTTGTTTGATTCCCACAGACGGCGCCAATGTTGGATCACGGTGGAACTCTGGTACGGACTTTGACGGCAATCCTAGCTCCTTTGCTCCACGCAATCCTGCAAGAGGGGATAGACCGGGCGGTGACCCAGAATCCCTCTCCAATGCTTAAATGAGTATCTCGTATGACTGGCAAGTAATAAACTCAAAGTGTATTCAACTCAACGTAAGTCTTTTTGAGGTGATCTCCTGCCCTTTTATAGGCAAAGAGATGCCTCAGGTACCTGGCGAACCGTTAGGGGTGGTTAGCCTGTATCCCGCATATCTCGGACGTGATCTCGCGTATCTTAGCCATGCCCCGCGTATCTCGGCCACGCTCCGTGTATCTTAATCCACGTTCCGCGTATCTCGGCCACGCCCCGCATATCTTGGCTTTATCCTCTGACAACGAGTCCCGACTCCCGTCGGGGACTCCAGAGTTGTCTCGTTGTGTCACCGCTCGGGGCCCCTCGTCATCGTGACATGGCCAACCATTCTCAGGGATTCATCATCGGGACCTACTTAAAGGCTTCTCATCGGGAGCTTCTAGTTCAACCGTCGGGACCGACTCTGTCGGGACCTTGCTTCGTCGGGACTCCCTTCGTCGGGACCCTTCTCCAAAGTCATCTTGACTTTCACTCGGGGCCTGGTGGGCCTGTTTGCCGTTTCCTCGCCGTTAAAGGGCCTGACGGCTATAGTCGGACCCATCACCTGGTTTACCAGGTGTGCTATCAACGGGGTCATGCTCGTTTGTGCTAGCTAGAATCCTTGTGATTCAAAGGGCGCACACTTCTTCACCTTGAGCGTGTGATTGATCTCGGATGCCTTATGAAGAGCATCCAAAGTATCCTCACGGACTCATAACTTATACCTAAGGTCTGGCTCAATGCTCGCTTCCTGGCGTACAAGCGTAGTGCCAAAGAAAACAGCCAAGTGACCACGTATTGGAAACCGGTTGAGTCAGACTAAGGGTATAAACGACGGGGATTGTCAAGTTCACCTTTAGTTCACCGACTCTCGTGTTCACTAGGTGGCCGCCAACCGGATATTAGTTGAAGGTTGTGAACACTTGTACGGATGCCCTGGAGAAGTATTCCTTTGTGGAAAACTGGGCAATTGGAGAATTAACAGTTGACCAATGATACAGTGCGGTACATAGATTTATTTCAAACAGGTTTGGTTCATGAAAGGGAATCAACGTTCTACAGGCGCTACAATACTCCTAACAGATAAGTAGCACGAAGCCCGTCGTATCCACCGGTCGCACGGCAAACCTCGTATGAACTATTCGGAGACAGAGACAACAACTGAAGACTGAAATATTGATGGTATTTGATGACAATACATTAACAGGAACCTTCCCATTCCGGCGAGTGGGAGCTGTTAGCATAAGATGACTTGGCACCGTAATTGGTAGCCCGTTAATATATGTGATTACCTAAGATAATTAGGTAAATGTCACATTAGGGCTAATTGGGCCAGACCCAATTCCCATGTGACATGGGAGGCCCAAAATTGGGCCTCCCACCCACATAGGTCGGCCGAAACCCTAGATAGGGAGGGAGGAGGATTTTCTCCTCCTCCCACTATATAAGGAGGTCTTGGGGTCACTCCCAACACACACCTTGATCACAATTTCTCTTAAGTTGTGATTTGAGAAAAACTCCTTTTTCTCTGGCCTAGTTTCGGCCGGCCCCTATAACACCACCATTGGTGTGCCAAATTGCTTTCGAGCATTCAGTCCGAGGTTCTGTCCCCGTTGAAGAATCGATCAGAGGCTTTGTTGTGGAGCTTACATCGCGTGGGACATATTCTAACGAAGAACTTGCACGTGGTTCCGACTGGAGGATCATAACTCCCTCCACTTCGTTCTTGGGCAGGAAAGCTAAAAGGTATGTGTACTAATTCCGCTGCGTAGATTAGATTTCTTGCTAGTGCACGTTTAGCATTCCGTAGTATTACGTCCCCGTAATCCAACAACATATATATCGTTGATTGATTTAATATTAAAGATACATTCTTAGCAATAAATATATATATATGTTTGTTAATGGCCGATATATATTAACATATATATATATATATATTAATATTGGAAATTATTTTATATAGTTAATGTTACTTGGTGGCTAAGTTTAATATTTTTAATGGATTTAAAACACTACTTGGGCCACAAGTAAACATTTCGGCCGAACCTTTAAAATTTTAATTATTGGGCCGGTCCAATATGTTAAACCGGGACGAAATTGAATCGAACCGGATTTTCTCAATCGGTTCGACCTATTCAGGTCGGGTCGGACAGTGGTAATTAAGTGGATCTAACCGAACCGGTTTTGAGTGTTGAACCGAGCCCTATTTTATTGGACCAGTTAGGACCGAACCATATTTTAAATTCAAAACCGGACCGAACCAGATTTTCCGAACCGGACCGAACCGGATTTTCTGAACCGGACCGAACCGGACCAAAACGGACTGAAATTGACTGAACTGAACAATGTTTTCTAAACCGAATTCAAGTCAATTAAAATAGGGAGGTCAAGTTTTAAAATCCAAATGTCTTTGAACCTCGAAATGGACTACACAGTGCTCATAGGGTTGTTAACCTTTATGCATTGTTTCGATTATGGGGATGGATCTCGGAGATACATGTTTTTTGGATTGGTTAAATTAGTGGGCTGAATTGCAATTGTTTATCATTCAATATATATTTATGCATGATTAGAACTGTTGTCTTGACTGAGTCAAGCTAGCTAGATATTACATGTTGTGGGCGGAGCCCTAGTTAAATATATGGTATGCGCACTAGAATAGACATGATGTGATGGTTGAAAATGCCTAGGATTCATGTCTAGAAGCTTACGTGATTGAATATAAGCATGAATTGCAAATCAGCCCCTAATGTTTAAAATTATTATAAAACCGAAAACCAGTCGCCAAATATGTATGATTGATGTGGATGTTACATGTTTGACAAGTATGCTAGAATGTTAAGGAGTTAGTTGTGTTTGATAATTTACTTAAAAGTAGAATTATAAATGCAAAAATGAGTTCCTCGGAACATTAGACGCATGACGTGTAAGCATGTATGTGGTATGAATGATGAATGTTATTAGCATAAGATAATTTGCATGGATTGTAGAATTGTGTATGCATGAGTAAATTCATCAGAATGATTTTTCCAAAACAAAAAGGGTCTTGGGAAAGCCAAGATCGAGTATGCTTATTTTAAAATTCTCGTTCCGGTAATTTGCGATTTAAACCGTTTTTAACAGACTGGTCTATTGGATATAAGACGACAATAGTGTGAACTCTTTCACAGCCATATTCCATTAGTTTACTGGTGGTCGGTTGGTTTAGATGACTGAAGAATTACTATCTGTCGGACTCTATCTTAATAGATATTTGATGTATGCAATTATTTCTCAAAATGTTATTGTCTCCCTGATTTTGCTTGATCATCGATGTAGTAGTTTTCATGGCTGACCCGGTACAGTTCTACGAGTCACGCAATCTGGACGGCATGGATTATGATGCTTGGAGAGATAATGTTATGGATCTTCTCATCGCTTCGGATCTTGACGATCAAGTCAATACAACGACAGAGAGACTGAGGCTAGACGAATATAAGGAACCACATGAGAGCAACAACAAGAAAAGGTTGAGGAAGGATCATAATGCACGAGAGTTGATCCTCTCACAGCTGAAAATAGAAGTTGAATGAGATTATATACAACTCAGCGCATTGCATCTTTGGTGTGCCATGTACCTTCGCTTCGGTAAGGGTAAGGCAGCTGAAGCGAAAGCCTTAATGGCTAAATACTACACTATTCTATGCGGTGATGACGGCATAATAGCCATTCATGACCCCGCTGATGAGTTGGACGTGTGGACACGGGCTCAGAAGGTAATGAAAATGTTTCCTCTTTCATGGTTTGTTAATGAAAAAGGCCTCACGCATTTGATCAAATCGATTAAAACGACGATAGACCTATTCGAAACAGATGAGAAAGAAGGAAATTTTTCGAAGGAGCCCGAGGCATTCGATGAAAGGTTCGTCACTATGCAAAATTTCTTTGCAACCCCAAGCAAAAAGAAGTCTAAACGATAATCTGGTGCTTTACTCACCATGATTACAGTACCTTCACGGTATATTTCGATTAAGATATCTTGTCCAAAAAATTTCTTCATGATTACTTCAAAGTTTGAGATCTGAGACCCCACTATTGTTAAGTTGGTATGTTTCTTATTTATTCAGTTTCTTTACGTGTTTGGATTACAATGTTTCGGTTTCATTGAATAAAGTAGTTACCTTTCGTTTCGAAAAGTGTTCTTCTTATCAAGGTATATCGACTCGGTTAAGAACGGGATCTATCCGAAATATGTATACAACCAACATGAGATTGATATCAAATATGACAGAATCAAGCAAATCCATACATTTCCTCCTACATCTAAATCTATGGACTAGATCATGCCATTAAAATCCATTGATTGCGTAGTTCCAAGAACGAACCGGGTATGAATCTTATTTTATTATTATCACTCCATTGAATGAAATAAACTGTAATGATAATCATGTTCGAAACAGTTAAAACCGATTAAATTGAATTAATTTCAGAAGTGAAACGATTTAACCAAGGGTTTAACCCCAGAGTAGATTGCGCAACGCACAAGTGGACCTCGATAGATGGAACACATCGTTTTATTACATGAGCTTAATATCGAAGTTTTTATATGATGATGTTCTGAATTTTCATTTGCACTCCTTCAGAAATATGACTTATTGATAACATTTACATCGGTATGAAGTAAGCTACGTAAGCTACAACGACCTTGTAAAAGTATCAACTGACAAATGAGGTGAATACCTAAGATGCTCAGTTCGGAGATAGGATAAAATCTCTGAGATAAGTCAGCAAACGAAGAAGGATAAAGTCGGTTAAACGATTTTCCTTCCAAACGCCTTGGATGATAAATCAGGCTAGGCATTCAAGTTAAATAACAAACTTCAAGAAGCACAGTTTATATATTTACATAATGTTGGAGTCGTTCTATAAGACATTCCATATGGAATGATGACAGATGATTCACATAAATGTAAAACTGTGTTCCATTAAGATCGGTAAGGTAGGTAACCATCATAGCTGAAAGGTGATAATGAGTTAAATCATATCACCACACGACATTAATTTGTGCAATAAACACGTATTTAGGACAAGGGTACGTCAGTTACTCCTAGAAAATACATGTTTCCAGCTTGGATTAAATGGTACTGTGGTCGAACATGAGACATTACATCACTAAGAGGGCGAATTTTCCAAATGCATTAACAGTTTCAATCAACATAGTCATGATCAAAACATAGCAGAATAACGATGACAATCAGGTCCCGCTTAATTCGAGTGGGAGATATTTGAATCATTAAATCAAGAGAATGACATGGTAAATGAGAATGGGGACATTTTCATAGTAAATCCAGTGGGAGGAATAAACCCTACCACAAGTAATCACTGTTGCTGTTGGGACGAATCAATTCGAACCTGATGGTTAAAATTGCTGAACCGGGATTGACACAACTACCTATATTACCCTTTATTTCCAGTGGGAGTGATCCAACCATACTTGGTTCCAGATCCTAGTGATCAAGGAATGCATCTCGGAAGTAAAACCTTGAGACTAAGAGGTTGTAATAAGAAAGTTATAGGTCAAGGTTCTAGCACTGCTGTTGTTCCCAACAGAGACGATGCTCCGATAAGAAGCATGTTCCGAGTGGGAGGATTATTCCCAATAGAAATGATGCTACGATAAGAAGCGTTATTCCGAGTGGGAGAAAAGATCAGACTAATAAGTGGGACTCATAATGCCTAGACGAGAGACAAATGCAAGTATCACATTGAGCAAGGTGAAAACCCCGCTCAAACTGTTGGCAACCACTTGAAAGACCTCAAGTGGAGAAATGGAAAGAAATAATAAATGAGAGAGATCGCCTAAATGAAAGCCATTATAGTCTATAGTTGATTTACCTGTTAAAAGGGCATAAGGATAAGGTGAACCCTGAAGGAAGGCTCACCACTGATGGGACAAGTCGGAGAACCCGACTCATTGCGAAAGGTCTTACCCTATGCTTCACGGAGAGGACTTTGATAAGAGAAACTCAATGATTATGCGTAAAAAACCACTGTTAGGGCCATTCATGGTCCTGGTCGCAAGTCTCGATCACGAGCTGCACCGAAGGAAGGTTATGACCGCATTCCTCCACGGAAACCTGGAGGAAGAGATCTACATGGAGCAACCGGAGGGTTTAATTACTCCTGGTAACGAAAGTAAAGTTTGTAAACTCCAAAGGTCCATATACGGTCTTAAACAGTCGTCTCGGCAATGGTACCGCATATTCCACAAGAAAATCGTAGGAAACAGATTCGTGAATCTTCACGAGGATCTGTGCGTGTATTATAAGACCTCCAGGTCTAAGTATGTCATCTTAACCTTATACGTGGATGACATACTCATTGCTGCAAACGACGTGAGTTTTGTGAACAAGTCAAAGTCCTGGTTAGCATCTGTATTTGAGACGAAAGACATGGGAGAGGCCACGTACATCTTAGGCATTAAAATTGCCAGAGATCGGGCTACCCGAGATTTATGTCTATCTCAAGAAGCCTATATCAACGATCAGTTGAAAGTTGGTTCAAATTACAGGATGCGAAACCAGTGGATGCGCTGGTGGTATTTGTGTGCGCACTGTTGAATCGTGACTGCCCCAAGAACCCGGCAGAGCGTGAAAAGATGAAGGGTGCAGAGATTTTAAGCATGGTTGGTATTTCGATATACACCGTGCAATACACCCATCCGAATATCTGTCACGTCGTGGACCTAGTAGCATGTTTCCAATAATATCCTAGCTATCAACATTAAAATGACTGTAAAACGAATTATTAGTTATACCTAATAGGTTATCCGAGAGGTACTGCCGACTATGCTCTGTGCTATGAGGGCGGGAAGTTAGAATTGACCGATTACAGTGACGCCGACCATGGTGGCGATCCGGATGATCGTAAGTCCACCACATGGGGAGTATTTCTCCTTGCTAATGCCGTCATTTCATGGACGAGCAAGAAGCAAACATGTGTCGCGATGTCAACAATGGAATCGGAATTCGTAGCTCTCACTAAGAATGCACAGGAAGCAGTCTGGATGAAAAGGCTTCTTATTGCACTGCTAAACAGTGACATCGCGAGTAAACCTGTGAAGGTGTTCTCCGACAGTCAGGCAGCAATTGCGGCAGTTAAGAATCCGAAGTACCATAGTAGGACCAAACACATTGATGTGAAATATTTCTATGTTAAATCGATGGTAGAAGACAATATAATATCTATGGAATACTTGTCCAATGATAATATAATCGCGGACCCATTAACTAAACCACTGCACAGGGATATATTCGAAAGCATGTAAAACTGCTTGGATTGCGTAGGGTTTAGAAATGACGTGTATCTGAGATAACATTTTGATATTAGAAAGTTACATTTTGTAAGCGAAAGAATGACAACTGAGTTTATGATCAATCGACGTCATAATGTTTTGATAACATCAAATATACAGTCAATAAACTGAGTCGTAGGAGGACGCAATCCTCTACTAAACGATGTCGAATGAGGGCCTTACCTAGTCACATAGGTACGGTCGTCTTGCGGTGGATGGAGGCCTCTACAATGCAAGGCTGGCTAAGAATCAGGGGGATAAACCTGATTACGCATAACGATTATCTATTGTCGAAGTAACTCGACATGATCTTCGTCCTGCAGATCGCCGTGATGAACTCCGTTCATCATAAATCCAGATTCTGGGCCAGATGAAAATATGTGATAACATGATTTACATATCCCATTCCTGTTGACCCAAAAGGTTCGAGTATGCTATCAACGCATGCTTCATACTACGCGTGCCATGTACGACCACGGGGTCACAGCTCGGTTGTGCTAGGAAAAGAATCATCTTGATTCTTGCGGGCGCAAACTTCTTCACCTCGAGCGTGTGATTGATCCCGGGAGCCTTATGAAGAGGCACCCGAAGTATCCTCATGGACTCAGAACTCATACCTAAGGTCATGCTCAATGCTCGCTTCCCGGCGTACGAGCGTAGTGCTGAACAAAAAGGCCCAGTGACCACGTCTTTGGAAACCGGTTGGGTTTGACTAAGGGTATGAGCGATGGGGATGGTCAAGTTCACCTGTAATTCACTGATTCTTGTGTAAACACTCGATTTTGACCCGGAAGTAACGACGTTACACATGATACGTTAAATTCTGGACGCGTCAAGCCACAAAGTCTCCAAAAATGCTCAAGGGCACATTAGGGAAATTATTATAAAATATATTTTAAATTATTTCGAATTTATTTAATATTTTCGAAATATTTAAAAATATATATATAATAATTAGTTTTTTTATTTTTAGAAAATTATTTGTAAAGATAAATATCCTTAGGAATATTCTCTAGAATAATTATCTGTTAGCATTTTTTATTTAAATTTTATCTGTAATCTAGACTAGGTTTTTAGTATAAATACGGGTCTAGGTTTACATTGTAAACACACAGAAAAAACACCTCAAAAAGTAATAATACACTATTCATCGGGATCCGCGCGATTTTCGTCCTTTAGTGCTCATAATTTTTTTTTAATTTAATTTAATTTAATTTTTTTTTCTCGACACAGCCCTCCTTCCCTACCAGCCAGCAGCCCCCGCCGGCGGCCCTGCCAGCGGCCCCGTCGGGGGCCACGCCGTCGCAGCCCGGTCCGCCGTCTCCCACCGTTCCGGCGTCGACCCTCTCTCTCTCTCTCTCTCTCTCTCTCTCTCTCTCTCTCTCTCTCTCTCTCTCTCTCTCTCTCTCTCTCTCTCTCTCTCTCTCTCTCTCTCTCTCTCTCTCTCTCTCTCTCTCTCTCTCTCTCTCTCTCTCTCTCTCTCTCTCTCTCTCTCTCTCTCTGTAAACTCTCAGCCGTCCCAGCCCAGTGACCACCGGAGGTCTCGCCGGCGCCGTTCCCCTACCACGACGCCGCCACGCCTCAACCTCGCCGTCCACCTCGTCCCAGACCCCACCGGAGCGCCATACCTCGTCAGGATCACATGTCCGACGTCGTCCCCGGCGCTGCCCTCTTCCGCTCACCGTTGTCAAGCCGAAACCATGTCGCAGCTCCAAATTTCGACCGGCTCCGCCACGCTGCTACGCTGTCCAGCGTTCCATCCGCCACGCCCCGACCTCGTCGCCCGCTTCAGTCCGTTCCGGAGCTCGATTCGCCCCTCAGTCTGTCCCGGAGCTTGATTCGCCCCTCGATTCGTCCCGGAGCTCAATCCGCATCAGTCCGTCCCTGGCACCACCGCGCGTCCCCTGTCGTCCAACGCCGGCCACCAGGCTTTTGCGCCATATCATGTCCGCCGGTGGCCATCTCCCCTGCCGGTGCCTGTCCTTCCCCTGCGTAGGTCTCTTCATTTTTTTATTTATTATTCATTTTATTATTATTTATTAATAATCTGTTATTATATTTATTTTTTTTAGTAAAAGATGCCCATTTTATAGAAGAAACCGAGACACAGAAACAAAGGCATTACAACTAGAGGAAAGGAAAGGAAATCCCAACTAAACAATCAAGCCTAACGGGATATCATCTCCTAACCAACAACCATACAAATTCAAAGAAACAGCAGTTTTTGCAAGTCTATGAGCAGAACCAACCAACAGGCGATTAACCTTACAGACAGAAAGACTACTAAACAAACAAACAAGTGAACAAATATCCGAGACCACCCCAAAAAGGATTGCAGGCGCCTTTTCAGGGTAATCCAAGGCTGCAACCAAAAGTGCAGAGTCAGTGAGAAGCTTGATCGGTACCCTCGCGTAGCTCTTAGCCAATACAAGTCCTGCTCTAACCGCAACCGCTTCAGCAAGCAGAGGGTCCACGCCAGGGCATCGAACCACCGCCACCCCCCTCAAGTCTCTTCTTCATCCATCAAAACAGCAGCACCAACTACAAAAGACAGCTCCCTATATACAGCCCCATCAGTAGTGAGCCTCCACTGATGGGGTGTTGCCTCATCCTCTCCAGTTAAGGGGCTGCTTGATGAGGGTTGGAAGGACCCCCCTGATTGTTGACCTGTAAATAACGAGGATAAAAGATACATATCAGCGGAGAGATCATTAATAGAAATCATTGTGAATCGTATGTCTGGTCTTCTTGGTCCAAAAACAACCCCATTTCTGAAAAGCCAAATAGACCAAATAACTATGCACTTAATGGCCAAAACTCTTTTCTTCTCTAGCTTGGTTGAACCACCATCTAAAGCCCATTCTAACCAATCACGTACAGAACGTATGGGTAACACTGATAAATCAACACCTAAGGGGCTACCAAACCAAATACGGGCTGTAAATGGGCAAAACATCATCAAGTGATTCCAGGATTCATCCTCAACTCTGCATAGGGGGCAAAGAGGATCAAAAGAAGCAATACGTCTTTGGAGATTCAGCCCTAAAGCCAAACCACCATTGCAACCCTTCCAAACGAACATCTTAACTTTAGGAGGTAATGGTAAAGACCAAAGCAGACTCCAAAAGGTAGGGCTAACAGTCATAGGGGGAGCAGAGGTAGAGCCAAATATTTGAGAATGAAACAGCGAGCTAAGGAGGTGATATCCTGACTTGACAGTGTATTGTCCAGACCTGTGATGCAGCCAATAGATCCTATCTGGTGTTGGAAACATTGGGATCCTGATTTCAAAAATGTAACTGAGTATAAGTGGGTGTACAATGGTGGACAAAGTATCTAGTTTCCAGGTCCTAGTGACAGGGTCAATATAGGATTCAACCCTAGGGGGTTATCATTATCCACACCCACCCTCCATTGAAGCAGAGAAGAGGTATTTGGGACCCACGGATCAGTCCAAAAATCTACGGATTGGCCTGATCCAATCAACCAACGACTGGCTATAAAAAGCAGGGGCCTAAGAGCAATCAGGTTCTTCCAAATTGGGGAATGACTGGCAGAAACAGTTGCTGTAAAGATAGATTCATTAGGGAAATATTTTTGCTTCATTGTAGTGGCCCATAATGAATCAGAGCTAGTGACCAATCTCCAAAGCTGCTTAAAAAGAAGAGCAACATTGTGAATCCGGAGATCCTTAAAACCCAACCCACCATCCCTCTTACTTCTAGTTAACTTAAGCCAGGAAATCCAGGCAATCCCTACTCTGTCAGACGAATTTTTCCACCAAAATTGTCTAACAATCTGTTCCAACTTGTCCAGGATATGGAAGGGGAGCCGCAGGCAACTCATAGTGTACACCGGGATAGAGGAAGTTGTTGATTTGATCAAAACCTCCTTCCCAGCAGCCGAAAGGTACTTTGACATCCATCCTTGTATCCTAGATCCAACTCTATCAATTAATGTGGCCCCAATTGATTTCCTTTGAGAGAACCAGTCTATGGGAAGCCCTAAGTATTTATCAGAGTCTAGCATCTCAACAACCCCAAAGACCTCAGTTACTTGGTCTCTAAGGGACTGGCTGACGTTCTTGCTAAATCTAATAGAAGATTTATGGAAATTTATGCATTGCCCTGATTGTTGCTCATATTGCAGAAGTAGAGACTGTAAGACTTGAATGTTCTGAATGTTTGCTTCAAGGAAGAGGAAGCTATCATCAGCGAATAAGAAATGAGATATTGGTTGGCATGATGCAGCTGGCTTGATACCTTTGAGTACCGAGGTTTGCTGTGATATCAATCGATGTGCAGAAAGTACTTCAGAGCACAGATTGAAGAGGAAGGGAGATAGAGGGTCCCCCTGGCGCAAACCTCTTGACGGGAAGATGGTGGAGGATGGAGTCCCATTTATCAGGATACTCATAGAAGTAGAGGAGACACATTCCATAACCCACTGGATGAAAGGGGAAGGAAAGCCTAGCTTTAAGAGAACAGCTTTAAGGAAAGGCCATTCAGACCTACACGCCCCACTCTTCTCTTTTTAATGGAGTGTAGCAATTCTTGAGCTAGCAAGATATTATCTGTTATCAGTCTACCTGGCACAAAGGCATTCTGGAATGGGGATATTAAAGTTGGTAGAACTAATTTGAGGCGATTAGCTAGCACTTTAGAGATAATCTTGTAAGTCGTATTGCACAGACTAATGGGTCTCCACTGGGATAAATTCTGAGGTTGAGTAACTTTAGGAATGAGAACCACAAAAGTATGGTTGAACTCCTTTAATAGTTGACCAGATTGGAAGAAATTTTTCACAGCTAAGAAAACCTCAGGAGAAATCGTTTGCCAGTTCTTTTGGAAGAATCTAGGTGGAAAACCATCTGGGCCCGGAGACTTGTCAGGATGAAGGTCCCTAATTGCTCCTAGGATTTCAAGATTGTTAACAGGATCAGCCAAAGAAGCCAGATTAGAAGTGTTTGATCTCTCCCCTAAGCAGTCAACCAAAGAAAGTGGGCCTTGAAACCCTATAGAAGAAAAAATATCCGTGAAATACTCCACCACATGATCATGTATCTGGGTTGGGGAGGTAAGCCACTCATTGCTAGAGTTCCTGAGCCAATCTAATCTATTCATATGACGACGAGCAACGGTTTTAGCATGGAAGAATTTAGTATTTCTGTCCCCTTGGAGGAGCCATAATTGTCTAGACTTCTGTCTCCAATGAGTTTCTTCTAGGGAGTAAAGAGCATGAAGATCCTTAGAAAGGCTAGCCTCCTAAATAGGATCCCCATCCTGGGTCTGACACTCTAAAGATTACCTAAGGCCACCCTAATATTTGACTGAATGTTTCCAAAGCTAGAGGAATTCCAATGCTTGAGGGAGTGTTTGAGTCTGGTAAGCTTCCTATGTAGAACAAATTGGGGGAGACCTAAGATGGGGAGGCACCACGACTTCTCAAGGACTGATAAGAACTCAGGATGCTACAACCACATGTTTTCAAACCTAAATGTTCTTCTCCTAGAATTTGTGTTTCTAGAACCACTGAGAGCTAATAAGATAGGACAATGATCCGAGGCAAGCATTTCTAGGTGGAACAGGGAGGCTTGAGGGAAGCAGGTGACCCACTCACAAGTAGCAAGAGCTCTATCTAATCTGCATTTGATGTTGTCCATTCCCGTTCTTCGATTATACTAGGTAAAGGGTGGTCCTTGAAACCCTAGATCCAGCAGATTCAAGGAACTAGACCACAGGAAAGACTGCAAGAGACGAGAAGCGGTCCTAGCATTACCTCCTTTCTTTTCATCTAAAGCCCACGTATCATTGAAATCCCCCAATAGCAACCAGGGCATGTTTTTATCAAGATCTAAACGACCTAAAGCATCCCAGAAGGCAAATCTATTGGCAAACACTGACGGAGCATACACAAACGTAAATAGCCAGGGACTCTCAGCTGGGGAGCATTGAACTGAGCAATGGATGTAATTATCGTTAGACTCCAGGATTGCGAGTGATGACACAAACCTCCAAGCTAGTATAAGTCCTCCTCTAGTATCCACCGCAGGAACAGAAATACTGTTGGAAAATCTTAAGTTGGTAAGGGTTGTTTCCATTCTTAAGGGTTTACACTTAATTTCTGACAGAAAAATAATATAGGGGTTCCACTGTGCCACCAAGTGGCGCAGGTGTTGAATTGTCAGGGCATTTCCGCAGCCCTGACAATTCCAGGCCAGAACATTCATAATGGCTGCGGGAACTGCAAAGTCTGCAGACCCGCCCAAGGAGCACTCAACGATGTAGTAGAAGACCCAGGGGACCCGAAGTCCCTGTAATAGCTATCAAGAAGACCATAAAAACGAGAATACCAGAGATTGAACAAGAGAGAGACCTGATCAAAAGTTGGTGCCGAATCCACCATTTCCTCGTCCATGGCAGAAGAGTCTGTAGAAGACTGGGAGTCAATGTCCAGTACAATTCGCTGCCTTGTGCGCCTCGGAGTGGTCTCCTGCATCGGAGTATCGCGAATCGTAATTCCCGGGTTCCTGAAAGTCCCGTAGGAACGCTTCCTCGCAACAGACAAATGGCCATTCTCCATCACCGGCGCCTTTCCATCTCTATGCTCCACATCATCTAGGGGGATTACCGGGGGGCCTCAACCGGAGCTGCAAAACCATTCTCACGATGGGGGGGAGACGGGGATCTATTAGAGGGCCCTGCCTCAGAATTGTTAGCAGGCTGGGCCTGTCTGCTGAGTTGCTCCATCAGGATTGATTGTTGAGCAAAGGCCTGATCATCAAAAGGGGGCCCAGTCTGCACCGTGGGATGTTGGAAGAAAATACCAGCCCGGTTATAGTCCTCAATGGAGTTTAGGAGCAACGTAGACTCTGTATGGGAAAGAACTGAAGAAGGTGACTGCTCCGGCGCCGGGTGAATCTCCGTCAGACGACTCGAGGGTTCCGGAATCTGAGAAAACTCAAAAGGCCCTGTGAAAGGTGGATACGGGTGTTCCCATGTTGGTATACAGGGAAGAAGACATTCAAGGGGAAAGACGCATGTGCCTGTTGTACATTCTGTGGGGGTGTGTATGGTGGTGGAGGGAAATTGGAAGGGGTGGCATGGTGAAAAGGGGGGGGGGGGGGGGTTGAAACCTTCTGTATCCTGGAGCTAAGGTTGATGAAGCTAGGGAAGCTGACGGCGGAAAAACAGCGGCAATCGGAATAGCTTCAATAGGGTTCGAGTAGGCCGGGTGGGACTGCTGGGGGGGAGGGGCCTCCTGCGTGGGGTTAGCCTGTTCTCTGCGTCTATAGCCACTGCCGCCCCGGTTTGGAGTATTGAAACTAGGGTTCGAGTCGAGGGGGATCCAATTAGTGAGCCTACCGGAACCCCGATTCCCAAAAGTAAACATGTCGTGGGGAGAGGAGGAAACCCTAGTGACCCTGGGTTCGTCAGACATCCGTGAAAGCCTTGTAGTTAGATCATTGAGAATCACCGCCCCAGGGGCCCTGCACTCCTCCAAGTTGTGGCCAAAACGACCACAACGACGGCAAGGAGGCCCAGACGATAAGCAATAAGGACCTCATGAGTAGTTGTTCCATCTGTTAAGCCAACTGAAGGAAGGACAGGCTCCTGGAGGTTTAGGCTAACCCTAACCCTAGGGTAGGCAGTGATCCAAGTTCGATCCGAAGCCACCTCAGTTTGGATTACCGTACCCACCTGAGCCGCAATCATTGCAATATTAGCATCCGTCATCAGGTGCATAGGAAGCCCCCTAAGTTCTATCCAGGTTTCAACTCTAGTGAAATCAGCCTCCGTGCTCGGCAGATTAGGTTCCGGGCGCCACAACTGGAGGACCATACCCTGCACGTTAAAGGCACCATTTTGCAGCACCTCCAAAGCTTGATTTTCTGAGGAGAAAATAAAGATCCAGAGGCCATCTTCCCTGCGAATCACCTCCGGAGCTTCATTGACACGCCAATTAGACTGGACAAACCTACGGACGACATCTTCCCGAACCCCCCGGAAGGACAGGAAGCGACCAAATAAAGTTCTGCGAATTATTTCCATGGAGTTAAAGCTTGACGAGGTTGGTGTGGCTTTGATGGCAGTGAGAGTGATAAAAGTGCGACGGAAGAGAGGTATGGAGTGAAGGCATCTGTGAATTCGAAGGGAAGCTTTAATTGAAGCCTCCATAGCGTCGTAGGTGTTATGATTAGCTAGGGGATAGGGGGAACCACGCAAGCAAAGCCCGCAGGCATGCAAAACAATCAGAAACCACCAGATCAGCACAGGTGTCTCCGAAAACGAAGCGGCGTTAACGTGAGAGGTGAATGGACAGAAAGGCAAAAACAACACTCAATCAAGGCGGCGAACGAATCATCACTTCATCGGGTAACATCTAGTGGTAGAATCGAAACGAAACGGCAAAGAAAATTAAACAAAAAGAGTCGATTGGGTTCCGGTGAGGAAACCCTAAGAAGCAAGGAACCGAAAGGGACGAGAGAGAGACAAAGGGTTGAAAAACCCTCGCTTCTATCTTTGATCTTGAATTGTTATTATATTATTATTATTATTATATTATTATCTTTAACAAAATAGTTTAAGTGTAGTTGTTTAATTTAATTAGTAGTTTAAATATAGTTTCACTAAGTCCAGTTTAGGAAGCATATTTAATTGCTCAAATTATGTGTATGTTAAATATATTGGTTATGTATGGATTTAAACATCTTTGATAAATTTTGATATTTTATTTTTCGTCTTAACTAAGGGTTATAGATTATAAATGGTTTTTAGACTTATGTTAATTTGTTAATAATAATTTGGCTTATGATGGAAATTTGATTGGATCTTGAGATAGTTAGATTAATCTGATATAAAATATATAGAAGAATAAAAATTGGTAAATTAAGTGAATTGAGTACCGAAAGGGCGCAATTAAAAATTGTTAATTTTTAATTCGTAATAGAACCCCCGAACTCGAATTTCTAATCGTAGACCGATTTTATGCCTAGGTGTTTAATTCGTTATTCGCTTAGGTGATTTAGGATTCTAGTTAGCCTTTTAATTAACTAGTGGCGACTCTATTCAAATTCGCACGTTTTTCAAAACGTAATCGCCTTAGGTCAGATTTTTAGGGTCTGACGTCTTGTATTCACTAGGTGGCCACCAGCTGGATATTAGTTGAAGGTTGTGAATACTTGTACGGATGCCTTGGAGAAGTGTTCCTATGTGGAAACTAGGCAAATGGAGAATTATCAGTTGACCTAGGATACAGCGCGGTACAATATGTATAAATGTTGCTTATAACAGGTTGATTGGAGAAAATGGAGAAATGTTGATGCGGATTTGGAAAACAATACATTAACAGGCCCCTACCATTCCGGCGAGTGGGAGCTGTAAGCATATGGTGATGGGCGCCGTAATTGGTAGCCCATAATATGTATAGTTTACCTAATGAAGTTGGGTAAATGTCACATTAGGGTAATTGGGCTAGACCTAAATCCCAATTAACAGGGGAGGCCCAAAATTGGGCCTCCCCAAATACATAGGCCGGCTGAAACTTATAGTGAGGGTAAAGTGGACTTTGTCCACTTTACTCCTCCTATAAATAAGAGGTGTTAGGGAATATTTAGGGTTAATCATAATTCCCTCACAAGAGTGTTTTAGAGAGAAAAACCCTCCTCCCACACATCAAGGTTCGGCCGCACCATTCATTACACCAAGGGTGTGCCAAATTTCTTTCGAGCAAACTCTCCGAAGATCTGTCCCCGTGCCAAGAATTGATTTGAGGCTTTGTTGTGGAGCTAACACCACGTAGGGCTTCTTTCACAAGAACCTCTACGGGTTCCGTCCGGTGGATCGAGAACTCCCTCGTACAAAGGATCTTGGACTACGGTAACTATTGAGGTATGTGTAACTCTTCCGCTGCGTAATTTCGATTACATGCACGTACCATGTTTTGTGTTTACGTAGTGATTACTCCCCGTAGTCTAACACATTTCAGATAACGAATAATTCGTTTTACAGCCTTTAAATGTTGATAGACAGGATCTGATTGGAATCGTGCTACTAGGCCCACGACGTAACAGATGTCCGGACGGGTGCATAGTATGGCGTACATGAGACTACCGACCATGCTTAAATACTCTGAACCCTTAATTTGTTCTCGCACTGCTAGGTTCTTGGGGCCGTCACATTTTGACAGTGCACACCCAAATACTACCGGCGTATCCACGGGTTTGGCATCTTGTAATCTGAACCTTTTCAACAGTTTGTTGATATAAGTTTCTTGAGATAGACATAATTTCCGGGTAGCGCGATCTCTAGAAATTTTGATGCCTAAGATGTATGTGGCCTCTCCCATGTCTTTCATCTCAAATACAGATGCCAACCAGGACTTTGACTCGTTCATAAAACTCAGGGCGTTTGCGGCAATGAGTATGTCGTCCACATAGAATGTTAAGATGACATACTTATAATACACGCACAGATCCTCATGAAGATTCACGAATCCGTTTCCTACAATTTCTTTGTGGAATCTGCGGTACAATTGCTGAGACGACTGTTTAAGACCGTAAATGGACCTTTGGAGTTTACAAACTTTACATTCGTTACCAGGAGTAATGAAATCCTCCGGTTGCTCCATGTAGATCTCTTTCTCCAGGTTTCCAAGGAGAAATGCGGTCTTTAACATTTATTCGGTGCAGCTCGAAATCGAGACCTGCGACCAGGACCATAAATGGCCATAACCGTGGTTTTACGCACACTCAGTGAGTATGTTTTGTCAAAGTCCACTCCGTGAAGTTGGGTATGTCCTTTCGCAACAAGTCGGGTTTGGTACCGCCCGACCTTTTCCATCAGTGGCGAGTCTCCTTTTCAGGACTCACCGTATCCTTGTGCCCCTATGGTTAGCAGGTAAATCAACTGTAGACTATAATGGTTTTCATTTAGGCGATCTCTCTCTTTTATTGTTTTCCTCCATTTCTCCACTTGAGGCCTTTCCAATGCTCGTCAACAGTTGTTAGAGTGAGGTTTTCACCCTTCTCGATGGGATACTTCTTGGGAGAAGTTCGATGTCTTTGACTTTCGTCTAGGCTTGTTAATCCCATCTTGAGTCTGAACGTTTCTCCCACTCGGAATAATGCTTCTTGTTGGAGCATCACTCCCACTGGGAACAAGAGAAGTGCTTGAACTTTGACCTACAACTTTCCTCGGATGACCTCTCGGTCTCAGGGTTTTACTTCGAGATGAATTCCTTGATAACTAGGATTGGGAACCAATTTGGTCGAATCACTCCCACTGGGAACAATGGGTAGTATAGGTAGTTGTGGCATTATTGTATTTTCATCCAGTGGTTCAGCAACATGACTATCGGGTTCAACTTGATTCGTCTCTGCAGCAACAGTGATTATCGTGTGGTAGGGTTTATTCCTCCCACTGAATTTACTATGAAATGTTTCCATTATCATTTACCATGTCATTCACTTGAGTTTTCGGTTCAAATCTCCCACTCGAAGTAAGTGGGACCTGATTGTCAGTGTAATCCTGCTCCGTTTCGATCAAGACTACATATGTTTGAAACTGACCATGCATTGGAAATTCGTCCTCAAGTGATGTAATGTCTCATGTTCGACTACGACACCATTTTCCCAAGCTATAAACAGATATTTTCTAAGAGCAGTTAACGTACTCTTGGTCCAAATACGTGTTTAATGCGCAAATTAATGTCGCATGATGATATGATTTAACTCATTATCATTCTTTAGCTTTTATGGCGACGTGTCTTACCGATTTCATTGGAACACAGTTTTACATATATGTGAATCATCTTTCTTCATCCCATAGGGAACATCTGATAGATTGACTCTAACATTATGTTTATAAACTGTGCTTCTTGAAGTGTGTCATTTGATTTGAATGCCTAGCCTGACTTATCGTTCAAGGCGTATAGAAGGAAAATCGTTTAACCGACTTCATCCTTCTTCGTTTGCAAACTTATCTCAAAGATTTTATCTCATCTCCGAACTGAGCATTTTAGATTTTCACTTTATGCGTCAGTTGATACTTTTACAAGGTCGTGGTAGCTTATGAAGCATACTTCTTACCGATGTAAACGTTATCAATAAGTTGTTTCTGAAGGGATGCAAACGAAAATTCAGCACTTAATCATTAAAAACACTTCATCATTAAACTCGTATTTCGAAACGATGTGTTCCGTCTTTCGAGGTCCACACGCGCGTGGCGCTATTTACCGAAGTTTTACCCATGGTTAAATCGTTTCATTTCTAATTTTAATTCAATTTAATCCAATCGATTTCGCACATGATTATCATTACTAATTATTTCATTCAATGGAGTACTAATAATAAAGAAAGAGTTAAAATCGGTTCATTCTTAGAGATACTTCCAAGTAAATTATTAAATGCGGCCACGTCCTCAACATTCTAGCATACGTGTCAAACGTGCAACTTCCACATCAATCATACACATTTGGCAACTGGTTTTTTATTTAAAAATATTTTAAATATTAAGGGCTGATTTGCAGTTCATGCTTATATTCAATTACGCATCATTATAGACATGAATCCTAGGCAATTTCAACCATCACAGCATGTCTATCCTAGTGCGCATTCCATATATTTAACCAGGGCTCCGCCCCCATCGTGCATTATCCAGCTAGCTTGTCTCGGTCAAGACGACAGTTCTAATCATGCATAAATATATATCGAATAATAAACAATTGTAATTCATCCCTTTAATTAATCCAGTCCCAAAAACATGTATCTCCGAGATCCATCCCCGTAATCGAAACAAGGCATAAATGTTTAGTCGTTTATGTAAATAATAAACCCTTTTGAGCACTGTGTAGGCCGTTTAAGGTTCAAACATTTGGATTTTAAAACTTGACCACCCTATTTTAATTGACTTGAATTTGGTTTTGAAAAATTCGGTTCGGTTCAGTCAATTTCGGTCCGGTTTGGTTCAGTTCGGTCCAGAAAAATCTGGTCTCGTTTTATTTCAAAATATGGTTCGGTCCAAACCGGTCCAATAAAAATAGGGTTCGATTCGGTTCAACACTCAAAATCGGTTCGATTAGATCCACTTAGTTACCCCGGTCCGACCAGACCCGACTAGGTCGAACCGATAAAGAAAACCCGGTTCGATTCAATGCGTCCCGGTTTGACATATTGGACCGGCCCAATAATTAAATCAAAAGGGTTTGGGCCGAAATGTTTACTTGTGGGCTAAGTAGGATTTTGAAGTCCACTAAAAATTTTAACTTAGCCACCAAGTAACATTAAATATATAAAATAATTTCCAATATTAAATATATATATATATATATATATATATATATATATATATATATAAAATTTGGCCAAAACAAAACATATATATATTTATTGCCAAGATTCTATCTTTAAGACTAAATCAATCAACAATATATATATATATATATATATATATATATATATATATATATATATAATTCGGCACTATCTATAAATATATATTATATTTATTGTCAATATCTTAAATAGGGAAACACATATACTGATAATATATTTTCTTAAACTTTTAGGCAATTAAATCTATCAATAATATCTTTAACCCTATTAAATATTTAGATATATTGAAGTTTATATATATTTCTATTTATTAATAAGAATCTATCCTTATGTTTCCAATTATATATATATTAGGTGCATTTCCCGCGCATCGCGCGGGGTGACTTACCAAATATGTATAATTAACAAACTAATATTCGATTAAATTTATACCGACTATTTGTAATATGTTGAAACACTCTTTTAAATTAAATATCAGTCTAAAATTTGAAAAAATTAAACGAAAGACTGAAAAAATTTGAACCATAAAATACCATTGCGCAAATTCTCAAATAAATTTTAGATGTCCGTACCGCATACTACCTTTGGTTGTCGGATCCGTGTCAAACGTCTGTTCTTCAACAGATATGGCTTCGATGACCACCAGCGATATCCCGTCGGCGATAGAGATGACTCTGCCATTGGGACTCTTAGGCGCCCGTGCCGCCTGGTATCTTCGTTCACTGGTTCTGCGTCAAACATCTGTTAAAAATCAGTGAAATTTTATTTTCGATTAATTACATACATTGAATCTTGAACGGTCCGAAATTTTAATTGCGATTAATTGCTTACATTGAATCTTGAACGGTTTGAAATCAAGGAAATTTTAATTGCGATTAATTGCATACATTGATTCTTGAACGGTCCGAAATTTTAATTGCGATTAATTGTATACATTGAATCTTGAACGGTTCGAAATCAACGAAATTTTAATTGCGATTAATTACAACTTAAAAACCCTCAGTTCCCTAGTGCAATCAATGTTATGAAATTAATGACTACAAATCACTTAGCTCAATTGTCATAAATGCATTGATTAACGTAAAAAAAAAATTATCAGCTCCACATTCACTCTGTTATTATCTTTCCTTCAGAATTTATAATATATATAGATTGTATTCAGTGGAGAGGATTTGGAATATGCAATATATTCTTATTAGACCAAATCAGTTTTACAATGTACATATGAGATGGTATTTATACTAGGAGCAGATAACACTAACTATCACTAACTAACACTAATCAACTAACTAACTTAGTGTGTACATATGTTAGTGAGTAAGTATACTCCTATATGCCCCCACCTTCTTCATCTTCTTCTCTCTTTTCATGGAACACATCTTTTATTCCATATAGCCTAAGTAAGGCAATGTGCTGCTTCTTAATAAGAGCCTTGGTGAGCAAGTCAGCCAGCTGGTCTTTGGATGCAACAAAACGAGGAAGAATCACTCCTGAATCAATATGCTACCTAGTAAAGTGACAGTCCAGCTCTATGTGCTTGGTCCTTTCATGAAAAATGGGGTTCTTTGCAATCTTGATTGCTGCCTGACTATCTGTGTAGATTGGTATAGGTGAAGAAATATGAATCCCCAATTCTTTGAGAAGGCTTTTGAGCCACAAAGCTTCCTGAATAGCCACCCTTAAGCACCTGTACTCTGCCTCAGCACTCGAAAGAGAGACTGTATCTTGTTTCTTCACCTTCCATCCCACCATTGCATTGCCAAGTCTCACACAATAAGAGCTCACAGATCTCCTACTAAAGGGACATGCTGCCCAATCTGAGTCACAAAACATGCTCAAGGTGAGTGGATTCTGAGATGGGTAGATCAAACCTTGGCCAGGGCTACCTTTGATATATCTGATCACCCTCAAGGCAGCATCTAGATGAGACTTCTTTGGCTTGTCAACAAATTGACTAAGTCTCTGGACATAGAAGCTAATGTCAGGGCGTGTCATAGTCAAATAGAGAAGCCTACCAATCATCCTTCTATAAGAAGTTTCATCCTCTAAAGGAATGTCATCAGAATTGGTGTTGATTGCTTCATCATAATCATATGAAGTGAGTTTGAGATTGAACTCCATAGGAGTCTCAGTAGGCCTAGCTGCTCCCAATCCAGCCTCTTCAATCAATTCTAAGGCATACTTCCTCTGATTGATGACCAAACCCTCCTTAGACCTTGCTATCTCCAACCCCAAAAAATATCTCAAGTTGCCCAAATCCTTGAGCTTGAAATGAGATTGAAGAACAATCTTCAACTGATTGATCATCCTAGCATTGGAGCCAGTGATGAGTAAATCATCCACATATATGAGTAAGAAAACTCTATCATTCCCCTCAAACTTAGTGAAAAGAGAGTGATCAGAGGAACTTTGGATGTATCCACGCTGAATCAAAGTATGAGTGAGCTTGATATTCCACTGCCTTGAAGCTTGCTTAAGACCATAAAGGGACTTCAACAATTTGCATACCCTTCGAGGAGCTCCAAGCATAGGCTTAGATGAATCAAAACCCTGAGGAATATCCATGTAGACCTCCTCATGTAAATCTCCTTGAAGAAAAGCATTATTCACATCCATGAGAAATAATCCCCAAGAATAAGAAGCTGTCATAGCCAACACAATCCTCACTGTGGTCATCTTGACAACTGGAGAGAAGGTCTCATTAAAATCAGTCCCCTCCACTTGAGTGAACCCCTTGGAAACCAATCTAGCCTTGTATCTCTCTATATGATATCAGAGCACGACGATTTCTTGGAGCCCAAACAACCTTCATCTTCTCGATTTCTTGGAGATCAAGCAAACCTCTAGATCACTGATTTCTTCTGGATTCTTTGCTTCGTTTCTTCAATTGAGGATTGCATTCTGCTCCAGTCTTGATTCCGACTCTTTGTAAGTCTTCAAGGATCAAGAATTTGTTGCATTTCAGATTCATTGGATCAGATTAAGTAGCTTTGGTAAGTTGCGATTTATTTGATTGATTGCTTAGCTGCATCTGCTTCGATTGCAAGTCTTTTTCATTGATTCTCTTCCGAGATACTTTGCTCAGTGGATTTGGATCATTTTCTGATTGATTTTGGGAGGAATTTGGATTGGAATTGCTGCGCAAGTTTCTTTGCACCTGGATAGTACATTTCTGGATTGTTGTACTATTGCTAGCTGTTGCCAGCTTGCTCTTTTGTCTGATTCTAGAGAGTTTCTGTGGCTGTGAGGCTTTCTTATTGATCAAGACAGATTGCTTCTTTATACAATCGATTTGGATTTAGCTATGGCAGAGAATTTGATTGATGATCCTCTTTATCTCCACCCTTCGGACACAACTGGTCTTCTCTTGATTCCATTTCAACTCCAAGGTTCTACTAACTATCATACCTGGAGCACTGCCATGAGGGAAGCTCTTTTAGTGAAGAACAAGCTTGGATTTATTGATGGCGGCTTCACACGTTCAAGCATTCCTGTGGCACAATGTTTGAAATGGGATAGAGCTAATGTTATTGTTAAGGCTTGGCTCAGAAACACAGTTTCTAAGGAGCTGGTTAATGGATTGGTTTACAACTCCACAACATTATCCATATGGAATGATCTCAAAGAGATGTTTGATAAAGTGGATGGCACGCAGGTTTTTCAGCTCACAAGAGAGATTTACCAGACTTCCCAGGGTGCTCTCTCTATCACTGAGTATTTTGCAAAGATGAAACAACTTTGGGATGCTTTGAGCTCAATTGATGACTTGATGCTTGAATGCCAGGCTGATCTCAAACTTGTCAATGATCACAAGGAGAAGCAGAAGCTCATTGCTTTTCTTTTGGGGTTGAATGAGTCGTATGCTCATGTAAGGAGCAGCTTGTTGATGAGGCAGTCATTTCCTTCTCTTAGTGTTTCTTTTTCTGTGTTGGTGCAAGAGGAGAGTCAGCGTGCCATTTCAGGTTCAATTGGTGATGTTGGTGAATCAACTGCCTTGTATTCAATGAGGAATCCTTCTGGTTATTCTAAGAATTCTAATGCTGGTTCAAGGAATGGCTCAGGCAATGGAGGTCCATATAGGCCCTCTAATAACTCTGGTGGCTCAGGTAATGGTGGTAGACCTGGCAAGATAGATAAGTCCAATTGGCATTATACCTATTGTGGTAAGTATGGTCATAGAGAGGATACTTGTTGGAAGAAATTTGATGGTCCTTCAGGAGCTTTGAAACGCCAATGGAACTCAGCTAATGCGAGTGTTGATGATCTCAATTTGGTTGAGCATGTTGCATCTAGGGATAAAAGAATTTTCCATGGCACTTGTGAGAAGAGGATTGTTCACTCAGCTATGGATAAGAGGGTGCAACATGTTGCAGCCCAAGATGATTTTGAGCCTCTTGGCTATGAGAGTGGTGATCAGGTTCAAGCTCATATGGCAGGTATGCTATCACCTTCTACTATGACTTGGATAATTGATTCAGGTGCTACCAATCATATAACTCGTGAGGTAAGTTGGTTGAATAATCTAAGGGCAACTGATTCCAACATTCAGTTTGTCCACCTGCCTAATGGTCACAAATGTAAGGTGACACATATTGGTAGCTGCTCCTTCTCAAGTGGTATTACCTTGGATGGTATCCTTTTGGTACCTGATTTCAAGTTCAACTTGATTTCAGTGTCTAGACTTCCTCACCAATTGAATTGCAAAGTAGTATTCACCATTGATCATGTGTTGCTTCAGGGGCAATTTGGGAAGCAAATGGAGATTAGTGAAAGGTCAAAGGGGCTCTACATACTCAAGGATCAGGTGCCTTCTTATGCACGGATGGTGGTGGCAGCTTCTTCAATTGAAACTAATAAAGTGGATGCATGGACTTGGCACAAGCGTTTGGGTCATGTTTCAGCTATTCACATGGGACATTTGAATGATGTATTGTGTTTGAATAAATCCACTGATTGAATTAAACAATGTAGAATTTGCCCTTTGGCCAAGCAAACAAGACTTTCATTTCCTCTTAGTGATTCTCGTGCTTCTAAGCCCTTTGATTTGGTTCATATGGATCTTTGGGGTCCTTACATGGTGTCTACAATCAAGAATTATCAATATTTCCTCACCATTGTTGATGACTTCTCAAGGGCAACCTGGGTGTTTCTGATGAGGAATAAGAGTGATACATTCATTCATATCAAAGGGTTCTTATCAATGGTTCAGAATCAGTTTGGAGTAGTTGTCAAAACCTTAAGGAGTGATAATGGCACAGAATTGGTCAATTCAATTTGCAAGGAGTATTTTCTTCAGTTGGGGATCCAGCATCAAACTAGTTGTGTCCACACTCCTCAGCAAAATGGTAGAGTGGAGCGCAAGCATAGACACATATTGAATGTGGCTAGAGCAATCATATTTCAAGTTTCCATACCTATTAAGTATTGGGGCTATTGTGTTCTCATAGCTTGCTACCTCATCAATCGGTTGCCATCTTCTATACTGGACTACAAATCCCCTATGGAGGTTTTATATGGAAGGAAGCCTTTTATTTCACATTTGAGGATCATAGGTTGTTTATGCTTTGCCACCAAGCTAAACAATTCAGATAAGTTCAGTCCTCGAGCTGAACCTTGCATTCTCATGGGGTATTCCACTTCTCAAAAGGGTTACATTGTGATGCGTGTTCACACATCTTCCTTTCAGGTATCAAGAGATGTGGTTTTTCATGAACACATCTTTCCTTTTAGAATGTCCAAGTCAGCTTTGGGTTCTCTATTACCTTCTTGCTTGTATCCAAAGGTATTGAATGATATTCCCATTATAGAGGATCCTCCTTCTCAAGCTGATCCTCCTATTGATGTTCCTTCACCTCCTCCTCAGGTTGTGGATGATCCACAACCCACTGCATCACATCCATCTCCAATTGTCACTCCTCTGTTGCCCATTCTTAGAAGGAGTGCTAGGATTGCACAAAAGAATCAAGGGGGTTCTTCTAATGCTTCTTTTGGTATTGAAAGGTTTGTTTCATATGATAGTTTGAGCTCTGATACCATATTCAGTGAAGAGGGACTGAATATGCAATATATTCTTATTAGACCAAATCAGTTTTACAATGTACATATGAGATGGTATTTATACTAGGAGCAGATAACACTAACTATCACTAACTAACACTAATCAACTAACTAACTTAGTGTGTACATATGTTAGTGAGTAAGTATACTCCTATAGATTGTTACCTAGAATAAAAAAATTAAAATATGGTAAATAATATATTTTAAAATTTCGGCCGAATTTTATTACTTGGTGCCTAAGAAATTAAAAAATTTACCTTATAATTTAGCTTAGGGTTCGGCCAAAAACACTAAATTGGAAACAAGTGGTCAAATTTCAAGATCAAATTTTAATAAGATCTACAATCCAATGTTCGATTTTGATAAATGTCACGTTTTTCTTGAAGATCATGAATATCAAATTTATCAAAAACATAATGAAAATTTTGGCATTACCCAATTATTTTTCACCTTAAAATTTTCGGCCGAAATCATATTTCATAGAATAGCAATTTATCAAAATCAGGAACTCCTAACAAAGGCTCTGATACCACTGTTAGATTACGGGGAGTAATCACTACGGATACTATAAACATGGTACATGCTAGTTATCGATATTACGCAGCGGAAGATTCGCACATACCTCAGACGTAGTCCGTAGTCCGAAGATCCTGCAGCAGAGAATTCACGGTCCTCCGGTCGGCACCCGTAGAGGTTTTTGTTAAGAAATCCCTACGCGGTATATTCTCCACAGCAAAGCCTCTGATCGATTCTTGACAGGGACGGATCTCCGGAGTGTTTGCTCGAAGGCAAATTGGCACACACTTTGGTGAAGTGAGGTTCGGCCGATGAGTGTTATGGGGAGGAGGGTTTTTCTCTCTAAAACACTCCAATGAGAGATTAAGTATTAATCTAATAAAACCCCTAACACCTCTTATTTATTGGAGGAGCAACGTGGACAAAAGTCCACTTTGCCCACCTCATAAGTTCGGCCGGCCTATGCATAAGGGAGGCTCATATTTTGGGCCTCTCATGTCAATTGAGATTTGGTTCTGGCCCAATGTCCTAATGTGACATTTACCCAATTGTCTTAGGTAACTTATACATATAATGAGCTTCCATTTACGGCGCTCATCACCATATGCTTACACATCGTATCTGAGCGTTGGATATCCCGAGTGCGCAATTTGTGCTTCGTGCAACTGGATGGCTGCATGTTCTTTTTTTTTTTTTTTTTTTGCCCCATTTGGCCGGCAGAACTTATATACAGGATAACTAACCAATGGTACCTAAAAAGAGTGAATGAAAAATCAGTGTATAGAATAGAGAAATCAAGCATGATTTTTTGAAAAATCTAATGGTGTTCATTTCATAATTTCGATTATTTTTTTTAAAAGGAATCAAAATTTATAATCTAAGGTGTTTTGCACCATCATGGAGTTTGCTGAGTGCACTATCTGTCTCGAACGCATGACGGATGCTCAAAACAAAGTTTTTTTTTTAAATATTTTTCTCGTCCTTTGTTTAAACTCGAATAATCGCACTCAACTGAACAGTTAAAATATTTTTTTTTTCAAAAAAAATTAGAACCAAATCTCCAATTTTTAAACGCTCGCTCATGCGAATGTTGAAATGACGATCTTGCCGAAAAAGTGTAATACACCTTGGATAAAAACGAATGACACTTTGAGTTTTTTTTTTTAATGCATACTCGAAAGTTAAAGTTCTAACGCTAAGAAACCTACAACTTACAACAAGTTTACCTGAATAATGCATATGGAATGCATATTTTGAAATGAAAATTTCATGTAAAATAATGTAAATGCGATGCATGCGTGAATTTGAAAGCTCTATAACTAAAAAAAAACTTACAATTTACCTGAAATGTTTTTTTATAAAATAATGCATATTGACTACATACTTAAAAAAATCAGGTAAAATATTTTTTTTTGAAAACGATGCATATGCGATTCATGGTTGAATTTAAAAGCCCTAAAAGCCAAAAATGAATTACAATTTTTCCTTAAAAAAATGATGCACATTGAATGTACTAACAGACTTTACAACTTTAATGAAAAGTTCTTTTCAAAAAAAATTAATGTCTATGAAACACATGCTTGAAATAAAACTTTCTGGTAAGAGATTTTGAAAAGAATGCATATGGAATGCATGTTTGAAATTAAAAGTTCTACGACTAAGAATATGTACTGTCTATCAACAAATTATTTTTCCTAAAACAATGCATATGAGATGCACATGATATGCATACTTGAAATGAAAGTTCTACAGTTAAGAAAATTTACAAGTTAACTGAAAAGTTTTTTTTTAAGAGGAAAAAAATCAAAGCATCTTGGTTGCTCAAAAGAAAAAAATTCAGGTAATTTTTTTTTTAAAGAATGCATATGAGATGCACAAAAATAAATATAAGATGCAAATTTACAAATGATAGTTCTACAACTAAGAAAAATTACAATTTACCTGAAATGTTTTTTTTTTCGAAAATAATGCATATGAGATGCACGTCTTTGATTAAAAAAAAATCAGGTAAAAGGTTTTTTTTTAAACAAAGAGTCCTAAAACTAAGAGAGCTTACAATTTATCTAAAAATATTTTTTAAAATTAATACATATTAGATGTATTAAAAATAAAACATTTCAGGTAAACAGTTTTTTTGAAATGCCGCATATGGAATGCATGTTTGAAATTAGAAGCTCTAATAGCTAAAGAGGAATTACAATTTTTCCTAAAATGTTTTTTTCAAAGGTAACACATATTTGACGCACTAATCAAAATTACAACTTACTCGAATTTTTTTTAAAAAAATAATGCGTACGAAACACATGTTTAAAATAAAAAAAAAATCCAGATAATAGGTTTTTGTTAAAAAAACAATGCATAAGAAATGCATGTTTGAAAATAAAATTTCTAAAACTAAATGACTAAATAACTTAGTTGAAAATGTTTTTTTTGTTTTTAAAAATAAAAATGCAATGAGATGAATGCATGAAGTTACATAGTTAGAAAAACTTACAATTTACCTGATAATCTTTTTACAACAAAAAACATAGATAAAAACGACATGTTAGAGGGGGTAAAAATGTGTGGCTTTGCTCTACAAGGTAGGTTCCAGATAGGTTCTCGACAATGTGGTTCCCCCCCCCCCCCCCCCCCATTATAGGGATCACAAGACCTTCACAAGCGAGTGGAGTTTTCCTGAGTCATACCGGCGGTCCAGTCGTACCCTTACTAGCTCTCTGGGGTTCCTAGTTGCCCTGGGTTTTAGGCATTTTTGATATTATACTAAACAACAAAGAAAAATAGTCAGATATAATAATAAAAAAAATAACTCCACACCTGAAATCACACAAAAACAACCAAGTTAGATCAGTGAAGTCAAAATAAAATAAAAAATAAAGCTACAAAACTCAAACATGGCAAAAAACTGAATATACTGAGCCCGAACCCTCTAATATCCCTAGCAGAGTCGCCAAATTGTCAGACCTAAAATCTGGCATACGACGAATTACGTTCGAAAATGCGGATTTTGAAATAGTCGCCACTAGTTAATAATGGCTAACTAGAATCCTAATTTACCTAAGCGAATAACGGATTAAACACCTAGGTATAAAATCGGTTTACGATCAGAAATTCGAGTTCGGGGGTTCTATTACATTAAAAATATAATTTTTATCTACGCCCTCTCGGTACTCAATTAACTTAATTTGCCAACTTTTAATCAATTATAAATCGATTCTAAATACAAACAACAATAAAATCTAATAGTACTAACGATTATCGCACACATTTGGATTTACGCACAAGACTAACTTAATGAACATACATAATTAACCATTTATCATTTAGTTAATCTAAACTAATCAAGTTTGAAACTAATTATTTCCAATTAAATCTACTAATATACTATGCACTTAAAAATAATAAAATAGACAATATTGCAATATGTGATTAGTATTATTTGACTACAGTTAAAATTAATACTCAACCTAGTTATCCTAATATAATAAATATAAATAAAACTGAAAAAAATAAACAAATAAAAAATTTAAAAAAATATATATATAATTTTAAAAAAAAAAAAAAAAAAAAAAAGAACAGCAACGGACGGGGGATCTCACATGCAAGCAGCAAGGTCTCGTCCGACAAGGGAGGGCTGCGGTGGAGGACAGAAACGGCGGCGACTGGGACGGACAGAGCGGGGTGTTGGTCTGCGACAGGCGGTCAGAGGGTCACTGGACACGCGGTGTCCGGAGCACAATAATCGAGATCAGTGCTGGTCGCAGAGCTTGGATGTGGTGGCGCACCGGCGAGGTCTGGGCGGAGCAGGGCGCGAGGGCGGAGCTCCGGCGTGGTCACCGGCAGAGAGAGAGAGAGAGAGAGAGAGAGAGAGAGAGAGAGAGGTTGAAAAGGGCGGCCGGACTGCGGCGCGACATATAAGTATTTAGAAAAAAAATAATTTATTTTATATCAACTGTATAATGTATTCTACTATATAAAAATATAATTAATAACTAAAAAAACTATATAAAGTGAAAACACCAAATAAATAAATAGTCAAAATATATAATTACAGTAAATATTTTACCAAATACATATATTAGTAAAAATCACTATTTCCAAATACATATATTAGTAAAAATCACTATTTAATATAAGTCTAAAGTGTTACTTTTTCAAATATTAAACATTAACAACATAAACTTAATATAATATTTTTTTAATCAAATTTTAATAAAATGTACCCTAATTATCTCATGATGGTACGATATACATACTATTATGGATATAGTTGCATTAAAAAGAAAAATATGCGCAAACGAAAAAAATCACAGTGAAAAAAGCAGTTGTGCAATAATGGCTAACCTGACAAATCGCCAGGCCTAGAAGGGACATGTTAAAAGGGTGTAAATCTCTCGGGGTGGTATATACATAGAAAACAGACTCCGAATGGAGTGTTGCTGCATTAGGGCCAGTTCCTAAGTTGAGACACAAATATAAGGAGAACAATAATAAGGAGAACATAAAAGAAAATAATAATAATACAAACCGGCAGTGGCACAAGAGGCATGCATGCATGCTGTATAGAAGAAAATAATAATAATTATTTTTGCCTTGTGCTTGCCACCCACCCACCCACACAAGTTGTGCCTTTTACTAATAAATAAATAAATAAATATAGGCGACCCTCCTAACAGAAAAAAAAGGGGGGGAGAAGAGATAAAAAGGATTAGGCTAGCTCTCTTCTTCTTTAACTTCTTCAGTAGGTGTTCTGCTGCCATAGTTGCTGCTGCTGTTTTGGTTGTCCTTGAGATCCAATTAGGGATCCATCCCTTGCCATCATCTGCTGCTGCAGTTGCAATTGTTGCTGCTGTTGCAAATGTTGCTGCAGTTGGAGTTGCTGTTGCAGTTGTTGCTGCTGGAGCTGTAGCTGCTCCATTGACACCCCCCCTGCTGATTGGTAGTAATTGGGGTACCCCCCACCATAATGCTGCTGTGACTGCGTTTGAGCTGCTTGCCGGATCTGTTGCTGTTGTTGGCTTTGACTCTGGTAGTTGTAATAGTTATTTGTATTCACAGCTCGCGACCCTTGTCCATGCATCCACATTCCTGAGTTATCATTCTGCCCACAACAATAATTATTTTGTATTTTTTTGTATTCATCTTAACCAACATCTCGAGTATTATACATAATAATATACAACTACCACATTCAAATCTTTCAAACTCAAAGCCCATATCTATCATTCATCCCTCCGTCTTGCATTTACCTCTATATATATATATCTAGTTGAAGCTAGTTTGAACTCAGTAAGTAATTCCACCTAGAGCTTTGTAGTAATAATGACCAAAAAAAAAACAATACCTGCTGCTGCTGAAGGGACAATAGATGATTGGCCTCCTTGTACTGAGAAGAAGTCAATGGATCATCATATCCAATTGCAGGGCCAGCCTGGTGGTTAGCGGGTTGGTTGTGGGGGAAGCTCCCTCCTCCTCCAGGAGTACTACTGTTAGAATTCCCAAACCCACCATATCCAGAAGCAGCAATACCTGATTGTTGAGGCAAGCTGCTGCTACCAGAGAGGCTGTTCTTGTACTGCGGCACAACTGCCCCCAATGACTGAGGAAATGTGTTATTTCCTGCTGCTGCTGCTGCTGCTGCAAACGCTTGCTGGAAAGCCGATGGCATGTACGAGTAGCTTTGAGGTAGAAATGGGTACACCATGTTCGTGAAAGGTGCCAAAGGAAGGGTTGGTTGCATATAAGGATGCTGCTGCTGTAAATCAGCTCCTGCCGCGGGGCTTGCTGAGGGAACAAGGCTCTGTGCTGTTTGTTGCTGCTGCCCTCCAGATATACTGCTTCCTCTGAACCCCTGAGGCATAACAATACCAAAATCCTAATAAGATGCCACCACCCAATCCTTGTTAAAAAAAAAAGTTTACATTCATCAGATTTCACAACAAATAATATGAACCACACTAGATCAGGCTGTCCATTAGGTCACAATTTGTCTGTTCAAAATCAACTAGTTAAAATTATCCCATTTACATTAAGTCTGCACAAATTTTGCACCATTACTGTGACTAACAGAAGAGTTTCAGCTACTCAAGGAAGAATTACGTAATACAACTGTGCCCAGGAAAGATATATCAGTAAAAGAGAAAAGGCTATTCTTATCTTAAATGTAACCTCCTTCATCATGATAAAATCTAACGTTCCTTAAATAATAAGCTTTGTATCAATATTATAAAGGGGAGAAAGAAAGGGTGTTACCTCTGGCGTGGATATAACCGAGCTACCAACTGAAGAAGCTACATTGCTGTATTTTTGGGGCAAAGACTGCGTAACAGGGAAGGGCAAGTATGGTAGATCCGACTCTCCCCTAGTTTGAACACCGGATTGCAGTAAAGCATTCGGTAATGAGCTTGTATATGCAGGCTGCGAAAAGCCATAACGAATTGACTTCAGTCACAACAATATACTGTAATGAGGAGGCTAGGGTTCGGGTCCCCAGAAAGACCGACTCGCGACCCTTGGGCAAGCTGGTCTGGGTCTTGACCCGGGGACCAGGACCACTTATTGGGTCCTGGTCGAGCGAGATGCGACTAAATTATAACATATTCAAAAGCTTCTAGGGGGTTCAATTACGGAATTTGAAAAATTGTTACGTTAATTTTAAAAAAAATTTAAAACGTATTCTGTCCAAAATCAAGGGCAAATGGCTAGAAAGGTCTAGTTTAAACTTGTTGAACCATAAAGAACCAAAACATACGAATTTTAAAATTAGGGGATTCTTAAAAATTGTCAAAACTTTAGGGGCAATGTGGCAATTCACCCTAAATTACATATATGCATCACTTCCGGTGTTAAATATATTTGGCGTATATATATATATATATTTCCTGTTCTTAGTAGAACAATAAATCAACAATAGGACAACTTTGTAATTATCACCTAATATCTATCTATTCATTGAACAAAAGATGTGATAAAATTTATTGTCAGACAAAAGGTTACATATTAAAGACTTGGTAAGCTTCGCAAATCCAATTTGATTTTAATTGTACACCTTCTTATGTAAAAGTTCATATTTCCTATTGTTTGAGAGAGAGAGATTTGTTACCAGGAGTTCGGAAAATGGAGAAAGGTTCTGCACTTGGGAGCTTGTTTGAGTTTGAGTAAAAGTTCCGTTCATACTTTGGCTGTTGTCATAGCTGTAGCCTGGTGCAGAAGCAAATGAATACTGATTTCCTGCAGGTTGAGTAGTATCTTGTTGCAAAACCTCTGACTGAGAAACTGAAGTTGAATCGTAATTTGTAATACTTGTTGCAGTTTCATGGACATCGTCTGCATCTGATGTGGGTCTGAAATGCTCATCCCCATAATGCTCCGGATTTCTAGTATTAAAAGTAAAGCTTGTAAGTCTGAAAGCATAAATCATTATCAAGAGTTACGATTACAAAGACAGATAACATTAATACCGACCTTATATCTTCCTGGGCAACTGAAGCAGCATCTGAAGCTGTAGGGGCCTCAGCACGGTTATTTTTCATGGACCTCGATGATGCTGAGCCTGAAAAGGTTGATCCAACACCAGATGCAAAACTACCAAAGCTCAAATATTGGCAGTCTAGTGCATGGACCTGCAGATGGTCAGGGATCACCACAGCAGGACCATCTTCTTCTGCAGTTGTATCCTTATCTTCCTTCTCCAGACTTAACTGCTGCAAGTTTCCAGCAACTGCTCCAGCACTGTCTTCATCTACAAAATACAAATGAAAAAAAAGAGCAATTTTGTTCAGCAGTGTGCAAAACTGTAGCAAGGCCCTGTTACATCAAGATAAACTTAACAACAATCTTGACAAATCTCAGTCGAAGAGAAAGAATAATAATGATTTATCATCAGTTTGCATTTGAAACATTGATAAATAATAAAATCAGGGCATTCACATGTTTGTTTACTTCTACTATATATGCCACAACTAAAATCTGTACAAGTGTCCACAGAGCACTTTCACATCTACAGAAAATTATAAAACAGCTTAGGTAATGTATTCATTTCCTGCAAGATGCACATTAACAATTGTTTTTACTTGAAGTCCCTAACAGCTCTTACTAAGTTCAGTAGATGTAAGAAGTGCTAAACAAATCCACAGAACTGCCAAAAAAACCTCAATAGATCTCCAATTTCCTTGCTTTGAAGTACGGTACAAGCCTAGGATGATTAACATTTGATATCTCAACCTGGTGCTTAGTGAATCCTTCAAAAGAGGTTAAGAAAGTCCATGTAGATATGTTAATCAAATTTAGACTGAAACCGTTATAATGATACTTTTCTACATAATAATCCAACTCACACCAAAGAATGAATGGTTGATGAAATTTATCAAGAAACAAATAAAGTAGTATTATAACAGAGCTATATATATATATATATATATATATATATATATATATATATAAAAAGGATCATCAAGACACAGAAACCCAATGACCAAAGGGCAAAGGTACCTTCACTATGCTCATAAGCCTGCGGATGAGAATGCAAGGTGGTGCCATTTTTATAAACATTGCTATCAAACAGAGGACCATCCTGACCTTCCTCCTCTTGCACGTTTCTACTTGATATGGAAGTCGTTGACATATAGTTTGGATTTTCAAGAGGCCTGTCATCTGGAAGTTGCCCATCCATTTGAGAAGCTAAATGGTGGCCACTTCTATCCAAGGATATGTTAGATGGTTCTCCATATGCTTTAGCTTCCGCAGGAGGCTCTACTGCAGCATGTGATTTCCCAAATGAAGGCCATTCATTATTAGGAGAAACCTGGGACTCATTCAAGGGCCAATCATTATTCGCAGAATCGTTTTGGCTGGTAGATATTTTTGATGAAGAGTGACCTGGCAGCGAGTAGTGAAAATCACAGGGGGAAGGTACTGAAGGTGTAGCTGTGTTCTGCCGACCACTATTCTGCAGGTTCAATGATCCAGAAACTTTGCCTTGAGGCCTGCCCATCTTGACAACATCAGCCATAGATACCTGACCTGGCATTCCCAACCATGAAGATTGAAATTCGGAGGCTTGCTGCAATGATCCCGAAGGGTCATTTTCACTCAGAGGCGGTTCTTTCTCCATCAGTGAGAAGTCACTGCAGTAAATCCCCCATGCGAATGAGAAGCATTAATCCCATTGAACAGACTTATAATTGTAATCCACTGTTTCAAACAGAAATGTCCTATACAATCATGTATTCAAATCTTAATAAGAGGAAACATGAGTAACCTGTCAGGCAACGATCTTTGGTTTCCACTATTTCCAGATGCAATAGAAGCAAAAGATGAAGACCCTGTATAAGCATGGGATCCATTTTCCTTCTTATAAGGGGTTTTTCCATGCAAAGGAGCAGATTCTGGCCAAAAGAAGCACCATTAAGTAAAATATGTAAATCTAAACAACTGGTAAAGTAAAATCTGCAAGTTCACAAATCACAACACACTAAACCCAGGCTTCTAATAAATAAATTTGGTGAACGTACCACTAGAACTTGATGCATTTGTCCGACCACGGCCTGTGTATCTGTCCGTACTAGTCCTACCACCACGGCTGGATACACTATTACGGGGCTTTGCATCTGTAGTATCCTTATTCTGCAGAAACAAATAATAATAAATATCCATGCGCCAATTATGATCGTAAATAAACTGGTCAGACTATAGTTCAATTTGAAGCGATTTGAAGGATAAATCTCCATGTATCCATGTGATGTTCCATCAGAAACAGATACAACTCACGTTCCTTGCAAGCAGTTTTTACAAAAACATGGGCATCAAAATATTATCTAAATTTTTGTACCCAAAACTTGAAATATTATTTTATCTAAATTTATGACCTTATAAATATGTTAGAACTTGAAAAGATAAAAAATTATGCCTAGGATACCTAAACACAGGAGAAATTAAGAAATTTATATTCTAAATCGGCTCTTGACATCATACTTCTTTAGGTAGCATTGAAAATCAGAAGGAGATGATGGTTAAAGCGAAGTCTTAATTCACAGCTCTCTCTGATACATTGAATTAGACGCAACCGCAATCTTCTTAATTAGAGATGAAGCTGAATAACAGAATAATCCGAACGATCCCTCATGCAACTTGCAGGCTAATGGAGGGAAAGAGTAAAATTATAGCACTTCAACGGGAATACCCAGTAAATATGCTTTTCAATAGGCTTCTGTGAATTTCAAAATTTTTACTAATGGCGTTTAAGAATTGAGATGTCAATATATGCTAATTGCTAATTGATATAAACCTCTACGTTCTTTGCTCTCCATTGCTCCCAAACCTCCAGTATATCCTGCCTTAGGGAAAAGCACCTGCTTGGTTTATTAATGATGATAATTTTATATATATATATATATTCTTTTTGTTCAAAACCGATTTTTCTAATTATTCACACTGTGGAAAGGGAACAAAAGACAGACATAAACCACGGAGCATCTTCCATGATATCATTAGGAAAATGTTCTACCAAAAAAACACTAGGAAAAGGGAAACTATGCAGAAAATTGGCAAAGAATGTAAGGCGCTAGCATAATGCTGCATAAATGCCTTTTTGAGGAAAACTGGGGAAAATTATGGCAAGATTATAACAATAGAAATATTCAAAAGTGGAATCATGCCCAATCTACCAAAAACCAAATGCACCGTAAGGAGAAGAACCACTTCAAAATATGAGAACTTAAGGAATTGAGCGAGCAATTACCTCCTTCTTCTTTTCTCGTTTACTCTTCACTTCGTGAAAAGGATCTAAACAATGATTAACTCCACATTAGAAAACCCTGAAGCGTATTGATAAGTATCATATTAATCAACTCCATACTAAAATGCACTATAAATAAATAAAAATATTAAATTTAAGAACTCTAGTCGGAAGTTCTCCTAGGAAACTGACTACCTTGCAATATCTAAATATTTAACTCGATACTACAGTTCTTCAACAGATGAAAAAGAAGGTTGCAGTTCTTTCAAAGATAAGCTTCAAAAGCTACTTGGTAAAAGAAATTACCTGAAAAATCTACATGCTAGAGGAAATAAATTGAATTGAACGTCATCCGAAAGTTATACTGAGTAAATTAAAAGAAACACGACAGAAGAATATAAACTCGAACAACACGCAAAGACAAATTGCTTCCGACTAAACACACAGCCTTAGTCAGCTTCAGCTATTAAGCCCTAAAGAGAAAAAATAAGTTAGGGAAATCGAAACCCTAGCTACCACAAGGACAAACATGGAAGCGGATGAAGGCAAAAAAACCTTGAGAGAGGAGACGGTTGACGGCTTCGTTAGGGTCCATGTTACAGTCTCTAAGAGCGGCATAGATCTCCTGCTCCGGGCAGTTGACAATCTCTTTCAAGCTCTGGACAATCTTCCTAGAGCCGGCTGGGATTGATGAAACCCCATTGTTGCCCCCACCGCCGCCGCCCATGTCCGCTAAGCTTCTCTCTCTCTCTCTAACTCCAGAACACAGTCCGAATCCTTAGATCCAATCAGGTTCAGTTGGTTCCACGCTCGGTGGATAGGTTTCTCGTAAAGTGAAACTATCAGCGGCGAGAAGTAACCGAGTGAAAACTCTCACGAGCGACGAGTGAAACAAAACTCCCTTCTTCTGACTCTGGTTCTCTCTCCTCTCGTACTCGCAATGAAACCCCTCCCTCTCTCTACCTTCTCTTGTTCTTCTACCTCCAGCTCAAGCGTGCCAAGCTCTTATTTATATATATAAAATTATATTCTTTTTATTAGAAGATTTTGTAAGATAATTTTTTATATTTTGTTACGTTATTTATATACTAGGGGCTGACCCCGCGCTACGCGCGGGCCGACCCGTTAAACAGTACATGTTTCATTGTATGTAAAATTTTGAAATTATACTTTGAGTTTGTTGCATTTAATAATATATTTTTTCCATAAAAATATATTATATATAATAAAAGAAATTATATTTGTTATTAATACCTTGAAGAAAAAAAAAATCGGGTAAAATGAGTATATAAATATAATGAGAGTCATAATGAGAAAATTTAAAAGATTTGTCTTCTAAATTATGGCATCTTGATGAAGTTAGTCATGTGAGGTTGATCAACTACTTACAATCGTCTTTCTATTATTTTATTTTTGGCCAAGAATCGTCTTTCTATTAAATATAATAGTTTAATGTGTTTTTAATAACAAAATTAGTGATAATTAATGCAGATTAAGTAAAGTGTATTATTTTTAAGAAATTAAATAATAATTTTAGTATAATTTAAGTGCTGGCGTGGCAATTTTATAGTCATCCCTATTTGCTGATGTGGCACATCCAAGTTTGTTTTCATGGATGATGTGGCACTACCATATTGCTACACTCTCTTACCTCCTAACTTATTATATATATAGATTCTCAATATATCTGTTTTACTGGAGTGAATTCTTAAAATTGTTGGGCAAAGAAAAAAAAATTCTTAAAATTGCATCCACCAAACTATCTTCTAAAACAAACTTGTACAGCATATCAGACAAATTTGTTTGGAACCACATGCTCCAAGGACACTATTCTATAAAATCTGACTACCATTTTATGGTATCAGAAACCCAAGACACACCTTAGCTTCTACCTCTACATTCCTAGGATTGTTAATCTTTCTTTCTGTTCCAACTTTGAAATCTCAAAGTTGCCCCAAAAATAAAGATGTTCATCTGGAAGGGGTGTGTAAACGGCCTTCCTTTCGGAGCACCTCTCATCCAGAGAATCCGAACAGCCAATCCTTTTTGCGTTTTGTACAACCAAGTCTTTGAAACATGGAATCACCTAATGTGGAACTGCACTTTCACACAAAGGGTCTGGTTCGCTAGTCCCTTTATGGTCCGACCACTCAATCTCCCTTTCCGTAGTGCGCAGCAACTGCTTCAATTGGATCTCGATAGCTTAGATAGGGTTATGTGAGCCTCGTTTTTAAGGAGTAAATGTATCATTATGTGGTATTTATGGCTTGAACGTAGCCTATTTATTTTTAATAAGGGTTAAGAACCTATGAAAGGTCTGAACTATCACCCATGTTAACGGGAGAGGTCTGAAATTTAAAAAGTTAATAACAGAGGTCTGAAATTTCAATTTTGTGGATAACAAAGGTCTCCGTCAAATGTGACGGAATATGGTCACGTGCAAAAAACGTGCCCCACTTTAAACTGTAATCCCAAAACTGCCCCTCCTTCGCCGGTGTGCCTGTCACGTGCAGAGTTGAAAAGTCTGAAATATCCCTATGGGCGGGAAATCAAAACATGCGTCTCTTCATCTTCTTCATTATGTCACTTCATTCCGATCAAAACAAAAAAGATCTCACATTTCTCTCAGTTTCTAAGTTCTCTCAAAACACTGAGAACCCAACCTAGGGTTTGGTGCGACGGGGAGTTTGTGGGTTTTCCGGCGAAGAAGAAGGCGGTTTCCGTACGGCAACGAGGAGAAGGTGACGGGAGTGGCAGTCCGCAGAGACAACGGGAAGGTGACGACGGTGCAGCTGCAGCGGAGGCTCAATTTTCGGGTTGAGGAAGATGGCTGCCTCGCTTGGTAAGTGATTTCCACCCAAATATGAGATTATTTATGTGTATCGGTTGTGGGTTTGAAGATTTTCAGGAAATTGAACTTCATTTGTCATAAATTTTGGATTTTGCATGGAGGATCTGTTACTATTTTGTGAAAAATTGTTGTACAAGTGCTAATTAAGAGATTTTGGAGACAATGTAAAAAGAAAAAGTGAAACTTGAAGAAGTTTAACTTTAAACTGAAACTTGAAGAACAATCTGTTAATTAAACTTGAATCTTTCATATTTGCGAGGTCCTAGTTGGTTATGTTGGGTGTTTAGAGGTAGAAAAATCGAAACTTGAAGTTACAAACCTCTGTTTCAGTGGTTAAAGAGAATTTGGGTTAGGGTTTTAAAAACAAGTTTCATTTGATAACTTTAAACGGAAACTTGAAGAACAATCTGTTAATTAAACTTGAATCTTTCATATTTGCGAGGTCCTAGTTGGTTATGTTGGGTGTTTAGAGGTAGAAAAATCGAAACTTGAAGTTACAAACCTCTGTTTCAGTGGTTAAACAGAATTTGGGTTAGGGTTTTAAAAACAAGTGTCATTTGATAACTTTAAATGGAAACTTGAAGAACAATCTGTTAATTAAACTTGAATCTTTCATATTTGCGAGGTCCTAGTTGGTTATGTTGGGTGTTTAGAGGTAGAAAAATAGAAACTTGAAGTTACAAACCTCTGTTTCAGTGGTTAAACAGAATTTGGGTTAGGGTTAAAAAAAAATGTCATTTGAAGTAGTAATTTAAGGGTTTTTAACTGTGAGTTGTTAACTATATATTTTAAAAAAATACAACATTTCACTTCCTAGTTTATCTGAGTATTAAGAGATTAGAATTGATGAATGCCTAAACTTAAGAAGAAAATTTGTCTTTCCTAGTTGCATATCTTAAAGCAGACTTCAGTAACTGAATGGTTGATTCATCCCCATACACAATAACAACAACATTATTGTAGACAAAACCAAGTCCTAAAGTAAACAATAACAACATTTTAGACATTCTTTATTGACAAACTTCAAATTTCAGACAGCTAAAACCAACATGAGCGTGTCTTTCAGACCTACTGAAATTGAAACTGAATTGAAACTGAATTTAAACTGAATTTTAAGGCTATTTTAATTGGTCCTATCTAATCCGTCAATAAATTGTTTTGTTGCAGATTTACCTGATACACCGGAGGAATATCCTATCACGTTGGAGATAAACCACCATGGTGCTTTCATTATTGAAGACAACGGTACCATAATTGAGTACGTTGGCGATGTTGACAGCATACAGATTTCAAGTTACTACCCTTTCAACGAGCTTTTAAAGGAGTTGAGGTCAAATTTTGGGTATCCGGAGTGGGGATGGATACAATAAAGGAAGCCTATTCCCGATCCCATCGTTTTAAAGTAAGTAATGGGTAGAACTGATTGGGGTGAAGTGCTAGAAATGCATCCTAGAGGAACAGTTATGCAGGTGTATTTGGTGAAGGATGATGTCTCTGGTTTATCAACTTTACGGTCCGGCGGCGCTGAGGGGAGTGGGAGAAGACCACAAGGTGAGCTGACTACATCCCAATTTAGGGATTGTATGTAGGGGCTGGTTGATGACTTGGTACGTGCCGGAAGAGAAGAGAGAGATGGAGAGGAGGGAGCAGAGTGAGATCTTGAGGATCCTGCTCCCATCCAAGTTGATTCATCCCCATACACAGATGAGGAGGAAGGTGACACTGGAGATGAAGTAGAAGAAGAGGAAGATGACTCTCTTCCTTCCTCCGATTGTAGTGTCTCTGATGAGAACTGGCAGCCAAGAGACGGGGATGACTTACACAGCACGAGTGAGAGTCCACCACCAGCTAATGAGGATGTATGGCATAGAGTTTCCAGAGAGACTGCAAGGGTGGAGAATGAGGAAGAAAAAAGAAAGGCAATTGCTGCAGGCAAGAGAAAGGTTGCTGATGAAAGGAGAAGACAACAAAGAGGTATGAAGTTTAAATTTTGTTAATATATGAGGTCTGAGGTTTCCAAATTGTTAACATTGATTTATCAGCTACACTAATTAAACTTTGTTTCCTCCACAGCCAACCCATCACATGTTCCTGAGGATGAAGAGGTTGATGAGTTGACGTTTTTGGATGAGATAGATGGACAACATAGTGATGATGCTCCTGAGGAGTTGCTCCACGACAGCATGAGCCTCGCTTCATATGCACACTCTGGTGATCCTGAAGAAGTTTCCAGTCATGGGCGTTTTCCCGTGTACAAGGAGAGTTTAGAATCCAATGCCTACCCCCCCCCCCCCCCCCACCCACCAGACTTGAAGGTGGGGCTTTTATTCCTGAATGCCGAAGCATTCAGACAGGCACTAGCAGAGCACAGCATAGCACACAGATATGCGTACAAGTTTCAGAACAACAACCAGACTAAGGTGGACGCTATTTGTAAGAAGAAATGTGGGTGGAGGATCTACGCTTCCAAGGTCACGGGTGAGGAAAGTCTGCAGGTACAAAACTATGTTTAATGAAACCAAGATGCTTGTTGTTGCTTTTCTATACATGTTTTGGTTTTGACTTGTTTTATTTTTGTCATTCAATTTTAGGTAAAGACTTTCAAAAATAAGCACAGCAAAAAGTGCCTTGTGCTGAGGACAAGACAGATAAACAAGAATTGGTTGGTGCAAAAATATCTGGAGAAGTACAGACAGCAGAAGCTTACCACTGGGTACATTGTGAAAGAGCTTGCTAAAGACAGACATGTTGATGTTAGTCGGTTCACTGTGCGGAATGCTTGTAAAAGGATGGACGAAATCATAAGAGGAGAAAGGGAGAAGGAGTATGCCATGATTTGGGAGTACGCCCATGCGGTCAGGACTGCCAACCCAGGATCTACAGTGGTTGTTAGTATGAACAATGGGAGGTTTCAGCGCTTTTACATGTGCCTAAAAGCATGTAAGACCGGGTTCATCCGTGGATGTAGACCTTTTTTTGGTCTAGACGGGTGTCACCTTAGAGGTGCGGAGACTGGACAAATTCTATCCGCTGTTGGTCAAGACGCAAATCAAGGGCTTTTTCCAATTGCTTTTGCTTGGGTAGAGGCGGAGACCTATAATTCTTGGTTGTGGTTCCTTGACCTCCTAAAAAAGGACATTGGCACAGGTCCTGAAGGAAGACACTGGGTGATAATGTCTGACAGACAGAAGGTAATATTTCTGGTTTAAAATCAGTACAAGGAATTTTTGGTTGTTGATTTCTGGTGTCTGGAAGTTTGACATATGTTTAAATCTAGGGTCTGTTAAGCTTAGGTTTGTTAATTTCTGGTGTCTGGAAGTTTGACATATGTTTAAATCTAGGGTCTGTTAAACTTAGGTTTGTTAATTTCTGGTGTCTGGAAGTTTGACATATGTTTAAATCTAGGGTCTGTTAAGCTTAGGTTTGTTATTTTCTGGTGTCTGGAAGTTTGACATATGTTTAAATCTAGGGTCTGTTAAGCTTATGTTAATTTATGGTGTCTGCGAGTTTACATTTGTTGATTACTGATGTTTGAATTGGGATTTCTCGTAGGGCCTAGTTAATGCTGTTGCGGCGACTTTCCCAGATTCTGAACATAGAAGATGTGTCAGACATATTCATGAGAATATGAAAGCTGAGGGATGGAAGGGAGTTGCCATAAAAAACCATGTCTTTGGAGCTGCTTCTGCTTGCCTATTGCATAAGCATGAGGAACACATGTTGGCTTTGAGGAGAATTAAGGAGGAAGCTTATAACTACCTCAATCAAATCCCCCGTGAGCAATGGGCCAGGTGTTACTTCCCTGATTGGTCAAAGGATGACAACATCATGAACAACCTCAATGAGAGTTGGAACCACGCTATAGATGAGGCAAGGAACAAGCCGATTATCTCAGGCTTAGATTACATCAGGAAGAAATTGATGAACCTGTTCCAATCCAAGAGGGAGGACACCAATAAATGGAAAGGGAGGTTGGGCCCAAAAATCTTGAAGAAGATTAGACGAGGGTTGTCGGAGGCAATGATCTGCAATGTCGTTTATTCAGGTGGCAGTAATTATGAAGTTGAATATGGTGCCACGAGATACGTCGTGGATCTAGAAAATTTGGTCTGCAGTTGCCGACAATATCAGATAACAGGTCTTCCATGTCCCCACGGGTTGAGATGCGCGCGTCAAGAGTCTAGGCCACTGTCTTCATTTGTGCATCCAATTCTGACTAAGGAGGCCATGTTGAGGTCGTATCAGCTGATTGTGTATCCAGTTCCCAGTCAGGAGTTTTGGGAACCCCAAAACAACCTGCCAGTATTGCCTCCAAATTACAGAAGACAGGGTGGAAAACCCCGAAAAATTCGAAAAAAGGGCTACACACGAGGCTGGGCCTTCAAAACTCAGGAGGACATACAGGATGACATGTTCAATTTGTAGAAGTAAAGAACACAACAAAAAAGGATGCCCTTCAAATCCCGCAAGGCGACAGGTCTGTTAATGATTCTCAATTTATACTCATTCAAATACTTTAGAGAAAACCTTTTCTTAACTTGTATGTATTCAAAAATTTCATTGAAGGCTCCGAGGGTGGTGACTGAAGAGGAGCTCAGAGCTGCTGTGGATGGGGCAACTGCTGGGGTGAGTTATCCAAATTGTTCATATTTAGGGTCTATTTGTAGGACTTTTGTTGATATTACATGTCTGTGTTATGCACATTGTTGATATTTAGGGTCTGGTTGTAGGACTTTTGTTGATATTAGATGTCCGTGTTATGCACATTGTTGATAATTAGGGTCTGTTTGTAGGACGAATGTTGATACTAGATGTCTGTGTTATGCACATTGTTGATATTTAGGGTCTGTTTGTAGGACTTTTGTTGATATTAGATGTCTGTGTTATGCACATTGTTGATAATTAGGGTCTGTTTGTAGGACGGATGTTGATATTAGATGTCTGTGTTATGCACATTGTTGATATTTAGGGTCTGTTTGTAGGACTTTTGTTGATATTAGATGTCTGTGTTATGCACATTGTTGATATTTAGGGTCTGTTTGTAGGATGTTATTGACATTTAGGGTCTGTTTTGCAGGTTAAAAAAAAGAGACTGGTTAAAAGAAAGAGACGGGATATATATGTGGGGGAAGAGGATGTATATATGGCTCACGATGAAGAAACATTAGCTGGATATATTTCGGTAAATGTCCTTGATGTTGTATGGTTATTTAGGGTTTGTGTAATGACAAGCAAAACCATAAGCTGATGATTTCTACGTTATGCAGTCGGTCGGAAAAAAGACCCCCAGGAGATGCAATAACAACGCAGTTCGCGAAGATCCAGTGCATGAGGAGCCAGTGCAGGAAGTTCCTCTTCAGGATGAGCCAGTTGTTGAGGAGGCAGCCAATGAGCAACCAATGCAAGATGAAGAAGAACAAGTCGAGATGGAGGAAAACGTTGAGGAGTATGAAGAGGTGGATCATCAGGACGAAGAAGTCGACACAGAGGAGAATAATGAGGATTCAGACCTGGCTGATGGTGAAGAAACGTTAGCTGGGTACTTATCGGTATGTATCCATTCATCATCCTTATTATTGCTCATCTTTAGTCATTTAGAAGACAGTATAACTCTTTTGTTATGTTATGCAGTCCGTCGGAAAAAAGGTCCCCAGGAGATGCAATAACAACGCAGTTCAGGATGAGCCAGTTGTTCCAGAGGCGGGGCATGAAGAGCCAGGGCAGGAAGTTCCTCTTCAGGATGAGCCAGTTGTTGAGGAGGCAGCCAATGAGCAACCAGTGCAAGATGAAGAAAATGGTGAGGAGTATGAAGAGGTGGATCATCAGGACAAAGAAGTCGAGACAGAAGAGAATAATGAGGTATCAGACCTGGTTGTCGAGGATGCGACTCCACTCAGTGTGATACTCCCTCCATCGCCTCCAAAACGGAATGGTTATCGACCAAAGATACCGGTAAGAAGATCAAATACGAAGTTGAGGAGAAGTACAAGACTTCAGGCGCAGATTGTTCCTCCTAGGTCGGGTAAGAAGGTGGTTGATGGGTTCCGCTATGGTCGTTAGGCCCTTTAACGGCGAGGAAATGGCGAACAGGCCCACTGGGCCCTAAATGGAGGTCAAGATGACCCAGGTGAAGGGTCCCGACGTAGGAAGTCCCGATGATGAAAGGTCCCGACAGAGTCGGTCCCGATAGGTGAGCTAGAAGCTCCCGATGAAAAGCCTTTAAGTAGGCCCCGATGACGAATCCCTGAGAATGATTGGCCCTGTCATGATGACGAGGGGCCCCGAGCGGTGACACAACGAGATAACTCTGGAGTCCTCGATGTTAGTCGGGACTTGCTATCAGAGGTTAAGGCCGAGATACGCGGGGCGTGGCCGAGATACGCGGAGCGTAGCTAAGATACGCGGAGCGTGGCTGAGATACGCGGGGCGTGGCCGAGATAAGCGAGATCATTGCCTAGATAGGCGGGATCGTACCCGAGATACGCGGAATACGGGCTAACCACCCCAACGGTTCACCAGGTAACTGAGGTACCTCTCCGCCTATAAAAAGGCAGAGGTCACCTCAGATCAATTACGTTTTTGAGATACGTTACTTGATATTACTGCTTGTCAGTCCACACGAGATACTCATTTAAGCATCGGAGAGGGATTCTGGGTCACCGCCTGGTCTATCCCCTCTTACAGGATTGCGTGGAGCAAAGGAGCTAGGATCGCCGTCAGAGATCGTACCGGAGTTCCACCGTGATCCAACATTGACGCCGTCTGTGGGAACGTAACAAAAAGCTGATATGCCTTATACTCGTTCAATGGCGGCTGGCAAGCAAAGAAGACAAGGACAATCTGGTGGTTCCCGTCATCCTGCTGCGACGACTCTGAATTCACCACAGGAACATGAGGAGGACCAGAATCTTCCTACTGCTGAGGTCTCCCAGACAGGGGGGCATAATGAAGGTCCCGAAGATGTTGCTGCTCAACACCAGGGGAATAGGGAGCAAGAGGCTCCTCCAGCTGCGGACCTGACGAGGGCTGTGGCGGAAGCCATGCCGATGTTTTTGGCAGCCGTGGAGGCTCTCTTAGATCGGAGAGAGGTTGCGAGGAGGCAAGAGGAGATGCCCCCATTAGAAGAGGAGCCCCCCCCCCCCACCAGCGGAGGTTCAGAATGTACGGGAGGCCCAACCCCGAAGTCAGGGCAGGAGTAGGGAGTCTGCTCAGCCAGAGCGATTTGTGGTCGATGGGCCAGGACCAGTGCAACACAGGACCATTTCCCTTAATGGTCCCATCACCCCCGATCAGGTGGTGAAGATCGTGAACATCTGCATGGGAGAGCAGAAGCCGCTGGTGTCGGAGCTGAGGGATCGATCGACCCATCCCTTCGTTCCTCGACTCATAGACACCATCGCCCCGCCAGGGCTGGGTATCCCCACGATTAAGGAGTATGATGGCGAGAGAGATCCGGTTCGTCATGTTCAGAAGCACCTCATGGCGTGTCTGGGCAGAGCCCCGAATGAAGATATTGTGTGTACGCTGTTCCCGAACACACTTGGCGAGAGAGCCCTAACCTGGTTCTTCAGTCTGTACCCAGGCTGCATCACTTGCTGGGCTGATATGCACGACCGCTTCATTCAGCAGTACCAGGGTCGCAGACGCCTGCTGAAGAGTGTGAGGTCCCTGAACCAGGTGGGACAGAGGCCCGACGAGTCGCTGGCGCAATATTACCAGCGGTATACTGCCAGCGTGGCGGAGATTGATGAGGAGATTTCGGAGGGTGAAACCATCCGTACCTTCATTCGGAACCTAACAGCCCCCTACGGTTCCGACTTGATGCACAGCGTGGCTGAGAAGGCTGTGTGGAATATGGAGGCACTGCAGAAGAGGGTGAAGCGGCAAATCGATGTCCAGGAATCGAAGATAGCCGCTGGAGAGCTCGAGCCCCCGAAATCGAATAAGGGAAAGCAATCGGTCAAGCCCTTAGACGAGCGCAAGTCGAAGGATAAAACTGAGAGCAGTCGAGGTCGCTCTGATCGGAGGGATGATAGGCGTTCCTCGAAGAAGGACAGGCAGGAGGATCATGACATTCCTCTCAACAGCTCTATGGCAGAGGTATTAACGGTCATGGAGCGACAAGGTATCTCTAGGTACCCCCTGAAGAAGGAAGGAGAATTTTGGGCTCCCGCACCGATCGCTACTGTCGATTCCATCGCGCGAATGGCCACGACACCATTCATTGTCGGGAGCTGAAGAAGGAGATCGAAAAGCTGATCCAGAAAGGGAAACTTAAGGAGTTTGTCGGGGAGAAACGGTGCCGATCCCGTTCCCGATCCCGATCACGGTCCCGTTCCCGGTCCCGCGACCGGTCCCCAAAGAAGAAGAGGTCCGACCCAGAGTCTTCTGGTGCCCGTAAGGAGAAGCGGGGCACTATAAATGTGATTCATGGATGATTTTCTGCGGGGGGTGATACCTCGTCCTCCCGGGAGGTTTATGCCTCTAGAATTCCTGCTGCTGTGGTGCTGGGTAAGAGGTCCCGATCCTGGACCCTGAAGGAAGAGATGGTGATCTCCTTTTTGTCGGAGGATCTCATAGGCGTGGAGACTCCGCACGATGACGCTCTGGTCGTGACCTTGGATGTGGACGGGTACGAGATGAAGCAAATTCTGATCGATGGAGGGAGCTCCTCCGATATTCTATTCATGGATGCGCTAGAGGCCATGGGGAAAACGAAGATGGACCTGAAGGAGGCGAACTTCCCGATGGTCGGATTCTCTGGCTCTACCTCCTATCCGCTAGGGGTGATCACCTTACCACTAGAGTTTGGTAGCGGATGGAAATCAGAGAGGACGAACGTGGAGTTTGTGGTAGTTGATTCCGCGGGGACTTACAACGCGATCATCGGGAGAACTACCATCAACCCTCTGATGGCAGTTGCCTCGACTGTTCACCAGAAGATGAAGTTCCCGACTGACCATGGAGTCGGAGAGGTCAAGGGCGACCAGGTGGCTTCTAGAAAATGTTATGTCAACGCCACTCGAAGGAGGAGACGAGAGGCCATGACTGTCCTCCAGACAGATACTGATCCTAGAGAGGAGTTTGGGCGTCCCGCCCCCGTGGAGGATATGAAGGAAGTCGAGATTGACGGACCTCAGAGGAAGGTGAAAATCGGGTCTGCTTTGACCGAAGAGACAGCCCAAGAGTTGATCGATTTGCTGAAAAAATTCAAAGAGCTGTTTGCCTGGTCCCCGAGTGACATGCCAGGAATCAGCCCCGATGTGATCGTACATGAGTTGAAGATCGATCCCGCAATCAAACCTATCACGCAGAAAAGGCGTCCGATGGGCACAGACAAGAGGATCGCGATCCAGCAGGAGGTGGGCAGGTTGCTCGATGCTGGGTTTATAAAGGAGCTCCGATTCCAGACTTGGGTTTCTAATCCGGTACTGGTGAAGAAGAACAACGGGAAGTGGCGAATGTGCGTTGATTTCCGCGACCTGAATAAGGCTTGCCCGAAGGACTGTTACCCGCTCCCGAGAATCGACCAGCTGGTGGATGCCACGTCGGGACATGAGTTGTTAAGCTTTATGGATGCGTACTCGGGCTATAATCAGATCAAGATGGCCAATGAAGACGCTCCTCACACAGCGTTTTATGCAGACAGTGACATCTATCACTACGATGTCATGCCTTTCGGGTTGATCAATGCCGGGGCAACCTACCAGCGGATGGTGAACAAGCTGTTCAGAGATATGCTAGGGGAGACCATGGAGGCTTACGTGGATGACATGCTGGTAAAGTCCCGACAAGCTGAGGATCATGTACACAACCTAGCCATGGCGTTTGAGCGGATGAGACTTCATCAGGTTCGCTTAAACCCGACAAAATGCACCTTCGGAGTCCACTCAGGGAAATTTCTGGGCTTTATGGTGAGCCAGAGAGGAATTGAGGTGAATCCCGAAAAGCTGAGAGCGATTGAGGAGATGCAGTCTCCGATAAACCATCGGGAGGTGCAAGTGCTGAATGGCCGACTGGCTGCGATGAATCGCTTCCTGTCCAAGGCAAGTGACCGATCAATGCCATTTTTTGAAGTCCTGAGGGCCAACAAGAAGTTTGAGTGGACCGCCAAGTGTGAAGAAGCGTTCCAGGCACTCAAGCAGCACCTTCGCACCCTCCCGCCGTTGGCGAAACCAGTTCCAGGCGAGCCGCTCTATCTTTACTTGGCTGTTTCAGAATTTGCCATTAGCTCTGTGTTAGTGAAGGTTGTCGAGGGTAATCAAGTCCCCGTCTATTATGTAAGCAAGGCGTTTGCCAAGTCTGAAATGAATTATCCTGCCGTTGAGAAGTATCTCTTTGCGTTGATTATTACTGCTCGGAAGCTGAGGCCTTATTTCCATGCACACGAGATTACTCTGTTGACGAACCAGCCTTTGAAGCATTTTTTGAACCGACCTGATGCGTCGGGAAGATTAGTGAAATGGGCAGTCGAGCTTAGTAAGTTTCGCATACACTTTGCTCCGAGAACGGCTATTAAGGGCCAGGCATTGGCAGATTTCATAGCAGAGTCTACAGCCCCCGATCTAGAAGAAGGGGGCCCTGTAGAGGGGGCAACCATGGAGGTCCCGATAGCAGAACAACTAGAGATGGCAGAGCAATCAGAACAACCAAACGAGGAAAATACCTGGGAAATGTACACAGATGGCTCCTCGAGTTCAGACGGATCAGGAGCAGGCTTTGTGTTGATACCACCAGGCGGAGGTGAGCCGCTTCGATATTCCTTGGCTTTAACGTTTAAGGCCACGAACGACGAAGCGGAGTATGAGGCTCTTATCACGGGCCTGAAAATTGCCAAAGGTACGGGAGTTGCTCACTTGAGAGTGAAGTGTGACGCGGCCTTGATTGTGAATCAGGCTCAAGGGCGATACGAGGCGAAGAGCCCGATAATGAAGAAGTACTTGCGCGAGGTACAAGCCTTGAAGGAGAGCTTTAAAAGCTTCGACATCGAGGCGATCTCGAGGGAGGAAAACGTGGAGGCAGATGCCTCCACGTTTATGGCACGGAGGCTGTAGCTCCCGTGGAGGTAGCCGTGGCATCCCATCAGATGAGATATTATGAGCCTCTGACGAACGATGAAATGAGACGTCTGGACTTGGACTTGCTCGAAGAGAAGAGGCGGGAAGCCGACGAAGTCCAGGCTCTAATGCGTTTGGCGACGGCCAGGTATTACAATCGGCGAGTTAAGTCCCGACAATTCTTTGTCGGGGAGCTGGTTTGGCGTCGCAACGAGTTCACCCTTTTGGATCGGATCAGCAAGATGTCACCAAAATGGGAAGGACCTTATAAGGTCGTGGGGATGCCAGCTCCAAATGCATACAAGTTGGAAGACCTCGATGGCAGAGTATTAAAGCATTCTTTTAGTGGCGAACACTTGAAGAAACACCATGCTTGATGAAAATTCGTCTTAAGTGGTGCCCGAAGAAAAGCCGCCTTAAGTGGTGCCCAATGAAAAGTCGCCTTAAGTGGTGCCCGATGAAAAGTCGCCTTAAGTGGTGCCCGATGTAAAATCGCCTTAAGTGGTGTAAGTTATTTGTCATTTGATTCGATGTAAGCAAATTTTGTGCCATCAATTAATAAAGAGGTTGCTTCCAGTCAGAATTATTCTTAGATTTATTCTAAGCATTATAAAGTCGCCTTGAATGGTGCACGAAAAAAGTCGCCTTGAGTGGTGCACGAGAAAAGTCGCCTTGAGTGGTGCACGAGAAAAGTCGTCTTAAGTGATGCATGAGATTAAGTCGTCTTAAGTGATGCGTGATTCTTAGATTTACTCTAAGTGTTGTTAAAGTCATCTTAAGTGATGCACGAGATTAAGTCGTCTTAAGTGATGCGTGATTCTTAGATTTATTCTAAGTATTGGAAAGTCGCCTTAAGTGGTGCATGATGGTAAGTAACCTTAAGAGGTGCAAGTTAGTAAATCGTCTTAAGTGATGTATGAGAGTATCTTAAGTGTCGAGGTTTTGACTTAAGTAAGTGGTAAAGCCACTTGGAGAAGTGTAATGAAAAATCGGAAAAAGCACTTTTCTGAAAAAGCAGGCGCGAAAAATCAGGCACGAGTACTGAAGATGTCGCTTCGTTATCGGCTGCATTAAATGGCTGGGGAACCGAGGAGTCCTCTCGGATTTGGCAGCTATCCACAAGGTATTGAGGAAACGTGAACGAGAAGACTCATACTGAGCGACTATACCAAGGGAAAGATCCCCGACTTCGACGTCGGGAGGTCGGGAGTTGAAAGACACGATGAACTGTAAGTCCCTCATGTCTTGGGGGCAAATGATGGGTTCCGCTATGGCCGTTAGGCCCTTTAACGGCGAGGAAACGGCGAACAGACCCACTGGGCCCTAAATGGAGGTCAAGATGACCCAGGTGAAGGGTCCCGACGTAGGAAGTCCCGATGATGAAAGGTCCCGACAGAGTCGGTCCCGATAGGTGAGCTGGAAGCTCCCGATGAGAAGCCTTTAAGTAGGCCCCGATGACGAATCCCTGAGAATGATAGGCCCTGTCATGATGACGAGGGGCCCCGAGCGGTGACACAACGAGATAACTCTGGAGTCCCCGATGTTAGTCGGGACTTGCTATCAGAGTTTAAGGCCGAGATACGCGGGGCGTGGCCGAGATACGCGGAGCGTAGCTAAGATACGCGGAGCGTGGCTGAGATACGCGGGGCGTGGCTGAGATAAGCGAGATCATGGCCTAGATAGGCGGGATCGTACCCGAGATACGCGGAATACGGGCTAACCACCCCAACGGTTCACCAGGTAACTGAGGTACCTCTCCGCCTATAAAAAGGCAGAGGTCACCTCAGATCAATTACGTTTTTGAGATACGTTACTTGAGATTACTGCTTGTCAGTCCACACGAGATACTCATTTAAGCATCGGAGAGGGATTCTGGGTCACCGCCCGGTCAATCCCCTCTTGCAGGATTGCGTGGAGCAAAGGAGCTAGGATCGCCGTCAGAGATCGTACCGGAGTTCCACCGTGATCCAACAGTGGTGATCACAATCCGTGATGATGAAGGTGAAGATGAAGCGGGGAAGTAGGTTATTGGAATGAACGAATGTGTTTTGGAGATGTCTGAACTCCTTCCTTCTATGTGTGTAAAGTGTTTTGGAGATGTCTGAACTCCTTCCTTCTATGTGTGTTTTGGAGATTGCCATGATACTCCTTCCTTATTGTCACTTGTTGGCAAGGAGTATCATGGCAAACTATTTTTAGATGGGTTTAATACTATCAGTTTCGTATATTCAATATTGTGTTTCAGACTTTGGATGTTAGTTTTCATAACGTAATCAAACTGCATACACACTTGGCCAACATTAGAAGTTTCTGACATTTGTATAACACAATTTTAAACTTTCAGACCTTTGTATAACACAATTTTATCATTTCAGACACCTATAATTGACAACAGTACAACTTTCAGACATTTGTACAGCACAATTTTATCATTTCAGACACCTATAATTGACAACAATATAACTTTCAGACACATAATATTAACAACACAATAAATTTCAGACCTTCTGTATCCACATTACATGTGTCGCAAACCTTCTTTATCAACATTACATCTGTCACAGACCTTCTTTATCGACATTACATGTGTCACATACCTTCTTTATAAGACCTATCACTTCATCAATTTATAAAGAGTCTGGTAATCTCTACAAAACAACAAAATTAAAACTACAAAACATAAACTTCATAGCCATGTTCAACCCAATACTAAACTTCCAAACATTCTACTTCATACATACACATGTTCTTCAAAATCAACCCTTCTAAAACTTACAACTGGTCAACACAATAAAACAGTTGTTTCACTTAGAGAAAATATTTTCCTACAAATAGAGCACCTATCACTAACAAACATAAGCAAACTATTACAATATGATACATCCTCTCAATTCGGTTTAGTTTTGCTTCGGCGTCAGAAAGCTTTCTCTTCGCCATAACAGCCACCCTACTTGAGTGGGAACACATTCCTTCTTGAACCCACATGAAAAATCCACAATCGTCGCCCTCCCTCCCCTACATCGAGAAGAAACCACAAAACAGTCAAATTAAACAACACTGTTCGACACCAATGACTTCAATTTTGTATAACATTGTAACTCAGTTCAACAGAAATCGGCTTAACATACGCTGTATTGTAACTGCAGATACGAATAGGGCTAGGATTCTATTAAACATCGAATTATCCAAATTTAACTGAAAATGAAGAAAGTTAAGTAAATTGAGGGTTTAGGGCTATGGTTTAACTGGGAGGGTTTAGGGCTATGGTTTAACTGGAAACTAAGTAATTTACAGCCAATTGAGTGTTAATGGTTTAGGTTTAAATGAAAATTCAAAAATCTACAATCAATTGAGTGTTTAGGGTTAGGATTTAACTGAAAATGAAGATGATGTACAGTCAATTGCGGTTCAATTCATGGTAATTGGCCATTATTGAGAATACCCCAACTATACCCAGCCCCAATTAGGGAACTTACAGTGTTAAACGGACACCCATAGAATCTCCGGCCAAAACTTCCAGTTCTTCCAGAACTTCTGACCACTGCTGTGACGCCCCAGCGACGCTGAACGATGTCATCCAGTGAACAACCTTCATTCCGACGCGAATTGGTGTGGCTCCGCCGGCTCGATTCTGACGACGAACCAATCTCCTTCATCAAATCCGGAAACAGCAACGCAGGCAGGCAGGCGAGCGGGCACGCGAGCAGGCGAGCTTCTGGTTAAGCGGCTTCTGGTAGACTAGGCAGGCGACCTCCTGGTCGGGCGCGATGAAATCGGGTTCAGGAACCTTAATTTTTCCTCAGCAGCCCCAGTCTTCTTTCTTTCTTTCTTTTTTTTCCCTACACATTCCTTCCTTCCTTCCACGCGATCCAGTCATCTGCACGTGTTTGAGGTTTAAATTAGTGGCCAGGGGTATATTTGTCATTTCAAATTTCAGTAATTTAACTGTTAAATTCATTAAAATAGTGCAAAAGGGTAATTCAGTAATTTTACCTGGTCTTGTTAACTTGAACAGAAAATTTGGACGGAAAACCTCAAATCAACAAAATTGAAATTTCAGACCTCTGTTATTAACTTTTTAAATTTCAGACCTCTCCCGTTAACATGGGTGATAGTTCATACCTTTCATAGGTTCTTAACCCTTTTAATAATATAGCTCTGTCGATCGAGTCTATAATTTATCGCTTTGAAAAACAATCTACTGATTGTATTCTTGATGTTACCCCTACCACAGGCACCCCATGGATCTCCACGTCCGGGGCCCCCTCCTTCAGGAGGACTCTGATCCCTCCGGATCCGTGCTCAAACCCACCTTTTGATTGTATTATAGTTGATGGTGTTGTGGACAAGGATTCAGGAACTCTCTTTGGTGCGGCAATTAGTAGAGACCAATTGGGGCAGTTTCGCGGAGCGGCGATAGACACACTCGTGGGAGATGATCCTTTAGTGGCAGAAGCTCTAGCGTTTCGGGCAGGTTTGGTTCTCCAAATGCATTTTCCCGAAGCACACACCCTCCTCACGGATTCCCAAGTTTTGTTATCTTATATTGTATCGCCAGACTCTTACCCTAGTTCTCTGTTTGGTCATTTTTCGGATATTACTAAACTTATGTCGGATTCGGTTGTAACAGCTAGATTTGTGGGTCGTCTGGGTGTTAGTTTAGCTCATCGGTTGGGAAAAAGAGCTGCCTCATTAGGGTTCAAGGGTTTATGGTTATACCCCGACATACCCAGTGAGTTACTCGAAGTCCTAACTTAGGTTGTAATCGTCCCTATTTTATTTATATGTGTGTGCCTCGTTACAAAAAAAAACTATTTTCTAAAGCAAACTAGATTTCTTTAAAAATTACTTCTCAAAGTACGTCTTTTCGGTTTTTTAGTAATGTGTATGATTTAATTTGTATCTGATACCTTCTATTATGTTACAAATGAACTCTAAAATGTAATATATTAAAAAAAATATTTAAAAAAAAAAATAGAAAATTAAGAAAATTAAATGTATAAAAAAAAATATAAAATAAATGTATGAATAATTCGTTATCTGAAAGGTACTGCCGACTACGCATTGTGGTATGACGGCAAGAAGTTAGAATTGACCGGTTATAGTGACGCCGACCATGCTGGCGATCTGGATGATCGTAAGTCCACCACAGGGGGAGTGTTCCTCCTTGCTAATGCCGTCATTTCATGAACGAGCAAGAAGCAAACCTGTGTCGCGCTGTCCACGATGGAATCAGAATTCGTAGCTCTCTCTAAGAATGCACAAGAAGCGGTCTGGCTCAAAAGGCTTCTAATTGCACTGCTTGGTGGTGATGTCGAGAATAAACCTTTGAAGGTCTTCTCTGACAGTCAAGCAGTCATTGCGGCAGTTAAGAATCTGAAGTACCATAGTAGGACCAAACACATTGATGTGAAATATTTCTATGCTAAATCTATGGTAGAAGACAATATAATCACTATGGAATACTTGTCCACTGATAATATGATTGCGGACCCATTAACTAAACAACTACGCATGGAGATATTCGAAAAGCACGTAAAACTGCTTGGATTGCGTAGGGTTTAGAAATGACATGTATCAGTGATAACATTTTGATATTAGAAAGTTACATTTTGTAAGCGAAAGAATTGCAACTGAGTTTATGATCAATCGACGTCATAATGTTTTTGATTACATCAGATTTACGGTCTATAAACTAAGTCGTAGGAGGACGCAATCCTCTGCCAAACTATGTCGAATGTGGGCCTTACCTAGTCACACAAGTACGGTAGTCTTGCGGTAGAGGGAGGCCTCTACCAAGCAAGATTGGCTAAGAGTCAGGGGGATAAACCTGATTAAGCAAGACGATTATCTAGTTTCAAAGTAACTCGACATGATCTTCGTTTTTGCATATCGTCGTGATGAACTTCGTTCGTCATTAAACCACATTCTGGGTCAGATGAGAATCTGTGATATCATGATTGACATATCCCTTTTCTGTCAACCCAAAAGGTTCAGGTATGCTATCAACGCGTGCTTCATACTACGGGTGCCACGTTCGACCACGGGGTCACAACTCGGTTGTGCTAGGATGAATCCTCGTGATTCTGGCGGGCACAAACTTCTTCACCTCGAGCGTGTGATTGTAGTAAAATTCTTCATGAACATCGCAAACCTCATCGTTGGTGGTGGTTTTCTTCGTTGGAACGACATCCCCAGCTTCTTCTACTTCAAACGAAATGTCGGAAGTCTAGAATTCTTCGATAGCATCCTCACTTTCATCAAGAAAGACTCCTGAATCTGCATAAATCGTTTCTTCTTCAATTTCATCAAAAAAGACTCTCGTATCTGCATGAATCATCTCTTCATATGCAGATTTGACCTCAGTAGTAATCTGAGTTTGGGGTGGTTGCACTTTGGGATTTGTAGAGACAAAACCCTTATATCCAGGACTTATGGAATTCCTCATGATTTCATGAAAGTCGTTTATCATCTCTTGATGCCTTTTGTTGCACTTCTGCTCGTGACCTTCTCCTCCTTAACGGATGGTCCGACTTGGACCTGGAGATTCCTTCGGCACGAGGCTGCCGGTAATTCGAGACTCCTTCTCTCAGGTTTCGATTTGAAACTGTCAGAACTAAAATCTGACCTAAGGCGAATTACGTTTTGAAAACGTGCATTTTGAATAGAGTCGCCACTAGTTAATTAAAAGGCTAACTAGAATCCTAAATAACCTAAGCGAATAACGAATTAAACACCTAGACATAAAATCGGTCCACGATTAGAAATTTGAATTCGGGGGTTCTATTAAAATTAACAATTTTTAATTGCGCCCTTTTGTTACTCAATTCACTTAATTTACCAATTTTTACTATTCTATATATGTTATATCATATTAATCTAACTATATCAAGATCCAATCAAATTTACATCCTAAGCCAAATTATTATTAACAAATTAACATAAGTCTAAAACCTAATTATAATATATAACTCTTAATTAAGACGAAAAATAAAACATCAAAATTTATTAAGCATGTTTCAATCCATACACAACCAATATATTTAACATACACATAATTTGAGAAATTAAATATGCTTCCTAAACTGGACTTAGTGAAACTATATTTAAACTACTAATTAAATTAAACAACTACACTTAAACTTATTTTGTTAAAGATAATAATATAATAATAATAAAAATAATATAATAGCAGATTATTAATAAATAATAATAAATGAAATAAAAAAAAATATGCAGCGGAGGACTCACCTGGACGGAAGGGGCCACCGGAGACACAGGGGAGCGGAGGCGGCGGTCGCAGCAATGGGGCTCCGGCACGGTGAGGCGGACGACGGTCAGACGCGGCGACGTGGCGCAGGGATTCCGGCGGAATGGGCGACGCGGCAGCTCCGGCCAAAATCTCTGTCGTGACTCCGGACAGAGGGCAGGGCGAAGTCGTGGCGGTGAGGACAGCTCGGCGTCGGGCCAGGCAGGGCGAAGTCGTGGCGGTGCTGTCAGGCGGAGACGATGAAGCGGCCGGCGGACAGGGCTGAACGGCTGCCGGCGAGGAAGGAGAGGGAAAGAAGAGAGAGAGAGAGGGGAGAGAGAGAGAGAGAGAGAGAGAGAGAGAGAGAGAGAGAGAGAGAGAGAGAGAGAGAAAGGGAGAGAGAGAGACGGCAAGGTCACCAGCGTGGCCGGAGGGCGGCGTTTCGGTCGTCGTGGCAGCCAGAGGGGCTACCGGTGTGGCCAACGGCGTGGCCGGAGAGGCTACCGGTGGCCACCGGCGTGGCTGTTGGGCTAGACCAACGAAGAAGAAGAAGAAAAAAAAAGTTTTTTTTTTTGATAAAGCACAAGAAGACGAAATTTGCATAGATTACGAGATAGAGTGTATTATTATTGTTGTGGTGTTTTTTTGTGTCTTACAATGTAAAACTAGACCCCTATTTATACTAAAAACCTAGTATAGATTACAGATAAAATTTAAATAAAAAATGCTAACAGATAATTATTCTAAAGAATATTCCTAAGGATATTTATCTTTACAAATAATTATTTTTTTTGAATAAAAAATAATATCTGGAGATAAATATCTTACAAATAATTTTCTAAAATAAAAAACTAATTATTATATATATATTTTTAAATATTCCGAAAATATTAAATAAATTCGAAATAATTTAAAATATATTTTATAATAATTTCCCTAATGTGCCTTTGAGCATTTTTGGAGACTTTGTGGCTTGACGCGTCCGGAATTTGACGTATCATGTGTAACGTCGTTACGTCCGGATCAGAGTTTTTACAGTTTGCCCCTCTTTGGACGAACTCCCGTAGAACGTGTTCGAAGGGGTTTGTCCAAAGACGAGGAAACACTGATTTTGACCAGAAAGTATATTTTCTTCCAATTCTTCAAAGTCTTCAAGGTGGCTCATATGCTTATTCTTGTGCGGAAAGTTAAAACCTCTGTCAGCGGGACGCCTGTTGGCGGTGCCTCCATTAGCGATGCAGAAATTAAAGCCTCCAATGGCGGTGCGGAAAAGTAAAGCCTCGGTCGGCGGTGCCCCTGTTGGCGGTGCCTCCGTTGGCGGTGTAGAAAGTAAAGACCTTGATCGACGATGCCTCCAGTGGCGTGCGACAAGGAAAAGCCTCCAGTGGCGGTGCGGAAAGTAAAGCCTCCAGTGGCGTGCAGAAAAGAAAAGCCTCCAGTGGCGTGCGGGAAAGTAAAGCCTCCAGTGGCGTGCAAGAAAGTAAAGCCTCCAATGGCGTGCGGGAAAGTAATGCCTCCAGTGGCTTGCGGGAAAGTAAAGCCTCCAGTGGCGTGCGGGAAAGTAAAGCCTCCAGTGGCGTGCAGAAAAGTAAAGCCTCCAGTGGCGTGCGGGAAAGTAAAGCCTCCAGTGGCATGCGGGAAAGTAAAGCCTCCAGTGGCGTGCGGGAAAGTAAAGCCTCAAGTGGCGTGCGGAAAAGTAAAGCCTCCAGTGGCGTGCGGAAAAGTAAAGCCTCCGGTGGCGTGCGGGAAAGTAAAGCCTCCAGTGGCGTGCGGGAAAGTAAAGCCTCCAGTGGCGTGCGGAAAAGTAAAGCCTCCAGTGGCGTGCGGAAAAGTAAAGCCTCCAGTGGCGTGCGGAAAAGTAAAGCCTCCAGTGGCGTGCAGAAAAGAAAAAACCTCGATCGACGATGCCTCCAGTGGCGTGCGACAAGGAAAAGCCTCTAGTGGCGGTGCAGAAAGTAAAGCCTCATATGTCTGAGAAATGCATCTAGTGGCGTCCGATGGAGAAGAGCCTCTAGTGGCGTGTGTCGGAGAAATGTCTCTAGTGGCGTCCGTTTGGAGAAGAGCCTCTAGTGGCGTCCGTTGGAGAAGAGCCTCTAGTGGCGTCCGTCGGAGAAGAGCCTCTAGTGGCATATGTCGGAGAAGGTCCTCGAGTGGCTTGACGACTTGAATGCATGTCCCTAATTTTTGCCTAAATTGCGCATGACGCGACAACTTAGCAGGATCTTTTTTTATTATTTTTTTACTTTTTTTTTAATCTCTCATATTATCTCCTTTTGCCACGGTCAAAATTTTAGACCGTGCCCCTCGGTTTTCCTGATTTTTGCATGGATTGCCCCTTAGGGTTTTTTATTCCATCGGGATTTTATTTTCTCTCATTTTGCCATGATTGCAATTTCTGAATTTGCTATCATGCCCCTCATTTTCTAATTTTGCCTAGGCTGCCCTTTCGGGTTTTCAACCTAACGGAAGCACTCTTTTTTGGTAGCCGATTAAACGGTGGCTGTGACCCGTACTTTATTTCCCGTCTCGATACGAGAGTATTTGTAGCCATTTAGAGGGTGGCTATGACCCTTTCCTCGCCGCCTTCAATGTCGCGAGTGCTCTTTTGATTTGTAGCCATTTGGAGGGTGGCTGTGGCCCTTTCATTTATTTCCATCGTCGATGTTCCGGGAGCGCTCTTTCGATTTGTAGCCGTTTTAGGAGTTGCTGTGGCCCTTTCAAATGGTTTCCCAGCCTCACAAGATTCACGAGAATACTCTTTATATGTACCAATTTTGAGGGTGGCTATGGCCATTTCAACAATCTCCCATCCTCCCAGGATTCGAGGAACATTCTTTGTAGGTAGCCATTTTAGGGGTGGCTGTGGCCCTTTCACTCATTTCCCGCCTTCAATGTTGCGAGAGTGCTCTATATCTGTAGCCGTTTGAAGGGTGGTTGTGTTGTAGTCGTTTTAGGAACGACTGTGGACCTTTTTATTTTCCCGCTCTTACAAGATTCGCGGAGTCACTCTTTTATCTGTAGCCATTTGGAGGGTGGCTGTGGCCCTTTCACTTATTCTCCGCTTTTGATGTTGCGGTAGCGCTTTTTATCTGTAACCATTTGAAGGGTGGTTGTGGCCCTTTATTTTGTAGTTGTTTTAGGGACGACTGTGACCCTTTTTTATTTTCCCGCCCTTTCAAGATTCGCGGGAATACCCTTTATATGTAGTCATTTGAAGGGTGACTGTGACCCTTTTTATTCGTAGTTGATTTAGGGACAACTGTGACCCTTTTATTTCTTCAATGCTCTCACAATATTAGCGCAAACACTCTCTTTATTTTCCTGTAGCCGATTAAAGGGCGGCTGTGACCCTAAAGAAAACTGAGTTTTTTTTCTTTCTCTTTTTTACTTTTTTCATCTCACCTTTTGCCATGATTGCCCCTGCGGGTTTTCAATCATGCCCCTCTCCCTGACTTTTGCCTAGGTTTTCAATCTACCGGGAATTTATTTTTTTCTCTCTTTTTTCTTTTTTCAAATGGAAAGAAAATCTACAAAAACTAATCAACAACAACTATGTTACATGCCCCTAATAGCGGATTAAACCTTTTAATTTCTCAGAACTTCTCCGGAGGAAAACTTGTCAAATAAGTTGATTATGTTGATGCCTTGAATGGAGGATCCTTTTAATGGGTGGACGACACCGACAATAATTTCTTCTTCTTCTTCTTCCTCGCAAATGCTCTTTCATTAGCACGGTCGATCTTCATGGAATCTCGATCTTTTTTTAATAGGAAGATCTATGGATTTCTTCTATCTTCAACCATGCTTGGTCTTAACAGGAATGCCCCACGGCTACATCTGACTGGTTCATAATTCGTCGCATGCTGGACGAATGGCCTGATTAACGAACACACATGGATGGTGTTGAGTTTGGCACAGTAGTCCGCAAATGGTAAACTTAGGCATAGATATCGTCCGAGGTATCTGGGATGAATTCAATAGCTGGCATAAGAATGGTCGGTGAGCGAAGGGCCGTACACGAGATGTGCTCTTCAAGAGTTTTGATTTGGATGATTATCCAAGCTGCACAATGAATAAAGAAAAACTCAAATTTCGGGGATAAAAATGATCACAACTTCTCTTACCTGGGAGTTTGATTTTTCAGTGGGCAATGCGCTCGGTATGCGACTGGACCTTCTGCATGTCCTGATTCTCCTGCTCCACAACTTGTATATGTACACCTGCTGAAAAGTACATGCCCCTAGTGGCAGATTGAAAATTTTATAACTTTTTTCGGAAAAGGATTCGGTTGATCGAGTCAAGCTACATTGATCGGCACATTGAATTTTCACGGGATTCTCGATGATCTGTTGAAATTTTCTCATCTCCTGACATGTTCGATCTCAAAGGGAGATGCCCCATGGTTACCGCTGAATGGTTTCAACCTGGCCACATAACGGTTGTATACCTCGTCTTGGAAAGCGTATGAATTTCACACATGTTGGGTGAAATTTTTCATAGAAACTCTTTGAAGCGCTCACGTTTCACACGGTTGCGGCATTGGTTGAAGTGGTCATCCGACCTGCAAAAGAGTAGGGACACTCAAATCTCAAGGAAAAAATTAAGTACAATTTAACGCACCTCAGCGTTGTGCAATTTGTTCGTTGTGCAACTGGATGACTGCATGTTCTTTTTTTGTCGCCCCATTTAGCCGGCATAACTTATGTGTACATGATACCTTAACCAAGGATACCTGAAAAGGGTGAATGAAAAATTAGTGTAGAGAATATGAGAAATCATGCATGATTTTTTGAAAACTCTAATGTCATTCATTTCATAATTTTGATTACTTTTTTGAAAAAGAATCAAAATTTATGATCAAATGTGTTTTCCACCATCATGGAGTTTACTGAGTTTGCTGAGTGCATTAACTGGCTCGAACGCAGGACAAATGCTCAAAACAAAGTTTTTTTCAAAAAGGTTTTCACGTCCTTTGTTTAAACTCGAATAGTAGCACTCAACTGCACTGTTAAACTATTTTCTCAAAAAAGAATCAAAACTCCCATCTTTTAAATGTTCGCTCATGCGAATGTTGAAATGACTGTCTTGCTTAAAAAAAAGTGCAATATCACCTTGGATAAAGACGAATGACACTTTGAGTTTTTTTTTTAAAAAAAAATATGCTCATGCATGCTCAAAAGTTAAAATTCTACTGTTAAGAAAGTTACAACTTACAACATATTACCTGAATGATGCATATGAAATACATTTTTGAAAGTTAAAGTTCTATTCTAAGAAACTCACAACTTACAACAGTTTACCTGAATAATGCATATGAAATGCATATTTTGAAATGAAAATTTCAAGTAGATTTTTTTTTTTAAATAATGCAATTGAGATGCATGCGTGAATTTGAAAGCTCTATGGCTAAAAAAAAACTCACAATTTTTATGAAATTTTTTTTTTATAAAAAAAATAATGCATATTGAATGCATGCTTAAAAAAATCGGGTAAAAAGGTTTTTTGAAAATGATGCATATGCAATTCATGTTTGAATTTAAAAAAACTCTAAGAGCCAAAAAGGAATTACAAATTTTCCTAATTTTTTAAAAAAATGATGCACATTGAATGCACTAACAGAATTTTACAACTTACATGAAAAGTTTTTTTTCCAAAAAATAATTCGTATGAAACATATGCTTAAAATAAAACATTCTGGTAAGTAGATTTGAAAACAACACATGGAATACATGTTTGAAACTAAAGGTTCTACGACTAAGAATGTGTACAATTTATCAACATATTACTTTTCCTAAAACAATGCACATGCGATGCACATGAGACGCATACTTTGAGATGAAAATTCTACAGTCAAGTTAATTTACAAGTTATCTGGGAAGATTTATTTTTTTGATGAGAGAAAAAAAACAATGCATCCAGGTTGCTCAAAATTAAGAATCAGGCGAAAAGCTTTTTTTTTTTTTTTTTTTTTTTTTAAGGATGCATATGAGATGCACAAAAATAAACACAAGATGCAAACTTAAAAATAAAAGTTCTACAACTGAGAAAAATTACAATTTACCTGAAAGTTTTTTTTTCGAAAATAATGCATATGATATGCATGTTTTTTGATTAAAAATTCAGATAAAATGTTTTTTTAAGCAAAGAGCCCTAAAACTAAGAGAGCTTACGGTTTATCTAAAAAGTTTTTTTTTTTAATTAATGCATATTGGATGCATTATTAAAAATAAAACAATTCGGTTAAAAAGTTTTTTTTTTAATGATGCATATGGAATGCACGTTCGAAATTAGAAACTCTAACAGTTAAAGCGGAATTACAAATTTTCCTAAAATTTTTTTTTTTTGTTTTTTGTTTTTTAAGCAATGCATATACAATACACTAACCAAAATTACAACTTACTTGAAAAGTTTTTTTCAAAAATAATGCGTATAAAACACATGTTAAAAATAAAAATTCAGGTAAGAGGTTTTTTTAGAGAAAAAAATGCATATGAAATGCATGTTCGAAAGGAAGCTCTAATAGCTAAAGAAATTAATTTTTCTGAAATGTTTTTTTTAACTAATGCGTAACGCACTAACAAAAATTATAACTTACCTGAGAGTTTTTTTTTTAAAAAAATAATGCGCTTGAGACGCATATTTAGAATAAAAATTTAGGTAAAGGTTTTTTTATTTATTAAAAAAATCAATGCATCTGAAACACATGTTTAGAAATAAAAATCTACAACTAAAGGATTAACAACTTAGCTAAAAATGTTTTTTTTTTTTTTTCTGAAAATAACGTAAACAAAATGCATTTTAAAATTAGAAGCTCTAATAGCTAAAAGGGAGTTAAATTTCTCATGAAAATATTTTTTTGAAAATAATGCGCGAATGATGCGTTAATTATGTATTACAACTTACCTGTGTTTTTTTGTTTTTAAATAATGCGAATGAAACATATATCTTAGAACAAAATTTAGGTAAGAGTTTTTTTTTTAAGAAAAAAACAGTGCATACAAAATGCATGTTTGGAAAGAAATTTTTACAACTAAATGACTAACTACTTAGCTGATTTTTTTTTTAATGCAATGAGATGAATGCATGAGACATAAAAGCTATACAAACAGTCGCATGATAACATTTACAACAAAAACAGATCATGTTAGGGGGGCAAAAAAATGTGTGGCTTTGCTTTACAAGGTAGGTTCCACTGATAGGTTCCCGACAAGGTGGTTTCCTCACCCCATTATAGGGATCATAAGACCTTCGCAAGCGAGTAGAGTTTTTCCGAGTCGTACCGGCGGCCCAGCCGCTCCGGTCGTACCGTACTAAACCTCCGGGGTTCCTAGTCGCTCTGGGTTTTAGGCGTTTTGGACATTAAACTAAAGTGGTGTGTGCAAATACAAATAATGCATAATCCAACAAAGAAAAATAGTCAGTCATAAAAAAATTAACTCCACACCTGAAATTACACAAAAAAAATCAAGTTAGAATAACAAAGTCAAATATGAATAAAAAATAAAACATGACAAATAAGCAAATATAAAGAGCCCAAACCCTCGATCGTCCCCAGCAGAGTCGCCAAATTGTCAGACCTAAAATCTGACCTAAGGCGAATTACGTTTTGAAAACGTGCATTTTGAATAGAGCCGCCACTAGTTAATTAAAAGGCTAACTAGAATCCTAAATCACCTAAGCGAATAACGAATTAAACACCTAGGCGTAAAATCGATCCACTATTAGAAATTTGAGTTCGGGGGTTCTATTACGAATTAAAAATTAACAATTTTTAATTGTGCCATTTCGGTATTCAATTCACTTAATTTACCAATTTTTACTCTTCTATATATGTTATATCAGATTAATCTAACTATATCAAGATCCAATCAAATTTACATCCTAAGCCAAATTATTATTAACAAATTAACATAAGCCTAAAACCTAATTATAATCTATAACTCTTAGTTAAGACGAAAAATAAAACATCAAAATTTATCAAGCATGTTTCAATCCATACACAACCAGTATATTTAACATACACATAATTTGAGAAATTAAATATGCTTCCTAAACTGGACTTAGTGAAACTATATTTACACTACTAATTAAATTAAACAACTACACTTAAACTTATTTTGTTAAAGATAATAATATTATAATAATAATAATATAATAACAGATTATTAATAAATAATAATAAATGAAATAAAAAAAAAACTGCAGCGAAGGACTCACCTGGACGGAAGGGGCCACCGGAGACACAGGGGAGCGGAGGCGGCAGTCGCAGCAAAGGGGCTCCGGCACGGTGAGGCAGACGACGGTCAGACGCGGCGACGTGGCGCAGGGATTCCGGCGGAATGGGCGATGCGGCAGCTCCGGCCAAAAGCTCTCCCTGACTCCGGACAGAGGGCAGGGCGAAGTCGTGGCGGTGAGGACAGCTCGGCGTCGGGCCAAGCAGGGCGAAGTCGTGGCGGTGCTGTCAGGCGGAGACGATGAAGCGGCCGGCGGACAGGGCTGAACGGCTGCCGGCGAGGAAGGAGAGGGAAAGAAGAGAGAGAGAGAGAGAGAGAGAGAGAGAGAGAGAGAGAGAGAGAGAGAGAGAGAGAGAGAGAGGGAGAGAGAGGGAGAGAGAGGGAGAGAGAGAGAGAGAGAGAGAGAGAGAGACGGCAAGGTCACCAGCGTGGCCGGAGGGCGGCGGTTCGGTCGTCGTGGCAGCCAGAGGGGCTACCGGTGTGGCCAACGACGTGGCCAGAGGCTACCGGTGGCCACCGGCGTGGCTGTTGGGCTAGACCAACAAAGAAGAAGAAGAAAAAAAAGTTTTATTTTTTGATAAAGCACAAGAAGACGATATTTTCACAGATTACGAGATACAGTGTATTATTATTGTTGTGGTGTTTTTTTGTGTCTTACAATGTAAAACTAGACCTCTATTTATACTAAAAACCTAGTCTAGATTACAGATAAAATTTAAATAAAAAATGCTAACAGATAATTATTCTAGAGAATATTCTTAAGGATATTTATCTTTACAGATAATTATTATTTTTTTGAATAAAATAATAATATCTGGAGATAAATATCTTACAGATAATTTTCTAAAATAAAAAACTAATTATTATATATATATTTTTAAATATTCCGAAAATATTAAATAAATTCGAAATAATTTAAAATATATTTTAGGGTTAAAGGTCATTTTGGTACCACATGTTTGAGAAAATTACACTGTTCATACCACTAGTATTTTTTCGTACCGAATTGGTACCATATGTTTCCAAACCTTACTGTTTTAGTACCTCCGTTAGGGTTCTGTCAAAAACAGCCGTTAAATGGCATGTGCCATGCACGTGACCAGCCCAAAACTTTCAATTTTGTTACAATCTAGTCCATCTAATACATCCCTAACTTTTATTTTGTTCAATTTAGTCCTAAAACTTCAAAACCAAACCATTTTCCCAAATTGACCTAGCCGGACTTAGCCTAGGGCTAGGTCCGACCCTGGGTCATGGTCGCCAGACCCAGGCGACCCCGACCTAGGGTCGGACCTAGCCCTAGGCTAGGTCCGGCTAGGTCAATTGGGACCTAGCCCCAATTGAGTTAAATTGGGGCTAGTCCAATTGACCTAGCCGGACCTAGCTTAGGGCTAGGTCCGACCCTGGTTCAGGGTCCCCTGGGTCCGGTGACCCCGACCCAGGGTCGGACCTAGCCCATGGCTAGGTCCGGCTAGGTCAATTTGGGGAAATGGTTTGATTTTGAAGTTTTATGACTAAATTGAACAAAATAAAAGTCGGATGTATTAGATGGACTAAATTGTAACAAAATTGAAAGTTTTGGGCTGGTCACGTGCATGGCATATGCCATTTAACGACCGTTTTTTATGGAACCCTAACGGAGGTACCAAAACAGTAAGGTTTGGAAACATATGGTATCAATTCAGTACGAAAAAATACTAGTGGTATGAACACTGTAATTTTTGCAAACATGTGGTACCAAAATGACCTTTAACCCTATATTTTATAATAATTTCCCTAATGTGCCCTTGAGCATTTTTGGAGACTTTGTGGCTTGACGCGTCCGAAATTTGACGTATCATGTGTAACGTCGTTACGTCAAGGTCAAAATCGAGTGTTTACAGAAACCATTCTTCTTTCCAAGTAATCCGCGCATTCGATCCATTTCTTCAAGTAGATCATCCTGGTTTCGCTTCCATAGAGCGAGCTGAGCTTGTTCATATGTAAGAGGCACTGGAACTGTATATGAATTGAATCCAAACATTCCGTTTACACTCCCTCACATGTTTAACTTGCTCTCTATGGAAGTGAAGGATTAACCTTTGCTCTGATACCAAATGATGTGTATCGGGTCTGCTCTGATACCAAATGATCTGCCTTGGATGTCGACACAAGGAGAAACTGGACAAAAGTGACAAAAACGGATAGGATGAGAAGGGTGGAAGGTAGAACCGTTCACCAATGCTTGATAAGATAACTCGCCACAAGCAAAGACGTCCGGGTTTGATTCGCCACACTCAAGGATGAGGGATATGAATCGGATAGGTTTCGCCACTAAACAATCAGATTGCTTAGATAAGAAGGGGGTGCACTAAGGCAATAATCTCATTCATCAAAGCTGCTGGAAATAACATAATAATAGAGCTTATATAGTGATTCAAACTTAAATTGGCTAACTCATGCATGAAGAGCAACCTTTATTATAAAGCAAATACTAGAAAACATAAGCAAATCAATTCAGAACCTAAGTCTCAAGGTTGGTTGGTTGGTTGGTTGGGCGGATTAGCATTGAATGCTAATTGACTTGAGTGTCTCTTGGGCCTTCTTGCATCTGCAGCAGCATTTTGGGCCCTCCATTGACCTTATTTGTGACTTGGGCCTTGGATTGAGTTATTGGACCACCATTTCGCTATTTAGAGCCCTCAAATGGCCTTGGGTTTGAAGAAGCATCTGTTAATCATGGGTGGCTTTACTTTGATCCTCTATGCAATGTCAAGCTTGGAGCATCCCGAAGCACATCAATAACAATGCCTTCCAACTTGATAGTGCTGGTATTTGTATTGATGGAGTCATATACTATCATTCCAGAGATGACGCCACGCTAGTTGGATTTGATGTGCGTTTGGAATCTTTTACATCGATTTCCATTCCTGATGATATACCGGGTGAATTACCAACTTTTCTTTTGGAATATGGTGGGTGTGTTGCTATTGTCTATATGATGTGTCGTGATGAGTATGACGAAGATGCGTATCAGGTGATTATTATGGGTGTATTGACTGACATCTCCAATGAGGAATGGAAATGTGAAGAGTATGATGTGCCTGATGAGCTGCTTCCTCTTGTTTTTGTTGATTATCTAGCGGGCTCCTCACCGAATGGTGAATTAGTGTTTGTTTCACACTATACCTCGAATCTAATAAAACTGGATTGCTATTGTTGGATCACGGTTGGAACTCCGGTACGGTCTTTGACAGAAATCCAAGGTCCTTTGCTCCACGTTATCCTGCAAGAGGGGAATAGACCGGGCGGTGACCCAGAATCCCTCTCCGATGCTTAAATGAGAATCTCGTGGCAGGCAAAAGCAAGCAAGAATATGGGTATGTAATCGTATATGTTGATCTGAGGTAACTTCCTCCTTTATATAGGAGAGGAGTTACCCCAGTTACCTGGTGAACTGCCAGGGCAGTTAGCCCACGCTCCGTGTATCTCGGCCACGCTCCGCGTATCTCGTCCACGCTCCGCGTATCTCGTTCCGCTTATCTCGGGCCACTCCCCCACTACTCTGATAGTGGGCGTGTTTCTCGGCCTCAACCTCTGATAGCAAGTCCCGACCAATATCGGGGACTCCAGAGTTATCTCATTGTGTCACCGCTCGGGGCCCAGCTCGCCTATCGGGACCGACCTTGTCGGGACCTTTCACCATCGGGACTCCTTTTGTCGGGACCCTTCGCATTGGTCTTCTTGACCTCTTTTAGGGCCCAGTGGGCCTATTCACCGTTTACTCACCGTTAAAGGGCCTAACGGCTATAACGAAACCCATCATTTGCCCCCAAGACATGAGGGACTTACAGTTCGTCGTGTCTTTCAACTCCCGACCTCCCGATATCGGTATCAGAGGTTTTTCCCTTGACAAAATTCCTCGACACGGATCTTCTCGTCCACGGTTCCTCGATACCTCGAGGATAGTCACCAAATCCGAGAAGACTCCTCGGTTACTCGACCATTAAATGCAGCAGGGTGACGAAGCGACGGTTCTGGCACCCGTGCCTGATTTTTCTGAAAAAGTACTTTTCAGGCCGTTTCATCATTAGTGTCTCTTTCCATTCTGCTCCTTTTATTTCCACGGCTCGGATCAAAACGTTTCAACTTCGACAACCCAGATTAGAACGTCCTTTCACTTACCCCTTCTCCTATAAAACCCTAATCCTGGGCACTGTTCTTCTTTTACCGTTTCTGCGATTTCAAAAGCTCTGCAACTTTAAAAGCACAAGTTCTTCTCCAGCTTTCTATTTTCCGATCAACCCTCCGGCAACCGTCAAGATCATCCTCTCACTTCAATTCACCATGTCTGGTAAGAATTCCTTCTCTACTGTTAGCGTAGCCTTTCCCTTATCTTTGATCAGTTTGCTCGCATTTTTTTTTCCGAAAACCCACTACTCCTTTTCTTGCCATGGCTAATTTTCAGACAGCGGGTCCAGTTCTGAGGGGAGGAAACCCTTCAACTTTGATTACGCTACCAACGAAATCTCGGTGACTGCCTATGACGCAGCTCTCCGATAAGGATGCATTACCCAAACCTGGGAGCCTCGTCTTCCTTATTCTCGCCACCGTGCCTCGGGTGACCCTGTGGTCACTCGTCCCGAGGAGGGGGAGATATTTGTCTCTACTGGACAGATATCGGCAGGGATCCGATTCCCCTTTTGCGGGAACTTGGTTGAGATGTGCACCCACTACAAGACGCATCCAACTACCTTCTCCCCACACGCCATCCGCGTGTGGAATGCTTTCCTGGTCCTCTGCTTCCGACAGAAATGGGTCTACAGCCTCCAACTCTTCCGAACTTTTTACGGGATGAAGTGCAATGAGGCTGTGGTTTGCGCCTTCTATCCTCGGATGCCCAAGTGGAATAAGCAGCAGCTTGCCCGATGCAGTTGGACCAGCGACACCTGGAAGGTTGTCAAGGGTCGGGGGCACCTAATCGACACGGGGTCTGATAATAGCGGGTGGAAGAGGAGCTACTTCTTCATCAAGAACAGTTCGATCCCATGGCCCCGATGGGAGGTGGAAGCGGACTCTCCTCCCGCTTATCACACTTACTATGATGAAGATTTCCAAATCCTTCATTGCATCCAGCTTTACCGTTGGGGGGAGTCTTACACTCCCCTGGATGCTAGCTCCCTAACGGAGCGGGACCTGGTGAATGCCGGGATCCGTCTCCTCGACATAATCTCTGGGGGTCAACTCTTCGACGGCCCCTCCAATATGGTTCCTTGGGTAACATTTCTGACCATGTCTCTGTTTTCCATTATTTGCAGCTAAGAAGGTATCACTGCTGACCAATCTCATCCTTAAGCAGGGGTAGACCGACGCTGTCCAACGCCCCGCACGGAAGAGGAAATCGGCGAAGAAGGCTGCTGCTTCGTCGGGATCTCCCTCCGCGGAGAAGACTAAGCGGAGCCGCGTGGAGGAGGTGGACAGAATCTTCAATGTCCAAAATGCTGAAGAAGGTAAACAGCTCCGCCTAGCTATTAAATCATACAGGAAGCAAGTTCCTAAGGAGTTGATCCCCTCCACCAAGGAGGCCCGAGTCAAGGAGATTAAACGCATCCTCCGAGGGGAAACTCCCCGCATCCTCAAAGCGGGTTACTACAACTTCCACGGGAAAGACCAATACGTTTCTCGGCGCGTCATTTGGTGTAAGGATCCTGACCAACTTCCTGACTATCTTTCTGAAGCATCTCGTCCTCTAGGTGCAGGTCAATCGGGAACTCCGTCGGGGGCTGGAGTTTCTGCAGGGGCACCACTTTCAGCAGGGGCACCACTTTCCGGTGCTCGAGGTGGAGAAGACCTCCCTCAACTTCCTGCCCCGATGGGATCGGGGGCTGGAGAAACCCCGACGGGCGATCAGTTTCATCGGGTGGAAGATCTGGACTCCTCCGAGGAGACAGACGAGGGTCTCGCCCTGATTCGTCGTCGGGGAACGAGGCAGTCCCCCTGAAACCAATCTCCAGGGGGCTGCCCCCCTCACCTTCTTCGCAGCAGCAGCAGCCGTCGCCCATTCACAGCTTGACTCCCTCTCCGTCTCAGGGTGACTCGGAGAGGTGCACCTCCACGACTCCAGTCGGTTCTCCTCCTCTCCCCTTGGACGGGAGCTTCTACAAAGTCAACGACCCCAGCCAGAAGGCGGCTCCCTGGACCCCGATCCAGACGCTGCAAGGGGTCCAGCTCCGACAGGGTGATACATATCCGGACCTGGGTCTGCATTTGGTGGCAGGCTCGGTTCTGCCATCTCTGAGGGTTCCGATCTCCCTGGATCGGGAGGACATCCGCGCGGATGTTCACGGAATGGCTATTCGTTGGATAGAGGTGAGGTTTCATCAATAAGGCAGAATATTCATATGCTAACCTTTTCTTCTTTCCTTCGCAGGAGCTGGCGGACATAAACCGCTGCTTCGGTTACATCTTTGCCCTCGAGGAGGCTCTGGAGTAGGAGCGGGCCAAGGGGGCTCCCGCGGTTATAGCCAAGCTTGAGGAGGATCTCGCGGCCTCCGAGTCTTCGAGGGGAAAACTGGCCAAGGAACAGGCCCTCCTCAACCGAAAGACTCGGGACCTCCAAAAACAGGTTCATGACTTCGAGGGGCTGCTGCAGCGGGAGCAGCAGGAGCGGAAAAAGGACGCGGAGGCTCGGGACAAACTTGTCCTCGAGAAGAAGGCTCTGGAGCAGGAAATTGCTGAGGTTCCTGCCAAGCTGGTCGCGGCTGAGACCAAGGGCCGAGAAGATTATCGGGGCTCTGAGGACTTCCAAGCTGACGCGGTGAAATTCTGCACCGCGGAGGTGGAGAACACCCTCTTTAATGCGGTCGAGGAGCACCATCTGGAGTATGGCGACGCCATCAACTTCGACAAGTCTGCGACTCTCGCTCCCTTTGCGAAGAGGTACTTCGCCCTCTCGGAGGAGAGTGATGAGGGGAACACTCCCGCGGGTGTTGAAGACATGGCGGAACTTCCAAGTGCCGATCCTCCGACAGTTGACCCCCCGGTAATCGACCCTCCAGCAGCTGAACCTGTGGAGCCTTCTGCCACAGATCTCGTTGATCCTGCTCCCGCTGATGCCGACAAGGACCAAGCTTAAATGCTCTATCTTTATAGTCCTTATAATTCTCCTTTCTTTATCGGGAACCTCGCAGATTTTTATAATATCATATCTTTTTTGGTTCCGATTATCACTACACCACTCTAAGGTGATCGCGTCACTTAAGACCTTTCAACACATCCCTTAAGACGATTTAGCACACACCACTTAAGGCGATTTGATCGTGCCAACTAAGGCAATTCAATCCGCATCACCTAAGACGACTTAACCATTTGCACCACTTAAGGCGACTTAGCCACACTTAGAATAAATCTAAGAACCATGCATCACCTAAGACGACTTAACCACTTGCACCACTTAAGGCGACTTAACAACTTGCACCACTTAAGGTGACTTAACAACTTGCACCACTTAAGGCGACTTAACAACTTGCACCACTTAAGGCGACTTAACAACTTGCACCACTTAAGGCGACTTAACAACTTGCACCACTTAAGGCGACTTAACAACTTGCACCACTTAAGGCGACTTAACAACTTGCACCACTTAAGGCGACTTAACAACTTGCACCACTTAAGGCGACTAAACAACTTGCACCACTTAAGGCGACTTAACAATACTTAGAATAAATCTAAGAACAATCTGATCGGAAGCAACCTCTTTATTCATTGATGGCTCAAAATATGCTTACATCGAATCAAACGATAGATAACTTGCACCACTTAAGGCGACTTTACATCGGGCACCACCTAAGACGACTTTACATCGGGCACCACCTAAGGCGACTTTACATCGGGCACCACTTAAGGCGACTTTTCATCAAACATGACATTTCTTCAAGTGTTCGCCACTGAAAGAATGCTTCAATACTCTGCCATCGAGGTCTTCCAACTTAAACGCATTCGGAGCTGGCATCCCCACGACCTTATAAGGTCCTTCCCATTTTGGCGACATCTTGTTGATCCGATCCAAAAGGGTGAACTCGTTCCGACGCCAAACTAGTTCTCCGACGAAGAACTGTCGGGACTTAACTCGCCGATTGTAATATATGGCCGTCGCCAAACGCATTCGAGCCTGGACTTCATCGGCATTCCGCCTCTTTTCCTCGAGCAAGTCCAAGTCCAGACGTCTCATTTCATCATTCGTCAAAGGCTCGTAGTATCTCATCCGATGGGACGCCACAGCTATTTCCACGGGAGCAACAACCTCCGTGCCATAAACAAGGCCAAACGGAGTCTCCCCAGTTGATCGTTTGGGTGTCGTTCTAACAGCCCAAAGCACATTTTCCAGCTCATTCAGCCATTTGCCCTTCAAGGCATAGACCCTTTTCTTCAGGCCATCCATCACGATTTTGTTGGCTGACTCCACCTGTCCATTAGTTTGAGCATGATGGACAGAGGCTGTCCGATGCTCGATATTCAACTCCTCCAGATACTCCTTCACTTGAGCCCCGTTAAACGGAGGACCATTATCTCTGATCAACACCTTAGGAATCCCGTATCTGGATATAATATGGGTCTGGAGAAACTTGACGATTTGGTTCCCCGTTGTCTTGGCCAATGCCTTCTTCTATCCATTTTGAGAAATAATCAATGGCTACAAGCAAATATTTACACTGACCTTGTGCCTGTGGGAGAGGTCCCACCAAGTCGATACCCCACTACGCGAAGGGCCAAGCACTTTTGATGGACGTCAGATTAGCAGCTGGAGCCACGATATTCGGGGCATACCTCTGGCACGCATCACAAGATCGAAATAATAACGTCGCCTCCTTGCTCATCGAAGGCCAATAATAGCCCAAATTCAGCACTTTCCTTGCAATGGATCGGGCACCTTCGTGACAAGCCGTGACCCCTTCATGCACCTCCCTAAGGATTCGATTTGCGTCGGGCTCAGCCACGCATTTCAAGTAAGGAGTCGAGAACGACCCCTCTTTCTATAGCTGATTGTCCACCACCACGTAATTAACCGCGATCCGACGTATCCTGTCAGCTACCACTTCATCATCGGGGACTACCCCCGTGGTCAGATACGCGACTATCGGGGTCATCCAAGTGGGCTCCTCCTCCGACCTCTGCTTCAATAGCACAGACCTCGGATGGGTCGGTGGTCGATAAGATCACCTTCTCCAAGAAGTGCACCTTCCGATTTTCCTCGAGGGGTGCCCCCAAAGCAAATTTGCTCAAGGCATCCGCTTCCGCATTTTCCTCCCTCGGGATTGCCTCGATGTCGAAGCTTTTGAAACTCTCCTTCAAGACTTGCACCTCGCGAAGGTACTTTCTCATCATCGGGCTCTTCGCCTCATATCGTCCTTGGACTTGATTCACAATCAGGCCCGTGTCACATTTCACCCTTAAGTGACCAACTCCCGTACCTTTGGCAATTTTGAGGCCTGTGATAAGAGCCTCATACTCAGCTTCATTGTTGGTGGCCCTAAACGTTAAGGCCAAAGCATATCGAAGGGGCTCGCCTCCACCAGGTGGTATCAATACGAACCCTGCTCCTGATCCGTCTGAACTCGAAGAGCCGTCAGTGTACATTTCCCAAGTATTATCCTCATTTGGCTGTTCTGATTGCTCCGCCATTTCTAGTTGCTCTGCTATCGGGACCTCCATGGTTGCCCCCTCTACAGGGCCCGCTTCTTCCAGATCGGGGGCTGTAGACTCTGCTATGAAATCCGCCAACGCCTGGCCCTTAATAGCCGTTCTCGGAGCAAAGTGAATGCGGAACTCACTAAGCTCGACTGCCCATTTCACTAATCTCCCCGACGCATCGGGTCGGTTCAAAAAATGCTTCAAAGACTGATTCGTCAACACAGTAATCTCATGCGCATGGAAGTAAGGCCTCAGCTTTCGAGCAGTAATGATCAACGGAAAAAGATACTTCTCAACGGCGGGATAATTCATTTCAGATTTGGCAAACACCTTGCTTACATAATAAACGGGGACTTGATTACCCTCGACAATCTTCACTAACACAGAGCTAATAGCAAACTCAGAAACAGCCAAATATAGATAGAGCGACTCGCCTGGGATCGGTTTCGCCAACGGTGGGAGGGTGCGAAGGTGCTACTTGAGTGCCTGGAATGCCTCTTCACACTTGGCAGTCCACTCAAACTTCTTGTTGGCCCTCAGAACTTCAAAAAACGGCATGGATCGGTCACTTGCCTTGGATAGGAAGCGATTCATTGCAGCTAGTCGGCCATTCAGTACTTGCACCTCTCGATGATTTATCGGAGACTGCATCTCCTCGATTGCCCTCAGCTTCTCGGGGTTCACCTCGATTCCTCTTTGGCTTACCATAAAGCCCAAAAAATTTTCCGAGTGCACTCCGAAGGCACACTTGGTCGGGTTCAAACGAACCTGATGAAGCCTCATCCGCTCAAATGTCGTGGCTAAGTTGTGAACATGATCCTCAGCTTGTCGGGACTTCACCAGCATATCGTCCACGTAAGCCTCCATGGTTTTCCCCAGCATGTCCCCGAACAGCTTGTTCACCATCCTTTGATAAGTTGCCCCGGCATTAATCAATCCAAAGGGCATGACATTGTAGTGATAGATGTCACTATCAGCATAAAAGGCAGTGTGGGGGGCATCTTCCTTAGCCATCTTGATCTGATTATAGCCAGAGTAAGCATCCATGAAGCTCAGCAATTCATGTCCCGATGTAGCATCCACCAACTGATCAATCCTCGGAAGCGGGTAACAATCATTCGGGCAAGCTTTATTCAAGTTGCAGAAATAGACACACATCCGCCATTTCCCGTTGCTCTTCTTCACCATAACCGGGTTGGCGACCCAAGTCTGGAATCGGAGCTCCTTGATAAATCCAGCATCGAGCAACCTGCCCACCTCCTGCTGGATCGCGATCCTCTTGTTTGCGCCCATCGGACGCCTTTTCTGCGCGATAGGCTTGATCGCAGGATCAATCTTTAATTCATGTTCAATCACATCGGGGCTGATCCCTGGCATGTCACTCGGGGACCAGGCAAATAGCTCCTTAAACTCCTTCAGCAACTCGATCAATTCTCGGGCCCTCTCATCAGACAGGGCGGACCCGATTTTCACCTTCCTCTGAGGTCCGTCAATCTCGACCTCCTTCAAATCCTCCATAGGGGCGGGACGCCCAAACTCCTTTTTGGGATCAGCATCGGTCTGGAGGATAGTCATAGCCTCCCATCTTCTCCTTCAGGTGGCATTAACATAGCACTTCCTGGAAGCCACCTGGTCGCCCTTAACCTCCCCGACTCCATGGTCAGTTGGGAACTTCATCTTCTGGTGAACAGTCGAGGCAACTGCCATCAGTGGGTTGATGGTAATTCTCCCGATAATCGCATTGTAGGTTCCCGTGGACTCGACCACCACGAAGTCCACATTCCTCCTCTCCGCTTTCCACCCGCTACCGAACTCCACTGGTAAGGTGATCATTCCCAGCGGATAGGAGGTAATACCAGAGAACCCAACCATCGGGAAGTTCACCAGCTTCAGGTCCTTCTTCGTTTTCCCCATGGCTTCCAGCGCATCCATAAACAGAATATCGGAAGAACTCCCTCCGTCGATCAAAATTCGCTTCATCTCGTACCCATCCACGTCCAGGGTCACGACAAAAGCATCATCATGTGGAGTCTCCACACCTACCAAGTCCTCCGCTGAAAAGGAAATCACCATCTCTTCCTTCGCGGTCCAGGATCGGGACCTCTTGCCCAGCACCACAGCAGCGGAAATTCTAGAGGCATAGACCTCCCGAGAGGCTGTGGTGTCACCTCCTGCAGCAAATCCTCCATGAATCACGTTAATGGTGCCCCGCTTTTCCTTACGGGCACCAGAAGACTCTGGCTCCGACTTCTTCTTCTTTGGGGACCGATCGCGGGATCGGGAACGGGACCGCGACCGAGATCGGGAGCGGGAACGACACCGCCTTTCAGCCACAAACTCCTTAAGCTTCCCCTTCTGGATCAGCTTTTCGATCTCCTTCTTCAACTCCCGACAATGGTTAGTGTCGTGACCGCTGGCGCGGTGGAACCGACAGTAACGATCTGTGCGGGATCCCAAAAAATCTCCTTCCTTCTTCGGGGGGTACCTGGAGATACCCTGTCGATCCATCACCATTAACACCTCCGCCATGGAACTATTGAGAGGAATGTGGTAGTCCTCCCGCTTGTCCTTCCTCGGGGAACGTCTGTCCTCCCTTCGATCAGAACGACCTCGACTCCGACTGCCCTCGGATTTATCCTTCCTCTTATGGTCATCCAATGGTTTGAACGACTGCTTCCCCTTATTTGACTTTGGAGGATCAAGCTCTCCGGCAGCTATTTTCGACTCCTGCACGTCGATTTGCTGCTTCACTCTCTTCTGCAGTGCCTCCATGTTCCACACAGCCTTCTCAGCCACGCTATCAGGTCGGAACCATATAGTGTTGTAAGGTTCCGAAGGAAGGTGCGGATAGTTTCTCCCTCCGATATCTCCTCATCGATCTCAGCCACACTAGCAGTGTACCGCTGGTAATAATGTGCCAACGATTCGTCGGGCCTTTGCACCACCTGGGCCAGGGACCTCACGCTCTTCAGGAGGCGGCGGCGACCCTGGTACTGCTGAATAAAACGGTCGTGCATATCAGCCCAGCTGGAGATGCATCCTGGGGGCAGGCTGAAGAACCATGTCAGGGCCCTCTCACCCAGTGTACCTGGGAATAACACACACACAATATCGTCATTTGGGGCCCTGCCCAAACAGGCCATGAGATGCTTCTGGACATGACGAACTGGATCCCCCTCGCCATCATACTCCTTAATCGTGGGGATACCCAATCCTGGTGGGGCGAGGGTGTCTATCAATCGGGGAACAAAGGGATGGGTGGATCGATCCCTCAGTTCCGACATCATCGGCTTCTGGTCCCCCATGCAGATGTTCACGATCTTCACCACCTGGTCGGGGGTGATGGGACCATTAAGGGGAATGGTCCTATGCTGCACCGGTCCTGGCCCATCAATCACAAATCGCTCCGACTGAGCGGGTTCCTTGCCCTTGTCCCGATTTCTGGGTTGGGCCTCCTGTACATTCTGAACCTCCATTGGCGGAGGCACCTCCTCCTGCCTCTTGGCAGCCTCTCTTCACTCTAGAAGAGCCTCCATGGCCTCCAAGAACATCGGCATGGCATCCGCCATGGCCTTTGCCAGGTCCGCGTTTAGAGGAGCATCAGAAGCATCCTCCTCCCTATTCTCTTGGTGTCTAGCCGTATCCTCAGGAACTTCGTTGTGCCCCCCTGTTCGGGAAACCTCAGCAGGGAGATTTTGATCCACAGCACGCTCCGGTGGCCCCGAATTCAAAGTTCCAGCAGGGTGACGGGAACCACCAGATTGTCCTCGTTTCTTCTGCTTGCCAGCCGCCATTGAACGAGTAGAGGTCATTGTTGCTTTTCGTTGCGTTTCCCACAGACGGCGCCAATGTTGGATCACGGTTGGAACTCCGGTACGCTCTTTGACAGAAATCCAAGGTCCTTTGCTCCACGTAATCCTGCAAGAGGGGAATAGATCGGGCGGTGACCCAGAATCCCTCTCCGATGCTTAAATGAGAATCTCGTGGCAGGCAAAAGCAAGAAAGAATATGGGCATGTAATCGTATATGTTGATCTGAGGTAACTTCCTCCTTTATATAGGAGAGGAGTTACCCCAGTTACCTGGTGAACTGCCAGGGCAGTTAGCCCACGCTCCGTGTATCTCGGCCACGCTCCGCGTATCTCGGCCACGCTCCGCGTATCTCGGCCACGCTCCGCGTATCTCGTTCCGCTTATCTCGGGCCACTCCCCCACTACTCTGATAGTGGGCGTGTTTCTCGGCCTCAACCTCTGATAGCAAGTCCCGACCAATATCGGGGACTCCAGAGTTATCTCACTGTGTCACCGCTCGGGGCCCCTCGTCATCGTGACAGGGCCAACATCCTCAGGGATTCATCATCGGGGCCTACTTAAAGGCATCTTATCGGGAGCGCCTAGCTCGCCTATCGGGACCGACCTTGTCGGGACCTACCATCGGGACTCCTTTTGTCGGGACCCTTTGCATTGGTCTTCTTGACCTCTTTTAGGGCCCAGTGGGCCTATTCATCGTTTACTCACCGTTAAAGAGCCTAACGGCTATAACGAAACCCATCAGCTATGATATTGAGACTGAACGTATGAAAGAGATCAAAGTCCGTGGTCCGAAGCGCACATGGTCTGGTCTAACTAACCGTGTTGGTGCAAGAGTTTTTTCGTCATTCAGAAAGGTTAGAGTCACTCCAAGGTCTCTCAGCTACCTTCTATCACTATCAGCGTTATTGATGAGCTGCTATTTCTGGAGGAAGTCGAATGGGAAAGCAAAGGAAATGAAAGAGGGTAAAGAAACTGGAGCCATGTTTATCTGTCTTCTTTTGAGTATGTTGTCCTTTTTTATTTTTCTGTTTGCAGTTACTTTGACTATGTTATCTCCTTAGAAATGACAAGTTTTATTGACTTGCAATCCTTTTGTGCATCATTATCGCGTCCAGTGTGCTCCTGCTTGTGCTTTGCTGAAAGAGTACCTCTCCTTGGCCTGTGGGTGGTTTGCTCCACCCCAGTGCATGTTCACAAGCGACTGGTCTTTCGAGTTTTTCCTTGAGGTCACTCATTGACTGAGTGGTCCTCCAACCGTATTCTCTTCCAAGTAGAAGGAAGGATCGTGCGTTCGAGTTGATGAAGAACGCGTTGATCTTTGCCTCATTGGTTGCCCCTAGCAGTGCTGCATTTAGCGCAAAGCTCCTATAGTATTTCAAGGTTGGCTCATCCTCCTCTTGCTTGATGACCCAAACACTCTGTGGTGTCAGGACTTGTTCATCACTTGTTAGCCGTGTAGGTTTGAAGAGTTGTTCAAGACGTGCTTCTTCTACCTGCTTGTCTTCTTCTTGTTTGGGAATATCCTGCCTTATCATGGCTATGAAGAGTTGTTGCTTACGCCTTAGGGCCTTTACATAGAACTGTCGTGCTGCAGTTTGGTCTCCCAGGATTTCTCCAACTCCATTCCTTTTCGGGAACTTCAGCTTCTGGTGCGCTGTGGATGACACTATTTCATAAGGATTTGTGGTTGTTCTTCCCAATATCCCATTATACGCCCCTAGAGTTTCAACCACAATAAAGTTGACGTTGATGTCCAACTTTTCCAGCCTTCTCCTAGTATTACTGGGAGTGTGCTTGTACCCAGGGGGTATGTTGCAGCACCCGCAAAGCTGATTAATGGGAACGTTCCAGGGCTCAAGTCGGCCTTTGTGCGACCAATCTGTTATATCACCTTGATAGTTAGAATGTCTGCAGAGCTTCCTCCGTCAATGAGAATTTGTTTGACGTCGTACTCCACGATAGGCATGGTGATGACGAGTGCGTCGTCATGGGGTCATACAATATGTCTCATGTCTTCTTTAGAAAACATGATGACCAGATCTTCTTGCTCACCCCTTGGTCGCTTACCGTACTTTGGATGTGTCTCTGCCTGGAGGCATAAACATTCCTTGAGTGTGAACCCTGGCCGCCGGCAGCTGGTCCTCCATGTGTGACGTTTATCACACCCCGTTTAGGCGGAGGTGGATTTCGTACATCTTTTCATTTGCTTTTCTTTGAGGGTTCTCCTTGATGCTTTGTGGGGGTGTTGTCTCCTTGATCGACATAGTACTTTAACTCTCCACGCAAGATAACATTGTTGATACACATTCTTAGGCTGAAACAGTTGTCGGTGTCGTTCCCCTTGACTTTGTGGTTTGCACACCACTTTTCCATTTCTTTTCCCAAAGGGCCTTTTTGCCAGTTGTTTGGCTCTTTCCAGAGATTAGTTTCCTTCATCTCTTTCAAGATCACCGACAAGGGTGCATTTAGCGGGATAAGGTTTGCGGCGTTTACCTCCTTCGGTTTCTGGAAGCCTTCTTGGGCGGGTCGCTTAGGCTGTGGTTGCCACTGCCTTTGCTGTTGGTTTCCTTGGGGGTGCTTGGCTTGACCCGTCTTGTTGTTGTATTTGTTGCGCTCAGCGTTCAGTTTTTCCTTAGCTCTTGCCCTGAACCTTTCGAGGTCCACAAACTCTTTGACGCGTGAGGCCAACTCCTCCAGAGTTTCTGCCGGACGCTGTGACATTTTTTCACCCAAGGAGAAACCTAAACGGCCCAAGTTTCTTATGAATGCCTGGATTATATCGTGCCCGGACAGGTTTGTCTGGATGTCTGAAATATTCCGGTTGAAGCGGATGTAGTAATCCGCTAAAGATTCATTATACTGCTGCTTCACGTCGTCTAGTGCACTTGCATCCTTGAGCAACTTGCGTTCACCCATGTACCTCTGTATGAACTTTCCTTTTAGGTAAGGCCAGGAGCTGACACTTTCATTAGGAAGGGAGAAGAACCAGTGTGTCGCTGAACCTAGTAAGGTTTGCGGGAACGTGACCGCTACATGGTTTGGGTTTGTTGTTCTCCCTAGGAATGATGCTTCATGCTGTTGTACATGCTCGATAGGATCACCGTTTCCCGAGTATTTCTCAATTCTAATGTTGTTTAGGATTCCTGGAACCCTGTCATACAACATCTCCTTGGTGAATGGGTGGTTTGCGCAATCAGCCAGGACATGCATTGGCCTGACTTGTGACTGCTCCAACTTCTGCTCTATAAGAGCCTCCAAGGCTTTGGAAGCCAGTCTTGTGATGGAGACATTGTCATTCCTCCCTGGCATCCCCCAAATGTTGTTTGGTTTTCTGCTGTTGTCACGCTCCCAGCTCTGTTAGTATTGAGAATCCTCCCTGCCTGGTTGCCCGTTCCTGAGACTTGGTTGCCATGATTCGGCTGTGTGTGGCCTTTCATAGTAAGTTGCATTGGAGCGAGATCCTTGTGGCTCTGCATAATAGTAATGTGGGTTGGCAGCTGGAGGCTGTCCTCCTTGTGGCATTGGGGCTTCTCCTCGAGGAGTGTCGTGAGACAACATAATAGTAATGTGGGTTGGCAGCTGGAGGCTGTCCTCCTTGTGGCATTGGGGCTTCTCCTCGGGGAGTGTCGTGAGACATTGTCCCCGGTGCAGGATATGCTTGAACAGGTGGTGGCGGAGGTGGTGGTGGTGGAGGCGCATAGCCTTGATTCCTTAGGTTTTCTCTGAAGGCCAAGAGCTCTTCGATTGCTGCCATCATTGCAGGCGTTAATGTAAGGGCTGTCTAGGCACCTTGGATGCCTCTACCCTGAGGTTGTTCCTCTTCTGTGTGGGCTCTGCGTTTGAACCTGGGTGGTGGCTCATTGTTTTGGGCGGTACGCTCTTGTTGTGCGTTTAGAGACGGAACATAAGAGTATGTGGATACGGCATCGGGGATGTAGGAGGGACCTGCCTGACTCCTTCTTGGCGGTGCTTGCTTGGATGCTTCCGCAGTAGCCTTCCTTTTTTATCGTCTTAGACCTTCTTCTCTTGCCATATCCGGGTTATCGGGAGGCAGAGGGTTGCTCGTCAATGTTATCGGTAGTGTATGACTTGTTGTGTTCGTGCCTTGCAGGTGGGCGTCAGAAATGTTGGATCCTTTAATCGAGGGAGAATTGGGTCCTGATGTATGCGCTTCAGGTCGTCGAGGTAGCGGGTCTTCTCACATGCCGGGATACGTGCATCTTCGGATATCTGCAAGAGGGGCAGTATCGCACACCACTCAGGGGGGGGGGGGTGGAGTGCGATGAACCCTCTCCGAAGCTTAAATTAGGACTCTAGAGAGAGAAAGTTTAGAGAGAGGTCAGAGTTTCGGCGTCAACTTAGTTGTAAAATGAATGATCAAGGCCCCTATTTATATGAAACCTTGAGATCAAACAGGGTTTTGAACGGTCCAACGTCGGTTTAGTTGTGAAAAAGTGAATCGGACGTGGACGAGCAAGGAGTTGATGCCGGAGAGTTCGACACGTGTCGTACGCGCGTATATAGTAGACGCGCGCACATCTAGTCATAATCCGGAGGTCGTGATTGTTAGACAATCCCGACCTCCGGATTGTCTAGCAATACGGATTCCGGTCCGGATTGTTATACAATCCGGACGAGTCCTATACTCGGGGTACGCGCGTGCGTACCCCGGGCCGTTTTAGATTTCCGGGTAATTATTTTGGGACCGTTTAGTGGGTTTGACGTGTAGGCGAGGTCCGAATAATTATAAAACGAACCAGAATCGGACGTATACCCATCAACGGCCCAATCTCCAAATGCCAACAGGTGCAGACAAGAGAATTCTTCCTGTTGCAGCAGACAATACAATTAGTTCTGATCCATTGAATTTCAACAACATATTAGAGGAAACCCTTCCTCCTAAGGAAATGTGAGGCAACGACCTTTTTGTCACCAGCTTAGAGGTAACCTTTCCTCCTAAGGAATTTCAGGTGGCGACCTGCTTGTCACCAGCTGACTCATCACCAACCTTCTACACCAATCGCAAATGACAGCTACCGCCCTAAAATGACAAATCAGAGAAGGGTAGCGCTACCATCAAAGTCGGTAAACTAAACCCTATAAATAGCAAGGTGTTTATCAATCTTACATACATACACTGATATCCATATACTGACTTAAGTTTTGGAGTGAAATCAGGGGCATAATCCCCACCCCTTTCTCAGGTCCTTGCCAAACACTCACGCCAGGAGGATCTAGCGGCCATCCATGCCCAAAAAACCTAAAGGCGTGTAGACGAGACCAAGAGAAGTGCACACCAAGTTTAGCCAGACGATTTTGATCCAACGATAACTATCATACTTTGTATTAAGTGATTGATTGATGATGGCATTCTGATTCAATTTCATGTATTTGAGCTCTTTTTATATAGATTCCATTCCCTCATACACTTTCAATTAAATTCATGTTTGTTCTCAAATCTGTGGCAAGTCCCTCTCTTGCAGGTAAGCCTCCACAACACCCACTTTCCATCTGCATCGACGATTATTCTTTTCATATCCAGATCCCAAGCCTCCAATGTCCAGATCCACACTCTCATCCTATGCAGTTAAAAACGAGTTTCTAAGTAGAGACGGAAAAGGTAGGTAAAGTCGAGTCGTAAAGACGGAACGTAAAAACGTAAGTTTCTACCAATGCTAAAATTACATTAGTAATAAAATGTATAAATGTACATATATGTAATTATGCAAAAGATATACGAAAATATTCAATATACTCATTAATAGCCTGTAACATTGTTTTAATAAAAGATATGGCCCCACCAGTAGTCACCTCAGTCGTCACGGTGAGCAATTCTTGTGGAATCGTGAGAATAATTGACGGGTCAATTAGAGTGTGGGCCAGTATCTCAATTAATATTTTATTATTTTAAAAACTTAAAAGAGAAAAATATATTTATGGAGTCTAATACTCTTGCATATTATTAAATATTTAATGGATACTGAACTTGAATAGAATAAGAATAAGTTTTGAATTAATAAAATATGACTTGACCCACAAATTACAATCCATGAAAAAAAACTCTCTTAGGTTTGGTTGATAAATTTTGTGGGATTGACATAATTTATTAGATTTGAGCAATTTTTAGCAAATTAAGGTAAAAATTCTAGAAACGGGTAGAAACTTACGTTTTTACCGTTTCTACCCGTTTTTACGACTCTACTCGCGTTTCTACCCGTTTCTACTCAGAAAGCGATTCTGGTACGTTTTAACTCGTTTTTTTATGGTAAAAACGTAAAAACGTGCGTTTTTACGACCTAGAAACGAGTTTTTAACTACATAGCTCTCATCCCTCCAAGCTCTCTAAATCACGCTCTCGTCACTCCAAGCTCTCACTCTTCCATGGTCACGCTTCGTCACCGGAGAGATCTTGCTAAAGCTCAACATACTTGGGTGGAGTAGATTTTTTAGGATTTTGATTTGAAGTTTTAATTTTTTAGCCATTTGGATTGAATTTGGGGATTTATGGTTTTACTGATTTTGATTTGGGTGTTCAGTTATCGGACCGGCCAACCGATGACTTGTTTAGTTCGCAAAAAACCGCATAATTTTAAAAAGAAGAGTTAACATGTCTTTTGGTCCATGATGTTTGACCACTTTTAGGTTTTGGTCCATGATGTTTTTTTTGCCTAGTTTTGGTACCGATGTTTGCAGATTTTTCTAGTTTTGATCTGACCGTTACATTCCGTCCATTTTTTCCGTCAGTTGACATGTGCAAGTCATGTGATCCACCCTAAACTTTCAATTTTGTTCAAATTTGAGGGAACTGACACCCTAAATCTAGTTCAATTGGAGAATTGAACTAGGTTTAATGGGTCAAATTTGGGCGAATTGACACCCTAAACCTAGTTCAATGGGTCAATTCCCCTAAATTTGAACAAAATTGAAAGTTTAGGGTGGATCACGTGACTTGCACATGTCAATTGACGGAAAAAATGGACGGAATGTAACGGTCGGACCAAAACTAGAAAAATCTGCAAACATATGGTACCAAAACTAGGCAAAAGAAAATATTATGGACCAAAATCCAAAAGTGGTCAAACATCATGGACTAAAAGACTTATTAACCTTAAAAAAAATCATTCAATTGAAGTAGGTTCGCTTGCATCCCGATCTTTTTATCGACCGGACCGCTTGAGTGTCTGAATATGATCGAACCTCCTATCGTATCCGGTTTGTATGACTCTGGCTTAAATTATGAAAATTGTCGTGGATGTAATAAAGAGAGAAACTGGAAATGCCGACATGGTGCCTCCGAACGCGGGAAATCTATCCATCTATTCACCAAAAGCGCGGGAACTAAGAAAAGTCGTTTTCTTCCCAACAAAAGCTTCAGTTCCGGTTGAAACCCTAGCTTAGCTATTCTGGGGAAAAGAAAATGCCGCCGAAGAAGGTGAAGAAGACCATCAACTGGAGTTCCGTTCCAGAAGAGGTCCTTTACGAAATTCTGTTGAAACTCCCCGTGAAATCTCTTTGCAGGTTCAGGTGTGTATCAAAATCATGGTTCTCTTTCATCTCAGATCCTAAATTCATGTCTGCCCACTTTGATCATTCATTAGCTAATCCCAAGGTCCTGCTCGTTTCTGTGCCTAAATATAATGGTGGTTCATTTTGTGAACTTATCTGTTCAGTAGATTATGCAGAATGGGGTATTAGGAAGTGGGTGAACCGACCACAGTCATTGACTGTTGATTATCATGGCCAAATTCGACATAAGGACATGAAATCTCGCATTTCCCAGTCAGTTGGTGGGTTGAGTTTGGTTGAATCGGGGAATAGTCTGGTGATCTGCAATCCTAGCACTAGAGAGAGTACTAGATTCAACACTCCTCCCTGTCCCGGTGATAGCCAGCCACTATTGTCATAACAGAAATTATTTTGGGTTTGACCCAATCGAGAAGAAGTACAAAGTTTTGAGCTCATGGATAGACATGAGGAGGTCACGCCTCGAAGATGAGTGTTGGAGTTATGTGCTTACTTTGGGTGAAGAAGCATGGAGAACGGTAGAATGCAAATATGCTCCAGTTGATTGTAGTTTAATGTGGGATCTCAATGACTTCCAATTTGATAGCGCTGGTATTTGTATTAATGGGGTCATTTACTATCTTTCTAGAACAGCAACCACACTCAATATGGTTGGATTTGACGTGCATTTGGAAACTTTTACATCTATTTCTGTTCCTGATGGTATATCCGTTGAAGTACCAACTTTTCTAATGGAATATGGTGGGTGTGTTGCTGCAGTCTATATTGGATTTCGTGATGAGTATGATGAAGATGCGTATCAGGTGATTGTTATGGGTGTATTGACTGACATCTCCAATAAGAAATGGAAATGTGAAGAGTATCTTGTGCCTCATGAGCTGATTCCTCTTGTTGTGGACGATTATCTAGCGGGCTCCTCACCGAATGGTGAATTAGTGTTTGTTTCACAATATACCTTGAATCTAATAAAACTGGATTGCTATGATATTGAGAGTGAATGTATGAAAGAGATCAAAGTTCGTGGTCCGAAGCGCACCTGGTCTGGTCTAACTACTAAACGTGCTGCTGCAAGAGTTTGTCGTCATTCAGAAAGGTTAGAGTCACTCCAAGGTCTCTCACCTACCTTCTATCACTATCAGTGTTATTGATGAGCTGCTATTTTCGGAGGAAATCAAATGGGAAAGCAAAGGAAATGAAAGAGGGTAAAGAAACTGGAGCCATGTTTATCTGTCTTCTTTTGAGTATGTTGTCCTTTTTTATTTTTCTGTTTGCAGTTACTTTGACTATGTTATCTCCTTAGAAATGTGAAGTTTGATTGACTTGCAATCCTTTTGTGCATCATTATGAATCTAGTTTATACATTTTATTATGAGCCTGGCCAGCCTTTAATTGTGCATGTTTAGTTTGCCAGTTATTAAGTTGCGTAGAAGTCATTCTTTATTATATTAAACAACACCTGGTTGATTGATACAACAATATAAATAATGATTTGCATCTAATCTACATCATAGTATTATTGATTCACATGCTATGAGAATATGCATACGGTTATTGGCTTGAAGGTGTTCAGATCAAAAGGAAAAATGAAGCAATTGTAGCTGCAACAATTGCTACGGTTGCTACCATTGAAGCTTTGTCAGAAGAATCTTTCCAGTTGGTCCCTGAGAAATGCTGGAAGGCTAGATAGAGGGAGATGAACAAGGAAATGATAGAACCTTCTCGGGTTCCTCTGCAGAAGAAGAAAATGTGAGGTGATGTTGAACTTTTTAAAATTCATAATAATAAGGGTACCTTAAGTTAATGAGTTGATGAGGAGCAATGATAACCATCAGCAGTGTCAGGAATGGCAGTTCTAATTCACCTGAATTTAGAAAGCCTGCCTTAGTGGGATTCTTGATTTGCTTTCAAGAGTAGAAGAAGGGGGGGTTACCAGGAATGTGCCAGAAAAGACGGACGAAAAGTGCTAAGAATGCAGCCCAAACACCATACTCACCCCTGCAAACACAATGTGCAGATAAGTTAATTTATTATCTTGTGTTTAGGGAAAAAAGAAGAAGGGTAGTGTGAAAAAGAAAAGTTGATTGATAGGTGGAGGAAAGTTACTTGATCCATGAGATGATACATTGAGGTGCTTGTAAAAAGAAAAATGGAAGGATGAGGGATTTGTGAAGAGGAGTCCCCCTTGAAAGTGTCAAAACACTGTAAAATGAATGAATGCAGAATGATTATATTAGAAGGAGAAAGATGTATGTAAATATTAGAAGAGGAGAAATAATTAGGGAGGTACGCTGAAGAAATAGCAGCGACCAACTGAACATTATGTGGTCTGAAAGGTTCAGCATGGCAAACACCACCTTCTCCTCCTCCTCCTCTACCTTTCTTAATGTCAGCAGGAGGAGACCTGATGGAAGGAAGGAAGATGATTCACATTAATTAATTATTTGTTTAGACCAGACAAGACCACATATATATATATATATGGTGTGCTAGCTACCTGAGCAGGTGAGTCGTGGAGTAATTGTTATGTTGTGGTTGTGTGTGAAGTAGTGGCCATCCCAAAGAGACACAAGGCCGCTTGCTGCTGCATATCATCATCATCATCCTGTTGTTGGAGTTGGACAGAAGCAGCCCGCACGGAGATGCCGACCAACAACTACTGCCTGTTGCCATTGCTGTTCACTGATTTGCACACACCACTGGAAATTGAACTGGAACTGGAATGGAAGATATATAATAATTACGTTGAACCTACCTAGCTTCCAATTCCAAATATATATATATATTATATATACAAGGAGTGAGTTCACAGCGCGAAGTTGTCGGATCATGCATGGAATGTGGAGTTCCACAACACTACCGACCTTAACGCCACACTCACTTCTCTCTTCTCTTTTCACCACCATTTACATCTTTCTTATTTTTTCTTGGGTTAAAGATACTTTTCATACCACATGTTTGGCCGAATGTGGCTTTTAGTACCAGATGTTTGGTTTTGTATACTTTTGGTACCAAACGTTTGAAAAAATATGGCTTTTGGTATATCCGTTAGTTGGCTGTTAGTTTTTTCCGTTAAGTGACATGTGCAAGTCACGTGACCGACCCTAAACTTTCGATTTTGTTCAATTTAGTCCCTCAAATATATTCATAACTTTTAATTTGTTTAATTTAGTCCCCAAACTTCAAAATCAATTCGAATTGAATCATCGAACCCAATTGACCTAGCCGGACCTAGCCTAAGGCTAGGTCCGAACCTGGGTTAGGGTCGCCGGGCCCAGCCGACCTTGACCCAGGGTCGGACTTAGCCCTAGGCTAGGTCCGGCTAGGTCAATTGGGACCTAGCCCAAATTCGACCAAATAGGACTATGATGGGCTTCGCTGTGACCGTTAGGCCCTTTAACGGCGAGCAAACGGTGAATAGGGCCATTGGGCCCTCAATGGAGGTCAAGATGACCCAGGCGAAGGGTCCCGACAGAGGGAGTCCCGATGATGAAAGGTCCCGACAGAGTCGGTCCCGATAGGTGAGCTGGATGCTCCCGATGAGATGCCTTTAAGGCTCGATGACGAATCCCTGAGAACGATTGACCCTGTCACGATGACGAGGGGCCCCGAGCGGTGACACAACGAGATAACTCTGGAGTCCCCGATATCAGTCGGGACTTGCTATCAGAGGATGAGGCCGAGATACGCGGGGCGTGACCGAGATACGCGGAGCGTGGCCGAGATACGCGGGGCGTGGCCGAGATAAGCGAGATCATGGCCTATGTTAGGTTCCAAGTCTAAGGTCAACGGGCGGTCGACCTAAGTCTCGTTCCTCACTGGAGATGTTGCAGATTCGGTGCTCTCGGGTTGTGTCGTCCTAGCCTGTGTCTTTCTGTCCTTCGCTTCGCTTCTCTTCTCGCCCTGCAAGAGGGGCAATACCAGGCACAGAGGGGGGGGGGGGTGGTGCCTGATGAACCCTCTCCGATGCCTAAGTCAGTACGGTTTTAGAGAGATAAAGCTAGAGAGATGTCAGAGCAAAATTATGCAACTTGTCAAGATGATCAAATGAATAGTGGAAGAGTTGTATTTATAGGCAACGGTGTCATTAAGGTGGCTTAATGACATCGTTAACCTTTAAACACAATTAATTAACCTTTAAACACGTAATTAAGACCTTAGGGTACGGAGAAGGTTGGCGGAAATAAACCGAGTATGGGAGTCTAAAAAAGTGTCGGGGCCCTGGGGGGGGGAGGAAAATCCGACCTCCAAGGGTAGGGGTTGGGTGTGGCCACCCAACCCCTCCTAGGGGAGATCGGGTTGGTCCACCCGATCTCCCCTAGGGGAGATCGGGTTGGCTGACCCGATCTCCCCTAGGGGAGGTCGGGTGTGGCCACCCGACCTCACCTAGGTGAGTCTAACTTGGCCGGACGAGTATTTTGGCCTCGTCCGGACCGTTGGTGCTTTCGCGAGGTGTTCGGGTTGAAGTTTCGATTTACAATCATTAACGGGGTGATCAAAATGAAACGATTCGGAAGTCAACGGGTTCAAATTGGGCGTATATCCATCACATGCCCCCGAGTCAACCAATGGCCTGACCCTTGATTGACTCTATTTTAGGATGGTATGACACGCGCAATTTGAAGCCGGGATTTTACCTTTTGTCTGAATGCTTACTTACCCATGGATGTGTGCCTCTGACTCTGCCCCCTGCCTTATAAGATAGAGGAATTGTAAATGTCAGAATAGCACGGACACGTGTCCAAGCACGCGTCCGTCTGATGTGGAAATAATAAATCTATCCTTGCTACGGGCGTATACTCGAAAAATACACGCTCGCATAGAGGAGATGCAATACGAATACAGCTAAGCGATTCATACTTCAATTTCATGCCGGGATTTGTCTAAGTGGGGAAAAATTTAATTTTGGTCTAAAATTTTTCTAAGTATGGGATGCTTAAAAATAAACCCATGGGATGCTAACTGTGGTAGGTGTGAGTTTAACCACGGTTAATGGGAACTAGGGGTATCAGTTTTTAAATCTGACCCTTGAATTTTTCCTTCCTAAAAATCAACGGTGTCGATTTGGCGATTTTAGAAAAAACCCTATTCTCTTGTACTATAAAAGGGGTAAGTGATTACCTCATTCTCATTGTCCTTTTTCCTATCCCTTTTCTTTTAGTTGGTTATGATCCTTGGTTGAATTCGTTTCTTGGGACGCGTGTCGTATTGAGGTACGTGCCTTTTGCTTTGTGTAAGTGTTGTTTTTGGGAGACATAATCCCGTCTCTTCCTCGGCTGTTTCTTTACTTGTCTCGTTTTTGATTTGTGGGTCTTCATGGTGATATAGTCCTGTTTGGTTCATCCTCTTTTGATCTTCTTGCCCCCGTGTTTCTGCTTGCTGGCGTGTGGGGTCTTCTATACTGAGATTATGATTATCTCTCTTTGCCCCCTGCCTCTGCTTGTTGGCCAGTGGGGTCTCTCTATGTTGGGGGTTATAACTATCTCCCCTTGCCCCCCTGCCTCTGCTTATTGGCCAGTGGGGTCTCTTTATACTGGGGGTTATAACTATCCCCCCTTGCCCCCGGCCCCTGCTTGTTGGCCTGTGGGGTAAGTGTTAGGTTCAAAGTCTAAGGTCAACAGGCGGTCGACCTAAGTCTCGTTCTTCACTGGAGATGTTGCGGATTCGGTGCTCTCGGGTTGTGTCGTCCTAGCCTGTGTCTTTTGTCCTTCGCTTCGCTTCTCTTCTCGCCCTGCAAGAGGGTCAATACCAGGCACAGAGGGGAGGGGGGGGGGTAGTGCCTGATGAACCCTCTCCGATGCCTAAGTCAGTACGGTTTTAGAGAGATAAAGCTAGAGAGATGTCAGAGCAAAATTATGCAACTTGTCAAGATGATCAAATGAATAGTGGAAGAGTTGTATTTATAGGCAACGGTGTCATTAAGGTGGCTTAATGACATCGTTAACCTTTAAACACAATTAATTAACCTTTAAACATGTAATTAAGACCTTAGGGTACGGAGAAGGTTGGCGGAAATAAACCGAGTATGGGAGTCTAAAAACAGTGTCGGGGCCCTTGGGGGGGGGGGGGGGGGGGGGGGAGGAAAATCCGACCTCCAAGGGTTGGGGTTGGGTGTGGCCACCCAACCCCTCCTAGGGGAGGTCGGGTGTGGCCACCCGACCTCACCTAGGCGAGTCTAACTTGGCCGGACGAGTATTTTGGCCTCGTCCGGACTGTTGGTGCTTTCGCGAGGTGTTCGGGTTGAAGTTTCGATTTACAATCATTAACGGGGTGATCAAAATGAAACGATTCGGAAGTCAACGGGTTCAAATTGGGCGTATATCCATCACATGCCCCCGAGTCAACCAATGGCCTAACCCTTGATTGACTCTATTTTAGGATGGTATGACACGCGCAATTTGAAGCCGGGATTTTACCTTTTGTCTGAATGCTTACTTACCCATGGATGTGTGCCTCTGACTCTGCCCCCTGCCTTATAAAATAGAGGAATTGTAAATGTCAGAATAGCACGGACACGTGTCCAAGCACGCGTCCGTCTGATGTGGAAATAATAAATCTATCCTTGCTACGGGCGTATACTCGAAAAATACACGCTCGCATAGAGGAGATGCAATACGAATACAGCTAAGCGATTCATACTTCAATTTCATGCCGGGATTTGTCTAAGTGGGGAAAAATTTAATTTTGGTCTAAAATTTTTCTAAGTATGGGATGCTTAAAAATAAACCCATGGGATGCTAACTGTGGTAGGTGTGAGTTTAACCACGGTTAATGGGAACTAGGGGTATCAGTTTTTAAATCTGACCCTTGAATTTTTCCTTCCTAAAAATCAACGGTGTCGATTTGGCGATTTTAGAAAAAACCCTATTCTCTTGTACTATAAAAGGGGTAAGTGATTACCTCATTCTCATTGTCCTTTTTCCTTTCCCTTTTCTTTTAGTCGGTTATGATCCTTGGTTGGATTCGTTTCTTGGGACGCGTGTCGTATTGAGGTACGTGTCTTTTGCTTTGTGTAAGTGTTGTTTTTGGGAGACATAATCCTGTCTCTTCCTCGGCTGTTTCTTTACTTGTCTCGTTTTTGATATGTGGGTCTTCATGGTGATATAGTCCTGTTTGGTTCATCCTCTTTTGATCTTCTTGCCCCCGTGTTTCTGCTTGCTGGCGTGTGGGGTCTTCTATACTGAGATTATGATTATCTCCCTTTGCCCCCTGCCTCTGCTTGTTGGCCAGTGGGGTCTCTCTATGTTGGGGGTTATAACTATCTCCCCTTGCCCCCTGCCTCTGCTTATTGGCTAGTGGGGTCTCTTTATACTGGGGGTTATAACTATCCCCCCTTGCCCCCGGCCCCTGCTTGTTGGCCTGTGGGGTCTTCCCATGTCATCTTTCTATTCTTACCTTTTGGCTTTGTATTCGTCGTTTAAGGAAAATGAGTTTTATCTTATGTCCACTGTCCGCTTTCTGTTTTCCTTGGGCTAAGCTTGTGTTTTTTCGATCAGCAGAACTCTCCGGTGATTGATGAGGAGTAAGAGGCCAGTACGGGTGGGGGTAGTTAACTCCGGGACCGGACCTTCGATTGCAAAAAGATCGGTTTTTTATGGTGCTTGGAGGTGTCCTCTTATTGGAGGTAAGGGCGGTGGTGATGTTAGGGTACCATCTTCTTTCTATATTGATGCCCCTCAATCGAGGGTCCGGGAGCCATCTTTTCCTTCTTCTTTGTTTGGTAAGTCCTCGAATGTCTGAGTTTCTTTAGTGTATGTTGGTGTTTACTCCGTATCTTGCTGTAGGTAGACTTCGTCTTCCGCGTCTGGGTCGAAAGGAACTGTCTCGTCCTCCTGTTGATGGGATTGTTGGGTCTGAGTGGGCGCCTTACTATGGGCGTGGGGCTGTTTTTGACAGTCAATCTTCTTTACAAACTCCTGAGGTTGGAGTTCGTGTTCTGCAGTCTGCTGTTCCTCCTCCCGATCGTGTGCCCCCTTCTAAAGGGTCGGAGGCAGCTTATCAATTGGCTCATGATGTGTTGGCTCGCTATGCTTATGTAACTTTTCTTAGCCGTGTTTACCCTTTAGGACATTTCATTTTTGCTTTATATGTCTCATCCTTTGTTTTTGTCGTAGGGTATTGCCGACCTTGTTAATTTATCCACCCTTGTTATTGATCTTGCTGAGGAGAGAAAGGTGTACGAGGACACTTGTGTCTCCCTTAACTCCAAGCTTATTAGTTGTTTGGAGCATAGTCGTATCACAGATTTGCAGTGCCGAGATTTGGAGGGTCGTATTGCCCTTCTCAAGGAAGAGGTTGAGGCCTTGAGACAAAGGTCTTATCGCGATGAAGTACTTCGGGCTGCTGAGTTGGTGTCCCTTGAGGAGATGTTTCGTGTGGAGGCGAAAGGGTGTGCTATCGCTGAGTATAAGGCTTCTTCCTCTTATCAGGCTGCTATTGATGTTCGTTGCTCTGTGGCTAAGCGTATTTCTTTAAAGGCGATTCTCGAGCGTATGTACATGATTGCTCCTGACTTTCCTTTTTCTCAGCTTGGTGATTTGTCTACTTCGCTGTTAGGCATATTGCTAAGATGAGGAAGTAGTACACCTATCTCTTGTGGTGGTCTCGCGAGTTTGTGGATTGAGGTTCTTCTTTAGAGTTTGAAACTCCACCTTTCCTAGTTTTGCCATCTTTGTTTGATACACTTGTCTTTACTCATGGTATATATGGCAGGGTGATTATCTTTCTTCTCATGATATCTCCCTGTGCCTTAGTGTGTAGTTCTTTGGTTATGGACCCTTCCCTTGGCGTGTTTCCTTTACTTATCCTTCTTTTGTGTTTTCCTTCATGCCATACCTGCTATTTCATCAAGAAAAAACATTATGTGTTCTTCATACCACTTTACTTTGAAATTACTTTCTCATGGGATCCTTCTTAGTATGGTGCGATGATCTCTTCTGATACCCTTTGAATGGTATGTGTGGTACTGCTAGACCAAAGATACGCTCTTGGTGGGCGTTGAATACTGTTCACGAGATACGCCCCCGGAGGGCACCAGTAGTTAGACCAAAGATACGCTCTAGGTGGGCGTTGAAACTGTTCACGAGATACGCTCCCGGAGGGCACCAGTAGTTAGACCAAAGATACTCTCTAGGTGGGCGTTGAAACTGTTCACGGGATACGCTCCCGGAGGGCACCAGTAGTTAGACCAAAGATACGCTCTAGGTGGGCGTTGAAACTGTTCACGAGATATGCTCCCGGAGGGCACCAGTAGTTAGACCAAAGATACGCTCTAGGTGGGCGTTGAAACTGTTCACGAGATACGCTCCCGGAGGGCACCAGTAGTTAGACCAAAGATACGCTCTAGGTGGGCGTTGAAACTGTTCACGAGATACGCTCCCGGAGGGCACCAGTAGTTAGACCAAAGATACGCTCTAGGTGGGCGTTGAAACTGTTCACGAGATACGCTCCCGGAGGGCACCAGTAGTTAGACCAAAGATACGCTCTAGGTGGGCGTTGAAACTGTTCACGAGATGCGCTCCCGGAGGGCGTCGAAACTGTTCACGAGATACGCTCCCGGAGGGCGTTGAAACTGTTCACGAGATACGCTCCCGGAGGGCACCCGTAGTTAGACCAAAGATACGCTCTAGGTGGGCGTCGAACTGGTAGTTTGAAATCTACCTCAAGATACGCTCTTGGGGGCGTCGAATATGGTAGTGTTTTTTCTACCTCAAGATACGCTCTTGGGGGCGTCGAATCTGGTAGGTTGCAAATCTACCTCAAGATACGCTCCTGGGGGCATCGAAGGTCGTAGTTTTAGAAACTACTCTCAAGATACGCTCTTGGGGGCGTCGAAATTCGTAGTGTTTGGAAACCACTCTCAAGATACGCTCTTGGTGCGTCGAAGGTCGTAGTATAGAAACTACTCTCAAGATACGCTATTGGGGGCGTCGAAGGTCGTAGTATGAATACTACTCTCAAGATACGCTCTTGGGGGCGTCGAGGGTCGTAGTATAAAAACTACTCTCAAGATACGCTCTTGGGGGCGTCGAAGGTCGTAGTATAAAAACTACTCTCAAGATACGCTCTTGGGGGCGTCGAATCTGTTCGCGGGATAGGCTCCCGGAGAGCACAGGGTTCGTAGTTTTTGGAACTACTCTCAAGATACGCTCTTGGTGGCGTTGAGGGTGTTGTTGACTTGACGTCATATCTGTGTAAGGATAACTCAATGATTATATCATCTCCTTTTTTGGATTTTTTTTTTTTTGAGTAACTCCTACTTCTTTAAGAGCATTCATGTTTTTTGTACACATGAGATGCCTTGGGTGGATCAAGGCACCCTTTGGAGGAAGTCAAAGATAGTTGTAGAGTTGGAGTAACTTCGTGAGTTCTCCTTCTCAAAAGTTGTTTTTGAAAATTTAAACAATTATATGTAATGACTTGAAGTAACTTCAAGGATATGGTCTTTTGCTTGTGCTGTCTTCTTAGACGTAATACTTCTTTAGGTGTTCCCCACTGAAGGTGTTTGTGGAGATATACCCATCCCCATCCTCTAGGCGGTAAGCATTTGCGTATGGAACTGATGCTATCTTATACGGCCCTTCCCATTTTGGAGATAATTTTCTGACTTGGTCTAAATGTGAGAACTCGTTCTTTCTGAGCACTAGTTCTCCTATGTGGAATTGCCTCTCCTTGACTTGGCGGTTGTAATATCTTGCGGATACAAGGCACATTCGTGCCTGTGCTTCTTCTGAATTCCATCTTTTATCCTCCACCATGTCTAAGTCTAAGAGCCTTGCTTTGTTGTTCTCATGCTCTTCAAAGTACGTGGTTCTTAGTGATGATACCGCCATTTCTGCTGGTGCCACCGCTTCGGTCCCGTATACCAGGCCAAATGGTGTTTCTCCTGTGGCTATCTTTGGTGTTGTCCGCACTGCCCATAGAACATTTTCCAGCTCATCTACCCAGCTTCCCTTGGTAGCATGGAGTCGTTTCTTTAGGCCGTCTAGTACTATTTTATTTGCCGACTCTACTTGCCCATTTGTCTGGGGTGCTTTACTGATGCAAAGCGGTGTTCTATATTCTGCCTTTCGCAATACCATTGCAGTTTCTTCCTCTTGAATTGTGGGCCATTATCACTTATTATTGCCTTTGGGACTCCGTACCTCGAGACAATGTGAGATTGAATGAAGTTAACGACTTGCTCGTCTGTTGTCTTTCCCATTGCCTTTGCTTCTATCCATTTGGAGAAGTAGTCTATTGCTACTATTATGCAAGTTTTCTGCCCTTTTGTTCTTGGTAGGGGGCCTATCAGATCGATCCCCCACTGTGCGAATGGCCAAGCTCCCGAGATAGAGCTTAGCTTTGCTGCTGGGGCTGTTATATTTCTGGAGTACCTTTGGCAGTGATCACATTTTTGCACCAAGTCTGCTGCTTCTTTGCTCATTGATGGCCAATAGTATCCTAGGTTGTAGACCTTCTGGATTATTGATCGTGCTCCTTCATGGCACCCCGCATCTCCCTCATGGAGTTCTGCAAGTACTCTCTCTGTTTCTGGATATGTTATGCATTTGAGGAAGGGTGTGGAGTACCCTTTCTTGTAGAGTTCATTATCCATCACTGCATAATTTCTAGCCATCCTTTCGATCTTGACTGCCTCTACTTTATCCTTTGGGAGTTTTCCTTCCATGATGTATTGACGCATTGGGGTCATCCAGGCTTCTGCTTCATCTATTACTAGAACCTCCACTTGTTCTATCACTGATTGCATTCTTTGCTCTACAAAGTGAACCTCTTTGCCTGCTTCTACCCCTAGGGCTAGTTTGCTTAAGGCGTCCGCCTCTTGGTTTTGTTCTCTTGGGACTGACTCAATGTCGAAGCTTTGGAAGCTCTTTATTAGGTCCCTGGCTTGTTGTAAGTACTTCTGCATGTTTTCAGACTTTGCAGTGTAGATTCCTTTCACTTGATTGACAACTAGTTGAGAATCGCACTTAGCTCTTAGGTGCTTTGCCCCTACTCCTTTGGCTATTCTCAAGCCTGTTATCAGCGCTTCGTATTCAGCCTCATTGTTCGTTGCCTTAAAGGTAAGTGCCATGGCATAGCGCAGAGGTGTATCGCTATTTGGTGGGTATAGTAGGAGGCCTGCACCTGAACCTCCCCCGTTGGACGACCCATCAGTATGCATCTTCCATAACTCTTCTGGTTGTTTCTCCTGACTACTGCTCGCCTCCCTTGTATTTATGATTTCTCCCAAGTCTTCATCTGGATTAATTCCGGTGAATTCGGCAATAAAATCTGCTAGAGCCTGCCCTTTTATAGCTGTTCTGGGGGCAAAGTGAATACGAAACTCACTTAACTCAATTGCCCACTTGGTCAGTCTCCCCGATGTGTCTGGTCTTTGGAGGAGGTGTTTCAATGGTTGGTCTGTGAGGACTGTTACTTCATGTCCATGAAAATACGGTCTCAACTTTCTTGCTGATATAATCAGTGCATAGAGGTACTTTTCTATTGGCAAGTAGTTGATCTCATACTTTGCCAATGTTTTGCTTATGAAGTATACCGGCAATTGTGCAGCGTTTTCTTCTTTTATTAGCACTGAGCTTACTGCCACGTTGCTCACGGAGATGTAGAGGTAGAGGGGCTCCCCTGGTGTAGGCTTTGCTAGGGGTGGTAGTGTCTTTAGATGTTGTTTGAGTTGTTGAAAGGCTTCTTCACATCTTGGTGTCCATTCGAATTTTTTGTTTGCCCTTAGTACCTCAAAGAAGGGTAATGCCTTGTCTCCTATTTTGGATAGGAATCTGTTAAGAGCTGCCAACCTCCCGTTCAGTCGTTGAACCTCTTTGTTCTTCGTAGGTGACTGCATTTCTTCAATTGCCTGTAGTTTTTCGGGGTTTACCTCTATGCCCCGCTGACTTACCATGAAGCCTAAAAACTTCCCTGATTGTACCCCAAATGCACATTTTTTCGGGTTTAGGCGGACTTGGTATTGCCTCATTCTCTCAAACGTTGAGCGAAGCTTCTCCACATGGTTTTTCTTCTCTTTGGATTTGACGATCATGTCGTCCACGTATGCCTCCATTGTCTTTCCTATCATGTCCCCGAAGATTTTGTTGACCATTCTTTGGTATGTCGCTCCAGCATTTATGAGTCCGAAAGGCATCACCGTGTAATGGTATATCTCGCTATCAGCGTAGAATGCTGTGTGAGGGGCGTCCTCATGGGCCATTTTTATTTGGTTATATCCTGAGTATGCATCCATGAAGCTCATTAGTTGGTGACCTGATGTTGCATCCACTAACTGATCTATTCTTGGTAGTGGATATGAGTCCTTAGGGCATGCTTTGTTTAGGTCGCGATAGTCGATGCACATTCTCCAACTTCCTCCCGCCTTCTTTACCAGTACTGGGTTTGCCACCCATGTTTGGAATCTAATCTCCTTGATGAAATTTGCCTTCAATAGCTTTTCCACTTCTTACTGGATAGCTATCTTTTTGCTTCCTCCCATTGGCCTTACCTTTTGTGTTATTGGTCGCGTTGCCGCGTCTATATTGAGCTTGTGTGAGATTACTTCTTCTGATATTCCTGGCATATCGCTTGGTGACCAGGCGAACAGATCCTTGTATTCCCTTAGTAAAGCTACTAAGTGGTTTTCCTCTTCCTGAGATAAGGCGGTCCCGATTTTTGCCTTCCTATCGGGTTCTTCTATGAGTATTTCTTTTAATTCCTCCATGGGGGCTGGTCTTCCGTGATCTTCTCTTGGGTCCTCATCTATTAGTAGGACCTCTCTTGTTTTCTTCTTCTTGCTTAGTGCGATCCTTGCACATTTCCTTGCTACCTTCTGGTTACCCTTTACTTCCCCTATTCCTTGGCTTGTGGGGAATTTCATTTTCTGATGTAGTGTTGATGGTACCATACCCCACTTGTTGATTGTAGTGGTACCCAGGACTCCCTTGTATTCCTCCATTTCTTCTGTGATGAAGGAGGGGACATCGATCTTTAACTGACTCTGGCCTATGCCCAATGTCACAGGTAGTGTGACTGCCCCCAGTGGGTATGTTGGCTCTCCTGAAAATCCCACGAAGGGGGAGTGAACCTGTTTTATGCTACTTGGCCTTACTCCCAGTATGTTGAGGACTTTCTTGCTAATGATGTTGGGTGAGCTTCCATTGTCTACCAGGATTCTTCCAATGTCCATATCAGTGATCTTCATTGTTATGACTAGGGTATCCTTGTTGTCTGGTAACACATGCTCCATGTCTCTTCTTGAAAATTGTATTATATCTTCTCTCTTTCCTTCTTCTTGTTCTTCCTTTGGTTTATGGTCCTCTAACTGTGCCATATACGCTTCTCTAGCATTCGCTGACTCTCCTCCAACTCCATAACCTCCATGAATGACATATACGCTTGCCATCTGGCTGGTGATAATTAGGCTTTCTATTCGAAACCCACGGACGGCGCCAAGTGTTAGGTTCCAAGTCTAAGGTCAACGGGCGGTCGACCTAAGTCTCGTTCCTCACTGGAGATGTTGCGGATTCGGTGCTCTCGGGTTGTGTCGTCCTAGCCTGTGTCTTTCTGTCCTTCGCTTCGCTTCTCTTCTCGCCCTGCAAGAGGGGCAATACCAGGCACAGAGGGGGGGGGGGGGTGGTGCCTGATGAACCCTCTCCAATGCCTAAGTCAGTACGGTTTTAGAGAGATAAAGCTAGAGAGATGTCAGAGCAAAATTATGCAACTTGTCAAGATGATCAAATGAATAGTGGAAGAGTTGTATTTATAGGCAACGGTGTCATTAAGGTGGCTTAATGACATCGTTAACCTTTAAACACGTAATTAAGACCTTAGGGTACGGAGAAGGTTGGCGGAAATAAACCGAGTATGGGAGTCTAAAAACAGTGTCGGGGCCCTTGGGGGGGGGGGGGGAAATCCGACCTCCAAGGGTAGGGGTTGGGTGTGGCCACCCGACCTCACCTAGATGAGTCTAACTTGGCTGGACGAGTATTTTGGCCTCGTCCGGACCGTTAGTGCTTTCGCGAGGTGTTCGGGTTGAAGTTTCGATTTACAATCATTAACGGGGTGATCAAAATGAAACGATTCGGAAGTCAACGGGTTCAAATTGGGCGTATATCCATCAGCCTAGATAGGCGGGATCGTGCCCGAGATACGCGGAATACGGGCTAACCACCCCAACTGTTCACCAGGTAACTGAGGTACCTCTCCGCCTATAAAAGGGCAGAGGTTACCTCAGAACACTTTACGTTTTGATACACGCTACTTGAGATTACTGCTTGCCAGTCCATACGAGATACTCATTTAAGCATCGGAGAGGGATTCTGGGTCACCGCCCGGTCTATCTCCTCTTGCAGGATCACGTGGAGCAAAGGAGCTAGGATCGCCGTCAAAGATCGTGTCGGAGTTCTATCGTGATCCAACATTGGCGCCGTCTGTGGGAACGTAACAAAAAGCTGATATGCCTTCTACTCGTTCAATGGTGGCGGACAATCTAGTGGTTCCCGTCATCCTGCTGGGACGACTCTGAATTCACCACCAGAGCATCCTGAGGACCAGAATCTCCCCGCGGAGGTCTCTCGGACAGGGGGGCATAATGAAGCTCCTGAAGATACTGCTGCTGAACACCAGGGGAATAGGGAGCGAGAGGCTCCTCCAAATGCGGACCTGACGAGGGCTGTGGCGGAGGCCATGCCAATGTTTTTGGCAGCTGTGGAGGCCCTCTTAGATCGGAGAGAGGCTGCGAGGAGGCAAGAGGAGATGCCTCCGCTAGAAGAGGAAGCGCCCCCACCGGCAGAGGTTCAGAATGTGCGGGAGGTTCAGCCCCGAAACCTTGGCAGGGGTAGGGAGTCCACTCAACCAGAACGATTTGTGGTCGATGGACCAGGACCAGTGCAGCACAGGACCATTCCCCTTAATGGTCGCCATCACCCCCGACCAGGTGGTGAAGATCGTGAACATCTGCATGGGAGAGCAGAAGCCGCTGGTGTCGAAGCTGATGGATCGATCCACCCATCCCTTCGTCCCTCGACTCATAGACACCCTCGCCCCGCCAGGACTAGGTATCCCCACGATTAAAGAATATGATGGCGAGGGAGATCCGGTTCGTCATGTCCAGAAGCACCTCATGGCGTGTCTGGGCAGAGCCCCGAATGAAGATATTGTGTGTACGTTGTTCCCGAACACACTGGGCGAGAGAGCCCTAACCTGGTTCTTCAGTCTGCCCCCGGGCTGCATCACTTGCTGTGCTGATATGCACGACCGCTTTATTCAGCAGTACCAGGGTCGCAGACGTTTGCTGAAGAGTGTGAGGTCCCTGACCCAGGTGGTACAGAGGCCCGACGAGTCGCTGGCGCACTATTACCAGCGATACACTGCCAGCGTGATGGAAATTGATGAGGAGATTTCGGAGGGTGAAACCATCCGTACCTTCATTCGGAACCTAACAGCCCCCTACGGTTCCAACTTGATGCACAGCGTGGCTGAGAAGACTGTGTGGAATATGGAGGCACTGCAGAAGAGGGTGAAGCGGCGAATCGATGTCCAGGAATCGAAGATAGCCGCTGGAGAGCTTGAGCCCCCGAAGTCGAATAAGGGAAAGCAGTCGGTCAAGCCCTTAGACGAGCGCAAATCGAAGGATAAAGCCGAGGGCAGTCGGGGTCGAGGTCGCTCCGATCGGAGGGATGATAGGCGTTCCTCGAAAAAAGACAGGCGGGAGGATCATGACATTCCTCTCAACAGCTCTATGGCGGAGGTGTTGACGGTCATGGAGCGACAGGGTATCTCTAGGTACCCCCCGAAGAAGGAAGGAGAGTTTTTGGGATCCCGCACCGACCGCTACTGTCGATTCCATCACACGAATGGCCACGACACCAATCATTGTCGGGAGCTGAAGAAGGAGATCGAAAAGCTGATCCAGAAGGGGAAGCTTAAGGAGTTTGTCGGGGAGAAGCGGTGTCGATCCCGTTCTCGATCCCGATCACGGTCCCGTTCCCGATCCCGCGATCGGTCCCCAAAGAAGAAGAGGTCCGACCCGGAGTCTTCCGTTGCCCGTAAGGAGAAGCGGGGCACTATCAATGTGATTCACGGAGGATTTGCCGCGGGGGGTGATACCTCGTCCTCCCGGGAGGTTTATGCCTCTAGAATTCCTGCTGCTGTGGTGCTGGGTAAGAGGTCCCGATCCTGGACCCTGAAGGAAGAGATGGTGATCTCCTTTTCATCGGAGGATCTCGTAGACGTGGAGACTCCGCACGATGACGCTCTGGTCGTAACCTTGGATGTGGATGGGTACGAGATGAAGCGGATTCTGATCGATGGAAGGAGCTCCTCCGATATCCTGTTCATGGATGCGCTGGAGGCCGTGGAGAAAACGAAGAATGACCTAAACGAGGCGAACTTCCCGATGGTCGGATTCTCTGGCTTTACCTCCTATCCGCTAGGGGTGATCACCTTACCAGTGGAGTTTGGTAGCGGGTGGAAATCAGAGAGGAGGAACGTGGAGTTTGTGGTAGTTGAGTCCGCGGGGACCTACAACGCGATTATCGGGAGAACTACCATCAACCCCCTGATGGCATTTGCCTCGACTGTTCACTAGAAGATGAAGTTCCCGACCGATATGGAGTCGGAGAGGTCAAGGGCGACCAGGTGGCTTCCAGGAAATGTTATATTAATGCCACCCGAAGGAGAAGACGGGAGGCTATGACTGTTCTTCAGACGGATGCTGATCCCAGAGAAGAGTTTGGGCGTCCAGCCCCCGTGGAGGATTTGAAGGAGGTCGAGATTGATGGGCCTCAGAGGAAGGTGAAAATCGGGTCTGCTCTGACCGAGGAGACAGCCCAAAGATTGATCGATCTACTGAAAGAGTTCAAGGAACTGTTTGCCTGGTCTCCGAGTGACATGCCAGGAATCAGTCCCGACGTGATCGTACATGAGTTGAAGATTGATCCCGCGATCAATCCTATCGCACAGAAAAGGCGTCCGATGGGCACAGACAAGAAGATTGCAATCCAGCAGGAGGTGGGCAGGTTGCTCGATGCTGGGTTTATCAAGGAGCTCCGATTCCAGACTTGGGTTGCTAACCCGGTGCTGGTGAAGAAGAGCAATGGGAAATGGCGGATGTGCGTTGATTTCCGCGACCTGAATAAGGCTTGCCCGAAGGACTGTTACCCGCTCCCGAGAATCGACCAGCTGGTGGATGCCACGTCGCGACATGAGCTGTTGAGCTTCATGGATGCGTACTCGGGCTATAACCAGATCAAGATGGCTAAGGAAGACGCTCCTCACACAGCATTTTACGCAGACAGTGACATCTATCACTACGATGTCATGCCTTTGGGTTGATCAATGCCGGGGCAACCTACCAGCGGATGGTGAACAAGCTGTTCGGAGATATGCTGGGGAAAACCATGGAGGCATACGTGGACGACATGCTGGTGAAGTCCCGACAAGCCGAGGATCATGTGCACAACCTAGCCACGGCGTTTGAGCGGATGAGGCTTCATCAGGTCCGCTTGAACCCGACAAAATGCGCCTTCGGAGTCCACTCGGGGAAGTTTCTGGACTTTATGGTGAGTCAGAGGGGAATTGAGGTGAACCCCGAGAAGTTGAGAGCGATTGAGGAGATGCAGTCTCCGATAAATCATCGGGAGGTGCAAATGTTGAATGGTCGACTAGCTGCGATGAACCGCTTCCTGTCCAAGGCAAGTGACCGGTCAATGCCATTTTTTGAAGTCCTGAGGGCCAACAAGAAGTTCGAATGAACCACCAGGTGTGAAGAAGCGTTCCAGGAACTCAAGCAGCACCTTCGCACCCTCCCGCCGTTGGTGAAACCGGTTCCAGGCGAGCCGCTCTATCTTTACTTGGCTGTTTCTGAATTTGCCATTAGCTCTGTGTTAGTGAAGGTTGTCGAGGGTAATCAAGTCCCCGTCTATTATGTAAGCAAGGCTTTTGCCAAGTCTGAATTGAATTATCCTGCCGTTGAGAAGTATCTCTTTGCGTTGATTATTACTGCTCGGAAGCTAAGGCCTTATTTCCACGCACACAAGATTACTGTGTTGACGAACCAACCTCTAAAGCATTTTTTGAACCGACCGGATGCGTCGGGGAGGTTAGTGAAGTGGGCAGTCGAGCTTAGTGAGTTTCGCATACACTTTGCTCCGAGAACGGCTATTAAGGGCCAGGCATTGGCAGATTTCATAGCAGAGTCTACAGCCCCCAATCTGGAAGAAGCGGGCCCTGTAGAGGGGCAACCATGGAGGTCCCGACAACAGAACAACCAGAGATGGCAGAGCAATCAGAACAGCCAAACGAGGAAAATACTTGGGAGATATACACGGATGGCTCCTCGAGTTCAGATGGATCAGGAGCAGGGTTTGTATTGATACCACCAGGCGGAGGTGAGCCGCTACGATATGCTTTGGCCTTAACATTTAGGGCCACGAACAACGAAGCTGAGTATGAGGCTCTTATCACGGGCCTGAAAATTGCCAAAGGTACGGGAGTTGCTCACTTGAGAGTGAAGTGTGACGCGGCCCTGATTGTGAATCAGGTTCAAGGGCGATACGAGGCGAAGAGCCCGATGATGAGGAAGTACCTGCGCGAGGTGCAAGCCTTGAAGGAGAGCTTTAAAAGCTTCGACATCGAGGCGATCCCGAGGGAGGAAAACGTGGAGGCAGATGGCTTGAGAAAATTTGCCCTGGGGGCACCCTTGGAGGAAAATCAGAAGGTGCACTTCTTGGAGAAGGTGATCTTGTCGACCACCGACCCGACACAGGTGTGTGCTATTGAAACAGGATCGGAGGAGGAGTCCACTTGGATGACACCGATAGTCGCGTACCTGACTACGGGGGCAGTCCCCGATGATAAAGTAGTAGCTGACAGGATACGTCGGATCGCGGCTAATTACGTGATGCTGGACAATCAGCTATACAAGAAGGGCTGGTTCTCGACTCCGTACTTGAAGTGTGTGGCTGAGCCCGACACAACTCGAATCCTAAAAGAGGTGCATGAAGGGGTCGCGGCTTGTCATGAAGGGGCCCGATCCATTATGAGGAAAGTGCTGAACTTGGGCTATTATTGGCCTACGATGAGCAAGGAGGCGACGGCGTTGGTCCGATCCTGTGACGCGTGCCAGAGGTACGCCCCGAGTATTGTGGCTCCGGCTGCTAATCTGACATCCATCAAGAGCGCTTGGCCCTTCGCGCAGTGGGGCTACGACTTGGTGGGACCTCTTCCGCAAGCACAAGGTCAGTGTAAATATTTGCTTGTGGCTATCGATTATTTATCGAAATGGATAGAAGCAAAGGCGTTGGCCAGGACGACGGGGAACCAGATCGTCAAATTTCTCCAGACTCATATTGTATCCAGATATGGGATTCCTAAGGTGGTGATCAGCGACAATGGTCAACCGTTTAACGGTCTCAGGTGAAGGAGTATCTAGAGGAGTTGAATATCGAGCACCGGACAGCCTCTGTCCGCCATGCTCAGACTAATGGCCAGGTGGAATCGGTCAACAAAATCGTGATGGATGGCCTGAAGAAAAGGGTCTATGCCTTGAAGGGCAAATGACTGAACGAGCTGGAAAACGTGCTTTGGGCTGTTAGAACGACACCCAAACGATCAACTGGGGAGACTCCGTTTGGCCTTGTTTATGGCACGGAGGCTGTTGCTCCCGTAGAGGTAGCTGTGGCATCCCATCGGATGAGATATTACGAGCCTTTGACGAATTATGAAACGAGACGTCTGGATTTGGACTTGCTCGAAGAGAAGAGGCGGGAAGCCGACGAAGTCCAGGCCCGGATGCGTTTGGCGACGGCCAGGTATTACAATCGGCGAGTTAAGTCCCGACAATTCTTCGTCGGGGAGCTGGTTTGGCGTCGCAACGAGTTTACCCTTTTGGATCGAATCAACAAGATGTCACCAAAATGGGAAGGACCTTACAAGGTCGTGGGGATGCCAGCTCCGAATGCATACAAGTTGGAAGACCTCGATGGTAGGGTATTAAAGCATTCTTTTAGTGGCGAACACTTGAATAAACACCATGCTTGATGAAAAGTCGCCTTAAGTGGTGCCCGATGAAAAGTCGCCTTAAGTGGTGCCCGATGAAAAAGTCGCCTTAAGTGGTGCCCGATGTAAAATCACCTTAAGTGGTGTAAGTTATTTATCGTTTGATTTGATGTAAGCAAATTTTGTGCCATCAATGAATAAAGAGGTTGCGTCCAATCAAAATTATTCTTAGATTTATTCTAAGCGTTATTTAGTCGCCTTGAGTGGTGCACGAGAAAAGTCGCCTTGAGTGGTGCACGAGAAAAGTCGCCTTGAGTGGTGCACGAGAAAAGTCGCCTTGAGTGGTGCACGAGAAAAGTCGCCTTGAGTGGTGCACGAGAAAAGTCGTCTTAAGTGATGCATGATTCTTAGATTTACTCTAAGTGTTGTTAAAGTCATCTTAAGTGATGCATGAGATTAAGTCGTCTTAAGTGATGCGTGATTCTTGGATTTATTCTAAGTATTGGAAAGTCGCCTTAAGTGGTGCACGATGGTAAGCCACCTTAAGTGGTGCAAGTTGGTAAATCGTCTTAAGTGATGTGTGAGAATATCTTAAGTGTCGAGGTTTCGACTTAAGTAAGTATAGTAAAGTCACTTTGAGAAGTGCAATGAAAAATCAGAACTAAGAATGTCTGATATTAATGGGGCTCAAAGGCCCGATGATTACAAAAAAGAGGAGAATACAAGGACTCTAAAGATAAGCAGTTAGGCTTGGTCCTTGTCGGCGGCATCAACGGGAGCAGGGTCCACGAGGTCTGTGTCAGAAGGCTCCACAGGATCAGCCGCTGGAGGGTCGACTATCGGGGCATCAGCACTTGGAGGCTCTGCTGTGTCTTCGACAATCGCGGGAGTACTCCCCCCATCACTCTCCTCCTAGAGAGAAAAATATTTCTTCGCGAAGGGAGCGAGAGAAGGAGACTTGTCGAAGTTGATGGCGTCGCCATACTCCAGGTGGAGTTCCTCAACTGCGTTGAAGAGGGTGTTCTCCACCTCCGTGCTGCAGAACTTCACAGCATCAGCCTGGAAGTCTTCAGACCTCCGATAATCCTCCCGACCCTTGGTCTCGGCCGCGACCAGCTGCGCGGGAATCCCCGCAACCTGCTCCTCCAGAGCCTTCTTCTCAAGGACCAGCTTGTCATCAGCAACCCGCCGCTCCTGCTGCTCCCGCTTCAGGAGCCCCTCGAAGTCACGGACCTGCTTTTGGAGGTCCCGAGTCTTGCGGTCGAAGATGGCCTGCTCCTTGGCTAGCTTTCCCCGCGAAGACTCGGAGGCCGCGAGATCCTCCTTAAGCTTAGCCGTGACCGCCCACTCTTGCTCCAGGGCCTCCTCACAGGCGAGGAGGTACCCGATGGAACGGTTGATGTCCCTCATATCCTACGAAGAAAGGAAAAGAAGTATTAGTAGATGAACAACCGGTCTTATTGATGAAGAAAAGAAGGGTGAAAAGCTTACCTCTATCCGACGCATGCACATCTCCTTTACATCCCGGCGCATCTCCTCCCGTTCTCAGGTAATCGGATACCTCATAGAAGGCAAGATTGAGCCTGCTACCAGGTGTAGGGCCAGCTCCGGATATGTGTCCCCTTGTCGGAGCTGGACCCCTTGCAGCGTTTGGATCGGGGTCCAGGGAGCATCCTCCTGGTCGGAGTCGAAGGCCTTGTAGAAGCTCCCGTCGAGGGGAAGAGGAGAAGGGCCGACTGGGGACGTGGAGGGGCGTGCCTCCGACCCACCCCGGGCTGGGGAAGGAGTGAAGTCGTGGGCGGGCGACGGTTGTTGCTGCGGTCGTGAAGAAGGCGAGGGGGGCAGCCCCTTGGAAGTTGGTTTCAGCGGGGACTGCCCCGTCCTCCGACGATGGCGAAGGGAGCCACCCTCATCAGTCTCCTCGGAGGAGTCCAAGCTCTCCACCCGACGAAATTGTTCGCCGGTCGGGGTCCCACCACTGGAGAAAAGTGGTGCCCCTGCCGAAGGAGGCGCCCCTGCTGAAGGTGGCGCGCCTGCTGAGGCTCCAGCACCCGACGGAGTCCCGGAGTGACTTGCACCTAGAGGACGAGAGGAGGCTTTAGAAACGTAATCAGGAAGTTCACGAGAACCCTTACACCAAACAATACGTCGGGAGACATATTGGTCCTTCCCACGGTAGTTGTAGTAGCCCGCCTTCAGGACACGAGGAGTTTCCCCTCGGAGGACTCGTTTGACATCGGCGATGCAGGCCTCCATGGTCGAAGGAATCAACTCCTTCGGGACCAGACTCCTGTACGATTTAATAGCGAGGCGGAGCTTTTTACCTTCTTCAGCGTTCTGGACGTCGAAGAGCTTATCCACCTCCACACGGCTCCGCTTGGGCCTCTCCGCGGAAGGGGACCCCGATGGAGCAGCGGCCTTCTTGGCGGACTTCCTCTTCCGCGTGGGGCGGACAGCGTCGGTCTCCCCCTGCTTAAGGATCAGAATGGTCAGCACGGATACCTTCTTAGCTGCAAACAGTAAAAAACAAAGGTTAGAGATTTACCCAGGGAACCATATTGGAGGGGCCGTCGAAAAGCTGCCCCCCCGGAGACTACGTCGAGGAGTCGGATCCCGGCATTCACCAGGTCCCGCTCCACGAGAGAATTGGCGTCGATGGGAGTGTAGGACTCCCCCCACTGGTAGAGCTGGATGAGCTGAAGAGTCTGGAAGTCTTCGTCGGTGTAGGTGTGGAAAGCGGGAGGAGAATCCGCTTCCACCTCCCATCGGGGCCACGGGATCGAGGAGTTTTGGATGAAAAAGTAGCTCCTCTTCCACCCGCTGTTGTCGGACCCCGTGTCGACCAGGAGTCCCTGACCCTTGACCACCTTCCAGGTGTCAGTGGTCCAATTGCACAACCCGAGTTGCGTCTTGTTCCACTTCGGCATCCGGGGGTAGAAGGCATAAACCCCCGCCTCGTTGCACTTCATCCCGTAGAAGGTCCTGAAGAGCTTGAGGCTGTATACCCATTTCTGTCGGAAGCAGAGGACCTGGAAGGCGTTCCACAGGCGTATGGCGTGCGGAGAGAAGGTGGTCGGATGCGTCTTGTAATGCTGGCACATCTCGACCAGATTACCACAGAAGGGGAATCTGATCCCCGCTGATATTTGCCCCGTAGAGACAAATACCTCCCCTTTTCGGGGACGGGTAACCTCAAGGTTACCCGAGGGGCGGGGCCAGGGATACAGGAAACGAGGTTCCCAGGTAGAGGTGATGCATCCCTCCCGGAGAGCTGCATCATACGTAGTGCCGGAAATCTCGTTCAGAGCATAGTCGAAGTTGAAGGGCTTCCTTCCCTCAGAACTAGGTCCGCTGTCTGAAATCAGCCATGGAAAGGCACATTGGGTTTTCCGGAAAACTGCAAACAAGGAAAAAATGTACAAGCAACGAAGAAGAAACCCTTACCAGACATGATGGTTGGAGGCTGGAAGGATGAACTTGACGTTTCCGGAAAAGTGGCTTGGAAGAACAGGAGGCCGGAGGAGCACTGAGGTCTTCGGAATCGCAGAAGCTTGAATTCTCAGAGAAGTTGCAGAGAGCTTTTGAAATTTCGGAGACGGTAAAAGGGAAACTGTACCCAGGGTGAGGGTTTTATAGGCGAAGAGGACAGTCGAAAGGACGTTCTGATCTGGATCGTCGAAGTTGAAGCATTCTGATCTGGACCGTTGAGATGAAACGTGCAGAATGGCAACGGGTGTAATGATGAAACGACCTGAAAAGCACTTTTCAGAAAAAGCAGGCGCGAAAAATCAGACACGGGTGCCAAAGACGTCGCTTTGTTATCGGCTGCATTTAATGGCAGGGGAACCGATGAGTCTCCTCGGATTTGGTGGTTATCCTCAGGGCATCGAGGAAGCGTGAACAAGAAGACTTATACCAAGTGATTATACCAAGGGAAAAGCCCCCGATTCCGACGTCGGGAGGTCGGGAGTTGGAAGACACGACGAACTGTAAGTCCCTCATGTCTTGGGGGCAAATGATGGGCTTCGCTGTGGCCGTTAGGCCCTTTAACGACGAGCAAACGGTGAATAGGGCCATTGGGCCTTCAATGGAGGTCAAGATGACCCAGGCGAAGGGTCCCGACAGAGGGAGTCTCGATGATGAAAGGTCCCGACAGATTCGGTCCCGATAGGTGAGCTGGATGCTCCCGATGAGATGCCTTTAAGTAGGCCCCGATGACGAATCCCTGAGAATGATTGGCCCTGTCACGATGACGAGGGGCCCCGAGCGGTGACACAACGAGATAACTCTGAAGTCCCCGATATCAGTCGGGACTTGCTATCAGAGGATGAGGCCGAGATACGCGGGGCGTGGTCGAGATATGCGGAGCGTAGCTAAGATACGCGGAGCGTGGCCGAGATACGCGGGGCGTGGCCGAGATAAGCGAGATCATGTCCTAGATAGGCGGGATCGTGCCCGAGATACGCGGAATACGGGCTAACCACCCCAACGGTTCACCAGGTAACTGAGGTACCTCTCCGCCTATAAAAGGGCAGAGGTTACCTCAGAACACTTTACGTTTTGATACATGCTACTTGAGATTACTGCTTGCCAGTCCATACGAGATACTCATTTAAGCATCAGAGAGGGATTCTGGGTCACCGCCCGGTCTATCCCCTCTTGCAGGATCACGTGGAGCGAAGGAGCTAGGATCGCCGTCAAAGATCGTGCCGGAGTTCTATCGTGATCCAACAGACTAGGTCCCAATTGACCTAGCCTAGGGCTAGGTCCGACCTTGGGTCAGGTTTGGCTGGGTCCAGCGACCCCGAACCAGGGTCGGACCTAGCCCTAGGCTAGGTCAATTAGGTTCAATGGTTAAATTGGAATTGATTTTGAAGTTTTGAGACTAAACTAAACAAATTAAAAGTTAGGAATATATTTGAGGTACTAAATTGAAAAAAATCGAAAGTTTAGGGTCGGTCACGTGACTTGCACATGTCACTTAACGGAAAAAACTAACGGCCAACTAACGGATGTACCAAAAACCACATTTTTTCAAACGTTTGGTACCAAAAGTATACAAAACCAAACATCCGATACTAAAAGCCACATTTGGCCAAACATGTGGTATGAAAAGTACATTTAACCCTTTTTTCTTTAAACCAAAATTAATCCTTTTGTATATATATATTGTGGAAAAAGAATAACTACCTCTCCTTCAATGTTGGGAATAAAATACATTAATTTTAAAAGAAAGATAATAACACTCAAAATTTCGCCCCACGTAAACAAAATTATATTGAATTGTCTGAACCAGCTGATTAGAGCATAAATTCTCCTTATTAGAGTGCATGTGATCCATTCTCACATCGGTAAAGGTTTTTACCGACCTTTAACATATAAATCTTCAAATTTAGCATATTGATAATTATTTTTAAGTGTTTTGTTACTGTTGGATCACGAGCGAAGCTCCGTTACGTCCTTGACGGAAGGCTTGGACTCCTGAGCTCCGCGTAATCCTGCAAAAGGGGATGACCTGGGTGGTGACCCAGAATCCCTCTCCGATGCTTAAATGAGTATATGATCAATGGGTGGCAGCGCTAATCTAAGTGCGTATTAGAAGATGTGTTTTCTGAGGTAACTTCCTCCTTTATATAGGAGGGGAAGTTACTCAGTTACCTGAGACTGCGCCTGGCAGTTTTGCCCATGATTCCGTATATCTCGTTCGGTATTCCGTATATCTCGCCCCACGCTCCGCGTATCTCGCCCATACTCTGCGTATCTCGGGCACGCCCTGCGTATCTCGGGCACGCCCTGCGTATCTCGGGGAAAATTATATGTATCTCAACCGTTTCCCCACTACTCTATCTAGTAGGCGGGTTCCTTGGTCTTATCCTCTGATCACAAGTCCCAACTTCTGTCGGGGACTCCAGAGTTATCTCATTCTAGGTCACCACCCAGGACCCTTTGTCTCACGAGACAGGTCCAGCCTCCGCGGGGCTTTATTATCGGGGCCTTTACTAAGGCATATCGGGGCCTGCTCAGAGGCTTCTTGTCGGGAGCATTCAGCTCATATATCGGGACTGCTAAAGTCGGGACCCTTCGTACTGGGCTTTTGGGCCTTCCAAGCCTTTCACGAGGCCCACTGGACTTACTCGCCGTCTAATGACTGTTAACGGGGCTAACGATTACATCGGAACCCATCATTTGCCCCCAAGACATGGGGGACTTTTAGTCCGTCGTGTCTTCCAATTCCAGGCCTCCTGACTTCATCGTTGGAGGCTTTTGTCTCCATACCTCCCGATACTGCCGTCGGAGGCTTTTGTCTTCATACCTCCCGCTACTGCCGTCGGAGGCTTTTGTCTTCGTACCTCCCGATACTCCCGTCGGAGGCTTTTGTCTTCATACCTCCCGATACTGCCGTCGGAGGCTTTTACCTTGCGTGCAATTGTTGAATGACAGAGTTTCTCACTCATGACTGTCTGGGGCCCACTGGACTCTATGGGCAATTGCCAAATCCGAGGAGACTCCTCGGTTACTGTTGCATTAAATGCTAGGGATTATGAAACGACGCTTAAATCGGCGTGACTGTTGCTTTCTGAAAAAGCACGTATTACGTCACCACGTATCTTCCGTACCGTCCTCTTAATCTCGACGACCAGGATCGAATCGTTTCATCTTCTACGGTCAAGATTAAATCCCTCCGGTTGTCTTCTTGCTTATAAAAGCAAAAATCCTGGCACTATTCTCCTTCACCGTCTCAATTTCTGGAAGTTCAGCCATTTTCGAACTCGAAGCTTCTTCTCCCCGTTTCTTTTGCTCTTCAAGTGATCCAAGGCTTTACAATGTCTGGTAAGGTTTTCTTCTCTATTGTTGGCCTTCATCTTTACTTAGTTTGATTGTAATTTTCCGGAGATACCTAACATCCCTTCCAATGGCTGATTTCAGACAGTGGATCTGGTTTCGAGGGAAAGGAGTCTTTCAACTTTGACTGTGTTCTGAACGAAATTTTCAGCACTGCTTATAATGCAGCTCTCCGGGAAGGATGTATCATTTCCACCAGAGAAGCCGATGCTCAAGGCCGGAAATGCATACCACAAGTTCAGAGTGAAGAGGTGCTACTTCTTCATAGAAAACTCCTCGATCCCATGACCCCGATAGCCAATCCTCCAACGGCTGACCCTGTGGAGCCTTCTGCCATCAACTTCGTGGACCCAGCTCCTGTTGATGCCGCCAATGAGGACCAAGCTTAATGCTCTATATCTTTAATCCTTGTAATTTTTCCGCCTTTATCTTTTGTATCGGAACCACTAGGCCTTTGAGCCCTTATATAAGAAATTTCTTTCCTCTGTTTTGGTCCCGATAATCGTTTGTGCTATTTAAAGCGACTTTAGACTCGTTACTCAGAACGTTCCGATGCACCATTTAAGATGACTTCATATGTCCTTCCGACGCTTTACTCGAGATTTCACCACTTAAGGTTTCTCGTCTACTCGGGACTTCACCACTTAAGGTTTCTCGTCTATACGGGACTTGACCACTTAAGGTTTCTCGTCCGATCGGGACTTCACCACTTAAGGTTTCTCGCCCAAACCACTTAATGTGATTTCGTATGTCTTTTCGTGGCATTTTCCTCGGGACTTTGCCACTTAAGGCTTCTCATCCATGCCTTTCAAGGCAATTTTATACATTACTTAAGATGATTTTTCACGCCCCTTAAGGTTTTTACCGCGCCAATTCAGACGACTTAATCGTACCCCTCAGGGCTTTCATCGCGTCCTTCTAGATGACTTAATCATACCCGTTAGGGCTTTTTGCCGCATCATATAGACGACTTACGCGGACCCGTTAAGGCTTTTTTGTACCCGTTAAGGCTTTTGGCCGCATCATATAGACGACTTACGCTGACCCGTTAAGGCTTTTTCGTACCCGTTAAGGCTTTTGGCCGCATCATATAGACGACTTACGCGGACCCATTAAGGCTTTTTCGTACCCGTTAAGGCTTTTGGCCGCATCATATAGACGACTTACGCGGACCCGTTAGGGCCTTTTCGTACCTAGGCTTTTGGTTGCATCATAAAGACGACTTACTCGTACCCCGTAGGGCTTTTGTCCGTACCTCTAGAGGCTTTTTGTCGCGCCCTTCAGGACGTCTTACTAACAGTTAGAATAAATCTAAAAGCAATTTGATCGGAAGCAACTTTTTTTATTCATAAATAACTCAAAGCTTCGCTTACATCGGATTGATAGATAACTTGCGTCATTCGCGGCGACTTAATATCAAACATGATACTTCTTCAAGTGTTCGCCACTGAAGGAATGCTTCAACGTCTTGCCATCAAGGTCCTCTAGCTTGTATGCATTGGGAGCTGGCATCCCTACAATCTTGTAAGGTCCCTCCCACTTCGGCGATAGCTTGTTGATCCGATCTTGATGAACGAACTCGTTCCTCCGCCAGACAAGTTCTCCAACGAAGAATTGTCGGGACTTGACACGCCGATTATAATATCGGGCTGTTGCCAGACGCATCCGAGCCTGAACTTCATCAGCCTTCCACATTTTCTCCTCGAGCAAGTCTAAGTCCAGACGTCTCAGTTCCTCGTTCGTTAGAGGTTCATAATACTTCGCGCGATGGGACGCCACCGCTATCTCCATGGGAGCGACTGCCTCCGTGCCATAGACCAGGCCAAACGGAGTTTCCCCCGTCGATTGCTTGGGTGTTGTTCTAACAGCCCACAGCACGTTTTCAAGCTCATCTAGCCAATGGCCCTGCAAGGCGTAGACTCTCTTCTTCAAGCCATCCATCACGATCTTGTTGGCTGATTCTACCTGGCCATTGGTCTGAGCATGGCGGACGGAAGCTGTCCGGTGTTCAATGTTCAACTCCTCCAGGTACTCCTTCAACTGAGCCCCATTGAACGGAGGGCCATTGTCGCTGATCAACACTCGAGGAACCCCATACCGGGATATGATCTGAGTTTGAAGGAACTTGAGGATCTGCTGCCCCGTCGTCTTGGCCAACGCCTTAGCCTCTATCCACTTCGAGAAGTAGTCAATGGCCACGAGCAAATACTTGCACTGACCTTTTGCTTGTGGAAGAGGTCCCACCAAGTCGATGCCCCACTGCGCGAAGGGCCAAGCACTCCTGATGGACATCAAGTCCGCGGCAGGAGCCACGATATTCGGAGCGTACCTCTGGCACGCATCGCAGGATTGAACCATTGTCGTAGATTCCTTGTTCATCGAAGGCCAATAATAGCCCAAATTCAGCGTCTTCCTCACAAGAGATCGGGCCCCTTCATGACAGGCCGCGACTCCCTCGTGCAGCTCTCTCAGGATCCGACTCGTGTCAGGCTCCGCCACACATTTCAGAAAAGGCTTTACATGCCCCTCTTGTATAACTGGTTGTCCACCATCACGTAATCGTTCGCGATCCGACGCAACCGGACAGCTGCCACTTCATCATCGGGGAGTGACCCCGTAGTCAGGTATGCGACCATCGGGGTCATCCAGGTGGGTTTCTCTTCTTCCTCCGATCCTGCTTCAATGGCGGAAACCTCTGACGGATCGATGGTTGAGATAATCACTCTCTCCAGAAAGTGCACCTTCCGATTCTCTTCGGGGACCATTCCCAAGGAAAACTTGCTTAAGGCGTCTGCCTCCGCATTTTCTTCCATCGGGATTGCCTCGATGTCGAAGCTTTTGAAGCTTCCCTTCAAAGTCTGCACCTCGTGCAAGTACTTCCTCATTGTCGGGCTCTTGGCTTCATAGTTCCCCTGGACTTGATTCACGATTAAGCTGGCATCACACTTCACTTTCAAATGATCGACTCCCGTACCCTTGGCAATTTTAAGGCCCGTGATGAGAGCCTCATACTCCGCTTCATTGTTGGTGAATCTAAACGTCAAGGCCAAGGCATATCGCAAGGGCTCGCCTCCACCGGGCGGTATCAGTACGAATCCTGCCCCCGATCCTTCTACACTTGATGAACCATCAGTGTACATTTCCCAAGTGTTCTCCTCATTTGGCTGTTCTGGCTGTTCTACTATCGGGCCCTGTTCTGCTATCGGGACCTCCATGGTTGCCCCCTCTGCGGGACCCGTTACTTCCAGATCGGGTGCCGTAGACTCAGCTATAAAATCCGCCAATGCCAGGCCTTAATAGCGGTTCTCGGAGCAAAATGGATACGGGACTCCGTAAGCTCGATGGACCATTTCACCAATCTCCCCGAAGCCTCCGGTCGGTTCAAAAAGTGCTTCAAGGGCTGATTAGTTAACACTGTAACCTCGTGGGCATGGAAGTAAGGCCGTAGCTTTCGAGCGGCAACAATCAACGCAAAGAGATACTTCTCAATAGCGGGATAATTCATTTCTGATTTGGCAAATGCCTTGCTTACATAATAGACATGCACTTGGTTGCCCTTGTCAATCTTAATCAAAACAGAACTGACAGCAACATCAGAAACAACCAAATAGAGATAAAGCGGCTCGCCTGGAACCGGTTTCGCCAACGGCGGGAGGGTACGGAGGTGCTGCTTGAGTGCTTGGAATGCCTCCTCGCACTTGTTGGACCATTCAAACTTCTTGTGGGCCCTTAGCACATCGAAAAATGGCATGGCTCTGTCACTCGCCTTGGATAGGAATCGATTCATTGCGGCCAACCGGCCATTCAACACTTGAACTTCCCGATGAGTCTTCGGGGACTGCATCTCCTCGATTGCTCGCAGCTTCTCAGGATTCACCTCGATTCCTCTCTGGCTCACCATGAACCCTAGGAACTTCCCCGAGTTCACCCCGAAAGCACACTTGTCTGGGTTCAACCGAACCTGATGAAACCTCATCCGCTCAAACGCCGCCGCCAAGTTTTGGACATGGTCTCCTGCCTGTCGGGACTTCACGAGCATGTCATCCACATACGCCTCCATCGTCTTTCCCAGCATGTCCCCGAACAACTTGTTCACCATCTGCTGGTAAGTTGCTCCGGCATTGATCAATCCGAAGGGCATTACGTCGTAGTGATAGATGTCACTATCAGCTTAGAAGGCTGTATGGGGGGCATCCTCCTTCGCCATCTTAATCTGGTTGTATCCGGAGTAGGCATTCGTGAAGCTCAACAGCTCATGTTCCGATGTGGCATCCACCAACTGGTCAATCCTCGGGAGTGGGTAGCAATCCTTCGGGCAGGCCTTGTTCAAGTCGCGGAAATCGACACACATCCGCCACTTCCCATTACTCTTTCGCACCAGGACTGGGTTAGCGACCCATGTCTGGAATCGGAGCTCCTTGATGAATCCAGCATCGAGCAGTCTGCCGACCACTTGCTGGATCGCGATCCTTTTGTCTGCGCCCATCGGACGCCTCCTCTGCGCGATAGGCTTGATCGCGGGATCAATTTTCAGCTCGTGTACGATCACGTCGGGGCTGATTCCTGGCATATCACTCGGGGACCAGGCAAACAGCTCCTTCAGGAGCTTGATCAACTCTCGGGCTCTTTCCTCCGACAAAGCAGACCCGATCTTTACCTTCCTTCGAGGTCCATCAATCTCAACCTCCTTCAGATCCTCCATGGGGGCGGGACGCCCAAACTCCTCTCGAGGATCGGCATCGGTTTGCAGGACAGCCATGGCTTCCCTTCTTCTCCGTCGAGTAACGTTAACATAGCACTTTCGTGACGCCACCTGGTCGCCCTTAACCTCTCCGACACCATGGTCAGTCGGGAACTTCATCTTCTGGTGGACTGTTGAAGCAACTGCCATGAGAGGGTTGATGGTGGTCCTCCCGATAATAGCGTTGTATGTTCCCTCGGATTCTACCACGACTAAGTCCACGTTCTGCCTTTCCATCTTCCAACCACTACCAAACTCCACCGGTAAGGTAATCATCCCCAACGGATAGGAAGTCGATCCGGAGAAGCCCACCATCGGGAAGTTCACCTGCGTCAGGTCCTTCTTTGTCTTACCCATGGCCTCCAGGGCATCCATGAAAAGAATGTCGGAGGAGCTTCCTCCGTCTATCAGGATCCGCTTCATCTCGAATCCGTCCACGTCCAACGTTACAACCAAGGCGTCATCGTGGGGGCTCTCCACGCCTATCAAATCCTCCGCCGAGAAAGAAATCACCATTTTCTCCTTTAGAGTCCACGACCGGGACCTCTTGCCTAGCACCACAGCAGCGGAGATGCGAGAAGCATAATTCTCCCGAGAGGCGGTGGTGTCACCTCCCGCTGCCATTCCTCCGTGAATGACGTTAATAGTCCCTCGTCTCTCCTTACGGGCACCGGAGCCAGAAGGCTCCGACTCGACCTTCTTCTTCTTCGGGGATCGATCACGGGACTAAGAACGGGACCGTGACCGACTTTTGGAGCGGGATCGACACCTTCCCCTTCCGACGAACTCTTTAAGCTTCCCCTTCTGGATCAGCTTCTCTATCTCCTTCTTCAGCTCCCGACAGTTATCTGTGTCGTGACCATTGGCTCGATGGTACCGACAATAACGATCAGAGCGAGACCCTGCCGATCCATCACAGCTAGCACGGAGGTCATCGAGCTGTTGATGGGAACATTACGACCTTCGCGGTTATCCTTCTTCGGAGGACGCCTGTCCTACCTTCTCTCGGGGCGACCACGGTTCCTACTCCCCTCCGACTTGTCGCTCCCTTTGCGATCATCCGACAGCTTGGACGATGGCTTTCCTCTTCCTGACTTCGGAGGATCCAGCTCTGCAGCAGCAATCTTCGACTCCTGCACGTCGATTTGCTGTTTCACCCTTGCTTGCAGGGCCTCCATGCTCCACACAGCCTTTGCGGCCACACTGTGCATCAAGTCGGAGCCATACGGAGCAGTAAGGTTCCGAAGGAAAGTGCGGATGGTTTCACCTTCCGATATCTCCTCACGATCTCCGCAGCACTCGCAGTGAACCATTGGTAGTAATATGCCAACGATTCGTCGGATCCTTGCACCACCTGGGTCAGGGACCTTACACTCTTCAGGAGACGCCTCCGACCTTGATATTGTTTGATGAAGTGATCGTGCATATCAGCCCAGCACGTAATGCTTCCCGGCGGTAGGCTGAAAAACCAGGTCATGGCCCTTTCTCCTAGGGTGATCGAGAACAGCGAACACACGAGGTCATCGTTCGAAGTCCTACCCATACAAGCCTGGACATGCCTCTGAACATGGCGGACCGGGTCTCCTTCACCATCGTACTCTTTGATGGTCGGGATGCCTAGCCCTGGCGGGGCGACAGTATCTAGCAGCCGTAGAACGAAAGGATGACTAGATCGATCCCTTAGCTCCGATGTCATTTGCTTCTGGTCACCCATGCAGATGCTGACAATTTTCACCACCTGGTCGGGGGTGATGGGGCCATTCAGGGGAATGGTCCTGTGCTGCACTGGTCCGGGACCATCAACCACGAACTTCTCCGAGTGCACGGGCTCCTTACCCTTATTCCTGGGCTGAATCTCCTGAACGTCTTGTTCTTCTGGAGCCACCCTCGGAGGGGGTGGGGGCAGCTCTTCTCGCGGAGGCAACTCCTCCGCCGTCCTGGTGGCCTCTCTCATGTCCAACAGAGCCTCCATGGCTGCCAAGAACATAGGCATAGCATCTGCTACCGCCTTGGTCAACTCCGAGTTTGAAGAGGAGCCTACTTCCCTTCGCGGGACCTCCTCTCTGTGCCCCACCGGGTTTGGGGGAACATCCACCTCCCTTCGCGGGATGTCTTGCCTGTTCAGCGTCGTGTCTCGGACTGAGACCTCATCATCACCATGCCCCCCTGTCTGAGAAACAGCAGGGTACTCACCTTGTTCAGCAACATGTTCCGGCAACGGGGAATTCACAGTTCCAGCGGGGCGAGAACTGCCGGCCTGAACTTGCTTATTCTTTCCACCACCGGCCATTGATCTGGTAGAAACTATTTTGGCTTTTTGTTAGTTTCCCACAGACGGCGCCAATGTTGGATCACGAGCGAAGCTCCGTTACGTTCTTGACGGAAGGCTTGGACTCTTGAGCTCCGCGTAATCCTGCAAAAGGGGATGACCTGGGTGGTGACCCAGAATCCCTCTCTGATGCTTAAATGAGTATATGATCAATGGGTGGCAGCGGTAATCTAAGTGCGTATTAGAAGATGTGTTTTCTGAGGTAACTTCCTCCTTTATATAGGAGGGGAAGTTACTTAGTTACCTGAGACTGCGCCTGGCAGTTTTGCCCATGATTCCGTATATCTCGTTCGGGATTCCGTATATCTCGCCCCACGCTCCGCGTATCTCACCCATACTCCGCGTATCTCGGGCACGCCCTGCGTATCTCGGGGAAAATTATCTGTATCTCAACCGTTTCCCCACAACTCTATCTAGTAGGCGGGTTCCTTGGTCTTATCCTCTGATCACAAGTCCCAACTTATGTCGGGGACTCCAGAGTTATCTCATTCTAGGTCACCACCCAGGACCCTTTGTCTCACGAGACAGGTCCAGCCTCCGCGGGGCTTTATTATCGGGGCCTTTACTAAGGCATATCGGGGCCTGCTCAGAGGCTTCTTGTCGGGAGCATTCAGCTCATATATCGGGACTGCTAAAGTCGGGACCCTTCGTACTGGGCTTTTGGGCCTTCCAAGCCTTTCACGAGGCCCACTGGACTTACTCGCCGTCTAATGACTGTTAACGGGGCTAACGATTACATCGGAACCCATAAGTTACCATAATCAAATAGATTAGTATGATATCATCGAATAATATAGGGAGGGTTAAAGGTACTTTTCTTGAACAAAACTGACTTTTGGTACAAGATGTTTATTTTTGTATGCTTTTAGTACAAAACGTTTGAAAAAAAAATTGGTTATTGGAACATCCGTTAATTTTGGCCGTTAAATGACATATACAAGTCACGTGACCCATCCTAAACTTTTGATTTTGTTCAATTTAGTCTATCAAATACATCCCCAACTTTTATTTTATTTAATTTAGTCATAAAATTTCAAAATCAAAACCAATTGACTTAAACGGACCTAGCCTAGGGATAGGTCCGACATGGGTCAGGTCGCCGGACCCAACCGACCCCAACACAGGGTCGGATTGGACCTGGGTCAAATAGGACCTAGCCCCAATTGGGTCCATTTGACCCAATTTGGGCTAGGTCCGACCCTGGGTCGGGGTCGGTTGGTCCGGCGGCCCTGACACAGGGTCGGACATAGCCCTAGACTAGGTCTGGCTAGGTCAATCGGGTTCGATTGGATTTAATTGGGTTCGCTTTTGAAATTTTAGGACTAAATTAAGCAAAATAAAAGTTAGATATGTATTTGAGGTACTAAATTGAACAAAATCAAAAGTTTAGGGTGGGTCACGTGACTTGCACATGCCATTTAACGGCCAAAATTAATGGATGTTCCAATAGCCAATTTTTTTTTTTTTTTTTCAAACGTTTAGTACCAAAAGCATACAAAAATAAACATCTTGTACCAAAATTCAGATTTGGTCAAACATGTTGTATGAAAAATACATTTAACCCAATAATATATTTATTATTTATACTTATGTACGAAGTCACCCCGCGCAGGAATTACACCCTAAATATCTATATCTATATATATACGGACAACACCTTTTATAATACTAGTAAACGGCACATGCATTGCACGTGCGACAGTCATAATTTTTTTGTTCCAAATACAAATTTAAAGACCAATATGGGTTTTTCGGGGAGAAATTTACCAAAATAAGCATATTATAGTACAAAAATACAAGATTGGGCAAGTCAAGTTCGAAATTAGATATATAGGCAAAACCTCGGCTGGGAGTCGAGGATTTCATTTAAATGAAATCCTCGATTCCCAGTCGAGGATTTGACCAAAATATTGGTCAAATCCTCGACCAAACCCGCCTCACTCCCCTCCCCGCCTCACTCCCCTCCCGTGACCAAACCCAAACCCTACTGCTACTGCGAGTCGAGGATCCAGTCCGTCCCCGCCCCTCTCCTCTTCGTCCGCCGCCGTTCGTCCCCGCCCATCTCCTCTTCGTCCGCCGCCGTTCGTTCCCGCCGCTGTTCGTTCCCGCCGCCGTAGATCTCCGCTCGCCAGGTCTCAGCTCGCCGTAGATCTTCGCCAAGATTGTCCTGGTCCTCCGCTCGCCTGTGTCCGCCGCTCGCCCGGGTCCGCTGCTCGCCCAGGTCCGCCTGAGCCTCTCGCCTGGTCCGTCGTCGGCCGTCGGCCGTCCGCCGTCGGCCGTCTGAGCTCCAAATCCGAAACCCTAATTTCGGAATTTGGGGCAATTACTCAAATTGAGGTAAATTGATGATATTTTACTTAATTATGAACATTTGTAGTGTTAAATTGATGATTGGTTTGCATAATTGCGATGAAATGCGCATTATTTTGATAATTATTAGTTGATAGATTGAGATAATTGAGATGAATATAGATAATGTAGTGATTAATTATGATTAAATTTGATATGGCTAAAATAAATTGATGATATTTACTTAATTATGAACATTTTTTGTGTTAAATTGTTGATCGATTTGCATAATTGCGATGAAATGCACATTATTTAGATAATTATTAGTTGATAGATTGAGATGAATGTAGAACGATTTACATAATTATTAGTGATTAATTATGATTAAATTTGATTTGGCCAAAAAAAATTTGAATATTATTTGTACTTAATTAGTAGTTAGTTAGATTATTTTGTTAATGAGATTGGAACTAAGTTAATTATTGAAAAAAATCCATGGTTATTAATACATTGAAAATTAATAAGCTAAGCTTTGTCTTTGCTTTTTCTTAAGACATGGTGAATCTATTGTGTCATTACGGTGGAAGAGTTAGACGTGATGGAAGAGTTGTTGAATATGTCGATGGTCGTTTGGTGATAGCTCAGACACCAAAAGACATAACATTGTTCCAACTGAAAAATGTTGTTATTGAAGAGTGCCAGTTGATTAGTTCTCATGTTGATGTTGAACTTGAGTGGAAGATGGATGACAACAAAGTTATCCCAATCAATAGTCAAGCCGCAATGAATGCAGTTTTTGAAACATGTCAGGACAAGTTTATAGAGATCTATGTGACCACATGAGTCGTGTAAAGAGATATGTGTGCCGACAACGAAGAAGATGATGAAGAAGATGACGATGACGATGATGATGATTCAAATGATGATGAAGAAGAGGATTTCGATGCTATCCAGAATGTTGAAATATCCTCATCTGATGATGATGATGTTGATGGTGATGGTGATGGTGACACCCAACATAATCAATCTGTGGTCTTTGGAACCTCCAGGGAATCCCAACAAAATAATTTTAGGAAACCTCTTCCTGAGCATGTTACAGGTGATTGGATTCGTAAATTTGACTGTAATGATTGGGAGGTTAACCGAGGGCAATCGTCATTTGTCATGGATGATTTCCAGAAGGGTGCGTCTTTTGAGAACAAAGCTGCACTCAAGACTGAAGTGAAGTTGTGGCATATTAAGAATTATCGAGATTGCTACACTGAAAAATCAACAAAAACTACGGTCAATTTCAAGTGTCGTAATGCGGGTGGAGTACCTTGTATGTGGTCCTTACGAGGATCTCAGAAAAAGTTAGGGAATTGGGAGATTACAACAGTTGGTGCTCCACACACATGCACGAACGCTACTAGTAGGAAGAAGCACAGACAACTAGATTCAAGTGTTATAGCAGATTTAATTTATCCATATCTGTATAATAACACAGGGATAAAAATCTATGATTTGCAAGAGGTAGTGAAAGATAAATTCAAACAGAATGTGTCTTATCGCAAGACTTGGTACGCCAAACAAAAAGTTCTTGAAAAGATGTTTGGAACACATGAGAGTGCATTTCAAAAGTTGCCCCATCTGATGGTTGCGTTGCGTGAATCCAATCCAGGGACGGTGTTTGATTATGAGTGGAAGGGGACACCAACTCAAGATGTAGCAATCTTCGACAAGTGGTTTTGGGCATTCGGAGCTTCTATTGAAGGATTTCATCACTGTCGGCCATTAATCAGCATCGATGCCACCCATCTTTACGGAAAATACACAGGCAAGTTGCTTATTGCAGTTGCATACGACGCGAGCAACGCGATCTTCCCTTTGTGTTTTGCTTTTGCAGACTCGGAGAGTACCAATAGCTGGACTTGGTTTTTAGAGCGTCTCCGACAGAACGTGACAAAGGATGAGAGGATGGTCTGCATCATCTCAGATCGTCATGCTGCAATAAAAAGTGCGGTTGCAAAAGTGTTTCCGGAGTCTTGAGGGTTGCATCGGTATTGTGCGCGCCATATGGCCAGCAACTTTAACAAACACTTCAAAGATCTAAACCTGAAGAGTAAGTGGTCTGAAATGGCGTGGACAACCTCTATGAAGAAGTTTGACAATTTGTATGAGGATTTCAGGAACTTGAACGATGGGAAGTATCGAAAGTGGCTTACTGATTGCGGTGATTTTAGTAATTGGGCACAATCATACGACACAGGTTATCGATATGGTGTCATGACTACGAATCAAGCAGAGGTGTGTAACAAGGTTTTGAAAGGAGCACGTTCTTTACCTGTGACGGCATTGGTGGAACTAACCTTTAATAGGTTGAACACGTATTTTGTTGACCGTCGTAAGCTGTATCAAAAGCAAGTTGACAAGGGATACGTATGGCCAAGGAAAGTGCGGATGCTGTTGGCAAAGGCGGATGAGATGTCTCTTACGATGGGGGCATTGACTTATTCGTACGGTGAGGAATACGGAGTTTTGACTCGTGGAGGACGACGTTACACTGTTAACGTCATAAATAAGACATGTAATTGCGGTGAATGGACATTATTTCATCGTCCATGTGCACATGCTATGTGTGTAATACGTGAGGCCAACTTGGATTTGACTACATTGGTCGATCCATTTTATGGTCTAGATGCGTATAGGCGCAGTTATAGTCCCAAATTTCACCCCCTCCCGGACGAGCAGTGGTGGACTGGGTGGAATGGGCCTGTGGTCAGTTGTCATCCCGATAAGTTAATCTCTAAACGTGGACGGAAGAAAACCAGAATACACAATGAGATGGACTCTAGAGAGGGACGTCTAAAGAGAAAATGTGGTAAATGTGCCCAACTAGGGCATAATAAAAGATCTTGCAAAAACTGATGTACGTTAGTGTCCGGTGCATATTTTTCTGTATTCAGTAATATTTATCATAACTACATATATTATACAAATTCATATACAACTGTTATATTTTACTTTATTTTGTAGATCATGGATCGTGGAAGGGGCAGCTCTAGCCTCTGGGCGGTTCTAGAGAGAGGACCTATTGATCCATCATTGTTGTATCGTCAATCTCGACATATGTCAAAGAGAGCCCATTTAGATACTGTAATTTCTCCACTTTTCAAACCATTAAATTAAATGAATCACTTGTTTTTTTTTATTCATTTTGAACTAATGTATTGTGTTGTATTCTTTCAGGTTGGTGATGACCTCCCGGATCGTCAATGGAGGGCGGGTAAGTGTTGGGAGTTAAATGATCGTACACGAGGCTATGTTGATTTAGCTGGATTTGGGTATGCTTCAGAAATCTCCCGGATCAAAGCTGATCTGGGATTACTCCATGCACTTCTTGAGAGGTGGCGTCCTGAGACTCACACCTTCCACCTTAGATGGGGAGAGATGACAGTGACCTTACAAGATGTTCAGTTGTTACTAGGATTACGAGTTAATGGTCCGCCGGTGACAGATACATACACACTTCGTCCCGATGAGGAGCGCGTTAACTTGAAACAGCTTTGCACAGACCTGCTCGGTCATACTCCGCCATCTTCAGACGTCGTCGAGTTGTGTTGGCTGAAAAAGAAGTTCAAAAGGAAGGCTGACGATGATGATTGGGTTCCACATACAGAAGAACTAACTTTGCAGAGAGCTAGAGGGTACATTCTGCATTTGTTGGGTACATTTCTATTTCCCACATCGAGCAACACAGTTTCTCTAGAGTACCTCATATATCTCGAGGATTTGAGTCAGACAGCTCGGTACAGTTGGGGTTCGGCAACGCTGAGTTATCTGTATAGTGGAATGTGCAAAGCTGTTAAGGATAATGCCAAGACGGCCAATGGGTGTGCTATATTACTGCAGGTAAAATGACTAATGTTTAGTTATGTAACCACTTAATTTAAAAAAAAAAAAACTAAATACATATACTCATTATTATGCTTGGTAGTTGTGGTCGTGGGAGCATTTGCATGCTGGTCGCCCAACGATTTGTGACGGGGATGAAATTCAAGGGCCAGCTCCATTGGGAATGCGGTAAATTGGGCAACTGTTAATTGTTAACTTTGTTGTTTTTATTTGTTTGTACTAAATGAGGGTGAACAATATTAATTAGGTGGACGCCACCAAAGACATTCAAGAGAAATCCGAAGCCTAACGTTCGTCAATTCTACAGAGACGAATTAGAGGCACTTGAAGAGTACCAAGTATGATATTTATTAACAGATCATAATATTAATTTATATTATTTTTTTGCTGCATTAACACAATTTGTTGTATAACTCAAGGTAATATGGGCCCCGTACACACCTCGACGCTTGGAGAACATACCTGCAGTATGTACGGAGGATGCAGAGATGTGTTTGGCAAAAGTGCCGCTTATCCACTTCAATATTGTTGAGTGGCATCTTGTTGATAGGGTACTGCGACAATTTAATATGAATCAGCATATTCCTGAGCCTTTCAGTGATATTCAAGAATGGGAAAGGTTGCACTCGTTGAGGTGGATCAAAGGAGCGGGTTGGGTGACAACACATGATCTATATATTAGGCTTTGGAATGAACGTGGACAACATATTGTACGTGAATCTGACCCTCACTTTCCTCGATCTGATTATTTGGCTTGGCATTTCAAGGTGAGAGTTGGTCTTTTTAAAGACATTAAGAGATTGAGTGAAGAGGTTGTTATGGAATCAACCATGCAGTTTGAGCCGCACGGGGAAAAATGATGTTATTGGTAAGTTCTAAATTGAATTATAGATATTTGTGTTGATTAGAATTGCTTTAATGATAGTTGAGACAGTTAGAATTGCTTTATTGATAGTTGAGACAGTTAGAATTGTTTAGAATTGCTTTATTGATAGTTGAGACAGTTAGAATTGTTTAGAATTGTTTTATTGAGATAGTTGAGATATTTGTGTTTCTTAGAATTGCTTTATTGATAGTTGAGACAGTTTGAACAAGTTGAGACAGTTATAATTGTTTAGAATTGCTTTATTGAGATAGTTGAGATATTTGTGTGGTTTTGAATTGCTTTATTGATAGTTGATTACTTTACTTATAATGAACCAGATGAGACAATTTGAACAAGCCACTCGGCTTACAAGAAAGATCCAGAAAAAAGGAATTGCAGAAATTGAAGATGATGTGAATGGTCTTATGGAAGTGTGCCGTATCGCGCATGACATTACAGGTGGACTCGGGTCGTTCAACCGTATTCTACAAGAAGGAGATGAAGAAAATGACGTCGTGCCTGACCATTTAGACGATCAGAGTCATCAAGAGGATACAGCCCAACTACAGTCACAGCTCACTCAGGAGCCAGCCGAGACTTCCAGACCATCGAAGAGAAGAAATGTGAGAGGACGTAGGGGTGGGAGAGCGGCCAGCCAAGGTGGGCAACCATGGAGAATTTGACTATGTAGTATTTGATAACGCCTTTTGTATTTGAACGAACAAGATTTATGGAACTTATGAATTTGTGTGTAGTATTTAAATGTTGGAATGATTTCTTTTTAATGTTGAAATGTTGGAATTTTTTTTTTTAAATTTCAGCCATTTTATTAAAAAAAAAAAACAGATTTGACCAAAGCTACGGTCAAATCCTCAACTGGGAGTCGAGGATTTGACCAAAAGCTTTGGTCAAATCCTCGACTGGGAGTCGAAGATTTGCTTAAAGTTGGAATTTCCAACTTCACATGCTTACTTTCGTAATTAAGATTAAAAATATGCCTACTAAGAAAAACGACTCTTTTTCGGAAAATTTTTTAGAGATATTACACTCATTTAATATAAATAAACACTATCTAATCTAACACCTATATAAAAGTTGGAGGTGTCCTCACATGGAAAAGACACCTCAGTTCAGAACTGTAAAAGAAAAAAAACCACAAAAAACGTACAAAACGAGGCAGTATTTCACTACCTATATTCTGTCCTCACCCCGAAGCGTCATCACCAACCTACATACCTGTTCGGTTCCCAACTCTTCTACCTATGATATTCAAAACGCTTCTTCCTCTGGTAACCAACGACCTAGCAGAAACAATTTCATATTTAGGAACTCCACCACTCCATTCAAGTGTGTCACCGCTTTCATCACTTCCACACCCATCTGTAATTCCCTTTCAACCGTCAGTGCTACCCATGTTGCTTTTTTGACCACACTACCAATCTGCAAATTTTCGGTTGCCACTCTCTGGTTCAAATCGCCCATTTCATTAATCAACATCATTGATTTTGGTATGCACACCACCAACTAGATTAAATTGAATTCCCAATTCGATTGAAGTTCACTTCCGACCTCTGCATGTTCACACGTTCGACGGCAAAAAATGTCAGCGACTCTGATTCCTCGCGTGTCTCCGGTAAACTCCATATGCATTCTTATGCAGTTCACCTCCATACCCACGAAGCAGTTCATCTTAATTTCTTCATTTGACCAGTTTTATCTTCAGTTTTCTCTGATCGACAATTTTTCAAATTTCTTCTTATGGGTTTTCAATTATTTTAAACCATCAATGATTTAACCCAAACCAGCAATGTCAATGGATTCAGAGACAAAGGAATTAGAATAGCCCGACTCTAGATGGGGGTGATCATATTCATGGTTCTTCGTCACTGAAATTTGAGTTTGGTATGTATACTGCTCTACTTTTAATTTTTACTACGGACTTCAAGTGCCTAATGGTTGTTAGATCTTTATTATGTTTTATTTGATTTGTTTATTCAACACATGCAAGGTACACACTTAATAAATAAATTTTTGAATTGAACTTGCTTTCTTTTCAAGTATCTTGCTTGACATTGGATATAATATGATTTGCTTTTTCTTTGTTGATGGAGCGAGTTACTAGGTAAGTAGAATACTTTACCTCATGCTTTTGAGTGTTAGGTTTTTTATATAGCTTCTTTCGTTAAACTTTTTGGAGAATTTCCTTGATTTTTCATTTAGATATTCCGAGTGATGATCTTGCGAAGTAAACATATTACTTAGGTAATGTATTTTTTCTTGTCCTGTATGAATTTCATATAATCAACTGATTTTCTTCATATCCTAACCTTTTTCCTTAAAATACAGCTTTAATTTTTTTTTTTTAAACTAGGAGTACAAACATATGTATATTATATGAATTTTATATCAACCCCAGCACCTACATTTGATATTCCATTGTCCATGTAAGCTTTTATAAAAGCATCTATCTCCAATACTAACAAGTAGAATATTCGTCTCTGTTGATGTTTCAATTGATAGATGAAGAAAATTTTGATGCATTTTGACATATTTCTTGTTCTTATTAGTGTCTAGGTAGTTGTAGTTCAACAACATTTTTTTCTTGTGTACTGGAGCTACTCATGTTAGGTGTCTACAACATGCAGTTTTTTCATATTTCGATGATTATACTTTCTTCACTGTGTATGATAGCCAAGGAGGTCAGATAGTTTGATCTGGTTTTAATCCTACTGGTCAGATATGTATTGTAGGCCGGTTTAATTCTTTCTTATTAATTAGTTATCTCCAGGTGTGTTATTTTCATTTGGGATCGAAGATTTCCATTTGGAACCAGAATTTTATTAATCCACGCAGTTGTTGTTTGACATTTTGTTCTATTCTGATCTTAACTGGAAACTGATAACTAAATGGGGTAAATGGGTAATGTTTCTAAAATTTCCTTTTGGTAGAAGTTGAAGATTGAAGAAAGTTTATACATATTATAGAAAAGATGCATCCATAAGACTAGCCTTCATGATTATTCTCCTAATTTTTAACAATTTTTTATTATTAAATTTGGGCAATGCAGGTTTAAACAGAAGACGGCAATCAATAGACACTTATTTTCTCTCCTGGTATGTTAGGTGGTACATTGTTTCTCATCACCTACAGGTTGTCAAAGAAAATAGACTAGATATTTCTTCTTGAGAAACTTCACTACACGTTGTTAGAATTTTGCCCAAGTACTTTCTATACTATATATGCTCTCATTTTTGTTTGAATCAACTAATGCGGGATACTCTGTCTCTCATCGAGAGGAAACAATACTTGCAAGCAAGCCATGTCATGGTTATAATCTGGTGGAAGATGCATTTTTGTAGAGAAGACGTTTGAGGACATAATGACGGTGCTTTCTGGTGCTTCAAAATTCCTTGCTTGTTTGCTTTGCTCTCTGGTGCTCCAAAATTCCTTGCATGTTTGCTTCTCGAGAAGAACTCCTCTTCTAAGTTCCGACTTCTACGGTTTGTTGCTTTGATATTTAATTTAATTTAATTTTAATATATATATGTGTTGGATCACGATGGAACTCCGGTACGGACTTTGACGGCAATCCTAGCTCCTTTGCTCCACGCAATCCTGCAAGAGGGGATAGACCGGGCGGTGACCCAGAATCCCTCTCCGATGCTTAAATGAGTATCTCGTATGACTGGCAAGTAATAAACTCAGAGTGTATTCAACTCAACGTAAGTGTTTCTGAGGTGATCTCCTGCCCTTTTATAGGCAAAGAGATGCCTCAGGTACCTGGCGAACCGTTAGGGGTGGTTAGCCCGTATCCCGCATATCTCGGACGTGATCTCGCGTATCTTAGCCATGCCCCGCGTATCTCAGCCACGCTCCGTGTATCTTAATCCACGTTCCGCGTATCTCGGCCACGCCCCGCATATCTTGGCTTTATCCTCTGATAACGAGTCCCGACTCCCGTCGGGGACTCCAGAGTTGTCTCGTTGTGTCACCGCTCGGGGCCCCTCGTCATCGTGACAGGGCCAATCATTCTCAGGGATTCATCATCGGGGCCTACTTAAAGGCTTCTCATCGGGAGCTTCCAGCTCCACTGTCGGAACCGACTCTGTCGGGACCTTGCCTCGTCGGGACTCCCTTCGTCGGGACCCTTCTCCTAGGTTATCTTGACCTTCACTTTGGGGCCTGGTGGGCCTGTTTGCCGTTTCCTCGCCGTTAAAGGGCCTGACGGCTATAGTCGGACCCATCAATATGCATAATTTTTCTCACTATATATGTATTGTTGAATTATTAACTAACTTATAATTTGTCAGGTTCATGAAAGAAATAGAATCAGTTGAATTTGAAATCTTTACTTAGTGTGTTGCACTAGAGTCTTGTTACTTGAAGATGCATCACTTGCTACCAGAGATGAGATGAGAAATTATTCCCAAGGTGTTTCCCGCTGAACTTGGACCAGTAGACGGTTGTCATAGGTGGAAGGAAGTAAATGTTGTCCATATAATCATGTATTTTATATTATTTTTAAACGACTTATATATTACTTATTTAATGATTTTTGAAATGTGCACCATCGCGTGTGTGATACACGCGCCTAACATCTAGTAACAATAAAAGTAGGAAATGGTGGATGCTTGAAAGTTAAATGCAGACTTTCGATAGATCTCCAAAAAAATACTATTTTTTATTTAAAACTCAAGCATAATAACATGTAACATAAATTAAGTATTCCGTTGTATTATTGATACATTCAACTGAAGAATCAATTAAGATTGAAATGTAAGTTAATATGATTAATTAGATTTATATCTATAATAATATGAATCTCCATATGAAAAAGTGGTATTAATTACAAACAAGTAATACAAATGATATCAGTTTTTTCTTTCTGATATCTCAATATCGATCATGTCTCTAGTTCTTCTTAATAGTTCACGAACCTCACTGAGCAATTTACACTGATCTGACTTGTGGTGCACATTTGTGTAGAGAGATACTGCACAAACCCCAACATTAACTCTAGGGATATTATCCTATATAAAAAAAACTCTAGGATTGTTATATATTCCTTCTTTGATAAAACAACGGTAAATCTTTAAAATATCAAAACTTTCAAGTTGGAAAGGCTTTGCAATATTTTATTCACCTTAAAATTGGCGAGCAAAATAAATTTGATATGGCGGGAAAAAGTAAGAACAAACCTAGAGCCAATCCTTCCTGAAAAAGAGTTGGTAACTTAATCATTCACGTAGTTGAGGCATTGGATAGCTACACATTAATTAGACCACAGAACTTTAAGTATATATGATTTGACACGCAAACTAACCAAACCTGTAATAAGTTTTGGGAGTTCATGAAGCTTATTAGATACTCCATTAGAACGCCCTAAATGTTAGAAAAGTCACACTTCCAGTTTTAGTTAAAGTCATCTCTGACAAAGTTACTGTTCTATATTACTTCTTCTGCTTCAATATATTTTAGGGTGTGTCAATAGGCTCCTGAGCATACAAAACTTTAATGATTCAGTAAAAAAAAAGAATACGAATCAGCTTCACCCTATATTCTATAGTCTCTGAAACTGAGATTGGAACTGCAAATTTTATTTTAATAAAAAAAAAAGAAATCAGTTTTTATAAGAAGAAGAATAATAATAAATGCCAAGTCTTTATAAGTGCATACAAGTGTATGGTATACATTTAACATGATGCCAAGTCTTTATAAGTGCCCGCAAGTGTATAGTATACATAGAACATAGACCAAAAAGTGCCTGTAACAAAAGATACAGTTTGGTAAGGAAAAATCTTGTTTTTTTTAAAAGAAGTCAAAATGCTTAGCTATATCTTACATCCTAATTAATAGGATGATTGAATTGATGTAATACTGTGTTATAATAGAATTGGAATTGAATATTTTATTTAATAATTTTTTGTTATTTATATTCCATTGAATATTTAATAATTTGTTTTATATTCCAACGAAAATAATTTTGTTGACAAACATTTTTACGACGAAATAATCCGTCAGCAAAACATTTTTGGTTTAGCCTGTACCCGGCCCGTAAGTCTTTCCTGACGAATGTTTTCCGTCGGTAAAAACTTTTTATTGACAAAATGTATTACGTCGGGAAACGTTTTTACGACGGAATAAAACCGTCGATAAATAGATTGTGTGACGACGAAAAAATAATTTTACCGACAAAAATTTGGTCGTTAAATATATTATTTTTACCGACGAAATTTCATCAGCAAATTTGGTCGGTAAATACTTTTGCCGACGCGGCATAGGCGACAGATTTTTGGCGACGAAAATAAACTTTTAACGACGAAAATGTCATTTAGCGACGAAAAACGTGGATTTACCGATGAAATTTTTTCGTCGCCTATTTGGGGTTTTTCAGTAGTGTAAATTCAAGAGCAGTAGAATCAACTTAAAGAATAAGCTAACAAATTAGACGCGCTTGAACAGAAATCATCAAAATCACTTGTCATCCCAAAAAAAGGAATTTTCCTTTTTATTTTTAGAAAAACATGTCAGAATTAGTAGTCTGCAAAATTTAAACAAAACGTGCTTCTGAACTTTGTCTCGGCAGTAGAAGCCAATAGCTACCGATGGATCAAGTGAATCCAAAGGAATGTGGCGGATAACACTGAAAAGGATTCCAAATTTATTTAATGTTATAAAGAAATAAGAGAGATTGTCTAACGGAATGGTTGAGAAAATCATACTTACAGTGCTGTGATGAAGATAAGAAAAATATATGTGAGGCGTTATTTTGGTTCTTTACTTCTTCTCTGCACATAAATGAAACCCATCACCGAACATGATATTATCTATTAAACATGATATATAATGTTTAAAAGTTTGAGAAGTCTGTAAATCTATGCACGGTCTAATCAAGCTAGTCCTACATGGTAGAAGATAGATAAAGCCTAATAGATCTACTTGAGATTGAAAAAAACAACACCATAGAGCCTACATCATGGAATCACATAAACAAAACTCAGGATTGAAAAAATATTGTACAAAGCCGAAAAGTTAAAAGTAATAAAGATTTGCAAGTTTCTTAGAAACCACCAAATGAACAACTAACAACAACCCTAATCATTTTATCTTGAAAGTGTACATAATATTAAGCACTTCACCAATCCATTAATAAGCCACTTGGACAGTTAAATATGTAACGTATTTAAAATAAAACCAGCAAATGTTGTTTCTGAAATCATGTACTCTAGAAATCATGTGTCCTTTTTGAACAACTTTTACATATTGATGAAATCCACTATCACTACATAATGTGAACAGTTCATCGGGCAGTAAATTGAGAAATTTACCAATCTAAGCATATATTAGTATTAAAATACAAAATTAAGCAGCTAAAGTTGAAAATTCCAAAAATAAGCATATCCTCGAGTGAAAGTCGAGGATTCAAGTTTGAAAAAAAAAAAATACACCAACCCAAATTAAAGAGACAGAAAGCCACGACCACGCTTGACAGAAGCCTTCTCCCCCACTCAGGTCTCTGCCTTTCTTCCCGCCGGCCGCCGTCTCATCTGCCTCTCCGCTCGCCGTCTGAGACCGTGACTCCACCGCGCCTCCGCTCGCCAGTCCGCCAGTCCGCCGGCCCGCCAGCTCTCTCTCTTTCTCTGCAGTCCGCCGGCCTCAAGTCATTCCGCTGCCCTCCAGGCACGCCGCCGCCGCTCCAATCACGCCGCCGCTCCAGTCTACTGCCCCTCTCAGTCCGGGTACCAGCATAGGCCGCCAGCAACTCCAATTCCGAAACCCTAATTTTAGAATTTGGGGTAATTACCTAAATTGAGGTAAATTGATGCTATTTTATTTAATTTTGAATACTTTTAGTGTTTAATTGTTGATTGGTTTCTATAATTGTGATCAAATGTGCATTATTAGTTTATAGGTTGACATTATTGAGATGAAATGTAGATTATTGGTTTACATTTCGATGAAATGTAGATTTTAGAAGTCCAGTGTTGTTTAATCTTTTAGAAAGCTTCACTTTCTGAATTGATCTGGTGCTTCACAACAACAATCATAGCATATTCACGATAGAAAATAAGAGTGAGGAGTACTTAATGTCTAGTTTGACATTTTTTAACTTTCATCTTTTGTAATTTAAGAACATATGGGGCAAATGATTAATTTTACCAGAATGTCATTCACGATGAGTATTAAGAACATGAAGATGGAAGTTAAAGATTAAATAGTGTAAGCACTGATGGCACTCATTGTATAAGCTCATGTCTATTCTGGACTCGTTAGCTAGTTTAGATAAAAGTATAATTGGCATGAAATAGTATAACCACTGGAAATAGTAGTTAGATGCAGTATGACTCAATATTGGTGATAATTATTTGATCTATAGTACTGTTTCATCTAGTAATAGGCATTTAAAGTTTAGGTTGGAATGCTTGGTGTCGATATCATTCTAGATGATACTAAGATTGTTGTCATGAGATATTATCTTCTAATGGGAGAACCATATTTGCTCCATTTTTTTTAAAGATAAATCTCACTGTGATTGAGATTTTTAGATTTTGCTAAGTGGTAGAGTTCTTAGGACTAATTGATTACGTGGAGAATGCTCTATTTATTAGTGTTACATGTTTTTTGCTGCGCGTTACGTGGGTAAAATTACCAAATTAAGCAAATTTTAAAACTAAATTATAAAATTCACTTATGGGTGTTGGGTTTTTGTGCAGAACAGAAGATTAGTACTCGAAATATAAACACCAGCACGTAAGAAAGCTGTACTACTGAGGGATGTTGATGAATAGGGTGCTGACCTCTCTCTCTATAGTTTGATGATTTATAATACCTAGAAGAAGACCTACTTTTGCAGTGAAGTGAAATGGAGTAGATATTATTATTAGAGTGCGTATAAAATGTATAAATTGATCCAAAAGAAAAGGGTGAGTGGTGTGTATTAAGGAGGGATGTGAGCTAAAGCTCATCTTTGTGTGAGCATTGTATACAACATGTAAGTGTTAAGAGTTTGCTCAGTTTTTGTATTATCAAAATTGAGTGTTTATTTTTGTATTTAAATTTCGAAATGTGCTTATTTGAAAAACAACTATAATTTAAATGTTGAATCGTTCTTTTTAATGCTGTAATTAGTTTTTGTTAAAATTAGATTTTTTTTTTCACATTTGGCCAAATCCTAGACTGGGAGTCGAAGATTTGATCAGAAGCTTTGTTCAAACCCTTGAATGGGAGTCTAGGTTTGACCAAAAGCTTTTGGTCAAACCCTCTACTCCCAGTCTAGGATTTGCTTAGATTTATCATTTTGAACACTGCATGCCTATTTTTGTATTAAGCATTAAAAATATGCTTATATAACAAAACAACTCCAGTGAATCAGTTCAAATGTTAAGGTTTTGCTAGTACTACCAAGAACATAACTAAATGACAGAGCTAATACCACAAACGCATTTGAAGGACAGAGCCAACACCATATAATAAATTTGAAAGGCAGAGCTGCCAGTGGACGAGACATTTTGTATATACATATTTTTCCTAAAAAAGATAAAATTATGATTTACCTTTCCTAAATTTCCTTAAAAAAATTTACCTTTCCTAATTTTCCATCCATATTTAAAGTACCTAACACGTACAAACTTCTGTTGTAGTGGTTATGATGAAATGTTTACATTCATGTGGAGTAAAATAAAAAAAAAAACAGAGGTTATTAAAAGAAATCAGTAATGAAATGTATAGAACAATAACAATTGCTATTACAACTTAGTCGAACAATTACCAAACTAAGATTTTCGTATGAAGAATGAATCTGAAAATTGTATGCTCTACTTGAAACAAATTACAATAACAAAAAAAGTAATTATTATTATTATGTAAGAATATTTCAAGCAAAAGAATCCCATATTTTCACAATGGGTATTGGGGTCCTCACTATTTCAATTGCTTGCACCTATTCATTAACCAAAGGGTACTTATATGATTCTGTCTACAAGAAATGACGTCCATATATTTAACTAATGCCTTCCTTTTTATTGAGGATGATAAAATAAAGTATACTAAATATGAAAGATGAAGTTGTTGGAATCAACATACAACAATTTCAAATTTAATCACATTATTCTTCGTTGTACTCATAATTTATCGGGAACTTTATGTAGCTTTGGTTAAACTCAGTCTCAAATCTAATATGATTATAATAGATATCTATATAGTAGCAGCAGGTGAGATAATAAGGGAGTATATGTGAGAGTGACACATCACCTTATGGTAGTGGTATATAAAAATGACATGTCAACTCAATTTTCACTTGTTATTTCCTTACCGTTTCTAATTATTCCTGCCTGTTTACTTTCCTCCTCCTTTAATGCCTTAATTAATCATTCCTTCTTAATTAAGTATTAACCCCTCACTGTTTCTCTCCTCCATTAGTGCTCTTTTTTTTGGGTAAATCTCCATTAGCGCTCTCTTCCTCAGTTCTAACTCCTTGCACGAAACGTCTCATCCAATTTCAACACGGAGACTCATCCATTCCCCAGCAGAGATGAAGCAAGTGATACCGAATCAGACTAACAAGCCATTGCTCTTCTTCGTATTCTTCATGCGTGAATGACCAGGAGACATCGAGAAGCTGAAGCAAGAACGGGAAGGTCAGTGATCCAAATCCATGAATTTCAGTTAACGAGATTTCTCTCATTCCCCACAAAAAACGTGCCCCACTGAGAAGACCAAGTCGAAGAAGGATAAGCGGAAATGCCTCGATTTGGTGGTCTCTACATCGAAGCGGAAAGGCCTCGATTTGGTTTATCCCAAGTATGAATCGATGACACTTTATATTAATCAACACCAGTTCATGGAATTTTATGGTTTAATTTGATTTCATCAATTGAGCGTAGTAAAGATCGTCTTCATCGGTGTACATGTTGTGGTACATCCAGCGCTGTTGCTGTGGCAATTGACCGATTTGGAAATTTGAGTTCAGGTAGGTTATGAATCTCACTACTGATTGGATGAATCAGCACTAATAACTTAAACTAAGTTTTTGATTGAGTCTCGACTCAGTCGACTTGATAAGAACCCAACCAAGGATCCTTGACACAAGGGTGGCGAGCTAGTTGCAGTAAAATTGTCTGTGAAATTCGGTATGTTTCAGTGGGCATGATAGATTACTCTTTTTACTTGCACAAAGTTTCTTACATATGTAAAATATACTTATTGAGTTGCACCTGACAAGTCTCATTCCTGCATATAGAAGTTAAATTCTATCTACATTCTTCTATACGTATTGGAAGCCTTTCAGACATTTTCTTTTGATAACAAAGTCTAGCAAATGATTGAGTTTGGTTAGGATGACACACTATTGTGAAGAGTATGGTAACTGATTTTGTGCTTATCTCCATCTTTGTAGGGAAATATCACAAATTTTATTTATTTGGTCAGAAAGAGTCCAATCGGTAAGCCCCTTCTTCTCTTTCTTTTTCTCGCTTATGTATTGTGTATTGTAAATTATCAGTTCATCAATAGTGGTAAATAATTAGTCAAACTACATTTGCTAGAATTTAGAATTTCATTTTATCTGGACATGAATATAATTAATTTCAGACACGTTCTCGGTTCTCACCTATGCATGCAATTTTCGTGCGCCTAAGTGCTGCTAGACAACTCGAGCAATTTTTTATATTTGTCGTGAATTTTGTGGTTTTTGGATTCTCTATTTAAAGAGAAGCCCAGTTCATCGATGCAGATCGGTGGTAGGAGAAATCATAGTGTTCAATGTGCACTGGTGTGAGAAATGTAAGTGATGAAAAGTAAATGGTTGGGCTTAACCGGTATTGAAAATTAAGTAGAATATATAATAGTTTGCTAGAATAGATGTAAGAATCTGCCACGAGCTGGAATCAACAACCAATATGATAATATATGTATCTATGTTCTACCTTGCTAGAATAGATGGAAGAATCTGATACAAGCTAGAAATTTGTGTTTCTTTGCATTTTTTTTTTGTGGGCAATGACTTTCTCCCCTTAGATACATACTATGGAGATCAGTCATGTATGAACATATTTTGGAGATGCAAAACGAATTTGATACATCTTCTTTGCTTATATATCAAATCTCTTGCTTAAACTGATTTTCTCTTTGATATTATTAAAATGGGTCTGGATTATAATTTAATTTGTTTTGTTGAAAAGATTTTGTGGTATATATGCTAATGTTCTCAACTTCTATAGGAGCTATAAGTGTGTTAATGTCCATCTATGAGTTGAAATTTACTTCATTGATTACTAAGGGTTTACAATACGAGAAGTACAATATATATAGGCTAACTAGGGTGTACCAACTAATAGCTAAATACATGTACAAATGAGACAAGGACAGGTGCATAGCATGGTGCTTACACAATGTGAGCATAGTGCATACACAATGTGAGCATAGTGCCAAGCATAGTGCACGTGTGGTGTATGGCATGTTGTATGCACCATATCAAAACATCAAGCCTAAGTGTAAGTCTAAGTGTAGGCAACATGGTGAGCACCAAGGCATGGTACATGACTCGATGTAAGCATCATATAGGCACCATAGAAGGCAACGTGTTAGGCAACATGTAGGCACCATGGAAAGCATCATACTTCTTTATTCTCCCATCCTTTTCTTCTCCTTCTTTTCTTTCTTGAAAGACATCATTGATCCCATATAGCCTCAATAAGGCTAAGTGCTGCTTCTTAACCAAGGCTTTAGTCAATAAATCAACAATTTGATCATTGAAAGAAACATAATGAACACCAATCAAGCCCGAATCAATGTGGTGTCTTTTGAAGTGACAATCCAACTCGATGTGTTTGGTTCTCTCATTGATCATTGGATTCTTTGAAATCTTCACAGCTGCTTGGCTATCCGTGTGAATTGGAATTGGAAAGCTCACTTGCATACCAAGCTCTTTTAGAATCCTACTCACCCAAAGTGCTTCTTGAATGGAAAATCTTAAGCACCTATACTCAGCCTCAGCACTTGATAGTGAAATAATATCTTGTTTCTTGACCTTCCAACCAATCATGGCTGCCCCAAGCTTGACACAATAAGCACTCACTGATTTTCTACTAAATGGACAAGCAGCCCAATCAAAGTCACAATATAAGCTTAATTTGAGGGTGTTGTTGGAAGGGTAGATCAAAACTTGCCCTGGACTGCCCTTGATGTATTTGATCACTCTAATGGCAGCATCATAGTGTGATTTCTTGGGCTTGTCAACAAATTGACTTAGTCTTTGAACTGAGAAGCTAATGTATGGACGTGTCATTGTAAGATATAGTAGCTTCCCAATCAATCTTCTATAGGAAATTGCATCCTCCAAAGAAATATCATCAGTGTTTGACTTGGTAGCCTCATCATACTCACAAGTAGTGAGCTTGACATTGAATTCCATTGGAGTTTCAGTTGGCCTAGCAGCCCCTAGACCAGCATCTTCAATAAGTTCCATTGCATACTTCATTTGGTTGATCACAAGCCCCTGATTTGATCTTGCAATTTCCAGCCCCAAAAAGTATCTCAAGTCCCCCAAATATTTCAATTTGAAGTGTTTTTGTAGGGTACACTTCAATTGATCAATCATCCTGGCATTGGAACCTATAATGAGCAAGTCATCCTGGATAAGCAAAAATACTATGTCTCCCCTTGTATCTTGCTGAACAAGGAATGATCAGAGGCACATTGCTTGTATCCATTCTTCATCAAAGTTTGACTGGGTTTGATATTCCATTGTCTTGATGCTTACTTGAGGCCATAAAGGGACTTGACAAGTTTGCACACACGTCTAGGGGACCCATCAAGAGGCTTGTATGGATCAAAACCTTGGGGGATGTCCATGTACACTTCTTCACTCAGATAACCTTGAAGAAATGTATTGTTCACATCCATGTGGAATAATCCCCAAGATTTGGCTGCAGCCATGGCTAGAACAATACTCACTGTGTCCATCTTGACAACTGGTGAGAATGTCTCATTGAAATCAGTTCATTCAACCTGAGTGAATCCCTTAGCAACCAACTTGCTTTGTATCTTTCAATGGATCCATCAGAGTTGTATTTGACTTTGAATACCCATTTGCAGCCAATTGTTGATTTGCCTTGTAGAAGTTCCACCAACTCCCATGTTTTGTTATCTTGGAGAGCTTGGATCTCATCTTTCATTGCCACAATCCAATTGGGGTCTTTAACAGCTTGCTTGTAAGTATTTGGCTCCTTGATCCTGTCAATGGAAGCCAAAAAAACACTTGAATTGTGGACCCAAGTGATCATAAGAGAAAAAATTCTCCATACCAAAAGCAACATTAGAATTGGCACGATTTTGAAGTTGTGCAATTCTTGCACTCCTCCTTAGAACAACTGGTTGTGGGGCATCATCAATGGGAGGTTGAGGTGTTGGAACCTCAACAATAGGAGGATGTGCCTGTGGTAGATCAACAATTGGAGGAAGGACCTCCTCAAAAGTGTTGGAACTCTCAGTTGAGAATTCATCAATTGGTTGCTTGACTCTTAAGCAAGATGGAATCACAGCCTTCAAATCTTCTTTGGACATGCTGAAAGGAAAGATATCCTCATGGAAAACAACATCATGAGTAACATGGAAGACTGAATTGGAAATTTTCATCACAAGGTATCCTTTTTGAAATGTAGAATACCCCATTAGAATAGCAGGTTCAACCTTGGACTAAACTTGTCATGATTGTTCAACCTTGTGGCAACGCATAAGCATCCACTGATCCTCAAATGATTGAGAGATGGCACATCACCATATAACACCTCCATGGGTGACTTGAACTTCAAAATAGAAGATGGTAGACGATTGAGTAGATAACAAGCATTGAGGATGCAATAACCCCAATATCTAAGAGGCATACAAGCTTGAAAACGTATTGATCTTGCAATGTTTAGAATGTCACTATGCTTGCGTTCCACTCTACCATTTTGTTGACGTGTATGCACACAACTTTTTGATGTTGTATGCCAAATTGGTGAAGTAGATCTTTGCACACTGAGTTGATGAACTCAGTCCCATTATCACTTCTCAATATCTTGACCATAGTGGCAAACTGATTCTTCACCATAATCAAGAAGTTCTTGATATGCAAGAAAGTATCACTTTTCTGCTTCATCAAATAGACTCAAGTTGCTCTTGAATAATCATCAACCACTGTCAAGAAATACTGATAGTTCTGAATGTGGGCACCTTGTAAGGACCCCATAAATCCATGTGAACCAAATCAAATGGTCTAGATGCAAAAGAACCACTGAGAGGAAAAGACAATCTAGTTTGCGTTGAAAGAGGGCAAATTGTGCATTGTTTGATACAATCAATAGACTTATTCAAATTCAAAACACCCAACTGATTCAGATAAGTTTCAGATACATGACCCAAACGTTTGTGCCATTTCCAAACATCTTCTTTATTCCCAATGCAAGGTGCAGCTACTATCCTTGATCTTGTAGGAACCACATCCTTCAAGGTGTATAAACCTCTACTCCACTCCCCAATCACCATGCTCTTGCCACTTTGGCCCTGAAGTAACACATGATCACAAGTAAAGATCACTTTGTAATTCAATTGGCTTGGAAGCCTAGAAACTGAGATCAAATTGAACTTGAAATCAGGGACCAAAAGGATATTGGTTAATGTGAATCCACTTGAGAATGAACAAGAACCAACATGATTCACTGCACTTGTGACCATTTGGTAAGTGGACAAATTGGCAATCAGAATCACTATTCCTCAAATCATGTAGCCAATGCATTTGATGAGTAATGTGGTTAGTTGCACCCGAGTCAACTATCCAAACCATAGAATAACTTGATATACTTGTCATATTAGCATGAGTTTGATCAACATCCTCAAAACTCAAAGGCAAGTGATCAAAGTGGTCATCTTGGGCAGCAACATCTAGGATCCTCTTCTCAGCTGTGTCATGCACAATTCTCTTGTCCCCAGCTGCCACATGCTCAACCATGCTTGAATTGACACCATCATCAACACTTGCATTGGCTGAATTCCAAGTTCTGTTAGAAGCTTGAGATGCTTGAACACCTTGTGGCCCCCATGCTTTGACCAACAAGTATCAACCTTGTGGCCCCTCTTTCCACTAAAATTACAAATCCAATTGGACTTGTCAACAGGCTTGTTCCAAGTCCTCTCATTGCTAGCACCACCACCATTGTTCCTTGGATTAGTATTTGAGTTCTTTGGAGCATAAGAGTTCATGTTCTGGTTCCTTCTTGAATACAAGGCAGTTGCTTCACCAAGATCACCAATAGACCAGAGATGGACCTCTGACTTTCTTCTTGAACCAAGACTGAAAAAGCAACACTCAATGACGGAAGTGGTTACCTCATCAGCAAGCTACACTTATGTGTGCATAAGAGTCATTCAAACCCAATAGAAATGTCATCAACTTCTGCTTCTCCTTGTGCTCATTCACAATGTGAATTTCATTAGCACATTCAAGGTGCAAATCATCAATAGAAGCATGGGCATCCCATAGTTGCTTCATCTTGGCAAAGTACTCAGTTATGGAAAGCACCCCTTATGAAGTTTGGTAAATCTCCATTATCAATTGAAAGATTTGTGTATCATCAACCTTATCAAACATCTCATTCAAATCATTCCAGATTGAAAGAGCTGCGGGGTTGTAAATCAAACCACCCACCAAGTCCTTGGCCACAGTGTTCCTTAGCCATGCTTTGACAATTGCATTGGCCCTATCCCACTTGACCCTCTGATCTATGGGCACACTCAAACGTGTGAATGAACCATCAATGAACCTCGACTTGTTCTTGACCAACAAGAATTCTTTGATAGAGGTACTCCAAGCATGATAGTTGGAGGACGCTTGCAGCTGAAAAGGGATAAGAAGATGGCCAGTTGTATCCGAGGGGTGAATGTAAAGTGGGTCATCAACACCAACATCTTGAGCCATCATGAAAGGACAAAGTCACAAAGCAACTTGAAATACAAGTAACAACCCAAATCACAAAGGAATCTTCTCAACAAATCCCCAAGAAAACCGAAATCCTCCAACAACACCAATAGGACAAAACTAGCACACAATCCAGCTAGTAATAGGACAAAATGGCCAGCTAGCAAATCAGCCACCAAATCTGTGCAATAACAAAGAACCAATCCGTGCAAGCCAACAAATGGAGAGAATAATCAATCTCCAATGATTGAGGAATCAGAATTCCACAACCCCAATGCACAAATCTACTAAAATTCCACGAATCAATCACAACCAAGCATCAAACTTAGCTGATCAGTTCAAGCACAAATCAACACCCTAGCCTCAGCTCACCTCAAGTCGAAGTAGATCTGGAAATAGTTCTTACACCGTAATCATTCTTGAGCAAGAAATGGTAAATTCCAAGACAAATGAGTAACCAAGAAGCAATCCAAGTTGAATCCAAGCTGAACCCAAGTTGAATCAACGAGAAAATTGAAGAAGAGATGAAGAAATTTGAGGTTTCTTCATCCCCAAGCATGCGCCGTAATTCTCATGCTCTGATACCATATGAGCTGAAATTTACTTCATTGATTATTACTAAGGGTTTACAATATGAGAAGTACAATATATATAGGAAAGTAGGGTGTACCAACTAATAGCTAAGTACATGTACAAATGAGACAAGGACGGGTGCATAGCATGGTGCATACACCATGTGAGCATAGTGCCAAGCATAGTGCACGTGTGGTGTATGGCATGTTGTATGCACCATATCAAAACATCAAGCCTAAGTGTAAGTCTAAGTGTAGGCAACATGGTGAGCACCAAGGCATGGTGCATGACTCGATGTAATTATCATATAGGCACCATAGAAGGGCAACGTGTTAGGCAACATGTAGGCACCATGGAAAGCACCATACTTCTATACCATCTATTAAATAAAGTTTGTTGTAATGGGTGGTTGGTTATATGATCTGCCGAGGTAATTTTTTCATTCAGTATTTTACAAATGCTTAAAATTATTGTGGGTTTAAGGTTTAGGTCTGTATGTACATGGATGAAGTTCCCCTTCTTATACAAACTGATCATCGCTTTTTATGGTGTAAAGCTTGACTCTTCAACTTTCATTGAGAGTGGATGACGACAGAAGCGGAATAACGACTTTTGGCTTCTGCAAAGTGTGACCTCTCACCTGCAAGTTCATGTTTTATGAATTGTAGGCAATCATATGTAATAATTCGCCTTGCGTGACACCAAAACAAGCTAATGTCTATTTGTGGTCTCCTTGAATTTTCATACCTTGGAGAAGTTGAATCACCAGACCTCTCGCATGGTTGAGTCCCTCAACTCCCGCAATACTGTCATGTAAAATATATCATGAGGACTATTGATTAGTAGTCAGTGTCTAATCTACAATTAACTTAATTCTTTTTCGTATGTAGGCGTCTCTAGTGATGGGGATTTTAACAAGGCAGGACTTGAGGATTTATCGTGACAGCCTTCCCACATCTTGCAAAGTCATCGAAGGAAATTGGAGGTGAGTCCATATTTAATGAACATATGTACCTTTATAATTTTCATATTGCAGAAGTGATTTTCATTATTTCATCAATTTTCATCATATTGTAAAGTTTTGTTGTCAAATTCAATTTTATGGTCATGTTGTTTTAACTTTCAACCAAGATTAATTTTTTCTGCTCAATCAGTTTATTTCATATTTGATTTTTCAATATTATTGATTTTGGAATTTTTTTCATGTTGTGGTCAGTATAGTTTAGAATGGTTGCTGGAATTTGCAGAATCTTTTAAGTAAACGAGATATTATAATGAAGTAGTTTGAGTTATTTGTTTGGACTTGGAGTCGAACGGTTCACGAAAGGCTGGTCCTCTAATTATTTTTTTATGATTTTTCTTTCAATCGTTGCCGATTATATAAGAATATATGTGGTGTGGAACTGATATGCGGGCTCAGTTTTATATGACTGATTGGTTATGTCATAGAAAAAATGGTTGAAGGCTAGGTATTCTTTACCGCTTTTGCTTACGCGCCTGCTGTTTCCCTTCTGGAAACAATCCTTCAAATAGTTGAACAAATTTGTAAATTTTTTGTGATCGTTGATTAATATTTGATTAATGTTTCTACAGGGTTATCAGATAGAGGTTGGATCATAGATTCAGTCTCCTTCTATTCTTTTTCTAAGCTTATTATGTGATGTTAAAAAACGTAGTTCTAAATGAACCTTGCAATTGCTTAAATGGATTCAATAGAATTCGAACGAAACCGCATATGTCACCGTTACGAGTCGAGATTTGGCTATTCGAAATCGAAACGGCTTACATACATATGTAGATTTACTTGCCTTCGAGCTGTAGCATCTGGGTTTCTGCTTTCCGCTACTTATCAAGGTACATGAACTTCTATTTCTTCGGTTTCCTGACTCTACTACTTTAAAAGTGATGTATTTTGTTGTTGTTTTCTGAATTTCACTTTTTGACCTTAGAACAGTTGGTGCCGCTTAATTGAACTGTTTAGTGAAGCAAAGTTGCACGGTTTTAAAATTTTATAAGTTGTATACTTCTCATATATATTTAGGTAGATTTAGTAGTGTTGCTGAAACCCGAAAACCCTTCTTCTTCGAGCTGTAGCATCTGGGTTTCATACTTCTCATATTTTTTAGTTAGTTTAGACTGTTTCTTATTAATCAGTAAGTAGTTTCCAGCTTGGATGTGTTCTTCTAAAGTGTGTCAGTCAAACAAGTTCAACTTGGATTTTTTTTTTTGTAATAGAAATTGGACAGCTTCATGGAGTTGCTATTTTTGGGGCGCTATGTAATTCTTTTGATAGATCTCTTTTCAATCTTTATATTGTATATATTTGAAAATAGTGGTTCTGGATTAATCGGTACAAATAGAACACTCGGGTTTGGATTGATTTTGATCGTAGTTGCGACATTAGTCTCAAGGAGTTTTTAATTATAAAATTTAAAATTATGCATTCCTTTCTATATTAAAACTGAATCTAATTTGTAAACAGATGAGTAAATTAACTCCAAAATTCTTGCTAGACTTTTGCGAGTTTTTTACCAATGTAAAACCATTTAAACAACCAAATACAAATATAGTCCATTTATAAAATTAATTACAAAAATAGACTCAGCCGAGATATTAAATCTCGGTTAAGTTGGCACAATATTGTACCCATCTCTGACAACACATGTGTTGTGCTTTGTGTCCCCGCATGGGGTACACAACACAATTGTTTTGTTGTGTTGTGTACCCACGTGGGGTACACTTAATAATTTTTTTAAAAAAATATAATTATAGATATAATTAGTCAAAAATAATAATTATAGGTTTAAATAAATTAACTATCATTATAGGTTTAAATAAGTAATTATAGATTGGCCAAAAAAAAATATTATAGGGTATATCTTCAATTATATTAACTGCTCAAAAAAATATATTATAATTGGTTAAAAATTCGGTATGGTTAATGTTAAATTATTAAAATTATACAAATAATTTGGCCGGGTAAATTCTAGATAACTAAAGTTATATTTGAAATAATTTTAGAATTTATATAATTTTATTATTAATTCATAAAATCTCTAGAGTTCACTTAGCCAAACTATGCATTCATTTTATTAGAGTTTTATGAATAAACCATAAAATTATATAAATCCTAAATTTACTTTAAATATAATTTTAGTAATCTAGAGTTTACCCAGCCAAATTGTTTATCTAATTTTAACAATTTAGAATTTACCATACCAAACTTTTAACTAATTATAATATATTTTTTTGGTAATTAATATACTTTAAGATATATCCTATAATTACTTCTTTAAACCTATAATTATTATTATTTTGCCAATTAAACCTATAATTATTTTAAAAAAAAATTAGTAAGTGACCCCACGTGGGGCACACAACACAACAACACAACAACACAATTGTGTTGTGTTCCCCACGTGGGGACACAAAGCACAACACAAATGTGTTGGCCGAGATGTTAGATGGTACAAAATTGTGCCAACTTAACCGAGATTTAATATCTCGGTTGAGCCTATCTTTGTAATTAATTTTATTAATGGACTATATTTATATTTGGTTGTTTAAATGATCTTACATTGGTAAAAAACTCGACTTTTGCTGTATAAATTTGTTGCTGGAAAGCCTTCCCCCATGAGGCTCATTTATCACCAAGCTTCCTTAGGAATGTCATTTGACCGGGGACCATGTGATTTACGATGTAGACGTTAGTCTCCCAGGTGAAGTTCAGTCTCAGCCTTAGGTCACTCCCACACTAAGTATGTATCTGATCGCGGCGTTGTGTTGGGGAGGCAAATTGCTGTTAATCGAAGTTACATATTCTATGGTTTGAAGACGGGAAATATTCGTGATTTCTCAAAATTAATATTGCACTACGGTCTTCGCTCCGAGGCCACACTCAGTTTCGTCTTAACTGTATCTATTTGTACTGGTATGCATTTCTACATAATGTTTTAGTCAGTTTGTCATAAAATCTTTTGACTTGGTTTCATGTAAGTGTAGCTGTTATTTTCGAAGTTAAAGTTGTATTTTTTGTGTTGTTTCCAATTATGTCTAACTTCCTAGCATTATTTAATGAATTATATGAGATGCTAATGTGGTAATCTAATAATTTAACTTTTTGCATCATATCACTAGCTGGATTAGATGACACTAACTTGGTGGACGACTCTTTTAGATCAAGTTAGTAGAGGAGTTGGGATATTAGACGGACTTTAATTAATTTGGAAGGATGATCTAAAATATATGGGGATAAATTATTCTATAGGGTGGAGGCAATACGTGGATCCCTGTGGTACAGCTTCAGCCAACCAACATTGAACACGTGTTATAAAATGATTGACATATGGATGTAATTCTATCAGCATATTCTTTCAGTTGTCTGAAGTGTGGATAACAATCTTACTATTTAACTAGGTGCCTACCCTACGTATATCTAAAATGTACGGTTTAACAGGTCGCCCCGTGCGTAGCGCGGGGTCAGCACCTAGTTAGTGATAGTTTTGACCGTCAAAGACCATTCCATCACACACCTACATGTTGAATTAATTAATTGTTTAGTTTTACATAATTTATTGAACTTTGGTATAACTGCATAATATAATAGATTAGTTTGATAAGACTGTAATTCACACCATGCATTTCATCGAACACGTTAGGTGGACACATAAAAAAATCACTATGGTTGGTGATTAGTGATTACCTCTGAATATGTAGAAGATTATGCCTTGAACAAATGACTTCATATTGTTAACTACCAATATGTAAAACAAAGTAGGGTGGAATAGTACATGTGGATTACATCATGTAGCTTAGTTTGGATTCTGTAACCGCCATAGATGCAGTATGAAATCATCAATTTGATGGAGTTGCCCAGATATATTCACGCAATAATAGTAATCTTGCTGGAGCGGTGGTAGATGGAACAATGGAGAAGCGTACATATAAGAAGTTGGGTGAATCAGAATAGTGCAACATTACACCAAAAGTGAACGGTTAGCACAGATCATAGGAGAGCACAAAATCGATTTGAACGGATGAGGGAATAATAGTGAGATTCCAATTGATGAGGGAACAATAATGAGATTGCAGTTGAAGATTGCAATTGATAAATGGAGCAAATTAAACTGTCTGTTCATGGTGGCTGTTGGATTAAGCCCGTCGAGATTCGTCCGTAGAGTGCGCCTTCGAGGTCTTGATCCATGGGTGTGCTCGCCTTCTCCTTATGCTCCCGTGAACCTGCAAGAAGGATTGCACCGGAGGGGGTGGTTTTCTGCGAACCCTCTCCGATGCTTAAGTAAGAACTCAATTTTTAGAGAGATAAAGTAGAGAGAGGTCAGAGCTCTTAGAATCACTTCCCTTGAATGAAGAATATGAGGGGGTATTTATAGAGTTTTGGGATTTGGCCACGTGGGGCCCGCTGGAGGGTGGTAGGATCCGCAAAATATTCTCTTTGGGGATAGGGAGAAAAGATATGCCCGTGGGTCAGGGATGCGTAATTCGGTTGTGTGGATGTCCGGGTGTTTGTTGGCGTTACCCGGATCTAAGGGGCCGACTATCGGGGTATGTCGGCCCTATTTTGCCGAGCTAGTCCGGTGTCTTGAGACGGACTAGTAGTCCAGCGTCTCGCGCCGGACTACTAGTCCGGCGTCTCGTTCCAGACTAGTAGTCCGGCGCTTGCGGCGGACAAGTCTGACATTAGCCGGATTGGTTTGGTCGGGGGGTTTTGGGTGTTTTCGTGCCGGGGTGTCCGTCTTGGTTTTTATCCGTGTTTGAATGTGGTTGAGCCCCGGTAAGATCCTACTGGGTGTATATCCATCACTTGCCCACAAGTTAAGGAATGGTGTAACCCTTTCTTGACTCTATTTCTGAGTGGATTTATACCCGAGTTGGGACCGTTTGCGGATGTCGTGTTTTGATTTGGTGAGCTCTCATGTCACTGTGCATGTTCGTATATGTGTGCTATCTTATTTTATCTTCTGTCGGAAAATGTTAAGTTTAATATTCCTTAGATGTCTACAAAGTGTTTTTACACTATTCATGATGTGACTATGTACATGTAATTCATGCATGTTGTGTATGTATGTGGGTAAATATGTTGTTTATGCAAATGGTGTAATCCTATGAATTTTCCTATATCCCTTAGATGTTGATATTTTAAAAAATAGATGGTTGAGATTTCATCTCCTTTCCAAACCCTAATGTATTGTCTCTATATATCCATGTTGTGTCTCACTACTTTGCCACCAACACTATTTCTTCTCCTTTTCCTCTCAAAATTTGAATTTTGCTATAGAAAGGGTTTTAGGTTTACCTTCATTGTAGCTAAATAGAAAAAAATTGTCATGGAGTCAAGCTTTGGGCCTTGAGTCGGTTTGTTTTGGTTCGTTTTTCGGTCTTAGTTCGGTTCCAAGACAGCTCGCCGGAGGGGGTTTCACGTGCGGCGGCGAGGCTCGCCGGAGAGGAGGTTCCTTGTTCGTTGGAGGGCTCCAGCGGCTCCTTTGGTCCTGACACAGGCGAGGAGAGCGAGAGGGAGTCCAGGCGAAGCGGACGGAGGTGGTGGTTGGGCCCCATCGCACGACGACGATCTTCGACGGTGACGGGGCTAACGCTGCTCCTTTTGGCTCGGAGACCGCGGCGCGGTCGGCGATTGGTGGAGCTCATGGTGTGACTGGGGAGGCGGAGCTCCGGCGAGTCGAACGGCGGTGGTCCCGTCTGTGGGCGAGCAACTCCGGCGGTGATCGTGGCCGTAGCGGAGGTGGTTCTGGCAAGGCGGGTCTCCTGTGCAGAACCGGGTCCAGTTCAAGTTGAACTAGCTTTGTTTGTTGACCGGTTTGGTCCGGTTCAGCTGTGCGGCTCATTTTCCTGGTTTTGACGCGTTCCGGTCTGATTTCGAAGGTCCGTTTCTTCGATTTTTATTATTTCATGTTGTATGTTTTGCTTGAAATAATGTTTGCCACCTATGGGTGTGTTAAATTTGCTAGAATCGACTCATAGATGCAATAAAGTTGTTACCTTTATACTTATTTTTGTGGGTGATTGCCTTGGTCGAGAATCTCGGATCTGTTTTACTAGTACGGAGCTTTGTGTTGCCCTTGCTGTTCCTTGCCTTGGCTTGCATGTCATGTAGTTTGAGTAAAATTTGATCGTTTATTTTCGTGCATGATAGTTTGCCCCCTTATTGAGTCGATTGGTACGTCATCTTTGTGATGCTTTTACCTATGTTGTTGAGGTCTCGTGTCATATGCCTAGTTTTACCTGTAGTATAAAATAAAAAATACGGGTTTTGGCCCATGTTAGTGGCTTTGATATCGATGACTTGTCTCATATTAATGGTATTGTGTTGCCCTTGGTCTAGGGCCTATGCTCGTTGTTGTATGGAGTAGCCCTTTCATTCTTGCCTCAGTAATAAGCTTATTGGCTGTGCACGTTGATGTTGTGCATAATAGGTATTGAGAGTGTCTTACCAATTTTATGGAATAAATGGCATGTCGTTCCCCTTTTTTCATAGGGGGTATGGTATTTTTGTTCTGGATTTTCTATAGCGTTGTCATCGTATGTTCTTAGTATTAGCCTGTGGCCAATGGTGGATGTTCCCATTAATTGGTTATTGTGAGGTTTGTGCTGTTGTCTTGGTTGTCGGGACAACGAGTCACATTTGGTGGTAACTATTTTTTTTTTTGGCAATGTAGGTTGTCTGCGCTGTGTTGATCCTCAGATTTCTCCTTCTACCTGCGGATTTCTTCTCTTGTTGATCCGGGCTTGTTTATTTCTTCATCATGAGTAAGTCTCCTTTTCCTAGAGATCCCGTTATTATTTTTCCCGATCATTATTGGACGTCTGGCTCTAGTGAGGATTGGGACGCTTCGATCGCTTCTGAGTCGGTATCTGGATTGAGGTAGGTGTCAGAGACTGAGCTGAAGGATTTGAAAGAGGTGGTTCTAGATGTTTCCCCCAGGGCGGATGCTGATTTTGAGTCAGACGGCGAGTCGGCTCGCGGGTCTGCAATTTCGAGTGATGCTGAGTCGGCCGATCATGTGGAGCATTTTGGGCGGAGGTATGCAGGCAACTCCCTTCGGGCTAAGGAGTATCATGCCCATATCGTACTTCTTGGATTGACTGATAATGAAGATTCTATGTATCATTTCGATCTTTAGAAATATAAGATTGGGATGTTACCCTACCTCCCTCTGGTATGACGGCCTTATATGTGGTTCAGGTGCATAGTGGGCTGCGTTTCCCATATTGCCCGGAGCTTGTTGAGTTTATCTCCTTCATTAGGATTTCCCCATTGGATCTGTCTCCTAACGCTCTTCGAGTTTGGGTTGGGTTTCGGGTTCTTTGCTATCGTCAGGGCTGGACTTATTCCTTTGCTTTATTTAGGTGCTTCTTTCGCCTTAAGTATCACAAACTCACACAGATGTTTTCTATGATTTCTCGATTCCCCTCCTCGTTTTGCCCTGATGGCAAAGATGAGTTTGTTTGGAACACCCGCTTCAGATTCGTTGCCCTTACTGATATGTCAAGCAATCAATGGAATGGTCATTATCTGTTTGTTAGGGATGACCAGGTCCCCTGGCGCATGGAGCAATGTTCTGTCAAAGATTATGTTCTGGATTTTTCTTCTGGAGATAAACAGACTGTTAGGGCCATATATGCTTCTCATAGGTCTCGGGGATATCAGACCGTGAAGTCGTATTCAGAGTCCGATCTTCGTGGAGCGGCCATTATATACAGACGCCCCTTGGTATGTCTATCCATTTTGTATTTACATCTCTTTCTCCATTCGTCTTGCAGATTGGTTTGCTAACAAAACCTCACGCTCTCAGGTGGGAGACTCCACCCATGCTGCTGCTACGTCTTCAAAAAGAAAAGCGCCCCTGGGCGATGCCTCCCGAGCCCCCAAGGTTTCTAAACCTTTAAAGGTCCATGAGGCCCCGGGTATGTCTGTGCTTACTATCTTTGTCTTGCTTATGTTATCTTATGATTGTTGTTGCCAAGTTTTCCTTGTTACAGTTATAGGTCCTACTGATGGCGCGGGTGCGAATTCTCCCGTGCCGAAGCCGAAGAAGCCTCTCTTGGAGGTCGGGTCCTCCCAATATGGCCCCCGAACGAAGAAAAAGGTTATTTGCGTAGACGGGTCTCCCAATGCTCCTTCTTTCCATAAAGAGAAGGTAGCCGATGACAAGGGAAAGGGGCCTGCTATAGTTGAAAAGTCATCTCCGGATGGGAGAGGTCCTCATGTGTCTCCTCCCACTACTCCTGGAGCACCTACTGAATGTATGTTCTTTCTTCTTTATTTCGTTATATGTTTGCATGTTTCGCCTTATTCGTTGATCTTTGTGTAGGTCGCATCCGTCTGCCTATGCTGTCGGGGGATGATTTTGTTCGTCCCTTGGAGGGTGATGTTGTTGGGATGTCCTGGAAGCCTTATGCTTCGGTTGTCGAGTATCACTTTGATCATTTTTCCACTGTCTGGACTCCCGTGGTTGGCGTGCGGGTGCTGAATGCCTTTGTTGCTCCTTGCAATCCCCGGGCTGTTCTCGATTGTCGGAGTGTGGCCAATACTTATGTTAGGGATGCACTTTCGCGTTTTGCTCCTGTGAGTACTTTGTTCCCTTCCTTCTCGTATGTTTAGGTTTCTTGGTTTGATATTATATTCGCGTTTCCAGGACGTCGCCGACATGGTGAATATGTCTTCCTTTGTTGTTGAGCTTGTTGAGAAAGTTGAGGATCAACAAGCCGAATTGAAAAGAGCTACGGATGCTTTGCGTGTCTTGAAGAGCAAGATTTCTCATCATGATTCTGACATGGATCTTTCGTAGGGGCGGGCTGCTTCCCTCGAGGCTGAAGTTACGCGCCTTCTCATGGTGAAGGAGGATGCTGAGGTCATTGAGAGGGAACGTGTTGAGGCGACTATTGCTGATGCCACCAAGAAGGTTGTTGCTTGTGCCATAGAGGAGTGTAAGGCCTCGGCCGTCTTTACGACAGACGCTTCAGCGAAGTTTCGTGTAATGCTGTATGACTTTGGTGAGGATCTTGTTTCCCGGATGTATGCGATTGATCCTGATTTCAACTTTGGCGGCCTTGAGGATATTTCTTTCTTTGAACTTAGCCACGTTGATGCCTTTTGCCGTGCGGCTGCTATTGTGCCTTAGGACGGGAGTGGAGTTCAGTCCTCCTCCTCTTCCTCTAGTGCTGCCTTCGGGTCTGCTCCTTCATCTCATGAAGGGGAGGATGTAATTATCCCCTTTGTTTGATTCTCTGATGTTTCTATGTTCATTGTTCATATCACCGTACTGGACTTATGCTTTCCTTTATGTTTTTCCTCGGCGTTGTCATGTTTATAACCGGGAGTAGGTCCCTCGGCTCCATTTTGAGAAGAGTCATCAGACTTAGGAGTTTGGTTAGACTTGAAGGTTGACTCTTGTCTCCTTCTCTAATATAGTATTACGGAGTAGGCCTCCTCTTTATCTTTGTGAGGGGTTGATATTGGGGACACATGTTCTTTTGCCCCCATCCGCTTTTGTGAGACTTATTCAGGATCTTGACTACTATGACTATTTGGTTGTGGATGGAGCTTACCTCCTCTGTTTATGTGTATGGTTTATCATTTCGAGTGTTGGTTGTATATGTCCTACTCTGTTGTTGCTACATTGGATGGGTTGTATTGTATGTTGCCTCGGCTGCACTTTGATGCTGCGAGGCGCCCCCGGCGTGGCGACCTTAGTTTTTGAGTCGTCACTTGCGTGGTATTATTGTATTCTAGGAGTGCAAGTTTTTACTAGAGTTGCCCCCCCGTTTTCGGTATAGATCAAATGTCTGTTTGACATGTCTACCCGTAGTTTATTATTGATATTGGTACTTAGACCCTTCTTGCTATGATAGTCTTATGCTCGATACCTAGGATTATTATTCCATCCAAAGTATTCAATAGGGAGTTACCCATAAATGTCGCACTATTTGGTATCTTATCCAAGGTAGGCGTTATAAGGCCCGATCACGCTATTTGGTTTCTTATCCAAAATAGTCGTGTCGTTCATGGTGTTATGTCTTACTCATGGGTGATCAGTCCAGAGTATATTAAGGGTTACGTGGACCCTGGTCTTTTGACCGAGATGTTGTTACTAGCGTGAAGCTATTGCCGTGTATGGGCACCTTTTTTACATCATAAACATCTACTACCAAGTCATTCATCATAAATACAAAATGTGGATCGCGGGTTCTGGTAGGACTAGTCTTTTGGGAATTAGAAAGATATGCATGCAACGGAGTTGCTTCCCTAGAGGGGCTTCATTTTTAAACTACGAAATTGAAAGATAGGATTCAGATAGGGTGTCAGCCTGACACATTGCTTCTGGATGGGTTCTTCATGCGGGGTGGGGGACTTCGTACTTCTTAAATCTCCCATGGCAGATCAAGTCTTTTACTTCCTCCTTCAGGGCCTTGCATTCATTTGTGTGGTGTCCCCAAGTTTCGTGGTGGTCACACCAATTGTCTGTGTCCTTTCCGGGGAATGCCCACTCTGTTGGAGCCGGTGTTGGAATCAAGTACCATAAGATATCCTTGTGCAAAGCTTTTAGGCTCATGCTGAGGGTGGTGAATCCAAACTGGAAGTGTTCTTCTTCCCTCTCTTCTTCCTTAGCATCCATTATCGGGAGGTTGAGTGTCAGCTCCTCCTCCTCGTACCTCATGGCTATGTCCAAACATTGCTTTAGCTCCCCCGTTGTTGTTGTTTCCATTATGACTTGCATGCCCCCAAAGTACTTGTACCTTGAAGTTCTCATGTTCCTGAAGAAGGTTCTGATAGTTTCCCATGTTTTCCCCCTCAAGTTTGCCGCATTGCTAGCGAACCTTGAGAAGTATCTCCTTATGGTTTCATCTGGACATTGCCGGACATCATCAATGTGGTGAATCCCCCAATCCTTCCTTAGGTGGATCCTCCTTTGAGAGCTTGGTTCCTTTGGTGAGTCTATGCTTGTCCTGTCTTGGTGCTTAGAAGATTCGATGTTTATCCTTTCGTGATGCTTGGAAGGGTCTGAAGGTCCTGTCTTGCTTTCATTGACTGGGGCTTCTTGGTCTGTATCATCGCTTCCTGCCGATGTTGACAGAAGTTTCTTGCATAGGCTTAGTGATTGATGTCCCGCCCATTTTTTGATGGTGGTCCAGTTTTTCCAAACCCACGAAAGCCTCCTCTTGCTAGGTGGTGTTGCCACCATTGAACAACTTGGCCCTTGTTGTGCTTTTCTTCTCATTGCATTGACATAGCATTTTCGTGCTGCTGTCTGATCCCCCAAGACTTCGCCTATCCCATGTGGAGTTATGAATTTCAGTTTTTGGTGCGCCGTTGATGCCACCATGATTTGGGGGTTTATTGTTGTTCTTCCCAGGATTGCATTGTATGCTCCCAAATCCTCTACTGCCACAAAATTTACATTTGTGCATATTTGTGTCCATCTTTTTCCAAGGGTCACTGGGAGCAATATGGTACCTAGTGGATATGTTGATGTTCCGGCAAAGCTGACGAGTGGGAAGTCTGCTGGGGTCAGGTCGGTTAATCCTTTTTTCTAATTCTTGTAAGACCCGCACGTGGAGGATGTCGGCGGAACTTCCTCCATCAATGAGTATCCTCCTCACATCGTATCCAGCCACGTTTATTGTGATTACGAGAGCATCATCATGGGGAAATACTATATGTTCCATATCTTTCTTTGAGAATTGGATGACCATGTCATCCATATCCCTGTTTCTTTTTCCCCAAACTTCTTACTGGTCTATTTGTGAGGCATAGACTTCCCTTCCATTGGACGAATGTCCTCTTGCTCCCGCTCCCCCATGGATTACATTGATTATGCCATTCTTGTGTGGTGGCCCCATGTCGTCCATTTTTTCCTTCCCTTTGTTTTTAGGCTGCACAGGTGGTGGTGAGCGGTCTCTCTTGCCTCCTCCATTCACGAAATGTCTAAGGTTTCCTCTTTGCATTTCTTTGTCGATCCTTTGCCTTAGGCCGTGACATGAGTTTGTGTGGTGACCGCGAGCTTCGTGGAATTTGCAGAACTTGTCCATTTCCTTGCCCATCGGGCCTTTAGATTTGACTGCGGGTGGCGACCATAAATCGTGCTCCTTCATTTCATGTAAGATTGTTTTCATGGGTGCGCTAAGTGGAACGAACTTAATAGCATTGATGCTATCTTGACTGCGCGGGTAGTTGAAGTTTCTTCCTCCTCTTGGGGGGTGGGGGGGACTCCATCCTTTGGTCTTGTCCCTTGTGGCCCTGGGAAGGGCTTTCCCTTTGCTAGTTTGTTTCCTCCATTGCTACCTGTTGGGGATGTTCATTTTGCTCTCCTGATGGTTCTGATCCTTTCCATGTCTATGTGTGCTTTGACCCGTGCAGCCAGCTCTTCTATTGTATGAACGGCGTCTAATGCCATGCTATCTGCTAAGGAGGTTCCAAAGCGCCCCAGGTTGCGTATGAATGCGCGAATGATTTCTCCCTCTGAGAGGCCCCTTTGAATTTCTGCTAGGTTTTGATTAAAGCGCGTGTAATGGCTCGCTAATGATTCCTCGTATTCTTGGCGGACGTTATTGAGGCCATTTGCGCTCTTTGGGAGTTGTCTCTCCCCTAGGTATCTTTGAATAAATTTTGCTTTCAGCTGACCCTATGACGCTATCGAGCCTTTTGGTAATCTGAAGAACCAATGTGATGCTGGTCCTATAAGCGTTGTTGGGAAAGACAGGACTATGAGTCTCTCATCACTCACTCGACCCATTAGGGATGCTTCGTGTTGTTGTATGAGCTCCATCGGGTCTTCTTTCCCATTGTATTTTTCTATCCTTCCAGGTGTTACTCCATCGGGAAAGCGCATGTCTATCAGCTCTTGTGTGAATGGGTGTGATGCATTGTCGCTTAAGATATACAATGTCTTATCTTTGGCTTCCATTAGTTTTCTTGCCACGAGTGCTTCAATATCTTCCATTGTAACTGTGGCTTGTGGGGGGTTGGGGGGCTCATTGCGGTTTTCTTGTTGGCTTGTCAGGAACTGCTGAGCTTGAGATGGCTGATGGTACTGACTTTGTTGGTAGAGCTACTCATTTGGTGGTTGTCCCCATGTTTGTGGTGGAGGTGCTTGGTCCTCTCTTGTCATATATGGTTGTTGCCTTGCTTGGGTCGTGTGATATGGGGGTGGTATGGGATGTTGCCTAGCCTATTGATCCTAAAATTGTTGTGGTGCAACATTGTTTGGTGGCGGTTGTCTTGCCGGGTGAGGGATTGGTGATTGCTCATGATACTGTGGAGCAGGCTGTTGCCTGTCTTCCTGTTCTTGCGGATGCCTAGCATGCTGTGGAGTGTGGATTCCTTCAGCCCGTGCAGTGTATCCATTTGCCCCTGGGGAGCAAAATAGCCTTGTCCGAAGGGTGGCGGTCTGAAGCCTCTTGTTCTTATGGCCTCCCTGTAAGTCATCAAATCATCCATGGCTGACATGTATCCTGCCATGAATGGGGGTGCACTTTAGGAGAACAATGGAAGCCCAGCTGGCACACAGGTGTGCCTTTCAAACACTAGAGTGTTGTATGATGGTATTTCATAGGAGAGCATTCCATATTGATGATTTTTAGGGTGCCTGCTATGATGTGGTTCCTGCTGAGGGACTTCACCTTGCGGGTCCTACGTGCCTTCTTATGGCTCTTTACTTGGGTGCCCCTTCCTTATCGGGGTTGAAGCCGTGAAAGAATCCTCTTGTTAAGTGTCTGTTGCGTCCTGGATGAATGAGGTCACGGGGACGCGTCGGTTTGTGTAATTGTGCGGGCCGTAACCCTTCTGTCAGGCGGAGGTTGGGCCACTGACGAGTGTTCGGACTTGCTCCCGTGCGAGGTCTGTGTCTCGGATCGGCTGTGACTCGGTACGGATGTGACCCGGTACGGATGTGACTCGGTACGGATGTGACCCGGTACGGATGTGACTCAGGGCGGATGTGACTCAGGGCGTCGGAACCTGCACTAAGGACCAATGCTAGCACGGAGAGGGGGGGGGGTGGTGCTAGCGGAGCCCTCTCCGATGCTTAAGTCACTATAGTGGCAAAAAGGTAATTTCTAGAGAGAGAGAATTTCTAGAGAGAAGTCAGAGCTCAAAATACCAAAGTTGGGCAAATGAGAGAATGTGTGAAAATGGGTAGCCAAGGCCTCCTATTTATAGGCTTCCTTGAGACCGGACCCGGTTTTAAAGCGGTTTGATGACGGTTCAAGAACGTGCGGTAACCGTCATCCTTGTTGGTAGTACGTGAACTTGACTTCTCTACGCGTACCGGTAATCGCGGGTACGGTGATAGCGCGATACCCGTAAGGCAATCCGGACCTCGTCGAATTTGGGCAATTCGGCGAGGTCCGAATTGTCACGCAACCCGGAGGTCCGGTCCGGACGCGCGTAAACGCGCCTCCGGACCGTTTTGATACCGTGGGAGATGTTTTTCGAAGCGGGATGTAATTTTTGACGTGTTTGCGAGGCCCGAAGTGTAAATACGAACCCGAATTGGACATTTATCCATCACTTGCCCCCGAGTCAAGTAACGGTTTAGAACCTTTCTTGACTCTATTTTAAGTTAGGATATTTGTCCAATTTGAGTCTGACGCTAACCTTTCAATTTTGATCGTCGGTCGGACGTAGGAATCTTGATTTCGTCCGTCGCTTGGCTTTCCGGCCGAATGTCTTTATTTCCTGCTATCATGGTTAGTGCAATAGGAAATGTATATGTGCGAACATGATCATCGTCGGGGACACGAGCAAACAGTAATGCACTTATGCGAGAATGCGTCTATCAACATATATGCATGAATAATGGACGTGGCAAGATCGTAATTACGTAATGCAAGAAAACAGAAATCGTAAGCTTTTAAAATGACTAAGTGATTACCGAATCATGGATCATGCAATTGCAACATACGCACATAATGATGGGTTTGATACGTGCGACGTCAAGATATGCATAGGAGTAGATAGTTTTAAAAAGAGAGGATAGAGTGTACTGTAGGGGTTTAGTCTTTGAGTGTAGGTAAACTAATTCTTTGATCCTTATCCACAAAGCATCTCTTTGGGATTAGTAAATACACACATCCCCATTTATTCTTCCAGCACCCTAGGAGTTCACCATTCCACTCCCTTTGCAGGTAATTCACTCACCCTTTCCCGAAATTGCTTTTGTGTTCAAAGTTTCTTCGCCGTCGTGGAGCTTAGATATGTTTTGACAGTTTCGAGTCTGAATTTTTGCTTGTTTTTGGCAGTTGACACCACCATTCGACTCGGTTCGTCCCAAGGATTCCAACGCCACCTTCGGAGTCTCCAGGAGCCACCGGACGCGCCCTCACGCGCCGCCGCGAGTGGGACGTCTTCGCCGGAGCGTGCGGGCCACGCGCCGCCTTCCCGGGCTCGCCTCGTTTCGGTCCACACCTTCCCGGAATCGTCTCGACGAGGGGAGTCCATTGGAATACCTTTCGTCACGTTTTGAGGTAGTTTGGAAAGCCAATTTTAAAAGATAGCTTCGACTTGACTTTGAATGTCGCCGGATTGTTGTTCGTTTGAGCTATTTTTCGTTGTTGATGTATGGAACTTCTTGTTGATGCTTGTATGTCGCATAATTGCTGATTGATTGCCGTTACTATCGTCGTTAGTTCACAACTTAGATGATTTTCACTCCCGTGGGTAGTTGAGGTAGAATTCCCCGTTCGGACATAGTGCCCCCGTGTCTTTGTGTAGGAGTTTTTGGTCGGTATGCATGATTTTCCTTCTTGGCGGGTTTTTGGTTGACGGGGGTTGCCCAGTAACTTTAGGCATAGTTACTTGTCGTTTTGATGCCTTAGAGAAAAATTTTCCTTAAGCGTTGCCACGCTCAATTCTTACGGTGTGTCGCGTTAATCCCCCGTTTACATGATGGCCCCTTAGGATGTTAGTCCCTTCCTTGGTACGTACCAATTTTACTATGTGCGTGGGACTTGGTCACGTGCGTTGATGTTGATACGCGCGTTAATGTTTGTGCGCGCGTCGATGGTTGAGCTGTTGGTTGTTGCCTGCAAGTATGCTAAAACACTTAGAAAATATTCAAACGATATCTAATGTTTGTTACCATAGATGTCGTCGTATGAGCTTTGTCGATGAGCGTCGTAGGTGTGCCTAAGGGGCATAGCTACTCGTTGTATGCAATCCATTTTTGTTAACATGTATGTGTGTGTTCATGAAAACACTTAGAAAATATTTTCCCCTTGTTGACGCGCAACCTTGTCGACGTGTACGTACGTACATGGAAACACTTAGAAAATATTTTCTCCTTGTCGACGAGCAACCTTGTCGACATGTGTGTACGTACATGGAAACACTTAGAAAATATTTTCTCCTTGTCGACGAGCAACCTTGTCGACATGTATGTACGTACATGGAAACACTTAGAAAATATTTTCTCCTTGTCAACGAGCAACCTTGTCGACATGTATGTACGTACATGGAAACACTTAGAAAATATTTTCTCCTTGTCGACGAGCAACCTTGTCGACATGTATGTACGTGCATGGAAACACTTAGAAAATATTTTCTCCTTGTCGACGAGCAACCTTGTCGACATGTATGTACGTACATGGAAACACTTAGAAAATATTTTCTCCTTGTCGACGAGCAACCTTGTCGACATGTATGTACGTACATGGAAACACTTAGAAAATATTTTCTCCTTGTCGACGAGCAACCTTGTCGACATGTATGTACGTACGTGGAAACACATAGAAAATATTTTCTCCTTGTCGACGAGCAACCTTGTCGACATGTATGTACGTACGTGGAAACACTTAGAAAATATTTTCTCCTTGTCGACGAGCAACCTTGTCGACATGTATGTACGTACATGGAAACACTTAGAAAATATTTTCTCCTTGTCGACGAGCAACCTTGTCGACATGTATGTACGTACATGGAAACACTTAGGAAATATTTTCTTCTTGTCGACGAGCAACCTTGTCGACATGTATGTACGTACATGGAAACACTTAGAAAATATTTTCTCCTTGTCGACGAGTAACCTTGTCGACATGTATGTACGTACATGGAAACACTTAGAAAATATTTTCTCCTTGTCGACGAGCAACCTTGTCGACATGTATGTACGTACATGGGAACTCTTAGAAAATATTTTCTCCTTGTCGACGAGCAACCTTGTCGACATGTAAAGATGATACACGCGTTGACACTGATACGCGCATTGATGTTGATATGTTCAAGAGGTTGCCCCCCTTGCGCGATGTTTGTTACTTGCTGCACGAAGGCTTAATAAGTCTTGTAAGTTTGTGGTTGTTTTCACACGGAGAGTCTGTCGCATAAGTGCTTGAATAAGTGTTGGTGTGCGCTTGCGCACTGACTGTATTGTTGATAGCACTTTCCAAGATATTAGATCTTGTTGATTTTCCCAGTTATTGCCAGCTGCAGTTTCTGTCCTTAGCATAATTCTCGAAAGATCCGACGCAGGGGCGTGTTCCTCGAGCGATTCTTGGTTCTTTATGCTGAGCATGACCGTGCTAACTCTTTCTTGTGATAAGAGAAATAGAGTTGAGGGTTGTGTAGTGGCGTCTTCTGCCCCCCGGTCGAGGGACCGGTCCAAGGAGGAGCGTTACTCCTACTGAGGTAATTGTTTGTTGATAATTCTTTGTTCATGCTTTTGCTTGCATGACATTTCGTCACCTGGACATTGTTAAGTACTGTGATTGCCCCTCTTGGCTAGACTCCAAGGCATGGCATGAGTAGAGCATAGGATGTTGTGACCTGCGCATTGTAGATTTTGCTTGGAGAAAACGGCGGCAACTTCTGCTTGTCCCGCCGAGTCTTGTTAGAGATAATGGCATTTTTTTAATCTTTGCCGTCTTTTGGATATGTTGAACTCATTTCTGAGTCTGTTTGCCCCCCGGCTTCCATGCTTGAAGACTTGTTGCATTTGTTCCTTAGTTGTTGCTTCCGACTTGTCCGCTTTAAATATGTTTATTGAATGCGGATGACTCGTAACGCAGACATAGTTCCCGCGGTCGTGACCGATAGCCACTTCCTGATTGATAAGTTGAGATGTTCTCCTGATTGCCTGCCTGATGCCTTATGCATATTGCCCTTTTTTCCTGAATAGCTTGCCGCTATATGTGTTGCAAACTTCCAGCATGTATCAACCCGCGTTGGGGAAGCATACGTAAACATATTTTGAGAGATGTTACCTTGACTAAGCAAGATACTAGTTTATACCGTCTCTTAGTTCCACTCTAAGGCGACGTTGTACAAGACTCGACTTGTAAATTTTATGAGTTTTAAACAGGGAGCGCACCTGCCAGCGTGTATCAACCCGCGTTGGGGAAGCATACGTAAAAACATTTTTTGAGAGATGTTACCTTGACTAAGCAAGATACTAGTTTATACCGTCTCTTAGTTCCACTCTAAGGCGACGTTGTACAAGACTCGACTTGTAAATTTTATGAGTTTTAAACAGGGAGCGCACCTGCCAGCGTGTATCAACCCGCGTTGGGGAAGCATACGTAAAAACATTTTTGTTTTTGAAGAAGCATTTTGTGAACCCTAAAAGGCTTGTTGATAAAATATTTGAGAAAATATTTTGGTATTGAATGTGAAACATCCAAAAAATCATGTTGATAAAAAATTTTGGAAAGGTGTTTGATACATAAAATTTTTGATAAAATTTTTGGCAAAATTTTTGATAACATGTTTGAAAAAATATTTGTGATACATGATTCCTGCGTCCAGGGACCATGTAACACTTTTTGAGAACATGAATTGTGATGCATGCTTTCTGCGTCCAGGAACCATGCAACACGGTTTGAAAACCTGTAGTACGGAATTGTCATCTTAACCAGAGGACTTTTGCCGTATAAAACGAACCCTGATGGCGTTCGTAATATGGGAACGCCGACTAGACAGAGGACATTCGCCATATAGAGTGCACCCTGAACCGGATATACGCACTTGTTATAGAGCGGGGTCGTTGTCTAAACAGAGAACTTCCGCCGTATTAAACGAACCCTGATGGCGTTCGTAATATGGGAATGCCGACTAGATAGAGGACATTCGCCATATAGAGTGCACCCTGAACCGGATATACGCACTTGTTATAGAGTGAGGTCGTTGTCTAAACAGAGAACTTCCGTCACTTAAGGGGTGATCAGCCCCGTATGCCCATCCTGTTCTCGACATGCTATTTTGACGGTAGGCCTTGGCGTTATTCCAAGGTATTGCTTGTATCTGACGTCCTGAATAGTCGCCGTTTTGATAATAGGTCTTGGTGTTAATCCGAGACACTGCTTGTAGCTGACGCCCTGAATAGCTGTTGCTTTGATAATAGGTCTTGGTGTTAATCCGAGACACTGCTTGTAGCTGACGCCCTAAATAGTCGTTGCTTTGATAATAGGTCTTGGTGTTAATCCGAGACACTGCTTGTAGCTGACGCCCTGAATAGTCGTCGCTTTGATAATAAATCCGTAGGTTGTCATTGCGGTATATAAGTTGATTGTGCACATAGCTTGATGGCTTTGTGTTGTCGGCATCTTCTAGAGATAGACGCCTATGTTATGAATGGAGAAATAAACTCCTTGTTGGTGTAGATAGCAGATATGTTGGTGTTGTATACCATAAATCCCTCCTTGCACACAATGCTTAGCTTGTATTGTTGAAGTAGATTTTTGTGCATAGGTTACTACTTGTCATCATTCCTGAGTAGTAATCGTAGTGTAACATGTACCTACGAGTAGAGTTGTTTTTGTTAGATAGTCGCAATTTTTATAAGTTTGCAAAAGTATGAAGTCATGAAATTTTCTTTTTAGTCATGCATATAATAAATGAAGTAAAGGAATTTGATACGAGGATTCCTTGTTTGTGTAGGAAACTTCCCTGATGGCGGATACGATGAGTGTAGATTATGGTAAGCATATGTTAGGTAGAATTGCCGAGCACTTGTCAGCTTGGTGCTCCCCAAGTTGCTTGGCGGTTGTATCGTTGTTTCCTGATTGTTTACATTGTTTTGACTTCTAATAGTGCATGACCTATCCTTGTGTAATGCCCCCGGCTTGTTTATTATTGCGACATGATTTTTAGTCTTGCGCGTATAAAGTGCTTGAGACTTTGTGTTGTTGACGCGAGGAATATGTGTGTAGTTGTTACTTGGCGTTATTCCAAGGTAATATGCGTCATAATAATGTACCTACGAAAGTAGATTTATCCTTTATTAGATATTTAGAGTTCATACGACGGATTACAAGAAAGCGTCTAGTGATCACTTTTTTGAAAATTACTGAATCTAATAAGCATGAGTTATACTTAATCTTTAAAAGATTTATCATAGATATGCGAAAAGGAGATAAGGAAGATAAAGGGATTGGTGATGTGTTTGATGTCCCCGTAGGTGATTTGTTGGCTAGTTGATTCTGCCACGTGCCACATAGTTTCTCAATGCATCTAGCGTGCTGAGCTCTTCAATCTCCCCTTTTGGGGATGGACAAAAGTTGATGTCATGCCCCCAAGTTTTACTTTGATTGTGTTGTTCTTCAATATCTTTGTCGAGGAAGGCAATTGTTGGCTCAAGTGGGTGGTGAGGTTTGTTTTCTGGGAGTGCATCCACACTCCAAAGATTGTACGAGTCGCCACAATTGGTTCCATAAGTGACGTTGTTTTTCTGGCGTTTGGCGATAGATGGATTATCGTCCACCATTTCTTTTCCTTTGCCTTTTTCTGAAGACTTGACACGAGGGCTCATTTGATGCTTATTGCCATGGTCGATATACTTCTTCATCTTTCCTTCTAAGATCAAGTTGTTTATGTGAAATCTTAGTCCAACACAGCTTTCGGTTTCGTGGCCGTATGCTTCATGATTTTCACACCATTTGCTTTCATCTTCTCCTAGTGGTCCCTTGTGGAATTTAGAGGGTTTTTTCCACAGCTTGGTTTCTTTTATTTCCTTCAGGATGACAGATAACGGTGTGTTCAAAGGAACACATTTGGCGAGATTGGATTCTTTGATCCTTTGGGCATTTGACTTGAATAGCCCCTTTTGTTGTGGTTGCCTCTTTTTCCAGGAGACGTGTATCTCCTTTTGGATTATTGCCTTCAAGGTTCTTGTTGTGAATCCCGTGATTGGGATGTCGTCGTCACTAGCAGGTTCTTTCGGTCCGTCCTTGTGACAGATGGGAACATCGTCTTGGCTTGTCCTTGTGGAAGGATCTTCCTTGTGTACTTTGGATGACTCTGCTTGAGTCTTCTTTGGAGGGCTGTCGCCTTGATCAATGAATTGCTTTAATTTGCCTTTGAGGATGAAGTTGTTAATGCGGCTACGTAGGCTGACGCAGCTATCAGTCTCGTGGCCGACGACTTCGTGGTTTTCACACCACTTGTCCTTGTCTCTTCCCATTTGGCCTTTCCTAAAGTTGTTTGGCTCCTTCCATATATTCGCATCTTTCATCTCTCTTAATATCACGGATAGCGGGGCATTCAAAGGAATGTAGCCAGCGATGTTTACTTCTTTTGGCTTCTCGAAACCTCATTGAAAAGGTCGTTTTGACTGAAGCTGACAATTTCTTCTTTGCTGATCGCTTGAGGGTGGTTTTGCTTGATTCTGCTTTGGGGGTTGTTTCCATGTCTCCTTTTGGTATAGTATGACTTGATGACTTGTGACTCGAGACTTTGTCCCTATCGTCTCAGCTTGTTCGTTGATTGGAGGCAAAGGAGGTAACAGGTTGACACCTTTGTACTGGAAGGCTCCTTGGTTGGATGGAGGTGGCTGAGCCGCATATCCTTGGTTTTTGAGAGATTCGCGGAATGCGAGTAACTCTTCCAGCGCAGCCATCATCGCTGGAGTGACGGTGGGCATCGGGTTTGCCCCCGCTCTTTGCTCGCCCTGCGGCATTTCTGTCTGGGATTCTTCTCCATGCACTTCTAGCTCGAAACCAGGTGGATGCGCGTGGTGTTTGTCCCTTGGCCCTCTGTGCTGTGCGTTGGGCACATTGTCCATCAGTATGGATGAGGCTACGGAAGTAGCTCTTGGGATGTGGGAGGGTCCCGACTGGCTCCCAGCTGGAGCTTGGCATCCTGCTCTTTTGTTTGCCGGGGACTTCCTGGGACGCCCGGGTCTTTTCCTTAGATTTTTCACCTCTTCGGGAGGGTTGTGATCACTCGCCATGATTTATGTGGTACTGTAGCTTTTTGTTCGAATCACGTAGACGGCGCCAATGTTGCGTCCTGGATGAATGAGGTCACGGGGACGCGTCGGTTTGTGTAATTGTGCGGGCCGTAACCCTTCTGTCAGGCGGAGGTTGGGCCACTGACGAGTGTTCGGACTTGCTCCCGTGCGAGGTCTGTGTCTCGGATCGGCTGTGACTCGGTACGGATGTGACCCGGTACGGATGTGACTCGGTACGGATGTGACCCGGTACGGATGTGACTCAGGGCGGATGTGACTCAGGGCGTCGGAACCTGCACTAAGGACCAATGCTAGCACAGAGAGGGGGGGTGGTGCTAGCGGAGCCCTCTCCGATGCTTAAGTCACTATAGTGGCAAAAAGGTAATTTCTAGAGAGAGAGAATTTCTAGAGAGAAGTCAGAGCTCAAAATACCAAAGTTGGGCAAATGAGAGAATGTGTGAAAATGGGTAGCCAAGGCCTCCTATTTATAGGCTTCCTTGAGACCGGACCCGGTTTTAAAGCGGTTTGATGACGGTTCAAGAACGTGCGGTAACCGTCATCCTTGTTGGTAGTACGTGAACTTGACTTCTCTACGCGTACCGGTAATCGCGGGTACGGTGATAGCGCGATACCCGTAAGGCAATCCGGACCTCGTCGAATTTGGGCAATTCGGCGAGGTCCGAATTGTCACGCAACCCGGAGGTCCGGGTTGCTTTGCAACCCGGAGGTCCGGTCCGGACGCGCGTAAACGCGCCTCCGGACCGTTTTGATACCGTGGGAGATGTTTTTCGAAGCGGGATGTAATTTTTGACGTGTTTGCGAGGCCCGAAGTGTAAATACGAACCCGAATTGGACATTTATCCATCAGTGTCCTGTGCGGTTACTTGGGTGACCGCCTGTGGAACTTGCTTCTTCAGGGGCCGGGGTGGCCTTGAGCTCTCTGGAGGTGGGTCATTCCTTGCTGGGGGGTCTCCCATTTAATGTTCACTTGTCGTCATCCTTCGTGTTATCGCCAGTCTTTAGTACTCAAGTTGCTTGTAGGATATCGTGGTTTTTCGTTCTAATCCCAGAGGACTGCGCCAATGTTGGATTAAGCCTGTCGAGATTCGTCCGTAGAGTGTGCCTTCGAGGTCTTGATCCGTGGGTGTGCTCGCCTTCTCCTTATGCTCCCGTGAACCTGCAAGAAGGATTGCACCAGAGGGGGGTGGTTTCCGGCGAACCCTCTTCGATGCAAAGAGAGGTCAAAGCTCTTAGAATCACTTCTCTTGAATGAAGAATATGATGGTGTATTTATAGAGTTTTGGAATTTGGCCACGTGGGGCCCGCCGGAGGATAGTAGGGTCCGCGGAATACTCCATTTGGGGATAGGGAGAAAATGTATGTCCGTGGGTTTGGGATGCGTAATTCGGTCGTATGGATGTCTGGGTGTTATTTGGCTTTACCCGGATCTATGAGGCCGACTATCGGGGTATCTCGGCCCTATTTTGCCGGGCTAGTCCGATGTCTCGTGGCGGACTAGACCGGCGTCTCGCGCCGGACTACTAGTTCGGCGTCTCGCACCAGACTACTAGTCCGGCGTCTCGCACCAGATTACTAGTCCGCCGTCTCATGCCGGACTAGTCCGGCGTCTTGCGGCGGACTAGTCCAGCATTAGGCGGATTGGTTTGGTCGAGGGGTTTTGGGTGTTTTCGTGCCGGGGTGTCCGTCTTGGTTTTTATCCGTGTATGAATGTGGGTGATGTCGTGCCTCTTGACTTTAACTTCATCAGCTTCTTCCCAAGACAAGCAGCAACCAACAGCAACAAGTTGAAGTGCAGCAAGCAAACAAAGCAGCAGCAACGGCAGCAACAATACAGTGGCTGAAAGAAATCAGTCTTGAGGGGCTGATTTGAAGACAATGGAAGCTAGGGACTGAAATGCATTGAATGAAACTTGTAGGATGTTTCTAGAAATTAGAAGAAGCATAGGGAATGTTAGAGATATTAATATTAGAGACATATGTTTGAGTTGTATGAATGTTAGTCCCTTAAGTAGCAGTGTCTTGGAGGATACTCAAAAGTCTTCTATATAAGGAGATCCACCCTCTTGTATTACCTACCTTCGAGCAATACAATGTTTTCAATAATACTTGCTTTGTTATCTACCTTCTCTCCATACATGCTCAGATGGTATTAGTGCTCAAGTCGATCCAATTTTCATCTTCCGCTGCAGATTTCCATTAGTGTTCAAATTAGTTATTCGATTATCAACACTCTCTATAGATTTTGAAATCTGCATAAATCAACTTTGGTAGCCTCGGTTCAGTTTTGATTCTCCCACCACCTGCTTGAATGCCACCTCCTGCTTGGTTTGGTGTTTCATTCAAATGCCACCTCCTGCTTGCATGATTACAGCAGTCAAGCTACAATTTGATCTGCCGCGCTATCAAGCTCTACATCAGATCTGCAGTTCCGTTTCATCCTCCTTCAAAATCTAGTGGAGCTCCTGCGACTCTGCAACTATGCTATCCTGCAATCTCGGCTGAATCTTCGATGATTTGATTCGATTCTTCTTCAAGTGGTTAATCCAGTAAGATGCTTTTCCCGCTCATTCTTTGGTCTGGACAATTCTGGTTATTACAGATGTTAGCTGTGATTTTGATGAAATTAATCTGCAAGTGTTGAAGTTGCTGCTGTATACTGCAATTGTTCACGAATTTTGAAAAATTCGATCAAATTGTTGTTGCACCCTACCTGTTCAACAGAATTCCTCAGTGAGGTAGCTAAAGTCTTGTCTAGCACAAATGTTGATATATTTGCTGCGTTACTTTTCCTATTGTATTCGACTTGTTGCTTCCTCTGTCCTTGCTGCATTGAGGCCTCGTTTCTGCTCTTGCTGTTCTATTCAACCATGAGTTTCTTGCACCTCATTCTTGCTGCCATCTCCTTCAATTTCTGAGCTGACTTTGTACTGGAAATTCATTCATCTACTTAGGATTGGTGTTGCGAATCTGTGCTGATGTTTAATTTGAAGGATAAAGTGACTTTGGTGCTCATACAGACTCAGATTTTCTTGTTTAAGCAGTGACAGATGCAATGACGCGGCTGCAAGTTTTTAGATCATTTTTTGTTAGCTTTTTGCCATGGAAAGCAACTGGAGTCATCAAAGTTCAAGAAAGTTGGATTTCAAAACGTTTGTGCAGCAATTCGAGGTTGAGATTTGAGTTTTCTGGTTCACAATTCAGCAGCTTCTTCATCTTGGTAACTGCATGTGCTTCATCTAAGCATGATGCAGTCTTCTGTTCTTCTTGATTGTATCTTGCTATCTCTTCTCGTGCACAGGTCGTGCCTCTTGACTTTAACTTCATCAGCTTCTTCCCAAGACAAGCAGCAGCCAACAGCAACAAGTTGAAGTTGCTTTGTTATCTACCTTCTCTCCACACATGCTTAGAGGTGAGCCCCGATAAGGTGGGTGTATATCCATAAGTGGTGGTTGGGGCTTGGGCGAGCAGGAAGGAAGGTTGAGGGAGAGAATGAGTTAGTGTAAATTTGTTAGTTTCGACACCTTTTCTTAGTGAGTCCTTAAAAGAACCATTATAATGGTAATAGATAATATATATATATATATATATATACCAATTCTTGGAGTGGAAACTAAGTCAAACACAACTAGTAGAAAAATGCCTTTCGTGACAAGATCAAGACGGTGAAGCACTATCCATGGTAAGAAGAGTGGGTAGCTATTAGAGAATGTGGAGAGGAGAGGAGGGTTGAACCATAATCAATAAAGCATATGAATGTATAAATGATTCAACCAAGTATTACATGTTAGGGTCCTACTATATATAGAAGTGTAATCCTAACTAACTAAGTCAACTATACAAGTCAACCTAAAGTACCATGTATCTATACAAGTATGAGTACCTATCAATGTATGTACAAGTATGTACATCTATATTCTGATCTGCATCTGAAACATAATCACCATTGTGTAGCTTATGAACTATTTATTTAATAGAACATATATACCTGCAGCAGAACTTGCATATTCAAAAGTTCAATGCAAGAAAGTAAATTTAAAAAAAATAAAAAAAAATCTACTAGCTCCTGATTACCAAATTATACCTGATGTCTGACAGTTAATAACAAGAACATAGTTAGATACATACATACTGTTGGACATCAATTTTGCAGACAAGGGAATTGTCACTGTTCTGTTCAAGGGAGAGTACTTCTAAAAAGAAGAAAAAAGCTCCAAAAAGCCTATCTTTTTTGTTTTATTTGGCTTTTGAGCCCTTGATCTGGTAAGATTAACAAGACACAACTAGTAGTAAGTGGTAGAAAACAAACAAACTGTACAGATATCCATCCATTATCTCCTCTCTCTAATATTTCTATTTCAGGGAAAATAGCTTCTTCTTCTGCTATGGATTGAGCTTAAGGAAATGCAGATTCTGACCTCCCAAGTGTTTGATGGTGCTGCTCTGTCTGAATGTCCAAACTGGGAAGAAATATGTCCTGGAAAAATTGCAGACATTTTCCTTATAATCAAAACTAAATAAATATTCTTCAATCAGCGGTTGTCATGGATAAGCAAGTTATGTACCTGAGTAATAGGTCCGGACCCATCCGAGTAAAAAAGTAACGGGCGGCATCGTTTATCTTCATTCATCAAGCTTGAGTTCTGAAAGTGGGAAATTAGAGCTGCTTTCCCTTGTATTCTTGCATATGCTAGATAAGCAACTTTCTCACTGCTAAATTTCTCCCATCTCTTCCCATTAAATTCCTGGACATCAAATCAACAATTTATTTCACTTCATCAAACTGATTGGATGCACCATATGTTTTAGGGTTAATTAGCTACTCAAATTTGGGTGCTTTTGACAATTTGCTAGCTGAACTTTATGGGTCTGGACAATTTGCTAACTGAACTATTCATTTGAACAAATTGCTAGCTGATCGATTTTATGCAAAGTTGCAATTTGCTAGCTCCGAATAATTTGTTGTTAAATAGAGACGAAGATGATGGACACGTGCACATCATGTGTTAATAGACTACAAGTTTCCACAAAGTACAGCTAGAAACTTGAACAAAGAACAGAGCAAGATAACACAAAGATGCAAGTTTTCGTTACCATTTAGCATCAAATTAGACAGACCTAGCTTAACTTAACCTTTCTAGAAGTTCAGCGAGCAATTTATTAAAAAAAAAAGAAAAGAAAGTTCAACTAGCAAACTATCCAAACATTCAATGTTCAGATAATATGTTGCTAATTAACCTATGTTTAATTTTTTCATATATAAGACAGAATGCAGTAGAGACGGAAAACTAACCTCATAGAAGGGAATTATGTGAGAGGGAGAGAGCATATTGATGAATGCGTAGCCCACATTGCATTTGTTCTGCACCAGAAATGATGATCAGGAACTTATTTAATTACTCTAAGGAACATCAAAACTTACAGCTTTAGTCCAATTTATAATATATACCTTGAAATCAATAGGTAGGTACAGAAAGTCGTAAGTGCCTTTATGGTTTTCATCAATGGAAGCAAGCAACATCTTCGATGTGTACCTAAAGTATATTTAAAACATGATAAGGACTAGTGATTATTCAATCAAGGCCTAACCTGTTGTGTTAACTAGTTCTTACCAACGGAATTATTTGCATACTGATATTCTGATTTTATTTTGAAATTTAATGCAAAAAGAAGAGTATTTAGTAGCTTACTTGTTGGGAATGTTTTTTATCATTAAGGTTGTACGACTATCTCCAGCAATCAAAATCTTCTCCAAGTCGATGTGAAAGAGTTTCCTGCTCTCTACTTCACTCCGAGCAGTCTCCATCCGCCGAGTCCTGTCCATGCCAGTCGGTGAAAATGACGGATACATCCCTCCACCTAAGAAGACAGGACTCAGCCTTGGAGGGGACAGAATTGGGAAATTACTATTACTCTCAAATAAGTTCCCTCCTCGTGGATTCACCTTCACTGAGGATCCTCCTCCAAAGGAAGCAGAAGCAGCAGCAGCAGCAGAGCCCATGAATGAAGCTTCGGGGGACTCAGAGAAGTGATCAAACTGCCTATGTAAAGGGTACCCAGATGGTGCAGAGCCAACAACATGGTGGGACTGAGTCGAAGCAGTAGTCTTTCCAAGGAACGATGTGAAATGAGCAGACAGAGACATGTTATGGCTGTTTGAAGAAGAACTAGGACTGTCTATATACGGGTTTCGGTTTCCCCAGAGGAACTGTGGGCCCGACAGTGTTTCCACTGACCCATTGGAGGTTGAGAGACCAAGTGAAGATACAGATCCATGATATTCATTCAGCTTCTGAGTTGGAAGTGAATGGGCGTGTTGAAAACCACCGTACTGCTGCTTCATTCCAATGGGAGCAATCTTCAGGGACTTTGATACTTGAGAAGGTAGAATTGAAGCAAGTCCGGGTAAATGGCTGCTGTTGTAGGTAGGACTGTGACTCTTAAACACCCCAGGAATTTGACCAAGATTTTGCAGACCTCTGTTCTCAACAGGATTCCCAAATTGCATCCAGCTACCTATTATCAGTGACATAAGTCAGTGTAGTATATAAGAAGGAACGGCTTACAACCCACAAAGTTAGGTTTTTGGGTTAGATATGGACTTTCTTGCTTATACTCTCACTTATACTCTTAACATCTAGATGTAACACTTCATTTGAGTTGACGTTAATTACCCCAAATTCAATTGGCCAGGCTGCATGTTTACCTCTCTAGATCAAGCATGAAAACCAGAAAAATCAAGACTAATGAATTACATCAGCAGTTAGTATACATATTACATATTTGGTTTCAAGTGATACATTTCCTTAACTGCCATGAAACTTTACACAAGGACATTCGTGGAATTCCGACAGTTTTCCACTTTAAACTCAAGATATATCTTTGTATGCTGCTTGTAAACAATTCAAACAACTTATCTCCAATTGTTTTGATATAAAAAGGAAATAAAATACAAATTTTGGCATGGAGTGAAAATACTGTGATTAGAAAGAAGGGGTACCTGGAGGAGAGTTTGCAATTGGTGAGTTTATCTGATGAAGGAAACTCCTATAATCATGCTGCTCAATCTCTGGATTCAGGTGGAACATTGTACTGAAAAGGAAGAAAAATATGTGGTTTCATTACTACTTATGCACATTATTCAGCTCAATGCTGAATGTATATATTTATTATTTTCCTGCAGAATTGCAATATTAGAAGGGCCGAAAGGATATAAAAGGTGGAGAAGGAGCACATACGTTTTTCGTACTCCACCAGGGCGACTTGGCTCAAGCTTTATGCGTTTTCCAGCAATCTCACACCCATTAAGCGACTTCAGTGCAACTTCAGCAGCTCTAACATCATAATATTCAATGAATTTGTGATTCCTTTTCTGTGGTGTTTCCCTTATCTGCTTTTTTTTTTACAGGAGTTCATTACGTAGAACATCTTTTATTAAAAAAAAAAAAAAAAAGACCAACTAGTAGAGGATAAGTTATCTCACCTCTTTAACTTCACCGCAGGTGCTGAATATCTTAAGTAGCTCTTCGCTTGAAACTGATGGGTCCAAATTGAAGATTACCAAAGTTCCCTGATTAATATCCTTTTCCGATGGATTATCCTGATGGATTAATTAAATGAAAAAATTAGAAAGGATCCAGAAAAGACAAATCGAGAAAGGGATATGTTTACAACCTTTGGAATAGAGAAGTGAATGTCAAGTTTCCTTCGTCTAAGGGGCTTGTTTTGTAATGCACGCATGGCATTTCGAGCATCACGGATATCATAATACGTTATCATCACAAACCCCCTGTGTTTACATGCAGTATACATATTCCTAATAGCACCGTATTGCTGACCCCAAAAAAAAAATATCAGTGAGTATTGGAATGTAGTCTAATGAATATAATAATATATAGACAGCAAAAGGATGTATTTTTATACCTCAAACAGAGATTGAAGCTCCAAATCCTCAACATTACTGTTGATATTCCGAACAAATAAAGTCCGAGAAGGATGTTCACCAAAGGGATGTTCCCCAGTTATAGCTCCTCCTGTGCCATTTGTGAAAGCATACTGTGGGACAGCATTATTCCAGAGACCACCATTAGACATGCTCATTTTGGAGATTTCCTCACTCAAAGTTTGTTGTTGGTCTGGTTCTAACTCCATGCCTCCGCTGCTACCAAAGATGTCATCATCATCCAAATCCTCCAGAGACACAGGTAATCCACTTAGATCAAAGTCATCCATTACTCCAGCTAATAGCTCCTTCTCATCATCAGGAAGAAACCCCGAGGATAGAGCAAGATGATCATGTGCACCGTTCAGGTTCCCACATGAAAGATCATCAATAGATGCAGGGGAGCCATTATCTGTGTAGTTCAACTTCACTGCATAAGGGCAGGTAAGTTAGAAGGGTCGTATATGTAATCAAGAGGAAAGTACGCATTCCATAAAGGGTTATTAGCAAATTTCTAGCTGAACTCTGAGGTTTTTTTTCTAGACCAACTACTAGCTGAATTTATACAAAGTTGCTATGTGCTAACTCCGACATTTTGCTGCTAAATGGTGATGAAAACCTGCATGTTGTTTGTTGTCTTACTCTCTTCTTTGTGCAAATTTGTGAGTTGAACTTTTGAGAAATTAGCAATTTACTAGCATGACACATGACAGGCATGTCACCATCAACGTATAATAGAGCTCTCATATTGCAACTTTACATAAATTCAGCCAGCAATTTGTCCCAAAAAGAAAAGTTCAGCCAACAAATTGTCTGTAACCCCAAATTAACCTTTCTGAAACTTAGAGAAGAATGTACTCTGCTTATGATATGATCCCAACCTCAAATCAGGTTATCTTTTTTTTTTTTTTTTTTCAATTCTCTTTATTAAAGTTCATCCATGAATGTAAATTTCTCGATTAGCAGTAACTGGGGTTTTAATCTGATTGACTTGTTTATTATTTCTTTGTTTCAATAATGGATAACTAAAGATAAAATTAACGCAAGTAAATGAAAATTTCATGATTGAGGATGAAAATAGCAAAGATGTAAGTACGCTCACATTTTTCATGGGTAAGGACTGGTAGTGAGGTTGAGAAGAATGAAGCATCCCATGAAGTCGTGTCTGATTTGGCAAAAGATTTCCAAGGATCAGTTGTTCCCATGTCTGTTTGTCTTGTCTTTCAGGGATAGGTGCAGTTTTTCAAAGCTAAAGCCTACTAAGAAAACAAGTTTGCATTTATTACGCTAGGCACCCATAAAGAAAAACCACTTACTTGAAGATATACCACAGGAATTAAAACAAGGAAACCTAATTTCATTTTTATATTCAGATTTCTCAAAGAAGAAGATACTTGCACCTGAACAATCCTTTCCATAATCAAGACATGCAGACATGAAAAGGCCACTATATTAATAAGTTGATCCATAATTATCAATAAAAAAAAGAGCAAAGCAACTCTAGCTACTATTCTTGGAACAGGTACTGTTAGGGGAAAAAATGTAAAAGTTTTTTTTTTTACCAAATTTGAACAAAAGAAGAGATAGTAGACCAACTCAGAGATGGGACATTTCATAGACACATTATTACTGTCACTCTCTCAAGGTCTCACCTTGAGAATGAGCACAAAAGCAGCAACTTGCTGCACTCAACTCAACCGAAACAACCATGCACATTCACAAACACTTGTTGGTAAACTCTTTTTCTACAGATTAAAGAAGCTAAATCACATTAAGAGAAAAATATGGTGTTTTTTTGCTTAAATTAGAAAAAGATTAGATTTTGATCCAACCAAAAAAATTCCACTTTATTCATTTCATTACCCAATTACAAGTAACTTGCAATAACAATCAACCAATATGATCTGAAAATAAGAAAGTATACGCACAACTTCAAAAGCTTGAAAATTGGTAGCAATACTTTCAAGGCATCAGCTTTTAGAAGCTGGTGTGTAGTACTGATTTAAAGACCCAGAAAAGAAAAGCTGGAAAATTTCAGCTAGGAAGATGGATTATTAAGAGGACAAAAAAGTCGAGCGAAACCAAAGTGAGAATCGGGTCAAAATGTAGAAACAGGCCGCACATATTAATAAGTAACTAGTCAGTCACTCACCCTCTGCGTAGGATCACAAATAGAGAGAGAGAGAGAGACGTGGAAGCAGAGAAGATTCTTGCTTTCTGAGATGGGATTGTCCTCGAATTTGCCCACGAAAGCTGAAAACTTCAAACTTGAGACTAATTAATTAAGTGAAACTCTGTCTGAAGAATACAACAAACAGCCGCAAGCAAGAGCTGCACAACTTTCTCCTTCTGCACAATAATAAGAGTAGGAAAAAGAAAAGAGAGTGGATGGTAGAGGGGCAAGTGACGATGATTGGACCAGCAGAATTAAGAGGAGAGGAACTGAAGTAAAAAAAGTTGCAGAAAAGAAGAAAATGATTGATTGAGGCCAGGGAAAGAGAACTGAGAAGAGTTCTTTCCTTGATTGATTGATAAAATAAAAGAGAAAATAAAAACTGCATTTAAATGCAACTTGCAGTCCATGAACACTCTCATATAAATAAATAAATTAATTAATAATGAATTGGACTCAAAATATTAGTTTTTTTTTTCCTCCCGAAAATGCCAAGAAAAAGGGTTCCCCTTTGGATAAAATTTCGTCCGACACTACTTATTCTCGTCATGTTGGTAAACCCTAACGAATCTTCATTCTTCACACGGAATTGTTAATTAATTAATCAATGAAATGAGTAGGTAGATTAGTGAGGAGGTTGCATCTAGGCTAGGCTAGGCAAGATTCATCATCCAGTCCAATGTCAAAGATTCAAACAACTGTCTAAGTAATGAATCTCTTATAACGTACGTGGTTGATCAACACTTTTATTTCTCTATCATCACAAGCTGTACGTATATATTTTTGGTATGTTGTGCTGTTGTATTCATTTGCTTTTAATGATATGTCATCACACTTGACAAAGTATCTATCTCCTTCCTGCCTTTCGTATTCCTACTTAGTCAAAGTCTCCACCGGATTATATATTGGGTAACTTGTAGTGCCTTTGATCATTCTATTTTCCTTTTCCTTTTTAATAAATTTTAACACAAGAAACTAAGGCCCACCTGATCGAGTTATCACTTTTTATCCAGACACTAATATCCACTCAACTTACTATTAAATGAAATGAAGTAATGAACACATCTAATTACTGTTTTTATTAAAATTGATTTAGGGTGATTTCAGAAAGAAACTAATATCTAAAGTCGTATTTCAGTTTGAAACTATTTTATTAAAAAATATTTTGACCGAAACAATGTTCGCGGAAAAAAAAATAGTTAATAGATCATTAGTATATAATAAACTAGGTTCTTTACCCGCGCACCGTGCGTGTTAAGACGTGTGTATCGGATTGACGGGGTGCCGATTCGAATGACACTTTTCACGGGTGAAATTCCTTTCTTCGCAATCCGATTCCCTTCTCTCGCAATCCGTTTTCCTCGCGGTCCATCTCCTTGCGAACCTGCACGAGGGGTAAGCCAGGGGTGGAACCGGCGAACCCTCTCTGATGCCTAAATTAGTATGTATCGTAGAGAGAGAAATTAGAGAGTAGGTAGAGCTCAAGTATTTCAAGTTACATCAAGTCATCAAATGAAAGGAGGTTGGGTCATATATATAGGTTCAAAGGAGATTAAGACGGTTAATGACACCGTTAACCCCTTAATGAGCTTAATTAACAAGTAATGAAGGGATTAGACCCTTAGCAAGCATGGGAGAGTTCATTGTATTTTATAAGGGTCGGGTGTGCAAAAATGAGGTCGGGTCGCCACGAGGGACGGTTTGGATGACAGTGTTCTGGACATCGCGTATACCCCTTGGGCGGGGATATCGCGTTCTCGGAAGGGTGTCGAGGCCTTCGGGGTCGGACTGACAGTCAGACCCCCAAGGTCTGGGATCGGACCGTCTAGTCCGGTCTCCCCTAGGGGAGATCGGACCAGCATTGTGTCCGGACGGGTGTTTTTTCCGTTCGGACCGTTTTGCCGCGGGTGACGTGTTCGGGTCGAAGTTTCGATTTGCAATCGTTCGTGGGCGAATTAAAATAATACAATCTGAATGAAAACGGGTCCAAATTGAGTGTATATCCATCACATGCCCCCGAGTCAACAAATGGCTTGACCCTTGATTGACTCTATTTTACAATAGGATGACACGCTCAATTCGATCCCGTGTTTTTACCTCTTGTCGAATCCATCGTATGTCCGTAAGCGTACCGTCGCGCCTTATCCTCGTTTCTCAGGACAGGGAAAACATAGACATTGGTATGAACATGTATATATTCAGACATGTATCCGAAGAGTGCGGGTATGACGAAAATCATGATTTTCTATCTCTTTGTCCGAAAATATGGACTAGGACAAGGGTATGACGGGATCATGATTACAGATAAATGAAAATCCATTTTATGCCAGCGTGTATGTACGAAGTATTCCTATATGTAAAAAATATGCTAATCATGTGTGGAATATTTCTAAGTATGGGATGTATGCTAAATGAGTATGGAAATACTAACATGGGTTGAGGTATGGTTAACTATAGTTAAAAATGAGTAAAATTGTCATCTTTAATCCCGACCCTTAGATTTTTTTTACTTCAGAATTGACGGTGGTGATCGGCAAGTTTCGAAAACCCTAATCTACTCTACTATAAAAAGGGGGAAATGATTACCTCGTTTTTGTAGTCGTCATTCTTATTTCTACTTTTTCCTTAGTTGATCGGGTCGTTTATTTGGTCCTGCTTTTTAGGGTTACCTTAATTCTCAACGTATTTGTGTATAAAATTGTCTCGTCCGGAGGTAATCTCTGACCGTCAATGCATCGTGTATGCGTGCGGGGCGTTCTTTTGATGTTTGAGAATTTCTTTTGAATGTTGCAGGTTCAAGTCTTGATTGATTGCCCCCGAGTCTGATAACCTTTCGATCTTTTAAAAGAAACGAGTAAGCTTTCCTCCATCTTCATTTTCCTTTGTTTACTCTCTCGTATTAAGTTTGTTGTCTTCCTTGTTTGCTATTGTCTCTCTGACTGTCATGCTTTTATAGCCGTCATTACGTTCTTTCATCTTCTTTTGGGGTGGCTGCAATTAGTGTCAGAACGCGTCCCTATGACTGATGGGTTTTCTGAGGAGCTAATGGTAGAGGATCGTTAAGGGTGGAAGGGTCCAATTTCGGGACTGGACCCTTGACTGTTCATGCGAAAGGGGGTGTTCCTGCTTGCATTGATATCAGAGTTCTTTCTTATGGCGGGGGAAATTCGGATGTAGGAGAAGGCGAGATTCCTGTTGGTGATGTTGTGTTACCATTATCTCCTTCCCCACTGTCGAGGGGACGGGTACTGAATGTCAAGTCTAGTCTTGCAAGTATGTTTTCCTTATTGTATTTATCTCATGGTCTTGTATTTTCTGACTCGGATATTTCCGTTGTAGGTAGGATTAGACTTCCTAGGTTGTGTTGGAGAGACTTAATTCTTCCTCGCTGTGACGATGTTGTTGGCTCTCAATGGGTTCCCTTTTCTTCTAGGGATAGGTGTCGCTTTGATAACCGGTCTTCTTTACTTGTTCCTGAAGTTGGGGTTCAGGTATTGCAAGCCACTGTCGTGCCGGGTGATCGTTTGTTGCTTCATAGTCAATTGAGGGAGCTTCGCGGAATGGTCGGCGGGGCGTTATCTCGTTTTGCTTCCGTAATCATCTTCTTTATATATATTCATGTTGTTTTATGCTTGCCCTTCTTTTGAATTTTTTTTTTGAATTAGGGTGTTGCCGACGTAGGGAACTTGTCATCTTATGTTGTTGAGCTCTCGGCGAAGAAGAAGTTACTTCAAGATGCTCATGTTCGGCTTACTGGTAAGCTTGTTGAAGCTTTAGAAGATGGTCGTATTCTTGATGCTGAATGTCGTGCCTTGCAAGATCATATTATTTTTCTTAAGGCTGAGATTGTGGCTATGCAACGTCAGGCTGCCTGTGATAAGATGTTATGTGCTGCTGAATTAGTGTCTTACGAGAATGTGTTTCAAGTGGAGGAGGAGATGTTTGCCATTGTTGAGTATAAGAACTCTTCTTCCTTTTTTGATGCTCTTGAAGTTCGATGCAACTCAGCCAAACGCGTTGTTGAGAAAATACTTGTTGAGCGAATGTTTATGGCTGTTCCTGACTTTCCTTTTCATAAGCTTGGTGATCTTTCTAGTTTCCTTGTTGAGCATTTTGCTTTTCTAAAGGAGCGCTCTGCTTCTTCTAATGGAGTAGCAGCTCTTGGGGTTGTTCGTCACTCTTAATTTAGGTGACTCTCTATATCTCCGTACCTGTGTGTTTGGTTGTACTGCTTTGTGTTATGTACTTCTTATCCTTGTCGTTTCTGTGTTGACTGCTTGAATGAGTAGTTTATGACTGGTTGTATGTTGGAGACCTTATTTTCATGGTTGTATTCCATGTTCTTTGTACTTGAAGGATTACCTCTTTTTCTTTATCTTACTTGTCGTAATATGGTGTACTTGGCCATGGTAGTGTTCTTGATTATATTTTCATCCTTGTGCTTGCCTCTTTAGTTTGGATGTTTGTCTTCGCATCTCTCTTATTTTCGTTCCTGTATTGACAGTATAAATAACATTTCATGTTTCATATAACCTTACTTGTAAAAAGAAGACTTTCTCAAGATATGTTCTTGGAGACGTTGTAAATTTTACTAGGATACGCTTCTAGGAGTGTTGAGTGTGTGTGCAGAACATGCTCCTGATGGCGTTTTAAAGTAATTGCAAGATATGCTCTTGGGGGCATTGAAACAAGTGTAAGATACGCTCTTGGGGGCGTTGAAAAAAAGTGCAAGATACGCTCTTGAGTGGTTGAAAGTGTTTGCAGGATTGGCTCTTGATTGCGCAGTTCACATGATAGGCTCCTGGATGGCACAGAGTGTGATTGCAATGTATGAACTGCTTTCAAGATACGCTCTTGTGGGCGTCGAACAAGATACGCTCTTGGGGGCGTCGGAAACTGTTAACAGGATTGGCTCCTTGATGGCACAGATCACAGGATAGGCTCCTGGAGGGCACAAAATGTGATTGCAGTGTATGAACTGCTTTCAAGATACGCTATTGTGGGCGTCGAACAAGATACGTTATTGGGGGTGTCGGAAACTGTTCGCAGGATTGGCTATTGGATGGCACAGATCACGTGATAGGCTCCTGGATGGCACAGAATGTGATTGCAGTGTATGAACTGCTTTCAAGATATGCTCTTGTGGGCGTCGAACAAGATACGCTATTGGGGGCGTTGAAAGTGACCATTACCTGGTATTGTTCCCTTATAGGGTATTTTGACGGATTTACTCTTACGTTTGCTTGAACTTTGAGTGACTTTATTTGATTAAACTTTTACCACATTACGTACTTGAACTTTGAAATCCTCTTCTAGTAGGGCGAATAACACAAAGGCTTGAATTGAATTTTTTTTTTAGGGAGACGTTTATTTTGCCTATGTTGCTGATTTAAACATGGAACTTCTTCAAGTGTCATCCACTGAATGTGTTTGTCGAAATGTTCCCATCTCCGTCTTCCAGGCGATATGCGTTTATCTATGGAACTGATGCTATCTTGTATGGACCTTCCCATTTTGGAGATAGTTTTTTCACTTGGTCGAGATATGAGAATTCATTAGGAATTCGGCTAAAACACTAAAATTAGGACACAAGTGGTCAAATTTAAAAAATCAAATTTTAATAAGATTTACAATTCAATGTTTAATAATGATAAATATTACTCTTTTCTTGAAGATCATGAACATCAAATTTAACCAAGAACATCATGAAAATTTCGGTTTCATCAAGAACCCTAAAAAATCGAAAATTTTAAAAAATTTCTTTTAAAATTTCGGTTTTCATGTTTAAATTTCAAGAACATCAATTTGTCAAAATAATGAACTCCTAACACAGGCTCTGATACCACTGTTAGATTACGGGGAGTAATCAGTACGGATACTAAAACAAGGCACATGCTAGTAATCGGAATTACGCAGCGGAAGATTCACACATACTTTTAGGATGATCCGTAGATCCAAGATCTTCCCTAGAGGGAGTTCGCGATCCTCCGGTCGGGACCCGTAGAGGTTCTTGTTAGAGAAGCCCTACGTAGTGCAAGCTCCACAGCAAAGCCTCTAATCGATTCTTGGCACGGGAAAAGATCTCAAGAGAGTTTGCTCGAAGGCAATTTGGCACACATTGGTGAGGGCTATGGTTCGGCCGAACAAGGTGTTTAAGGGGGGACGGTTTTTCTCTCTAAAACACTTTGATGAGAGAATTGTGATTCACCCTAAAAATCCCCTGACACCTTTTATCTATAGGAGGAGTAAAGTGGACAAAAGTTCCCTTTACCCCACCTAGTAATTTTGGTCGGCCTATGAAATTGGGGAGGCCCAATTTTGGGCATCCCATGTCAATAGGGATTTGGGTCTAGCTCAATTACTCTAATGTGACATTTACCCAATTTCATTAGGTAAACTATACATATTATGGGCTACCAATTACGGCGCCCATTACCATATGCTTACATTATTAGGGTTAAAGATATTATTTATAGATTTAGTTGCTCAAAAGATTGAGAAAATATATTGTCAGTATATTTGTTACCCTATTTAAGATATTGACAATAAGTAAATAAGTATATATATTAATATATAAGCCGAATTTTACATATATATATATATATATATTGTTGATTGATTTAATCTTATAGATAGAATCTTGGCAATAAATATATATATGTTATGATGTTGGCTGAAATATATATATATATATATATATATATATATATTTAATATTGGAAATTATTTTATATAATTAATGTTACTTGGTGGCTAAGGTAAATATTTTTGGAATTTAAAACCCTACTTGGGCCACAAGTAAACATTTCGGCCCAACCTTTTAAATTTTAATTATTGGTCGGTCCAATATGTCAAACCGGGACGAATTTAAATCGTACCGGGTTTTCTCAATCATTTCGACCTAGTCGGGTCGGGTCGGACCGGGATAATTAAGTGGATCTAACCGAACCAGTTTTGTGTTGAACCGAACCCTATTTTATTGGACCGGTTCGGACCGAAACAGATTTTAAAATTTAAAACTGGCGAACCGGATTTACCGGACCGAACCGGATTTACTGGACCGAACCGGATTTTATGGACCGAACCAGACCAAAACGAACCAAAATTGACTGAACCGAACCGTGTTTTCAAAACTGAATTCAAGTCCATTAAAATAGGGAGGTCAAGTTTTAAAATCCAAATGTTTTTGAACCTCTAAATGAACTACACAGTGCTCAAATGGTTGCTAAATTTTGTGCCTTGTTTCGATTATGGGGATTGATCTCGGAGATACATGTTTTTTGGACTGGTTAAATTAGTGGGCTGAATTGTAATTGTTTATTATTAAATATATATTAATGCACGATTAGAATTGTTGTCTTGACTGAGTCAAGCTAACTGGATATTGCATGTTGTGGGCGGAGCCCTGGTTAAATATATGGTATGCGCACTAGGATAGACATGTTGTGATGGTTGAAAATGCCTAGGTTTCTTGTCTAGAAGTTTGCGTAATTGAATATAAGCATGAATTGCAAATCGGCCCCTAATTTTTAAAATGATTTTAAAATCGAAAACCAGTCGCCAAATATGTATGATGGATGTGATTGATGCATGTTTGACACGTATGCTAGAATGTTGAGGATGTAAATGAATTTGATAGTTTACTTGGAAGTAGAATTATATATGCAAGCATGAGTTCCTCGGAACATTAGACGCATGACGCGTAAGCATTAGTGTGGTTTGTATGATGAATGTTACTGGCATACGATAATTTACATGGATAGTAGAATTGTGTATGCATGAGTGAATTCATCAGAATAATTTTCTAAAACAAAAGGGCCTTGGGAAAGCCAAGATCGAGTATGCTTATTTTAAAATTCCCGTTCCGGTAATTTGCGATTAAAAATCCTTTTAAAAGACTGGTCTGTTAGATTGAAAACGACGGTAATGTGAACTCTTTCACAGCCATCTTCCATTGTTTTACTGGTGGTCGGTTGGTTTAGATGACTGATGAATCATTATTTGTCGGATTCTATCTTAATGGATATTTGATGTATGCAATTCTTTCTCAAAATGTTATTGTCTCCCTGATTATGCATAATTATCAACGTGTTTAGTAACGAATTACAGCATAGATGACATCTTCTTGTGCTAATGAGCTTTTGATTGAGACAAACAATGACTCGTGGAGCAAGCGCGTAAGTGCACTGTTGGAGGAAAATTGCCTAGTATGTCACATTCAGAAATCCATGAGCTGCCCAAAAGCTGGTCTAACCAAAGACCTAGCATTTGCCCATTTTCAATGGGAGCTAGTTGACAAGAAAGTGAAGGAGATTTTGATGTCTGAGATGTCTCAATAATTCCATGACGAGTATAAGAATGTTCTGATTACAAAGGACATTTGGGATGCCCTCTTCCTGAAATACGGAAACGGTATGGCAGCAATACTGCACCCGCTTATACCGGCTATGGAAGAAAGCTTTAACAGCTACAACAAGAGTGTACTTGCAAAGGTATATGATCTCCTTAGCATGCTAAAACCACTGGAGGAAGAAGGTCAGGTGGGTGAATGGGATAAAATTAAGGCCATCATCGGGGTCCTCCTGAAGTCTTGGAGAGCAGCCAAGGCTTTACTGATTGCCAGTGGTTCTGTGCTGGATCTCGCATCGGTGCTGAAATTCATCGAGATGGAACAGGCTCGATTGAAACCAGTACCGGGACGAGCTGGGCAAGGAAAGAGGAAGAGGATGAATAAATGAAAGAAACAACAGGCTGTCGACGGTAAAATGTTGACAAAGCCTAAACCTGTCAATCTCCGACTAAAATCAAAGATAGTCCGCGGGAACTCCAGTCCACGCCGGATAGGCGAAGGTACAGGGTCCAGCAAATCGCATCCTGAAAAGGTATGTGATGTTGGTTATTTAAATGGAAGCTCTTGTTTCCTCTACTGTCATGTTAACTGACTCAAATCCTTCTTGGATTCTTGACTCAGGTGCGACAGACCACATAGCCAACGACAAAGGACTATTCGCCAAGTTTAGACGATTGCCAAAGGATTCTAAGAGGATATACATTGGCGACAACTCACAAGTTGAAGTCATAGGAGTAGGGAACTGCAAGTTGTCTATGCACAATGGCAGGACCATGCTACTTGAGAATGTCCTTTTTGCTCCAAGAATCCGTAGAAATGTTGTTTCTGTTTCCGCTCTTATGAATAATAATTACATTTTATCATTTGAGAAGAACTTTCTTCGTATTAATAAAGGCGATGTCTTCTTTGGGCATGCCTATTCCTCTTATGGTATCTTTATCATGGATCTAAATGGTAGCATTGATACGAATAAAATGTATGCATTTTCCTCTAGGGAAGCAGAGACTGATGCAGCCGGATGACATGCAAGGTTGGGACATATAAGCTATGATAGGGTCAATTCATTAGCCCGAAGAGAGCTTTTGCCTGGTACCAGCAATGTGACTAAACTCACTTGCCATGATTTTCTAGCTAGAAAGTCCACCCGCAAGCCATTTGGAGAAGCTCAATGAGCCGAGTATCCATTGCAGTTGATTCACTCTGACGTCTGTGGACCAATGAGTGTAACCGCTAGGAATGGGAAACGATACTTCGTAACTTTCATTGACGACTTTACCCGTTATGGGTTTACTCATTTGATTACTCGGAAATTCGAGGCAATAGATTGCTTTAGAAACTTTCTAAACCTCGTAGAGAATCAACAGGAGCAAAGGGTGAAATCCCTACGCACTGATAGATGTGGAGAATATCTCTCTAATGAGTTTGATAAGTTGTTCAAAGAAAGAGGGATAGCCCGTAAAACAACAATCCCCAACACACCACAGCAGAATGGTGTGGCTGAACATCGTAATCGAACACTCCTGGACATGGTCAGAACCATGATGTCGCAGGCATAATTACCAATCTCCTATTGGAGTGATGCGTTATTGACTGCCACTTAAGTAGTAAACCTTGTCCCAACTAAAGCGGTAGACACAACGCCTTATGAGATGTGGCATGGAAGAGAATTAGTCTCACCAGATTGCGACCTTGGGGTTGCGCTGCCTATACACATACGAATGAAAGCCGTTTCGGCAAGTTAGGACCCAGAGGACTGAAGAGTATCTTTATTAGCTATTCAGAGAACTCTAAGGGTTACGTATTCGTGTCAGCTCAAGAAAATGGTGGCATGGTCGAACATGAATCCAGAGACGTAAGTTTTCTTGAGGACGAATTTCCAACGCTTGGAGAGATTAAAACAGATGAGGTATTGACTAAACTGGAGCAGGATAACATTGATGATCAGGTCCCACTTACTTTGAGTGGGAGATTTGAACCTGTAACTCAAGTGAATGACATGGTTAATGATAATGGGAACAATTTTCATTATAAATCCAGTAGGAGGAATAAACCCTACCGCAATCACTGTTGCTGCAGAGACGAATCAAGTTGAACCTGATAATCATGTTACCGGACCAATACCACAACCACCGATACTACCTATTGTTTCTAGTGGGAGTGTACCGACCAACTTGGTTCCAGATCCTAGTGATCAAGGAATTAATCTCGGAATAGGATCCCGAGACCAAGAGGTCGACCTAGGAAGGTTGTAGGAGAAGGTTCGAGCACTGCACTTGTTCCCAGTGGGAGTGATGCTCCAATCAGAAGGATTGTTACGAGTGGGAGTAATGTTCAGAGTCAAGATGGGGGCAACGAGTCTAAGCGTAGTCAAAGGCATAGAACTTCTCTTAAGAAGTATCCCATCGAGAGAGGAGAAATCTTCACTCTAACATCTGTTGACGAACATGTGACGGTTCAACAAGCATTGGAAGGACCTCAAGCGAAGGAATGGAGGAATGCAATGGAGGATGAGATCTCATCAATGAAAGCCATTCGGTATTGTCTTTAGTTGATTTACCTGCTGGACGCAGGGCGATAGGAGCTAAGTGGGTTCTCAAACTGAAACTCACTGTTGATGGGAAAGTCGAGCGATACAAAGCTCGACTTGTTGCGAAAGGATATACCCAACTTCACGGAGTGGACTGTGACAAAACATACTCACCAATTGTGCGTTACACCACAGTACGGGCCATTATGGCCTTGGTCGCAAGTCTCGATCTCGAGCTGCACCGAATGGATGTTAAGAACGCATTCCTCCACGGAAACCTGGAGGAAGACATATACATGGAGCAACCAGATGGTTTCATTACTACTCGTAACGAACTTAAAGTTTGTAACTCCAAAGGTCCATCTACGGTCTTAAACAGTCGTCACGGCAATGGTACCGCAGATTCCACGAGGAAATCGTAGGAAACGAATTCGTGAATCTTCACGAGGATCCGTGCGTGTATTATAAGACTTCCGGGTCTAAGTATGTCATCTTAACCTTATACGTGGACGACATACTCATTGCCGCAAACGACGTGAGTTTTATGCACAAGTCAAATTCAAGTTGGCATCTGTTTTTGAGATGAAAGACATGGCAGAAGCCACGTACATCTTAGGCATTCAAATTTCTAGAGATCGGGCTACCCGGAAATTGTGTCTGTCTCAAGAAGCCTATATCAAAAACTTGTTGAAAAGGTGCAGACTACAGGATGCCAAACCCGTGGATACGCAGGTGGTGTTTGGGTGCGCACTGTCAAAACGTGACGGCCCCAAGAACCAGGCGGAGCGTGAAGAGATGAAGGGTGCAGAGTATTTAAGCATGGTTGGTAGTTTGATGTACGCCATGCAATGCACCCGTCCAGATATCTGTTACGCCGTGGGCCTAGTAGCACGTTTCCAATCAGATCTTGGCTATCAACATTTAAAGGCTATAAAACGAGTAATTCGTTATCTGAAAGGTATTGCCTACTATGCGCTGTGCTATGAGGCGGGAAGTTAGAATTGACCGGTTACAGTCACGCCGACCATGGTGGCGATCCAGATGATCGTAAGTCCACCACAGGAGGAGTGTCTCTCCTTGTTAATGCCGCCATTTCATGGACGAGCAAGAAGCAAACATGTGTCGTGCTGTCAACGATGGAATCAGAATTCGTAGCTCTCTCTAAGAATACACAGGAAGCAGTCTGGCTGAAAAGGCATCTTACTGCGCTGCTTAATGGTGACGTCGGAAGTAAACCTGTGAAGGTCTTCTCCGAAAGTCAGGCAGCCATTGCGGCAGTTAAGAATCCGAAGTACCATAGTAGAACCAAACACATTGATGTGAAATATTTTTATGCTAAATCTATGGTTGAAGACAATATAATCACGATGGAATACTTATCCACTAATAATATGATTGCGGACCCATTAACTAAACCACTACGGAGGAGATATTCGAAAAGCATGTAAAACTGCTTGAATTGTGTAGGGTTTAGTGGTGGCATGTATCTGTGATAACATTTTGATATTAGAAAGTTACATTTTTTAAGCGAAAGAATAGAAACTGAGTTTAAGGTCAATCGACGTCATAATGTTTTGACTACATCAAATTTTCGGCCTATAAACTAAGCCGTAGGAGGACGCAATCCTCTGCCAAATCTATGTCGAATGTGGGCCTTACCTCGTCATACAGGTACAGTCGTCTTGAGGTGGGAGGCCTCTACTATGCAAGGCTGACTAAGAATCAGGGGGATAAAACTAATTACGCAGAACCATTATCCAGTGTCGAAGTAACTCGGCCTGATCTTTGTTTTGCAGATCGTCGTGATGAACTTCGTTCGTAATTATTCCACATTTTGGGTCAGATGAGAATCTGTGATAGAATGATTGACATATCCCATTCTTGTTGACCCAAAAGGTTCAGGTATGCTATCAACGCGTGCTTCATACTGCGCGTGCCACGTTCGACCACGGGGTCACAACTCGTTTGTGCTAGAAAAGAATCCTCGTGTTTCTGGCGGGCGCAAACTTCTTCACCTCGAGTGTGCTAGAAAAGAATCCTCGTGATTCTGGACTCAGAACTCATACCTAAGGTCAGGCTCAATGCTCGCTTCCCGGTGTACGAGCGTAGTACTGAACAAAAGGGCCCAGTGACCACGTCTTTGGAAATCGGTTGGGTTTGACTAAGGGTATGAGCGATGGGGATGGTTAAGCTCACATGTAATTCACCGACTCTTGTATTCACTAGGTGGCCACCAACCGGATATTAGTTGAAGGTTGTGAATACTTGTGCGGATGCCTTGGAGAAGTGTTCTTATGTGGAAACTAGGCAAATGGAGAATTATCAGTTGACCTAGGATAAAGCTCGGTACAATATAAATGTTGTTTATAACAGGTTGATAGGAGAAAAGGGAATCAACGTTCCGCGGGCGCTACAATACTCCTAACAGATGAGTAGCACGATGCCCGTCGTATCCGCCGGTCGCACGGCAAACCTCGTATGACTTATTCAGAAGAAAGGACCAGATTGAAGGAGTGAAATGTTGATGCAGATTTGGACGACAATACATTAATAGGCACCCTCCCATTCCGGCGAGTGGGAGCTGTAAGCATATGGTGATGGGCGTCGTAATTGGTAGCCCATAATATGTATAGTTTACCTAAGGAAATTAGGTATATGTCATATTAGGGTAATTGGGCTAGACCCAAATCCCAATTGACATGAGAGCCCAAAATATGGGCCTCCCTTATACATGGCCGGCCGAAACTAATAGTGAGGGTAAAGTGGACATATGTCCACTTTACTCCTCATATAAATACATGGTGTTAGGAGATTTTTAGGGTCAATCACTATTCCCTCATTAGAGTGTTTTAGAGAGAAAAACCATCTACCCCACACAGTGTTTCGGCCGAACCTATTCATCAACACCAAGGGATTGCCAATTTGCCTTTGAGCAAACACTCCGGAGATCTGTCCCCTTGCCAAGAATCGATCAGAGGCTTTGCTGTGGAGCTTATACCGCGTAGGGTTTCTTTAACAAGAACTTCTACAGGTTCCGACCGGAGGATCATGAACTCCTTCCTGCGAAGATCTTGGGTCTACGGAGAACTGTAAAGGTATGTGCGAATCTTCCGCTGCGTAATTTCGATTACTAGCATGTACCATGTTTTAAGTTTCTGTAGTGATTACTCTCCGTAATCTAACAGTACCTAGCTGATGCCAGGCGCATTCTCGCTTGTGCCTCTTCGGAATTCCATATTTTATATCTAAATCTAGGAGTCTAGCCTTATCATTTTCATGATCTTCAAAATAAGTAGTTATGAGTGACACCACTGTTATTTCTGCTGGTGCCACTGCTTCTGTTCCATATACCAAACGGAACGGTGTTTCTTCTGTTGATACCTTCGGTGTTGTTCGTACCGCCCATAAGACATTGTCTAATTCATCTACCCAACTTTCCTTGGAAGCATGTAGTCTCTTTTTTAGACCATCCAGTACTACTTTATTAGCTGATTCCACTTGTCTGTTTGTTTGGGGATGTTTCACTGATGCAAAGCGATGTTCTATGTTCAACTTCTTGCAATACCATTCCATCTTCTTGCTATTGAATTGTGGACCATTGTCGCTTATTAGAACATTTGGTACACCATACCTTGAGACAAGTGTGACTTGATAAAGCTAATGATCTGATCATCTGTCGTCTTTCCCATTGCCTTTGCCTCTATCCATTTGGAGAAGTAGTCTATTGCTACTAGTATTAATGTATTTTGCCCTTTTTTTTGGTAGAGGGCCTATCAAATCAATCCCCCATTGGGCGAATGGCCATGCAATTGATATTGAACTGAGATTGGCTGCTGGAGCTGTTATGTTTCGGGAGTTACTTTGGCAGTGTTCACATTTTTACACCATGTTCTTTGCTTCCTTGTTCATTGTTGGCCAATAGTATCCCAAGTTGAAATTTTTTCGGATAATCGATCTTGCCCTCTCGTGAAATCCATCGTCTCCTTCATGTAACTCTGCCAGTACTTTTTCCGTTTCTGGGTATGCTATGCATTTCAGGAATGGTGTGGAGTAACCTATTGCGTAATTTATGGCCAATCTTTCAATCTTGGTTGCATGTACCTTGTCCTCCGGCAGTATTCCTTCTGTGACGTATCGATGCATTGGAGTCATCCAAATGTCTCTCTCGTTTATAGTCAGAACTTCCATTTTTTCTATGACAGGCAGCGTTCTTTGTTCCACAAAGTTAACTTCTTTGGTTGATTCTGCCCCCAAGGAAAACTTGCTTAAAGCATCCACCTCTTGATTCTTCCCCCAAGGAACCGATTCAATGTCAAAACTGTCAAAGCTTGTGATCAACTCTTTTGCTTGCTGCAGGTATCTTTGCATGTTTTCAGATTTCGCTGTGTAGTTCCCTTTCACTTGATTTACGACTAGCTGAGAATCGCACTTAACCCTGAGGTGTTTTACTCCTACTCCCTTTTCTGTCCTCAAACCTTTTATTAAGGCTTCGTATTCTGCCTCGTTGTTTATTGCTTTGAAGGTTAGTGCCATGGCATACCGCATTGGAGCACTCTTGTCGGGTGGATACAAAAGAAGGCCCGCACCCGATCCCCCTGCGTTGGATGAACCATCAGTGTGCATTTCCCATGTATTTTCTGGATGTGCCCCTTGGCTTACTTCTGGTTGGATTGTGCTTGTTGTTGCTTCTAATTCATAGTCAGGATTGATTTCTGTGAATTCTGTGATGAAATCTGCTAAATCTTGTCCTTTGATGGCTATCCGTGGAGCAAAATGAATGTGGAACTTGCTAAGTTCGATTGCCCACTTTGTCAATCTTCTTGATGTGTCTGGCTTCTGTAAGAGATACTTCACAGGTTGGTCTGTTAACACTGTTATCTCATGAGCATGGAAATATGGTCTCAGCTTTCGTTCCGATATGATCAAGGCATAGAGGTATTTTTCGATTTCCATGTAATTTATCTCATACTTGGCGAATATTTTTCTCATGAAGTAAACTAGTAGTTGTGCGTTGTTTTCCTCTTTGACCAATACTGAACTCACCGCAGCGTTACTCACTGATATATACAGAAAAAGTGTTTCTCCAGGGGTTGGCTTTGCCAAAAAGGGCAGTGTCTGTAGGTGTTGCTTTAGCTGCTGGAAGGCTTCCTCACATCTTGGTGTCCACTCGAATTTTTTATTCGCTCGCAATACCTCAAAGAAAGGTAGTGCTTTGTCTCCAATCTTGGCAAATAATCTGTTCACTGCAGCCAATCTTCCATTGAACTGTTGTACCTCCTTATACTTTGTTGGGGACTTCATTTTCTTAATAGCTCGTAATTTTTCTGCGTTTACTTCAATGCCTCTCTGACTTACCATAAATCCCAAAAAAAAATCCTGACTGTACCCCAAATGCGCATTTTGCTGGATTCAGGCGGACTTGATACTGCCATATTCTTTGGAAAGTCATGCGTAGGTCCTTGACGTGATCACTTTTCTTTTGAGACTTTACAATCATATCGTCTACGTACGCCTCCATCGTCTTGCCTATTGTTAAGTCGTGTATATCGGGTCGGCGGGTCTCCAATCCAGGCAACACTTCTCACAGGTAGGTGGTAGTCTTTAGTAATCTGTCTGCTCAAAGATGGGATCTGTTTCCTTAGGTTGTCCTATCCTTCCCTTCCTTGCTACCCTGCAAAAAAGGGCGATACCGAGCACGCAGAGGGGGGTGGTACTCGGTGAGCCCTCTATGATGCCTAAGTAAGTCCGGTGTTCTAGAGAGAGAATATCTTAGAGAGAAGGCAGAACTAAAACGAGAAAAAATATAACATCCTCCAAATGAATTGAACCTGAGCAGTATATATAGGTTTCGTGGGGATTAAGTTGGCCTAATGACACCGTTAATCCCTAAGCGTACTTGATTAACACATAACGATAGGATTAAACCCTTAATGGCATGGAGAGGTGAGCAAAATTGGCTAAGTGTTGGATAGGTAAAAAGGGTGTCGGGATGCCATGAGGGACGGTCCCCAAGGCAAGGTTCGGGACGTCGTACACACCCTGGGAAAGGGGAGTGGCGTCCGGGCAGGTCCAAGGGACCTTCGGGGTCGGATGGAAAATCTGACCCCCAAGGCCTGGGATTGGTCCAGGCTGAACCAATCACTCCTAGGTGAGCTGGTCCGATCTCACCTAAGTGAGACCGGACCAGCGGACAAGTTCGGGCGAGCATTTTTTGCTCATCCGGGCCGTTCGCGCTGTGGGTAATGTGTTCGGGTCAACGTTTTGAATTGTAATCGTAAGTGGCGTGATTAGAATAAAATAGTCCGAATTAAAACGGGTTCAAATTGGGCGTATATCCATCACATGCCCCCGAGTCAACCAATGACTTAACCTTTGATTGACTCTATTTTTTTATGGGATGACACGCGCAATTTGAAACCGTGATTTTACCTCTTGACGAATCATTTGCTTGTCCGTAGGTGCCTTTTCCGGGCCTTATCCCTAGTTTCTCAAAATAGAGAAAATATAAGCGTTAGAGCAAAAGTGCACGCGCCTAGACACGTGTCCGAAAAATATGGATATAAAAATCCAATCTTCTCATACGTGGATTTTAAAAACATGTACATGCATGGGGATGCAATGCGATCATGAATATGGACTAATGTGATCTAATTTCATGCTATCGTAATCAATATGTGCACATATGGGGTGAGTTCTGTCCGTGAAAAAATATTTAAACTGGGTTCAAAAAATTTCTAAGTATGGAATGTGAGACATATGCCTATAGTGTGCTAACTTGAGTAGAAATGTGCCTAACCGTAGTTAAATGGGGGATAAAGATGATTGTTTTCCATCTAACCCATAGATCTCCTTTAATTCAAATTGATGGTGGTGATTATGCCTCCTCTAAAAACCCTACACACCTTTACTTATAAAATAAGAGAAGAGAGTTACCTCAATTAGAGCCACCATCATCTTTTTTCTTCACTTCACATTCTTGGAGGCCAAGAAAATCTCATTGCCCTAAAATTAGGGGTGGCCGGCTGAAATCTACACGGCGGGGGCGAGATTCCGGCGCGGCGGCATGGGCTCCGGTGGGGGACGACCAGCGCGACAGAGGCGGCCTGGTGCAGGAGGAACGACGACGGGCTCTTCTCCAACGACAGGCTCTTCTCCAACGGGCTGAGGACGGCGACGGGTGCTGGTGCTGCCTCGATTGGCGGAGGAGGAGCAGACCAGGATCGACTCCGGCGCGGGGCGAGGGGAGCTCCAGCGACGACTGGTCCTTCCTTCCGGAGACGGCGGGACTCGCATTTCGAACCCTCCCTTCGAATTTGTTCGGGATTTCCTAAGGTTCGATCTTTCTCTTTTGTGAACATATTGAATGCTCGTATTGGAATTACCTATGGTTGACTTGTGATAATTTCCCGAATGCTTGTGTTGTGGTTGTCGTGTTACTTGGATAATCGTCGTTTGCTCGGAAAATAGTTCTTGCCCGAGTGAAATTGCTTGATTTTGTTTCCGTAAAATTGCTCGTACGTAACCGTTATTATTGTTGAGTGCCTTCGAGCATCAATTGTTACTTGTTGATGTAAGCATATGGTGATGGGCGCCGTAATTGGTAGCCCATAATTTGTATAGTTTACCTAATGAACTTGGGTAAATGTCACATTAGGGTAATTGGGCTAGACCCAAATCCAAATTGACATGGGAGGCCCAAAATTGGGCCTCCCCAAATACATAGGCCGGCCGAAACCCTAGGTGGGGCTGTCCACTTTACTCCTCCTATAAATAAGATGTGTTAGGGAAATTTTAGAGTTAATCATAATTCCCTCACAAGAGAGTTTTAGAGACAAAAACCCTCATCCCCACACTATAGGTTCGACCGCACCAAGTAATTCACCAAGGGTGTGCAAAATTGCTTTCGAGCAAACTCTCCAGAGATCTGTCCCTGTGCCAAGAATCGATCTGAGGCTTTGCTGTGGAGCTTATACCGCGTAAGACTTCTTTCACAAGGACTTCTACAGGTTCCGACCGGAGGATCCCGAACTCCCTCGAGCAAGGATCTTGGACTACGGTTACTCTTGAGGTATGTGTAAACTTTCCGCTACGTAATTGATATTACTAACACATACCATGTTTAAGTTTCCATAGTGATTACTCCCTGTAATCTAACAGTGGTATCAGAGCCTGTGTTAGGAGTTCATGATTTTGATAAATTGGTGTTCTTGAAATTTTTAATTTTGGACCGAAATTTTAAAGTGAAAAGATTTAAAATTTCGAATTTTTAAGGGTTTTATAATAGGTCCGAAATTTTCATGTTCTTGGTAAATTTAATGTTCATGATCTTCAAGAAAAGTGTAATATTTATCAAAATCAAACATTGGACTGTAGATCTTATTAAAAATTGGCCACTTGTTCCTAATTAATTGTTTGTGCCGAATTTTTTATGAAATTACAAGGTAAATTTTTTTATTTTCTTAAACAAAAGGGAATAAATTTCGGCACAATATTTTAAAATTATATTGTTTACCATATTTTAATTTTAATTAAGGTAACAATATATCTATAATTAGGAACATTTGATAGATTCACAATAATATATAGAAATATATATATCACTATCAATATATCTAAATATTTAAATATGGTTATAGATAGATTTAGTTACCTAAAAGATTGAGAAAATATATTGTCAGTATATTTGTTATCCTATTAAAGATATTGACAATAAATGAAATACATATATTATATATGTACCGAATTTTATATATACACACACATATATATATATATATATATATATATATATATATTTAATATTGGAAATTATTTTATATAATTAATGTTACTTGGTGGTCAAGTTAAATATTTTTGGACTTTAAAACCCTACTTGGGCCACAATTAAGCATTTCGGCCCAACCTTTTAAATTTTATATATTGGGCCGGTCCAATATATTAAACCTGGACGAAATAAAACCGAACCGGATTTTCTCAATCGGTTCGACCTATTCAGGTCGGGTCGGACCGGGGTAATTAAGTTGATCTAACCAAACCGGTTTTGAGTGTTGAACCGAACCGAATCCTATTTTCTTGGACCGGTTCGAACCGAACCATATTGTAAAATAAAAAATCGGACCGAACCGGATTTTCTGAACCGAACCAGACCAGAACGGACTGAAATTGACTGAACCGAACAATATTTTCTAAACTAAATTCAAGTCAATTAAAATAGGGAGGTCAAGTTTTAAAATCCAAATGTTTTTGAAACTCGAAATGGACTACACAGTGCTCATAGGGTTGCTAACCTTTATGCTTTGTTTCGATTATGGGGATAGATCTCGAAGATACATATTTTTGGGACCGGATTAATTTGATGGCTGAATTGCAATTGTTTATTATTCAATATATATTATGCATGATTAGAACTGTTGTCTTGAGTCAAGCTAGCTGGAAATTGCATATGGTGGGCGGAGCCCTGGTTAAATATATGGAATGCGCACTAGGATAGACATGCTGTGATGGTTGTAAATGCCTAGTTCATGTCTAGAAGCTTGCGTAAATGAATATAAGCATGAATTGCAAATCATCCCCTAATTTTTAAAATTATTTTAAAACCGAAAAGCTGTCGCCAAATATGTATGATTGATGTGAATGTTACATGTTTGACACGTACGTATGCTAGAACGTTGAGGATGAAGTTACATTTGATAATTTACTTGTAATTAGAATTATGAATGCAAGCATGAGTTCCTCGGAACATTAGACGCATGACGCGTAAGCATGTATGTGGTGCATGTGATGAATGTTACTGGTATATGATAATTTACATGGACAGTAGAATTATGTATGCATGAGTGAATTCATCAGAATGATTTTCCAAAAAAAAGGGTCTTGGGAAAACCAAGATCGGGTATGCATATTTTAAAATTCATGTTCCGGTAATTTGCGATTAAAACCGTTTTAAGAGACTGATCTATTAGATAGAAGACGAAGATAGTGTGAACTATTTCACAGCCATCTTCCATTGGTTTACTGGTGGTCGGTTGGTTTAGATGACTGAGGAATCGTTATTTGTCGGATTCCATCTTAATAGATATTTGATGTATGCAATTCTTTCTCAAAATGTTATTGTCTCCCTGACTGTGCATGATTTTTATCGTGTTTAGTAACGAATTACAGCATAGATGACAATATCTTGTGCTAATGAGCTTTTGACTGAGACAAACTATGACTCGTGGAGCAAGCGTGTCAGTGCACTTTTGGAGGACAATGACCTCTTAGGTCACATTCAGAAATCCCTTAGCTACCCAGAAGCTGGTCTAACCAAGGACCTAACATATACCCATTTTAAATGGGAGCAAGATGACAAAAGAGCAAAGGAGATTCTGCTGTCTGAGATGTCTCAGGAATTTCATGATGAGTATGAGAATGTTCCGATTGCAAAGGACATTTGGGGTGCCCTCTTCCTGAGATACGGAAACGGCATGGCAGCTATCCTGCACCCACTCATACCTGCCTTGGAAGAAAGCTTTAATAGCTACAGCAAGAGTGTACTGGAAAAGGTATATGATCTCTTTAGAACTTTGAAACCGCTGGAGGAAGAAGGTCGGGTGGGTGATTGTGATAAAATTCAGGCCATCATCGGGGCCCTCACGAAGTCTTGGAGAGCATCCAAGGTTTTATTGACTACCAGTGGTTCTGTGTTGGATCTTGCATCAATTCTAAAATTCATCGAGATGGAACATGCTCGAATGAAACCAGCACCGGGACAAGCTGGGCAAGGGAAGAGGATGAACAAAGGAAGGAAACAACAGGCGGTCGATGGTAAAATGTTGACAAAGCCTAAACCTGGCAATCTCCGCCTAAAATCGGAGATAGTCCACGGGAAATCTTGTCCACACCGAATAGGCGAAGGTACAGGGTCCAGCAAATCGCATCCTGAAAAGGTATGCGACATTGGTTATGTAATGGAAGCTCTTGTTTCCTCTACTGTCATGTTAACTGAGTCAAATCCTTCTTGGATTCTTGACTCAGGTGCGACGAACTACAAAGCCAATGACAAGGGACTGTTCGCCAAGTTTAGACGATTGCCAAAGGATTCTAAGAGGATATACATTGGCGACAACTCACAAGTTGAAGTCATAGGAGTAGGGAACTGCAAATTGTCTATGAACAATGGCAGGACCATACTACTTGAGAATGTCCTTTTTGCTCCTAGAATCCGTAGAAATGTTGTTTCTGTTTCCACTCTCATGAATAATAACTATATTTTATCATTTGAGAAGAACTTTTTTCTTATTAATAAAGGCAATCTCTTATTCGGTCATGCCTATTCCTCTTATGGCCTCTTTATCATGGATCTGAATGGTAGCATATACACAAATAGAATGTATGCATTGTCCTCCAGGGAAGCAGAGACTGACGCAACCGGATGGCATGCAAGGTTAGGACATATAAGCTACAACAGAGTCCATTCATTAGCCCGAAGAGAGCTTTTGCCTGGTATCAGCAAAGTGACTAAACTCACTTGCCATGATTGTCTAGCTGGAAAGTCCACCCGCAAACCATTTGGAGAAGCTCAAGGAGCCGAGTATCCATTGCAGTTGATTCACTCCGACGTCTGTGGACCAATGAGTGTAACCGCTAGGAATGGGAAACGATACTTCGTAACTTTCATTGACGACTTTACCCATTACGGATTTACTCATTTGATTACTCATAAATTCGTGGCAATAGATTGCTTTTAATAACTTTCTAAACCTCATAGAGAATCAATATGAGCGTAAGGTGAAAAGCCTACGAACTGATAGATGTGGAGAATATCTCTCTAATGAGTTTTATAAGTTGTACAAAGAAAGAGGGATAGCCCGTCAAACGAAAATCCCCAACACACCACAGCAGAATGGTGTGGCTGAACATCGTAATCGAACTCTCCTGGACATGGTCAGAACCATGATGTCGCAGGCACAATTACCTATTTCCTATTGGAGTGATGCGTTATTGACTGCCACTCATATAGTAAACCTTGTACCAACCAAAGAGGTAGACACAACTCCTTATGAGCTGTGGCATGGAAGAGAATTAGATATCACCAGACTGCGATCTTGGGGTTGCGGTGCCTATACGCATACGAATGATAGCCGTTTCGGACAGTTGTGACCCAGAGGACTAAATAGTATCTTTATTAGGTATTCAGAGAACTCTAAGGGTTACGTATTCGTATCAGCTCAAGATAATGGTGGCGTGGTCGAACATGAATCTAGAGACGTAACTTTTCTTGAGGACGAATTTCCAACGCTTGGAGAGACTAAAACAGATGAAGTATTGACTGAACTGGAGTAGGATAGCATTGATGATCAGGTCCCACTTACTTCGAGTGGGATATTTGAACCAGTAACTCAAGTGAATGACATGGTATATGAGAATGGGAACATATTCATAGTAAATCCAGTGGGAAGAATAAACCCTACCACAATCACTGTTGCTGTAGGGACGAAACAAGTTGAACATGATAATCATGTTACCAAACCAATACCACAACCACTGATACTGCCCATTGTTTATGGTGGGAGTATACCGACCAACTTGGTTCCAAATCCTAGTGATCAAGAAATTAATCTCGGAGATAGAATCCCGAGACCAAGAGGTCGACCAAGGATGGTTGTAGGAGAAGGTTCGAGCACTGCACTTATTCTCAGTGGGAGTGATGCTCCGATCGGAAGCATTTCCCAAGTGGAAGTATTGTTCAGACTCAATATGGGAACAACGAGCCTAGACGTAGTCAAAGGCATAAAACTTCTCCTAAGAAGTTTCCCATCGAGAGAGGAGAAATCTTCACTCTAACATCTGTTGACGAACCTGTAACGGTTCAAGAAGCATTGGAAGAACCTCAGGCAAAGGAATGGAGGAATGCAATGAAGGAGGAGATCTCGTCAATGAAAGCCAATTCAGTATGGTCTTTAGTTGATTTACCAGATGGACGCAGGGCCATAGGAGCCAAGTTGGTTCTCATATTGAAACTCACCGTTGATGGGAAGGTCGAGTGATACAAAGCTCGACTTGTTGCGAAAGGATATACCCAACTTCACAGAGTGGATTTTGACGAAACATACTCACCAACTGTGCGTCACACCACAGTACGGACCATTCTGGCCTTAGTCGCAAGTCTCGATCTCGAGCTGCACCAAATGGATGTTAAGACCGCATTCCTCCACGGAAACCTGGAGGAAGAGATCTACATGGAGCAACCAGAGGGTTTCATTACCCCTGGTAACGAACGTAAAGTTTGTAAACTCCAAAGGTCCATCTACGGTCTTAAACAGTCGTCTCGGCAATGGTACCGCAGATTCCACGAGGAAATCGTAGGAAACGGATTCGTGAATCTTCACGAGATCCGTGCGTGTATTATAAGACTAACGGGTCTAAATATGTCATCTTAACCTTATACGTGGACGCCATACTCATTGTTGTAAACGACACGAGTTTCATGAATAAGTCAAAGTCCTGGTTAGCATCTGTATTTTGAGATGAAAGACATGGGAGAGGCCACGTATATCTTAGGCATTAAAATTTCTAGAGATCGGGCTACCCGGAAATTGTGTCTATCTCAAGAAGCCTATATCAATAAGCTGTCGAAATTGTTCAAATTACAGGATGCCAAACCCGTGGATACGCTGGTGGTATTTGGGTGCGCACTGTCAAAACGTGACGGTCCCAAGAACCTGGCAGAGCGCGAACAAATGAAGGGTGCAGAATATTTAAGAATGGTTGTAGTTTGATGTACGCCATGCAATGCACCCGTCTGGATATCTGTTATGCCGTGGGCCTTGTAGCACGTTTCCAATCAGATCCTGGCTATCAAAATTTAAAGGCTATAAAACGAATAATTCGTTATCGGAAAGGTACTGCCGACTATGCTTTGTGCTATGAGGGCGGGAAGTTAGAATTGACCGGTTACAGTGACGCCGACCATGGTGGCGATCCGGATGATCGTAAATCCACCACAGGGGGAGTGTTATTCCTTGCTAGAGTCGTCATTTAATGGACGGGCAAGAAGCAAACCTGTGTCGCGCTTTCAACGATGGAATCAGAATTCGTAGCTCTCTCTAAGAATGCACAGGAAGTAGTCTGGCTGAAAAGGCTTCTTACTGCGCTGCTTAATGGTGACGTCGAGAGTAAACCTGTGAAGGTGTTCTCTGACAGTCATGCAGCCATTGCGGCAGTTAAGAATCTTGATGTGAAATATTTTTATGCTAAATATAAGGTAGAAGACAATATAATCACTATGGAATACTTGTCCACTGATAATATGATTGCGGACCCATTAACTAAGCCACTACGCAGGGAGATATTCGAAAAGCATGTAAAACTGCTTGGATTGCATAGGGTTTAGAAATGGCATGTTGATAACTTTTTGATATTAGAAAGTTACGTTTTGTAAGCGAAAAAATAGCAACCGAGTTTATGACCAATCGACGTCATAATGTTTTGATTACATCAGATTTACGACCTATAAACTAAGTCGTAGGAGGACGCAATCCTCTGCCAAACTATGTCGAATGTGGGCCTTACCTAGTCACACATGTAGGGTCGTCTTGTGATGGAAGGAGGCCTCCACCAAACAAGACTGGCTAAGATTCAGGGGGATAAACCTGATTAAGCGAGACGATTATCTAGTTTCGAAGTAACTTGACGTGATCTTCGTTTCGCATATCGCCGTGATGAACTTCGTTCGTCATTTAACCACATTTGGGCCAGATGAGAATTTGTGGTAGCATGATTGACATATCCCTTTCCTGTCTACCCAAAAGGTTCGTGTATGCTATCAACGCGTGCTTCATACTATGCGTGCCACGTTCGACCACGGGGTCACAACTCGGTTGTGCTAGGAAGGAATCCTCGTGATTCTGGCGGGCGCAAACTTCTTCACCTCGAGCGTGTGATTGATCCCGGGAGCCTTATGAAGAGGCACCCGAATTATCCTCATGGACTCAGAACTCATACCTAAGGTCAGGCTCAATACTCGCTTCCCGGTGTACGAGCGTAGTGCTTAACAAAAAGGCCCAGTGACCACGTCTTGGAAACCGATTGGGTTTGACCACTCCGGGGGCAACAGCGCTAGAAAGACACGAACCCCAACCTCAGGAGTGTACAATGAACAGTGGCTGTCAAAGTGATACTCCTTCAATCCAACAAAAGGAGTCCACTCAGCCCCAACAACGTCCAAGTCAGTAAGGCGAACCAGGTTTTTACGACTCAATGCAGGGAGTCGGACTGTCTCGGCAAGTTAGTAAATGATCACAAACAACAAGTAAAAATACATTTACAAGTTAAGTAATAGTAACAGACCTGAGACTCGGCCCCTCGACTGGGGGGGGCAAAGGATGGAGGAGAGGCATTAAGATCTATGGTCATCCCGTCGCAATCCACAGGTCAGTTCCCTTTGTCAAGCAAAGAAGGCGCCTCTTCGACCACTATCTCCTTATCACGAGAGGGATTCGGCAAGTGGGCACTCGAAGGAAAGTCTCTCTCGGCTTTCTTCTTCTTGGCAGTCGAGGGCCCAACCTCAGGGTTAGGCTTCCGTGCCTTGGACTTGGATTGGCTTGAACTCTTGCCCAGCGCAAGAACTCGCTCAGTAACCAGAGGAGAACGCTCTAACAATAAGAAGAAAGCAACATGAGAACTGTCATAAGCATATCATAAAGAAAAGAGAATGGAAAAAGAACATACTGGAAGTTTCAGCAGCTTTCCATGACTTAGAAGATTTCTTGGCCTTAGGAGCGGAGCTGGAGGAGGCCTTCTTCTTGTTCACGACAATGGCGCGTTTGGAACGCTCCGCCTGCACATTATACGTTTTCTTATGAAACCACCTACAAGGGGAAAACAAAAGATGAATGAAAACAAGAGGATTAATGACATACCAAGCTCACGGAAGGAGGGGTCAAGCGAATCCCCGCCTCATACAAGTCCACCTCGAACCCCCAAGACACAGGACAATGAGATTTGGCCCGGTTGTTTTCATAAATGATCTGCATGGTCTTCTCGTCTGAAGGAGAAAACTCCCCAAAGGTGGGCCAGCCATCCGAGCGACCGACGCAAAGGTCGACCCTTACTCATGGAAAGGCGAGATACACCTATTGTTAAGACGTGTGCCTCGGGTTGACGGGTCTACAATCCGAGTAACACCTCTCACGAGTAGTTTTCTCTTCCATTGATCCGCTTAGCTTGTCGATGTGATCTGTTACTCTATTTCTCGCAAACCTGCACAATGGGCAGTACCGAGCACGGAGAGGGGGGGTTGTGGTGCTCTGTGAACCCTCTCTGATGCCTAAGTAAGTTTGGGTTCTCTTTAGAGTGAAAATCTAGAGAGAAGGCAGAGCTAAAATGTGTAAAGATGCAACCTTGTCTGAATGAATAAAACTAGAGCAATATTTATAGGCTACGGGGGGGATTAAGGTGTCTTAATGACACCGTTAATCCCTAAACGTACTTAATTAACACAAAACGATAGGATTAGATCCTTAATAGCATGGAGAGATGGGTGGGAAAATCTAAGTGTGAGTCGGGTAACGAGATGTCAAGATGCCACGGGGGGCGATCCAAGCGACGGAGTTTGGGACGTTGGGCACACCTCTGAGGGGGAGGGGGTACGACGTCCGGGAGGGGTCCCGAGACCCTCGGGGTTGGATGGAAAAATCTGACCCCTGAGGCCTGGGATTGGTCCATGTGCCACACCCGATCCCTATGGGCCGGGGTCGGTATGGCCATCCGATCTCTAACCCTAGAGATCGGGTGGGGTCACACCCGATCCCTATGGGTGGAGATCGGATGGGGAGATCGGGTGTGGCCACCCGATCTCTACCCCTAGAGATCGGGTGGGCGACGGCTCGGGCAGGTTACCTTAGTTCGTGGTCTGCGTGTTCGGGTCAAAGTTTCGAATTATAATCGTAAGTGGGGTGATTAAAATAAGACAGTTTGAATTAAAACGGGTTCAAATTGGGCGTATATCCATCACATGTCCCCGAGTCAACCAATGGCTTAACCCTTGATTGACTCTATTTTATGATGGGATGACACGCGCAATTTGAAACCGTGACTTTACCTCTTGACGAATCCTTTGCTAATCCGTAGGCGCCTTTTCCGGGCCTTATCCTTAGTTTCTCAAAATAAAGGAAATATAAACGTTAGAGCGAACGTGCACGTGCCTAGACACGTGCCCGAAAAATGTGGATATAAAAAATATGATCTTCTCTTATATGTCTTTTAAAAACATATACATGTATAGGGATGCAAGGCAATCATGAATATGGACTAATGCGATCCAATTTCATGTTATCGTAATCAATAGGTGCACATGCGGGGTGAACTCTGTCCGTGAGAAAATATTTAGACTGGGTCCAAAATATTTCTAAGTATGGGAATGTAGGGTATATGTTTATGAAAAATGCTAATTTGAGTGAACATGGATATATCATGAACATGAAGGTGTGTATACTAGCATACATGCAAGTAGGAACACAAGTATGGAAGTGGGTGTGGACATGTTGCAATCGTGGACATGAATATATGAAGGAATATATGGCAACCATGTACATGGATGTCTAAGTGTTTGAATACATGGGAGTGTGTATGTGGACGTGCGCGTGAGCGTAAGCATAGATATGTATGTATGCATGGACGGGTTGAGACATAAGCGTGAGTGATGGCATGGGTGCACTTGTAGATGTAAATCATAAATATGAACATAAGTGCAATGGTGAGAGTATAGACCTCCTTTTTATCCGAGAGTGCGAGCTCTGTTCCTCGATGGGACACAACGTTCTGCCTTCTCTGTACTAGCGTGAACATTGTCTTTTAACCTCGGCTTTTGACGTGTGTGACATTTTCCTTCATTTGCTGGAGCGTGTGTATAGCTCTTGACCCTTGCCCTGCAATTCGTTCTACATAGAAATGGGGGTGAAAATGCTTACAAGCTTTCTACTTACCCGCCGCGTGCGAAAGGGTTCATCGACATATGTTAAGGGTTGCCCCTTCCTTCGGATGTGTCGGAGCGTCGCTTCTTTTGGGGAAGCTAAAAGTTCGCCCTCTTTGTGATGCTCTGGGGTTTGTTCCCTCGGTTGGTGTACCTCGCACTTTGATGGTCGGATCTCTTGGGTGGCGGTTTTGCTTTCGTAACTTGATGTTGAGGTTGCCCTCGTAATAGGCGTATCTCGCCCTTCCATGAGTAAGGGTCGACCTTTGCACCGGTCGCTCGGATGGCTGGCCCTCTTCTGGGGAGCTTTCTCCTTCGGACAAGTAGACCATGAAGATCATTTACCAAAGCAATCAGACCGATTCTCATTCTCATGTGTCTTGGGTGTCCGAGGTGGACTTGTATGAGGCGGGGATTCGCTTGACCCCTCCTTCAGTGAGCTTGGTATGTCATAAACCTCCTTGTTTTCATTCATCTTTTGTTTTCCCTTGTAGGTTGGTTTCATGGAAAAACGTATAATGTGCAAGTAGAGCGTTCCGAACGCACCATTGTCGTGAACAAGAAGAAGGCATCCTCCAGCTCTGCTCATAAGGCCAAGAAATCTTCTAAGTCAGGGAAAGCTGAAGAGGCTTCCGGTATGTTCTTTTTCCATTGTCTTTTCATTATGATATACTTATGACTGTTCTCATGTTGCTTTCTTCTTGTTGTTAAAGCGTTCGCCCCTGGTTAACGAGCGGGTTCTTGCGGTGGGAAAGAGTTCAAGTCAATCCAAGTCTAAGGCACAGAAGCCTGATTCTGAGGTCGGGCCCCCAACTGCCAAGAAGAAGAAAGCCACGAGAGACTCTCCTTCAAGTGCCCACTTGCCAACTCCCTCTCGTGATAAGGAGATAGTGGTCGAAGAGGCGCCCTCTTTGCTTGACGAAGAGAAGCAACTTGTGGATGGTGATGGGATGACCATAGATCTTGATGTCTCTCCTCTATCCTCTGCCCCCCCAGTCGAGGGGCCGAGTCTCAGGTCTATTTCATCTTTATGTAGGTTTGACGAATTTGAAGGTGCATTTGGCATACCTATGGGGTTATGTGATTAACCATTGCGTTGAAGATCTTGCTTTTGGTGATGGGTGTGATCATCGCCTTTCATTGAGATTTTTTCTTTTTCCATGGCTCTGATTAAGATAGAAAATTTCTGCGTGAAAGTTTGGTGGAGACTGCTCTTGATTTAGCCTCTACTAGTATCAGAGTTTCTCATATCATATAACCTTACTTTGTAAAAAAGAAAGGCTTTTCAAGATACGTTCTTGGGGATTAAAATCGTAAGTGGGGTGATTAAAATAAGACAGTCCGAATTAAAACGGGTTCAAATTGGGCGTATATCCATCATCTATTACGGGGGCGACCTCAACATCAAGTTACAGGAGCAAAACCGCCACCCAAGAGATCCGACCATCAAAGTGCGAGGTACACCAATAAAGGGAACGAACCCCAAATCGCTACAAAGAGGGCAAACTCTTAGTTTCCCCAAAAGTAGCGACCCTTCGACACATCCGAAGGAAGGGGAAACCCTTAACATATGTCGATAAACCCCTTCGCACGCGGCGGGTAAGAAGAAAGCTTGTAAGCACTTTCACCCCCACTTTTATGTAGAATGAATTGTAGGGCAAGGTTCAAGAGCTATAAACACGCCCCAACAAATGAAGGTAAATGTCACACTTGTCAAAACCGAGGTTAAAAGACAATGCTCGCACTAGTACAAGGAAGGCAGAACGCTGTGTCCCATTGTGAGACAGAGATCGCACTCTTATATAAAAGGGAGTCTATACTCTCACCCTTACATTTATGTTCATATTTATGATTTACACCTACAAGTACACCAATGCCATCACTCACGCTTATGCTCGCGTCCCGTCCATGCATACATACATGTTTATGCTTACGCTCACGTGGATGCCCACATACACACTCCCATGTGTTCAAACACTTAAACATCCATGTACATGGTTGCCATATGTTCCTGCATACATTCTTGTCCATAGTTGCAGCATGTCCACACCACTTCCATGCTTGTTTTTTTACTTGCATGTATGCTAGTACGCACCTTCATGTTCATGATATATCCATATTCACTCAAATTAGCATTTTTCATATGCATATATTATACATTCCCATACTTAGAAATTTTTTTGGGCATAATTCATATATTTTTTACACATGGAACCACTCCTCACGTGCACCCATTGGTTACGATAACGTGAACTTAGATTCAATTGGACCATGGTCCCGATTGCATTGCACCCCAGTGCGTATGCATACTTTCGAAACGCATGTGTAGGAGGAGTTTGGATTTTTTATTATATCCACATTGTACGGACACGTTTCTAGGCACGTGCACATTTACATTGCCTCTAGTTTGATAAGCGGAGGACAAGGCACGGAAAACGTGCCTACGGACAAGCAAGGGACTCATCAAGAGGTAAAATCACGGCTTCAAATTGCGCGTGTCATCCCATCATAAAATAGAGTCAATCAAGGGTTAGGCCATTGGTTGACTCGGGGGCATGTGATGGATATACGCCCAATTTGAACCCTTTTTATTTCGGACTATCTTATTTTGGTCACCCACTCACGATTATAATTCGAAACTTTGACCCGAACACTTTACCCACGGCGTGAATGGACCGGACGAGCAAAAATACTCGCCCGGACCTGTCCGCTGGCCCGATCTCACCTAGGTGAGATTGGACCAGTTTGACCGATCTCACCTAGGTAAGATCGAGCCAGCTGGCCCGATCTCTCCTGAACCGATCTCCCCGAGATCGGTCCGGCTGGGCCAATCTCTCCTAGGAGAGGTTGGTCCAGCTTGGACCGATCCCAGGGCCGAGGGTCGGATTTTTTGTCTGACCCCGAAGGTCCAGAGACCCTGCCCGGACGTCGTACCCCCCCCCCCCCCCCCCCCCCCACACCCACGGGCGTGTGCGACGTCCCGAACCTTGTCACCCGGACCTCTTCCCACGGAGTCCCGACACCCTTTTTACCCGACTCACGCTTAGAATTTTTCATCCACCTCTCCGTGCCCTTAAAGGTTTAATCATGCCGTTATGTGTTAATAAATTTCATTTAGGGATTAACGGTGTCATTAAGCCACCTTAATCCTGGAAACCTATATATATTGCTCAAGTTCTATTCATTTCCATCATGTTGCATCTTTACTCGTTTAGCTCTGCCTTCTCTCTACTTTATCTCTCTAGAATACCGAACTTACTTAGGCATCGGAGAGGGCTCATCGAGCACCACCCCCCCCCCCCCTCTCCGTGCTCGATATCGCCCCTTGTGCAGGTTGGCAGGGAATGGGACGACGGACTACTTAGAGCTAATGGATCACTTTTACGAGCTATCGGATCACAAGGAAGGACATTTTACCCGTAAAGGACATTTCACAAGGAAGACCCGCCGACCCGATACAAACGTCTTAACAATATGTAGTACATTCGACAACATGAAAAAAAAAAATGAGAATAAATATTTTTTATATATAATAATAAAAAAAAACCTATTTAATTTTAAACTGTGAATACGAAATTATTTAATAAATATGAAAATGTTAAGATTCTTTTTTTGTAAACAATTTTTTTGGTAAATAATATTAAGATTACGCATATTCTATTATATATAATATAATATATTATGCAAACTGTAGAGTAAGAAAGAGAATTTAACTTGATAAAGAGAGAACTTGGAATCAGTGTTTTGAAAATCGGATCGGGTCTTGAACCGGAAAGATGACCGGTTTCCGGTCTAACCGATCCAACCCGGTCAAATCCGGTTTCATTCCATTGATTAAATAGAATTTGGAATTCTAAATAAAATCTTTTTATCTATTATTTTGTAACATTCTAGCTTGTAGTGTGGTGGTAATGCGTCAATATTTCTAGTGAAGTCCTAGGTTTGAGTCTAGCTGCACTCGGTTAATATTTTCTTAAAAAAAAATGTTCTTTAATCTTACGGTCAGACCGGTTCCGGTTTATCGGGTCTGACCCGGCTTCATCTTATCAAACCGGTTCTGCTGTGCAGTTCTGTAATTTATTAGAGTCGGACCGCTGATATGGCCGGTTCGCGGTCCGACCGCCGATCCGGTCCGTTTTTCAAAACACAGTTTGTAATCATTAACTTATTAGTGTGTCGGAATGTAATGGAAGTCCGAAATCGGACTCTCTATCATTTTTCATGATGAATACCTGGTTCTTTATTTTGAATTTTCACTATTTTGGCCAAAAAAATTGTTATAAATCTACCAAAATTACAAAGCTTGCAAAGAATGGAATTTGTGGCTTTATGTAAGCTCTAATAAAAATTCTAATTTTATGTATTTTCTCTAATATATGGCTAATGTTTCTCTAGTAGAAGATTTTTTTATTTATAGTAAAGCTGATATTATTTTTTTAAAAAAAAAGTGATCCCAAAATTAAGGTGAAACAACTATGACAGAATCTTTGGATAATCTAAGTGATCATACAAAAATAGTAGTTGCTAGTAAGCGGGAAACACAGAACAACATAGTAAGACATAAGCAAACAAACATAAATACCCTAAGTAAATAAGATGATCAACTTAAAAAAATTGAAGACCCTAGGCAAATGATAGAAGATTGGTGAGGAGGATCAGATCTGATTCAGCGGCACGATCAAGACCAGGAAGAAGACTTGAGATTGATTCAAGGAAGATCTAGCTAACAATAGCCTTGAGTGACAAGCGATACCAGAAGGGGCACCAAATACGATGAATAGAAAACATGAAAAACCATATGAGGGGGTCGAAGTTGGTTGATGTTCCTACGAGGTAGTCAAGGGAAAATACCAAGCTATTGAGTCATCCCTGAACACGGAACATCCGAGGACTAGCGCGTGTTAGAGGTACTGTCACGTGCCTAAACCCGAGTGACTGTCCCCACTAGCACAACCTAGCCTAACTAAGGCCGTTAACCTCATTTGGGCCTAGAAAAGGAGGAATTCCTGTTTGACTTAAGTAGTACCACTCTTGCTTATAAGGCCCCAAATCTTATTATTCCAACCGATTTGGTACTCAAATATGAGGTATTACAATCTACCCCCTTAATGCGCGCGATATCCTTGTCTCGGCTCTGACAAGAATCGTTTGCCCCCGGTAGGTGATCGGAACTCCGGAGTCAATAGCCCTTGGTCCGCAAGCCCGATCACAGTACCGGGTCGGCTCTGATACCATTCTGCCATGCCCCAAGCCCGAGTGATTGTCTCCACTATCACAACCCAGCCTAACTAAGCCCGTTGTGCTCACTTGGGCCTAGAAAATGAGGAATTCATATTTGACTTGAGTAGTACCACTATTGCTTATTAAGGATCCAAATCTTATTATTCCAACCGATGTGGTACTCAAATATAGGGTATTACAGGTACCGAAGAAAAAATCAGCTTCTCTCGAAGAAAATGTAGTTTAAAGTGGCTAGATATTATCAGAACCATTTCCAAATCCGAAGGGTGGAAACTGTAAATCATTTGGTTAACTGTTTGAAACTTGTTCATGTGATTTTGTAGCATTTGATTCCCCTCTGAAAGGGTAGAAAATACAAGGTCAAGATCACCATAAAAGTCCAAGCGTAGATCTAGGCAACGACTCTGTCGACATTTTCATTGATGGAGGCGATTGAATGTAGTTCATAATTTGGCAGGGGAGGAGGCGGTAACAAAAACAAGAAAACAAGCATGATGACCAGGCAACTAACCGGTCAGACTGATCAATTGTGGCGCGGGGGAGGGGGTGTAGGTAGAGATATGGAGAATGGTAGATCTAGCTGGTTGACTGGTAAGGGCGGTGATGAAGGGCTGGTGGTTTGATGTTGACTGGTTGCTGGTAAGGGGGAGGTGCAAGACCAGTGACTTCGAAACTACCCGTGAGAGTTCTTCGAAGCGGTCTGGAAAAGAAAAAACTAATAAAGGTGAGAGATTAGCTTGTGATGTGGTGGAGATGTACTGACTTTGACGAAAGTAGTGTTGAAAAAAAAAAAATTGGGCTTTGTTTTATTAAAACTATATTTAAGATAATTTTTGGGCTATTTTGAATGGTTTTACTAAAGCCCACTCAAGCCCATTTTTTTGTGTGAATGAAAATGGGGAAATTTTGTACCACATCGAGTACTTTAACCATCCTCCTCCCTTCTCTTCTCCTATATAAAGGAGTCTTCCTCTTCACTTTTTTGGTAGAAGAAAATGAGATCTCTTCCTTTTGGTTGAGTATCCAATATTTTCGGAATCCATATTTTTGGAATCCAAGTTATTTTTCTCCTCCTCCGTTCTTCGTGTTGACGAATTGCAGAGTTCTTCTTAGGTTGATTTCGACTTATGTCGTGTTCAAACTTTCTAGTTGTTTTTAGCCGTTGTCGTCGGCATTTCTGTTCTTTGTTTGAGTTCAGGTATTGGGTTCGGTTCGGTCGAGCGTGTTGCATGCATAACACGATTCGATGACACTGTTGAATCCTGGGAGGTGATCGCCCCTTGTATAAACCCCTTTGCATAACCCGAGGGTGGGGAGGGGCGAAATTGCCTTAAGGAGACTGTAATTAGCACGGGCCTCAGTATAAAAATACGTATTCGTTTTCGTGTCGAAGTATACGTACAATTTCGGTGTTGCCTATATCTTGCATGTTAATTGGAGGAATTACTTGTAAGTAACCGAGATTTGATTAGTTGCATTTTGGTCCATGGACTTTATAAATTTGCATATTTACCCTCAATAATTCCAACAATCTTAAGGCAATTTTTATTTGTTGGTTTTATGAGAGGATGCTTAATTGAATTTTGAGATTCAATTTTTTGGAGAAAATTGTTTATTCTCTAAAAGTTCACAAATATTGTCGAACAATGATGTTGAAAATGTGAACATGCTCGAGAGCACATGCGACTGATAAAATCGCTAAGGCCATTTAGGTCGTCGAGACTGGTAAAGTCGTCAAAAGCCGTTGAAGCTATTAGGACCGTTGAGGTCGCTAAGTCGTTGAGACTACTATGAAAAATCGAGATGGTCAAGGTTGTTAAACTTATTAAGGCATCCGAAATTGATATGTTTGCTAAGGAGGCTTTGGTGACTTGACCCACTTTAGCCGTTGAGGCTTATGGGGTCGTTGAATCCATTGTTGAAAATTGGATTAAGAAGTCGGTTAAAGCCGATTTAGAGTGTATGACAATTGTTATGGAAATTTTATTTCCTTGTCTAAAACACTGACTATTACATTTGATATAAATGTACGTGTGAATCAACGAATCGATTGCACACACCTGAACCTTGGCACGTATGTACGCCGCGATATGTGTACATGAGTGTTTACTCAGAAGGTTAGCTCCGTGAGGGTTAGGTTTTGTCAAAACCGAAAGTAACTGTGTCCAGGTTTATTTTCTGTCCAACAGAAGAAAAAAAAAATTGATTTTGTAATTGAAGTGATTAAACTTAATTACTGAAATCAGAAATTCAAATCGTTATTTGAATTTTAGTAATCTGAATTTGATGTCCCGGATTACTATTGTGGGGTCGGGTACGAACCGCTCGGACTTCTTATAAAAAAAAAAATCCCAAGGAGTTGGTCATAGGTCCAATGTTTGAACGCTACTCAATGAGAATGTAGCTAACACTTGGCGGACAACTCTAAAATTGGGAAAGACCACCATGTGGTCTATAAATGTTATTATTCTAGCGAGTGATGCTATCCCATTTAACGACGCCTTGATTACCGAGGTTGGACACTCGTTTAGGCCGCCGTCTATAATGCAGGGAAAGTCGCCGAGACTTACTTCAGAAGTTGAAGTCAAAAGATGGAATTCTTTTTGACAATTCTAAAAAAAAAAATGAGGAGGAAGCGTCCCTATTGGGAGCACACGAAATCGTCAAAAGAACTGTACGTTAAATACAGATAGACGAAAAATTTGATTGGATGAAGTTGAATTACTTTAAGTGTAATGGCCGTAGTGCCTGAAGTAAACATGAATAAAAATATTTTTGCATTGGCCGTAGTGCCTATAGTGAACATGAGATAAGAATGTTCCTTCTTGTGCTGAATTTGTCGCACAATAATTTAGAACATGTTAATTACGATACCTTGCAGAGGTTATCTAACATGTTTCATATTCCTAAAATCAAAATAGATCAAGAACTTAAATGTGAAGTTTGCGTTGAAGCGAAACTTATTCGGCCGAAAGGATTACCGAACTTCTTGGTCTAAATACATAGCGAAGTTTTGTGACTTAATATATGTCCAAACGCGAGGCGGGAAATAAGTACTTCATTACTTTCGTAGATGATAGTACGAAATATCGCTATGTGTACTTGATGAAGGAAAAAAAATGAAACAATTAACAAATTCATGGTTTACAAACAAAAACTTGAGTTTCAACTATTAGTTGTTTTCGCAATGAGAAATGCGGCAACGATTATTCTCTGTTTAGAGAGTGTTGACTTAAACACGATTTAATCGGTGAAGTCATTGCACACCGCATAAAACCCCGATGGAGTTGGGTTGCGGGTTCGATCCAACCGGGCAACGTTTTAATGTTTATTTTGAACTAATTAGTATTAATAACGTTGTCGACGGTCAAGGTTTTGGCTTAGTGTGCATTAGATAAAAATATGAAAAATGTTGTTTTGGCACTTGCGGTGCAACAGTCGAGGCCTTTTATTGGTCTGAGGATCATACCGTTTGAGAAACGCAACGGTCTGAAAAAAAAAAAATGTTGATGTGTTAATGGTCTGAGGATCTACAACGATAAAAGGATGATCCGAGGATCAATGATGATGTGGTTGAGAATTAGTAATAACTTCATACCCAACTCGTGTGTTAACACATTACATTTTTCTGGTAGAAATTAAAATAGTATGGTTGAGACCATGTTTGTTTTAGGGTTATGACGGGGTAGCTATTTTAACTAGCAATTACCTTTGAATAAGGTACCCCATAAGAAGGAAGATAAAACTATGTTTGATTTGTGCCTTTGAATGTGGGGGGTGTCTTGCTAAAAATTATGATACCTCTACGGAAAAGACGCATACATTCCCTAAACCGTTGATTGCATTTTCATAGGGTTTGCTCAGAATAGTAACGGGTATCGATTTGAATCGAAAGTGTCAAATAAACACAAAGATACGTTAATGTAATCAATAAATGCATATTTCTTTGGAAAATGTATTTTTGGCTAAGTCTAGAGGAGAGGCAAGCATATGAGACTATAGAGAAAAAATAGTCAAGACCGAGAACATGGAGGGCATGTTGAGGTCGAGCCCATAATGAGTAAAAGGGCGAGGATTGAAAAATCCTATGGTCCATTTTTTTGACCTATATGCTTGAAGCCGAACCTTAGACTTACCACGAAGACGTAAACTCTTATGAGAGACCTCTATGAAAAGAGGCAATCAATAGTGAAATTGAGTCCATCTTGCAGAACCACACTTGGGAGCTGGTGGATCTTCCGCCCAGAGACAACCCGTTAGGCTACAAGTGGATATTCAAACGTAAAATGAAAGAAGATGGATCAATTGATAATTACAAAGCCCGACTTGTCATAAAATATTATAGACAAAAGGAATGATGAAATTATTTTGATACATATTATCCAGTAGCTAGAATCACATTCATAAGGATGGTTCTTGCGATTGCAGCCTTGCAAATTCTAGAAGTACATCAAATGGATGTGAAAAACAACTTTCATACATGGAGATTTAGAGGAAGAAATCTACATGGAACAACCTGAGGGTTTCTCTGCGCGAGAGCAGGAAAAGAAAGTCTGTAAGCTTGTCAAATCTATGTATAGTCTTACGCAGATGCCTAGATAATGGCTTTATAAATTTGACAGCGCTTTATTGGAGAAATGTTTCAAAATAAATAAGTATGAAAAACGTTTTACGTTGATGACATACTAATCGTTGGAAATAACGATGAGGTGGTCCGGTCCACTGGACCTATGTTGAATTTGAGTATTGACCTGAAAGACATGGATCTTGCCGATGTGATCTTTGGATTAAAACTCATTAGATCATCAGAATGTCTCATTCTAAGTCAAACTCATATATTGACAAGTATTTGGATAAATTCAACAAAGATGACAAGAACGAGGTCAGTACTCCGATAGATACGAGTAAGTAATTTCAAAGAATAAGGGAGAATGGTTTTCCCAAATTGAGTACGCTCGAATTATTGGAAGTGTCATGTACTTAATGTCATGCACTAGACCAGATATCGCTCACGTTGTAAGTGTATTGAGTCGATATACGAGTAACCCTAGTTTTTTCCACTAGAACGGGGTAATCAGGGTACTTAGGTATCTGAGACATATTCGTAATCATGGTCTACACAAAGAGATATCCTTATGTGATAGAATTTTATATTGATGCAAAATGGATATCCGATTAGACACTACCACCTTGAGTATAAGGGGTTACGTATTCACCTTACGAGGTGCAACAGTGTTGTAGAAAATCCTCAAAACAAACAGTCATAGCCAGATCGACGATTAAGTCTGAGTTATTGTACTGGAGAAATGTGCCGAATATGCAAAATGACTATGTCATTTTCTCGAGGATTTTACTAATTGGCCAAAACCTGTGTTAGTGCAAGATTGATGAGTTTGTTTTGGTTTAATCCAAATTAAATCCAATCTAATGAAATGTTGAAGATTTTCTTTAAGAGACAATGTTAAAGCAGAAATAAGTGGTGCACCCCCCATTTGGCATGAAAACCTTTGTTAAAGGTTGGGAAATGGGACACTTTGCGAAGCTGTTGTCCACAAAAGAATCAATCTATATTTAGATGTTGGATTAACAAATTATTCCTGCAGGAAATGATAGTCTGAGGACTTTGTTGGATTGAGAACATTGATGCAACGTTGCGACGATCAATCTGTATAACACAGTATAACCTGCATAATGGAATGTTTAGACATATACGTCATAATTCCATTAGACAGTTGCTCTCAAATATATTTATTGTGCCTGATATCGTAAAGTAGGCAGATAAATAGCGGATCCGCAACCCGAAAGGGTTAAACAGAGAGTTATTTGGCCAAGCGTCGAAAAGGAATGGGGCTAAAGCCCGTGGAGGAAACACTCTTGAGAAGGAAAACCCAACCATGATGACTGGAGATCCCAAGAACTTGGTTCAATGGGACAACCTAATCACAAGAGTGAGTGTTGTCACTGTGGGGGTCAAACCCCAAAGCCCATTCCTATGATGCAAACAGTGATGGAGAAGAGGTTAAGCTTTTGCTGGTGTTGATCTTATAACAGTAATTGGAAATTACTTAATCAAGGTCATTTTCACACAAAGCTTTTAATGATTCGTAAGGAGAACTCAGAGTCGTGAAGATGCTCTTGAGACATAGAATCACCTATGCGAGTGAGAAGTGGGGCCGCTTCGAAAGGGATTGTTGAGGGCGCAATTCTTAGAAACGCTTGCAGAACCAGGCTAGTGATCCAGGGCCTAGGGATCACAGGGCGTGAACCAAACTATACTAGGAAGGTACCTGTGTGGGTTATGTCGTCATCTACACCAACGGCAGACGGTTCAAGGACATCGCGTCTACCGACCAGTCAGTAGAGAAGGCATGATCTCACAAGGGATAGGTTCAAAGGGGTTACCCCTACCTATCCTTTGCAGGTATTGACCGTTGAACTTAAAATTCGTGTCTATATTTCCAATTTCCATTCATGTGGGGGATTGTTGAAAAAAAAAAATTTGGGCTTTGTTTTATTAAAACTATATTTAAGATAATTTTTGGGCTATTTTGAATGGTTTTACTCAAGCCCACTCAAGCCCATTTTTTTGTGTGAATGAAAATGGGGAAATTTTGTACCACATCGAGTACTTTAACCATCCTCCTCCCTTCTCTTCTCCTATATAAAGGAGTCTTCCTCTTCACTTTTTTGGTAGAAGAAAATGAGATCTCTTCCTTTTGGTTGAGTATCCAATATTTTCGGAATCCATATTTTTGGAATCCAAGTTATTTTTCTCCTCCTCCGTTCTTCGTGTTGACGAATTGCAGAGTTCTTCTTAGGTTGATTTCGACTTATGTCGTGTTCAAACTTTCTAGTTGTTTTTAGCCGTTGTCGTCGGCATTTCTGTTCTTTGTTTGAGTTCAGGTATTGGGTTCGGTTCGGTCGAGCGTGTTGCATGCATAACACGATTCGATGACACTGTTGAATCCTGGGAGGTGATCGCCCCTTGTATAAACCCCTTTGCATAACCCGAGGGTGGGGAGGGGCGAAATTGCCTTAAGGAGACTGTAATTAGCACGGACCTCAGTATAAAAATACGTATTCGTTTTCGTGTCGAAGTATACGTACAATTTCGGTGTTGCCTATATCTTGCATGTTAATTGGAGGAATTACTTGTAAGTAACCGAGATTTGATTAGTTGCATTTTGGTCCATGGACTTTATAAATTTGCATATTTACCCTCAATAATTCCAACAAGTTGCGATGTAGTGAAAGACTGACTTTGACGAAGGTTGACACCTTTTTTTCTCGTTTGGATTTGGTGTTGACGAGGGGAGAAAGTTCATTACCTTGGTGTTTGATATACCTTTAGATTTAGCTGGCATAGAAGGGTCCCCTTCCTAGAGAGAGAAAGTTCTTAAAAAAACTAGAAAGAATGAAGAGGACCTGAATAGTAGAAAAAGAAGAAGAATGTGCGGAACCTCTCTGATTAAAGATTTGTTTATCTTTTTCTTGGATTCTCATCTCTTAAAATCATACTTAAGTACAAATGGTTTCCTAATTTTATAAATTATTAAATTAGCTGAAATTTTGTAAAATTATGTGTATATAACTATATCTTTGTACAATTCTCTTATCCGCTTATGTGTAAATTGAGTTGTCTGGTTATTAATATTGCTTGTAAGATTCATTTATACTTGTGTGATATATATATATAGAATCGTAGATATCCCGATATTTTGAGCATGGGTTGATAATATAGTGATCAATATGACTCATTTAAGTGAATTACAGGTTATAGTAGCTACGTAGATATCTGGTGAAATAGTAAAGTATTTGTTCCATGGAAGTGTTGATGATGTTACACAATTTACATGAATTTTTAGTGTATATATATACTTGAAGAAATTCCATTGTATCTGTGAACTTACTAATGCTTTAAGTTTTACATTTGTGTGGATACCGAATGTTGATGCTTTCAACCCTAAACCCTACAAGCTCTATTTTTTTTAAATAATTAAAAAAAATAGTAAGAACATGACAAAATTAAAACCCTAACATCTCAAAAAATATATGCAATAAAAAATGAGTTTCTACATAGAGACGAAAAATAGTAGGTAAAGTCGAGTCGTAAAACCAAAACGTAAAAACATAAATTTCTAACTATATGCTAAAATAACATTAATAATGAAATATATAAATGTACATATAAGTAATTATGAAAAATAAATACAAAAATAGTAAATATACTCATTAACATTTTTTTTCAATAAAAGATAAGTGCCCACCAGTAGTCAACTCAGTCCTAATGGTGAGCAATTGTTGTGGAATCGTGAGAAGAAATGACAGGTAAATTGAAGTGTAGACCCATATCTCAATTGAGATTTTAGGATTTGAGAAACTTAAATGAGAAAGAGATGTTGATAGGGTCTATGTTAGCATATGGTGATTGGGCGCCGTAAATTGAAGCTCATTAATATGTATATGTTACTTGAGACAATTAGGTAAATGTCACATTATGGAAATTGGGCTAGACCCAAATCCCAATTGACATGAGAGGCCCAAAATTGGGCCTCCCTTATACACTATGGCCGACCGAATATTAGGTGTGGGCAAAGTGGACTTTTGTCCACTTTGCTCCTCCTATAAATAGAGGGTGTTAGGGGTTTTATTATGTTGAATTCTAATTCCTCCTTTGTGGTAATTTGAGAGCAAACCCTCCTCCCTAAATATCCCTAATTCGGCCGAACCACGTCCTTCACCAAGGGTGTGCCAATTTTCTTTGAGCAAACACTCCGGAGATCTGTCCCTGCCAAGAATCGATCAGAGGCTTTGTTGTGGAGACTACGCCGTGTAGGGCTTCCTTAACAAGAACCTCTACAGGTTCGGTCCGGTGGATCGAGAACTCCCTCAGCAAGATCTTGGGACTACGGAAAGCGATTAAGGTTAGTGCACATCTTCCGCTGCATAATTGTGATTACTAACACGTACCGTATTTAAGTTTCCGTAGTATTTAGCCCCGTAATCCAACAGTTTAAGACTCTAGAGTATTAATTAACTATTAATGGACATTAAACTTGAATGAAATAATAATAGGTTTTGAATCAATAAAAGATTATTTGACCCATAAATTATGATCCATGAACAAATTCGGGTTTGGTTGATCAATTTTATAGGCTTAGCATAATTTATTAGATTTGGACATTTTTTTAGCAAATAATGGTAAACAAATCTAGAAACTGTATAAACTTACGTTTCTACCCGCTTCTACCCGTTTTTACGACTCTACACGCTTTTCTACCCGTTTCTACTCAGAAAACAACTATGGTTAAGTTTTACTCATTTTTTCATGAAAAAGACTACATGAGAGTTTCTAAGACTTAGAAACGATTTTTTATCTACATAGTGATAGATATACGCATGATTCGGGCTCGGTTTTAAATTATTCGGACCTCGTACATGCACGAAACCCACGAAAAACCCGATTTCGAGCTAACCCGGGGAAACCGGGCAAGTCGCAAACTTGCCCGGCACCCCCGGGGGGCTTACCCGGAAAATTCCGGGTAAGCTTTGCACCCCGGTGGTGTCGCGCACACCCCCCTTTTTTGTCCTGGATGTATACGGAGACCCGATTTTCAACCAACTCCTATACGTCGGGGACCCCCCGTTACAAGGCGCGCGCGTCCCGCTCGTGACAGCCGCCTGAGACACGCGTCAGAGTCCTCTTCCCAAAGCTCTCCCCTGCATCCCGGTTCACATTTCCACATTGAACCGGGTCAAAACCGGCTTACGGTCCAAGGTTGCCTATAAATAGCCACCTTGGGGGTAAACATTTTCAAGTCACTTTGGGTGAGAATTGAGAAGAGCTCTCACCTCTCTCTAACTTTCTCTCTCTAGAACTGTCTAATGTTGACCGTCGGAGTGAGCGCACCAAGCACCTCCCCCCTCTCCACGGGAGTTGCTCGGTAATGCTCCTCTTGCAGGTACGGACGGACAGTCAGCGAGAGAGCCCGAAGGACTTAGTGCGATTTTGAAGACGAAGCCAAAGGCCCGTGCACGACCCTAGGAGACGGACTTGGCCCTAACAAGCTCGCACCCAACCCGAAGACATCGACAATTTACTCAGCAGACAGCCCGCATTAACTTGGTCGAAACACTTGGCGCCGTCCGTGGATCACCCACAAGACCAAAAGCATGGCAAGCAACGAGCAGCCACCGCCGACTAAGACGAAGAAAAGAGGACCAGGACGTCCAAGGAAAACTCCGGCCCCGGAGTCAAGCATGAGACCTCCTCCGCAGAGAGCTCAGAGAGACCCCCCGCAGAGCCAAAGCGAGGCCTCAGTCGCCTCGTCTATGCCAACAAGAAGCATACACTCTCGGAGTAACGCGCAAGGGGTTACACAGCAAACCGACGCTCCTCCAGGCTTCGCCCATCAAACCTTCAACACGCAGGAGCAACCATACGGAATGCCAAATGCTGGGGCATACAATCAGGCACCAGGGGCACAGGTTGCGCCTGCAGTCACCCCAGAAATGATGGCGGCACTCGAACAGCTGCTTCATCTGAGAGAGGCCCTGCGCAACCAAGGATACGGGGCGCCACCACCCCCTCCCGCGCAACAAGAAAATATGCCCCCGCCACCAAGGCAGGCGCCTCCAATGAATGCACCTCAGCAGAGAGGCCCTACAATCTCAAAAACCCCGACCTTTCACGGGAATGCACAGCAAAGCAGGCAGTTCCCCCAACAAGGGACAAGACAGGAGCTCTCGCACTCCCAAACACCCTACCAAGCAGGGCCATTCAATAAAGGAGCCTGGAGGCAGCCGTCTCAGACATTCCAGGGATATCAAGGTGGATATTCTCAGTACAACCCGACGCAGGCGCAATTTCCCCAACAAGGCGCAAGCATGGGACAAGAAGCATGCCCCCCAAATCAGGGTAACCCAGTTACCGGGATGACGGAGGAGATGCTTGAAAAGCTGATTGAAAAGAAGATAAAGCAAAGGAAAATGAGAGGGATGAACACATTGGTGGACACCACATCCCACCCTTTCACTGACGAGCTGGTGTACAGTCGCGTCCCAGACGCACTGTATAATCTAAGGACGGAAAAGTACCGAGGCAAGGGAGACCCGATAGAGCATGTGCAGCAGCATGAAGCAATGCTTTTGGGGAGGACAGACAACCCTCACCACATAGCCATGACATTCCCCCAAACATTAGGCGGACCAGCTGCACACTGGCTCTTCTCCCTGCCAAATAAGAGCATAGACTCATGGCAGTCCCTCAAAGAAAAGTTCATCCACCGTTACATGGGAGAACGTTCGATCATCAAAGGATCAAATGCCTTGGATGACGTCAAGCAGGAGTGGAATGAGTCCCTCGCAAGCTACTACATCCGGTTTAATCAAAACATCTCGGAAATTCAAACGAACATCGCAGAGATAGAAATCATCCATGCCTTTGTCAGAAATCTGGGTAGGCACGGGTACGACTTGGGCCAAAAGCTTTCTACAAGGCCGGTGGAAACAATGGAAGAACTCGTGGCAAGAGTAAAAGAGTACATTGATGCTGAGCACTACAAGATGACAGCCCGGGACAAGTGGGTTAAGCCCGGCAACAAGAAAGATGAGAGTAAGCCAGGCCCCCTGAAGCAGAACCAAACCCCCCCAACAAAAACAGTGGACTCCGCCCCAGAAGAGAACATTCAACATTGAAGAAGACAAGAATCCAGACGTCAACACCATTGAGCTAATCCCTTTGAACGCTCCCCTGAGTGTCATACTGAAAGAAATGAAAGAGCAAAACCTCTGGAAAGAGCCATTCGGTTTCATAAAGGGCCAGCTAGGGAAAGAGCAAGACAAGTGGTGTGAAAGCCACGAAGTCAACGGCCATGAAACTGACGACTGTAGAAGCCTTAAGTTCCAAATCAATCGAATCATACAAGAAGGCGGACTTAAGCACTACGTCGACCAGGGGGGAAAGATTGAGAAGGTGAAAAGAAAATTCACGCCAAAGGAGAAAGGAAAAGAGAAGACCAATGACAACCCCCCTCCTAAAAAGAGGGGAGTTATTAATGTCATTTATGGTGGTCCAGCTGCAGGAGGACAAGTCTCCAACACAAGAGATGTATACGCTGCGCAGGCAAGCACACTCCCCAAGTATGGCAAAAGAAAGAAACCGGAAGAGGAGGACCCCGTGATAGGATTCTCGAGAAAGGACATGGCACACATCGTCTACCCGCATGATGACGCGTTAGTAATAACAATGGAAATCAACGGGTTCGATGTCAAAAGAATCCTGGTCGACGGAGGAAGCTCGACAGACATCCTCCATGTCAATGTCCTCGAACAGCTTGGAATGAAGAGAGAGGACCTGAAGCAGGGAAATTTCCCGTTAGTAAGCTTTGTAGGAGCTGCTACATATCCACTAGGGATGATCACCCTTCCCACTGTGATAGGAGAAGGATGGAACGCAATGAAAGTCGACATCACTTTCGTGATCGTCGAGAGCCTTGGCGCTTACAACGGAATTCTCGGAAGAACAACGATAAACCCCTACGAGATGGTGCCTTCAACGGCACACCAAAAGCTGAAGTACCGCTTAAGGGGAGGAGTTGGTGAAGTCTTGGGCGATCAGACGACAGCACGAAAGTGCTATGTCAACGCCCTAAGATGCAAGAACCGTCTGGACATAGCAGTCATTGAAAGGGGACAATGTTCCAAGTCTGAAGTTGAGATGCGATTTGACGAAATGATGAGCAGAGGAGAAAGACTCCCAGCACCTCAAACCCCAATGCTCCCAAGCATATGGGACATCAAGCAAGGGGAGTCGGAATCCATCCAGAGTTACTTCAAGCGATTCGCCATAAATGCAACTTCAAGTTTGGCAGAGAAGTCAGCCGTGATCAATGCCTTTTTCCTAAACATGAACTCACCTACATTCCTCCTATTTGGACGAACACAAGGGTGGAGAACAACCAAATCTATGGCTGACTTAAAAGAGAAGATGGAGACAGCAATCAAGGTCGCAAACGAGCTGGGGTGGTTCAGCCCACCTGCAGAACAAGAGGAGGCGCGCGAACACAAGCGTGCAAGACAAGACTTGAACAACAACCAAGATGGCGAATATACACCTCTGAACATAGAGGTGGAGGAGTTGTTCAAGACCATCCTGAAGGATGTTTTACCTCCTCCAAGCGAGATCCGGATTGCCTTCCTCGGGAAGAATCCAGAAATGTGGTGCCACTACCACAACAGATGGGGTCACAGCACGAATGGGTGCCCCTCGCTACGCAACAGAATCGAGGAACTGATCGAACAAGGAGCTCTGCGCTCCTACATTGCATGGAAGAAGCCAGCTTTATCAAACCGTCACTAAGGGAATAATCCTTCCCCTATGACATGCACATACTCTCTTTACTTTTCAAGAACTAAGTAGAACGTTTAGGATGGGAGATCAGTTGACTCCATCCATGCACATCCCTTATAAATAAACAAGAAGACTAATGAAGTTCACTCCTTGCGTAGGAAAAATCACTATGTAATGGCAAGCTACCCCGGTCCAAAACCAGGAACAAGCCACATACATCATCAACAAAGGCCCTAACTCTACACGCAGAAAGGGCAAAAAACAAGAAAAGCCATCAAAAAGATATCAAAGAAAGACTAAGCAAAGCTCATGCCTGTATTCAAAACAGAGGGAGCGCGACGCATGCAAGGAGACAAAATAATTTCATCAAGGATGTGGACGTACTAATCTATCCACATCCTTGCCAAAAGTCGGGGACAAGCGGTTCCATAGGAATCCTCCCTCGCAAATAAATGCAAGTGTCGGATGTACTAATCTATCCACATTTCGCCACAATACAAGGATGTGAACGTACTAATCTATTCACATCCTTGCAAAAAGTCGGGGGACAAGCGGTTCCTTAGGAATCCTCCCTCGCAAACAAATGCAAGTGTCGGACGTACTAATCTATCCACACATCGCCGCAGTACAATGATGTGGACGTACTAATCTATTCACATCCTTGCAAAAGTCGGGGGACAAGCGGTTCCTTAGGAATCCTCCCTCGCAAAAAAATGCAAGTGTCGGACGTACTAATCTATCCACACTTAGCCATCATCAAGCGATGTGGACGTACTAATCTATCCACATCTCAAAAAACAAGATAGGCGTGTGGCTCTTCAGGAAACCACCATCTTGTCAAAATATCATAATGAAGATCCACGGTTCCGTAAGGAACTATCTTCTTATGAAAATCAAAAGGACAAGCGGTTCCTTAAGAGTTCCCCCTTCTCTTTAAAATTGCAAGTGTCGGACGTACTAATCTATCCACACTTCGCAAACAAACAACTATATCAAGTATGTGAACGTACTAATCTATTCACATCCTTGTAAAGGAAGACAAGCAGTTCAACATGGATCCTCCTCCTTACAAAGGCACAGGTGCCGGTAATACTAATTCATCCGCACCCCGCCACCAATAGAGATGCAATTTCCTAAGGAAAACCATCGGATTAAGGAAATCGACCTGTCAACAGAGCTACACTCTTCCAAAAGAGAACAAGTTATAGAGACAACAATAAAGGAAGATGCAAAATAATACTAAGTATTATATCTTTCTAACATCTCATGTCAGGCATATATATATAATATAGCAGGTCTGAAAAGTAAAGGCATCCAGCCAGCATAAAAAGTCAAGCCCGGGACACACCCCGCCAAAATCTCACCCATGCAAGGGGAGCAACCATATATACACAAGAGAGTCATATAAAACAAAGAAAGATCAACCTGACCCAACGTCAGGAGCACCAGAGCCAAAGGCGTCAGCCATAAAAACATCATGCGCAGGGCTGCTGAAAACAACACGGCGATCGTCACCAACAGGGACGGACACCTGTCCCGTCAAACCACTCGCTCCGCCCACATCGCCCGCTCGGATCCCCGCAATAGCCCCGAGGGCATACCCAGTACTCTGGAAAGGAAAATCGGGGGCAAGAGAGTATATCCTCCTGAAGTAATCCACAGAGAAAGGCTCCATGTGATCATCACGTGCCTTCTCGAGAAGTTTGGAGTAATCAGCTGTAGTAGGAAACTCAATCATCCCAAGATGATCACCCAGGGCAACATGAGACTCCTTAGTCTCCTTCAGCGCCACAGCATGTGCCTCCTCGTCGACCTTCTCCTGGCGCAATAAGGCAAACAGCTCCGCCTCCAGCTGAGACGCGCAATCCTGACTTCCCTTGAGATCAGCGGAAGCCTTGGAAGAAGCATCTGAATGTGCGCGCGCCTTCTCCCTCAACACAACGACATCCTGAGACAAGCGCTCATGACGACCCTGCAGACCCCTCGTCTCCTCAACAAGCTCAACAACAAAGGAGGAAAGGTTGGTCATCACGGCATTCACCTGCAACAACAACACAAGCACATCACACACAAAGAAGCTAGACAAACATGATAGATCCAACATAAAAAGAAAACAACGTACAGGAGCAAAGCGCGCGAGCGACTCCTCAACACACTTCAAAGCAGCCTCAGGGTCACGGGGGCACTTCTTGCGGTCAGCCGGCGGAACAGACCGCTGAACCACACGCACACCGACAGCAGGTGTGCTCAAGGAAACATTCTTGGGAAAGCGAATAGCAGACTGAGAGTAGGGAGTCCACTCGTTCCTGGACACATCCCGATCAAGCCGACACATCAGATCAGACTTGCGAAGAGCTGGAGGAGTAGGAACAACTACACATCAAAAGCAAACACATTAGGAGAAGGCAAACTATACCAATACAACAAGAAGTCAACCACAGTCACCTGCCAAGGAAGGCACCTATGCTGAACGGCCGCTCCCCGACCGGGGGGCAGGCAGGGTCGAATCCGCATACATTGGCCCCTTCCCTTTGTCGCAGGAAGGAGCAAGAGGCATGCCGGCAGACGTCGACCTCTTAGGATCGCTCGGGGAACGGACGTCAGCATCATTCTCTCGGACAGGTGCAACTCCCCCCGCCGTCGGGAGTACCAAGCCTGCAAAGACAACCACAAAAAGACCATTAGCATGTTAGCATGGGGAAAAATCTCAACGAAACCTTTAAAGGCACAAGTCCCATACCCGGGCCAACAGGAGGAGTGTCGCCGAGGCCGGAAACAGTCTGAGGAGATCCGCCTGCGACTCCGCCCTGTAAACAGGGGCGTCTGTTAAGAAACCAACCTACAAGGAAACAGGAACAAATGTTACGAAACTTCAAAACATACCAACTCATCCCCCGAAGGACGTACATGAATGCCCGCCGCGAGCAGCTCGGCGTCGGAAGCACGATAAAGGGGGCTGTACTCCCCCGCCCTATTCGCCGTGTGAATCTTCTTCAAAGCAACCTTGTCTGTATCGGAGAACTCCTGAAAACGCGGAACGGGGTCGGTATCCACTACGTGAGAAGTCGTCCAAGTCGTGCCCGCATCCTTTATAAAAAAGTACTGACACTTCCATTTGTTCTGGGAAGTGTCCGATCTTTCGCAGAACCGCGCCTCAGTATTCTACCCCGCCATGCGCAAGCCAAGGGAGGAGAATCCCTTCTCGGTCATGTGAGGCCAACGCAAGGTGAAAGTACACATCCCAGACTCATCTGCCTTGCCCAGGCGATAGAAGGCTCGAAAAAGCACTATCGAGTAATCCCAAGAGTTTAGATGACACTGCACCCGGAAACATGTCCAAGCTCTAAACCCCGGTGGAGTGATAGAGACGGGAGAAATCCTGTAATGTCGACAAAGGCGGGCCAGATCCTGACAATAAGGAAAGCGCAGCCCTTCTCGGAACTGTGAAAGATAAACAGCCTCGTATTCAGCCGGAGGAACGGTGGGCCGACCAAATTCGACCCCCTTCACGACGTCCCAAGGATACGAGACCTCTATGTCGGGACACCAGCCCCGGGTCGAGACGTAGAGATCGAACTTGGAACGTGGGAGCTTGTTGGGAAAAAACATTTGGGTCTTCTCCAGTATTACGCGGTTACCCGACGGTCCCAAAAGCACACCGCTTCGAGACCCGGAATCAGAATCCATGGTGCCCTCATCAACCTCCCCATCAATGTTATCCGAAACAGAGTGATGAGACTTACTCATTGCGTGAAGAAGCAGAAACCGTTGCCTACCAGGAACACTCTAAGTATCAAAGACACGCGCTTGCAAGCCCGTCAACCAAACCCTGCAAAAACCATACACAACTCAATCAAAAACCAGGGCCACGTATCAACACCATTCACCAAGCCCTTTGCGAGGGCATCCAACCCAACGGACCAACTGTCCGCGAGCAAACAGCTAGGGACCCTCCCGCTCGGGAGTCAAAAGTCCCTACGCTCACCAAAGGCCTAGGCCACCCACTAACAAAATTTCCATATACTTATACAATATAACACAGGTATTCAAGCATTCAACTAAACGACGAGCTCAGGAGCTAAGGAAATCTAAAGCATGCAAAATTAGTCATAATTACCAAAATGCCCTCCGGCCACATTTCGATCAAATTTTATCCCCAAAACGGCTCAAGGCTCCGGGGGCACATACAAGCAGCTCAAATACACTTAAGCAAGCCCATTACATGTCACGGGGAAACTTACCCCTACCCGAACAATTCAAAGAGCACTCGGGTCAACTAAGCCACCGATAAGCACGAGCTACCGAGCGATCACCTAAACTCCGGGGGCATGACTATCTACTCACAAATAATCGAGGAGTCATTATCACACTCGGGGGCATCATATCAAGTCACCCGCATCAAAATACAAAGGGTCGAACTTTTTGCTCGAATATGTCCGATTTCGAACCTCCACGATTTCACCTCGGTTGACCGAAACCTAAGGGCCTCTTCACAAAGGGACTACACAACCTAACAAGCACCATAAATCCAAGAGGTACACTCACATCCACCCTCCATTTTTTAAAAGTTGTTGATAACTTGGATTTTCACCATCAAGTGACTTAGCTAAATTTGACTAAGTTATTTCAAATGGTCTCAACTACTTGAAAACATTTTTTTTATGATTTTTCGTATCAAGTCCATCACATGTGATTTTCCAAGCCCGACATTATTTCATTTACTAAAACCGTCGTCTCGCCGTCAAGACGGCCGTCTCGGACGACGGGCTCCCGAAAACCATCATATTGCATGAAAAACGTTTTATCAAAACTTTCATGATTTATTATCATTTTGATACAATTAGTCGTGGCATGAACGTTCCATATTTATTTGATCATCTTACAAACCCGAAAAATTTCATGTGCGCTCACGCCTTACTTCTTCCAAAATCACATTTATCATATTACTCGTAGTCCGTTGTGCTACTAACCCTTTGCGCAGTTATCAAGCATGACCATCTCAAAAAACTAAGGCAAGGAGCTCGTCTGAGCCGCGCGTATCCACCCTTGGTAAGTCAAGACCCAAGGTGAGCAGACGACCCGAATCACGCGTACACCCTATCTTAAAATACAGTTAAATAAAGGTCAAGCCATTATTTAACTCGGGGGCAAGTGATGGATATACGCATGATTCGGGCTCGGTTTTAAATTATTCGGACCTCGTACATGCACGAAACCCACGAAAACCCGATTTCGAGCTAACCCGGGGAAACCGGGCAAGTCGCAAACTTGCCCGGCACCCCCGGGGGGCTTACCCGGAAAATTCCGGGTAAGCTTTGCACCCCGGGGGTGTCGCGCACACCCCCTTTTTTGTCCTGGATGTATACGGAGACTCGATTTTCAACCAACTCCTATACGTCGGGGACCCCCCGTTACAAGGCGCGCGCGTCCCGCCCGTGACAGCCGCCTGAGACACGCGTCAGAGTCCTCTTCCCAGAGCTCTCCCCTACATCCCGGTTCACATTTCCACATTGAACCGGGTCAAAACCGGCTTACGGTCCAAGGTTGCCTATAAATAGCCACCTTGGGGGTAAACATTTTCAAGTCACTTTGGGTGAGAATTGAGAAGAGCTCTGACCTCTCTCTAACTTTCTCTCTCTAGAACTGTCTAATGTTGACCGTCGGAGTGAGCGCACCAAGCACCTCCCCCCTCTCCACGGGAGTTGCTCGGTAATGCTCCTCTTGCAGGTACGGACGGACAGTCAGCGAGAGAGCCCGAAGGACTTAGTGCGATTTTGAAGACGAAGCCAAAGGCCCGTGCACGACCCTAGGAGACGAACTTGGCCCTAACAAGCTCGCACCCAACCCGAAGACATCGACAAGTTACTCAGCAGACAGCCCGCGTTAACTTGGTCGAAACACATAGCAAAACAACGTTCAATTTCGAGTAATTTTACCTAATCCTTTAAGTTTAATTGAAATAGTGTACTATTTTTTTTAAATAATAATGAGAAATTAATATACGGGGTGCTCCTCTTTGGACCTAACATATGACTAGCGGGCTTGCCTAGCATGATTTTAAAGTAATCATACTTTTAGAAATAATAATATTATAATATTAAATTTTCAAGTCGGATCCATACTAGGTGGGTAAAATAGCCTAGGATACACAACAATTACATTTCTAGAGGCTACAGCTACATTCCATGAATTTGTTTTTTTTTTTTTTTTTTTAAATTTTTAATTTTAACTTTTCTACGAATAAAGAGAACCGGTCGTCACTTTCACTCGAACATAGGAAACCTTATAACATTGCTATGTAAGCGTTTTATTTGTTATCATTATAAAATATTTCAAGCAGCTAAATCATAAAAAATAATTGTATATGACAACATCATATTAGTATTTTCTTAATATATGTTTTCTTATTAAAATATTCTACATATAGTATTTAATATTTATATAAATCATAAACAGATTTATATTAAATATTTTAATTCATAAATTTCATAAATAATTTGAAAAAATAAATTATAATTTCATAAATAATAATAAAAATATTTTGTAACCATCTAATTCTTAATAAATATTAATTTAAATAAACATGATTTTTATTAAATAACTATACAAACATTATTTAGTATAGAAAATACAATTGTAATTGATAATATATAAAGCATGAATATATATATAGGTATATTATAATATTATATTATTTATAAAACTAAATTATATGCATATCTCTAATTAAAAAGTATATAATGTAATATTATTTTAATTACTACACCAAATTATTATTTATTTAAAATAATGTTTCGAAGAAGGATATCTTTTGTACAAAAGATAGAGTTTACAATTTTTATTTATAAAAATGATTACATTTTTATAAGGTTTACCCGCCCGAGGTGCGAGGTTAATAAATAGTAATATTTTAATTCCTCTGACGAACATTCTCTGAGTGACACGTGTGTTTTTTATAATCATCGTTCTCTATTTAATTAAGACTATACAAATTTAGATATAAAATATTTTATAAATTCAAATTTAGAAAGAAAAAAAATATATCCAATTTTTATCTACGTGAATTAAGTAATAAATGATAAAACGTTTAAATTTAAATAATAAATCTATACAGTTTGGTTGAGGGGAATTCTAAGATCGCCACATATCATGTTCTATTCTTAATAATAATAATCTACATAAATAAAATAATATTTAAAGTATATAAATTACCACATCTAAAAATACTAAATATATACGTGTGTATATATATTATACATTTTACATGATATTATTATGTATTTTATATTTTTATTAGTTTTACAAAAATAAAAACACTATTAGTTGAATTTACATATATATAATACAATATTAAAAAATAATGTAATTAGAAGCTCAAGTAAATCATAGTAACTATTTAATAATATAAAGTAATCAATATTTATATAATATTATTTACATATTTAATTTAATATTAAAAATGTAGAAAATATGTTTATTTAGTTTTTTATGGTTTTAGGAATAAGTAATACGAATCAAAACAAGGTACATGCTATGTAACTAATTACGCAACAGAAATGGTGCACATACCTGTTACGCGATCTGTAGCCCAAGATGTCAACAGACTACTGAACGGTGTCCTACGGGAACTATTGTTAAGGAGCAATCTGCATGCTATGGTCCACAACAAAGCCTCTTCAATCCGGTCGTCGGATTGATCTCCGGGATAAATTTTTTGACACAATTCGACACCTGCTTGTTGCTAGATGTGGTTCGGCCAAAACCCTATTGTCTAGGGAGAGGGGATTTCTTTGTGACTACTAAAAGGGGAGATAATGATCAACCCCAAAGAATCCCTAACACCTCCTATTTATAAGAGGATGTGAGCAAAAACCCTAGGAGGGTTAATTGCTAATTCGGCCGCACCATTTAGTGCATAATTCGGTCGGCCCACATGGGCGTGTATGGCCCATGGGGATTTCAGCATGACCTGAAATCTCCTATGTGTCATACCCCAATTATGCTTAGCATGTTGGACTTATATTTATGGGTTCCTATTATGGCGGCTCATTTACTCTAAATGTCAATAGTTTCTACATAAATAAAGTAATAAAGGATAAAAAGTTTCTATTTAAATGATAAATTTACACAATTTGATTCATATGCCTTCTAATTTCGCAATGTTATTCTTTTATATTTGTAATAGTAATAACCTACATAAAAAAAAGGCATATATATTGTTGGGACACGATGTAAATCGACTCGGGTCGGAATGAGTCAATTGGTTGTATCCCTACGAGATGTGTATGTTCCTATGTCTTGCGGTCTGATTATCCTTCCACGTCGATGTCCTTCGGTACTTATCGAGCTTCTTTCTCGAGGATTTCCTTATGTGGGGGGTCTTGGTGTGTCTTGACCTATCGTCTCTCGTCGAAGGGGTTCTCGTGTGTGAATCTGCAAAACAAGTGCTGAGCGCCCATAAAGAGAGGGGGGGTGCTCGACGAAGACACTCTGATGCTTAAGTATGAATATGCCTTTTTAGAGAGAGAAAGTAGAGAGAATGTAGAGCAAATGGGAAAATCTCCCTCCTTTCACTTGTTTGAAATGAATGGCCAAGGACCCTATTTATAGGGTTCTTGGTCATTAGTCGGCTAACTGCGAGATTAGTCGGCTAACTGCAAAATTAGTTCGTTAATCATACGTTTACTTATCATAAATCAAGATTAGGTCGATCTAAGAGTTTTAGGGTAGTTCGGGGATAGCGCGGCCCGGGGGTATCACCCTCGGGCCGAACTCGTTCGGTTAGGGTTACCTCTAACCGAACAATGTTCGGCTAGGGTTACCCCTATCCGAACATGTTCATTTCCGGGCGATTTGAACTCGCCCGGTCTTGTGTTGGTGGGTCTTTTCGAGCCTCGGCCTTTCAAGCCGTGGTTGGGTTCATTCGGAGGTTTAGTCGGGTCGAAGCGGGTCAAGGTGGGTGTATATCCATCATATATAACTTACCACATTTAAAAGTACTAAACATATATGTATGTATATTATACCTTTTACTTTTACTTTTATAATTAATATTATTATTTTTGTTATATATTTTTGTTAATTTTACAACAAAAAAACACTATTAGTTGAATTCTATATATATATATATATATATATATATATATATATATATATATATATATATATATATATATATATATATATATATATATATATATATATATATATATAATCTAAAATCTATTAAAGTATAGTAAATATTTAATAATATAATTAATTAATATTTATATAATATCACTTACATATTTAATTTAATAATAAAAAATAAATGTATTTTAATTTATATATATATATATATATAAATTCAGGTAGAGAGAAGATTTCAAATGCAATGTGGAGCTGGGGTTTTGCAAAATTGCTATTACCGATGGAGCTGAGGGTTAAAACTTTAAGCGTTGGAATTTCAAGATGTTGCAATTTCAAAATGTTGAGTCTGGAGCTGAGGGGTTGATTTCTGAATTATTCTAAGCAGCTTTGAAGATTTTGACTTTAGTTTTGAGATTTTTTTGTTTCTGCGTTTCCATTATCGAAGAGTTTTAACCCACAATTAATGTTCACGTCAGGACCTAGGCGTCAGTTCATTATCAACTCCACACCAATAATTAATGACCTACATATCAAAATCTCTTCGTTTTGCAGATGAATGAACCATCATTTATGTACAAACACAAAATCCAATGTGAAGTCTCATCGTCTTCAAATTCCTCTTCTATATAAGAGGGCTTGTTTCATCCAGATGACCTCTGAATCGAACATTCATCCCTGCAACAAGTAAGAGTAGCTGAATAATCAAATTAGTTTTAACATCTAAATGAAATCCATTTAGCTTTGATTCAGTTCAGTCGTAATTTCAAAAAATAAATTGTTCATAGCTTTATTTCATATTTGTGCAGGAGGAAAATAAGGAAGAAGATGATGAATGCCAGCTCTGAGTAGCAGCACTTGGAACTCAGTAATGTGTTCAATTGCAAGAACAATAAATACATATATCAAGGTATGATTCAAACTAAAAAATCCTTCATTTCAATAGAAAACTTACCGAAGCAAAAAAACTTTCTCTCCAAAGCAGCAAGTTCTCAATATTAAGACTGAATCATGTAGATCGGCTGCATCCATTGCAGAATTCAACAATTTTAAAAATAAATTCAACATCATGATCATTCAACGGAAAAGCTGAGAATAGAAACATTCAAATTCCCTTACCCGGTTGAGAAGCAGAGATTTGAGTTCAGATCTACACAGACGCAGCGGACCCAGAGGCTTAGCCTTCGATTTTTGGCATCCGAGAGGTGTCACCGCAACAACAACTGAATTTGAAGCATGTAACCTTTGCAACTACAGCGAAAGAAGGAGAAGGAAAGAAGAAGAAATTATGTACGGTCTCTGGAAAGAAATAAAGAAGAAGGAGATGAAGATCTGAATTTGATGTATGTAACATTTGCAAGAACAGTGAAAGAAGGAGAAGGAAAGAAGAAGAAATTATGTATGGTCTCTGGAAAGAAATAAAAAAGAAGGAGATGAAGATCTGGAGCGCTTCAACGAGAAGAGAAAAGGAGCGGTTGTGAAGAAGCGTCTCTGAAAAGAAAAAGTATCTGGATAGTGAGTGGAACAATGAAGAAAGGAGAAGCGTCTGAAAATATGTATGCAATAGTATTAGAGTTTACTTATTGGTTTGGGCTTTCGGCCTAGAGAATTTGGGTTGTTGGTAGCCGATCTTTAGTAAAATAAAATAATTAATTAGTTAGATTTGGGTTACTTTATAAATGTAGCAAATAAAGTTTTATTTTCTTATTTTTATTGTGATATATTTTAACTTTATTATTACATCTCTACGTTTCTTTTTCATGTATATATATATATATATATATATATTCCATGCTCTAACGTGAAAAGTTTATTAAAATTAATATATACTTAAATATATTTATTTTATTTATTAATATGTTTAAATTAAAAATAAATAGTATGCCATATTATTATTAGAAAAACTTTCACTTCTAATTTATATGAAAAAGCAATTTGTAAATCAAATAATTATAAAAAAAAAATTTAAATTTCTCTGGTGACGATATCTATTTTTAATTAAAAAGCATGATCGTAATTTAAAATAAACCAATTTATTTACTAATATAATACACATTATTGTAAAATTCACAAAATAGATATATCTATAGTGCCTGTATTAAAATAAAATGATATTATTTAATTATGTGTATTTTTTATGGCAAAAAATACATGTGTATTATTTTGATACGATATAAAATTACATGTTATTCTGGTTTCAACTTTATCAACATATTACTATAACTACTTATTACAAATACTTAAAAGTTACCATATTCATACGTGATATAAATACATTTTTTTTTGCCAATATATTAGTTTGTTAAAAAAAATAGCTAATATTGTTTTATGAAAAAAAAAATACTATAACACAATTATATTTATTTATATAGTACGTAACCCGTGCGCTGCGCGGGGATTGCTCCCTAGTTTATATTTATTTGGATATATTTCACCCGTGCAGTGCGCGATGATATAACTCTCATTTAATAAATTTGTATTTAATATAACAAAAAATAATTAACGATTTACAAATAAAATTTCTCTTAATAAAATGCGATAATGAAAATTAAAACAAGATAAAGAGAAATGGTCTCTTTGTAGTTCAATTGGAATGTATTAGTGTAAAAATAATAAGATATTTAATAATAATTTTATTGGTTAAACTATATATTATATAATATATAATGTTACTTTTGCGTTGTTAATGGAAGTGGAAGGTAAGAGTTTGGCCTGCTACGTATATTCTACACACTAGGTACTGTACATATTGAATATTTTAATAATAAAATATTATTTTTTGCAAAAGCATGATTACTTTTGAAAAATATTTTTTTTTTATTGAAAAATATATTTTTAGATTTCAACTATCGAGATGTGACATTTCGGAGTATCAACTTATTATTATTATTATTATTTGGTAGCTTTACTAACCGAAGCGTGATTTATTAGTCAGTTATGATTCGTTTTATCTAGTCAGGTGTGTCCTGTTCCGAGCTTGTTCTAGACCTAGTCACATGGTATGGAAGACCATGTCTAACACGATTCTGCTCGGCCAATTAAGTCATAACCGATTTAGTGTTTTGATTGACCAAAATTAGCTATGAGGCTTAACCAGATCTGGGCTCGTCCAAACATGGGGTTGTCCCAAATATGATTTCATACACCAGACAAACAGATCTGCCATAAATAGGACTAGGGCGAGCCATCTAATTAAATGAATCGAGTTATAACCTCCAAGTATGGGAACTCTTTCCATTTGCTGTGATGGTTCCTGGTCTTCACAAACGGGGTGGGGCGGCACCGGAGTTGTGGTATGGGACGGACATGGGCACTTGATTGCGGGTCGGAACTCTAGAGGCAGGGAATTCAGCGCAGCCATGGCGGAATCAAAGGCGATTTTACAAGGGCTCAAACTTGCAGTTTTTAACCAATGGAGGGAAGTCGTCACCAAGTCGGATGCGGAATACATCGTAAACCAAATTCGACAAACAACGGCAAACCCCGACTGGAGGTTCGACAACATTATTTGCTCCATTCGTCACTGGGCAAGCTTGATTCAGTCTGTTAGTTGGAAAATTATTCGAAGATGCGCTAATCGAAGTGCAAACTGGGTGGCTATCCATTCCAGAAAGGAGATGTGTCCGGCCAATTGGTTTATTGTACCCCTTCTCCTCTACTTTCTATCTTAATTTTAGATTGTAACCCAGACTGATTTTGATTATTATTATATAATAAAGCATTGCTTCTGGAAAAAAAAAAATAATATTACTTTTCAAATTATAGGGGACCAAATAATAATAAAAATAGTTGATGCTATGTTTTTTTTTTTCAGCCCGATAAATAAGGTTCAAAATCAAAACATGTACTTTTCCCTTCTTTTTTTTCTTCCGGAAGTCATAAAAAATTACCTCTTGGAAACGCTAAAATTTGTTTAACTGAGAGACATATGCATGAATATGATGATCTCAGCAGTACTTCTCAATCACTCATTAAAAAATTGATATATCTAATCATGATTAGGATCGATAATTAAAAAAAGAAAGTAATGCTAACTTCGGCCACTACTTTTAGATATAATAATAATAATAAATTTATTTAATAATTAAGGGATGGATTTAACTATAATATATATATATTCCTTTAGATAATTGATTACGTGTGCTAGTTTTCTATAGGGCTGGGAAAAAAAACCGGTTTGGTTGAACCGATCCAGAACCGATCCGGAACCGAACCGGAACCGAACCGGCTAGAACCGGTTCTGGCCGAACCGGTTTGTATATGGTTTGGTTTTTAATATATATATTAGGAGCGGTTCTCAGCTGGTTCAGAACAGGTTCAGAACCGGTTCTGAACCGGTTCTAAACCGGTTTTGAACCGGTTGTAAAAAAAAAAAAAAAAAAAAATTATTAACCCTATGCCGTTCTTAACTACAGCCGTTCCTCAGTCCAGTAAAAAAAAATTGCATCGCCGCTGTAAACACCTAATTTTGGACCACGCACGACTTGCGTGACGTGTGGCGTACCTAAATGAGGAAGTGTCTAAATTTGGCAAGTCGCGAAGCTTCCAAAGAATGCTCTAGTGCAAAACTAGGATAGTTTATATATTTATTGCAGTGTATATTTTCTGAATATTTGTATTAAGTATTTAGAATATTTAGAGTATGTTAGGAGAATAAATCAGTATTATTTACTGCTTAGATTAGACTAGACCTAGACACTATATATAGATGGGTCATATTACATTGTAAAGGGGGCGGATGTGGGCTGATCATACACTATCTACTATTACATTCGTCAAGTTTTTTTTACATAAGAATCTTCATCAAGTTGATGTTCATCGAGAAGAATGAAGTTCATGCCATTGATTTGATTTCACTTATTTGTTTTATTATTATTATTATTATTATTATTATTATTATTATTATTATAATTATTTAAGTGATTATGATCATCATCGTCTCCATCCACTGCAGTTAGACCTGCAACTCTTTTGACCACCACCACCAAGCCATAGGTGACTCTCCACACCATCGTCGTTCAACCTAGTGACCTAACCGCACGCCACCAGAACCCGCACATCGCTCCCAGTCGCTCTCATCAAGACCAGTCATCACCGTCTTCTTCCTTCCTCAGCACTACGTCCGCTCCCTGCTCCGGTTCAACTACGCCCCGACTCCTCCGACCCGTCGTACGATTCCGACTTCACCGGAGCCATTCCACACTCTAGACGCCCACCATCATCTCGATACGTAAATCGACCTCGTCTCAGATCTCATCTCCAAAGAAGAAGGCGAGCTGTCTTCACCTGATAATGACGAGAAGGAAATTCACGATGCGTCTGACCCAGCATTCATCAGAATAGCTATTCCCCTGCTCGTGCTGATCCAAATCGACAAGAAGCTGCAATTTAATAATTTATTTTGTTTTGTCTTTGTCCTGTCCTTTCTCAATACAATTAACCGGGTGGTTTAATGGAACAGGTTAGCGAGATTAGCACCATCATCTCCCGGTCTACCTGATTCTTCGATCCCAACAGCCGCTTGACCCAGCTCAGGGAGACGGTTCGCCAACAGTTCCCCTCCGACGCTGCTCGACTCTCAGCACCGATTGACGACCAGGGCTCCACCCTCCGTTTCATTACCACTGCAGCCCTCGGACCACCACTGTCCGCCGTCCCAGGCCACTGAAGCCATCCTGCCGCCGTGGAAGCCGCCCGTCGCCGGAGTGGTGTCCCGCCGGTCCTGTCCTGCTGTCTTCCTTGCTGGTTTGGTCTCTGTAATTCTTTTATTTATTTATTTATTTATTTATTTATTATTATTATTATTAATTATTTAATTTTTCTGTATTATTATTATTATCTTTATTGTTATTATTATACCATGTACCATGTTAATTAACTAGTCTAGATCTAGATTAATTAGATAACATGTTTTTGTGAACATATGTGTATGGTATGTAATTACTAAATTGTATCATGTTTGGAGCATGTTTAGTTTTGTTTAGATTTTTATTTCGATTAGGAGAATTAGATGTTTAATAGTTTTTTTTTTTAGACGTAATGAATGTTTAAATTTTAAAAGTGGCAATTAAGTGAATTGGGTACCGAAAGGGCGCAGTTAAAATTATATTTTTAATTCGTAACAGAACCCCCGAACTCGAATTTCTGATCGTAGACCGATTTTATACCTCGGTGTTTAATTCATTATTCGCTTAGGTAATTTAGGATTCTAGTTAGCCTTTATTAACTAGTGGCGACTCTTTTAAAATTGCACGTTTTCAAAACGTAATTCGCCATAGGTCAGATTTTAGGTCCGACAATTTGGCGACTCTGCTGGGGAAGTTAGAGGATTCGGGCTCATTATATTCGCTTACTTGCCATATTTTTTTTATTTAATTTATTTTTTTTCTCTTGATTAATTTAACTTTGTTTTTTTTTTTTACAAATTATAGAATTTAAACTATTTTTTTTTGTGGCATTGTTTGAACTCGCACACACCACTTTAGTGTAATATCCAAAATGCCTAAATCCCAGGGCAACTAGGATCCCCGGAGAGTTAGTAAGGGTACGACCGCGCGGCCGAGCCGCCGAAACGACTCAGAACAACTCCACTCGCTTGTGAAGGTCTTATGATCCCTGTGATGGGGTGAGGAAACCACCTTGTCGGGAACCTATCAGTGGAACCTACCTTGTAGAGCAAAGCCACACATTTTTTTTACCCCTTAACATGTTGTGTTTTACCCGTGTTTTTTTGTTGTTGTATAAAAGAGTCGTCAGGAAAACTGTAAGTTTCTTTAACTGTGTAATTTTTATTCTCATGCATTCATCTTCTTGCATTTTTAAAAAAAACAAAAACAAAAACTTTTTTTTTCCAGCCAAGTGGTCGGACATTTAGAAATTTTCTTTCCGAACATGCATTTTGTATGCATTGTTTTTTTTTTAAAAAAAAAACCTCTTACCTGATTTTTTTTTTATTTCAAACTTGCGTTTCATACGCATTATTTTTTCTTAAAAAACTCTTCAGGCAAGTTGTGATTTTGGTTAGCGCGTTGCGCATGCAAAAAAATATTTTTGGAAATTTTAATTCCCCTTTAGCTATTAGAGCTTCTAATTTCGAACGTGCATTCCATATGCATCATTTCAAAAACTTTTTACCTGAATTGTTTTATTTTAAATAATGCATCCAGTATGCATTAATTTAAAAAAACTTTTTAGATAAATCGTAAGCTCTCTTAGTTTTAGGGCTCTTTGTTTAAAAAACATTTTACCTGATTTTTTTAAAAGATGTGCATCTCATATGCATTATTTTCGAAAAACCTTTCAGGTAAATTGTACTTTTTTAATTGTAGAACTTTTATTTTTTAAGTCTGCATATTGTATTTATTTTTGTGCATCTCATATGCATTTTTTTAAAAAAAACTTTTCACTTGTTTTTTTTAGCAACTAGGATGCATTGATTTTTTTTTTTTCCCTCATAAAAAAAGACAAAAAAATTTCAAGTAGCTTGTAAGTTTTCTCAACTGTACAACTTTCACCTCATGTACATCTCATAGGCATTGTTTTAGGAAAAACACTTTTCAGATAGATTGTAAATCTTCTCTTAGTTGTTGAGCTTTTTAATTCCAAACATGCATTGCATTTGCATTTCTTTTTAAAAAAACTTTACCTGAATTTTACATTCCATATGTGTCATTCAGATAAACCGGTTGTAAGTTGTAACTTTCTTAACAGTAGAACTTTAACTTTCGAGCATGCATGAGCATTTAAAAAAAAAAAAAAAAAACTCAAAGTGTCATTCGTTTTTATCCAAGGTGTATTGCACTTTTTCGGCAAGATCGTCTCAACCTTTGCATGAGCTAGCATTTTGAAAAAGAGATTTGATTCTGATTTTGATTTTTTTGAAAAAAACAGTTTAAATGTTTAGTTTAGTGTGACTATTCGAGCTTAAACAAAGGACGAGAAAACCCTTTTGAAAAAACTTCATTTTGAACATCTATCGTGCGTTCGAGCCAGATAGTGCACTCAGCGAACTCATCAAACTCCAAGCTAGTGCAAAACACCTTAGATCATAAATTTTGATTCTTTTTGAAATGTAATCAAAGTTATGAAATGAATGACATTAGAAGTTTTCTGAAAAATCATGCATGACTCATTTGATTCTTTATACTAACTTTCATATCTGGTCTTTTCAGGTACCCTTGGTTAGGTATCCCGCACATACAAGTTGTGTCGGCCTAAATGGGGCAACAAAAAAGAAAAGTGCATCCATCCAGTTGCACGAAGCACGAATTGCGCACTCGGGATATCCAACGCTCAGGTATGATGAATTGTACTTGATTTTTCTTTGAGATTTGAGTGTCCCTACTCTTTTTGCAGATCAGACGACCACTTCGACGAGGTCGCAACCACGTGAAATGTGACTGCTCCAAAGAACTTATATGTCAAAATTCCACCCACCATATGTGGAATTCATTCACATCCCTAAACCAAGCCGTACATCCGTTTTACGGTAAGGTCTAAAACGGTCAGTGGTAACCAAGGGGCATCTCCTATTGAGATCGGTCGTGTCCAGAGATGGGAAAATATCAAGAGATCATCGAGAGTCTCGTGAAGATTCAATGTGTTGATCAATGAACATTTTAGATGTCAAGCAAAGAAAACATTATTGTTGGTGCCTTCAATCAGAGGTCCAGGGGCATTTACTTTCCGGCAGATGTTCATGTACAAGTTGTGATTTCTAGATAGAGCAGGAAAATCAGGACATGCAGCAGGTCCAGTCGCATAGCGAGCACATTGTCCACTAGAAAGATCCAACACCCAGGTAAGAGAAGTTGTGATCAATTCTATCCTCGTGGCCTAATTTTTTTTTTTTTCCTTACTCATTTTGCAGCTCGGATAATCATCCAAATCAAGGCCCCTGAAGAGCACATCTCGTGCACGGCCCTTTGATCGTCGACCGTTCTGAGGTCAACCGCCGAGTTTGTCCCAGATATTCCAGACAATTTTCATACGTGATCGGCCGTGCCAAACTCAACACCATCCATGTGTGTTCATTAACCGGGTCATTCATCCTGCATGCGACGAGCCTAACCCGATTGGTGCTAGCTATGGGGCATCCCCAGACGAGATTGAGCAATAGCCGGGGCACTTGAGAAGCCAAGATTAGAAATCACTGGCTATGTCATTCATTGGACGTAGGGTCCATCCAGGGCATCGACACGGCCGACGTTTAGACTCAATTAACTGAGTCGTTCTCTAGAAGGTTTTTTCAATCTGCCACTAGGGGCATGTAGGTAATTGTTGTTGATTATTTTAGTTAAATTTTCTTTTTCAAAATAGCAAGCAAAAAAAGCAAAAAAAAAAAAAAAAAAAAAAGCAAAAGAGCAAAAAAAAAAAAAAATCATTTTCTTTAGGGTCACAGCCGCCCTTTAATCGGCTACAGAAAAATAAAGAGAGTTTTTATGCATATTTTGTTAGAGCAGTGAAGAAATAAAAGGGTCACAGTTGTCCCTAAATCAACTACAGATAAAAAGGGTCACAGTCGTCCCTAAAACGACTACAAAGAAAGGGTCATAGCCACCCTTCAAATGGCTACAGATAAAGAGCGCTCCTGCAACATCAAAAGCGGGAAGTAGGTGAAAGGGCCACAGCCACCCTACAAACGGCTACGAATAAAAGAGTGACCCCGCGAACCCTGTGAGGGCGGGAGAATAAAAAGGGCCACAGCCACCCTTAAAATGGCTACACAAAAAGAGTGATCTCGCAAACCCGGTGAGGGCAGGAGAGTAAAAGAAAGGGTCACAGCTGTCCCTCAAACGACTACAGTCAAAAGAGCGATCCCGAAACATCGATGGCGGATATTAAGTGAAAGGGCCACAACCACCCTCAAAATGGTTACATACAAAGAGTATTTCCCGGATCAGAGACGAGGAATGAAGGGCCACAGCCACCCTCCCAAATGGCTACAATCAAAAGAACTCCCGCAACATTGAAGACGGTGAGAAAAGTGTCACAGCAACCCTCCGAAGGGCTACAAATAATCCCGCATCGAGGCGGAAAATGAAGTACGGGTCACAGCCACCGTTTAATCGGCTACCAAATAAAGAGTGCTTCCGCTAGGTTGAAAACCCGAAAGGGCGGCCTAGGCAAAATCAGGAAATGAGAGGCATGGTTGCAAGTTCAGAAATTGCAATCATGGCAAAAGGAGAGAAAATAAAAAAACCGAGGGGCACGGTCGGAAATCTCTCAATCGGCCATGGCAAAAGGAGAGGAAAAGAGAAATTCTCAAAAAAAAAAAAGAGAGAGAGAAAAAGAAAAAAAAGAAAAGAAATAGAGAAAAAAGAAAAAAGATCCCGCTAGGTTGTTGCATCATGCACAATTTAGGCAAAAATTAGGGACAAACATTCATGCGCAACACAGCGCCTTCCAAAGTCAACTTCACGGCAAGCGGGACGGTTACAGTCTGCTCTCGCGAGTCTCCATCCAAGGATGAGTAGGACTGTTACAGTCTGTTCCTACAAGTCACAACCGATAATCGGGATCTGAAATGGTCCAGCTTCCTGAGAGTCAACCCCTGACGAACGAAGCCTTAGTATCCAGCCTTCACGCCACTAGAGGCACTTCTCCAACGGACGCCACTAGAGGCTCTTCTCCGACATACGCCGCTAGAGGCATCGCCAAAGGGTCTCCGGTACGGTCTGACGTAGAGGTCTTCCACCACCAGAGATATCACCAGAGGTTTTCCGGTACGGTCTGACGTAGAGGTCTTCCGTTACCACTCGCCACTAGAGGCATCACCAAAGGTTCTCCGCTAGGGTCTGACGTAGAGGTCTTCCGCCACCAGAGATATCACCAGAGGTTTTTCCGGTACGGTCTGACGTAGAGGTCTTCCGTTACCACACGCCGCTAGAGGCATCGCCAAAGGGTCTCCGGAACGGTCTGACGTAGAGGTCTTCCGCCACCAGAGATATCACCAGAGGTTTCCCGGTACGGTCTGACGTAGAGGTCTTCCGTTACCACTCGCCACTAGAGGCATCACCAAAGGTTCTCCGGTACGGTCTGACATAGAGGTCTTTCGCCACCAGAGATATCACCAGAGGTTTTCCGGTACGGTCTGACGTAGAGGTTTTTCCATTACCACTCGCCACTAGAGGCGTCACCAGAGGTTGTTGGTACTGTCTGACGTAGAGGTCTTCTGTTACCAATCATCACCAAAAGTTTTACTTTATTGCACGCCACTGGAGGCTTTTCCTTGTCGCTCGCCACTGGAGGCAACATCGATCAAGAATTTACTTTACTGCACGCCACTAGAGGCTTTACTTTTCCGCACACCACTGGAGGCTTTACTTTTCCGCATGCCACTGGAGGCTTTACTTTTCCGCACGCCACTGGAGGCTTTACTTTCTGCACCGCCAACGGAGGCACCGCCAACGGAGGCACCGCCAACGGAGGCACCGCCAACAGGGGCACCGCCAACCGAGACTTTACTTTTCCGCACTACCAATGGAGGCACTGCCAACAGGGGCACCGCCGACGGAGGTTCTACTTTCTGCATCGCCAACAGGGGCACCGCCGACAGAGGCTCTACTTTTTTGCACTTTCCGAAATAAGCCAGGAGTTCCCTTGAAGACTCGAAGACTCAAAAGAAAGACAGACTTATCATCCAAAATTCGGTGTTTCCTTGTCTTTGGACGAATCCCTCGAACATGTTTTACGGGAATCCGCCCAAAGAGGGGCAAACTGTAAACACCTAATTTTGGACCACGCACGACTTGCGTGACGTGTGGCGTACCTAAATGAGGAAGTGTCTAAATTTGGCAAGTCGCGAAGCTTCCAAAGAATGCTCTAGTGCAAAACTAGGATAGTTTATATATTTATTGCAGTGTATATTTTCTGAATATTTGTATTAAGTATTTAGAATATTTAGAGTATGTTAGGAGAATAAATCAGTATTATTTACTGCTTAGATTAGACTAGACCTAGACACTATATATAGATGGGTCATATTACATTGTAAAGGGGGCGGATGTGGGCTGATCATACACTATCTACTATTACATTCGTCAAGTTTTTTTACATAAGAATCTTCATCAAGTTGATGTTCATCGAGAAGAATGAAGTTCATGCCATTGATTTGATTTCACTTATTTGTTTTATTATTATTATTATTATTATTATTATTATTATTATAATTATTTAAGTGACTATGATCATCATCGTCTCCATCCACTGCAGTTAGACCTGCAACTCTTTTGACCACCACCACCAAGCCATAGGTGACTCTCCACACCATCGTCGTTCAACCTAGTGACCTAACCGCACGCCACCAGAACCCGCACATCGCTCCCAGTCGCTCTCATCAAGACCAGTCATCACCGTCTTCTTCCTTCCTCAGCACTACGTCCGCTCCCTGCTCCGGTTCAACTACGCCCCGACTCCTCCGACCCGTCGTACGATTCCGACTTCACCGGAGCCATTCCACACTCTAGACGCCCACCATCATCTCGATACGTAAATCGACCTCGTCTCAGATCTCATCTCCAAAGAAGAAGGCGAGCTGTCTTCACCTGATAATGACGAGAAGGAAATTCACGATGCGTCTGACCCAGCATTCATCAGAATAGCTATTCCCCTGCTCGTGCTGATCCAAATCGACAAGAAGCTGCAATTTAATAATTTATTTTGTTTTGTCTTTGTCCTGTCCTTTCTCAATACAATTAACCGGGTGGTTTAATGGAACAGGTTAGCGAGATTAGCACCATCATCTCCCGGTCTACCTGATTCTTCGATCCCAACAGCCGCTTGACCCAGCACAGGGAGACGGTTCGCCAACAGTTCCCCTCCGACGCTGCTCGACTCTCAGCACCGATTGACGACCAGGGCTCCACCCTCCGTTTCATTACCACTGCAGCCCTCGGACCACCACTGTCCGCCGTCCCAGGCCACTGAAGCCATCCTGCCGCCGTGGAAGCCGCCCGTCGCCGGAGTGGTGTCCCGCCGGTCCTGTCCTGCTGTCTTCCTTGCTGGTTTGGTCTCTGTAATTCTTTTATTTATTTATTTATTTATTTATTTATTTATTATTATTATTATTAATTATTTAATTTTTCTGTATTATTATTATTATCTTTATTGTTATTATTATACCATGTACCATGTTAATTAACTAGTCTAGATCTAGATTAATTAGATAACATGTTTTTGTGAACATATGTGTATGGTATGTAATTACTAAATTGTATCATGTTTGGAGCATGTTTAGTTTTGTTTAGATTTTTATTTCGATTAGGAGAATTAGATGTTTAATAGTTTTTTTTTTAGACGTAATGAATGTTTAAATTTTAAAAGTGGCAATTAAGTGAATTGGGTACCGAAAGGGCGCAGTTAAAATTATATTTTTAATTCGTAACAGAACCCCCGAACTCGAATTTCTGATCGTAGACCGATTTTATACCTCGGTGTTTAATTCATTATTCGCTTAGGTAATTTAGGATTCTAGTTAGCCTTTATTAACTAGTGGCGACTCTTTTAAAATTGCACGTTTTCAAAACGTAATTCGCCATAGGTCAGATTTTAGGTCCGACAGCCGCTCCCGCCGCTCCTGAAGAACTGCCGCTGCCACTCCCGCCGGACCTCCATCCTTCGTCCACCACATCGCCGGCGAGTTTTGCCCAGTCCAATTTGATACGGTGAGTTCCTTAATTCTAACTTCCTATAGCGTTTATTGTTTTTGTAGGATTTCGTTAAATGAGTTTGAATCGATCTGTTTCTTTCAACTGATACAATTTAATAATGCCTTCCTCGCTCGGATCACCAACAACGATTTTTTGATGAATTTTTTATTTTGGGTTCGTCGACGGCTCAGTTCAGTTCAACAGATTAACTTACTTCATGATTAACTTACTTCATATACTAACTTTTTTTTTATTTATTTTTCATTCATAGATTTGTTGCACTATTGACGTTTGAGCTACGCATGTCGCCTCTCGAGAACCGGTGGAAGTCTCAAGATTTATGCTTTAAATATTTCAACTTATATTATCAGATTGTTTGGAATTTAGATTTCGATACTATCTATGTTGAAGTGATTGGTTATCTTTATATTTTGAAAGTTTATGAATTGTTCGTCTATTATCGAATTTGGTGCGTAATTAGAACTTTAAATAAAAAAAGATTTGAAGCAAAAAAAAAAAAGGTTCAGAACCGGTTCTGTCATGGTTTGGTTCTGGAGCCGTGAAACCGGTTCGGTTCATGCCAGGTATAGAAAACCGGCTGAACCTTAAATCTGGTTCCGGTTCGGTTTTGAACCGGTTCGGCCCAGAACCGAACCATGCCCAGCCCTAGTTTTCTACTTAATATCATATGAAATATTGACAAATTGATGCAACCAATGAGGTAATGACGTATTTGGGCAAAAAAAAAATGAGGTAATGACGTCATGTTGCTGTAGTAGTGGATTCCTTGTTGGGCGACTACGTAATACTTACCCTGCCAAACCAAACCAGCGAAAAATAAGGCGGAAAGGATGGGAAACTAAAAGCACTTCCAATGGTAGTTCCTAGTTATTAGTTTCATGTTGTAAATTTATTATTATAGAGAGTTTCGAGTTCCACATATTATTGGTTCCTACTAATAATGATTAAATAAGAACTTTACTTTCTAATGGGAGTTCGTTGTTTCAAAATTGGAGTTCCTATTTCCTAGATTTGCCACTGGACGCTGACTAGGCGTGACTAGGACAACAAATATTACCGTTTTGCCATTATAAAGTGAATAGTGAAGTGAGACAATTATTATGTCGGTTCTTCCTAGGACAACTCCCAGGTTACTGTTCATGTCGGTTCCTACTTGTTAATATTATTTTATTCAATTGTTTTGCTTCTCTTTTGGATTATATATATATATATATAATTATGCTATGCTATTCTAAGTTGGATAATGACACGAGCCGTAATAATTCATTTTTAATATTAAATAAGTTAAATAATGACACGAACCAAAATTACCACTTTTTAACTTCGAATCAATTTCAGAGTTTTCATATTCAATTTGTTTATATTTTCCCACGTAACACAATCTCAATTTTAAATTTTGAAAAATAATATAGAATTCCATATTATTATTAAACGTGAAATAATTTTTTTACTAAAAAATATTATTTTAATTTAATGCATATATATTTATATATAATCTACTTATTATATTATATATAAATATGAAGAAGTATTCAATTACGATGATATTGCTTAAGGCATATCTCTTCCAGAGGTGAGCACGATACCTCCAATCTCGTATCAAATGTATATAAAAAATAATATCCAATTACGCGATAAAATGAAACATAAAATATCACAATACGATTTGGTCGAACATCTCTGACAATTTAGTAATGTGTGCGACAATTCTATGTAGTCTTATATATATATATATATATGTTTATTTTTATTTTAGTTGGCAACTTTAATGTATTGTTTTTATATTTTTTTTAAAGTAATTTTTAAATTATTCAATCATTGTTATTTTTGTAAATTGTGTGCTCATTTATATATTATATTTGTTTTTATACAATTTTTTAAAGTACCAATAATTGTAATTACTTTTAAATGTATAATACGAAAATAAATGAACTAACCCTAACGACGCCGACTTTCGAATTTTGGATAATTAACAACACACGTCGGTCAAAGTTGGAACCCAAATATTTGATCCAAAATTGAAACTTTGACGAATTCATAAAAAATATATATTTCGTTAAACAATCAATTACATTTTTATGATTTTGTACATATTTTTTCCAAATTTATTTTAATTAATTCAGTTTAACACGTGAATATCATTCAATAGGTTTGTTCATGTCCGTATTTTTAAAAATATGAATATATATATAATTCTTAAAAAAATTTGGTCGAATATCTATTGGATTTTAGTATGCATGTGTAATTCTATATTGTCTCAAATTCTCAAATATTTATTTTTTTAGTTGCCAAATTTAACATATTATTTGTATTTTTAAATTATGACAATCATATTTAACAAAATTACGTGCTTATTTATATATTATGTTCGTGACTTTTTATGTAATTATTTGAATACCAAAATATAAATATTTAATTTATCTATAGAGTTTTTTGTACAAAAAATTATTTTGTGAGTATCGAATTACGTGGGTCCCAATTTGGAAGTGGAACTAGGTCTCCACCACTGATGAGAGTTCTCATTTTACTGTAGCATTTACTGTAGCAGTTCCTACTTTGATGAGTTGGTAGTGACGTGGCGGGTGAGGTGGAGGAACTAGAAACTCACCATTGGAAGTGCTCTAAATGTCCCCAAATTCTTACAAGTTTCACCTGTATAAAGTGTTATCAGAACCGGACCGGACCGGCGGTCCGACCGGGTCCGAACCGGAACCGGTGCCTCTACCGGTTTGGTTCGAACAAATCCGGAGGATGAAGACGAACCCGGTTTGATAGCCGATTTTTGACGAACCGGCCGGTTTTGAGCAGACCGGCCGGTTTGCCGGTCCGCCGGTTCGGTGTCCAGAAAGTCAGAATAGGAAAAAAAAAAAACGTGATTGAAGCTGCTCTGCTCCCCAACCCCTCCCCCCGAAATTAGCTGCTCCCCGAAACCTTAAACCCGAAGCTGCTCCCAATAAGTAGAGGAACCCGTCGGCCAATATGAGAGACACCGGTGCAACAGCAGCTCCGACACTGGCGACTCTGTCTCTTCTTTTTTGTCGGGTACCTTGAATAATTAGGGGCGGCGAGGGCCTTGGGTGGCGGTTTCAGGGGCGGTTGGGCCGCCGCATTTGAGTCCTTGTGGGCCGGAGGTTTTGGGATGACTGTTGGGTTGGAGGTGGGGTGATTGGAGGACATGCCGTGGAGTGCTCTTCTTCTGATCAACTTATCTTGCTATAAAAGTAGAAGAAGATGAAATCTGAAAATGAAGAGAGAGAGAGAGAGAAAAAGCGTGGATAGGACTGCAGCTATGGAGTATGATGGGCATGGGCTGCACTGGAGGGGACGATGGGATGGGTTGCACTGATTTGAACTAGAACCGGTCGGACCGGATTCGAACCGGGTCGGACCGGCCGAACCGGGAACCGGTGGCATGACCGGTTCGACCTCCGGTCCGGTTCTGATAACACTGCCTGTATACATATTATATTGGTATAAGTAGTAAGCAGCTAAAATATGAAGAGTGTATTGTATTCTCATTTCTCTCCTCTCTTTATTTACTCATTTTCTTTTATTTTCTAACTCTCGTCACCCCTCTCGAGTCCGACCTCTCCCCTCTCCCTTTTATCTTTTATTATTTTTTCTTAATTAATAAAAAAATGTGTCCTAAGTCTAACTAACTTAGCTACTGTTGGATATCTGTCCAATTCGGGTTCATATTTACGTTTCGGACCTCGCAAACACGCTAGAATCACAAACGGATCATACCGCAATCACCCGGGTCAAAATGGTCCGGATGCGCGTCGCACCTGGACCGGGGACTTCCGGATTGCTCCAGCAATCCGGACCATGTTCGATGTTGTCATGGTCCGGATTACCGACTAGTACTGCGCGTTTAAACCTATTTTTACTAAGTATGAGAAGTTAGTGCGCATATGGCCAACCTCGATGTCGGTAAGCGTTTTCCTGTAAACCGACATCAAACCGGGTACAGCTCTCAGGTTTCCTATAAATAAGGACCTAGACCTCCAATTTAAAAAGGTTAACTCGAAACTCTGCAAAATTGGCTATTTGTGCTCTGACCTCTCTCTACACTTTCTCTCTCTAAAATCCTGACTTTAGCATCGGAGAGGGCACAGCCAGCACCACCCCCCCTCTCCATGCTAGTTATCGCCCGCTCTGCAGGACCTGGCGTATAGAAGATTGAGATAGAGATCAAAGTTAGTTCGGGGATCGAGGTAGAAGCCAAAGTCGGTTCGTGGATCGAGGATCGAGGACCGTGAAAAGCAGTTCGAGATATCCCAAGTGGAAACGATCTCAAAACTTGGCGCCTCAGCGTGATTCGAGCAAGAAGCCGTTCCATACCGCAAGCTATGATAGGCAGACGTACGAAGAAGGTGGGTGTGAGTAAGCCAAAGCCGATGAGAAGTCAACGAGGACCTTCTCACATTCCAGATACAGAGTCTACCGCCTCCTCCATGCCAACCGCAAATGCGCCTTCCGTACAGCATGGTCCCGACGTCCAGAACGAGGTACCAGTGCACGAGTTCGAGCAAAGGACGGAGAGGAACGAAGAGTTCCCACACGGGATGCCAACTGACGGAATGCAGCAGCAAGCAAGAGGCGCAGGCAACCTACCACCAGTCACACCTGCCATGATGGCCGCACTGGAAGAGCTCCTCGCATTCAGGGAGACTCTAAAAAACCAGGGATATATGGCACCCCGCCACCACCTCCGCCAGCTAGTGAGCATGCTGCACCTACGGGGGAGATGTCGCATGATGTCAACCATCAAGAGCCGCAGCATCCAGAAGGCGAAGGATATTCTAAAGGAACCTACCAGTATCGGCAGGCAAGGCAGGAAGCTACACATTCATACACTCCAAGTGTTGGTGTGAACCAGCAACAACAAGGAGTAAGATGGAGGCAACCCCCTGTGAACAACTTACAGCGGCCACAAAAGGAAGGCAACTTCAAGTCAGCAAGCCATGCCGACATGCACAAGGAAGGCCATTTCAAGGAAGCAACCCGTGCTCATACATACAATGAAGGGTGGAGGAAGCCTGCGTGCAACAGTGACATCCCAGTCACAGGACTTACGGCTAAGGCTTTGGAAGAAATGATCGGAAGAAGATGAAGCAGTCAAAGATGAAAGGGATGCATGCCCTTGAAGAGAACGCGTCGCATCCGTTCTCCGACGAACTAGTGTACAGCCGCGTCCCAGACGCTCTCTACCGAATTGGAGGAGAGAAGTACAGGGGAAAAGGAGATCCGATTGAACATATTCAACAACATGAAGCCTCATTGCTGACGAACTGACAATACACATCATGTCGCCATGACATTCCCCAACACCCTTGTGGGAACGGCCGCACATTGGTTCTTTTTATTACCATGCGGAAGTGTTACATCATGGGCATACCTGAAGGCGAAGTTTATTCAAAGATACATGGGAGAGCGCACACTCCTAAAGGGACCAAATGCATTGAACGAGGTGGTACAGCAAAATGATGAGTCGTTAGCGGATTACTACATCCGTTTCAACCAAGATGTCGCGGACATTTAGGGCAACCTCACTGAAGGAGAGATCGTGCGTGCTTTCATTGTGAACTTAGGCCGAAGAGGGGTGTTGCGTCCTGGATGAACTGGGTCGTGGGGACGCGTATGTTCGTATGGTTGAGCGGGTTTTCTGGTTGTAACCCTTCGTCTGAAAGAGGTTCTGTGCCACTGACGAGTGTTCGGTTGGGTCTCGGAAAGGTTTGTGTCTCAAGGCATGGTTGTGTTTCAAGGGGATGTCTGAGTCTCGGATGGCGGTGGTCTGTGCACAAATCCGGATGTCTGGACGACGATTCCTGCACAAAGGACCGGTGCTAGCATGGAGAGGGGGGGGGGGGGTGGTGCTAGCGGAGCCCTCTCCGAAGCTTAAGTCACTATAGGGCTAAAAGAATAATTCTAGAGAGAGAAATTTTTTCTAGAGAGAAGTCAGAGCTCAAAATACCAAAGTTGGGCAAATGAGAGGATGTGTGAAAATGGGTGGCCAAGGCCTCCTATTTATAGGCTTCCTTGGGACCGGACCCGGTTTTAAAGCGGTTTGATGACGGTTCAAGAAAACAAGCGGTAACCGTCACCCATATTGGCAATGCGCGAACTTGACTTCTCTACACGTAACGGTAATCGCGGAAACGGTAATCGCACGATACCCGCAATGCCATCCGGACCTCGTCGAATTTGGGCAATTCGGCGAGGTCCGGATTGCAAGCAACCCGGACGTCCGGGTTGCTGCAACCCGGAGGTCCGGGTTGCTGCAACCCGGAGGTCCGGGTTGCTGCAACCCGGAGGTCCGGGTTGCAGCAATCCGGAGGTCCGGGTTGCAGCAATCCGGAGGTCCAGATTGCTTGCAACCCGGACGCACGTAACGCACTTCCGGACCGTTTTGACCCTTTGGAAGACGTTTTCCGAGTCGAGATGTAATTTTGACGTGTTTACGAGGCCCGAAATATAAATACGAACTCGAATTGGCACATATCCATCACTTGCCCCCGAGTCAAGTAACGGTTAAAATCCTTTGTTGACTCTATTTTAAGTTAGGATACGTGTCCAATTTAAGTTTGACGCTAACCTTCCGGTTTTGATCATTGGTCGGACGTAGGCATCTTGATTTCGTCCGTCTTTTGATTTTCCGACCGAATGACTTTATTTGCTATCATCACGGTTAGTGCAATAGGGAATGCGCATATATAACATACAATCGTGATTATCGTTAGGGATAAGTTATGCGGACATGCTTCTATCAACGTGCATGCACAAGTAACGGTCATGGCAAGATCGTAATTACGCGATGCAAGAAATAGAAACCGTATGCTTCTAAAACAACTTAGCGATTATCAAAACATGAATCATGTGATATGGAAACATACGCGTAGAGTGACGGGTTTGATACGTGCAATACCAAAATAATCATGTATGTAGAGATAAATACTTAGAAGAGGGCGGAGTATACCGTAAGTACTTGTAGGTCATTACTCCTTTGGTCCTTATCATCAAGGAGTCTCTTGGAAGTAGTCGTTTGTTGTTTAGAGAAATATTTCCTTAAGCGTTGTCGTATTTGCTCTTCGCGGTTCGTCGTATTAGCCGCATCGCTTGCATGATAGCTTCTTGAGATGTTGGTCCTCTTTACCGCACGTACCAACTTTGCTATGTGCGTTGACTTTGGCTATGCGCGTTGACTTTGGCTACGCGCGTTGACTTTTGCTATGCGCGTTGACTTTTGCTATGCGCGTTGACTTTTGCTATGCGCGTTGACCTTTGCTATTCGCGTTGACTTTTGCTATGCGTATTGACTTTTGCTATGCGCATTGAATTTTGCTATGCGCGTTGGCGTTAATGGTTGAGCGTCAGGTATAGACTGTTGGTCATTGCCTGCAAGTATGCTAAAACACTTTGGAAATATTTAAGCAATATCTTAAACTTGTTACCATAGATGTCGTCGTATGAGCTTTGTCGATGAGCGTTGTAGGTATGATTAGGAGGCATAGCTACTCGCTGTACGCAATCCATCTTTGTCGACATGTACGTACGTGCATGGAAATACTCAGAAAATATTTTTCTCCTTGTCGACATGCATCCTCGTCGACATGTATGTACGTACATGGAAACACTTAGAAAATATTTTCCTCCTTGTCGACATGTATGTACGTACATGGAAATACTTAGAAAATATTTTTCTTCTTGTCGACATGTATGTATGTACATGGAAATACTTAGAAAATATTTTTCTTCTTGTCGACTGCATCCTTGTCGACATGTATGTACGTACTTGGAAATACTTAGAAAATATTTTTCTTCTTGACGACATGTATCCTTGTCGACATGTATGTACGTACATGGAAATATTTAAAAAATATTTTTCTTCTTGTCGACATGCATCCTTGTCGACATGTATGTACGTACATGGAAATACTTAGAAAATACTTTTCTTCTTGTCGACATGCATCCTTGTCGACATGTATGTACGTACATGGAAATACTTAGAAAATACTTTTCTTCTTGTCGACATGCATCCTTGTCGACATGTATGTACGTACATGGAAACACTTAGAAAATATTTTTCTTCTTGTAATCTTGTATGCTGCGAGTATGCGCTCAGTGTTGTCATGCAAGGTTAATGTTTTGGAGAGGTTGCCCCCCTTGCGTGATGCTTGTTACTTGTTGCACGAAGACTAATAAGTCTTGTACGTACGCGGTTGTCTCACATGGAGCGTCTGTTGCATAAATGCTTGAATAAGTGTTGGTGCGTATTTGCGCACTGATTGGATTGTTGATAGCATTTTCCAGGATATCAGATCTTGCTGTCCTCTTGTCAGAATTAGTCTTCCCACGGTTATTACTATGAGTAAGTCCCCTATCTCCATTTTGATGGGAGAAAGCTTGTCTTTGCGGATAGCTGATGTGTATAGAAATCTATTTGTTGAGAGGAATGTTCATACAAGTGCCCCTGCTACTCTGGAGTCTTCGGGCACGGTCGCGGTGAAAGGCTTGTAAGTAAGACGTCCCATTGTATCTTCTTTGAACTTGTTAATTTTCCAAGTTATCGCTGGCTTGCAGTTTCTGTTTTTAGCATAATTCTTGAAAGATCCGACGCATGGGCACGTTCCTCGAGCGATTCTTAGTTTTTTATGCTGAGCATGACCGTGCTAATTCCTTCTTGTGATAAAGGAAATAGAGTTGAGGGTTGTGCAGTGGTGTCTTCTGCCCCCCGGTCGAGGGACCGGCCCAAGGAGGAGCGTTACTCCTACTGAGGTAAGTGTTTGTTGATTGCTGATTGTCGCCCTTATGTTGAAGAGCTATGTTGTGCTGAATGTTGAAACAATCATTCTTGTCGTGTCTTCTATGTGGATGACGACATTGCATTTGATGTTGACATTATGAACTCTTTGCCATAAGTCCTTAGAGATGATGTTGACTCTTGGTTGCTGTTGGGCTGTCTGCTTCCAGCATGTTGAACCCTTTGTGAATGGGTTGACGTTGACAATTCTTTGTTCATGCTTTTGCTTGCATGATATTTCGTCACCTGGACCTGTTTTCAATAGTAATTATGTGATAACTTGTTAGTAATATTTCATACCTTGAGTTATCTATGTTGTCCATATGCTTTGGACTTGAAAGATAGGATACATATCCTTAGATGATGAATATGATGTCCGTAGTTGCGACTGTACGTCACACATTGTTAAGTGTTGTGATCGCCCCTCTTGGTTAGACTCCAAGGCATGGCGAGATGGGTAGAGCATAGGATGTTGCGACTTGCACACTATAGGTTTTGTTTGGAGAAGACGGTGGCAACTTCTGCTTGTTCTGCCGAGTCTGTGTTTATTGAATGTGGATGACTAGTAACGTAGACATAGTCCCTGCAGTCGTGACCGATGGCCACTTCCTGATTGATAAGTTGAGAAGCTCTCCTGATTGTTTGCATGATGCATTATGCATATTGCCCTTCTTTCTTGCATAGCTTGCCGCTATATGTGTTGCAACCTGCCAGCGTGTATCAACCCGCGTTGGGGAAGCATACGTAAAAGTATTATTTGAGAGGTGTTATCTTGGCTAAGCAAGATATTAGTTTATACCGTCTCTTAGTTCCACTCTAAGGCGACGTTGTACAAGACTCGACTTGTAAATTGTATGAGTTTTAAACAGGGTGCGCACCTGCCAGCGTGTATCAACCCGCGTTGGGGAAGCATACGTAAAAACATTTTAGTTTTTGAGGAAGCATTTTTGTGAATCCTAAAAAGCTTGTTGGTAAAATATTTGAAAAAATATTTTGACATTGAATGTGATACACCCAAAAAACCGTGTTGATAAAATTTTTGGAAAGGTTTTTGGTACATAAAATATTTGATAAAATATTTGACAAAATATTTGGTAAAATATTTGAAAAAATATTTGTGATACATGATTCCTGCGTCCAGGGACCATGTAACACTTTTTTGAAAATATGAATTGTGATGCATGCTTTCTGCGTCTAGGAACCACGCAACACGGTTTGAAAATCTGTAGTACGGAATTGTCATCTAACCAGAGGACTTTTGCCGTAAAGAGTGAGTCCTTTAAACAGGAATTCGCACTTGTTATAGTGTGGGGTCGTTGTCTAACCAGAGAACTTCCGCCACTTAAGGAGTGATCAGTTCCGTATGCCCATCCTGTTCTGAATCCAGGGAATGGCTATGAACATGAGGATTTTCCTCTAACCAGAGATGTCACAGCATGTCATTAAAAAAAAGTAAACATGGGGCTTGTCTTTTTTAAAAAAGAGGATACCTCAACATGCTATTTTGATTAGTAGGCCTTGGTGTTAATCCAAGGTATTTTGATAGTAGGTCTTGGTGATAATCCAAGATATTGCTTGTAGCTGACGCCCTGAATAGTCGTCGTTTTGATAGTAGGTCTTGGTGTTAATCCAAGATATTGCTTGTAGTTGACACCCTGAATAGTCGTCGTTTTGATAATAGGTCTTGGTGTTAATCCAAGATACTGCTTGTAGCTGACGTCTCTGAATAGTCGTCGTTTTGATGATAGGTCTTGGTGTTAATCCAAGATATTGCTTGTAGTTGACGCCTCTGAATAGTCGTCGTTTTGATAAATAATCCGCAGGTTGTCATTGCGGCATATAAGTTGATTGTGCACATAGCTTGATGGCTTTGTGTTGCCGGCACCTTCTTGAGATAGACGCCATAAATCCCTCCTTGAACACAATGCTTAGCTTGTATTGTTGAAGTAGATTTTTGTGCATAGGTTACTACTTGGCGTAATTCCTGAGTAGTAATCGTAGTGTAGCATGTACCTACGAGTAGAGTTACTTTTGTCAGATAATCGCAATTTTTATAAGTTTGCAAAAGTATGAAGTCATGAAATTTTCTTTTTAGTTATGCATATAATAATTAAAGTAAAGGAATCTGATACAAAGATTCCTTGTTTGTGTAGGAAGCTTCCCTGAGTGCGGATACGATAGGTGTAGATCATGATAGGCATGTATATATGTTAGGTAGAATTGCCGAGCACTTGTCAGCTTGGTGCCCCCCCAAGTCGCTTGGCAGTTGTATCGTTATTTCCTGATTGTTTATACTGTTTCATCTTCCAATAGTGCATGATTTGTCCTTGTGTAATGCCTCCGCCTTGTTTATTATTGCGACACGATTTTTAGTCTTGCGCGTATAAAATGCTTGGAACTTTGTGTTGTTGACGCGAGTAATATGTGCGTATTTGTTACTTGGCGTTATTTCAAGGTAATATGCGTCATAATAATGTACCTACGAAAGTAGATTTAACCTTTATTAGATATTTAGAGTTCGCACAACGGATTACAAGAAAGCGTCTAGTGATCACTTCTTTTGGAAATTACTGAGGCTAATAAGCATGAGTTGTACTTAATCTTTAAAAGATTTAACATAGATATGCGAAAAAGGAGATAAGGAAGATAAAGGGATTGGTGATGTGTTTGATGTCCTCATAGGTGATTTGTTGGCTAGTTGATTCTGCCACGTGCCACATAGTTTCTCAATGCATCTAGCGTTTTGAGCTCTTCAATCTCCCCTTTTGGGGATGGACAAAAGTTGATGTCATGCCCCCGAGTTTTACTTTGGTTGTGTTGTTCTTCAACATCTTTGCCAAGGAAGGCAGTCGTTGACTCAAATGGGCGTTGAGGTTTGTTTTCTGGGAGTTTGAGATATGCTTCTTCTGCATTCATACTCCAAAGATTGTACAAGTTGTCACAATTGGTTCCATAAGTGACGTTGTTTTTCTGGCGTTTGGGGATAGGTGGATTATCATCCGCCTTTTCTTTTCCCTTGCTTTTTCCTGAAGACTTCACACGAGGCTTCCTTTGATGTTTATTGCCCATATACTTCATCATTTTTCCTTCTAAGATCAAGCTGTTTACATGAAATCTTAAGCTGACACAGCTGTCTGTCTCATGGCCACATACTTCGTGATTCTCGCACCATTTGCTTTTATCTTTTCCCAATAGGCCATTGCGGAATTTAAAGGGTTTTTTCCACAGCTTGGACTCCTTTATTTCTTTCAGGATGACAGACAATGGTGTGTTCAAAGGAACACATATGGCGAGATTGGTATCTTTGAGCCTTTTGGCATCTGACTGGAACGGCCTCTTTTGTCGCGGTTGCCTCTTTTCCCATGAGTCGTGTATCTCTTTTTCAATTATTGCCTTCAGGGTTGTTGTTGTCAATCCCGTGATTGGGATGTCGTCGTTACTAGCAGGTTTTTTCCGTCCCTCCTTGTAACAGATGTTAGCATCGTCTTGGCTTGTCCTTGTAGAAGGACCTTCTTTGTGTATTTTGGATGACTCTACTTGAGTCTTCTTTGGAGGGCTGTCGCCTTGATCAACGAATTGCTTTAATTTGCCTTTGAGGACAAAACTGTTAATGCGGTTATGTAGGCTGACACAACTGTTCGTCTTGTGGCCAAAGACCTCGTGGTATTCACACCACTTGTTTTTGTCTTTCCCCAACGGGCCGTTTCTGAAATTGTTCGGTGCTTTCCACATTTTTGCATCCTTCATCTCTTTCAATATTTCGGACGGCGGGGCTTTCAAAGGAATGTAGTCAGTGAAGTTTACTCCTTTTGGCTTCTGGAAATTTCCTTGAAGAGGTCTTCTTGGCTGAGGCTGCCAATTTATTTCTTGCTGACCGCTTGAGGGCGGTTTTGCTTGATTCTGCTTTGGGAGTTGATTCCATGCCTCCTTTTGGTGTTGTGCTATCACGTACAGGTTGCATGAGCGTGCGGCTTCGTGCCTTGGCTGTTGGTACTGGAAGGTACCTTCCGTGCATTGCCCCTCTATTCTTTGGTGCAGTGTGTCTTGATGACTTGTGAGTCTAGACTTTGTCCCTATCGTTGGTGTCATCGGTCTCGTGCATTGTCTTTGCGGTATGGTAGCTTTTTGTTCGAATCACGTAGACGGCGCCAATGTTGCGTCCTGGATGAACTGGGTCGTGGGGACGCGTATGTTCGTATGGTTGAGCGGGTTTTCGGGTTGTAACCCTTCGTCTGAAAGAGGTTCTGTGCCACTGACGAGTGTTCGGTTGGGTCTCCGAAAGGTTTGTGTCTCAAGGCGTGGTTGTGTCTCAAGGGGATGTCTGAGTCTCGGAAGGCAGTGGTCTGTGCACAAATCCGGATGTCTGGACGACGATTCCTGCACAAAGGACCGGTGCTAGCACGGAGCGGGGGGGGGGGGGTGGTGCTAGCGGAGCCCTCTCCGAAGCTTAAGTCACTATAGGGCTAAAATAATAATTCTAGAGAGAGAAAATATTTCTAGAGAGAAGTCAGAGCTCAAAATACCAAAGTTGGGCAAATGAGAGGATGTGTGAAAATGGGTGGCCAAGGCCTCTTATTTATAGGCTTCCTTGGGACCGGACCCGGTTTTAAAGCGGTTTGATGACGCTTCAAGAAAACAAGCGGTAACCGTCACCCATATTGGCAATGCGCGAACTTGACTTCTCTACACGTAACGGTAATTGCGGAAACGGTAATCGCACGATACCCGCAATGCCATCCGGACCTCGTCGAATTTGGGCAATTCGGCGAGGTCCAGATTGCATTTGCAATCCGGACGCGCGTAACGCACTTCCGGACCGTTTTGACCATTTGGGAGACGTTTTCCGAGTCGAGATGTAATTTTGACGTGTTTACGATGCCCGAAATATAAATACGAACTCGAATTGGGCACATATCCATCAAGGGGTTTCCCTAGCGGAGAAGATGTCGAGGCGCCCCGCGGAGACACTTGAAGAATTGGCGGCAAGAGTCAAGGAGTTCGTGGATCTAGAAAGATTCAGGGATCAGCATAAGGCGAAACTCAGCGCAGCTCGTGCTAAAGAGAAGCAGGCGAGACCTCAACAAGGTTCGCAACAACCAAGGCAGTTCCTGCCGCAAAAGAAGCCGTTCCAGCCGGAGTTCACAAGACCGAAGGAAGTGAACTTGGCAGACTGCGTTCCTTTTAATGCACCACTCTCCGTGATCCTGAAAAAGATGAAGGAAGACAACATCTGAGGGAGCCGACAAACTTCCAAAAAGATGGAAAGCAAGAAGACAAATGGTGCGAGAACCATGAAGTCTATGGCCACGAGACGGACAGCTGTGTAAGCCTAAGATTCCGTGTAAATAATTTCATCCTCAAAGGAGAGCTCAAGAAATACGTAGATCAAGGCGACAAGTGCCAGAAGAAGAACCATGCTGAGCCATCCAAAAATATGAACTAGGGAAAGGAGAAATTTGACGTCAATCCGCCTCCGGCGAAGCGTGACGTCATCAATGTGATTCATGGAGGGCCAGCTGCAGGAGGAAGCATTTCTAATGCTCGTGATTTCTATGCTGCACAACTACAAGTTTTGCCCAAGTATGGGAAAAGACGCCAACCGGAGAAGGAAGGCGTGATCATTCCGTTCTCAAACGATGACAAGAAGCACATAGTCTACCCCCACGATGATGCTCTTGTCATTACGATAGATGTCAACGGATATGATGTGCGAAGGATATTGGTGGATGGTGGAAGTGCCGCGGATTTACTGCACGTAGAAGTTCTCAATAAATTGGTAAAAACGGAAGCCGATTGTAAACACCTAATTTTGGTCCGCGCGTAGCACGTTCAAAATGTCATATGTGACGCGTAAAAAAAAGGAAGTATTTAAATATGGAAGGTCGCGAAGTTTCTAAAGATATGACTGGCTTAAAATAGGATAGTGTATATGCATTATTTATTGTAAAATATTTAGAAAATATATTATGTGTATTTATGGTGAAATACATAAATATATATGTATATTTTCGGAACATTAAATGCATATATTTTTTCAGATTTTATTTTCCTAGTTTAGGGGTCCTAGTTTAGCTATAAATAAGGTCCTTTTACATGTAAAATACACACCACATCAATAAGAATACATCAGTCCTAATGAATAAAAGTTTTTTTTTTTTTTTTTCGCTGGCCAGATCCTTGGCGGAGCTCCGGCGACGTCGACCCCCAGTCGCCCGCTGCTCCATCCCAACGTCCAGCTACTGCGACAACCACCTCCGGCCGGAGGCCACGCCGCCCAGCTCCGGACCACCGCTCACCGGCGACCCCCCCTCTCTCTCTCTCTCTCTCTCTCTCTCTCTCTCTCTCTCTCTCATTCCTTCTTCTCCGGCAGCTCCAGTCTCGCTTCGTCTCCGGCCGACCTCCTTCGTCCGCCCGGCGCTCCACCAACTCCGCCCTCGGCTTGCTCCGACAACCAGCAGCCCGTGCGTCACTGTAGCTCCGCCCGGCTGCACACCATCTGCTCCAGCTTCCATGTCCCAAATCCAGATCGACCACCACCACAACGACATGCTTCGCCTGACTGCCCGCTGGAGTCGCCGTCTCTGTCGCCGGAGACCGTTGTCGTCGCCGCCGCCGGTTGCTTGCTCAGCCATCCCCTCCGGTCTTCTACTGGTGAGTCTGTTAACTTTTTTTTTTTTAATATATTTTATGTTTTATATTATTATTATTATATCATAATTAATTAATAATTGTAATGTAATTACTTTAATTTAATTAATAGTTTGAATATAGTTGTTTAAATTTAATTAGTAGTTTAATTGTAGTTGACTAAATTTAATTTGATAGCATGTTAGAAGTTTTATTTTAGTATTTTAGATTTCATTTTTATTAGGAGTTGTAGATAATAATTTATTTTTAGACTTAGATAATATTTTGCACATGATAGAAATTTAATTAAATGTTGGCATCGTTAGATTAATTTGTGACATGTGTTTAATTAGTGAAATTGGTAACTTTGTGAATTGAGTACCGAAAGGGCGTGATTAATTCCATGTGTTTTAATTCGTAATAGAACCCCCGAAATCGAATTTCTTATCGTAGACCGATTTTGTACCTAGGTGTTTAGTTCGCTATTCGTTTAGGTAATTTAGGATTCTAGTTAGCCTTAATTAACTAGTGGCGACTCATTTAAGAAATACACGTTTTTCAAAACGTAATTCGCCATAGGTCAGATTTTAGGTCTGACAATTTGGCGACTCTGCTGGGGAATATTTAGAGGGTTCGGGCTCAGTATGATCACTTTTTTCCATGTTAGGATTTTGTAATTTTTATTTTTATTTCACAGATCTAACTTGTTTTTTTTTTTTTGTTGTGATTTCAGGTGTGGAGTTAAATTTTTATTATGACTAACTATTTTTATTTGTTTTGTATGTATTATTTAAATTCGCATACACCCACTTTAGTGTTATGTCCAAAACGCCTAAAACCCAGGGCGACTAGGAACCCCGGAGGTTTAGTACGGTACGACCGGAGCGGCTGGGCCGCCGGTACGGCTCGAAAAAAATCTACTCGCTTGTGAAGGTCTTATGATCCCTATGATGGGGTGAGGAAACCACCTTGTCGGGAACCTATCAGTGGAACCTACCGTGTAGAGCAAAGCCACACTTTTTTTTACCCCCCTAACATGATCTGTTTTTTATTGTAAATGTTATCATACGATTGTTTGTATAGTTTTTATTGCTCATGCATTCATCTCATTGCATTCTTTAAAAAAAAAAAAAAAAAAACTTTTCAGCTAAGTAGTTAGTCATTTAGAAATTTTCTTTCCGAACATGCATTTTGTATGCGTTGTTTTATTTTTTTTTAAAAAACCTCTTACCTGATTTTTTTTTTTTAATTTCAAATTTGCGTTTCATACGCATTATTTTTTTTCTAAAAAAAAAATCTCTTCAGGTAAGTTGTGATTTTGGTTAGCGCGTCGCGCATGTAAAAAAATATTTTTCGAAATTTTAATTCCCCTTTAGCTATTAGAGCTTCTAATTTCGAACGTGCATTCCATATGCATCATTTCAAAAACTTTTTACCTGAATTTTTTTATTTTAAATAATGCATCCAGTATGCATTAATTTAAAAAACTTCTTAGATAAATCGTAAGCTCTCTTAGTTTTAGGGCTCTTTGTTTAAAAAACCTTTTACCTGATTTTTTAAAAGATGTGCATCTCATATGCAATATTTTTCGAAAAAAACTTTCAGGTTAATTGTAATTTTTCTTAGTTGTAGAACTTTCATTTTTAAGTTTGCATCTTGTATTTATTTTTGTGCATCTCATATGCATTTTTTTTAAAAAAAACTTTTCATTTGTTTTTTTTTTCAATTTGAGCAACTAAGATGCATTGAATTTTTCCTCGTTAAAAAAACAAAAACAAAAAAAAACTTTCAGATAACTTGTAAATTTTCTTAACTGTAGAAATTTCATTTCAAGTATGCATCTCATGTACATCTCATAGGCATTGTTTTAGGAAAAACGATTCTTTTTTTGATAGATTGTAAATCTTCTCTTAGTTGTTGAGCTTTTAATTCCAAACATGCATCGCATTTGCGTTATTTTTTAAAAAAAATTTACCTGGATTTTTCATTTTGTACATACATTCCATATGTATCATTCAGATAAAATGGTTGTAAAACTTTAACTTTCGAGCAGGCATGAGCATTTAAAAAAATCAAAGTGTCATTCGTTTTTATCCAATGTGTATTGCACTTTTTCAGCTAGATCGTCTCAACCTTCGCGTGAGTTAGTGTTTTAAAAAAGAGATTTGATTCTATTTTTCGAGAAACTAGTTTAAATGTGCAATTGAGTGCGACCATTCGAGTTTAAACAAAGGACAATAAAATCTTTTTGAAATTACTTTGTTTTGAATATCTATCATGCGTTCGAGCCAGATAGTGCACTCAGCGAACTCCATGCTAGTGCAAAACACCTTAGATCATAAATTTTGATTCTTTCTGAAATGTAATCAAAATTATGAAATGAATGACATTAGAAGTTTTCCGAAAAATCATGCATGACTTCTTTTATTCTTTATACTAACTTTCGTGTTTGGTCTTTTCAGGTACCCTTGGTTAGGCATCCGGTACATAAAAGTTCTGTCGACCAAATGGGGCAACAAAAAAAAGAAACGTGCAGCCATCCAGTTGCACGAAGAACAAATTGCACACTCGAGATATCCAACGCTCAGGTACGATGAATTGTACTTGATTTTCCTTGAGATTTGAGTGTCCCTACTCTTTTTGCAGATAAGACGACCATTTCGCCGAGGTCGTAATAACGTAAATGTGACTGCTCCAAAGAACTTACATGCCAAAATTCTACCTACCATATGTGGAATTCATAAGCGTCCCCAAACCAAGCCGTACATCCGTTTTAAGGTGAGGTTTAAACCGGTCTGTGGTAACCAATGGGCATCTTACATTGAGATCAGACATGTCCGAAGATGGAAAATATCAAGAGATCATTGAGCGTCCCCAGAAGATTAATGTGCCGATCAGTGAGCATTTGAGATGTCAAGCAAATGAAACATTAATGTTGGTGCCTTCCATCAGAGGTCCAGGGACATTTACTTTCCGGCAGGTGTTCATATACAAGTTGTGATTTCTAGATGGAGCAGGAAAATCAGGACATGCAGCAGGTCCAGTCGCATAGCGAGCACATTTCCCCACTAGAAAAAAATCCAACACCTAGGTAAGAAAAGTTGTGATCATTTTTATCCCCGAAATTTGAGTTTTTCCTTAATCATTGTGCAGTTTGGATAATCATCCAAATCAAAGCCCCTGAAGAGCACATCTCGTGCGCGGCCCTTTGCTCGCCGCAAGCTGTCACATTTATCCTAGATACCTCGGGCGATATCTATGCATTTACCATTTGCGGACTACTGTGTCAAACTCAACACCATCAATGTGTGTTCATTAACCGGGCCATTCATCCTGCATGCGACGAGCCTAACCCGGTAGGTGCTAGCCATGGGGCATCCCCAGACGAGATTGAGCAATAACCGGGGCACTTGAGAAGCCGAGATTAGAAATACTGTCTACGTCATCCATTGGTTGTAAGGTCCATCCAGGGCGTCGACACGATCGACATATTTTGACTCAATCAACTGAGTCCTTCTCTAGAAGATGTTTTGAATTAGAAATTTCAGATTTGCCACTCAAGGCATGTTCATAATTGTTTTTTATTATTTTCGTTAAATTTTCTTTAAAAAAAAAAGCAAGCAAAAAAGGGCAAAAAAAAAGCAAAAAAAAAAAAAAAAAGCAAAAGCAAAAAAAAAAAAAAAAATCGGGTCACAGCCGCCCTTTAATTGGCTAACGATAAAAATAAAGAGAGTGCTCTTGCATATTTTGTGAGAGCAGTGAAGAAATAAAAGGGTCACAGTTGTCCCTAAATCAACTACAGTAAAAAGGGTCACAGTCGTCCCTAAACCGACTACAAAGAAAGGGCTACAGATAAAGAGCGCTCCTGCAACATCAAAAGCGGGAAATAGGTGAAAGGGCCATAGCCACCCTCCAAACAGCTACGAATAAAAAAGTGACCCCGCGAATCTGTGAGGGCGGGAGAATAAAAAGGGCCACAGCCACCCTCCAAACGGCTTCCAAAAAAAAAGAGTGACCCCGCGAACCCTGTGAGGGCGGGAGATAAAAAAGGGCCACAGCCACCCTCCAAATGGCTACATTCAAAAGAGCTCCCGCAACATTGAAGACAGTGAGAAAAGGGTCACAACCACCTTCAAACGGCTACAAATACTCCCGCATCGAGGCGAGAATAAAGAACGGGCCACAGTCAACCCAAAATTGGCTACTAAAAAAAACTTCCGCAACAGCAAATGAGGAAAACAAAGATAGGTCCATAGCCACCCTTTAAACGGCTACCAAATAAAGAGGGCTTCCACTAGGTTGAAAACCCGAAAGGGCGGCCTAGGCAAAATGAGGAAATGAGGGGCATGGTTGCAAATTCATAAATTGCAATCATGGCAAAAAGAGAGAAAATAAAAAACCGAGGGGCACGGTCGGAAATCTCTCAATCGGCCGTGGCAAAAGGAGAGAAAAAAGAGAACTTCTCAACCAAAAAAAAAAGAAGAAAAAAGAAAAAGAAAAATGAAAAATGAAAAATGAAAAAGAAAAAGAAAAGGAATTATTGGGCCGAGCTGGATTTGAACCGGCGTAGACCCGCTAGATTGTCGCGCCGTGCGCAATTTAGGCAAAAATTAGGGACAAACATTCATGCGCAACACAGCGCCTTCCACAGTCAACTTCACGGCAAGCGGGACGGTTATAGTATGCTCTCGCGAGTCGCCATCCAAGGATGAGTAGGACTGTTACAGTCTGTTCCTACGAGTCAACTTCATGACAGGCGGGACGGTTACAGTCTGCTCTCGCAAGTCACCATTCAAGGATGAGTAGGACTGTTACAGTCTGTTTCTACGAATCAACTTCACGACAGGCGGGACGGTTACAGTCTGCTCTCGCGAGTCACCATTCAAGGACGAGTAGGACTGTTACAGTCTGTTCCTACGAGTCAAATTCACGGCAAATAGGACGGTTACAATCTGTTCTCGCAAGTCACCACTCAAATGATGAGTAGGACTGTTACAGTCTGTTCCTACAAGTCACAATCGACAATCAGGATCTGAAGTTTTCCCAACTTTCTGAGAGTCACCCCCGACGAACGAAGTCCTAGTATTCAGCCTCGCAAGTCACGCCACTAGAGGCACTTCTCCAAAGGACGCCACTAGAGGCTCTTCTCCGACATACGCCGCTAGAGGCATCGCCAAAGGGTCTCCGGTACGGTCTGACGTAGAGGTCTTCCGCCACCAGAGATATCACCAGAAGTTTTCCGGTACGGCCTGACGTAGAGGTCTTCCGTTACCACTCGCCACTAGAGGCATCACCAAAGGTTCTCTGGTACGGTCTGACGTAGAGGTCTTTCACCACCAGAGATATCACTAGAGGTTTTCCGGTACGGTCTGACGTAGAGGTTTTTCCGTTACCACTCGCCACTAGAGGCGTTACCAGAGGTTGTTGGTACTGTCTGACGTAGAGGTCTTCTGTTACCAATCATCACCAAAAGTTTTACTTTATTGCACGCCACTGGAGGATTTTCCTTGTCGCTCGCCACTGGAGGCAACATCGATCAAGATTTTACTTTACCACGCCACTGGAGGCTTTACTTTTCCGCATGCCACTGGAGGCTTTACTTTTCTGCACGCCACTGGAGGCTTTACTTTTTTCGCACGCCACTGGAGGCTTTACTTTCTGCACTACCAATGGAGGCACCGCCAACAGGGGCACCGCCGACGGAGTTTCTATTTTCTGCACGACCAATGGAGGCACCAACAACAGGGGCACCGCCGACGGAGGTTCTATTTTCCACGCTACCAATGGAGGCACCGCCAACAGGGCACCACCGACGGAGGTTCTACTTTCTACATCGCCAACACGGGTACGCTAATAGAGGCACCGCCAACAGGGGCACCGCCGACAGAGGCTCTACTTTTTTGCACTTTCCGAAATAAGCCAGGAGTTTCCTTGAAGATTCAAAGACTAGAAAGAAGATATACTTCCCAACTAAAATTAGTGTTTACTCGTCTTTGGACAAATCACCTCGAACTTGTTCCACGGGAATCCGCCCAGAGAGGGGCAAGCTATAAACACCTAATTTTGGTCCGCGCGTAGCACGTTCAAAATGTCATATGTGGCGCGTAAAAAAAAAGGAAGTATTTAAATATGGAAGGTCGCGAAGTTTCTAAAGATATGAATGGCTTAAAATATGATAGTGTATATGCATTATTTATTGTAAAATATATAGAAAATATATTATGTGTATTTATGGTGAAATACATAAATATATATGTATATTTTCGGAATAATAAATGCATATATTTTTTCAGATTTTATTTTCCTAGTTTAGGGGTCCTAGTTTAGCTATAAATAGGGTCCTTTTACATGTAAAATACACACCACAGCAATAAGAATACATCAGTTCTTGAAAGCCATGCAGTTTTGTCTCCTAGTGAATAAAAGTTTTTTTTATTTTTTTTTTTAGCTGGCCAGATCCTTGGCGGAGCTCCGGCGACGTCGACCCCCAGTCGCCCGCTGCCCCATCCCGACGTCCAGCTACTGCGACAACCACCTCCGGCCGGAGACCATGCCGCCCAGCTCCGGACCACCGCTCGCCGGCGACCCCCCTATCTCTCTCTCTCTCTCTCTCTCTCTCTCTCTCTCTCTCTCTCTCTCTCTCTCTCTCTCTCTCTCTCTCTCTCTCTCTCTCTCTCTCTCTCTCTCTCTCTCTCTCTCTCTCTCTCTCTCTCTCTCTTATTTCTCTCTCATTCCTTCTTCTCCGGCAGCTCCAGTCTCGCTTCGTCTCCGGCCGACCTCCTTCGTCCGCCCGGCGCTCCACCAGCTCCGCTCTCGGCTTGCTCCGACGACCAGCAACCCCTGCGTCACTGTAGCTCCGTCCGGCTGCACACCATCTGCTCCAGCTTCCATGTCCCAGATCCAGATCGACCACCACCACAGCGACCTGCTTCGCCTGACTGCCCGCCGGAGTCGCCGTCTCTGTCGCCGGAGACCGTTGTCTTTGCCGCCGCCGGTTGCTTGCTCAGCCATCCCCTCCGGTCTTCTACAGGTGAGTCTGTTAACTTTTTTTTAAAATTATATTTTATGTTTTATATTATTATTATTATATCATAATTAATTAATAATTTTAATGTAATTACTTTAATTTAATTAATAAATTGAATATAGTTGTTTAAATTTAATTAGTAGTTTAATTGTAGTTGACTAAATTTAATTTGATAGCATGTTAGAAGTTTTATTTTAGTATTTTAGATTTCATTTTTATTAGGAGTTGTAGATAATAATTTATTTTTAGACTTAGATAATATTTTGCACATGATAGAAATTTAATTAAATCTTGGCATTGTTAGATTAATTTGTGACATGTGTTCAAATAGTGAAATTGGTAACTTTGTGAATTGAGTACCGAAAGGGCGTGATTAATTCCATGTGTTTTAATTCGTAATAGAACCCCCGAACTTGAATTTCTTATCGTAGACCGATTTTATACCTAGGTGTTTAGTTCGCTATTCGTTTAGGTAATTTAGGATTCTAGTTAGCCTTAATTAACTAGTGGCGACTCATTTAAGAAATACACGTTTTTCAAAACGTAATTCGCTATAGGTCAGATTTTAGGTCTGACACCGATCTTTCGCCAAGTACATTCCCGTTAGTCAGTTTCGCAGGAGCTGCAACTTACCCGTTGGGTATGATCACACTGCCAGTCATCCTGGGAGAAGGTTGGAAGGTGCTTCATATCAATGTCACATTTGTAGTGGTGAGCACCCTAGGAGCATATAACGGCATCCTAGGAAGAACGGCAATTAACCCGCACGACATTGTGCCATCCACTGCCCACCAAAAGATGAAGTTCCTAACTCCTCATGGGATTGGCGAGGTGCTGGGCGACCAAACAGCCGCACGGAAGTGCTACGTTAATGCTCTAAGGAAGATGAAGTAAGTGTCCATTGCCATGATAGAAGTTGGTGTAAAAAGAAAGCTGTTCGCCTCAAATGATGATGATAAAGGGAAAAGGGAGGTAACACCAAGAGCAGGACTCGATAGGACGCTCTTCCCAACAAGACAAAGCGTCCTAGATGTCAGACAAGGACAAGAAGAGTCTATCACAGCTTACTTCAAGAGGTTCGCCCAGAATGCAGCTGCACTAAGGGCAACCAAAAAAGAAGTCATCACCGCGTTTTACTTGAACATGAACGCGCCAACGTTTTTCCTGTTCGGAGGAATATATGGATGGCGTACAACCAAGACGATGGCTTGCCTGAAAGATAAGCTGAAAACTGCAATCTCTTGTGAACGCGAGCTGGATGGGGTACACCTATCAGCTCGAATCAGGAAGCTCAGACTTCAAGAAAACTAGGAAGCTCAAGCGTTGAATACCCTGACATCTTCACCCCCTTGAACAAGGAGGTCGAAGAGATATACATTAAGCTCCTGGAAAACAAGCTTCCGAGTCCACTTGAGCCGATGACTGCCTTCCTAGGTAGAAATGTGGAAGATTGGTGCCGATACCACCAAACATGGGGGCACCATACTAACAGTTGCTTAACTTTGAGAATGGAAATCGAGGAGTTTATTGCACATGGAGCCTTGGGAAGCTATGTCGCAAGGAACGATGCTCGTCCGCTACCGAAACATCTCAGAGGGAGATAGACTATCTACTTTTTATCTGTCTTTACATCTTTGTCAACATGTTTGTACTTAGAAATATTTCGGAAAGAGCGATCAGTAGACGCCTTCCTGCAAGAGATTGTACGCATAATCAAATTCTAATGAAGATTAATCTACTTTCGTAGGTACATCTCTATAATACGCATTCTACTTTGGATTAACACCAAGTAACAAACAACGAGCATATTACTCATATCAACAAACTCAAGTCATTATGCAACTTATATTATGCGACATCAAGACGATTATTATCAACAAAACAAGCTAAACACTATGTAACAAGGAACTTATGGCATACAACGCCAACATATCTATTATCTACACCAACAAAGAGTTCATCTCTCCATCTATAACGGCGTCTATCTCAAGAAGATGTCGGCAACACAAAGCCATCGCGCTATGTGCACAGTCAACTTATACGTCGCAATGACAACTTGCGGATTATCTACAAAAAAGGGACTTATATAAATTCTCTACTCAAAGTGACGACTATTCCAAAGGCCTCAACAACAAGAAATATCTTGGATAAACACCAAGATTTACTATCAAAAGTGACATGCTGCGACATCCTCCTTGCAAGGGCAAACCTCATGTTCACATTTATCAAAGTAGCATGCTGCGACATCCTCTTTGTAAGGGCAAACCCCATGCTTACTTCTAAAAAATGGCATGCAGTGAAATCCTCTTAGAGGCAAATCCTCATGTTCATAGCCATTCCCTGCATACAAACCAGGTTGCGGCACTTAGGTGGGACTGATCACCCCATCTACAAAGTATGTATATCCCTCTTAAAGGTTCATACGCCATGAAGATACATTCCTTGATAGGATAGCTTCATGTATACTCAAACTATGCATATCCTCTTAAGGATGCAGACATAATGAAGACCTATACCTTAAGTGGGCAGGCTTCACTCAAAAACGCTAGCAGGAGCGCACCCTGTTTGAAAAACTCATTAAACTTACAAGTCGAGTCTTGTACAACGTCGCCTTAGAGTGGAACTAAGAGACGGTATAAACTTAAGTCTTGCTTCGTCAAGACGACATTGCTACATGTCAAGTGCCAGTGCTAAGTGCCAAGTGCCAAGTGCCAAGTGCCAAGTGCCCGTACCTAGTACATTATTATCTACAATGCTACAAGTACCAAGTGTACATATAATGCCATGCCTTGGAAATTTTTTCAAGAGGGGCGCTAATAACACCCTGCAATGCGCAAGTCGCAACATTGGAGGTTTATCTATTATAACAAAGAGATCAATCTTATCATGCAAGTCCAATACATACGGACAACAAAGATAACTCAAGGTATGAAATATTACTAGCAAGTTATCACATGTTTATTATTGTGGAAAACAGGTCCAAGTGACGAAATACCATGCAAGCAAACGCATAAACGAAGGCTGGGACAAAAGCCTCAACGTAACGTCAACCCGTTCACAAAGGGTTCAACATGCTGAAAGCAAACAACATGATACTATTCAAGAGATAACATCATCTCCAAAAGACTAAGATAACATCTTCATGAAGTCAACATCAAGCGCAATATCGTCATTACCATATCCAAAGATTACGGAGAGAGAAGCCGCTTCAGCTTCTTTACGCTGTAAATCCGCAACATGGTTAACAGCAAAAGAAGAATAAGGACCTAACTTGTCGAACAGAAAGCTGGGGGCAAGCGCGCGTACTCTGCCAATATAATCTTTGGCAAACTCATCAATCATAGATGAAGACTTCGCCTTGGCGGCAGTAAGGACAGCAGCAGTATGCGCAACAGTGCTGGGATACTCGGCAAGTCCCTTCTCAACCCCCGACTTGTGTGCTTCCTCACGTATAGAAGCAAGCGCGACATCATGGGCGCTACTACTCTATGCAATTTGCTGCTTGAAAGCAGCAATCTCAGCCTCAAGTTGCTCGGCATGGGCACGACGAGCAGCAATGCGTGTATCAAAATAAGCAACTTGGGAGTTCAAGTTTTGCACCTCCTCCTCGGACTGTGCAAGCTCACGAATAACTGCATTGCTCTTCTGGACAGTAGCCCTCTTCTCGCGTACAAGCTCCAACACAAAGGATGACATGTTCATCATCCTTGAAATAGCCTAAGTACAACAAACCAAACAACAAGACAATCAACGCAAGGCATATGCTTACAGCATGTGAACACAGAAGTTATAGCAAGGCTTACCGGGGCAAATTCAGCCAAGCTACTCTCAACATATTCTTGTGCTTCCTCGTCTGTGGATGGCTTAACGTCATGATCGCCAGGAGGAACGCACATTTGAAGCACTCGCACCCCGACTGCCGGTGTGCTGAGCTTGGAATCCTTCGGAAAGTGAAGACCGTCAGTGGAGAAAGGTGACCAATCTTCTCCATATACATCTATCCCGTCGGATAGGATCAAGTCATCACGTTTGATGCCTGGAAGTGCTGCAATAAGGTCAACGTAAAACAAAGAAGATATTAGCAAAAAATCCTAAGTAAAAGAAACATGTCGAAGTAAACATCACGTACCTCGACGTGAGGAACGCTACTCCTCGGGCCGATCCCTCGACCGGGGGGCAGAAGGCGCCACTGTGCGACTCTTGACTCTCTTCCCTTTATCACAATAAGGAGTTGGAACAGTCGCACTCGGTTTGGAGCGCTTGGGATCACTCGAGGGACGCGCCCTTGTGGCGGACCTCTTAGGAAGAGCGCTAGTGACGAGAGCGGCAACAACGCGTTCAGTCACGAGTACAGAGTGACCTGAAAATGAAAGCAACATGAAGACAACAAAACTTGGAAAATTAACAAGTCCAAAGATGGTGCAAGAATGTGTCTTACTTGTAATCCCCTTATCGCGACCATGTCCGGAAGCTCCAGGAATAGCGGGGGCAGTAGTACGAGCATGCCGCCCGACAGGCGGGTTACCGCGAACATCAGCTGTCTGCAAGGACGAGCTTTTTCCATCATTTCGACCTACATTGGAACATGATACAGGTTATAAAGATTATCAACATACCAAACCGCCAGAAGAAAGTATGAAAATCCCGGCGTCAATCAACTCTTGCTCTGAAGCGCGGAGTAGACAACGGAAACTGCGCTCTTGCTGACATCGATAAATAGCCTTCACAGTCTCCTTGTCATCCAAAGAAAGCTCGGAGAAGATAGGAGCAGGATCAGCTCTCTCAACTCTCTCAACTTCCCAATTTGTGCCGACATCGCACACAAAGAAATAATGATGTCGCCAATGAGGACCCGAGCGATCAGCCGGAGCAGCAAGTCGCTGTCTATAATCCCACTCGGCATCCCCAAGTCCAAGTTGCTTGAAACCCTTGTCTTGCAAGTTAGGACAATGCATCTTCATACCGCATAGTCCCGTCACATCCGGACACAACATCTGATAGAAGCAGCAATAAAGGGTAGTGGAGTAGTGCAAAGACTGCCTGTGAAACAGCACCCGAAAACAACTCCATACTCGAAAGCCGGCAGGAGAAAGATACAAAGGCGAGATTCGATAATAACGAAAAAGATCTATCAAATCAGGACAATAAGGAAAGCGCAAGCCTTCCCTAATCAGTGAAGTATAAACTGCGGACAAGTCATCGGGAGGTACAGTGACTCGCCCCTGTTGGACGTCGGGTAACAAGTCATAAGGCAATATACCTTCCAGCACTGGATCAAGTCCACAACATGATGCATATAAGTCAAACATAGCTTCATCAATCTGGTTGGTGAAGTAACTCACACCTGTTTCCTTAACCTTTATGACTTTGGGGAAAACAAGAGGTTTTGCGACGATTTCGGCCCCTACACCTGGTATAGTATCCAACGGATCAATAATGTTGACATCTGGCTCGACTATGTCGACATCCAGCTCATCATCGGTATCTGAACATAGTGTCACTCTCGGAATGGGGATAGAAGACTTACTCATTGATGGATATGTGTCCAATTCGAGTTCGTATTTATATTTCGGGCCTCGTAAACACGTCAAAATTACATCTCGACTTGAAAAACGTCTCCCAAAGGGTCAAAACAGTCCGGAAGCGCGTTACGCGCGTCCGGACTGGACCTCCGGATTGCATTTGCAACCCGGACCTCGCCGAATTGCCCAAATTCGACGAGGTCCGGATTGCATTGCGGGTATCGTGCGATTACCGTTTCCGCGATTACCGTTACGTGTAGAGAAGTCAAGTTCGCGCATTACCAATATGGATGACGGTTACCGCTTGCTTTTGAACCGTCATCAAACCGCTTTAAAACCGGGTCCGGTCCCAAGGAAGCCTATAAATAGGAGGCCTTGGCCACCCATTTTCACACATCCTCTCATTTGCCCAACTTTGGTATTTTGAGCTCTGACTTCTCTCTAGAAATATTTTCTCTCTCTAGAATTACCCTTTTAGCCCTATAGTGACTTAAGCATCAGAGAGGGCTCCGCTAGCACCACCCCCCCTCTCCGTGCTAGCACCGGTCCTTTGTGCAGGAATCGACGCTCAGACGTTCGGACTTGTGCACAGATTACCGCCTTTTGAGACTCAGACACCGCCTGAGACACAACCGCCTTTTCGAGACACAGACCTTTCCGGGACTCAACCGAACACTCGTCAGTGGCACAAACCTCTTTCAGACGAACAGACGCGTTCCCCACGACCCAGTTCATCCAGGACGCAACATTGGCGCCGTCTACGTGATTCGAACAAAAAGCTACCATACCGCAAAGACAATGCACGAGACCGATGACACCAACTTGGAGTATGTTGACATAAAGGATGCCGCCTTTGAAGATGTCATTGATTTCTCATCAAAAGGCAGGGAGCACATCGTATACCACAACGCCTTGCCCATAACCACGCAGAAGCCGATAAAAAGACAACTTGGATCCTTCCACATCCCTGTTGCCACATCCAATGCCTTCTTCACTCCAACAAGAAATGCATTCTCCGCACAATGCGACCAATGAGCCTTCCAATACAAAGGTGTCAACACGTCACTTCCTTTGCCTCCAATTAACGAACAAGTTGAGACGATACGGACAAAGTCTCGAGTCACAAGTCATCAAGACACACTACACCAAAGAATAGAGGGGCAATGCACGGAAGGTACCTTCCAGTACCAACAGCCAAGGCACGAAGCAGCACGCTCATGCAACATGTACGTGATAGCACAACACCAAAAAGAGGCATGGAAACAACCCCCAAAGCAGAATAAGGCAAAACCGCCCTCAAGCGGTCAGCAAGGAAGAAATTGGCAGCCTCAGCCAAGAAGACCTCTTCAAGGAAATTTCCAGAAGCCAAAAGGAGTAAACCTCACTGACTGCATTCCTTTGAAAGCCCCGCCGTCCGAAATATTGAAAGAGATGAAGGATGCAAAAATGTGGAAAGCACCGAGCAATTTCAGAAACGGCCCGTTGGGGAAAGACAAAAACAAGTGGTGTGAATACCACGAGGTCTTCGGCCACAAGACGAACAGTTGTGCCAGCCTACGTTTCCGCATTAACAGCTTCGTCCTCAAAGGAAAATTAAAGCAATTCACCGATCGACAACCCTCCAAAGAAGACTCAAGCAGAGTCATCCAAAATACACAAAGAAGGTCCTTCCACAAGGACAAGCCAAGACGATGCTGACATCTGTCACAAGGAGGGACGGAAAAAACCTGCTAGTGACGACGACGTCCCAATCACGGGATTGACAACAAGAACCTTGAAGGCAATATTTGAAAAAGAGATACATGTTTCCTGGGAAAAGAGACAACCGCAACAAAAGAGGCCATTCCAGTCAGATGACCAAAGGACCAAAGAGTCCAAACTCGCCAAATGTGTTCCATTGAACACACTGTTATCTGTCATCTTGAAAGAAATGAAAGAAACCAAGCTGTGGAAAAAGCCCTCAAAATTCCACAAGGGACCATTGGGAAAAGAAGAAAGCAAATGGTGTGAAAATCATGAACTGTACGGCCACGAAACCGAAAGCTGTGTTGGACTAAGATTTCACATAAACAGCTTGATCTTAGAAGGAAAAATGAATAAGTATATCGACCATGGCAATAAGCATCAAAGGAAGCCTCGTGTGAAGTCTTCAGAAAAAGGCAATGGAAAAGAAAAGGCGGATGATAATCCATCTATCGCTAAACGCCAGAAAACAACGTCACTTATGGAACCAATTGTGACAACTTGTACAATCTTTGGAGTATGAATGCAGAAGAAGCAAATATCAAACTCCCAGAAAACAAACCTCACCGCCCACTTGAGTCAACGGCTGCCTTCCTTGGCAAAGATGTTGAAGAACAACACAAGCAAAGTAAAACTTGGGGGCATGACATCAACTTTTGTCCATCCCCAAAAGGGGAGATTGAAGAGCTCAACACGCTAGATGCATTGAGAAACTATGTGGCACGTGGCAGAATCAACTAGCCAACAAATCACCTATGAGGACGTCAAACACATCAGCAATCCCTTTATCTTCCTTATCTCCTTTTTCGCATATCTATGTTAAATCTTTTAAAGATTAAGTACAACTCATGCTTATAAGCCTCAGTAATTTTCAAAAGAAGTGATCAGTAGACGCTTTCTTGTTATCCGTTGTGCGAACTCTAAATATCTAATAAAGGTTAAATCTACTTTCGTAGGTACATTATTATGACGCATATTACCTTGGAATAACGCCAAGTAACAACTACGCACATATTACTCGCGTCAACAACACAAAGTTCCAAGCATTTTATACACGCAAGACTAAAAATCGTGTCGCAATAATAAACAAGGCGGAGGCATTACACAAGGACAAATCATGCACTATTAGAAGATGAAACAATATAAACAATCAGGAAACAGCGATACAACTGCCAAGCGACTTGGGGGGCACCAAGCTGACAAATGCTCGGCAATTCTACCTAACATATATACATGCCTATCATGATCTACACCTATCGTATCCGCACTCAGGGAAGTTTCCTACACAAACAAGGAATCCTTGTATCAGATTCCTTTACTTTAATTATTATATGCAAAACTAAAAAGTAAATTTCATGACTTCATACATTTGCAAACTTATAAAAATTACGATTATCTGACAAAAGTAACTCTGCTCGTAGGTACATGCTACACTACGATTACTACACAGGAATTACGCCAAGTAGTAACCTATGCACAAAAATCTACTTCAACAATACAAACTAAGCATTGTGTCCAAGGAGAGATTTATGGTATACAACACCAACATATCTATCATCTACACCAACAGGGAGTTTATTTCTCCATTCATAACATAGGCGTCTATCTCAAGAAGATGCCGGCAACACAAAGCCATCAAGCTATGTGCACAATCAACTTATATGCCGCAGTGACAACCTGCGGATTATTTATCAAAACGACGACTATTCAGAGACGTCATCTACAAGCAATATCTTGGATTAACACCAAGATCATCTATCAAAATGACGACTATTCAAAAGGCGTTAACTGCAAGCAATATCTTGGATTAACACCAAGGCCTACTATCAAAAATAGCATGTTGAGGTATCTTCTTTTTTAAAGACAAACCCCATGTTTACTTCTAAAAAATGACATGTTGTGACATCTCTGGTTAGAGGCAAATCCTCATGTTCATAGCCATTCCCTGGATTCAGAACAGGATGGGCATACGGGACTAATCACCCCATAAGCGGCGGAAGTTCTCTGGTTAGACAACGACCCTACACTATAACAAGTGTGAATTCCTGTTTAAAGGGTTCACTCTTTATGGCGAATGTCCTCTTGATAGACGACAATCCTATATTACGAATTCCGGTTTAGGGTTCGCTTTATACGGCAAAAGTCCTCTGGTTAGATGACAATTCCGTACTATAGATTTTCAAACCGTGTTGCATGGTTCCTGGACGCAGAAAGCATGCATCACAATTCATATTTTCAAAAAAGTGTTACATGGTCCCTGGACGCAGGAATCATGTATCACAAATATGTTTTCATATATTTTACCAAATATTTTGTCAAATATTTTATCAAATATTTTATGTATCAAACACCTTTCCAAAAATTTTATCAACACGGTTTTTTGGGTGTATCACATTCAATGTCAAAATATTTTTTCAAATATTTTATCAACAAGCTTTTTAGGGTTCACAAAATACTTCTTCAAAAAATAAAATGTTTTTACGTATGCTTCCCCAACGCGGGTTGATACACGCTGGCAGGTGCGCACCCTGTTTAAAACTCATAAAATTTACAAGTCGACTCTTGTACAACGTCGCCTTAGAGTGGAACTAAGAGACGGTATAAACTAGTATCTTGCTTAGCCAAGATAACACCTTTCAAATACTAAAATGCTTCTACGTATGCTTCCCCAACGCGGGTTGATACACGCTGGCAGGTGCGCACCCTATTTAAAACTCATAAAATTTACAAGTCGAGTCTTGTACAACGTCGCCTTAGAGTGGAACTAAGAGACAGTATAAACTAGTATCTTGCTTAGCCAAGATAACACCTTTCAAATACACTACTTGATGAGAAATATTGCTATACGCAAAAATACTTGGCAGGTTGCAACACATATAGCGGCTGGCTATTCAGGAAAGAAGGGCAATATGCATAATGCATCATGCAAGCAATCAGGAGAGCATCTCAACTTATCAATCAAGAAGTGGCTATCGGTCACGACTGCGGGGACTATGTCTACGTTACTAGTCATCCACATTCAATAAACACAGTAAGTGATAACGGTATGAAATATTACTAACAAGTTATCATGCAAACTATTATGTATAAAGCAGGTTCAAACAACGTAGTTCAAAGCGAACAGGTCATAAGCAACAACTAAGGAACAACTACAACAAGTGTCCAAACATAGAAGCCGGGGGGCAAACAGACTCAGAAACGAGTTCAACATATCCAAAAGATGGCACAGATTATAGAATGCCATCATCTCTGACAGAACTGGGCGGAACAGGCAGAAGTTGCACATTAGTGTCGCCACCGTCTTCTCCAAACAAAAAACCTACAATGCGCAAGTCGCAACATCCTTGCTCTACCCATCTCGCCATGCCTTGGAATCTAACCAAGAGGGGCGATCATAACACTTAACAATGAGCGATATACAGTCGCAACTACGGACATCATGATCATCATCTAAGGATATATATCCTATCTTACAAATCCAAAACATATGGACAGCATAGATAACTCAAGGTATGAAATATTACTAACAAGTTATCACATGATTATTATTGAAAACAGGTCCAGGTGACGAAATATCATGCAAGCAAAGGCATGAACAAAGAATCATCAACATCAACCCATTCACAAAGGGTTCAACATGCTGGAAGCAGACAGCCCGACAGCAACCAAGAGTTAACATCATCTCTAAGGACTTATGGCAAAGAGTTCATAATGTCAACATCAAATGCAATGTCGTCATCCACACAGAAGACACGACAAGAATGATTGTTTCAACATTCAGCACAACTTAGCTCTTCAACATAAGGGCGACAATCAGCAATCAACAAATACTTACCTCAGTAGGAGTAACGCTCCTCCTTGGGCCGGTCCCTCGACCGGAGGGCAGAAGACACCACTGCACAACCCTCAACTATATTTCCTTTATCACAAGAAGAAATTAGCACGGTCATGCTCAGCATAAAGAACTAAGAAACGCTCGAGGGACGCGCCCCTGCGTCGGATCTTTCGAGAATTATGCTAAAAACAGAAACTACAGCCAGCGATAACTTGAAAAATTAACAAGTTCAAAGAAAATACAATGAGACGTCTTACTCACAAGCCCTTTACCGCCACCGTGTCCAAAGACTCCAGAGTAACGGGGGCACTTGTATGGACATTCCTCTCAACAAATGGATTTCTATACACATCAGCTATCCGCAAAGACAAGCTTTTTCCCATCAAGATGGAGATAGTGGACTTACTCATGGTAACAACCGTGGGAAGACTAATTCTGACAAGAGGACAGCAAGATCTGATATCTTGGAAAATGTTATCAACAATCCAGCCAGTGCGCAAACACGCACCAACACTTATTCAAGAACTTATGCAACAGACGCTCCATGTGAGACAACCACGTACGTACAAGACTTATTAGTCTTCGTGCAACAAGTAACAAGCATCCTGCAAGGGGGGCAACCTCTTCAACACATTAACCTTGCATGACGACATCGAGCTCATACTCGCAGCATACAAGATTAAAATGGTGGAATACTTTCTAAGTACTTTGCTCAGGATGACAATCAGCATATTGCAAACTGTCAACATACAACCACGTGTCAACATATTATCAGGAGTTGGCATATAACCTGTGTTCGCATCAAGCATACGGATACAACATACGTAGCCAGAGATGGTGAAAAGATTCTAAGTGCGGGGGTAAATACGTACACATAGTGTACGTACATACATGTCGACAAAGATGCATGTCAACAAGAAGAAAATATTTTCTAAGTATTTCCATGTACGTACATACATGTCGACAAGGATGCATGTCGACAAGGGGAGAATATTTTCTAAGTGTTTCCATGTACGTACATACATGTCGACAATGATGCATGTCGACAAGGGGAGAATATTTTCTAAGTGTTTCCATGTACGTACATACATGTCGACAAGGGGAGAATATTTTCTAAGTGTTTCCATGTACGTACATACATGTCGACAAGGATACATGTCGACAAGGGGAGAATATTTTCTAAGTATTTCCATGTACGTACATACATATCGACAAGGATGCATGTCGACAAGGGGATAATATTTTCTATGTGTTTCCATGTACGTACATACATGTCGACAAGGATGCATGTCGACAAGGGGAGAATATTTTCTAAGTGTTTCCATGTACGTACATACATGTCGACAAGGATGCATGTCGACAAGGGGAGATATTTTCTAAGTGTTTCCATGTACGTATATACATGTCGACAAGGATGCATATCGACAAGGGGAGAATATTTTCTTAAGTGTTTCCATGTACGTACATACATGTCGACAAGGATGCATGTCGACAAGGGGAGAATATTTTCTAAGTGTTTCCATGTACGTACATACATGTCGACAAGGATGCATGTCGACAAGGGGAGAATATTTTCTAAGTGTTTCCATGTACGTACATACATGTCGACAAGGATGCATGTCGGCAAGAGGAGAATATTTTCTAAGTGTTTCCATGTACGTACATACATGTCGACAAGGATGCATGTCAACAAGGAGAAAATATTTTCTAAGTGTTTCCATGTACGTACATACATGTCGACAAGGATGTATATCGACAAAGAGAAAATATTTTCTAAGTGTTTCCATGTACGTACATACATGTCGACAAAGATGGATTGCATACAGCAAGTAGCTATGCCTCCTAATCACACCTACGACGCTCATCGACAAAGCTCATACGACGACATCTATGGTAACAAGCATTAGATATCGTTTAAATATTTTCTAAGTGTTTTAGCATACTTGAAGGCAATGACCAACAGTCTGTACCTGATGCTCAACCATTAGCGCTAACGCGCGTAGCAAAAGTCAACGCGCGTAACAAAAGTCAACGCGCGTAGCAAAAGTCAACGCGCGTAGCAAAAGTCAACGCGCGTAGCAAAAGTCAACGCGCACAGCAAAAGTCAACGCGCACAGCAAAAGACAACGCGCACAGCAAAAGTCAACGCGCACAGCAAAAGTCAACGCGCGTAGCAAAAGTCAACGCGCATAGCCAAAGTCAACGCGCGTAGCAAAAGTCAACGCGCATAGCAAAGTTGGTACGTGCAGTAAAAAGGACCAACATCTCAAGAAGCTATCATGCAAGCGATGCAACTAATATGACGAACCGCGAAGAGCAAATACGACAACACTTAAGGAAATATTTCTCTAAGGCATCAAAGCAACATACGATTACTTCCAAGAGACTCCTTGATGATAAGGATCAAAGGAGCAATGCACCTACAAGTACTAACGGTATACTCCGCCCTCTTCTAAGTATTTATCCCTACATACATGATTGTTGTGGTGTTACACGTTTCGAATCCGTCATTTTACATGCATGTTTACATATCGCATGATCCATGATTTAATAATCGCTAAATCGTTTGAGAAGTATACGGATTATATTTCTTACGTCACGTAATTACGTTCTTGCCATGACCGTTACTTGTGCATGTATGATGATAGAAGCATGTCCGCATGACGTGTCCTTAACGATAATCATGTTTGTACGTTATATATGTGCATTCCCTATTGCACTAACCGTAATGACAGGAAATAAAGTTACTCGGTCGGAAAATCAAAGGACGGACGAAATCAAGACTCCTACGTCCAACCAACAATCAAAACCGGAAGGTTAGCGTCAAGCTCAAATTGGACACGTATCCTAACTTAAAATAGTGTCAAGAAAGGTTTTTAACCGTTACTTGACTCGGGGGCAAGTGATGGATATGTGCCCAATTCGAGTTCGTATTTATATTTCGGGCCTCGTAAACACGTCAAAATTACATCTCGACTTGAAAAACGTCTCCCAAAGGGTCAAAACGGTCTGGAAGCGCGTTACGCGCGTCCGGACCGGACCTCCGGATTGCATTGCGGGTATCGTGCGATTACCGTTTCCACGATTACCGTTACGTGTAGAGAAGTCAAGTTCGCGCATTACCAATATGGATGACGGTTACCGCTTGCTTTTGAACCGTCATCAAACCGCTTTAAAACCGGGTCCGGTCCCAAGGAAGCCTATAAATAGGAGGCCTTGGCCACCCATTTTCACACATCCTCTCATTTGCCCAACTTTGGTATTTTGAGCTTTGACTTCTCTCTAGAAATATTTTCTCTCTCTAGAATTACCCTTTTAGCCCTATAGTGACTTAAGCATCGGAGAGGGCTCCGCTAGCACCACCCCCCTCTCCATGCTAGCACCGGTCCTTTGTGCAGGAATCGACGCTCAGACGTTCGGACTTGTGCACAGATTAACGCCTTTTTGAGACTCAGACACCGCCTGAGACACAACCGCCTTTTCGAGACACAGACCTTTCCGGGACTCAACCGAACACTCGTCAGTGGCACAAACCTCTTTCAGACGAAGGGTTACAACCCGAAAACCCGCTCAACCATACGAACAGACGCGTTCCCCACGACCCAGTTCATCCAGCACGCAACACTCATATTAACAGCTGTGAGAAGGCTTAAGTACGCGAAGATGACAGTGAGATGTGGTATCCTGAAAGGTACAACCGACAATCCAATCAGTTCACAAGCACGCATCAAACACTCATGCAAACATCTATGCAATGAACGCTCCATGTGAGATAACTATGTACGCAATGACTTAATAGTCTTCGTGCAACAAGTATCAACCATCATGCAAGGGGGGCAAACCTCTCAACTCATTGACTTACATGTCGACATCAAGCTAATGCTCACAATGTACATGATCACAAGGGCGAAATATTTTCTAAGTGTTTTGCTCAGGATGACAGTCAGCATATTACAAACTGTCAGCATACTATCAAATATCTACGTACGACAAGGTGTCGACATGCAGCGAGATATGGCTGACATATTTTCTAAGTATTTCACTTATGTCATGGGACTATATGTGACAAGAAATCAACCGTCAGAAAATATTTTTTAAGTATTTCCTCGATGTCAACAATCAACAAGCGGCATGGAATCAACTATCTAGGAGCATTTTCCAAATATACTAGCCAGACGACGGATAACGTACATCAAGTGGCAAACACCAACTACTACGAAATATTTTCTAAGTACTATATTTTCTAAGTGTTTTAGCATGTTTGCAGACAACGACTGACGATCAATACATGATGTTCAACATACATTGCCTAAGTTATCACTACCAACATACAATCCTTGACGGCCATGTACGAACAACTACCGCTCGTCAACATCGAGCATACTAAAACAACGGCTAAGGCATGGAACAACATATTGGCAATGAATACTATGCATAAGGAAGTATAACGATTCATTTGCACTTTTCTAAAATTTTCAGCACTTAGAAAAATTTTGGCCGATTTGGGGCTAAGTATTCTAATGCATTTCATCAAACACCTTGTATGCATGTTAAGGTACTTAAGTACATAGTGATTTTAAGATTGAATCAAGGCCAAACGAAGTCACAAAATGTCCAGCCATGTACGGAATTAGACTCACCAACACGAAGCAAGTCCAACATAATAAATAATATGACTTTTTCAATCATCCTTCTCTAAGGGAAAAAAAAAACTTCTTGAAAGTTTTTTTAAATGTCCCCTAGTATTGATTTCCTGCATCTGCCAATATATATATATATATATATAAAAAAAACATAATGTAGCTAGAAATTAGAGAAATTTATCATACGCATCGGCTAGTTTTTCAACTGAAAAAAAGTAACCTTCAATAAAAAAAAATGTTCAAACCTAAGGAAGAAAATATTATTATTACCAACAAAAGTACAAGAGAGCTAAGAAGTAGCCATCTCGGAATAGAGAATTGTCTCAACTGATTCTCGGAATAGAGAATTGTCTCAATTGATTACTAATAAATAAACATAATGTAGGTAGAAATTAGAGAATTTTATCGTATGTATCGGCTAGTTAACCGTTTCAGCTGAAAAAAAGTAACCATCAATAAAAAATAAAGAAAATATTCAAAGCTAGGAAGAAGATATTATTATTACCAACAAAAGTACAAGAGAGCTAGGTAGTAGCCATCTCGGAATAGAGAATTGTCTCAACTGATTCTAATTTTGCACGTCATGCCTTGATGCCTTACGGAAGAATCTTTCCTATAGACACACTGTTAATTTCTTTCTTGCTCCTTTTATCCATCTTTTTATAAGCAAACAAGTATGACTATTTTTAATTTGTTCACACTTAATTACATGAAAGATATGTGAACAAGGTAACCCAACTGTCTTGAAGTAGCGACATTCACATTCGTTAGCCACACCCTTGGGTGAGTATTCCACTCTCCATTCCTTCCTCGAGATATAATGCATGATAATGTCGTCGACCACTTTCAAACTCTATCTTTTTGCTTGTGTCGAGCCCAATGGTTGCATGAATATTTTCCACAATCTTTGCCATGGACTCTAATGCAAATATAGAATAGCCATGTCGCTCAACTGTAGCTAGTCCAGTTACACAAACTGGCTTACCATAGTTGTTATGGAATGCTAAGGAGTGAGTTATTATTATTTTTTTTTGCTAAAGAAGGAGTGAGTTATTTACTTAAGATAAATGTGCATATCTATAACTCTTAGATATTTTATTTTATTTATAGAGCATATTAATGTTTCTAAATTTGTCAATGTTGATTTATAGTTAGAATTTATTTAGAACCAAGTACATATTCATCACAAGAAAGACATGATGACGTTAATGCCAGAAAAGTGGATAGATGGCCACAGGGACGAAGCCAGCATTTTTTTCCAGTGGGGGCATGATTTTTTTTAGCAAAGAAGGAAAAATTAAAAAATGAGTAAATATAAAAAAAAAAGTTCAATATAAAATTGTATAGGTCAAATCGATAATAATCTCATGTTCTAAAGTTAAAAGTATTCGTAACGAAAAGTTGAGAAGCTTTTTAAGGTTCACGGCCCTGATTTCTAAGGTAAACATGTTATTTTATGGTAAAATTCAAATAGAAATATGATAATTTGATTTAATTCTATTAAAAGTTTATACCATAAAATAACATATAATTTATATTATAAATACAATAATAGAAGTCAAAATTCTTAAAACATATATAAAAAAATTATACAAACATCAGTATAAAATTTGTTGGATAGTAATATATACATACATATAAAGGTTAGTATTTATCTATTTATTAATTTTTATTATATTGTACTTTATATATATATATATATATATATATATATATAATAATAATAATAATAATAATAATAATAATAATAATAAGGGAAAACAATATAAATGGTCCTCGAACTTTACTCATTTTTCTATTTTTGTCCTTGAACTTTATTTTTTTCTATTGATGTACTTGAACTCGTCAAATCCATTCTGTTATAGTCCCGTCGTTAAATTTTACTGTTAATTGTGGGTGATTAGACGATGATTAAGCAAAAAATATTGATGTGGACAAGCTAACATGACATATTTAGGTTCACATCATATTTTTTTAATATACATCAATGACTAAAAAAATAAATAAATGAATAAATAAAGAAAAAAATAAAATTTTAAAAAAAAACATGAAAATGAAAGGCACTAAACATGATGTGGCCAAAACTATGACACGCCAACTTGTCCATGTCAATATTTTTTGTTTAATCAACATCTAATCACCCACAATTAACAGTAAAATTTTAACACGGGACTAAAAGAGAATGAATTTGACGAGTTCAAGAACATCAATAGAAAAAAATAAAGTTTAAGGACAGAAATAGAAAAATGAGTAATGTTCGAGGATCATTTATGTTGTTTTCCCTAATAATAATATACAAAGAATAGTTCAAATAGTGATATATTTGAAAATCACGAATTTTAGTTAATCTGACAAGTGAAAAAGCACAAGTTGGAAACAAAAACAACAAATGAGGCAGATTTTTTCAAAAAACAACAAATGAGGCAGATTTAGAATAGCAAGAACAAATGGACAACCATTAATATATGAAAATGTACGTTTGTTTGTTGACCAAAATCAAATTCAAAGAAAAAAGAAAAGATAATGTTATGACTTATGTCCTCTCTCTCCCAAGTCCCATCTCTTTTCTCTTTCCTCTCTTCTCTCTTTATCTTCTTCTTCCTCCTCCACATTTTACCAAACACCCATAAAAACCAGAACTTCTATGGAGGTCACGTATTCTTCTACGGAGATTCATAAGTTTTTGTCATGTATTAAATCTCAAGATCTAATGGGCAAACTATTCTCCAAGAATTTCAGAGGGGGCAAACCTTAAGTAAATCCGATTTTTTTTATAAAGCTTGTATATACATAACAGAACTTCTATGGAGGTCAGTGGGGGCAATTGCCCCCACTGGTCCTTAGTCAGCTTCGTCCCTGGATGGCCAGGTCAGATAGTAATAGGGTGATAACACTTTTGATACTTGTAATAGGGTGAGTAACTACTATTGTAATCTATAATATTTTACAATATTTTGGTTGCTACAAACTAATTTATCATTTTGTTTCAATACCCAACAGATATACATACCATTGAACGTGAATAACTCGCATTGGTACTTAGTTGTATTGTCAGCAAATGATCACATTATATACTATGAAGACACTATTCCCGCTACTTCAAATAGAAATATAAGAAAAGCGGCTTGCTATACAATGGTAATTAAATTATTTACAGCTTCTTTTATTAATTTATATACAAATAGTTTTTATAATTTTTTATGATTAATATTTTGTCGTTTTAAAACAGGTACATTCAATACAAGCATATGTGAAATAGACAAGAGACAATGTATATCAACCAGAGAATTAAACAAATGGAAAATCACCCAACTTTAAGATTGGAAGTTTGTTATCCCTTCTAATGTTCCAAATCAAGCGACACTTAACGATTGATATGTATAGTACTTTTAATTTTAAATTATGATATTGTACAATGTATCATTTTCAAATTTCTATATATATATATACTAACTGTGCATGGATAGGGTTAATTGCAAACTCTATGTTATACACTTCATACAACACCATAACAGATTTCAAATTTAACGTCATCCACAGTAAGTACTAAGTAAGGTAACTGTAAATAAGTAATTGATTAAAAATGTATTAAATAATATTATTTAGTGTTCTTTAGGTCTTAACATCCAAGCACCGTTTACTTCTGATGGCATCCCTGATTCTCTAGAATCAAAATGAAAAACGTTATAAAGTAATTAATGGAAGCAACACGTGACATGTTAATTTAGAACATTGTAGTAAAAAAAAATATTACATTTATATATTTTTCCGCTCTCGTAGGATATAGATATTTATTTCACTCTAGAAAGATTTTTTTTGGCGTATATTTGTTACATTAATGGTCTATAATTTTTTTTTTTTTTTTTTTTTAAGATTTGGATTGTTTCGGTAAAGACATCCAAAATTTAAATTAATTTATTTGTTACTTGAATATAAAAAGAATCTTCGAAATAAAAAATTAAAATTGCACGACCAGATGTATGTGGATATGTAATTTTTCTTAAATATATAAAACCGTAATTAAAGTAGTACCGTTTTTTTTACAGTTATTTACAATATATAATGATAACGAATATAAAAATAATAATGATGCGTTGTCTTTATTTTATAATATATATATATATATAAATTAAATTTATTAATAATAAAATATTTTACGTATTATTGGAAAAAAATGTGTATAAAATATTACTTTTATTTATGTTTAAGTTTTTATATATATACATATATATTAAGAGTTTACTAAAATCATTTAGCGATATAAATTGAATAGTATAAAATCATTATTATTGATGTAATTTTTTTTAATTGTTAAGTGTCTAAGAGCATATTAAATGGTATTACTTAAATTGTTTTCCTTAAAAGTGTCACGTAGGATTTTATGTGTGGTTTTAAGGAATACATAAATTTATGTAATGCCTAAATAATAGTAGGTCCACAATGGTTTTACTTAACCATTTTACTTAAATATTTTTTATTATTAAATTTTAACTACCAATTTAAAAATTAGTTAATAATTCCAAGCTTAATAATTGTGTCGTTTAAGTTATCTACATATATATACAACGTTGCTTAATATGTTGGCCAGAATTTGTTCAAAAATTCATATACTTGATTATATGAATTTGTTCACAAACGTCATTGAATTCTCCGTTACTCCACTCCTCGCCGACTAAAACATTGTTTGTATATATATACAATAGAATCATTGAAATAAGTATATATATGTTCAAAAATTGTGTTATATATATGTTTAATCATTGAATATTCAACTAAGTATATATATTGTTCAAAAAAATGATAGATATTAAACTAAGTATATATATTCAAAATATATGTTATTGAACTATATAGTATATATATAATAATTATAGCAATTCGTTTATATATATATATATATATATATTATATATATATATAACTAAGATATCTGCACATGTAAGATTATATATATACTTCTCGGCGGCTGAAATAAAAAAGGAAGGAATGGAAGAAAAATTGGTTTTGGAAAAAAAAAAAAAAGTGAATAATTAATTTTATGTGATGACGTGTCAACATAAAGTCTTCCTTAAATTTAAGTAATGTTTTATGTAAAAAACATAAATTTACGTTTGGGTCCCATTTTTAAGGACTGCTATGTAAAACCATTGTAGAGAGTTTTTTTTACTTTACGTAAATAAACACATAGGACACACCTTTATGTAATCTTTACGTAATACCATTGTGGATGCTCTAAATAACATCTACATAATAGTAAATGATGAAATAGTATATAATACTTCTAACATGCTATTAAATTAAATTTAGTCAATTACAATTAAATTACTAATTAAATTTAACCAACTACCTTCAAATTATTCATTAAATTTAACTAATTACATTTCAACTATTAATTAATTGTAATATAATAATAATATAAAACAAAAAATATAATAACAAAATAATAATAATAAATAAAATAAAAAAACAAATAAAAAATAAATTAAAAAAAAACCAGCGGACTTACCTGGCAGAGGGATGGCTGAGCAAGCGAGGCGGAGGTCGCGGCGGAGCTCCGTCGACCAACAACAGCAGCGGCGACCAGGCGGGTTCCGGCGGGGAGGGAAGGTCACCGAAGGTGTGGTAGTGACTCATTCAGGCGGAGCGAAGGCAGATCGTGGCCGGGCGAGATCTGAGGATGTTACGGGCTGCCGGGATTTGCAGTCACGGCCGCGGGCAACTGGTGGTCGCGCTGAGGGCTGGGCGGAGGTCCGATGCGTCGTGCCGGCGAACGGATGGCTGGCCGGAGGCGAAACGAGACTGGAGCCGTCGGAGAAGAAGGAATGAGAGAGAGAGAGAGAGAGAGAGAGAGAGAGAGAGAGAGAGAGAGAGAGAGAGAGAGAGAGAGGGGGGGGAGGGCGGCGGTCGGAGTGGACGGCGGTGGCCCGACGAGGCCGTGGCGAGCGAGGGCGTGGCAGGGCTGGCTGGCCGGAGGTGGAGGGCGAAGCTGTAACAGAAGAAAAAGAAGAAGAAGAAGAAGAATAAGAGAGAGATAGAGAGAGAGAGAGAGAGAGAGAGAGAGAGAGAGAGAGAGGGGTGGCCGGCGCAGGCGGAGGGCGTGGCCACTGGCAGGGCCACCGGTGTGGCCAACGGCATGGGTGGCGCGGCGTCCGGCGAGCTCCGGCGGTCAGGCTGCAGCGATGTAGGTCACGGTGAACCAGGAACCAGGGAAAAAAAAACTAATTCACTAGAAGATAAAAATCGCACAGAACCCGATGAATAATGTATTATTGCTTCTTTTTGTGTTTTTCTGTGTGTTTTACAATGTAAACCTAGACCCCTATTTATACTAAAAACTTAGTCTAGATTACAGATAAAATTTAAATAAAAAATGCTAACAGATAATTATTCTAGAGAATATTCCTAAAGATATTTATCTTTACAGATAATTATTTTTTTGAATAAAAAATAATATTTGGAGATAAATATCTTACAGATAATTTTCTAAAATAAAAAAAAAAACTAATTATTATATATATATTTTAAAATATTCCGAAAATATTTAATAAATTCGAAATAATTTAAAATATATTTTATAATAATTTCCCTAATGTGCCCTTGAACATTTTTGGAGACTTTGTGGCTTGACGCGTCCGGAATTTGACGGTGTAATGTCGTTACGTCCGGGTCAAAATCGAGTGTTTACAGTTTGTCCCTCTTTGGACGGACTCCCGTAGAACGTGTTCGAAGGGGTTTGTCCAAAGGCGAAGAACCACTAACTTTGACCAGAAAGTATATTCTCTTTCAATTCTTCGAAGTCTTCAAGGTGGCTCATACGCTTATTCTGGTGCGGAAACGATAAAAGTTCTGTCGGTGGGACACCTGTTAGCGGTGCCTCCATTAGCGATGCAGAAAGTAAAGCCTCCAGTGGCGGTGCGGAAAAGTAAAGAGCCTCCAGTGGCGGTGCGGAAAAGTAAAGAGCCTCCAGTGGCGGTGCAGAAAATAAAGCCTCCAGTGGCGTGCGGGAAAGTAAAGACTCCAGTGGCGTACAGAAAAGTAAAGCCTCCAGTGGCGTGCGGGAAAGTAAAGCCTCCAGTGGCGTGCGGGAAAGTAAAGCCTCCAGTCGCGTGCAGAAAAGTAAAGCCTCCAGTGGCTTGCAGAAAAGTAAGGCCTCCAGTGGTGTGTGGGAAAGTAAAGCCTCCAGTGGCGTGCGAGAAAGTAAAACCTCCAGTGGTGTGCAGAAAAGTAAAGCCTCCAGTGGCGTGCGGAAAAGTAAAAGCCTCCAGTGGCGTGAGGAAAAGTAAAAGCCTCCAGTGGCGTGCAGAAAAGTAAAGCCTCCAGTGGTGTGTAGAAAAGAAAAACCTCGATCGACGATGCCTCCAGTGGCGTGCGACAAGGAAAAGCCTCCAGTGGCGTACAGTAAAGTAAAAACCTCGATCGACGATGCCTCCAGTGGCGTGCGACAAGGAAAAGCCTCTAGTGACGTCCGTTTGGAGAAGAGCCTTTAGTGGCGTCTGATGGGTTTCGATATAGCCGTTAGGCCCATTAACGGCGACTAAACGGCGAAGTAGGCCCACTGGGTCCCGAAAGAGGATTAGAAGACCAATACTAAAGGACCCGACAAAGAACGGTCCCGACATACGAGCTGAACGCTCTCGATGACATGCCTTTAAGTAGGCCCCGATAATATGCCTTTCAGTAGGCCCCGATGATATGCCTTTGAGTAGGCCCCGATATCGAATCACTGAGAAGCTGGCCCTGTCCCGATGACGAGGGGCCCCGAGCGGTGACCAAAGGAGATAAATCTGGAGTCCCTGACGTCCGTCGGGACTTGCCACCAGAGAACGAGGCCGAGAAACACGCCCACTATCAACATAGTGGGGAAGTGGCCTGAAAAGACGGAACGTGGGCTACTGGCCGAGATGAACGGAACGTGGCAGTTATCTCAACAGGTAAATGAGGTGACCCCTCCCCTATATAAAGGAAGGAGTTACCTCAGGATTGATACGTTCACATACTTACATACTGATACTTGCCAGTTTACATCGAGATACTCATTTAAGCATCAGAGAGGGATTCTGGGTCACCGCCCGGTCTATCCCCTTCTTGCAGGATTATTTGGAGCAAAGGAGTTCAGACTTCCGTCAAGAACGTACCAGAGTTCCAACCGTGATCCAACATTGGCGCCGTCTGTGGGAACGAAGCGAAAAGCAAAAATGGCTTCTACCCGATCGATAGCTGGTAAGCAAAAGAAGAGACAAGGACAGTCCGGTGGTTCCCGTCCCCCTACTGGAACTCTGAATTCAGGGCCACCGGAACGCACTGTTGATCAGAATGATCCTCCCCCTGCTGTTTCTCAAACAAGGGGGCATCATGACGATCGTGAAGATTCCATTCGAAACTCATCGGAGAGCCGGGAAGAGATCCCAAGGAGGGACCAGGATGCATCTGCAAAGCCAGACTTGGCAAAGGCTGTGATGGATGCCATGCCGGTATTTTTGGAAGCTTTGGAGGCTCTCCTGGACCGAAGGGAGGCCGCCAAGAAGAAGGAAGAGGATTTGCCTCCACCTCCGTCGATGGAGAATCGGGACGGGCAGGAGGCCTAACCCGAGCACCAGGACAAGGGCAAGGAGCCCGCTTAGTCGGAGCAGTTCGTGATTGATGGGCCTGGACCGGTGCAACATAGGACCATCCCTCTTAATGGTCCTATCACTCTCGACCAGGTAGTGAAGATTGTGAACATCTGTATGGGAGACCAGAAGAAGATGATGTCGGAGCTGAGGGATCGATCCACTCATCCCTTCGTCCCCCGATTGGTGAACACTACTGCCCCGCCAGGGCTGGGTATCCCGACAATCAAGGAGTATGATGGCGAGGGAGATCCAGTTCACCATGTCCAGAAGCATGTCATGGCTTGTCTAGGCAGAGCCACGAATGATGATATAGTGTGCGTTTTTTCCCAGGAACGCTTGGTGAAAGGGCCCTGACGTGGTTCTTCAGCCTTCCCCCAGGGTACATCTCTAGCTGGACCCAGATGCATGATCGCTTCATCCAGCAGTACCAGGGCCGTCGACGTCTCCTGAAAAGCGCGAGGTCCCTGGCTGAGGTGGTACAGAGGCCCGACGAATCTCTGGCGCATTACTACCAGAGGTACACTGCCAGCGTGGCCGAGATCGATGAGGAAATGTCGGAGGGAGAGACCATCCGTACCTTAATTCGAAACCTGACAGCACCATATGGTTCTGACCTGATGCACAGCGTGGCTGAGAAGGCTGTGTGGAACATGGAGGCGCTGCAGAAGAGGGTGAAGCAGCAAATCGACGTCCAGGAGTCGAAGATAGCTGCCGGAGACCTCGATCCTCCAAAATCAAACAGAGGGAAGGTTCAAGCCCTCGGACGATCGCAGGAAGAAAGATAAACCCGAGAACAGTCGGGGTCGAGGCCGTCCCGATCGGAGGGAAGACAAGCGTTCCTCGAAGTCGGACAAGCGGGAGGACCACTACACTCCTCTCATTTGTTCCATGGGTGCTGTGTTGGTGGTGATGGACCGACAGGGTATCTCCAGGTATCCCCCGAAGAAGGATGGAGAGTTCATGGGAGCTCGTACCGATCGTTTTTGTCGTTTCCATCGTGCCAACGGTCACGACACTAACCATTGTCGGGAGTTGAAGAAGGAGATTGAGAAGCTGATCCAGCGGGGGAAGCTCAAGGAATTTGTGGCTGGGCAACGGGGCCGATCGCGGTCCCGTTCCCGATCCCGTGGTTGATCCCCGAAGAATGATAAACCTGAGTCTTCCAATGCCCGCAAGGAGAAGCGGGGGACCATTAATGTGATTCATGGAGGACTTGCTGCGGGAGGAGATACCACGGCATCTCGGGAGGTCTACGCTTCTCGGATTCCCATTGCTGTGGTGCTGGGCAAGAGGGCCCGAAATTGGACTCCGAAAGAAGAAATGGTGATTCCCTTCTCAGCGGAGGACCTGATAGGTGTGGAGACCCTGCACGATGATGCTCTGGTCGTGACCCTGAACGTGGATGGGTACGAGATGAAGCGAATCCTGATTGATGGAGGGAGCTCCTCCGATATTCTGTTCATGGATGCACTGGAGGCCATGGGAAAAACCAAGAAGGACTTGAAGCCTGCGGACTTCCCGATGGTCGGATCTTCGGGCTCTACCTCTTACCCGCTGGGGATGATTACCTTGCCGATCGAGTTCGGAAGTGGTTGGAAGTCGGAGAAGAGGAGTGTGGAGTTCGTGGTGGTCGAGTCCGCGGGGACCTACAACGCCATTATCGGGAGGACTACCATCAACCCGCTGGGGGCAGTTGCCTCAACTGTCCATCAGAAGCTGAAGTTCCCGACCGACCATGGAATCGGGGAGGTCCAGGGCGATCAGATAGCTTCCAGGAGGTGCTACGTCAATGCCACTCGAGGGAGGAATCAGGAGGCTATGAATGTTTTCCAGACTGATGCTGATCCCCGAGAGGAGTTTGGGCGTCCCGCCCCGATGGAGGACTTGGAGGTCGAGATCGATGGACCTCAAAGAAAGGTGAAAATCGGGTCCACTCTGTCGGAGGAGACGGCCCGAGAACTGATTGATTTGCTGAAGGAGTTCAAGGAGCTGTTTGCCTGGTCCCCGAGCGACATGCCAGGAATCAGCCCCGATGTAATTACTCACGAGCTGAAGATTGATCCCGCGATCAAGCCGATCACACAGAGAAGGCGCCCGATGGGTGCCGACAAGAAGATCGCGATCCAGCAGGAGGTGGACAGGTTGCTCGATGCTGGATTTATTAAGGAGCTCCGATTCCAGACCTGGGTCGCCTGCCCAGTCCTGGTGAAGAAGAGCAATGGCAAGTGGCGGATGTGCGTGGATTTCCGCGACCTGAACAAAGCATGCCCAAAGGATTGCTATCCGCTCCCGAGGATCGACCAGCTGGTGGATGCCACATCGGGACATGAGTTGCTGAGCTTTATGGATGCATACTCCGGCTACAACCAGATCAAGATGTCCAAGGAGGATGCCCCTCACACTGCTTTTTATGCTGATAGTGACATCTATCATTATGATTTTATGCCATTTGGACTGATCAATGCAGGTGCAACTTATCAAAGGATGGTGAACAAACTGTTTGGGGACATGCTGGGAAAAACGATGGAGGCCTATGTGGACGATATGCTGGTGAAGTCCCGACAGGCCGAGGATCATGTTCGCAACTTAGCCACAGCGTTTGAGCGGATGAGGCTTCATCAAGTTCGCTTGAACCCGACCAAGTGTGCCTTCGGAGTGCACTCAGGGAAGTTTCTGGGCTTCATGGTGAGCCAGAGAGGAATCGAGGTGAACCCTGAGAAGCTAAAGGCAATCGAGGAGATGAAGCCCCCGACGAACCATCAGGAGGTGCAGGTGCTGAATGACCGATTGGCCGCGATGAGTCGCTTCCTGTCCAAGGCAAGTGATCGATCCATGCTATTCTTTGAAGTGCTGAGGGCTAACAAGAAGTTTGAGTGGACTACCAAGTGCGAAGAGGCGTTCCAGGCACTCAAGCAGCACCTCCGCACCCTCCCGCCATTGGCGAAGCCCATTCCAGGCGAGCCACTCTATCTGTATTTGGCTGTTTCTGAATTTGCTGTTAGTTCTGTCTTAGTGAAAGTTGTAGAGGGTAGCCAAATCCCCGTCTATTATGTAAGCAAGGCAATCGCCAAGTCTGAAATGAATTATCCCGCCGTTGAGAAGTATCTTTATGCGTTGATTGTTACTGCTCGGAAGCTGAGGCCTTACTTCCACGCGCATGAAATTACTGTTTTGACGAATCAGCCCTTGAAACATTTTTTGAACCGACCTGATGCGTCGGGGAGATTAGTGAAATGGGCAGTCGAGCTTAGTGAGTTCCGCATTCACTTTGCTCCGAGAACGGCTATTAAGGGCCAGGCGTTGGCGGATTTCATAGCAGAGTCTACAGCCCCCGATCTAGAAGAAGCGGGCTCTGTAGAGGGGGCAACTATGGAAGTCCCGATAACAGAACAGTCAGAACAGCCTGACGCCGAAAATATTTTGGAGATGTACACTGATGGCTCCTCAAATTCAGAAGGATCGGGAGCAGGTTTCATACTGATACCACCAGACGGAGGCGAGCCCCTCCGATATGCCTTGGCCTTGACATTTAGCGCCACCAACAATGAAGCTGAATATGAGGCCCTCATCACTGGCCTCTAGATTGCTAAAGGAACGGGAGTTGGTCACTTAAAGGTGAAGTGCGATGCTAGCCCGATCGTGAACCAAGTCCAGGGGCGATATGAGGCAAAAAGCCCGATGATGAAAAAGTATCTTCGCGAGGTGCAAACCCTGAAGGAGAGTTTCAAGAACTTCGATATTGAGGCGATCCCGAGGGAGGATAATGTGGAAGCAGATGCCTTGAGCAAATTCGCCTTGGGGGCACCCCTTGATGAAATTTGGAAGGTGCATTTCTTGGAGAAGGTGATCCTGTCAACAACTGATCAATCGGAGGTGTGTGCCATTGAGATCGGATCGGAGGAGCCCACTTGGATGACCCCGATACTCGCGTATCTGACTACGGGGGCAGTCCCCGATGATGAAGTGGCAGCCGGCAAAATACGCCGAATCGCGCCCAATTATGTGATGGTGGACAATCAACTGTACAGAAAGGGGTATTTAACTCCTTATCTGAAATGCGTGGCCGAGCCCGACACAGGTCGGATCCTCAGGGAGGTGCACGAAGGATATTTGGCTTGACATGAAGGGGCCCGATCCATCGTGAGGAAAGTGCTGAACCTGGGCTATTACTGGCCCTCGATGAACAAGGAGGCAACGATGCTAGTCCGATCCTGTGACGCTTGCCAAAGGTACGCCCCAAATATCGTGGCTCCAGCTGCCGATCTGACGTCCATCAAGAGTGCTTGGCCCTTCGCGCAATAGGGAATCGATTTGGTGGGACCCCTTCCAGTTGCAAAAGGTCAGTGCCGTTATTTAGTCGTGGCTATTGATTATTTCTCGAAATGGATAGAAGCTAAGGCATTGGCCAAGACGACGGGGAACCATATCCTCAAATTCCTTCAGACCCATATCATATCCCGATACGGGATCCCCAAGGTGGTGATCAGTGATAATGGCCCTCCGTTTAACGGGGCCCAGTTGAAGGAGTACCTGGAGGAACTGAAAATTGAGAATCGGACGGCCTCTGTCCGTCATGCTCAAAGCAATGGACAGGTGGAATCAGCCAACAAGATCGTGATGGACGGCCTGAAGAAGAGGGTCCATTCCTTGAAGGGAAAGTGGCTGGAAAAGCTGGAAAATGTGCTTTGGGCTGTTAGAACAACACCCAAGCGGTCGACTGGGGAGACTCCGTTTGGCCTTGTTTATGGCACGGAAGCAGTTGCTCCCGTCGAAATAGCTGTGGCATCCCATCGGACGAGGTATTATGAACCTCTGTCGAATGACGAAATGAGGCGTCTGGACTTGGACTTGGTCTAAGAGAAGAGGCGGAGCGCCAAGGAGGTCCAGGCTCGGATGCGCTTGGCAACGGCCCGATATTATAATCGACGAGTCAAGTCTCGACAGTTCTTTGTCGGGGAACTGGTCTGGCGTAGGAACGAATTTACCCTTTTGGACCGGATCGCCAAAATGGGAAGGACCTTACAAGGTCATGGGGATGCCAGATCGAAATGCGTATAAGTTGGAAGACCTCGATGGCAATGTGTTGAAGCATTCTTTTAGTGGCGAACACTTGAAGAAATGTCATGCTTGTTATTAAGTCGCCTTCAGTGGTGCAAGTTGTTTATTAAGTCGCCTTCAGTGGTGCAAGTTGTTTGTTAAGTCGCCTTCAGTGGTGCAAGTTGTTTATTAAGTCGCCTTCAGTGGTGCAAGTTGTTTATCGAAGTCGCCTTCAGTGATGCAAGTTGTTTATCGTTTTGAGTCGATATAAACAGGTTTTGAGCCATCAATGAATAAAGAGGTTGTTTCCGACCAGATGGTGCTTAGACTTATCGTTCTAAGTATTCTTAAATCGCCTTAAGTGGTGTAGCTAAATCGCCTTAAGTGGCGTGGTTTTGCCTTAAGTGGCATGGTTTCGCCTTAAGTGGCGTGGTTTTGCCTTAAGTGGCGTGGTTCCGCCTTAAGTGGCGTGATTTCGCCTTAAGTGGCGCGGTTCCGCCTTAAATGGCACGATTAAATTGCCTTAAGTGGCGTGGTTCCGCCTTAAGTGGCACGATTAAATCGCCTTAAGTGGTGTGGATAAGTTGCCTTAAGTGGCACGATTAAATCGCCTTAAGTGGTGTGGGTAAAATGTCTTAAGTGACGTGTCGAAATTACTCTTAAGTGTTATGACCGAATTGCCTTGAGTTGCGTAGTTAATTCACCTTAAGTGGTGCAATGGTAATCGGGACCAGAAGGGATTGATATTATAAAGATCCAAAAGGTTCACGACAAAAAGGAAATTACAAGGATTCGAAAATAAAGCGATTAAGCTTGATCCTTGGCAGCGTCGAGGGGAGCAGGGTCCACGAGATCTGTGGCAGAAGGCTCCGTGATTGGAGGATCGGACTCTGGAAGATTAGCCGCGGGAGGGTCGATCATCGGGGGCTCAGTCGTCGGGATGTCTGCACTTGGAGGCTCCACCATGCCTTCAGTACCTGCAGCCCCCTCGGGGGTGTTGGCCCCGTCGCTCTCCTCAGAAAGGTTGAAGTACCTCTCTGCGAAGGGGGCGAGGGTCTGAGACTTGGTGAAATCGATTGCACCACCATACTCCAGATGGAGCTCCTCGACAGCGTTCAGCAAGGTGGTCTCCACCTCCGCCGTGCAGAACTTCACTGCGTCCAATTGGAAAGCCTTGGAGCCCCGATAATCTTCCCGTCCCTTGGCTTCAGCCTGGGCCAGCTTGGTGGGAAACTCGGCGAGCTCCCGCTCCATCTGTTGGGACCGGTTGGTGAGAAGGACCTTCTCAGCCTCCAGCCCCGCCTTGGCATCCTCAAGGGCCTTCTTCTCCTGGACATGCCTGTCCCGATCCTCCACGCGCCCCTGCTGCTCCTCACTGAGCCTTTGGCGCTCCTGCTTCAACAACCTCTCAAAGTCGTGGACCTGCCTCAGGAGGTCCCGAGTCTTCTGGTTAAGGAGGGCCTGCTCCTTAACCAACTTCCCCTTCGACGACTCGGAGGCAGCCAGATCCTCCTTGAGCTTGGCCAAGACCTCGGGGGCCGCCTTGGCCCGCTCCTGCTCCAGGGCCTCCTCCAAGGCCAGGACATACCCGAAACAGCGGTGTTGGTCCGCTATTTCCTGTTAAGAAGAAGGGAAGAGGTCAGTACACGAAAATATTCTGCCTTACATATACTAAGTGTAAAAACAGGAAACCTTACCTCCACGCGACGAACGGCCATGGCGCGAATGTCCGCGTGGATATCCTCTCGAGCCAGGGAGAGCGGAAGCTTCATAGATGGTGGAACTGAGCCTGCCAGCAGGTGCAGACCCAGTTCCGATGATACATCATCCCGACGCAGCGGGACCCCCCGCAATGACTCGATCGGAGTCCAGGGAGCCGCCGCGTGGTCGGGGGCGTAAACCTGGTAGAAGCTCCCGTCTAAGGGGAGAGGAGGAACGAAGGACTGAGTGTCGGAGGTGCGTGCCTCCGAGCCGCCGTGAGAACCCGTCCCTTCAGGAGTCAGGCTCAAGACCGGCGAGTGCTGCTGTGCCGGAGAAGAGGGAGGCAGCCCTTCGGGGGTCGGCTCCAGCGGGGTCTGCCTCGCCCCCCGACGACAAACCAGGGGCTGACCCTCGCTCGCCTCCTCAGAAGAGTGAGAAACAACCAAGTCCACCACCCGACGGAACTGACCGTCCGTCGGGGCGTCTTCAATCCCCGATCCTCCTGGGGCAGGAAGAGAAATGAGGGGCTCTCCGACCTGGGCGTCGGAGGGTGGCACCTCCGCCAAAGCTCCAGCTCCCGATTGACCTGCAGCTGGAGGACAAGAAGCTTCAGAAAGAAAGTCAGGAAGTTGATCAGGATCCTTACACCAGATGACGCGACGGGAGAGATACTGGTCCTTCCCGTAATAATTGTAGTAACCCGCTTTGAGAACGCGGGGAGTTTGCCCTTGCAGGATGCGTTTGATCCCTTCGATCCTGGCTCCCTTATCGGAGGGGATTAACTCCTCGGGAATACGCCTCCTGTACAATCGAATTGCTAAGCAGAGCTTTTTACCTTCCTCGGGAGTCTTGGTGTTGAAAATCTGCTCCATCTTCTCCACCCGAGCCCACTTGATCTACTCCGAGGTGGGAGGTGCCGATGAGGAGGCGGCCCTCTTTGAAGACTTCCTCTTCCTCGCGGGGCGTGGGACAGCATCAGTCTCCGCCTGCTTAAGCACGAGATTGGTCAGCAGTGATACCTTCTTAGCTGCAAATATGAAAACGAAAGTACATTTAGAATATTACCCAAGGAACGAGGTTAGAAGGGCCGTCGAAGAGTTGACCCCCGGAGACGACATCAAGGAGTCGGATCCCGGTCAGAACCAGGTCCCGCTCCCTGATAGAGTTGGCATCGAGGGGAGCGAAAGAGTCCCCCCAACGATAAAGCTGGATGCAGTGGAGAATCTGGAAATCCTCCTCGGAGTAAGTGTGAAAAGCGGGAGCAGGGTCCGCCTCAACCTCCCATCGGGGCCATGGGATGGAGCTGTTGCGGATGAAGAAATAATTCCTCTTCAAGCCACTGTTGTCGGGCCCCGAGTCAGTGATGAGCCCCCGACCCTTGGCGACCTTCCAGGTGTCACCATTCCAACTGTACCGAGAGAGCTACGCCTTGCTCCATTTAGGCATCCGTGGGTAGAAGGCGCAGACCCCGGCATCATTGCACTTCAGTCCATAGAAGGTCCGGAAGAGTCGGAGGCTATATGGCCATTGTTGACGGAAGCAAAGGACGCGGAAAGCATTCCACACGCGGATGGCGTGGGGGGAGAAAGTAGTCGGATGTGTTTTGTAATATGTACACATTTCGACTATGTCCCCACAGAAGGGGAATTGGATCCCTGCCGATATTTGCCCGGTGGAGACAAATACCTCCCCTTCCCGGGGACGAGTAACCACAGGGTCACCCGGGACGCGAGGCCAAGGAAAAGGGAAGCGAGGCTCCCAGGTGGAAGTAATGCACCCCTCCCGGAGAGCTGCATCATAGGCGGTGTCTGAAATCTCATTACAAGCATAATCGAACTTGAAGGGTTTCCTTCCCCCGGAACTTGATTCACCGTCTGGAAAAGGATCAGAGCAAGAAAAGGCACAGATGATTTCCGCAAAAGTCCGGGTAAGTTGATTGAAATAAAAGGAAAACTATGCTAACAAGTTTCTTCGGAATCGAAGGAGGAAATCTTACCAGACATGTTGAATCGGAGAAGAAAGGATGATCTTGATGGTCGGAGGCCTTGGTCGCCGGAGTGCTGATCAGAGACTAGAAAGGAGAGCTTGAACTTTTGAAAACACAGAGAATGAAACGGTAGAGAAGAACGGAATAGTGCCAAGATTTGGGTTTTTATAGGAGAGAGGATAGGCAAAGAGACGTTGCGATCTGGACCGTTGAAGATGAAACGCCTCAACCTGAATCGTCGAAACACTAGGGACAAAACGGCTATAAAGCGCTTTTTCAGAAAAGCAGGCACAGGCACTCAAGCCGTCACTTCATCACCCATCGCATTTAACAGTTGAGTAATCGAGAAATCTTTTCGGATTCGATGGTTATCCTCGGAATATCGAAAGGTCCGGAGTTGGAAGACACGACGAACTATAAGTCCCTCTTGTCTTGGGGGCAAATGATGGGTTTCGATATAGCCGTTAGGCCCATTAACGGCGACTAAACGGCGAAGTAGGCCCACTGGGTCCCGAAAGAGGCTTAGAAGACCAATACGAGAGGACCCGACAAAGAACGGTCCCGACATACGAGCTGAACGCTCCCAATGACATGCCTTTAAGTAGGCCCCGATAATATGCCTTTCAGTAGGCCCCGATGATATGCCTTTGAGTAGGCCCCGATATCGAATCCCTGAGAAGCTGGCCCTGTCCCGATGACGAGGGGCCCCGAGCGGTGACCAAAGGAGGTAACTCTGGAGTCCCCGACGTCCGTCGGGACTTGCCACCAGAGAACGAGGCCGAGAAACACGCCCACTATCAACATAGTGGGGAAGTGGCCTGAAAAGACGGAACGTGGGCTACTGGCCGAGATGAACGGAACGTGGCAGTTATCTCAACAGGTAACTGAGGTGACCCCTCCCCTATATAAAGGAAGGAGTTACCTCAAGATTGATACGTTCACATACTTACATACAGATACTTGCCAGTTTACATCGAGATACTCATTTAAGCATCGGAGAGGGATTCTGGGTCACCGCCAGGTCTATCCCCTTCTTGCAGGATTACTTGGAGCAAAAGAGTTCAGACTTCCGTCAAGAACGTACCGGAGTTCCAACCGTGATCCAACAGCGTCCGTTGGAGAAGAGCCTCTAGTGGCGTCCGTCGGAGAAGATCCTCTAGTGGCATATGTCGGAGAAATGCCTCTAGTGGCGTCCGTTGGATAAGGGCCTCGAGTGGCTTGACGACTAGAATGCATGTCCCTAATTTTTGCCTAAACTGCGCATGACGCGACAACTTAGCGGGATCCTTTTTTTCTTTTTTTTTTTAATCTCTCATATTCTCTCCTTTTGCCACGGTCAAAATTTTAGACCGTGCCCCTCGGTTTTCCTAATTTTTGCATGGATTGCCCCTTGGGGTTTTTATTCCATCGGGATTTTGTTTTCTCTCCTTTTACCATGATTGCAATTTCTGAATTTGCTATCAGGCCTCTCATTTCCTAATTTTGCCTAGGCTTCCCTTTCGGGTTTTCAACCTAACGGAAGCGCTCTTTTTTGGTAGTCGATTAAACGGTGGCTGTGACCCGTACTTTGTTTCCCGTCTCGATGCGAGAGTATTTGTAGCCATTTGGAGGGTGGCTGTGACCCTTTTCACACCGTCTTCAATGTCGCGAGAGCTCTTTTGATTTGTAGCCATTTGGAGGGTGGCTGTGGCCCTTTTATTTATTTCCATCGTCGATGTTCCGGGAGCGCTCTTTCGATTTGTAGCCGTTTTAAGGTTGGGTGTGGCCCTTTCAAATGATTTCCCGGCCTCACAAGATTCACGAGAATACTCTTTATATGTAGCCATTTTGAGGGTGGCTATGACCCTTTCAACAATCTCCCATTCTCTGTAGGTAGCCATTTTAGGGGTGGATGTGGCCCTTTCACTCATTTCCCGCCTTCAATGTTGCGAGAGTGCTCTATATCTGTAGCCGTTTGAAGGGAGGTTGTACCCTTTATTTTGTAATCGTTTTAGGGACGACTGTGACCCTTTTTTATTTTCCCTCCCTTACAAGATTCGCGGAGTCACTCTTTTATCTGTAGCCATTTGGAGTGTGGTTGTGGCCCTTTATTTTGTAGTCGTTTTAGGGACGACTGTGGCCCTTTTTATTTTCCCGCCCTCACAGGATTCGCGGGGTGACTCTTTTATCTGTAGCCATTTGGAGGGTGGCTGTGGCCCTTTATTTTGTAGTCGTTTTAGGGACGACTGTGGCCCTTTTTTATTTTTCCGCCCTTACAAGATTCGCGGGGTCACGCTTTTATCTGTAGCCGTTTGGAGGGTGGCTGTGGCCCTTTATTTTGTAGTCGTTTTAGGGACGACTGTGGCCCTTTTTATTTTCCCGCCCTCACAGGATTCGCGGGGTCACTCTTTTACCTGTAGCCATTTGGAGGGTGGTTGTGGCCCTTTATTTTGTAGTCGTTTTAGGGACGACTGTGACCTTTTTTTATTTTCAATGCTCTCACAATATTAACACAAACACTCTCTTTATTTTCCTGTAGCTGATTAAAGGGAGGCCGTGACCCTAAAGAAAACTGAGTTTTTTTTTTTTTTTACCTTTTTTTTTTACTTTTTCATCTCACCTTTTGCCATGATTGCCCCTGCGGGTTTTCAATCATGCCCCTCTCCCTGACTTTTGCCTAGGTTTTCAGCCTAGCGGGAATTTATTTTTTCTCTCTTTTTTCTTTTTTCAAATGGAAAGAAAATCTACAGAAACTAATCAACAACAACTATGTTACATGCCCCTAATAGCAGATTATACCTTTTAATTTCTCAGAACTTCTCAGGAGGAAAACTTGTCAAATAAGTTGATTATGTCGATGTCTTGAATGGAGGATCCTTTCAATGGGTGGACGACACCGACAATAATTTCTTCTTCTTCTTCTTCTTCTTCTTCCTCTCAAATGCTCTTTCATTAGCACGGTCGATCTTCATGGAATCTCGATCTTTTTTAATAGGATGATCTCTGGATGTCTTCTATCTTCAACCATGCTTGATCTTAACAGGAATGCCCCACGGCTACATCTGACTAGTTCATAATTCGTCGCATGCTGGACGAATGGCCTGATTAATGAACACACATGGATGGTGTTGAGTTTGGCACAGTAGTCCGCAAATGGTAAACTTAGGCATAGATATCGTCCGAGGTATCTGGGATAACTGGCATAAGAATGGTCGGCGAGCGAAGGGACGTACATGAGATGTGCTCTTCAGGAGTTTTGATTTGGATGATTATCCAAGCTGCTGCATGTCCTGATTCTCTTGCTCCACAACTTGTGTATGTACACATGCTGAAAAGTATATGCCCCTAGTGGCAGACTGAAAATTTCAGAACTTTTTCGGAAAATGATTCGGTTGATCGAGTCAAGCTACATTGATCAGCACATTGAATCTTCACGGGATTCTCGATGATCTCTTGAAATTTTCTCATCTCCTGACATGTCCGATCTCAAAGGGAGATGCCCTATGGTTACTGCTGAATGGTTTAAACCTGGCCACATAACGGTTGTATACCTCGTCTTGGGAAGCGTATGAATTTCACACATGGTGGGTGAAATTTTTCATAGAAACTCTTTGAAGCGCTCACGTTTCACACAGTTGCGGCATTGGTTGAAGTGGTCATCCGACCTGCAAAAGAGTAGGGATACTCAAATCTCAAGAAAAAATTAAGTACAATTTAACGCACCTCAGCGTTAGATATCTCGAGTGTGCAATTTGTTCCTTGTGCAACTAGATGACTGCATGTTCTTTTTTTGTTGCCCCATTTAGCCAGCATAACTTATGTGTACATTATACCTTAACCAAGGGTACCTGAAAAGAGTGAATGAAAATCCACTGTAGAGAATATGAGAAATCATGCATGATATTTTTGAAAACTCTAATGTCATTCATTTCATAATTTTGATTACTTTTTTGAAAAAGAATCAAAATTTATGATCAAATGTGTTTTGCACCATCATGGAGTTTACTGAGTTTGCTGAGTGCATTATCTGGCTTGAACGCAGGACAAATGCTAAAAACAAAGTTTTTTTCAAAAAGGTTTTATCGTCCTTTGTTTAAACTCGAATAGTAGCACTCAACTGCACAGTTAAACTATTTTCTCAAAAAAGAATCAAAACCCCATTCTTTAAATGCTCGCTCATGCGAATGTTGAAATGACGATATTGCTAAAAAAGTGCAATACACCTTGGATAAAAACGAATGATACTTTGATTTTTTTTTTTTTAAAAAAAAATGCTCATGCATGCTCGAAAGTTAAATTCTACTGTTAAGAAAGTTACAACTTACGACATCTTACATGAATGACGCATATGAAATGCATTCTGAAAGTTAAGATTCTATTCTAAGAAATTCACAACTTACAACACTTTACCAGAATAATGCATATGAAATGCATATTTTGAAATGAAAATTTCAGGTGGATTTTTTTTTTAAATAATGCAATTGGGATGCATGCGTGAATTTGAAAGCTCTATAGCTAAAAAAAACTCACAATTTACCTGAAATGTTTTTTTATATAAAAAAAAATAATGCATATTGAATGCATGCTTTAAAAAAAATCAGGTAAAAATGTTTTTTTGAAAATGATGCATATGCAATTCATGTTTGAATTTAAAAAACTCTAAAAGCCAAAAAGAAACTACAAATTTTACTAAATTTTTTTTTTTAAAAAAAAATATAAAAAAATGATGCACATTGAATGCACTAACAGAATTTTACAACTTACATGAAAAGTTTTTTCCAAAAAATAATGCGTATGAAACGCATGCTTGAAATAAAACATTCTGGTAAGTAATTTTGACAACAACACATGGAGTACATGTTTGAACCTAAAAGTTCTACGACTAAGAATGTGTACAGTCTATCCACATATTATTTTTCCTAAAACAATGCACATGAGATGCATACTTGAGATGAAAGTTCTACAGTCAAGATAATTTACAAGTTATCTGAAAAGATTTTTTGTTTTTTTGTTTTTTTAATGAGGAAAAAAAACAATGCATCTCGGTTGCTCAAAATTAAGAATCAGGCGAAAAGTTTTTTTTAAAAGGATGCATATGAGATGCACAAAATAAATACAAGACGCAAACTTAAAAATAAAAGTTGTATAACTGAGAAAAATTACAATTTACCTAAAAGTTTTTTTTTCGAAAATAATGCATATGATATGAACGTTTTTTGATTAAAAATCCAGATAAAATGTTTTTTAAACAAAGTGCCCTAAAACTAAGAGAGCTTACGGTTTATCTAAAAAGTTTTTTTTTAAAATTAATGCATATTGGATGCATTACTAAAAATAAAACAATTCAGTTAATTTTTTTTTTTTTTTTTTTATGATGCATATGGAATGCTCGTTCGAAATTAGAAACTCTAACAGTTAAAGCGGAATTACAAATTTTCCTAAAAATTTTTTGTTTTTTGTTTTTTTTAAGCAATGCATATACAATACACTAACCAAAATTACAACTTACCTGAAAAGTTTTTTTCAAAAATAATGCGTACAAAACAAATGTTAAAAATAAAAATTCAGGTAAGAGGTTTTTTTAGAAAAAAAAATGCATATGCAATGCATGTTCGAAAGGAAGCTCTAATAGCTAAAGAAATTAATTTTTCTGAAATATTTTTTTTTAAGTAATGCGTAACGCACTAACAAAAATTACAACTTACCTGAGAGTTTTTTTTTTTTAATGCGCATGAGACGCATATTTAGAATAAAAATTTAGGTAAAGGTTTTTTTAAAAAAAATTAATGCATCTGAAACACATGTTTAGAAATAAAAATCTACAACTAAGGGATTAACTACTTAGCTAAAAACGCTTTTTTGTTTTTTTCTGAAAAAAATGCATTTTAAAATTAGAAGCTCTAATAGCTAAAAGGGAGTTAAATTTCTCATGAAAATATTTTTTTGAAAATAATGCGCGAATGATGCGTTAATTATGAATTACAACTTACCTGTTTTTTTTTAAATAATGCGAATGAAACACATATCTTAGAACAAAATTTAGGTAAGAGTTTTTTTTTAAAATAAAAAAAACAATGCATACAAAATGCATGTTTGGAGAGAAATTTTTACAACTAAATGACTAACTACTTAGCTGAATTTTTTTTAAAAAAATGCAATGAGATGAATGCATGAGAAATAAAAGCTATACAAACAGTCGCATGATAACATTTACAACAAAAACAGATCATGTTAGGGGGGTAAAAAAAATGTGTGGCTTTGCTCTACAAGGTAGGTTCCACTGATAGGTTCCCGACAAGGTTGTTTCCTAACCCCATTATAGGGATCATAAGACCTTCGCAAGCGAGTAGAGTTTTTCCGAGTCGTACCGGCGGCCCAGCCGCTCCGGTCGTACCGTACTAAACCTCCGGAGTTCCTAGTCGCCCTGGGTTTTAGGCGTTTTGGACATTACACTAAAGTGGTGTGTGCAAATACAAATAATGCATAATCCAACAAAGAAAAATAGTCAGTCATAAAAAAAAAAATTTAACTCCACACCTGAAATCACAAAAAACAAGTTAGATCAATGAAAATAAAATAAAATTAAAATTAAAATTACAAAACTCAAACATGCAAAAAAGTAAACATACTGAGCCCGAACCCTCTAAAACTTCCCCAGCAAAGTCGCCAAATTGTTAGACCTAAATCTGACCTAAGGCGATTTACGTTTTGAAAAACGTGTAATTTTGAAAAGTCGCCACTAGTTAATTATTAGGTTAACTAGAATCCTAAATTACCTAAGCGAATATCGAATTAAACACCTAGGCGTAAAACCGGTCTACGATTAGAAATTCGAGTTCGGTGGTTCTATTACGGATTAAAAATATAAATTTTTAACTACGCCCTTTCGGTACTCAGTTCACTTAATTGCCAATTTTAATTTTTAATACATACATTACACCAAATTAATCTAAAAATGTCAAAATTAATCAAATTTCATCATATGCAAAAAAATATTAATCAGATATAATCCTAAATCTAAAAAAATTAATTATAACCTATAACTCCTAGTAAAAAAGAAATCTAAAATACTAAAAAAAAACTTCTAACATGCTATTAAATTAAATTTAGTCAATTACAATTAAATTACTAATTAAATTTAACCAACTACCTTCAAATTATTCATTAAATTTAACTAATTACATTTCAACTATTAATTAATTGTAATATAATAATAATATAAAACAAAAAATATAATAACAAAATAATAATAATAAATAAATTAAAAAAAATAAAAAATAAAAAATAAAAACCAGCGGACTTACCTGGCAGAGGGATGGCTGAGCAGGCGAGGCGGAGGTCGCGGCGGAGCTCCGTCGACCAACAACAGCAGCGGCGACCAGGCGGGTTCCGGCGGGGAGGGAAGGTCACCGAAGGTGTGGCAGTGACTCAATCAGGCGAAGCAAAGGCAGATCGTGGCCGGGCGAGATCTGAGGATGTCACGGGCTGCCGGGATTTGCAGTCACGGCCGCGGGCAACTGGTGGTCGCGCTGAGGGCTGGGCGGAGGTCCGAAGCGTCGGGCCGGCGAATAGATGGCTGGCCGGAGACGAAACGAGACTGGAGCCGCCGGCGAAGAAGGAATGAGAGAGAAAGAGAGAGAGAGAGAGAGAGAGAGAGAGAGAGAGAGAGAGAGAGAGAGAGAGAGAGAGAGAGAGAGAGAGAGAGAGAGAGAGAGAGAGAGAGAGAGAGAGGGAGGGGGAGGGCGGCAGTCGGAGTGGACGGCGGTGGCCCGACGAGGCCGTGGCGAGCGAGGGCGCGGCAGGGCTGGCTGGCCGGAGGTGGAGGGCGAAGCTGTAATAGAAGAAGAAGAAGAGAGAGAGAGAGAGAGAGAGAGAGAGAGAGAGAGAGAGAGAGAGAGAGAGAGAGAGAGAGAGAGAGAGAGAGAGAGAGAGAGAGAGAGAGAGAGAGAGAGAGAGAGAGAGAGAGAGAGGGGGGGGTGGTCGGCGCAGGCGGAGGGCGTGGCCACCGGCAGGGCCACCGGTGTGGCCAACGGCAGGGGTGGCGCGGCGTCCGGCGGCGAGCTCCGGCGGTCAGGCTGCAGCGATTGAGGTCACGGTGAACCAGGAACCAGGAAAAAAAAAAACTAATTCACTAGAAGACAAAAATCGCACAGAATCCGAGGAATAATGTATTGTGTTTTACAATGTAAACCTAGATTACAGATAAAATTTAAATAAAAAATGCTAACAGATAATTATTCTAGAGAATATTCCTAAGGATATTTATCTTTACAGATAAAAACAATATCTGGAGACAAATCTCTTACAAATAATTTTCTAAAATAAAAAAAAACTAATTATTATATATATATATATATATATTTAAATATTCCGAAAATATTAAATAAATTCAAAATAATTTAAATATATTTTATAATAATTTCCCTAATGTGCCATTGAGCATTTTTGGAGACTTTGTGGCTTGACGCGTCCGGAATTTGACGTATCATGTGTAACGTCGTTACGTCCGGGTCAAAATCGAGTGTTTACAATACATAATGTTTAGGGCCTCAAAGTGATCGGTTCGAATTGCGTTCCGAAATTTTCATATTTGATATTTAATAAACAGCCCAACGAAATTAGGCTCCTCTACTTGGGTTAGGTTAGTTAGATCTTATTGAGTCTTAACGTGGCCAGAAACAAGAATAAAAACCAACAAAACGAAATCCACCATTAAAGAACAACCAAGCTTTATTTCTCTAGAAACTACCCCATCAACGAAAACGAAATCAAACTTATAAAGTTACCTTAGTTTTGTTCTCTTTATGTTGTTGGGGATGTTTGATATTCAGTTATAGCGTCCATTGACTCGTAGTGTACTCGGGCCTGTCAAATCCTACACTCGTCGATACTCGCTCGACCAACTCTTACCGCTAATTTCTGCGGCTCTTAAGGTTTTGGCGAAGCGGCTGAGTTCAGACTGCGATATGATAGATAATAAAGGTTTCCGTTGTTTTGATTTTCGGTTTCCTCGTGAATATATCTTCTGTATGCTTAACAAAAAAAGAATCCATGAAAAACTTATCTTTAAGCTTTGTCATTAGGTTAAATTAGTCACATAATTTCTTTATTTTCATATATAGACCTTAAACATAGCGCGGGTGTTACAATTCTAAATCCCCGAATCATACAAAAAAACAATGTATTTCCCTTGTAGAAAATTGCACTAACAACAGTATTGTTCATAAAAAAAAGGGTTAATAACCTATGAAATGTCTGAAGTTTGGTCCATGTTAACCAGAGAGGTCTGAAATTTCAAATGTTGATATGAGAGATATGAGGTTTAAACTTTGTTGATATAAGAGGTCTCCGTTAATTTTTTTCCGTTAAAACTGACGGAAGTTGGTCACGTGCTTGTATGTGATCGGAAATAAAATTAAATTCCAAAAACGCCCTTCTATCAAAGTGTGCCCCTCACATGTTGAACTAAAAAGACAAAAATGTCCTTTAAGCCACCACAGCTCCGGCCACCGCCACCCCGGCTCCGGCGACCACCACCCCGACTCCGGAAACCACCCTCCTGGCTCGGGTGATCACGACCCTAGCTCCGGCGACCACCACACAACTCCGACGACCGCCACCACGACTCCGATTTGGCCCAAATTGGAGCCAGCGGCCCCGATTGGGCCCAAATCGGAGCCACAAAGCTCCGATCGGAGCTTTGGTTGGAGCCACAAAGCTCCAGATCGGGAGTTCTATGGCTCCGACCTGAGCCACAAAGCTCCGATCTGGAGCACTGTGGCTCCGACCAGAGCCACAGAGCTCCAGATCGGGAGCTCTGTGGCTCCGACCACCACAAAGCTTCGATCTGGAGCTTTGTGGCTCCGACCTGAGCCACAGAGCTCCGATCGGAGCTTTGTGGTTCCAATTTGGGACCCAATCAAGGCCGGTGGCTCCGATTTGGGCCCAACCGGGGCTGGTGGCTCCGATATGGGCCTAATCGGAGCCGTGGTGGCGGTCGCCGTAGTTGGGTGGTGGTCGCCGGAGCCGAGGTGGTGGTCGCCGGAGTCGGGGTGGTGGTGGCCGGAGTCAGGTGGCGGTGGCCGGAGCCGTGGTTGTTTTAATTTGACTTTAAGGGTAATTTTGGTCATTTCACATTTCCTAAAATAAGATATTAAATAAAACAAAATATTAAAAGGGGTACGAATATCATTTCACACAATTCTGTTAAATTTAATTCTAAAAATGGATGGAAAACCAAATTTCAACAAAACTGAAACTTCAGACCCTCCATATTAACACTTGAAACTTCAGACCTTTCCGATTAACATTGGCCAAACTTTAGATCTTTCATAGGTTATTAACCCTAAAACAATACCCTCTACTAAAATTGGGTCATTACCAAATGACTTCGAAACAGAAATAGCAAGTTAGCAACCACTGCATTAGTAGGACTAAGAAGATGCATCTCAAAAATCCTATGTTGAGTCTACACTCATCGTTTCATCGACCATGATAGTACATATAAGTGGGTAGGTAAACTGTCAGGATCTGTGACTAGATTTTGGACTCCACTGTGGATCCTTACTGCGTATGGCATAAGAGAATGGACAACATTGTTATCGTTACAAGACGAAGAAAAACATAACACATTGAGCTAATTATCGTGTAACACAACATACAATCCTCTAGGCTGCTTGTTTGCACCGTTTCCAACGAAATACAATGGCCTACCCCTAAATATGCTATATATCAGTGGAAGCTCCAGGATTTATTTGAGCGTTTCGTAAATGGAAGAACCAACTTACAAATTCCATACAGTCGAGAAGACGGTCAATTAAGCACCAATCCTCCTTTACCCAGAAAAATAATTTTTATCAAGTCGTTGGAGGGATTCAAACTCATGACCTCGAAACCAAACCATATAGAAATCAATGTTCTCAACCGCAATTGCTGATGGTGAATTACAATATCAGTATTCATCAAGTTTAGATGCTCCATTTTTTGAAAAGCTGCTTGGAGCTTCTGGAAAGCAGTATGACTTAAGATATCAAATGGTTATTTTATTCATGACCATGTAAAGTCTGTCTATTGTTATACATATATATCTGTAAAAAAATTTCTTCTTAAGTTATATTAATTATAGAAAATACTTAATATTATTTGAAAGTCAATAATAAATCCAAGTTCCAAACATCTTTACTAATAATATGTACCCACCACTCCTCTCCTGAAAGAGCTATATTCCATTATTTTTTCCGATGAATTGGTATGGTATTACTTTAAACAAACCAAATATTAATAAAGAGTCTTTGGCCAATATATATATATATATATATTAATAAAGAGTTACAAAGCATCATATAATAGCTAAACTACTGAAGAACAGTTCAGGTAAATCTTACATTTTGGAGACGGTCATGAATGCTGGTTACTTACTTAATTGCATTATATTTCATTGACAAAACTAACAAATGTCACAGAGCTTCACCAAGGCTACATCGGCAGGCCTAGATAAATCATCATTCCTGATCAAAACATGCAAAGAAAGTAAAATAACTACAAATAAAAAACATGCAATTGGGATGTAGCTCAGATGGTAGAGCGCTCGCTTAGCATGCGAGAGGTACGGGGATCGATACCCCGCATCTCCATAATTTCCTTTTCTAGAACACACTAAACAGAAAAATAATTAATAATTATACTATGCAGTTACTTTTTTTTTTTAGAATCCAAACTTTTCATTGGGACTAACAAGGAAGCTAAACGAGCACTGGGTCCACCAATATAAGCATTAGAGGAAGTAGATAGATGCTTGGTGCTATACTGCTATGTACCTGCAAGTTGGGTCACTGAAGGATTCTTTCATTCATCAAATAAAAGTGCTAATCAATAAGTCTAAGGTTCATTAGCCAAGCAACTTACTGTTGCAATAATAAAATAACTTAAAAATGGGTCCTGGCCTCCTGGGTAGGGAACTTATGCTTTTGATAGTAGTATCTTGCAGCACCGAATCTTCAAAAAAAGAAAAACATAAGCGATTTACAATAGTTGGGGTTTGTAAGATCAAGAACTTAACTAAATACCCCATAGCTATGTAGGTGCTAGAAAGGTATGGTCAACAATATTATATACAAACAAAACTTGATGAATTACCAATGATATGATATCTTCATATAGGCTTTGGACATGATGGTAGAAGGAAATTACACCATTAGCTAGGCATTCATAGCCCATTATTATGACCTTATTTGAACCACCTTCTCTTTTCTTGAATGCTTTGTGTAGAAGAATAGAAGATGAACTTACACACAACGATGGAGATCAGTCAGTCCTCTTCCTTTTCTCTACCATCTTTATCTGAGAAAGCCTTAGCTTCAGTGAGGCACTCTATGAGCAAAGCTCCTTTATTTGTTTTCTGGCCCAACTTCTTACCCATGTTATGTGAAGTGCAGAACTTGATTCCCGTAAAACTATTTTTCTCATCTCGGCATGGTTTGTAAACACATTGAAAACCACATTTCTTTATTTTGGCATGTCCTGGTTTAGCAAATGTAAACGAGGCTTCAGCAACATTCCATCCATCTTGAACATGGTTTTCTATTACGTGTTGTAATAACCGAAGATAAGACGTCATCATGTGATCTGCTGAAGTAGGATCTTCATCTACACAGCCAATTATTATGCCTTTAGTTTTGATTCCTTTCCTTTAACACAAATGGTATGGTACAAGTTGGACACACTTCCTGTACCATACAAGCCGAAACAATACAAATTGCCAGTCCATTAAACCTCTTATTGACATAAGAGTGTACTTTGAAATGCATCGGATTCGATGCCCTCATTAGATAGGGGAACCAACTTGGTATATCACTTCCTGGACATATGACTGATAACGTAAAATTGCTCAAGACCTGCAACAGACAAACATTTATCCTAGTTATATGTAATTTAAACTATATTTAAGGGAGGGAGGGAGAGAGATGATAGATGTACCATATTTTCTAATCGTTCCAACCTACTCACCCCTTCAGGAGACTCAACTGCGCCGGCGCTATTCAATAATTTAGTCAACATTTCATCTTTAAATAACTTAGGGCAACAGAAGAATGTGATACGAATCCCTTTAGCCATTTGAAGATTCTTTGTCTTAACAGTCTCCAAAGAAGTGCAGTAACTTCCTTGTAATACAGTTAAATGTGGTGGAAGGGTCAGAATTTCTCGAAGATGCTTGCATCGGAACAGGAATAGCTGACGCGGATCGGTAAATTTACAGATGTCATGTGGAAGTGTCACGATATGGGTCGATGAAAGATCTAATGAATCCATCTTGTAGATAGCTTCAGAAAAGCATGAATGTGACTTTGAGCTTGATGGAGTTGTCAACTCTTATTTTCCTACCTGAGACACAAAGTGCAGCAATTGACTTCCCATTTCTGCATTTTCTGGAAAACTACCTAACTTCTCGCAGCCTGAGGGATTAAGATTGCCTAGATTGTGCAAATCATAAATGCTGCTTGGAATAGCTCTTAGGTTGTGGCATTGCCAAAATGATAAGTGCTTGAGCCTGGTGAGTTGTCCCATTGACGATGGTAACTCCTCTATACCACTAGAATCGAACATTAAAGACCATAGATTTTCCATAGATCCTAGAATATCTGGAAATCTTTTCACACTTTTGCAGCCGTTAAGAAAAATTTCTCTAAGAGACGTCATCCTGAGTTTTGATGGAAGTATTTGAAGGCTAGCGCAATCCTGAATGTCTAAGGAGATAAGCTTGCCCAAAGACCCAACAGACTCGTCTATCTTGATCAAACTTGAACACTTGTAAATGGTCAATTTTTTAAGACATGGAAGCGTTGATACATCAGGAACTTCATGTAAAGAGTTGCATTCACTTAATTCCAAGTTACCCAAACTTGAACAGGTCTGCAATACATAAACAAGCATAACAAGTACGAGTAAATAAGATTTTTTATACTAGGAATGGTTCGTTCCTTGGAAAAAATGTGAGTAAATTACCCTAAATTCGTCCCACATTCGTGTTAAGCAGCCGAAGGTCAATTTGAGTCCTGCAGTTTCTTTGGATGAAATCAAGTGGCAGGACAGACGAAGGATAACCTGTACCATTCCAGCCATCTTAACTGATTAGGAAGATAACTGGGCCCACAAGAGAAGTTTGCATTTCAGACTATTAGCAATCTAAGCATTTTCATTGCCTTGAAGGCATGAACACTCAAGCAAATTTTTGTGATATTATGAAGATCTACAACCATGCCTTCAATCGAGCATGTTGCCTACACCATAAAAATATGAAATAGAAATGAGTTAGTTAATAATGAACACTCATTTGAAGTAACCTTTTAGGTACATATCATGAATGAGGAATGCATATTACAGTGTTATCTTCCAAGACATGTTGAACATCTTCGCGCAACCAAAGCCTGCTACGTTTTCCTGGACTTGGTGACTCTCGACGCACAATCTCCCAACCCAAACTTTGTACCAAATTATGCATCTGCAACTTATTCGACTCAATTGTTATGAGTGATCTTTCAACAAGAACTCCAATCCCTATAACTGGATATAAATCACAACTGCTTAAAACTTCTTTGACATAGTCCTTGTGACTCCCTTTAAAGAAACAAGCAGTGTCAAGGAAAATGGCTTTCTCATGATCACTAAAACCATCATAACTTACTTTGAGTACATTATAAATATATGGGCTAGGACTTAATTTCAATTTGTTTGTCAGACCTAAAATCTGACCTAAGGCGATATACGTTTTGAAAACGTGAACTTTGAAAAGAGTCGCCACTAGTTAATTAAGGCTAACTAGAATCCTTAATTAGCTAAGCAAATAACGAATTAAATACCTAGGTATAAAATCGGTCCACGATTAGAAATTCGAGTTCGGGAGTTCTATTACGAATTAAAAATATAATTTTTAACTATGCCCTTTCAGTACTCAATTCACTTAATTTGCCAACTTGAATTTTATTTAATAATCTACAAATAACACGGTTTTCTAACAAAACAATATATCTATATATATTAATAAGAACCTAAGCATCGTCTATTACACATATTTATAATCTTGGAATATAAAGTTAATATCAACATAAATTAATAATAAATAAACTAAATAAATAAATAATACATACAAAAAGCAAATCTGTTTACCTTCTCTGATTAGGTAGTACTGCAAAGTTAAAATAATCAATTAGTACCTATCAAAGCTATAATATATAATAATCTGATAAAGTAAAGGTAAAGCTCACATTTGTAAATCTCACATATGTAGCTTAATAAAGATTACGTAAACGTGGGTCTTACATGTTTATTTAAGTAAAACAACCAAAACTATCTACAGTGGTTTTACATAGCATTCCTTAAAGATGGGACCCACACGTAAATTTATGTTTTTACATAAAGCATTCCTTAAATTTAAGTAATGCACTATGTTATAAATTAATTAATTTAAAATTAATGTTAATATCTTATTGGTGGTTGTTGGAAAATCTAATAATAAAATATATTTAAGGAATATGTTTAAGTAATACGATTGCAGAGAAAATATTTTTTATGTGTGTAAACTTTACGTATTACAAGTGTCTACGTGGCAACTTTAAAGAATACATTTTATGTAAAAGCATTGTGGATGCTCTTAGCAACGCAAAATCTTGGTACGGTTGCCATATTCGGTTTCCCCATCTCCTGCTTCATGTCCTCCTGTACCAGAGACCTCCACGCCCAGTACGTGAAGATAAATTGAACCCTTCAAGATAGGCACGCTCTTCACCTATTGCTTCAATGGACGAGGAGATGGAACGTCTTAGAGGTTTCTACTGTGTAGACTCCAAGCGGTGGATGGCGGCGCACAACAAGCGGCGGAGCACGGTGGCGTCTGGCTGGGTTGCTGGGATCGCGACGGCTAGATAGCGATATAAGATGTCAAGATGGAAATGGCTGATCGGAGGTAGCGGCTGAGCGGGGTCAGGCTGGTCGGAGGTTTATCGGTGACTGGCGACGCACGAAGAGTGGCGTAGCACGGTGGACAACGACCGGGCAAGCTCCTGGTCGGCACGACGGACGGGACCTGATAGAGAGGGCTGTCAGAACCAGTGTTATCAGAACCGGACCGGACCGGCGGTCCGACCGGGTTCGAACCGGAACCGGTGCCTCTACCGGTCCGGTTTGAATAATTCCGGAGGATGTAAGCGAACCCGGTTCTTTAGCCGGTTTTTTGGAGAACCGGCCGGTTCTGATCGAACGGACGGTTCGCCGGTTCAGACTTATGAACAAAAAAAAAAAAAAAAATCAGTTTTAAGGGTTCAGCAGCAGCCAAAACAAAACAGAGCCCGTAGACCAAGCAGCAAGGATGAAGGCTCACCGAGAAGATAGAATCGAAGGATGAAGAAGGAGCATCATGGTGAAGTTCACGCACCAGAGGCAATGCTCGAAGACTCGTAGTTGCAGCGCCAGTATCTGGAGTGTGATCGAAGGAATCAGCCATGGTGTCGTCGAGCAGTGGACTCTCCTTCAAGCTCCATCCCCTTGTGATGGTCAACATCTCTAATCACCTTCGGTCTCAAATTTCTCAATCGATCGACTTCACGAACCTTGTGAGTGGTTGTTAGCAAAATTGAAGAACGAAGGAAAAGGAGGGGAAGGTGAAGGGGGCTACGGGAGATGAAGGGTTAATTAGGGGGAGGAGAGGGAGTGGCCAGTGGACTTACAAGAGGGTTTAAGAAATGGGCTTTAAGGCCCAAAAAAAAAATAGGAACTAGCCTTAATGGCCTTACGCCTCTCTCTCTGCAGAATAGGTCTATCAATAATAGAGTTTTTCATTAAACCGGTCGGACCGGGTTCGAACCGGGTCGAACTGGGCAAACCGGAAACCGGTGCCCTTTCCGGTTCGACACCCGGTCCGGTTCTGATAACACTGACTCAGAACGTAGAGGGAAAGTTGATCCGGTGCAGGTGACCCAAAAATTGGGAGAGATGAAGGAAATAAAATTAAAAAAACTTGCACGGAAATCGAGGAAAAGTATTTTTTATAGCTAATTTTTTGTGTTGTATGTCCTTTTACAATGTAATATGAACCATCTATATATAGGCTAACATAGTTATCTAGGGTTTTACTTAACAATGAAATAAAATCTACTGATTTATTTAACTAATAAATACTAAATATTACATTAAATATTAGAAAATATACTCTGCAATAAATACAGATAAATTTCCTAATATTAAACTGAGCATTCTTGGAAGCTTCTCGACTTTCCATGTTAGGATATTTTCTCATTTAGGCGCACCACACGTCACGCGTGTCGCGCGTGGTCTAAAATTAGGTGTTTACAATTTGCTCATCTTTAGGCGGATTCCCGTTGAACATGTTCGAGGGGATTTAGTCAAAGACAAGGAAACACCGAATTTTGGATGAGAAGTCTGTCTCTCTTTTTGAGTCTTCGAATCTTCAAGGGAGCTCCTGGCTTATTTCGGACGATGCGAAAAACTAAAACCTCCAATGGCGTACGAAATGTAAAGCCTCCAGCGGCAGTGCGGTAAACAAGAGCCACCAGTGGCGGTGCAGAAAAGTAAAGCCTCGGTCGGCGGTGCCCCTGTTGATGGTGCTTCCGTTGGCGGTGCGTAAAGTAAAGCCTCCAGTGGTGTGCAGTAAAGTAAAACCTTAATCGACGATGCCTCCAGTGGCGAGCGATAAGAAAAAGCCTCCAGTGGCGTGACTTGCGAAGGCTGAATACTAAGGCTTCATTCGTCGGGGGTGACTCTCAGAAAGCTGGAAAACTACAGATCCTGGTCATCCGTTGTGACTCTCGGAAAGCTGGAAAACTACAGATCCCGATTGCCTATTGTGACTTATGGAGGTAACATCAAATTCTCCGTTCATCAGGTTGTGACTCTCGGAAGGCTGGAAAACTATAGATCCCGATTGCCGGTTGTGACTCGTGAAGGCTGAATATCAAAGGCTCCGTTCGTCGGGTTGTGACTCTCAGAAAGCTGGAAAATTTCAGGTCCTGATTGTCGGTTGTGACTCTCAAAGGCTAAACATTAAAGGCTCCGTTCGTCGGGTTGTGACTCTCGGAAACTTGGAAAACTTCAGGTCCTGATTGTCGGTTGTGACTCGCGAAGGTTGAACATCAAAGGCTCTGTTCGTCGGGTTATAACTCTCAGACAGTTGGAAAACTTCAGGTCCTGATTGTCAGTTGTGACTTGTAGGAACAGACTGTAACAGTCGTACTCATCTTTGAATGGTGACTTGCGAGAGCAGACTGTAACCGTCCCGCTTGCCGTGAAGTTGACTTGGAAGACGCTAAGTCGCATGAATGTTTTTCCCTAATTTTTGCCTAAATTGCGCAGGGTGCGACTGTTAGCATATGGTGACGTGGCGCCGTAATTGGTAGCCCGTTAATGCTAAGGAAATTACCTAAGTTAATTAGGTAATTGTCACATTAGGGTAATTGGCCAAAACCCTAACCCTAATTGACATGGGAGGCCCAAATTTGGGCCTCCCCCCTTTAAAAGCATGGTTCGGCCGGACCCCTATACCACATTGGTTGGAGTGGACTTTTGTCCACTCCACCAATCATATATATAGGGGACTCACCTAAGGGGTTTATTCACTCATTCATAATAAAGTACCTCCATTGAGGAACTTGAGAGAAACCCTCTCGTCCCTTAGTAGTAATTTTTCGGTGCACATCTTAGTCCGAGGTTCTGTCCCCGTTGAAGAATCGATCAGAGGTTTTGTTGTGGAGCTTATACCGCGTAGGACTTCTTCTCACGAAGAACTTGTACGGGTTCCGACCGGAGGATCAGAACTCCCTCCACAACATTCTTGGGCATGAAAGCTATTGAGGTATGTGTACATTATTCAGCTGCGTAATTAGATTACTTACTAGTACACGTTTAGCATTCCGTAGTTCTTAAATTTTTGATAAACTGATGTTCTTGAGTTTTGAAAAATCCGAAATTTTCATGTTCATGAATACCATGAGTAATCCGAATTTAAGTAAATTTCATGTGTTTGATCTTTAAAAACTTAAAATTTTCGAAATTTACATGTTTTTATAGATCAAAAACCGAAAATTTATGTTCGAATTTAAGTTTGATGTTCATGATCTTCAAGAACACCATGAGTTTTATCAAGAACACCTTTTGAATTCATGATCAAGTTAGGATTTTGATCTTAAAATTTGACAACTTTTCCAATTTACATGTTTGTGCCGAAAACCCTAGGGGTATTTTAGGTAAAAAATTTAATTTTCTTGGACACCAAGTTACCTAGTTCGGCCGAATTTTTAAAGGATATGGGTTGCCATTTTTAAATTTTATTAATAGGTAACCATATATCTATAAGTTGGAAAATAATGATAGGTTCATAATATAATATTATACAAGATATTAACTATCAATATATAGTTAAAGATAGGGTTAATATATATTGATATATTTAGTTGCTATAAATATTGGGATATTATATGTATGGGGACTAATATCTAGTTATGCTAAGTTGTCTTAGTCTAGTATTTACATTCTAGTCCCTAATGTTTACTAGGGTTTTCATATTAGCCCATGAGGTCTCCTATATAAAGGAGCCTCCACTATTGTAATTGTTGAGCAACCTTCTCATTATGTTTAGTATATTGAAAGCTTTGCTCCTATCATTCTCTCCAACCAATCTACAATTATAAACGTTTATATGGTATCAGAGCTAGTTTCGATCTTGGTGTTTTGATTTCAATTTCGTTTTTCATTTTTCCAGAAAATCTGCTCCTGCCGTAGGTTAAGTCCCTAGCCCCGAAAAATACCCATTTGATTTACACCTCTTCTTCCAAAATTGACATCACCAATCGACCCAGCAACCTCCGGCGAACATTCTGCAACTTTCGCCACCGTCAGCAGCCGCCGCACGCGCCCTCACGCGCCGCCGCGTGAGTTGCGCCCCGCCGGCGCTTGCAGGCCACGCGCCACCTTCCCGATGTCCAATCGCCGCGATTTTTAGTTTTTCAGAATCGTCTCGAGCTCCCGATTCCATTGATATATTATACGTCAAATTCCGAGGTGATTTGGTTGTTCGAATCTTACTGTTAAAATTCAGCTGAATTGATGCAATTCTGCTACTGTTTCATTGGATTTTGCTGCTGTTGTTTGCATCTGTTCATCATTGCTGAAATCTGCTGTCCCGGGTTGAGTATTATGGCTGGAATTGTTTTTTTTTTGCTGCGGTTTAGATGCTGTTTTTGCTGGATTTGCTGCTGTAAATGCTGAAATTCTGCTGCAAATTGCTGAAATTGCTGGAAATCGGCTGGAAATTGCAGAAATGTGCAGAAAATTGCTGTTTTTAGCTGAAATTGCTGAAATTTACTGTGCCGTGATGGATATGCTGTGGTTTTGATGGTATTATGATGGATTCGAGCTATAGATAGCTTGATTGTTGGATTTCAACTGTTTTCGGTTGAATTTGTTGAAGATTGGAGTGTGGAGCTTCCTATCATTCTCTCCAACCAATCTACAATTATAAACGTTTATAATAAAAGATTAAGAAAATATATTGTCTACATATTTTATTCCCTAAAAATATATTTGACAATAATATATATATATATGAGCCGAATATTTTATATATAGACATATATTGTTGATTGATTTACATCTTAAAGATAGAATCTTGACAATATTTATATATATATATATACATGTGTGTGCCGAATATATATATATATATATATATATATATATATATATATATATATATATATATATATATATATATATATATATTAGCAATATTGGAAATTATTTTAAATAATTAGTATTTCTTGGTGGCTAAGTTAAGTTTTTAGTGGACTCTAAAACCCTACTTAGCCCACAAGACATATTTCGGCCGAACCCTAGGGTTTATGGGCCGGTCCAATTTCTAAACCGGAACGGATAAAACCAATCCGAGTTTTCTTAATCGGGTCGGGTCGGACCGTAGTAACTAAATTGAACCTAACCTAACCGGTTTTGAGTGATGAACCGAACCACAATCCTATTTTATTGAACCGTTTCGGACCAAACCGGGTTTTTAAAATCGGGCCGACTTGAACCGGATTTTAAATTGGACCGAACCGGTATTTTTTTTTTAAATTCTCGGAAATTTTAAAATGTTCAATAAAATAGGATGTCAAATTTTAAATCCAAAATGTTTTTTTTTTTCGAACTTTAAATCTAGCCTAAACAGTGCTCTTAGGGTTTCCGTTTTAACACGTTTTTCGGTTAAAACCCTAATACCTAGGTTCGATTATGGGGATGGATCTCGGATATGCATGTTTTTGGGACTGGATTAAATTAGTGGGCTGAATTGCAATTGTTTACTTTCTGCTACATATATATTAGAACTGTCGTCTTGACTCAGTCAAACTAGCTGGATATTAATTGTGAGCATTGAGCTCTGGGATTTAAATATACGTATTACGCAATAGGATAGAGATGCTATGCTAATTGAAAGTGCCTAGAATCCATGTCTAGAAATGTCGCATTATTGATTGTAAGCATGAATTGCAAAACATCACCTAGTATTTTCAAACATTTTTAAAACTGAAAATTCCAGTCGCCAATTATGCATTATTTGTGCGGACATTGCATGTTTTGACACGTATGCTAGGATGTTCAAGAATAGAAAGCATGTGATAATTTACTTCACGTAGAATTATATATGCTAGGTGTTGGGTTATAAATAAACCCGACTATGTATGTACGTTCTTGGTCTATGGTGATTTCATACAGGTGACAGGTCGAGTACGCTTTCAGGGCGAGGAGAAGAAGTCGACGACCTTTCTTGTTTATTCCAACCATTTGGAGATAAAAGGTTGACTACCGATCATGAAGAAGTCGACTTCAAAAGAATGACTGGTCGACTATGAAGACTTAGAGAATCTTCCAGAGGACAGGTGGCGACCTGTTTCCCACCGTCTCCAAGGGAAAACCTTCCCTCGAAGTAAAGACAGGTGGCGACCTGCTTCCCACCGTCTCCAAGGGAAAACCTTCCCTCGAAGTAAAGATAGGTGACGACCTGCTTCCTACCGTCTCCAAGGGAAAACCTTCCCCGAAGTAAAGACAGGTGGCGACCTGCTTGTCACCTACTTAAAAGGAAAACCTTCCTCCGAAGTAAACATGAGGTAGCGACCTGCTTGTCACCAGCTGACTGACAACCGCTTTTATCAGCCAATCAGAAAGGGCTGATTGCCGCCCCTAGGCAACCAATTAGAGGTCAGTAGCCGCCTCTACAAAGTCGGTAACTCTCCCCCTATAAATAGGGACCTATCTTATTCAATTAAGAACAATCTGCTCTGAATACTTATATATTATACTCTCAAATACATTACTAACTTAAGCTTCGGAGTGGAATCAGGGGCCATCCCCACCCCTTTTTAGGTGCTCGACCTTAAAAGTCTCTCGGAGGAAATCAAGTCCTCGAGAGAGCTACGTCCAAGGCGAAGCCTAGAAGTCCATTCCGTGAAGTTTGTGGCCACGTCATTTTGATCCCAACATTTGGCGCCGTCTGTGGGAAAAGATCAAAAAGTCATGGCTGCCGAAAAGAGCAAGATTTCCAACACTCCAGTGGAAGAAAGGAGCAGTCCACCAGTGGATCCTACCACATCGGGGCCGATCCCCCAAGAAAATCCCCCAATACCCCAATCTAATGATATTGGCGACGATGAAACCCTCAACCATTCCAAATCTCTGCCAATTTTGGAAGATGCGAGGACAGCTCCCTAGGCTGTTTCTCCGGAGGTAATAGCTTCCTTTATTACTTTTTGGAATAAAACCCAAGCAGGGGCTGTTCCAGAGGAAAGAGAGCCAACCCGAGAGGCCTCACAAAAGGAAGAAGTAGCTTCCAGTGTGAAAATCCAGAAAGAGAATCCCCTGGAGAAAGAAACCCCTAAATCCCCGAGGCCGAAACGGTGAGCAAGGAACCTGTCCTGTTCACAATAAGGCAAGTCGAAGAACTGTTGGAGAAGAAGAGGCGAGGTGCGAACGATTTGCTCATCGTTCGTGATCATACTTCTCACCCTTTCTCCAAAAGGCTATTTAATACTCGAGTTCCCCCGCAAGTCTTCGCGAGGAGCATCGACGATTATACCGGAGAAGGCGACCCAGTTCGCCACAGCAACGCCCACAACTCCTCTCTCTTGGGAAGAGGGGCAACGCCTGATCATTGTGCAGCACTCTTCCCAACCACGCTGAAGGAAGAGGCGTCTACTTGGTTTTATGGTCTCCCCGACAAACTCTATAGACTCGTGGGATGAGCTGAAAACCAAATTCATTGAAGGACACATAGGTCAGAGGCAGCGCCTCAAGAGCATGAACTTCCTCGACAAGATCGAGCAAGGTCCAGGTGAAACCTTGTCCAACTACTACACAAGGTTTCACAAGATACTCCAACAGCTGAACGAGGACGCCACGGATGGTGAGCTGATCCGGACCTTCTGGAGGGGTCTTAGAGTGCAGAGCCAAGCTCTGAAGGACAGCATGGTGATGAAGCCCGTGCAAAGGATTGACACCCTCGCCATCAAAGTAAAGAAATTCATCGACCTAGAGAGGTCGCATGAAGGGCTGCCCAAAGAAGTCGAGAAACAACTGGTACCTGTTGGATCACGGTGGAACTCCGGTAAGATCTTTCACGGAGATCCTAGCTCCTTTGCTCCACGCAATCCTGCAAGAGGGGATAGACCGGGCGGTGACCCAGAATCCCTCTCCGATGCTTAAATGAGTATCTCGTATACGGCGGCAAGTAAGAATCTCAAAGTATGTATCTCCAAACGTAATTGATCTGAGGTAACCTTTGCCCTTTTATAGGCGGAGAGGTACCTCAGTTACCTGGTGAACCGTTGGGGTGGTTAGCCCGTATTCCGCGTATCTCGGGCACGATCCAACCTATCTAAGCCATGATCTCGCTTATCTCGGCCACGCCCCGCGTATCTCGGCCACGCTCCGCGTATCTTAGCTACGCTCCGCGTATCTCGGCCACGCCCCGCGTATCTCGGCCTCATCCTCTGATAGCAAGTCCCGACTAATATCGGGGACTTCAGAGTTATCTCATTGTTTCACCGCTCGGGGCCCCTCGTCATCGTGACAGGGCCAATCATTCTCAGGGATTCATCATCGGGGCCTACTTAAAGGCATATCGTCGGGAGCGTCCAGCTCGCCTATCGGGTCCGACTCTGTCGGGACCTCTCATCATCGGGACTTCCTCTGTCGGGACCCTTTGCTTTGGTCTTCTTGACCTCCTTTTAGGGCCCAGTGGGCCTTTTCACCGTTTCCTCGCCGTTAAAGGGCCTAACGGCCACAGCGAAGCCCATCATTTTCCCCCAAGACATGAGGGACTTACAGTTCATCGTGTCTTCCAACTCCCAACCTCCCGACGTCGGAGTCGGCGACCTTTCCCTTGGCATAATCACTTGATACAAATCTTCTCGTTCACGCTTCCTCAATGCTTTGAGGATGACCACCAAATCCGAGAAGACTCCTCGGTTCCCCTGCTATTAAAGGCAGCAGATAACGAAGCGACGTCTTTGGCAGCCGTGCCTGATTTTTCGCGCCTGCTTTTTCTGAAAAAAGTGCTTTTCAGGCCGTTTCATTATTACGCCCGTTGCCATTCTGTACGTTTCATCTCAACGGTCCAGATCAAAACGCTTCAACTTCGACGATTCAGATCAGAACGTCTTTTTAACTGTGCTCTTCGCCTATAAAACCCTCACCCTGGGTACAGTTTCCCTTTTACCGTCTCCGAAATTTCAAAAGCTCTCTACAACCTCTCTAAGAATTCAAGCTCTGCGTTCTCGAAGACCCAAGTGTTTCTCCGAACAACTTTCCGGCAATTTTCAGATCCTCCTTCTGGTAAGGATTTCTTCCTTGTTACTTGTGTGATTTTTCCTTCCTTTTTGCTTAGTTCGTTTGTAATTTCCCGGAAAACCCAATGTGCCTTTCCTTGCCATGGCTGATTTCAGACAGTGGATCTAGTTCCGAGGGAAGAAAGCCCTTCAACTTCGACTATGCTCTGAACGAGATTTCCAGCACTGCGTACGATGCAGCTCTCCGGGAGGGATGCATTACCTCTACCTGGGAACCTCGTTTCCCGTATCCCTGGCCCCGCCCCTCGGGTAACCTTGAGGTTACTCGTCCCCGGAAAGGGGAGGTGTTTGTCTCTACGGGGCAAATATCAGCGGGGATTAGATTCCCCTTCTGTGGTAATCTGGTCGAGATGTGCCAGCACTACAAGACGCATCCGACCACCTTCTCTCCCCACGCCATACGTTTGTGGAACGCCTTCCAGGTCCTTTGCTTCCGACAGAAGTGGGTGTACAACCTCAAGCTCTTCAGAACCTTCTACGGGATGAAGTGCAACGAGGCGGGGGTCTGTGCCTTCTACCCCCGGATGCCGAAGTGGAACAAGACGCAACTCGGGTTGTGCAACTGGACGAATGACACCTGGAAGGTGGTCAAGGGTCGGGGACTTCTGGTCGACACGGGGTCCGATAACAGTGGGTGGAAGAGGAGCTACTTCTTCATCCAAAACTCCTCGATCCCGTGGCCCCGATGGGAGGTGGAAGCGGACTCTCCTCCCGCTTTCCACACCTACACCGATGAAGACTTCCATACTCTTCAACTCATCCAGCTCTACCGGTGGGGGGAGTCCTACACTCCCCTCGACGCCAATTCTCTCGTGGAGCGGGACCTGGTGAATGCCGGGATCCGACTCCTCGACATAGTCTCCGGGGGGCAGCTCTTCGACGGCCCCTCCAATATGGTTCCCTGGGTAACATCTCTAACCTCTATTTTTTACTGTTTGCAGCTAAGAAGGTATCCGTGCTGACCAATGTGATCCTTAAGCAGGGGGAGACCGATGCTGTCCGCCCTACGCGGAAGAGGAAGTCAGCCAAGAAGGCTGCTGCTCCATCGGGATCTCCTTCCACGGAGCGGCCAAAGCGGAGCCGCGTGGAGGTGGACAAGCTCTTCAATGTCCAGACCGCTGAAGAAGGTAAAAAGCTCCGCCTCGCTATTAAATCGTACAGGAAGCTGGTTCCCAAGAGTTGATTCCTTCGACTATGGAGGCCCGCATCGCCGATGTCAAACGTGTTCTCCGAGGGGAAACCCCTCGTGTCCTGAAGGCGGGCTACTACAACTACCGCGGGAAGGACCAATATGTCTCCTGACGCAATGTTTGGTGTAAGGGCTCTAACGAACTTCCTGATTACGTTTCTAAAGCCTCCTCTCGTCCTCTAGGTGCAGGTCATTCGGGGACTCCATCGGGTGTTGGAGCCTCAGCAGGCGCACCACCTTCAGCAGGGGCGCCTCCTTCTGCAGGGGCACCACTTTTCTCCAGTGGTGGGACCCTGACCGGCGAACAATTTCGTCAGGTGGAGAGCCTGGACTCCTCCGAGGAGACTGATGAGGGTGGCTCCCTTCGCCATCGTCGGAGGACGGGGCAGTCCCCGCTGAAACCAACCTCCAAGGGGCTGCCCCCTCGCCTTTTTCACGACAGCAGCGACAACCGTCGCCCGTCCACGACTTCACTCCTTCCCCAGCCCGGGGTGGGTCGGAGGCACGCCCCTCCACGTCCCCAGTCGACCCTTCTCCTCTTCCCCTCGACGGGAGTTTTTACAAGGCCTTCGACCCCGCACAGGAGGATGCTCCCTGGACCCCGATCCAAACGCTGCAAGGGGTCCAGCTCCGACAAGGGGACACATATCCGGAGCTGGCTCTACACCTGGTAGCAAGCTCAATCCTGCCTTATATGAGGTATCCGATCACCTTAGATCGGGAGGACATGCGCCGGGATGTACAGGAGATGTGCATGCGTCAGATAGAGTTAAGACTTTCACCTTTCTTTTCTTCATTAATAAGACTAGTTGTTCATCTACTAATACTTCTTTTCCTTCCTTCGCAAGAGATGGGGGACATCAACCGTTCCATCGGGTACCTCCTCGCCTACGAGGAGGCCCTGGAGCAAGAGCGGGCGGTCACAGCCAATCTTAAGGAGGATCTCGCAGCCTCTGAGTCTTCGCGGGGAAAACTGGCCAAGGAGCAGGCCATCCTCGACCGAAAGACTCGGGACCTCCAAAAGCGGGTCTGTGACTTCGAGGGGCTCCTAAAGCGGGAGCGGCAGGAGCGGCAGGTTGCTGAGGACAAGCTGGTCCTTGAGAAGAAGGCTCTGGAGGAGCAAGTTGCGGGGGTTCCCGCGCAGCTGGTCGCGGCCGAGACCAAGGGCCGGGAGGATTATCGGAGGTCCGAAGACTTCCAGGCTGATGCTGTAAAGTTCTGCAGCGCGGAGGTGGAGAACACCCTCTTCAAAGCAGTTGAGGAACTCCACCTGGAGTATGGCTACGCCATCAACTTCGACAAGTCTCCCTCTCTTGCTCCCTTCGCGAAGAAATACTTTGCTCTCTCGGAGGAGAGTGATGGGGGGGAGCACTCCCGCGATTGTTGAAGACGCAGCAGAGCCTCCAAGTGCCGACGCCCCGATAATCGACCCTCCAGCGGCTGAACCTGTGGAGCCTTCTGCCACAGACCTCGTGGACCCTGCTCCCGTTGATGCCGCCGACGAGGACCAAGCCTAACTGCCTATCTTTAAAGTCCTTGTATTTCCCTAATTTTTGTAACCCTCGTGCCTTCGAGCCCTTATGAATATCAGACTTTCTTAGTTCTGATTTTCCATTGCACTTCTTAAAGCGACTTTACTATACTTACTTAAGTCGAAACCTCGACACTAAAGATATTCTCACACATCACTTAAGACGATTTACCAACCTGCACCACTTAAGGTGACTTACTATCACGCACCACTTAAGGCGACTTTCCAATACTTAGAATAAATCCAAGAATCATGCATCACTTAAAACGACTTAATCTCGTGCATCACTTAAGACGACTTTAACAACACTTAGAGTAAATCTAAGAATCACGCATCACTTAGGACGATTTAACTCCATGCGCTACTTAAGGCGACTTAATCTCGTGCATCACTTAAGACGACTTTCTCTCATGCACCACTTAAGGCGACTTTCTCGTGCACCACTCAAGGCGTCTTTAACAACACTTAGAATAAATCTAAGAATCATGCATCACTTAAGACGACTTTTCGCGTGCACCACTTAAGGCGACTTTCTCGTGCACCACTTAAGGCGACTTTTCTCGTGCACCACTCAAGGCGACTTTCTCTCGTGCACCACTCAAGGCGACTAAATAACACTTAGAATAAATCTAAGAATAATTCTGATCGGAAGCAACCTCTTTATTCATTGATGGCACAAAATTTGCTTACATCGAATCAAACGATAAATAACATACACCACTTAAGGCGATTTTACATCGGGCACCACTTAAGGCGACTTTTCATCGGGCACCACTTAAGGCGACTTTTCATCGGGCACCACTTAAGGCGACTTCTCATCAAGAATGACATTTCTTCAAGTGTTCGCCACTAAAAGAATGCTTCAATGCTTTGCCATCGAGGTCTTCCAACTTGTACGCATTCGGAGCTGGCATCCCCACGACCTTGTAAGGTCCTTCCCATTTTGGTGACATCTTGTTGATTCGATCCAAAAGGGTAAACTCGTTGCGACGCCAAACCAGCTCCCCGAAGAAGAATTGTCGGGACTTAACTCGCCGATTGTAATACCTGGCCGTCGCCAAACGCATTAGAGCTTGGACTTCATCGGCTTCCCGCCTCTTCTTTTCGAGCAAGTCCAAATCCAGACGTCTCATCTCGTCATTCGTCAGAGGCTCGTAATATCTCATCCGATGGGACGCCACAACTACCTCCACGGGAGCAACAGCCTCCGTGCCATAAACAAGGCCAAACGGAGTCTCCCCGGTTGATCGTTTGGGTGTCGTTCTAACAGCCCAAAGCACGTTTTCCAGTTCGTTTCAGCCATTTGCCCTTCAAGGCATAGACCCTTTTCTTCAGACCATCCATCACCATTTTGTTGGCTGATTCCACCTGGCCATTCGTCTGAGCATGATGGACAGAAGCTCTCCGATGCTCGATGTTCAACTCTTCCAGATACTCCTTCACTTGAGTCCCGTTAAACGGCGGACCATTGTCGCTAATCACCACCTTGGGAATCCCGTATCTGGATACGATATGGGTTTGGAGAAACTTGACGATCTGGTTCCCCGTCGTCTTGGCCAACGCCTTAGCTTCTATCCATTTCGAAAAATAGTCAATAGCCACCAGCAAATATTTACACTGACCTTGTGCTTGCGGGAGAGGTCCCACTAAGTCGATGCCCCACTGCGCGAAGGGCCAAGCACTCCTGATGGACGTCAGATTAGCGGTTGGAGCCACGATGTTCGCGGCGTACCTCTGGCACGCGTCACAGGATCGGACCAACGCCGTCGCCTCCTTGCTCATCGTAGGCCAATAATAGCCCAAATTTAACACTTTCCTCATAATGGATCGGGCCCCTTCATGACAAGCCGCGACCCCTTCATGCACTTCCTTCAGGATTCGACTTGTGTCGGGCTCAGCCACACACTTCAAGTACGGAGTCGAGAACCAGCCCTTCTTGTATAGCTGATTGTCCAGCATCACGTAGTTGACCGCGATCCGACATATCCTGTCAGCTACTACTCGATTATCGGGGTCTGCCCCCGTAGTCAGGTACGCGACTATCGGGGTCATCCAAGTGGGCTCCTCCTCCGATCCTGCTTCAATAGCACACACCTGCGTCGGGTCGGTGGTCGACAAGATCACCTTCTCCAAGAAGTGCACCTTCCGATTTTCCTCCAGGGGTGCCCCCAAGGCAAATTTGCTCAAGGCATCTGCCTCCACGTTTTCCTCCCTCGGGATTGCCTCGATATCGAAGCTTTTGAAGCTCTCCTTCAAGACTTGCACCTCTCGAAGGTAATTCCTCATCATCGGGCTCTTCGCCTCGTATCGCCCTTGGACCCGGTTCACGATCAGGGCCGCGTCACACTTCACTCTCAAGTGAACAACTCCCGTACCTTTGGCAATTTTCAGGCCCGTGATGAGAGCCTCGTACTCCGCTTCGTTGTTCGTGGCCCTAAATGTTAAAGCCAAAGCATATCGAAGCGGTTCACCTCCGCCTGGTGGTATCAATACGAACCCTGCTCCTGATCCGTCTGAACTCGAGGAGCCATCCGTGTACATCTCCCAAGTATTTTCCTCGTTTGGCTGTTCTGATTGCTCTGCCATTTCTGGTCGTTCTGCTATCGGGACCTCCGTGGTTGCCCCCTCTACAGGGCCCGCTTCTTTTAGATCTGGGGCTGTAGACTCTGCTATGAAATCCGCCAATGCCTGGCCCTTAATAGCCGTTCTCGGAGCAAAGTGTATGCGGAACTCACTAAGCTCGACTGCCCATTTCACTAATCTCCCCGACGCATCAGGTCGGTTCAAAAAATGCTTCAAAGGCTGGTTCCTCAACACCGTAATCTCGTGTGCATGGAAATAAGGCCTCAGCTTCCGAGCAGTAATAATCAACGCAAAGAGATACTTCTCAACGGCGGGATAATTCATTTCAGACTTGGCAAACGCCTTGCTTACATAATAGACGGGGACTTGATTACCCTCGACAACCTTCACTAACACAGAGCTAATGGCAAATTCAGAAACAGTCAAGTAAAGATATAGGGGCTCGCCTGGAACCGGTTTCGCCAACGGCGGGAGGGTGCGAAGGTGCTGCTTGAGTGCTTGGAACACCTCTTCACACTTGGCGGTCCACTCAAACTTCTTGTTGGCCCTCAGGAATTCAAAAATGTGCATTGATCGGTCGCTCGCCTTGGACAGGAAGCAATTCATTGCGGCCAGTCGGCCATTCAGCACTTGCACCTCCCGATGGTTTATTGGAGACTGCATCTCCTCGATCGCTCTCAGCTTCTCGGGGTTCACCTCAATTCCTCTCTGACTCACCATAAAGCCCAGAAATTTCCCCGAGTGGACTCCGAAGGCGCATTTTGTCGGGTTCAAGCGAACCTGATGAAGCCTCATCCGCTCAAACGCCGTGGCTAGGTTGTGCACATGATCCTTAGCTTGTCGGGACTTCACCAGCATATCGTCCACGTAAGCCTCCATGGTTTTCCCTAGCATATCTCCGAACAACTTGTTCACCATCCGCTGGTCGGTTGCCCCGACATTGATCAGTCCGAAAGGCATGACATCGTAATGATAGATGTCGCTATCAGCATAAAAGGCAGTGTGGGGGGCGTCCTCCTTAGCCATCTAGATCTGGTTGTAGCCCGAGTACGCATCCATGAAGCTCAACAACTCATGTCCCGACGTGGCATCCACCAGCTGGTCGATTCTCGGGAGCGGGTAACAATCCTTCGGGCAAGCTTTATTCAGTTCGCGGAAATCAACACACATCCGCCACTTCCCATTGCTCTTCCTTACCAGCACCGGGTTAGCAACCCAAGTCTTGAATCGGAGCTCCTTGATAAACCCAGCATCGAGCAACCTGCCCACCTCCTGCTGGATCGCGATCTTCTTGTCTGTGCCCATCGGACGTCTTTTCTGCGCGATAGGTTTGATCGCGGGATCGATCTTCAACTCGTGTACGATCACATCGGGGCTGATTCCTGGCATGTCACTCGGAGACCAGGCGAACAGCTCCTTGAACTCCTTCAGTAGATCGATCAATTCTCGGGTTGTTTCCTCGGTCAGAGCAGACCCGATTTTCACCTTCCTCTGAGGCCCGTCAATCTCGACCTCCTTCAAGTCCTCCACGGGGGCGGGACGCCCAAACTCCTCCCTAGGATCAGCATCTGTCTGGAGGACAGTCATAGCCTCTCGTCTTTTCCTTCGGGTGGCGTTAACATAACATTTCCTAGAAGCCACCTGGTCGCCCTTGACCTCTCCGACTCCATGGTCGGTTGGGAACTTCATCTTCTGGTGAACAGTCGAGGCAACTGCCATCAGGGGGTTGATGGTAGTTCTCCTGATAATCGCGTTGTAGGACCCCGCGGACTCGACTACCACAAACTCCACGTTCCTCCTCTCCGATTTCCACCCGCTACCAAACTCCACTGGTAAGGTGATCACTCCTAGCGGATAGGAAGTAAAGCTAGATAATCCGACCATCGGGAAGTTCGCCTCCTTCAGGTCCTTCTTCGTTTTCCCCATGGCCTCCAGCGCATCCATGAACAGAATATCGGAGGAGCTTCCTCCATCGATCAGAATCCGCTTCATCTCGTACCCATCCACATCCAAGGTCACGACCAAAGCGTCATCGTGCGGGGTTTCCACGCCTACGAGATCCTCTGACGAAAAGGAGATCACCATCTCTTCCTTCAGTGTCCAGGATCGGTACCTCTTACCCAGCACCACAGCAGCGGGAATTCTAGAGGCATAAACCTCCCGGGAGGACGAGGTATCACCTCCCGCGGAAAATCCTCCGTGAATCACATTGATAGTGCCCCGCTTCTCCTTGCGGGCACCAGAAGACTCCAGGTCGGACCTCTTCTTCTTTGGGGACCGATCGCGGGATCGGGAACGGGACCGTGATCGGGATCGAGAACGGGATCGACACTGCTTCTCCCCGACAAACTCCTTAAGATTCCCCTTCTGGATCAGCTTTTCGATCTCCTTCTTCAGCTCCCGACAATGATTGGTGTCGTGGCCATTTGCGCGATGAAATCGACAGTAACGATCGGTGCGGGATCCCAAAAATTCTCCTTCCTTCTTCGGGGGGTACTTGGAGATACCATGTCACTCCGTGACCGTTAACACCTCCGCCATAGAGCTGTTGAGAGGAATGTCATGATCCTCCCGCCTGTCCTTCTTCGAGGAACGCCTATCATCCCTTCGATCAGAGCGGCCTCGATTCCGACTGCTCTCAGATTTATCCGTCGACTTGCGATCGTCCAAGGGTTTGCCGACTGCTTTCCCTTATTCGACTTCGGGGGCTCAAGCTCTCCGTGTACATCTCCCAAGTATTTTCCTCGTTTGGCTGTTCTGATTGCTCTGCCATTTCTGGTCGTTCTGCTATCGGGACCTCCGGGGTTGCCCCCTCTACAGGGCCCGCTTCTTCTAGATCGGGGGCTGTAGACTCTGCTATGAAATCCGCCAATGCCTGGCCCTTAATAGCCGTTCTCCGAGCAAAGTGTATGCGGAACTCACTAAGCTCGACTGCCCATTTCACTAATCTCCCCGACGCATCAGGTCGGTTCAAAAAATGCTTCAAAGGCTGGTTCCTCAACACCGTAATCTCGTGTGCATGGAAATAAGGCCTCAGCTTCCGAGCAGTAATAATCAACGCAAAGAGATACTTCTCAACGGCGGGATAATTCATTTCAGACTTGGCAAACGCCTTGCTTACATAATAGACGGGGACTTGATTACCCTCGACAACCTTCACTAACACAGAGCTAATGGCAAATTCAGAAACAGTCAAGTAAAGATATAGGGGCTCGCCTGGAACCGGTTTCGCCAACGGCGGGAGGGTGCGAAGGTGCGGCTTGAGTGCCTGGAACGCCTCTTCACACTTGGCGGTCCACTCAAACTTCTTGTTGGCCCTCAGGAATTCAAAAATGTGCATTGATCGGTCGCTCGCCTTGGACAGGAAGCAATTCATTGCGGCCAGTCGGCCATTCAGCACTTGCACCTCCCGATGGTTTATTGGAGACTGCATCTCCTCGATCGCTCTCAGCTTCTCGGGGTTCACCTCAATTCCTCTCTGACTCACCATAAAGCCCAGAAATTTCCCCGAGTGGACTCCGAAGGCGCATTTTGTCGGGTTCAAGCGAACCTGATGAAGCCTCATCCGCTCAAACGCCGTGGCTAGGTTGTGCACATGATCCTTAGCTTGTCGGGACTTCACCAGCATATCGTCCACGTAAGCCTCCATGGTTTTCCCTAGCATATCTCCGAACAACTTGTTCACCATCCGCTGGTAGGTTGCCCCGACATTGATCAGTCCGAAAGGCATGACATAGTAATGATAGATGTCGCTATCAGCATAAAAGGCAGTGTGGGGGGCGTCCTCCTTAGCCATCTAGATCTGGTTGTAGCCCGAGTACGCATCCATGAAGCTCAACAACTCATGTCCCGACGTGGCATCCACCAGCTGGTCGATTCTCGGGAGCGGGTAACAATCCTTCGGGCAAGCTTTATTCAGTTCGCGGAAATCAACACACATCCGCCACTTCCCATTGCTCTTCCTTACCAGCACCGGGTTAGCAACCCAAGTCTTGAATCGGAGCTCCTTGATAAACCCAGCATCGAGCAACCTGCCCACCTCCTGCTGGATCGCGATCTTCTTGTCTGTGCCCATCAGACGTCTTTTCTGCGCGATAGGTTTGATCGCGGGATCGATCTTCAACTCGTGTACGATCACATCGGGGCTGATTCCTGGCATGTCACTCGGAGACCAGGCGAACAGCTCCTTGAACTCCTTCAGTAGATCGATCAATTCTCGGGTTGTCTCCTCGGTCAGAGCAGACCCGATTTTCACCTTCCTCTGAGGCCCGTCAATCTCGACCTCCTTCAAGTCCTCCACGGGGGCGGGACGCCCAAACTCCTCCCTAGGATCAGCATCTGTCTGGAGGACAGTCATAGCCTCTCGTCTTTTCCTTCGGGTGGCGTTAACATAACATTTCCTAGAAGCCACCTGGTCGCCCTTGACCTCTCCGACTCCATGGTCGGTTGGGAACTTCATCTTCTGGTGAACAGTCGAGGCAACTGCCATCAGGGGGTTGATGGTAGTTCTCCTGATAATCGCGTTGTAGGACCCCGCGGACTCGACTACCACAAACTCCACGTTCCTCCTCTCCGATTTCCACCCGCTACCAAATTCCACTGGTAAGGTGATCACTCCTAGCGGATAGGAAGTAAAGCCAGAGAATCCGACCATCGGGAAGTTCGCCTCCTTCAGGTCCTTCTTCGTTTTCCCCATGGCCTCCAGCGCATCCTTGAACAGAATATCGGAGGAGCTTCCTCCATCGATCAGAATCCGCTTCATCTCGTACCCATCCACATCCAAGGTCACGACCAAAGCGTCATCGTGCGGGGTTTCCACGCCTACGAGATCCTCTGACGAAAAGGAGATCACCATCTCTTCCTTCAGTGTCCAGGATCGGTACCTCTTACCCAGCACCACAGCAGCGGGAATTCTAGAGGCATAAACCTCCCGGGAGGACGAGGTATCACCTCCCGCGGCAAATCCTCCGTGAATCACATTGATAGTGCCCCGCTTCTCCTTGCGGGCACCAGAAGACTCCGGGTCGGACCTCTTCTTCTTTGGGGACCGATCGCGGGATCGGGAACGGGACCGTGATCGGGATCGAGTACGGGATCGACACTGCTTCTCCCCGACAAACTCCTTAAGATTCCCCTTCTGGATCAGCTTTTCGATCTCCTTCTTCAGCTCCCGACAATGATTGGTGTCGTGGCCATTTGCGCGATGAAATCGACAGTAACGATCGGTGCGGGATCCCAAAAATTCTCCTTCCTTCTTCGGGGGGTACTTGGAGATACCCTGTCGCTCCATGACCGTTAACACCTCCGCCATAGAGCTGTTGAGAGGAATGTCATGATCCTCCCGCCTGTCCTTCTTCGAGGAACGCCTATCATCCCTTCGATCAGAGCGGCCTCGATTCCGACTGCTCTCGGATTTATCCGTCGACTTGCGATCGTCCAAGGGTTTGACCGACTGCTTTCCCTTATTCGACTTCGGGGGCTCAAGCTCTCCAGCGGCTATCTTCGACTCCTGGACATCGATTTGCCGCTTCACCCTCTTCTGCAACGCCTCCATATTCCACACAGCCTTCTCAGCCACGCTGTGCATCAAGTCGGAACCGTAGGGGGCTGTTAGGTTCCGAATGAAGGTACGGATGGTCTCACCCTCCGAAATCTCCTTGTCAATCTCCGCCACGCTGGCAGTGTATCGCTGGTAATAGTGTGTCAGCGACTCATCGGGCCCTGTACCACCTGGGTCAGGGACCTCACACTCTTCAACAGACGTCTGCGACCCTGGTACTGCTGAATAAAGCGGTCGTGCATATCAGCCCAGCAAGTGATGCAGCCTGGGGGCAGACTGAAGAACCAGGTCAGGGCTCTCTCACCAAGTGTGTTCGGGAACAGCGTACACGCGATATCTTCATTCGTGGCTCTTCCCTGACACGCCATAAGGTGCTTCTGGACATGACGAACCAGATCTCCCTCGCCATCATACTCCTTAACTGTGGGGATACCCAGCCCAGGCGGGGCGAGGGTGTCTATGAGTCGAGGAACGAAGGGATGGGTGGATCGATCCCTCAGCTCCGACACCAGTGGCTTCTGCTCTCCCATGCAGATGTTCACGATCTTCACCACCTGATCGGGGGTGATGTGACCATTAAGGGGAATGGTCCTATGCTGCACTGGTCCTGGCCCATCGACCACAAATCGTTCTGGTTGAGTGGACTCCCTACTCCTGCCCTGGCTTCGGGGCTGAACCTCCGCTGGTGGGGGTGCTTCCTCTTCTAATGGGGGCATCTCCTCTTGCCTCCTTGCAGCCTCTCTCCGATCTAAGAGAGCCTCCACGGCTGCCAAAAACATCGGCATGGCCTCCGCCACAGCCCTCGTCAGGTCCGCATTTGGAGGAGCCTCCTGCTCCCTATTCCCTTATGTTGAGCAGCAGTATCTTCAGGGGCTTCATTATGCCCCCCTGTCCGGGAGACCTCCGCGGGGAGATTCTGGTCCTCAACATGCTCCGGTGGTGAATTCAGAGTCGTCCCAGCAGGATGACGGGAACCACCAGATTGTCCTTGTCTTCTTTGCTTGCCAGCCGCCATTGAATGAGTAGAAGGCATATTAGATTTTTGTTACGTTCCCACAGACGGCGCCAATGTTGGATCACGGTGGAACTCCGGTACGATCTTTCACGGCGATCCTAGCTCCTTTGCTCCACGCAATCCTGCAAGAGGGGATAGACCGGGCGGTGACCCAGAATCCCTCTCCGATGCTTAAATGAGTATTTTGTATACGGCGGCAAGTAAGAATCTCAAAGTATGTATCTCCAAACGTAATTGATCTGAGGTAACCTCTGCCCTTTTATAGGCGGAGAGGTACCTCAGTTACCTGGTGAACCGTTGGGGTGGTTAGCCCGTATTCCGCGTATCTTGGGCAAGATCCCGCCTATCTAGGCCATGATCTCGCTTATCTCGGCCACGCCCCGCGTATCTCGGCCACGCTCCGCGTATCTTAGCTACGCTCCGCGTATCTCGGCCACGCCCCGCGTATCTCGGCCTCATCCACTGATAGCAAGTCCCGACCAATATCGGGGACTCCAAGGTTATCTCATTGTGTCACCGCTCGGGGCCCCTCGTCATCGTGACAGGGCCAATCATTCTCAGGGATTCATCATCGGGGCCTACTTAAAGGCATATCGTCGGGAGCGTCCAGCTCGCCTATCGGGTCCGACTCTGTCGGGACCTCTCATCATCGGGACTTCCTCTGTCGGGACCCTTCGCTTTGGTCTTCTTGACCTCCTTTTAGGGCCCAGTGGGCCTTTTCACCGTTTCCTCGCCGTTAAAGGGCCTAACGGCCACAGCGAAGCCCATCAGTACCCGCCAAGATCGAGGAGGGCTCCGCTTCCCGACCACCTAGGAGGGAAGAAAGACGTGGGCGAGACTTCCGACCAGGGAATCGACAAGGAATAACGGGAGACTCTAATCCTTACCCCTCCAAATATACTCCTCTTACCCATAATGTATCGGTAGTACTTCAGGAAATGGAGAAGCTCCGCCTTACTAACCCGCCACCGGCAAGAAGAAACATGCTGGGTCACCAGGTAAATGCTTACTGTCGCTACCATCAGGTAAGGGGGCTTAACACAAATGGGTATACCCTCTTGAAGCAAGATATAGAGACCCTTATCCAGAGGGGCAAATTATTAAAATTTGTGGAAAAGAACCCCCAATATTCCGAAGAAGCGAAATCGTAGCCAAAGGGAGGAATCTCGATCTCCTCCTCGTGATCAACCCATGGCTCGACATTGTTATCAAGCCGCGACACGACAAGCAGAGAAGTCATAATCAAATTCTATGATAGATATTTGTTATAACTAATGTCGAGTTTTTCTTTTTTGATGAAATATTCAGGAATTGATGAATAAAAAAGATCCTTCGATCTACTTTCTTCATAAAGAAATCATCATTCCATTGTCACCACCCTCAAACTCGCTACAAATCGGTCGTCGACCATTATGTGCCCAAAATGGTGACCAAAGCCTAGGTACGGCGACGATTCGATCGAAGTCTACAAATCGGTCGTCGACCATTATGTGCCCAAAATGGCGACTAAAGACTAGGTACGGCGAAAATTCGATGGAAGATCTACAAAGGATCAGTCTTCACTGACTCCTCGACTTCATACAGTCGGCGAAGATCTACAAAGGATCAGTCTTCACTGACTCCTCGACTTCTTACAGTCGGCGAAGATCTACAAAGGATCAGTCTTCACTGACTCCTCGACTTCATACAGTCAGCGAAGATCTACAAAGGATCAGTCTTCACAGACTCCTCGACTTCTTACAGTCGGCGAAGATCTACAAAGGATCAGTCTTCACTGACTCCTCGACTTCATACGGTCGGCGAAGATCTACAAAGGATCAGTCTTCACAGACTCCTCGACTTCTTACAGTCGGCGAAGATCTACAAAGGACCAGTCTTCACTGACTCCTCGACTTCATACAGTCGGTGAAGATCTACAAAGGATCAGTCTTCACTGACTCCTCGACTTCATACAGTCGGCGAAGATCTACAAAGGATCGGTCTTAACCGACTCCTCGAATTCCGAAAGTCGCCATCTACAAAGGATCAGTCTTCACTGACTACTCGACTTCATACAGTCGGTGACGATTCGATCGAAGTCTACAAATCGGTGGTCGACCATTATGTGCCCAAAATGGCGACTAAAGCCTAGGTACGGCAACAATTCGATGGAAGGTCTACAAATCGGTCGTCAACCATTATGTTCCCAAAATGACGACCAAAGCCTAGGTACGGCGACGATTCGATCGAAGTCTACAACTCGGATGTCCTAACGCTCAAAATAGCGACAAGAGCTGAGGCACAATAAGGACCCTATCAAAAAGACTCAAAAGAGGTTCAACAAATCAGTCCTCAAGGTGTCGATCTAAAGGTATCAAAGACTACCTCCTACTTATACGATCGATTCTTTAATCCTAAAGGGTAGTAAAAATAAAGTATGTTTGCTACCTCCTGGAAATTATATATATGCGATCCTAGTTAAGAATGTCAAAAGCTAGGTGTTGCCCGGATAAATTTATTTATTATAAAAAGTTATACATAGAAGATATGGGAGTCTCTTGATAGTCCATTTTACACGGGTTTCTTCCCCTTATAAGGAGAGACAATAACACAGTCGTCCTCGTCAGACGAACGATCATGTTCTTTTGATGGTTGATCATCCTCCTCGGTGGGAAGTCGTAAAAATTGTTCGAGGATCGGAACTTGAGAGAAAGGAAAATCCGCCTTGTATGCCCTCAAGTTGACCACCATCTCCTTTAGGGTGATGTGGAGTAAGTCAGAGGCTGCGATAACCATCTCTTCTCCCAACGGTTAGAAATCCTAATCCCGAGGGAGGGCCTCTTCAACTTCTGGAAAGTCGGAAAAATCTACAAGTCCTAAGAATTAAATTATCTCGCCGCAAAATGGGGCTTTACTCGACTCAAGCCTTCACCTTAAGTAAATGAAGCTGACGACTCGAGTCTCGGGGGCAAGTGTTGGGTTATAAATAAACCCGACTATGTATGTACGTTCTTGGTCTATGGTGATTTCTTACAGGTGACAGGTCGAGTACGCTTTCAGGGCGAGGAGAAGAAGTCGACGACCTTTCTTGTTTATTCCAACCATTTGGAGATAAAAGGTCGACTACCGATCATAAAGTAGTCGACTTTAAAAGAATGACTGGTCGACTATGAAGACTTAGAGAATCTTCCAGAGGACAGGTGGCGACCTGTTTCCCACCGTCTCCAAGGGAAAACCTTCCCTCGAAGTAAAGACAGGTGGCGACCTGCTTCCCACCGTCTCCAAGGGAAAACCTTCCCTCGAAGTAAAGACAGGTGACGACCTGCTTCCCACCGTCTCCAAGGGAAAACCTTCCCTCGAAGTAAAGACAGGTGGCGACCTGCTTGTCACCTGCTTAAAAGGAAAACCTTCCTCCGAAGTAAACATGAGGTGGCGACCTTCTTGTCACCAGCTGACTGACAACCGCTTCTATCAGCCAATCACAAAGGGCTGATTGCCGCTCCTAGGCAACCAATCAGAGGCCAGTAGCCGCCTCTACAAAGTCGCTAACTCTCCCCTATAAATAGGGAACTATCTTATTCAATTAAGAACAATCTGCTCTGAATACTTATATATTATACTCTCAAATACATTACTAACTTAAGCTTCGGAGTGGAATCAGGGGCCATCCCCACCCCCTTTTAGGTGCTCGACCTTAAAAGTCTCCCGGAGGAAATCAAGTCCTCGAGAGAGCTACGTCCAAGGCGAAGCCTAGAAGTCCATTCCGTGAAGTTTGTGGCCACGTCATTTTGATCCCAACACTAGGAACATTAGACGCATGACGCGTAAGCATGTTTTGGTTTGTTCGATTTTTATAGCATAATATAGCATTATGCATGCATAAATTATCGGATAATTCCTTTTAAAATTATAAGGGCCTTGGGAAAGCCAAGATTGGGTATACTTGTTTGAAAATTCCCGTTGCGGTAATATAATAACCGTTTCCAAAAGACTGGTCTATTAGATTGAAGACGACGGTATTGTGAATTTTTTCACGAAACCCCCTTCCCTGGTTTACTGACAGTCGGTTTGGTTTAGTGACTGAAGGATCACTATTTGTCGTATTCCATCCTAATAGATAATCCGATGTTTGCAATTCTGTCAAAATGTTGTTGTCCTCCCAACCTTAAACTATTATCAATGAATAGATGGCATTATCATGTGAATCTGAGCTATTAATTGAGACGAATTATGACTCGTGGAGCAAACGCATCGTTACGATCTTGGAAGGACAAGGTCTGAGTGACCACATTCAAATAACCATGTATTACCCGAATGCCGGATTAACCAAAGATCTAACATTCGCCCATTTTAAGTGGGAGCTAGATGACAAGAAAGCAAATGAGATGATACTGTCTGAGATGTCAGAAGATTTCTATAACCTTTATAAGGATGATCCGACATCAAAGGACATCTGGGATGCCCTCTTTCTGAAATATGGTAGCATGGCAGTTACTCTGCACCCAATTATACCGGCACTAGAAACCTGTCTGAACAACAACAGTAAAAGCATACTTGAAAAAGTATACGATCTTCTTCGCCTATTCAAGCCATTGGAAGATGACAGCCAGATGGCTGAATGGGATAAAATTCAGGCCATAATAGGGATTATCCCAAAGTCTTGGAGAGTAACCAAGACTATATTGTCTGTTAGCAATTCCGTGCTTGATCTTGCATCTGTCCTGAAATTAATCGAGATGGAAGAGGCTCGATTAAACTCGGTGTCGAAAGAACCGAAACCGGCAGGACAGACTGGTCGTAAGAATAGGAAATTCAGGAACAAGGGAAAGAAACAACAGGCAGTCGACAGTAAAATGTTGACTACGCCTAAACAAGGCAGTCCCATATTAAAATCTGAGATAGTTTGCAGGAATTCCAGCCCACGCCGAATAAGCGATGGTGCAGGTTCCAGAAAACCGTATCCTGAAAAGGTATGCGAATTTGGTTATGAAGAGGAAGCTTTAGTTTCCTCAACTGTCATGTTAACTGACTCAAATCCGTCTTGGATTCTTGATTCAGGTGCAACGGACCACATAGCCAACAACAAAGAACTATTTGCAAGTTTAGACGATTGCCGAAGGATTCTAAAAGGATATACATTGGCGACAACTCACAAGTTGAAGGCATAAGGATAGGAACTTGCAAATTGCCAATGGGCAATGGCAAATCCTTACTTCTAGAAAATGTCCTTTTTGCTCATAGTATCCGTAGAAATGTTGTTTCTGTTTCTGCTCTTATGAATAAGAAACTTTGTTTTATCATTCGAGAGATCCTTGGTCCGGATAAATAAAGGGGATACTTTATTTGGATATGCCTTTTCTTATAATGGTTTATTTATCATGGATTTATTCATATAGAATGTATGCTATATCATCCAAAGAAGCAGAAACTGACGCGACCGGATGGCATTTGCGGCTTGGACATATAGGCTATGACAGAGTTCAATCGTTAGCAAGACGAGGGCTTTTGCCCGGAACGAATAGTGTGGTAAAACACACTTGTCATGACTGTCTAGCTGGAAGATCCACCCGCAAGCCATTCGGTGAAGCAAAACGAGCAGAATTTCCATTGCAATCAATCCATTCCGATATATGTGGACCAATGAATGTAACTGCAAGAAATGGAAAGCAATACTTCGTAACTTTCATTCACGACTACACCCGATTCGGGTTTACTCATTTGATTGCTCGTAAATCTGAAGCTATAGATTTCTTTAAAAGTTTTCTAAAGCTCGTGGAGAATCAACAGGAGCGAAAGGTGAAAACCCTACGCACCGATAGAGGTGGAGAATATCTCTCTAATGAGTTTGATAAGTTATGCAAAGAAAGTGGGATCGCCCGTCAAACGACGATCCCCAACACACCACAACAGAATGGTGTGGCTGAACGTCGTAATCGGACTCTTCTGGACATGGTAAGAACCATGATGACACAAGCACAATTACCAATTTCTTGTTGGGGAGATGCATTGCTTGCTGCCACTCATGTAGTAAACCTTGTCCCATCAAAAGCAGTTAACACAACGCCGTATGAGCTATGGACTGGTAGAGAGTTAAATCTTACCAGGCTGCGACCTTGGGGATGCGCAGCTTATACACATACAATTGACGGACGTTTTGGCAAGTTAGGCCCCAGAGGACTTAAAAGTATCTTCATAAAATACTCTGAGAACTCAAAAGGTTATGTATTTGTGTCAGCCCTAGAAAACGGTAGTGTACACGAACATGAGTCCAGAGACATCACTTTTCTTGAGGACGAATTTCCATCGATGAGAGAGATAAAGACATACGAAGTTCTGACTGAACTGGAACATGATGACGATGATTCTCAGGTCCCACTTTCTTCGAGTGGGAGATTTGGCACAGCAACAAGTGATTCGGTTAATGAGGACGAAATCCCCATTATAAATCCAGTGGGAATACTCACTCCCCCCAAACACAAATCACTATTGCTGGCAATGCGAATCAAGTAGCACCTGACAATCACGATACACAACTACCTATTATTCCCATGATTTCAAGTGGAAGAAGGATGATCACTTCAGTTCCAGGTCCTAGCGATCAAAGAACAAATCTCGGAGGTGAAATCCCGAGACGAAGGGGTCGTCCTAAGAAAGTTGTTGCTCAAAGTTCTAGTTCCGCCATTATTCCCAGTGGGAGTAATGCTCCGATAAGAAGGATTATTCCAAGTGGGAGTATGGATCAGACTCAAAATGGTACGAATGAGCCTAGACGCAGTCAAAGGCAACGTACTTCTCCTAAGAAGTATCCCATTGAGAGAGGCGAAATATTCACTCTCACATCTGTTGATGAACCGGTAACGGTTAAACAAGCGATGGAAGGACCCTAAGCAAAGGAATGGAGAAAAGCAATGGAAGATGAAATCGCCTCAATGAAAGCTAATTGGGTATGGTCTTTAGTTGATTTACCTGCTAACCGCAGAGTAATAGGAGCCAAGTGAGTATTGAAACTCAAACTCACTGCTGATGGAGAAGTCGAGTGATACAAAGCTCGACTGGTTGCGAAAGGATATACCCAAATTCATGGAGTGGACGTTGATGAAACATACTCACCAACTGTGCGTTACACCACAGTAAGGGCCATCCTTGGCCTAGTTGCATGTCTCGATCTAGAGCTGCACCAAATGGATGTTAAGACCGCAATCCTCCATGGAAACTTTGAGGAAGAGATCTACATGGAGCAGCCAGAGGGTTTTATTACTCCTGGCAAAGAACGTAAAGTTTGCAAACTCCAGAGGTCTATTTACGGTCTTAAACAGTCGTCTCGGCAATGATATCGCAGATTCCACGAGGAAATCGTCGGAAACGGATTTGTGAATCTTCACGAGGATCCTTGCGTATACACTAAGACCTCTGGGTCTAAGTATGTCATCATAACACTATACATAGATGACATACTCATTGCTGCGAATGACGTGAGTTTCATGAACAAATCAAAGTCCTGGTTAGCGTCAGCATTTGAGATGAAAGACATGGGAGAGGCCACGTACATCTTAGGCATTAAAATTGCCCGAGATCGTGCCACCCGGACATTGTGTCTATCTCAAGAATCTTATATCAACAAACTATTGAAAAGATTCAGAATGCTCGATGCTAAACCCGTGGATACGCCGGTTGTGTTCGGGTGCGCGCTGTCAAAGCGTGATGGACCGAAAAACCAGCAGCAACGTGAACAGATGAAGGGGGCAGAGTACCTAAGCATGGTAGGGAGTCTTATGTACGCCATGCTATGTACTCGACCAGATATCTGTTGCGCTGTGGGCCTAGTAGCAAGATTCCAATCAGATCCTAGTTATCAACATCTAAAGGCCGTAAAACGAATTATAAGGTATCTGAAAGGTACTGTCGTCTATGTTCTGTGCTATAAGGGCAAGAAAATAGAATTTATCGGTTATAGTGACGCCGACCACGGTGGCGATCCAGATGATCGTAAGTCCACCACAGGAGGAGTTTTCCTTCTTGTTAATGCTGCCATATCTTGGGTGAGCAAGAAGCAATCACGTGTCGCGTTTTCCACTATGGAATCGGAATTTGTTGCCCTTTCTAAAAACGCACAAGAAGCGGTCTGGATGAAAAGGCTTCTTACTGCATTAATTGGCACTGGCAAAGAGAGTAATCCCATCAAGGTATACTCCGATAGTCAGGCAGCCATTGCAGCAGTTAAGAATCCAAAGTACCATAGTAGGACCAAACACATTGATGTGAAATACAACTATGCTAAATCTGTTCTGGAAGACAACATAATTGCTTTAGAATACTTGTCCATGGATAAAATGGTTGCAGATCCATTAACTAAGCCATTACGTAGAGAGATCTTCGAAAAGCACGTAAAACTGCTTGGATTACGTAGGGCTTAAGTGAGTGACTTGTATAAGCGATAACATTTTGACATTTGAAATAATATTATTTCGATTGAATTAAAGATTTGCAAACTGAGTATATGATCTATCGACGTCATAATTAAATATAACATCGGATTTTACGGTCTATAAACTAAGTCGTAGGAAGAGGTAAAACTCTTCCACCAAAATTATGTCGAGTGTGAACCATGCCTCGTTACACAGGCACGGTCATCTTGTAAGGAGAGGGAGACCTCTACCACAACAAGATTGGCTAAGAACCAGGGGGATAAACCTGGTTAAACGAAATGATAACCTTGTCACGCTTAATGCATGACCTAATCTTCGTTTTGTACGTCGCCGTGTTGGACCCAATCCATCATTAAAATCACATTCAGGGCCAGATGAAAGATTCCGCGATAGCATGATTGACATATCCCATTCCTGGCTAGTCCGGGTGTGCTATCGACGCGTGCTTCATACTGCGTGTGCCATGTTCGACCACGGGGTCATGCTCGTTTGTGCTAGCTAGAATTCTAGTTATTCAAAGGGCGCATAATTCTTCACCTTGAGCGTGTGATTGATCCCAGATGTCTTATGAAGAGGCATCCAAGGTATCCTCTCGGACTCAGAACTTATACCTAAGGTCTAGCTCAATGTTCGCTTCCCGGCATACGAGCGTAGAGCCAAAGAAAACAGCCAAGTGACCACGTCTTGGAAACCGGTTGAGTTAGACTAAGGGTATAAGCGATGGGGATGGTCAAGTTCACCTATAATTCACCGACTCTTGTGTTCACTAGGTGGCCACTGTTAAGTTCGCTTCCACTTGGGTAACTTCGGGCTTCTCTCCCACGAACAGGCTCTGGATGTGTGCTCAGGAACGGGTATCTGTCGGTATACTGTGAACCTTGAGGCACGATCCTCGAACTAGTCTTCAACTTCCCGACTTTGATCTCTCGAAATCCGGGTCCTGCACAAGGGGCAGTAACCAGCGTGGAAGAGGGGGGGGATGCTGGTTGGGCCCTCTCCGACGCTCAAGTCATAATCTTTTAGAGAGAGAAAGCCTATTAGAGAGAAGTCAGAGCACGAAATGCCAAAATGAGGGAGTTGTTTAAAATGGGAGACCTAGGTCCCTATTTATAGGGAACCAAAAGATCGTGCCCAGTTTTGAACGGTTTGATGCCGGTAAGAAGGAAAACGTATACCGTCATCAAGGTGGACTATGCGCGCACTGACTTCTCGTACTTGGCAAAATAATCGGGATAAGCGCGCGGAGAACGTCTGTAATCCGGACTTACCCGGATTGTCTAGCAATTCGGAAGTCCCCCGGCCCAGGTACTGAGCGTATTCCGGACCTTTTTGGACTTGGGTGTCCGCGGAAGAGTTCTTTTGCGGATTTTGGAGTATTTTGCGAGGCCCGAAATGTAAATACGAACCCGAATTGGACAAATATCTAACACTTGCCCCCGAGTCAAGTAGTGGTTCAGAACACATGTTTGACTCTTTTTAAGATCAGATATTCGTCCAATTTAGGTTCGGGACTGACCTCAGGGGTGGCCTGTTTGTCAATTCGAGTGTAGGGACCATAAATTTGACCAACTTTAATTTTCTGTCGTATGTACGTAATCTGTTTACCGGGTTAGTATAGCGGACAATATGCGTATAACAACATGAAATTAACGATATATTCGCAACATCATGTAATGAGTGAAATACTTGTAATAATAAAGAATTATACAACGTGATAATATCATGGTACATGATGTAAGCATATAACACATTATCAACATGTAGATGACGACATAGTAAACGGATGACGTAATCATGCAATAAGCAAAACACTTAGAATAATATGAAATTGGAGAGCATGTATGCAATCATGAAGCATGGTGTAAACGTGAGGCATGATGTAAACATGAAATTCATACTTAGATTATAAAAATAATCATGTAACGATCATAAATAAGAATCGTGCATAATAAATTCTATGTACGTAATATGTAATAGTAATTACGTGTAGTATGTCATGATGCAATGTGTAGTATGTATGCAATGAACAAAGGAGAGATGCAAAGATGCTTGTAAAGGTTACTAAGGACTTATATGAAAAATACATGAACGTTTAGTCCTTAGCACATGGTGTAGGCACTATTAATGAAAATTAGGAGAGAGAGTACTCATTATCTTACATCCTTCATAGATTAATCCCAAAAAGCTCTCCACTCTTGATGAAGATGAAGCTTTTGAGATCATAAATTTGGAGTAGACACACCATAGTTGATATCAATTGGATTCCGGTGTGGCACGTGTCAATTCAGACTCGCTTCGTGTTGGTGAGTTCAATTCCGTACATGGCTGGACATTTCGTGACTTCGTTTGGCCTTAATTCGTTCTTGAAATCATCATGTGTGTAGTCACCTTAACATGCACGTAAGGTGTTTGATAAAATGCATTAGAGTAATTAGCTTTCCAAATTGGACAAAAATTTTCTAAGTGCTGGAATTTTTTAGAAAAGCATGAATAGATTGTTATACTTCCCTTGTGCATAGTATTTGTTCGGTTCGCTTCACCACTTGGGCAGTTTTGGGCTTTTTCCTTCACGAACAGGCTTCTTCCTTCACGATCGGGCTCGAGATATATGTATAAGGATGGGAACGCCGCAATCCTTAATACACAATCACCGAGCTGAATTCCCGGTCCTCGACCTTGAGCTCCTGATCTTCGGGTCCTGCACGAGGGGCAGTAACCAGCGTGGGAGGGGGGAATGCTGGTTGGGCCCACTCCGACGCTCAAGTTAGCACTTCTAGAGAGAGAAAGCCTTAGAGAGAAGTCAGAGCATTTCAAGTCCAAAAGCGAGGGAAATTGTTTAAAATGAGAGACCTAGGCCCCTATTTATAGGGAACCTAAGGATCAAGCTCAGTTTTGAATGGCTTGACGTCGGTATGTGGAAATACGTATACCGTCACCAAGGTGGACTATGCGTGCACCGACTTCTCGCAATCGGCAAAAATAATCGGGATGAGCGCGGAGAAAGACGGCAATCCGGACTGGTCCGGATCACCTTAGGGCAATCCGGAAGTCCATCGGTCCGGGAATTGCGCGTATCCCGGATCATTTTTAGACTTGGGTGTCCGCGAAAGGGTTTTTTACGGGTTTTGGGATATTTTACGAGGCCCGAAATGTAAATACAAATCCGAATTGACAGATATCTAACACTTGCCCCCGAGTCAAGTAGTGGTTCAAAACCCGTGCTTGACTCCTTTCAAAGATAAGATATTCATCCAATTGAGGTTCGGGACTGACCTCAGGGGTGGCCTGTTTTTCAATTCGAATGTTGAGATCATAAATTCGACCAACTTTTAATTTTCCGTCGTACGTACGTAATCTGTTTACAAGGTTAGCATAACGGACAATATGCGTACAACGACATGCAACTATATTCTTAATATCACGTAACGAGCGAGATAAAAATTTATATAACATGATAATATCATGGTACATGATGTAAGCATATATCACGTTGTCGACATGTAGATGATGACATAGTAAACGGATGACGTAATCATGTCATAAGCAAAACACTTAGAATAATATGAAACTGGAAAGGATGCTTGTCAATATTGAGCATGATGTAAACATAGTAAATGATGCAAGCATGTAGTATGATGCAAACATGAAGTTTGGTGTAAATGTGAGACATGATATAAACATGAGATTCAAACTTAGATTATAAAAATAATCATGTAATGATCACAAATAATAAACGTGTATGATAAATTCTATGTAATAATAACTACGTGTAGTGTGTCATGAAGCATTGTGTAGTATGTATGCAATATGATCATAGGAGAGATGCTAAGATGCTTGTAAAGGTTGCTAAGGACTTATATGAAAATACATGGAATTTTAGTCCTTAGCACATGGTGTAGATATTATTAGTAAAAAATAGGAGAGAGAATACTCATTTAGCTTACATCCTTTATAGATAAATCTCCAAGTAGCTTTCCATTCTTGAAGATGAAGCTTTTGAGATCATAGACTTGGAGTAGATATATCATTGTTGATATCAATTGGATTCCGGCGTGGCACGTGTTAATTCGAACTCGCTTCGTGTTGGTGAGTTCAATTCCGTACATGGTTGGACATTTCATGACTTCTTTTGGCCTTGATTCAATCTTGAAATCACCATGTACCTAGTTATCTTATCATGCATACAAGGTGTTTGATAAAATGCATTAGAATACTTAGTCCCAAATCGGCCAAAAATTTTCTAAGTGCTGAAAATTTTAGAAAAGTGTAAATGAATCGTTATACTTCCCTTATGCATAGTGTTCATTGTCGACATGTTGTTCCATGCCTTAGACGTTGCTTTAGTATGCTCGATGTTGATGATCGTTAGTTGTACGTACATGGCCGTCAATGGTTGTATGTTGGTGATGGCTTAGGCAATGTACGTTGCGTATCATGTATAGACTGTCGGTCATTGTCTGCAAACATGCCAAAACACTTAGAAAATATTTTAACAATTTCTAATGCTTGTTACCATAGATGTCGTCGTATGAGCTTTGTCGATAAGCGTTGTAGGAATGCTTAGGAGGCATTGTGTAGAAGTTGATAGTAGCTACTTGATGCATGCAATCCATCATTGTCGACATGTACGTACGTACATGGAAACACTTAGAAAATATTTTCCCCTAGTCGATATGTATGTACGTACATGGAAACACTTAGAAAATATTTTCCTCTTGTCGACATGCATCCTTGTCGACATGTATGTACGTACATGGAACCACTTAGAAAATATTTTCCCCTTGTCGACATGCATCATTGTCGACATGTTTGTACGTACATGGAAACACTTAGAAAATATTTTCCTCTTGTCGACATGCATCCTTGTCGACATGTATGTACGTACATGGAAACATTTAGAAAATATTTTCCCCTTGTCGACATGCATCCTTGTCGACATGTATGTACGTACATGGAAATACTTAGAAAATATTATTCACTTGTCGACATGCATCCTTGTCGACATGTATGTACGTACATGGAAATACTTAGAAAATATTCTTCACTTGTCGACATGCATCCTTGTCAACATGTATGTACGTACATGGAAACACTTAGAAAATATTCTTCACTTGTCGACATGTATGTACGTACATGGAAACACTTAGAAAATATTTTCCTCTTGTCGACATGCATCCTTGTCGACATGTATGTACGTACATGGAAACACTTAGAAAATATTTTCTCCTTGTCGACATGTATGTACGTACATGGAAACACTTAGAAAATATTTTCTTCTTGTCGACATGCATCCTTGTCGACAAGTATGTACGTACGTGGAAACACTTAGAAAATATTTTCTCCTTGTCGACATGCATCCTTGTCGACATGCATCCTTGTCGACATGTATGTATGTACATGGAAACACTTAGAAAATATTCTTCACTTGTCGACATGCATCCGTGTCGATATGTATGTACGTACATGGAAACACTTAGAAAATATTCTTCACTTGTCGACATGCATCCTTGTCGACATGTATGTATGTACATGGAAACACATAGAAAATATTCTTCACTTGTCGACATGCATGTACGTACATGGAAACACTTAGAAAATATTTTCCCCTTGTCGACATGTATGTACGTACATGGAAACACTTAGAAAATATTTTCCCCTTGTCGACATGTATGTACGTACATGGAAACAATTAGAAAATATTTTCCCATTGTCGACATGCATCCTTGTCGACATGTATGTACGTACATGTATGTGCGCACTTGCCCTCACACTTAGAATCTTTTCTCTATCCCTGGCTATGTACGTTGTACTCATATGCTTTGATGTAAATACAGGTTGTATGCCAACACCTTGTTGTATGCTAACACTTGATAATATGCTGACACATAGTAACATGCTGACAGCTTGCAATATGCTGACTGTCATCCTGAGCAAAACACTTAGAAAATATTTCGCCCTTGTAATCATGCATGCTGCGAGTATGATCTCGATGTCGACATGTAAGGTTAATGTGTTGAAGAAGTTGCCCCCCTTGCATGATACTCGTTACTTGTTGTGTGAAGACTAACGAGTCTCGTACGTACATAGTTGTCTCACATGGATTGTCCATTGCATGAATGTTTGCATAAGTGTTGATGCGTGTCTGCGCACTGACTGAATTGTTGGTTGCATTTTTTCAGGATATCAGATCTTGTTGTCTTCTTGTCGGAATTAATCTTCCCACGACTGTTATCATGAGTAAGTCCACTATCTCCATTCTGCGAGTAACTCTGTGTTCGGATGTCGATATGGTTGAGCAGCTAAATAATACACCAAATGTAGATGTTGATATCCTTTATGACTCCTATCATGTTGTTGGACTTAATGGAAAAAGCTCGTCTTTGCAGATAGCCGATGCGCACAGTAATCCGCTTGTTGGGAGGAATGTCCGTACAAGTACCCCCGCTATTCTGGAGTCTCCGGACATTGTTGCGGTAAAGGACTTGTGAGTAAGGCACCTCCTTATATCTTCTTTGAACCTGATAATTTCCAAGTTATTGTTTTCATGTTGCTGAACGCGTGGTTGCAGTTCCTGGCTTTAGCATAATAAAAGATCTGACGCAGGGGCGCGTTCCTCGAGCGATTCTAAGTTCTTTATGCCGAGTACGACCGTGCTAACTCCTTCTTGCGATAAAGGGAATAGAGTTGAGGGTCGTGCGATGGTGCCTTCTGCCCCCCGGTCGAGGGACCGGCCCAAGGGGAAGCGTTCCTCCCATTGAGGTAAGCGTTGTTTACTTCTTCACACTAGAAAGTTGATTTTGAAGACGGTTGATTTTGATGCACGCATTGCTGATTGTCGCGCTTTTGTTGAAGAGTTATGTCGTATTGAAGTTAAAGCGACCATCCTTGCAGTGTCTTTTGTGTGGATGACGACATTGCATTTGATGTTTACATTATGAACTCTTTGCCATAGATTCTTAGAGATGATGTTATCTCTTGGTTGACGTCAGGTTGTCCGCTTCCAGCATGTTGAACCCTTTGTGAATGGGCTGATGTTGTTTTGATAATTCTTTGTTTATGCCTTTGCTTGCATGGTATTTCATCACTTGGACCTGTTTTCAATAATAATAAATATATGATAACTTGTTAGTAATATTTCATACCTTGAGCTATCTTCATTGTCTGTATGTATTGAACTTTCTTGACATTATTAAACTCCTAGTTGTGATGGATAGAACATAGAATGTTGCGACGTGCGCATTGCAGGGTGTTATGTACACTTGGTACTTGTAGCATTGCAGGTAGTAATGTATTTGTCACTTGGCCTTTGATATGTAGCAGTGTCGTCTTGGCGAAGCAAGACTTAAGTTTATACCGTCTCTTAGTTCCACTCTAAGGCGACGTTATTGCAAGATACTTCTTGCTGATTTTGTTGTTTTGGCGTTATATGCTAAAGAGCAAGATAACGTTATACAAGACCCGACTTGTAAGTTTGATGAGTTTTGTAGAAGGTTTTCTTTAAAAAGTGTATACCATGAAGCTATCCTTTTTCAGGCCTAAGTCTTCATGGTGTATGAACCCTTAAGAGAGTATGCATACTTTTAGTGTGTGGGGTTGTCGTCTAACAAGAGGACTTCCCCCACGATGGGGTGATCAGTCCCATCACTGCATTTGCCACATCCTGTTTCTATTCAAGGAATGGCTATGAACATGAGGATTTGCTTCTAAGAGCATTTCGCAGCATGCCATTTTTTAGAAGTAAACATGGGGTTTGCCCTTACAAAGAGGATACCACAACATGCTACTTTTGATAGTAAATCTTAGTGTTTATCCAAGATATTGCTTGCTGTTGACGCCTTTGGAATAGTCGTCACTTTGAGTAGAGAATTTTCTAAGTCCCTTTTTGTAGGTAAGCCGCAAGTTTTCATTGCCATATATAAGTTGACTGTGCACATAGCGTGATGGCTTTGTGTTTCCGACATCTTCTTGATATAGCCGCTGTTATGGATGGAGAAATAAACTCCATGTTGGTGTAGATAATAGATATGTTGGCGTTGTATGCCATAAATCCCTTCTTGAACATAATGCTTAGCTTGTATTGTTGAAGTAGATATTATGTGCATAGGTTACTACTTGGCATAATTCCCATGTAGTAATCGTAGTGTAGCATGTACCTACGAACATAGTTGCTCTTTGTCAGATAGTTGCAATGTTTACAAGTTTGCAAAAAATATGAAGTTATGAAATTTTCTTTTTAGTAATGAATATAATAGATAAAGTAAAGGAGTCTGATACGAAGACTCATTGTTTGTGCAGGAACTTCCCTAAGTGCGGACGCGGTAGGTGCGGATCGTGACAGGTGCGCTTATGTCGGGAGCGGAGCTTTTCCAAGTATCACCCGCTATATGTGATTGTGAATATGTCGGTATGAACAGCGACTATGTATTATTGTATGCGTCCTCTAGTTGATATGCGTTGATGCCTCCTTAGCATGATGAACATGCCTATATATGATCATTGCTTGGTGTTTCCATCTTAGAAGAAAGGTACCGCGTGTTCTTGTAATTATTCGTTTCTTCACTTCGGTGGAATGTCGAGCACTTGTCAGCTTGGTGCCCCCCAAGTCGCTTGGCAGTCGTACCGCTGTTTCCTGATGGTTTCTATTACTTTATCTTCTGACCGTGATGCGCCTACTTGGACCATCCTTTATGGCTCATCTATCTTGATTTCTGGTAATGCTTCAACGAAAGCAGGACGTGCATGATCTACCCTTGGGTTTTCATCAATGAAGGGAATTCCGCTATTGCTTGTCTTGACATTATGTTGGAGTGCAACCTTGTAGCAGTCTTTTGATAGTTGTTGATCTCCCTTCCTTTCACCCATTCCTGCCTTTGTTGGAAACTTGATTTTTTGGTGTGATGTTGACGCTATCATACCCCATTTGTTCATGGTTGTACTCCCTAGGATTCCATTATATGCGTCTGCAATCACGAACGGAACGCCGATTCAAAGTTGTTGCTTTCCTTCTCCTATTGCGCACTGCACGGTGTTGAATTGATGTGCTGGCTTTGCGATGTATGCTTCATGTGTTCACTTTCAAGGGGCCTGAGTTTATTTGATGTGTTTCTTCATACACTTGTGACTCTTTCCGAGGTTATGTCTGTTTGACGATTGTGCATATGGTTGAGAGATGTTGTACTGGTGGAATCCTCATCTTCTCCATTGTTTTGTCTGAAGATTAGGTTTTGCTGTCGGCGTACGTTTTGAGTGGTACGATTCTTCTTGTGTTCTTAACAAGGGTAAACTTGCTGGATATTGGAAATAATTATCTAACTCTTTTTTCATGATGGGTTTGACATAGGCGTGCGTATAACATAGGAGCGTATCCTGAATTCCTATCTTCCACAATGTTGACGACGTTGTCACTTGGGTAATGCCCCTGTCTTGTTTATTATTGTAGCGCGATTTTTAGTCTTGTGTGTATAGAATGCTTGAGGCTCCGTTGCATGGGGATGTTGTTTGTCCTAAGCCGTTTGTTGTTCATAGTGTGATAGCTTGTGTTGTTTACGCAATTAATATGTGCGTAGTTGTTACTTGGCGTTATTCCAAGGTAGTATGCATGATATAATAATGTACCTACGAAAGTAGATTTAACCTTCATTAGATATTTGGAGTTCGTACAACGGATTATAGGAAGGCGTTTATTGATCGTTCCGTTTGAAAAGTACTAAAGCTAATAAACATAAGTTGTACTTAATCTAAGAAGACTTAAAGTAGATATGCAATAATAAATATAAAGGGATTGATGATGTGTTTGACGTCTTCATAGGTGATTTGTCGGCAAGTTGATTCTGCCACGCGCCACATAGTTCCTCAGTGCTTCTAGCGTGTTGAGCTCTTCAATCTCCCCCTTTGGGGATGAACAAATGTTGGTGTTATGCCCCCCAGCTTTACGGTGCTTGCGTCGTTTTTCAACGTTCTTGCCAAGGAAGGCAGTCATTGGCTCAAGTGGACGGGGAAGTTTGTTTTCCAGGAGTTTGAAATTTGCTTCCTCCACCTTCATGCTCCAAGGATTGTATAAGTCGTCATAATTGGTTCCATGAATGACGTTGTTTTTTCGGCTTGGCAATAGGTGGATTATCCTTCGCCTTTTCTTTCTTTTCCTTTGCCTTTTCCTGAAGACTTCACATGAGACTTCTTTTGATGCTTATTGCCTTGGTCGATATACTTCTTCATTTCTCCTTTTAAGATTAAGCTGTTTACGTGAAACCTTAATCCAACACAGCTTTCCGTCTCGTGGCCATATACTTCGTGATTTTCACACCATTTGCTTTCATCTTTTCCCAATGGGCCCTTTCGGAAATTAAATGGCTTTTTCCACAGCTTGGTGTTTTTTATCTCTTTCAAGATGACGGACAGCGGTGTGTTCAATGGAACACATTTGGCGAGATTGTTCTTTTTGAGCCTTTGGACGTCTGACTGGAATGGCCTCTTTTGTTGCGGTTGTCTCTTTTTCCCAGGAAACGTCTATCTCTTTTTCAATTATTGCCTTCAGGGTTCTTGTTGTCAGTCCCGTGATTGGGACGTCATCGTCATTAACAGGTTTTTTCCGTCCATTCTTGTGGCAGTTGTCAGCATCGTCTTGGCTTGTCCTCGTGGAAGAACCTTCCTTGTGAACTTTTGAGCGGGAGGTTGGAGGTTGTTTCCATGCCCCTTCTTGGTGTTGTGCTATCACATACGGATTGTATGAGCGTGTAGCTCCTTGCCTTGATTGTTGGTACTGGAAGGTACCTTCCGTGTATCGCCCCCTATTCTTTGGTGCAGTGTGTCTTGATGACTTGTGACTTGGGACTTTATTCTTGTCCCCTCTACTTGTCCATTGATTGGAGGCAGAGGTGGTGGTGGCGGGGCATATCCTTGGTTTGTTAACATCTTTCGGAATGCAAGCAGTTCTTCGAGCGCGGTCATCATGGTGGGAGTTACAGGTGATGATGGGTTGACACCTTTGTATTGGAGGACTCTTTGGTCGTACTGTGCGAAGGATGCACTTCCTGTTGGCATGAAGAAGGCATTGGATGTGTCAACAGCCATGTGGGAGGATCCAAGTTGACTTCTTGTCGGCTTCTGCGTGGTTATGGGTAAGGCGTCGTGGTACACAACGTGCTCCTTGTCCTTTGATGAAAAACCAATGACATCTTTAAAGGCGGCATCCTTTATGTCTACGTTCTCCATGTTGCTGTCATGGGATTTGTGCATTGTCTTTGCAACGTACACTTCTTGCTCATATGGCTTCTCGCTTACAACATCAAAGTCTCCATGATGCGCCTACTTGGACCATCCTTTCTGGCTCATCTATCTTGATTTCTTGTAATGCTTCAACAAAAGCAGGACGTGCATGATCTACCCTTGGGTTTTCATCAATGACGGGAATTCCGCTTATTGTTTGTCTTGACATTATGTTGGAGTGCAACCTTGTAGCAGTCTTTTGATAGCTGCTGATCTCCCTTTATTTCACCAATTCCTGCCTTTGTTGGAAACTTGATCTTTTGGTGTGAAGTTGGCGCTTATCACACCCCACTTGTTCATGGTTGTATACCCTAGGATTCCATTATATGCGTCAAGCTTTTCTATGATCACGAACGGAACGCCGATTTGGAGTTGTTGCTCTCCTTCTCCTATTGCACATTGCGCGGTGTTGAATTTAATGTGCTGGTTTTGCGATGTATGCTTCATGTGTTCACTTTCAAGGGGCCTGGGTTTATTTGATGTGTTTCTTCATACACTTGTGACTCTTCCCGAGGTTGTGTCTGTATGACGGTTGTCCACAAGGTTGAGAGATGTTATACTGGTGGGATCCTCATCTTCTCCTTTGTTTTGGCCGAAGATTAGGTTTCGCTGTCGGCGTACGCTTTGAGTGGTACGATCCTTCTTGTGTTCTTGACAAGGGTAAACTTGCTGGATGTTGGAAATAATTCTCTAACTCTTTTCTCGTGATGGGTTTGGCACAGGCGTGCGTATAACATAGGAGCGTATCCTGAATTCCTATCTTCTATAATGTTGATGACGTTGTCACTTGGGTGATGCCCCCGTCTTGTTTATTATTGCAGCGCGATTTTTGGTCTTGTGCGTATAGAATGGTTGAGGCTCCGTTGCATGGGGGATGTTGTATGGCCTAAGCCGTTTGTTGTTCCTAGTGTGATAGCTTGTGTTGTTGACGCAATTAATATGTGCGTAGTTGTTACTTGGCGTTATTCCAAGGTAGTATGCATGATATAGTAATGTACCTACGAAAGTAGATTTAACCTTCATTAGATATTTGGAGTTCGTACAACGGATTACAGGAAGGCGTCTACTGATCGCTCCTTTTGAAAAGTACTAAGTCTAATAAACATAAGTTGTACTTAATCTAAGAAGACTTAAAGTAGATATGCAAAGATGGAGATAAAGGGATTGATGATTTGTTTGACGTCTTCATAGGTGATTTGTCGACAAGTTGATTCTGCCACGTGCCACATAGTTCCTCAGTGCATCTAGCGTGTTGAGCTCTTCAATCTCCACCTTTGTGGATGAACAAATGTTGGTGTTATGCCCCCCCAGTTTTATGGTGCTTGCATCGTTCTTCAACGTTCTTGCCAAGGAAGGCAGTCATTGGCTCAAGTGGACGGTGAAGTTTGTTTTCCGAGAGTTTGAAGTTTGTTTTCTCCACCTTCGTGCTCCAAAGACTGCATAAGTTGTCATAATTGGTTCCATGAATGACGTTGTTTTTTCCGCGCTTGGCGAGAGGTGGATTATCATTCGCCCTTTCATTTCCTTTGCCTTTTCCTGAAGAATCCACATGGGACTTCTTTTGATGCTTATTGCCTTGGTCGATATACTTCTTCATTTTCCTTTTAAGATTAAGCTGTTTACATAAAACCTTAATCCAACACAGCTTTCCGTCTCGTGGCCATACACTTCGTGATTTTCACACCATTTGCTTTCATCTTTTCCCAATGGGCCCTTGTGGAAATTAGAGGGCTTTTTCCACAGCTTGGTCTCCTTTATCTCTTTCAAGATGACGGGCAGCGGTGTGTTCAATGGAACACATTTGGCGAGATTGTTCTTTTTGAGCCTTTGGACGTCTGACTGGAATGGCCTCTTTTGTTGCGGTTGTCTCTTTTCCCAGGAAGTGTCTATCTTTTTCTCAATTATTGCCTTCAAAGTTCATATTGTAAGTCCCGTGATTGGGACATCATCGTCATTAACAGGTTTTTTCCATCCCTCCTTGTGACGGGTGTCAGCATCGTCTTGGCTTGTCCTCGTGGAAGAACCTTCCTTGTGTATTTTTGAGCGGGAGGTTGGAGGTTGTTTCCATGCCCCTTCTTGTTGTTGTGCTATCACATACGGGTCGTATGAGCGTGCAGCTCCTTGCCTTAGTTGTTGGTACTGGAAGGTACCTTCCGTGTATTACCCCCTATTCTTTGGTGCTGTGTGTCTTGATGACTTGTGACTCGGGACTTTGTTCTTGTCTCCTCGACTTGTCCGTTGATTGGAGGTAGAGGTGGTGGTGGCGGGGCATATCCTTGGTTCCTTAACATCTTTCGGAATGCAAGCATCTCTTCGAGCGCGGTCATCATGGTAGGAGTGACAGGTGGTGGCGGGTTAACACCTTTGTATTGGAGGACTCCTTGGTCGTACTGTGCGAAGGATGCACTTCTTGTTGGCATGAAGAAAGCATTGAATGTGGCAACAGGCATGTGGGAGGATCCAAGTCGACTTCTTGTCGGCTTCTGCGTGGTTATGACCATGGCGTCGTGGTACGCAATCTGCTCTTCGTCCTTTGATGAAAAACCAATGACATCTTCAAAGGCGGCATCCTTTATGACGGCCTCCTTTATGTCGACATACTCCATGTTGGTATCATGGGACTTTTGCATTGTCTTTACAACGTACACTTCTTGCTCGTACGACTTCTCGCTTTCAGCATCAAAGTCTCCATGGATCATATGTACGTTTGCCATCTTTTCCGGATGGGATGCAATGTATGTTGTATTTTGGACTTTAAGGCCATGCTGTGCGGAAGGCACACTGCTTGTTGGCATGGAAGATGCAGCGAACATGTCTTTATGCACCTGCAAATGATCCTGCTGACTTGTTGCCTGCTTCTGTTTGTTGGCTGCTGTTTTCTTGCAACGAACATGATTTCTTCCTTCTTCCGGTGGACTGACGTCATCAAGAAGAGGTTGATTGCGTGCCATAGCTTGCTGCTGCACTCTGTCAGCTGGCATCCCATATGAGAACTCTTCATTGATTCCCGTCCTTCGCTCAAACTCGTGTGCTGATGCATTATTCTAAACTTCGGGACCGTACTGTGCGGAAGGCACTTTTGCGGTTGGCACTGATGAGGCGGTAGACTCTGCGTCTGGAATGTGAGAAGGTCCTGGTTAGCTTCTTGTTGGCTTCGGCTTGGTTGCACCCGCCTTCTTCGTTCGTCATCCTTTCATAGCTTGCGGTATGGAACGACTTTTTGTTCGAATCACGCTGACGGCGCCAAATGTTAAGTTCGCTTCCACTTGGGTAACTTCGGGCTTCTCTCCTATGAACAGGCTCTGGATGTGTGCTCAGGAACGGGTATCTGTCGGTATACTGTGAACCTTGAGGCACGATCCTCGAACTAGTCTTCATCTTCCCGAATTTGATCTCTCGAAATCCGGTTCCTGCACAAGGGGCAGTAACCAGCGTGGAAGAGGGAGGGATGCTGGTTGGGCCCTCTCCTACGCTCAAGTCATAATCTTTTAGAGAGAGAAAGCCTTTTAGAGAGAAGTCATAGCACGAAATGCCAAAATGAGGGAGTTGTTTAAAATGGGAGACCTAGGTCCCTATTTATAGGGAACCAAAGGATCGTGCCCAGTTTTGAACGGTTTGATGCCGGTAAGAAGGAAAACGTATACCGCCATCAAGGTGGACTATGCGCGCACTGACTTCTCGTACTTGGCAAAATAATCGGGATAAGCGCGCGGAGAACGTCTGTAATCCGGACTTACCCGGATTGTCTAGCAATCCGGACCGGTCCGGATTGCCTTGTGGCAATCCGGAAGTCCCCCGGCCCGGGTACTGCGCGTATTCCGGACCGTTTTGGACTTGGGTGTCCGCGGAAGAGTTCTTTTGCGGATTTTGGAGTATTTTACGAGGCCCGAAATGTAAATACGAACCCGAATTGGACAGATATCTAACAGCCACCAACCGGATATTAGTTGAAGGTTGTGAACACTTGTAACGGATGCCCTGGGGAAGTATTCCTATGTGGAAAACTGGGCAATTGGAGAATTATCAGTTGACCAAGGATACAGTGCGGTACATATTTTAGTTTAACAGGATTGATTTACGAAAGGGAATCAACGTTCTGCGGGCGCTACTATACTCCTAACAGATGAGTAGCACGATGCCCGTCGTATCCGCCGGTTGCACGGCAAACCTCGTATGAACTATTCGGAGACGGAGACAAAGACTGAAGACTGAGATGTTGATGCTATTGGATAACTATATATTAACAGGAACCCTCCCATTCCGGCGAGTTGGAGCTGTTAGCATATGGTGACGTGGCGCCGTAATTGGTAGCCCGTTAATGCTAAGGAAATTACCTAAGTTAATTAGGTAATTGTCACATTAGGGTAATTGTGAAAAACCCTAACCCTAATTGACATGGGAGGCCCAAAATTGGGCCTCCCCTATAGCATGGTTCGGCCGGACACCTATACCACATTGGTTGGAGTGGACTTTTGTCCACTCCACCAATCCTATATATAGGGGACTCACCTAAGGGGTTTATTCACTCATTCATAATAAAATTCTTCCATTGAGGAACTTGAGAGAAACCCTCTCGTCCCTTAGTAGTAATTTTCGGTGCACATCTTACTTTGAGGTTCTGTCTCCGTTGAAGAATCGATCAGAGGCTTTGTTGTGGAGCTTATACCACGTAGGACTTCTTCTCACGAAGAACTTGTACGGGTTCCGACCGGAGGATCATAACTCCATCAACAACGTTCTTGGGCAGAAAAGCTATTGAGGTATGTGTACATTATTCCGTTGCGTAATTAGATTACTTACTAGTACACGTTTAGCATTCTGTAGTATTACGTCCCCGTAATCCAACAACGACAACTTAGTGGGATTTTGTTTTTTAGAATTTCTCTCTTATTCTCTCCTTTTTCCACGGTCGATTGAGAGACTTTCGACCGTGCCCCTCTTTTTTTTCTCTCCTTTTTCCATGATTGCAATTTCTGAATTTGCAATAATTCCCCTCATTTTCTGATTTTGACTAGGCCACCCTTTCGGGTTTTCAACCTAGTGGAAGCACTCTTTATTTGGTAGCTGATTAAACGGTGGCTGTGACCCGTACTTTATTTTCCGCCTCGATGCGGGAGTATTTGTAGCCGTTTGGAGGGTGGCTGTGACCCTTTTTTCACCGTCTTCAATGTTGCGGGAGCTCTTTTGATTGTAGCCATTTGGAGGGTGGTTATGGCCCTTCATTCCTCGTCTCTGAACCGGGAAATACTTTTTGTATGTAACCATTTTGAGGGTGGTTGTCGCCCTTTCACTTAGTACCCGCCGTCGATGTTCCGGAAGCGCTCTTTTGATTCCGCCCTCACCGGGTTCGCGGGATCACTCTTTTTGTGTAGCCACTTTAAGGGTGCTGTGGCCCTTTTTATTCTCCCGCCCACACAAGGTTCACGGGATCAATCTTTTTTTTTTTGTAGCCGTTTGGAGGGTGGCTGTGGCCCCTTCACTTATTTCCCGCTTTTGATGTTGCGAGGGCGCTCTCTATCTGTAACCATTTGAAGGGTGGCTATGGACCTTTCTTTGTAGTCGTTTTAGGGACAACTGCGACCCTTTTATTTCTTCACCGCTCTCAAAAAATTTGCATGAGCACTCTCTTTAGTTTTTGTAGCCAATTAAAGGGCGGCTGTGATCCTAAAGAAATTTTCTTTTTTTTTTTTTTGCTTTTTTTTTTAAGAAAATTTAATGAAAATAATCAACAACAATTATGTACATGCCCCTAGTGGCAAATCAGAAAATTTTAATTCAAAACATCTTCTTGAGAAGGACTCAGCTGATTGAGTCAAAATACGTCGGTCGTGTGGATGCCCTGGATTGACCCTACGACCAATGGATGACATAGGTAATGATTTCTTCTCTCGGCTTCTCAAGTGCCATAACTATTGCTCAATCTCATCTGGGGATGCCCACGGTTAGCACTGAGGAGTTTAGACCTTGTCGCATAACGGATGTATGACCTGGATGACGTCGAGTTTGACCAGGAAGGTCGCAAATGTGAAGACTGTTTGAAGTGACTGAGACAAGCTCAGCGGTTGACGAGCAAAGAGTCGTGCGCTGGATGTGCGCTTCAGGGGCCTTGATTAGTATAATTGTCTGAGCTGCAAAAAGAGTAGGGACGCATTCAAATTTCGAGAATAAAGTTAATCATGACTTTTCGTACCTGTGTATTGGATATCTCGAGTGGGCAGTTTTGTTCTTCATGCAACTGGAAGACTGCTCTCTTTATGTTGCCCCATCTGACCGACACAACTCGTCTGAGTAGGATACTTAACGAAGGGTACATGAAAAGAGTAAATGAAAAATCAGTGTAGAGAATTATGAGAAATCACGCATGATTTTTTTTTAAACTCTAATGTCATTCATTTTATAATTTTGATTACTTTTTAAAATGAATCAAAATTTACGATCTCAGGTGTTTTGCACAATCATGGCATTACTATCTGGCTCAAACGCAGGACAAATGTTCAAAACAAAGTTTGTTTTTTCAAAATGATTTTTTCGTCCTTTGTTTAAACTCGAATAGTCGCACTCGACTGCACAATTAAACTATTTTCTAAAAAAATAGAATCAAATAACTTTCTTAAAACGCTTGCTCAGGCGAAGGTTGCGACAATCTTGCCAAAAAAGTGCAAAAATACACCTTGGATAAAAACGAATGACAGTTTGAGTTTTTTTTTTTTTAAAATGCACATGCACGCTCGAAAGTTAAAATTCTACTGTTAAAAAAATTTGCAATTTACAAAAATTTACCCGTACATATGGAATGCATGTACGAGATGAAAAATTCAGGTAAAGTTTTTAAAAAAATAATAATAATAATGCAAATGCGATGCATGTTTAAAAGTTCTACTACTAAGAATGTATTGGATTACGGGGACGTAATACTATGAAATGCTAAACGTGTACATGCAAGTAATCTAACTACGCAGCGGATTAGTGTACACATACATTTTAGCTTTCCTGCCCAAGAACGATGTGGAGGGAATTCTGATCCTCCGGTCGGAACCACGTACAAGTTCTTAGTGAGAAGAAATCCTACGCAGTGTAAGCTCCACAACAAAGCCTCTGATCGATTCTTCAACGGGGACAGAACCTCGGACTAAGATGTGCACCGAAAATATCAACTAAGGGGGGGAGGGAGAGGTTTCTCTCAAGTTCCTCAATGGAGGTACTTCTTATTAGATTGGTGTGTAAACCCCTTAGGTGAGTCCCCTATGTATAGGATTGGTGGAGTGGACAAAAGTCCACTCCAACCAATGTGGGACATTAGTTCGGCCGAACCATGCAATTAAAGGGGGAGGCCCAATTTTGGGACTCCCATGTCAATTAGGGATTGGGTTTGGCCCAATTATCCTAATGTGACAATTACTTAATTAACTTAGGTAATTTCCTTAGTATTAACGGGCTACCAATTACGACGCCACGTCACCATATGCTAACAGCTCCCACTCGCCGGAATGGGAGGGTGCCTGTTAATATATAGTTATCCATTAGCATCAACATCTCAGCCTTCAGTCTTTGTCTCCGTCTCCGGATAGTTCATACGCGGTTTGCCGTGCGACCGGCGGATACGACGGGCATCGTGCTACTCATCTGTTAGGAGTATTGTAGCGCCCGCAGAACGTTGATTCCCTTTCGTAAATCAATCCTGTTAAAATAAAACATGTACCGCACTGTTTCCTTGGTCAACTGATAATTCTCAAATTGCCCAGTTTTCCACATAGGAATACTTCTCCAGGGCATCCGTACAAGTGTTCACAACCTTCAACTAGTATCCGGTTGGCGGCCACCTAGTGAACACAAGAGTCGGTGAATTATAGGTTAACTTGACCATCCCCATTGTTTAGATAGTTTCTTGGGATATCTCGAACTGCTTTTCAGGGACCTCGATCCTCGATCCACGAACTAACTTTGGCTCCTACCTCGATCCTCGAAATAACTTTGATCTCTGTCTCAGTCTTCTATATGCCAGATCCTGCAGAGCGAGCGATAACCAGCATGGAGAGGGGGGGTGGTGCTGGTTGTGCCCTCTCCGATGCTAAAGTCAGGATTTTAGAGAGAGAAAGTTTTGAGAGAGGTCAGAGCACAAATAGCCAATTCTCCAGAGTTTCAAGTTAACTTCCTAAAATGGGAGATCTAGGCCCCTATTTATAGGAAACCTGAGAACTGTGCCCGATTTGATGTCGGTTTACAGGAAAACGCTTACCGACATCGAGGTTGGCTATATGCGCACAAACTTCTCATACTTAGTAAAAAACAGGGGTAAACGTGTAGTATTAGTCGGCAATCCGGACCCTCGGATTGCCTTATGGAAATCCGGAGGTCCCCAGTCCGGGTATGACGTGCATCCGGATCGTTTTGACCCGGGGTGACTGCGGTAAGATCCGTTTTGTGGTTCTAGTGTGTTTGCGAGGTCCGAAACGTAAATATGAACCCGAATTGGACAGATATTCAACACTTTCCCCCGATTCAAGTAGCAGTTCAAAACCCATGCTTGACTCTATTTAAGATAGGATATTCGTCCAATTCAGGTTCGACACTGACCTCAGGGATGGTCTGTTTGTCAATCGAGTGCGCAGAGCACAGATTCGTCCATCTTTATTTTTACGATGAACGTACATAATCTATTCACAAGGTTAGCGTAACAGACAGTATACATATAACAATGTGCAGTTAAGGACTTATTCATAATAACATGCAATAAGCGAAATACTTATGATAATAAGTAATCATGCAACACGGTGTCATCTTGGTATGTGACGTGAACGTGTAACATGATGTTAACATAGAGATGACAACATAGCACATGGATGACATAATCGTGCAATGAGCAAAATACTTAGAACAATTTAAGATTGAAAAGCATGCTTGTCAACATGAAGCATGATGTAAACATAGAAAATGATGTAAGCATGTAATACGATGTAAACATGCGATTCATACTTAGATCATAAAATAATCTTGTAGCAATCATAAGTTAAAATTATGCACACAAAAAAATAATAACATGCATAATAGCCTATACGTACGCAACATGCGATAATGATCGTACGTAGCGCGTCATGCAACATTAGGGAGCTTGTACGTTATGCAAGCATAAGAGAGATGTAAACATGCTCAAACATGATGCTAGGGACTTGTGCGAAAATAGATATGAGTTTAGTACTTAGCATATGGAGTAGACACTACGTCCTTGTTATCATGAGTAAGTCCACTATTCCCATTCTGCGAGTAACTCTATGTCCGGATGTCAACATGGTTGAGTAGCTAAACAATGCACCAAGTGTAGATGTTGACGCCTTTGCTTGATTAATTGATGTCGGTATTCATATACTTCCTTATGAAGATTTGGTATGTTGATGATCTTTATAACTTGTATCATGCTGCAATGTAGGTCGGACTGATGGAGAAAGCTCGTCTTTGTAGACAACTGATGTACATGGTAATCCACTTATTGGAAAAGATGTCCGCCCCATTGTCCCCGCTACTCTGGAGTCTCTAGACATGGTTGCAGTAAAGAACTTGTGAGTAAGGCACCTCCTTGTATCTTCATTGAACTTGTTAATTTTCCAAGTTGTTGCTTTCTTGTTGCTTTTGTTTGCAAGTTGCTCCGTACATGCGACTGAACGCATAGTTGCAATTCCTGGCTTTAGCACAATTCAAAAGATCCATCGCAGGGGCGCGTTCCTCGAGTGATTCTTAGTTCTCTATGCCGAGTGCGACCGTTCCAACTCCTTCTTGCGATAAAGGGAATAGAGTTGAGGGTCGTGCGGTGGCGCCTTCTGCCCCCGGTCGAGGGACCGGCCCAAGGAGGAGCGTTCCTCCCATTGAGGTAAGTGTTGTTTACTTGTTCACACTTGAAGCTTGAACTTGAAGATGGCTGATTTTGATGCATGTATTGCTGGTTGTTGCGCCCATGTTGAAGAGTTATGTCGCACTCCTGGTTGGTATTAAGTTGTCTGCTTCCAGCATGTTGAACCCTTGAGTTATCTTCACTGTCCGTATGTATTGGACTTGCATGATAAGATACAAACCCTTAGATGATGATCATGATGTGCGTAGTTGCGACTGTATGTCGCACAAAGTTGAGTGTTATGAGCGCCCCTCTTGGTTAGATTCTAAGGCATGGCAAGATGCGTACACTAGGTACTTGTAGCACTGCATGTAGTAATGTACTTGGCACTTGGCCCTTGACATGTAACAGTGTCGTCTTGACGAAGCAAGACTTAAGTTTATACCGTCTCTTAGTTCCACTCTAAGGCGACGTTGTACAAGACTCGACTTGTAATTTTGGTGAGTTTTTCAAACATGGTGCGCTCCTGCCAGCGTTTTTGAATGAAGCCTGCCCACTTAAGGTATAGGTCTTCCTTATGTCTGCATCCTTAAGAGGATATGTATAGTTTGAGTGTACATGAAGCCATCCTAACAAGGAATGTATCTTCCTGGCGTATGAACCCTTAAGAGGGATATACATACTTTGTAGATGTGTGGGGTTGTCGTCTAACAAGAGGACTTCCGCCACGATAGGGTGATCAGTCCCACCTAAGTGCCGCATCCTGGTTTGTATGCAGGGAATGACTATGAACATGAGGATTTTCCTTTAAGAGCATTTCGCAGCATGCCATTTTTTAGAAGTAAACATGGGGTTTGCCCTTGCAAAGAGGATATCGCAGCATGCTACTTTTGATAGTAAATCTTGGTGTTTATCCAAGATATTGCTTGTTGTTGACGCCTTTGGAATAGTTGTCACTTTGAGTAGAGAATTTTATAAGTCCCTTTTTGTAGATAATCCGCAAGTTGTCATTGCGACATATAAGTTGACTGTGCATATAGCGCGATGGCTTTGTGTTGCCGACATCTTCTTGAGATAGACGCCGTTATAGATGGAGAAATAAACTCCTTGTTGATGTAGATAATAGGTATGTCAGCGTTGTATGCCATAAGTCCTTCCTTGAACATAATGCTTAGCTTATATTGTTGAAGTAGATATTATGCGCATAGGTTGCTACCTGGCGCAATTCCAATGTCGTAATCATAGTGTAGTATGTACCTACGAACAAGGTTACGCTTTGTCAGATAGTTGCAATGTTTGCAAGTTTGTAAAAATATGGAGTTCTGAATTTTCTTTTAACTAATGCATATAATAAATAGAGTAAAGGAATCTGATACGAGGATGCCTTCGTTGCGCAGGAAACTTCCCTTAGTGCAGATGTGATAGGTGCAGACTTGTCGGGAGCGAAGCTTTTCAAGTACCACCCACTGTATGTGCTTGTGAATATGTACGTACAAGGAGAGACTATGCATTGCTGTATGCATGCTTTAGTCGATACGTGTCGATGCTTCCTTAGTGTGATGCACATACATATATATGATCGTTAATTGGTATTGTTTCCAAGGGAAGAGCAGATGTTTGAGTAGAATATTCGTTGAGATGTCGCGAGTTAGAGACTTGTTGTGATGATGCAAATGATATATACGCGACCATTACTTGGCTTAGATGCCTAAGTAGAACGTCCATAGATAGAGAATTCCAGAGAGTGTTGCATACAGGTCCTCCTATTGCTGTTCTCCAGATAAGATGTGTCATTGAGATATCTCTTGGATGTACATATAACCTGTCTCAAATTAGTCGCAATACTTTGAGTTATATATTGGTTAAGGAATAGAATGGAGTTATAAATCTCCTCATATGGCTCTATCGCCTGCAATGCCAATATGACTGGATCAGACTATTCGCGACTAGTCTGTTCCGTTCAGCTTGGATTTTCTTTTGACTAAACCAGGCTACCCTGAGTAGTTTTCCTACTCGAGTGGTCTGCTTTATTCATAATAGTGTTGTTGTGAAGTTGTTACTTCATACCTGCGTTAACCTTTGGCAATAACGCGTGTTACCTGGACCTTGTTTTAGTAGGAGATATCGTCTTTTGAGGGCGATGCTTGGTGTTGATAACATACATATGGGTGTTATATGGCCTAAGCCATTTGTTGTTCCTAGTGCGATAGCTTGTGTTGTTGACGCGATTAATATGTGCGTTGCTTTTGGTTTTATTCCAAAGTAATGAGAATAGTGCAATAAGGTACCCACGAAAGTAGATTTAGTCTTCATTAGATATTTTGGAGTTCATACAACGGATTACAGGAAGACGTCAACTAATCGCTCTTTTTGAAAAGTACTAAGGCTAATAAGCATAAGTTGTACTTAATCTAAAAAGACTTAAAGTAGATATGCAAAAAAGGAGATAAAAGGATTGATGATGTGTTTGACGTCTTCATAGGTGACTTGTCGGCAAATTGATTCTGCCACGTGCCACATAGTTCCTCAGTGCATCTAGCGTGTTAAGCTCTTCAATCTCCACCTTTGGGGATGAACAAATGTTGGTGTTATGCCCCCCAGTTTTATGGTGCTTGCATCGTTCTTCAACGTTCTTGCCAAGGAAGGCAGTCATTGGCTCGAGTGGACGGGGAAGCTTGTTTTCCGGGAGTTTGACATTTGTTTCTTCCACCTTCATGCTCCAAGGACTGTATAAGTCGTCCTAATTGGTTTCCTGAATAACGTTGTTTTTCCCACGCTTCGCGAGAGGTGGATTATTATTCACCTTTTCTTTTCCTTTGCCTTTTCCTGAAGACTCCACATGAAACTTCTTTTGATGCTTGTTGCTTTGGTCGATATACTTCTTCATTTCTCCTTTTAAGATGAAGCTGTTTACATGGAATCTTAGGCTGACACAGCTGTCCGTCTCGTGGCCATACACTTCATGATTTTCGCACCATTTTCCTTCTTCTTTGCCCAATGGGCCTTTGCGGAATTTAGAGGGCTTTTTCCAAAGCTTGGTCTCCTTCATTTATTTCAAGATGACAGACAGGGGTGTGTTCAATGGAACACATTTGGCGAGATTGGTTTCTTTGAGCCTTTGGATGTCTGACTGGAATGGCCTCTTTTGTTTTTGTTGTCTCTTTTCCCAGGAAGCGTCCATCTTTTCTTCAATTATTGCCTTCAAGGTTCTTGTTGTAAGTCCCGCGATTGGGACATCATCTTCATCAACAGGTTTTCCCCATCCCTCCCTGTAACGGATGTCAGCGTCGTCTTGGCTTGTCATCGTGGAGGAACCTTCCTTGTGCATTTTTGAGAGAGAGGTTGGAGGTTGTCTCCAAGTCCCTTCTTGGTGTTGTGCTATTATATACGGATTGCATGGGCGCGCAACTCCTTGCCTTGTTTGTCTGTATTGGAAGGTATCTTCCGTGAATTGCCCCCCTACTCCTTGGTGCGGTATGTCTTGATGACTTGTGTTTCGGGACATTGCTCTTTTCCCCTCGGTTGTTCCGTTGTTTGGAGGCAGAGGTGGTGGTGGCGGGGCATATCCTTGGTTCCTTTGCATCCTTCGGAATTCAAGCAGCTCTTCGAGCGTGGCCTTCATGGTAGGAGTGATATATAGTGGCGGGTTGACACCTTCATATCGGGGGACTCCCTCTTCTGGCATCCTGTAAGGAAATTCTTTAATGATGTGATTCTTAGGCTCGAATCCCAGCGGGGGTGTAACGTGCTTTGCATTGTGGACTCCTTGGTCATACTGTGCGAAGGGCGCACTTCTTGTTGGTATGAAGAAGGCATTGGATGTGGCAACAGGCATGTGGGAGGATCCAAGTTGACTTCTTGTCGACTTCTGCGTGGTTATGACCAAGGCATCGTGGTGCACATTGTGCTCTTTGTCGTTTGATGAGACACCAATGACATCTTTTATGGAAGCATCCTCCATGACGGCATCCTTTATGTCGGCATACTTCATGTCAGCATACTTCATGTCCGCATCCTGGGACTTGTGCACTGTCTTTGCAACGTACCCTGCTTGCTCGTATGACTTCTCGCCTCCAGCATCAAAGTCTTCATGGATCACATGTACGTTTTCCATCTTCTCCGAATAGGATGCAATGTACATCGTACTCTGGACTTCAAGGCCATGCTGTGCGAAAGGCACATTGCTTGTTGGCATGGAGGATTTGGTGTATCCTTGATTCTTTAGAGTCTCCCTGATGGCTGGTGTGACTGGTGGCATGTTGCTTGTGCCTCTTGCTTGCTGCTGCACTCCGTCAGCTGGCATCCCGTATGGGAACTCTTCTTTCCTTTCCGTCCTTTGCTCGAACTCGTGCACTGGTTCCTCGTTCTGGACGTCGGGACCATGCTGCGCGGAAGGCGCATTTGTGGTTGACATGAAGGAGGCGGTAGACTCTACATCTGGAATGTGAGAAGGTCCTTGTTGGCTTCTCGTCGGCTTCGACTTGTCTGCCCCTGCCTTCTTCGTACGTCTGGCTGTCATAGCTTTCAGTATGGAACGGTTTCTTGCTCGAATCACGCTGACGGCACCAAGTGTTGAGATCGTTTCCACTTGGGATATCTCGAACTGCTTTTCAGGGACCTCGATCCTCGATCCACGAACTAAATTTGGCTCCTACCTCGATCCTCAAACTAACTTTGATCTCTATCTCAGTCTTCTATACTCCAGGTCCTGCAGAGCGGGCGATAACCAGCATGGAGAGGGGGGTGGTGCTGATTGTGCCCTCTCCGATGCTAAAGTCAGGATTTTAGAGAGAGAAAGTTTAAAGAGAGGTAAGAGCACAAATAGCCAATTCTCCAGAGTTTCAAGTTAACTTCCTAAAATGGGAGATCTAGGCCCCTATTTATAGGAAACCTGAGAACTGTGCCCGGTTTGATGTCGGTTTACAGGAAAACGCTTACCGACATCGAGGTTGGCTATATGCGCACTAACTTCTCATACTTAGTAAAAAAAGGGGTAAACGCGTAGTATTAGTCGGTAATCCGGACCCTCGGATTGCCTTATGGCAATCCGGAGGTCCCCGGTCCGGGTGCGACGCGCATCCGGACCGTTTTGACCCGGGGTGACTGCGGTAAGATCCGTTTTGTGGTTCTAGCGTGTTTGCGAGGTCCGAAACGTAAATATGAACCTGAATTGGACAGATATCCAACACCCATCGCTTATACCCTTAGTCTAACTCAACCGGTTTCCAAGACGTGGTCACTTGGCCATTTTCTTTGGCTCTACGCTCGTACGCCGGGAAGGGAACATTGAGCCAGACCTTAGGTATAAGTTCTGAGTCCGAGAGGATACTTTGGATGCCGCTTCATAAGATATTCGGGATCAATCACACGCTCAAGGTGAAGAAGTATGCGCCCGTTGAATCATTAGGATTCTAGCTAGCACAACCGAGCATGACCCCGGGGTCGATCATGGCACGCGCCGTATGAAGCACGCGTCAATAGCACACCTGGACTAGCCAGGATTGGGATATTTCAATCATGATATCGCAGAATCTTTCATCTGGCCCTGAATGTGATTTTAATGATGGACTGGGTCCAATACGACGATGTACAAAACGAAGATTAAGTCATGCATTAAGCGTGACAAGGTTATCGTTTCGTTTAACCATGTTTATCCCATTGGTTCTTAGCCAATCTTGTTGTGGTAGAGGTCCCCCTCTCCTTACAAGATAACCGTGCCTGTGTGATGAGGCATGGTTCACATTTGACATAATTTTGGTGGAAGAGTTTTACCTCTTCCAACGACTTAGTTTATAGACCGTAAAATCTGATGTAATATATCTCATTATGACGTCGATAGATCATATACTCAGTGTTCAATTCTTTTATTCAATAGAAATATTATTATTTCAAATGTCAAAATGTTATCACTTATACAAGCCACTTATTAAGCCCTACGTAATCCAAGCAGTTTTACGTTCTTTTCGAAAATTTCTCTACGTAATGGCTTAGTTAATGGGTCTGCGACCATATTGTTTATGGACAAGTATTCTAAAGTGATTATATTGTCTTCCACAACAGATTTGGCATAATTGTATTTCACATCAATGTGTTTGGTCCTACTATGGTACTTTGGATTCTTAACTGCTGCAATGGCTGCCAGACTGTCGGAGTATATCTACACAGGTTTGCTCTTCTTGTCAGTGCCAATTAATGCAGTAAGAAGCCTTTTCAGCCAAACTGCTTCTTGTGCGTTTTTAGAAAGGGCAACAAATTCTGATTCCATAATGGAAAGCGCGACTCAAGATTGCTTCTTGCTTACCCATGATATGGCAGCATTAGCAAGGAGGAAAAATCCCCCTGTGGTGGACTTACGATCGTCCGGATCGCTACCGTGGTCGGCGTCACTATAACCAGTCAATTCGATTTGCCTGCCCTTATAGCATAGAACATAGTCGGCAGTACCTTTCAGATATCTTATAATTCGTTTTACGGCCTTTAAATGTTGATAGCCAGGATCTGATTGGAATCTTGCTACTAGGCCCACAGCGTAACAGATGTCTGGCCGCGTACATAGCATGGCGTACACTAAACTTCCTACCATGCTTAGATACTCTGTACACTTCATCTGTTCACGCTCCTGCTGGTTCTTCAGGCCATCACGCTTCGACAGCGCGCACCCGAACACAACTGGCGTATCCACGGGTTTAGCATCGAGCATTCTGAATCTTTTCAACAGTTTGTTGATATATGATTCTTGAGATAGACACAATTTTCGGGCGGCACGATCTTGGGAAATTTTAATGCCTAAGATGTACGTGGCCTCTCCCATGTCTTTCAACTCAAATGCTGATGATAACCAGGACTTTGATTAGTACATGAAACTCGCATCGTTTGGAGCAATGAGTATGTCATCTACGTATAAGGTTATGATGACATATTTAGACCCGAAGGTCTTGGTGTAAACGCAGGGATCCTCGTGAAGGTTCACAAATCTGTTTCCAACGATTTCCTCGTGGAATCTGCGATACCATTTCCGAGACGATTGTTTAAGACCGTAAATAGATCTTTGGAGTTTGCAAACTTTACGCTCTTTGTCAGGAGTAATAAAACCCTCTGGCTGCTCCATATAGATCTCTACCTCCAGGTTTCCATGGAGAGATGCGATCTTTAACATCCATTTATGCAGGCTCGTGATCGAGGCTTGCAATAAGGGCAAGAATGGCCCTAACTGTGGTGTAACACACAGTTGGTGAGTATGTTTCATCAAAGTCCACTCCGTGAATTTGGGTATATCTTTTCGCAATCGTTCGAGTTTTGCACCACTCAAATTTTCCATCAGTAGTGAATTATAAAATTTCACTTTCTGGCTCTGTGGTTAGCAGGTTAATCAAATGAAGACCAAAACCGATTACGTTCTAATTTAGGCATTTTTTTCATCCTACATTGTTTTCCTCAATTCCGACGTTTGAGGTTCTTCTAATACTTGTTGAACCGTCACTAGTTCGTGAAGGAATGTCTCACTTGATGGGATACTTCTTAAAAGAAGTTCGTTGCCTTAGAGTAAGTCTAGGCTCGATAATCTCATCTTAAGTCTAATCGTTACTCCCACTCAGAATAATGCTTCTTTTTGGAGCATTACTCCCACTGGGAACAATGGTGGTGCTTGAACTTTTGGTCTACAACTTTCTTAGAATGACCTTTTGGTCTAAGGATTTTACCTCAGAGGTTTATTCCTTGATCACTAGGATCTGGAATCAAGTTAGTCATTGCCTCCCACTAGGAATAATGGGCAGTTGTGACGACTATTGGATTTTCATCCAATGGTTCAGCATTATGATTATCAGGTCCGACTTGATTCACATTAACATTTAGTGATGATTATGTGAGGGGGAGTGAGCCCTCCCACTGGATTTATTATGAGGACGTTTCCATCATCATTTACCTTGTCATTCACTAATGCATTCACTAATGCTATATCATTCTCCCACTCGAAGTAAGTGGGACCTGAGAATCTCCGTTATCCATTTTTATCCGATCAGCACTTTAGTTCGTTTCGTTTCGCAAAGCATTGGAAGTCCATCCTCAAATTTCTATGATGTGTCATGTTCGACCACGTTACCATTAATCCAAGCTAATCTTAAACTTGCATCCTTTAAGAGTTGACCTTACTCTTGATAAATACATGTTTAATGTGCAAATTAATGTTGCTTTATGATAAGTGTTGCGTCCAAATCCAACCGGGTAGTCAGACTCTTCGGCACTTCGGGTTGGGGACACGTCGGGTGTCGGGAATGGACCTTCTGATGTCAAAAAGGGGTTGTCGGCAATGTGCACTTGTCGGACAGGTACGACTCTCGGCAGTGTAGGCTTTCGACAAGGTATGGCTGTCGGCAGTGCAAGCTTGTCGGCAAGGTAAGCTTATCGGCATCGCGCGGTGCTAACCTGCAGGAAGGGCAATAACCAGCACGGAGGGGGGATGGTAACGGTTGAACCCTCTCCGATGCCTAAATGAGCGTCTAGAGAGAGAAAATATTCTAGAGAGAGGTCAGAGCTCCAAGTCCAAAAATCTCCCGAATGTCTCAAAATGGGTGGCCAAGGTCTCCTATTTATAGGCAACTTTAGGACCGAACCCGGTTTTTGTGCAGTTCGACGCCGGTATAAAAGAAAATAAGAATTGTTGTCTAGTTAGGCTTTGGAGAACTCTTCACTCTTTGTGTTCGGAATATAAAGGATGTGCGCAGTGCCCGTTGACAGCAGTCCGGACCCCATCGGACTTAGAATCCGACGGGGTCCGGATTGCTTGGGACAATCCGGACTGGTCCGGATTACCTTAGGCAATCCGGAGGTCCGATTTTCCTTATGGCAATCCGGAGGTTCCGGTCCGGATGCGTACGTACGTCCGGACCATTTTGTTCCTCGGGTGTTTGTTTTTCGGACCTATTTGTGATTTTCGACGTGTTTGCGTTGTCCGGAATGTAAATATGAATCCGAATTGGGCAGATATCCAACACTTGCCTCATCAAGTAACGGTTCAGACCATACTTGACTCTATTTTAAGCTAGGATATAAGCCCAATTTCGGTTCGGAGCTGACCTTAAGGGTGGCTTGTTTGCCAATTGAGCATGACGGCTTCGATTTCGCTCCACTTTAATTTTTGTCGGGAGGGATGTTAACTGTCGACATGATTAGCGCAACCAGCAATATAGATATAACAGTGAACAGTAAACAATGTACACATGATTACGAACTTATGCGATGATCCTCATGGAGGCATGCGAACATGATGTATGACGTCAACATAAGTGTGATGTCAATATGAACGTGATGTCAGCATGATTGTAAAAAATGTGAATAGACGATTGATAATTAAATCATACAAGTGATCATGTAATAAAAATAAAAGATACGAATCATGCATTTTAAAATGATATAACGCGTGTGAATTCATGTGCGCGTTATGTCATGTACATACTAAATCATGTGTGCGTAGCGTATAGTCATGGCATACTTAGAAAATTCTAAGTGTTGAGATAAGGAGATGACAACAAGTAAACATGCTATTTGAGGACTTAGTAATAAATAATTAAAGTTTTAGGATGCACTCATAGATAATGATGGATATATATAGGAGAGAGGATACCCATTACTTAACTCTCCACCATTAGTAACTTGTAGTATTTCCTCATTTCTTGAAGAAGAAGAAAACTTGGGGGTGGCAAATTTGGAGGTCAGGTATTTGAGGATCAAACAATTTTAGGACAACCACACCAAGGTCATCACCGGCGGGATCCCAGCGACGAGAAAGGGCGGACACAAGGCGAACGGTAGTGGCTCGTGAGGCGGACTGCGACGGCGCGTGAGGCGGACGGTGGTGGGTGACCTCAGGCGGTGGTGGGTAGCTTTCCGGGGTCGTCTCGTGGTGGCGAGTCTAATTTCAGGTATGGTTGGACCCTTTGATACTTCGTTTAGGTTCAATTCGATCTTGATTGCTTCTTGAATTTGACTAATCTAGGATGCACACAAGGTGTTTGTTAAAATTCCTAAAAGAGATTAGTCCCACAAATCGGCCAAAATTTTGGCTAAGTGCTGGAAATTTTAGAAGAATAGAGATAAGTTGTTAAACTTCCCTTATGCATTGTGATTGTTGTCAACACATTGCAATATGGCTTAGGTGATGTTTTGGCATGCTCAATGTTGATTGTTAGCCGGTGTCCGGACATAGTTGTATGTCGACATATTGATCCTTGTTCATTGAGCTTATATGTTGTCTGCAACCATGATAAAACACTTAGCAAATATTTTTGAGATATTTAATGCTTGTTACCATGATTGTCGTTAACTGTCGTTATAGGAGAATACTTAGAATATATTCCTTGATAGCTGGCATCTTGTTATATGTTGATGGTTGTTGATTGTCATCAACTTGTCGCGCGTTGCCGGTTGTTGATTGTTATCAACTTGTCGCGCGTTGACGGTTGTTGATTGCTGTCATGGTGGACCACTTAGAAAATATTCCTTAATAGTCGACACCTTGTCATATGTCGACTGCTGACATAGTGGAACACTTAGAAAACATTTCTTGATAGTCGACGCCTTGTCATATGTCGACTGCTGACATAGTGGAACACTTAGAAAATATTCCTTGATAGTCGACACCTTCTCATATGTCGACTGCTGACATGTTGACATGCAAGAACATTTAGAAAATATTCCCTGCTAGTCAGCCTCCCAACACATGTCGACATGTTGACATGTATGAACACTTTGAAAATATTTCTTGATAGTCGACATCTCATCATATGTCGATATGCTGACATGTATGTGCACACTTGTTCCAACACTTAGAATTTTTCCTTGTTGGTTGCTGTTGGATCACGGTTGGAACTCCGGCACGTTCTTGACGGAAGTCTGAACTCCTTTGCTCCAAGTAATCCTGCAAAAGGGGATAGACCGGGCGGTGACCCAGAATCCCTCTCCGATGCTTAAATGAGTATCTCGATGTAGGCAAGTATCAGTGTATATGAGTATGTGTGTGTGAGTCTGTGAATCCTGAGGTAATTCCTTCCTTTATATAGGGGAGGAGTTACCCCAGTTACCTGTTGAGATAACTGCCAGGGGTAATTAGCCAACGCTCCATTTATCTCGGCCACTTGCCCACGTTCCGTCTTTTCAGGCCACTTCCCCACTACGCTGATAGTGGGCGTGTTTCTCGGCCTCATCCTCTGGTGGCAAGTCCCGACGGATGTCGGGGACTCCAGAGTTATCTCCTTTGGTCATCGCTCGGGGCCCCTCGTCATTGCGACAGGGCCAACATCCTCAGGGATTCAACATCGGAGCCTACTCAAAGGCATTTTGTCAGGGCCTACTCAAAGGCATTTCATCGGGGCCTACTCAAAGGCATTTCATCGGGGCCTACTCAAAGGCATTTCATCGCGAGCGTCCAGCTCATATGTCGGGACCGACCTTGTCGGGACCCCTCATATTGGGGACCCCTCATATTGGCCCTCTAGGCCTCTTTTGGAGCCCAGTGGTCCTACTTCACCGTTTACTCGTCGTTAATGGGCCTAACGGCTATATCGAAACCCATCATTTGCCCCCAAGACATGAGGGACTTATAGTTCGTCGTGTCTTCCAACTCCGGACCTCCCGATATTGGCATCGGAAGCTTTTAACTTTACAAAAAATCTTCTGAAGCGGATCTCCTTATCCAAGATTCCTCGATATTCCGAGGATAACCACCCAATCCGAAAAGATTTCTCGGTTACTCAACTATTAAATTCAATGGGGGATGAAGCGACGGCTTGGGTACCCGTGTCTGCTTTTTCTGAAAAAGCACTTTTTAGCCGTTTTGTCGCTAGCGCCTCAACGACTCAGGTTGAAGCGTTTCATCTTCAACGGTCCGGATTGAAACATCTCTTCGGCTATCTTCTCTCCTATAAAACCTCCAGATCCTAGCACTATTCACTTCTCCTTCACCGCTTCATCCTCTGCAATTTCAAAAGCTCAAGCTCTCCTTCCCGATTCCTGATCAGCGCTCCGGCAACCAGGATCTCCGACCATCAGGATAATCTTTTCTTCCCCAATTAAGCATGTCTGGTAAGATTCCTCCTCCGATTCTGAAAAAACTGTTAGCATAGTTTTTCTTTTATTTCAATCAGTCTTACCCGGACTTTTCCAAAAACCAACTGTTCCTTTTCTTGCCATGGTCATTTTCCAGACGGTGAATCCAGTTCTGGGGGGAGAAAACCCTTCAAGTTTGATTATGGTTGTAATGAGATTTCGGAAAACGCCTATGACGAAGCCTCCGGGAGGAATGTATCACTTCCACCTGGGAGCCTCGCTACCCCTATCCTCGCCCTCGCATCCCGGGCGACCCTGTGGTCACTCGTCCCCGGGAAGGGGAGGTATTTGTCTCCACTGGACAAGTATCCGCGGGGATCCGATTCCCTTTCTGTGGGGATCTAGTCGAGATGTGTGATTATTACAAAACACATCCGACGACTTTTTCCCCCCACGCCATCCGTGTGTGGAACGCCTTCCATGTCCTTTGCCTCCGCCAACAGTGGACCTATAGCCTCCGACTTTTCCGGACCTTCTATGGCATGAAGTGCAACGATGTCGGGGTCTGTGCCTTCTACCCGCGGATGCCCAAATGGAGCAAGACGCAGCTCTCCCGATATAGCTGGAATGGTGACACCTGGAAGGTCGCCAAAGGTCGGGGGCTCATCACTGACTCGGGGCCTGACAACAGCGGTTGGAAGAAGAATTACTTCTTCATCCGGAACAGCTCTATCCCATGGCCCCGATGGGAGGTTGAGGCAGACCCTCCTCCCGCTTATTACACTTACTCCGAGGAGGATTTTCAGATTCTCCACAGCATCCAACTCTGTCGCTGGGGGGATTCCATCGTGGAGCGGGATCTGGTTCTGGCCGGGATCCGTCTCCTAGATTCTGCCTCCGGGGGTCAACTCTACGACGGCCCCTCCAATGTCGTTCCTTGGGTAATATTCTAATTGAACCTTTGTTTTCGTCTTTGCAGCTAAGAAGGTATCAATGCTGACCAATATCATGCTTAAACAGGCGGAGACCGATGCCATCCAACGCCCCGCGCGGAAGAGGAAGTCCTCGAAGAGGGCCGCTTCCTCATCGGCACCTCCATATGCGGAGGAGGCCAAGCGGGCCCGGGTGGAGAAGATGGAGAGGATCTTCAACACCCAGACTCCCGAAGAAGGTAAGCAGCTCCGATTAGCCATCCGATTATACAAAAAGTGTATTCCCGAGGAGTTAATCCCCTCCGATAAGAAAGCCAGAATCGAAGGGATCAACCGCATCCTCCAAGGAGAAACTCCCCGCATCCTTAAAGCGGGTTATTACAACTATTGCGGGAAAGACCAGTATCTCTCTCGTCGCGTCATTTGGTGTAAGGATCCCGATCAACTCCCTGACTATCTTTCTAAAGCTTCTCGTCATCCAACTGCAGGTCAATCGGGAGCTGGAGCTTCAGCGGGGGTGCCACCCTCCGATGCTCAGGTCGGAGAGCCCCTCCTTCCCCTTCCTGCCCCGAGAGGATCGGGGACTGAAGATGTCCCGACGGACGCTCAGTTCCGTCGGGTGGTTCACCTGGAAGTTTCTCATTCTTCCGAGGAGGTGAGCGAAGGTCCAGCCCTGATTCGTCGTCGGGGGGTGAGGCAGACCCCGTTGGAGCCGACTCCCAAAGGGCTGCTTCCATCTTCCCCGACACAACAGCATTCGCCGGTTCTGAGCCTGACTCCTGAAGGGACGACTGGGTCTCACGGCGGCTCGGAGGCGCGCACCTCTGACACTCAGGTCGTCCTTCCCCCTCTCCCCTTAGACGGGAGTTTCTATCAGCTTTACACCCCCGACCATGCGGCGGCTCCCTGGACCCCGATCGAGTCACTGCAAGGGGTCCCGCTCCGTCGGGGCGATGCGCCACCGGAACTGGGTCTGCACCTGCTGGCAGGTTCAGTTCCGCCATCTCTAAAGCTTCCGCTCTCCTTAGCTCGGGAGGACATCCACACGGACATTCGTGAAATGGCCGTTCGCCGCGTGGAGGTAAGACTTCCTGTTTTTACACTTAGTATATAAGGTAAAATATTCTCATGTACTAACCTCTTCCTTTCTTTTTCACAGGAAATGGCGGACCAACACCGCTGTTTCGGATACATCCTGGCCCTGGAGGAGGCCCTTGAGCAGGAGCGAGCCAAGGCGGGCCCCGAGGTCTTGGCCAAGCTCGAGGAGGATTTGGCCGCCTCCGAATCGTCGAGGGGCAAGCTGGTTAAGGAGCAGGCCCTCCTTAGCAAGAAGACTCGGGACCTCCTGAGGCAGGTCCACGACTTCGAGCGGTTGCTGAAGCAGGAGCGGCAAAAGCTCAAGGAAGAGCAGTAGAGGCACGCGGAGGATCGGGATAGGCTCGTCCTGGAGAAGAAGGCTCTTGAGGACGTCAAGGCGGGACTGGAGGCTGAGAGCCTGAGAAGGTCCTTCTTACCAATCGGTCCCAACAGATGGAGCGGGAAATCACTGAGTTTCCCACAAAACTGGCCGAGGCTGAGGCCAAGGGTCGGGAGGATTACCGGGGCTCCGAGAATTTTAAAGTGGACGCGATGAGGTTCTGTAACGCGGAGATGGAGACCACCTTGCTCAATGCTGTCGAGGAGCTCCATCTGGAGTATGGCAGTGCCATTGACTTCACCAAGTCTCAGACTCTCGCCCCCTTCGCGGAGAGGTATTTCAGCCTCTCAGAGGAGAGCGACGGGGCCAACACCCCTGAGGAGACTGCGGGTGCTGAAGGCACGGTGGAGCCTCCAAGTACAGACCTCCCGACAACTGATCCCCCGACAATTGACCCTTCACTGGCTGACCTCCAAGGGTCCGATCCTCCCGCGGCCAATCTTCCAGGATCCGATCCTCCGCTCGCGGAGCCTTTTACCACGGACCTCGTGGACTCTGCTCCCCTCGATGCTGCCAAGGATCAAGCTTAACGCTTTATTTTAGAATCCTTGTAATTTCCTTCTCTTGTCGTGAACCTTTCAGGCCTTTATAATATCAATCTATTTTGGTTCCGATTATCGTTGCACCACTTAAGGTGAATTAACCACGCCACTTAAGGCGATTTGACCATACCACTTAAAGTGATTCAACACGTCACTTAAGACGTTTTAACCACACCACTTAAGACGATTTAACTACGTCGCTTAAGGCGATTTAACCACACCACTTAAGGCGATTTAACCACACCACTTAAGGCGATTTAACCACACCACTTAAGGCGATTTATCACACCACTTAAGGCGATTTAACCACACCACTTAAGGCGATTTATCCACACCACTTAAGGCAATTTATCCACACCACTTAAGGCGATTTATCCACACCAATTAAGGCGATTTAATCGGAAGTAACCTCTTTATTCATTAATGGCTCAAAACCTGTTTATATCAAATCAAAACGATAAAAAACTTGCACCACTAAAGGCGACTAATATTAGGCATGACATTTCTTCAAGTGTTCACCACTAAAAGAATGCTTCAACACATTGCCATCGAGGTCTTCCAACTTGTACGCATTTCGAGCTGGCATCCCCACGACCTTATAAGGTCCTTCCCATTTTGGTGACATCTTGTTGATCCGATCCAAAAAGGTAAATTCGTTCCGACGCCAGACCAGTTCCCCGACAAAGAACTGTCGAGACTTGACTCGCCGATTGTAATATCGGGCCGTTGCCAAGCGTATCCGAGCCTGGGCCTCCTCGGCATTCCGCCTCTTCTCTTCGACCAAGTCCAAGTCCAGACGCCTCATTTCATCATTCGACAGAGGTTCATAATACCTCGTCCGATGGGATGCCACATCTATTTCAATGGGAGCGACTGCTTCTGTGCCATAAACAAGGCCAAACAGAGTCTCCCCAGTAGATCGTTTGGGTGTTGTTCTGAAAGCCCAAAGCACATTTTCCAGATCGTCCAGCCATTTGCCCTTCAAGGCATGGACCCTCTTCTTCAGGCCATCCATCACGATCTTGATGGCTGACTCCACCTGTCCATTGGTTTGAGCATGATGGACAGAGCTGTCCGATGCTCAATTTCCAGTCCATCCAGGTACTCCTTCCACTGGACCCCGTTAAATGGAGGGCCGTTATCACTGATCAACACCTTAGGGATCCCGTATCTGGATATAATATGGGTCTGGAGGAATTTGAGGATATGATTCCCCGTTGTCTTGGCCAATGCCTTAGCTTCTATCCACTTCGAGAAATAATCAATAGCCACAATCAAATATCGGCACTGACCTTTTGCAACTGGAAGGGGTCCCACCAAATCGATTCCCCATTGCACGAATGGCCAAGCACTCTTGATGGACGTCAGATCGGCAGCTGGAGCCACGATATTCGAGGCGTACCTCTGGCAAGCGTCACAGGATCGGACTAGCATCGTTGCCTCATTGTTCATCGAGGGCCAGTAATAGCCCAGGTTCAGCACTTTCCTCACGACGGATCGGGCACCTTCATGACAAGCCGAGTATCCTTCGTGCACCTCCCTAAGGATCCGATCCGTATCGGGCTCAGCCACACATTTCAAGTAAGGAGTTGAAGGAGTGAATACCCCTTATTATACAGCTGATTGTCCACCATCACATAATTGACCGCGATTCGGCGTAATTTGCCTGCTGCTACTTCATCATCGGGGACTGCCCCCGCAGTCAGGTACGCGACTATCGGGGTCATCCAAGTGGGCTCCTCCGATCCGGTCTCGGTGGCACATACCTCTGATTGATCGGCGGCTGACAGGATCACCTTCTCCAAGAAGTGCACCTTCCGACTTTCATCGAGGGGTGCCCCCAAGGCGAACTTGCTAAAGGCATCTGCTTCCACATTATCCTCCCTTGGGATCTCCTTAATATCGATGCTTTTGAAACTCTCCTTCAAGATTTGCACCTCACGAAGGTACTTTTTCATCATCGGGCTCTTTGCTTCGTATCGCCCATGGACTTGGTTCACAACCAGGCTAGCATCACACTTCACCTTTAAATGACCAACTCCCGTTCCTTTGGCAATCTTGAGGCCGGTGATGAGAGCCTCATATTCATCTTCATTGTTGGTGGACCTAAACGTCAAGGCCAAGGCATATCGAAGGGGCTCGCCTCCACCTGGCGGTATCAGTGCGAACCCTGCTCCCGATCCTTCTGAATTTGAGGAGCCATCGGTATACATCTCCCAAGTGTCTTCGTCATCGGTCTGTTCTGACTACTCTGCCATCGGGACTTCCGTGGTTGCCCCCTCTACAGGGCCCGCTTCTTCTAGATCGGGGGCTGTAGACTCTGCTATGAAATCCGCCAACGCCTGGCCCTTAGTAGCCGTTCTCGGAGCAAGTGAATGGGGAACTCACTAAGCTCGACTGCCCATTTCACTAATCTCCCCGACGCATCAGGTCGGTTCAAAAAATGTTTCAAGGGCTGATTCGTCAAAACTGTAATCTCATGCGCATGGAAGTAAGGTCTCAGCTTCCGAGCATAACAATCAACACATAAAGATACTTCTCAATGGCGGGATAATTCATTTCAGACTTGGCGAGTGCCTTGCTTACGTAATAGACGGGGACTTGGTTACCCTCTACGACTTTCACTAAGACAAAGCTAACAGCAAATTCAGAAACAGCCAAATACAGATAGAGTGGCTCGCCTGGAATGGGCTTCGCCAACGGCGGGAGGGTGCGGAGGTGCTGCTTGAGTGCCTGGAACGCCTCTTCGCACTTGGCAGTCCACTCAAACTTCTTGTTGGCCCTCAGCACTTCAAAGAACGGCATGGATCGGTCGCTTGCCTTGGACATGAAGCGATTCATCGCGGCCAATCGGCCATTCAGCACATGCACCTCCCGATGGTTCGTCGGGGACTTCATCTCCTCGATCGCCTTCAGCTTCTCAGGGTTCACCTCAATTCCCCTCTGGCTCACCATGAAGCCCAGAAACTTCCCTGAGTGCACTCCAAAGGCACACTTGGTCGTGTTCAAGCGAACTTGATGAAGCCTCATCCGCTCAAACGCCGTGGCCAAGTTGTGAACATGATCCTCGGCCTGTCGGGACTTCACCAGCATATCGTCCACATAGGCCTCCATCGTTTTCCCCAGCATATCCCCGAACAGCTTGTTCACCATCCTCTGATAAGTTGCACCGGCATTGATCAGTCCAAAGGGTATGACCTCGTAGTGATAGATGTCGCTATCAGCATAAAAGGCGGTGTGGGGGGCATCCTCCTTGGACATCTTGATCTGATTGTAGCCAGAGTAGGCATCCATAAAGCTCAGCAACTCATGTCCCGATGTGGCATCCACCAGCTGGTCGATCCTCGAGAGCGGATAGCAATCCTTCGAGCATGCTTTGTTCAGGTCGCGGAAATCAACACACATCCGCCACTTGCCATTGCTCTTCTTCACCAGGACTGGGTTTGCGACCCAGGTCTAGAATCGGAGCTCCTTAATAAATCCAGCATCGAGCAACCTGCCCACCTCTTGCTGGATCGCGATCTTCTTGTCGGCACTCATCGGGCGCCTTCTCTGTGCAATCGGCTTGATCACGGGGTCGATCTTCAGCTCATGAGTAATCACATCGGGGCTGATTCCTGGCATGTCACTCGGGGACCAGGCAAACAGCTCCTTGAACTCCTTCAACAAATCAATCAGTTCTTGGGCCTTCTCCTCAGTTAGAGCGGACCCGATCTTCACCTTCTTCTGAGGTCCATCAATCTCGACCTCCTTCAAATCCTCCATCGGGGCGGGACGCCCAAACTCCTCTCTGGGATCGGCATCAGTCTGGAAAATAGTCATAGCCTCCCGATTCTTCCTTCGAGTGGCATTGACATAGCACTTCCTGGAGGCCACCTGATCGCCCCTGACTTCCCGACTCCGTGGTCAGTCGGAAACTTCATCTTCTGATGGACAGTTGAGGCAATTGACCACTACGAACTCCACGTTCCTCTTCTCCTACTTCCAACCACTACCAAACTCAACCAGTAAGGTAATCATCCCCACTGGGTAAGAGGTGGAGCCAGAAAATCCGACCATCGGGAAGTCCGCATGCTTCAGATCCTTCTTGGTTTTTCCTATGCCTCCAGCGCAAAATATCGGAGGAACTCCCTCCATCAATCAAGATTCGCTTCATCTCGTACCCATCCACGTTCAGGGTCACGACCAAAGCATCATCGTGCGGGGTCTTCACACCTATCAGGTCCTCCGCTGATAAGGAAATCACCATTTCTTCTTTCGGGGTCCAAGATCGGGCCCTCTTGCCCAGCACCAAAGCAACAGGAATTCGAGAAGCATAGACCTCTCGAGATGCCGTGGTATCACCTCCTGCAGCAAATCCCCCATGGATCACATTAATGGTTCCCCGCTTCTCCTTGCGGGTATTGGAAGACTCGGGCTTCTCCTTCTTCGGGGACCAATCGCACGATCGGGAACGGGACCGCGATTGGGACCGGGAACGGGATCGGCTCCGTTGCCCAGCCACAAATTCCTTGAGCTTCCCCTTCTGGATCAGCTTCTCAATCTCCTTCTTCAACTCCCGACAGTGGTTAGTGTCGTGACCGCTGGCGCGATGGAAACGACAATAACGATCGGTGCGGGCTCCCATGAACTCTCCATCCTTCTTCGGGGGGTACCTAGCGATACCCTGTCGGTTCATCACCGCCAACACAGCACCCATGGAGCAAATGAGAGGAGTGTAATGGTCCTCCCGCTTGTCCGATTTCGAGGGACGCTTGTCTTCCCTCCGATCGGAGCGGCCTCGACCCCGACTGCTCTCGGGTTTATCCTTCCTCCTGCGATCGTCCGATGGCTTGGACGACTGCTTCCCCTTGTTCGATTTCGGAGGATCAAGCTCTCCGGCAGCTATCTTCGACTCATGTATGTCGATTTGCTGCTTCACCCTCTTCTGCAGCGCCTCCATGTTCCACACGGCCTTCTCAGCCACGCTGTGCATCAGGTCGGAACCATATGGTGATGTCAGGTTCCGAATGAAGGTGCGGATGGTCTCTCCCTCCGACATCTCCTCATCAATCTCGGCCACGCTGGCAGTGTACCTCTGGTAATAATGCGCCAGCGACTCATCGGGCCTCTGTACCACCTCAGCCAGGGACCTCGCGTTTTTCAGGAGACGTCGACAGCCCTGGTACTGCCGGATGAAACGGTCATGCATCTGGGTCCTGGTAGAGATGCATCATGGAGGAAGGCTGAAGAACCACGTCAGGGCCCTCTCACCAAGTGTGGCAGGGTACAGAACGCACACTATATCGTAATCCGGGGCTCTGCCTAGACAAGCCATAACATGCTTCTGGACATGGCGAACTGGATCTCCCTCGCCATCATACTCCTTGATTGTCTGGATACCAAGTCCTAGCGGGACAAGGGTGTTCACCAATCGGGGAACAAAAGGATGAGTGGATCGATCCCTCACCATCATCTTCTTCTGGTCCCCCATACAGATGTTCACGATCTTCACCACCTGGTCGAGGGTGATAAGACCGTTAAGAGGGATGGTCCTATGCTGGACCGGTCCAGGCCCATCAATCACGAACAGCTCCGACTGAGCGGGCTCCTTGCCCTTGTCCTGGTGCTCGGGTTGGGCCTCCTGCCCGTCCCGATTCTCCCTCGGCGGAGGCAACTCTTCCTCCTTCCTCTTGGCAGCCTCCCTTCGGTCCAGGAGAGCCTCCATAGTCTCCAGGAATATCGGCATGGTATCCATCACAGCCTTCGCCAAGTCCACCTTTGTAGGAGCATCCTGGTCCCTCCTCGGGATCTCTTCCCTGTCCTCCAACGAGTTTCGAATGGAATCCTCGTGATCGTCATGATGCCCCCCCTGTTTGGGAACCAGCAGGGGAGGATCATTCCGATCAACACTGCACTCCGACAGCTCCGAATTCAGAATTCCAGCAGCATGGCGGGAACCACCGGATTGCCCTTGTTTCTTCTTCTGCTTGCCAGCCATCGATCGGGTAGAAGCTATCTTTGCTTTTTGTTCGATTCCCACAGACGGCGCCAATGTTGGATCACGATTGGAACTCCGGCACGTTCTTGACGGAAGTCTGAACTCCTTTGCTCCAAGTAATCCTGCAAAAGGGGATAGACCGGGCGGTGACCCAGAATCCCTCTCCGATGCTTAAATGAGTATCTCGATGTAGGCAAGTATCAGTGTATATGAGTATGTGTGTGTGAGTCTGTGAATCCTGAGGTAATTCCATCCTTTATATAGGGGAGGAGTTACCCTAGTTACCTGTTGAGATAACTGCCAGGGGCAATTAGCCAACGCTCCATTTATCTCGGCCACTTGCCCACGTTCCGTCTTTTCAGGCCACTTCCCCACTACGCTGATAGTGGGCGTGTTTCTCGGCCTCATCCTCTGGTGGCAAGTCCCGACGGATGTCGGGGACTCCAGAGTTCTCTCCTTGGTCACCGCTCGGGGCCCCTCGTCATCGGGACAGGGCCAACATCCTCAGGGATTCAACATCGGGGCCTACTCAAAGGCATTTCGTCGGGGCCTAATCAAAGGCATTTCATCGGGGCCTACTCAAAGGCATTTCATCGGGGCCTACTCAAAGGCATTTCATCGCGAGCGTCCAGCTCATATGTCGGGACCGACCTTGTCGGGACCCCTCGTATTGGCCCTCTAGGCCTCTTTTGGAGCCCAGTGGGCCTACTTCACCGTTTATTCGTCGTTAATAGGCCTAACGGCTATATCGAAACCCATCAGTTGCCACGTGTGTTGTCACTGCGAGCTTGAAGTAAACATAGGGTGGATGTCATCCTAGCAATTGATTTGTGCAAGGTGTTTGTTGTTCCCTGTTCGTAGGCTAGCAAGTGTTGCCCCCGACTGTCTGTTGTACTTTTCAGGTTGCAAGGTTGAAGTTGCTTTGATCTGCATTGGTTCCTTCATCGAAGTTGCTATCATGGTGAAATACTTAGAAAATATTTCTTGATTGTTGACACCCGCTATTTAATATCTTCCACCATGGAGAAGTACTTAGAAAATATTTCTTGATAGTGTGCACTTGTTATCTTTCGCACGCGTTGTTCACTGCGCGCGTTGCTCGTTGTGTACATTATCATAGCATGCGTGATGTAATACCTTTGAACACTTGGAATTTCTCCTTTGTATTTCAACATACATGTCGTAGTCCTGCATTAACTGGCAAATACATGCAAGTATAAATGTTAGTGCCATAATCATATTCACACTTGTTACCTTAAATGAAGGCGTAGTATCATGTAGACGCGCGTTGATTATGTAGAACACGTAGGTGTCAGGATGAGGCCCATGTTGACAAAGAGTCTTATGTAGATGCGCGTAGATCATATAAAACATGTGAGTGTCGGGACGAGGCCCATGTTGACATAGAGTTACCCCCCCGATGGGGATGTTCGCTATATGATTTATAGAGACTAACGAGTCTGTGGATATGTAGTTGTCACCATCGGGAGAGTGTTCGTTCCTTAGTGCTTGCATTGATGACTGTCGCGTATACACTCACTGATCAAGTTGTTGTTCATCCTTGTAGACTGAGTTGTCAAAGCGCATCTTCCAAAGTACACATCCAGACTTAGCTGGTTTTGCGGACATGATAGCCGCTTAGAGACGTGCGGACATGATAGTTGCTTAACCCTGAAGTAGTAGATCTTACGTTTGCATGTCGACACGTGCGTACGCGTACTCGCGATCATGACAGTTGTACTTAGAACTTTGAAAATGAATTGTTACACCTCTTGTCGACTTGTCGAAGCATGAGCGTACTATATCCTGTTTGCTGCCACTATCTTTAATTTTTGAACAAGAGATGTCATCTCTGCTTCCCAACGCATCGACACACGTGCATTGCGCTTGACGTCTTCATAATTAGTATGTGAACAACGTGTCTTTCTGAGTCCAGGTCAAGATCGAGGTCGACTTACCGTCCCCGTCGCTAGCGATACTTTCACTTAATTTAGAATAAAGCGATCCGACTCCGAGATTCGTCCTTCGAGCAACTCCGAGTGATCTTAGTTTACTGCCAGCGGACTTGCCCATCTGCCCCCGTGTCGAAGGACCGAATCTTGGTGGAGGAGTCGCTTGCAGCGAGCATACTGCTTATATTGATGATCTTCCATTTTGCATCTATCCCTCTTTCTTGCTTGTTTGATGGTAATATTTTTGAGGTGTCCTGCGCGTGCTAAGGGGTTACGCGCGTACTGAAGGAGTGCGCGTATGCTAGTCCGTGTTGCCCCCGTGCGTCTTATTCTTCACCCTAAGTATATGTTGCTTAGGTTGTTGTATTGGAGACTGTTGTCTTTGTTTGATAGGCTCAAATCGTTATTCTTGATTCCAATGTGACTATCCTTTACAAAGGTTGCTGATGATAGCGGGGTGCGCAATTATGCTATGATGACATCCAGACAACCGTTGGCGTCTTGATGTATGATTTATGGAGGGTGTGTACAGTCTTGCCCACGTGTCCTCATTTTGTTAACTTGGTATTTTGCTAAGTCTTCCATTGATTGTATGGAACCCTTCGCACACTTAAGGCGTGATTGTACACTGCATTATAAAGGCCGCATGGCTGCACATGTAGATGTTGAGTGGAATATTTCACTTGCATCCTATATGAAGTTGATTGTGCTTTTCCAGGCTTTGTACATAGTTGTACAACATATCGTGGTTGAGGTTACGCCGTGTGTTGTTCCCTGAACCTTTTATATGTTTGATGTCGTTGAATAGACATTTTATGATCATAGTAGAAATGCATGATAACTCGTTAGTAGTATTTCATACCTTGCATTATCTTTGTTGCCCGTGTGTATTGGACTTGAATGATAGGATAGGTATCCTTAGATGATGAACGTGTTGTCCGTAGTTGCGACTGTATATCGCGCATTTTTGAGTGTTATGAGCACCCCTCTTAGTTAGATTCCAAGGCATGGCATGGTGCGTACACTTGGTACTTGTAGCGTTGTAAGTAGTAATGTACTCGGCGCGGGCACTTGGCATTCGGCACTGGCACTTGGCATATAGGAGAGTTGTCTTGACGTGGCAAGACATTAATTTATACCGTCTCTTAGTTCCATTCTAAGGCGACGTTGTGACAAGACGCTACTTGTTGTATTTGGTGCGTTTTTCCATCCGTCAATTTGGGGACATCCCGCGTGACATTGTTACAGGGTTTTCCATGGCTAACCCAGTACTTACCCTGTGATGCTACTACGCCTCCACTTAGTTAATCCAAGGGGCAGGACAAAGGTCGTATGATCACGCCTTGTAGTTTTTACCGTCTCTTGAACCATTTCAGGGCGACGTTGTGGCAAGACGCTACTTTCTCTATGCTATGCGTTTTTCCATCCGTCAGTTTGTGCACACCCCGCGTGACGTTGTTGCAAGTTTCTCCGTGGCTATTCCAGTACTTGCCTTGCGATGCTACTGCACCTCTCCATGGTTAGTCCAGAAGGGTTGCACAAGACCGCGTTGAAGCGACTTGCAGTTTTTACCGTCTCTTGGTCCACTCCAAGGCGACGTTGTGGTAAGACACTACTTGTTGCATTTGGTGTGTTTTATTTGATGTGTTTGGTCCGCTCCTGCTAGCGTGAAGTTAACCTAGCAAGGAATACGTCTTCACAGAGTATGCACCCTTGAGTGAGTATACATACTTTTAGAGTACATGAAGCTGTCCACTTAAGGCATAAGTCTTCATGAAGTATGATTCCGTGATTGGTTGTTCATACTTTGTCGATTTGTGGAGTTATCGTCTATCAATATATATTATCCCAATCTTTATCAATATATATTATCCCAATCTTTATCAATATATATAATCCCAATCTTTATCTATATATATTGATAGTTAATATCTTTTACAATATTATATTATGAACCTATCCATTTTCCAACTTATAGATATATAGTTACCTATTAATAAAATTTAAAAAATGGCAACCTATATCTTTTGATATTTGTGCCGAATTTTTCATTACTTGGTATCCAGGAAAATTAATTTTTTTACCTAAAATACCCCTAGTAATTTCGGTACAAACATGTAAAATTGGAAAAGTTGTCAAATTTTAAGATCAAACCCTAACTTGATCATTGATCCAAAAGGTGTTCTTGATAAAAATCGTGGTGTTCTTGAAGATCATGAACGTCAAACTTAAATTCGAACATAAAAATTCGGTTTTGATCTATAAAAACATTTAAATTTTGAAAATTTTAAGTTTTCAAAGATCAAACACATGAAATTTACTTACAAAATTTCGGATTACTCATGGTGTTCATGAACATGAAAATTTCGGATTTTTCAAAACTCAAGAACATCAGTTTATCAAAAATTTAAGAACTCCTAACGCAGGCTCTGATACCACTGTTGGATTATGGGGACGTAATACTACGGAATGCTAAACGTGTACATGCAAGTAATCTAACTACGCAGCGGAATTGTGTACACATACCTTTTAGCTTTCCTGCCCAACAACGATGTGGAGGGAGTTCTGATCCTCCAGTCGGAACCACGTACAAGTTCTTCGTGAGAAGAAGTCCTACGCGGTGTAAGCTCCACAACAAAGCCTCTGATCGATTCTTCAACGGGGACGGAACCTCGGACTAAGATGTGCTCCGAAAATATCAACTAAGGGGGGGGAGAGGTTTCTCTCAAGTTCCTCAATGGAGGTACTTCTTATTAGATTGATGTGTAAACCCCTAAGGTGAGTCCCCTATATATAGGGGGAGGCCCAATTTTGGGCCTCCCATGTCAATTAGGGATTGGGTTTGGCCCAATTAGCTTAATGTGACAATTACCTAATTAACTTAGGTAATTTCCTTAGCATTAACAGGCTACCGATTACGGCGCCACGTCACCATATGCTAACAGAATGTGTACAGTCTATCAACAAATTATTTTTCCTAAAATAATGCACATGCGATGCACATGAGATGCATACTTGAAATGAAAGTTCTACAAGTTATCTGAAAAGTTTTTTGTTTCTTGTTTTTTTTTTTAATGAGGAAAAAAAATCAATGCATCTTAGTTGCTCAAAATTAAAAATTGAAATGATTTTTTTTTAAAAGAATGCATATGAGATACACAAAAATAAACACAAGATGCAAACTTAAAAATAAAATTTTTACAACTAAGAAAAATTACAATTTACCCGAAATATTTTTCCAAAAATAATGCATATGAGATGCACGTCTTTTGATTAAAAATTCAGGTAACATGTTTTTTTTAAACAAAGAGCCCTTAAACTAAGAGAGCTTACGATTTATCTAAAAAGTTTTTTTAAAATTAATGCATATTGGGTGCATTATTAAAAATAAAACGTTTCAGGTAAAAAGTTTTTGAAATGATGCATATGGAATGCACGTCGGAAATTAGAAGCTCTAATAGCTAATGAGGAATTACAATTTTTCCTAATTTTTTTTTAAAGTAATGCATACGTAACGCACTAACCAAAATTACTACTTACCTGAAGTGTCTTTTCTCTCGAAAATAATGCGTATGAAACACATGTTTTAAAATAAAATAAAAATTCAGGTAAGATGTTTTTCTAAAAAAAAAAACAATGCATACGGAATGTGTTGGATATCTGCCCAATTCGGGTTCGTATTTACATTTCGGACTTCGCGAACACGTCGAAAACCACAAATGGGACCGAAAAAGAAACACCCGGGGAATAAAATGGTCCGGACGCACGTATGCGTCCGGACCGGAACCTCCGGATTTCCATAAGGCAAACCGGAGGTCCGGATTGCCTAAGGGCCATCCAGACGGTCCGGATTGTCCCGAGCAATCCGAACCCCGTCGGATTCTAAGTCTGATAGGGTCCGGACTGCTGTCAACGGGCACTGCGCACATCCTTTATCGTCCGAACACAAAGAGTGAAGAGTTCTCCAAAGCCTAACTTGACGACGGTTCTTGTATTCTTTTAGACCGGCGTCAAACCGCACAAAAACCGGGTCCGGTCCTAAGGTCGCCTATAAATAGGAGACCTTGGCCACCCATTTGGGACACATTCTGAAGATTTTGGCCTTGGAGCTCTGACCTCTCTCTAGGACTTTCTCTCTCTAAAACGCTCATTTAAGCATCGGAGAGGGTTCAACCGGCACCCCCCCCCTCCCGTGCTGGTTATTGCCCTTCCTGCAGGTTAGCACCGCGAGGAGTCGATAGTGCACATTGCCAACAGCCCCTTGCCAACCATCAGAAAGCCCACTTCCGACACCCGACGTGTCCCCAACCTGAAGTGCCGAAGAATCCGACTACCCGGTTGGATTTGGACGCAACACTTGGCGCCGTCTGTGGTAAACGAACAAAAAGCTGCTTCATACCACGAGCTATGGCAAACAATCAACCTCCTCCAGATGATATCAACCTGCAGGAGAAGAAGAGAGGCCCCGGTCGCCCAAGGAAAGCTGATACCACAGCCAAGAAGCCGATGAGAGGTCAACATGGACCCTCGCACATCCCTGAAGCAGCATCCACTGCTTCCTCCATGCCAGTAAGGAGTGTGCCTGCCGCACAGCATGGCCCAGAAGTCCAGACCACACCATGCGGAACACCACCTCCCGGATTCGAGTCAAGGATGCATGAAGAGTTCCCTTACGGGATGCCAGCGGAGGGTGTTCAGCAGCAACAAGGAGGTGTTAACCCACGCCACAAGTAACTCCCGCCATGATGGCAGCTCTTGAAGAATTGCTAGCATTCAGAGAGAACCTGAGAAATCAAGGATTTGCTCCACCACCACCACCTCCACCTCCTGTCAACGGCTAAGCCGCCCCGGCAAGAGCAGTGTCGCATGACACCAGACGACAAGAGTCGCAACAACAAGGAGGAGGAGGTCAATATACAGAAGGCACATTCCAGTACCAGCAACCAAGGCAGGAGCCAGCACGCTCATACACTCCTTACGGAAGTATGCAGCATCCAGAAGTCTCCCTCCAAGGAACAAGTCAAATCAATGCTGACATCCATCACAACGCTGGATGGAGAAGACCTGTCATCAATGAAGACATCCCAATTATGAATGAGAATGCTTCATTAATCAACTAGGTATTACAAAGCAAGTGTTACAATATATATACTAGGCAAAACTAGGATCACCAACTAAGGCTATACAATCAACTATGAACCAAGTGCATACATAGTCTAGTGTGTATGCATTGTGTGGTTAGGTGCATGCATAGAGTGTGGAATACACTTCTATATTCTCCCATCCTTTTCTTCTTCTTTTCCTTCATGAAACACATCCTTGATCCCATAGAGCTTTAATAAGGCAAGATGTTGATTCTTAACTAATGCCTTGGTGAGTAAGTCAGCCATTTGAACTTTTGAAGAAATATGATAGACACCAATCATCCCTGAGTTGATATGGTGTCTTGTGAAGTGGCAGTCAAGTTCAATATGCTTGGTGCGCTCATGGAACATGGTGTTTTTGGCAATCTTTAAGGCTGCCTCACTATCTGTGTGCATTGGGATTGGCAAGGTAACTTGCAATCCAAGTTCCTTGAGGATTCTGTTCACCCAAAGTGCTTCTTGAATGGCAACCCTCAAGCATCTATATTCAGCTTCAGCACTTGAAAGGGAAATGGTGTCCTGTTTCTTGACCTTCCATCCTATCATAGCTGATCCAAGCTTCACACAATATGCACTCACTGACTTTCTACTGAAAGGGCAGGCTGCCCAATCTGAGTCACAAAAGATACTCAACTTGAGAGAATTGTTGGAGGGATAGATCAAACCTTGACCTGGAGTTCCCTTGATGTATCTAACCACCCTCATTGCTGCTTCATAATGGGACTTCTTGGGCTTGTCCACAAATTGACTAAGCCTTTGAACTGAAAAACTTATGTCTGGTCTTGTCATGGTAAGATATAGCAATTTACCAATGACCCTTCTATAAGAAGTGGCATCTTCCAAGAGTATGTCATCAGGATTGAAGTTGGTGGCTTTGTCATACTCATGTGTGGTGAGCTTGATGTTGAATTCCATTGGAGTTTCAGCTGGCCTAGCAGCTCCCAAGCCTGCATCCTCTATAAGCTCCATAGCATACTTCCTTTGATTGATGACAAGGCCTTGTGTTGATCTTGCAACTTCCAAGCCTAAAAAATATCTCAAGTCTCCCAAGTCCTTTAATTTGAAGTGTGTTTGGAGTGTGCACTTCAATTGATTGATCAACTTGGCATTTGAACCAGTGATTAGGAGATCATCAACATAGATGAGAATGAACACCTTGTCATTGCCTTGTATCTTGCTAAACAAGGAATGATCTGAGGCACATTGCTTGTAGCCAGTCTTCAATAATGTTTGGGTGAGCTTGATGTTCCATTGCCTTGATGCTTGTTTGAGCCCATATAAAGACTTGTTGAGCTTGCATACTCTCTTTGGGGAATGCTTCAATGGACCTAGATGGATCAAATCCTTGAGGAATGTCCATATAAACTTCCTCAGATAGATCACCTTGGAGAAATGCATTGTTTACATCCATGTGATACAATCCCCATGATTTGGCAGCTGCCAATGCCAAGACAATCCTCACAGTGTCCATCTTGACTACATGTGAGAATGTCTCATTGAAATCAGTACCTTCCACCTGATTGAATCCTTTGGCAACCAATCTTGCCTTGTATCTTTCAATAGATCCATCAGAGTTGTACTTGATTTTGAAGACCCATTTGCAACCAATTGAGGATTTTCCTTGAGGTAGGTCTACTATCTGCCATGTGTTGTTGTCTTGGAGAGCTTGTATCTCCTCTTTCATAGCCACAATCCAGTTTGGATCTTTGATGGCTTTCTTGTAAGTGCTTGGTTCTTTAATCTTGTCAATGGCAGTCAAGAAACATTTGAATTGGGGGCCTAGAGTATCATAAGATATATATCTTTCCATTCCAAAAGTTGCATTGGAACTAGGCTTGTTTTGAAGAGCAGCAAGCCTTGCACTCCTCCTTATTTGTGGAGAGTTTCTTTGGGCAAGTCTGAGGCTCCTTCTTATGGAAGGAGGTTGTGGGACTTCCTCTACCACTTCCTCTGTTGGTTGGGGAGGTTGAGGAGAAGAACTTTGTTGAGGTGATTCATTTTGTTGTGGTGATGCACTTCCTGCTCCTTGTAATGGAACTACCTCTTCTTCTATTGATTGGGGAGGTTGTGAAGAAACATTAGGCTCAATAATGGGAGCATGGCTTGAAGTAAGTTCATCAAGGAGCATTGGCAACTCTGGTGAAGAGTCAAGCATAGATGGCTTGGGTGCCAAGCAAGAAGGTATTAAGGCTTTTAGGGCCTCTTTGGACATGGCAAATGGAAATATATCTTCATGGAAGAGTACATCTCTTGAAACATGAAAGACTGAATCAGAAATATTCATTACAAGGTATCCTTTTTGTGAAGTGGAGTACCCCATAAGTATGCATGGTTCAGCTCTTGGACCAAACTTGTCATGGTTGTTTAGCTTTGTTGTGAAGCAAAGACAACCAATAACTCTTAAATGTTGAAGAGAAGGCACTTTCCCATATAACACTTCCATAGGTGACTTGAACTTCAAGATAGAGGATGGTAGCCTATTGAGTATGTAACAAGCATTTAGAATGCAATATCCCCAGTGTCTCAAAGGCATTGATGCTTGAAACCTAATTGCTCTAGCAATGTTTAGGATGTCTCTATGCTTGCGTTCCACTCTTCCATTTTGTTGTGGTGTGTGCACACAACTAGTTTGGTGATGGATGCCAAATTGGAGAAGCAACTCCTTGCATACTGAGTTAGTGAACTCAGTGCCATTGTCACTCCTTACGGTCTTAACCATAGTGCCAAACTGATTCTTCACCATGAGTAGGTAGTTCTTGATGTGCAAGAAAGTGTCACTCTTGAACTTCATTAAGTACACCCAAGTTGCTCTTGAACAATCATCTACTATTGTCAAGAAGTATTGATTGCCCTTGAAGGTTGGCACTTTGTAAGGACCCCATAAGTCCATGTGAATAAGATCAAAAGGCTTAGAAGCAATAGAGTCACTTATTGGAAATGAAAATCTAGATTGCTTGGCAAGAGGGCAAATTGTGCATTGTTTGATACAACCATAAGATTTATTCAAATTCAAAACATCTAAATGGTTGAGGTAAGTCTCAGAGACATGGCCCAAACGCCTATGCCATCTCAACACCTCTTCCTTATTCCCCAAGCAAGTGGCTGCAATCTTCCTTGAGCTTGAAGGCACCACATCCTTCAAGGTGTATAATCCTCTATTCCATTCCCCAATCACCATGGACTTGCCACTCTGGCCCTGGAGTAACACATGATCAGAAGTAAAGATCACCTTACAATTCAATTGGCTAGGAAGCCTAGAAACTGAGATCAAATTGAATTTGAAATCAGGGACCAATAAGATGTTGGTCAGAGTGAATCCACTTGAGAAAGAGCAAGAACCAATATGAGTTACTTTGCATTTGTGACCATTTGGTAAATGAACATATTGATGATCAGAGTCACACTTCTTCAAATCAAATAACCACTCAATTTGATGTGTGATGTGATTAGTTTCCCCTGAGTCAACTATCCAAACCATAGGGTCACTAGATATACCTGCCATATTGACATGAGCTTGTTCAACATCTTCAAAGCTCAAAGGTGAATGCTCAAAGTAATCATCATGAGCAGCTACATGTTGGATCCTCTTGTTGGCTGTGCCATGAAAAATTCTCTTGTCCTTGGCTGCTACATGCTCAATGGCACTTGAGCTTCCACCATCTTCAACAATGTTGGCTGAGTTCCAATTCCTCTTAGGAGCATTTGGGTTGTACATTGGATGACCTTGTGGATATCCATGCTTGCTATAACATTGATCCTCTATATGGCCTCTCTTGCCACAATAGGTGCATATAGGAGGGGGGGGTCTCTCATTGGGACCATTTGGAATGCCTCTGCCCCTGCCATTGCCATTGCCATTGCCTCTTCCATAGCTTCTTCCTCTTCCATAGCCTCTTCCATTACCTCTTCCACCATAAGATGGATTGTTTCTTGTGTATAAGGCAGTTGCCTCACCCACATCTCCAATAGAACCAGAAATGGTCCTTTGACTTTCTTCTTGTACTAAAACAGAGAAGGCAATGCTAAGAGATGGAAGTGGTTGCCTCATGAGCAAGCTACTCCTAATGTGTCCATAAGACTCATTTAGTCCTAAGAGAAAGGCCATTAACTTTTGCTTCTCCTTGTGTTCATTGACAATAGCAATGTCTCCAGCACATTGAAGATTCAAGTCATCAACTGAAGCAAGAGCATCCCAAAGTTGTTTCATCTTTGCAAAGTATTCAGTGATGGATAGAACTCCTTGAGATGTTTGGTAGATCTCCCTGGTCAGTTGGAAGATTTGAGTACCATCCACCTTGTCAAACATTTCCTTAAGGTCATCCCAAATGGAAGAAGCAGTGGGATTATAGATCAAACTAGTGACCAAGTCCTTGGCTACACAATTCCTCAACCAAGCCTTGACTATTGCATTGGCCCTATCCCATTTCACCCTGTCTGCCACACCAACACTTGTTCTTGTGAATGTGCCATCAATGAAGCCCAATTTATTCTTCACTAACAAGCCTTCCTTGATTGAGGTACTCCAAACATGATAGTTGGAGGTACCCTACAGCTGAAAAGGTATGAGCATATGGCCAGTGGTGTCAGATGGGTGTATGTAGAGAGGATCATCCACATTGGATTCATGAGCCATTTTGCAAGTCAGTCAAGTAAAATGAGCTTGTTGAAAGAGATATGAACTTGATTCCAAGAGATCACTAGGAGAAATGGTAAAGAAACCCCACGGAAATAGCTGATGATATAGATAAGACTGGCACACCAAATCTGTTAAGAATAGGACAAATCCAGCTAGTAGATAGTACAATCCGTACCACTACGCATCAAAATGAGCAAAACCCATGATTGACAATCATCAAAAACTTGATAATAACCAGTTCTCCATTAATGGAAGCACGAAATTCTTCAATATAATCAAAGAATATGCTGAAGAATACCCAAGAACTCACAATAGTCACTCAGCCGAGTAAGGATGAAGTAATCCACCAAACGGGTAATATCCAAGTGTTATAATCAATGAGACTAGTTCAAACAATCTCAGAATCCATCAAAGATACTAGAGGAATGACACACACTTCAGGGAATACCAAAATCAAGTACGCAAATAGCTCAATCTGAGCTAGAACATGTAGAACAAGGCAAATCAAGTGCTATGGCCTATGAGCAATACTAGCACTGTCCTCAGTTCCTTGTGTGCGTGGATGAGCATGAAATGAGACTTACTAAGAGTTCATTGTTGAATGTAAAGTGAGAATTCAAGCTGAGTTGATGAATCCTGAAGCGTAATGAGGTAAATCCACACAAGACTAGGCTGGCAGATTGAAGCAAATGGGGAAAACTTCAAGTTCCTTGGTCCATTGCATACGCCGCTATGAATGTCCTTGTGCTCTGATACCATATGAATGATAATGCTTCATTAATCAACTAGGTATTACAAAGCAAGTGTTACAATATATATACTAGGCAAAACTAGGATCACCAACTAAGGCTATACAATCAACTATGAACCAGGTGCATACATAGTCTAGTGTGTATGCATTGTGTGGTTAGGTGCATGCATAGAGTGTGGAATACACTTCTATACCAATCACAGGTCTCACAGCAAAAGCCTTGAAGGCAATAATCGAAAAGAAGATGCGAGAGTCAAAGCTGAAAGGAATGCACGCGATAGAAGAGAATGCGTCGCACCCATTTGCGGATGAGCTAGTGTACAGCCGCGTCCCAGACGCCCTGTATAGATTGGGAATAGACAAGTACCGAGGAAGGGGAGATCTGATCGAACACGTGCAACAACACGAGGCATCCTTGCTGGGAAGGACAGACAACCCGCATCATGTCGCCATGACATTCCCTAATACATTGGCAGGAACAGCCACGCATTGGTTCTTCTCCTTACATTGCGGAAGTGTAACTTCTTGGTCGTACTTAAAGTCGAAGTTCATACAACGCTACATGGGGGAGCGCACTCTCTTGAAGGGTGCCAATGCATTAAATGAAGTACAACAACAAAACGATGAATCATTGGTGGATTACTACATCAGTTTCAATCAAAACATATCCGACATTCAAGGCAACTTAACGGAAGGAGAGATAGTGCGCGCTTTCATAACAACCTTGGAAAGAAAGGATTCTCGCTCGCTGAAAAAATGTCAAAGCGTCCAGCTGAGACATTGGAAGAGCTTGCAGCAAGAGTTAAGGAATTTGTAGATCTGGAAAGATTCAGAGAGCAAAACAAGGCAAAGCTAAGCGCAGCCCGCGCTAAAGAGAACAACAAGCAATCAAAGCCTCAGCAAGGCTCCCAAGAAAACAAACAGTGGCAGCCTCCAAAAATGTCATTCCAATCAGACTTTCAAAAGTCCATGGAGGTTAACCTTGCTAAGTGCATCCCGCTAAATGCACCTTTGTCTGTGATCTTGAAGACGATGAAAGAAGCAAATATGTGGATATAACCAACTAACTTCCGCAAGGGCCCGCTCGGGAAGGAGCAAGATAAGTGGTGTGAAAACCACGAAGTCTATGGACATGAGACAAATAACTACGTAAGCCTAAGGTTCCGCGTGAACAGTATCATCCTGAAAGGCGATTTGAAGCAGTACGTGGACAAAGGCGACAAGCATCCAAAGAAGTCCAGAGCGGAACCATCAGGAAGAGGGAACAAAGGAAAAGAGAAGGAGAAAGACAACCCACCTCCTGCAAAGCGTGGCATAATCAATGTTATCCACGGAGGGCCAGCGGCAGGAGGAAGCATATCTAATGCGAGGGATGTCTACGCGTCCCAGCTGCAGACACTCCCCAAGTACGGCAAGAGACGCCAACCAGAAAAGGATGATGTCGTCATCCAGTTTTCAAACGCTGACAAGAAGCATATCGTCTACCCCCATGATGACGCCTTGGTCATCACAATGGAAATCAACGGGTACGATGTGCGACGAATCCTGGCGGACGAGGGAAGTGCTGCAGACAATCTGCACATTAAACTGTTGGAAAATATGGGTAAAATGGTGGCTGATCTATCTCCAAGCACATTTCCATTGGTAAGCTTCGCCCGCGCGGCAACTTACCCACTAGGGATGATCACACTCCCGGTCATTCTAGGGGAAGGATGGAAGGCGCTTCACATCGACGTCACGTTCGTTGTTGTAAACACTCTGGGGGCATAAAAATGGCATATTGGGTAGGACTACGATCAACCCATACGAAATTGTTCCATCCACTGTCCACCAGAAAATGAAGTTCCCAACGCCACACGGCATTGGTGATGTGCTAGGGGACCAATCAGCCGCACGCAAGTGCTATGTGAACGCCTTAAGGAAAATACAGCAAGTCTCTATTGCCATGGTCGAGTTTAGCAAAAAGAGAAAGATGTCTGACTGGAGTGATGATGATGTTGGAAGAAAGCAGCAGTCAATACCAACTGCTCTGCTCGATGCAATACTTTCCCAACACGACAGAGTGTTTGGGATGTGAGGCAAGATCAAGGCGAGCCTATAATGGCTTACTTCAGGAGATTCGCCAACAACGCCGCCATGCCGAGGACAACAAAAAAAGAAGTCATAAATGCGTTCTTTGTGAACATGAACGTCAGATCCTTCCTCTTATTTGGCGAGACATACGGCTGGCGAACAACTGTCACGATGGCAGACCTGAAGGATAAACTCGAGACGGCGGTCTCTTGTGAACATGAGCTAGGATGGGGTACACCTCCTAGTACAACTCTGGAAGCTCAAGCTGTAACAACATCAGGAATAACGAGCCCCAATTGCGACAAGTTCTTCACCCCCTTGAACACGGAGGTTGAAGAGATATACGTGAAACTCCTGGAAAACAAGCTTCCTTTTCCACTTGAGCCACCAACCGCTTTCCTTGGCAAAAAAATCGAAGACTGGTGCAAGTATCACAAGACTTGAGGGCACAGCACCAAAAGCTGTCTGTCCCTAAGGGTGGAAATCCAAGAACTCATCAAGCTAGGCGCACTGACCAGCTATGTGGCTCGCACTGGAACAAATCCGCCATCAAACTAATCCACCAATCTACTTTACGCATTTTTACTATTGTCTTAGTTCAAATGCATCTCCTACTTTAAGTTTAGTCTTTATAATTACTAGACTTACTACATTTTAGAAGGAATGATCAGTTGACGCCTTCCAGCAACTCTCTGTAAATAATCCAAGAATCTAATGAAGTTAATTTACCTTCGTAGGTACAATACTATATCAAACATATTACCTTGGAATTACGCCAAGAAACAACTACAAGCATATTACTCACATCAACAATACAAGTCATCACGCTATGTACAACAATCAACTTATATCATACGACGACAACATCAACAAAGAGTATGTAAACACTCTCTATCTATAATGACGACTACCCCGAATAGCGTCTCCAACATAATATATCTTGAGTTTAAAACAAGATCTATCAAAGTGACATGCTGTGACATCCTCTTTTGAGGGCAAACCCCCATGTTCACAACTATCAAAGTAACATGCTGCGACATCCTCCTTCGAGGGCAACCCCCATGTTTACAATCATCAAAGTGACATGCTGCGACATCCTCCTTCGAGGGCCCCCATGTTCACAACTATTAATATGGCATGCTGCGACATCCTCCTTTGAAGGCAAACCCCCATGTTCATAAGCCATTCTCTGAATACAAAATAGGATGCGGCAAACAGGTGGGACTGATCACCCCATCGTGGCGGAAGTCCTCTTATTAGACGACAACCCCACAAATCAACAAAGTATGAATGACCAATCACGGAATCATACTTCATGAAGACTTATTCCTTAAATGGGCAGCTTCATGTACTCTAAAAAGTATGAACGACCAATCATGGAATCATACTTCATGAAGACTTATTCCTTAAATGGGCAGCTTCATGTACTCTAACAGTATGTATACTCACTCATGGGTTCATACTTCGTGAAGATGTATTCTTTGTTAGGATAACTTCACGTATATACGCTAGCGAAGCGCACCCCTGTCAGGAAAACTTGCTAAACATACAAGTCGAGTCTTGTACAACATTATCTTGCCAGCAAGCGCATAACGGAATAAAACACACCAAATGCAGCAAGTAGCGTCTTGCCACAACGTCGCCTTGGAGCGGACCAAGAGACGGTAAAAACTGCAAGTCGCTTTAACGTGGTCTTATGCAACCCTTCTGGACTAACCATGGAGAGGTGCAGTAGCATCGTAAGGCAAGTACGGGAATAGCCACGGAAAACTTTACAACAACGTCACGCGGGGTGTGCCCAAACTGACGGATGGAAAAACGCATCGCATAGAGCAAGTAGTGTCTTGCCACAACGTCGCCTTGAAATGGTTCAAGAGACGGTAAAAACTACAAGGCGTGTTCACACGACCTTTGTCCCGCCCCTTGGATTAACTAAGTTGAGGCGAAATAGCATCACAGGGTAAGTACTGGGTTAGCCATGGAAAACCTTGTAACAACGTCACGCGGGATGTGCCCAAATTGACGGATGGAAAAACGCACCAAATACAACAAGTAGCGTCTTGTCACAACGTCACCTTAGAATGGAACTAAGAGACGGTATAAACTAATGTCTTGCCTCGTCAAGACGACTCTCCTACATGTCAAGTGCCAAGTGCCCGCGCCAAGTACATAACTACTTACAACGCTACAAGTACCTAGTGTACACATCTTGCCATGCCTTGGAATCTAACCAAGAGGGAAGCTCACAACACTCAAACAATGCGCGACATACAATCGCAACTATGGACATCATGTTCATCATCTAAGGATATCTATCCTATCATCCAAGTCCAAACAATACGGACATCATAAATAACACAAGGTATGAAATATTACTAACGAGTTATTATGCATTTTACTATGATCAAAGCAGGTCTAAACGACATAGCTCAAAGCAAGCAAAACATATACAAAAGTTCTAGGGACAACTCCCGAAACCAACATCAACCCGGACACAGGGGGCAAACGATAAAAGCAAAGGTTCAACATGCTCAATATAATCAAGCCGACGCCGCTCAAGGAGCACTGCCATCTCCAGCAGGCTAAAAAATAACCGCCATTATCTCATCGTCTGGATCAAAATCGTTGTCATCCCCAAACATCATATCATAGTTAACCGTCTCAAGCTCCAGACGGCGTAACTCAACAACACGCTCAATAGCGGATGCTGCGTAAGGACCCAACTTGTCGAAAGGAAAGTCGGGATCAAGTAGACGTACCCTGCGAACATAGTCCGCAGCAAACTCATGAATCAACGGCTCAGACTTCACCTTAGCGGCAGAAGTAACGGCGGCAGTAAAGGCCAAGGTAGTAGGATACTTGACAAGTCCTTCTGCGATCCCAACCTTACGCCCCTCCTCGCACGCAGCACAAACAGCGGTTTCACGCGCGCTATCATTCTCCGCTATCTGTTTCTTGATAGCCGCGATCTCAGCCTAAAGATGATTAGCATGGGCACAACAAGAGTCATACTTCGCATCGAAGTCAGAAGTCTTAGAAAGCAAACTCTGAGTTTTCTCCTTAAGAATCACAAGCTCACGGGAGGCAACACCACGCTTCTCGACAGCAGCTTTCCTTTCGCGCATGAAATCCAGCGCGAAGGAAGACATGTTCACCATGTTCGTAACAGCCTAAAATAAAACACCCAACAAGTCAAGACAGTCAAAGCAATGCATTCAGTCACAACCAGATAAATAGTGTTGTCACTTACTGGGGCAAACCCAGATAGGGAGCCCTCAACATGTTGTCGCATCTCCTCATATGTGGAAGGCGCAAGGCGTCGATCGCCTGGAGGAATATACCGCTGGAACACGCGTACCCCAACCTCCGGAGTACTAAGCTTCGAACCTTTGGGAAACCAAAGACCCCCGGTAGAAAAGGGTACCCAATCGTCACCAGATATGTCACCCTCCAGGGGACGAACCAAGTCACTACGCTTAAGTGACGGCAGCGCTGCAACTAAAACATTAAGGAAGTATAAGAGACACAACCAGGAAAAATACAAGGAAAGACAACAATGTACACCGTACAAACCTCGTCGCAAAGGACGCTCCTCCGTGGGACGCTCATTCGAGCGGGGGTCAAAAGGCGCCACCGTGCGATCTTCAACTCCTTTCCCTTTTGTCGCGAGAAGAAGTCAGGACAATCGCACTCGGCTTGGAGCGCTTGGGATCACTCAAAGGACGCGCCCCAACTAAGGACCTCTTGACAGGAGCGATAGAATCGTGAGCCGCGACAACGCGCTCGGTCACGGGCACAGAACGACTTGCAAACAAGAAGTAATATGAAGACAACAAATCGAAAAATCAATAAGGTCGACAGAAAAATAAGTAAACATCTTACCCGTAAGTCCCTTGCTACGACTATGCTGGGGGGGGCAGCGGGGGCAGAGGAATGGGTAGTCCTTCCAACAGGAGGAACATCGCGCGCAACCACCGTCTGCAAAGTTGAGATTTTTCCGTCAAACCAACCTACACCACAACATAATAAAAGTTATAAAGACTCTCAGCATACAAAAGTTTCAGAAGGAAGCGTTTGAATCCCGGCATCAAGCAGTTCTTGATATGACGCGCATAACAGACACTGAAAGCTGCACGCTTGCTGACATCGATAGATGCGTACTATAGTCGCCTTGTCCGTCGAAGAAAGCTCGGAAAAGGCAGGGGCAGGATCAGCAACCTTAACCTCTTCAATATCCCAAGTAATGTTGTCATCACACACGAAAAAGTAGTGATGTCGCCAGTGCGAACCAGATCGGTCAGTCTCAGCCTCCAGTCGAAGAATACGGTTCCAATCCACGTCCCCAAGCCTAAGTTGTTCAAATCCTTTTTCACGTAGGCAAGGCCAACGTATCTTCACACTACACAACCCTGTCATTTCCGGACATAAAAGCTGGTAGAAGCAGCGGAAAAGAGTAGTCGAATAAGGCCACGACTGTTGGTGAAATAACACCCGAAAACAAGTCCACACGCGGATGCCTGTAGGTGTAAGATCCAGTGGGGAAATCCGATAGAAGCGACACAAATCGACTAAGTCAGGGCAGTAGGGAAAGCGTAAACCCTCCCTAACCTGTGAAGAATACGCAGCGGTCAACTCACTTGGAGGGATGGTAGCTTCACCCTTAGCAGCATCAGGCAACACGTCGCGAGGAAACACACCCTCAAAAATCGGGTCAAGTCCGGAAGTTGACGCGTCTAGTATGAACTTCTCTCTCTCCATCCTGTTTGAGAGATATCTAGTTTTTGCCACAGATCCTTTCGCCGCTTCTGGCGCAACAGGAATCTCGATAACAGCCTCCGCACCTAGTGTTTGGTCCAGTAGAGCAATCATGTCGGCATCCGACTCACTGCTGTCATCGGAACAAAAAGCAGTCTGCGGAGTAGGTACGAAAGACTTACTCATAATAACAACCTCTCTGAAGGAATTCCTGCAACCTGAAAATGCAGCCTGCAATCAAGACAACGTTCGTTAGTTTAAAAACGACAAACATTCAACTCACAACGATCACCATGACAACATACGCCCTATGTCTACATCTAGCATATGGATACAACGTACATAGCAATGAATAGAAAAAAGAATCTAAGTATGGGGGCAAGTGCACACTTAGTATACTTTTGGTACCAAACGTTTGAACAAATGTGGCTTTTGGTACATCCGTTAGTTGGCCGTTAGTTTTGGCCGTTAAATGACATGTGCAAGTCACATGATCAACTCTAAACTTTTAATTTTGTTCTGTTTAGTCCCTCAAATATATTCCTAACTTTTATTTTGTTTAACTTAGTCATAACACTTTAAAATCGGACTCAATTAAACCAATCGAAGTCAATTGACATAGCCCCATTTGGGTCAAATTTACCCAATTGGAGATAGGTCTCAATTGGGTTCGATTTTGAAGCTTTAGGACTACATTAAACAAAATAAAAGTTATGAATATATTTGAGGAACTAAATTGAACAAAATTAAAAGTTTAGAGTCGATCACATGACTTGCACATATCAGTTAACGGCCAAAACTAACGGCCAACCAACGGATGTACCAAAAACCCCATTTTTTTCAAACGTTTGGTACCAAAAGTATACAAAACTAAATATCCAGTACTAAAAGCCACATTCGGTCAAACATGTGGTATGAAAAGTACCTTTAACCCTTAAATTTAATTTAGCATCTAATGTTTAATGACCAGTTACATTATCTTTGCCACCAACACTGCCCACGACATAGCATCCTGGAATTTTTGCAAACTGACCAACAAGTTGCCCAAGAGCTTTAGAGGCTGCTGAAACAAAGATAGTATTTCCCTTCTTAGGAGAGCATGCCTCAAAAAACTCAGCATAAGCTGTCATGCCCGGCATGCTTGTAAAGCATAAGACGGTTAGTATTATTATGGCAACATCAACAACAATGAAAAGATTAAGAAGTGATATGTTGCTACTTAAACTTGGTCATTAAATGATTTAAGATCTGAATGAATGAATAAATGCTACAAAAAACGCAGCAAACTGCAAGGACTGCATCATGATAAAGACCATTTATGCCAAATGATTTAGCAGGCGGAATGGGTCAAGGGTCATACAGCTAAACAATACCCGGCCTAATTTTAACGGGTCATTATGGGTCAACCAATAAATGACCCGTTTCCAAAATCTGCGTACCCGAACCCGAAACCCGCTACTGGGTCTTTTACGGGTCGCGGGTCAAATTGACAGGCCTATTCTCGACCACGCTCTTGATGTTAACTATGCTCCCGCTGCCCTGCCCTGCCCCGCCACGTGGGGTACAACTTTTTGTATCATTATAAGTTTCCCTAACGCGTTGATCTCCCAAGCCCTTCGAATCGATTCGAGTAAGAGCTAAGAAAGAGGACCCACACTCCCCTACTTCGACGTTGTTTACTAGGATATCAATGTGCCCGCACTTGGATACCAATTGCTGACGTGGCTCTCTCGTCGGAAGTGACAACGAGCTTGAGTTTTGCTACCTCGGCATCGAGCCTTGATATTAGAAAATAAATATATTAGGAAAATATATTTTATTATATTTTGTTAAAGTTACACTAGGAATAGTTATATTTTTAATATATTAATAGATTATGTTTTTTTTTATTATATTGTTATAAATTTAATCTTGTATTTATCATATTATATTTTTATTTATCAGATTTTTTTTATTGTTATAGATTTACTCCGCGAATGCTTTGTAGTACTCATACCCGATTCCACCTTTCGCACCCGGTTACAAGAATGACCTTGTGATCTAAGGTTAGAAGAATGACCTATGAACTACCATACATGCAAGAAATACTTGTTAAACACCAAAATAGCCGCCAGAGTAACAGAAAAAGTGCATAGACTAATTAAGCATATTATTAATTGTAACATCTCTTACAAACGAATACTCACCCACTCTTGCTAAGATTATTAATGTGTTAGTTCCGTGATCAAAGTGGGAGATGAACTGAAGAAGATGCATATACATAAATTAGCCTATGCGTGAATTATCTCTGCCGAAGACGAAAGTGGTTGCCCAGTTCACCGCAACGTAGAACCTGTTCCTCCAGCTAACCACACGCGTGAGATATGCTGATCGCCATATTAGCCAGCTTACGAATCCAGCCATAGAGACGCCCTTTGAATCCTATTTTGTATAAAATATTAGATTCAAAAAAATAATCAAATCAGGGGTATCTATCAAATTGATCATCATATATACCTTGGATTGACGTAAATCAACAAGGGCCTTGTACCGCCCAACCGTTGCCATGCTACCAAGGTGTTTGTACACAAAAGGGTCACCAAAAGGAATGTCCTTTGCTGCAAATGCCTTGCCACCTTCCTGTTTCCCAATCTTGTTGAATAGTTGGATTAGGTACTTCCCTTGCCTCTCTGCAACCTGTTTTAATTACATTATTATATCTATACAAATACAATTGTAGCAATATTAATTATGTTAGTTCTTCATGGACCCTAGCTAGCTAACCTGGGCAAGCGCTGGAAGCACTGGCTTTCCAGTCTGTTGAAGAAATCCTGCACAATCCCCAACCGCAAACACATCTTCCACGGAAGGAACTCGTAGCCATTCATCTATTCCGATTCTGCATTAATTCCTTAATTTTAATATAATCCATCAAGAAGAAATCACACTGGGTAATGAAGAATTTTGGGTACCTTCCACCAGGAGACTTGGTAAGATTGAGCGATTTCACAAAATTTGATGGTCCAACACCAGTTGACCACACTAAGAGGCCATAAGGAACATCTGTTCCGTCGTTTAACACAATCTTCTTTGGTTGCACCTCTTTCACTATCCCTCTCATAAACCGAACTCCTGACTGTGTCAGGCAAGGCAGCACACATAATAAGTTCATCTAAAACCTGAATCCTAAGTTAACACCAATTAGATTTCAAATTATTTACTACCTTTGTTAAATGATTGGTTGCATACTGTCGTAGGCTGATATCAAAGGATGACAATATTTCATTTGCCTGAGAAAACAAAACCATCTCACTCACTCATATAAACAACACAAAGGATGTTTAATTTTTAGAATCATCATTAGGTAGGGAGGTTATACACTATATTATGGGTAGTTTATTGAATCAGTACTAAGTGTGTACCTCAATAAGGGTGACTTTGACATCATCTTTAACATGGCTATACCGCTCACGGACATCTTTCATGATAAAATCACTCAACTCACCGCTGAACTCAACTCCGGTGGGCCCACCTCCTACGACAACACAGTGTAAAAGCCTCTTCCTTTCTGCTACTGATATGCCTGACAAATCAAGTTATATACAAATCAACTAACTACTGCCACTTCTAAAAGCCTCTCGAACTTGAAGCATCTGTTTTGCTGTCAATGTAACTAAAAATAAACTGGGTGGGTAGGTACCTGGGTTTTCAGAAAGCATCAAGTTAAGAAGAAGTTTCTTCCTAATCTCTTGAGCATGATTAACCTCTCGAAGGAAGAAGGCGTGCTCCTTCACTCCATGTATGCCAAAGGTTAAGGGTTCAGCTCCTGCTGCAATGATAAGCTTGTCATAAGCCACTTTGAACCGGTAAGGTTCATGAGATATGCTGACTGTCTCACAGTACACCTAAAATTAAGATGAACAAACCCATACCCATCCATTAATTAAATTCATTACTTAGTTAAATATCAAATGGTCATTAATCACTCACCTCATGCTTGTCGGTGTCGAGGTCGGTGCAAGAGGCAAGGTAGAAGTAGGAGCCAGGACTAGTTGCTAGAGAGGGCTGTATCCTTCCAACTGGCTCAGCCACGGAGCGGAACTCCAGGGTCCCTACACAGGTGGATGCGAGCAGAGGTGTGAAGACCATGTGATTCCTAGGTGATATACAGACCACATCGTATATCTTAGTGTTGATTCCCTTCATAAACCGACAAGCAGCCCATCCTGTTCCTAGGACCACCACCCTTGGCTTTTCACCGGCCTTGGTCGCTTCCAGCCCCGGTAACTTTTCCCTTTCCAACTGATCAAACTCTGATTCCTCCACTTGCCGCATTGCATTGGAGTACTGGTAATGCGGAGTTATCCTTATTCCTCTGCTTTGAAATAACTCCATGTGGGTGGAGGAGAACAAACTGGTTCCATGTACCAGTGGGGCATTTTTACAAACACGTGTGGTGCGGTGTAGATATTGATTAAGAGCCCCCGACAGAATCAACCCCTTTTCACCAGAAGAAGTACATCCGATTGACCTCCTTAAACTGCTTCTAGCAATTCTTGAAAATGCCATGACAACCAACACTATTTACTCTGTTGATCTTAAATTATAGAGCAGTAGAAAGATTATACTTTGTGTATACCAACTTGAACACGGCTTGATATGATCTGGTAAATCAGAGTCATGCAACATTAGATATATAGATACGAAACAAGTGTGATGTAAGAAAAAGATCCAGAAAGAACAATTGGACTATTATAATATATTCTAAAGAAGAGATTGTTTTGTTTGAGCTAGGCATGGCAAAGATGATTACAAAGAGCCAATTTTTCTTTGCTCATCAACCACACAAAGGGGATCAAATAATAACATTCTATAATAAACTGGGCATCAACATGAACAGAAAGAGCCTCCACGAATCCAGCCGGCTAATACCCCAGATGATGACATGTAAATTATAAATAATGCATATCGAAGATCTCAAACCCATGCTTCAGATGTCATCAAACTATTAAGTTGGCTCTATATGATCGATCATCATCATCAATTAGTTGATGGTTTCTGTCTTCAATAGACGTTACTGTTTTAGCATTTGCAGGGTGAAATCAAATCAAAATCACCAGTTTTTCACAATGCTTCATCCATAACGTTACACCATGATCTACATACCTAGCATCTTATGGCGTTGATTACACCACAAAATTACAAGGGAAGAAACATTATTATGCATGCAACCGAACAGAAGAGAAGGAAAATGAAATGAAAAGTTACCAGCAACTTGCTAAGAAGAATTGCTCCATGATAGATCTGCGCTTGAATCCAAAATGTTGGGAGAACTTGTACAGTACGAAACAAACATACAAACCTGGCGGCTAGAATAATAATATATAATAATAATCAAGACTACCAAAATAAGAAAGAAATAAAGAGGGTTGAAAATAGGAAGGAAAACTCAAATTGTAGAGACCAATGAAATGAATAATAACATATTTATACTGAAGAAAATTGTTCGCCTTGGGCCGCAAGTGAAGGGAAAGATGCAGGAGCCTACCAAGTACAAGAGAGAGGTAGAGGTAGGTATATAATATTATTTTATTTAGAACAAGAATAGAAGAATATTATTTCTTGTGAAATTTCAATAGAAAGTAAGAAAGGAAAAGTAAAGGAACAAATGTATTGGTACTTGGTGGTGTTTCACTGGGTGGGTGTTTGTAACTTTGTATGTTAGTTTTATAGTACTAGAGTTATAGTTTCTAGAGTTAGATTTTCTAATATATAAATGCTAATATTAATTATGCTTGAAAAACATTGTTGGTTTAGGACATTATCATTTATTATTGCAATTTTTTTCCATTAATTGTAAATTTTTCTTTTTTTGCCAAATTGTAAATATTATCTTACATCATTCTTCCCTCCTACATTCATAAAAAAATCGACTCTTATTTTTAATTCGAGAAATGATACATGTTCCGAGCATAAACTCCGAAATGTTCCGATGTATCATTCATGTTGGATCACGGCAGGAGCTCCGGTTACGGTGACGGATTCCTTAGCTCCTCGCAATCCTGCAGAAAGGGGAATAGAGGGCAGTGGCCCAGAATCCCTCTCCGATGATTAACGTAAGTACGGCGGCCACCAAGCAAACAAGCAATATTTGTGTATGTATAAAGCGTAACCCTAATCTGGAATAACTTCCCTCCTTTTATAGAGGAAAGGCTATCCCAGTTACCTGATTAGGCGGTTGGATTGTGATCCACTATCCCACATATCTCGCCGTATATCTTGCCACGTATCTTGTACAGTTATTCGTATCCCACATATCTCGTCCATCATACCACTACTGTGATCATGGCGAGATTTCCGGGATTGTGCTCTTACTGGCGAGTCTCGATCATTATCGGAGACTCCCAAGTTACATCGTTGAGGATTCGGTGTCGGGGAGTGGTGTCAACTCCCACATCGGGACCGACTACGTCCAGGTCCGATATCTTCGGGGCTCTCCCCTATCGGAGCCATACTTGCTCGGGGCCATTCAATGTCGGGGCCTCCTTCAGTCGGAGCCCTTAGCCTTCCAGCAGCCCAGCTCCTGGCCCACCAGGCCTAGTCGCCGTTTGCCAATCGTTAGGGGGCCTAACGGCCTTCGCCATGGCCCATCATTTGCCCCCAAGACGTGAGGGACTTATAGTACGTCGCGTCTTTCAGTATCGGACCCCTCCACATCCCAGTCGGGGGTCTTTATCTGAAACGCTGGAGGCCATTGCCCTACTTCTGTCGGAGGCCTTTGCCTTGGATCTCTTCAAGATCCTTTGGGATCCTGCTTGAATTCGAGGGGTTTTCTTGATCAGACCAGCATTAAATGCTGATAGGAGGTGAAGGAACGTTTCGGGTTCCGCATGCCTGCTTTCTGAAAAAGCACTTTTCAACCACCCGGTACGTCATTACTCTTGTCTTATCTGTCCCATGCGTCCTGACGGTTCGAATTGAAACCGTTTCGCCTTCGTCGAATTGGCACGTTTCCCCTTGGACGCTCATGATCGAATTGTTTTGAATTCTGTGGCTCAGATTGCCCACCTCTTCAGTTTCCTTTTCCTTCTCTTATAAAACCCTAAATCCAGACCTTGTTTTACTTTTCCCTTACTTCTTCTTCTCTGCGATCCCAAGAACCCTAATTCTTCTCACTCCAAGGTTTCATCGGCGTTTTCAGCATCCAGATTTTCCGATCACGATCACTTCAAGGTTTTGCCGGCGTTTCCAGCTTCCAGATTTTCCGATCACGATCACTTCAAGGTTTCACCGGCGTTTCCCGCTTCCAGATTTTCCGATCACGATCACTTCAACCACCATGTCTGGTAAGGTTCTTCACCTTATTACTCTTTTCCCTTTCATCTTTGGTTTTCTTAGGCTTCAATTTTCCCCTCCTTCCTTCCCTCGACGATTTTCAGCCGAGGGATCTGCTACTGTTGGCCAACCTTTCGTCTTCAAGTATCTCAAGAACACGCTTGCCCCTATTAGCTACGATAGGGCTTGTATAGAGTGTGGCATCTTTGAATCCTCCTTCGGGGCCCGCTATCCCTATGAGCAATTCAATTCTCGCGAGGCCCGGATTACGCTCCCCAAAGGGGACGAGGTGTTCATCTCCCCAGGGCAGATTCGTGCGGGAATTCGACTTCCTTTCTGTCCGAGTTGGGTGGAGCTGTGCAACCACTATAAGACGTACCCCACGACCTTCTCTCCACACGCAATCCGTACATGGATTGCCTTCCAAGTGTGGTGTGATATCAATAAGGAGGACTGGAGCTATTCCCTGGAGCTCTGGCGGGTTCTCTACAAGATGACCTGCAACAAGGACAGAATCTGCTCCTTTTCCCCCCGCCAACCCGAAGGGACCGATGAGCAGTATAAGGAGATGGGCTGGGACAGGAAGGTGTCCTGGAAGATTTGCAAGGAACGGGCCGTCATCTCCGATAAGGGGAACGATAATGCTAACTGGAAGGAGCAATACTTCTTCATCCAGCCTGGTCCCATCGAGTGGCCGAGGACCACCGTGGAAGCTGATCCCCCCGTGCCTTTCCGTTCATGGTCGGAGCAGACCAAGAGGGCCTTGATGCTTATCCAGGCCCGTCGTTGGGAGGAGGGTTACCAGCCCTTCGAGGCCACTTCTGTCACTGATCAGCAGCGGATTGAAATTGGGATTATGCTGATTGATCCCAAGGCTGGGGGAAAAGTTCATGATGGTGTTTCCAATGTAATTCTCTGGGTAATCTTCTAATTATTTCTTGTTTCCATTGTTTACAGCCCCTCGAACATCGCTGACCATCCGTCTGTTTCAGGAGGATACCGATGCCTCCCACTCGCTGAAGCGCAAGAAGAAGCCCTCCCATCGGAAGGCTTCTGCCCAATCGGGACCCTCTCGGAAGAAGGCGAAGACTTCCGAGGCCCCCGGGTCTGCCCCCACCTCCGAGGGGCGGACTAATGTGGATGTGGTCAAGACCGCCTTCAATGTCCGCTCCGAAAAGGAAGGTAAGGAAGTTTTTCGTGCTATAAAAAGATATAGGGAGTTGGTACCTCAAGACCTTCAAGCCTCCGACATGAAAGGACGGGTCAGGGATGTCAAAAATATCCTTCGAGGGGAAACTCCACACGTCCTCGAAGCGGGTTGTTACGAATTTTTCGGGAAAGAGAAATATATGGAGCGTTGTTTAATTTGGCACACCGATATCAAATTAATTCCTCGACTTATTCGCCCCGCTGCAGGTCCCGCGGACGTCGCCCCTGCTGCACCTGCCTCGGACCCCGCGCCTGCAGTGGAGCCGGTGGTGGAAGATGCCTCAACGGAGGCCCGTGGTGAATTTGGTCGGGTGACCAGCTTGGAGGACTCCCCCTCTGATGATCGTGCTGAGGAGGAAGGCCTGACCCTCCGAGGAAAATCGAGGTCGACTCCTGCGAAGTCACCTGGTGGGAAGACGTCTCCACTTCCCGTCACGCCACCATCGTCATCCGCTCCGTCATCTTCGCTAGTTAGAGGTGGGACCCCCGAAGCCCAAGTAAGTGAAGGAGATGGAGGGGCTCGCCTGGTAGTACCTCCATTCCCCTTGGATGGAGACTACTACCAGGCCTTTTCTTCGGACCAGGGCGCCGAGCCTTGGAGACCGGTGGAGTCCCTTCGAGGGATTCCTCTATATCGGGGGTGTCAGGAGAGGAACCTGGCCTTGCACTTGGTGTCGGGCTCGATCCCGCCCTCACTGAGGCGCCCTCTTTCTCTGGAGGGGGAGGACATCGAGGCGGATATCCGGGCGATGGCCGTCTGTCGGATAGAGGTAAGTACACTTTGTTTTTATTCTCCTGGGAATACTCCGACTTTTTAAATATTAAGCTATACCTTGCCCTCAGGAAATGGCGGACCAGGATCGCTGTTTTGGCTACATCTTGTCTCTTCGGGAGGCTTTGGAGCAGGAACGGGCCAACTCCAACCTCGAGAGCTTGACCAAGCTCCAGGAGGACTTAGCTGCCTCCGAGGCGTCAAGGCTTCGAGCGGAGGATGGTAAAAAGCGAGCCGAAGAGCGGGTCGAAGAGGTTAGGCAACAGGCTGAGGAGGAAAGGCAGCGAGCCGAGGAAGTCAGGGCCAAGCTTGCTCAAGAGGCTCAATCCCAACACAGGCAGATTCTAAGTCTCGAGAGCTCGCTTAGGCGGGAGCAACAGGCTGCCCTGGCGGATCGGAGCCAGGCTGCCTTTGATAAGGCAGCGTTGCAAGAAACTGCTGAGCGGCTGGAGCTTGAGAAGCAGAGGGCCATCGCGGAGCTAGAGGAGGCGAGGGCGGATTATCCCGCCCAAATAACAAACGCGAAGGTCCAGGCCCTCGAAGAATATCGGAGCTCGGAGGACTTCAAAGCAGACGCGGCAAGACATTGTCAGGAGGATTTGCAGAATGCCATCCTTGATATTGTCGAAGAGCTTAATGAAACCTACGGGGACTCCATCGACTTGAGGAAGTCCAAGACTCTCGGCCTAGCCGCAGAGACGTACCTTAGCCTCCCGTCGGAGAGCTCCTCCGAAGACGCCGACGAGCCTCCTACCGATCCCTCCGAGCCTGCCCCTCCAAAGCCTTCAGAAGATTCAGCGCCCGAGGACCGAGTTTAATTTGTTAAATCTTAAGTCCTCGTACTCCTTCCTCATTTATCTCCCTTGTATCGAACCTCTTAGGCTTTCGAGCTTTTTATTACTATCTTTTTCGATTATGTTCTTCGTAGCGCTTCTATCGGGTCCTGAGAACCTTAAGGCTTTCGGACGTCCAACGACGCTTTTTAATCGAACCTTAAAAACTTAAGGATTTTCGGACGTCCAATGACGCTTTTTAATCGGACCTTAAAAACTTAAGGATTTTCGGACGTCCAATGACGCTTTTTAATCGGACCTTAAAAACTTAAGGATTTTCGGACGTCCGATGACGCTTTTTAATCGGACCTTAAAAACTTAAGGATTTTCGGACGTCCGATGACGCTTTTTAATCGGACCTTAAAAACTTAAGGATTTTCGGACGTCCAATGACGCTTTTTAATCGGACCTTAAAAACTTAAGGATTTTCGGACGTCCAATGACGCTTTTTAATCGGACCTTAAAAACTTAAGGATTTTCGGACGTCCAATGACGCTTTTTAATCGGACCTTAAAAACTTAAGGATTTTCGGACGTCCAATGACGCTTTTTAATCGGACCTTAAAAACTTAAGGATTTTCGGACGTCCAATGACGCTTTTTAATCGGACCTTAAAAACTTAAGGATTTTCGGACGTCCAATGACGCTTTTTAATCGGACCTTAAAAACTTAAGGATTTTCGGACGTCCAATGACGCTTTTTAATCGGACCTTAAAAACTTAAGGATTTTCGGACGTCCAATGACGCTTTTTAAATGTATCGAGAGCAACTCAGGAATACTTTGATCAGAAGTAACTTCTTTATTGATTGATGTCTTTAACATAGCATGCACCACTCAGGGCGACTTAATTACATCTTCGCGCCTCCACGGGCGACTTATTTGTCAAACATGGCACTTCTTCAGATGTTCGCCACTAAAGGTGTTTCTTAAAACCTTGCCGTCGGGATCCTCTAACTTGTAAGCGTTCGGGGCCGGCATGCCTACGATCTTGTAAGGCCCTTCCCATTTCGGGGACATCTTGTTGATCCGATCTTGTAGGGCGAATTCGTTCCGTCGTAGGACCAGTTCTCCTGCGTAGAACTGTCGCGACTTGACCTTCCGATTGTAGTACCTGGCCGTCGCCAAACGCATCCGAGCTTGCGCTATGTCGGCCTCCAGCCGTTTTTCCTCTAGCAAGGATAACTCCAGGCGCCTTGTTTCGTCATTCGTCAAAGGTCCTATCCTGGCTCTTCCTGGACTCGTCGAGGGCTCATAGCTGCTGGTTCGATGGGACGCCACCGCGATTTCCACGGGAGCGACCGCCTCTGTTCCATAAACAAGTGCAAACGGGGTTTCACCTGTTGACCGCTTGGGTGTCGTTCGGACCGCCCACAACACGTTCTCCAGTTCGTCCAGCCATTTTCCGTCCAAAGCGTAGACCCTTTTCTTCAAGCCCTCCATCACGATTTTGTTGGCCGCCTCTACCTGCCCATTGGTCTGAGCGTGGTGGACGGATGCTGTTCGATGCTCGATACCGAACTCGTCTAGGAACCTCTCCAACTGGGCCCCATTAAACGGAGGACCATTGTCACTGATGATCACCTTCGGCACCCCATATCTCGACAAAATTCGGGTCTGAAGGAACTTAATGATATGTCCTGCTGTTGTTTTGGCTAGCGGCTTAGCCTCGATCCACTTCGAGAAGTAGTCGATCGCGACCAGCAGATGTGTGCACTGGCTCTTTGCTTTCGGAAGGGGTCCCACCAGGTCGATGCCCCACTGTGCGAAGGGCCAAGCACTCCCGATGGGCATCAAATCAGCGGCGGGAGCTGTGATATTCGAGGCATATCTCTGACACGCGTCGCAGGATCGAACAAGCGCCGTTGCTTCCTTATTCATCGTAGGCCAATAATATCCCAAGTTCAACGCCTTCCTCAGGATAGATCGAGCGCCTTCGTGACAGGCTGCGACTCCTTCATGCAATTCTCTCAGAATCCGAGTCGTATCGGGTTCGGCCACGCATTTCAAGAAGGGCGTCGAAAGCAGACCCTTCTTGTATAACTGGTTGTCCACCATCGCGTAATTAATTGACATTCGTCGTAATCGCTCCGCTGCCACTTTATCTTCAGGAAGTGCCCCCGTCTTTAAGTACACAATTATCGGGGTCATCCAAGTGGATTCCTTCTCTGCCCCTGTCCCGATAGCGCACACCTCCGACGGATCGGTGGTCGATAGAATCACCTTCTCCAAGAAGTGTACCTTCCGACTCTCTTCCAAAGGTGCCCCCAAGGCATATTTTCTCAAGGCATCAGCCTCCACATTCTCTTCCCTGGGAATCGCCTCGATATCAAAGCTTTTGAAGCTTTCCTTCAAGGTCCTAGCCTCTTGAAGATACTTCTTCATGACCGGATTCTTTGCTCCATACTGCCCCCGAACCTGATTTACAATCAGGCTAGCATCACACTTCACCTTCAAATGTTTAATTCCGGTGCCCTTTGCGATTTTCAGCCCCGTTATGAGAGCCTCATATTCCGCCTCGTTATTGGTGGCTCTAAATGTTAGGGCCAATGCATATCGAAGTGGCTCCGCTCCGCCTGGCGGAATCAATACGAACCCCGCACCCGATCCGTCCGAGCTTGAGGAGCCATCCGTGTACAACTCCCAGGTGTTCTCTTTATTTGGCTGTTCCGACTGCCTTGCCGTCGGGGCCTCTTCAGTATTCCCGGTTGCCCCCTCTACTGTTTCCGTTGCTTCAGGATCGGGAATAGTAGATTCAACTATAAAGTCGGCCAATGCCTGCCCTTTGATAGCTGTTCTCGGAGCGAAATGAATTCGAAACTCGCTAAGTTCCACGGCCCACTTTACTAGTCTCCCCGACGCATCGGGCCGGTTCAAGAAGTGTATCAATGGCTGATCAGTCAGCACCGTAATTTCATGCGCATGGAAGTAGGGTCGTAACTTTCGAGCAGTAATAATCAACGCAAAGAGGTACTTCTCAATCGGAGGGTAATTCATTTCACTCTTGGCAAACGCCTTGCTTACATAATAGACAGGAATTTGATTGCCCTCGACAGCTTTAACTAGAACAGAGCTTATTGCAAACGAAGAAATAGCCAAATAAAGATAGAGCGGCTCGCCTGGAGTTGGCTTCGCAAGTGGCGGGAGGTCGCGGAGATGTTGTTTGAGCGCTTGGAACGCCTCCTCACATTCAGCAGTCCATTTGAATTGTCGGTTGGCTCTTAACACACCGAAAAATGGCATCGACCGGTCGCTGGCCTTGGATAAGAAGCGATTCATCGAAGCCAGCCGACCGTTCAGCACCTGCACCTCCCTATGATTGGTCGGGGACTGCATCTCCTCTATCGCCCTCAGTTTTTCGGGATTCACCTCGATCCCCCTCTGGCTCACCATGAAGCCTAAGAACTTCCCGGAATGGACTCCGAAAGCACATTTGGCTGGATTCAGGCGGACCTGGTGGAGCTTCATCCTCTCGAAGGCCATTGCCAAGTTGCCAACGTGGTCTGATGCTCGTCGGGACTTCACCAGCATGTCATCTACGTAGGCCTCCATGGTACTCCCAATCATGTCCCCGAACAGCTTGTTTACCATTCTCTGGTATGTCGCCCCCGCATTCACCAGGCCGAAAGGCATGACGTCGTACTGGAAGACTTCACTGTCAGCGTAAAAGGCGGTATGTGGGGCATCCTTTTTCGCCATCTTTATCTGGTTATAACCAGAGTAAGCGTCCATAAAGCTTAGCAGCTCATGCCCCGATGTAGCATCCACCAGTTGGTCGATCCGAGGGAGTGGATAACAGTCCTTCGGGCAAGCCTTGTTTAAGTCGCGGAAGTCGACGCACATCCGCCACTTCCCGTTGCTTTTCCTCACCAGTACTGGGTTGGCTACCCAAGTCTGGAATCGGATCTCCCTAATGAACCCAGCGTCGAGCAATCTGCCAACCTCCTGCTGGATTGCAATCCTCTTGTCTGTTCCCATCGGACGTCTCTTCTGTGCGATCGGCTTGATTGTGGGGTCGATATTCAATTCATGCTCGATCACATCCCGACTGATTCCTGGCATATCGCTCGGAGACCAGGCAAATAACTCCTTGAATTCCTTCAATAGGGCGATCAACTCCTGAGCTCTTTCCTCGGATAGGGCGGATCCGATTTTTACCCTCCTCTCGGGTCCATCTATCTCGACTTCTTTCAGGTCCTCCATGGGGGCGGGACGCCCAAACTCCTCTCGAGGATCAGCGTCTGTTTGGAGAACCGACATAGCCTCCTTCCTTGATCTTCTCGTGGCGTTGACATAGCATCGTCTTGACGCCACCTGGTCGCCTTTCACTTCGCCGACCCCATTCTCGGTCGGGAACTTCAGTTTCTGATGGACCGTCGAGGCTACTGCCATCAGTGGGTTGATAGTGGTTCTTCCAATGATCGCATTGTACGTCCCTGTGGATTCGACCACCACGAACTCCACATCTCTCTTCTCCATCTTCCAGCCACTGCCGAACCATACAGGCAGCGTAATAACTCCCAACGGATAAGAGGTTGTGCCGCAAAATCCTACCATCGGGAAGTTGACCTCCCGCAAATCTTTCTTCTTCTTCCCCATCTGCTCCAGGGCGTCGGAGAAGAGGATGTCGGAGGAGCTTCCTCCATCAATGAGGATCCTCTTCACTTCAAATCCTCCTACATCCAGTGTTACTACTAGGGCATCCTCGTGGGGGGTCTCTACTCCCTCCAGATCCTTCGCCGAGAAGGTGATCTCCATCTCCTCCTTCGGGGTCCACGACCGTGACCTTTTTCCCAAAACCACTGCGACCGGCACTTGGTTGGCATAACGCTCCCGAGAAGACGATGTGTCTCCTCCTGCAGCGAACCCTCCATGGATCACATTAATAATCCTCTTCTGTCTGGACCCAGATGGGCCCTCCGAAGGCTCTGCGTCGGACCTCCTTTTCCTGGGGGACCTCGATCGAGATTTGGACCTTGACCGAGATCGTGAGCGGGGCTTGCAGCGCGAGTCTCCCACGAACTCCTTCAGCTTACCCCTCTGGATAAGCTTATCTATTTCCTTCTTCAGCTCCCGACACTGGTCAGTGTCATGACCGGAGGCCCGATGGAATCGGCAGTAACGGTCGGTGCGGGAGCCCAACTTTTCTCCTTCCTTCTTCTTGGGGAAACGAGCGAGGCCTTGCTTCTCCATTACCGCCAAGACCTCTTTCAAAGGCCTATTGAGGGGGGTAAACTCCTCCCTCTGATTGTCTCTCTTGGTCGGACGCCTATCCTCCCTCCGATCGGAGCGTCCACGATTCCGACTACCCTCGGAGCTATCTTTCCGGTGTCGGTTGTCCAATGGTTTGAACAACTGCTTTCGTTCGTGCCCCTTAGGAGGGGCCAATTCTCCGGCAGCAATCTTCGACTCCTGGACGTCGATTTGCTGTTTTACTCTTGCCTGGAGCGCCTCCATGTTCCAGACTTTTTTGGCTGCGACACTGTGAAGTAAGTCGGAGCCGTAGGGGGGATTGAGGTTTTTTATGAAGGTGCGGATGGCCTCGCCCTCCGATATCTCCTCATCTAGCTCGGTCATACCAGCAGTGTAACGCTGGTAGTATTGGGCCAGCGATTCGTCAGGCCTCTGGACCACCTCATGCAGGGTCCGAACGCTCTTCAGCAGCCGTCGACGTCCTTGGTACTGGGCGATGAACCGCTGATGCATATCCTTCCAACAGGTTATACATCCAGTGGGCAGACTGTAGAACCACGTCATCGCCTTCTCTCCCAAGGTGCTCGGGAACAACGCACAGATAACATCCTCATCAGGGGTCCTGCCCATGCACGCTGTCAGGTGCTTCTGCACATGGCGAACCGGGTCCGCGACCCCGTCGTACTCGTCTATCTTCGGGATACCCAAGCCTGGAGGGGCCAAGGTATGGATCAACCTGGGAACGAAAGGATGGGTCTCCTGACTCCCCAATTCCGACATCATGGGCTTCTGATCTCCCATGCAGATACCCACAATCTTTACTACCTGGTCGGCAGTGAGGGGACCATTCAAGGGAATAGTCCTTTGTTGTACTGGCCCTGGTCCATCGACCACAAAATTCTCCGCCGGTGCTGGATGAGGGGGAATGGGTTGTTCCCTCACCGGAGGGGGTGGCGGCAGGTTGTCGTCCACCTGCCTTCTGGGGGCATCTCGCCGCGGAGGGAGCGGCGGGAGATCGGCCTGCCTTCTAGCAGCTTCTCTTCGGTCTAGGAGGGCCTCCATGGCCTCCATGAATAGGGGCATGGCCTCTGCCACTACCCTGGCCAGCTCCGGATTCTGGGAAGGTGCTTCGTTCCGGCGAGTGCTGTCACCCTCATCTCTCAGATCCTGATGCTGGGCAGCATCCTCAGGGGGATTGCTGGTGGCCGGCACTTGCTTGCCTGAGCGTTGCGATCTGTTGCCAGCCATGGAATGAAATCAGAGGGAAGCAAACTTACTTTTTGGCTTTTTGTTGCGCTTCCCACAGACGGCGCCAATGTTGGATCACGGCAGGAGCTCCGGTTACGGTGACGGATTCCTTAGCTCCTCGCAATCCTGCAGAAAGGGGAATAGAGGGCAGTGGCCCAGAATCCCTCTCCGATGATTAACGTAAGTACGGCGGCCACCAAGCAAACAAGCAATATTTGTGTATGTATAAAGCGTAACCCTAATCTGGAATAACTTCCCTCCTTTTATAGAGGAAAGGCTATCCCAGTTACCTGATTAGGCGGTTGGATTGTGATCCACTATCCCACATATCTCGCCGTATATCTTGCCACGTATCTTGTACAGTTATTCGTATCCCACATATCTCGCCCATCATACCACTACTGTGATCATGGCGAGATTTCCGGGATTGTGCTCTTACTGGCGAGTCTCGATCATTATCGGAGACTCCCAAGTTACATCGTTGAGGATTCGGTGTCGGGGAGTGGTGTCAACTCCCACATCGGGACCGACTACGTCCAGGTCCGATATCTTCGGGGCTCTCCCCTATCGGAGCCATACTTGCTCGGGGCCATTCAATGTCGGGGCCTCCTTCAGTCGGAGCCCTTAGCCTTCCAGCAGCCCAGCTCCTGGCCCACCAGGCCTAGTCGCCGTTTGCCAATCGTTAGGGGGCTTAACGGCCTTCGCCATGGCCCATCAATTCATACTCTGACATCTGTCCACTTAAAAAGTAACACATTTCCTCTCTCATTTCTTTATTTAACTGCCTATAATACCCTTCAACGGTCTCTCACTCTCTCTTTCTATTTTTTTATCATTCTTTATTATTAATAAAATTGATTTCTCTCACTTCATATCGATTACTTATACATAAAGAGACAAAAAAAAAAAAAAAAATTCCACGCAGTCATAAGACAATATTATATTATTATGTATCATTTATTGTCTAGTAAACAATTGAAAATTTTAAACAATTTTTTTTTTCTAAGTAAGTAGGTATTTTTATTATATAAACTTGATTTTAAATTAAATACTACTAAATGCTAATTCTATACACCTAAAAAAATTGAATTAAACACTACACGACGATTTTTATAAGACTTCACAATCAATTTTTATATCTAAATTTATAGATCTGCGATTAAATTAATAAACGATGACTTAGAAAAACATACACGTGTCATTTAGAGAATGTCCGCCAGTCAAATTAACTAATAGATATTAACTACGTGACGGTTATTTAACAAATCATATGTTGGTTAGCGACCATTTATACAAGAAATCATATGAAAGAGTGAACAAATTATACCATCGTACAACATTTCAAAATAATTGACATTATTAGATATTAAAAAATAAAAAATCATATGATCCTAAATTTTATTATATGCTACCAGATAAAGTCGTAAATTAATGTTATCAAATAATAATATTTTAAACGTCGTAACAAAAAGAGTATTATTAATTTTATTAACATGTCTCTAATTAAATAAGTTCTATTACATTCGAGTTATATATTGTATTGTTTAACCTATTTAAACAATTTTTTAATTGATGTTTTAATTTAAAAAGAATACCACACAAAATGTGGTTTATCTTGAACAATGTGGATTAATCATGAGTAAAAATGACAACAGTTTAGAAAAATAATAACCTAGTTCTATTTATTCTAATTTATAATTATAATTACTACTAATACTGAAAGTTAATATATTGTGATTTTGCTTCGTAAAATATTTTTTTTTTATCTCTTATTATGAAAAAGTAATTGATGTGACTTGACAGAAAGTATGAGAGCTAGATCTTACCACAAAAAAAAAAGATAGCTAGACGACAAGGCATTTGAAGGGCAATATAGGCAGTTCAAAAAATAAAAGAAGAGAGAAAAATGCGTTGCTTTTTAGGCGACAAATGTCAGACAATAAATGGTGCATCGGAACATTTCGGAGTTTATATGGAGGAACGTCTATCATTTCTCTTTTAATTCATATCATCATCAATAATATTTCGTGAAATTGTAGGTATCAGATTATAATATAATTTTTCGCTTGCATTGAAAAATTTTATATTCCTCATATTGAAACGAAATTTGAATTTATGAATTTTAATTAAAGGAAAAAACAGTTGCTCGCTTCTAATATGATACAATTAGCCTTAAAATTTCTTAACAGCCTAATATTATTATACACGTAAAAAAGTTATGCTAATACAATTTTATAATACTAGATGGCAGACCCGCGCGTTGCGCAGTAAGTAATTTGTTATATAATTATAGGATATTATGAAAATTTAAATTTCACATTGATAATTTATTTGATTGGTCTTTTTTATTTGAAATAATTTATTCAATGCAAATAAAATACTACTACAAATTTAAGATGTATATATATAAGCTTATATAATTATATATTAGCATGTGTGAATAGAAGTTCTATTTATTATGATAGGTTTACACATATGATATTACAATCTTTTCGATATACTCACTACAAACCATCAAAACACTAAAAGAAAAAATAGTTACATACTAAATATTATTATTAATTATATTTTCTTATAGTTTTAATATCTCATAAAAAAAAGTATATATCATATACACATTTTTATAGTAATTTCTACATTTAATTGATAATTAAAATTTTAATTAGTATTTCAAGAAATCATGTTAAATTTAATTGATTATTTTTTGCCATGTAAACACTCGATTTTGACCCGGACGTACCGACGTTACACATGATACGTCAAATTCCGGACGCGTCAAGCCACAAAGTCTCCAAAAATGCTCAAGGGCACATTAGGGAAATTATTATAAAATATATTTTAAATTATTTCGAATTTATTTAATATTTTCGGAATTATTTAAAAATATATATATAATAATTAGTTTTTTATTTTAGAAAATTATCTGTAAGATATTTATCTTTACAGATAATTATTTTTTATTCAAAAAAATAATTATCTGTAAAGATAAATATCCTTAGGAATATTCTCTAGAATAATTATCTGTTAGTATTTTGTATTTGAATTTTATCTGTAATCTAGATTAGGATTTTAGTATAAATAGGAGTCCAGATCACATTGTAAACGGACAGAAAATACCAAAATAAAATATAACAGTAAATTCTCGTGCTGACTTTAAGTTTGAGTCCATTGTTTCAATTATTATTATATATTATTATTATTATTAGTTTACTACTTTTACTGTAACCATCGGGTTCATCTTCATCTTCTTCTTTGTAAATTTATCATGTTCTTAATTATTGTGTGTCGTGATCCTGCCGCTCTCCCGATTCTGACGTTCGATTCGCTCGACCACACTCCGTCACTTCTCGGTACCAATCACCAGCAAGTCTGTCCACCCTCGCCTCTGTCGATCGAACCGCCGCTGCTGCCCTCGCAAAACCCTCATCGAGTCGTCCTCGTTATCCCTCCTCACTCCAACCTCGTCCTCTTGTACTGTCCAGAATCCCACCGCTGCTAATCACCTCCGATCCATCAAGTCGCTGCACTGCGTTCTAATACTGTCACCTCCTGCCACGGACAAGATGATGAAGACGATGTTAATATCTATCTGATGCTTAGGCACCATCTTTTTCCTCCAGCCGATCTGAGCCACCACGGGTCGTTATCTTCCCGCCGCCTCCGAATATGACCTCACTCCAGTCGACTCAGACCGATCACCATTGACCGGGTCGTTCGTGCCGCCTCCGATCAACCCGGTCGCCCTTAGCATCGCTGCTTGATCCCACCATCACCCAGATGTTTCTGCTGTCCACCACTGACCAAGGCCAGTCGCTGCGGCAATCGTCTTCTTCGACTAATCCCTTACAGCAAGGTATGTCCTGGTATCAATATTCATTATTACCTCATGGCCAGCCGTAGATTTAGGTGCACAGATAATTCCAATTAAGAATCCAGATTTTGGTGCCGGTGAATTAGTGTAATTAGTCAAAATTTGATGCTCCGTTGACTCTCTGTATGTTTCAGTGCGTTATATCTTCATGAGCTTAACAGTGTGTATTAACCCAAAGACTGAATTTTTGTAATTAATTAAGTTTGGGTACGTGGGATTTTCATTCTTGATTTTGATATAGCTCAATGAAGTGCCGTTTGGATTAGATGTTATGTTGAAATTCATGATTTCGGTTAGTAGATAATTTTTTAATATACATTAATAATAGTATTATTATTATTAACGAAATTGGCAAATAAGTGAATTGAGTACCGAAAGGGCGTCATTAAAAATTATATTTTTAATTTGTAATAGAACCCCCGAACTCGAATTTCTGATCGTCGACCGATTTTATACCTAGGTGTTTAATTCGTTATTCGCCTAGGTAATTTAGTTAGCCTAATAATTAACTAGTGGCGACTCTATTCAAAATTGCACGTTTTCAAAACGTAAATTCGCCGTAGGTCAGATTTTAGGTCTGACATGCCAAAATATAAATTTTTATTTAAGTGAAATATATGATGAGTGAATGTAGTTATGGTGGTTGAAAAACATATTTGAAAAAAACGTTCGGTGAGAACCAATATATATGAGACATGTATGCAATCTAGAGCTTCTTGTTCTTGATATCTACTTGGCTGTCTAAATTAGTAATTTGTAACTTGAAAATTTGACTTATAATTTCTATTGACAATTATGTGGTACAAAATATTATGTATCAAACATACATTAAACATATCTAGCTTATATTATATTATATAAATAAATTGATAAATATTAATATATTGTGTTTCCTAAATGTGGTCAGTGCTTTGCACATAATAAATTACTTTGTAATTACTCTTTTATATTGTACATGTGAATAATATAATATTTTTTTATTAAGTTTTATAAATTTATAAAATATGCATTTAGAAAACTTAGTCATTCTCCCAAAGTGTAGTAGATTAGTGGAATAATTCATATATAAATTTATAGTCACTATATAGTTGAAAATGTTATATATCAACAAACATAAAATAAAAAGAAAAACTTGTTATGAATATATTATATGGATGTTCAATATTATGTGTATATATCATTTTCCTTATTTAGACATTCCTTATATTGATTTTACTTATTCTCAAAGTCTATGTAATCCCTATATAAGGGCCCCTTATGTGTGATAATAAGACATTCTCAAGTTCTATCTTCTATTATCTCTCTACTTTCGCAACACGTTATCAGTACGATATCTCTCGATATTATTTTTTACTACATGCGTTCGACGGTTCATCAAATCTTCCAACAAGAAGCCACGCATCGAGATTCGAGAATTCATCTTCACACCGCCGGAAGAATATATTAATAACCATCTTCACGCCGCTTAATACAGCTTCATCACTTTGTTTACAAATTAAGCTTATTGTGCTTGAAGAATATAATATTATATGTCAAATTCAATTTATTCCCTAGCTAAATTATTTTTGTCTTCTTATTATCTATATAGGCCACCATGTTGCGGTCATACTGATGGGTAATTGTGTTGCTTATTCTGCAAGAGTTGATGTTGCCCACGCCAATTCTTCCACCAGATGAGATAAATTGCATGAATGTCAACTAGAGCCAGACCCAAAAACTTTCATCGACAACCACATCATCACCGAACAATCAATAAGATCTTTTTATATGCTTATATATATGAATCACGTTATATATATTGATGATATACTAATCTTGTTTTGTTTTTCATATGACAGAATTATGTAGTCAAGTCAAGCTAGAATTAGGCGCAGTTGACATCAAACCCGCAACCCACAGGTCGGGCTAGTCGCATTAAGCTGATAAGTAATATGAGATCTGCAACAACAGGGGTATTCGAGTTTTACGTCATAGAGCCTAATCATAAAAGGTTATTTATTATTTAGAGATTAAATATTGAATACCCATACATATGAAAGTGTTTTGATATACTATACTCCTTGAAACGAGTATTTAGACACATAAATTATCATAAAAAAAAATAAAAAAATAGTGTGGTTTAGTACCTAGATGCAAGATGCTTAAATATATTCACATGTAATTGATGTACAAAATTATACGCATCATTCACTAGATATGCTTAGCTTCCTGAAGTGAGCGTTGCAATTTATAATTATAACGACGATATACTCCACTCCCAGAAGCGAGTGTTGTAGCTTATAATATAATGATGAAATAATCCACTCCCTGAAGTGAGTGAGTATTGAACTTTATGATTTATATCATGTTCTACTCCCTGAAGTGAATGTTGAAGTTTATGATTAAATGAGAATAATGACTCTTAAAGAGTGTAAATTATTTATTATTACCATGGTTATGGACAAACTTAATTTTGATTTTGAAATAGATGAAATATGTAGCATCATTGTGAGATCAATAAAGAACGATGAAATATCTTACAAATAAAGAATGCATAAAAAGAATACAAAGTCCAATTGATTTGGAAGAATGATAATTTTGATATGCGCGATGACGCTTGCAGAAAATTACTGATATTATGCAGCGCGGAAATTGATGATTTTATGAAGCGCAATGAAATTAGGCAAAGTTTGGCCTCAATAGCAAATATTATTTGATACTGGGATATTGCGATAAAGAAAATTGCATTCTATACTAATATTGTATCCCGAAGATCCAACATTATGATCCTAAAGATCAATATTATGAATATTCGTATTTATTTTTAAATTCCGCATTTACAATTATATTTTATATTTCTTGCACTACAATTATAGTTATCTTTTTATTTATTATATTTTATTTACAGTTATATTTTTATTTCTTGCACTGCATTATATTTATTATATACATATATTATTACGTTTATTGCATTTTATTATAAAATGATCCAGAAGATCATGATTTATTCAAAAAGCTCAAAAATTGATAATTTTAGGAAACAGAAGATCCTAGAATATATGAAAATGATCATGAAGATCCTTGAAGATCTGGAAATGAATAAAGGATCTTGAATATTCTAAATATATGAGACTATGAATTAACGAGATTGAAGATCCCTGAAGATCTTAAATTATGAAAAGAGATCCTGAAGATCCTGAATTATTTTTATGAATGATCTGGGATCGTGAAAATGAGATCTGAATATTCTAAGAGATTTTGTGATATAAACAAAAGATCCTTAAAGATTTTGAGTTACGAATAAGGATCCTAATATATTTTGAGCTATAAATGATCCGAAGATCATGAAATTGAACATTTATATGAAGTTATTTATTTATTTCTTTATGTTTTATACATTTTTTTATTATTGTTATTTATATCTTACATATACAGTATATATTATTATAAAGAACTGATTACACCGCAATCATCATTATAATGACGATGAATAAAATAAAAATATGCGGAATGTGTTACAAAAGATACAAAATAGATCTCTTGCAGATTATGAAAGAAATACATATCAAGTAAACCAAAAGTTTACCGCCAATATTGCCATGATTGATTAAATATCCCGGTAAACCTGAAGTTTACTGATGCATAGAGGTAAACCAGAAGTTTTACCCATATAAAATGATATTTGGCGTGACCGGTGACAGACCATTCCGAATCACTTATGTTGCGCAAGAAATTATTTGGAAGAACCTGAAGATTCTCCATAAATTATTATGATTCTTGCTCTCAAGAAAAATTAATTATGTGATCATCATCAACCGAGTTCGGGATGAAATCCCCTTATTTATGGAAATTATAAAAGGTGAATATGGGCCCGTTCACCTACCATGTGGACCGATATATTATTTTGAAAGATGCATCTACAATATGGTCACATGTACGTTGATTATGAATTTGCAAATTTCCAGATTATGTAATAAAGAATGATGATGATATTGAAAGTTGATATTTACTACAAGATTCAGACAATTACATGTCTAGATTTGCAGTTTAGCATGAAAGTTACAAAGATCCTCCAATTACATAGCTAAAGTGCTTCCAATTAGAGCAAATTGAGTACAAATGCATGCTATTATGAAAGCAACAATATAATTGCGCATCAAGTCAATGTTAAATCACAGTTCTCCCCATTACAACCAATTTTTCGTGTAGAGACAAATTTTCCATATATTAATATTATGGTTTGCGATATATGTTTGAATTACTCCACCGCAAAGCACAAACATGGGTCTGGAATGTTGGGAAAAATATTTTGTCTATAAATCAATTACTTGAGAACAATGACTGATATATATATTTAAAACAAAAGTGTTGATTGTCATTGTTGAACAACTTTCCCCAACATTAGGGGGAGAAAAGAAGTAGCTGGCAGAAAAGAGATTTGTTGGATTTTGATCTCCGGTTGAAGCTCGAACCCGACCGTCTGCGCGTCCGACCCTGCACTAAGGGACAAACCAGGCTTGTGCCCGGTAATCTCCCTCCAAAGCTTAAGTCAGAACTCAGAATATGATGTCTAAGAACTGATATGTATTGTAATTTCAATCAAAACGTAAAGAATGAGAAGAGATATGAACTTATATTTATAGGGAATGGCCTATATGGAAACTGACCCATGCATTTATGATGCACCGATACCTTAGTATGGAAAGTTGTATATGCACACTTTCCTTTTTGGAGAGGGGATGACTTATTTACTTTCGGGTCAATGAGGCTTCTTCATTCTTCTACTTGGGGAAGATGAGAACCCGAACCCTTATGTCCAGTTGATCCTTCGTTAATTTCTTATACGAGGAGATAATCTTCATTTTATAAACAGAGAAGACGAGACGACTCCTTCTCCTTATGGAGAGAGTCGTTTCTTGTTCCGCGGAGGAGGGACGATTCCTTCTCTAAGGATAGGATCGTCTCCCTCTTCTTGGAGAGGGGACGATCCCCTCTCTTGGAGAGGGTCGTCCCTCTCTCCTAGGAGAGGGGACGATCCCCTCTCTTGGAGAGGGTCGTCCCTCTCTCTTTGGAGAGGGGACGATCCCCTCCCCTGGAGAGGGTCGTCCCCCTCTCCTTAGAGAGGGGACGATCCCCTCCCCAGGGGAGGGTCGTCCCCCTCTCCTTGGAGAGGGAACGATCCCCTCTCCTGGAGAGGATCGTCCCCCTCTCCTTGGAGAAGGGACGATTCCCTCTCTTGGAGAGGGTCGTCTCCATTCCTGGAGAGGGCTTGTTTTTATCTTCGTCCGTCTAAAGGGTCACTTGGCCCGATTAGCGGAGATTACTATCCGGTTCTTAGACCGATATCCATCAAGATTGACTTAAAAAAAGTTTTTATTATCTCATTTGGATCCTCGCACAATGATAATATGAACCTGAAGTTCAAAGAGATAAACATTTTCAGATACTGCCTATTAAGTGACTTTATGAGACCCAGAAAGTCATAAATCAAGTACCAGCTGCAAATGCTCCAATTTGAAATATCTCGGTTGGACAAATTATAATGAAAAATAATTCACGCCTGAAGTGTGTGATATTGGTTCCAAATATTTTTAACAATAATGGAGCACGGATAGAAAATAGATAAATATGGTCTTATTAGGGAGGCGATTTCCCAAAGAGGAAAAGAGACATAACTAAATATGAAACCCCATAAGTGGTTCAGGTACCTGAAAATAATTGTAATAAAGAGATCCCGGTGAGTTATGTCATCAATGAGAATTTATGGAACCAGGCATATCAAGTTGTCGACAACTGTTTTGAATATTATTCATGAGTGAATTCATAAAACAAGACGAGGATCATGAGCTCAATATGTCAAAGAATCATTATGATTGGCCAAATTTTGAAAAAGGCGCAAGTATGAACATGGAAAATGCAGAATGTGATAGCCAGTGGATATAAATAATTTCTGCGTAAATAGATTGTCTCGTAAGATAGGCACAACCCGTAGTACAAAGAATTTTACGCAGAAATATGAAAATTATTATACAAATCATTTGGTGGAGCAATAACCTTCAAATACATTATTATGTTGGCACTACATAAAATGTTTTAATATGCGTCTCATGAAATGAATTATTTATAGCTATTGGGTGGCTAATTTGATAGTGAAATCCACGTAAAAATCCCAGAAGGATTTAAAATGCTAGCATGGATAATTTCAAGAATGTTGGATGATAAAAATATTGTATCATTTACGGGTTGCTTATGGTATATTGTCCCCACTATATAACACAATTGAGCTAAGTTGTAGCGAAGGCTAATGTAAGTATATGAATAAAGCAAATTGATATTTGATAAGTTGAATTGATCAAGCTATAGCCGAAAGGGGCATCGCGTGAGGGGGAGAATTTGAAGATATTGAAACTCCTGAAGAGTTTTTAAATACAATCAATTTATTGATGAGATTAAATTCAGACAAAATATATTGAAAGAATAAAGGTTTGGCTCGGCCTGATGATCGAGTACTTAAGATACCGATTGATAATATTCTTGTCATGTAAAAAAAAAAACGTCTTAAAGATATTTGACATGGATAAACCACATCTATTGAGTTATTGTATGTTAGATGTGGATAAATATAGTTTCTGTACTCGTGAGATTTATGAAGAACACAATAGTTCAGAAGTACCTTATATAATGCTACATAAGCTATATTATATCTTGCTAATTACATTGGATATGATATGTTATTGGTTATAAGCAAGTTTAGTTCTTCTCAAACACAGGAAAATTGGAATGAATTTAAGAAATAATTATATATCTTCGAGGGACGAATAACATTAGTTTATTATCGGATAGAATAAAGTCCTAAATCAGTTAACTATGCAAAATGCAAGTTAGATTATGAAATGTACCATTATTTTGTATATTTATAGATAATGCAGGTTATATAGCTCCAGTTGAAGAATAATGTTACATCAAAGGAGACAAGACAAAACATATTTTCTCAAGTTATTTTTCATCCACGATGTTTAGAAGAAGGCAACATAACATCCAACAAGTATGGCGGATTTATTCCTGAAGGTTTATCGACTGCGAAATTTGAAGATGGGTGAACAATACTGAATTGCGTCGATTTAATGAAATTACGTGATGTCAACATCAGGGGGAGAATCTACACCGCTGCACTCTTTTTCCCTTAACCAAGGTTTTATCCCACTGAGTTTTCCTAGTAAGGTTATTAACGAGGCAGCTTACAAAAGGGTTCATAATTGTGTACTCTTTTTCCTTCACTAGATTTTTATCCCAATGGATTTTTTCTAGTAAGGTTTTAACGAGGCACAATTCCCTTATGAACATCCAATGGGGAGTGTTATGAATATATTATATGGATGTTCAATATTATGTGTATATATCATTTTTCTTATTTAGACATTCCTTATATTGATTTTACTTATTCTCAAAGTCTATGTAATCCCTATATAAGGGCCCCTTATGTGTGATAATAAGACATTCTCAAGTTCTCTCTTCTATTATCTCTCTACTTTCGTAAAAAAACTCAGTAAGTTCCATATTAATATTTTTTATCGGTAATTAATAAGAAATTAAAATAAATTTTCTAAAAATGAAACATCTCTAGTTAAAACTTTATACATGATTATAGTATGATGTTATTTTGACATTAAATTCAAAAGTTATTCAAATTTTAATTTTTATTAAATATTCTTTTATATTTAATATTTTTACTTTAAAAACACGTCCAGTAAAATATTTTGTATAATAGTAGACCTATTGTATAATACCATTTTTTTTTTGTTTACACAACGTATACAAATATCTATTCATTCGATACATTTTTTCTCACAAAGGAAATCGTTTTTAGATATAATATATTATAAAATTAGAAATAAAATATAACAGAAATAAACAAATGTCAACTTCTTATGATATTTTTATATTTTATATTAAAATATACATATACTAATATTTACATAGATCAAACCTAATATCACCTGTGATCATTTAAATATTGAGGGCAACATAAGTAAGATTTTTTTTAGCATTACTATTAGTATTCATAGTGAATTGTCATTAATAATTAGTGTTACTTAGAAGAAGAAAAAAACATAACGTTCCTCGAGATGCAATGAGAAATTTTAGAGGATTTTCAAGTACTTAGACTTGTCTAGTTGGCATTGTCATGTCATAGGGGAGAGATATAAATTTATATGGACCAATAGGATTACTCCATTTTGCCATGTAATTTATAGATTTTAGTACTTGTTAAGTTCTTATAAGAGTCATTAGAATTATATTATATATATATATATATATATATATATATATATATGTAGAATTGTCAAGTTCTTATAAGAGTCATTAGAATTATATTATACTAGACATTTCCCCTGTGCGCTGCGCAGGGTTGAATATTTCATGCAAGAATATTGCAAAATTAATTAGGTTACCGACCCTCAAGATGAAGAATACGATCAGCCATAAATGTATATGAGCAAACATAGCATGGTTAAACGCAGTTTGTATCAAGTTCTATAATGTGGAGAGGATGGTTGAACCAAAAGGAGATATAGAATATGAATGTATAAATGATTCAACCAAGTATTTACATGTTAGGATTCCACTATATATAGGAGATCAATCCTAACTAACTAGTCAACTATACAAGTCAACCTAAGGTACCATGTATCTATACAAGTATGAGTACCTATCTATGTATGTACAAATATGTACATCTAATATTCCCCCATCTTTTCCTTCTTCTTCCTTTCTAAAGAATTAAAAGGAAAATTTGAGAGAAAATGTCGATGATGAATGAAATGCCAAGGTCCAATCAAAACCCGGTCAAATAGAGCCAAGGGTAAACCCGTTCAAAATGAGCCAAGGGAATTTCAAAACCCACTCAAATGATCCATGGGAAAAATTAAAACCCGCTCTAAAATGTCAAGGTCCAACAAACCCGGTCTTCACAAATGCCAAGGTACATAACCCGGTCTTCATAAAACGGCCCCTCGAAAATCCAATTTTCGGGATACGGCCCCAAACTTGAAAACTATCCTCAAAACAGCCCCAAAGAACTTCACAAAACGGCCCCTCGAAAATCCAATTTTCGGGATACGTCCCCAAACTTGAGAACTGTCCTCATAACAACCCCAAACTCTCAGAACTGTCCTCAAAACAGCCCAAAAGTCTTCAAAAGCTCCTAAGAAGCCCCAATATTTCAGAACTATCCTCAAAATAGCCCCAAACTTCACGAAATCAACAAAAATGCCCCAAACTCTGAAACTGCTCCAAAACAGCCCCAAAGTCCTCAAAAGAGCATCCCAAATTTGAAAACTGCCTAAAACAGCCCCAAATATCCAAAAGCTTGCAAAGAAGCCCCAAACTTCATAAAACTCCAAAAATAGCCCCCAAATTCGCACAAAATTCGACCATAATAGACCAGGCACATACAGGGCACATGCGGGTGCACAGGGGTGCACGAGAAGACGAACAACTGACTGAGAAACCCGGTGTATGGAGGGTGCACGGCACAGAGGCCAGAGGTCACGGGTTCGAAACCAGCCAGACGTAGTATTTTCCATCTTCAAACGAATTTACTGGGCAGCATGGAGATCTTCATACCTTCAAGCAGAAAACTCAGGTGTTCTTCAACAATTTCCAGAAATCCATCCAAAATCGCTGCAAACAATCAACAATTCAACCTATAACCAAATGCTGCTTCAATCGCGCACTTAATCCTGAAGAATCGATCCAAAGAACTCCTTCGATCAAGAGATTGCTGATTTAAATCCAGATCACAGGATTGGCATCATGCCAAATCAAGACAATCCTATAACTTGAATCGACATATTGGAGCCTCGAATCCAGCAGGAACCATACGGCGCATCAAAACCAATCCAAAACGCAGCAAATGATCGATAATCCAAGTTGAATTTGAAGAAATTGCAGTCAAAATACTGCAGCAACAGCAACAAGAACTGAGATATTCAGCTCCAATCGAATCCAAAATTGGACAAATCCATATCCAATTCGCCAAATTGGAGCTCGGAATCAATCAATGAGTCCAATGCGAATCCAAAGTAATCCAAATCACAGTATATGAATGAACAACGAGCTCGAATTTGAAGAAATTGTAGCAAGAACACTGAACCAATAACCGAGCTAAAACAGTCCAAGAACGGATCAAATTGATCCAATTCGCTCCAAGAAGCTTCAATGATGCTCAAATATTCACAGAAAACATCGCAATGATGCTCAGAAGGCAAATGAAGTGCAGAAAACTTGAAACAAAGCCTTGATTCAAAGAATCAAGCTCATACAGCACCAACCGAAGCTTCAGCTGAAAAACGCAGAAACTAAGCTGCAATAATCCAAATCCGCAACGATTAACGGATCAATCCAGCAGAAGCAATTGATCATAGACTCGTGCAACAACACCATATCGAATCCATGACACAGAATCGATTAAAAATTGATGAAGACTGCTCAAATCAATGGAACAGTGCTGCAGCAACAAAATGAAGAACAAGTAGCTGAATCTGAAATGCTGATCCAAAAATGCTGAAATCTTCAATCCAAAAGAGCTATAATGAGCAGAAAATCTACGAAATGCCGCAGCAACAACTTGATCTTCAAGTAATCCAATGAAAAGAAGCTTGATCCTCAAGATCCAAGCTCAAATCGATGCAAAAATCCTCTCGAAAAAGTGAAACCGAAGCTGAAAATCCACAGCTCTGATACCATATCAAGTTCTATAATGTGGAGAGGAGGGTTGAACCAAAAGGAGATATAGAATATGAATGTATAAATGATTCAACCAAGTATTTACATGTTAGGATTCCACTATATATAGGAGATCAATCCTAACTAACTAGTCAACTATACAAGTCAACCTAAGGTACCATGTATCTATACAAGTATGAGTACCTATCTATGTATGTACAAATATGTACATCTAATAGTTTGTAACTCACGATGAAACATAACTAAACATCATTAAAAAAAAGACAAATATAATGGCAAAGTTAGTCAAAAAGAGTTGTCTAAGACAATGGAAGTTAAGGACGGATACACAAATCAATTATGAAGTAAGTCTCTCTGATCAGATCCAGAAGTAGAATCTTCATGCTTACAAAAAAAATGCGAAAGAACAAATTAACAAACACAATTGACACGATAACCATTAGTATCAATCAAATATGTAAACTTAAAAAAAAATCAAATTATATTAGATTAGATTCAATAACATATGCTTGATTAATAACATCAAGTTAACAGAAATCTAAATAAGAGGGAACTTGGGTAAAATCTAATCATCATCAAACTAAGAGCTGCACAACACATAGATGAAAAAAAATCAAGATTATTGACTCAATTTACCAATAGAAATAAATCAAGTTTAATTCAAGTCATCTTTATGCATTTCTATAATATTTTACAACAGAAATGAAACTTTAAGAACTATTTAAAATTTAAAATAGGAGCAAATATCTTGTTTATATGGCGTTCTACTCCCACAAGAACATTTTTTATGGTTCCTAAAAAGAAAGGTTCAACAAAGAGGTCAACCTATATTTATTATTAATAGTTTAATAAATGTTATAATGAAAATGGACATTTTTTATGGAAACAGTTGGATATTCCATCATTTGCATGAAAAAGAAGAAAAATCACGACCTCAAAATATCGTCTTTGCAAGATCAGAATCACCCAAATCAGAGTAGATTATCTAACACGTGAAGAACTATGAATTGTTTATTATGGGAATCAAACACACATCGGAATTATAAGTAAGATATTCTAGAAGAATGATTTAATCATGCAGAAAATAACATACCAGTGAAAGTTATGACCGTGAGGGACAAAACTTCAAACAAATATAGATTGGCACAAATTCAGTCTGGTTTTTCGAGAATGCCAAAAAGTTGACTACTCGGTTAGTAATGCAGTTTGAATGAAGAAAAATGCAGCATATGAGATATGCAAAACGAAGCTAGTAAATTACGCACCGCTAAACAAATTTTTGATATCTCCAATTTATAAAAAGCAATGGCACATCCAGCAATCAACAGTTCTTTGAATAACTTAAAAGAATAAAATCATTAAACATACCCCTCAGTTGGAATAATAGATATACTCAGATTCACAAGATTTAAAGGATTAGCAACTGTCACCCAAAACCTGCAAAAGGTGGAGCAATAAACTTAAATAGCCAGAGACGATATTGACCAACAGTAAAATAGAATGAAAACAAAAGACTCGTGTGAGAGAAAAATAACTTAAAAGTATTCTACAAAGCTAAAATGAACAATCCTAAACCATTTTTCTTTTCTCTAGAAAACCCGAATAACTATTTGCCAGTATTTATTCATGTTCTAATATGTATCAGATATTAAGTCTGTGTGGATACAAACCAATAACCGAACACAAATTAGGAGAAGATGGTTAAAATAGCATAAGATAAAACTTACGGATCATCTCAATTTAGACGACAGAGTTCACAATAAAATACTTCAGGAATTGGTAGATGATTGCAGATTGAGCATTGAAATATGTATTTTTTGTCCATCAATCATAAAGTGTTAAAGCGATTATACATGGATAAAGCACATCCATTAAGTACCTGATGGTTGTAAGTTCGCTAAATGTTGATAAAGATATTTTCAACCCTCATGAGATTAATTAAAAACCCATTGGCACTGAAGTACCTTATCTTAGTGCTGTGAGAGCACTATTTGTTGGAACCTGGATTTGCCGGGAGAATCTCCGCGGTGTTTCCGAGCTCCTTAGTCTTCGGATTCCGGGCACGCACCTACAAAAGGGGACAATGCCAGGGCGAACCCCGACGATCCCTCTCCGACGGTCAAATTAGTAACCGTTCATATAAAGAGAGATCACTATTTTGTATATAATTTATCATATATCAAATGTTAATCAAAGGATTCTTTACATAAAAAACATGATAACTATTATGGTATATAGCCATTTATTGACGATGGCCGTTATGGTAACATAATATTTAGGCAATTACTGTTATGGTAGTAGAATATTAATATCTGATTGACCGTTATGACATCAGACTATTTATAGTTAATACCTATTATGATATCAAATAAATATGTTTATATCAATATCCATCATTTGCCCCCGAGGCTGATTGAGGTTTTGCCTGCATTAGGCTCTGAGTTAAATGAACTTGCATCCATTACACAATCATTCATATTACAATATATTACTCTCTTGGAGCATGATCGTCTCTTTGTACGATCGACTATGGAGGGCGGTTTGTCTACCGACCTTATATTACTCCCTTGGAGCTTTTATGGACGATCGTCTCTTTGTACGATCGACTATGGAGGGCAGTTTGTCTACCGACCCTTATATTACTCACTTGGAGCTTTTATAGATGATCGTCTCTTTGTACGATCGACTAAGGAGGGCGGTTTGTCTACCGACCCTTATATTACTCACTTGGAGCTTTTATGGACGATCGTCTCTTTGAACGATCGACTATGGAGGGTGGTTTGTCTACCGACCTTATATTATTCACATGGAGCTTTTATGGACGATCGCCTCTTTGTACGATCGACTATGGAGGGCGGTTTGTCCACCAACCCTTATATTACTCACTTGGAGCTTTTATGGACGATCGTCTCTTTGTACGATCGACTATGGAGGGCGGTTTGTCTACCGACCCTTATATTACTCACTTGGAGCTTTATGGACGACCGTCTCTTTGTCCGATCGACTATGGAGGGCGGTTTGTCTACCGACCCTTATATTACTCACTTGGAGCTTTTATGGACGATCGTCTCTTTGTACGATCGACTATGGAGGGCGGTTTGTCTACCGACCCTTATATTACTCACATGGAGCTTTTATGGAAGATCATCTCTTAGTACGATCGACTATGGAGGGCGGTTTGTCTACCGACCTTATATTACTCACTTGGAGCTTTTATGGACGATCGTCTCTTTGTACGATCGACTTTGGAGGGCGGTTTGTCTACCGACCCTTATATTACTCTCTTGGAGTAGTTTATGGATGACCGCCTCTTTGGACGGACACTTATGAAATGTGGTTTGTCCACCAACCCGTTCATGTAAAATATTACTCTCTTGGAGTAGTTTGGGGGTGACCACCTCTTTGGACGAACACCTATGAAGGGTGGTTTGTCCACCAACCCGTTCATGTGAAATATTACTATCTTGGAGTAGTTTAGGGATGACCGCCTCTTTGGACGAACACCTTTGCATGAAGGATGGTTTGTCCAACAATCTTTTCATGTAAAGTATTACTCTCTTTGGAGTAGTTTAGGGATGACCGCCTCTTTAGACGGACACCTTTGCATGAAGGATGGTTTGTCCACCAATCCTTTCATGTGAAGTAGTGCTCTCTTTGGAGTAGTTTAGGGATGACCACCTCTTTGGACGGACACCTTTGCATGAATGATGTTTGTATCTCCTCTGCCCGATGATCCTTTAGATATATGTAAGCATAATAACAACTTGGAGATTCTTAGAAATAATAGCCATTTTGCGACCCATGGACATGATAGACATTTTGAAAGTCGTGGACGTGATAACCATTAAAAGATATGCTGACATGATAGCCACCTTGAGGTGTACAAGATCTCATTTCATGTGGACATGATAGCCACTTTGGTGTTCGTGGACATGATAGCCACCTTGATGTTCGTGGTTGTAAATATAATATGGCTTCGCACCTGATCGAATGACCACGGTTGTAGGAGTGATATACCTACACACCTGACCGGGGAATCGTAATATAATATGGAAATAATATGGCGATAAGCCTGATCATTAGATCATGGTTGTAGGAGTGATATACCTGCGCGCCTGATCGGGGAATCATAATATAATATGACAATAAGTCGGATTACCGGATCATAGCGGTAGGAGTGATATACCTACGCACCTGATCGTATGATCGTAATATAATATGGAGATGAGTCTGATCACCAGATTATGGCGGTAGGAGAGATATAGCTACGCACCTGATCGCGGGATTATAATATTGCAATATACCTGATCACCAGATCATGGCGGTAGGAGTGATATACCTACGCACCTTCATAATATGCGGCTTGAATGATATACCTGCGAGCCTACTCGTCTGATGTCGCAATAGGAATAATCAGGGCGGCAGGAGTGATATACATGCACGCCTGAGAGTTGTTATAGTTACAATAGCAGCAGGAGTGATATACCTGTGCACTTGATAGATTTTGAGCTTTGGGCATAACACATTGGTGGTGCCCAGAAGCTACTTGTAATTTTTATAAGGGGTAATGATTCCCTATAAATAGTTGAGGTCTTCTTGTTGCCACTCCGGGTAGGTCATCTGTCGTTTTATACGTTTGTGCGACAGATCTAAGGATCATGGCCGCATGTTGTAAGTAAACTACGCACTTGATCGAAGGATCACGTCCGTGAGATGTAATATGGGGTGCTTGTCCTTGTAAATGGCATGTTTGCCAGAAAATGAATCCCAGTTTGGGTATAAAGATGCACCGTTGGTGCTAGAGCGTAACACGTTAGTTGTGGTTGTTAGACCCTGAACGATGTGCTCGTTTGAGTTGTAAAGGAGGGGGATCCTTTACGCGTATCATTGTAATCAGATATAGATCTGATCTTGAGTTATAACCGGATATAGATCCGAGTTTGAGTTATAAGAGGGGCGTAGCGACGCATCCGCTCTAGTTTATGTCGGGTGTTAGCCACCGTGTTTTAGTATGTAAGTTGGGTATTGACCACCACTGTTTTGACTCGGAATTTGGAGATTCCCAATGAATCTAAGTGATTAGCAATTAGAATGTATATGTAGCCGCTAGGGCATTAGTATTGTGCAGTGAAGTACTGAAGTAGATATAGTGTTGCCCAGTACTCCCCTACCCCCTAGGCTTGGGCGGAAAGTAATTTTCGGGCAAGCCTAATTCTTCTAAAAATAGATATAATAAGCATAATACAGTTGCTCTTAAAAAGATGCATAATGTAAAATTTGGGGGATGACTTTCCTGCTATGTAGCGGTTGTCCAGATTGCCCCTATTCCTTTAGTTTAGGGGCGTGCGTTGCAGCATATCCTCCCATCGTTGTGGGTTTTGTTTTCCCACGTTGTGGATATGTTTGAGTACTGAGATACGTAGGAGCATGCGTGTATTGGACGCTCGTGTCTCATTGATCTGGTCGTTGTATACTGGGAGATACAGTTTGGAGGCTTGCTCCTTTGTTTTCTTATCCTGTCCATGAGATGTCAGATTCGACAATCATTAGTTATGAGTTTCATAGACATATGCATTTATATAAATTCATACTCATTTGAATATTTCAAAGCACACCATAGACAATAAATAGTGTAGGGTATAGATGCTTCCCTGATATTGGCGTTTAGCAACATTTGTTGACTGCTTTTGACGGCAATTAACTATTGTTGCCCAGTTTGACTACTGTCAACCGATTTAATTGTTGTTGACCAGTTTGATTGGTGTTTAACCGATTCTTCGGTTTGACTGATTTGATTGATGTTGACCGGTTTGGTCAGTTTTGACCGATATGATGCAGTTTTGAGGGATCGTAAATAGATTAAAAGGAGTTTCTCTTCAATCTCCATAAGTTTCCAATGTATATCATGCCCCCAAGCCAAGGAGAGGTGTCGGCTCTTATTGGTTTATACAACATGTCTTAACACAACACATGATGTGGGTGTAAGATACTAGATAAAATGATGATATAATCATTCATACACGCATGTACCAATGCACACAATGTAGCATTATGATGTGGCGATCAGACGTTGATAAAGTGTCTTGGATCCCTCGTGACTATTTTCATATGAATTAGCAAGTAACGCTTTACGCAACCGCTGATAAAACATACATGCGACAATAGGGAAGGTCCTGATGCATTTCTAATGATTATTAATTATCGGAGGGTGTATTAGACATTTATGACACACACTTATAAGTTGCTAGTAACGCGACTTGGTCCTCACGTTAATGCCTAGGTTTTAACTGATAGGTTATCCTAGTTAACTATGCATATTCATGTATAAATTAGCACATGCACGTTAAGGTATCAGTAATTTCATGGATGCATATTTTACTCAAAAGTGTAAATAGCTCCTATATGTGCTTATCGTAGCCATGATGTCAAAGCAATAGCAAGCTAATTCAAGTGAATGAATAGGAGGCTTATCTTGCAAGCTTAGCTAGTAAGCTTCTCGAATGTAAGCTTTGGTGTTGAGGCTCCATGCCTTAGCGAAGTAAACACCCAATAGCTTAGACGAACGACGATAGTCGTGAACTTTGATTCTTAGCATAGTCAACGCCCCGTGATTTTGGTAAGCGGTGATGGTTGTGAGCTTCGGGCCTTGATGATTTAACAAAGCTAACTCCCCGTAGCTAGTGGTTCGATTGCAATCGTTTGCTAAGATTCCCTTCATACAAAGGAATAAAGATAGATAAATACATAATAGGGTGTCAAACATGAATGTTTATATCAAATAGAGTAATTAAATGTGAGTGTAACAGAGACTTCCCCTGAGTTAAACTAGTTCAATCTGATGGTTCTCAATGAACTTGATGAGTAGGATATGAGTTTGATGCTTTTGGCCAGTTCTACTAATTTGACCAGTTTGATTGGTTTTGACTGATGTTGGGTAGACCGGCTCAGTGGTTGACCAATTCAGTAGTTGACCGATTGACTTAACTTTTTGGGTGGCCGGTTCAGGTTTGCATTAATGAGCCCAAGTATGAAAGGCCCAGCTCTCTCCATGCTCACACTCACACGAGCACTATGTTGGATTAGAATAGGCCCAAAGAATTAAAGGCCCAACCTTCTCCATGCTCGTAGAACTTCTTTTTGGTCGGAAGTGAAACTCTCACCATGGTATATAGTCATTTATTGACGATGACCGTTATGGTAACATAATATTTAGGCAATTACTGTTATGATAGTAGAATATTAATATCTGATTGACCGTTATGGCATCAGACTATTTATAGTTAATACCTATTATAGTTAATCAGTCCCAGAACTTAGCCGCGGATACCCGATTTTAGCCGATGAGGCTCCGATCTGGCCGCGGAGGACCTATCTTGGCCGCAGACGGATCTTGGCCGAGGAAGCTCCGATCTATCTTGGACGCAGTGGACCCTATCTTGTCCATGGGCCAGATTGAGGCAACGCATGTCCGATCAAAGTCGCACAGACCCCATTGGGTCGTGCATGCCATATGTGGAGCAAAGACGAACTTGTCTTTTTCACCGTGACGAGCCTGTCTTCTTCACCAACGTGCATGTCTTCTTCACCGACGAGCTTGTCTTCTTCACCGACGAGCCTATCTTGATCTACTCTACTATGCCGTTCACTGTTTTTTTAAAGTTACCAAGAGGAAAAAAGCAGAGAGAAATTGGAAGAGGGAGAGAGGATATAGACTTTCTCTCTGCCCAGCTCCCCATTTATGAGATATGCCGAATCTGGGAGGAGATCCCCTCCCCCATCTTTTTCTTTAATTTATTTATTATTTAATGCAATCTTTTTGTTTTGAGAAATAATTTAAACTGAGATATTATTACCGGAATTGCTTGCGAAAGTAGAATATCTCCTCGGGTGAATAAACAAGTTTCCACTTGCTCATTAAAAGTCGGCATCTTTTTTCATCTCTCCAATATTACTTATTTTACCATTCTCATCCATACTCTACATATTATTCATATCGTATATTAAACTTTTTTTACAACTGATATCAAAAGATTTTTCGTAATATTTTTTAATAAGACCATTGACTACACTAAATCTTTTTTTAAATGTTAAGTATCTTTAATTTCTACCACTACCACTTGGTTCATCAATATTATTTTGGAAAAATAAGTCACAAGATAGTGTAATACTTATTAGAATTTATTAATTTGATATAAGCACCAAATTTACACACAAATTATTTGATCTTATAAATTATGTTTGGATTTAAACTTATTTATGTATAAATTTTTAGGGTGTAGATTTTATTTTGGCCAAAATCTAGGGTGTAGACTACAAATAAGAATTTAGAATTAAAAAATAATTATTTAGGAGTTTAAACAAGCATATAGTTGAAACAGAGAAAATATATTGCATTTAACTTTCTTATTTTCAATTAAAACACTGGGAATCTCCAGCGTTCTATATCGAGCTTGATGGCAATAAATGGACTACTATTAAGATTGCCATGCCTGATGCCTCGTGATCTGTCTCTTTAATATTATACATATTAGTTGTCATCCTTCGAGAAAAAAAAAAAGCTGTCATCCATTATTATCATATTAATTATTAAGTAACAACTATTAACTATATTTTTTGGCAAAAAAAAAAAGATTAACTATATTTCGGTCGGTTCGGTTTCTATTATTTTTTTAAAGTAAAAATCGAACCGAAAATCCGAACTTTATATATAAAAACCGACCATATACCGAACCGTATAGTGGCGGTTCGGTTTTCGGACCAGGTCGACCGATTTTTGCTGGTTTTTCGGTTCGGCCGAATGTTGGTTTTCAGCCCTAATTAAAAGCTTTATTTTTCCATGTTTTATTTCTCTTATTTACTCCCTTACTTTCCCAATCTACCTTTTAATTTAACTAATAATAAACACTAAAAAATAACTTTTGAACCGTCCACTATCATAATTTATTCTTATTATTCTATTTAATTATTTTCTATTTTTAGTTATGAATATATATTTTTTAAAGATTATATACTAATGAAATATGTCCAGGTCATTTTTGGTTTAAAAAAAAAAAAGTTCAGGTTGTCGACTTAAAAGAAGATCAAATCGCCATAACAAATTTGGGGTAAGACATTAGCTTCTGTTGAGATTGTAACTTTAATATTTAATTTCAATTATGAACAATGTGAGTACCAGAAACATATACTTCATATACTATCGACATACGATTTGTTTAAAGGTTCAACATCACTTAAAACCAATAAGTATCAATATTTTCAAACATTTTATTATTTAAATATTAAATATATTCTGCATAACATAAGGTTGTGACATTTCTTTAACTCGCAACGTAGTCGATTACCGTCTGATCTAATTTTCGACCGCTTCAAGTAAAATAATAGGCACATCCAAAATACATGCAAGCTCAAGACAATTCATAATTTTTATTTGAACTGGTACTATTTTTTATATTTGGAAAAATATTTAATTGAGTGAATATTTATCTTATTTTGTTTAATAAACAAATAGTAAAATAAAGTGAACGGATGGAACTAAATAAATATGTTGTGGACTTTTTTTGTGGAACTGATATGCTTTGAAAATTTAATTATTTTCCTATTCAAATATTTATATACCATATTAGTAGTGGAATCGAAATCTATCCAAAAAAAACATATTAGTATTAACATGATAATTTAATATCATCTATCGGATTTGGATACCATTTTTTTCAACTATATATGTATCATAAAAAAATTCCACTATAAACTAAAATAAATACAATATATATTTTCTTATAACTTTATCATAATAATCTCATCTTATGGATATACTAGTCTAGTCACACGCATGTCACACGAACACGACACGATAATTTTGTAACACGAACACGATACGACACAAACATAGGATGAACACGTTTTGACACGACACGACACAAATATAGGATGAATTGCAGTCGACACCTTCCTCGTTTTATTCGTCCATCATCGATTCGGCGTCAAAATCGTCCTCCACGCTCAAATCTGCAGGCTTTGAGTAAATTCGCAGGAATTGGAGAGCTTCGGCTCGAACTGGAATCTGGTTCTAACAAAGCTCTTGTAAGAAAAAATTGGAAGATTCCGACTCGTCCAAGAAGAACTAAATCGGAAATTCAGTTAATTTCAGCTGGCAATTGGTCCGGAAGATTGTCGGGTACATGCTGAAGAGGAGCGGCGGCTTCATTGTAAGTCTGGTCGATATTTCCTTGTGGATATAGAGAGAGGAGAGTTGCTCAATTTATAGATGGTCGATGTCGTTGACGATGTGTTCCTCGGCAGGGATGAACGCGACGATTTGACAATCTCGATGTGTTGCTCAGAAGAATGAAGAACAACCTGAAAACTGTATAAATTTGATCAAATCATTTTTCTACATATCGATCAATTGTTCATATCTCTAGTTTGGTTTAAATTCATAATTTCATGTTCATGTTCATAGGATTATTGATTTATCAAGATATAAAAACTTTTTTCATTTTCATCCAAGATAATATCTTAATCTTACACGAATGTATATATCAATTTTTTTTTTTATCATATGTAAAAATTAACATTTTTTTTTATCAAATATAAAAATCAACTTTTTTTTTATCAGGTGTAAAAATCAACTTTTTCTTATGAGATATAAAAATCAACTTTTTTTTAATTAGACATAAAAAGTAATTTTCTTAATTAGATGTAAAATCAACTTTTTCTATCATATGTAAATATCAACTTTTTTTTATCAAATGTAAAAACAACTTCTTTTTTTATCATATATAAAAATCCTATCATTTAAAATTATTCATTTTGTGTTCCAGTACCACCCCCGCCACCGCCGTCATCACTGCAGTGTGACTTCAATGTTGATATCAGGTAGGAAGATTGCAGGGTTGATATTAAAGTCAAAAAGAGCAAAAGTATAAAGTATCTTGTAGCTGAAGTCGTGAAGTTTGCTGTCTAAGATTAGTTGCTTAGTTGAGTCAAGTTAATGTTAATTGAGTGGTGAGTCTGGTTTACGACAGGTTAAGTAAAGAATAACGTGCTAGAATATCATTGAGTGTATAGGAGCAGTTTATATGATGTACTTGCAGTTGATATAAGTTTTTTTTTTTGGTATAAGAAATGTTTTAGTAATGTGAATGAATAGAGTTTTTAGTTTTATCACATCAGCCATATTTCAGGCATTATTTTTTATTTTATTTTTTTGTTATTGAGATGTTTACTCATTTCTTTCTACCTTATATATATAGTAACATGGGTCAGTTCTTATCATTATCATAATTAAACGAAGGATTAAGATGAGAACCACCCTTGTAATTTATAAAGATAAATACTATAGCATCTCTAACTCAACTCATAGATAAGAAACTGCCTCAGTTATTATATTGATAGTTCTTCAATATCCCTAAAATGAACTAATAGATGAGAATCTATAATCTTAAGTTTAGTTCGTAAAACCATTTCTTAAAATTTGTGGATAATTGTCCCTCCATCATTTAGTTATCTTAGTTCTGTGATCTGTTTCTCCTGCTTAACTGTATAACCATATGTTGGGTGTATAAATCGTCAAGCCTTCTAATTTTTGTATGGATTAACAAAATATGCTAATTCTGAGCAGGTCGAAAGCCATTTTTTGGTTAGCTCTTTAGTGATTAGCTGGTCCATCACTGAGGTATTGCTGTTCAAATTACTAATCCTATTTCTGTTTTTCCATTTCTTGATTATTATTATTTAAGAATGTTGTAGATTTTAGTAAATAAGTGTTTTATGCATTTGGAGCTCGCTTGCATTTAGTAAACCTTTACTGTACTTTTTTGGCTTCAATGGTTCATGTATTGTAATGGAAGTCATACTTGAGGAATTAAGAGTTTATGGGTTCATGGAAATGCAGATTATTAGGTATTCGTTCTTCGGCTTGAAAGAGACCTCCGGTTTTGCCTTTTCATGGTTGTTGTGGCTAAGGTAAATTATGTGAATTTTCTTTGATCTTGAAATTTTTGCAGCAAAGTTTACCTTTTACTAATGAGATCCAATATTCTGTTTTCACCTTGCAGGTATAGTACATTCATATTGCTCTATGTGACTGGCATCAATAGTGGAGTTGGATTGATATATCTTGCACTACCACACATGAAGGTAAAACAACCTGTTAACTGATGGATATAACATATCATGCCATAATGTTGAAGCTTGCAGTTGAGAATGGAGATTTACTACAAAATGATTTTTTTTTAGAAACCATAAAAAGTTATTTTTATAGATTGAATGGCATCATCAACGGATTTGCCAATATAGTAAAAAAGAAACTTTGTTGCTGATTTATTTAGTAAATTAGAACCTAAATTGTTTTCTAGAAACTGTTTTTAGGGGAATTTTAGCTGATAATGTGAAATATAAGAAGATGAAGTGATTGTATTTGTGTGCTTTGCTGATTTGAATATATTATAATTCACTAAGTAGCCATAATTGTAGAACTCATCTTTTGGCTGTGGAATTGGTCTCTTTCTTAAGGCATCTTTTTAAAGGACACGTCTTGGCTTTTCTGTCCATATGAGATGTCTCTATCTCTGTCTTGTCTTTTTTGCCAAAGGAGACGTCTCTATCTCTATATAATAATAATACAAAAGATGAAAAGGTTTGACAGAAATATATATATATATATATATAGTACGGTTCATAATATTTTGGCGCAAAAAAATAAAAAATGCACATAGTACCGGTTCGTAGCATTTTGGCGCCAAAAAATATAATAAAAAAACAGATTGCTTCGGGTGATGCAAAGTCTATAAATAGACTTTGTCTACTAGCCACTTTATTATCTAACTAAAAACATCAAATCCCTTTTATATTCGCAGACACTGCTTTGCTATATATCTCTATAGATTTCAGTTTTATCATCAGTGAGTCACCCGAAAATGGAGGAACTTGATGCACAGATGCAATCCCTGTTGCAGTTATACAGGCTGCACCGTTGGATCTCAGAAACTCCGAAGTCCAGCGCACCATATGTGAGTCGTCCCTATCATATCATGTTCATTGATGATTATTTTCGTGTTGGATTTTGAAATCTTATTTGTGAGTTTTTTTTGTTGAGTTTGGTTTCAGGTGGATGGGAGAGCCACAATGATGCTTAAGGATTTTCTGGATAACAAACGGGAAAGCATGCTTCAAAGTTATTCAGATGTTCCTACTAAACAACTACCGTACCTACCACCACCACCATTGTTGAAGAAAGAATGCACTTTGTGCAAGCATAGGAGTTTAAAGAGGCAAGGCTCAGTGGTTGTTCGAGATTCTGGTCGGGTGCATCGGGAAGGGATTTCTACAGTAGAAGATGACTCCTGAAGGTACGGTGGTTCGGGATGTAGTAGGAGCCGGATACCAAAGAGGAGTCGGACCCCCCCAAGGAGGAGCCGGACCCCCCCAAGGAGGAGCCGGACTCCAAGGAGGACCCCCCAAGGAGGAGCCCAAGAAGATGTTCCTTGGCTGAATCTGCAGGCAGCTTTTCATCATATTCATATTCAGCAAGCAGCTTGTCTTCATATTCCACGGCAAGGGTGTCCCCCAATCGGAGGCGGAGGACGAGTATAAGCTGCAGCAGCAGCAGCTTTTCTTCTTTGGTGAAAAAGCCATCATGCAGTGGTGTTGGTCATACTCTAAGAAGTCTGGCCAACAACATATTGCAGCGCCATCGCCGCCGCCGTCGCGATGGTCACGGTCTGACTTCGACGATTTTGAGGCATACCAAAGGGTTGTTCCACCTCGCCCTTCACTCTTCTAAGCCCAAGGGGGAAAAGAACAAGCTGCATCTTTGGGACAAGATCCGGACACCAGTCCCAAAGCTCCGCCGGACTGAACAAGTCCCGAAGACCAAGAAGAAGAAGATGAAGAAGCTGCAGGCGCCGAAGGTGAAGAAGCAGATTAAAATTCCACTTAAAAAAAAAAGACAAAACTTAATAAGTATAAACTGTAATCAGTTGCTATATTATATTCAATTCATGTTTATTTGTTTGTTTCGGTTGAATAACAATTATCTAATTTATGTTTGTTTTGGTTGAATGAAAATTCATGTTGATTATCATAACTCAAGTACTTCTAATACTTAAATTAACACTCGTTCAGTTTGATTTTGCACACTCTATTTAGTTTTTTTTTTTTGCCAACTACTTTGTTTAGTTTTCAATTTATTTTATTTTTAATTTTCCACTTGTGAGATAAAAATTATCTCATTATAATTATTTATTACTCTATCTAGTTTTCAATTTATTTTATTTTCTACTAGTGAGATAAAAATTATCTTGTAATAATTTTTTATTACTGATCTATTTAGTTTTTTTTGGCCAACTACTGTTTAGTTTTCAAATTATTTTTTTATTTTATTTTCCACTTGTGAGATAAAAATTATCTCAAATAATATTGTTTAGAAAAGTTCTTAAATTTTAATAGATCAAATTATTTTGAGAAAAAAAGAGTTTCGAACTCAATGAAAATTTTTGTTTTTATATGCTTATATATTATAAAAAATTTAAAAAATATATAATTCTAATTAAAATAATCATAATAAAATATATTATGATGCAAAAAGTTTCTATCAATTTTTTTTACTATATTCATTTGATCAAATTATATAGTAACGGTATATTTTTGTTAAAAATGCTTGTTTTGACAACAATACATTGTCAAAATAAAATTTGCTTTGACAACAATACATTTTTGTCAAAATAAGTTTGTTTGTGACAAAAATAGTTGTCAAAACAGTTCATGTTGTCGAGCATTATAGTAGAATGTTATGTTGACAAACTAATTTGTCACGATGAACAACTTATTGTAACAACATTTTATTTTGACAAAAAGATTTGTCACAATATACCACATTTGTTGTAGTGGCAAACATTAATTGTGTGAAATTTATATATTTTCCTAACGAATATGAAAAAATAGTTACAAAAAATTAGTAGATAGACACAATTTTTTTGGCCGAATGTCTATATACTAATATTGTAGTTAAAAACACTACTATTAAATATTTTAAATAATAATTAGTTAGGTCGAAACCCGCCGGAGACGCCTCCTTGGGGAGGACTTTAACCTTAACGCTCCCGGTCCGAACTTGCGAAAGCAATGTAAATATATCAAAATAAATAATAATTAGTTTAAAAAACTTACATAAAATTATTATTAATTAATTTTTATTCAATTAATGTTGATATAGAGTTGCATATTCAATAAAATAAGATAATTTAATTTTTATAATTTAATTGTTATTTAGAATTTTTCACCCGCGCAGTGCGCGGGTTTAGTGGCAAGTATTATATTAATTCGGCATCGGAAGCCCTTTGGCTGACACGTGGACAGATCGCCCTGTCACCGTTTCCAAATTTAGTTGGAATTTAATAGGGGTTCTATAAATTTAGTTACAAAATATTGATTGATTGAAAATTAAGAAGTATTTTTATCTCTTATTTTGGTATCTACGCAATTTAAGGAAACAAATTAATTTAAAGTTTCCATTAAATAGTAATTATATACAGTTTGGTTCCGGAAGATCGTAGGCCGCCACTTAAGCGATATAATTAAGGAATGTAATTTTTGATAATGAATATAATTAAGCAAGTAATGTCGAGGAATAATATACAAATATAATATGAAACTTATAAAATATACTATAAATACGTATAAAAAAAACGACAACCCTAGCTATAATTTTATTTTTTTGGTAAAGAATATAATTGAGCAATAATGATAACTATAGATTGTTACTTCTACTATATTCTTTTATTTTAATATTAAAATTATCAAATTTGATATAAGTTTGATTTTAGGTGACAATATTACATACTTTATTATTGAATATAATTATTATTTTAATTAAATTTTTGTTTTTACCATAATTTGAATTTTTTTTTCTAAATAATATTTATGTATAATTTTTTATGGAAAAAAAACGTGCCAAATATAATCTAAAACATACTTTTATAGGATATCTAAACAAAAAAAAAATTAGTATATATATATATATATATGATATGATATGGTAGATATATTTTTTGTATACGTATGCCCAACATAATTTTAATTAAATTAACAATTATAAATAAAAATATAAGCAACAATTACTTTTAACAAAAACCGGTGCACTACTATGAAATAAATTATTTTAGTATAGGTGTTCTATAACAAAGTTACTAAATAAATTTAACATATATGTAATACATATACGATAACAGTTGACACTTTTATGTATAAAGATAGAATATTAAATAACATAATACGATAAGTATCAATAAATTTTGACTAGACATATTTAATTTTAAAATATATATACATATATATCATTTAATTTAAAGTAATTTTATTCATTATAAAATATATAAATAAATTATTAATATGAAAAATTTACAAATTATTTATTTCTTATTTTATAATCAACGACAAATAAAATAAGGTTTATGAGTAAGCCTATTTATATTTCCATATATATAATATGGTCTTTACAATTTCTAAACCTCATCCAAAATATTATATTCACTTACACGAATAGTTACCTTTTAAAAATAATAGAATAAATATATATATATATTAATTTTTATTTATTAGCATTGAATAAATTATTTGAAAATAAAAAATATCAATCAAATTAATTATCAATATCAAATTTGAATTTTCTTAATACCCTAATAATTATATAAAAAATTACTTACTGCGCAACGCGCAGGTCAGCCACCTAGTATACTATAAATACGTATAAAAAAAACGACAACCCTAGCTATAATTTTTTTGGTAAAGAATATAATTGAGCAATGTAAGCCACATTCCTTTTCGTTGATTAAATATTGATACAGTAAATATCATACAATTATACTAACTAAGAGATGACAAGTATATTGGCAAATAAAAAGACAAGTTTAGTTAAAAATTATCATCTACTACGGCATGTACTATATGATAAATATATTTTGATAAATATATAAATTGATATTTAATATTGTTGTATATAGTTTTCCACTGATGTATACGAATATACTATTTAAATATTATACAAGCAATTTATAGTAATTCATGTCCTATATAATATATTTTGATAAATATTTAAAACTTTTATTTAATATTATTGTATATATTTTTAAACTGATATATAATAAATATATACTATCTAAATATAATATTAAGCAATTTATAGTAATTCATGATAATATATATGTAACCACATATGTTGCCTATGAGATGTATGAATTTTGACAAATATATCACAAACACAAAGGCTCTCGATGACAAGGAGCCAACGTTCAAACCACCGACATGTGACGGCAGCTACATCACGGTCAAGTACATCTCCCACGTAATCATCCACAACATCCACGTACACCACTTCAAGCTGTTGGGAGCAGTTGAACACCAATTCAGCCCGATCAACGGTGGTTGCAAGCAGTCAATTGGAACTTCAGTTTGTTACTTATTACATCTTTTGGCTCGGGTAACTCTTTGGTCTTCGAAATAACAGAAATTTATATGACTTATTATGACACTTTTATTGCACGTTTCTAGCATATTATTTCAATTTTTTTCAGATCGATTATGTTATAGTTAATCTAATTCATTAGTTTTTAGCTACCATGGTCATAGACTTATTGCTAACATTTTTATTGAGTGATTTATGTTGGATCACGGTGGAACTCCGGTACGGTCTTGAAGGCGATCCGAGCTCCTTCGCTCCACGTAATCCTGCAAGAGGGGATAGACCGGGCGGTGACCCAGAATCCCTCTCCGATGCTTAAATGAGTATCTCGTATGAACTGGTAAGAAGGAATCTCAAAGAGTGTATCTCAAAACGTCCTGTGATCTGAGGTAACCTCTGCCCTTTTATAGGCGAAGAGATACCTCAGTTACCTGGTGAACCGTTGGGGTGGTTAGCCCATATCCCACATATCTCGGCCACGATCCCGCCTATCTAGGCCATGATCTCGCTTATCTCGGCCACGCTCCGCGTATCTCGGCCACGATCCCGCCTATCTGGGACTTGTTCTTCCGCATGAACTTCTTCTTCTTCATGCTGGTGTTGCCTTCCATGCCTGTTCCTCAGAGTCTCTCTATAGGCTAGCAGCTCATCCAATGCGCTCATCAACCCCGGAGTCACTGTCTGTGCTCCTTGCGAGTATGCGGGCCTTGTGTTGGTTGTGTGGGCGCGATTGTCGTTCCTTTGAGTCGGCATTCCATATGGATACCCTTGAGGTTGTGCCTCATAGTAGTACCCCTGAGGAGGTGCCGTGTATTGGGATGGCACTCCTTGTTGCCCCCCTGTCTCTGTGGCCTCCTAGCCAATGGAGTTGAAGCTATGGAAGACTCAGCCCCAGCTGGGCGTGAAGGTCCTCCTCACTGATTGTTAGGCTGGGGTGCCTGTGGGGCTACCTGAGGCTCTGGGTGTGCAGGCTGTTTCTCTGGGTTAGGCTGCCTGCTGGAGGTATAGGCTGTCTCTCTTGCCTATTGCCCCAGGTGGGTGATTATCTCTAGACGCTAAGTTGTTCGTCATCGCTCTCGTGATTTCCAGACTTTCTATTCGAAACCCACGGACGGCGCCAAGTGTTAGGTTCTAAGCCCTCGATCAACGGGTCGTCGATCTAAAGCTTATTCCTCACTGGTGAACTAACGGATTCAATACTCTCGGGGCCAGTCGTTCTGATGCAAGTCCTTCTGTTCTCTTTGTCTCCTTCTTCTCGGGGTCCTGCACAAAGGGCAGTATCAAGCACGGAGGGGGGGGGGGTGGTGCTTGATGAACCCTCTCCGATGCCTAAGTCAGTACGTCCCTTTTTAGAGAGATAAAGTCTAAAGTCTAGAGAGAAGCTAGAGCTAAAATTGCATAAGTAGCCAAGATGATCAAATGAATGGTGGAAGGGTTGTATTTATAGGCAACGGTGTCATTAAGGTGACTTAATGACATCGTTAACCTTTAAACACAATTAATTAGTCCTTGATCACATAATTAAAACCTTGAAGCATGGAGAGGTTGGCGGAAATAATCTAAGTGCGGGAGTCGGGAAACGGTGCCAGGGCCCTTGGGGGCGGAGAGAAAATCCGACCCCCAAGGGTAGGGGTTGGGTGTGGCCACCCAACCCCTCCCTAGGGGAGATGGGTTGGCCAACCCGATCTCCCCTAGGGGAGATCGGGTGTGGCCACCCGATCTCACCTAGGTGAGTTCGAAGCGTGGCCCGAACGAGTATTTTTGCCTCGTCCGGACCGTTGGTGTTTCGGCGGGGTGTTCGGGTCAAAGTTTCGATTTACAATCATTAACGGGGTGATAAAAATAAAACGATTCGAAAGTCAACGGGTTCAAATTGGGCGTATATCCATCAATTATAGTATTAACAAGGCCGACCAACCAGATTATCTCAAGATATTAGAAGAGTCTATCCCGAAATATTATAGTATTAACAAGACCGACCAACCAGATTATATCAAGATATTATAAGAGTCTATCCCGAAAACTAATATATCATCACAATGTAAAATAGCAAGTATCTACATATATAATCTATAATCTTTAGTGGCTGCATTTAGAATTAGAATATAAGCGCAGAGAATAGACGGAAAATTCTAACAGATCTAAAGTAGCAAAATGAATTAGGGTTTGTATGCATATACGCGATTATTTTCTAGCACAACAATTAGCACCTATTCATCAAACAAATGATGAAGAAATGGCAGTTCTACCCATAGAAATGTTGAAGTTCTCTTCAACCAAATAAGAAAAAAATTCTAAGACTAGGAGAACATATAGATGGCAAGCAAGTGAGTATAAGTCATCGAAACTAAGAGGAATTGAGTATTGCAGAGGATATACTAACAATTCTTATTGTATAGATTGTGCGAGAAACTTTTATGTAAAATATTACATAGATTGTGTTTTTTAGTATGATTGATATACATATTATACATAGAAGATACTATTATTATTTTAACTAGGTGCTGACCCCGCGCTACGCGCGGGGCACGTTAAAAAGGGAATATTTGTATTTGTTAAACCCTAATTCCTAAACTGTATTTCGTAAAGTTGAAGCGTAAATTTTAAAGCTGATTTCTTTAGGATGTAAGTTATTTTAGATTTTGAATATTTATATTTGTATATTGATTGTGTATTTTTAGAGTAATTTTGTTTGAAATAATTTTGTCTGTTTATTTATATTTTTGAGTTTTTAAGAGAGGATATTTAATTAAATTATTTCGTTATGTGTGTTGGGAAGTTTATTTTATTATTGATTTATTTTGTTGTCATATTTGTTATCAGGTAAATTAATCGGAGTCGTTTAATATAATGTGGTTGCATGAATATTATAATGTAAATGATATAGTATATATTATTTAAAATTATTATTATTTATTGTTTGATATATAAAGCCAATACAATTAACTAAGGCAAATCATATTTAAGTTTATATATTTCTATATGTACAGAGAATGGCAGTGAATGAGTGCGTATTATTTTTTCTAGATATGCATGGGTACGTCCGTATATATGTAATTGTTCTTCACGATCTTCTGGTGAGACCATTAATTTGAATAGCTCCCTGCAACTCAGCACTATTTGGTAGTCATCTTCTACTCCCCAAAATTGGTCAAAAAATTTGTTTGTTGCATATTTGTTTGTCGTATACATTGCGATGATGTAGTTGTAAATAGCCTGATAGGTACCATGTGTTTACACAGCTTTCTGTAAATACATTTGTCCTTCATATGTATTTTTTTGTATGAAGAAAAGATATGTCCCTATCATTAGATGGACATGTATGTTACCAGCTTGTTCAATTTTTTTTTTTTAAAAAATAACAAACCAGTATGAGTTAAACTTGGAATTTGGGGATACAGGGTGGGAAGATACAATTGTTTCAAAAAATTTGATTTTTTTGAAATGCGATTGAATGAAGAAATCTGCAACTGAACACAATAATATTATTAGTGTATTTGATTAATATAATAATTGTATAAAAACTTACTGGAATGAATAAATAGTATCATTGTATGAAGAACTGTACCTATTAGCGAGTGCCAGGAAGCCGATTGCGTTTTGTTGAGCTAACAGGGAAAATATTAACTGTAGAAGTTCATTTGGAAGGTGTAGAAATGTTGTTCGGTTCATTGTGTATAATATTTTTGAGTAGTTGATAACTTTGAATTGTGCTGGTATTGATTTTCTTATGAAAGAAAGCTATTTATATAGGATAATGAAATTGATTTTTGAAATGAATTAATAGTATTAATTAGGGTGGTATTAATTTTTTGTATTTATTATAATATTATGTTTTTCTAAAAATGTATTAAAAATTAAGATGATAGATTTGAAGGGAGTGTATTTATTTAAAATTAGTAATTGTAGTTTTTGTTATAATGGTAAGTTTTAATTATGGTAAGAAAATATTAATTAAGTTAGAATTTGCATGTAACATTAGTTTAAATAAACGGTTATAGAAAGTCAAAACGGTAAAGTTTATTTTTTGTTATTTGGCCATCAAAGTTATTTTTTTTTTGGTTAAATGTTATTAATATATAACATTCATTATTTTTTTTTTTAATAAACCATAGTTAGTGTGCATAATTTTGAGTTTGTTGATATATTTACATAATAATTATTTTATATCAGATAGTTGAGTTAGTGATATAATATAATATATTATAATTGCATTATAATTGTAATTTATATGATAAATTATATATTATTTGATATTTTTATTTATTGTTTTAAATATAAAACTGATACAATAATATAAAAACTAAGGCAAATCATATTTAAGTGTATACATTTCTGTTTTAATAGAACATTGAACGCAGCAATGGAAGTATTGTAAATCATTGTTTATTATTATATCAGGTAAATATATATGGATATATGCAGATATAAACAGTTCTGCACTGATGGGTTCCGCTATGACCGTTAGGCTCTTTAACGGTGAGGAAACGGCGAACAGGCCCACTGGGCCCCAAATGAAGGTCAAGATGACCCAGACGAAGGGTCCCGACGTAGGGAGTCCCGATGATGAAAGGTCCCGACAGAGTCAGTCCCGATAGGTGAGCTGAAAGTTCCCGATGAGAAGCCTTTAAGTAGGCCCCGATGACGAATCCCTGAGAACGACTGGCCCTGTCACGATGACGAGGGGCCCCGAGCGGTGACATAACGAGATAACTCTGGAGTCCCCGATGTTAGTCGGGACTTGCTATCAGAGGTTGAGGCCAAGATACGCGGGGCGTGGCCGAGATACGCGGAGCGTAGTTAAGATACGCGGAGCGTGGCCGAGATACGCGGGGCGTGGCCGAGATAAGCGAGATCATGGCCTAGATAGGAGGGATCGTGCACGAGATACACGGGATACGGGCTAACCACCCCAACGGTTCACCAGGTAACTGAGGTACCTCTCCGCCTATAAAAGGGCAGAGGTCACCTCAGGTCATTTACGTTATGAGATACACTTTGAGATTACTGCTTGCCAGTCCATACGAGATACTCATTTAAGCATCGGAGAGGGATTCTGGGTCACCGCCCGGTCTATCCCCTCTTGCAGGATTACGTGGAGCGAAGGAGCTAGGATCGCCGTCAAAGATCGTGCCGGAGTTCCACCGTGATCCTACATTGGCGCCGTCTGTGGGAAACGTAACAAAAAGCTGATATGTCTTCTACTCGTTCAATGGTGGCTGGCAAGCAAAGAAGACAAGGACAATCTGGTGGTTCCCGTCATCCTGCTGCGACGACTTTGAATTCACCACCAGAGCATGCTGAGGACCAGAATCTCCCCGCGGAGGTCTCTCGGACAGGGGGGCATAATGAAGCTCCTGAAGATACTGCTGCTCAACACCAGGGGAATAGGGAGCAGGTGGCTCCTCCAGCTGCGGACCTGACGAGGGCTGTGGCGGAAGCCATGCCGATGTTTTTGGCAGCTGTGGAGGCCCTCTTAGATCGGAGGGAGGCTGCAAGGAGGCAAGAGGAGATGCCTCCGTTAGAAGAGGAGGTGCCCCCACCAGCAGAGGTTCGGAACGAGCGGGAGGCTAAACCCCGAGGCCAGGGCAGGAAGGTGGAGTCCGTTCAGCCAGAGAGATTCGTGGTTAATGGACCAGGACCAGTGCAGCACATGACCATTCCCCTTAATGGTCCCATCACCCCCGATCAGGTGGTGAAGATCGTGAACATCTGCATGGGAGAGCAGAAGCCGCTGGTGTCGGAGCTGAGGGATCGATCTACTCATCCCTTCGTTCCTCGACCTATTGATACCCTCGCCCCGCCAGGGCTGGGTATCCCCACGATAAAGGAGTATGACGGTGAGGGAGATCCGGTTCGTCATGTCCAGAAGCACCTCATGGCGTGTCTGGGCAGATCCCCGAATGAAGATATTGTGTGGACGCTGTTCCCGAACACACTTGGCGAGAGAGCCCTGACCTGGTTCTTCAGTCTGCCCCCAGGCTGCATCACCTGCTGGGCTGATATGCACGACCGGTTCATTCAGCAGTACCAGGGTCGTAGACGTTTGTTGAAGAGTGTGAGGTCCCTGACCCAGGTGGTACAGAGGCCCGACGAGTCGCTGGCACACTACTACCAGCGGTACACGGCCAGCGTGGCGGAGATTGATGAGGAGATTTCGGAGGGTGAAACCATTCGCACCTTTATTCGGAACCTCACAGCCCCCTACGGTTCCGACTTGATGCACAGCGTGGCTGAGAAGGCTGTGTGGAACATGGAGGCGTTGCAGAAGAGGGTGAAGCGGCAAATCGATGTCCAAGAATCGAAGATAGCCGCTGGAGAGCTAGAGCCCCCGAAGTCGAATAAGGGAAAGCAGTCGGTCAAACCCTTAGACGAGCGTAAGTCGAAGGATAAAGCCGAAGGAAGTCGAGGTCGAGGTCGCTCTGATCGCAGGGATGATAGGCGTTCCTCGAAGAAGGACAGGCGGGAGGATCATGACATTCCTCTCAACAGCTCTATGGCGGAGGTCTTAACGGTCATGGAGCGGCAGGGTATCTCCAGGTACCCCCCGAAGAAGGAAGGAGAGTTCTTGGGATCCCGCACAGATCGCTACTGTCGATTCCATCGCGCGAATGGCCACGACACCAATCACTGTCGGGAGTTGAAGAAGGAGATCGAAAAGTTGATCCAGAAGGGGAAGCTTAAGGAGTTTGTCGGGGAGAAACGGTGCCGATCCCGTTCACGATCCCGATCACGGTCCCGTTCCCGATCCCGTGATCGGTCCCCAAAGAAGAAGAGGTCCGACCCAGAGTCTTCCGGTGCCCGTAAGGAGAAGCGAGGCACAATCAACGTGATTCACGGAGGGTTTGCCGAAGGGGGTGATACCTCGTCCTCCCGAGAGGTTTATGCCTCTAGAATTCCAACTGCTGTGGTGTTGGGTAAGAGGTCCCGATCTTGGACCCTGAAGGAAGAGATGGTGATCTCCTTTTCGTCGGAGGATCTCATAGGCGTGGAGACTCCGCACGATGACGCTCTGGTCGTGACCTTGGATGTGAACGGGTACGAGATGAAACGGATTCTGATCGACGGAGGGAGCTCCTCCGATATTCTGTTCATGGATGCACTAGAGGCCATGGGGAAAACGAAGAAGGACCTGAAGGAAGCGAACTTACCGATGGTCGGATTCTCTGGCTCCACCTCCTATCCGCTAGGAGTGATCACCTTACCGGTAACTCTTATTCTTATTCAACACCATCAACTTCATTTTTCACCTTGAATTGGTCAAAGGCAAATGATGAATATAAGGAAAGGAGATCAGAAAGGTAGGCGGACGACTTATAGTATAGGTCAGATGTTTTCGTGTAAAAGCAAACTCTCCAAATTGATGACTTCCTTGAGTAATCTTACACTCTTCCTCATTAATTAAAGAGGAAATTTCTTGCTACTGAGTTTGCTATTAAGGAAGAACCAAGCCAACTAGTAGCACCTCCCCTATCGCTGACCTCTTTGCGACTTGCTTGATTGCGCTACGAACCAAAGCAACCTTGTGCTCTCAGTTTTGAAATAAAAGTGCAATCCGATGAGTTTGGTAGCGGGTGGAGATGCGAGAGGAGGAACGTGGAGTTTTTGGTAGTCGAGTCCCCGGGGACTTACAACGCGATCATTGGGAGAACTACCATCAACCCCCTGATGGCAGTTGCCTCGACCGTACATCAGAAGATGAAGTTCCCGACTGACCATGGAGTCGGAGAGGTCAAGGGCGACCAGGTGGCTTCCCGAAAATGTTATGTCAACGCCACCCGAAGGAGGAGACGAGAGGCCATGACTGTCCTACAGACAGATACTGATCCCAGAGAGGAGTTTGGGCGTCCCGCCTCCGTGGAGGATCTAAAAGAGATCGAGATTGATGGGCCTCAGAGAAAGGTGAAAATCGGGTCTGATCTAACTGAGGAGACAGCCCGAAAATTGATTGAGCTACTGAAGGAGTTCAAGGAGCTGTTTGCCTGGTCCCCGAGTGACATGCCAGGAATTAGCCCCGATGTAATCGTGCACGAGCTGAAGATAGATCCCGCGATCAAACCTATCACGCAGAAAAGGCGTCCGATGGGCACAGACAAGAAGATCGCGATCCAGCAGGAGGTGGGCAGGTTGCTCGATGCTGGGTTTATCAAGGAGCTCCGATTCCAGACCTGGGTTGCTAATCCGGTACTGGTGAAGAAGAGCAACGGGAAGTGGCGAATATGCGTTGATTTCCGCGACCTGAATAAGGCTTGCCCGAAGGACTGTTACCCGCTCCCGAGAATCGACCAGCTGGTGGATGCCACGTCGGGACACGAGCTGTTGAGCTTCATGGATGCATATTCGGGCTATAACCAGATCAAGATGGCTAAGGAAGACGCTCCTCACACAGCATTCTATGCAGACAGTGACATCTATCACTACGATGTCATGCCTTTCGGGTTGATCAACGTCGGGGCAACCTACCAGCGGATGGTGAACAAGCTGTTCGGAGATATGCTAGGGGAGACCATGGAGGCTTACGTGGATGATATGCTGGTGAAGTCTCGACAAGCTGAGGATCATGTGCACAACCTAGCCATGGCGTTTGAGCGGATGAGGCTTCATCAGGTTCGCTTAAACCCGACGAAATGCGCCTTCGGAGTCCACTCAGGGAAATTTCTGGGCTTTATGGTGAGCCAGAGAGGAATTGAGGTGAATCCCGAGAAGCTGAGGGCGATTGAGGAGATGCAGTCTCCGATAAACCATCGGGAGGTGCAAGTGCTGAATGGCCGACTGGCTGCAATGAATCGCTTCCTGTCTAAGGCAAGTGACCGATCAATGCCATTTTTCGAAGTCCTGAGGGCCAACAAGAAGTTTGAGTGGACCGCCAAATGTGAAGAAGCGTTCCAGGCACTCAAGCAGCACCTCCGCACCCTCCCGCCGTTGGCGAAACCGGTTCCAGGCGAGCCGCTCTATCTTTATTTGGCTGTTTCTGAATTTGCCATTAGCTCTGTATTAGTGAAGGTTGTCGAGGGTAATCAAGTCCCCGTCTATTATGTAAGCAAGGCGTTTGCCAAGTCTGAATTGAATTATCCTGCCGTTAAGAAGTATCTCTTTGCGCTGATTATAACTACTCGGAAGCTGAGGCCTTATTTCCATGCACACGAGATTACTGTGCTGACGAACCAGCCTCTGAAACATTTTTTGAACCGACCGGATGCGTCGGGGAGATTAGTGAAGTGGGCAGTTGAGCTTAGTGAGTTTCGCATACACTTTGCTCAAAGAACGGCTATTAAGGGCCAGGCATTGGCGGATTTCATAGCAGAATCTACAGCCCCCGATCTGGAAGAAGCGGGCCCTATAGAGGGGGCAACCATGGAGGTCCCGACAGAAGAACAACCAGAGAAGGCAGAGCAATCAGAAAAGCCAAACGAGGAAAATACCTGGGAGATGTATACAGATGGCTCCTCAAGTTCAGACGGATCAGGAGCAGGCTTTGTGTTGATACCACCAGGCCAAGGTGAGCCGCTCCGATATGCCTTGGCTTTAACGTTTAAGGCCATGAACAACGAAGCGGAGTATGAGGCTCTTATCACGGGCCTGAAAATTGCCAAAGGTACGGGAGTTGCTCACTTGAAAGTAAAGTGTGACGCGGCCCTGATCGTAAACCAGGTTCAAGGGCGATATGAAGTGAAGAGCCCGATAATGAAAAGGTACCTGCGCGAGGTACAAGCCTTGAAAGAGAGCTTTAAAAGATTCGACATCGAGGCGATCCCGAGGGAGGAAAACATGGAGGCAGACGCCTTGAGCAAATTTGCCCTGGGGGCACCCTTGGAGGAAAATCGGAAGGTGCATTTCTTGGAGAAGGTGATCTTATCGACCACCGACCCGACACAGGTGTGTGCCACTGAAGCAAGATCGGAGGAGGAGCCCACTTGGATGACCCCGATAGTCGCGTACCTGACTACGGGGACAGTGCCCGATGACAAAGTAGTAGCCGACAGGATACGTCGGATCGCGGCTAATTACGTGATGCTGGACAATCAGCTATACAAGAAGGGCTGGTTCTCGACTCCGTACTTGAAGTGTGTGGCTGAGCCAGACACAAATCGAATCCTGAAGGAGGTGCATGAAAGGGTCGCGGCTTGTCAGGAAGGGGCCCGATCCATTATGAGGAAAGTGCTGAACTTGGGCTATTATTGGCCTACGATGAGCAAGGAGGCGACGGCATTGGTCCGATCCTGTGACGCGTGCCAGAGGTACGCCCCGAGCATCATGGCTCCGGCCGCCAATCTGACATCCATCAAGAGCGCTTGGCCCTTCGCGCAGTAGGGCATCGACTTGGTGGGACCTCTACCACAAGCACAAGGACAATGTAAGTATTTACTTGTAGCTATCGATTATTTTTCGAAATGGATAGAGGCAAAGGCATTGGCCAGAACGACGGGGAACTAGATCGTCAAGTTCCTCCAGACCCATATTGTGTCCAGATACGGGATTCCTAAGGTGGTGATCAGCGACAATGGTCCACCGTTTAACGGGTCTCAGGTGAAGGAGTATTTGGAAGAGTTGAATATCGAGCATCAGACAGCTTCTGTACGCCATGCTCAGACTAATGGCCAGGTGGAGTCAGCCAACAAAATCGTGATGGATGGCCTGAAGAAAAGGGTCTATGCCTTGAAGGGCAAATGGCTGAACGAGCTGGAAAACGTGCTTTGGGTCGTTAGAACGACGCCCAAACGAACAACTGGGGAGACTCCGTTCGGCCTTGTTTATGGCACGGAGGCTGTTGCTCCCGTGGAGGTGGCCGTAGCATCGCATCGGATGAGATATTACGAGCCTCTGACGAACGATGAAATGAGACGTCTGGACTTAGACTTACTCGAAGAGAAGAGGCGGGAAGCCGACGAAGTCCAGGCTCGAATGCGTTTAGCGACGGCCATGTATTACAATCGGCGAGTTAAGTCCCGACAATTCTTCGTCGGGGAGCTGGTTTGGCGTCGCAACGAGTCTACCCTTTTGGATCGAATCGGCAAGATGTCGCCAAAATGGGAAGGACCTTACAAGGTCGTGGGGATGCCATCCCCGAATGCATACAAGTTGGAAGACCTCGATGGCAGAGTATTAAAGCATTCTTTTAGTGGCGAACACTTGAAGAAACACTATGCTTGATGAAAAGTCGCCTTAAGTGGTGCCCGATGAAAAGTCGCCTTAAATGGTGCCCGATGAAATGAGACGTCTGGACTTAGACTTACTCGAAGAGAAGAGGCGGGAAGCCGACGAAGTCCAGGCTCGAATGAGTTTAGCGACGGCCAGGTATTACAATTGGCGAGTTAAGTCCCGACAATTCTTCGTCGGGGAGCTGGTTTGGCGTCGCAACGAGTTTACCCTTTTGGATCGAATCGGCAAGATGTCGCCAAAATGGGAAGGACCTTACAAGGTCGTGGGGATGCCAGCCCCGAATGCATACAAGTTGGAAGACCTCGATGGCAGAGTATTAAAGCATTCTTTTAGTGGCGAACACTTGAAGAAACACTATGCTTGATGAAAAGTCGCCTTAAGTGGTGCCTGATGAAAAGTCGCCTTAAATGGTGCCTGATGAAAAGTCGCCTTAAGTGGTGCCCGATGTAAAATCGCCTTAAGTGGTGTATGTTATTTATCGTTTGATTCGATGTAAATGAATTATTGGGCCATCAATAAATAAAGAGGTTGCTTCCAAACAGAGCTATTCTTAGATTTATTCTAAGCGAGAAAAGTCGCCTTAAGTGGTGCACTAGAAAAGTCGCCTTAAGTGGTGCACGAGAAAAGTCGCCTTGAGTGGTGCACGAAAAAAGTCGCCTTGAGTGGTGCACGAAAAAAGTCGCCTTGAGTGATGCACAAAAAAAGTCGTCTTAAGTGATGCATGATTCTTAGATTCACTCTAAGTGTTGTTAAAAGTCGTCTTAAGTGATGCACAAGATTAAGCCGCCTTAGGTGGTGCGCGATGGTAAGTCACCTTAAGTGGTGCAAGTTGGTAAGTCGCCTTAATTGGTGCAGGATGGTAAGTCGCCTTAAGTGGTGCAGGTTAGTAAATTGTCTTAAGTGATGTATGAGAATATCTTAAGTGTCGAGGTTTCGACTTAAGAAAGTATAATAAAGCCATTGGGAGAAGTGCAATAAAAGAATCGGAACTAAGAAATTATGATATTAATAGGGCTCGAAGGCCCGATGATTACAAAAGGAGGAGAATACAAGGATTCTAGTGACAAGCAGTTAGGCCTAACCCTTGTTGGCGGCATCAACGGGAGCTAGGTCCACGAGGTCTGTGACAAAAGGCCCCACAGGGTCAGCCGCTGGAGGATTGACTATCAGGGTCATGGGATCAAGGAGTTTTCGATGAAGAAGTAGCTCCTCTTCACTCTGAACTTGTGGTATGCATTTCCTGCCTTGAGCATCGGCTTCTCCGGTGGAGATGATGCATCCTTCCCGGAGAGCTGCATCATAAGTAGTGCTGAAAATTTCGTTCAGAGCATAGTCGAAGTTGAAGGGCTTCCTTCCCTCGGAACCAGATTCACTGTTTGAAATCAGCCATGAAAAGGGACGTTAGGTTTTTCCGGGAAATTACAAACAAACTAAACAAAGATGAAGGTGAACAATAGAGAAGAAACCCTTACCTGACTTGATAATTGGAGGCTGGAAGAATGAACTTGACATTGCCGGAAAGATGACCGGAGGAACACTAAGGTCTCAGGAGTTGCAGAGAGATTTTTGAAAATTCGTAGGTGGTAAAAGGAAACTATACCCTGGGTGAGGGTTTTATAGGCGAAGGGGACAGTCGAAAGGGCGCTTCAATCTGAACCGTCGAAGTTGAAGCATCCTGATCTGGACCGTTGAGACGAAACGTGCGGAATGGCAGCAGGTGCAATGATGAAATAGCCTGAAAAGCACTTTTCAGAAAAAGCAGACACAGAGAATCAGGCACGGGTACTAAGGACGTCACTTCATTATCCACTGCATTGGATGGCTGGGGAACCGAGGAGTCCTCTCGGATTTGGCAGTTATCCACAAGGTATCGAGGAAACGTGAACGAGAAGACTCATACTGAGTGACTAAGCCAAGGGAAAAATCCCCGACTTCGACGTCGGAAGGTCAGGAGCTGAAAGACACGACGAACTGAAAGTCCCTCATGTCTTGGGGGCAAATGATGGGTTCCGCTATGACCGTTAGGCTCTTTAACGGTGAGGAAACGGCGAACAGGCCCACTGGGCCCCAAATGAAGGTCAAGATGACCCAGACGAAGGGTCCCGACGTAGGGAGTCCCGATGATGAAAGGTCCCGACAGAGTCGGTCCCGATAGGTGAGCTGAAAGCTCCCGATGAGAAGCCTTTAAGTAGGCCCCGCTGACGAATCCCTGAGAACGATTGGCCCTGTCACGATGACGAGGGGCCCCGAGCGGTGACATAACGAGATAACTCTGGAGTCCCCGATGTTAGTCGGGACTTGCTATCAGAGGTTGAGGCCAAGATACGCGGGGCGTGGCCGAGATACGCGGAGCGTAGTTAAGATACGCGGAGCGTGGCTGAGATACGCGGGGCGTGGCCGAGATAAGCGAGATCATGGCCTAGATAGGCGGGATCGTGCACGAGATACACGGGATACGGGCTAACCACCCCAACGGTTCACCAGGTAACTGAGGTACCTCTCCGCCTATAAAAGGGCAGAGGTCACCTCAGGTCATTTACGTTATGAGATACACTTTGAGATTACTGTGCTTGCCAGTCCATACGAGATACTCATTTAAGCATCGGAGAGGGATTCTGGGTCACCGCCCGGTCTATCCCCTCTTGCAGGATTACGTGGAGCGAAGGAGCTAGGATCGCCGTCAAAGATCGTGCCGGAGTTCCACCGTGATCCAACATGCACGATCTTCTGGCGAGACCATCAGTTTGAATATGTCCCTGCAAAACAACACCATTTTGTAGCCGTCATCGATTTGCCAGAATTTGAGAAATTCGTTCTCTCCTGTATGGATGTCTAACGTAGATAATGCAATGCAATAGTTGTAGATAGCTTGGTAGGTACTATTTGTGTCTACAGCTTTCTGTAAAAAATGTAGTCCTTCATAGGTATTTTTTTGTATGAAGAAAATGTATGTGCCAATCATTAGATTGGCATATATGTTTCCAATTTCCGCAATTTGTTTTAAAAAGTTAAAACCACTTTGTGTCAAATTTGGAAGATGTTGATACAGACTGGGAAGATATAGGTTTTGTAAATAATTTGATTCTTCCTCGAATGCGATTTCTTGAAGAAAACTGCAACTGAAGATAAAAAATTATTAGTAGAATTGATAAATATAATAATTATAGTGAGAATTTATAAGCTTTAGTAGGTTGAATCATTTGTTGATTGATGATTAGGGATTACAATGCAATAGGTAAACTATATATACTAGGTGATAGGGATCACCAACTAGGACTAACTATCCTATGTGCCTAACTTGGTGCACCAAGGTGCATACACCATGTAACATGTACTACATGATATATGCACCATATAATAGCCTTATACAATCATCTAATGACATGATGGAAGTAAATGCAAGTGTAAGTAACAAGATGCAATGTGAGCATATCAACTTATATACTCTATATTCTCCCATCCTTTTCTTCTTCTTCTCTTCTTTCTTGGAAGACATCCTTGATTCCATATAGCTTTAGCAAAGCTAAGTGTTGATTCTTTACCAATGCCTTGGTAAGCAAGTCAGCAAGTTGTTCCTTTGAAGGAATGTAATGGACACCAATGATCCCTTGTTGAATATGATGTCTTGTGAAGTGGCAGTCTAGCTCAATGTGCTTGGTGCGCTCATGGAACATGGGATTCTTTGCAATCTTCACAGCTGCCTGGCTATCTGTGTGTATTGGGATAGGAAGATTTACTTGTATGCCAAGTTCCTTGAGGATTCTCCCCACCCAAAGTGCCTCCTGAATTGCAACTCTTAGACATCTATACTCTGCTTCAGCACTTGATAAGGAAATTGTGTCTTGCTTCTTTACCTTCCAGGCTATCATGGCTTCACCTAGCTTGACACAATAAGCACTCACTGATTTCCTACTAAAAGGGCAAGCAGCCCAATCAGAATCACAAAACAAACTCAAATTGAGTTTGTTGTTGGAAGGATAGATCAATCCTTGTCCTGGAGTGCCTTTAATGTATCTAATGACTCTTATGACTGCATCATGATGTGACTTCTTTGGCTTGTCAACAAATTGACTAAGTCTTTGTACTGAAAAGCTAATGTCTGGCCTTGTCATGGTAAGGTATAGTAACTTGCCAATGATCCTCCTATAAGAAGTGGCATCCTCCAAGAGTGTATCATCAATGTTTGAATTAGTTGCTTTGTCATACTCATGTGTGGTGAGTTTGACACTGAACTCCATAGGGGTTTCAGCAGGCCTTGTAGCCCCTAGGCCAGCATCTTCAATAAGCTCAATTGCATACTTCCTTTGGTTGATTACAAGACCTCTATCTGATCTTGCAACTTCTAGTCCCAAAAAGTACCTCAAGTCTCCTAAGTCCTTCAATTTGAAGTGTGTTTGGAGTGTGTTCTTCAATTGATTGATCATCTTGGTGTTGGAGCCAGTGATTAGAAGATCATCAACATAGGTGAGAAGAAAAACTTTGCCATCACCTTGTATCTTGGTGAACAAGGAATGATCTGAGGCACATTGTTTGTAACCATTCTTCAATAAGGTTTGGGTGAGCTTGATGTTCCATTGTCTTGAAGCTTGTTTGAGACCATACAAGGACTTCTTGAGCTTGCACACATGTTTGGGATATCCCTCAAGAGACTTGGAATGATTGAAACCTTGGGGAATGTCCATATACACTTCTTCATTTAGATCACCTTGAAGAAATGCATTGTTTACATCCATGTGGTACAATCCCATGATTTGGCAGCTGCCAAAGCTAATATGATCCTCACTGTGTCCATTTTGACCACAGGGGAGAATGTCTCATTGAAATCAGTCCCTTCAATTTGAGTGAATCCCTTGGCAACCAATCTTGCTTTGTATCTTTCAATGGAACCATCAGAATTGTATTTGACTTTAAATACCCATTTGCAACCAATTGAAGATTTGCCTTGTGGGAGTTCCATTAGCTCCCAAGTGTTATTGTTCTGAAGGGCTTGCATTTCTTCCTTCATAGCTAAGATCCATTTTGGGTCTTTGATTGCTTGTTTATAGGTGGTTGGTTCTTTGATCTTGTCAAAGGCAGCCAATAAGCATTTGTATTGTGGACCCAAGTTGTCATAGGATACATACTTCTCCATTCCAAAAATGGCATTTGAACTTGATCTTTGTTTGAGTTCAGCAAGCCTTGCACTCCTCCTAGGAGGTGGTGGGTGTAGTTGTGCAATTCTTAGGCTCCTTCTTAGATTGGAAGGTTGGGGTGCTTCTTCTTCAATTGGTTGTTGAGGTGGTTGATCCTCAATCTGAGGTGCTTGATCATCCATTTGAGGTGTAGCAACCTCAATGGGAGGAGTGTTGCTTGATGCATCCATGTCAAAATAAAATGGATCCTCAGGTGGGAAATCCTCAAATGGTTGCTTGACTCCCAAGCAAGATGGAATAAGAGCCTTTAGAGCATCCTTTGACATGCTAAAGGGAAAGATATCTTCATGGAAATGAACATCCCTTGAAACATGAAACACTGAGTTTGAAATGTTCATCACAAGGTATCCTTTTTGGGATGTTGAGTATCCCATTAGGATGCATGGTTCAGCCCTTGGACTAAACTTGTCATGGTTGTTCAATTTGGTTGAAAAACATAGACAACCTATAGTTCTCAAGTGAAGAAGGGAAGGAGCTTTGCCATATAACACTTCTATAGGTGACTTGAACTTCAAGATAGAGGTGGGTAGTCTATTGAGCAAGTAACAAGCATTGAGTATGCAATACCCCCAATGCCTCAAAGGCATGGATGCTTGAAATCTTATAGCTCTAGCAATGTTGAGGATGTCCCTATGTTTGCGTTCCACCCTTCCATTTTGTTGTGGTGTATGCACACAACTAGTTTGATGGAGGATGCCAAATTGAAGAAGCAAACCTTTGCAAACTGAATTGATGAACTCAGTCCCATTATCACTCCTCAAAGTCTTGACCATTGTTCTAAATTGATTCTTCACCATGATTAAGAAATTCTTATGTGCAAGAATTGCCCTTGAGTGGTCATCAACAATGGTCAAGAAGTATTGATTGTTCTTGAAGGTTGGCACTTTGTAAGGACCCCATAAATCCATGTGAACCAAATCAAAGGGCTTTGAAGCAATAGAATCACTGGTTGGAAATGAAAATCTAGATTGTTTTGCAAGAGGACAAATAGTGCATTGTTTGATACAACCATATGTCTTATTCAAGCCTAAAACATCCAAATGATTCAAATATTGTTCTGAGACATGGCCCAAACGCCTATGCCATCTCAATACTTCAACCTTATTCTCCAAGCAAGCAGCTGCCAACTTCCTTGTGCTTGAAGGCACCACATCCTTCAAAGTGTATAGTCCTCTATTCCATTCCCCAATCACCATGGACTTGCCACTCTGGCCCTGAAGTAACACATGATCACAAGTAAAGATCACTTTGCAATTTAACTGGCTAGGTAACCTAGATACAGAGATCAGATTGAACTTGAAGTCAGGGACCAAGAGTATGTTGGTCAATGTGAATCCACTTGAGAAAGAGCAAGAACCAACATGAGTCACTTTGCATTTGTGACCATTTGGCAAGTGCACATATTGGTGATCAGAATCACTTTTCTTCAAATCATGTAGCCACTCAATTTGATGAGTGATGTGATTAGTAGCACCTGAGTCAACTATCCAAACCATAGAATCACTAGATATACCTGCCATGTTGACATGAGCTTGATCCATATCTTCAAAGCTTAGAGGTGTATGATCAAAATGATCATTATGGGCAGCAACATGTTGGATCCTTTTGTTAGCTGTGCCATGAAATATTCTTTTGTCCTTGGCTGCCACATGCTCAATCGTGCTTGAGTTGCCACCTTCTTCAACAATGTTGGCTGAATTCCAATTCCTCTTAGGAGCATTTGGATTGGTTTGATGAATTGGGTGATCATATGGGTAGCCATGCTTGATGTAGCAATTGTCTTCAATGTGACCTCTCTTGCCACAATAGTTGCAAGTATTGAGTGGTCTCCCACTTGAAGGATTAAAGTTGCCTCTTCCAAAACCATTTCCTCTTCCAATGCCATTGCCTCTTGCAAAGCCTCTACCCCTTGCATATCCTCTTCCATTACCTCTACCACCACCATAGGATGGATGCTTTCCAGTGAACAAGGCAGTTGCCTCACCCACATCACCAATGGAACCAGAGATGGTCCTTTGGCTTTCTTCTTGTACCAATACAGAGAAGGCAATGCTAAGAGAAGGAAGTGGTTGTCTCATAAGCAAGGTGCTCCTAATGTGTCCATAGGAGTCATTCAGTCCCAAAAGAAATGCCATCAACTTCTGCTTCTCCTTGTGTTCATTAACAATGGCAATGTCCCCAGCACATTGAAGATCCAAATCATCAATAGAAGCAAGAGCATCCCAGAGTTGCTTCATTTTGGCAAAGTACTCAGTGATGGAGAGCACACCTTGAGATGTTTGGTAAATCTCCCTTGTTAATTGGAAGATTTGTGTGCCATCCACTTTATCAAACATCTCCTTCAAGTCATTCCAAATGGAAGAAGCAGTTGTGTTGTAGACCAAACCATTCACCAAATCCTTGGCCACAATATTCCTCAACCATGCCTTGACAATTGCATTTGCTCTATCCCATTTCACTCCATCATTGACATCAACATCCAATCTTGTGAATGTGCCATCTATAAAACCAAGCTTGTTCTTCACCAACAAGCCTTCCCTGATTGATGTGCTCCAAACATGATAGTTGGAGGTTCCTTGAAGTTGGAAAGGGATGAGCATATGGCCAGTGGTGTCTGAGGGGTGTATGTAAAGGGGGTCATCAACATTGGTTTCTTGAGCCATATTGTAACCCAAGCAACACAAGTAGGTATTAAATTTGAGTCAGAGGAATCCAAATCCAAGAAATCAGCTGCCATAAATCCAAGCAAAATCGCATACACAAGTTGCACTACAAACAAAAGTAGTACACCAAGGTTGTTGATAGTAGGACAAAATCCAGCTCACCCTATGGTATTGTTCGTACAATTCCGCAATAAGATTTGTGATTTTCAAAACTTGAAATTCAACAGAAATGGATTAGAAGCCATTCTCCATTGATGAAAGCTCAGAATTCTTGAAGATATGAACACAAAGCTCAAAGCAGTCACAAATACTCCTCAGCCGAGCAATGTGTATGCAAGGAAATTCAAGCAATGAATATCCAGGTATCAAGCAAGGGGCGCAGCTGAAATAAGTTCAAAATCCATATCCAAATCTAGAGAAACAATACAAACTCCAGAAAATGATAGTATCAAACACGCAATCAGCTCAACAAGGCTGAATTCTTCAAGAACAAGCAAACTAGTACTAAGTCATCTTGGCTTTGCTTAGTCTAGGTGCAGATCTACCTTATGCGTGTTGAGTTCTTGGAATTCCACTTACTAGATGTCCATTCTTAAGTAAGAAATGGATTCTTGAAGTAGAAAAGATGATCCACGAAGCTGAAGTTGCAAATCCACACTTGAACAAGGTGAATGTTAAGGCAAAACTTCAAAGAAACTTGGTCTTCTTTAGCTTTGTGGTTGTGCCGCCATTTGAGGTGGCTCTGATACCATATGAGCTTTAGTAGGTTGAATCATTTGTTGATTGATGATTAGGGATTACAATGCAATAGGTAAACTATATATACTAGGTGATAGGGATCACCAACTAGGACTAACTATCCTATGTGCCTAACTTGGTGCACCAAGGTGCATACACCATGTAACATGTACTACATGATATATGCACCATATAATAGCCTTATACAATCATCTAATGACATGATGGAAGTAAATGCAAGTGTAAGTAACAAGATGCAATGTGAGCATATCAACTTATATACTCTATAGAATTAGTTGAATTTTATCAATGTAATAACTGTGTTAATAGAATTTTACCTATTACTTAGAGTCAAGAAGGCCATACCATCTTCTTGAGATAAAATGAAAAAAATAAACCGGAGAATATCCATCGGAAGGTCTATTAGTGTTTTGTTGTTCATTATCTATAATTTGTTTGAGTAAACGATATTCGTAATGTTGAGAGAAGAATATATTTCTTATGAAGAATACTTATTTTTATAGGCTAATTGTATTTAATGTTGAAATTAATTCATTCTATTTATTAGGTTTCTATTTAATATTTGTGTTTTTAAAATTTGCAAAATTGTAGGGTGTGTAAAAAGTATATTTTTTTAATGGTAAGTAAAAACTGATTTATGGTGTGTTTGAATTTTTCGTTGATTTTATACTATATTGGAAAAGGCCATATAGTTGTAATGTTTAGAGGAGAATATATTTCTTATTAAAAAATACTTATTTTTATAGTTTCTTGCAGATGAAGGTTTTGCATGTATAAACGCTGTTGCAATGATATTTTTGAAACTTTTCCATAGAATTGATACAACTTTGCGTTGTTCATGAATTCCTTTTTGTCTACAATTTGTTGTAATTTTTACAGCTACATGTAGACATTACAAAGATTTGAACGTAACTACCTCAGGGATAATAGTTAGTTCAATATGCAAACCTTTCTTTCAATGCAACTGTCTCATGGATGTCAGGGTTTATGTATAGATGGCTTGATGTAGAAGTATTCAAAGTTGGCTTGCCTGACCACACCAAAAGTAATACTATTTGTACAATGAATTTAAGTAATATTATGGGAGAAAAAATGTTAAAAACCTATTCCAAACCTTGATATGTAGTAACTGTAACAGCTGCTACAGCAACTATAACTGGATGTGATAACTTCTGAACATCATCAGGTTGCAACAATTCATTGAATTTCCCCCATAAAGTTAGATTGATCAGAGAGCCCCTATAATTGTGTTATTACATTAAGTTAGAAAGTTAATAATTTATGTGTATACAAAGATAAACAAAAAAAAAAGTTATCTACATACTTACCCATGTAGTTTCAATACTACATCACGAACACTGGTGTTCATCCCTTTCGCTTCTATCTTTCTTGTAGGACTTAGTGATTCAAGCTTACCAATAACATCTATCATTTAAACATTATAAGTTAATAATTTTGGATAATAATTAATGTATGAACATGTATATAAAGATGGATAACATACCTGTTAGGACTGAATGGTTTGATTGTCTTGATTCAATTAAGTCCAAATCTGCAAATGAAAAATACGTTGAAGCTAAAGGAGGTAGCTGTGCATCCTCAGGTAGAGAATGAACATAAGTGTTCAGAAGGAATTCAATCTTCTTTTCAGTTGACACTGGACGATGCGATCCAATTGCAGGTCGAACATTGAAATTCTGTATCTTCACGATATCACCATCAACTATCCAACTGTCAGATTTCCGTTTCTCCATTTTTTGAAGAATACGCTCTTGAATTTGAGCATGCATGCAGAGACCCTACCAAAAATGGTTTTTTTTACATTTCACAATGAGGAAAATCTCAAGTATAGAAAAATTAAGAATTAACATTCACAGAGATGACATTAGTTCAGAAAAAGGTAGTAAACAATGCTTTCAATGATTTAAAGTGATCAATAGAAACATTTAGAAAAAAGAATAGGCCAAATTTTTTTTTAAATACCTCTTCATCTATCAGCAGCATGTCCTTTGAGTAAATAGCACTAGTCTTGATGTTCATAGCTATCCAAGATCTGATTATTCGTACCCGAATAACGCATTTGTTTAACCCCTGAGTTAGGTCTCCTAGTTTTGTATATTGCTTAGCCATTTTGTATGCCTTTAAAATGATCAAACGAAATCAGCATTATCATATTCAAAATCAGTCAACAAACGAAATCAGTATCATCAGATATAAATGTGTAAATTAATAAAATTTTGGTCAAAGGACAACAAAAACTTGCAGAACAACAAAAAAAATTCAGAAAATTACATTAAAAAGTAAACGAAGGTTCACAAAGTTGCAGAACTAAAAATAAAATGCAGAAAAGAAACTTAGAGAAATAATATAACAAAAACTTGCAGAACAACAACCAAAAATCCAGAAAAATAACTTGCAGAAACTAACTTGTAGAACCCAAAAAAACGCAAGAAAAAAATTTGGATGTAAATTCGTATTATTAATTTTTTTTTTTTTTGCAACGGTAAAAAACGCAGAACAGACGATTGTAGAAACAATCGATTACTGAAAAAAAATTTTAGTAAAAAGGTTCAATACATCAGAACAAAAACTTGCAGAACAACAAAAAAAAAAAAAGCAGAAAAATTAATTGCAGAAACAAAAGATTGCTGGGGAAAATTAATCAGTTCACTTTTTTTTTTGGACAAAGGACTTCCATTAAAAAGTAAACGAAGGTTCACAAAGTTGCAGAACTAAAAATAAAATGCAGAAAAGAAACTTAGAGAAATAATATAACAAAAACTTGCAGAACAACAACAAAAAATCCAGAAAAATAACTTGAAGAAACTAACTTGCAGAACCCAAAAAAATGCAGGAAAAAAATTTGGATGTAAATTCGTATTATTAATTTTTTTTTTTTTTTTTTGCAACGGTAAAAAACGCAGAACAAACGATTGCAGGAACAATCGATTACTGAGAAATTTTTTTAGTCAAAAGGTTCAATACATCAGAACAAAAACCCGCAAAACAAAAAAAAATGCAGAACCAAATCTTGCAGAAACAAAAGATTATTGAGGAAACTTACTCGAGAATGGAATGATGAAGAAGGAGAGACGGCGCTCAATGAAGAAGTCAGAGAAGAAGAAAACTGGGCTGCTATTATTTAGCTGGGCTGTTATGCAAAACCGGCCCAATATTTTAATTTAATTACTTGATATTTTAATTTAATTACTTGATGATGATGTGGCTTAACCACAATGAATCTCTTAAAATTGTGAGAATTAAGCTGTTAATTGCTGACGTGTAAGAGTATTAGAAAGTTTTTTTATTATCTCTCATGTCGTTCATATATATATATATATATATATATATATATATATATATATATATATATAGAATAGATTATTTATACATACTTAAGATATAATAATTGATTACGCAATTAAGGAAAATGCAATATTGACTATTTGAACTATTTTTAATAAATTTTATATATCTAATCTAAATTAAATAAGTTAAATATCTATTAACTGAATAAGAGTGCACATTAATTTTTTATATATATATAATATTTCAACTTTGAATAAAATATATGTGTAAATATAAATTTATTATTTTTTTAATATATATATATATATTATTTAATATAAAATTCTGATCTAAGCTTATATATTAATTTCAATAATTTTTATCCGAACGGTAATATAACTTTTTTTATGGTTTTATTTCTCGGAAAATTATCTACATTAATAAAGAAATAAATAATTAAGTTTTTATTTAAATGACAAAACTATATAATTCGATTTGAAACTTCTAAGACCGCTACCTAAGTGAGTCCACGTCATTACTTACATAAATATAAACGTAATGATTTATATATCAAAATAAACTGATATACTAACTTGGTAATTTTCAAGTTTTAATATATGTTTTGGAAAAAAAAAAAGTATATGTACTATTGCATATTTAAATATTTTATAGGTTAGAACATAATTTTATAAGAATTTTATTTCATAAAGTTTTATTTGTATATAGATATTATATTTTATGTAAGTTATATTTATTTATTTATTTATTAAAATTAGTATAGTATAATCTTATTATACTATTATGCAAATAACTGTTGATATACTCTCTTTATCTCTCCTATTCCTTTATTTTTTAATATATATTTTTTAATATAAAATTCTGATTTAAGCTTATATATTAATTTCAATAATTTTTATCCGAATGGTAATATAACTTTTTTTTATGGTTTTTGTTTCTCGGAAAATTATCTACATTAATAAAGAAATAAAGAATTAAGTTTTTATTTAAATGACAAAACTATATAATTCGATTTGAAACTTCTAAGGCTGCTGCTACCTAAGTGAGTCCACGTCATTACTTACATAAATGTAAACGTAATGATTTATATATCAAAATAAACTGATATAATTTTCAAGTTTTAATATATGTTTTGTCAAAAAAAAAAAGTATATGTACTATTGCATATTTAAATATTTTATAGGTTTAGAACATAATTTTATAAGAATTTTATTTCATAAAGTTTTATTTGTATATAGAATTATATTTTATGTAAGTTATATTTATTTATTTATTAAAATTAATAAAGTATAATCTTTTTTTTTTTTTTTTTGGGTGAGAAAAGACATTCATTAGCAAGCAACAGATTACAAAAGAGGCAGCTCCGCCGGAAAAGGCCGGCTCCAAGTGCCTTGAGTCTGAGTTGAAACACAAAATCTAGCTAATACATGACTAGGATGCACCATTGTTCTAGGAACTTTAAAAATACAAAGAAAAGGAAACCAAGAAACCAGAGTTTTAATGTCACTAAGAACACAAAAGAGATCAGCCTGATGAAGAGAAGAGCCTTTGATTGCCTCCAGTAGCAGTGATGAGTCTGTCTTCAGTTGGATTGCAGAGTGTCTGAAAGGGAAGGCCATTAACAAAGCAGTTCTACATGCAAGACCCTCTGCCAAGAGTGGACTGGAGGAACCATGAAGGAGCTGGGCTGAAGCAAAAGATAAGTGACCTGCAGAATTAAAAAGGAGAGCTGCACCAGATATGATATTTTGAACTTTGTCACAAGAACCATCTGTCAAAAGTGTCCAGGAGGACTGCAGCAATGACTGGGGCTGGCTTATTGAGGTCCTGATTGAGGCGGCTGCTGAGAAAGCCTGCCTCCCCTGCGAAGTTCCTGTTTGAGAAACAAGCAATCTTTCATTATCAGTGATCAGTAAGTTAAGCTTCCTCATGAAACTATCAATGCAGGGTTGTTGTGATTGAAAGACAAGCTGATTCCTAGTTGTTTCGACCAAGTTAACGCGGGCTGTCCGCTGAGTAACTTGTCGATGTCTTCGGGTTGGGTGCGAGTTTGTTTGGGCCAAGTCCGTCTCCTAGGGTCGTGCGCGGGCCTTTGGCTTCGTCTTCAAGATCGCACTAAGTCCTTCGGGCTCTCTCGCTAGCTGCCCGTCCGTACCTGCGAGAGGAGCATTACCAAGCAACTCCCGTGGAGAGGGGGGGTGATTGGTGCGCTCACTCCGACGATCAACATTAGACAGTTCTAGAGAGAGAAAGTTTAGAGAGAGGTCAAAGCTTTTCTTGATTCTCACCCAAAGTGACTTGAAAATGTTTACCCCCAAGGTGGCTATTTATAGGCAACCTTGGACCGTAAGCCGGTTTTGACCCGGTTCAATGTGGAAATGTGAACCGGGATGCAGGGGAGAGCTTTGGGAAAAGGACTCTGACGCGCGTCTCAGGCGGCTGTCACGAGCGGGACGCGCGCGCTTTTGAAACATAGGTCTCGGACACATAGGAGTTAGGTAAAAATCGGGTCTCCTATACATTCGAGACAAAATGGGGGGGTGTGCGTGACACCCCCGGAGTGCTAAGCTTACTCGGAATTTTCCGGGTAAGCCCCCGGGGATGCCGGGCAAGTTCGCGACTTGCCCGGTTTCCCCCGGAGAGCTCGAAATTGGGTTTCGTAGTGGGTCTTACGTGCGTGTATGAGTTCCGAATAATTAAAACCGAACCCGAATCATGCGTATATCCATCACTTGCCCCCGAGTTAAATAATGGCTTGACCTTTGTTTAACTCTATTTTAAGATAGGGTATACGCGTGATTCGGGTCGTCCGCTCACCTTGAGTTTTGACCTACCAAAGGTGGATACGCGCGGCTCAAACGAGCTTCTTGCCTTAGTTTTTTGAGATGGTCATGCTTGATAACTGCGCAAAGGGTTAGTAGCACAACGGACTACGAGTAATATGATAAATGTGATTTTGGAAGAAGTAAGGCGTGAGCGCACATGAAATTTTTCGGGTTTGTAAGATGACCAAATAAATATGGAACGTTCATGCGATGACTAATTGTATCAAAATGATAATAAATCATGAAAGTTTTGATAAAACGTTTTTCATGCAATACGATGGTTTTTGGGAGCCCGTCGTCCGAGACGGCCGTCTTGACGGCGAGACGACGGTTTTAGTAAATGAAATGATGCCGGGTTTGGAAAATCACATGTGATGGACTTGATACGAAAAAACATAAAACAATGTTTTCAAGTAGTTGAGACCATTTGAAATAACTTAGTCAAATTTAGCTAAGTCACTTGATGGTGAAAATCCAAGTTATCAACAACTTTAAAAAATGGAGGGTGGATGTGAGTGTACCTCTTGGATGTATGGTGCTTGCTAGGTTGTGTAGTCCACCTCCTTTGTGATAGTTTATAAAACTATCAATATTTGTATAGGTTTTGAGAGGGTATTTTGAAGTGGGTAAGGTAGTGATTTAGGAATTCACTTTAGGGTACTAGTGTGACCCCATTTCGGCCGGCCACCACCAGGACTACCACCGGCGAGGTCACGGCGGCCCGGCAGCGGCGAGGCGGCGGCGGCGGCGGCAGCACTGCGGGCGGCGGCTGCACTGTTCACGGGTCCAATTTGGACCCGATTTGGCCCGTTTTCGAGTCGTTCTCGCCGGGTATTGATCGGTAATGTCCTCTCCTTCCTTTGCTTGATGTCAATTGGACCTTTAGGGCTGCAAATTTCGAATTTTAATAAGGTGCATGATAGGTGTTCGATGAAACGCCTAAGTGAAATTTTGGCTCGATTTTTCAAAATTCGTTTTTGGCCAAACTTTAGATGTAGATAGATAGAGTTATGGTTAGTGAACTCCCTTTGTGAAGAGGCCCTTAGGAATCGGTCAACCGAGGTGAAATCGTGGAGGTTCGAAATCGGACATATTCGAGCAAAAAGTTCGACCCTTTGTGTTTTGATGCGGGTGACTTGACATGATGCCCCCGAGTGTGATAATGACTCCTCGATTATTTGTGAGTAGATAGTCATGCCCCCGGAGTTTAGGTGATCGCTCGGTAGCTCGTGCTTATCGGTGGCTTAGTTGACCCGAGTGCTCTTTGAATTGTTCGGGTATGGGTAAGTTTCCCCGTGACATGTAATGGGCTTGCTTAAGTGTATTTGAGCTGCTTGTATGTGCCCCCGGAGCCTTGAGCCGTTTTGGGGATAAAATTTGATCGAAATGTGGCCGGAGGGCATTTTGGTAATTATGACCAATTTTGCATGCTTTAGATTTCCTTAGCTCCTGAGCTCGTCGTTTAGTTGAATGCTTGAATACCTGTGTTATATTGTATAAGTATATGGAAATTTTGTTAGTGGGTGGCCTAGGCCTTTGGTGAGCGTAGGGACTTTTGACTCCCGAGCGGGAGGGTCCCTAGCTGTTTGCTCGCGGACAGTTGGTCCGTTGGGTTGGATGCCCTTGCAAAGGGCTTGGTGAATGGTGTTGATACGTGGCCCTGGTTTTTGATTGAGTTGTGTATGGTTTTTGTAGGGTTTTGTTGACGGGCTTGCAAGCGCGTGTCTTTGATACTTAGAGTGTTCCCGGTAGGCAACGGTTTCCGCTTCTTCACGCAATGAGTAAGTCTTATCACTCTGTTTCGGATAACATTGATGGGGAGGTTGATGAGGGCACCATGGATTCCGATTCCGGGTCTCGAAGCGGTGTGCTTTTGGGACCGTCGGGTAACCGCGTAATACTGGAGAAGACCCAAATGTTTTTTCCCAACAAGCTCCCACGTTCCAAGTTCGATCTCTATGTCTCGACCCGGGGCTGGTGTCCTGGCATAGAGGTCTCGTATCCTTGGGACGTCGTGAAGGGGGTCGAATTTGGTCGGCCCACCGTTCCTCCGGCTGAATACGAGGCTGTTTATCTTTCACAGTTCCGAGAAGGGCTGCGCTTTCCTTATTGTCAGGATCTGGCCCGCCTTTGTTGACATTACAGGATTTCTCCCGTCTCTATCACTCCACCGGGGTTTAGAGCTTGGACATGTTTCCGGGTGCAGTGTCATCTAAACTCTTGGGATTACTCGATAGTGCTTTTTCGAGCCTTCTATCGCCTGGGCAAGGCAGATGAGTCTGGGATGTGTACTTTCACCTTGCGTTGGCCTCACATGACCGAGAAGGGATTCTCCTCCCTTGGCTTGCGCAGGGCGGGGTGGAACACTGAGGCGCGGTTCTGCGAAAGATCGGACACTTCCCAGAACAAATGGAAGTGTCAGTACTTTTTTATAAAGGATGCGGGCACGACTTGGACGACTTCTCACATAGTGGATGCTGACCCCGTTCCGCGTTTTCAGGAGTTCTCCTATACAGACAAGGTTGCTTTGAAGAAGATTCACACGGCGAATAGGGCGGGGGAGTACAGCCCCCTTTATCGTGCTTCCGACGCCGAGCTGCTCGCGGCGGGCATTCATATACGTCCTTCGGGGGATGAGTTGGTATGTTTTGAAGTTTCGTAACATTTGTTCCTGTTTCCTTGTAGGTTGGTTTCTTAACAGACGCCCCTGTTTACAGGGCGGAGTCGCAGGCGGATCTCCTCAGACTGTTTCCGGTCTCGGCGACACTCCTCCTGTTGGCCCGGGTATGGGACTTGTGCCTTTAAAGGTTTCGTTGAGATTTTTCCCCCTGCTAACATGTTAGTGGTCTTTTTGTGGTTGTCTTTGCAGGCTTGGTATTCCCGACGGCGGGGGGAGTTGCACCTGTCCGAGAGAATGATGCTGACGTCCGTTCCCCGAGCGATCCTAAGAGGTCGACGTCTGCCAGCATGCCTCTTGCTCCTTCCTGCGACAAAGGGAAAGGGCCAATGTATGCGGATTCGACCCTGCCTGTCCCCCGGTCGGGGAGCGGCCGTTCAGCGGAGGTGCCTTCCTTGGCAGGTGACTGTGGTTGACTTCTTGTTGTATTGGTATAGTTTGCCTTCTCCTAATGTGTTTGCTTTTGATGTGTAGTTGTTCCTACTCCTCCAGCTCTTCGCAAGTCTGATCTGATGTGTCGGCTTGATCGGGATGTGTCCGGGAACGAGTGGACTCCCTACTCTCAGTCTGCTATTCGCTTTCCCAAGGATGTTTCCTTGAGCACACCTGCTGTCGGTGTGCGTGTGGTTCAGCGGTCTGTTCCGCCGGCTGACCGCAAGAAGTGCCCCCGTGACCCTGAGGCTGCTTTGAAGTGTGTTGAGGAGTCGCTCGCGCGCTTTGCTCCTGTACGTTGTTTTCTTTTTATGTTGGATCTATCATGTTTGTCTGGCTTCTTTGTGTGTGATGTGCTTGTGTTGTTGTTGCAGGTGAATGCCGTGATGACCAACCTTTCCTCCTTTGTTGTTGAGCTTGTTGAGGAGACGAGGGGTCTACAGGGTCGTCATAAGCGCTTGTCTCAGGATGTCGTTGTGTTGAGGGAGAAGGCGCGCGCACATTCAAATGCTTCTTCCAAGGCTTCCGCTGATCTCAAGGGAAGTCAGGATTGCGCGTCTCAGCTGGAGGCGGAGCTGTTTGCCTTATTGCGTCAGGAGAAGGTCGACGAGGAGGCACATGCTGTGGCGCTGAAGGAGACTAAGGAGTCTCATGTTGCCCTGGGTGATCAGCTTGGGATGATTGAGTTTCCTACTACAGCTGATTACTCCAAACTTCTCGAGAAGGCACGTGATGATCGCATGGAGTCTTTCTCTGTGGATTACTTCAGGAGGATATACTCTCTTGCCCCCGATTTTCCTTTCCAGAGTACTGGGCCATATACTGGCTATGCCCTCGGGGCTATTGCGGGGATCCGAGCGGGCGATGTGGGCGGAGCGAGTGGTTTGACGGGACAGGTGTCCGTCCCTGTTGGTGACGATTGCCGTGTTGTTTTCAGCAGCTCTGCGCATGATGTTTTTATGGCTGACGCTTTTGGTTCTGGTGCTCCTGACGTTGGGTCAGGTTGATCTTTCTTTTTTTTATATGACTCTCTTGTGTATATATGGTTGCTCCCCTTGCATGGGTGAGATTTTGGCGGGGTGAGTCCCGGGCTTGACTTTTTATGCTGGCTGGATGCCTTTACTTTTCAGACCTGCTATATTATATATATATATGTGCCTGACATGAGATGTTAGAAAGATATAATACTTAGTATTATTTTGCATCTTCCTTTATTGTTGTCTCTATAACTTGTTCTCTTTTGGAGGAGTGTAGCTCTGTTGACAGGTCGATTTCCTTAATCCGATGGTTTTCCTTAGGAAATTGCATCTCTATTGGTGGCGGGGTGCGGATGAATCAGTATTACCGGCACCTGTGGCTTTGTAAGGAGGAGGATCCATGTTGAACTGCTTGTCTTCCTTTACAAGGACGTGAATAGATTAGTACGTTCACATACTTGATATAGTTGTTTGTTTGCGAAGTGTGGATAGATTAGTACGTCCGACACTTACAATTTTAAAGAGAAGGGGGAACTCTTAAGGAACCGCTTGTCCTTTTGATTTTCATAAGAAGATAGTTCCTTACGGAACCGTGGATCTTCATTATGATATTTTGACAAGATGGTGGTTTCCTGAAGAGCCGCACGCCTATCTTGTTTTTTGAGATGTGGATAGATTAGTACGTCCACATCGCTTGATGATGGCTAAGTGTGGATAAATTAGTACGTCCGACATTGCATTTGTTTGCGAGGGAGGATTCCTAAGGAACCGCTTGTCCCCCGACTTTTGCAAGGATGTGAATAGATTAGTACGTCCACATCCTTGTACTGCGGCGAAGTGTGGATAGATTAGTACGTCCGACACTTGCATTTGTTTGCGAGGGAGGATTCCTAAGGAACCGCTTGTCCCCCGACTTTTTGCAAGGATGTGAATAGATTAATACGTTCACATCCTTGTATTGTGACGAAGTGTGGATAGATTAGTACGTCCGACACTTGCATTTGTTTGCGAGGGAGGATTCCTAAGGAACCGCTTGTCCCCCGACTTTTTGCAAGGATGTGAATAGATTAGTACGTTCACATCCTTGTATTGTGGCGAAGTGTGGATAGATTAGTACGTCCGACACTTGCATTTGTTTGCGAGGGAGGATTCCTAAGGAACCGCTTGTCCCCCGACTTTTTGCAAGGATGTGAATAGATTAGTACGTTCACATCCTTGTATTGTGGCGAAGTGTGGATAGATTAGTACGTCCGACACTTGCATTTGTTTGCGAGGGAGGATTCCTAAGGAACCGCTTGTCCCCCGACTTTTTGCAAGGATGTGAATAGATTAGTACGTTCACATCCTTGTATTGTGGCGAAGTGTGGATAGATTAGTACGTCCGACACCTGCATTTGTTTGCGAGGGAGGATTCCTAAGGAACCGCTTGTCCCCCGGCTTTTTGCAAGGATGTGAATAGATTAGTACGTCCACATCCTTGATGAAATTATTTTGTCTCCTTGCATGCGTCGCGCTCCCTCTGTTTTGAATACAGGCATGAGCTTTGCTTAGTCTTGCTTTGATATCTTTTTGATGGCTTTTCTTGTTTTTTGCCCTTTCTGCGTGTAGAGTTAGGGCCTTTGTTGATGATGTATGTGGCTTGTTCCTGGTTTTGGGCCGGGGTAGCTTGCCATTACATAGTGATTTTTCCTACGCAAGGAGTGAACTTCATTAGTCTTCTTGTTTATTTACAAGGGATGTGCATGGATGGAGTCAACTGATCTCCCATCCTGAACGTTCTACTTAGTACTTGAAAAGTAAAGATAGAGTATGTGCATGTCATAGGGGAAGGATTATTCCCTTAGTGACGGTTTGATAAAGCTGGCTTCTGGCATGCAATATAGGAGCGCAGAGCTCCTTGTTCGATCAGTTCCTCGATTCTGTTGCGTAGAGAGGGGCACCCATTCGTGCTGTGACCCCATCTGTTGTGGTAGTGGCACCACATTTCTGGATTCTTCCCGAGGAAGGCAATCCGGATCTCGCTTGGAGGAGGTAAAACATCCTTCAGGATGGTCTTGAACAACTCCTCCACCTCTATGTTCAGAGGTGTATATTCACCATCTTGGTTGTTGTTCAAGTCTTGTCTTGCACGCTTGTGTTCGCGCGCCTCCTCTTGTTCTGCAGGTGGGCTGAACCACCCCAGCTCGTTTGCGACCTCGATTGCTGTCTCCATCTTCTCTTTTAAGTCAGCCATAGATTTGGTTGTTCTCCACCCTTGTGTTCGTCCAAATAGGAGGAATGTAGGTGAGTTCATGTTCAGGAAAAAGGCATTGATCACGGCTGACTTCTCTGCCAAACTTGAAGTTGCATTTATGGCGAATCGCTTGAAGTAATTCTGGATGGATTCCGACTCCCCTTGCTTGATGTCCCATATGCTTGGGAACATTGGGGTTTGAGGTGCTGGGAGTCTTTCTCCTCTGCTCATCATTTCGTCAAATCGCATCTCAGCTTCAGACTTGGAACATTGTCCCCTTTCAATGACTGCTATGTCCAGATGGTTCTTGCATCTTAGGGCGTTGACATAGCACTTTCGTGCTGTCGTCTGATCGCCCAAGACTTCACCAACTCCTCCCCTTAAGCGGTACTTCAGCTTTTGGTGTGCCGTTGAAGGCACCATCTCGTAGGGGTTTATCGTTGTTCTTCCGAGAATTCCGTTGTAAGCGCCAAGGCTCTCGACGATCACGAAAGTGATGTCGACTTTCATTGCGTTCCATCCTTCTCCTATCACAGTGGGAAGGGTGATCATCCCCAGTGGATATGTAGCAGCTCCTGCAAAGCTTACTAACGAGAAATTTCCCGGCTTCAGGTCCTCTCTCTTCATTCCAAGCTGTTCGAGGACATTGACATGGAGGATGTCTGCCGAGCTTCCTCCGTCGATCAGGATTCTTTTGACATCGAACCCGTTGATTTCCATTGTTATTACTAACGCGTCATCATGCGGGTAGACGATGTGTGCCATGTCCTTTCTCGAGAATCCTATCACGGGGTCCCCCTCTTCCGGTTTCTTTCTTTTTCCATACTTGGGGAGTGTGCTTGCCTGCGCAGCGTATACATCTCTTGTGTTGGAGACTTGTCCTCCTGCAGCTGGACCACCATGAATGACATTAATAACTCCCCTCTTTTTAGGAGGGGGGTTGTCATTGGTCTTCTCTTTTCCTTTCTCCTTTGGCGTGAATTTTCTTTTCACCTTCTCAATCTTTCCCCCCTGGTCGACGTAGTGCTTAAGTCCGCCTTCTTGTATGATTCGATTGATTTGGAACTTAAGGCTTCTACAGTCGTCAGTTTCATGGTCGTTGACTTCGTGGCTTTCACACCACTTGTCTTGCTCTTTCCCTAGCTGGCCCTTTCTGAAACCGAATGGCTCTTTCCAGAGGTTTTGCTATTTCATTTCTTTCAGTATGACACTCAGGGGAGCGTTCAAAGGGATTAGCTCAATGGTGTTGACGTCTGGATTCTTGTCTTCTTCAATGTTGAATGTTCTCTTCTGGGGCGGAGTCCACTGTTTTTGTTGGGGGGTTTGGTTCTGCTTCAGGGGGCCTGGCTTACTCTCATCTTTCTTGTTGCCGGGCTTAACCCACTTGTCCCGGGCTGTCATCTTGTAGTGCTCAGCATCAATGTATTCTTTTACCCTTGCCACGAGTTCTTCCATTGTTTCCACCGGCCTTGTAGAAAGCTTTTGGCCCAAGTCGTACCCGTGCCTACCCAGGTTTCTGACAAAGGCATGGATGATTTCTATCTCTGCGATGTTCGTTTGAATTTCCGAGATGTTTTGATTAAACCGGATGTAGTAGCTTGCGAGGGACTCATTCCACTCCTGCTTGACGTCATCCAAGGCATTTGATCCTTTGACGATTGAACGTTCTCCCATGTAACGGTGGATGAACTTTTCTTTGAGGGACTGCCACGAGTCTATGCTCTTCTTTGGCAGGGAGAAGAGCCAGTGTGCAGCTGGTCCGCCTAATGTTTGGGGGAATGTCATGGCTATGTGGTGAGGGTTTTCTGTCCTCCCCAAAAGCATTGCTTCATGCTGCTGCACATGCTCTATCGGGTCTCCCTTGCCTCGGTACTTTTCCGGCCTTAGATTATACAGTGCGTCTGGGACGCGACTATACACCAGCTCGTCAGTGAAAGGGTGGGATGTGGTGTCCACCAATGTGTTCATCCCTCTCATTTTCCTTTGCTTTATCTTCTTTTCAATCAGCTTTTCAAGCATCTCCTCCGTCAACCCGGTGACTGGGTTACCCTGATTTGGGGGGCATGCTTCTTGTCCCATGCTTGCGCCTTGTTGGGGAAATTGCGCCTGCGTCGGGTTGTACTGAGAACATCCACCTTGATATCCCTGGAATGTCTGAGACGGCTGCCTCCAGGCTCCTTCATTGAATGGCCCTGCTTGGTAGGGTGTTTGGGAGTGCGAGAGCTCCTGTCTTGTCCCTTGTTGGGGAACTGCCTGCTTTGCTGTGCATTCCCGTGAAAGGTCGGGGTTTTTGAGATGTAGGGCCTCTCCGCTGAGGTGCATTCATTGGAGGCGCCTGCCTTGGTGGCCGGGGCATATTTGCTTGTTGCGCGGGAGGGGGCGGTGGCGCCCCGTATCCTTGGTTGCGCAGGGCCTCTCTCAGATGAAGCAGCTGTTCGAGTGCCGCCATCATTTCTGGGGTGACTGCGGGCGCAGCCTGTGCCCCTGGTGCCTGATTGTATGCCCCAGCATTTGGCTTTCCGTATGGTTGCTCCTACGTGTTGAAGGTTTGATGGGCGAAGCCTGGAGGAGCGTCGGTTTGCTGTGTGCCCCCTTGCGCGTTACTCCGAGAGTGTACGCTTCTTGTTGGCATAGACGAGGCGACTGAGGCCTCGCCTTGGCTCTGCGGGGGGTCTCTCTGCGGAGGAGGTCTCATGCTTGACTCCGGGGCCGGAGTTTTCCTTGGACGTCCTGGTCCTTTTTTCTTCGTCTTAGTCGGCGGTGGCTGCTCGTTGCTTGCCATGCTTTTGGTCTTGTGGGTGATCCACGGACGGCGCCAAGTGTTTCGACCAAGTTAACACGGGCTGTCCGCTGAGTAACTTGTCGATGTCTTCGGGTTGGGTGCGAGTTTGTTTGGGCCAAGTCCGTCTCCTAGGGTCGTGCGCGGGCCTTTGGCTTCGTCTTCAAGATCGCACTAAGTCCTTCGGGCTCTCTCGCTAGCTGCCCGTCCGTACCTGCGAGAGGAGCATTACCAAGCAACTCCCGTGGAGAGGGGGGTGCTTGGTGCGCTCACTCCGACGATCAACATTAGACAGTTCTAGAGAGAGAAAGTTTAGAGAGAGGTCAGAGCTTTTCTTGATTCTCACCCAAAGTGACTTGAAAATGTTTACCCCCAAGGTGGCTATTTATAGGCAACCTTGGACCGTAAGCCGGTTTTGACCCGGTTCAATGTGGAAATGTGAACCGGGATGCAGGGGAGAGCTTTGGGAAAAGGACTCTGACGCGCGTCTCAGGCGGCTGTCACGAGCGGGACGCGCGCGCCTTTGAAACATAGGTCTCGGACACATAGGAGTTAGGTAAAAATCGGGTCTCCTATACATTCGAGACAAAATGGGGGGGGGGGGGGGGGTGTGCGCGACACCCCCGGAGTGCTAAGCTTACCCGGAAATTCCGGGTAACCCCCCGGGGATGCCGGGCAAGTTCGCGACTTGCCCGGTTTCCCCCGGTTAGCTCGAAATTGGGTTTCGTAGTGGGTCTTACGTGCGTGTATGAGGTCCGAATAATTAAAACCGAACCCGAATCATGCGTATATCCATCACTAGTCAACCAAATATTCCATATGACAAGGCATTTCAGAGGCAAATGATCTGGGTGTATGTCCAAATCAAGAGTCAACCAGTCCTGTAAGTTAGTGAAGTTCAAACCAATTTCATGAACAGCAAATGAAGAAGCAAACCAGATACGTCTTGCAAAGTCACAGTTCCATGTTAGATGAATACAGGTTTCAGGTTGTTTTCTACAAAAGGGGCAGATGGGGTTAATGGCTGAGATACGTCGGTGAAGGTTAGCTCCCAGAGCTAAACCTCCTGAACACCCCTTCCAGATGAACATTTTAACCTTAGGAAGCAGTTTTGAAGACCAAAGCTTGTTCCAGAAATTAAAACTAGCAATCATAGGGGGTGCCGAGGTAGAACCAAATTTAGAGTTATTATCAGCTGTGGAGATGTGGTGATAACCTGATTTAACTGAATAGATCCCAGAGGGAGTGTGAGTCCAAACAAGAGTATCCTGAGTTTGGAAGATGGGGATTGGAATGGTTATGATAGAAGAGACTAAGACTGGGGGAATGACTGTGTTTAAGAGGGGCAAGTTCCACGAAGAAGATTGGCTGATATAGTCCAGGACTTTTTGCTGAGGGTTTGGAATGTGTGGAACCCAGGATGCCAAAGAAGATATGTTTGGTACCCACGGGTCAGTCCAAAAATTAATGGAATGACCACTACCAACAAGCCATCTAATACCTAACAAGAATAAAGGACGATGATTAACGATTGCCCTCCAAACAGAGCTGTGGTAAGGCCTTGATTTACAGGTGAAGAAAGAATCAGTGGATAAGTATTTTTTCCGAAGACATAATTACATCAAATTGGTACCTGGGTTAACAGCCCAAAACGAATTGGTACCTCCACTAAATTTTGTGACAAATTGGTACCCGAGTTAACCTGGGTGTTGCACCGTTAGAATTTCTGGTTAAAACTAACGGAATCTCATTTTTGGCGCATGAAAAGACTAAAATACCCTTATTGCAGAATAGCTACGTAATAGCAATTCAAAACTTTGGAACCCAATATCTCACTCATTTCTTTATCTTTTTGGACAATTTTTTTTTTGAAACCGCATAACTTTTCGAGATCTATGCAAGCCAAATAGCCTTAAAGTGATTTGACCAGTTTTTTTTTTCAATAAACACCGGTTTCCATGTTAATTTGTTCTTTGTTGTATAAAGCTCCACCGCATTCTAACACTTATCAACTTTGATCACCAAATTTTTTTACTAATTGGATTCCAATAGTACAATCAAACCGTTGCTCTTGGATTCCAACACTTCTGTTTAAGAACCAAATTGATATTATACTTTCATCCAAAAGAAAACAAAAGGCGAAAATCTGTCGAATTAATTATTATGCAATCTATAACTTACTAGAATTTTTCTTGATGTCTCCAGTAAACTATATTGGTGTGTCTCTAAATCAATAAACGTCACTACAAGAGAATATATGGATCTTAGCATGATAAGCTACCAATTTTTTTGTTTATATATTTTTTGGACATGCTGAAAAATTGACTAGTTCTGCAGGTTTTCGATTTTAAAAGCTTGACATAGTCCAACATAAAATTGCAAATGGAACAGTTTTGGCAATATCTCGAAAGAAAATTTATTGTTTGTCTCTAGCCACATAGTGGTAAAATTCTTTGTGTGGTTCTTTTAATGCAAGTTCATCTTATTTTCTCACATTACGGTCATCCCTCAGGATACTGCAATTTCCACATGTAGATTAAATGAGAAAATAAACTATTTCTTCTTGGTGTCCATTCTAAAAGTTCTTCCAATACCCTTAAAAGTACTTTTCATATTGTCTATTTCAAGTATGAAACATATGTATCTATCTAAGATCCATATGTTCTCTTGCAGTGACGTTTATTGATTTAGAGACACACCAGTATTGTTTATTGGAGACATCAAGAAAAATTCCAGTAAGTTATGGATTGCATAACAATTAATTCGACAAACTTTCATTTTTGGTTTTCTGATGAAATGTATAACATCAATTTGGTTTTTAAACAGAAGTGTTGGAATCCAAAAGCAACGGTTTGATTGTAGTATTGGAATCCAATTAGTAAAAAAATTGGGTGATCAAGGGTGATAAGTGTTAGAATGCGGTGGAGTTTGATACAAAAAAGAATGAATTAACATGGAAAACGATATTTATTGGAAAAAAAAACTGGGAAAATCACTTTACACTCGAAAAATTATGTGGTTTAAAAAAAAAAAAATCGTCTTAAAAGATGAAGAAATGAGTGAGATATTGGGTTCCAAAGTTTTGAATTGCTATTACGTAGCTATTCTGCAATAAGGGTATTTTAGTCTTTTCATGCGCCAAAAATGAGATTCCGTTAGTTTTAACCAGAAATTCTAACGGTGCAACACCCAGGTTAACTCGGGTACCAATTTGTCACAAAATTTAGTGGAGGTACCAATTCGTTTTGGGCTGTTAACCCAGGTACCAATTTGATTTAAATCCCTCTTAATATACTATTATGCAAATAATTTTTCATATACTCTCTTTATCTCTCTAGATAGATATATAGAAACATAAATAACTTATCACGTCAAATCACAAAACTAAACATTTTATAAAAATAAAGTAATAATCAATGTATTAACCCTATATTTTTAATATTTTGAGCCAGAAAGTTAGAAGGCAGCTCTTGCTCTGGTCTCACCGGATTATGGTGGTTATGTCGTCGTCGTCGATGAACTTCTCACTTCGGCTGAGCCGCTGTCCCTCTCCTAGCACTTCTCCGGCATTGTTTGGTCGGACCTTTGTGAGGCCCATTTTACCTCTCGAAGCTCCCGCTCCAGTCCTCGTTCTGGTCCGTTCTCAGAAAAGCTATTCCCAAAGTTTTGGGTCCAACAATCCGATGAACTTTGATGGTTCTGTTGGATCATCGGCTCATGGTCCATCTGCTTCGATCATTGACTTCCTCACATTATGCAATCGTCTCAAGGTATGGCGAAACTTCTGTTTCCAAGGTCGTTTAGTCGGTGAATTTATCCTCGAAATTGAGATGTATTCTTAATTTGGATCTCGTAATTATATTTGGTTTCCTCCTTTTTGAATTTTATCGAAAACTCCTTAATTGTTAGATGCTTGAGAGCCAATTACTGGCTAGTGTATGGACCATGCTGGCAACGTCATAACCCTCACGAATTGAATAGATTTAGCTCAAACTTACTTCTTTAGTTTTCAATTTGCATGTCTTCAAAGTCGTATAGCTATTTCTCCTGCTTGATTTACTTGAACATGCCATACACTTTCGGTGAAACTGACCTCCATTGTGTTACTCATGATACTTTCATCTGCATAATTCATCATTGTTTGAATAGAAGAGTTTGTAATATATATCATTAGAAAAATGTTCATTAACTTTGATATTTTTTTAGACTACCAAAAGGAAAGGATGGATCAATCATGGAATAGAGGGTCCTGAGTCAATAGCTGACCACATGTACCGCATGTCCTTGATGGCTCTGATTGTTGGTGATCTTCCAGGAGTCAACAGGGAGAGGTTGTAACTCACTCGTATCAATTGTTAAACTTCGTGGTGCTTATGTCTGGGATGTAATTTACAGGGAGAGGCTCTGATTTTAGCCTTTTTGCACAGCATTGGCTATTTTTATGATCACTTTGCAGGCTCTTATGTTTTCAGGGGCGGAAATGGAGAACCATAAATAACCGGTTATTGATATTCTGGAAGTTGTAAACTAAAAATGTGCGTAGCTTCGTAATCAACGACTGTAATTACTGAAACCAAACTCAAAGGTAGGGCATTCCCATTATTATAGGAAATTTAGGATCAACCACAGCCAGTTGATGCTTTTGCTACAAATGGTCAAGTGTATCTTGTTATCAACAGCTCTATACCTCCAGATCCAGATTTATTGCGGAAAATCAGAATGTCAATAGAATAGCCAAATTGGTTCTTTGTTATTCCATTAAAAAAAATTGGTTCTTTGTTCTACCTCATTGCTCTTCCTCCCAATGGTTAACAGACTTACTAATATTGTGCATAAAATTTACGTGTTTTCACTAGTACAGTAGTAAATTTGAGAAATAGACAAGAACAAGTTTGTGTACACTCCATTTTCTTATATTATTTTTGCATTTCACTGATTCTAGCTTTTAAAATACATTATATTTCAAGTAGAGTAGTTGCTCACTTTCCCCCTTTTGTTTTCAACCACAGGTGCATTAAGATTGCAATTGTGCATGATATTGCTGAAGGTATACTTCCGCCTGGATTAGAATAGATACCTTTAAGTTTTTGAATGGTGGAGTCGTAATATGCATCTTACTTCCATCTGTTGTGTGAGACTGAGAAGGAAATTAATGCTTAGCTTATGTTTTTTTTCGTCTTAGAGTCCTAGGTGCCAGAGCCTGGTATAATCCCCGCTAGCTGGGTCAGCCCATAAGGGGTAATATTTAGCTTATGCTCTAGCTCTGATGTTGCTTGTTGCCTTTACTCTCTTGTGTAAAATGGTTTAGGATGATGCAAGAGTATTAATTTTGCCAATCATCAGAGTTCCTTGTCGTAATGTCTCGTGGTTATTCAATAAAACTAGGTCATAGGACTAGATGTCTAGAGACTTTTGCGTTGCTTGAGTTAGTAGTCTTTGGTTTTCAACTTATCTTGTCCACCTATTATTCTTGTTACAGATACTCATAGTTGCTTAGATGTCTAGAGAATTTTCCATTACTTCAGTAGCAGTCTTTGAGTCTTCAGTTTGAATTATCTTGTGAACCTGTTAGGCTTGTTATAGATACTGAAAGTTGCTTGGGTTGGGTAATCTCATTGCTTGTTACGATATCTTGAAAATCATGTATGCTATACTAATATTGACTGTTATGGATATAATTATCCATAATATATTGGAATATATTATTATTAGTGATAATGTTAGATTTATTAATAGTAATAAGATTAGATTTTATATTTCGTATTGTTATCTATTAAAATATCGTATCTTTGTACTGGTCTAGTCCTATATAAGGGACACAGTTATTGAATAAATAACAAGCAGAAAAGTTATTTCAATTATCTAGTTCTTAGTTAGATTAGTTCTTAGGTTAAATTAGTTCTTCGGGTTATCAAGACCCATAACATTGACTAAGAGAAAGTTTATCACTGTCATTATTTGTTGCCTTCTGAAAGTTTTCTATAAAGTACTGATTATTATTTTTTCTCGTGAGGTGTAATATTGTATATATCTTATTGATATGTATATAGGTCGGAGTTTTCTTTAATTGTTATGTAAATGAATGATTTATTATTGGTATCATTGCTACTTATCTGTTGATATCATATTATTATGTGGGATCCAGTACTAGCAAGGTTTAACCAAGTACATTTCCTATATCTCTTTTATTATTTATTTGAATAGCTATTGTTGGAGATATAACTCCATCTGACGGTGTACCTAAAGAAGAAAAGAGCAGGATGGAAAGTGCAGCTTTAAATGAAATGTGTGAGGTTCTTGGCGGAGGAATGAGAGGTAATCATAGATGCTCCTAAACTTGAGATATCTATCTAATGTTGCTTTTATTCCATGGCCATTGACTACAACTTTTCTTATGCTATTTGTAGCGGAAGAGATCAAGGAACTCTGGTCTGAGTATGAAAACAATGCATCTCTTGAGGCAAATCTGGTCAAAGATTTTGACAAAGTATGTTTCTGAAAAAGAGTTCTGCGATGTCTTTTAGCCTTGGCCCTTTTGTTTTTCAATTCCTCTAGTAGTTTCTTCGTTAGTGATAGTTTGTGATTTATCCCTTTTCTTTTCTATTGGCTTGTCTTTGTGTTTATGCATGTCTAAGGAAATCAAGGAAGGCATTTCATAGTTTGAAGATCTTTAGGTTTACATTTTGGCCACAAAACATATATTTTGGATTACTGATTGTGTAGTATATCTTGGTTTTTTTTTTAAGTAAAATTTATTCTTGCCTTCAAGAATATTTATTTGGATTCTGTTATTTCTGGATAGTTAATCACAGAAATGAAACATGTTCTTTTTTCTGCTAGGTTGAAATGATTTTGCAAGCACTGGAATATGAAACAGGTAAGGTTCTTTTTCTTACTGACACTTCACTTTATTCCTCCCCAACAAGTTAGTTAATTTAAATTCGATCCAACTGTTTGCTTGATCCAAAATATGGATTATTGTTTCAGTATCATTGAAGGTTGATATAATTATAATGCAGAACATGGGAAGGTGCTAGATGAGTTTTTCCTTTCAACAGCAGGTGGAGTTAATGAATTGTTCATCCAAAACACAATGCAAGTATGAGTTGATGCGATTTGTTCACTTGTGTTCTCATATGGTATCTATGTGCAGGGAAGTTTCAGACAGAAATAGGAAAGAGTTGGGCAGCTGAGATAATTTCAAGAAGAAATTCGAGGAAGCTGAAGTGATGTGATATGATGTTGCATGATCCTTAGTTAGCCTAAACCTAGGCGGTTTTGTTTTGGATAGGTATTATGATCATGTCAGCTTCTTCTAATAGGCATCATCAAGTCAACTATGAAAATGCTGCAGGTAACTAACTCCTTCCATGGTAGCAGTAATAGTAAGTGGTGAAGCAGATCATTTTGGGTAGAATAGTGGTTGGTTGTTGCCAGACTAGACTAGACTAGTTGTAAGTTGGGTCTTCCAAATTTAATGAAGACGAGGGTTGGTTACTTTCAGCCTTACTTCCCTTGTTATTATGTCGGTTGCAACTTGAATTTGGTACAATTATAATTAACTTGAATTCTGATGGGCAGAAATAATAAGGATTTAAAGTGGCAGTATTCATAGTTTTGGCTGGTAAATTCAGCGATTCATTTCCATAAGATTTAGGATTATTTTTATTACTTATATATTCCCGCGAACAAGTCTTTCTTTTTTAATAATACTAGAGATTTTAACACGTTGCATACATATAACAAAATATTAATTGTGTAAGAAAAATAAATCTATACTTCTACATATGGTCAAATACACATAATTGTTAACACAATAATGTACTGAATATATATAGTACTCAATTTTCTTTTTTTCATTATAAAAAAAACCAAATACAGCACAATAATTCAGTCAATTAATTTCTCAAACCACTCTCAAATTGTTTCAGCACATGAGCCTACAATGCTAGGTGCAGTCATATTCGAACTGAGTTTTGCTGCAGCCCGCAATGCTAGGTGTAGTCAATGTACGTAAGTAATGATGAGACAATCATCACCAATATGATCTGTAGCCTCTGTGCATAAAGAAAGTTGTAGGGAAAACACAAATGATTATAAAAAAATTATTATTAGTAGGTTTTTGATTTGTTTACCAATTCTGATTTAAAAACGAGGCTGAGCTTCTCTCGGCCACTTATTGGCTTCACAGTTTACGGGTGTGCGTCATCATCTACAATAACCTTTACAAATTGCCCTGAACTATAGTTAACACTGGAAGATATATATATTCACATTTCGAGCAATATCATGTGCATATATTTATGATTGGTGCTACCATTAATGACTAAAACATTTGTAGTGTTTAGGAGAAAGACAGTTGAAATTTCAGCTTAGGAAAAGATTCATTGATGGCTTTAAGTGTACTAAACAATTGGAATTACAGAAAATCAGAACTCATTGTCACACTTAATACCAAATTCAAACACAATGCACTAAACAGAGAACATTATGGTATCATCATGCCCTGCAGAGATAACTAAGAGATAGAAATATCATTCATCTTTCTTAGTTCTCAATACAATGAATCATGTATGTCTAATCAGAATATGTCCTCACTCCTAACATAATATCGTTCGTATTGTCAGAAATTCCAAGATAAGACTCCAAGTTAGTGTGTATGCTTCACATTGTTTTTGAAAATGCACTCAGTTGCTAGTTCAGTTCTTATTACATAATTTAGGGGAAAACAATTGAATAAGTGAAATGAAACTGACTTTCAAAGGAATAATGTCGTTGATAAAAGAATAATTTCAGATAATGACTAAATCAAAAGAAAAGGAACCAAACATGAAGAATGTAAGACTACATACAAATTCGTGATCATGTAGTGGCATGTATTAAGTTTGAAGCTATACGTCTTGCGGAACTTAGCATACAATACTATGATGAAAGTACAATAAATGTACGGTGAATGAATAGATGGTGTATACACATGAAGCAACCAAATCATGAGTACCTGATAGAATAACAAATTTTTCCTTGTGATGATCTTATAGAAATAACATACTGGATTCAAAATTTGTACGTGAATAAACAAAGACCCGTCATACTGACATCATATCAACACTCCAAATTTAGGGGGAAATAACAAACATAAAGCATAATAATCGTTCAGCATGGTTAACTGCAATCATGGTTAGGTAACGAGGTGCACTTGAATTGCTTTCATACTTTTCACATAAAAGAAGATTATATCATCAAACAACACGAAAGAAATTTCACCCGAATAAAATAAGGAACTTCATATAAGTGTTTGTGAAGATATAACATGAGAAAAAGTACTTGGTAAGATTAAATGCTAAAGATGAATGGAGACAATATTCTCTATAGGGATTTCTCCTCTACCTTAACATACAAACTCTACCATTGTCATTTGAACACACAAAGCTCCACTCATATAAAAAATGAAGCAATCAATAAATGGAAACTAACATTAGTTTTTGTTTTTCGGGAAATAAAATGAAAGTAGAGAAATGGAATGTGTATTCTCAGACTCACATAGACATTTTATCGAACAGTTGGAATGCAGAACGAACAGAATAACATCAATAAAATTACGGGATCATGAGTGTACGTTACTAAGTACGGATATATGTAGAGCGTGTTAAAACTTACTGTAGGGCACTGCAGTGGTCAAGAAAATTAAAGGTGAACATGAGTGTACCGAGCGTTAGACCATAAACAGTATTAACCTTTGATTACCACTATGCCGGAAGGAAACGAACCATATGCACAGAGAGAAGATGCTTGGGCATGTACTGAGAAGTAGATGATTGTCGGTGATTAACGAAGAAGGGATAAGGGACGGTTCGGCCTCTCCAGGTTGAGCGATCGAAAGTGGTGGCATACCTAATGAAGAAGTGAGGGAACAATGTTTTCTGCATTGAAGAGGATGCAGGATGATTGGTGCCTATAAGGCAAGTCCACGGCAGATCAGTTGGTGGGAATGATTCGATTTCTTTTACAGTAAAAGCGTCGGTACGTGGAATGAGATAAACGGTTAATTTGGACCAGCGTGGGGGGTGGGGGGAGAGAAATTGTAGAGTTTTAAATTTATTTATTTAATTTTTTCCGGAGAGTTTAAGTTTATTGGAAGTTGGAACCACCTCAATCTAACTTTGCTTTTTAAATGGAGGAATAGATATAATGGGTAAAGTATAATAATAAATAAAGAAATAAAAAGAGCTATGGGAATAAATTCAAAATTATATTTAATTATTTTAGAGTTAATAACTAAAAAATTGTCCAAGATTTACTCTATGTTAAATGTAGGTTTTTGAAGTTTCAATTGTTAAACTGTAGTGTCCAATGTTTTAATTTTCTTAAAATGTGGTGTCTTGGTGTGATTACTTTAAGGAAGTCAATTCCGACTAAACCGTCTGTCAAATTCAAGCTCCCATACACACTCTCTTCTCGTCATCTTGTCGGGACCGTCACCTAAGAAGCTGGCCACATCTGCCCAAGTAAATCCCGCTCTGTTGTTGGAAATCGTTCCACACCACTCTGCTAGAAACCTTTTTTTTTATGTTCAACTTTTGGGTGATATTTGACGATTTTGTGAAAAGTAAGGAGTGATGGATTATGAGTGGGTGAGTGAGTTGATAAAAATGATTGAAGAGAGATGAAAAGACGCGCATAAACACCAAATTTCAGCAATCATAAAACGTGGGACATTCCATTTTAACATTTCAAACTTCAGACACCTACTTTTAACATATGGTAAACCTTGGACTTTTTTTTAGTTATTAACTGATGGATATCTGCCCAATTCGGGTTCGTATTTACATTCCGAACTTCGTAAACACGTCGAAAATCACATAACGGATCCAAACCCGTCACTCGAGGTTCAAAACGGTTCGGAAGCGAGGCATGCGCGTCCGGATTGTCCACAGGCAATCCGAACCCCGTCGGATTGCCTAAGTCCGACGGGGTTCAGACTGTTGTTAAGGTACCGCGCGCTACCCCTTTTGTATGTACACTGAGCGAAGAGTTCTCCAAAGCCAAACTTAATCAAACCAAACGACGGTTCCTATTTTCCTTTAGACCGGCGTCGAACCGCACAAAAACCGGGCTCGGTTCTAAGGTTGCCTATAAATAGGGGACATTGGCCACCCATTTGAGAGGATATTCTGACGAGATTGGCTTTGGAGCTCTGACCTCTCTCTAGAACTTTCTCTCTCTAGACTCTTATTTAAGCATCGGAAAGGGCTCAACCAGCACCCCCTCTCCGTGCTGGTTACTGCCCTTTGTGCAGGTAAGGAGTATGCGAAGCCGACGAAGTGCATATTGCCGACAACCCTCTACCGTCACCCGACAACCCGCAGTCGTCATCCGAAAACCCGACACGATCACAACTCGAAGTGCCGAAGAGTCCGAATCCCCGGTTGGATTTGGACGCAACACTTGGCGCCGTCCGCGAGATTCGAACAAACAAGCAATCGCTCCCAACGATAGTTAGATGGAAAACGTACACATAATCCATGAAGGCTTTGGCGCCGGAGGCGAGACGTCATACGAGCGAGAAGTGTACGCTGCACAGGCAATGCACAAGAATCAAGGAAGCCAGCAGAAAGATGCCGTCATGAAAGATGCCTTCATGGAAGATGCCGTCATGGAAGATGTCGCCATAGAAGATGTCATTGGCTTCTCATCAAAAGACAAAGAGCACATTGTGTACCCACACAACGACGCCTTAGTCATAACCATGACAATCGACGGCATGGACATCAAGCGCATATTGGTTGATAGGGGAAGTTCGCCAAACGTCATCACAAAGGCTATCATCCTGGCCCTCGGAAGGAAGAAGCATGTCAAGAGAATGAACTCAGCCCTAATGGGATTCATGGGAGATGCAAGCTATCCACTAGGAGTCATAACCCTACCAGTCATCATGGGGAAGGACGAGCAACAACTCCAGATAGACGTACTGTTCGTGGTCGTAGAAAAGCTTGACGCATACAACGTTATCCTAGGATACACAACCATGAACGCGTGGGGAATGATAACATCAACATCACACCAAAAGATTATATTTCCAACAAAAGCCGGAATTGGAGAAGTTAAGGGAGAGCTGCAGTTGTCAAGAGATTGTTACAATATAGCAACCCAACACAACGTCAAGATAGAAAATAGCGGAGTCCCCACCATTGACGAAGATCCAAGAAAAGACCGTGCACATCCTGCCCCAGTAGAGGAATTACGGGAGATCAAGATAGAAGATCCAAACAGGATGGTCCGAATAGGGGCATCACTGTCAGAAGACGAAGTAATAGAAATCACAGCCCTCCTAACAGAATACAAAGAGCTGTTCGCATGGTCACCTAGCGACATGCTTGGAATAAGTGCATACGTCATCTCCCATAAGCTCAACATCAACCCTGGAACCAGATTCGTGGCACAAAAGCTCTGACCACTTGGATGTGACAAGAAGTTAGCAATACGGGAAGAAGTGGGAAAACTGCTCGACGCAGGTTTCATCGAGGAGTCCCGATACCAAACATTGGTGGCAAATCCAGTACTGGTGCCTAAGTCCAATGGCAAGACAAGAATGTGCATCGACTATAGAGACCTCAATAATGCATGCCCTAAAGATTCATACCCTCTCCCGAGAATCGACCAATTGGTCGACGCCACTGCAGGCCACGAGTTGATGTCTGTAATGGACGCATATTCTGGGTACAACCAGATCCCGATGTTCAAAGATGATGCACCGCATACTGCATTCTATGCAGACAGCGAAATATACAACTACAAGGTGATGGCGTTCAGACTAATCAACGTAGGAGCAACATACCAGCGTATGGTTAACATCATATTCGGTGACTTGATCGGGAAGAAAATGGAAGCATATGTCGACGACATGGTGCTGAAGTCAACAAAGAGACATAATCATGCTGAAGATTTGCGTGTGATTTTCAAAAGGATGCGTGAGTTCCAAGTCTGCTTGAACCCAACAAAGTGCGCCTTTGGCGTACAATCAGGAAAGATACTGGGATTCATGGTTAGCCAAAGAGGAATAGAAGCAAACCCGGAGAAAGTAAAAGCAATAGAAGAAATGGAGTCCCCTAAAAAACACAAGGAGGTTCAGCAGCTGAACGGCCGTTTAGCAGCCCTAAACAGGTTCCTTTCCAGGATAGGAGACAATGCCCTCCCTTTCTTTGAAGTACTGCGCACAAACAAGAAGTTTGAATGGACGCCAGTGTGTGAAGAAGCTTTTCAACAATTGAAGCAACACCTTCGAATGCTTCCAGCGTTAGCAAAACCAATACAAGGCGAGCCACTCTACCTATACATATCAGTAAGCAACACTGCAGTCAGCTCGGTGCTTGTCAAGCAAAAAGGGACTACCCAGCTCCCAGTGTACTACATAAGCAAGATCCTAGCAAAGTACGAAGTGAATTACATGCCAATCGAAAAATACCTGTACGCCCTCATAGTGGCGGAAAGGAAGCTGAGACCATACTTTCATGCGCACAAAATAACAGTCCTGACGGACCAATCCTTGAAGCATATTCTGTCAAAACCAAACATGTCGGGAAAATTAACAAAGTGGTCAGTTGAGCTAAGTGAATTCTGCATTCACTTCGCACCACGAACATCAATCAAGGGTCAAACATTGGCAGACTTCATCGCGGAGTTCACAGGAATAACCCCTGAACTGACACTCAAGATGGGACACAACAAAATGCGGAGCATACCGAAGTGTGGCAGATGTACATTAACGGTTATTCAAATATAGGAGGATCAGGCGCTGGCTTCCTCCTAATCCCACATGACGGGTCAGATCCATTGTAGTACGCTCTAAGCTTAACTTTCAGAGCAACGAACAATGAGGCAGAATACAAGGCCCTGATAACAGGATTGAGGATTGCAAAAGGCCTCGGAGTCAAACACTTAAGAGTCAATTGCGACTCACAGCTAGTCGTCAACCAAGTCAAAGGCGAATACGTGGCTAAGTCAGAAAACTTGCAGAAGTACTTGGGACAAGCAAATGGCCTCATCACAAGCTTTGAGACCTTCAACATAACGTCAGTTCCAAGAGAAGAAAATCAAGAAGCGGACGCTTTGAGCAAGTTCGCGCAAGGAAATGAGCAAGGCAAGATACGCACTTCATCGAAAACAGGATCCTGTCAGTAATCGACAAGCTGGAAGTGTTAACATCAACTCAGAGCCAACATGGATGACTCCAATCCTGGCATACCTCACAGACCACGTGCTCCCGGAAGACAGAATTCAAGCGTAGAAAATTCGAAGAATCGCTGTCAACTACGCGATGATTGAAGGACAACTGTACAAAAAAGGATTCTCAATACCATACCTGAAGTGCATCACCTTCCCAGAAGGCCAAAAGGTGTTAAAAGAATTACACGAAGGCCAGGCAGCTTGTCACGAGGGGGCAAGATCCTTAATCCGCAAAGCGCTAAATTTGGGATAGTACTAGCCAACAATGAAGAATCAACCAACAAACTTGGTCACAGAGTGCGACTCTTGCCAACAATACTCAAGGAACATAGCTGCACCCGCAACAGAGTTATGCCCAATTGCAAGTTCTTGGCCCTTCGCACAATGGGGCATTGACATGGTGCGTCCACTGCCAAGATCCAAAGGGCAGACAAAGTACATCGTGGTAGCCATCGACTACTTCTCCAAGTGGATTGAAGCTACGGCATTGGCACGTACGACAGACGCGCAAATAATGGAGTTCATCCGAAACCATATCATTGCACGCTATGGCCTCCCAAAAGTGCTCATCAACGACAATGGACCACAATTCAAGAGTTCCAGACTCCAGACGTTCTGCGAGAGGCTCAACATAGATCATCGCTTTGCATCAGTACGTCATGCCCAAACCAATGGACAAGTCGAATTCGCTAATAAGATTGTCTTGAACGGTCTTTAGAAGAGGGTCCACGCCTTAAAGGGAGGATGGGCAGAAGAGCTCAGCAGTGTGCTATGGGCTGTGCGCACAACGCCAAATGAGGCAACGGGAGAAATGCCATTCAGCCAGCCTAGTATACGGAACAGAGGCAGTAGCCCCAATCAAAATTGATGTCTCATCATATCGCACAACCCACTTTGATCCTCAGGCCAACGAAGCAGAAATGCGCCTAGACTTGGATCTGGCAGACGAAAGAAGACGAAAGTCAGAGCAAACGCAAGCACACATGCGTCTAATGACTGCAAGATACTATAACAGGAAGGTTAAGGAAAGAAAATTCCATGTTGGCGAAATGGTGTGGAGAAGGAACGAATTCGCACACTTGGATCAAATCAACAAGTTATCTCCAAAATGGGAAGGTCCATATAAGATTGTCTCAGTCCCTTATGTCGACACATATCGCCTTGAAGACGCGGAAGGAAACATCTCTACAAACACATTCAATGGAGGGTACTTGAAGAAATTCCATGGCTAAGGGAATATCCCTATGTTACAAAGCTATTACTATCAAGTCTTCTTACCTTTCTTTAAATGCAATTACCTGAAGGAGATGTATAACTCCAACTATGTTTACAACTATGTAACTAAACCAAGTATCTAAAGAAGTTAATCTACTTTTGTAGGTACATATTACATTATGCTTACTACCTTGGAATCATGCGAAATAACAACTACGCGCATATTACTCGCATCAACAATACAAGCTATCGCGCTATGTACAACAATCGATTTATATCATACGACGACATATCTACTATCAACATCAACAATGAGCATATAAATGCTCTCTATCTATAACGACGACTACCCCGAATAGCATCGACAACATACCACATCTTGAGTTCAAACCGGGATTTATCAAAGGACATGCTGCGACATCCTCCTTAGAGGGCAACCTCCATGTTCACAACTACAAAACGGCATGCTACGAAATCCTCTTGTTAGAGGCAAGTCCTCATGTTCATAGCCATTCCCTGAGTTCAAAACAGGATGCGGCAACAGGTGGGACTGATCACCCCATCGTGGCGGAAGTCCTCTTGATAGACGACAACTCCACAAATCTACAAAGTATGTATATCCTCTTAAGGGTTCATACTCCATGAAGACTTATTCCTTGTTAGGATAGCTTCATGCACTCTCAAAGTATGTATATCCTCTTAAGGTTTCATACTCCATGAAGACGTATTCCTTGTTAGGATAACTTCATGTATATACGCTAGCAGGAGCGCACCATGTCCGGAAAACTCTCCAAACCTAAAAGTCGAGTCTTGTACAACGCTATCTTGCTCGTGAGCATATAACGGGATAAAAAACCCCAAATTCAGCAAGTAGTGTCTTGCCACAACGTCGCCTTGGAGTGGACCAAGAGACGGGAAAAACTGCAAGTCGTTTCAACGCGGTCTTGTATAACCCTTCTGGACTAACCATGGAGAGGTGCAGTAGCATCGCAAGGTAAGTACTGGAATAGCCACGGAAAGCCTTGCAACAACGTCACGCGGGGTGTGCCCAACTGATGGATGGAAAAACGCATAGCATAGAGCAAGTAGCGTCTTGCCACAACGTCGCCTTGCAATCGTTCAAGAGACGGTAAAAACTACAAGGCGTATCAATACGACCTCTGTTCTGCCCCTTAGAATAACTAAGTAGAGGTATGGTAGCATCGCAAAGTAAGTACGTGATTAGCCATGGAAAGCTTCGCAACAACGTTATGCGGGGTGTGCCGAACTGACGGATGGAAAAACACAGAGTATAAAACAAGTAGCGTCTTGTCACAACGTCGCCTTAGAGTAGAACTAAGAGGCGGTATAAACTAATGTCTTGCCCCGCCAAGACGACTCTCCTACATGTCAAGTGCCAGTGCCCTTGTGCTAAGTGCCAGCGCCAAGTACATCACTACTTACAACACTACAAAGTACCTAGTGTACGCATCATGCCATGCCTTGGAATTTAACCAAGAGGGGCACTCATGATACTCAACAACGCACGACATACAGTCGCAACTACGAATGTCATACTCATTATAAAAGGATACCTATCCTATCATTCAAGTCCAATGCACACGGACAACCAAGATAACGCAAGGTATGAAATACTACTAACGAGTTATCATGAATTCTACTATGATCAAAACAGGTCTAGACGACAAAATCCCAAGCAAGCAGAATATAAACAAAGGTTCTAAGGACAACTCCCAAAGTAAACTCAACCCAGACACGGGGGCAAAAGATATATACAAAAGTTCGATATGCTCAAAATAATCAACTTGACGCTACTCGAGAGGTGTCGCCACCTCCAGCAGGCTCAGGTACAACCTCCATAAACTCGGGAGAAGTAACCACAAGGTTGACACCACCTTCGTCATCAACCAACATCTCATAATTGGCTGTCTGAAGCCCCAAGTCGCGCAGTGCATCAACATGAGTAACAGCATAATGTGCATAAGGTCCCAGCTGGTCAAACGGCAAACTCGGGGCAAGAATACTCACACGGCGGAAGTAATCCTCCGCATGCTCCCTCATCAACTTATCTGTCTTGTCCTCAATAGCAGCACTAAAGGCAGGGGTATTCATATACTCAACAAAGGCTGCCTCCACTCCTTCCTTACGAGCGGTCTCACGTACAGCAACCAACGCTGCCTCGCGCGCATTAAGATCATCAGTGACCCTCTTCTCAAGAGCAATCATCTCAGTCTCAAGCTCAGAAATTTGAGCCTGACGTGCATTGAAACGAGCCTCAGAATCGGTGGCCTTCGAACCAAGTACACGCACCTCTCTTCAAACTGTGTAAGTTCACGACATGTGGCATTACACTTGTCAACAACTGCCTTCTTCTGACTTGAAAGTTCCATCACAAAGGACGACATATTAACCATGTGTGCACCTACCTGAAAAACAGTACGATAAAAACAAAGGCATAAGACTTACACAGCCAAGGAACACATTGACACAAGTAACAAAAAGGAGAAGTTTGATTACTCACAGGAGCGAACCCAACCAAAGAACTCTCCACATAGGCCTCAGCCTCTTCGTCAGTCGACGGGCAGGTATGTAGGTCACCCGGAGGAACACACCTACGAAGCACACGCACACCAACTTCTGGTGTGCTAAGCTTGGAATCCTTTGGTAAATGAACACCACCATTGGCAAAGGGAGTCCATTCATCCCCAGAGATATCGCCCTCCAAAGGACGAATCAGGTGGTCACGCCTCAATAATGCGGGAAGTGCTAAAAGGAAAACAACATAAGAACATGTAGACTATAGACAAATATTCAAGGAATGAAATTGAAAGACGTACATAACTCAAACCTCGATGTGGAGGGCGCTCCTCCGCGGGTTGATCCCTCGACCGGGGGGCAGAAGGCGCCGTAGTACGACCTGCAACTCTTTTCCCTTTATCGCAGGTAGGAGTTTGGACGGCCGTACTCGTCTTGGAGCGCTTAGGGTCGCTCGAGGCACGCGCCGCCACGTCAGATCTATTTGCAGGAGGGCTAGGGTCAGGCACCGGAGCGACACGCTCAGTATCGGGCGCTTAACGACCTGCGAACAAAGGCAATGTGAAAATAACGAATCAAGAAAATAAAAAAGTTAGAGGAAGCCACAATGATACATCTTACCCATAAGTCCCTTCCTGCGACCGTATCCAGAGGCCGCAGGGGTCACGGGGGCAGGGGACGAAGTAGTCCCGCTAGCAAGAGAAGTACACCGCATGCAAATTCGAACTTTTTCCAACAAACCAATCTGCAACTCTACACCATGAAAGTTACAAAGGTTGTCGACATCCGACTCATCACTGTCATCAGAATATAAAGCAGCCTGCGGGGTGGGAATAAGAGACTTACTCATGATAGTGACTTCAGCGGAGGGACCAATGCAAGCAAAAACCACATCGACCCTGCAACCTGAAAATACGACCGACAGTCGGGTCAATGCTCGTTAATCTACAAACAGCAAATGACAAACACTCTGCACGTATCAACCACTATGAGGACATCCGCTCTATGTCTACATCAAGCCTACGAATACAACATGCATGGCAATGGATAAAGAAAAAAATTCAAAGTGTTGGAGCAAGCGCACACATACAAGCGCACGCATACTCAGCTAGCACGCATATGGATGGTAGTATGGTCATGAAACAAAGAGCCAATCAAGGAACATTTTCTAAGTGTTCCATCATGTCAGCAGTCGACATATGACGAGGTGTCGACTGATGGGTTTCGCTATGGCCGTTAGGCCCTTTAACGGCGAGGAAACGGTGAATAGGCCCACTGGGCCCTAAAAGGAGGTCAAGATGACCAATGCGAAGGGTCTCGACAGAGGGAGTCTCGATGGTGAAAGGTCCCGACAGAGTCGGTCCCGATAGGCGAGCTGGGCGCTCCCGATAAGATGCCTTTAAGTAGGCCCCGATGATGAATCCCTAAGAATGATTGGCCCTGTCACGATGACGAGGGGCCCCGAGCGGTGACACAATGAGATAACTCTGGAGTCCCCGATATTAGTCGGGACTTGCTATCAGAGGTTGAGGCCGAGATACGCGGAGCGTGGCCGAGATAAGCGAGATCACGGCCTAGATAGGCGGGATCGTGGCCGAGATAGGCGAGATCATGGCCGAGATAGGCGGGATCGTGGCCGAGATACGCGGAACGTGGGTTAACCACCCCAGCGGTTCTCCAGGTAACTGAGGTAGCTCTTCGCCTATAAAAGGGCAGAAGTTACCTCAGATTGAATACGTTTTGATATACACGCTTTTGAGACTCTTGCTTGCCAGTTTATTCGAGACACTCATTTAAGCATCGGAGAGGGATTCTGGGTCACCGCCCGGTCTATCCCCTCTTGCAGGATTACGTGGAGAGAAGGAGTTCGGATCGCCGTCAAGACCGTACCGGAGTTCCAACCGTGATCCAACATTGGCGCCGTCTGTGGGAATCGTGACGAAAAGCTAGTATGACTTCTACTCGTTCAATGGCGGCTGGCAAGCAGAGAAGACAAGGACAATTTGGTGGTTCCCGTCATCCTGCCGGAACTCTGAATTCCCCACCGGAGCGTGCCGAGGACCAAAACCTCCCTGCTGAGGTCTCCCGGACAGGGGGGCACAATGAAGTCCCTGAGGATACTGCTCAACACCAATAGAATAGGGAAGAGGAGGCTCCTCCAAACGCGGATCTGACGAAGGCTGTGGCGGATTCCATGCCGATGTTTTTGGCGGCCGTGGAGGCTCTCTTAGAGCGGAGAGAGGCGGCCAAGAGGCAGGAGGAGGTGCCCCCGCCAACAGAGGTTCAGAATGTGCAGGAGGCCTAACCCAGGAGCCAGGATAAGGGTAAGGAACCCGCTCAATCAGAGCGATTTGTGGTCGACGGGCCAGGACCAGTGCAGCATAGGACCATTCCCCTTAATGGTCCCATCACCCCCGATCACGTGGTGAAGATCGTGAACATCTGCATGGGGGAGCAGAAGCCGATGATGTCGGAACTGAGGGATCGATCCACCCATCCCTTCGTTCCCAGACTAATAGACACCCTCGCCCCGCCAGGGCTGGGTATCCCCATAGTGAAGGAATATGATGGCGAGGGAGATCCAGTGCGTCATGTCCAGAAGCACCTCATGGCCTGTCTGGGCAGAGCCCCGAACGATGATATCGTGTGTGTACTGTTCCCGAATACACTTGGTGAGAGGGCCCGAGAATTGATTGAGCTGCTGAAGGAGTTCAAGGAGCTGTTTGCTTGGTCCCCGAGTGACATGCCAGGAATCAGCCCCGATGTGATCGTGCATGAATTGAAGATTGATCCCGCGATCAAGCCTATCGCGCAAAAAAGGCGTCCGATGGGCGCGGACAAGAGGATCGCGATCCAGCAGGAGGTGGGCAGGTTGCTCGATGCTGGCTTCATCAAGGAGCTCCGATTCCAGACTTGGGTTGCCAACCCGGTTTTGGTGAAGAAGAGCAATGGGAAATGGCGGATGTGTGTGGATTTCTGCGACCTGAATAAGGCTTGCCCGAAGGACTGTTACCCGCTTCCGAGAATCGACCAGTTGGTGGATGCCACGTCGGGACATGAATTGCTGAGCTTCATGGACGCTTACTCGGGCTATAATCAGATCAAGATGGCTAAGGAAGATGCCCCCCACACTGCCTTTTATGCCGACAGTGACATCTATCATTATGATGTCATGCCTTTCGGATTGATCAATGCCGGGGCAACCTACCAGCGGATGGTGAACAAGCTGTTCGGAGACATGCTGGGGAAAACCATGGAGGCTTACGTGGACGATATGCTGGTGAAGTCCCGACAGGCTGAGGATCATGTGCACAACCTAGCCACGGCGTTTGAGCGGATGAGGCTTCATCAGGTTCACTTGAACCCGACCAAGTGCGCCTTCGGAGTCCACTCGGGGAAGTTCTTGGGCTTTATGGTGAGTCAAAGAGGAATTGAGGTGAACCCCGAGAAGCTGAGGGCAATCGAGGAGATGCAGTCTCCGATAAATCATCGGGAGGTGCAAGTGCTGAATGGCCGACTGGCTGCAATGAATCGCTTCCTGTCTAAGGCGAGTGACCGATCCATGCCGTTTTTTGAAGTATTGAGGGCCAACAAGAAGTTTGAGTGGACTGCCAAGTGCGAAGAGGCGTTCCAGGCACTCAAGCAGCACCTTCGCACCCTCCCGCCATTGGCGAAACCGATCCCAGGCGAGCCGCTCTATCTATATTTGGTTGTTTCTGAATTTGCCATTAGCTCTGTGTTAGTGAAGATTGTCGAGGGTAATCAAGTCCCCGTTTATTATGTAAGCAAGGCGTTTGCCAAATCTGAAATGAATTATCCCGCCGTTGAGAAGTATCTATTTGCGTTGATTATTACTGCTCGGAAGCTGAGGCCTTACTTCCATGCGCATGAGATTACTGTGTTGACGAATCAACCTCTGAAGCATTTTTTGAACCGACCTGATGCGTCGGGGAGATTAGTAAAATGGGCAGTCGAGCTTAGTGAGTTTCGTATACACATTGCTCCGAGAACGACTATTAAGGGCCAGGCGTTGGCAGATTTCATAGCAGAGTCACAGCCCCCGATCTGGAAGAAGCGGGCCCTGTAGAGGGGGCAACCATGGAGGTCCCGATAGCAGAGCAACCAGAGATGGCAGAGCAATCAGAACAGCCAAATGAGGAAAATACTTGGGAAATGTACACGGATGGCTCCTCGAGTTCAGACGGATCAGGAGCAGGGTTCGTATTGATACCACCAGGCGGGGGTGAGCCCCTTTGATATGCTTTGGCCTTAACGTTTAGGGCCACGAACAACGAAGCTGAGTATGAGGCTCTTATCACAGGACTGAAAATTGCCAAAGGTACGGGAGTTGATCACTTAAGAGTAAAGTGTGACGCGGGCCTGATTGTGAATCAAGTCCAAGGACGATACGAGGCGAAGAGTCCGATGATGAGAAAGTACCTTCGCGAGGTGCAAGTCTTGAAGGAGAGCTTCAAAAGTTTCGACATCGAGGCAATCCCGAGGGAGGAAAACGCGGAAGCAGATGCCTTGAACAAATTTGCCTTGGGGGCACCCCTAGAGGAAAATCGGAAGGTGCACTTTCTGGAGAGGGTGATCTCGTCGACCACCGACCCGTCAGAGGTGTGTGCTATTGAAGCAGGATCAGAGGAGGAACCCACTTGGATGACCCCGATAGTCGCGTATCTGACTACGGGGGCAGTCCCTAATGATGGAGTACTAGCTGACAGGATACGTCGGATCGCGGTTAATTACGTGGTGCTAGACAATCAGCTGTACAAAAAGGGGTGGTTCTCGACTCCTTACTTGAAATGTGTGGCTGAGCCCGACACAAGTCGAATCCTGAGGGAAGTGCATGAAGGGGTCGCGGCTTATCATGAAGGGGCCCGATCCATTACGAGGAAAGTGCTGAATTTGGGCTATTACTGGCCTTCGATGAGCAAGGAGGCGACGGTGTTAGTCCGATCCTGTGACGCGTGCCAGAGGTACGCCCCGAATATCGTGGCTCCGGCCGCTAATCTGACGTCCATCAAGAGTGCTTGGCCCTTCGCGCAGTGGGGTATCGACTTGGTGGGACCCCTCCCGCAGGCACAAGGTCAGTGTAAGTATTTGCTTATGGCTATCGATTATTTTTCGAAATGGATAGAAGCTAAGGCATTGGCCAAGACGACGGGGAACCAAATCGTCAAGTTTCTCCAGACCCATATTGTATCCAGATACGGGATTCCTAAGGTGGTGATCAGCGATAATGGTCCACCGTTTAACGGGGCTCAAGTGAAGGAGTATCTGGAGGAGTTGAATATCGAGCATCGGACAGCCTCTGTCCATCATGCCTCTGTCCATCATGCTCAGACTAATGGCCAGGTGGAGTCAGCCAACAAAATCGTGATGGATGGCCTGAAGAAAAGGGTCTATGCCTTGAAGGGCAAATGGCTGAACGAGCTGGAAAATGTGCTTTGGGCTGTTAAAACAACACCCAAACGATCAACTGGGGAGACTCCGTTTGGCCTCGTTTATGGCACGGAGGTTGTTGCTCCCGTGGAGGTAGCTGTGGCGTCCCATCGGATGAGATATTATGAGCCTTTGACGAATGATGAAATGAGATGTCTGGATTTGGACTTGCTCGAGGAAAAGAGGCGGGAAGCCGATGAAGTCCAGGCTCGGATGCGTTTGGCGACGACCAGATATTACAACCGGCGAGTTAAGTCCCGACAATTCTTCGTCGGAGAACTAGTTTGGCGTCGGAATGAGTTTACCCTTTTGGATCGGATCAACAAGATGTCACCAAAATGGGAAGGACCTTATAAGGTCGTGGGGATGCCAGCTCAAAATGCGTACAAGTTGGAAGACCTCGATGGCAGTGTATTAAAGCATTCTTTCAGTGGCGAACACTTGAAGAAATGTCATGCTTGATGAAAAGTCGCCTTAAGTGGTACCCGATGAAAAGTCGCCTTAAGTGGTGCCCGATGTAAAATCGCCTTAAGTGGTGTAAGTTATTTATCGTTTGATTCGATGTAAGCATATTTTGTGCTATCAATAAATAAAGAGGTTTTTCCGATCAGATTATTCTTAGATTTATTCTAAGTGTTGTAAAGTCGCCTTAAGTGGTGCACGAGATTAAGTCGTCTTAAGTGATGCACGAGATTAAGTCGTCTTAAGTGATGCACGAGATTAAGTCGTCTTAAGTGATGCATAGTTCTTGGGTTTATTCTAAGTGTTGCGAAGTCGCCTTAAGTGGTGCAAGCTGTTAAGTCGCCTTAAGTGGTGCACGAGACTAAGTCGCCTTAAGTGGTGCACGGAATTAAATCGTCTTAAGTGATGTGTGAAAATGTCTTAAGTGTCGAGGTTTCGCCTTAAGTAAGCATAGTTAAGTCGCTTGGAAGAAGTGCAACAGAAAATCGGAGATATAGTCTGATATTGATGAGGGCTCAAAGGCCCGAGAATGCATTACAAGGAAGAAGGAAATTACAAGGACTATAAAGATAAAAGCATTTAAGCTTGGTCCTTGTTGGCGTCAGCGGGAGCATGGTCCACAAGATCTGTGGCAGAAGGCTCCACAGGTTCAGCTGCTGGAGGGTCGATTATCGGGGTGTCGGCACTTGGAGGCTCCGCCATGTCTTCAACAACCGCGGGAGTGCTCCCCTCATCACTCTCCTTCGAGAGGGCAAAGTATTTCTTCGCGAAGGGAGCGAGAGACGGAGACTTGTCGAAGTTGATGGCGTCGCCATATTCCAGATGGAGTTCCTCGACTGCGTTGAAGAGGGTGTTCTCCACCTCAGCGCTGCAGAACTTCACCGCATCAGCTTGGAAGTCCTCGGACCCCCGATAATCTTCTCGGCCCTTGGCCTCAGCCGCGACCAGCTGCGCAGGAACCTCAGAAATTTGCTCCTCCAAAGCCTTCTTTTCATGGACAAGTTTGTCCTCAGCAATTCGCCGCTCCTGCTGCTCCCGCTTCAGGAGCCCCTCGAAGTCTCGAACCTGCTTTTGGAGGTCCCGAGTCTTTCGGTCGAGGATAGCCTGCTCCTTGGCCAGTTTTCCCCGCGAAGACTCGGAGGCCGCGAGATCCTCCTCAAGCTTGGCTATGACTGCGGGAGCCCCCTTAGCCCGCTCCTGCTCCAGGGCCTCCTCGAAGGCGAAGATGTACCCGAAGCAGCGGTTGATGTCCGCCATCTCCTGCGAAGGAAGGAAGAGAAGTGTTAGCATATGAGCAACCTGTTTTTTTTTATGAAGGAGAGAAAAATTAGAGTCCTACCTCTATCCGGCGTATAGACATTTCTTGAACATCCCTGCGGATGCCATCCCGATCCAAGGAAATCGGATACCTCAGAGTGGGCAGGATCGAGCCTGCTAGTAGATGCGGGGCCAGCTCTGGGTATGTGTCCCCCTGTCGGAGCTGGACCCCTTGCAGCGTTTGGATCGGGGTCCAGGGAGCCTCCTTCTGCGCGGGGTCGTAGACCTTGTAAAAACTCCGGTCGAAGGGGAGAGGAGAAGGACCGACTCGAGTCGTGGAGGGGCGCGCCTCCAACTCGCCCTGAGTCGGAGAGGAGGTGAAGTCATGGATGGGCGACGGCTGTCGCTGTTGTGAAGAAGGTGAGGGGGCAGCCCCTTGGAGGTTGGTTTCAGTGGGGACTGCCCCGTCCTCCGACGAGGAATCAGGGAGCCGCCCTCATCCGTCTCCTCGGAGGAGTCCAGATTCTCCACCCGACGAAATTGATCGCCGGTCGGGGTGTCTCCAGCCCCGAAAAGTGGCGCCCCTACTGAAGGCTGTGCCCCTACTGAAGCTCCAGCACCCGATGGAGTTCCCGAGTGACCTGCACCTAGAGGACGAGAGGCTTCAGAAACATAGTCAGGAAGTTGGTTAGGGCCCTTACACCAAACGACGCGCCGAGAAACATATTGATCTTTCCCGTGGAAGTTGTAGTAGCCCGCCTTCAGGACGCGGGGAGTTTCCCCTCGGAGGACACGTTTAACATCTTCGATGCGGGCCTCCATGGTCGAAGGAACCAACTCCTTAGGAACTAGCTTCCTGTACGATTTAACAGCTAGGCGGAGCTTTTTACCTTCTTCAGCATTCTGGACATCGAACAGTCTGTCCACCTCCACGCGGCTCCGCTTTGTCCTCTCCGCGGAGGGAGATCCCGATGGAGCAGCAGCTTTCTTCGCCGACTTCCTCTTCCGCGCGGGGCGGACAGCGTCGGTCTCCCCCTGCTTAAGGATGAGATTGGTCAGCACGGATACCTTCTTAGCTTCAAACAAGGGAAAACAGAGATCAGAAACGTTACCCAAGGAACCCTATTGGAGGGGCCGTCGAAGAGTTGACCCCCAGAGACTATGTCGAGGAGTCGGATCCCGGCATTCACCAGGTCCCGCTCCGTTAGAGAATTGGCATCGAGGGGAGTATAAGACTCCCCCCATCGGTAAAGCTGGATAAGATGAAGGGTCTGTAAGTCTTCATCAGAGTAGGTGTGGTAAGCGGGAGGAGAGTCCGCTTCCACCTCCCATCGAGGCCAGGGGATTGAAGAGTTTTTTATGAAGAAGTAGCTCCTCTTCCACCCACTGTTATCGGACCCCGTGTCGATTAGGAGTCCCCGACCCTTGACAACCTTCCAGGTGTCACTGGTCCAGCTGCACAGCGCGAGTTGCGCCTTGTTCCACTTGAGCATCCGGGGGTAGAAGGCACAAACCCCCGCCTCATTGCACTTCATCCCGTAGAAGTTTCTGAAGAGCTGGAGGCTGTAAACCCACTTCTGTCGGAAGCAGAGGACCTGGAAGGCGTTCCATAGGCGGATGGCATGGGGAGAGAAAGTAGTTGGATGCGTCTTGTAGTGTTTGCACATCTCAACCAAGGTGCCGCAGAAGGGGAATCGAATCCCCGCCGGTATTTGCCCCGTGGAGACAAATACCTCCCCTTTCCGGGGACGGGTAACCTCAAGGTTACTCGGGAGACGGGGCCAAGGATACGGGAAGCGAGGCTCCCAGGTGGAAGTGATGCAGCCCTCCCGGAGAGCGACCTCATAGGCAGTACTGGAAATGTCGTTGGGTGCATAGTCGAAATTAAAGGGCTTTCTCCCCTCGGAACTGGATCCACTGTCTGAAAATCAGCCATGGCAAGGAAAGGCACATTGGGTTTTTCGGAAAATTACAAACGAACTAATCGAAGATGAAGGAAAATATATACAAGCATCAGGGAAGAAATCCTTACCAGACATGATGACTCGAACTGGAAGGGATGATCTGAAAGGTCGCCGGAAAGTTGATCGGAGAGCAGAAAGCCAAGGAAGAGCTTGAGTTCTCAAAGTTGCAGAGCTTTTCAAAATCACGGAAACGGTAAAAGAGAAACAGTGCCCAGGGTTAGGGTTTTATAGGAGAGAGGACAGTCGAAAGGACGTTCTAATCTGGATCGTCGAAGTCGAAGCATTTTAATCTGAGCCGTTGAGATGAAACGTACAGAATGGCAACGGGCGTAATGATGAAACGGCCTGAAAAGCACTTTTTCAGAAAAAGCAGGCGCGAAAAATCAGGCACGGGTGCCAAAGACGTCACTTCGTTATCTGCTGCATTTAATGGCTGGGGAACCGAGGAGTCTTCTCGGATTTGGTGGTTATCCTCAAGGTATCGAGGAAACGTGAACGAGAAGATTCGTATCAAGTGACTGTATCAAGGGAAAGGTCCCCAACTCCGATGTCGGGAGGTCGGGAGTCGAAAGACACGACGAACTGTAAGTCCCTCGTGTCTTGGGGGCAAATGATGGGTTTTGCTATGGCAGTTAGGCCCTTTAACGGCGAGGAAACGGTGAATAGGCCCACTGGGCCCTAAAAGGAGGTCAAGATGACCAATGCGAAGGGTCCCGACAGAGGGAGTCCCGATGGTGAAAGGTCCCGACAGAGGTTGTCCCGATAGGCGAGCTGGGCGCTCCCGATGAGATGCCTTTAAGTAGGCCCCGATGATGAATCCCTGAGAATGATTGGCCCTGTCACGATGACGAGGGGCCCCGAGCGGTGACACAATGAGATAACTCTGGAGTCCCCGATATTAGTCGGGACTTGCTATCAGAGGTTGAGGCCGAGATACGCGGAGCGTGGCCGAGATAAGCGAGATCACGGCCTAAATAGGCGGGATCGTGGCCGAGATACGCGGAGCGTGGCCGAGATAGGCGAGATCATGGCCGAGATAGGCGGGATCGTGGCCGAGATACGCGGAACGTGGGCTAACCGCCCCAGCGGTTCTCCAGGTAACTGAGGTAGCTCTTCGCCTATAAAAGGGCAGAAGTTACCTCAGATTGAATACGTTTTGATATACACGCTTTTGAGACTCTTGCTTGCCAGTTTATTCGAGACATTCATTTAAGCATCGGAGAGGGATTCTGGGTCACCGCCCGGTCTATCCCCTCTTGCAGGATTACGTGGAGCGAAGGAGTTCGGATCGCCGTCAAGACCGTACCGGAGTTCCAACCGTGATCCATCATCGACTATCAAGGAATATTTTTTAAGCGTTCCACCATGTCAGTTGTCGACATATGACGAGGTGTTGACTATCAAGGAATATTTTCTAAGTGTTCCACCATGTCAGCAGTCGACATATAACGAGGTGTCGACTATCAAGGGATGTTTTCTAAGTGTTCCACTATGGCAGCAGTCGACATATGACAAAGTGTCGACTATCAAGAAATACTTTCTAAGTATTTTCCTATGTCGGCAATCAACGGCAGCCGACAAAGATCAAATAATGACAGTCATGGTAACGAGCATGAAATATCTCAAAAATATTTGCTAAGTATTTTATCATGACTGCAGACAGCGTACGATGCTCAATGAACAATGAGCAAAATGCAACAACCAACATACAACGACCAACAACTATGTCCGGACATCAACTAACAATCAACATTAAGCATACCAAAACGTCATTCAAAGCATGGTGCAACATGTTGGCAATGATCACTATGCATAAGGGAAGTTTAACAACTTATTTCCATTTTTCTAAAACTTTCAGCACTTAGCAAATTTTTGACCGATTTGAGAAGCTAACTACTATTGGGAATTTTATCAAACACCTTATGTGCATGTTAAGGTAATCAAATTCATGAAGGTTTCAAGATTAAATCAAGACTAAGCAAGGTCATAAAAGGCTAGCCATACACGGTATTGGACTCACCTCGTCAAGACGATCGAACCACCGTGCAAACCACCACGAATCACCGCCCGAAGCATCACGCGTCACCATCGAGGAATGCACGCGCTGCCGCCGGTGATGAAAGCGCCGCCGTCGTTCCGTCCGAGATCGCCGCCGCGCCGCAGGAGTCCGCCTTGCTCGGTCTCGCCGTGATCGGGTGGATGAATGGTGGCCGGCCTAAGTTTCTTGGTGGCCAAGTCTTTTACTCCAAAGTGTCTTCTTCTTCAAGAAAGGAGAGGATTCTAAAAACTACTAAAGGTGGAGGATTAACTAATGGATATTCTCTCTCCTATATCTATCCACAATTATCTATGGGTACTTCCTAAAACTTTCACTATTTCTTGTTAAGTCCCTAAAATGGCATGATTGTGTGTTGTTATCTTCTCATTACAACATTTAGGATTCTCTAGACTCATTTTTAGCAATCATGACTACATGCTATGCGCACATAATCTAGCGCGCACTATGTCATCTCAAAATGCATGATTCATGTTTTTTAGGGTTAACATGTCTTTTGGTCCATGATGTTTGACAACTTTTGGGTTTGGTCAATGATTTTTTTTTTACCTAGTTTTGGTCATCATGGACCAAAACCCAAAAATGGTCAAACATCATGGACCAAAAGACCTGTTAACCCTGTTTTTTATTATTACATGATTATTTTAATGATTCAATTATTGATTATGTGCTCACATCTTTTATATCATGTCATCACATTCATGTTAACATCATAGACCATGATTGCACATATCCATGAGAATTATTGCTTAAGTCCATTATCATGTGCGCATTGTCCGTTGTTCATTGCTATGTGTCCACTGTCATGTGTCCACTGTCCGCTGTTCATTGCTATGTGTCCACTGTCATGTGTTCACTGTCCACTATTCACTGCTATATGTGCACTGTCTATTGTTCATTATTATGTGCACATTGCTTGTTGCACTAACCGTGTCAGCAGTTAATGAGTCTCCTGACAAGAATTAAAGTGGAGCAAAATCAAGGCCTTCGCGCCCAATTGTCAAACAAGCCACCCCTGAGGTCAGCATCGAACCTAAATTAGGCTTATATCCTATCTTAAAATAGAGTCAAGTATGGTCTGAACCGTTACTTGACTCGGGGGCAAGTGATGGATATCTGCCCAATTTGGGTTCGTATTTACATTTCGGACTTCGTAAACACGTCGAAAATCACATAACGGATCCAAACGCGTCACCCGAGGTTCAAAACGGTCCGGAAGCGCGGCATGCGCGTCCGGATTGCTGGGGCAATCTGGCCGGTCTGGGTTGCCCTTAGGCAATCCGGACGGCCCGGATTGTCCACGGGCAATCCGAACCCCGTCGGATTGCCTAAGTCCGACGGCGTTCGGACTGCTGTTAAGGTACAGCGCGCTACCCCTTTTGTATGTACACTGAGCGAAGAGATCTCCAAAGCCAAACTTAATCAAACCAGACGACGGTTCCTATTTTCCTTTAGACCGGCATCGAACCGCACAAAAACCGGGCTCGGTTCTAAGGTTGCCTATAAATAGGGAACATTGGCCACCCATTTGAAAGGATATTCTGAGGAGATTGGCTTTGGAGCTCTGACCTCTCTCTAGAAACATTCTCTCTCTAGACTCTTATTTAAGCATCAGAGAGGGCTCAACCAGCAGCACCCCCCCTCTCTCCGTGCTGGTTACTGCCCTTTTTGCAGGTAAGGAGTACGCGAAGCCGGCGAAGTGCACATTGCCGAAAACCCGCTACCGTCAGCCGACAACCCGCAGTCGTCACCCGACAACCCGCAGTCGTCACCCGACAACCCGCAGTCGTCACCCGACAACCCGCAGTCGTCATCCGACAACCCGACACAATCACAACCCGAAGTGCCGAAGAGTCCGACTCCCCGGTTGGATTTGGACGCAACACTAACCATTTATTCTATTATTAAGATTTAAAAATGACTTTATGGACTTCAAAACAGATTAACGCAAGGTTGTCAGGATCGCGATCCGGATCGTAGGATCGGCCGATCCTACGATCCTAGGAGAGCAAATTGTCTCGGATCGCTCCTAGGATCTTTATCAGTTAGGATCACCTAGGATCGGGAGCTGGATCGTAGGATCGTTTAAGATCGTGATCCTAAGAAATTCTACATATATTGAGGTTTTTAATTATTTATTGCACTAATTATATAATTTGGAGGCTCATTATACTTATTTAGTTCATAATTTTAATTATATTTTACAATAAAAAAAATTAATTAGTAAACAAAATATTAAAAAACACAAAAATGTATATTGTGTTTCTTCTTCCTCTCCAGTTTTGTCAGCACTTTGTAGACACGTGTAACTTTGTTCTACTTAGAGTACATTGAAACATGTATGTTTCTTATGATTAACTTGATAGTTATTTCTTAAGTTTCATTATCTAAAATTCTTTATGATATGGTTTCTCATTTTTCAAGTTATTTGCAAATATAAGTACGACTATTAACTCAAATGATCAAGGTTGTTTGGATTTGAACTTGAATTATATTTTGGATTTCACATATGCCTATGATTTTGGATATGGTGAAGCATGATGGGTTCCGATGTAATCGTTAGCCCCGTTAACAGTCAATAGACGGCGAGTAAGTCCAGTGGGCCTCGTGAAAGGCCTGGAAGGCCCAGAATCCCAGTATGAAAGGTCCCGACTTTATCAGTCCCGATATATGAGCTGAATGCTCACGACAAGAAGCCTTTGAGAAGGCCCCCGATAATAAAGCCCCGAAGAAGCTGGACCTGTCTCGTGAGACAAGGGGTCCTGGGTGGTGACCTAGAATGAGAAAACTCTGGAGTCCCCGATATGAGTTGGGACTTGTGATCAGAGGATAAGACCAAGAAACCCGCCTACTAGATAGAGTAGTGGGGAAACGGTTGAGATACAGATAACCTCCCCCGAGATACGCAGGGCGTGCCCAAGATACGCGGAACGTGGGCGAGATACGCGGAGCGTGGGGCGAGATACACGGAATCCCGAACGAGATATACGGAATCGTGGGTAAAACTGCCAGGCGTAGTTACAGGTAACTGAGTAACTTCCCCTCCTATATAAAGGAGGAAGTTACCTCAGAAAACACATATTCTAATACGAACTTAGACTACTGCTTACCACCCAATCATTCATATACTCATTTAGGCATCGGAGAGGGATTCTGGGTCACCACCCAGGTCATCCCCTTTTGCAGGATTACGCGGAGCCCAGGAGTTCAAGCTTTCCGTCAAGAACGTAACGGAGCTTCGCCCGTGATCCAACATTGGCGCCGTCTGTGGGAACCTTACGAAAAGCCAAAATAGTTTCTACTAGATCGATGGCTGGTGGTGGCAAGAAGAAGCAAGTCCAGGCCGGCAGTTCTCGCCCTGCTGGAACTGTGAATTCCCCGTTGCTGGAGCATGCTGCTGAACAAGGTGAGCACTCTGCTGTTTCCCAGACAGGGGGGCATGGTGAAGATTATGAGGTCTCAGTCCGAGACACGGCGGTGAACAGGCAAGATATCCCGCGAAGGGAGGTGGATGCTCCTCCAAATCCGGTGGTGCACAGAGGAGAAATCCTGTGGAGGGAGGTAGGTGCTTCCTCAAATTCGGTGTTGGCTAAGGCAGTAGCAGATGCTATGCCCATGTTCTTAGCGGCCATGGAAGCTCTGCTGGACAAAAGAGAGGCTGTCAGGAGGGCAGAGGAGTTGCCTCCACAGGAAGAGTTGCCTCCACCTCCTCCAAGGGAGGTTCATGAAGGACAGGAGGTTCAGCCCAGGAACAAGGGTAAGGAACCCGCGCACTCGGAAAAGTTCGTGGTTGATGGTCCCGGACCAGTGCAACACAGGACCATTCCCCTGAATGGCCCCATCACCCCTGATCAGGTGGTGAAAATCGTCAACATATGCATGGGCGATCAGAAGCATATGACATCGGAGCTGAGGGATCGATCCACTCATCCTTTTGTTCCACGGCTGCTGGATACTGTCGCCACGCCAGGGCTAGGCATCCCGACCATCAAGGAGTACGATGGTGAAGGAGACCCGGTCCGCCATGTTCAGAGGCATGTCCAGGCCTGTATGGGTAGGACCTCGAATGATGACCTCGTGTGTTCGCTGTTCCCGATCACCTTGGGAGAAAGGGCCATGGCATGGTTTTTCACCCTACCGCCAGGAAGCATTACTTGCTGGGCCGATATGCACGACCGCTTCATCAAGCAGTATCAGGGTCGTAGGCGTCTCTTGAAGAGTGTGAGGTCTTTGACCCAGGTGGTGCAGAGATCCGACGAGTCGTTGGCATATTACTACCAACGGTTCACTGCTAGTGCCGCGGAGATCGATGAGGAGATATCGGAAGGAGAGACTATCCGCACCTTCCTTCGGAACCTGACTGTTCCGTATGGCTCCGATCTGATCCACAGTGTAGCCGCGAAGGCTGTGTGGAGCATGGAGGCCTTACAAGCGAGGGTGAAGCAGCAAATCGACGTGCAGGAGTCGAAGATTGCTGCCGGAGAGCTTGATCCTCCGAAGTTAGGGAGAGGAAATCCATCGTCCAAGTTGTCGGATGATCGCAAAGGGAGCGACAAATCGGAGGGAAGTAGGAGCCGTGGTCGCCCCGACAGAAGGGAGGACAAGCGTCCTCCGAGGAAGGATAACCGTGAGGGTCGCAACGTGCCCCTCAACAGTTCGATAACCTCCGTGCTAGCGGTGATGGATCGGCAGGGTCTCGCCCGATATCCCCCGAGGAAGGAAGGTGAGTTCTTGGGAGGTCGCTCTGATCGTTACTGTCGGTACCATCGAGCCAATGGTCACGACACAGATAACTGTCGGGAGTTGAAGAAGGAGATAGAGAAGCTGATCCAGAAGGGGAAGCTGAAGGAGTTTGTCGGAAGGGGAAGGTGCCGATCCCGTTCCAAAACTCGGTCACGGTCTCGTTCCAAGTCCCGCGACCGGTCTCCAAAGAAAAAGAAGGTTGAGCCGGAATCCTCCGGTTCCGGTGCCCGTAAGGAGAGGCGGGGAACCATTAACGTCATTCACGGAGGAATGGCAGCAGGAGGTGACACCTCCGCTTCTCGAGAGAATTATGCCTCCCGCATCTCTGCTGCTGTAGTGCTAGGAAAAAGGTCCCGGTCGTGGACTGTAAAGGAAGAAATGGTGATTTCTTTCTCAGCGGAGGATTTGATAGGCGTGGAGAGCCCTCACGACGACGCCTTAGTCGTGACCCTGGACGTGGACGGATTCGAGATGAAGCAGATCCTGATAGACGGAGGGAGCTCCTCCGACATTCTTTTCATGGACGCCCTGGAAGCCATGGGAAAGACAAAGAAGGACCTGGCACAGGTGAACTTCCCGATGGTGGAATTCTCTGGATCTACTTCCTATCCGTTGGGAATGATTACCTTACCGGTGGAGTTCGGTAGTGGCTGTAAGATGGAAAGGCGGAACGTGGATTTCGTCGTGGTAGAGTCTGCGGGGACGTATAACGCTATCATCGGGAGGACCACCATCAACCCTCTCATGGCAGTCGCCTCGACCGTCCACCAAAAGATGAAGTTCCCGACTGCAATGGGGTCGGAGAGGTCAAGGGTGACCAGGTGGCGTCAAGAAGATGTTATGTTAACGCCTCTCGAAGGAGAAGGAGGGAAGCCATGGCTGTCCTGCAGACTGATGCCGATCCTCGAGAGGAGTTTGGGCGTTCCGCCCCCATGGAGGATCTGAAAGAGGTTGAGATTGACGGACCTCAAAGAAAGGTGAAGATCGGGTCTGCTTTGTCGTAGGAAAGAGCCCGAGAATTGATCGAGCTCCTGAAGGAGTTTAAGGAGCTGTTTGCCTGGTCCCCGAGCGATATGCCAGGAATCAGCCCCGACGTGATAGTGCACGAGCTGAAGATTGATCCCGCGATCAAGCCTATCCCGCAGAAGAGGCGTCCGATGGGCGCGGATAAGAGGATCGCGACCCAGCAGGAGTTGGGCAGATTGCTCGACGCTGGATTCATCAAGGAACTCCGATTCCAGACTTGGGTCGCTAACCCGGTCTTGGTGAGGAAGAGTAATGGGAAGTGGCGGATGTGCGTCGATTTCCGCGACTTGAACAAAGCTTGCCCGGAGGATTGTTATCCGCTCCCGAGGATTGACCAGTTGGTGGATTCCACATCGGGACACGAGCTGCTGAGCTTCATGGATGCTTATTCTGGTTACAACCAGATCAAGATGGCGAAGGAGGATGCCCCCCATACAGCCTTCTATGCTGATAGTGACGTCTATCACTACGACGTTATGCCCTTCGGGTTGATCAATGCTGGAGCAACTTACCAGAGGATGGTGAATAAGTTGTTCGGAGACATGCTGGGAAAGACCATGGAGGCCTATGTGGATGACATGCTGGTGAAGTCCCGACAGGCAGGAGACCATGTCCAAAACTTGGCGGCGGCGTTTGAGCGGATGAAGTTTCATCAGGTTCGTTTGAACCTGGACAAAGTGCACTTTCGGAGTGAACTCGGGGAAATTCCTGGGATTTATGGTGAGCCAGAGAGGAATCGAGGTGAATCCTGAGAAGCTGAGAGCAATCGAGGAGATGCAGTCTCCGAAAACTCATCGGGAGGTCCAGATGCTGAATGGACGATTAGCCGCGATGAATCGTTTCCTATCCAAGGCGAGTGATCGAGCCATGCCATTTTTTGATGTGCTGAGGGCTCACAAGAAGTTTGAATGGTCCGACAAGTGCGAGGAGGCATTCTAAGCACTTAAGCAGCACCTCCGTACCCTCCCGCCGTTGGCGAAACCGGTTCCAGGCGAGCCGCTTTATCTCTATTTGGCTGTTTCTGAGGTCGCTGTTAGCTCTGTTTTAATAAAGATTGTCAAGGGCAACCAAGTTCCTGTTTATTATGTAAGCAAGGCATTTGCCAAATCTGAAATGAATTATCCCGCTATTGAGAAGTATCTCTTTGCGTTGATTGTTGCTGCTCGAAAGCTACGGCCTTACTTCCATGCCCACGAAGTTACGGTGTTAACTAATCAGCCCTTGAAGCACTTTTTGAACCGACCGGAGGCGTCGGGGAGATTGGTGAAATGGGCCATCGAGCTTACGGAGTTCCGTATCCACTTTGCTCCGAGAACCGCTATTAAGGGCCAGGCATTGGCAGATTTTATAGCAGAGTCTACAGCACCCGATCTGGAAGAAGCAAGTCTTGTAGAGGGGGCAACCATGGAGGTGGAGGTCCCGATAGCAGAACAGCCAAATGAGGAGAACACCTGGGAGATGTATACTGATGGTTCATCAAGTGTAGAAGGATCGGGGGCAGGATTTGTATTGATACCGCCCGGTGGAGGCGAGCCCCTGCGATATGCCTTGGCCTTGACGTTTAGGGCCACCAACAATGAAGCTGAGTACGAGGCTCTCATCACGGGCCTTAAAATCGCCAAAGGTACGGGAGTCGGTCATTTAAAAGTGAAGTGTGATGCCAGCTTGATCGTGAATCAAGTCCAGGGGAACTATGAAGCCAAGAACCCGACAATGAGGAAGTATTTGCACGAGGTGCAGACTTTGAAGGGAAGCTTCAAAAGCTTTGATATTGAGGCAATCCCGAGGGAGGAAAATGCGGAAGCAGACGCCTTAAGCAAGTTTGCCCTGGGAGTGCCCCCCGAGGAGAATCGGAAGGTGCACTTTCTGGAGAGAGTAATTATCTCAACCATCAATCCGTCGGAGGTATGCGCTATTGAAGCAGGATCGGAGGAAGAAGAGAAACCCACCTGGATGACCCCGATAGTCACATACCTGACTACGGGGGCACTCCCCGACGATGAGGTGGCAGGTGTTAGGTTGCGTCGAATCGTGAGCAATTATGCGATGGTGGACAACCAGTTATACAAGAAGGGGCATGTAAAGCCTTTTCTGAAATGTGTGGCGGAGCCTGATACGAATCGGATCCTGAGAGAGTTGCACGAGGGAGTCGCGGCCTGTCATGAAGGGGCCCGATCCATTGTGAGGAAAGCGTTGAATCTAGGCTACTATTGGCCTTCGATGAACAAGGAAGCGACAGCGATGGTCCAATCCTGTGATGCATGCCAGAGATACGCTCCGAATATCGTGGCTCCTGCCGCGGACTTGACGTCCATCAGGAGTGCTTGGCCCTTCGCGCAGTGGGGCATTGACTTGGTGGGACCTCTTCCACAAGCAAAAGGTCAGTGCAAGTATTTACTCGTAACCATTGATTACTTTTCGAAGTGGATAGAGGCTAAGGCGTTAGCCAAGACGACGGGGCAGCAGATCCTCAAGTTCCTCCAAACTCAGATCGTATCCCGGTATGGGGTTCCTCGAGTGTTGATCAGCGATAATGGCCCTCCGTTTAATGGGGCTCAATTGAAGGAGTATCTGGAGGAATTGAACATCGAGCATCGGACAGCTTCCGTCCACCATGCTCAGACTAATGGCCAAGTCGAATCAGCCAACAAGATCGTGATGGATGGCTTGAAGAAGAGAGTCTACGCCTTGCAGGGTCATTGGCTAGATGAGCTCGAAAACGTGCTGTGGGCTGTTAGAACAACACCCAAGCAATCGATGGGGGAAACTCCGTTTGGCCTTGTCTATGGCACGGAGGCAGTTGCTCCCGTGGAGATAGCGGTGGCGTCCCATCGCAGGAGGTATTATGAGCCTCTAACGAACGAGGAGATAAGACGCCTGGACTTGGACTTGCTCGAAGAGAAAAGGTGGAAGGCTGATGAAGTTCAGGCTCGGATGCGTCTGGCAACAGCCCGGTATTATAATCGGCGTGTCAAGTCCCGACAATTCTTTGTTGGAGAACTTGTCTGGCGGAGGAACGAGTTCGTTCATCAAGACCGGATCAACAAGCTATCACCGAAATGGGAGGGACCTTACAAGATCGTAGGGATGCCAGCCCCGAATGCGTACAAGCTAGAAGACCTTGATGGCAAGATGTTGAAACATTCCTTCAGTGGCGCACACTTGAAGAAGTATCATGTTTGATATTAAGTCGCCTTTAGAGGTGCGCGATGTTAAGCCGCCGCGAATGGCGCAAGTTGTCTATCAATTGATTCGATGTAAGCCAGCTTTGAGTTATTAATGAATAAAAGAAGTTGCTTCCGATCCAAATGCTTTTAGATTTATTCTAACTGTTAGTAAGACGTCCTGAAGGACGCGATAAAAGCCTTCCGAGGTATGATTAAAAGCCTTACGAGGTACGAGTAAGACGTCCTGAAGGATGCGATAAAAGCCTTACGAGGTACGAGTAAGTCGTCTTTATGGCGCGATAAAAAGCCTTTCGAGGTACGGACAAAAGCCCTATGGGGTATGAGTAAGTCGTCTTTATGATGCAACCAAAAGCCTAGGTATGAAAAAGCCCTAAGGGGTCCGCATAGTCGTCTATATGATGCAGCAAAAAGCCTTAAGGGGTACGATTAAGTCGTCTAGAATGACGCGATAAAAGCCCTAGGGGGTACGATTAAGTCGTCTAGAATTGCGCGATAAAAGCCTTAAAGGGTGCGAAAAAATCATCTTAAGTGATGTGTAAAATTGCCTTGAATGGCATGGATGAGAAACCTTAAGTGGTAAAGTCCCAAGGAAAATGTCGCGAAGGACATACGAAGTTACATTAAATGATATGGACGAGAAACTTTAAGTGGTGAAGTCCCGAGTAAAGCATCGGAAGGATGTATGAAGTCATCTTAAGTGATGCATCGGAACGTTTTAAGTAACGGATCTAAAGTCGCTTTAATAGTGCAGCGATTATCGAGACCAAAATAGATGAAGGGAATTTCTTATAAGGGCTCGAAGGCCTAAAGGTTCCGATACAAAAGACAAGGAGGATACAAGGAGGAAAATTACAAGGACTTAAAGAATAGAACATTAAGCTTGGTCCTTGTTGGAAGTTGGGTCCTCAGCAGCCTTGGAGGGAGCAGGATTCGAGGTGGCTTGGGCAGAAGGCTCCGCAGCTCGTGGAGTCGGGTCCGCGGCACCTGAAGGGGGATCGGCCTCATCACTCTCCGCAGGGAGGCTGAAATATTTCTCCGCGATAGGGGCGAGGGTCTCGGACTTCTTGAAGTCGATGGAATCCTCATATGCCGTGTAGAGCTCCTCGACGGCATTGAACAGAACGTTCTCCACCTCGGTTTTGCAGAACCCCACGGCATCCGCCTGGAAATCATCGGAGTTCCGATACTCCTCGCGACCCTCTTGGTGACCCTCCTCGCGGCTTTGAGCCTTCGCCTCAGCCAGCTTGGCAAGAAACTCAGCCTTCTCGCCCTCGAGCCTCGCCTTAGCTTCCTCGAGCTCCGCCTTGGCTTCCTCGAGAATGTTCTTCTCGAGGATGAGCTGCCTCTTCTCCGCCTCGTGCCGCTGCTGCTCCTCCTTGAGCATCCTCCGCTCCCGGCGCAGCACGACTTCATGATCTTGGACCTGCTTGTGCAGGCCCAGAGCCTTCTCGCCGAGGAGGGTCTGCTCCTTGGCTATCTTGTTCTTTGCCGCCACAGCCTCGTCGAGGTCCGCTTGGAGCTTGGCCAAGGCGTCGGGGTCCGACTTGGCTTGTGCCTCCTCCAAAGCACCCTTCAGAGCCAGGATGAAGCCAAAGCAGCGTTGCTGGTCCGCGGTTTCCTAAGACAAAAGGGAAAGAGGATTAAAATCCGATAATCGAAGGCAAGAACAATGAAGACAAAAATAAAAGCAAGAGTAAAGTTTACCTCCATCCGACGGATAGCCATGCTGCGAAGCTCTTCCTCGATGTCCTCCTGCGCCAAGGAGATGGGGCGCCTCAAGGCCGGTGGAATTGACCCTGCCAGCAGATGCAGGGCCAATTCAGGCTGAAGGTCTCCCCGATGGAGTGAGACCCCTTGGAGAGACTCGATCGGGTTCCAGGGAACCGTCTCTTGGTCGGGGGTGAAAACCTTGTAAAGGTTCTCATCCACGGGGAGAGGAGGGATGACCTTAGAAGCTTCGGTCGGAGGAGCCTCGGTCGGAGGCTCCGGAGTTGGAGAGCGTAGATCCAGGGGAGGACTCCGAGACACGTCCTCCTCCACAGTTGGCCTCAGGATACTTCGACCTGGCCTTTGGCGGGGTAGCAGGCCGCCTTCATTTGGCTCCTCGGAGGAGGGGGAAGCCTCCAAGTTGGTCACCTGACGGAACTGAGCTTCCGTCGGGGCTTCCTCCATCATCGGCTCCTGTGGAGTCGCAGCCCTTGCTGAAGTGGCGACTTTCTTCGGAGTAAGAGCCTCTGAGGGACCTGCGGTGGCGGGACGAATGAAGTCAGGCAGAATATTATGGGGGCACCAGATGATTTGGCGCGCGGCCTGTTGGTCCTTTCCAAAGAAGTTGTAGTATCCCGCTTTGAGGACGCGGGGGGGTTTCTCCTCGAAGTATATAATTAATTTCTCGGACCCGCGACTCCCGATCAGCGGGGATAAACTCCTTGGGAACCAACCTCCTATATTTCTTAATAGTGTGGCGAACGCGCTTACCTTCCTCAGTAGTGGTGACACCGAAGGCTTGGTCTATCTCCTCCCTTCTGGCCCGCTTGGCCGTCCCGACCTGCTCTTCAGTCGGAGGAGCAGCAGAAGAGGAAGCTCCCTTCTTCAAAGACTTCCGCTTCCGCTTGGAGCCACCCTGGACAGCATCAGTCTCCCCCTGCTTCAACACGAGATGGGTCAGCAGAGATGCCTTCTTGGCTGCAAAAATGAAAAATACAAAGCGGTTAGAAGTGTTACCCAGATAACCAAATTTTTGGAAACGGAATCAAGGAGCTGGACTCCGATCTGGATCAAGTCCCCCTCCACGAGCTTGTTGGCGTCGAGGGGAACGAAGGATTCCCCCCAACGGTAAAGCTGGACCAGCTGAAGAGTGTTGAAGTCATCCTCGGTGTAGATTTCGAGCTTGGGGGCAGGGTCCGCCGCAACCTCCCATCGGGGCCATGGGATAGAGCTGTTCTGGACGAAGAAGTAATACTTCTTCCATCCGCTATTGTCGGACCCCGAATCGCGAATCAGCACCCGATCCTTATTAAACTTCCAGGTCTCACTATCCCAGCCGAACCGTGAAAGTTGCTCCTTTGTCCATTTGGGGAGTCGGGGAGTGAAAGAGCAGACACCAGCCTTATTGCACTTCATCCCGTAGAAGGTGCGGAAGAGTAGCAAGCTGTACGTCCACTGCTGGCGGAGGCACAGAACCTGGAAAGCATTCCACACACGGATAGCATGTGGAGAGAAGGTGCAGGGATGCGTCTGGTAGAAGTTGCACTTCTCCACCCGGTTCCCACAAAAAGGGAATCGAATCCCAGCATTTATCTGCCCGGTGGAGACGAACACCTCTCCTTTCCGAGGACGTGTGACAATATGCTTTCTCCTGGTGGCTGGATGAGACTCGTAGGGAAAGCGGGGTTCCCAGTCTGAAGTAATGCAGCCTGCTCGGAGAGCAGCCTCGTACGAGGTCTCAGAAATTTCGTTAATAGCAAGCTCAAAGATAAAAGGGGTCCTTTCCCCGGAACTGGCCTCGTCTAAAAACGGCCAAAGACAGGAAAACTTAGGAAGAGAAGAGAAGGTAATGTCAGTAAACCAGAGAAGCAAAGAAGGAAAACCTTACCAGACATTGTCGATGGTTGCTCGGAAAAGATGAAGAAAGATCTGGAGGGCTGGAGGCCTTGGATCACTGGAAGAGCAGACGAAACTTGGAGAAGAAGCTTCGATGTTTGAAAATGGCAGAATTTCCAGAAATCAAAACGGTAGAGAAGGAGTGAATAGTGTCAGGGTTTTGGCTTTTATAGGCAAAAGGACAGCTGGACAGACTCAAATCTGGGCCGTTGAAGATGAAACGACTCAATCTTGATCGCCGAGATTATAGGCACGGTACGGAAGAGACGTTAGTGACGTAATGAGTGATTTCTCAGAAAGCAGCAGTCACGCCGGTTTAGGCGTCGTTTTATTATCCCTAGCATTTAATGCTGCAGTAACTGAGGAGTCTCCTCGGATTTGGCAACTGTCCTTAAAGTCTGAGGAATTACGAGTAAGAAGCTCTGTTATTCAAGAATTGTGCCCAAGGCAAAAGCCTCCGATGGAGATATCGGAGGTCTGAAGATAAAAGCCTCCGATGGCAATATCGGGAGGTATGGAGATAAAAGCTTCCGACGATGAGGTCGGGAGGTCTAGAATTGGAAGACACGACGGACTGCAAGTCCCCCATGTCTTGGGGGAAAATGATGGGTTCCGATGTAATCGTTAGCCCCGTTAACAGTCAATAGACGGCGAGTAAGTCCAGTGGGCCTCGTGAAAGGCCTGGAAGGCCCAGAAGCCCAGTATGAAAGGTCCCGACTTTATCAGTCCCGATATATGAGCTGAATGCTCACGACAAGAAGCCTTTGAGAAGGCCCCCGATAATAAAGCCCCGAAGAAGCTGGACCTGTCTCGTGAGACAAGGGGTCCTGGGTGGTGACCTAGAATGAGATAACTCTGGAGTCCCCGATATGAGTTGGGACTTGTGATCAGAGGATAAGACCAAGAAACCCGCCTACTAGATAGAGTAGTGGGGAAACGGTTGAGATACAGATAACCTCCCCCGAGATACGCAGGGCGTGCCCAAGATACGCGGAACGTGGGCGAGATACGCGGAGCGTGGGGCGAGATACACGGAATCCCGAACGAGATATACGGAATCGTGGGTAAAACTGCCAGGCGCAGTTACAGGTAACTGAGTAACTTCCCCTCCTATATAAAGGTGGAAGTTACCTCAGAAAACACACATTCTAATACGAACTTAGACTACTGCTTACCACCCCATCATTCATATACTCATTTAGGCATCGGAGAGGGATTCTGGGTCACCACCCAGGTCATCCCCTTTTGCAGGATTACGCGGAGCCTAGGAGTTCAAGCTTTCCGTCAAGAACGTAACGGAGTTTCGCCCGTGATCCAACATGTAGACTCGTGTAACTTTGTTCTACTTAGAGTACATTGAAACATGTATGTTTCTTATGATTAACTTGATAGTTATTTCTTAAGTTTCATTATCTAAAATTCTTTATGATATGGTTTCTCATTTTTCAAGTTATTTGCAAATATAAGTACGACTATTAACTCAAATGATCAAGGTTGTTTGGATTTGAACTTGAATTATATTTTGGATTTCACATATGCCTATGATTTTGGAGATGGTGAAGCATTGAATAGAGTTGATGATGTTGCTATATATAACTATTATTCGTTGTAAGTTTGAACTTTTAATTAATTTCGGGTCTTAGTACTAAGTTGAACTTCAATGTTTATTTAGAACTCTACAACTTAATTTTAATGTCTAACCAATATTTGAATACTATTTTGGTGATTTAATACTATATTGAGTTATTTTTTCGCTTAAAGAATAGTAATTAATTTTAATGCGAAATAATTACTAAAATTTTGTTGGATCGTACAACCCCGATCCGATCCTACAAACAATCTGATCCTACCCTCCACCGATCCTAGTTAGGATCTCGATCCTAACAACCTTAGATTATCGTACTTCCCTTTTTTTCTTCATTTTATTATTTTTTACTTTCTAGTTTTCCAAACTTTTTATTATTTAATGGACTTCTATTTTAAAATTTGGGTTGAAATTAATTGAACTTTAAGTTTTCAATTCTAAAATTCTACATGATAAAAAGGTTCGACTTTTTTACTGGATACTGGTTTCATTATATTATTATTTTTACATTTTTAAGTTAATTATAAAATTTAACAAAAAAGATTTAGCAGATATTTTTGGCAGCTTTTTTCGTATTTGTTAGTTCTTGCTCCTCCAATATTCTGGATTAATTTTCAGCTTTCTAAACATTTTTTTTTTTCAAAGTATTAATAATTATTGTTTTGTCGTTAGCATGTAATTTTCTTCTAATTAAATTTAACAAAATTCTTCTAAAATAACCAAAAACGAAATTTGTATCTAAAATAACAAAAACGAAATATGTTACATGAAGTTATATCTTTTACAAATTAATAATAGGCAAGTCTAAAAGAAAACGAGTCAACAACGAACGACACCGGATCCAATCCAAGTTCCGATTGAACTTAAATTTTTCTGAACTCACTAACTGATGGATGAGAAAAGCTCAACAGAAATCAAACATGTTAACTGACCATGAAGAGAGACAGACAATCATTTCCTTTTTCTTCTTTCTTCTTCTTCTTCTCAGAGCAGATACAAGTTTGCAACATTGCATTCATCATTTATTGTCGCAGCAGAGTCCAGCTGGTGTTTCAAAAGATTCCACAATTAATGTGAGTCCTCCAATTTAGTTTCTTCATTGAACATCAATATTCCTTCCAGACAACAGAGAAATGAAGAGATGTACTCCAGTCCAATTGCAACATAATCATAACTAACAACTATGTATGTAATCAAACACAACCACCAGAAATAACTTATTTATGGGTCTGTGGAGAAGAATTATAGGGGAGGGAGGGAGGGATAACTAGATGAAAATCATCCTACCTGAATAAGTAAGAGATACAGCTTTGTTCCTCATTGTAGTAATTCTCACTGCATATCCTCAAACTCCAACCAAGCCATAGCAATTAGCAGCCACCCCGGGACATTCTTTTGTATGACAACAGCAGCAGATGTCTTCTGCTTCATTTTTTTCGTACATGTCTTGTTAAGCATCCTTAAGCAAAGTAGGCAAGGATTAGTTAACTTAGACAGAGCACAAAGTTTTTATGGATCACTCAGTGGAGTCAACTACATAGATAGAAGATAAAGAATCTTCCAACTGACAGATACTAAAACAAGGCCTCTTGCCACATTTGTAAAGAATAATTCAATGAGAATCAGTGCGTACCATTACTGTGTATGCTTGAAGGAAGGATACATGAAGAAGAAGCCCTAGCCGATAGATATGAAGACCTCCTAGCAATATATGCCTTCCAAGACCTCAGCACGTCTCGAATCCAAAACTCCAATCTGATCAGCCCCAAGAAAGATGCAAACGGATTTCATAAGCTAGCGTCATCATCAACAAGTACCATAAATAATGCAAACTACCTGAAAGTTTTCGAGCATCATTTTCCGTAATATCTTTTCACTTATAATAACTAAATCCATTAGATTAAAAGCATAAAAAAGAGCTAGATAAAGTTAAAGATGAATAGCAGGAGATTATACCATCTACCTAATAATAATTAAGAGACGCGATCTCTAACTTAGTGGCTCATTAGATATAGTGATTGATAAGGTATATACCAAACATAAGAAATTGAAACATTTTCCAGTGCAAACAACTAAAATGTACAATTGTTGTTGCCAATATCTAAACTGCAACAAATCCTGCCAAAGCACCTAATGGACTAACTATTAAGAATGATTCAACACCAAGCGTGCAAAGTGGATGTGTAAATGCACCTTCAGTCCATGAGCTCAGGAGCTAGCAATCCAAAGCGATCAACAAACTCCATGAAAGATCTTCGAGTAGGATAACCAGCCAGGCTTATACGCACAGCCTCTGGAACTCCCTGCAAAAACACAGATAATTAAATCATGACAAGAAGTTATACCAGGGAAAACAAGTCAAGCAAACCTAAACATGATTGATTTAACGATAACATTTAAGTACCATAAAATTAGATTGTGTAGGTAAAAAACTAAGAAGTTAGATTAGTGTTGTTATCTTTCCATCTGAATGTAGAGGTCATGAGTTGGAGTCTCAACTTTTTCATTTTCTGTATTTAATCAATTTGTAGTGTTCTGCCAAAAAAAGTCATTTTGTAGTGGCAAAATTGAAAATAAGGGTAGAGTCCACTGCCCAAGGTGGAGGTTCAACAAATAGCAGATATATTGGATCAAAGTTACATTGCCCAGTACACAGAAGACCCCATTCACTTCAGGCCTCTGATTATGCATCTTAATTAGAACAGAAGATTCATCCACTTGTTTGTTCCTTTTCAAACAGTTTGGTAGAATGTCATTCTTTGTAGAAATAAGTAATAACTGAAAAGGAACTCTAATATTTATTCCTACTAAAAGTCAGCAATCAGAGATACAACTTGTATAAGAACTAAAAGCACTGCATGCCAAAAACACTAGTAATTGAATTCATGTCAATCTTTTAATTTTGATAGGCCATTTCTTGTTGGGTGAAAAGTTTAAGCTCTTTGTGGGCACTAGTATTTTAAATCAAGATATAAAACTCGAGACAATACAGACAAATGAACCTCTAGAGACTCCAATACTCTGCTAGTTCCGGCTCAAAGGTCAAATTTTATCAACTACACATAGAATGGATAATTGCAAGCTCAACATATATGCATGACATTATGTAATAACCTCTAGCATAGTTTACAGATGATAAGCTCAAGCTAAAAAGATAAGAAAAGATTCTTCTTAAAAGCTCTGACATATGTTCTGTCTGATTAAACATATACAGTGGTTAAAGTAACATCCTTAACACCAACATCACAAAATTAGTAGGGGAGTATATGTATTGATAGTATACTTACCAAACTTAAGAGTGTTAGTCTGCTGCGATTGAAAGACATCAGCTATGACCTTCCTGGACCACTAGATGAACTTGACGACCACCAGTTGTTTGCTCCATTAAACTGAAACCAGAAGTATATAAAAGTAAACACAGATAGTTGATGCCATCAAAGGAATTTGCTATCTTTCTCTCTCTCTCTATATATATATATATATATTTAGGGTTAATAACTAAAAAACTGTCCAAGGTTTACCCTATGTTAAAATTAGGTGTCTGAAGTTTCAAATGTTAAACTGTAGTGTCCAATCAAATTTGTTAAAATGTGGTGTCTCGGTGTGATTACTTTAGAGAAGTCAATTCCGACGAAACCGTCTGTCAAATTAGAACTCCCATACACGCTTCATTCTCGTCATCTTGCCGGGACCGTCACCTAAGATGTTGGCCACATCCGCGCAAGTAAATCTCGCTCTGTTGTCCTTGGAAAATGGCTCCACACCACTCTTCTAGAAACTTTTATTTTAAAGTTCAATTTTTGGGTGAAATTTAACGATTTTGTGAAAAGTAAAAAGTGATGGAATAAGAGTGGGTGAGTTGATGAAAATGATTGAATGGAGATGAAAAGACGCGCAGAGATATCAAATTTCAACAAAAATGAAACTTGGGACAGTCCATTTTAACATTTCAAACTTCGGACACCTAATTTTAACATAGGGTAAACCTTGGACAGTTTTTTAGTTATTAACCCATATATTTATGTATATATTCAATTTCTCTCAAATAGTAATTATACCTCAAATGTTGCGGCATAAGATTGTATCTCAATAAACTCGAAGACTGTTGATCCAGTCTCACCTCATCTGGTGTGAGATTCTTAAAAGTCAGCAGAAAATCAGACACTACCTTAGCTTCACGCATCATTCCATTTCTACATAGTTTATTGTGCACATATGCACAGCTGTAACGGTCAGTTCTATATCCATGAGAAATCATCTCTTCAAATATCTTGAATGCATAATCAGTCATATCAAAAGAGCAGAGCTGCCTCAGCAGAATCTTGTACGAGGACTTGGATGGGAAAAGTCCCTTCTTGTGTAACAAGTATGAAATTGACAGCGCATGCGGAAGCATCCCATAGAAACAAAAGCCCTTGAGCAGGGTATTATATGCAACTTGATCTGGACAACAACCATTAGCATTCATTACGTTAAAAACTTCAACTGCACGCCAAATGTCACCGTGATATATGTGCCCAGCCATGAGAATAGTATATGTCACTTCATTGGGATATAAGCTTTCTGTCTCCATCATTTCAATGCAACCATAAGCTTCATCCATCTCTTTTGCTTTACAGAGTAGAGATATTTGAGAGTTGAAGAGGAATAAATTTGGCATGAACTTATTTGCTTCAGCCTGGTACAACATAAATTTGCGCTTCAGTTCTTCTGGAGAGTAAAGATTCCTCAAGGAGCTTTTCTGAGAGACATAATTTATAGGCTCGAGTGAAGAAAGCAGCATTCTGCTTTCTGCTGCAGATCTTGGATTCACAGAAAACCATCCTTCATCATCAACTTTGGCATATCTGCTTACACCACTGTTCAGAACAATATAAGTGACTAGATCATCAATCTCCAATCTCTTCATTAGGTCTTCTATACGAAAAGCAACATCAAATGCTCCTTTCTTTAAACATTGCTTGATAAAGGACGTGTACAACACTTTATTTGGGGCAATGCCATCTCGAATCATCTTCCGAAGGTAAGAGCAACCCTTCCCTGTCTTGTTTATCTTCACTAAACCACTTATAAAAGCGGTGTAGGAATATGAACTCGGCTGAATGTAATAATAGTTCTTCATTCGTTCAAAAAGCTCAATTGACTCTTTAATTCTGCCACTCTTCATATATGCATTTATCATTGTCATGAAAATGACCTCATCAGGGTCATGTCCTTCTTCAAGCATTTGCTGAAACAGGTCTTCAGCTTCGGAAACCCTCTTCCTGATCCCGAGAGAATTTATCAAGGTGTCATAGATGGCAACATTAGGCTTCAATCCCAGTTCAGCCATTTGATTAAAAGCATCTTTTGCCTCTTCCAATCTATCCTGTTTGCAGTATTCATTCACCATTACTAAGAACGTCTGTACTTCAGGAGTTAAACCCTTATCTTGAATACGGAGAATTATTGAGTTGGCAGACTCGAAACGCCCATGCTCACAAAGACACTTAATCATGCAGTTGTACGTAAAAAGCAGAGGTTGGAAACCATTCCTTTCCATTTTATCTATGAGATATATAGCAGCGGGCAAATGTCCAATCTCACAATAAGCACAAATACTAATGCCAAAAGCATTTGTTGCTAAATGAGGCGAAATTGTTGCTATTCCATCAAGTAGAAGCCCCATGCATGCACCAAATTTCCTTCTTACCAAAAGAAAATCCAAAAGCTCCATCATTCGTGGGTAATGAGGTTCATGACGACCGTCATTTTCAAAAATAGGAAGCAACATCTCGATAGCGAGCAGAAGTTTGTCCTCCCCCTGATGCTTCCTCGCTATGGTAAAATAAAATAGAGGGTCCGGCAAAATTCTTTGGTCCAGCATGCTTCTCCGTAACAAATCCACATTTTCTAATTCGTTCTCCTTATACAACAGGGAGATTAAAGCTGTGTAAGAGTGTACTAGAGGCACTACATTCATCTTTAAAATATCGTACAACTCTTTTTCTGCCTCAACCAATTTCCGTTCCTTGCAAAGGTTGCTTATCCTAATATGATTAGTGACTGCATTGGGTTCATTTCCTGAATCAATCAATTTGTTGTACATCCAATCGCATTCTCTAGACAACCCCAATCTCAAAAACCCATTAATCATTGTGTTAAACGTGAAGGTATCTGGCTCACACCCCATTTTCAACATTCTAAAGAAGACTCGTGTTGCCATCTTCATTTTTCTTTTCCTTCCATACTGGCATATAAGGGAAGTATACATTACCTTATCAACAAAGAAGCCACAAGACTCCATTTCTGTAGACAGCAACTCAGCCTGAATAACACGGCCTCTTTGGCACAACCCATAAAAGACTAATTTCAGTTGACGAAGTGTGGGTGGAATGCCAGCTTGTTGCATCATGCCAATCATGTCAACTGCTTCATCAATGTGACCCTTTGAACTTAAATTATCAACTAGCCTGTTATAGTACCAAACATCCAAATGAACTCCAGCATCTGTAATGTAGGAGAAGTAATTAAATGCCTCTAAAACCATCCCTTTAGCCAAAAGCTCTCGAAGAAGCAAGTTACATGCAACCTCACATGGGTAAGAGCCCAATTCAATAACCTGTTGAAAATGGGATCTTGCCTCCTCAATTTTTCCTAATTGGCAAAAGCAAGTCACCATAGTATTCAACAAAACAACATCGGTAATCATGCCTCCACCACAAAAGTGATTGTAGTTGAAAGACATTCGACCACATCGAACCAGATTCCCCATAAGATTCACATAGCCATTGACATCAAGCTCCATGCCCTTCTTAGAGGCATAGTCTATAGCATAATATGCATCAGAAACAGAAGGTGAGTCAGAGATGATTCTCTGGATCACGGATTGTGCAGATGATGACCGTCCTTTCTGAATGAGCTGGTCTATTAAGGAGAGGCAAAATGTTCTGTGGTCATGAATTGTGGTAGAGAGTGAATGTGATGGTGGATCTAATGGGAGTGCAGCGGTTGTGACTGCTCTTGTCTCTCTGAAGAACAGAATGTACGCATGGAAGCTTCTTTTAAGCATTACCTAATCAATGAATCACGAACTGGAGACTCAAGTTTTTCCCACCACCTTCCTGAGATAACGGGAAAAGATAATGAACAAACCACAAGATTAATAAGAAAGAAAAGAAGAACCAAAAGCCAATTTAAGATAAAGGTGGAAACTGCCGGTGCAGTAAGCCTGCAAGTAACAGTCCCAATCCCAACTAACACAAAAAGGCTCGGACATGAATATTGCTGCATTTCCTTTCAGTTGCCGAATTATGACTCTCTTGTCAACCCAACCACAATTACTAATTACCTAAATATCATGAGTATGACATCAATCCAATCCAATCCAGGACATGATATGAAATATTAAGGTAGCAACGCAGAATCGGTGTGCCGAATAGGACAGTTGTTTACCTCGACTAGTGTAGAAATAGCAAACTGGCAATAGCAGTAACAGATGAAGAAGAAGAAGAAGAAGAAGAAGAAGAAGAATCAAAAGCTGTTGCTCGTAACGGAGGCGCCGACGACAACACACTTCAGCTTCAGTTCTCAGTCTCGTCTTGTCTCTAATCTATGGACACAACTGTACTGCACTGCTGCCCCCTTTCTTTAGGTTATCAGAACTGTCAGTCGAACCGGTTTAGATCATGAACCGGAAGAGTTAACAATCCGATTCACTTACTGCCAATAAGGGCACCGCCGACGGAAGTTCTAATTTCCGCACCGCCAATAGGGACACGCCAACGAAGGCACCGCCGATAAAGGCTTTACTTTTCCGCATTATCAATGGAGGCACTGCCAATATGGGCACCGCCGATGAAGGTTCTAATTTCTACACCGCCAGCAGGGGCACGCTAATGGAGGGACCGCCGACAGAGATTCTACTTTTTCGCACCGTCAATAAAGCCAAAGGCTACCTTGGAGACTTGAAGACTCGGAAGAAGATATACTTCTTAGTCAAAATTAGTGTTTACTCGTCTTTGGACAAATCCCTTCGAATGCATTCTACGGTAGTCCGTCCAAAGAGGAGCAAACTGTAAACACATAATTTTGGTACACGCAATACGTGTGTAACATGTTAAAAAATATTATGTGTAACGCGTTTAGAAAATGAAGTATCTGGATATGGAAGGTTGGGGAGTTGTCAAAAATAGACTAGCTTATAATAGAATAGTTTATATGTATTTATTGTAATATTCCAAAAATATATTATAAATATTGATGATAAATTTCATGAATATTTAGCATATATTTTCGGAATAATGTGTGTTAATAAGAATAAATCAGTAAAATATTATTTCTTAAACTAGTGTTAAACCCTAGGTCTCAATATAGTTATATATATATGTAGTCTATGTACATGTAAAAGGGGACCCATATAGAAAACATTAATATAATTTATTTTTTTTATCTGAGTGCCTTCATTTTCAAAAAAATCTCTCATACAGAAACATTAATATAGATTTTTTTTTTTATCTGAGTGCCTTCCTTTCCAAAAAAATATATCTCCTGTTTGGAATTCCATCACCCCGGAGAAGCTACCAGTGACGCCCTCGCTGCCTCGCTGGAGATCGCTGCCCTCCTAACCGGAGTTTGCCTTTCCATTGTCGGAGTTGCCTCGTCGTTGCCCTGCTGTTGTCCCGCCGTGGCCTTGCTGCTGCTTCGCCGAGATCCTTCCTGTCGCCAGCCCACCGGAGTCAACTGCAACTGGAGCTCTGTCCCGTGGTCCCTATTCGCCTGCTCGTCGCCGGAGCGCCACCGTAGTCGACCGTCGTTGCTGGTTGTCGTCACCTCGCTCGGTTCGCCGTCCAGGAGCTTCGCCCCCTCTGCTGGAAGCTCGGCTCGCCGGAGCCACATTGTCCAACCCGGAGCTTGTCCAACCTGTGTTGTCACCGGACCGCCTGCCCAGCCACCGGAGTTCACTCTGCCAGCCACCGGAATCGCCGATCCGTGCCGAGTTGTTGCTGATGTCCTTTGATGGGTTCCGATGTAATCGTTAGCCCCGTTAACATCCAATGGACGGCGAGTAGGTCCAGTGGGCCTCGTGAAAGGCCTGGAAGGCCCAGAAACCCAGTACGAAGGGTCCCGACTTTAGCAGTCCCGATATATGAGCTGAATGCTCCCGACAAAGAAGCCTCTGAGCAGGCCCCGATATGCTTTAGTAAAAGCCCCGATAATAAAGCCCCGCAGAGGCTGGACCTGTCTCGTGAGACAAAGGGTCATGGGTGGTGACCTAGAATGAGATAACTCTGGAGTCCCCGACAGGAGTTGGGACTTGTGATCAGAGGATAAGGCCAAGAAACCCGCCTACTAGATAGAGTAGTGGGGAAACGGTTGAGATACAGATAACCTCCCCCGAGATACGCAGGGCGTGCCCGAGATACTCGGAGAGTGGGCAAGATACGCGGAGCGTGGGGCGAGATATACGGAATCCCGAACGAGATATACGGAATCGTGGGTAAAACTGCCAGGCGCAGTCTCAGGTAACTGAGTAACTTCCCCTCCTATATAAAGGAGGAAGTTACCTCAGAAAACACATTCTCTAATACGAACTTAGACTATTGCTTACCAACCCAATGATCATATACTCATTTAAGCATCGGAGAGGGATTCTGGGTCACCACCCAGGTCATCCCCTTTTGCAGGATTACGCGGAGCCCAGGAGTTCGAGCTTTCCGTCAAGAACGTAACGGAGCTTCGCCCGTGATCCAACATTGGCGCCGTCTGTGGGAAGCTAACAAAAAGCCAACATAGTTTCTACCAGATCAATGGCCGGTGGTGGCAAGAAGAAGCAAGTTCAGGCCGGCAGTTCTCGCCCCGCTGGGACTGTGAATTCCCCGTTGCCGGAACATGTTGCTGAACAAGGTGAGTACCCTGCTGTTTCTCAGACAGGGGGGCATGGTGATGATGAGGTCTCAGTCCGAGACACGACGCTGAACAGGCAAGATATCCCGCGAAGGGAGGAGGATGCCCCCCATACAGCCTTCTATGCTGATAGTGACGTCTACCACTACGACGTCATGCCCTTCGGATTGATCAATGCTGGAGCAACCTACCAGAGGATGGTGAACAAGTTGTTCGGGGACATGCTAGGAAAGACTATGGAGGTGTATGTGGATGACATGCTGGTGAAGTCCCGACAGGCAGGAGATCATGTCCAAAACTTGGCGGTGGCATTTGAACGGATGAAGTTTCATCAGGTTCGGTTGAACCCAGAAAAGTGTGCTTTCGGGGTGAACTCGGGGAAATTCCTAGGGTTCATGGTGAGCCAGAGAGGAATCGAGGTGAATCCTGAGAAGCTGCGAGCAATCGAGGAGATGCAGTCCCCGAAGACTCATCGGGAGGTTCAAGTGCTGAATGGCCGGTTGGCCGCGATGAATTGATTCCTATCCAAGGCGAGTGACAGAGCCATGCCATTTTTTGACGTGCTAAGGGCCCACAAGAAGTTTGAATGGTCCGAAAAGTGCGAGGAGGCATTCCAGGCACTCAAGCAGCACCTCCGTACCCTCCCGCCGTTGGCGAAACCGGTTCCAGGCGAGCCGCTTTATCTCTATTTGGCTGTTTCTGAAGTTGCTGTTAGTTTTGTTTTGATTAAGATTGTCAAGGGCAACCAAGTGCCTGTCTATTATGTAAGCAAGGCATTTGCCAAATCAGAATGAATTATCCCGCTATTGAGAAGTATCTCTTTGCGTTGATTGTTGCTGCTCGAAAGCTACGACCTTACTTCCATGCCCACGAGGTTACGGTGTTAACTAATCAGCCCTTGAAGCACTTTTTGAACCGACCGGAGGCGTCGGGTAGATTGGTGAAATGGGCCATCGAGCTTACGGAGTTCCGCATCCATTTCGCTCCGAGAACTGCTATTAAGGGCCAGGCATTGGCGGATTTTATAGCTGAGTCTACAGCACCCGACCTAGAAGAAGCGGGTCCTGTAGAGGGCGCAACCATGGAAGTCCCGATAGCAGAACAGCCAGAACAGCCAAATGAGGAGAACACTTGGGAGATGTACACTGATGGTTCATCAAGTGTAGAAGGATCGGGGGCAGGATTCGTATTGATACCGCCCGGTGGAGGCGAACCCTTGCGATATGCCTTGGCCTTGACGTTTAAGGCCACCAACAACGAAGCGGAGTATGAGGCTCTAATCACGGGCCTTAAGATCGCCAAGGGTACAGGAGTCGACCATCTGAAAGTAAAGTGCGATGCCAGCTTGATCGTGAATCAAGTTCAGGGGAATTACGAAGCCAAGAACCCGACAATGTGGAAGTATTTGCACGAGGTGCAGACTTTGAAGGGAAGCTTCAAAAGCTTCGACATCGAGGCAATCCCGAGGGAAGAAAATGCGGAGGCAGATGCCTTAAGCAAATTTGCTCTTGGAGTGGCCCCCGAGGAGAATCGGAGGGTGCACTTTCTGGAAAGAGTGATTATCTCAACCATCGATCCGACGGAGGTTTGCGTCATTGAAGCAAGATCGGAGGAAGAAGAGAAATCCACCTGGATGACCCCGATGGTCACATACTTGACTACGGGGGCACTCCCCGATGATGAAGTGGCAGCTGTCAGGTTGCGTCGAATCGCGAACGACTACGTGATGGTGGACAACCAGTTATATAAGAGGGGGCATCTAAAGCCTTTTCTGAAATGTGTGGCGGAGCCTGATACGAATCGGATCCTGAGAGAACTGCACGAAGGAGTCGCGGCCTGTCATGAAGGGGCCCGATCCATTGTGAGGAAGGCGTTGAATCTAGGCTACTATTGGCCTTCGATGAACAAGGAGGCGACAGCGATGGTCCGATCCTGCGATGCATGCCAGAGGTACGCTCCAAATATCGTGGCTCCTGCCGCGGACTTGATGTCCATCAGGAGTGCTTGGCCCTTCGCGCAGTGGGGCATTGACCTGGTGGGACCTCTTCCACAAGCGAAAGGCCAGTGCAAGTATTTACTCGTGGCCATCGATTACTTCTCAAAGTGGATAGAGGCTAAGGCATTGGCCAAGACAACGGGGCAGCAGATCCTCAAGTTCCATCAAACTCAGATTATATCCCGGTATGGGGTTCCTCGAGTATTGATCAGCGACAATGGCCCTCCGTTCAATGGGGCTCAGTTGAAGGAGTACCTGGAGGAATTGAACATCGAGCATCGGACAGCTTCCGTTCACCATGCTCAGACTAATGGCCAAGTCGAAGCAGCCAACAAGATCGTGATGGATGTCTTGAAGAAGAGAGTTTACGCCTTGCAAGGTCATTGGCTGGATGAGCTTGAAAACGTGCTGTGGGCGGTTAGAACAACACCCAAGCAGTCGACAGGGGAGACTCCGTTAAGCCTTGTCTATGGCACGGAGGCAGTTGCTCCCGTGGAGATAGCGGTGGCATCCCATCGCAAGAGGTATTATGAGCCTCTAACGAATGAGGAAATGAGACGTCTAGACTTAAACTTGCTCGAGGAGAAAAGATGGAAGGCTGATGAAGTCCAGGCTCGGATGCGTCTGGCAACAGCCCGATATTATAATCGGCGTGTCAAGTCCCGACAATTCTTCGTTGGAGAACTTGTCTGGCGGAGGAACGAGTTCGTTCATCAAGATCGGGTAAACAAGCTATCGCCGAAATGGGAGGGACCTTACAAGATCGTAGGGATGCCAGCCCCGAATGCGTACAAACTAGAAGACCTTGATGGCAAGACGTTGAAACATTCCTTCAGTGGCGCACACTTGAAGAAGTATCATGTTTGATATTAAGTCGCCGCGAATGGCGCAAATTGTCTATCGATAAAGATCCGATGTAAGCCAGCTTTGAGTTGTTAATGAATAAAAGTTTATTTCGATCAAATTGCTTTTAGATTTATTCTAACTGTTAGTAAGACGTCCTGAAGGACGCGACAAAAGCCTTCCGAGGTACGATAAAAAAGCCTTCCGAGGTACGATAAAAAGCCTTACGAGGTACGGGTAAGTCGCCTTTATGGCGCGACAAAAAGCCTTTCGAGGTACGGACAAAAGCCCTACGGGGTATGAGTAAGTCGTCTTTATGATGCAACCAAAAGCCTAGGTATGAAAAAGCCCTAACGGGTCCGCGTAAGTCGTCTATATGATGCGGCAAAAAGCCTTAAAGGGTACGAAAAAGCCCTAACGGGTCCGCGTAAGTCATCTATATGATGCGGCCAAAAGCCTTAAAGGGTATGATTAAGTCGTCTGGAATGACGCGATAAAAGCCCTGAAGGGTACGATTAAGTCGTCTAGATTGGCGCAATAAAAGCCGTAAGGGGTGCGAAATAAATCATCTTAAATGATGTACAAAATTGCCTTGAAAGACAGGGATGAGAAACCTTAAGTGGTAAAGTCCCGAGGAAAATGTCACGAAAAGACATATAAAATTACACTAAGTGGCTTGGACGAGAAACCTTAAGTGGTAAAGTCCCGAGTAGACGAAAAACCTTAAATGGTAAAGTCCCGAGTAGACGAGAAACCTTAAATGGTGAAGTCCCGAGTAAACGAGAAACCTTAAGTGGTAAAGTTTCGAGTAAAGCATCGGAAGGATGTATGAAGTCATCTTAAATGGTGCACTGGAACATTGTAAGTAATGATTATCGGGGTCAAAACAGATGAAGGAAATTTCTTATATAAAGGCTCAAAGGCCTAAAGGTTCCGATACAAAAAAAAAAATAATAAGGAGGATACAAGGAGGAAAAATTACAAGGACTAAAAGAATAGAGCATTAAGCTTGGTCCTTGTTGGAAGTTGGGTCCTCAGTAGCATCGGAGGGAGGAAAATTCGGAGGGGCCTGGGCAGAAGGCTCCGCAGTCCGCGGAGTCGGGTCCGCGGCATCAGTCCCTTCACTCTCCGCGGGGAGGTTGAAGTACTTATCTGCGATGGGGGTAAGGGTCTCGGACTTCTTGAAGTCGATGGAATCCTCGTATGCCGTGTAGAGCTCCTCGACGGCATTGAACAGAATGTTCTCCACCTCGGTTTTGCAGAACTTCACGGCATCCGCCTCGAAATCATCGGAGTTCCGATACTCCTCGCGACCCTGAGCCTTTGCCTCAGCCAGCTTGGCAGAAAATTCAGCCTCTTGGGCTTCAAGTTTCGCCTTGGCCTCCGCGAGAGCTTCCACGAAAACGCCCTTCTCGTGGAGGAGCTGCCTCTTCTCCACCTCGTTCCGCTGATGATCCTCCTGGGCTATCCTCCGCTCCCGACGAAGGACGGCCTCATGATCGTGAACCTGCTTTTGCAGGCCCGTAGCCATCTCGTCAAGGAGGGTCCGCTCCTTGGCTATCTTGACCCTGGCCGCCACAGCCTCGTCGAGGTCCGCTTGGAGCTTGGCCAAAGCGTCGGGGTCCGACCTAGCTTGTGCCTCCTCCAAAGCACCCTTGAGAGCTAGGATGAAGCCGAAGCAGCGCTGCTGGTCCGCGGTTTCCTAAGACAAAAGGAAAAAAGGATTAGAATCCAATGGTCGAAGGTAAAGAAAAATGAAGAAAACAAAACAAAGGTAAAGTTTTACCTCCATCCGACGGATGGCCATAGCGCGGAGCTCCTCCTCGATGTCCTCCCGCGCCAAGGAGATTGGCCGCCTCAAGGCCGGAGGAATCGACCCCGCCAGCAGATGCAGGGCCAAATCAGGCTGAAGGTCCCCCCGTTGGAGTGGGACCCCTTGGAGAGACTCAATCGGGTTCTAGGGAACCGTCTCCTGATCGGGGGTGAAAACCTTGTAAAGATTTTCATCCACGGGGAGAGGAGGGATGACCCTGGAAGCCTCGGCCTGAGGAGCCACCTCGGTCGGAGGCTCGGGAGTTGGACTGCGGAGCTCTGGGGGAGGACTCCGGGACACGTCCCCCGCGGTGGGCCTCAGGATGCTCCCACCTGGCTTTCGGCGGAGCAGGCCACCTTCATGTAGCTCCTCGGAGGAAGGAGAAGCCTCCAGGTCGGTCACCTGACGGAACTAAGCTTCCGTCGGGGTTTCCTCCGTCGTCGGCGCCTGTGGAGTCGCGGCCCGTGCAGGAGTAGCAGCCCTCCTCGGAGTGAGAGCCTCCGTGGGACCTGCGGTTGCGGGACGAATAAAATCAGGAAGAGTATCGTTGGGGCACCAGATGATTTGGCGTTCAAGATGCTGGTCCTTTCCGAAGAAGTTGTAGTATCCCGCCTTGAGAACGCGGGGGGTTTCTCCTCGAAGGATGTATTTGATTTCTCGAACCCGCGATTCCCGATCAGCGGGGATAAACTCCTTGGGAACCAGTTTCCTATATTTCTTAATAGCACGACGGACACGCTTACCTTCCTCGGCGGAAGTGACCCCGAAGGCTTGGTCTATCTCCTCCCTTCGGACCCGCTTGGCCTCGGTCCGCTCTTCGATCGGAGGGGCAGCAGAAGAGGAAGCCCCCTTCTTCAGCGACTTCCGCTTCCGTTTGGAGCTACCCTGGACGGCATCAGTCTCCCCCTGCTTCAACATGAGATGGGTCAACAAAGATGATTTCTTGGCTGCAAAAATGAAAAGACAAAGTGGTTAGAATTGTTACCCAGATGACTAAATCCTTGGAAACGGAATCAAGGAGTCGGACTCCGATATGAATCAAGTCCTTCTCCACGAGCTTGTTGGCGTCGAGGGGAATGAAGGAGTCCCCCCAACGATAGAGCTGGACCATCTGGAGGGTGTTGAGGTCATCCTCAGTGTAGACCCCGAGCTTGGGGGCAGGGTCCGCCTCAACCTCCCATCGGGGCCATGGGACAGAGCTGTTTTGGACGAAGAAGTAATACTTCTTCCATCCGCTGTTGTCGGACCCCGAGTCACGAATCAGCACCCGATCCTTGTGAAACTTTCAGGTCTCGCTATCCCAGCCGAAACGTGAAAGTTGCTCCTTTGTCCACTTGGGGAGCCGGGGGGAGAAGGAGCAAACACCAGCCTTATTGCACTTCATTCCGTAGAATGTGCGGAAAAGCAGCAAAATGTACGTCCACTGCTGGCGGAGGCACAAAAGCTGGAAAGCGTTCCACACGCGGATGGAGTGTGGAGAGAATGTACAGGGGTGCGTCTTGTAGAAGTTGCACATCTCCACCAGGTTCCCGCAAAAATGGAATCGAATCCCAGCACTTATCTGCCCGGCGGAGACGAACACTTCTCCCTCTCGAGGACGCGTCACGATATGCTTCCTCCTAGTGGTGGGCTGAGACTCGTAAGGAAAGCGAGGTTCCCAGTCAGAGGTAATGCAGCCTTCTCGGAGAGCAACCTCATACGAGGTCTCAGAGATCTCGTTAACAGAACTAGCTTCGTCTAAAAACGGTTACAAACAAGAAAACTTGAGAAAAAAAGGAGCAGGTAACATCAGCAAATCATGAAAACAGAGAAGGAAATCCTTACCAGACATGGTTGATGATTGCTGAAAGAAGATGAAGAAGGATCGGGAACGTTGAAGGCCTTGGATCACTTGAACAGCAGAAGGAACTTGGAGGAGAAACTTCGAGTGCAAGAATGGCAGAACTTCCAGAAATTGAGAGGGTGAAGAAGAAGTGAATGGTGCTAGGGTTTTAGCTTTTATAAGCAAAAGGACAAACTGGACGGATTTAATCCGGACCGTTGAAGACGAAACGATTTAATCTTGATCGTCAAGATTGTAGGACGGTACGGAAGAGACGTGGTGACGTAATAAGTGTTTTTTAGAAAGCAACAGTCACGCCGATTTAAGCGTCGTTTCATAATCCCAGCATTTAATGCTGCAGTAACCGAGGAGTCTCCTCGGATTTGGCAACTGCCCATAGAGTCCAGTGGGCCCAAGGCAGTCATGAGTGAGAAACTCTGTCATACGATAATTGCGCGCAAGACAAAAGCCTCTGATAGGCAATATCGGGAGGTATGGACATAAAAGCCTTCGACAAGTAAAGTCGGGAGGTCCGAGATTGGAAGACACGACGGACTGCAAGTCCCCCATGTCTTGGGGGCAAATGATGGGTTCCGATGTAATCGTTAGCCCCGTTAACAGCCAATGGACGGCGAGTAGGTCCAGTGGGCCTCGTGAAAGGCCTGGAAGGCCCAGAAACCCAGTACGAAGGGTCCCGACTTTAGCAGTCCCGATATATGAGCTGAATGCTCCCGACAAAGAAGCCTCTGAGCAGGTCCCGATATGCTTTAGTAAAAGCCCCGATAATAAAGCCCCGCAGAGGCTGGACCTGTCTCGTGAGACAAAGGGTCCTAGGTGGTGACCTAGAATGAGATAACTCTGGAGTCCCCGACAGGAGTTGGGACTTGTGATCAGAGGATAAGGCCAAGAAACCCGCCTACTAGATAGAGTAGTGGGGAAACGGTTGAGATACAGATAACCTCCCCCGAGATACGCAGGGCGTGCCCGAGATACTCGGAGAGTGGGCAAGATACGCGGAGCGTGGGGCGAGATATATGGAATCCCGAACGAGATATACGGAATCGTGGGTAAAACTGCCAGGCGCAGTCTCAGGTAACTGAGTAACTTCCCCTCCTATATAAAGGAGGAAGTTACCTCAGAAAACACATTCTCTAATACGAACTTAGACTATTGCTTACCACCCCATTGATCACATACTCATTTAAGCATCGGAGAGGGATTCTGGGTCACCACCCAGGTCATCCCCTTTTGCAGGATTACGCTGAGCCCAGGAGTTCGAGCTTTCCGTCAAGAACGTAACGGAGCTTCGCCCGTGATCCAACATCCTTCCTCTGTGGAGCCTTGGTCTTTCCCGCAGGTAAGTCACGCTGTTGTTTTTTTTTTCTTTATATATTTTATTATTCTGCTATTATATTATTATTGTTATTATATTATATTATACTTTATTAGGTAGTTTAGATGTAATTGATAAAATTTAATTGGGTGAATTGTGTACATATTTTGAATATATATTAGGTTGTGTATGGATTTAAGCATGCTTGATAATTTTTAATGCTTTAGATTTCATCTTAATTATGAGTTATAAGTTATAATCGGTTTTTTTAGACTTAGTTTAATATTTTATATATATATATATATATATATATATATATATATATATATATATATATATTTTGCGTATGAAATTAATTAAATAAATTTTGACATTGTTAGATTAATTTGAATAATATATTTTAAATAATAAAGTTGGCAAATTAAGTGAATTGAGTACCGAAAGGGAGTAGTTAAAAATTATATTTTTAATTCGTAATAGAACCCCCGAACTTGAATTTCTAATCGTAGACTGATTTTATACCTAGGTATTAATTTCATTATTCTCTTAGGTAATTTAGGATTCTAGTTAGCCTTATAATTAACTAGTGGCGACTCTATTAAAAATCCACGTTTTTTCAAAACGTAATTCACCGTAGGTTAGATTTTAGGGTCTGACAATTTGGCTTCTCTGCTGGGGATTTAATCGAGGGTTCGGGCTTGTCATGTTTGCTTATTTGCCATGTTTTAATTTGAACATATTTTTCGTCGTTATTCTAACTATAGTTTTTGTTTTTTCCATAGGTACGAAGCTCTTGTTTTTTTTTTTACTAACAAATTTTTTTTAATGGTGTTGTTGAAAACACACACACTCACTTTAAGCATAATGTCCAAACGCCTAAATCCCAGGGCAACTAGGAACCCCTGAGAGATAGTAAGGGTACGACCGCGCGGCCGAGCCGCCAGAACGATTTAGAACAACTCCACCGCTTGTGTAGGTCCTGTGATCCCTATGATGGGGTGAGGAAACCACCGTGTCGGAAGCCTATCAGTGGAAATCACCTATTAGAACAAAGCAAAAATACACACTCGAAGCTTCAATCCTGCCACTATGCGTACTTGCGTGTCTTTTTTCTAATTGTTCTCGACCCCTAGAGTTTTTTCATGTATAGGACATGGGTCATGATGTAATCTTTTAATTTTTTTTTTACCATATGTAATTGTACAACACATATTAATAAAAATTTACGTTTCAAGCATGCATCATATTTTCTTAAAAAATGTCATTCAAATCATCGTTTCTAAAATGCTTTTCACACCATTTTCGGTAAGAATGGAACGATTGCACAATTTCCCTCGTATCAAGGCTCTTCAATTTCCCAAGGTCGACGATGACCAGGTTCGGACTAGCCTGATGGACGCAGAGCGAGAGACTATCGAAGAAATACCACGTAGAGTGGAGTGCTGCAATTGTTCAAAATAGAAACGTTAGAGTTAAGTGCTCGCTCCAAAATCCGAACAAGTGGTAAAATTGAATCCATTTTGAAAAACCTTGTTGCATTACCTTCGCTCGGATTATGGGGCAAGTACTTCGACGCTCATTGACCGAGTTTCGAGTTGTGTAAAGTGTCTTAGAAACATATTTTACAAAATATTTTTTCAAAAGATGATGAGATGAATGACACATTACTTTCAAAACGATCATGCATGATATTTTGTGTCCCATATTATGAATATCGCATTTTTCATTATAGGTATTACTGACAATCACGAGATTAACCACTAATATGGAGAACGCTCAGAAGATCCAGCAACATGACGAACGGATGGCCGAGATTGAGGCATCTAATGCCAAAATGCATTTGGATATGTCTACCATGTCATCCAACATAGAGTGCATCATGACACTCCTTGAAGCTCAGTCAACTTACCACGCTCCGAACCCGGCCTTGATGACAGAATCACGAGTCCAACCTCGTCAAAAACACCAGTAGTGAATACTTGAACTGCGATGCCAGCTGCCACCGTGCTTCCTGACGCCATGGTAGAACCTCCTCGTGACCAACCCCCTGTTTTGGTCATTCCTGATCAATCTGCATCAAAGCCGTATGTCCTTCCGAATCCGACGACGATGTACGAGGGTACAATTGGCATAAATGCAGTCACTATAAGCATATGGTAATGGGCACCGTAATTGGTAGCCCATAATATGTATAGTTTATCTAATGAACTTAGGTAAATATCACATTAGGGTAATTGGGCTAGACCCAAATCCCAATTGACATGGGAGGCCCAAAATTGGTCCACTTTACTCCTCCTATAAATAAGAGGTATTAGGGAAATTTTAGGGTTAATCATAATTCCCTCACAAGAGAGTTTTAGAGAAAAAAAACCCTCATCCCCACACTACAGGTTCGGCCGCACCAAGTACCTCACCGAAGGTGTGCCAAATTGCTTTCAAGCAAACTCTTCAGAGATCTGTCCCTGTGCCAAGAATCGATCAGAGGCTATGCTGTGGAGCTTATACCGCATAGGGTTTCTTTCACAAGGACTTCTACGGGTTTCTGACCGGAGGATCGCGAACTCCCTCGAGCAAGGATCTTGGACTACGGTTACTCTTGAGGTATGTGTAAACTTTCAGCTGCGTAATTGATATTACTAGCACATACCATGTTTAAGTTTCCGTAGTGATTATTCCCCGTAATCTAACAGTGGTATCAGAGCCTGTGTTAGGAGTTCGTGATTTTGATAAATTGGCGTTCTTGAAATTTTTAATTTTAGACTGAAATTTTAAATTAAAAAGATTTAAAATTTTCGAATTTTTTAAGGGTTTTATGATGGATCCGAAATTTTCATGTTTTTGGTTAATTTGATGTTCATGCTCTTCAAGAAAAAGGTAATATTTATCAAAATCAAACATTGGATTGTAGATCTTATTAAAATTTGATCTTAAAATTTGACCACGTGTTCCTAATTAGGTGTTTGTGCCGAAAATTCTAGCAATTTTCAAGGTAATTTTTTTTTTTAATTTCTTGGTCACCAAGTAAAGAAATTTCGGCACAAACATATAAAATTATTAAAATAATAATGTTTACCATATTTTAATTTTTAATTAAGGTAACAATATATCTATAATTACGAACATTATGATAGATTCACATTAATATATAGAAATATATATCACTATCAATATATCTAAATATTTAAATAGGGTTATAGATATTATTGATAGATTTAGTTACCTAAAAGATTGAGAAAATATATTGTCAGTGTATTTGTTACCCTATTTAAGATATTGACAATAAATATATATATATATATATATATATATATATATATATTGAACCGGATTTTGCCAGACCGAACCGAACTGGATTTTCCGGACCGGACCGAACCGGATTTTTTGAACCGAACCGGACTGAAATTGACTGAACCGAACAATATTTTCCAAACCGAATTCAAGTCAATTAAAAGAGGGAGGTCAAGTTTTAAAATCCAATTTTTTTTAACCTCGAAATGGACTACACAGTGCTCATAGGGTTGCTAACCTTTATGCCTTATTTCGATTATGGGGATGTGATGGATATGTGTCCAATTCGAGTTCGTATTTACGTTTCGGGCCTCGCAAACACGCCGAAAATCACATCACAACTTGAAAAACGTCTCCCAAGGGGTAAAAACGGTCCGGAAGTGCATTTACGCACACCCGGACCGGACCTCCGGGTTGCTTGCAATCCGGACCTCGCCGAATTGCCCAAATTCGACGAGGTCCGGATTGCATTGCGGGTATCGTGCGATTACCGTTTCCGCGATTACCGTCACGTGTAGAGAAGTCAAGTTCGCGCATTAACAACTTGGATGACGGTTACCGCTTGCTTTTGAACCGTCATCAAACCGCTTTAAAACCGGGTCCGGTCCCAAGGAAGCCTATAAATAGGAGGCCTTGGCCACCCATTTTCACACATCCTCTCATTTTCCCAACTTTGGTATTTTGAGCTCTGACTTCTCTCTAGAAATATTCTCTCTCTAGAAATTACTCTTTTAGCCCTATAGTGACTTAATCTTCGGAGAGGGCTCCGCTAGCACCACCCCCCCTCTCCGTGCTAGCATTGGTCATTTGCGCAGGAATCGTCGCCCAGACATCCGGACTTGTGCACAGACCACCGCCTTCTGAGACTCAGACGTCCCCTTGAGACACAACCGCACTTCGAGACACAGACCTTTCCGGGATCAACCGAACACTTGTCAGTGGCACAACCTCTTCCAGATGAAGGGTTACCGCCCGAAAAACCGCACAACCATACAAACAGAAGCGTCCTCACGACCCAATTCATCCCGGACGCAACATTGGCGCCGTCTACGTGATTCGAACAAAAAGCTACCGTACCGCAAATTCATGACGAGTGATCACAACGCTCTCACTAAGGCCAATCCGTCCAAAACCAGGAAGCGCTTTAGACGTCTTAAAAGGTCCATAATGTCTCCCGTGCCAACAAGCAGTGTGCCATCCGCACAGCACGGCCCAAAATTTCCAGGCATCCACGTGATACATGGAGGCTTTGGAGCAGGTGGAGAAACATCATACGAAAGAGAAATATACGCTTCCCTGATGATCCATGAACCCAGAGGCAGTCAGCAAGGAAACGTTGTCCTAGAAAACGCCATTGGCTTTTCTTCAAAAGACAAGACGCATATAACATTTCCGCATAACGACGCCTTAGTCATAACCATGACAATTGACGGCATGGACATCAAGCGTATCTTGGTTGATGGAGGAAGTTCGCCCAACATCATCACAAAGGATGTCATCCTAGCTCTGGGGAGAAAGAAGGAAGTCAACAGAATGAACTCACCCTTAGTGGGATTCATGGAAGATGCAAGTTACCCATTAGGGTCCATAACATTGCCAGTCATACTGGGAGAAGGCAACTCACGTCTCCAAATCGCAATACCATTTATGGTAGTACAAAAACTTGACGCATACAATGGTATCTTAGGGTACGCAACCATGAATGCATGGGGAATGGTGCCATCCACGGCACACCAGAAGATCAAATTCCCAACTGCAGCCGGAATCGGTGAAGTCAAAGGAGACCAATTGTTATCAAAGGATTGTTACAATGTGGCAATTCAAAATAACGTCAAGCCAGACAAGGATGACATGCCCATCATTGATGATGATCCAAGAGAAGGCCGTGCCCGACCAGCCCCAATAGAAGAGTTAAAACAAATAAAGATTGAAGAGCCAGACAGAATGGTCCAAATTGGAGCATCCTTGTCAGAAGATGAAGTGATAGAAATCATAAGACTCCTCAAAGAGTACAAAGAGCTATTCGCATGGTCACCAAGCGATATGCCCGGAATAAGCGCAGACGTCATCTCCCAAAAGCTCAACATCAAGCCAGGAACTCGAGCAATAGCCCAGAAACTTCGACCCCTCGGGGGCAACAAGAAACTGGCAATCAGAGAAGAGGTGGGAAAGCTGCTTGACGCAGGAATCATCGAAGAATCAAGATACCAAACATGGGTAGCAAACCCGGTGTTGGTTCCTAAATCAAGTGGCAAGTTAAGAATGTGCATCGATTACAGAGATCTCAACAACGCATGCCCAAAGGATTCATATCCTCTCCCGAGAATCGACCAACTAGTCGATGCCACCGCCGACCACGAATTAATGTCTGTAATGGATGCATACTCAGGATACAACCAGATCCCGATGTTCAAAGATGATGCACCGCATACTGCATTATATGCAGATAGCGAAATATACAACTACACGGTGATGCCATTCGGCCTAATCAATGCGGGAGCAACATACCAGCGAATGGTCAATACCATCTTTGACGATCTAATCGGAACCAAAATGGAGGCATATGTGGACGACATGGTCGTGAAGTCAACCAAAAGGCGCAACCATGTCGACGACTTGCGAGCAATCTTCAAAAGAATGCGCAAATATCAAGTCCGCCTAAATCCAACAAAATGCGCTTTCGGCGTACAATCAGGCAAAATCCTGGGATTCATGGTAAGCCAGAGGGGGATAGAGGCCAACCCAGAGAAGGTGAGGGCAATTGAAGAAATGACATCCCCAAGGAAACACAAGGAAGTCCAACAACTAAATGACCGTCTAGCAGCCTTAAACAGGTTCCTTGCCAGGATAGGCGACAAGGCACTCCCTTTCTTTGAAGTCTTGCGTGCAAACAAGAAGTTTGAATGGACACAAGTGTGCGAAGAGGCCTTTCAGCAATTAAAACAACACTTGCGCACATTGCCGGCATTGGCAAAACCGATACAAGGCGAGCCCCTCTTCCTGTACATATCGGTGAGCAACACGGCAGTCAGCTCGGTCCTTGTCAAACAAAAGGGGACTACCCAACTCCCAGTCTACTACGTAAGCAAGATACTCGCAAAGTACGAGATAAACTACATGCCAATCGAAAAATACCTGTACGCACTTATCATAGCAGCAAGGAAACTGAGGCCATACTTCCACGCACACGAAGTAACAGTCTTAACAGACCAACCCCTGAAGCACATCCTGTCAAAGCCAAGCATGTCAGGAAAGCTAACAAAGTGGTCGGTAGATCTAAGTGAATTCCGCATTCACTTTGCTCCTCGAACGGCAATCAAGGGGCAAGAATTGGCATACTTCATCGCAGAATTCACTGGGATAACACCTGACACAGGTGCCCAAGTTGGACCTCAACAAATCGAAGATCATACCGAAGTATGGCAAATGTACACCGACGGATCTTCAAACGTAGGGGGATCAGGTGCCGGATTCCTCCTAATACCTCCCGATGGATCTAATCCGTTGAAGTATGCTCTAAACTTAAAATTTAGAGCAACAAACAACGAGGCGGAGTACGAGGCATTGATAACTGGCTTAAGGATTGCAAAATGCGTCGGAGTTAAACATCTACGAGTGAAGTGCGATTCACAGTTAGTTGTCAATCAAGTCAAAGGCGAATACGCGGCAAAGTCAGAAAATATGCAAAAGTACTTGGGGCAAGCAAAAGACCTCATCACAAGCTTCGATACCTTCGACATCATCGCGGTGCCTAGAGAAGAAAATCAAGAAGCTGATGCCTTGAGCAAATTCGCACAAGGCAATGAACAAGGTAAAGAAACGCATTTCGTGGAAAACAGAATCTTGTCAGTAATTGACAAATTCGAAGTCTTGTGCATCAATCCAGATCCAGATTGGAGGACACCAATATTGGCATACCTCAAAGACCACAAGCTCCCCGAAGACAAAGTTCAAGCCCAAAAAATCCAGAGACAAGCCGTCAGTTACGCCTTGATAGATGACGAGCTTTACAAGAAAGGATTTTCAACCCCTTACCTAAGGTTCATCACCTTTCGGGAAGGCCAGAAGTGTTAGAAGATTTGCATAAAGGCCAAGCAGCCTGCCATGAAGGTGCAAGATCTCTAATACGCAAGACATTGAGCTTGGGATACTATTGGCCAACCATGAAGAACCAAGCTACGCACTTGGTCACAGAATGCGAAACCTGCCAACTTTATTCAAGAAGTATCACGGCACCAGTCGCCGAGCTAAGCCCAATTGCAAGCTCCTGACCATTCGCACAATGGGGGATCGATTTGGTGGGTCCACTTCCAAAGTCAAAAGGCCAAACCAAGTACATTGTTGTCGCAATCGATTACTTTTCAAAGTGGATCGAGGCAAAGGCATTGGCACAAACAACCGACGCACAAATAATGGACTTCATCCGAAATCACATCATCGCACGATATGGAGTTCCGAAGGTCCTAATCAGCGACAACGGACCACAATTCAAGAGCTCAAGGCTTCAAACATTTTGTGAAAGACTCAACATTAACCATCGTTTCGCATCAGTCCGCCATGCTCAAACCAACGGACAAGTCAAAGCCGCCAACAAGACCGTCCTAGACGGTCTCAAAAAAAGAGTGCACGCATTAAAAGCAGGATGGGCAGAAGAGCTTAGCAGTGTTCTGTGGGCACTTCGAACAACTCCAAAGGAGTCAACTGGAGAAACACCATTCAGTCTGGTGTAAGGAACGGAAGCAGTTGCTCCCATCGAAATTGCTGTCTCATCCTACCGCACAACCCATTTCAACGCCCAAGCCAACGAAGTAGACATGCGTCTAGACTTAGACTTGGCTGAAGAAAAAAGGCGTAACTCCGAACATAATCAGGCACGAATGCGTTTGATAACCGCAAGATATTACAACAGGAAAGTGAAAGAAAGACAATTCCATGTCGGAGAAATGGTGTGGAGAAGGAATGAGTTCTCACATATCGATCAAATCAACAAGATGTCTCCAAAATGGGAAGGCCCTTACAAGGTCATATACATTCCTTACATCAACGCATACCGCCTTGAAGATGCAAATGGAAATGCCTCTACAAACACGTTCAGTGGAGGACACTTGAAGAAATTCCACGGATGAAAGGATAATCTTCTATCACAAACGGAGCCGTTGTATCAAGCCCTTTTGTTCTTATTTCCATGACGCATCTACTTGTTGAAAAGTCCACTTTCTCATATAAAGTGGCATCTTTGTAATAATCTCATGAACCTAATGAAGTTATTCTATCTTCGTAGGAACATCACTACTCTATGAACGTTACTTGGAAGCAAAACAAAGTAACTACAACAACTATTATCTACACCAACAAGGAGTTTACTACTCCACTCATTAATTGGCATCTATCTCAAGAAAGTGCTGACAACACAAAGCCATTGAGCTATGTGCACAATCAACTTATATGCCGCCATAACAACCAGCAGATTATCAATCAAAATGACGACTATTCAAGAAGCGGCATCTACAGGCAATTCCTTGGAATAGCATCAAGGTCTACTATCAAAATGACGATTATGCTAAAGGCGTCAACTACAAGCAATATCTTGGATTAACACCAAGATCTACTATCAAAAATAGCATGTTGTGGTATCCTCTTTTTTAGACAAGCCCCATGTTCTCTTCTAGAAAATGACATGCTGCAACATCTCTGGTTAGAGGCAAATCCGCATGTTCATAGCCATTCCCTGGATTCAGAACATGATGGGCAAATACAATACGGGATTGATCACCCCATAAATGGCGGAAGTTCCCTTGATAGGCAATGTCCCCACACTACAACAAGCATGAATTCCTGGTTAGGGTTCACTCTTCATAACGAATGTCCTCTTTTTAAGACGACAATCCCATATTACGAATTCCTGGTTAGGGTTCACTCTTCATAAGGAATGTCCTCTTTTTAAGACGACAATCCCATATTACGAATTCCTGGTTAGGGTTCACTCTTCATGGCGAATGTCCTCTTTCTAGACGACAATCCCATATTACGAATTCCTGGTTAGGGTTCACTCTTCATGGCGAATGTCCTCTTTCTAGACGACAATCCCATATTACGAATTCCTGGTTAGGGTTCACCCTTCACGACAGAAGTCCTCTTATTGACAACTCCGTACTACAGATTTTCAAACCGTGTTGCATGGTTCCTGGACGCAGAAAACATGCATCACAATTCATACTTACAAAAAGTGTTATATGGTCCTTGGACGCAAGAATCATGTATCACAAATATTTTACCAAATATTTTGTCAAATATTTTATGCATCAAACAACTTTCCAAATATTTTATCAACAAGATTTTTAGGGATCACAAAATACTCCTTTAAAAATCAAAATGCTTTTACGTATGCTTCCCCAACGCGGGTTGATACACGCTGGCAGGTGCGCACCCTGTTTAAAACTCATAAAATTTACAAGTCGAGTCTTGTACAACGTCGCCTTAGAGTGGAACTAAGAGACGGTATAAACTAATAACTTGCTCAAGCCAAGATAACACATTTCAAACATACTACTTATTAAGTCGCTATACGCAAACCACTTGACAGTTTTCAATAGATATAGCAACAAGCTATGCAGGGAAGACAAAGCAACATGCATAACGCATCATGCAAACAATCTTGAATCAAAAGTGGCTATCGGTCACGATTGTGGGGACTACGTCTACGTTACTAGTCATCCACGTTCAATAAACACAGTAAGCGATAACGGTATGAAATATTACTAACAAGTTATCGTGCATGCTGCTATGTATAAAGCAGGTTCAAACGACGTAGTTCAAAGCGAACAAGTTGCAAACAACAACCAGGGAACAACTCCAAAAAAGTTCCAAACACAAACATAAGCAAAGTGGAAACGTGCCCAACATGTTCAAAATAAAACGAGCAGTTCAAATAACAGCACCACCTCCAGAAGGCCCGGGGGAAACCTCCATAAACTCAGGAGACGTGACAATAACGTTTACATCTCCGCTATCATCAACCAGCATCTCGTAATTGGGAAGGCCACACTCCAAAAGGTTCAGTGCCTCAATGTGAGAAAGGGCGTAACTCGCATATGGCCCTAACTCGCCAAAAGGGAACCCAGGGTCAAGATCCTTCACACGGGTGAAGTAATCTTCGGAGCGCTCGCTCATCAAGTGGTTCACTTTCTCCTCAACAGCAGCTTCAAAATCTGAAGTTCCCAAGTACTTGGTGAAACCCACTTGTACGCCCTTTTCCCGACTCTCCTTACCAAGAGCAGCTAATTCCGCTCCTTGAGAATGAAGAACGTCTGTAACCTTCTTCTCAAGAGCGATCATCTCAAACTCAAGCTTTGACAAGCGAGTATGGCGCGCCTCATAACGGCTCTCAGAAGCAGTAGCTTTCGAACTCAACACGCGAGCCTCTTCCTTGGTTCGTGACAACTCTTGGCGCAAAGCGTCACACTTATCCATAGCTGTCTGCTTCGCGCTTACCAGCTCCATGACAAAAGATGACATGTTTACCATGTCGACTACAACCTGCATACATCAATGCGATAAGCCAAACATAAATCGCAAAAACAACAAACTTAGCAAAATAACCAAGTTACTTACAGGAGCAAACCGGGATAAGGCACTCTGTGCATAAGCCTCAGCTTCCTCATCAGTCAATGGGCAAGAATGCCTATCACCCGGTGGAACACATCTACGCAATACGCGAACTCCAACCTCTGGAGTGCGAAGTGACGACTCCTTGGGGAAATAAACTCCACCATTACCAAAAGGTGCCCAAGTGTCCCCAGTAATGTCCAATCCAACGGGGCAGACCAGATGGTCACGCCTAAGAGGAGGAACCGCTACAACAAAGAAAGAAAGTGGTTAACAACAAATAAGAAAACCACGGAATACATTCATCAAAAGCATACTTACAGAGTCCGCGGACTTCCACAGGTCGGTTTCACGACTGGGGGGCAGATGACGCTACATTGCGACTCGCGACTTCCTTGCCTTTACGAGTGGAAGTAGTCGCATTTGGCTTCAAGCGCTTGGGATCAGTCGGTCCACGCACCACTGTGTCAGTCCGCTTGGAAGAGACGCGAGAATCAGACACTGGGGGAGTATCCCCGGTCACATGAGTAGAAGACCCTTTGCCAAGATCACGCCCCGAATTGGCAGGAGTGATGGGGGCAGGGGCTACCAAAGCCGGATCGGCGCGAGAAGAAATACGCGAAGCCGCCGCATGGAGAGACGAACTCTTTCCGGCAAACCAACCTGCAATATAAGTCCACAAAAGACATATAGCCGTTTAAAAGGGTATCCATTATAAGCGTCAAAATGTTCAAAAATGTTCAAGAGTAAGAGTGAAGGACTTACTCATAGCAACAACTCGGTCAAAAGGAAGGGAATTCCGCAAGAGGTTACTACGACTCCACAATCTGCAAGAACCATGCAGAAATCAACGCGCGTAGCAAAAGTCAAACGCGCATAGCAAAAGTCAACGCGCGTAGCAAAAGTCGACGCGCGTAGCAAAAGTCAAAGCGCGTAGCAAAAGTCAACGCGCGTAGCAAAAGTCAACGCGCGTAGCAAAGGTCAACGCACGTGGCAAAAGTCAACGCGCATAGCAAAAGTCAACGCGCGTAGCAAAAGTCAACGCGCGCAGCAAAAGTCAACGCGCGTAGCAAAAGTCAACGCGCGTAGCAAAGGTCAACGCACGTGGCAAAAGTCAACGCGCATAGCAAAAGTTAACGCGCATGGCAAAGTTGGTACGTATAATAAAAGAGACTAATGTCTTAAGAGGCTATCGTGCAAACGGTGAATCTAACGGGACAAATCGCAAGGATCAAATACGACAACACTTAAGGAAAATATTTTCCTAAGGCTTCAAAGGCAACAAAAGGCTTCTCCTAAGGACGTTTGGCAATTCCCATCAACCAACGAACACATCAAGGGAGAAAACTACGTATACCGACCAAAAAGCCTCTACACAAAGACACGGGGGCACTATGTCCAAACGGGGAATTCTACCTCAACTATCCATGGAAGTGAAAAATCGTTTAAGTCATGGACTAGCGGCGATAATAACGGCAACCAATCAGCAATTATTCGGCATACAAGCATCAACAAGCAGTTCCACACGACAACAACGACAAATAGCTCAAACGAACAACAATACGGCGACATTCGAAATCAAGTCGAAGCTGTCCTGTAAAATCGAGTTTCCAAATTACCTTAAAATGTGAAGAAAAGTATCACAATGGACTCCCCTCGTCGAGACGATTTCGGAAAGGTAAGGACCGCGACGAACAGAGCCCGGGAAGGCGGCGCGTGGGTTACACGCGCCGGCAAGGCGAATCTCACGCGGCGGCGCGTGAGGGCGCGTCCGGCGTCTCCTGGCGATTCCGAAGGCGGCGCAGGAATCCTCGTGACAATTTGAGTCGAATGGTGGTGTCAATTTCTAAAAACAAGTCAAGGATCAAACACGAAACTGCCGGGATATGCCTAAGCTTTACGACGGTGAAGAAACTATGAACACACAAACAATTTCGGGAAATGAAGAAGGAATTACCTGCAAAGAAGAAGGAATAATGAATTCCCAAGATGATGGAGGAATGATTAAGGATTTGTGTAGTTACATATCCCAAAAGATGCTTTGGTGATAAGGATTAAAGGAGTAACTTGTCTACACTCACGACTAAGCACTTATGGTATACTCCACCCTCTCTTCTAAATATCTACTCCTACGTACGTGATTATTTTGATATTGCACGTATCAAACCCGTCATTCTACACGCATGTTTTCATATCGCATGATGCATGATTTGATATTTGCTAAGTCGTTTTAAAATTAGAGATGTACGGATTATATCTCTTGCATCGCGTACTTACGATATTGCCATAACCATTACGTGTGCATGTACGTTGATAAAAGCACGTTCGCATGGTGTATTGCTAATCATTTATATCCCTAACGGTAACCGTACTTACGTGCTACATATGCGCATTCCCTATTTGCACTAACCATGATGACAGGAAACAAAGTCATTCGGTCGGAAAATCAAGGGACGGACAAAATCAAGATTGCTACGTCCAACCAATAACCGAAACCGGAAGGTTAGCGTCAAACTCAAAATTGGACGCGTATCCTAACTTAAAAATAGAGTCAAGAAAGGTTTTAAACCGTTACTTGACTCGGGGGCAAGTGATGGATATGTGTCCAATTCGAGTTCGTATTTACGTTTCGGGCCTCGCAAACACGCCGAAAATCACATCACAACTTGAAAAACGTCTCCCAAGGGGTAAAAACGGTCCGGAAGTGCATTTACGCACACCCGGACCGGACCTCCGGATTGCAAAGCAACCCGGACGTCCGGATTGCTGGGTTGCTTTGCAATCCGGACGTCCGGATTGCATTGCGGGTATCGTGCGATTACCGTTTCCACGATTACCGTCACGTGTAGAGAAGTCAAGTTCACGCATTACCAACATGGATGACGGTTACCGCTTGCTTTTGAACCGTCATCAAACCGCTTTAAAACCGGGTCCGGTCCCAAGGAAGCCTATAAATAGGAGGCCTTGGCCACCCATTTTCACACATCCTCTCATTTGCCCAACTTTGGTATTTTGAGCTCTGACTTCTCTCTAGAAATATTCTCTTTCTAGAAATTACTCTTTTAGCCCTATAGTGACTTAAGCTTCGGAGAGGGCTTCGCTAGCACCACCCCCCCCCCCCCTCTCCGTGCTAGCATTGGTCCTTTGCGCAGGAATCGTCGCCCAGACATCCGGACTTGTGCACAGACCACCGCCTTCTGAGACTCAGACATCCCCTTGAGACACAACCGCACTTCGAGACACAGACCTTTCCGGGATCAACCGAACACTCGTCAGTGGCACAACCTCTTCCAGACGAAGGGTTACCGCCCGAAAACCCGCACAACCATACAAACAGAAGCGTCCCCACGACCCAATTTATCCCGGACGCAACAGGATGGATCTCTGAGATACATGTTTTTGGGACTGGATTAATTAGAGGGCTGAATTGCAATTGTTTATTATTCAATATATATATTGATGCATGATTAGAAATGTTGTCTTGACATAGTCAAGCTAGCTGGAAATTGCATGTTGTGGGCGGAGCCCTGGTTAAATATATGGAATGCGCACTATGATAGACATGGTGTGATGGTTGTAAATGCCTAGGATTCATGTCTAGAATGTTGCGTAATTGAATATAAGCATGCCTAATGTTTAAAATTATTTTAAAATCAAAAACCAGTCGCCAAATATGTATGATTGATGTGAATGTTACATGTTTGACACGTATGCTAGAATGTAGAGGATGAAGTTACATTTAATAATTTACTTGTAAGTAGAATTATGAATGCAAGCATGAGTTCCTCGGAACATTAGACGCATGACGCGTAAGCATGTGTGTGGTGTGTATGATTAATGTTACTGGCATATGATAATTTACATGGATAGTAGAATTATGTGGGCATGAGTGAATTCATCGGAATGATTTTTCAAAACAAAAAAGGGCCTTGGGAAAGCCAAGATCGGGTATGCTTATTTGAAAATTCATGTTCCGGTAATTTGCGATTATAACATTTTTAAGAGACTGATCTATTAGATAGAACACGGCGATAGTGTGAACTCGGGGCAAAAAGGGAATCGAAGCCCTACCTCGATTTTTCCAGCAAAAACGGCAACCTTTCCCGCCTGAGCGAAATGAGGCTCATGAGGAGCACCACCGTATCGATGTCTTTCTTCATAACTAAGATTGGCCAGAGTCATCCCTTCCATAAAGGTGGTGCTAGACAGCTTATTTACTTTAGGCAGTTACAGAGGAGGAGGAGGAGGAAGAAAACCAGAAAACCTACCTGGATGGATCTGAGACGCCATGGGATTTGGGAAAGATATCGAAGAAAGGAAGCCTCTCGACTAGGATCTGAATGACCAGAGGTGGCGACTCCTACTAAAATCCTCTCTTCTGGGGAGCAAGCATGTAGCAAGTTAGGGTTGATGAAGAACGCACTATACTGATTCACCAGAGTGAATAGAAGAAAGAGGAAGAAGTAAAAATCTAAAGAGAACTCACAGTATTTATACTGAAGATCCTCCGCCAGAAGATATCTTCCTAAGGAAGCTCTTCTAGATCTCTCTCTAATTGGTGCAATTACTGCAGAACTTACCGTTATGAAAGAAGTTTACCGTTGCAAAAATTACAAGCGACCTTTGAGCTCCCTCCAGCCGTCCCCCAACGGTCAAAAAGTGAAAACCACGAATCAACGCCTTGACTAAATAGCTCGAATCTCGACTTGAGAAGTTATAAAAAGCTCAAGATTATGAACCGACAGCACGTGAACCCAATCAGGGAATCTCAAAAATGATGCTCGACTTAAGACCTCTTCTTAATAATGAAGCTGATGACTCAAGTCTCGGGAGCAAGTGTTGGGCTACGATTTTTGAGGATAAGCTAGCAGGAAGTCGAGAATGTCTGAGTCGAGATACATCAAGAAAGGTCGACGACTACTTATGTTCAGAATGAGAAGGCAAATGCGAATGGTCGACACCGATAAAAAAAAAAAAAAAAGATGTCGACCACCAAAATGAACATCCGAAAGGCGATGACAAGGTCACTCAAAAACTCTCCCTCTTAAGGTATGAGTCGAGTCGGCAGCCTAGCACTGTGAAGAACCCTTCCTCCTAAGGAAGGGAACATGTGGCGACCTACTTGTCACCTGCTTAGGCCGACCTTGTGAAGAAACCCTTCCTCCTAAGGAAAGGTACAGTTGGTGACCTACTTGTCACCTACTTAGGCCGACCTTGTGAAGAAACCCTTCCTCCTATGGAAATGGACAGGTGGCGACCTATTTGTCACCTGCTCCAGCCGCCATGAAGAAACCTTCCTCCAAATGAATGGTGAGTGTAAGCATATGGTGATTGGCGCCGTAATTGGTAGCCCATAATATGTATAGTTTACCTAATGAACTTGGGTAAATGTCACATTAGGGTAATTGGGCTAGAACCAAATCCCAATTGACATGGGAGGCCCAAAATTGGGCCTCCCCAATACATAGGTCGGCTGAAACATTAGAGAGGGGTAAAGTGGACTATTGTCCACTTTACTCCTCCTATAAATAAGATGTGTTAGAGAATATTTAGGGTTAATCATAATTCCCTCACAAGAGGGTTTTAGAGAGAAAAAACCTCATCCCACACATCAATTTCGGCCGCACCATTCCCTACACCAAGGGTGTGCCAAATTTCTTTCGAGCAACTCTCCGATGATCTGTCCCCGTGTCAAGAATTGATCTGAGGCTTTGCTGTGGAGCTGCACCACGTAGGGCTTCTCTAAGAAGAACCTCTACGGGTCCCGACCGGAGGATCGAGAACTCCCTCGTTCAAAGGATCTTGGACTAAGGTAACTGTTGAGGTATGTGTAACTCTTCCGCTACGTAATTTCGATTACATGCACCCACCATGTTTTAGTGTTTCCGTAATGATTACTCCCCGTAATCTAACAGTGGTATCAGAGCCTGTGTTAGGAGTTCATGATTTTGATAAATTGGTGTTCTTGAAAATATAAATTTTGGACCGAAATTTTTTAAAAGAAAATTTAAAATTTTCGGTTTTTTAAGTATAAGGTGGTCCGAAATTTTCATGATGTTCTTGGTTTATTTGATGTTCATGATATGCAAGAAAAATGTGATATTTATCAAAATCAAACTTTGGATTGTAGATCTTATTAAAATTTGATCTTAAAATTTGACCACTAGTTCCTAATTTGGTGTTTGTGCCGAACCCTAAGATGAATTACAAGGTAAAATTTTTAAATTTCTTAGGCACCAAGTTACAAGTTTTGGCCGAACCACTTAGGGATATTGTTTACCATATTTTAATTTTTAATTAGGGTAACAATATATCTATAATTAGGAACATTAGGATAGATTCACATTAAAATATATAGAAATATATAACTATCAATATATCTAAATATTTAAATAAGGTTAAAGATATTATTGAGAGATTTAGTTACCTAAAAGATTGAGAAAATATATTGTCAGTTATTTGTTTCCCTATTAAAGATATTGACAATAAATAAAATATATATATATTATAGATAGTGCCGAAATTTACATATATATATTGTTGATTGATTTAATCTTAAAGATAGAATCTTAGCAATAAATATATATATATGTTTATGTGTGTGCCGATATATATATATATATATATATTAATATTGGAAATAATTTTATATAATTAATGTTACTTGGTGGCTAAGTTTAATATTTTTTAATGGATTTAAAACCCTACTTAGGCCACAAGTAAACATTTCGGCCCAACTTTTCATATTTTAATTATTGGGCCGGTCCAATATGTTAAACCGGGACGAAATTAAACCGAACCAGATTTTCTCAATAGGTTCGACCTATTCGGGTCGGGTCGGGGCGGACCGGGGTAATTAAGTGGATCTAACCGAACCGGTTTTGAGTGTTGAACCGAACCTTATTTTCTTGGATCGGTTCAGACCGAACCAGATTTTAAATTAAAAACCGGACCGAACCGAACCGGATTTTTGCCGGACCGAACCAGATTTTCTTAACCGGACCGAACCGGACTAAAATTACTGAATCGAACAATGTTTTCCAAACCGAATTCAAGTCAATTAAAATAGGGAGGTCAAGTTTTAAAATCCAAATGTTTTCGAACCTCGAAATGGACTACACAGTGCTCATAGGGTTGCTAACCTTTATGACTTGTTTCGATTATGAGGATTGATCTCGGAGATACATGTTTTTGGGACTGGTTAACTTAGTGGACTAAATTGCAATTGTTTATTATTCAATATATATTTATGCATGATTAGAATTGCTGTCTTGACTAAGTCAAGCTAGCTGGATATTACATGTTGTGGGCGGAGCCCTGGTTAAATATATGGTTTGCGCACTAGAATAGACATACTGTGATGGTTGAAAATGCCTAGGATTCATGTCTAGAAGCTTGCGTGATTGAATATAAGCATGAATTGCAAATCAGCCCCTAATGTTTAAAATTATTTTAAAGCCGAAAACCAGTCGCCAAATATGTATGATTGATGTGGATGTTACATGTTTGACACGTATGCTAGAATATTAAGGATGTAGTTGCGTTTGATAATTTACTTAAAAGTAGAATTATAAATGCAAGCATGAGTTCCACGGAACATTAGACGCATGACGCGTAAGCATGTATGTGGTATGAATGATGAATGTTACTAGCATATGATAATTTGCATGGATTGTAGAATTGTGTATGCATGAGTGAATTCATCGGAATGATTTTTACAAAACTAAAAGGGCCTTGGGAAAGCCAAGATCGGGTATGCTTATTTTAAAATTCCCATTCCGGTAATTTGCGATTTAAACCGTTTTTAACAGACTGATCTATAGGATAGAAGATGACGATAGTGTGAACTCTTTCATAGCCATCTTCCATTGGTTTACTGGTGGTCGGTTGGTTTAGATGACTGAGGAATCACTATCTTTCGGACTCTATCTTAATATATAGTTGATGTATCCAATTCTTTCTCAAAATGTTGTTGTCTCCCTGATTTTTTTTGCATAATCATCGATGTGTTAATATGAAATGGTTGGCTTAGTGCGATTCGATTTTCTTCGCAATCTTGATGGTGTGAATCATGATGAATTAAAGGAGTACGTGTTGAACTCTCTACTACGATTCTGAAAAGTGGAGAGGAAAACTACGGATAAATATTGTAGTCTGTATGATTTTGACAATGAGAGACGAATGTAATAATTTGTTTCACCAAGCATGGGAGTAGGTTCTTTGATGATCTGAGCGCATAAGTGGTGATACATTCAACCTTGATAGGAAGGAGTTGAAGAAGGATTCAATTGCAACCAGGCAATGTTGCAACTTAGTATACATCTGCATCCGCCTTGGTGGAAACAAGGATGCAAAAGTTAAACGTTTCGGTTGAATGTGATGGTCTTCTCACTTTCCATGGACGCTGGTGTAAAAGCCACTCAAGACCCACGCAATGAAAGGTCAACATGGAAAGGATGTATATGGTTATATGATGTTGACAGGACTCAATAACCTTGAGCCTAATCAAGTACAGTGACCACAGCAGTGAAAGGGAAACCTTATCTGCTCACCATACTATACTCGAAAGAAGTCAACCATGATCGGCATAGCATGAAGAGAACATGACCGAGTAGGTCCTATACGATGATACAGAGGGTTAAACCTCATTGATAAAGTGCGTCCCTAGTACGCCTCGTATATCATGAGTATAAAGCTGGGAAATGTTAATAAGGACGCAAATCATTTGACGTGATTCACTTGTGAATCTACTCAGATGTAGTGTCCAACTCAAGGTTCTCGACTATATGCACGGCGACCATGGATTAAATATGCGGCTTTCAGATCAAGAACTATACCATTGTCATATATCAATCATTGTTCGTTTCAATTACTAAATTTTGGTTATTTCGAGATTCGAAGTTATTGAATAAAGTAATTGTTGCTAGGTTCGAAGCACAATATTCTTATCAATTTAACGGCCCGATAAAGAGGGAACGATCCGAACGAAAAAAACAAACCCACAGGTTTGGAACCAAATTTTTTGCCAGATAAAAAAGGCTAAATGAAACGAAATGAAATACATGCTCTGTCATCTCAGTCAGGATAGCTGAACTGAATAAACCCATCGATTGCGTAGCTAGATCGAATGATATAACTCTTTCTTTATTATTATTACTCCGTTGAAAGAAATAAACTGAAATGATGATCATGTTTGACACCGATTGGATTAATTAAATTAAATTCAGAAATGAAACGATTTAACCAAGGGTTTAACCCCAGAGTAGATTGCGCAACGCGCAAGTGGACCTCGATAGACGGAACACATCGTTTCATTACATGAGTTTAATATTGAAGTGTTTATATGCTGACGTGCTGAATTTTCGTTTGCACTCCTTTGGAAATATGACTTGTTGACAACATTTACATCGGTAGAGGCTTCGGAGACTGCCACGACCTTGTAAAAAGTATCAGCTGATGCACAAGGTGAAAACCTAAAATGCTCAGTTCAGAGATGGGATAAAATCTTTGAGATAAGTCAGCAAACGAAGAAGGATCAAGTTAGTTAAATGATTTTCCTTCCAGAAGCCTTGAACGATATATCAGGCTAGGCATTCAAGTTGAAATAACACACTTCAAGAAGCACGGTTTATATATATTTACATAATGTTGGAGTCGTTCTATAAGACATTCCATATGGAATGATGACAGATGATTCACATAAATGTAAAACTGTGTTCTATTAAGATCGGTAAGGTAGGTAACCATCATAGCTGAAAGGTGACAATGAGTTAAATCATACCACCATGCGACATTAATTTGCGCAATAAACACGTATTTAGGACAAGGGTACGCCAGTTACTCCTAGAAAAAATGTTTCCGGCTTGGATTAAATGGTACCGTGGTCGAACATGAGACGTTACATCACTAAGAGGGCAAATTTTCCAAATGCATTAACAGTTTCAATCAACATAGGCATGATCAAAACATAGCAGAATAACGATGACAATCAGGTCCCACTTAATTCGATTGGGAGAGATTTGAACCAGCAACTCAAGTGAATGACATGGTAAATGAGAATGGAAACATTTTCATAGTAAATCCAGTGGGAGGAATAAACCCTACCACAAGTAATCACTGTTGCTGTTAGAATGAATCAAGTCGAACCTGATGGTCAAAATTACTGAACCAGGAGTGACACAACTACCTATATTACCCATTGTTCCCAGTGGGAGTGATCCAACCGTACTTGGTTCCAGATCCTAGTGATCAAGGAATGCATCTCGGAAGTAAAACCTCGAGACCAAGAGGTTGTAATAGGAAAGTTATAGGTCAAGGTTCTAGCACTACTGTTGTTCCCAACAGAGACGATGCTCCGATAAGAAGCATTGTTCCGATTGGGAGGATTATTCTCAATAGAAATGATGCTACGATAAGAAGCGTATTCCGAGTGGGTGAAAAGACCAGACTAATAAGTGGGACTCATAATGCCTAGACGAGAGTCAAAAGCAAGTATCCCATTGAGCAAGGTGAAAACCCCGCTCAAACTGTTGGCAAGCACTCGAAAGACCTCAAGTGGAGAAATGGAAAGAAATAATAAATGAGAAAGATCGCCTAAATGAAAGCCATTATAGTCTATGGTTGATTTACCTGTTAACCACAGGGGCATAAGGATAAGGTGAGCCCTGAAAGAAGGCTCACCGTTGATGGAACAAGTCGGAGAACCCGACTCATTGCGAAAGGTCTTACCCTATGCTTCACGGAGATGACTTTGATAAGAGAAACTCAATGACTATGCGTCATAAAACCACGGTTAGGGCCATTCATGGTCCTGGTCACAAGTCTCGATCACGAGCTGCACCAAAGGAATGTTAAGACCGCATTCCTCCACAGAAACCTGGAGGAAGAGATCTACATGGAGCAACCGGAGGGTTTAATTACTCATGGTAACGAACGTAAAGTTTGTGAACTCCAAAGGTAAATCTACGGTCTTAAACAGTCGTCACAGCAATGGTACCGCAGATTCCACGAGGAAACAGATTCGTGAATCTTCACGAGAATCCGTGCGTGTATTATAAGACTTCTGAATCTAAGTATGTCATCTTAACCTTATAAGTGGACGACATACTCATTTCCGGAAACGACATGAGTTTCATGAACAAATCAAAGTCATGGTTGACATCTATATTTGGGATGAAAGACATGGGAGAAGCCACGTACATCTTAGGCATTAAAATTGCCAGAGATCGGGCTACCCGGGATTTATATCTATCTCAAGAAGTCTATATCAATGAGCAGTTGAAAGTTGGTTCAGATTACATGATGCCAAACCCGTGGATGCGCCGGTGGAATTTGGGTGCGCACTGTTGAAACGTGACAACCCCAAGAACCCGGCAGAGCATGAACAGATGAAGGGTGCAGAGATTTTAAGCATGGTTGGTATTTCGATACACACCGTGCATTACACCCATCCGAATATCTGTCACGTCGTGGGCCTAGTAGCACGTTTCCAATCAGATCCTAGCAATCAACATTTAAAAGACTGTAAAACGAATTACTATGTATACCTAATTCGTTATCTGAAAGGTACTGTCGACTATGCTATGTGCTATGAGGGCGGGAAGTTAGAATTGACCGGTAACAGTGACGCCGACCATGGTGGCGATCCGGATGATCGTAAGTCCACCACAGGAAGAGTATTTCTCCTTGCTAATGCCGCCATTTCGTGGATGAGCAAGAAGTAAACATGTGTCGCGCTGTCAACAATGTAATCGGAATTCGTTGCTTTCTCTAAAATGCACAGGAAGCAGTCTGGCTGAAAAGACTTCTTACTGCGTTGCTTGGTGGTGGCATCAGAAATAAACCTGTAAAGGTGTTCTCCGATAGTCAGACAGATATTGCGGCAGTTAAGAATCCAAAGTACCATAGTATGACCAAACACATTGATGTGAAATATTTCTATGCTAAATCGATGGTAGAAGACAATATAATCACTATGGAATACTTGTCCACTGATAATATGATCGCAGACCCATTAACTAAACTGCTGCGCAGGGATATATTCGAAAAGCATGTAAAACTGCTTGGATTGCGTATGGTTTAGAAATGGCATGTATCTGTGATAACATTTTGATATTAGAAAGTTACATTTTGTAAGCGAAAGAATTCCAACTGAGTTTATGTTCAATCAACGTCATAATGTTTTGATTACATCAAATTTACGGTCTATAAACCGAGTCGTAGGAGGACGCAATCTTCTGCCAAACTATGTCGAATGTGGGCCTTACCTAGTCACGCAGGTACGGTCGTCTTGCGGTGGAAGGAGGCCTCTACTATGCAAGGCTGGCTAAGAATCAAGGGGATAACCCTGATTACGCAGAACGATTATCTATTGTCGAAGTAACTCGACATGATCTTCTTCCTGCAGATCGCCGTGATAAACTCCGTTCGTAAAAAATCCACATTCTGGGCCAGATGAAAATCTGTGATAGCATGATTGATATATCCCATTCCTGTTGACCCAAAAGGTTCAGTTATTCTATCAACGCGTGCTTCATACTACGCATGCCATGTACGACCACTGGGTCACGACTCGGTTGTGCTAGGAAAAGAATCCTCGTGATTCTGGCGGGCCAAACTTCTTCACCTCGAGCGTGTGATTGATCCCGGGAGCCTTATGAAAAGGCACCCAAAGTATCCTCATGGACTCAAAACTCATACCTAAGGTCAGGCTCAATGCTCGCTTCCCGGCGTACGAGCGTAGTGCTGAACAAAAAGGCCCAGTGACCACGTCTTTGGAAACCGGTTGGGTTTGACTAAGGGTATGAGCGATGGGGATGGTCAAGTTCACCTGTAATTCACTGACTCTTGTATTCACTAGGTGGCCACCAACCGAATATTAGTTGAAGGTTGTGAATACTTGTACGGATGCCTTGGAGAAGTGTTCCTATGTGAAAACTAGGAAAATGTAAAATTAACAGTTGACCTAGGATACATCGCGGTACAATATGTATAAATTTTGTTTATAACAGGTTGATTGGAGAAAAGGGAATCAACGTTCCGCGGGCGCTACAACACTCCTAACAGCTGAGTAGCACGATGCCCGTCGTATCCGCCGGTCGCACGGCAAACCTCGTATGAACTATTCGGAAGCACGCACCATGTTTTAGTGTTTCCGTAGTGATTACTCCTCGTAATCTAACAGTGAGGTGGCGACCTGCTTCAACCACCAGAGGAAAACCTTCCTAGCTAAGGAATGGTGAGGTGGCAACCTACTTGTCACCTGCTTGTGCCGACTCCAGACAGAAACCCTCTCAAGAGGGTAGCCGCCATTTAAAGTCGGTAAACTCTCCCTATAAATACGGGAACACTTTTATTACTTAACATAATCTATCATTTACTTCTTAAAATATCCTCTGATATTCAATTACCGACTTAAGCTTCAGAGTGGAATCAGGGGCAAATCCCCACCCTCTTTTCAGGTTCTCGCCCATCAAATACTCAAAGGGAAACTAAGTACCCGGCGAGGTCGACAAAGATACCTAGAAGAGTCACTCGAAGTCGAGACCTCGAAGTCCACTCCGGGAGCTCCAGTCCACGTCTTTTTGATCCCAATAGGGCTGACTTGCAATTCATGCTATCAATCAAACATGCGAACTTCTATACATGGATCCTAGTCAAGATCACTCGGCATAGCATGTCCATCCTAGTGCGCAACTCATTAATTGAAAACAGGGCTACGCCCCCAACATGCAATATCCAGCTAGCTTGACATAGTTAAGACGCAATTCTAATCATGCATTTATATCAACATATATAACAATTGCAATTCATCCCACAAAATGATTTAGTCCCATAATCATGCATTTCCGAGATCCATCCTCATAATCGAAACTAGGCATCAGGTTTGAATAAAATGTAAAAATATCAAACCAATTTGCGTTGTGTATTAATTTTAAAGTTCGAAAACATTTGGATTTCGGACCAACCTATTTTCAGTTGACTCGGGTTGGTCCGACTAATGTGGTCCGCTTCAGTCAATTTCGGTCTGACCGGTTCGACTAGTCTGGTTCGGTTCGGTCCAAATAGGTAATCCAGTTCGGTTTTTCACGCAAACTGGGTCGGTTTGGTTGACCCATTAGTGTACCTGGTACGGCCCGACCCGAATGGATCAGACCGATTGAGAAAACCCAGGTCAGTCGACCCGACCCGACCCGGTTGAACAGGTGGAACCTGACCTGACTGGACCGGTTCGGGTTCCCCTAGTTATCCGGGTCGGTCGACCCGAACCGAATCTGCAAATTGGACCGACCCGTTTACCTATAGGGTTCAGACGAAAAATTACTTAGGGGCTAAGTAGGGTTTTAAAATCCACTAAAAACTTAACTTAGCCAGCAAGTAATAGTAACTATATATATATATATATATATATATATATATATATACATTTCGGTCAATTCTATATATATATATATATATATTGTCAAGATTCTATATTTATGGATAAATTCTATCAACAATATATTTTCTCAATCTTAGGTAACTTATATATATTAATAAATATTCTAAATTTCCTAAAATCATGCTAGAATATATCCATAATTATAGTCACAATTTTCATGTGTACCTAACCTTAAAATTCGGCCAAATACATTAGCATGTGGCCGAAATATTTAAAAAAACGGAAAAAAACACCAATTTTAGGGTTAGTGGACAAATTTTGAGATCAAATTTTACTAAGATCAATAATCCAATATTTAATTTTAATAAATGACATGTTTTTCTTGAAAATCATGAACACCAAATTTTTACTAAAAAACAAAAATCATGAACTATCAGTTTTACCCAAAACTCAAGAACACCAATTTTATCAAAATTATGAACTCCCTACACAGACTCTGATATCACTGTTGGAATTAATGGACGATTAAAACTGAAACAAAAAAAACCACATGGTACATGCTATGTAACAAATTGCGCACCGGAAAGAAGGCACATACCAATATTGCTTTCTATAGTCCAGGAGCGTCACGGGGAGTCAAGATCTCTCAGACTGTTTCTGTAGGAACTCTTGTAATTGAGCAATATACATGCTATAGTCTCCACAGCAAAACCTCTTTTCAATCTAGTCGCTGGGATGGATCTCCGGGGTAAGTTGATTGAACAATTTCGGCACCTCCTTGTGATAGGGTGGTTTGGCCTAACCTCATTAGTAAATAGGGAGAGAGATTTCTTATGTCTCAACTTAAAGTGAGGAAGTGATTAACTTTAAAGGAAATCCCTAACACTCTCTATTTATAAGAGGTGGTGGGTTAAAACCCAACTAGGGCATATCTCTAGTTCGGCCGGCCTAGTACAATTGGGGAGACCCAATTTTGGGTCTCTCATGTCAATTGAGATTTAGGCCTAGCCTAAAATCTATAATGTGACATTACCCAATTATGCTTAGAATGTTAGACTTATATTAAACAGCTCCTATTACGACGGCCCATTCACCAAATGCAATATATTCTAGTTCTGGGTGTTGCGCAAAATTTAACGTAAATAAGAATTTATAGTATAATATTTATTATTTTTATTTTGTGTCAAATTTATTTTAAATTAACATATATTAAAAGAATTTATGTATTATGTGATTAATTTATTTTTATAAATATACGTTTATTAAAAGTATATAATAAGTATGTCATTACAAAGTTCTTTCCTCATATTTTTACATGAAACGATCAACTTGCAAATTAGAGTGTGTAGATTAAACTTATGACTTTTTAATTATAATATAACAATAATAATGCGTGAGTTAAAAAAATATATATTATACAAAAAGAAAGAAACATATCTATAGATATTAAATTAATATTATTTCATCTGCGCTTTACTTGATCATCTCAATATCTCAAAGAACAATTGCGTGTTCATTAAACCGTAAAGATAGAAGTAAGTTACAATAAGGCAATGATAAGATCAGAAAAATTGTTACCTAGCTTTCAATTCATCCACCCATATTAAACTATTGAAGGAAAAAGTTCTATGCTACTTAAAAATTAAACTAACCTAGTGAATCTTTATATATTTTTAAAATAGAAAAAAAAAAACAATTAGCTTTAAAAAATAATGATACTTTGGTGAGATAATCAACAACTTTTTGATATGGTAACCTAGCTTTCATTATCTATATAGTCTAGTAAAAGGGAAATTTGAAAGAAAAAATCTAATAGGGGATGACATATAAAAATGAATACCGTTCAGAGTAAATAATAAACTATGGCTTCTTCAATGCAAACATTAGCTTTACGCATTGAGTAATTATTATTAATGTGATCATAAATGAATTAAAAGAGCTAGCAAGTGTTTCATCACAAATGCTCAATTAGCTCTTTGCCTGCAGTTCATTTATGTTCACTGGAAGTATCAGCATCACAACAAACCCTCAATTGAGTTCGGTTACTTTCTTTTGTACAACTTAGAACCGTTATTACAGTTCAGGACTCATAATCCAATTTAAACAAAATTACCTCAGACATTATGATCCACAAGATTGCACTATTTTTTATCGAAAAACATAGCCACCAAAGACTGTAACATCGAGAAAAGGTTTGAGCATAGTGGATGCAACACTATTACTGCCTGCTACTGAAAGTGCCCAACCTTAATGTCTAAAAATATAAAATTGAGTGATATATTTGACAATGGCACTTGAGCAAACTTGCAGCATATTTCAAGTCATCATAATCTTTTAATACAAAATCCATTTAACTAAAGATTTAGTTTTTATAATTTTTTTGTTCGGTAAAAAATTGTGATCTGCTGAGAAAAACTGGAACATGAAGAAAAGGAACCTGGGCAATCCTGGCGTGACGCTTGATCTTTCGATTCCCAACCTCCAACCTCCTGTTGCTATCAGAACCTGGAAGCATTGAAATCGACCGGGCGGGGATGAATCGACCGGGCGGCGATTTATTACAGACGAATTAAAAGTGAAAACTTTCGATTCTCGGGTTGTTGTAGAAACCTTATAATTTTTAATACAACACCTATTCTAACCAAAGAATTGATTTACTGAGAAAGAACTGGAACATGAAAAAAATAAAGAAGAGGAACCTGAACAATCCTGGTGTGTAACGCTTGATCTTCCGGTTTCCAACCTTATGCTGCTATGAGAACCTGAGAAAACCATGAAATCGACCCGATGATGATTCATTACAGACGAATTAAAACTTAAAAGGGAAAACCTCTGATTCTCTTGTTGCTATTGAAACTTATTCGATTCTGTAACAGTTGACAGGTCTCGGTCGCGACCAACACGGCCGCCTATCAGCTTCAGCGCCGGATCTGCAGGCGTCTTCCACCGGTCATCTTCAACCCTGGCCAGCAGCACGGGATTTTCGTTAAATTGCAAAACACTCCCCACTTCAGCCGTCTGTTTGGGCGTGCGGTCGGGGCCGGTGGGAATGATGCGCCGGTGCCAGCAGCGGAGAGACGATGCTCCGAGAAGAAAAGCCGCGACTGGAGAGAAAATATGGAGAAAAGAACTGCTGCTGAGACGGTGCTATAAACTATGAATTATGTATTTAACAATTTAGTTCAGTTACAAAATATAAACGCTTCAGTTCTCCATAGTCGATAGTTCCTTAAGTGCGTGTAACACACCAATGCTGACATGGCGCTACCTCAAGGGAAGAAAATACTGACGTAGCACAATCATATTACTTCATTCTCTTTCCTTTTACCTTATATAATATATAGATATCAAGCGTAACAAATGTAACAATTGGGTACCTAATTAAAGAGAAGAAGAATTTAGGTAATTAATAAAAATTTATGTAGTATTGATTATTAACTCTTAATTATATTTATTGTCACTTTAGAGTTCGAATTAATATCCGAATGGATACCCTTGAATATTTTGAAGTGAAACCGTTGAAAAATCCAATATATCTAGGCGGATCGAGATACTTTGAAGTGTGGTGCTGCTGAATCAGATTTGGAGAAGAAATCTATGTGAAATAAAATAGTCCACTCCGCCACACTTTGCGTGCCGCTGCTGCTAAGTTTAGTTTAATTTTTTCTTTTTTCTATTTAATTAATAACAACCGTATTAGGAGATTCCAGGCAGGGAAGGGAAGGGAAGGGAAGGAAACAAGCAAGAAGGAAGGGTATTTAGATTTGATTATATTTTGGATGATGATGATGATGATGATAGCGATATTGATTAAATCAGAGACGACTAAGAAAAGGGTGGTGGATTTTATTCTTGGAGTTGGAGGTCCCTATCACCGTGTCTTTGGGTCCCACACTGTTCTCTTCTTGTGTGGTGTCGTTGAGCTAAGCTATGCTTCTTCGGTTCTTCTCTCTCTCCCAGCTGCACAGAAGCAAAGAGAGATCTCATCTCAGAAAAGGAGCGGCGTTTCTTTCTTTGTTTGATGAGTGTTGTTGAGTAAATAAAATCAGATTGACTGACTGACTAGTTTGCTGGTTCTGTTTTGTTCAATTCTGAAGGTGTTGGCGGTATATACTTACTCTGGGGAATTGGTATACAAACCATTTCTTTTTTTCAGTCTTGCCCTTTCTGGCTGTTTCTTCTTCACTGACTTACTCATCTGATTGACTGGACTAGTTTGCTGTTGTAAATCAAAGCATTTCGCTCATTTAGGTACTGTGTTCAATTTTTTAAGCTTCGGGAAGTAATCAACAAGTTGGTATTTGCTGAGTTGCGTTTTTGCTGCTCATCCGTCCGAATCTTGCTTGGAAGATTCTTTGGAGATAAAATTTGTGGGGTTTTGATGATAAAGGAAAATGTCGCAACTGCTTCTTTCACATGATGTAATCGATTGATTCATTAAATCACAAGTCATGGCATCTTCTCCATCTCCAGATTCATCTACTCCTTCTGCTGTGCCGCCATCAGCAGCGGCCACTACGCCACCACCCTCTTCTCCACCACTTGAGACACCATCTCAGATCAAAGCTAATCCGCCAGATACGGCTTCTCCTCCTCCAACAACTCCACCCACGCAGTCGCAGACGCCTCCTCCGCAGCCCACAGCTCCACCACCGGACCCGCCAGTTTCTCCACCAGTAAGTCCACCTCCTACTACTCCAGGACCGGTAACCCCTAGCCCACCTCCTACTACGCCACCACCACAGTCTCCTCCTCCACCAGTAAGTCCACCTCCTACTACTCCAGGACCGGTAACCCCTAGCCCTCCTCCGCCTACTGTAACTCCATCTCCACCTTCTGATCCACCCTCTTCTCCCCCTCCGCCAGTCAATCCAGCACAACCGGTGTCTTCACCTCCACCACCCTCATCCAAGCCAACACCAACAGTACCACCACCAGAGTCTCCGCCGCCACCATCTCCTGTTCCTCCACCACCTGAGTCTACTCCTCGGCCACCACCCTCAAAGTCCCCACCCCCATCTAAAGTTTCACCTCCACCGCCCACTTCATCAAAGTCACCTCCCCCTGTCCAGCCTTCTTCGCCTCCGACTGCACCTTCAAATGCTACCACAAGTCCACCACCTCCGGCTCCAACCCTTGTTTCCCCACCTCCTGCTTCTAATGCTCCCTCGCCAGTAGCTAATTTAACTGACAGGGGTAGTAGCTCTGGACTTGGAACTGTCGGTGAGGTGGCCATTGGTATAACTGCAGCCTTAATTGTTCTCAGCATTGCTCTATTTGCTTTTTGGTTTACTAAAAAGCGAAGGAGAAAAGTAACCGGACTTGGTGGAGTTTATGTAGTCCCATCCAACAATTCCCTCTCAACTTCTTCTCCAAAACCAGGTAAATATTTAAGCCATTTCCTCCTAGTTCATCTAGTTTTCTATGTACTGAAGCAGCAAATTGTATACTATTATTTGATGTCCCCAGATTCATCTCCTAAGAAAAGCCATCCGTCTGCACCCCTACTAGGGAACAGCTCGAGCAGTGATGTTGGGCACTCTCCTAGGCAGCCTAGTGGATTAGGAAATTCAAGGCCATGGTTTACATATGAAGAGCTTATGGAAGTTACAAATGGTTTTTCATCACAAAATCTTTTGGGAGAAGGGGGGTTTGGCTTGGTTTTTAAGGGAAACCTTCCTGATGGTAGAGAGATTGCTGTGAAGCAATTAAAAGTGGGGGGCAGCCAAGGGGAGCGGGAATTCAAGTCTGAAGTTGAGATCATTAGTCGTATTCATCACCGACATTTGGTCTCACTTGTTGGATATTGCATAGCTGACAGGCAAAGGCTTCTTGTGTATGAATATGTGCCGAATAACACCCTCTACTTTCATCTTCATGGTAAAACATAGTTATATCAAGAGTTGGCGTATATAATAATAATGATAGTAGTGATACACCCGACTGTTGTGAGATTGAAAATATAAATTCTCCTTATGTTTTTGCAGGAGAAGGCAGGCCAGTCCTCGAATGGGAGAAACGGGTCAAAATCGCTGCTGGTGCTGCTCGCGGATTAGCTTATCTTCATGAGGACTGTGAGTTTCTGTTCTGCTATTATTGTTCAACTGCTTAATTGTTTAGCCCTATCGTTAAAGGAGCTAATACCTACCCTGTTAACTATCTTAATTAGCTAACCTAAGGAAGAAAAGAGAAGAGTCTTGTATATAAACTGGTTGCTCGAGAGCTGATTCTGGTCATGATTTAATTTTGATGAACACTTCTTATGAAACAAAACCCTTTCGTCAACAGCTAGGCCAAAAACTCAGGTAGTTCAAGAATACCATTAAATGCAGATTTATGAATTTCTTTAATGAAAATTCTCTGGCAAACAGCTGGAAGGCTTTAGAAAAACTGCAGAATCTACTTCCCGATGTGTTTGCATAATTTATTATTTATTATGTTTATATGTGGAATGGGGTCTGGATGCTGTATTTCTATCGAGTTAAATGCCCTTACTGCATTCCAGCGCTCTTTCCCAAATTGTATTCCTTAAAACTGTCACGTAAAACTGAGGGTTCTATTTAGGCACACTTTAAGTAATGTCATAAGTGCGATCCACTTGAATAATAATTTGGTCTCCAATGCACCAAAACTACCATTTCTGAAACATTTTATTATGGCGGGGAAAAAGTAGATAGTTGTGACATGGAATGTAGTGCATTCCTTAATGCTCTATTGGAACATCAGCATAGTTGACTTTTAAGGAATTCTATTTTCGGTGCAATTTTTTTCAATCCTTAAACGAAAAAGTAATATGAGTCCACAATTACTAATTTTAAGTATTATTATGTCATATGCATTAGAATTTGGAGATGCTCTTAGGCCTCCCTGTATAAATGCTTCATCTTTAGTTAGCTTCTGGTTGTAATAGTTATAATAGATTGTGGTTAAAGGTTTATGAAATAAATGCTTAGATAATTTAAAGAAGGAAACTGCTTGGTGAATAAGCTCAGACCGATGGCCCAAAAAAAGAAAGCACAGACCAATTTTTAGTTATGATAAGATCTTCCTTGCCTTGATCATTGCTCTCTCGTTCCATATCACATGCATCCTAACTATTGGTGTTACAGGTCATCCTCGTGTTTTTCACAGGGATATCAAGTCATCAAACATTCTTTTAGATAACAACTTCGAAGCTCGGGTCTGCTTTCTATCCCTCATTAGTTATGTACATACATTTATTTCCACTCTTAAAAGTAGCAGTACAATGTAACTGAATGTGGTTATTTTGCTCCATACTATCAACTTAGGTTTCAGATTTTGGACTTGCTAAGTTGGTCCTTGACGCAAACACACCGGTGACTACACGTGTAATGGGAACGTTTGGGTAGGCATCCTATCTATGATATTCTGATTTGTTGGAATTTTTAATGGGAAGAAGTAGAAGTTGTTACGTTCTTAAAACTTTGACTTGTAAATCATATTAGGTACATGGCTCCAGAATATGCCTTGAGTGGAAAATTGACAGAGAAATCAGATGTTTACTCTTTTGGAGTGGTGATTCTGGAGCTAATAACTGGACGAAAGCCTGTGGATACGTTGCAGCCTCTAGGAGATGAGAGTCTAGTGGAATGGGTAATTAATTATGCAAATCCACTTTTGTGCATTTGGTAGATGATGGCATCAGAGGCCTACTTACTTACTTACCTTCCTCAAATACCAAAACAAGAAGTAAAAAAAGACGTAAAAAATGTAATTTGAAAAATAAAAGGCTAACACTAACCAAGTGCAGAATAAGTAAAAGTAAAATTGTTGTTGACAGGCACGGCCTTTGCTGAGTCATGCTCTAGATAATGAAGAATTTGAAGGTCTGGCAGATCCAAGACTGGACAAGAATTATGTGGAGAGTGAAATGTTCCGAATGATTGAGGTTGCTGCAGCATGTGTTAGGCATTCTGCTGCCAAGAGACCACGAATGGGACAGGTGATTAAATCATCTATGGTTTCTTCTTCAGCAGTATTTTCCTGTTGGAAGAATGAATTAGAATTGTAATTTGTATGTATGGTTTGTGCAGGTGGTGAGGGCGTTTGATAATTTGGCTACTGCGGACCTAACAAACGGAATGAAAGTGGGGGAGAGTGCGGTATTTAACTCAGCGGAGCAATCTGCAGAAATTAGACTGTTTAGGAGAATGGCATTTGGAAATCAAGACTATAGCACCGAATATTTTAGCCGAACCAGCTCCAATATTTGATCAATCTAATCTCATATATATGAGAAAAAGAAGGAGAAATTGAATTTCTTGTGAATCAAGATTGCTTCTTGGCTGTCCCGGTTAGAGCCATTGCTGCATACGGGAGGACTCGTCGATTTAATCAATAGTTGTATTGTAGTAGCAGTATGAGGCAATGGGAGGGAGGGTGCAGCAATTTTTCTTGTCTATTGGCAGGTAGTCTTGGTTTTGTATAATTAGGCTTTATTTATGGTGTAGAAGAGTACACAAATGTTTTGTCATTGTTGTTGTATATTACTCACCCCATTCATTATTAATTTACTGGGGTGGTGACTACATTATTCATTCAATTCAAGTCTTTCCCATCTGAAAAGGAAGGAGCACTTTGAATAATGTGATAATAAGAGGCGACCGAGAGATGATATTGTAGCGTGAAGGAGTCCATATATATCTGGGAAAAGGAAAACGTGCTGTGCTTTTTATTTTTTTCTTTCTTATTATTTGCAAAAGTAAAAGAAAATGGTTTGTGTGGACTCTCTTGTACTGCTGGATGAAATGTGACACTACTCTTGTATATTGTAAGTATATTAATTAATTATATAAGTTTGAATTAAATTCAGTATATTCATATCAGATGGATGAATAAGTTATTATCACCAGCAGGAAGGGAAGTGCTAATCAAATCAGTCGTTAGTTCAATTCCAACTTACACAATGTCTTGTATAAACTTATCAAAAAGAACAACAGACCAAATCGACAAACTGATCAGACATTTCTGGTGGAATACAAACGGCACAAAAAAAGGGATACACTGGGTATCTTGGGATAAATTGTGCAAACCCAAGCAGAGCGGAGGCCTAGGCTTCAGAGATACACAAGCCTTCAACTTGGCTCTTCTGGCAAAACATGCAGTTAGAGTAATTACGGACAAAGACTCTCTCTGGGCCAAATGCGTGAGGGACGAATATCTAAGAAACACAACCTTCTTCAACACAAAGCCACAACAATATCACTCACCTGTCTGGATAACGTTGACCAAACTTCAGAAGTTCCTTCTCACCGGGACAAGATGGCACGTCGGAAACGGCCACTCCATCAATTTCTGGACAGATTCGTGGGTCCCCAACATGGGCCTCCTGAAGAACTGGGTACCCCAAAGCATAATCACCCCAAACGCCAAGGTCAATCATTTCATTTCCAACGGCCGCTGGATGATGGACACTCTGGAAAACCTTCTCCCCGCCGTCATCACGAATGCGATTTCCCTACTAGACTCTCCACTCTTTAACACCCCGGACATGCTCCTCTGGCTCCATAGTGATATCGGTATTTACACCGTAAAATCCGGTCATCACTTCATCTACTCTTATCTCCATCCTGAGACGGAAGGAATTTCATCTGCAACTACCAAGATTGCTAATACATCCTTTTGGAAGAAACTCTGGAACTCCAGGTTACCTCAAAAAATTAGTATGTTCATCTGGAAAGGCTGCAACAACGGTCTGCCACTCGAGCAGAATATCCAAAGACGAATTCCTTCATTCAATCCTAGGTTTTGCTTTCAAGCAAACGAAACATGGGATCATGTCATGTGGAAATGTCCCTTTGCTGAGAGTAAGGCTGAGCATGGTCTGGTCCTGGTCAGGACCAGACCAAGACCATGCAAGACCATTTGAAAGTGGTCCTCTTCTAAATGGTCCAGGAGCAAACCAGGACCATTTGGACCATTTAAAATGGTCTTGGTCTTTTTGGTCCTGGTTTTGGTCTAGACCATTAGGACCATTTATGACCATTTGTATTTTTTATGTTTTTTAATTTCATTTTTTTTAATTTGTCTATTATTATTTTTGTAATAATTATAAATTAAAAATACGCTTATTATAATTATATATAATTGTGGAATTGAAAAACTTATTATAATTATTCGAATTATAGAAATTAAATTTGATTATGACCTTCATATGATGAAACCCATAAAAAATAATAGAGTTCACTTGCTTATAGCTTAATTGATGCAACATACTAACATTTATTACCGTCATATGATGGAACTCCAATTATAGAAATTAAATTTGTTCAATATTATTTTTGTAATAATCATAAACTGAAAATGCGTTCATTATAATTATATATAAGAGGGTTGATACGGATTCAGACATCCGCATTCCATAATATTCCGACTAAGACACAGTAGCAGGTATGTAATTATTGACACTTTTTAGGGTTTTTATATATCCTGATACATTCGGAGCTTCTCGGAATCTTGCTCTTGGAATGTGTAACATTTCTGTATATATAATAGTGGAGTAGAGTAATTGAGAAACTTATTAATTTCCATATTCAATTTTTTTAATAATAGAAATTAAATTTGTCCGTCATATGCAAGTGAACTCTATTATTTTCAACATTTATAAGCAACTTTCGATGTTGTATTATATATTGAAAACAAGTTTTCATTATATAAATAATACAACATCGAAAGTTTATAAATAAAAAAAACAAATTAAATTTAGTGAGTTTAGTGATGGAACTTTCAATGTTGTATTATATATTAAAATCTTGTTTTTTTTATAATAGAAATTAAATTATGACCTTCATATGATGAAATTCCAATTATATAAATTAAATTTGTCGAATATTATTTTTGTAATAATTATAAATTGAAAATGCTTTTATTATAATTATATATAATACTGGAGTAGATGAATTGAGAAACTTATTAATTTCCACATTCAGTTTTTTTTAATAATAGAAATTAAATTTGGTTCAATTTGGTCTTAAATGGTTTAAATGGTCCTAAATGGACTTTTCGGTCTTGGACCGAAATTAAGACCAGGACCAAATTAGACCAAATAGGGAGGACCAATGGTCTTGGTCCAAAATGGACTTGGTCTTTTGGTATTGGTCTCGGGCGGTCTTGGTTCTGGTTCTGGTCTTACCAGACCATTGCTCACCCCTAGCTGAGAGAGTATGGTCTAGTTCGTGTCTGGGCATTCACCCTACAGCCACTCCTTTCCGTACTGTGTTGGAGTGGCTTTTCGAGAAGGTCCCGGGGAGTCACTCTCCTGGGCCTGAGGCCGACTTTTTTAGTCAGAAATGCTTGATTTTATGGGGTATGTGGCTAGAGAGGAACCTAGCTATTTTTCGATAGAAGATTCCCTCTGCGATCTCTGTTATGTATCAGATTCACAGGGCTGCTTTTGACTGTACTAACATGTTTGATTCTGTTCGATCTCTAGGCAGGTAGTCCGGACTCTCTCGAGCTCCATTGAGACCCAGTACCACAACCTCGTCACATACAAGACCCACAATTGTATGTGATGGGGTCGTAAGAAGCACTTCTAATACTATTTACGGAGCCGTAGTTTTACTAAACGAGAGTGGGAACATCTAGGCGGTTTCCATTATCTCGGCATATGGTGATGATCGTCTCCTCGCGGAAGGCTTAGCATGCAGGGCATGACTTTTGTTAGCATGTTCCTCACGTCGAAGTCCTACACTTTGTTCACAGACTCGACAAACTTGCTGAAACATATATCATCCTCCTCTACCGGCTGTATTCCCTCCCTGTTTGGTGTCGTTCACGATATTAGATTTCTATTATCTTTACTTTCGGTCAATATTAAAACTGTCCCTAGATCTCGCGTTTTCCTAGTACACAAATTTGTTTCATTGGCAGCTACGACTGATTGCCCCCGATATTCCCCATATATTTGAGGAAGTCAGAGGCTCTTTTGTTGCTTGATTGCGGTATAATATATGTTATCTTTGATAAAAAAAAAATATCAGCACTAATACACCGGATCCCATAAGAACTCCGAAATTAAGTGTGATTTGGCGAGAGTAGTACTAGGATGGGTGACTTCCTGGGAAGTCTTCGTGTTGTACCCCTAAGAAGAAAATTGGCCAAAAAAATAAATAAATTAAATCTAGTATATTAATTTAATCACATTACATACATATATAATGAAAGACAAACAAATAAGGAAAGCAATAAATACAGTATATATAACTGAATAAGGAAAGCAGTAAATACAGTATATTAAGCTCACACTTTTTTTATTTTTGTCGGACCTAAATCTGACCTAAGACGTCGTTTTAGAAAAATATAATTTTTAAAAATCACCACTAGTTAATTATTAACTAAAAACTTAAACTGGCTAACGAATAATAATGAATTAAACACCTAAGTATAAAATTGGTTTACAAACATAAATTCAAGTTTAGAGGTTATCTTACGGGAATAGAAACATTGTTTAAAGTTTTCTACTTTCAATATTCAATTCACTAATTGCCCCTACTTTAATATATACGCAAGTTCATAACATTAATAAACGGGAAAAAAATGTTTTAAAAATCTACACTAAGTAATTATTAATATAAATCAATATTAGTAAATCATGCTATAATTCCTACTCTCTCCCAAGGTTAAACAATTCTTGTGGAAGAGTTTTGTCTGAGCCTTACCCATTTTTTATGAGCTTAATAAGCATAAAATTAGAGTCGATGCTATTGATCATGTTCTTATGGGGGTGTGAATGACTCAAGTTGGTATAATTAGGAAGCATGAGACTACGAAGGGAACCCGAGAATGAACTATATGATATAGGGATAGTTACTACTGACAAAAACACGTGTACATGCTAGGTAAAATAATTACGCAGCGGAAAAGAGACACATATCAGTTCTTGCTTTCCGTAGACCCAAGATCTTGATGGGAGTTTGGGGTCCGCCGGACGGATCCTGTAAGGATTCTTGTTATGGAATCGCTTACACGAAATGGTCTCCACAGCAAAGCCTCTTTTCGATTCCTCGCTGAGATGGATCTCTGGGGTAATTTCTCATGAAAATTTGGCAACTCCAAGGTAGTAAGTATTTGCACACGGTCTCTTGGCGGGCCTTCTTTCTTCGAGTTCCCGCTCCTTTCCTCTCAGGTACCTGCAAATGGGCACCGGGGGGGGGGGGGGGAGGGTTCCCGGTAAGCCCACTCTGATGCTTATATGAGTATGGACTTAGAGAAAGAAAGTCAGCATAGAGAGATACTGATTACTTCAAATGAGGGATGAAGACCTCTATTTATAGAGTTCTTGTTGAACCGCTCTGGTTCCGGTGCTTTTCCAGTCCGGTTATGGCAGTTTAGTAATATAATTCGGTGTTAACCGTAAATATAGAATATTTGACCTTGGTATGACCATATGAGAGCTTTAAAGCTTAAGCCCGAGAATATATCTTATAATAGCATATAATATATTAGTAATAGTTATATGTGCCTATATTTTTAGGAAGAAACAACCAAATCTCTTAAATAAAAAAAAAAAAAAACATACACATGTAAACCATATATAGCAATTCACGTAGACTTAAATATTTTTTATTATAACATATAATAATATAATAAAAAAAAGTTATATCTGCCTATATATAAATCCCTAAACCCTATATATATATATAAGTACGTAGAAATTCCTAATTATTAACTTAAACAATTTATTTTCCCTAAAAAATGAGAAATTTGAGGCGGGGTCCTCTTGAGAAAATAAATATATATTTTTTTACCAAAAAAACATCCTCTATATATAATATATTCATTCCTAATTATTATCAATATTTTTTCCCAGAAAATAGAAATTACTAATTTGAGAGGCGGATTCAAATTTGGATGATTCTGATAAATAAATATTTTCTACCAAAAACATCCATAGCATGTGATATATTTGGAAATATATATAATCAATTAATAAGATATAAGATATAGTGTAAAGAGGTTAATATAAAATGTTCAAATTAATAAGCAGGAACTATAACAACGAGATGAGACGGTCATCTGTGTAGGTATTGCCTGTAATATAGAGGTCGAGTTCACACAAACTAGGACTGGATGAATTTTTTTTAAGAGGATTTCAGTTGGTTCAAGTATATCTTTAACATTAACCCCAAGGAGTTGTCAACATAGTTGGAAATTAATGTAATTTATGTATTGTGTATAGTTTATACTAATATTATTTTTTCAACCACTTCAGGTGATCTATGAGGACCTTCGGCTTTAAGGGGTAAAGAGACGGTGAAAATTGTTAATGGGGTGTCACCTTATCATAGTTAAGTATTTAAGACCACCACTTAAATAAAATCACCACGTATTTTTATAATATATATATATATATATATGTATACGCATTAAATAAAATATTAACATCTCTTTCTTTTACCCTTCTATATTCTATATATATATATTATGTTTATAATATTATGTATGACTTCTTTTGTGGTGTAGTTTTAGGTTTGTTTGTCAAAGTTGCACCCCTTTGCAACTTGAACTCGGTGTAAGGAGTTTGTATGGGTATGTAATAATTGTATTCGAAATATAGTTATTTAGTAATGAATTAGCGATATTCTTTTTATCTAATTTTGATTTCTTGAATATTTAATTAACTCTGGATTTTTTTTTTTTTTTGCCATTAACTCTGATTGATTGGGAAAATAACTGAGTTCCAGAGATCAACTTGAGGTACTTATTAATTCACAAATTTAGTTCTTTGTTATAGGTGATTATTCGGGTTGCCTACAATGATGTGAAAGCATCGGTGCTTTCACTACTGGGACCCACGGAAGGAGAGAGACAGAAACAAGTACTAAATTTTCGGAGGGACCAGTTAGTAAATACAGAGTTTTCAATGAGTTCGGATTGGATTTAGCGGATAGAAATTTAATCCGGGAAAAAACCGGTTCAATCCGAAAAATTAACTGCGTTAACACTTCTGTAAGCTGTTTTACGTATAGGGGGTTGTGGATTAGCGAATGGGAATTGTTTCCATCGGCGTCTCCAGCAGACTGCTCGTTTCCTTCGTTTCCGTTCTCCTCACCAATTGCAATTATGATTTTTCACTATAGACAGAGAGCTATACTAAAATCTCTGGTAATATCAGTCAAGCTTTGTGAATTTTCTGAATAATAAGCCCTGCAATGTCGGTTTCATACCCTAGATTTCCGTTTTATTGCTAATGAACATATAATTCCTGCAGGTGCTTTGATATGAAGTTTCCTCAAATATGCCACTATGGATTGATTCTAGCAGCGATGGGGCTCCAGTAGCGGTGGAGCATCCGTATCCAAGGAATTCCCACATCCGTCCTACGCAATTTGGCCGATAAGCTCTACGAGAAGCACAAGAATGCCGCCATTGAGGTCGCTGATAAACTCTACGAATGCACAAGAGGTCCCCCTTGGTTAATTTGCAACATTGCTTGAAGAATTCCCACAGAGGTGGCAGCTTCCAGATTTAATTAGCGAGGCGATGAAATCGATTGGCTTTTTCACTCAATTGATCAGATTTGGTTGGAAACTGTTTGAACTGTGAAGAATCAATTGATTTTGCAATTGATGTTCGTGATATTAATAGTTGGTTAGCGTCTTGTTTTCTCAAGAAAGATGAAATTCCACCACAGGATACTTATCACTTTCTGTTATTCGAGATAATGTTCGCGTTTTGATGGTATATGTGAACATTACATAATGAGACAGTTGAAGGGTTATTCTAGCGTCGGAAAATTGCCTTTGGGGGTATCTGGAGATACAAAGTTAAGCTCATCCCTTCCCAGTTTCCATATGGGAAGTACAATTGGATAGAGAGCACGTGCAAGTATGGGTAAAGGGTAAATGCTCCATTCTGTTTTTATATTTTTTTTCTTTTTCTTTTAGCTAGATTATCACATCCCAGCTTATCTTCTTAAGTGTTTGCTTCTTTCTGTTTTGTAAATTGAATGGATTAGAGCTGTGAATGAGATCCATTGCCCTTCAACTAAGAAGAACAAAGAATGGCAAGAGAAGCTTCAGATTGTTGTCTGAAAAGTTGAAGAAATCATCTACTCCAAGGCCAATTCTGAGGTAAATCCTGATTACTAACATCAAACACTTGATGGCTCATCACAAGTATGCATTTTCAATTCAATTTGACACTATCGTTCAGCTAAAAGATGAAATTGTAATAATTGAATTTCGGGAATGGGTTGTTGATGCTTTCTGAGTCAACTGACTGATTCAATTCGTTGATAGCTGCTGGATTCATTCTTGGAATTGGTTAGATATGGATGAATCGAAGATGTTGAAGAATTTGTGTGCGATTTTTCAACAGCTCAGATCCACAAATTGACAGTTTTAAATTTAACTTTGTTTTCCAGATTTGGATATTGAGCTGGATTCGAGTTGAATGCTTGATTAATTTGATGCCAGTACCTCATTCGAAGCTTCTTAGGATGATATGTAATAAATTTGTGTGGTTTTCTAATCAAAATATGATGCATATTCATTTTCAGTTCTGGTTTGCTGCTATATTGTTCTGCTGTTATATTAAGTTCAGTTTGAATAATCTAAGATTTCTGGTGGCTGATTTGATGAATCCTGAAGGCTGCTCTGACTCAGAGAGAGAAGAAGCATTGATACTCATCTAGATTGCATAGCTTTGATTCTTAGTTGCTAGTTTAAATTAATTTGAATCTGATAAAAAAATACCAATTCTTTTTTTTATTGTAGCTTACTCTGAATGACATAAATCTTCTATACATTATAGAGTCATCAATTTAGTGTTGTAGTTGCTTTTCCATATCAATTTATGCAAATCTTGTGTTATTTATGTATTCATTTGAGGTAGAATTTATGTGTTATGTGAATCCTACTTTTCTTACTTTCTCTTTAATTCGCGTGTTATCTTTTGCAGTGCATTGGGAACTTGGATGTTTTCAGAAGCAGGGGCTCTCCTAGCAATTCCCATAAGATTAAAAGGAAGTCCTTTGGACCTCTTGTCTTCTTTGGCACAACCAGGACCATGATAGACATTATAATGGGTGTTACTGCTTGTGAAAGGGAACACGTCGAACGTCAGATGATGCTTTTGGAAGCAGCTCAAAGTTCCACATCAAACAATGCCGAGGGGAATTCTAGCGAACCTTAATTCTCACAACCTTTATCATTCTTATTTCCTATTTATGTGTGGTTAAATGAGATGAAATGAATAAGTAGATGACAAGCTTTTGTTCTTGTAATTGACTCATGGATTTCAAAGCATAATGAATGTGTCTTTCAAGAGATGAGAATTGTTAATTGGCATATGATGGATTTAGTTACTGTCATCCAAATTCTAATGCCAGTTGCTTTAGAAATTGGATTTAGAAGAGAGATTTCAAGAAATGACAAATATATTCACTCTATTAATAACCGAGTAAGATCGTATCATAATGACCCGTTCAATCAAGATGCACAAAACTCGGTGTTAACTTTCAAGGCAATGCATTGATACAAAAACTAACTCGAATCTTCCATTTTCGATATCTAAGCCAGTATTCACATCAACCTCAAATTTTAGGAGATTGTTCTTCCCTTGTTGAAGCAACTGTTTTAGCAGAATCAACCAAATAGAGTGGAAGTTTACATGTGTTCTTCCAATGCCTCGGCTTGACTAGATCCCGTTTGGCAACCCGAGGGGTCTTGATTGTGAATGTTCCTTACGACTAACGTGGAGTTATCAATCTCATTCTTCGCTTTAGAACATTGATTGACTTTGTCTGCCTTGATGTTTCCAAACAGCACTTCTGCTGCCTTGATCTCACCATGAGAGGGGTGTATTCCTCTTCGTCGAATGCATATAACTGAGATTCAGAAAAATTAACGACAATGATTCAGTGCTGCATTCAATATTCTTAGAATCAGCCTTATTTTTCATTCTTAAAAGGTAAATAAGGTTGCACATAACTCAAACGGCTAAAAATTTGTGCTTTCTACTGCCTGAATAAGTATTACAGAAAATACAATTTGAACTGCCCATGCATGCATGAAGATTGGCACCCAATGCATGCGCGCGAACCTTGAAACCAAGTGAAGTTTGTATACACAATTATGACCACACATATCATATAGACATACATCCTAATTACATATAAATATGCCATCCTAACTCCATCTTTTCTAAATTTTACTACTAGACGTAGCCATTACTCACAGTCATTTATCAACTAGAGATCTTATATGTCTAAAACTATCAAAGCAAGAAGAATGTTAAAAAGCTAGAACTTATAAACGAAAAATAGTTGATAGAGTTTTAACTAAAATCTTAAGAAAATTGATTTTTCTTAAATTAGATATTAGGTACAAAGTGTTGCCTAGTGTTCAACATACTTTAGAAGAGTTACATGGAATTTTGCGTTTCCTCAAATTTACCTCAATCGGGTTCTTAATTCTTGAATATTAAAAAAGGTTGCAGATAACTCAGAACATGTCTTATGATCATGTTCTTAATAAAAGCTTTAAACTATACCTAAAAACAAGGTTGGTAGATGAAATCTTATTTTTGAATTGCAACCAAGCTGTTTGATATTGCATCAAACACTAAACATGTAGTATGACCTTGACAAATCCTAAAACTACAAAAACGGACCATGTCGGGAAATGGAAAGATTCATACATTTTTGTTCTTGAATTCAATTCCAGACCAGTACAAATGTTGCATCAACTACATGTAAGTTAGACAACTGATTTCCTGCAAAGCTCCACAATTTAAAACGAAACAATCCCGAGTCAATTTAAAGTGAAACTAACAAACAAATATCATATTATTTACAAAAAACAAAAAAAAAAACAAAAAACAACATGCAACTAAGTCTATCAGTTCAGTTCTACTGTGGTCTGTGGGTTTGCCAAATCAAAAAATCACTGTAGCAATCAAGGAAACCGAGATGATCTGAGTTTGAAATCTCCAAACTATGATGTATAATCACTTTCAAACGCTTTGACAACAGATATACACATTCAGGAAACAGTAATCAATTTCGTTCACTTCTGATGTACCGGAATCGAAACAAGTATCCAAATCTCGTACTCTTAATCAATGAATTGGCAAAGTAATTTAACGATTCCAAAGATTTTAATGGAAACTACGAACAGAATGAGAAATCCAACGATGGAGTGTCGGAGTCAATGGTGCGTACCTGTTTCAGCTTCGGATCTCTTGGCTAGAACGGCACTTATGCAGAATCATCACGGTGGGTTCGTATAAAGGAGAGCAAGATTGTAACACCAGCGGGAAAGCGGAAGGCGACCGGAGGAACGCGAGCAACGGCGGAAGCCGACCGGAGGAACTCGAGCAGCGGCGGAAGGCGGCCGGAGGAAGGCTGCGACCGGAGAAAGGAACGTGAGCAATGGCAGAAGTCCCAACGGAAAATGAAGAAGAGCGGGATTGGAAAACTATTTAGGGTTATACCGTACAGACTTGACAAACTTTGACTACGGTGCTACACTTACTTGGGCAAATATTTGACGGAGTTAAATAATAAAATCGGGATGACAAATAGCAGAAAACCGTTTTATTTACACCGAACCGATTTTAATTTTTTATTTTGCAAAAGCATGGTTGCTTTTAAATGATCCTAGCAAGTCCCGTGATTATTAGGTTATTTTTTCAGTTGCAGTTATATTTAGTTATTTATTTATTTTGTATTTGACTTCTCATGTTGTCATATATTTATATAGAGTTTTCTACATTTTGAGTACAACTTTTGAAACCAGCATCAATAATTTAATATCTACAGACAAAGGTAATTATTTATAATATTTTTTATATAATTCATTATTCTTTACATATATTATTTTACCGACCATTTATTACCTACTATTTTTATTTGCCTTCAATTTTTAGAAAATATTATAATAAACATAGTAAATATAAGTGGCCACAACAATGTTATATTATATATATTAGTGCTATAATATAATAGATGCGTTAGGTTTAAACATTTTAAATACATATTTTTTTCCAGTAAAATTGTGTGAATTACCATTGCCTTTATTGTTACTTTAACATTTATACAATAAATATGTATTAATTAACGGTAATATTTTTTTACTAATATATATATAGTTAAAGTGGGATATTAATATATATATTATCACCAATTTTTTTGTGCATATTAAAGGCCATTATTAATTATTTAAAGATATATTAAATACAGTTAAAGAAATATATGTGTCCATATAATTTTACTTTTATATTTTAATACTATAATAATATATGTATGTTAACTTTAAATGAAAATTTTATTTGTAATAAATAAATTATTGTTTCACCAATTTGTTTAATATTTATTATATTCTATTAATTTTTTTTATTAAGGGAGGCACTGCTTCGTATTGTTATCTCTCTCTATTAGAAAGAAGATATAGAATATATAACAAATATAAAGGTTATGTATAAAATGTTAATTTAAATTGCATAACGAGTTATATATAATAGTTATGTATAACTATTTTTTCTCTTCAAGGATAATATAATGAGAAAATTAATATTACTGTTAATTAATTTCTATTTAAAAAATATTTTAAAATAATATTGCATATTTAACAAATTAAGAAAACTTAAACTTTTCTTAGTTTTAATTTTATTTGCAATTTTACGCACATGGTAGGTTAATGGTTTAAATATTTGAATTTTTAAATATCATATCTATAAAAATCCGCAAATTATTTTTATTTCTCAAATAAAATTTCACCGATTTTAGTTTTTTAACACTTAACACAATTTTCTTACTTCATTTTCTATTATTTTATTCATACTCTTATAAAAATGATATATAATATATATCATGTTGACTATTTCATTACAATAGAATATTTTAAATAATAAACAGTGTTAAATACTTTAATTAAACTAATGCATTATAATTAATTAATTTCTATCCAATTTTTTTTTTTAAATAATGTCACATATTCAACAAATTAAGAAATCTTAGTTATCTTATTTTAATTTTATTGCAATTTTTTTGTGCGGTGCGCGGGGTTAGTGGTTAGTTATAGAAATCACGTAATATAGTGTATCGGTTCAATACTTCATTCCTTAATCATATTAGAGGGTTTAAATTCAATTGTAACTACGAAAATGAAAAAATATTCATAATTTTTTAGGATCGGTCTAGATGTGAGTAATCCAGATGGCCCCTCCTAAAAAAATAAATGTTATTTGGACATGGAATCGGACAAGAGAAAGTAAGATCAGTAACAGAATTATTTGCGTCTCTCTCCCGGCCATTTGCGGACCAGTGTTTGGGTGGATTTTCTTGTGAATAGAGGAGACGACGTTGATCCATCCCCCTTCCAGTTTTATTTCCAGATCCTGAATCAACCTAATTGGTGCGATTCAATTTTGAACGAACGAGCGAAAGCTCTATCAGAATCCACGACTATTACAATGCCGTCCCCAGTCCTCCCCATCTCCAACCGTGTCCCTCTCCCTCCAGTCTTGCCTCCGCCTCCACTGATTCTATCCAAGGAAGCTGATGATCCGGCAATGCGTCTCCTCATAGCGTCCTATGATGACGAAACTCTGATGCATGTCCAGCCGCTGCTCTCGGCCAATGGAGCTGGTGATCCGAATCAGCTGCTAACTAGCAATGGACACGGTGGCGATGGAGAGTCGCTCACCCGTGAGGTCGAGCATGTTGCTGCTGAGACATATCTGGTGTCTCGGTTAAGCATGACGCTTTTGAGTTATCTTGGGTACGCTATATACTGTCAATACTTCATTACTCCGTCTGCTTCCATCATTTAATTTAATCTAGTAAGAGGACTCAACTCGCGAATTTACTACTTACTGGTAGTCACTTTTTCCGCTTATCATACTTCTCTCTAGATGTATACTTAAACTGAACGGAATTTGTGAATCAGGTGATTTTTATCAATTTAAATAAGCGTCTTCCTATTTTTGTTCTGATTAGGCTGATTTATTTTGATTAACTAATCAGATTGATGTTCTCACAGGTACAGTTTTGCGTCAAGTAGAAGTGCATATTGATTTTTTTTTTTGTGTGGTTTCTCAAGTTGATTCGGTAATTTGGTTTGGCTAATAAGATATTGTTCTTCAAAGTTCTGAGAATCAAAAGATAAAGATGCATAATGCTGCTCTGTTGACTAAAAGGAAATTTTGAGTTCTTAGAAATTGCTGCAATTCATTTGTTTCTAATAGTTAACTGTTAGTATAAACGGCTATGTAAAGGTATGTCTGTATAACGTCATCTTTGCAAAAGCTGATCTATTCTGTTAAAACCTTTTTGAACCGTCCACTTTTGCAATTATCATGGTGTGTAATGTCAACAGTCAATTTGTGTTGCTTGTTTGAGATGCACTAGCTGCAACTTGAATGATTTTAATGGGTGCCATGTGTTTGCTTAGTTAGGCTTGACTAATGAAAATGTTAATATCAAACAAATGAATCAGATAACTTTTTAATCTATCAGAGCAAGTTTCAGAAGATCTCAAGTGTACATTATTATTGTTATAATACTTTAGTGTGGCATAACTGTACCAACAATCTAAAAAAGGAGACTGAAACCGTTCCAGTGTTTAGCATTGAATGAGGAAAACAATTTCAGCTGAGTTGTGAAGTTAGAGGTGACATAATCACTTAAAAAGGTAATCATACAAATATATATAGATCTTTATACTTCTTAGAGTTGTGTCTTATTTTAAATCCTTGAAGTGAATATATCTACTGCAAAAAAAAAAAAAAAAACTTCTCATTGACTGCCTGCCTTTCTTTACCAGAATTGATTTCAGTTTGCCTACGTTCTTTTGGATTGAGGTTCGTCCTGGGTAAATTTCATCTCTGGATGTTATCTGATCTTATATTTTTATGCAGGGTAGGTTACAGATGGGTCACAAGGTTTCTTGCTCTTGGTTGTTATGCCATATTGCTTATGCCTGGTTTTATCCAAGGTCTGTCATGACTCAAACGATAGTCTCTTGTGTTGATTAAAGCTTAGTTAAGATAAACCTCCATTTAGTTCATTTTTTTTTTCTAGTAGCTACTTATCTTTTCTCTTGTAGTTGGGTATTCGTACTTCTTTTCTAGTCAGGTCCGCAGAGGTATTGTTTATGGAAGTCATCCAAGAAATAGGTGGGACGACAACACTTGTTTTGGAATTTCTCATTTAACAATGCTAAATTTCATTGCTTTGTGCAAGATTCTACGAATGGTGGGTGAAAATTTCTTTCCGCAGGCTTGATTTATATCTTCCAAAAGACATGGATGGTCCAAAACCGGTTATTGCATTTATAACTGGAGGAGCATGGATTATTGGGTTAGTTTCTTCAGATTTATCCATTTTCTTGTTTCCAGTAACATTAGAACCCCGTATAGACATCCACATAAGTACTAGTTGATTTTGTTGAGGCCAATAATGGATAGAGATTCAATAAACCGACTATAGAATTTCTCTAATTTAACGGCAATTGAGCTTGAAAGAGCATAGATTCAGGTGTGACCTGTTTGCTAGGATGAGGAAGCTTGAAAACATTATTGGGTGCTTCATTTGACGAGTCCCTAAACTGAAAAAATCTTTTGATGTAGTTATAAAGCATGGGGTTCTCTTTTAGGTCTACAGCTAATAGAGAGAGGCATCATAGTAGCATGCATTGATTACAGGTGTGTTCTTTATCTTTCAGCAACATTACTTGGTAAGTACGTTTCTTTTGTTGATTAAGGTTCTAGTAGTTTCCTCAATTTAAAATTATTGAAAATTTTCACCAGGATGTGATATCGGATTCTTATTATCATTAGACTAGTGTAGGATACCGTTGGCTCGACAAATCAAAACTATGGGACTTTAAAGTAATTAATAGATCATATGTAATTTCCGGCTTTTGTAAGTCTATACCTTTAGATATCGTAGTTCAGTTACTACTATGTTTTTATATAATGATTTTAAATTTGTATACACTTATGGCATATAATATTTGAATACCACCAATTACTTTTTAAAGATCATAATTTAGGATTAATTCTCACTTTATCCTTAAGTTACATTGTTTTTTTTATTCTAAATAATATATAAAAAAAGTAGAAACTTATTAAAAGATCATAGAAAATATTTAGAATAATATACTGAAAAAAACAACGAAAAAGTATATTTTCTTTAGGAAAAACAGAACCCTCGTTTTTTATAAATTTATATAATTATATGTATTTTAGAAACTTGTTTTCATTTTTTAATAGGTTTATTTTTAAAAATAAACTAATATGATTTTAATGGTAAGCTTTACAATTTGTGGTCGTTAGAAAGTTATGACTAGTTTCCTCCATATAGAATTTCCTACAGTTATATCATTTTGAGAAAAAGTATATTATTCGGCAAAAAAAAAAGAAGAAGAGAAAAACTATATAATTGGTACATCAACTCTAGGGGTGTGTCTTTTTAGTGACTTCACCTTTTTTAATTAATAATTGGTACCTTATCAATTTTACATATTATTATGGTTGACTTAAATCCATTTTCATGTCATACGTGGATGAAAAAAAATGTCATGTGAACCTATGGGAGATCATGTTTACCCAAGGGGAGATCGTAAAGTGGATTTCATAATCAATTATCTCATCGATCTTTTCTTATTTTTCAAAGGAGGAAGCCTATGCCTCGATTAACCTAACTAGAGGCTTGACGTAGCTTAGATTCAAGCTCAAACCATGCAATTGGTTAAATATGACGAGACGATACATAATACGCGTGTGACGATTTTTCCATCCACATATGATGGAAAAATGAATTTTAGTCAACCATAGGGACACTTACATCAGCTAAGGTACTACTTATTAACAAAAAATAATTTAAGTTACTAAAAGACTTACCGGTTTAGTTTAGATACCAGTTAGATAATTTTCCCTGTTATTTTTATTCATTGTACGTAGATACAGACTTCCCTATTTGCATTTTTTATCTTTACAGAAATTTTCCCCAAGGTACCATTAGTGATATGGTTACAGATGCTTCACATGGTATCTCATTTGTCTGCAACAACATATCTGAATTTGGTGGTGACCCTAACAGGTAGAACATCTGAGTGATATTTCTTCCTTGGGATGAATGTTAGTATAGAATCATAATACGCGGAACAAACTCTTGTCCAATACTCGAATCTTTTTATAATAATAAATTGGTGGTTGATGCTTTCTTGAATAGAATCTATGTAATGGGGCAGTCGGCTGGTGCACATATTGCAGCTTGTGCCCTCTTGGAGCAGGCAATTAAGGAATCTGATGAAGGACAAAATTGTCCGTGGAGTCTTTCCCAAATAAAAGCATATTTTGGATTATCTGGAGGGTGCGTTCTTTTTACACTTAAATCTTATATATGTGGTGTCTAATCTTTTTCTCAAGATTAGTCTGAATTATTTATAGGAAAGGATTTTTAGTTGGAACTTGGTAAAATATTTTTCTCGTTGCCAGTCTCTTAGCAATTACCGTGAACTATATAGTTTTCAAAGTTGAGCTAGCAACATTGCGTGGAATAAAGGTGTGGTTTTTTTACAACATTATTAATTTGTTGGAATTATAGAAGTTACTGTTGAATTCAATAGTTATTGTAGATCCACTTGGTAGGTTTGTGGGGACAAAAAAGTGATTGATTTATATATATGTTGATTGGATATTTGTCGGACAGGTACAATCTATTGAATCTAGTAGATCACTTTCACAATCGTGGACTTTATCGTTCCATATTCTTGGGGTATGTTATGATGGTTGGAAGCACACAACATATATATATGGTCTCTGTCTATTATTATTGAAACTGGATTGGATTGGTTTATATTGAGGCAGGATAATGGAAGGAGAAGAATCACTTAGACAATATTCTCCAGATTTGTTGGCACAGGATGGAAACATAGCAAGTGCTGTTAGTCGTCTTCCTCCAACAATTCTATTTCACGGGAATGCAGATTATTCGATACCATCAGATGCGAGGTGAGATACAAAAGATATAATAGAATTGAGATTAGTAGGAAGGAGAGCAGAGTATGAAGAAGGGATTTTGGGTACAGTGTGAATTATGCAGAGACACTAAAAAGAGGGGGAGTTAAAGCTGAAGCGATAGTGTATGAAGGGAAAACTCACACTGATTTGTTTCTACAGGTAAGTTTTGTTTAATAAGAAAGAAAGAAAGAAAAGAGTTTAATTGTGTAAGAATTAATTATGGATGGGGGTGGTGGATGCACAGGATCCTATGAGAGGTGGAAGAGATGATATGTTGGAAGATTTGGTGGGACGAATTTATGGGGACAACCCAGACGACGAAGGTGTTGCAGTGGCTCCTCCAAGAAGGCGCCTTGTTCCTGAATTTATGCTTAACTTAGCTCGTGCTGTCAGTCCTTTTTAGTTAGTTAACTTGTTTATTTATGAATAATATAATAACTCACGTGCACCTTGATGGATGCATGATTTGAACCTTTACTACACTGTGAGTATATGGGTTAAGAACACAATAGGGGCCTGAATGTTTGCTCATGTTGCCAAAAGGGGTCTGAATTGAAAAAATGTATTATTAAGGGCCTGAATTTTGAGTTTTGTATTTTTTCAAGTCTCCGTCCAAATTTTCTGTTAAATCTAATAGAACCACGTAAAAAGACAAAAATACCCTTTTGTAATTATTATACAATTTATCAATTTAATTAATAAAATGTGAAATGTCTAAAATACCCCTACACACTAATTATGCCCTTAAGGCCACAACGCTCCGGCCACCGCCCGGCGACCACCACCCGGCTCCGGCGACCACCATCGGCCTCCGATCGGAGCCAAAAAAGCTCCGATCGGGAGCCACAGAGCTCCGATCGGAGCTTTGTGGCTCCGACCGGAGCTCCAAAGCTCCGTTCGGAGCTTTTTTTGGCTCCGATCGGAGCTTTTCGGTCGTCGCCGGAGGTCGGTGGTGGTCGCCGGAGGCCGGTGGTGGTCGCCGGAGTCGGGGTAGTGGTGGTCGCCGGAGCTGTGGTGGCTTAAAGGGTATTTTCGTCATTTAAGGTCAAACATATGAGAGACACTCTTTGGTCAAAGGGCATTTTCGGGTTTTCAAATTATTTTTGGTCACATGCCAAGCATGTTACCACTTTCCGTCACTTTTAATAGAAAAAATAGACGGAGACCTCACTTATACACAAAACTCAAAATTCAGGCCCTAAATAATACGTTTTTTCAATTTAGACCCCTTTTGGCAACATGGGCAAACATTCAGACCCCTATTGTGTTCTTAACCCTGAGTATATTGATCTGATGTAGCGAAAGAAAAGCACACCTAGTTAGAATACACTTGATTAAACGAAGGGTTAATAACCTATGAAAGGTTTGAAGTTTGACCCATGTTAATCGGAGAGGTCTGAAGTTTCAAATGATAATATGAGAGATCTGAGGTTTCAACTTTGTTGATATAAGAGGTCTCCGTTAATTTTTTCCGTTAAAACTGACGGAAGTTGGTCATATGACCAGAAATAAAATTAAATTTAAAAAATGCCCATCTATCCAAGTGTGCCCCTCGCATGCTTGAATGAAAAGACGAAAATGCCCTTAAAGCCACCACGGCTCCGACATCCGGCCCGGCTCCGGCGACCACCATTCTAACTCCGGCAACCACCAACCGGCTCCGGCTACCACCACCCAACTCCAGCGACTACAACCGCGGCCCTGATTGGGCCCAAATCGGAGTCGGAGCTCTGTGGCCCCAAATCGGAGCCACAGAGCTCCGATCTGGAGCTCTATGACCCCAGATCGGAGCCACCGAGCTCCGATCGGAGCTCTGTGGCCCCGATTTGGGACCAATCGGGACCGCGGTGGTGGTCGCCGGAGTTGGGTGGTGGCCGGCCGTGGTGGTGGTCGCCGGAGTTGGGTGGTGGACGGAGTTGGGTTATGTTTTAATTAGTGAAATGGGTATTTTCGTCATTTCACGTTCCATTAATTAAACTTTTAATTTATTTCACGTGGTTCTGTTAAATTTGACAGAAAATTTGGACGGAAAATAAAAAATTCACAAAGTTGAAACTTCAGACCTCTCATATTAACATTTTAAACTTCAGACCTCTCATGCTAACATTGGTAAAACTTCAGACCTTTTATAGGTTATTAACCCTTAAATGAATGTTCTGGGACTATATATATATATACTAGTTATTAACGCGTGCGTTGCACGCGTATCAATCGTCTAAATTTCAAAATACATAATTTATCTTCAGTTTTCTAATATTTTAATATGTAGTTAATACATGGCCAAGTTTAGGGTTTACGAATCTGTGATCGAAAAGAACGACACAAAGTAATTCAAAACAGAAAAAATAAAAGAGGATAATTTAGTCAAAAAATTAACTATTGTTTTAAATTACGATACTAATTTACTTTTATAACTAATAATGAGTTGTATTGAGCATGACGTGGGTTATTAACGACAAAGTTGTATCTAATTTATCAACTTGAGGAGTGAAGAATGTAAGCCCGTAATTAGCCACTTAGAGTCATCGGTGGAGCAGTTTGACCTATACAAACGTAACTATACACTTTTCATGCAATTTTATATCATAATACCAACAAAAATTGATTTAACGCTAAAGGAAAAAAAAATACTTGATATGTCAATTACTTATTAACTACTAATTAGGTTACAATTTGATTTAATTGACAGACGAAAGAACTAAATTAAGGATTCGAGACCCTAAATGTTGGACAATGAGTACCAGGTCATCTGTAAAAGATCAAAATTCAAGAACCGTGGTTGACCCATATTTTGACATCTGATATGATTTGACAAGTGACTGATCTATGTGATACAAAAAAATCTCAACATGTACTCGAAGTTTGCATGAGTTGAGTACATATCATACTTTATGAGTGGCTCAAATTTATAGGTATATTGTATTAATAAGTTAATGATAATTAATGTAACATGTCAGTTAACCGACCTTAACACAAAAGTTAATGCAATTTATCTAAGGGTTAAAGGTACTTTTCATACCACATGTTTGACCGAATGTGGCTTTTAGTACCGGATGTTTAGTTTTGTATACTTTTGGTACCAAACGTTTGAAAAAATGTGGCTTTTGGTACATCCGTTAGTTGACCGTTGGTTTAGGCCGTTAAATGACATGTGCAAGTCATGTGATCGACTCTAAACTTTTAATTTTGTTCAATTTTGTCCCTCAAATATATTCATAACTTTTATTTTGTTTAATTTAGTCCTAAAACTTCAAAATCGAACTCAATTGGGACCTATCCCCAATTGGGTAAATTTGACCCAAATGAGGCTATGTCAATTGAATTCGTTTGGTTTATTTGAGTCCGATTTTGAAGTGTTATGACTAAATTAAACAAAATAAAAGTTAGGAATATATTTGAGGGACTAAATTGAACAAAATTAAAAGTTTAGAGTCGATCACGTGACTTGCACATGTCATTTAACGGCCAAAACTAACGGCCAACTAACGGTTGTACCAAAAGCCACATTTTTTCAAACGTTTGGTACCAAAAGTATACAAAACTAATCATCCGGTACTAAAAGCCACATTCGGTCAAACATGTGGTATGAAAAGTACTTTTAACCCTTTATCTAATGAAATTTTTAGTAATACTCCAATATTGTAGGGATAAACACTAATGTCTAAAGTTTATACTTGAATTCAACTTAACTATTTATTCAACTATCAATTAGGAGATACCAAATATGATTGAATTTACAAACGCAAGAACTAAATCGATAGTTCGAGTCATTAAGTATTAAACATTGAGTAACATGTTATATGTAAAGTCAAATTTCAAGAACCACGTTTGATCCATATTTGATATGTTATATGAGTTAGCAAGTGACTAATTTATTTGATACAAAAATGTCAATAAGCGGAACATCCTCAAATCGGTGATATAGTGAATGGAAAAATGCATCTACCTTACATTTGCACCTATTGAATACATGTTGACTCTAATTGATAAGTATATTTGATGGAGAAATTAATAATAAATACGGTGACCTACCAATTAAGCGACCTAAAAAACTAAAAATAACAAAATGTAACTAAATTGTTTTTTTTAGTAATAGTAAAGATAAATAGATGGGTCTCAAAGATAAAAAGACTAAATCGCCAATTTTATAAAAATAGGGAACTAAATATAACACGTATATATATATATATATATATATATATATATATATATATATATATATATATATATATATATATATATATATATATATATATATATATATATATATATATATATATATAATAAAATAAAAAATATGGAAACTAAATATAATATATATATATATATAATAAAATAAAATAAAAATAAAATTAAATTGTTCAAGAGGTACCTTTTGGGGGTGAGGACAACTCTCACATTTTATATTTTATATTGGTATAAAGATTATAGTCCGATTTCATCAGGGTTTAGTGTATCTGTAAAGTATATCTTTTGCAGTGGGGCCTTCACTCACTTTATGTGTTCCTTTTTATTTATTTAACACGAATATGCTTCTGATTTTTTTATTTTATTTTTTGAAGAGGTGCAATTAATGCAGGATGTACAACAGGAGTTATGATTTATGAATGCATGAGGTGCAAGGCGACGAGAGTCATCGGCCTGACTTCCAACCTCAATAGTAGACGATAATTTTTTTGTTTGTTCCAACAAGCAACGCCCCTTATTTACACCTAGGCTAGGCTAGGCGAAGATTCCATCTTTATGTAATGGCGTGCTATAATTTGGCTGAGGTGTGCCATATTTACCAATGTAAACCTTTAATAACGACCCCAAATTAAGACCAGTATTGTTGTGAATATATTTTATGGATGTTCAATATTGTATATCATGTCCAACATTCTTGTTTCCCAAGAATTTAACTTCTCCTAGAATGTAACTTCCCTTATAATATAACTTCTCCTAGAATGTAACTTCTCCTATATGTTTCTTACTCTACAAGATTATGTAACCCTTTATAAATGGCTCTTGTACATGAGAATAGATCATCCAAATTTGCTCTCTTTATATCATATTTCTTTTGCATTTAGTATGTTTCATAACACGTTATCAGCACGATGTTGCTCCGAAAACAAAATCACTCTTAGACCTCCACTCTCACGAAATTTGCTTGATTTATCCATAGCTTCCTACGATGATCCATTGACATTCGTTTCTTGCCTCGCACGATGAGAATGCTCGTCAAAGCATGAACTCAATTGAGAGGGTTGGATCAGAAATAAATAAACAACTGTTTATATCTAATCAGAGGAAGAGATACTAACGTCCACCGATATAGCTACCACCATCTCCATACTCAATAAGTGTTTTTCTTTCATAGCATATATTTTCTATGTCCACCATAATTAATTCTATTTGTGAAACAGGTGATTTGAGAAGGAAGACTCTAATCTTTAATTCAGTATCAAACGTAATCTAGATTAAGACTTGGAGACATTGGTTTACATCTTCATCATCAATTCCAAGCCATCATGTGGACTCGATTATACACTTCAAGCATGGCCGATGATCAAGCCATCAACAATATATATGCATCCTTTGCTGACAGACATATGTCAGTGCCATTGACTCTGATCTTCACCATGTCAATTGTCAAGCCTTCATTCAACTAGAAAATTCGTGAGTTTCGCCAACAACGTCGGTAATGGCAGCGACGACACAAATTTGAGACAATGCAAGGGGAGTATCATCTTTAAAATATTGTTTCTTATTGTCAAGTTTTATTGATTAATTGATATGCTAATCATTAATCAATATTGTTACTATATGGAAGTAATATGTTGGATCTATTCCACTCAGAGTTTTACAATACACGACGTTACAAAATATGCTTGATCCTGCAAGTTTTATGGCACACATCACATGCCACACGGCATGTCAAATTTTGTGGACTTGATATAATTCATAATATTCATCGGTAAATCTTTTTTATGTTGTATTTATATATTGAATACACATAAAGTTATATGTATTGGAATGACTCCAATCCCTGAAGCGAGTGTGTAGCACATGAATGATCAGAAAAAAGAATAGTGTGGCTTAGCACATAAGTGCACAATGCTGGAAAAATTATATGCATCGCCCACTAAATATATTTCGCTCCCTGAAGTGAGCGTTGCAATTTATGATTATAATGAAGATATACTCCACTCTCTGAAGTGAGTGTTGTAGTTAATGTTATATTATACTCCCTGAAGTGAGTATTACAATGTATGATTACAATGATAATATATTCCACTCCCTGAAGTGAGTGTTGATATGTATGAAATAACGAGGATATAGCGCACTCCCAGAAGTGAGTGTTGCAGTTTATAATTATAATAACTCGATAGAGTACATCTAACCGTTATAATAAGAAATATGATGCATCTTACAAATAAAGAATGTATGAAAAGAACGCAAAGTCCAAATTGATTTGAAATGATGATACTTTTGGAAAGCGTGGTGACGCTAGCAGAAAAGTAATTATATTATGCAGCGCGAAATTTGATTACATGAAGCGTAATGATACTAGGCAAAGTGACCTATGTGAAAAGAAAAAATTATTGCATATATAATGATTAATTATGGGATATTATAACTATGAAAAATGCATTATTTATGAATATCGGATCCTGAAGATCCGTTATTATGATCCTGAAGATCAATATTTATGAATATATTTATATTACTTTAAAATTCTGCATTACAGTATTTACAGTTACCTTTTTTTTATTGCACTAATTTTATTTATTATATACATATATTTTTATGCTCATTTCATTTCATTACAAAATGATCCAGAAGATTAAGAATTATTCAGAAGCTCAATAATTGCTAATTTCAGGATTCAGAAGATCTTAGAATGTATGAAAAATGAGATCTAAAACATTGTATTTTTAAATTAAATATCTTCATGTATACCAAGAAATCATGTATATCATGAATTACTATAAATAAGGGATCCTGAAGATCCTAAGAGATCATGAGTTATGAATAAAGGATCCTGAAGATCCTAGAAGATCTAGAAATGAATAAAGGACCCCGAAGATCCTAACTATCTGGGACTATGAATTAACAAGATTGAAGATCCTAGACGATCTGAAATTATGAACAGAGATCCTGAAGATCTTGAAATATTTCGAATGAACGATCTAAAAAGATGAAAATAGGATCCTGGAGATCCTAAGAAATTTTGAGTTATGAACAAAAGATCTTTAAAGATATTGAGCTACGAATATGAATCATGAAGATCCTAAAATATTTTGAGTTATAAATGATCCTGAAGATCATGAATTACGAGCATATATAAAGAATGTGATTACTCCGAAATTATCAATATGATGAAGATGAATAAAATAATATGCAGATTATGTTATAAGAGATACATGGCATATCTCTTACGGAAATATGAAGGATATACACATCAGTTAAACCGGAAGTTTACTGATACTTAGAGGTAAACCAGAAGTTTTACCCATATAATATGATATTTGGCGTGACCGGTTACACACCATTCCAGATCACTTACTATGTGCAAGACATTATTTTGAAGAACCAGAAGATTCCCCATAAATTATTACAATGCTTGCTCTCAAGGAAAATTCATTATGTGATCATCATCAACCGAGTTTGGGATAAAATCCCTTAATTATATTATAAAATGTGAATATGGGCCCGTTCACCTGCCATGTGGACCGCAATATTATTTTGAACGATGCATCTACATTTTGGTCACATGTGCGTTGTTTATGGATTTGCAAGAGCAAAATTTCCAGATTATGCAATAAAGAATGATGATGATATTGAAAATTGATATTTCCTACAAGAATCTGACAACTGCATGTCCATATTTTCAGTTTAGCATAAAAGTTACAAAGATCCTCCAATCAAATAGCTAAACTGTTGCTAATGAGAGCAAATTGTGTACAAATGCATGCTATTGTGAAAGCAGCATTATAATTGCGCATCAAGCCAATGTTAAATCATAACTTCTCCCCATTACAACCAACTTTTGGTGAAGAGATAAATTTCCCATATATGAATTATATGATGTGCGATATATATTTATTGCTCCACCAAAACGCACTAAGATAGGTCTGGAATGTTGGGAAAAATATGTTGGATTTAAACAATTAATTGGGAAAAATGAATGATATATATTTAAAGCATGAATTGCTGATTGTTATTGATGAACAACTATTCCAAACATTAGGGGAGAAAAGAAGCAGCTGGCAGAAAAAGATTTGACTGATAAAAAAAGTGTTATTATCTCATTTAGATTATCGCATAACGGTAATATGAACCTGAAGTTCAAAGAGATAAATATTTTCAAATACTGCCAATCAAGTATTTAGTGACTTTACGAGACAAAAAAAAGGTCCTAAGTCAATTACCGGCTGCAAATGCTTCATTTTAAAATGTCCCGACATGATGAATTATATGAAAAATATTAACGCCTGAAGCGTGTGATATCGGTTCCGAATAAGTTTTTGAAAGAAGAATGGAGCATAGAAAGAAAATAGATAAATATTGTCTTATTATGGATGTGATTTCCCATAAAAGAAGTAAAAACATAACTAAATATGAAATCCCAGAAGTGGTTCAGGTACCTGGAAGTAATTACAATAGAGAGATCTCAAAGAGTTATGTCATTAATGGGAAAATGATGGAACAGTAAAATATAAAGTTGTCGACAACATTTTTTAATATTATTCTTGAGTGAAAACTTAAAACAATACGAGGATCTTGAGCTCAATATGTCAAAGAATCATTATGATTGGCCAAAAGTTAGAAAAGACGCAAGTATTAGCATGAAAAATACAGAAGGTGGAAGCCAGTGTATACAAATTATTTCCCGCATAAATAAATTGCGTCGTGAGATACGCACAGCCCGTGGTACAAATGTTATATGCAGAATCCTGACTATTATTATATGGATCATTTGGTGGAGCGATCACCTTCTGGTATATTACTACGTTGGCAGTACTAAATTTTTTTATTTTGCGTCTCATTATACGAATTACTTATTGCCTATTTGGGTGGCTCATTTGATAGAAAAATTAAAGTGAAAAACCCCAGAAGGATTGAAAATGCTAGCATTGAAATTTTTTCAATAATGTTGGATAATAAAGATATTTTACAATCTAAAAAATAATGCAGGCAACTTATGGTATATTCTCCACAGTGTATAGCTCATTTGGGCCAATATATATCAGATGATATTATGCGAATAAATTAAACTAATATTTGATAAGTTGGACTGATCACGCTATAGCCGAAGAGAGGCATCGCGTGAGGCGGAGAAGTACAAGATATTAAAACTCCTCAAGAGTTCTAAATATGGCCAACTTATTAATACATAATAAATGATAAAATTGTGTCTCGACTTGAAGATCGAACACATAATATATTGATAAGATTTTACATGGTTAGAGCACATCTATTGAGTATACTGGTAGTTATTAGATTACTAGATGTGAATATATATAACTTCCGTCCTCGTGAGATTTATGAAGAATACAATGGTCCAGAAGTACATTATCTAGTGCTACAAAGAGCACTAATGTATCTTGCTAATTACAAGGGACATGATATATTATTAGTTAAGCAATATTTAGTTCTTCTCTGATAGGGATTTAAACCAAATTGGTACCTGAGTTAACAGCCTAAAACGAATTGGTACCTCCACTAAATTTTGTGACAAATTGGTACCTGAGTTAACCTGGGTGTTGCACCGTTAGAATTTATAGTTAAAACTAACGGAATCTCATTTTTGGCGCACAAAAAGACCAAAATACCCTTATTCCAGAATAGCTACATAATAGCAACTCAAAACTTTGGAACCCAATATCTCACTCATTTCTTCATCTTTTTTTACGATTTTTTTTTTGAAACCGCATAACTTTTCGAGATCTATACAACCCAAATAGTCGTAAAGTGATTTTCCCGGTTTTTTCTTCAATAAACATCGTTTTCCATGTTAATTCATTCTTTTTTGTATCAAACTCCACCGCATTCTAACACTTATCACCAGTGGTCACCCACTTTTTTTACTAATTGGATTCCAATATTACAATCAAGCTGTTGCTCTTGGATTCCAACACTTGTGTTTAAGAACCAAATTGATGTTATACATTTCATCCAAAAGAAAACAAAAAACGAAAGTCTGTCGAGTTAATTATTATGCAATCTATAACTTACTGGAATTTTTCTTGATGTCTCCAATAAACGTCACTGCAATAAAACATATAGATCTTAGCATGATAAGCTACCAACTTTTTTGTTTATATATTTTGTGGACATGCTGAAAAATTGATCAGTTCTGCGGGTCTTCGATTTTAAAAGCTTGACATGGTCCAGCACAAAATTGCAAATGGAAGCAGTTTCTGGCAATAACTCGAAAGAAAAATTACTGGTTGTCTCTAGTCACATAATGGTAAAAATTTTGTGTGGTTCTGTTAATGACAATTCATCTTATTTTCTCATATTATGGTCATCCCTCAGGATACTGAGAGTATCAATTTCCACATGTAGATTAAATGGGAAAATAAACTATTTATTCTTAGTGTCCATTCTAAAAGTTCTTCCATACTCTTAATACTATTGTTCTATTTCAAGTATGAAACATCTTTATCTATGTAAGATCCATATGTTCTCTTGCAGTGACATTTATTGGTGTAGAGACACATCAGTATAGTTTATTGGAGACATAAAAAAAATTTATGTAAGTTATAGATTGCATAACAATTAATTCGACAGACTTTCATTTTTGGTTTTCTTTTGGATGAAAGGTATAACATCAATTTGGTTCTTAAATACAAGTGTTGGAATCTAAGAGCAACAATTGATTCTAGTATTTAAATCCAATTAGTAAAAAAATTGGGTGATCAAGGGTGATAAGTGTTAGGATGCGGCGGAGTTTGATAGAAAAAAGAATGAATTAACATGGAAAACGATGTTTATTGGAAAAAAACTGGGAAAATCACTTTACGGCTATTTGGGTTGCATAAATCTCGAAAAGTTATGCGGTTTCAAAAAAAATTTCGTCCAAAAATATGAAGAAATGAGTGAGATATTGAGTTTCAAAGTTTTTAGTTGTTATTATGTAGCTATTGTGCAATAAGGGTATTTTGGTCTTTTCACGCGCCAAAAATGGGATTCCGTTAGTTTTAACCAGAAATTCTAACGGTGCAACACCCAGGTTAACTCGGGTGCCAATTTGTCACAAAATTTAGTAGAGGTACCAATTTGTTTTGGTCTGTTTACCTAGGTACCAATTTGGTTTAAATCCCTCTCTGATATAGTGAAATTTGAACAAAGTTAAAAAAATATTTATGTATCTCCGAGGGACGAATTACATAAGTTTACTATCGGAATGAATCAAGTCCTAAATCAGTTGACTATGCAAAATGCAAGGTATATCATGAAATGTACTATTATATTGTATATATAAAGATAATGCAGGTTATATAGCTCCAATTGAAGAATGATCATCAAAGGAGACATGATGAAATACATTTCTCTCAAGTCATTCTTCACTCATGATCTTAAGAAGAAACGTGACGGTACCATCCGACAAATTTGTTCCAGTGATTATTTAGAAGATATTTTCATGGAGGCTTTACCGACTGCGACATTTGGAATATTGGTGAACAAGATTGGATTACGCCGACTTAAATATTACGTGATGTCAGCATCAGGGGGAGAATCTACACCGTTGCACTATTTTTCCCTTTACCAAGGTTTTATCCCACTGGATTTTCCTGGTATGGTTTTTAACGAGGCAGCTTACAAGAGGGATCCATAATTCTGTACTCTTTTTCCTTCACTATATTTTTATCCCAATGATTTTTAGTAAGGTTTTAACGAGGCAGAATTCCCTTATGAACATCCAAGGGGGAGTGTTGTGAATATATTTTATGGATGTTCAATATAGTATATCATGTCCAATTCCTGTTCCCCAAGAATATAACTTCTCCTAGAATGTAACTTCTCTTAGAAGTTTCTTACTCTACAAGATTACGTAACCCTATATAAATGGCTCTTGTACATGAGAATAAATCATCCAAATTTGCTCTCTTTATATCATATTTCTCTTGCATTTAGTATGTTTCATAACAAATATCAATTTCAAAGACCTAAATAATAAACAATAAAATATATTTAGTTTAGAAAAACTAGAAAAAAAAGGCTTTCTGTCTTAAAACAATATAAGTTTAAAATAAAATCTATAGTACTCCATTGTCGTCCAGCGGTTAGGATATCTGGCTTTCACCCAGGAGACCCGGGTTCGATTCCCGGCAATGGAACTGTTTTCTTTAGTTAGTAATTTAAAAACAACAACTGCTGCACTCTAACTATTTCCATTGATGAGATCAATGTAATATATTCCTTTGTATTGACTGTGAAGATTCACTTCTACACCACGCAAGTTAAGTACCAAATTTCATAATGAAATTGTTAAAATTATCATTTAGGTGCTCAACCTCAATCTATTGTTGATCGACTTATGAATGGACCTTGTAAAAATATACAAAATTTAACTTGTAAAATTTGAATTTTCCTCTAGTTAGCAGTTATCAAGCTTAAATGAAACAATTTAAATATACATGTCTCCTTATCAGGAAAAATGAAATAGGATGACTGAATAATTAGCGTAAATGAATATACCTCTCTTTTGCAATACTTTTAACATAAAATATCAAGATATAACTCCCAAAACGATAATGCTCACTTAGAAGTAAAATAAACAAGTGATATTTCAGTTCAATTTCTTTTCTAAAGTAGCCGTTTGTCCATGTTGAACTTACAGGGTTAATTAGGCCGGCTAGTTGTTTCGATATTTAAACTGAGTTAAAGGTATTTTTGGTGCCTAACCGGTGTAGATTTTTGGTGTCATATGTTTAATTTTGTAGACTTTTTGTGTTATATGTTTGAGACGGTTGTATATTTTGTGTACTTCCGTTAGTAAACAGTTAGTTTGACCGTTAGATACTTTTATTTTGTTCAATTTTAGTCCTAAAATTTATATTCCTTTGTGATGATTGTGAAGATTAGCTTCTACACCACGCAAGTTAAGTAACAAATTTCATAATGAAATTATAGAGTATATAAGTTGATATGCTCACATTGCATCTTGTTACTTACACTTGCATTTACTTCCATCATGTCATTAGATGATTGTATAAGGCTATTATATGGTGCATATATCATGTAGTACATGTTACATGGTATATGCACCTTGGTGCACCAAGTTAGGCACATAGGATAGTTAGTCCTAGTTGGTGATCTTTATCACCTAGTATATATAGTTTACCTCTTGCATTGTAATCCCTAATCATCAATCAACAAATGATTCAACCTACTAAAGCTTATATGGTATCAGAGCCACCTCAAATGGCGGCGCAACCACAAAGCTAAAGAAGTCCAAGTTTCTTCAAACTTTTGCCTTAACATTCTCCTTGTTCAAGTGTGGATTGGCAAATTCAGCTTCGTGGATCATCTTTTCTACTTCAAGAATCCATTTCTTATTTAAGAATGGACATCTAGTAAGTGGAATTTCAAGAACTCAACACGCATAGATAGATCTGCACCTAGACTAAGCAAAGCAAAGATGACTTAGTACTAGTTTGCTTGTTCTTGAAGAATTCAGCCTTGTTGAGCTGATTGCGTGTTTGATACTATCATTTTCTGGAGTTTGTATTGCTTCTCTAGATTTGGATATGGATTTTGAACTTATTTCAGCTGCGCCTCTTGCTTGAAATCTGGATATTCATTGCTTGGATTCACTTTCATACACATTGCTCGGCTGAGGAGTATTTGTGACTGCTTTGAGCTTTGTGTTCATATCTTCACGAATTCTGAGCTTTCATCAATGGAGAATGGTTTCTAATCCATTTCTGTTAATCTTCAAGCTTTGAACATCACGAATTTTGTTGCGGAATTGTACGGACAATACCAAAGAGTGAGCTGGATTTTGTCTTACTATCAACAACCTTGGTGTACTACTTTTGTTTGTAGTGCAACCTTGTGTATGCCATTTTGCTTGGATTTCTGGCAGCTGATTTCGTGGATTTAGTTTCCCCTGACTCCATTTTGATACCTACTTGTGTTGCTTGGGTTACAATATGGCTCAAGACACCAATGTTGATGACCCCCTTTACATACACCTCTCAGACACCACTGGCCATATGCTCATCCATTTCCAACTTCAAGGGACCTCCAACTATCATGTTTGGAGCACCTCAATCAGGGAAGGCTTGTTGGTAAAGAACAAGCTTGGTTTTATAGATGGCACATTCACAAGATTGGATGTTGATGTCAGTGATAGAGTGAAATGGGATAGAGCAAATGCAATTGTCAAGGCATGGTTGAGGAATACTGTGGCCAAGGATTTGGTGAATGGTTTGGTCTACAACACAACTGCTTCTTCCATTTGGAATGACTTAAAGGAGATGTTTGATAAAGTGGATGGCACACAAATCTTCCAATTAACAAGGGAGATTTACCAAACATCTCAAGGTGTGCTCTCCATCACTGAATACTTTGCCAAAATGAAGCAACTCTGGGATGCTCTTGCTTCTATTGATGATTTGGATCTTCAATGTGCTGGGGACATTGCCATTGTTAATGAACACAAGGAGAAGCAGAAGTTGATGTCATTTCTTTTGGGACTGAATGACTCCTATGGACACATTAGGAGCACCTTGCTTATGAGACAACCACTTCCTTCTCTTAGCATTGCCTTCTCTGTGTTGGTACAAGAAGAAAGCCAAAGGACAATCTCTGGTTCCATTGGTGATGTGGGTGAGGCAACTGCCTTTATTCACTGGAAAGCACCCATCCTATGGTGGTGGTAGAGGCAATGGAAGAGGATATGCAAGGGGTAGAGGCTTTGCAAGAGGCAATGGCATTGGAAGAGGAAATGGATTTGGTAGAGGCAACTTTAATCCTTCAAGTGGGAGACCACTCAATACTTGCAACTATTGTGGCAAGAGAGGTCACATTGAAGACAATTGCTACATCAAGCATGGCTACCCATATGATCACCCAATCCATCAAACCAATCCAAATGCTCCTAAGAGGAATTGGAATTCAGCCAACATTGTTGAAGAAGGTGGCAACTCAAGCACAATTGAGCATGTGGCAGCCAAAGACAAAAGGATATTTCATGGCACAGCTGACAAAAGGATCCAACATGTTGCTGCCCATAATGATTATTTTGATCATACACCTCTAAGCTTTGAAGATGTGGATCAAGCTCATGTCAACATGGCAGGTATATCTAGTGATTCTATGGTTTGGATAGTTGACTCAGGTGCTACTAATCATATCACTCATCAAATTGAGTGGCTACATGATTTGAAGAAGAGTGATTCTGATCACCAATATGTGCACTTGCCAAATGGTCACAAGTGCAAAGTGACTCATGTTGGTTCTTGCTCTTTCTCAAGTGGATTCACATTGACCAACATACTCTTGGTCCCTGACTTCAAGTTCAATCTGATCTCTGTATCTAGGTTACCTAGCCAGTTAAATTGCAAAGTGATCTTTACTTGTGATCATGTGTTACTTCAGGGCCAGAGTGGCAAGTCCATGGTGATTGGGGAATGGAATAAAGGACTATACACTTTGAAGGATGTGGTGCCTTCAAGCCCAAGGAAGTTAGCAGCTGCTTGCTTGGAGAATAAGGATGAAGTATTGAGATGGCATAGGCGTTTGGGCCATGTCTCAGAACAATATTTGAATCATTTGGATGTTGTTTTAGGCTTGAATATGACATATGGTTGTATCAAACAATGCACTATTTGTCCTCTTGCAAAACAATCTAGACTTTCATTTCCAATCAGTGATTCTATTGCTTCAAAGCCTTTTGATTTGGTTCACATGGATTTATGGGGTCCTTACAAAGTGCCAACCTTCAAGAACAATCAATATTTCTTGACCATTGTCGATGACCACTTAAGGGCAACTTGGGTTTACTTGATGAGGCACAAAAGTGACACTTTCTTGCACATCAAGAATTTCTTAACCATGGTGAAGAATCAGTTTGGTACAATGATCAAGACTTTGATGAGTGATAATGGGATTGAGTTCATCAATTCAGTTTGCAAAGGTTTGCTTCTTCAATTTGGCATCCTCCATCAAACTAGTTGTGTGCATACACCACAACAAAATGGAAGGGTGGAACGCAAACATAGGGACATCCTCAACATTGCTAGAGCTATAAGGTTCCAAGCATCCATGCCATTGAGGCATTGGGGGTATTGCATACTCAATGCTTGTTACTTACTCAACAGGCTACCCACTTCTATCTTGAAGTTCAAGTCACCTATAGAAGTGTTATATGGCAAAGCCCCTTCCCTTCATCACTTGAGAACTATAGGTTGTCTATGCTTTTCAACCAAATTGAACAACCATGACAAGTTTAGTCCAAGAGCTGAACCATGCATTCTAATGGGATATTCAACCTCCCAAAAAGGGTACCTTGTGAAGGATTTAGGAGACTTGAGATACTTTTTGGGACTAGAAGTTGCAAGATCAGATAGAGGTCTTGTAATCAACCAAAGGAAGTATGCAATTGAGCTTATTGAAGATGCTGGCCTAGGGGCTGCAAGGCCTGCTGAAACCCCTATGGAATTCAATGTCAAACTCACCACACATGAGTATGACAAAGCAACTAACTCAAACACTGAAGATACACTCTTGGAGGATGCCACTTCTTATAGGAGGATCATTGGCAAGTTGCTATATCTTACAATGACAAGGCCAGACATTAGCTTTTCAGTACAAAGACTTAGTCAATTTGTTGACAAACCAAAGAAGTCTCATCATGATGCAGTCATAAGAGTCATCAGATACATTAAAGGCACTCCAAGACAAGGATTGATCTATCCTTCCAACAACAAACTCAATTTGAGCTTGTTTTGTGACTCTGATTGGGCTGCTTGCCCCTTTAGTAGGAAATCAGTCAGTGCTTATTGTGTCAAGCTAGGTGAAGCCATGATAGCTTGGAAAGTAAAGAAACAAGACACCATTTCCTTATCAAGTGCTGAAGCAGAGTATAGATGTCTAATAGTTGCAATTCAGGAGGCACTTTGGGTGGGGAGAATACTCAAGGAACTTGGCATACAAGTAAATCTTCCTATCCCAATACACACAGATAGCCATGCAGCTGTGAAGATTGCAAAGAATCCCATGTTCCATGAGCGCACCAAGCACATTGAGCTAGACTGCCACTTCACAAGACACCATATTCAACAAGGGATCATTGGTGTCCATTACATTCCTTCAAAGGAACAACTTGCTGACTTGCTTACCAAGGCATTGGTAAAGAATCAGCACTTAGCTTTGCTAAAGCTATATGGAATCAAGGATGTCTTCCAAGAAAGAAGAGAAGAAGAAGAAAAGGATGGGAGAATATAGAGTATATAAGTTGATATGCTCACATTGCATCTTGTTACTTACACTTGCATTTACTTCCATCATGTCATTAGATGAATGTATAAGGCTATTATATGGTGCATATATCATGTAGTACATGTTACATGGTATATGCACCTTGGTGCACCAAGTTAGGCACATAGTATAGTTAGTCCTAGTTGGTGATCCTTATCACCTAGTATATATAGTTTACCTCTTGCATTGTAATCCCTAATCATCAATCAACAAATGATTCAACCTACTAAAGCTTATAGAAATTGTTAAAATCATCATTTAGGTGCTCAACATCAATCTATTGTTGATCGGCTTATGAATGGACCTTGTAAAAACATACAAAATATAACTTGTAAAATCTGAATTTTCCTCTAGTTAGCAGTAATCAAGCTTAAATGAAACAATTTAAATATACATGTCTCTCTATCCAGAAAAATGAAATAGGATGACTGAATAATTAGCGTAAATGAATATACCTCTCTTTTGCTTTTAACATAAAATATCAAGATATAACTCCCAAAACGATAATGCTCACTTAGAATTAAAATAAACAAGTGATATTTCAGTTCAATTTCTTTTCTAAAGTAGCCGTTTATCCATGTTTAACTTACAGGGTTAATTAGGTCGGCTAGTTGTTTCGATATTTAAACTGAGTTAAAGGTATTTTTGGTGCCTGACCGATGTAGATTTTTGGTGTCATATGTTTAATTTTGTAGACTTTTTGTGTTATATGTTTGAGATGGTTGTATATTTTTTGTACTTCCGTTAGTAAACAGTTAGTTTGACCGTTAGATACTTTTATTTGTTCAATTTAGTCCTCAAATTTATATTTCTAATATTTAATATTTACAATTTAGTCCCTATTATTTGCTCAAGTCACCGCTCAAGGACACTGACCACCACCTACCACCTCCATAGCCGCCGACCACTACGAAAAGGGCCAGCCACCACCACTTGTTGGGGACGCCGGCCCCGACTAGGGCCATAGAGGGCTCCAGTTCGAGGCCCCCTGACTCCGATTGAGCCACAGATGGCTCAGTCGGAGCCCTCTGTGGCTCCGGTCGGAGCCATAGAGCCCCGACCAGAGCCACAGAGGGCTCCGACAAAAGCTACAACCTCTCAAACATATGGCACCAAAAGCCTACAAAATTAAACATATGCCACCAAAAGTCTACACTGGCCAAACATGTTGCACCAAAAGTACCTTTAACCCTAGTTTAAATATCGAAACAACTAACCTACCTAATTAACCCTAGGGTTAGAAGGTACTTTTGGTACTTTTTGGTGCTTTTGGTGCCATACGTTTGTCCTTGCTCGACGTGTGTGCATCGTTCTTGGGTTTTGTATTATTATTTTCAGAAATGTTACAAATTCCGATAGTTATGTTCCTACATGTTCCGAGACTGAGTGAAAAAAATACCCTAAAAGTTGGCATTAATTACAAGACATGCCACTGTGTCTTAATTCGTGACACTTCAGAACTTTTCGTCGGACTCTCTATCATAGCTCTATTATTTTTTTCTTCATTTTGTTGTTACGGCATGTTTAGAATGATACATCTTAATGATTGATTTATATACATCTACGGGGATTTTTATCATTCATCATATTCTCTTTAGTTTCTATACCAAACAATGAAATGAGTTGCTATAAATTACTTACTTTTTCTCAATTGATGTGACGACTATTATAACATAGATTTGGGTTAATTACGAAAAAAAATTCAGAGGACAATCCAATATTAATAATGGTTCCACTTATTTCCTTTGATTTGTATAGAAAAATGGCTCCATTGGAGTATTCAAAAGTGTTGAAGGGTTAAATTATTAGGGTTTTGACTCATATAAGAAAGCAAAGCAGAGAATACGCCGAAGTAGCATTGATGGGAAGCAGCTAGGCAAGATCAAAACCAAATTATACTAATATGATTCATCAGAGTATGCTAGCATCAACATGAATTGGTGCTAGCTTGGACGTGTTACACATTATTCTCCTAGCTCCTTTAATTGTTCTCACAACAATACATTAAAAGGAGAGCAGATAGAAGACCAACTGAATCAAAATCGAAACTCTCTACATTGGATAACTAATTCTTAATCGAATTTAGTCAAATATATGGTAAATCTATTTGTTGAAAGCAGAAATTACTTTCTGCATCAGACAAATGGCACCACTTAAAGATTGGTAATGGTATCTTTGATGATATGGGGCTATCTGTTAATGTCGTTTTAGTTAAAGTTATTTCATTATTTTTGTTTTTATTACTAGATTGATTTTTTATTCATGAACAAACTTCTAAGTTACTTTCTCAGTATTTATACTACATGTTCTTCTTTTCTTTATAGAATCGTGTGGGGCTCAAAGATTAGATTCGTCATTATATATTGAAGCAAATATGAGTTCGTTATAGATCATATATATATATAATCTCCACAGTTAGGGTTGATCTAGTTGGTTAGGGTTGTTTATATTGAGTTGGGCTACATTAATCTGGGTCTTCTTCTTCTTTGTTAGGGGCCTTAGGCTTCCAAGTTAGTTTGTTTTCAGGAGACTTGTTTGAGGACCTTTCTTGATTGTTTTCTTTTGTTGTGGTCATGTTCCTTCATGTGTAAAGATTATGGGGGTAAAGCCCTGATTATTTTCGGGGTTTCCCTTAGTGTTTATTAGGTGCATCATGTCCACTTGAATGAACACATGCTAATGATCCGCAAGTGACTCTTTGCATTCTCTCTTCTTATCCGCTGCTTAGTCTAGGGTTTGGTGCGATTAGGGTTTCAGAAATCAACATGGTATCAGAGCGGCGAGATCTTATTGCCGTTCGAACGTGGGAGTGATTTCTGCCTGGCTTCGCTCCTTTGATGTACTCGTGTTGTTTGTCTCTCTTCACGGTTCGTTCTTTTGCGGAATAGGGATCTGCTTCGTCGTTTCCGTGTGGCGTTTAGTCTTCGATTTCTTGAGAAAGCTTTGATTTATTACCTTCGTCGGGGTCTTGTGTTGTTAATTGGTCCGTTCCTCAACCTATGTTGGTATGCTTGAGGTTATTTTGCCTATCCTCCAGCAGTTCTATCGTCATGGATGAAGAACATAAAAAATTGGACGACAAGGATCCTTTAAGTCCTCTGCAACCATCACCGATGGAGCAAACCTTGATTTCGCTAAGGAGGTGCACTCGTATCATCCTCTGTTTCTTCATACTTCAGATAACCCTGGCCAGAGCTTGGTCTCCATAAGACTCTCTGGTCCGGGAAATTACAGAAAGTGGAGTCAAGGTAAGCAGATTATATTGTTAGGGAAGAACAAACTAGGTTTTATAACGGGTTCTTGCACAAAGGATTCGTTTGAGCCTAGATTACATCTGCTTTGGGAACATTGTGATGCTGTTGTGCGAAGTTGGATTATCAACTCTGTTAATGATGATGTAGCTGACAGTATCATGTATCTTGAGACTGCTTTTACGGTGATGAAAGAGTTGCAGGAGAGGTTCAGTAAGATGAATGGGTCAAGAATATAGCAACTTCATCGTGATATAGCCTTGACTCATCAAGGAGTAGATTCAATTTCTACTTTCTATACCAGGATTAAAAACCTCTGAACAGAATATGATTCGGCGTGTGTTTTGCCGCATATTGAAGGGGATGTTTACAAGAAGCACTTGGAACATAAAGAAAGTGAACGCCTGTTTCAGTCTCTTATGGGTCTGAGTGATAATTAGTCTGCTGTTCGGAGTAACTTGCTGCTTTGGATCCCTCTCCCCTCTCTCAATACAACTTACAGCATGTTGCTCCAGGAGGAGAGTCAAAGAGACATATCTTCCTCCATTTTTGCCCCTGATGGATCAATCTCTACTGTTAAAGGCTCTGTACCTAATGGTGGTAAGATCAAGAGAGCTCCTAATCCCAATTTGGAGTGTGAATTTTGCAAGAAAAATGCCACACCATTGATCGCTGCTATGCAAAAGGGTGTGACTTTCGCCAAAGACAAGGGCACTGTCGAGATAATTTCTTCAAGTATAAGGAACTAATCAGCCAGAAGGGTATCGTTTGCAAGGTTAACACTGTCTCAACCCTCAGTGCTGATGTTGGAGAATTGGATAGTCAAAGGTCTGAGATTCAAGGGCAGATGGCACCTCAAGGAAGATAACTTTGTCAAACAAGCAGTTCGATAAGTTTTTGCAGAAGGCTGGAGGTGGTGGAGGCACTGTAAGTGTTGCCACTGCAATCACTTCCTGTGAAGCAAATCCTCACACTGCTGGTATGACTTCTGTGTTATCGAACTATGGTTGCCTTAACTCTTGGATTTTAGACACTAGTGCTAGCAATCATATGACAAATGATTCTTCTTGTTCAGATAACTATAAAACCCTTTTTGACACCAAAGTTCAATTACCAAATGGGCAATTTTCTTATGCTATTGGGATGGGTGATTTTGAAATTTTTGAAGGAAAGAAACTGAGAAATATTCTTCATATACCAGATTTCAAATATAACCATATCACATTTTCTCAGTTAACTCAGGAGCTTAACTGTGCTACCATTTTTATCCCTAAAAATGCTACTTAACAGGACCTCTTCAGTGGGAGGGCCTGGGCAAATGGTGAGCAACAGTCTGGGCTCTATCTTCTCAGCCCCAACAACAAAAATCTTTCTATAGTTGCTCTTAATGGCTCCGGTAAAGTTGATTTTTCCTTATGGCACAAGAGACATGGGCATGCTTCTATTAATGTTTTGAAAAAATGTCAAGTTTTGCACAATTTACCCAATAAAAGCTCAGGAGTTAGTGATTGTAAGATTTGCCCCTGGCTAAATTTAGAAGAATTCCTTTCCATTTGTCTGATTCTAGATAAATCAATACTTCTTATCTTGTGCACGACAATGTGTGGGGTTCTTATAAGACTCCAACACATGATAATAAAATGTATTTTTTGACTCTAGTTTATGATTACCTTAGTTTGACTTGGGTGTTCTTACTTCAGTACAAGCATGATGTCTCTGAGATTTTGAAATTTTTTGTTGAGATGGTTAAGACACAGTTTGGAAATGTTATTAAGATTTTAGAACTGAGAATTGTGGGGAGTTCTTCAGTGATCATTTAAGAAATTTTTTAAAACTTAGAGGAATTCTCCATCAAAGTTCTTGCTCTTACACACCTTAACAAAATGGTAGGATGGGAAGGAAACATCGTCATTGTTAGTATATCGTGATTGGGCGCCGTAAATGGAAGCCCATTAATATGTATATGTTACCTAAGACAATTGGGTAAATGTCACATTATGGAATTAAGCTTGACCCAAATCCCAATTTACATGAGAGGCCCAAAGTTGGGCCTCCTTTATACACCAAGGCCGGCCGAAATTTGTTTATGGGCAAAGTGGACTTTTGTCCACTTTGCTCCTCCAATAAATAGGGAATGTTAGAGATTTTATTAGGGTAATTCACAATTCCTCCTTTGTGGCATTTTGAGAGAAAACCCTCATCCCTAACACAAACATACTTCGGCCGAACCTCACCTACACCAAGGGTGTGTAAGCATATGGTGATGGGCGCCGTAAATGGAAGCCCATTATATGTATATGTTACCTAAGACAATTGGGTAAATGTCACATTAGGACATTGCGCCAGACCCAAATCCCAATTGACATGAGAGGCCCAAAATATGGGCCTCCCTTATGCATAGGCCGGCCGAAACTTATGAGGTGGGCAAAGTGGACTTTTGTCCACTTTGCTGCTCCTATAAATAAGAGGTGTTAGAGGTTTTATTAGGTTAATCATTAATCCCTCCTTAGAGTGTTTTAGATAGAAAAACCTTCCTCCCCATAACACCACATGGCGTGCCAATTTTCTATCGAGCAAACACTCTGGAGATCCGTCCCTGTCAAGAATCGATCAGAGGCTTTGTTGTGGAGAATATACCGCGTAGGGCTTCCTTAACAAGAACCTCTACGTGTGTCGACCGGAGGACCGTGAAGTCCCTGCTGCAGGATCTTATGACTACGGATTACGTCTGAGGTATGTGCGAATCTTCCGCTGAGTAATATCGATTACTAGCATGTACCATGTTTATAGTATCCGTAGTATTTACTCCCCGTAATCTAATAGTGGTATCAAAGCCTGTGTTAGGAGTTCATGATTTTGATAAATTGGTGTTCTTGAGAGTTTTAAAATTGGACTGAAAATTTTAAAAGGAAAATTAAAATTTTCAAATTTTTGGGTTGTAACTGGTCCGAAATTTTTATGATGTTCTTAGGAAAATTTGATGTTCATGATCTTCACGAAAAACATGATTTTTTTTTTTATTTATTTATCAAAATCAAACATTTGATTGTAGATCGTATTAAAATTTGATCTTGAAATTTGACCACTTGTTTCCAATAATTTGTTTTTGGCCGAAACCCTAAGTAAATCACAATGTAAAATTTTTAAATTTCTTAGGCTCCAAGTTATTAATTTCGGCCGAAACTAGTAGGAATATTGTTTACCATATTTTAATTTTTATTCTAGGTAACAATATATCTATAATTGGAAATATAAGGATAGATTCACATTATTAAATAGAAATAGATATAACTATCAATATATCTAGATAATTAATAGGGTTAAAGATATTATTGATAGATTTAGTTACCTAAAAGATTGAGAAAATATTTTGTCAGTATATTTACTACCCTATCAAAGATATTGACATTATATAATATATATATTTATATATTATAGCCGAAATTTACATATATATATATATATATATATATATATATATATATATATATATATATATATATATATATATATATATATATATTGTTGATTGATTTTTGTCTCATAGATAGAATCTTGGCAATAAATATATATATGTTTACTGAATGGCCGATATATATATATATATTAGCAATATTGGAAATTATTTACATAATTAATATTCCTTGGTGGCTAAGTTAAGTTTTTAGAGGACAATAAAACCCTACTTAGCCCACAAGAATATTTCGGCCTAAACCTAGGGTAAATTGGACGGTCCAATTTGCAAAACCGGTCTGGGTTAAAACCGAATCGGGTTTTCTTAATCGGTTCGACCTAGTCGGGTCTGACCGGGGTAACTAATTGGATCTAACTGAACCGGTTTTGAGTGTTGAACGAACCGAACCCTATTTTTAGTCCGAACCAGATTTTGAAAATAAAACCGACCAAACCGGATTTTGCTAAATTGGACCCAAACAGGATTTTTCTGGACTGAACTGAAATGGACCGAAATTGACTGAACCTAACCGAATTTTCAAAACCGAATTCAAGTCAATTAAATAAAATTGGGAGGTCAAATTTTAAAATCCAAATGTTTTGAACCTTAAATGGCCTACATAGTGCTCGAAGGTTTATTATTATTCACATAACAATTAAACCTTAATGCCTTGTTTCGATTATGGGGATGGATCTCGGAGATACATGTTTTTGCGACATGATTAATTAGTGGGATGAATTGAAATTTTTTATTATTCAATATATATTTATGCATGATTAGAACTGTCGTCTTGACTGAGTCAAGCTAGCTGGACATTGCATATTGGGGGCAGATCCCTGGTTAAATATATGGTATGCGCAATAGGATAGACATGCTGTGATGGTTGAAATTGCCTAGGATTCATGTCTTGAATGATGCGTAATTGAATATAATCATGAATTGTTAATCATCCCCTAATGTTTATAATATTTTAAAATCGAAAACTAGTCGCCAAATGTGTATAATTGATGTGGAAATTTCATGTTTGGCACGTATGCTAGAATGTTGAGGATGCAACCACATTTAATAATTTACTTAGAAGTAGAATTATGTATGCAAGCATGAGTTCCTCGGAACATTAGACGCATGACACGTAAGCAATAATGTAGTTTGTGTGATGAATGTTACTTGCGTATGATGATTTACATGGATAGTAGAATTATATATGCATGAGTAAGTTCATCAGAATATTTTTCAAAATAAAAAGGGCCTTGGGAAGCCAATATCGGGTATGCTTGTTTTAAAATTCTCGTTCCGGTAATTTGCGATTAAAACCGTTTTAAAAGACTGATCTATTGGATTGAAGACGACAGTAATGTGAATTCTTTCAGAGCCATCTTCCATTGGTTTACTGGTGGTCGGTTGGTTTAGACGACTGATGAATCGTTACCCGTCGTATTCTATCTTAATAGATATCTAATGTATGCAATTCTTTCTCAAAATGTTGCTGTCTCCCTGATTTTACGTGATTATCGAAGTGTTAGTTTTTCATGGCTGGGTCGGTTCGGTTCTACGAGCCTAGCAATTTGGATGGCATGGACTACGATGCATGGAGTGAGTATGTGAGAGAACTTCTCTTCGCTGAAAGTACACATAAGTGTATTGATGTCAATAAGGGAAGGACACTGGTGGATGAGCATGGCAACCTTCTATCCCCTCAAAGGTTGAGGAGCCTTAACGATCGGAGAGCTTGGAAGGTGATACTGGCAGCCTTGGATAGAGAGGTTGCAGAGGACTTCAAACTCAACTTCAGCGCTCTTCATCTTTGGTGTTCCATTAGGCTTCGCTTCGGTGGAGGAAGGGCAGCCGAAACTAGAGGAGTGTTGTTTGAGCATGTTGCCCTTATTTTCCAAGATGCAGGCGTAAAACCCACATCAGATCTTCAAAACGAAAGATCAAATTGGAGAAAGATACTCAGTATCGCACAGTGATACCTGCTAACATGGTTGGTCGATGACAAGGGACTGGGTTACTTGATTGAATCAATTAAATTTACCATGGTCCTGTTTATTGAAAGCAAAAAATAAAAAAATAAAAAAAAGAAAGAACCGGAAGGTTACTCTGTGCCTCACCGAAAGAGATAAGGGAAGATGCAGAGGAAACATGATCATCATTTTGGTCCTCAAATGAGAATCCGGTGTGATAAACACTAGCGATAACAATGCAGTAAAAAGTATGTCTTGTTTGATAACAGTACTCCTAATGCTCTACCTTTATCTCTTAAAGCTTCGTGGATGATCTGGAATCTAAACCATTGTCGTTATTTCTTTTATTGCTCAATTTTATGTTTGAATTTTGGGTTGATAATATTTCAGATCTATTGAATAAAGTAGTTACCATTCGATTCGAAATGAGTTATGCTTATCAAGATTAATCGACTCGGTTAAACGGGATCGATTCGAAATGTGACTAAACCAAAGTATTAAGGCTATTTAGAATGGCCTAATCAAACAATTCCATACATCTTCTCCTTCATCTAATTCTTTGAGTAAAATCAAAATGCCATTAAATTCCATCGATTGCGTAACTCTAAGAATGAACTGATTATAATTCTTTCTTAATTATTAGTGCTCCATTAAATGAAATAATCAGTAATGATAATCATGTGCGAAACCGACTGGATTAAATTGAATTAAATTCAGAAATGAAACGATTTAACCACGGGTTAAAATTTCGGTAAATAACGCCACGCGCGTGTGGACCTCGAAAGATGGAACACATCGTTTAAAATACAAGTTTAATGATGAAGTGTTTTAATGATTAAGTGCTGAATTTTCGTTTCCATCCCTTCTGAAACAACTTATTGATAACATTTACATTAGTAAGAAGTATGCTTCATAAGCTACCACGACCTTGTAAAAGTATCAACTGACCCATAAGGTGAAAACCCAAGATGCTCAGTTCAGAGATGGAATAAAATCTCTGAGATAAGTTTGTAAGGAATAAGGATGAAGTCGGTTAAACGATTTTCCTTCAATACGCCTTGAACGATAAGTCAGGCTAGGCATTCAAATCCTACGACACACTTCAAGAAGCATAGTTCATAACCATAATGTTAGAGTCAATCTATCAGCCGTTCCCTATGGGATGAAGAGAGATGATTCACATATATGTAAAAATATGTTCCAATGAAATCGGTAAGACACGTCGCCATAAAAGCTAACGAATGATAATGAGTCAAATCATATCATCACGCGACATTAATTTGTGCATTAAACACGTATTTGGACCAAGAGTACGTTAACTTCTCTTAGAAAATACATGTTTACAGCTTTGGAAGTGGTGCCGTGGTCGAACATGAGACATTACAATACTTGAGGAAATATCCAATGCATGGTCATTTTTCAAACTAATGTAGTCTTGATCGAACCAGAGCAGGATTATGCTGAAAATCAGGTCCCACTTACTTCGAGTGGGAGATTTGAACCGGAACTCAAGTGAATGACATGGTAAATGATAATGGAAACATTTTCATAGTAAATCCAGTGGGAGGAATAAACCCTACCACACGTAATCACTGTTGCTGCAGAGACGAATCAAGTTGAACATGATAGTAATGTTACTAAATGAATCCAACATTTCCACAACTACCTTTACTACCTATTGTTCTCAGTGGGAGTGATCCGATCAACTTGGTTTTAGGGCCTAGTGATCATGGAATTCATCTCGGAAGTAAAACCCCGAGACCGAGAGGTCGTCCGAGGAAAGTTGTAGGTCAAGGTTCAAATACTGCTCTTGTTCCCAGTGGGAGTGATGCTCTGACAAGAAGCATTATTCCGAATGAGAGAAACGTTCAGACTCAGGATGGGATTAACTAGCCTAGACGAAAGTCAAAGGCATCAAACTTCTCCCAAGAAGTCTCCCATCGAGAAGGGTGAAAACCTCACTCTAACAACTATTGACGAGCATTGGAAATGCCTCAAGTGGAGAAATGGAGGAAAACAATAAAAGAGAGATCACCTAAATGAACACCATTATAGTCTACAGTTGATTTACTTGCTAACCACAGGGGCACAAGGATTTGGTGAGTCCTGAAAGGAGACTCACCACTAATGGAAAAAGGTAGGGCGGTACAAAACCCGACTTGTTGCGAAAGGAAATACCCAAATTCACGGAGTGGGCTTTGACGAAACAAACTCACCAACTGTGCGTAAAACCACGGTTAGGGCCATTTATGGTTCTGGTAGCATGTCTCGATCTCGAGCTGCACCAAATGGATGTTAAGACCGCATTCCTCCACGGAAACCTAGAGGAAGAGATCTATATGAAGCAACCGGAGGGTTTCATTACTCTTGGTAACGAACATAAAGTTTGCAAACTCCAGAGGTCCAATTACGGTCTTAAACAGTCGTCTCGGTAATGGTACCGCATATTCCACGAGGAAATCGTAGGAAACGGATTCGTGAATCTTCACGAGGATCCGTGCGTGTATTATATGACCTCCAGGTCTAAGTATGTCATCTTAACCTTATATGTGGACGACATACTCATTGCCGCAAACCACAGGAGTTTTATGAATAAATCAAAGTCCTGGTTGGCATCTGTATTCGAGATGAAAGACATGGGAGAGGCCATGTACATCTTAGGCATTTAAATTGCTAGAGATCGCGTTACCCGGAAATTATGTCTATCTCAAGAAGCCTATATCAATAAACTATTGAAAAAGTTCAGATTACAAGATGCCAAACCCGTGGATACGCTGGTAGTATTTGGGTGCAGACTGTTATGACGTGTGTATCGGGTCGATGGGTCTTCGGTCTGAATGACACTTTTCACAGGTAAATTAATTTCTTTGATGATCCGTTGACCCGTAAATGTGATCCGTTGGCTCAACGTGGTCCGTCGTCTCGCTTCCTGCCGACCTGCACAAGGGACAATATCGAGCACGGAGGGGGGGGGGGTGCTCGATGTGCCCTCTCTGATGCCTAATTCAGTCTGAGATTCTTAGAGATATAAAGTAGAGAGAAGGTAGAGCTAAAAATGTGTAAAGGTTTCAGGGGCATAGGTTTCAGGGACAATAGAACTTGAGCAGTATATATAGGTTTCAGGGGCATTAAGGTGGCTTCATGGAACCGTTAATCCCTAAGCGTACTTTATTAACACATAATAACAGGATTAAAACCTTTAAATACACGGAGAGGCGGGTGAAAATGTCTAAGTATGAGTCGGGTAAAATGGATGTCGGGACCCTCGGGGTCGGACGGGAAATTCGACCAGGCCGTTCGCGTTGCGAGTGAAGTGTTCGGGTCTAAGTGTTGATTTATAATCGTGAGTGGGGCGATTAAAATACGACAATCCGTAGGGAGTCGGGTTCAAATTGGGCGTATATCCATTACATGCCCCCTAGTCAACCAAAGGCTTAACCCTTGATTGACTCCATTTTATGATGGGATGACACGCACAATTTGAAACCGTGACTTTACCTCTTGACGAATCATTTGCTTATCCGTAGGCACATTTTCCATGCCTTGTCCTCAGTTTCTCAAAATAGAGGAAATATAAACGTTAGAGTAAACGTGCACGCGCCTAGACACGTGTCCGTAGAATGTGTATATAAAAATCCAATCTTCTCATACATGCATTCTAAAAATATGTACATGCATGGAGATGAAATGCAATCATGGATATGGACTAATGTAACTTCAATTTACACCATTATAATCAATACGTGCACATGTGGGGTGAACCCTGTCTGTGGAGAAATTCTTAAACCGTGTCTAAAAAATTTCCATGTATGGGAATGTAAAATATATGCATATGAGAAATTCTAATTTGAGTGAACATGGGTATATCATGAACATGAAAGTGTGTACTAGCATACATGCAAGTAGAAACACAAGTATAGAAGTGGGTGTGGATAGGCTACAATCATGGACATGAATGTATGCAGGAATATATATCAATCATGTACATGGATGTCTAAGTGTTTGGACACATGGGAGTATGAATGCGGGCATGCACGTGAGCGTAAGCATAAACATGTATGTATGCATGGACGGGTCGTGAGCATGATCGATGGCATTAGTGCACTTGTAGATGTAAATCATAAATATGAACATATTTGCAAGGGTGAGAGTATATACCTCTTTTTATTCGAGAGTGCGAGCTCTATTCCTCGATGGGACACAACGTTCTGCCTTCCTTGTACTAGTGCGAGCATTGTCTTTTAACCTCGGCTTTTGACAGGTGTGACATTTTCCTTCATTTGTAGGAACGTGTGTATAGCTTTTGAACTTTGCCCTGCAATTCGCCCTCGCACTTTTATTGTAGGATCTCTTGTGTGGTGGTTTTGCTTTCGTAACTTGAGGTTGAAGTTTCCTCCGTAATAGGCGCATCTTGCCCTTCCATAGGTAGGCCTTTGCGTCGGTCGCTTGGACGACTGACTCACTTTTGGGGGGGCTTTCTCCTTCGGACAAGGAGACCATGAAGGTCATTTATCCAAGCAATCAGACTAAATCTCATTGTCCTGTGTCTTGGGTGTCCGAGGTGGACTTGTATGAGGTGAGGGTTTGCTTGACCCCTCCTCCCGCGAGCTTGGTGTGTCATTTATCCTCTTGTTTTCATTCATCTTCCGTTTCCCCCTTGTAAGTTGGTTTCATGGAAAAACGTATAATGTGCAGGCGGAGCGTTCCGAACGCATCGTTGATTTGAATAAGACGAAGGTACCCTCTGGCTCTGCTTCTGAGGTCAAGAAATCTTCTAAGTCAGGGAAAGCTGCAGAGACTTCCAGTATGTTCTTTTTCATTCTCTTTTCTTTATGATATACTTATGACTGTTCCCATGTTGCTTTCTTCTTTTGTTAGAGAATTCGCCCCTGGTTACCGAGCGAGTTCTTGCGGTGGGCAAGAGTTCAAGTCAATCCAAATCCAAGGCACAGAAACCTGATTATGAGGTCAGGCCCTCGACTACCAAGAAGAAGAAAGCCGCGAGAGACTCTCCTTCAAGTGCCCGCTTGCCGACTCCCTCTCGTGATAAGGAGATAGTGGTCGAAGATGCGCCATCCTTTCTTGACAAAGGGAAGCAGCCTGTGCTAAGACGATGGGATGACCATAGATCTTGATGTCTCTCCTCCATCCTCTGCCCCCCAGTCGAGGGGCCGAGTCTCATGTCTGTTTCTTCTTCATGAAGGTGTGATGACTTTGAAGGTGCCTTTGGTATACCTATGGGGTCATGTGATTAACCATTGTGTTGAAGATCTTGCTTTTGGTGATGGGTGTGATTATCCCCTTTCATTGAGACTCCTTTCTTTTGCCATGACTCTAATTAAGATAGCAATTTTCTTCTTGAAAGTTTGGTGGAGACTGCTGTCGAGTTAGCCTCTACTGAATCATAGTTGTGATCGTTGTGGGGATCGTTTTGTTATATGCCCCCGATAGTGCTTGCCGTGATTCTCCGTTTTATGGTTGATTTCGTGAAATATAGAGGTTGTCTTCATAATGAGGACGTCTCCTACCTGGTATCATCCAGGAAGGTTGAAATATAAGTGCAGACCTTTGATGAGCATATGAAGGGTATTGCTTTTCCCTTTTTCTTGGACTTCCTCTTAAGGTTAGACGTAGGCTCTTTAGGTTTGTGGTCGTATTAGCATCTTCGTAATGTGTATACTTGATAGCTGTTTTGTTATGTGTAGACATGATAGCCACTTCTTGGTGCGGGGTCATGATAGCTACTTCACGGTGTGTGGACATGATAGCCACTTCGTAGTGTGTGGACATGATAGCCACCTCTTGGTGTGTGGACATGATAGCCACTTCTTGGTGCGTGGACATGATAGCCACTTCTTGGTGCGTGGACATAATAGCCACTTCTTGGTGCATGGACATAATAGCCACTTCGCTATGTATGGAGTTTTGCCTTTGCATTCCGTACTTATTGGCAAACCTGTCATGAGTGTTTCAACATTATGTTTTTTATATCATGAGTAGTATTTCATACCTTTGTTACTATATTTGCCTTTTGTTTAGGCTATGTTTGTTGGGTTTTGTCCCCGCGTCTCGTCTTGTCAGATGTTGTATCCTTTATGCTTTTGGGATGTCCCCTTTATGAGGCATGCTTCACAATATGCAAGGGTGATGTTTTTTCGAAAGCCGTGCTTGACAATGTTCAAGTCGAATGCGAGAAGAGGTCACGCGAGGGCGACATTCAAGTAAGTTGAATGACTTGTGATTTGCATGCCTATTGTTGTGTTTCTTCTCTTTTGTCGGAGTGTTCTTTCGTTACTCCACTTTAATTTTATCATGCCTTCATTGTCATCATAAAAAAACTTGGATGTTTCTCATATCATATAACCTTACTTTGTAAAAAGGAAGGCTTTTCAAGATACATTCTTGGGGACGTTGTAAAAATTTTCACGAGATAGGCTCTCAGATGGCGCGGAATGTGTTCACGAGATAGGCTCTCGGAGGGCACAGAGTGTTATCACGAGATAAGCTCTCAGAGGGCACAAAGTGTTATCACGAGATAGGCTCTCGGAGGGCACGAAATATGTTCACGAGATAGGCTCTCGGAGGGCACAGAATGTTATCACGAGATAGGCTCTCGGAGGGCGCGGAATATGTTTGCGAGATAGGCTCTCGGAGGGCACATAATTAGTTCGCGAGATAGGCTCTCGGAGGGCACAGAATTAGTTCACGAGATAGGCTCTCGGAGGGCACGAAATTTTTCACGAGATAGGCTCTCAGAGGGCACGAAACTTTTCAGGAGATAGGCTCTCGGAGGGCACATAATTAGTTCGCGAGATAGGCTCTCGGAAGGCACAGAACTTTTCACGAGATAGGCTCTCGGAGGGCACATAATTAGTTCGCGAGTTAGGTTCTCGGAGGGCACAGAACTTTTCACGAGATAGGCTCTCGGAGGGCACATAATTAGTTCGCGAGATAGGCTCTCGGAGGGCACAAAACTTTTCACGAGATAGGCTCTCGGAGCGCACGGAACTTTTCACGAGATAGGCTCTCGGAGGGCCCAGAATTTTGTAGTTTAAAACTACTCTCAAGATACGCTATTGGGGGCATAGAAACTATTCACGGGACAGGCTACCGGAGGGCGCAGAATTTTTCGTAGTATAAAACTACTCTCAAGATACGTTCTTGGGGGCGTCGATACTGTTCATGGGACAGGCTCGCGGAGGGCGCAGAATTTTTCGTAGTTTAAAAATACTCTCAAGATACGCTCTTGGGGGCGTCGATACTGTTCGCGGGACAGGCTCCCGGAGGGCTTAGAATATTACTTTACCTTGTGTCATTTTCCAGGTAGTGTGCATCTTTGATACACCTTCTGAATCTTTACTTGAGTTTTCTCTCTATGATAGTGCATGTTACCTAGCCTTTTCCTGAGTGTGGGAGATCACCTTTCGAGGGCGATGCTTGTATGTTTCCAACTTAGGACTGATGGGTTGTGCTATGGCCGTTAGGCCCTTTAACGGAGAGGAAACGGCAAATAGGCCCACTGGGCCCTAAGTGGAGGTCAAGAAGACCAAGGTGAAGGGTCCCGACAGAGGGAGTCCCGATGTTGAAAGGTCCCGACAGAGTCGGTCCCGATAGGTGAGCTGGAAGCTCCCGATGAGATGCCTTTAAGTAGGTCCCGATGATGAATCCCTGAGAACGATTGACCCTGTCAAGATGACGAGGGGCCCCGAGCGGTGACACAACGAGATAACTCTGGAGTCCCCGATATTAGTCGGGACTTGCTATCAGAGGTTAAGGCCGAGATACGCGGGGCGTGGTTGAGATACGCGGAGCGTGGCCGAGATACGCGGGGCGTGGCCGAGATAAGCGAGATCATGGCCTAGATAGGCGGGATCGTGCCCGAGATACGCGGAATATGGGCTAACCACCCCAACGGTTCACCAGGTAACTGAGGTATCTCTCCGCCTATAAAAGGGCAGAGGTTACCTCAGATCACATTACGTTTTGAGATACACACTTTGAGTTTACTGCTTGCCAGTTCATACGAGATACTCATTTAAGCATCGGAGAGGGATTCTAGGTCACCGCCCGGTCTATCCCCTCTTGCAGGATTACGTGGAGCGAAGGAGCTTGGATCGCCGTCAAAAATCGTACCGGAGTTCCACCGTGATCCAACATTGGCGCCGTCTGTGGGAAGCGTGACAAAAAGCTAATATTCCTTCTACTCGTTCAATGGCGGCTGGCAAACAAGGAAGACAAGGACAATCTGGTGGTTCCTGTCATCCTGCTAGGACGACTCTGAATTCACCACCGGAGCATGCTGAGGACCAAAGTCTCCCCGCTGAGGTCTCCCGAACAGGGGGGCACAACGAAGCCCCTGAAGATGTTGCTCAGCACAAGGAGAATAGGGAGCGGGAGGCTCCTCCAAACGCTGACCTGACGAAGGTTGTGGCGGATGCCATGCCGCTGTTTCTGGCAGCCGTGGAGGCTCTTCTAGATCGAAGAGAGGCTGCAAGGAGGCAAGAAGAGGTGCCCCCACCAAGGGAGGAAGTGCCCCCGCCGGCAGAGGTTCAGAATGTGCAGGAGGCCCAACCCCAGAGCCATGACAGGGGTAAGGAGCTCGCTCAGACAGAGCGATTCATGGTCGATGGGTCGGGACCAGTGCAGCACAAGACCATTCCCCTCAAAGGTCCCATCACCCCCGATCAGGTGGTGAAGATCGTGAACATCTGCATGGGAGAGCAGAAGCCGCTGCTGTCGGAGCTGAGGGATCGATCCTCTCATCCCTCTGTTCCCCGATTGATAGACACCCTCGCCCCGCCAGGGCTGGGTATCCCCACGATTAAGGAGTATGATGGCGAGGGAGATCCGGTTCGTCATGTCCAGAAGCACCTCATGGCGTGTCTGGGCAGAGCCCCGAATGAAGATATCGTGTGTACACTGTTCCCGAACACACTTGGTGAGAGAGCCTTGACCTGGTTCTTCAGTCTGCCCCCAGGGTGCATCACTTGCTGGGCTGATATGCACGACCGCTTTATTCAGCAGTACCAGGGTCATCGACGTCTGTTGAAGAGTGTGAGGTCCCTGACCCAGGTGGTGCAGAGGCCCGATGAGTTGCTGGCACACTATTACCAGCGATACACTGCCAGCGTGGCGGAGATTGACGAGGAGATTTCGGAGGGTGAGACCATCCGTACCTTCATTCGGAACCTAACAGCCCCCTATGGTTCCGACTTGATGCACAGTGTGGCTGAGAAGCCCGTGTGGAACATGGAGGCATTGCAGAAAAGGGTGAAGCGGCAAATCGACGTCCAGGAGTCGAAAATAGCTGCTGGAGAGCTTGAGCCCCCGAAATCGAATAAGGGAAAGCAGTCGTCCAAACCCTTGGACGATCGAAAGTCGAAGGATAAATCCGAGAGCATTCGGAGTCGAGGTCGCTCTGATCGGAGGGATGATAGACGTTCTTCGAGGAAGGACAAGCGGGAGGATCATAGCATTCCTCTCAACAGCTCTATGGCGGAGGTGTTAACAGTCATGGAACGACAGGGTATCTCTAGGTACCCTCCGAAGAAAGAAGGAGAATTTTTGGGATCCCGCACCGATCGTTACTGTCGGTTCCACCGCGCAAATGGTCACGACACTAATCATTGTCGGGAGCTGAAGAAAGAGATCGAAAAGCTGATCCAGAAGGGGAAGCTTAAGGAGTTTGTCGGGGAGAAGCGGTGACGATCCCGTTCTTGATCCCGATCGCGGTCCCGTTCTCGATCGCGGTCCCGTTCCCGATCCCGCGATCGGTCCCCAAAGAAGAAGAGGTCTGAGCCGGAGTCTTCTGGTGCCCGTAAGGAGAAACGGGGTACTATCAATGTGATTCACGGAGGATTTGCCGCGGGAGGTGATACCACAGCCTCTCGGGAGGTTTATGCCTCTAGGATTTCTGCCGCTGTGGTACTGGGCAAGAGGTCCCGATCCTGGACCGCGAAGGAAGAGATGGTGATTTCCTTTTCCGCGGAGGACCTGATAGGAGTGGAGACTCCACATGATGACGCTCTGGTCGTGACCCTAGACGTGGATGGGTATGAGATGAAGCGGATTTTGATCGACGGAGGGAGCTCCTTCGATATTCTGTTTCTGGATGCACTGGAAGCCATGGGAAAGACGAAGAAGGATCTCAAGGAGGTGAACTTCCCGATGGTCGGGTTCTCTGGTATTACCTCCTATCCGCTGGGAATGATCACCTTACCAGTGGAGTTTGGTAGCGGGTGGAAGGCGGAGAGGAGAAACGTGGACTTCGTGGTGGTTGAGTCCGCGGGGACTTACAACGCGATTATCGGGAGAACCACCATCAACCCCCTGATGGCAGTTGCCTCGACTGTGCACCAGAAGATGAAGTTCCCGACTGACCATGGAGTTGGAGAGGTCAAGGGTGACCAGGTGGCCTCCAGAAGGTGCTACATTAATGCCACCCGACGGAAGAGACGAGAGGTCATGGCTATCCTCCAGACCGATGCCGATCCCAGAGAGGAGTTTGGGCATCCCGCTCCCATGGAGGATTTGAAGGAGGTCGAGATTGACGGACCTCAGAGGAAGGTGAAAATCGGGTCCGCCCTGTCTGACGAGAGGGCCCGAGAACTGATTGAGCTGTTGAAGGAGTTCAAGGAGCTGTTTGCCTGGTCCCCGAGTGACATGCCAGGAATCAGCCCCGATGTGATCGTGCATGAGCTGAAGATTGATCCCGTGATCAAGCCTATCGCGCAGAAAAGGCGCCCGATGGGCGCGGACAAAAGGATCGCGATCCAGCAGGAGGTGGGCAGGCTGCTCGATGCCGGTTTTATCAAAGAGCTCCGATTTCAAACCTGGGTCGCTAACTCGGTGCTGGTGAAGAAGAGCAATGGGAAGTGGCGGATGTGCGTGGATTTTCGCGATCTGAATAAGGCTTGCCCGAAGGACTGTTACCCGCTCCCGAGAATCGACCAGCTGGTGGATGCCACATCGGGACATGAGTTGTTGAGCTTCATGGATGCGTACTCGGGCTATAATCAGATCAAGATGGCTAAGTAGGATGCCCCCCGCACTGCCTTTTATGCCGACAGTGACATCTATCACTACGATGTCATGCCTTTCGGACTGATCAATGCCGGGGCAACCTACCAGCGGATGGTGAACAAGCTGTTCGGAGATATGCTGGGGAAAACCATGGAGGCTTACGTGGACGATATGCTGGTAAAGTCCCGACAAGCTGAGGATCATGTGCACAACCTAGCTACGGCGTTTGAGCGGATGAGGCTCCATCAGGTTCGCTTGAACCCGACCAAGTGCGCCTTCGGAGTCCACTCGGGGAAGTTTCTGGGCTTTATGGTGAGTCAAAGAGGAATTGAGGTGAACCCCGAGAAGCTGAAGGCGATCGAGGAGATGCAATCTCCAGTAAATCATCGGGAGGTGCAAGTGCTGAATGGCCGACTGGCTGCAATGAATCGCTTCCTGTCTAAGGAAAGTGACTGATCCATGCCGTTTTTCGAAGTGTTGAGGGCCAACAAGAAGTTTGAGTGGACTGCCAAGTGTGAAGAGGCGTTCCAGGCACTCAAGCAGCACCTTCGCACCCTCCCGCCGTTGGCGAAACCAGTCCCAGGCAAGCCGCTCTATCTATACTTGGCTGTTTCTGAATTTGCCATTAGCTCAGTGTTAGTGAAGGTTGTCGAGGGTAATCAAGTCCCCGTCTATTATGTAAGCAAGGCGTTTGCCAAGTCTGAAATAAATTATCCCGCCGTTGAGAAGTATCTCTTTGTGTTGATTATTACTGCTCGGAAGCTGAGGCCGTACTTCCATGCTCATGAGATCACTGTGTTGACGAATCAACCTCTGAAGCATTTTTTGAACCGACCTGATGCGTCGGGGAGATTAGTGAAATGGGCAGTCGAGCTTAGTGAGTTTCATATACACTTTGCTCCGAGAACGGCTATTAAGGGCCAGGCGTTGGCGGATTTCATAGCAGAATCTACAGCCCCCGATCTGGAAGAAGCGGGCCCTGTAGAGGGGGCAACCATGGAGGTCCCGATAGCAGAACAACCAGAGATGGCAGAGCAATCAGAACAACCAAATGAGGAAAATACCTGGGAGATGTATACGGATGGCTCCTCGAGTTCAGACGGATCAGGAGCAGGCTTTGTATTGATACCACCAGGCGGGGGGTGAGCCTCTTCGATATGCCTTGGCTTTAACGTTTAGAGCCACGAACAACGAAGCTGAGTATGAGGCTCTTATCACAGGTCTGAAAATTGCCAAAGGTATGGGAGTTGCTCACTTAAGAGTAAAGTGTGACGCGGGCCTGATCGTGAATCAAGTCCAAGGGCGATATGAGGCAAAGAGCCCGATGATGAGGAAGTACCTTCGTGAGGTGCAAGTCTTGAAGGAGAGCTTCAAAAGCTTCGACATTGAGGCGATTCCGAGGGAAAAAAATGTGGAAGCGGATGCTTTGAGCAAATTTGCCTTGGGGGCACCCTTGGAAGAAAATCGGAAGGTGCACTTCTTGGAGAAGGTGATCTTGTCGACCACCGACCCGACGCAGGTGTGTGCTATTGAAACAGGATTGGAGGAGCTCACTTGGATGACCCCGATAGTCGCTTATCTGACTACGGGGGCAGTCCCAGATAATGAGGTGGTAGAAGACAGGATACGTCGAACCGCGGTTAACTACGTGATGCTGGACGGTCAGCTATACAAGAAGGGTTGGTTCTCGACTCCGTACTTGAAATGTGTGGCTGAGCCCGACACAAGTCGAATCTTGAGGGAGGTGCATGAAGGGGTTGCGGCTTGTCATGAAAGGGCCCGATCCATTATGAGGAAAGTGTTAAATCTGGGCTATTATTGGCCTATGATGAGTAAGGAGGCGACGGCGTTGGTCCGATCCTGTGATGCGTGCCAGAGGTACGCCTCGAATATCGTGGCTCCGGCCGCTAATCTGACGTCCATCAAGAGTGCTTGGCCCTTCGCGCAGTGGGGCATCGACCTGGTGGGACCTCTCCCACAGGCACAAGGTCAGTGTAAATATTTGCTGGTGGCTATTGATTATTTTTTGAAATGGATAGAAGCGAAGGCGTTGGCCAAGACGACGGGGAACCAGATTGTCAAGTTTCTCCAGACTCATATTGTATCTAGATACGGGATTCCTAAGGTGGTGATCAGCGACAATGGTCCACCGTTTAACGGGACTCAGGTGAAGGAGTATCTGGGGGAGTTGAATATCGAGCATCGGACAGCCTCTGCTCGCCATGCTCAGACTAATGGCCAGGTGGAATCGGCCAACAAAATCGTGATGGATGGCCTGAAGAAGAGGGTCTATGCCTTGAAGGGAAAATGGCTGAACGAGCTAGAAAACGTGCTTTGGGCTGTTAGAACGACACCCAAACGATCAACTGGGAAGACTCCGTTTGGCCTTGTTTATGGCACGGAGGCTGTTGCTCCCGTGGAGGTAGCTGTGGCGTCCCATCGGGTGAGATATTACGAGCCTTTGACGAATGATGAGATGAGACGTCTGGATTTGGACTTGCTCGAAGAGAAGAGGCGGGAAGCCGATGAAGTCCAGGCTCGAATGCGTTTGGCGACGGCCAGGTATTACAATCGGCGAGTTAAGTCCCGACAATTCTTCGTCGGGGAGCTGGTTTGGCGTCGCAACGAGTTTACCCTTTTGGATCGAATCAACAAGATGTCACCAAAATGGGAAGGACCTTACAAGGTCGTGGGGATGCCAGCTCCAAATGCGTACAAGTTGGAAGACCTCGATGGCAGAGTATTGAAGCATTCTTTTAGTGGCGAACACTTGAAGAAATGTCATGCTTGAGAAAAGTCGCCTTAAGTGGTGCCCGATGAAAAGTCGCCTTAAGTGGTGCCCGATGAAAAGTCGCCTTAAGTGGTGCCCGATGAAAAGTCGCCTTAAGTGGTGCCCGATGTAAAATCGCCTTAAGTGGTGTAAGTTATTAATCGTTCGATTCGATGTAAGAAAATTTTGTGCCATCAATGAATAAAGAGGTTGCTTCCGATCAGAATTATTCTTAGATCTATTCTAAGCGTTATTTAGTCGCCTTGAGTGGTGCACGAGAAAAGTCGCCTTGAGTGGTGCACGAGAAAAGTCGCCTTGAGTGGTGCACAAGAAAAGTCGCCTTGAGTGGTGCACGAGAAAAAGTCATCTTAAGTGATGCACGAGGTTAAGTCGTCTTAAGTGATGCCTGATTCTTAGATTTATTCTAAGTGTTCTTAAAGTCGTCTTAAGTGATGCGCGAGGTTAAGTCGTCCTAAGTGATGCATGATTCTTGGATTTATTCTAAGTATTGGAAAGTCGCCTTAAGTGGTGCGTGATATTAAGTCACCTTAGGTGGTGCAAGTTGGTAAATCGTCTTAAGTGATGTGTGAGAATATCTTAAGTGTCGAGGTTTCGCCTTAAGTAAGTAAAGTCGCTTTGAGAAGTGCAATGGAAAATCGGAACTAAGATAGTCTGATATTAATGGGGGCTCAAAGGCCCGATGATTACAAAAATGAGGAAAATACAAGGACTCTAAAGATAAGCATTTAGGCTTGGTCCTTGTCGGCGACATCAGCGGGAGCAGGGTCCACGAGGTCTGTGGCAGAAGGCTCCACTGGTTCAGCCGTTGGAGGATCGATTATCGGGGCGTCAGCACTTGGAGACTCCGCTGTGTCTTCAACAATCGCGGGAGTGCTCCCCTCATCACTCTCCTCCGAGAGAGAAAAGTATTTCTTCGCGAAGGGAACGAGAGATGGAGACTTGTCGAAGTTGATGGCGTCGCCATACTCCAGGTGGAGTTCCTCAACTGCATTGAAGAGGATGTTCTCCACCTCCGCGCTGCAGAACTTTACAGCATCAGCCTGGAAGTCTTCGGACCTCCGATAATCCTCCCGGCCCTTTGTCTCGGCCGCGACCAGCTGCGCGGGAACCTCAGCAACTTGCTCCTCCAGAGCCTTCTTTTCAAGGACCAGCTTGTCCTCAGCAATCCGCCGCTCCTGCCGCTCCCGCTTTAGGAGCCCCTCGAAGCCACGAACCTGCTTTTGGAGGTCCCGAGTCTTTCGGTCGAGGATGGCCTGCTCCTTGGCCATTTTTCCCCGCGAAGACTAGGAGGCCGCGAGATCCTCCTCAAGCTTGGCTATGACAGGAGCCCCCTTAGCCCGCTCCTGCTCCAGGGCTTCTTCATAGGCGAAGATGTACCCCAGGAAACGGTTGATGTCCCCCATCTCCTGTGAAGGAAGGAAGAGAAGTGTTAGTAGAAGAGCAACCGGTCTTATTGATGAAGAAGAGAAAAGTGAAAGTCGTACCTCTACCCGACGCATGCACATCTCTTGTACATCCCGGCGCATCTCCTCCCGATCCAAGGAGATCGGATACCTCATAGTAGGCAGGATTGAGCCTGCTACCAGGTGTACAGCCAGCTCCGGGTATGTGTCCCCTTGTCGAAGCTGGACCCCTTGCAGCGTTTGGATCGGGGCCCAGGGAGCATCCTTCTGTGCGGGGTCGAGGACCTTGTAAAAACTCCCGTCGAGGGGGAGAGGAGAAGGGCCAACTTGAGTCGTGGAGGGGCGTGCCTCCGACTCACCCCGGGCTGGGGAAGGAGTGAAGTCGTGGGTGGGCGATGGTTGTCGCTGTTGTTGTGAAGAAGGCGAGGGGGGCAACCCCTTGGAGGTTGGTTTCAGCGGGGACTGCCCCGTCCTCCGACGATGGCGAAGGGAGCCGCCCTCATCAGTCTCCTCGGAGGAGTCCATGCTCTCCACCCGACGAAATTGTTCGCCGGTCGGGGTTGCTCCACCAGAGAAAAGTGGTGCCCCTGCTGAAGGAGGCGCCCCTGCTGAAGGTGGTGCACCTGCCGAAGCTCCAGCACCCGACGGAGCTCCTGAGTGACCTGCACCTAGAGGACGAGAGGAGGCTTCAGAAACATAATCAGGAAGTTCGTTAGGGCTCTTACACCAGACGATCTGCCGAGAAACATATTGGTCCTTCCCGCGGTAGTTGTAGTAGCCCGCCTTCAAGACACGAGGAGTTTCCCCTCGGAGGACACGTTTGACATCGGCGATGCGGGCCTCCATGGTCGAAGGGATCAATTCCTTCGGAACTAGCTTCCTGTACAATTTAATAGCGAGGCGGAGCTTTTTACCTTCTTCAGCGTTCTGGACATCGAAGAGTTTGTCCACCTCCACGCGGCTCCGCTTTGGCCTCTCCGTGGAAGGAGATCCCGACGGAGCAGCAACCTTCTTGGCTGACTTCCTCTTCCGCGTAGGGCGGACAGCATCGGTCTCCCCCTGCTTAAGGATCAGATTGGTCAGCACGGATACCTTCTTAGCTGCAAACAGTAAAAAAAAAAGGTTAGAGACGTTACCCAAGAAACCATATTGGAGGGGCCATCGAAGAGCTGACCCCCAGAGACTATGTCGAGGAGTCGGATCCCGGCATTCGCCAGGTCCCGCTCCACGAGAGAATTGGCATCAATGGGAGTATAGGACTCCCCCCATCGGTAGAGTTGGATGAGATGAAGAGTCTGGAAGTCTTCATCAGTGTAGGTGTGGTAAGCGGGAGGAGAGTCCGCTTCCACCTCCCATCGGGGCCACGGGATTGAGGAGTTCTGGATGAAGAAATAGCTCCTCTTCCACCCACTGTTATCGGACCCCGTGTCGACCAGGAGTCCCCGACCCTTGACCACCTTCCAGGTGTCATTGGTCCAGTTCCACAACCCGAGTTGCGTCTTGTTCCACTTCGGCATACGGGGGTAGAAGGCACAGACCCCCGCCTCGTTACACTTCATCCCGTAGAAAGTTCTGAAGAGATTGAGGCTGTAAACCCACTTCTGTCGGAAGCAGAGGACTTGGAAGGCGTTCCATAGGCGGATGGCATGAGGAGAGAAAGTGGTCGGATGCGTCTTGTAGTGCTGGCACATCTCGACCAGGTTGCCACAGAAGGGGAATCTAATCCCCGCTGATATTTGCCCCGTAGAGACAAATACCTCCCCTCTCCGGGGACGAGTAACCTCAAGGTTACTCGAGAGGCGGGGCCAGAGATATGGGAAGCGAGGTTCCCAGGTAGAGGTGATGCATCCCTCCCGGAGAGCTGCATCGTAAGCCGTGCTGGTCGTTGAGTGCATAGTCGAAGTTGAAGGGCTTTCTCCCTTCGGAACTGGACCCACTGTCTGAAATCAGCCATGGCAAGGAAAGGTACATTGGGTTTTTTCGGAAAATCGCAAACGAACTAGGCAAAGATGAAGGAAAAGACATAGGAGTAACGAGGAAGAAATCCTTACCAGACATGATGATTGGAGGAAGGAAGGATGAACTTGACGTTATCGGAAAGTTGTTCGAAGAACAGTAGGTCGGAGGAGCACTTGAGTCTTCGAAATCGCAGAGCTTGAATTCTCAGAGAAGTTGCAGAAAAGCTTTTAGAATTTCAGAAATGGTAAAAGTGAAACTGTGCCCACGGTTAGGGTTTTATAGGCGAAAAGGACAGTCGAAAGGACGTTTTGATCTGAATCGTCGAAGTTGAAGCGTTTTGATCTGAACCGTTGAGATGAAACGTGCAGAATGGCAACGGCCTGAAAAGCACTTTTTCAGAAAAAGCAGGCGCGAAAAATCAGGCATGGGTGCCAAAGACGTCGCTTCGTTATCTGCTGCATTTAATGGCAGGGGAACCGATGAGTCTTCTCGGATTTGGTAGTTATCCTCAAGGCATCGAGGAAACGTGAACGAGAAGATTTGTATCAAGTGACTGTATCAAGGGAAAGGTCTCCGATTCCGACGTCGGGAGGTCGGGAGTTTAAAGACACGACGAACTGTAAGTCCCTCATGTCTTGGGGGCAAATGACGGGTTCTGCTATGGCCGTTAGGCCCTTTAACGGAGAGGGAACGACGAATAGGCCCACTGGGCCCTAAGTGGAGGTCAAGAAGACCAAGGTGAAGGGTCCCGACAGAGGGAGTCCCGATGTTGAAAGGTCCCGACAGAGTCGGTCCCGATAGGTGAGCTGGAAGCTCCCGATGAGATGCCTTTAAGTAGGCCCCGATGATGAATCCCTGAGAAAGATTGGCCCTGTCACGATGACGAGGGGCCCCGAGCGGTGACACAACGAGATAACTCTGGAGTCCCCGATATTAGTCGGGACTTGCTATCAGAGGTTAAGGCCGAGATACGCGAGGCGTGGCCGAGATAAGCGAGATCATGGCCTAGATAGGCGGGATCGTGCCCGAGATACGCGGAATATGGGCTAACCACCCCAACGGTTCACCAGGTAACTGAGGTATCTCTCCGCCTATAAAAGGGCAGAGGTTACCTCAGATCACATTACGTGTTGAGATACACACTTTGAGTTTCCTGCTTGCCAGTTCATACGAGATACTCATTTAAGCATCGGAGAGGGATTCTGGGTTACCGCCCGGTCTATCCCCTCTTGCGGGATTACGTGGAGCGAAGGAGCTTGGATCGCCGTCAAAGATCGTACCGGAGTTCCACCGTGATCCAACAAGGACGAGTTCGTACATTGAGTTGAGGTTGTTTTCCCTCTTATGTGACCTCTTCTAGGAGACGAGGTGTTGCATGTTCTTGTGACCTTCTGCTTCTGATATCTTCTTTTACACTTAGGTGGACTACCAAACACTTGTTCGTTCGGTGCCCCCCAAGTTGCTTGGTGGTCACACCGCCTTTCATATTTGGCCGTTGAAGGCCCCTTGTTCATTTTCTTGGTTGGGTACCCCTTATGTTTGGGGCTCCCTAATCTTGTGTTGTATTTGACATGTCTGTTTATTTGGGTGCGATGTGTGACCCTTGTAGTGTCCATATCCATAGTAGGCTTGTAAATTATTGCCCCTTCTTCCTTGTGTTTTGAGAAAAACGCTTTTGCGGTGATGACTGAGTAGGAATAACGTATCTTGGAAGGGGTTGCATTTGGGTTGAAGAGGTTTCTCCTAGCATGGTATCTCGACTTGTTTAACTTGAAGCTGTGTTTCAGACTAGTGAGTCTGATCCATGCCCCTTTCTCGGGTATGGGGGTTCGATCGGGCTGTAATAATATTCTTGAAGCGTTGTGGTACTTAGTGTGCTTCGCCTTTGCCTTTATATTGGAGTATTTTTCAATTCTTTTAGGCAGTGTAACATTGGTCATGTTCCTCCCAACTCCAATCTTGATTATAGGCTCCCCTTGAATTAGGACTTGAACTTAAAAATGATATTTTCCTTTAGATTTGCAGGTGATGTCTTGTGCTTTTCCTTTGGTTTGCCCCCATATTGGTTATGCCTTGTAGGATAACTTCATTAGAAGTTTCATTTTAGTTGCGTACGTATACATGTTTGGGGGGTGTCGAGCTGACAAGTTCCTTCTCTTTTCCTTTGTTGTAACCTTCATTCACTATGTGTTTGGTTTATAACCTTAAAGGTGGGACCTTCCCCTTGTGCTCTCTTTGTCAGGGTTTTCCTCTTGATGGGATGTCAGAGGCAAATGTCTTGCCCCTCATAGGCATAATGCTTGATCAGTGCGTTTAGTGTAAGGGTCGATTTTGAAGCCTTACTACCAAAGATTTTGAGGTTTTCTTTGGTTTATCTTGTAAAGCTATTATCATGCCCTAAGGCCCTTGATGGGAGGTGTATATCATTTTTCATATTCTGGTTGTTGCACTATCTCTTTTGTGAATCTTGCATCTTTAGAGTTTCTCGCTTGGTGCATGACGTCAATGGAAAGATTTGCTACCGGTGCCTGTCTTGTTAGGACTTGTATCCTTGGTTGCCTTTCTTTCTTATGAGATGGCGAAGGAGTGTCAATGACAACCCAAATGCGTCGCACTTGATAGAGGTATGCGCCTAATCTTGAGGGCACTATCTTGAATCTTCACGTACCTATCTTTGATAAACATATCATTCATTGCATGTATAATACGGAGTCCAAGGATCTCCAGTTTAGGATCATATTTTGGGAACAGAAACACGGTCGTCTATTAGATAAACTCTCCCTCTAGGGAGTTCATTTTTGAAAGATAACTGCAAGGATACTTGTAAGGATATGTCTTTCATCCTTGCTCCACCCCCATTTGCAGTGATGTGTTCCTAACGGGTATGTTTATGTTCTGACCACCTTAACTAGTAGGAGGTCCCTTGGTATTAGGTATGCCAGACTCTTTCTTAGTATCATCAATAACTGGGCGTGGGGGATGTCTGGCGAACTCCCTTCATTCACTATGATTCTCTTCATGTCAAAGCTAGTGATTCCCTCTGTTATGACTGATATATCGCTGTGTGGAAACACTATGTTTTCCATATCCTTTTTCGAAAGCTGGATGATGGTGTCGCCATTCTTCCCTTGCTAGGCTTTGGGGCCCTTGAAACGTCCTTGATGGAAGTGTATTCTATTACCTGAGATGAGCTTACTAGGTGTAATCGCATCTCCTGGCTATTTTGTGAAATCATATAGATCCATTGGAGGCGTTTGCCTCTGAAGGTGTGCGTTGTCCATGTGATATGGTTTCCCCAATTTTTTTGGAGGGATGTGCTCGCAACTCCCCCCCCCCCCCAAATGCTAATAGGTTTTCTCTTTATTTTTGTGAGGAAGACATGTTGTGACTTGGATTGTGCCCCCCTTGTATATCAATGCCAAATGGTGTCTTCCGACGAACGCAGCACTAAGATTCTTGTTGCAAGGTTGTAGTGGGGGTAGTCTTTTGTGACCCTCATGGTAATTTTTCTATAGGATGTTGAGAGTGTTCGACTTAGTTTTGGAAGTGAGCCTTCCATCTTAGTGATCTTTTCCCAGAGTCTTGACCTTATAGGTGCCCTTTGAGATTGAGCAATCTGTTCCTTATGCGTTCCTTTGAAGAAGTTAAGAAAACGGTAGTGTCGAACAAACATGTTTGAACAAGATCGTTTGTCGGCGGAGATGTTCTGATTAATGAGATGCTTTCGTTCGTCAGTGGTGTGCAGTCTTGGTGGCGACTCTCTTAGTTGCGACTGTATTTTTGATGGACTATTTTAGTAGCCAACCTGTGTATATATATAATATGAAGCCCGAAGACATCCGGTATGACCATTCTTGGAAAACATGGTGATATCGAGTATCAGAATATACCCCTTTCAGGGAGTTGAATTGTTATGCAGTTAAATTAAATAAGAGGATATGGGAAGGATATGGTTGTGGGGGTGTTGATATCCCCTACTTCATTGGTAATTATAAGGTCGCCTCCTTGCCGAGGCGGACTAGGTAGATGTATATCCTCCATACATGCTATGTGTGATCTCACTCCACTATGCCTGTCTGTAAGTCTTCTCATTGTAATAGTGATGTACTAACATAGTATGTCACTCCGTGAGTTCCATGCTCAAAGCCTTGTCTTTCAAACTGCCCCTCTATCCCTGGGAGAGGTGTACCGAGGGTTGGCTTGCACGAGGGGCTGGAACCTGTCGCGCTGTATCATGAGTAGGCGGTTGCCTTGTCGAGTTTCTGGGACGATGTCCCTCACTTTGATCTCTTCTTGGAATGTCTATTGGTGGGGCTTGATCAGTCGGAGCCACTGGTGGTGGTCCGTATCTTCTAGCTCTCCTTGCCTTACGGTACACTATCAATTCATCAATGGCTGACATAAATCCTTCTTTTACTAGGGGTTCACGTTGGCGTAATATATGATGGGATTGGGTTGCCGGTCATCCTGAATGGTTGATCTTATGGCGGCCTGCCATAAGGAAAACTTTGAGGGGGGTTCCTATGGTAGGTCCTCATAGGATGCGAGGTAGCACTAGTTGCAATGCTCTTTCTTGGATGGCGTCGTTTCGACGACGTAGATGCATCATACCAATCTTCTTGTGGTAGCACTAGGTAGTTCCACTACCGGCCTCACTGCCCTTGATACCTTGTTACTTGTACGACTTGGTGGTCTCGAATCCTTGGGAGGAGGGTCGTTAGCTATCCTTGTTTTGATGACCAACACATGTATGTGGGTGCATCGTATACTCCATCTTTGCTTAGGAAATCTGGGTTACGCCTTCCAACAATTGCGATGCGTCCACGACTTCTATCATGTCTTCTTCTGTCTGTGAGGCATAGTCATCGCGTTTAATGGACGACTTACCTCTTGCACTGAACCCTCCGTGCATGAAAATCGCGGGAGGCACTTGGGTATCTTATTAACAGCTTTTTGTTCAAATCACACAGGCTCTCTTGAAAATCCTATGAGTGGGGAGTACACTTGTTTTATGCTTCTTGGTCTCACGCCTAATATGTCAATCACTTTCTTGCTGAGGATGCTTGGCGAGCTTCCACCATCTACTAGGATTCTACCTATGTCCATGTCAGTGGTTTTCATCGTTATGACTAAGGCGTCGTTGTTCTTTGGTAACACATGCTCAATGTCCTTCTTTGAGAACTGAATTGTATCTTCTCTTTTCTCCTTTAATTTCTTTTCTTTGATTGTGCTATCTCGTACTTGTGTCACATATGCCTCTCTTGCATTTACTGATTCACTACGTGCTCCAAAGCCTGAATAACGTATATGCTTTCCATCTGACTCGTGATAGGTAGGTTTTTTGCTCAAAACCTACAGACGGCGCCAAGTGTTAAGACGTGTGTATCGGGTCGATGGGTCTTCGGTCCGAATGACACTTCTCACGGGTAAATTTCTTTCTTTGATGATTCGTTGACCCGTAAATGTGATCCGTTGGCTCAACATGGTCCGTCGTGTCGCTCCCTGCCGACCTGCACAAGGGGAAATATCGAGCACGGAGAGGGGGGGTGGTGCTCGATGTGCCCTCTCCGATGCCTAAGTCAGTCTGAGATTCTTAGATAGATAAAGTAGAGAGAAGGCAGAGCTAAAAATGTGTAAAGATGCAACATGATACAAATGAATAGAACTTGAGCAGTATATATAGGTTTCAGGGGGATTAAGGTGGCTTAATGGCACCGTTAATCCCTAAGCGTACTTTATTAACACATAACAACATGATGAAAATCTTTAAAGACACGGAGATGTGGGTGAAAAAGTCTAAGTATGAGTCGGGTAAAATGGATGTCGGGACCCTCGGGGTCAGACGGGAAATTCGACCCCTAAGGCCTAGGATCGGGTCAGCTTGCCCGAGCTCTCTTGGGAGGGGCTGGGTTAGCTGACCCGATCTCCTAGGTGAGATCGGGCCGGCTAGCCCGATCTCACCTAGGTGAGACCAACGGACCGATCCGGACGAATATTTTGTCTAGTCTGGGCCGTTCGCGTTGCGAGTGAAGTGTTCGGGTCCAAGTTTCGATTTATAATCGTGAGTGGGGCGATTAAAATAAGACAATCCGTAGGGAGACGGGTTCAGATTGCGCATATATCCATCACAGACTGTCAAAATGTGACGATCCCAAGAACCTGGCGGAGCGAGAACAGACGAAGGGTGCAGAGTATTTAAGCATGGTCGGTAATCTCTTGTACGCCATGCAATGCACCCGTTCGGACATCTGTTAGTTGTGGGCCTAGTAACACGATTCCAATTTAAAGGTTATAAAATGAAATATTCGTTATCTGAAAGGTACTGCCGACTAGGCACTGTGCTATGAGGGCATGAAATTAGAATTGATCGGTTACAATGACGCCGACCATGGTGGCGATGCGGATGATCGTAAGTCCACCACAGGAGGAGTCTTTCTCCTTGCTAATTCCGCCATTTCATGGACGAGCAACAAGCAAACTTGTGTCGCGCTGTCTACAATGGAATCGGAATTCGTAGCTCTCTCTAAAAACGCACAGGAAACGGTCTGGCTGACAAGAGTAAACCCGTCGTGGTATACTCTGACAGTCAGGCGGCTATTGTGGCAGTTAAGAATCCAAAGTACCATAGTAGGACTAAACACATTGATGTGGAATATTTTTATGCTAAATCTATGGTAGAAGACAATACAATCCCTTTGGAATACTTGTCCACTGATAACAAGGTTGCGGACCCATTAACTAAACCACTACGCAGGGAGATATTCTAAAAGCATGTAAAACTGCTTGGATTGCGTAGGGTTTAAAAGTGGCATGTAACTGTGATAACATTTTGACAATTAAAAGTTACGTTTTTAATAAAGAGAGAATTGCAATCGAGTTTATGATCCATCGACGTCATAATGTTTGAATACATTAGATTTACGATCTATAAACTAAGTCGTAGGAGGACGCAATCCTCTGCCAAACTATGTCGAATGTGGGCCTTACCTAGTCACACATGTACGATCGTCTTGGTGTGGAGGGAGTTCTCTACCAAGCAAGGCTGGCTAAGAATTAAGGGGATAAACCTTATTACGCAAGACGATTATCTAGTCTTGAAGTAACTCGACATGATCTTCGTTTTTGAAAATTGCCATGATGAACTCCGTTCGTCATTAAACCACATTCAAGGTCAGATGAGAATCTGCGATAGCATGATTGACATATCCCATTCCTGTCAACTTAAAAGTTCAGGTATGCACTCGACGCGTTCTTCATACTGCGCGTGCCATGTTCGACCAAGGGGTCACAACTCGGTTGTGCTAGATAAGAATCCTCGTGATTCTAACGGGCGCAAACTTCTTCACCTTGAGCGTGTGATGGATCCCGGGAGCCTTATAAGAGGCACCCGCAGTAGCCTTACGGACTAAGAACTCATATCTAAGGTCAGGCTCAATGTTCGCTTCTCGGCGTACGAGTGTAGTGCTGAACAAAAAGGCCTAGTGGCCACGTCTTTGGAAACCGCTTGGGTTTGACTAAGGATGAGCGATGGGGATGGTCAAATTCACCTGTAATTCACAAACTCTTGTATTCACTAGGTGACCACTAACCAGATATTAGTTGAAGGTTGTGAATACTTGTAGGATGCCTTGGAGAAGTGTTCCTATGTGGAAACTGGGAAAACGGAGAATTAACAGTTGACCTAGGATACATCGCGACACTATATTGTTTATAACAGGTTGATTGAAGAAAAGGGAATCAATGTTCCGCGGGCGCTACAATACTCATAACAGATGAGTAGCACGATGCTCGTCGTGTTCGCTGGTCGCACGGCGAACCTCGTATGAACTATTCGGAAGCAAGGGCGAGATCGAAGGAGTGAAATGTTGATTTTGATTTGTACGACAATACATTAACAGGCACCCTCCCATTCCGCTGAGTGGGAGTTGAAAGCATAGGGTGGTGGGCGTCGTAAATGGAAGCCCATTAATGTGTATGTTAGCTAAGACAATTGGGTAAATGTCACATTAGGAAATTGGGCCAGACCCAATCCCAATTAACATGAGAGGCCCAAATATGGGCCTCCCTTATGCATAGGGCCGGCCGAACCTTATAGGTGGGCAAAGTGGACTTTTTTCCACTTTGCTCCTCCTATAAATATGTGGTGTTAGGGGTTTTGTTAGGTTAATCCTTAATCCCTCCTTGGATCCTTGGAGTGTTTTAGAGAGAAAAACCCTCCTCCCCATAACACCTACACATTGGCCGAACCACCACCTTCACTAAAGGGTGTAACAATTTTCCTTCGAGCAAACACTCCGGAGATCCGTCCCAGCCAAGAATCGATCAAAGGCTTTGCTGTCGAGAATATACCGCGTAGGGCTTCCTTAACAAGAACTTCTACGGGTGCCGACCGGAGGACAGTGAACTCCCTGCTGCAGGATCTTGTGACTACAGATTACGTCTGAGGTATGTGCGAATCTTCCGCTGCGTAATATGGATTACTAGCATGTACCATGTTTATAGTATCTGATGGATATGTGTCCAATTCGGGTTCGTATTTATATTTCGGGCCTCGTAAACACGTCAAAATTACATCACGACTTGAAAAACGTCTCCCAAAGGGTCAAACCGGCCCGGAAGCGCGTTACGCGCGTCCAGACCGGATCTCCGGATTGCGCAAAGCAATCCGGAGGTCCGGATTGCATTACGGGTATCGCGCGATTACCGCTTGCGCGATTACCGTTACGTGTAGAGAAGTCAAGTTCGCGCATTGCCAATATGGATGACGGTTACCGCTTGCTTTTGAACCGTCACCAAACTGCTTTACAACCGGGTCCGGTCCCAAGGAAGCCTATAAATAGGAGGCCTTGGCCACCCATTTTCACACATCCTCTCATTTGCCCAACTTTGGTATTTTGAGCTCTGACTTCTCTCTAGAAATACTTTCTCTCTCTAGAATTACCTTTTTAGCCCTATAGTGACTTAAGCATCGGAGAGGGCTCCACTAGCACCACCCCCCCACCCCCTCCGTGCTAGTTCTGGCCCTTCGTGCAGGAACCGGCGCCCCAGACGTTCGGACTTGTGCACAGACCACCGCCTTTTGAGACTCCGACGCCTCCTGAGACATAACCGCCTTTTGAGACACAGACCTTTCCGAGTCTCAACCGAACACTCGTTAGTGGCACAAACCTCTTTCAGATGAAGGGTTACAGCCCGAAAACCCGCTCAACCATTCAGACAAACGCGTCCCCACGACCCAGTTCATCCAGGACGCAACATTGACGCCGTCTCCGTGATTCGAACAAAAGCTATCGTACCGCAAAGTCATGACGAGTGATCGCAACCCTCCCAAAGAGGTTAACGCGAGAAATACAAGGAAAAGGCCTGGACGTCCTAAGAAGTCTCCGGCAAACAAAAGAGCAGGAGGTCAGAGGCCAGCTGGAAGCCAGTCGGGACCTTCTCACATACCGAGAGCTACTTCCGTAGCTTCATCCATGCCAACCGAGGATGTGCCCGACGCACAGCACAACCACCAAGAGCCAAGGGACGAGCATCGCTCACCCCCACCTGGTTTCAAGCCAGAGATGCATGATGATGAATCTCAGACAGAAATGCTGCAAGGCAAACAGCAAAGAACGGGAGCAAACCCGATGCCTACCGTTACTCCAGCAATGATGGCTGCACTGGAAGAGTTACTTGCATTCCGCGAGTCACTAAAAAATCAAGGATATGCGGCTCAACCACCTCCAACCGCTCAGGAGCACGCTGCGCCGACAAGAGAAATGTCGCAAGACACTACCCGCCAAGGCAATCCTTTCCAGGGCAGAAACCAACATGCAAGATATGAACCCGCCCGTTCATACACTCCTTCCCAAGGAGCCCGTCATTTGAGGAATGAAAGGCAACCCCCATACCACCGCCCACAGCAGCCAACGAGGGATGATCCCTTCTAGGCCACAAGCAGAGATCAATCTGACATCTACCATAACAATGGTCCGCAAAATCCTTCAACAGGTTATGCTGAGCCTGTAAAAGGGTTTACCGCCGATATGTTAGAAGAAATTGTGGAGAAGAAGATGAAAGAAGCAAAGATGAAGGGTATGCACGCACTTGAAGAAAGGGCGTCACATCCGTTCGCGGACCACCTTGTGAACAGTCGTGTCCCAGACTCACTGTACCGGATTGGAGGATATCTCTATCGCGGAAAAGGAGATCCAGTTGAACATGTGCAGAAGCACGAGGCCTCTCTGCTAGGCAGAACGAAGAACCCACACCACTTTGCAATGACGTTTTCACAAACTCTTGCCGGGACCGCAGCACACTGGTTCTTCTCGCTGCCATGTGGAAGCATCACTTCATGGGCGGACCTGAAGGCTAAATTCATTCAACGATACATGGGCGAGCGCACATTGCTGAAGGGATCAAATACTTTGGACGACGTCCAACAGCAAAACGAAGAATCTCTCGCCGACTACTACGTTCGCTTCAACCAGAATATCTCCGATATTCAGGGAAACCTGACGGAAGGAGAGATAGTTCGAGCATTCATTCGAAATCTCGGACGAAGAGGCTATGCCCTAGCAGAAAAGATGGCAAAGCGCCCGGCTGAAACTATGGAAGAGTTAGCCGCAAGAGTTAAAGAATACGTGGACCTTGAAAGGTTCAGAAGTCAGAACAAAGCAAAAATCTCTGCGGCAAAGGCAAAAGAAAACCCAAAGCAGAACCAAGCAAAACCACACTCAAGTGGTCAACAAGGAAGAAATTGGCAACCTCAGCCAAAAAGGCCTTTTCAAGGAGATTTCCAGAAGCCAAAAGAAGTAAACCTTGCTGACTGCGTTCCTTTGAATGCCCCGTTATCTGTGATATTAAGAGAGATGAAGGATGCGAACATGTGGAAAGAGCCGAACAATTTCAGAAAAGGCCCGCTGGGGAAAGACAAAGACAAGTGGTGTGAAAACCACGAGGTCTTCGGCCACGAGACGGACAGCTGTGTCAGCCTACGTTTCCGCATTAACAACTTCGTCCTCAAGGGCGAATTGAAGCAATTCGTCGATCAAGGCGACAACCCCCCGAAGAAGGCTCAAGCAGAGTCATCAAAAAGAGGAAACAAAGGAAAAGAAAAAGTCAACGACAACCCTCTGCCAACCAAGCGAGGTGTAATCAACGTCATCCACGGAGGACCTGCCGCCGGAGGACAAGTGTCTAATGCTCGGGACATTTATGCATCCCAAGCAGCAACATTGGCGAATTACGGAAAGCGCAAGCAACCGGATCAAGAAGACGCGGTCATCCAATTTTCCAGGGAAGACTTAAAGCATATCGTTTACCCTCACGATGACGCTTTAGTCATAAACATGGACATCGACGGGTATGATGTGAAAAGAATCCTCGTTGATGGTGGAAGCTCCGCTGACATTCTACATGTCAAAGTCCTAGAGCAACTGAGAAGATCAGTCAAAGACTTGACTCCGGGAACCTTCTCGCTAGTCAGCTTCGCCGGAGCAGCTACACACCCCCTGGGAACAATCACGCTTCCTGTCATCCTTGGCCAAGGGTGGAAAGCATTGCACGTCAACGTCACTTTTGTCGTTATAGAATCTCTTGGGGCCTATAATGGAATTTTGGGACGAACAACGATCAACTCTTACGTGATCATGCCCTCTACTGTTCACCAAAAGATGAAGTTCCCTACGGATCATGGGATTGGGGAAGTACTAGGCGACCAGATAACCGCCAGACGTTGTTACGTCAACGCCCTAAGAGCAAAGCACCATTTCCATGTGGCAATGATAAATTCTTTCAAGAAGCAGAAAGTTGTTGATGATGGAAGGAAGGAACAAGAGGTGGAACAAGTCGTTACAGTTTGGAAGCCACAAGAGTACATCCAGTATTCGCCATGGAACCAGATATGGCTCGTAAATCAAGGAGAAGGCGAGCCAATCATGAACTACTTCATCACATTCGCTTCCAACGCCTCCTCGGCAAAAGAAATAAGGGAAGAAGTGATAAGCGTGTTCAATGCAAACATGAACGCCAGATCCTTCCTTCTCTTCGGAAGAACTCATGGATGGCGAACAACCAAAACCATGACAGATCTAAAAGACAAGCTCGAGACAGCAGACTTGTGCGAACAAGAACTGAGGTGGGGTACACCCCTCAGCTGGGACAAAGAAGTTCAAGCAAAAACGAACAAACAGGAGGGCGCAAGCATCGATATCGACAACATCTTCATACCGCTAAACACGGTTGCTGAAGACATTTAGGTCAACCTACTCGAAAACAAACTCCCGAGTCCACTTGTTCCAATGACAGCTTTCTTGGGCAACAACATTAAGGAATGGTGCAAGTACCACAAAACCTGGGGGCACAACACAAACATGTGTCTACCACTAAGATGGGAGATTGAAGAATGCATCGCGCTAGGCGCATTAAGGCGATTTGTTGCAACCGACTCCGCGACATCATCGTCAAACCAACCATAAAGAGACGGGAGAAATAACTATCTTTTCGATTACTTTGCGCATTTCTATTCTAAGTGCTTCTAGTATAATCGCATTTACATGTTTTAAGAAGGAATGATCGGTTGACGCCTTCTCGAAAAAACAATGTAAATACGCGCAAGTATCTAATAAAGTCAATCTATATTTGTAGGTACATATCTATGTCTTGCACGCTATTTTTGGATTAAACGCGAAGTAACAAAACTACGCGCTTATTATCTACATCAACAATCCAAGATATTATGCTATGAGCAAGCAAAAAAATCTATTACGCGTTATGACAACGCTTATCATCAACAACAACTTACTCATATTGATGACTACATTAAAAAGCGTCATCATGGAGTCAAAAACTTGGAGTTAAGCCCAAGATATTTTCAAAGACAGCATGCTGCAACTACATATAAGGGATGATACTTGCATATCTACACCAACAAGGAGTTTATTTCTCCATTCATAAATTGGCATCTATCTCAAGAAGGTGCCAACAACACAAAGCCATTGCGCTATGTACACAGTCAACTTATATGACGCAATGACAACTTGCGGATTAACTACAAAAAAAGAGACCTATAGAAATTCTCTACTCAAAATGACGACTATTCCAAAGGCGTCAACTACAAGCAATACCTTGAAATAACATCAAGTTCTACCATCAAAATGACGACTATTCCAAAGGCGTCAACTACAAGCAACATCTTGGATTAACACCAAGATTTACTATCAAGAGTAGCATGTTGAGGTATCCTCTTTATAAAGACAAACCCCATGTTTACTTCTAAAAAATGACATGCTGTGACATCTCTTGTTAGAGGCAAATCCTCATGTTCATAACCATTCCCTGGATTCAGAACATGATGGGCAAATACAATACGGGACTGATCACCCCATACTATAAATGGCGGAAGTTCTCTTGTTAGACAACAACCCCACTCCACAATAAGTGTGTATATCCTGTTTAGGGTTCACTCTTTATGACGAACGTCCTCTTTTTAGACGACAGTCCAATACTATGAATTCCTATTAAGGGTTCACTTATACGGAGAATGTCCTCTTGTTAGATGACAATCTCGTACTATGAATTCCTGTTTAGGGTTCACTCTTTATGACGAATGTCCTCTGGTTAGATGACAATACCATACTATGAATTCCTTTTTAAAAGGGTTCACTCTATACGACAAAAGTCCTCTTGTTTGAGGACAATTCCATACTACAAATTTTCAAACCGTGTTGCATGTTTCCTGGACGCAGAAAGCATGCATCACAATTCATGTTTTCAAAAAGTGTTACGTGATCCCTGGACGCAGGGATCACGTATCACAAATATTTTATCAAATATTTTGTCAAATATCTTATCAAATATTTTATGTATAAAACACCTTTCCAAATATTTTTTCAACACGATTTTTGCGTGTAATCACGAACTTTTTAGGGTTCACAAAATGCCTCTTCAAAAACAAAAATGTTTTTACGTATGCTTCCCCAACGCGGGTTGATACACGCTGGCAGGTGCGCACCCTGTTTAAAACTCATAAAATATACAAGTCGAGTCTTGTACAACGTTCCCTTAGAGTGGAACTAAGAGACGGTATAAACTAGTATCTTGCTTAAGCCAAGATAACACCTTTCAAATATACTACTTGTTAAGTCGCTATACGCGAATCACTTGACAGATTACAACATATATAGCGGCAAGCTATTCAGGAAAGACGGGCAACATGCATAACGCATCATGCAAGCAATCTTGAATCAAAAGTGGCTATCGGTCACGACTGCAGGGACTATGTCTACGTTACTAGTCATCAACACTCAATAAACACAGTAAGTGATAACGGTATGAAATATTACTAACAAGTTATCATGCAAACTGCTATGTATAAAGCAGGTTCAAACGACGTAGTTCAAAGCGAACAAGTCACAAACAACGACCAAGGAACAACTCCAACAAAGTTCCAAACACAAGCAGAAGCAAAGTGGAAATGAGCCCAACATGCTCAAAATAAAACGAGCAGTTCAAATAGCGGCACCACCTCCAGAAGGCCCGGGGGCAACCTCCATAAACTCAGGAGAAGTAACAATGACATTTACATCTCCGCTATCATCAACCAACATCTCGTAGTTGGGAAGGCCACACTCCAAAAGACTCAACGCCTCAATGTGAGAAAGGGCATAACTCGCATATGGCCCTAACTCGCCAAAAGGGAACCCAGGGTCAAGATCCTTCACACAGGTGAAGTAATCTTCGGAACGCTCGCTCATCAAGTGGTTCACTTTCTCCTCAACAGCAGCTTCAAAATCAGAAGTTCCCAAGTACTTGGTAAAACCCACTTGTACGCCTTTCTCCCGACTCTCCTTACCGAGAGCAAGCAATTCCGCTCCTTGCGCATGAAGATCGTCTGTAACCTTCTTCTCAAGAGCGATCATCTCAGACTCAAGCTTTGATAAGCGAGTATGGCGCGCCTCATAACGGCCCTCAGAAGCAGTAACCTTCGAACTCATCACGCGAGCCTCCTCCTTGGTTCGTGACAACTCTTGACATAGAGCATCACACTTATCCATAGCTGCCTGCTTCGCGCTTACCAGCTCCATAACAAAACACGACATGTTTACCATGTTGGCAACAACCTGCACACATCAATGCGATAAGCCAAACATAAATCGTAAAAACAACAAACTTGGTAAAAAGAATCAAGATAATTACGGGAGCAAACCGGGATAAGGCACTCTGCGCATAAGCCTCAGCCTCCTCATCAGTCGATGGACAAGAATGCCTATCACCTGGTGGAACACATCTGCGCAATACGCGAACTCCAACCTCTGGAGTGCGAAGTGAAGACTTCTTGGGAAAATAAACTCCACCATTACCAAAAGGTGCCCAAGTGTCACCAGTAATGTCCAATCCAACTGGGAAGATCAGATGGTCACGCCTAAGAGGAGGAACCGCTACAACAAAGAAGGAAAGCGGTTAACAACAAATAACAAAACCACGGAATACATTCATCAAAAGTATACTAACAGAGTCCGCGGACTTCCACAAGTCGGTTTCCCGACTGGGGGGTAGATGGCGCTACATTGCGACTGACGACTTCCTTGCCTTTACGAGTGGAAGTAGCCGCATTTGGCTTCAAGCGCTTGGGATCAGTCGGGCCACGCACCACTTTGTCAGTCCGCTTGGAAGAAACGCGAGAATTAGACACTGGGGGAATATCCCCGGTCACATGAGTAGAAGACCCTTTGCCAGGATCACGCCCCGAATTGGCAGGAGTGATGGGGGCAGGGGCCACCAAAGCCTGATCGGCGCGAGAAGCAATACGCAAAGCCGCTGCATGGAGAGACGAACTCTTTCCGGCAAACCAACCTGCAATATGAATTCACGAAAGACATATAGCCGTTAAAAGGCTATCCATCATGAGTGTCAAGATGCTCAAAAATTTTCAAAGTAAGAATGAAGGACTTACTCATAGCGACAGTTCGATCCAAAAGAAAGGAGTTTCGCAAGAGGTTACTACGACTTCATAGTTTGCATGAACCAAGCAGAAGTCAACGCGCATAGCAAAAGTCAACGCGCATAGCAAAAGTCAACGCGCATAGCAAAAATCAACACGCATAGCAAAGTTGATACGTGTAACAAAAGTAGCCAACATCTTAAGAAGCTATCATGCAAACGGTGAGACTAACGTGACGAACCGCGAGGATCAAATACGGCAACACTTAGGAAAAAATATTTTTCTAAGGCATCAAGACAACAAATGGCTACTCCTAAAGTCGTTTGGCAATTCCTGTCAACCAACAAACCCGTCAAGAAAAAAAAACTACGCGAAGACATGGGGGCAATATGCCCAATCGGGGAATTTTACCACAACTATCCACGGAAGTGAAAAACCGTCTAAGGCATGAACCGATAATGATAGCAACGACAACCAACCAGCAACTATTCAACATACAAACACCAATGAACATCTCTATACGACAACAACGACAAATAGTTGAAACGAACAACAATACGGCAACATTCAAAATCAAGTCGAAGCTGTCCTGTAAAATCGAGTTTTCAGATTACCTCAAAACATGACAAAAAGTATCACAATGGACTCCACTCGTCGAGACGATTTCATAAAGGTAAGGACCGCGGCGAACGGAGCACGGGAAGGCGGCGCGTGGGTTACACGCACCGGCAGGGCGAAGCTCACACGGCGGCGCGTGAGGGCGCGTCCGGCGTCGTCTGGTGATTTCGAAGGCGTCGCTGGAATCCTCGTGGCAATCTGAGTCGATTGGTGGTGTCAATTTTTGAAAACAAGTCAAGAATCAAACACGAAACTTTCGGGATGCACCTAAGGTTTACGACGGTGAAGAAACTATGAACACACAAATGATTTCTAGAAATGGTGAAGTAATTACCTGCAAAGAAGAGGGAATAATGAATTCCCAAAGAGCTGGAAGAATGATTGGGGATTTGTGTAATTACATATCCCAAAAGATTCCTTGGTGATAAGGATTAAAGGAGTAATTCATCTACACCCACGCCTAAGCACTTACGGTATACTCCACCCTCTTCTAAGTATTTACTCCTACATACATGATTATTTTGGTATTGCACGTATCAAACACGTCATTCTACACGTGTGTTTTCATATCGCATGATTCATGATTTGATAATCACTAAGTCGTTTTAGAAGTATATGGATTGTATTTCTTACGTCACGTAATTACGTTCTTGCCATGACCGTTACATGCACGTTGATAAAAGCATGTCCGCATGACGTATTACTAATTGCTTATATCCCTAACGGTAACCATATTTGCACACTACATATGCGCATTCTCTATTGCACTAACCGTGATGACAGGAAATAAAGTCATTCGGTCGGAAAATCAAAGGACGGACGAAATCAAAACTTCTACGTCCAACCAACGACCAAAACCGGAAGGTTAGCGTCAAGCTCAAATTGGACGCGTATCCTAACTTAAAAATAGATTCAAGAAAGGTTCTTAACCGTTACTTGACTCGGGGGCAAGTGATGGATATGTGTCCAATTTGGGTTCGTATTTATATTTCGGGCCTCGTAAACACGTCAAAATTACATCACGACTTGAAAAACGTCTCCCAAAGGGTCAACCGGTCCGGAAGCGCGTTACGCGCGTCCGGACCGGACGTCCGGATTGCATTACGGGTATCGCGCGATTACCGCTTGCGCGATTACCGTTACGTGTAGAGAAGTCAAGTTCGCGCATTGCCAATATGGATGACGGTTACCGCTTGCTTTTGAACCGTCATCAAACCGCTTTAAAACCGGGTCCGATCCCAAGGAAGCCTATAAATAGGAGGCCTTGGCCACCCATTTTCACACATCCTCTCATTTGCCCAACTTTGGTATTTTGAGCTCTGACTTCTCTCTAGAAACACTTTCTCTCTCTAGAATTACCTTTTTAGCCCTATAGTGACTTAAGCATCGGAGAGGGCTCCACTAGCACCACCCCCCCTCCGTGCTAGTTCTGGCCCTTCGTGCAGGAACCGGCGCCCAGACGTTCGGACTTGTGCACAGACCACCGCCTTTTGAGACTCAGACGCCTCCTGAGACACAACCGCCTTTTGAGACACAGACCTTTCCGAGACTCAACCGAACACTCGTCAGTGGCACAAACCTCTTTCAGACGAAGGGTTACAGCCCGAAAACCCGCTCAACCATTTAGACAAACGCGTCCCCACGACCCAGTTCATCCAGGACGCAACAGTATCCGTAGTGATTACTCCCCGTAATCTAACAGGGTGTGTCAATTTGCTTTGAACAAACACTCCGTAGATCTGTCCCTGCCAAGAATCGATTAGAGGTTTGCTGTGGAGACTATACCGCATAGGGCTTCCTTAACAAGAACCTCTACGGGTTTCATCCGGTGAATCGAGAACTCCCTCAACAAGATCTTGATGTTCATGATCTTCAATAAAAACGGACTTTTATCAAATTCAAACATTGGATTCTAGATCTTATTAAAATTTGATCTTGAAATTTGACTACTTATTTCCAATACATGTTTCAGCCAAACCCTAATTGAGATTACAAGGTAAAAAAATTTATTTCTTAGGCCCCAAGTTTGCTAGTTTCGGCCGAAATATAATTATTATATTATTTACCATATTTTAATTTTTATTAAAGGTGACAATATATCTAGAATTGGAAATATATGGATAGGTTCACATTAATATATAGAAATATATATAACTATCAACATATCTAGCTAATTTATAGGGATACATATATTATTGATAGATTTAGTTACCCAAAAGATTAAGAAAATATATTGTCATATATTGTTTCCCTATTAAAGATATTGACAATAAATAAATATATATATATATATATATTATGACCGAAATTTATATATGTATATACATATTGTTGATTGATTTACATCTTATAGATAGAATCTTGACAATAAATATATATATAGATATGGCCGAAATTTAATATATATATATATATATGGAATATTGGAAATTATTTTACATTGTTAATAATTCTTGGTGGCTAAGTTAAGTTTTTAGTGGACTTTAAAACCATACTTAGCCCACAAGATTTATTTCGGCCGAACCCTATGGGTTTGTTGGGCCGGTCCAATTTGCAAAACCAGAGAGGATTAAACCAAACCGGGTTTTCTTAATCGGTTCGACCTAGTCGGGTCGGGTCGAACCGGGGTAACTAAGTTGATCTAACCGAACTGGTTTTAAGTGTTGAACCGAATCGAAATCCTATTTTATTGAACCGGTTCAGACCGAACCAGATTTTAAATAAAACCGGACAGAACCTGAACCGGATTTATGGGACCGAACCGAACCGGGTTGAACCGAAATTGACTGAAGCGAACCGTTTTTCAAAATCGAATTCAAGTCAATTAATAAAATGGGATGGTCAGTTTTAAAATCCAAATGTTTTTGAACTTTAAAATAGTCTACACAGTGCTCGAAGGTTTAAAATTTTCACGTTTTGCAATTGTTTACTTTACATATATTTATTAGAAATGTTGTCTTGATTATGTCAAGCTAGCTGGATGTTGGGGGCAGAGCCTTAGTTAAATATATGGTTTCCGTACTAGGACAGACATGTTGTGATGGTTGCAATTGCCTAGGATTCATGTCTAGAAACACGCATGATTAATTGTATGTATGAATTGCAAGTCAGCCCCTAATATTTTAAAATGTTTTAAAAACAAAAGCTAGTTGCCAAATATGCATGTTTGATGTGGAAGTTTCATGTATGACACGTATGCTTGAATGTTGAGAATGTAGCTGCTTGTGATAGTTTATTTAGAATGTTGAGAAACACGTACATGAAGTGTGGTTTTGATGATGAAGAACCAGAAGATTCTCCATAAATCATTACAATGCTTGCTCTCAAGGAAAATTCATTATGTGATCATCATCGACCGAGTTTGGGATAAAATCCCTTAATTATATTATAAAATGTGAATATGGGCCCGTTCACCTGCCATGTGGACCGCGATATTATCTTGAAAGATGCATCATTTTGGTCACATGTGCGTTGATTATGGATTTGCAAGAGCAAAATTTCCAGATTATGCAATAAAGAATGATGATGATATTGAAAGTTGATATTTCCTACAAGAATCAGACAACCGCATGTCCATATTTTCAATTTAGCATAAAAGTTACAAAGATCCTCCTCAAATAGCTAAGCTGCTGCTAATGAGAGAAAATTGTGTACAAATGCATGCTATTATGAAAGCGGCATTATAATTGCGCATCAAGCCAATGTTAAATCATAAATTCTCTCCATTACAACCAACTTTTGGTGAGGAGACAAATTTCCCATATATGAATTATATGATGTGCGATATATATTTATTGCTCCACCGCAACGCACTAAGATAGGTCTGGAATGTTGGGAAAAATATGTTGGATTTAAACAATTAATTGGGAAAAATGAATGATATATACTTAAAGCAAGAATTGCTGATTGTTATTGATGAACAACTTTTCCCAACATTAGGGGGAGAAAAGAAGCAGTTAGCAAAAAAAAAAGATTTGACTGGAAAAAACAAGTGTTATTATCTCATTTAGATCCTCGCATAACGGTAATATGAACCTGAAGTCCAAAGAGATAAATATTTTCAAATACTGCCAATCAAGTGTTTAGTGACTTTACGAGACCCAAAAAAAAAGGTCATATGTCAATTACCGGCTACAAATGCTCCATTTTAAAATGTCCCGACATGACGAACTATAGTGAAAAATATTCACGCCTGAAGCGTGTGATATCGGTTCCGAATAAGTTTTTGAAAGAAGAATGGAGCATAGAAAGAAAATAGATAATTATGGTCTTATTATGGAGGTGATTTCCCATAAAAGAAGTAAAAACATAACTAAACATGAAATCCCAGAAGTGGTTCAGGTACCTGTAAGTAAGTACTATAAAGAGATCTCAAAGAGTTATGTCATTAATGGGAAAATGTTGGAACAGTAAAATATAAAGTTGTCGATAACATTTTTGAATATTATTCTTGAGTGAAAACTTAAAATAATACGAGGATCTTGAGCTCAATATATCAAAGAATCATTACGATTAGTCAAAAGTTGGAAGAGACGCAAGTATTATCATGAAAAATACAGAAGGTGGAAGCCAGTGTATACAAATTATTTCCCGCATAAATAAATTGCGTCGTGAGATACGCACAGCCCGTGGTACAAATGTTATATGCAGAATCCTGGCTATTATTTTATGGATCATTTGGTGGAGCGATCACCTTCTGGTATATTACTACGTTGGTAGTACTAAATTTTTTATTTTGCGTCTCATTATACGAATTACTTATAGTCTATTTGAGTGGCTAATTTGATAGAAAAATTAAAGTGAAAATCCCAGAAGGATTGAAAATGCTAGCATTGAATTTTTTTCAATAATGTTGGATAAAAAAGATATTTTACAATCTAAAAAATAATGCAGGCAACTTATGGTATATTCTCCACAGTGTATAGCTCATTTGGGCTAATTTATATCAGATGATATTATGCGAATAAATTAAACTCATATTTGATAAGTTGGACTGATCACGCTATAGCCGAAGAGAGGCATCACGTGAGGGGGAGAATTACAAGATATTAAAACTCCAGTAGAGTTCTAAATATGGCCAACTTATTAATACATAATAAATGATAAAATTGTGTCTCGACCTGAAGATCGAACGCATAATATATTGATAAGATTTTTACATGGTTAGAGCACATCTATTGAGTATACTGGTGGTTATTAGATTACTAGATGTGAATATATATAACTTCCGTCCTCGTGAGATTTATGAAGAACACAATGGTCCAGAAGTACATTATATAGTGCTACAAAGAGCGCTAATGTATCTTGCTAATTACAAGGGACATGATATATTATTAGTTAAGCAAGATTTAGTTCTTCTCTGATATAGTGAAATTTTAACAAAGTTAAGAAAATATTTATGTATCTCTGAGGGACGAATTACATAAGTTAACTATCGGATTGAATCAAGTCCTAAATCAGTTGACTATGCAAAATGCAAGGTATATCATGAAATGTACTATTATATTGTATATATAAAGATAATGCAGGTTATATAGCTCCAATTGAAGAATGATCATCAAAGGAGACATGACGAAATACATTTCTCTCAAGTTATTCTTCACTCATGATCTTAAGAAGAAACGTGACGTTACCATCCGACAAATTTGTTCCAGTGATTATTTAGAAGATATTTTCACGGAGACTTTACCGATTGCGACATTTGGAATATTGGTGAACAAGATTGGATTACGCCGACTTAAATATTACGTGATGTCAGCATCAGGGGGAAAATCTACACCGTTGCACTATTTTTCCCTTTACCAAGTGTTGGATCATGGTGGAACTCCGGTACGATCTTTGACAACGATCCTAGCTCCTTCGCTCCACGTAATCCTGCAAGAGGGGATAGACCGGGCGGTGACCCAGAATCCCTCTCCGATGCTTAAATGAGTATCTCGTATGGACTGGTAAGCAGTAAACTCAAGTAGTGTATCTCAAAACGTAATTGATCTGAGGTAACCTCTGCCCTTTTATAGGCGGAGAGGTACCTCAGTTACCTGGTGAACCGTTGGGGTAGTTAGCCCGTATTCCGCGTATCTCGAGCACGATCCCGCCTATCTAGGCCATGATCTCGCTTATCTCGGCCACGCCCCGCGTATCTCGGCCACGCTCCGCGTATCTCAATCACGCTCCGCGTATTTCGGCCACGCCCCGCGTATCTCGGCCTTTACCTCTGATAGCAAGTCCCGACTAATATCGGGGACTCCAGAGTTGTCTCATTGTGTCACCGCTCGGGGCCCCTCGTCATCGTGACAGGGCCAATCGTTCTCAGGGATTCGTCATCGGGGTCTACTTAAAGGCATCTTATCGGGAGCATCCAGCTCACCTATCGGGACCGACTCTGTCGGGACCTTTCATCATCGGGACTCCCTCTGTCGGGACCCTTCGCCTGGGTCATCTTGACCTCCATTGAGGGCCCAGTGGCCCTATTCACCGTTTCCCCGCCGTTAAAGGGCCTAACGGCCATAGCGGAGCCCATCACCAAGGTTTTATCCCACTGGATTTTCCTGGTATGGTTTTTAACGAGGCAGCTTACAAGAGGGATCCATAATTTTGTACTCTTTTTCCTTCACTATATTTTTATCCCAATGATTTTTAGTAAGGTTTTAAAGAGGCACAATTCCCTTATGAACATCCAAGGAGGAGTGTTGTGAATATATATTATGGATGTTCAATATAGTATATCATGTCCAATATTCTTGTTCCACAAGAATATAACTTCTCCTAGAATGTAACTTCTCTTAGAATATAACTTCTCCTAGAATGTAACTTCTCTTAGAAGTTTCTTACTCTACAAGATTATGTAACCCTATATAAATGACTCTTGTACATGAGAATAAATCATCCAAATTTGCTCTCTTTATATCACATTTCTCTTTCATTTAGTATATTTCATAACAAGTATCAATTTCAAAGACCTAAATAATAAACAATAAAATATATTTAGTTTAGAAAAACTAGAAAAAAAAAAGACTTTCTGTCTTAAAACAATATGATTAACTAAGTTTAAAATAGAATCTATAGTACTCCACTGTCGTCCAGCGGTTAAGATATATAACTTTTACCCAGGAGACCTGGATTCGATTCCTGGCAATGAAACTTTTTTCTTTAGTTAGTAATTTGTTATTTTTGGTAATAGGCATATTACCCGCCACCACGTCTAGGTAGAATAAGAACAATGACTGCAGTTCTAAACTTCTAGTCATTAGTACAGCAATTAAAAAATAGTTTTTTCATATAATGGTCAGTAGACTGACTATAGGAAAAATAATAACTAACATTGCTATCCTGAATGTTGAAGCACTCTAACAATTCTTAATCACGTTATTTCCATTGAAGAGATCAATGTAATATATTCCTTTGTATTGATTGTGAAGATCAGCTTCTACACCACGCAAGTTATGTACCAAATTTCATAATGAAATTATTAAAATCATCATTTAGGTGCTCAACCTCAATCTATTGTTGATCGGCATATGAATGGACCTTGTAAAAATATACAAAATTTAACTTCTAAAATTTGAATTTTCCTCTAGTTAGCAGTAATCAAGCTTAAATGAAATAATTTAAATATACATGTCTCCTTATCAGGAAAAATGAAATAGGATTACTGAATAATTAGCGTAAATGAATATTCCTCTCTCTTTTGCAGTACTTTTAACATAAAATATCAAGATATAACTCCAAAAACGATAATGCTCTCAGTTCAATTTCTTTTCTAAAGTAGCCGTTTGTCCTTGTTGAACTTACATGGTTAATTAGGCAGGTTAGTTGTTTTGATATTTAAACTGAGTTAAAGGTATTTTTTGTGCCTGACCGGTGTAGATTTTTGGTGTCATATGGTTAATTTTGTAGACTTTTTGTGTTATATGTTTGAGATGGTTGTATATTTTTTGTACTCCCGTTAGTCAACAGTTAGTTTGACCATTAGATACTTTTATTTTGTTCAATTTAGTCCTTAAATTTATATTTCTAAAATTTAATATTTACAATTTAGTCCCTATTATTTGCTCAAGTCACCGCTCAAGGCCACTGGCCACCACCTACCACCTACCACCTCCATAACCGCCGACCACTACGAAAAGGGCCAGCCACCACCACTTGTTGGGGCCGCCGGCCCCGATTAGGACCACAGAGGGCTCCAGTTCGGGGCCCCCTGACGATTGAGCCATATATGGCTCAGTCGGAGCCCTCTGTGGCTCTGGTCGGAGCCATAGAGCCCCGACCAGAGCCACAGAGGGCTCCAACAAAAACTACAACCTCTCAAACATATGGCACCAAAAGCCTACAAAATTAAACATATGCCACCAAAAGTCTACACTGGCCAAACATGTGGCACCAAAAGTACCTTTAACCCTAGTTTAAATATCGAAACAACTAACCTACCTAATTAACCCTATGGTTAAAAGGTACTTTTGGGACTTTTTGGTGCCATACGTTTGTCCTTGCTCGATATGTGTGCATCGTTCTTGGGTTTTGTATTATTATTTTGAGAAATGTTACAAATTCCGATAGTTATGTTCCTACTTGTTCCGACACTAAGAGAAAAAAATAGCCTAAAAGTTGGCATTAATTACAAGACATGCCACTGTGTCTTAATTCGTGACACTTCGGAACTTTTCGTCGGACTCTCTATCATATCTCTATTATTTTTTTACTCCTTTTTGTTGTTACGGTTGTAAGTGTCTAGCTTCTGAGGCATGTTTAGAATGATACATCTTAATGATTGATTTATATACATCTTATCCGGGGATTTTTATCATTCATCATATTCTCTTTAGTTTCTATACCAAACAATTAAATGAGTTGCTATAAATTACTTACTTTTTCTCAATTGATGTGACGACTATTATAACAAAGATTTGAGTTAATTACGAAAAGCAGTTCAGAGGACAATCCTATATTAATAATGGTTCCACTTAATTACTTTGATTTGTATAGAAAAATGGGTCCATTGGAGTATTTCAAAAGTGTTGAAGGGTTAAATTATAAGGGTTTTGACTCATATAAGAAAGCAAAGCAGAGAATAGAACGAAGTAGCATTGATGGGAAGCAGCTCGACAAGATCAAAACCAAATTATACTAATGTGATTCATCAACAGGAATTGGTGCTAGCTTGGACGTGTTACACGTTATTCTCCTAGCTCGTTTAATTGTTCTCACAACAATACATTGAAAGGAGAACAGATAGAAGACCAACTGTATCAAAAGCGAAACTCTCTGCATTTGATAAATAATTCTTAATCGAATTTGGTCAAATATATAGTAAATCTATTTGTTGAAAGCAGAAATTACTTTCTGCATCAGACAAATGACACCACTTAAAGATTGGTAGTGGTATCTTTGATGATATGGGGCTATCTGTTAATGTCGTTTTAGTTAAAGTTATTTCATTATTTTTGTTTTTATTACTAGATTGATTTTTATTCATGAACAAATTTCTAAGTTACTTTCTCAGTATTTATACTATATGTTCTTCTGTTCTTTATAGAATCTTATGGGGCTCACAGATTAGGTTCGTCATTATATATTGAAGCAAATACTAGTTCTTTTTTTTTGGCCAATAAAATACTAGTTCATTATAGATCATATCTATACAATTTCCTAACGAGCAATATATATATATATAATCTCCACAGTTAGGGTTGATCTAGTCGGTTAGGGTTGTTTATATTGAGGTGGGCTACATTAATCTGGGTCTTCTTCTTTGTTAGGGGCCTTAGGCTTCCAAGTTGTTAGTTTGTTTTCAGGAGACTCGTTTGAGGACCTTTTTTTGATTTTTTTTTCTTTTGTTGTGGTCATGTTCCTTCATGTGTAAATATTATGGGGTAAAACCCTGATTATTTTCAAGGTTTCCCTTAGTGTTTATTAGGTGCATCATGTCCACTTGAAGGAACGCATGCTAATGATTCGCAAGTGACTCTTTGCATGCTCTCTTCTTATTCTCCGCTGCTTAGTCTAGGGTTTGGTGCGATTAGGGTTTTAGAAATCAACATGGTATCAGAGCGGCGAGATCTTATTGTCATTCGATCGTGGGAGTGATTTCTGTCTGGCTTCGCTCCTTTGATGTACTCGTGTTGTTCGTCTCTCTTCGCAATTCGTTCTTTTGCGATAGGGGGATCTGCTTTGTCGTTTCCGTGTGGCGTTTCGTCTTCGATTTCTTGAGAAAGCTTCGATTTATTACCTTCGTCGGGGTCTTGTGTTGTTAATCGGTCTGTTCCTCAACCTATGTTGGTCTGCTTGAGGTTATTTTTCCTATCCTTCAGCAGATCTATCGTCATGGATGAAGAACATAAAAAATTGGACGACAAGGATCCTTTAGAGTCCCCTGCAACCATCACCGATAGAGAAAACCTTGATTTCACTAAGGAGGTGCACTCTTATCATCCTCTGTTTCTTCATACTTCAGATAAACCTGGCCAGAGCTTGATCTCCATAAGACTCTCTGGTCCGGGAAATTAAAGAAAGTGGAGTCAATGTAAGCAGATTATATTATTAGGGAAGAACAAACTAGGTTTTATAACGGGTTATTGCACAAAGGATTCGTATGAGCCTAGATTACATCTGCTTTGGGAACGTTGTGATGCTGTTGTGCGAAGTTGGATTATCAACTCTGTTAATGATGATTAAGCTGACAGTATCATGTATCTTGAGACTGCTTTTACGGTGAGGAAAGAGTTGCAGGAGAGGTTCAGTAAGATGAATGGGTCAAGAATATAGCAACTTCATCGTGATATAGCCTTGACTCGTCAAGGAGTAGATTCAATTTCTACTTTCTATACCAGGATGAAAAAACTCTGAACATAATATGATTCGGCGTGTGCTTTGCCACATATTGAAGGGGATGTTTACAAGAAGCACTTGGAACATAAAGAAAATGAACGCCTGTTTCAGTCTTTTATGGGTCTGAGTGATAATTTCTCTGCTGTTCGGAGTAACTTGTTGCTTTGGATCCCTCTCCCCTCTCTGAATACAGCTTATATCATGTTGCTCCAGGAGGAGAGTCAAAGAGACATCTCTTCCTCCATTTCTGCCCCTGATGGATCTATCTTTACTGTTAAAGGCTTTGTACCTAATGGTGGTAAGCTCAAGAGAGCTCCTAATCCCAATTTGGAGTGTGAATTTTGCAAGAAAAAAGGCCTTACCATTGATCGCTGCTATGCAAAAGGGTGTGACTTTCGCCAAAGAAAAGGGCACTGTCGAGATAATTGCTTCAAGTACAAGGAACTAATCAGTCAGAAGGGTATCGTTGGCAAGGTTAACACTGTCTCAACCCTCAGTGCCGATGTTGGAGAATTGGATAGTCAAAGGTCCGAGATTCAAGGGCAGATGGCACCTCAAGGAAGCATAACTTTGTCAAACGAGCAGTTCTATAAGCTTTTTCTGAAGGCTGGAGGTGGTGGAGGCACTGTAAGTGTTGCCACTGCAATCACTTCCTGTGAAGGAAATCCTCACACTGCTGGTATGAATTATGTGTTATCAAACTATGGTTGCCTTAACTCTTGGATTTTAGACACTGGTGCTAGCAATCATATGAAAAATGATTCCTCTTGTTTGGATAAATATAAAACCCTTTTTGACACTAGAGTTCAATTACCAAATGGGCAATTTTCTTATGCTGTTAGGATGGGTGATTTTGAAATTTTTGAAGGAAAGAAACTATGAAATATTCTTCATATACCATATTTCAAATATAACCATATCACAGTTTCTCAGTTAACTCAGGAGCTTAACTGTACTGCCATTTTTATCCCTAAAAATGCTACTTTACAGGACCTCTCCAGTTGGAGGGCCTGGGCAAATGGTGAGCAACAGTCCGGGCTCTATCTTCTTAGCCCCAACAGCAAAAATATTTTTGTAGTTGCTCTTAATGGCTCTGGTAAAGTTGAATTTGCCTTATGGCACAAGAGACTTGGGCATGTTCCTATTAATGTTTTGAAAAAATTTCAAGTTTTGCACAATTTACCCAATAAAAGCTCAGGAGTTAGTGATTGTAAGATCTACCCCTAGCTAAATTTAGTAGAATTCCTTTTCATTTGTCTGATTCTAGAGCAATCAATACTTTTTATCTTGTGCACGGCAATGTATGGGGTTCTTATACTCTAGTTGATGATTACTCTAGATTGACTTGGGTGTTCTTACTTCAGTACAAGCATGATATCTCTGATATTTTGAAATTTTTGTTGAGATGGTTAAGAAACAGTTTGGAAAGGTTATTAAGATTTTAGAACTGAGAATTGTGGGGAGTTCTTCAGTGATCATTTAAGACAATTTTTAAAACTTAGAGGAATTCTCCATCAAAGTTCTTGCTCTTACACACCTTAACAAAATGGTAGGTGGAAAGGAAACATCGTCACTGTTAGCATATGATGATTGGGCGCCGTAAATGGAAGCCCGTTAATATGTATATGTTACCAAAGGCAATTGGGTAAATGTCAAATTAGGGAATTGGGCTTGACCCAAATCCCAATTTACATTAGAGGCAAAAAAATTGGGCCTCCCTTATACACCAAGGCCGGCCAAAACTTGTGTATGGGCAAAGTGTAGTTTTGTCCACTTTGCTCCTCCTATAAATAGGGAATGTTAGAGATTTTAATAGGGTAATTCACAATCCCTCCTTTGTGGAAATTTGAGAGAAAACCCTCATCCCTAACACACACATACTTCGGCCGAACCTCACCTACACCAAGGGTGTGTAAGCATATGGTGATGTGCGCCGTAAATGGAAGCCCATTATATGTATATGTTACCTAAGACAATTGGGTAAATGTCACATTAGGACATTGAGCCAGACCCACATCCCAATTGACACGAGAGGCCCAAAATATGGGCCTCCCTTACGCATAGGCCGGCCGAAACTTATGAGGTGGGCAAAGTGGACTTTTGTCCACTTTGCTGCTCCTATAAATAAGAGGTGTTAGGGGTTTTATTAGGTTAATCATTAATCCCTCCTTAGAGTGTTTTAGATTGAAAAACCTTCCTCCCCACAACACCACATCGGCCGAACCTCACCACCACCTAAGGGTGTGCCAATTTTATTTCGAGCAAACACTCTGGATATCCCTCCCTGTCAAGAATCGATCAGAGGCTTTGCTGTGGAGAATATACCGCGTAGGGCTTCATTAAGAAGAACCTCTACGGGTGCCGAACGGAGGACCGTGAAGTCCCTGCTGCAGGATCTTGTGACTACGGATTACGTCTGAGGTATGTGCGAATCTTCCGCTGAGTAATATCGATTACTAGCATGTACCGTGTTTATAGTATCCGTAGTATTTACTCCCCGTAATCTAATAGTGGTATCAAAGCCTGTGTTAGGAGTTCATAATTTTGATAAATTGGTGTTCTTGAGAATTTTAAATTTGGACTGAAAATTTTAAAAGGAAAATTAAAATTTTCGAATTTTTAGGTTGTTAATGGTCCGAAATTTTCATGATGTTCTTAAGAAAATTTGATGTTCATGATCTTCAAGAAAAATATGATTTTTTTTTTTATCAAAATCGAACATTCAATTGTAGATCTTATTAAAATTTGTTCTTGAAATTTGACCACTTGTTTCCAATAATGTGTTTTTGGCCGAAACCCTAAGTAAATCACAAGGTAAAATTTTTAAATTTCTTAGGCTCCAAGTTATTAATTTCGGCCGAAACTACTAGGAATATTGTTTACCATATTTTAATTTTTATTCTAGGTAACAATATATCTATAATTGGAAATATAAGGATAGATTCACATTAATATATAGAAATATATATAACTATCAATATATCTAGATAATTAATAAGGTTATAGATATTATTGATAAATTTAGTTACATAAAAGATTGAGAAAATATTTTTTCAGTATATTTATTACTCTATTAAATATATTGACATTATATAATATATAAATTTATATATTATAGCCGAAATTTACATATATATATATATATATATATTGTTGATTGATTTTGTCTCATAGATAGAATCTTGGCAATAAATATATATATGTTTATTAAATGGCTGAAATATATATATATATATTAGCAATATTGGAAATTACTTTAGATAATTAATATTTCTTGGTGGCTAAGTTAAGTTTTTAGTGGACAATAAAACCCTACTTAGCCCACAAGAATATTTCGGCCTAAACCCTCTGGTAAATGGGACGGTCCAATTTGCAAAACCGGTCTGGGTTAAAACGGAACCGGGTTTTCTTAATCAGTTCGACCTAGTCGGGTCGGGTCGGACCGGGGTAACTAAGTGGATCTAATTGAACCGGATTTTTCTGGACCGAACTGAAACGGACCGAAATTGACTGAACCGAACCGAATTTTCAAAACCGAATTTAAGTCAATTAAATAAAATAGGGAGGTCAAGTTTTAAAATCCAAATGTTTTGAACCTTAAATGGCCTACACAGTGCTCGAAGGTTTATTATTATTCGCATAACAATTAAACCTTAATGCCTTGTTTCGGTTATGGGGATAGATCTCGGAGATATATGTTTTTGGGACAGGATTAATTAGTGGGCTGAATTGCAATTGTTTATTATTCGATATATATTTATGCATGATTGGAACTTTCGTCTTGATTGAGTCAAGCTAGCTGAACATTGCATATTGAGGGCAGAGCCCTGGTTAAATATATGGTATGCGCACTAGGATAGACATGCTGTGATGGTTGAAATTGACTAGGATTCATGTCTAGAATGATGCGTAATTGAATATAATCATGAATTGCAAATCAGCCCCTAATTTTTAAAATATTTTAAAATCGAAAATCAGTCGCCAAATGTGTATGATTGATGTGGAAATTTCATGTTTGGCACGTATGCTAGAATTTTGAGGATGCAACCGCGTTTAATAATTTACTTAGAAGTAGAATTATGTATGCAAGCATGAGTTCCTCGGAACAATTAGGCGCATGACACGTAAGCAATAGTGTGGTTTGTGTGATGAATGTTACTTGTGTATGATGATTTACATGGATAGTAGAATTATATATGCATGAGTAAGTTCATCGGAATATTTTTCTAAATAAAAAGGGCCTTGGGAAGCCAAGATCGGGTATGCTTGTTTTAAAATTCATGTTCCGGTAATTTGCGATTAAAACCGTTTAAAAAGACTGGTCTATTGGATTGAAGACGACAGTAATGTGAACTCTTTCACAGCCATCTTCCATTGGTTTACTGGTGGTCGGTTGGTTTAGATGACTGAGGAATCGTTACCTGTCGTATTCTATCTTAATAGATATCTGATGTATGCAATTCTTTCTCAAAATGCTATTGTTTCCCTGATTTTACGTGATCATCAAAGTGTTAGTTTTTCATGGCTCGATCGGTTCGGTTCTACGAGCCTCGCAATTTGGATGGCATGGACTATGATGCATGGAGTGAGTATGTAAGAGAACTTCTCTTCGCTGAAAGTACACATAAGTGTATTGATGTGAATAAGGGAATGACACTGGTGGATGAGCATGGCAACCTTCTATCCCCTCAAAGGTTGAGGAGCCTTAACGATCAGAGAGCTTGCAAGGTGATACTGGCAGCCTTGGACAGAGAGGTTGCAGAGGACTTCAAACTTTACTTCAGCGCTCTTCAACTTTGGTGTTCCATTAGGCTCAGCTTCAGTGGAGGAAGGGTAGCCGAAACTAGAGGAGTGTTGTTTGAGTATGTTGCCTTTATTTCCCAAGATGCAGGCGTAAAACCCACATCAGATCTTCAAAACGAAATATCAAATTGGAGAAAGATACTCAGTATTGCACAGAGATACCCGCTATCATGGTTGGTCTATGACAAGGAACATGGTTACTTGATTGAATCAATTAAGTTTACCATGGTCCTGTTTGTTGAAAGCAAAAAAAAAAAAAAAAAAAAAAAGAAGAACCGGAAGGTTACTCTGTGCCTTACCGCAAGAGATCAAGGGAAGATGCAGAGGAAACAGGATCATCATTTTGGTCCTCAAACGAGAATCCGGTGTGATAAACACTAGCGATAACAATGCAGTAAAAAGTATGTCTCGTTTGGTAACAATACTCCTAATGCTCTACTTTTATCTCTTAAAGCTTCGTGGATGATCTGGAATCTAAACCATTGTCGTTATTTCTCTTATTGCTCAATTTTATTGAATTTTGGGTTGATAATATTTCAGATTTATTGAATAAAGTAGTTACCATTCGATTCGAAATGAGTTATGCTTATCAAGATTAATCGACGCGGTTAAACGGGATCGATTCGAAATGTGACTAAACCAAAGTATTAAGGCTATTTACAATGGCCGAATCAAACAATTTCATACATATTCTCCTTCATCTAATTCTTTGAGTAAAATCAAAATGCCATTAAAATCCATCGATTGCGTAGCTCTAAGAATGAACCGATTTAATTCTTTCTTAATTATTAGTGCTCCATTAAATGAAATAATCAGTAATGATAATTATGTGTGAAACCGATTGGATTAAATTGAATTAAATCCAGAAATGAAACGATTTAACCATGGGTTAAAACTTCGGTAAATAACGCCACGCGCGTGTGGACCTCAAAAGATGGAACACATCGTTTCAAAATACTAGTTTAATGATGAAGTGTTTTAATGATTAAGTGCTGAATTTTCGTCTGCATCCCTTAGGAAACAACTTATTGATAACATTTACATCATTAAGAAGTATGCTTCATAAGCTACCACGACCTTGTAAAAGTATCAACTGACGCATAAGGTGAAAACCCAAGATGCTCAGTTCGGAGATGGAATAAAATCTCTGAGATAAGTTTGCAAATGAAGAAGGATGAAGTCGGTTAAACGATTTTCCTTCAATACGCCTTGAACGATAAGTCAGGCTAGGCATTCAAATCCTATGACACACTTCAAGAAGCATAGTTCATAACCATAATGTTAGAGTCAATCTATCAGCCGTTCCCTATGAGATGAAGAGAGATGATTCACATATATGTAAAACTGTGTTCCAGTGAAATCGGTAAGACACGTCGCCATAAAAGCTAACGAATGATAATGAGTCAAATCATATCATCACGCGACATTAATTTGCGCATTAAACACGTATTTGGACCAAGAGTACGTTAACTTCTCTTAGAAAATACATGTTTACAGCTTTGGAAGTGGTGCCGTGGTCGAACATGAGACATTACAATACTTGAAGAAATATCCAATGCATGGTCATTTTTCAAACTAATGTAGTCTTGATCGAACCGGAGCAGGATTATGCTGACAATCAGGTCCCACTTACTTCGAGTGGGAGATTTGAACCGGAACTCAAGTGAATGACATGGTAAATGATAATGGAAACATTTTCATAGTAAATCCATTGGGAGGAATAAACCCTACCACACGTAATCACTGTTGTTGCAGAGATGAATCATGTTGAACCTGATAGTCATGTTAATAAATGAATCCAACAATGCCACAACTACCTTTACTACCCATTGTTCTCAGTGGGATTTATCCGATCAACTTGGTTTTAGGGCCTAGTGATCAAGGAATTCATCTCAGAAGTAAAATCCCGAGACCGAGAGGTCATCTGAGGAAAGTTGTAGGTCAAGGTTCAAATACTGCTCTTGTTCCTAGTGGGAGTGATGCTCTGACAAGAAGCATTATTCCGAATGGGAGAAACATTCAGACTCAAGATGGGATTAACTAGCCTAGACGAAAGTCAAAGGCATCGAACTTCTCCCAAGAAGTCTCCCATCGATGAGGGTGAAAGTCTAACACTAACAACTGTTGACGAGCATTGGAAATGCATCAAGTGGAGAAATGGAGGAAAACAATAAAAGAGAGAGATCACCTAAATGAAAACCATTATAGTCTACAGTTGATTTACCTGCTAACCACAAGGGCACAAGGATACGGTGAGTCCTGAAAGGAGACTCACCACTGATGGAAAAGGTCGAGCAGTACAAAACCCGACTTGTTACGAAAGGAAATACCCAAATTCACGGAGTGGACTTTGACGAAAAAAACTCACCGACTGTGCGTAAAACCACGGTTAGGGCCATTTATGGTTCTGGTATCATGTCTCGATCTCGACCTACACCAAATGGATGTTAAGACTGCATTCCTCCACGGAAACCTGGGAAGAGATCTATATGAAGCAACCAGAGGGTTTTATTACTCCTGGTAACGAATGTAAAGTTTGCTAACTCCAGAAGTCCATTTACGGTCTTAAACAGTCGTCTCGGCACCGCATATTCCACGAGGAAATCGTAGGAAACGGATTCGTGAATCTTTACGAGGATCCGTGCGAGTATTATAAGACCTCCAGGTCTAAGTATGTCATCTTAACCTTATACGTGGACGACATACTCATTTCCTCAAACCACGTGAGTTTTATGAATAAATCAAAGTCCTGGATGGCATCTGTATTCGAGATGAAAGACATGGGAGAGGCCACGCTACCCGTAAATTATGTCTATCTCAAGAAGCCTATATCAACAAACTGTTGAAGAATTTCAGATTACAAGATGCCAAACCCGTGGATACGCCGGTAGTATTTGGGTGCAGACTGTTAAGACGTGAGTATCGGGTCGATGGGTCTTCGGTCTGAATGACACTTCTCACGGGTAAATTTCTTTCTTTGATGATCCGTTGACCCGTAAATGTGATCCGTCAACTCAACGTGGTCCGTCGTCTTGCTCCCTGCCGACCTGCACCCAACGTGGTCCGATGTGCCCTCTCCGATGCCTAAGCCAGTCTGAGATTCTTAGAAAGATAAAGTAGAGAGATGGCAGAGCTAAAAATCTGTAAAGATGAAACATGATCCAAATGAATAGAACTTGAGCAGTATATATAGGTTTCAGGGGGATTAAGGTGGCTTAATGGCACCGTTAATCCCTAAGCGTACTTTATTAACACATAACAACAGGATTAAAACCTTTAATGACACGAAGAGGTGGGTGAAAATGTCTAAGTATGAGTCGGGTAAAATGGATGTCGGGACCCTCGGGGTCGGACGGGAAATTCGACCCCTAAGGCCTAGGATCGGGTCAGCTTGCCCGACCTCTCTTGGGAGGGGCTGGGTCAGCTGACCCGATCCCTCCTAGGATAGATCGGGTGAGGCCACCCGATCTCCCCTAGGAGAGATCAGGTGTGGCCACGCGATCCCTCCTAGGAGAGATCGGGCCGACTAGCCCGATCTAACCTAGGTGAGACCAACGGTCCAGTCCGGACGAATATTTTTTCTAGTCCGGGCCGTTCGCGTTGTGAGTGAAGTGTTCGGGTCCAAGTTTCGATTTATAATCGTGAGTGGGGCGATTAAAATAAGACAATCCGTAGGGAGACGGGTTCAAATTGGGCGTATATCCATCACATGCCCCCGAGTCAACCAATGACTTAACCCTTGATTGACTCTATTTTATGATGGGATGACACGCACAATTTGAAACCGTGACTTTACCACTTGACGAATCATTTGCTCATCCGTAGGCACATTTTCCGTGCCTTGTCCTCAGTTTCTCAAAATAGAGGAAATATAAACGTTAGAGTAAACGTGCACGCGCCTAGACACGTGTCCATAGAATGTGGATATAAAAATCCAATTTTCTCATACATGCATTCTAAAAATATGTACATGCATGGAGATGAAATGCAATCATGGATATGGACTAAGGTAACTTCATTTTACACCATCATAATCAATACGTGCACATGTGGGGTGAACCCTTTCTGTGGAGAAATGCTTAGACCGGGTCTAATAGATTTTTAAGTATGGGAATGTAAAATATATGCATATGAGAAATGCTAATTTGAGTGAACATGGATATATCATGAACATGAAGGTGTGTACTAGCATATATGCAAGTAGAAACACAAGTATGGAAGTGGGTGTGGATAGGCTGCAATCATGGACATGAATGTATGTAGGAATATATATCAATCATGTACATGGATGTCTAAGTGTTTGGAAACATGGGAGTATGTATGTGGGCATGCACGTGAGCGTAAGCATAAACATGTATCTATGCATGGACGGGTCGTGAGCATGAGCGATGGCATTGGTGCACTTGTAGATGTAAATAATAAATATGAACATAGTTCCAAGGGTGAGAGTATAGACCTCTTTTTATCCGAGAGTGCGAGCTCTATTCCTCGATGGGACACAACGTTCTGCCTTCCTTGTACTAGCGCGAGCATTGTCTTTTAGCCTCGACTTTTGACACTTGTGACATTTTCCTTCATTTGTAGGAACGTGTGTATAGCTTTTGAGAATTGCCCTGCAATTCGCTCTCGCACTTTGATTGTAGGATCTCTTGGGTTGTGGTTTTGCTTTCGTAACTTGAGGTTGAAGTTGCCCCCGTAATAGGCACATCTCGCCCTTCCATGGGTAGGGGTCGACCTTTGCGTCGGTCGCACGGACGGTAGACTCACTTTTGGGGGGCTTTCTCCTTCGGACAAGGAGACCATGAAGGCCATTTATCCAAGCAATCGAACTAAATCTCATTGTCCTGTGTCGTGTCTGAGGTGGACTTGTATGAGGTGAGGGTTTGCTTGACCCCTTCTCCTGCGAGCTTGGTGTGTCATTTATCCTTCTGTTTTCATTCATCTTTCGTTTCCCCCTTGTAGGTTGGTTTTATGGAAAAACGTATAATGTGCAGGCGGAGCGTTCCGAACGCACCGTTGATTAGAATAAGAAGAAGGTACCCTCTGGCTCTGCTTCTGAGGTCAATAAATCTTCTAAATCAGGGAAAGCTGCAGAGACTTCCAGTATGTTCTTTTTCATTCTCTTTTCTTTATGATATACTTATGATTGTTCCCATGTTGCTTTCTTCTTACTGTTAGAGCGTTCGCCCCTGGTTACCGAGCGAGTTATTGCGGTGGGCAAGAGTTCAAGTCAATCCAAATCCAAGGCACAGAAACCTGACTCTGAGGCCAGGCCCTCGACTGCCAAGAAGAAGAAAGTCGCGAGAGACTCTCCTTCAAGTGCCCGCTTGCCGACTCCCTCTCATGATAAGGAGATAGTGGTTGAAGAGGCGCCCTCCTTTCTTGAAAAAGGGAAGCAGCCTGTGCTAAGACGATGGGATGACCATAGATCTTGATGTCTCTCCTCCATCCTCTGCCCCCCAGTCGAAGGGCCGAGTCTCAGGTCTGTTTCTTCTTCATGTAGGTGTGATGACTTTGAAGGTGCCTTTGGCATACCTATGGGGTCATGTGATTAACCATTGTGTTGAAGATCTTGCTTTTGGTGATGGGTGTGATTATCCCCTTTCATTGAGACTCCTTTCTTTTTCCATGACTCTAATTAAGATAGACAATTTCTTCTTGAAAGTTTGGTGGAGACTGCTCTCGAGTTAGCCTCTACTGTATCATAGTTGTGATCGTTGTGGGGATCGTTTCGTTATATGCCCCCGATAGTGCTTGCCGTGATTCTCCGTTTTATGGTTGATTTCGTGAAATATAGAGGTTGTCTTCATAATGAGGACGTCTCCTACCTGGTATCATCCAGGAAGGTTGAAATATAAGTGCAGACCTTTGATGAGCGTATGAAGGGTATTGCTTTTCCCTTTTTCTTGGACTTCCTCTTAAGGTTAGACGTAGGCTCTTTAGGTTTGTGGTCGTATTAGCATCTTCGTAATGTGTATACTTGATAGCTGTTTTGTTTTGTGTAGACATGATAGCCACCTCTTGGTGCGGGGTCATGATAGCTACTTCGCGGTGTGTGGACATGATAGCCACTTCGTAGTGTGTGGACATGATAGCCACCTCTTGGTGTGTGGACATGATAGCCACTTCTTGGTGCGTGGACATGATATCCACTTCTTGGTGCGTGGACATAATAGCCACTTCTTGGTGCGTGGACATGATAACCACTTCTTGGTGCGTGGACATAATAGCCACTTCTTGGTGCGTGGACATGATAGCTACTTCGCTATGTATGGAGTTTTGCCTTTGCATTCCGTACTTATTGCCAAACCTGTCATGAGTGTTTCAACATTATGTTTTTATATCATGAGTAGTATTTCGTACCTTTGTTGCTATAGTTGCCTTTTGTTTAGGCTATGTTTGTTGGGTTTTGTCACCGCGTCTCGTCTTGTCAGATGTTGTATCCTTTATGCTTTTGGGATGTCCCCTTTATGAGGTGTGCTTCACAATATGCAAGGGTGATGTTTTATCGAAAGTCGTGCTTGACGATGTTCAAGTCGAATGCGAGCAGAGGTCACGCGAGGGTGACATGCAAGACAGTAATGTTTGTCAGAGGTTGCCTTGGGCGACTTGTTAGGCGATTCTTCTTCGTATGAGATAGGCTCCGAGAGTCTATCTCGTAGCCTTGGGCAACTATTGCAACAAAGGTATGAAATACTACTCATGATATAAAAACATAATGTTGAAACACTCATGACAGATTTGGCAATAAGTACGGAATGCAAAGGCAAAACTCGGAGGGCGCGGAATATGTTCACGAGATAGGCTCTCGGAGGGCACATAATTAGTTCGCGAGATAGGCTCTCGGAGGGCACATAATTAGTTCGCGAGATATGCTCTCGGAGGGCACGGAATTTTCACGAGATAGGCTCTCGGAGGGCACAGAACTTTTCACGAGATAGGCTCTCGGAGGGCACAGAATTAGTTCGTTAGATAGGCTCTCAGAGGGCACGGAACTTTTCCCGAGATAGGCTCTCGGAGGGCACGGAACTTTTCACGAGATAGGCTCTCGGAGGGCACAGAATTAGTTCGCGAGATAGGCTCTCGGAGGGCACGGAACTTTTCACGAGATAGGCTCTCGGAGGGCACGGAACTTTTCACGAGATAGGCTCTCGGGGGGCACGGAACTTTTAACGAGATAGGCTCTTGGAGGGCACAGAATTTCGTAGTTTAAAACTAATCTCAAGATACGCTCTTGGGGGCGTAGAAACTATTCACGGGACAGGCTCCCGGAGGGCGCGGAATTTTTCGTAGTTTAAAACTACTCTCAAGATACGCTCTTGGGGGCGTCGATACTGTTCGCGGGACAGGCTCCCGGAGGGCGCAGAATTTTTCGTAGTTTAAAACTACTCTCAAGATACGCTCTTAGGGGCGTCGATAGTGTTCGCGGGACAGGCTCCCGGAGGGCTCAGAATATTACTTTACCTTGTGTCATTTTCCAGGTAGGGTGCTTCTTTGATACGCCTTCTGAATCTTTACTTGAGTTTTATCTCTATGATATTGCCTCTTACCTAGCCTTTTCCTGAGTGTGGGAGATCACCTTTCGAGGGCGATGCTTGTATGTTTCCAACTTAGGAAGAGTTCGTACATGGAGTTGAGGTTGTTTTCCCTCTTATGTGACCTCTTCTAGGAGACGAGGTGTTGCATGTTCTTGTGACCTTCTGCTTCTGATTTCTTCTATTACACTTAGGTGGACTACCAAGAACTTGTTCGTTTGGTGCCCCCCAAGTTGCTTGGTGGTCACACCGCCTTTCATATTTGGTCGTTGAAGGCCCCTCGTTCATTTTCTTGGTTGGGTACCCCTTATGCTTGGGGCTCCTTAATCTTATGTTGTATATGATATGTCTGCTTGTTTGGGTGCGATGGGTGACCCTTGTAGGACTTACTTTTTCTTATGCTTGCTTGTTTCAATCATAGCCATGGTTTGGACAATGCCTTTGCCGGATGTATCTCTTAGGGTTGGGAGGGAAGCTTTTGCTTTGTGTGGGTGGGGGTGATTTTCATTCTCTTTGTAACTGGTCCTGGTAGTGTCCATATCCATAGAAGGTTTGTAAATTATTGCCCCTTCTTCCTTGTGTATTGAGAAAAAAAAACGCTTTTGCGGTGATGACCGAGTAGGAATAACGTATCTTGGAAGGGGTTGCATTTGGGTTGAAGAGGTTTCTCCTAGCATGGTATCTCGACTTGTTTAACTTGAAGCTGTGTTTCAGACTAGTGAGTCTGATCCATGCCCCTTGCTCGGGTATGGGGGTTCGATCGGGCTGTAATAATCTTCTTGAAGCGTTGTGGTACTTAGTGTGCTTCGCCTTTGCCTTTATATTGGAGTATTTTTCAATGATTTTAGGGAGTGTCACATTGGTCATGTTCCTCCCACCTCCAATCTTGATTATAGGCTCCCTTTGAATTAGGACTTGAACTTAAAAATGATATTTTCCTCTAGATTTGCAGGTGATGTCTTGTGCTTTTCCTTGGGTTTGCCCCCGTATTGGTTATGCCTTGTAGGATAACTTCATTAGAAGTTGCATTTTAGTTGCGTACGTATACATGTTTGGGGGGTGTCGAGCTGACAAGTTCCTTCTCTTTTCCTTTGTTGTAACCTTCATTCACTATGTTCTTGGTTTATAACCTTAAAGGTGGGACCTTCCCCTAGTGCTCTCTTTATCGGGGTTTTCCTCTTGATGGGATTTCAGAGGCAAATGTCTTGCCCCTCATAGGCAAAATGCTTGATCATGATGTGCGTTTAGTGTAAGGGTCGAGTTTTGAAGCCTTACTACCCAAGCTTTTGATCTCTTCTTTGGTTAATCTTGTAAAACTATTATCATGCCCTAAGACCCTTAATGGGAGGTGTATCTCATTTTTCATATTCTGGTTGTTGCACTGTCTCTTTTGCGAATCTTGCATCTTTAGAGTTTCTCGCTTGGTACATGACGTTAATGGCAAGATTTGCTACCGGTGCCTGTCTTGTTAGGACTTGTATCCTTGTTTCCTTTCTTTCTTATGAGATGGCGAAGGAGTGTCTATGACCACCCAAATGCATCGCACTTGATAGAGGTATGGGCCTAATCTTGAGGGCGCTATCTTGAATCTTCACGTACCTATCTTTGATAAACATATCATTCATTGCATATATAATACGGAATCCAAGGATCTCCAGTTTAGGATCATATTTTGAGAACAGAAACACGCTCGTCTATTAGATAAACTCTCCCTCTAGGGAGTTCATTTTTTAAAGATAACTACAAGGATACTTGTAAGGATATGTCTTTCATCCTTGTTCCACCCCCATTTGCAGTGTTGTGTTCTTAATGGGTATGTTTATGTTCTGACCACCTTTACTAGTAGGGGGTCCCGTCGTATTAGGTATGCCGAACTCTTTCCTAGTATCATCAATAACTGGGCGTGGGGGATGTCTGGCGAACTCCCTTCATTCACTATGATTCTCTTCATGTCAAAGCTAATGATTCCCTCTGTTATGACCAATATATCGCTGTGTGGAAACACTATGTTTTCCATATCCTTTTTCGAAAGCTGGATGATGGTGTCGCCCTTCTTCCCTTGCTAGGCTTGGGGCCCTTGAAACGTCCTTGATGGAAGTATATTCTATTACCTGAGATGAGCTTACTAGGTGTAATCGCATCTCCTAGCTATTTTGTGAAATCATATAGATCCATTGGAGGCATTTGCCTCTGAAGGTGTGCTTTGTCCATGTGATATGGTTTCCCGAATTTTTTGGAGGGATGTGCTCGCAACTGCCCCCTCTTATGCAAATAGGTATTCTCTTTATTTTTGTGAGGAAGGCATGTTGTGACTTGGATTGTGCCCCCCTTGTATATCAACGCCCAATGGTGTCTTCCGACGAACGTAGCACTAAGATTCTTGTTGGAAGGTTGTAGTGGGGGTAGTCCTTTGTGACCCTCATTGTAATTCTTCTATAGGATGTTGAGAGTGTTCAACTTATTTTTGGAAGTGAGCCTTCCATCTTAGTGATCTTTTCCCAGTCTTGACCTTATAGGTTCCCTTTGAGATTGAGCAATCTATTCCTTATGCGCTCCTTTGAGGAAGTTAAGCAAACGGTAGTGTCGAACAAACATGTTTGAACAAAACCGTTTTTCGGCGGAGATGTTCTGATTAATGACGATGCTTTCGTTCGTCAGTGGTGTGCAGTCTTGGTGGCGACTCTCTTGGTTGCGACTGGGTTTTTGATGGACTCTTTTAGTAGGCAACCTGTGTATATATATAATATGATGCCCGAAGACATCCGGTATGATCATTCTTGGAAAACATGGTGATATCGAGTATCAGAATATACCCATTTCAGGGAGTTGAATTGTTATGCAGTTAAATTAAATAAGAGGATATGGGAAGGATATGGGTGTGGGGGTGTTGATATCCCCTACTTCCTTGGTAATTATAAGGTCGCCTCCTTGTCGAGGCAGACTAGGTGGAGGTATATCCTCCATACATGCTATGTGTGATCTCACTCCACTGTGCCTGTCTGTAAGTCTTCTCATTGTAATAGTGATGTAGTAACATAGTATGTCACTCTGTGAGTTCCATGCTCAAAGCCTTGTCTTTCAAACTGCCCCTATATTCCTGGGAGAGGTGTACCGAGGGTTGGCTTGCACGAGGGGTTAGAACCTGTCGCGTTGTATCATGAGTAGGCGGTTGCCTTGTCGAGTTGTCGGGACGATGTCCCTCAGTTTGATCTCTTCTTGGAATATCTCTTGGTGGGGCTTGGTCAGTCGGAGCCACTTGTGGTGGTTCGTATCTTCTAGCTCTCATTACCTTACGGTACGCTATCAATTCATCTATGCACATGAATCCTTCTTTTACTTGGGGTTCACGTTGGCGTAACATATGATGGGATTGTGTTGCCGGTCGTCCTGAATGGTTGATCTTATGGCGGCCTGTCATAAGGAAAACGTTGAGGGGATTACTATGGTAGGTCCTCCTAGGAAGCGAGGTAGCACTAGTTGCAATGCTCTTTCTTGGATGGCGTCACGTCGACGGCGTAGATGCATCATACCAATCTTCTTGTGGTAGCACTAGGTGGTTCCACTACCGGCCTCACTGCCCTTGGTACCTTGTTACTTGTACGACGTGGTGGTCTCGAATCCTTGGGAGGAGGGCCGTTAGCTATCCTTGTTTTTATGACCAACACATGTATGTGGGTGCATCGTATACTACATCTTTTCTTTGGAAAACTGGGTTACGCCTTCCAACAATTGCGATGCGTCCACGACTTCTATCATGTCATCTTCTGTCTGTGAGGCATAGTCATCGCGTTTACTGGACGACTTACCTCTTGCACTGAACCCTCCGTGCATGAAAATCGCGGGAGGCACTTGGGTATCTTATTAACGGCTTTTTGTTCAAATCATGCAGGCTTTCTTGAAAATCCTATGAGTGCGAAGTACACTTGTTTTATGCTACTTGCTCTCACGCCTAATATGTCAATCACTTTCTTGTTGAGGATGCTTGGCGAGCTTCCACCATCTACAAGGATTCTACCTAAGTCCATGTCAGTGGTTTTCATCGTAATGACTAAGGTGTCGTTGTTCTTTGGTTACACATGCTCCATGTCCTTCTTTGAGAACTGAATTGTATCTTCTCTTTTCTCCCTTACTTTCTTTTCTTTGATTGTACTATCTTCTACTTGTGTCATATATGCCTCTCTTGCATTTACTGATTCACTACCTGCTCCAAAGCCTCCGTGAATAACGTATATGCTTGCCATCTGACTCGTGATAGGTAGACTTTTTGTTCAAAACCCATATACGGCGCCAAGTGTTAAGACGTGTGTATCGCGTCGATGGGTCTTCGGTCCGAATGACATTTCTCACTGGTAAATTGCTTTCTTTGATGATCCGTTGACCCCTAAATGTGATCCGTTGACTCAACGTGGTCCGTCGTCTTGCTCCCTGCCGACCTGCACAAGGGGCAATATCGAGCACGGAGAGGGGAGTGGTGCTCGATGTGCCCTCGTCGATGCCTAAGCCAGTCTGAGATTCTTATAGAGATAAAGTAGAGAGAAGGCAGAGCTAAAAATGTGTAAAGATGCAACATGATCCAAATGAATAGAACATCAGTAGTATATATAGGTTTCAGGGGTATTAAGGTGGCTTAATGGCACAGTTAATCCCTAAGCGTACTTTATTAACACATAACAACATGATTAAAACCTTCAAAGACACGGAGAGGTGGGTGAAAAAGTCTAAGTATGAGTCGGGTAAAATGGATGTCGGGACCCTCGGGGTCGGACGGGAAATTCGACCCCTAAGGCCTAGGATCAGTTTGCTTGCCCGACTTCTCTTGGGAGGGGCTGGGTCAGCTGACCCGATTTCACCTAGGTGAGACCAACGGACCGGTCCGGACGAATATTTTGTCAAGTCCGGGCCGTTCACATTGCGAGTGAAGTGTTCGGGTCCAAGTTTCGATTTATAATCGTGAGTGGGGTGATTAAAATAAGACAATCCGTAGAGAGACGGGTTCAAATTTGGCATATATCTATCACAGACTTTCAAAATGTGACGGCCTCAAGAACCTGGCAGAGCGAGAACAGATGAAGGGTGCAGAGTATTTAAGCATGGTCAGTAGTCTCTTGTACGCCATGCGATGCACCCGTCCGGACATCTGTTAGGCCGTGGGCCTAGTAGCACGATTCCAATCAAATCCTGGCTATCAAAATTTAAAGGTTGTAAAATGAATTTTTCGTTATCTGAAAGGTACTGCCGACTACGCACTGTGCTATGAGGGCATGAAATTAGAATTGACCGGTTACAGTGACACCGACCATGGTGGCGATGCGGATGATCGTAAGTCCACCACAGGAGGAGTCTTTCTCCTTGCTAATGCCGCCATTTCGTGGACAAGCAAGAAGCAAACATGTGTCGCACTATCTACAATGGAATCGTAATTCGTAGCTCTCTCTAAACACCCACAGGAAGCGGTCTAGCTGAAAAGGCTTCTTACTGCACTGCTTGATGTCAAAGACAAGAGTAAGCCCGTCGTGGTATACTCTGACAGTCAGGCGGCTATTGCGGCACTTAAGAATTCAAAGTACCATAGTAGGACTAAACACATTGATGTGAAATATATATATGCTAAATCTATGGTAGAAGACAATACAATCTCTTTGGAATACTTTTCCACTGATAACATGGTTGTGGACCCATTAACTAAACCACTACACATGGAGATATTCAAAAAGCAATTAAAACTGTTTGGATTGCGTAGGGTTTAAAAGTGGCATGTATCTGTGATAACATTTTGATAATTAAAAGTTACGTTTTTAATAAAGAGAGAATTGCAATCGAGTTTATGATCCATCGACGTCATAATGTTTGATTACATCAGATTTACGATCTATAAACTAAGTTGTAGGAGGAAGTAATCCTTTGCCAAACTATGTCGAATGTGGGCCTTACCTAGTCACACATGTACGATCATCTTGCGGTGGAGGGAGGCCTCTACCAAGCAAGGCTGGCTAAGAATCAAGGGGATAAACCTGATTACGCAAGACGATTATCTAGTCTTGAAGTAACTCGACATGATCTTCGTTTTTGCAAATTGCCATGATGAACTCTGTTCGTCATTAAACCACATTCAGGGTCAGATGAAAATCTGCTACAGCATGATTGACATATCCCATTCCTGTCAACTTAAAAGTTCAGGTATGCTATCGACGCGTTCTTCATACTGCGCGTGCCATGTTCGACCAAGGGGTCACAACTCGGTTGTGCTAGATAAGAATCCTCGTGATTCTAACGGGCGCAAACTTCTTCACCTCGAGCGTGTGATTGATCCTGGGAGCCTTATGAAGAGACACCCGAAGTAGCCACACATACTCAGAACTCATATCTAAGTTCAGGCTCAATGTTCGCTTCTCGGCGTACGAGCGTTGTGCTGAACAAAAAGGCCCAGTGACCACGTCTTTGGAAACCAATTGGGTTTGACTAAGGATATGAGCGATAGGGATGGTCAAGTTCACCTGTAATTCACCGACTCTTGTATTCACTAGGTGGCCACCAACCAGATATTAGTTGAAGGTTGTGAATACTTGTAGGATGCCTTGGAGAAGTGTTCCTATGTGGAAATTGGGCAAATGGAGAATTAACAGTTGACCTAGGATACAGCGCGACACTATATTTTTTATAACAGGTTGATTGAAGAAAAGGGAATCAACGTTCCGCGGGCGCTACAACACTCATAACAGATCAGTAGCACGATGCTCGTCGTGTTCGCTGGTCGCACGGCGAACCTCGTATGAACTATTCGGAAGCAAGGGCGAGATCGAATGAGTGAAATGTTGATGTTGATTTGGATGAAAATACATTAACAGGTACCCTCCAATTCCGGTGAGTGGGGGTTGTAAGTATATGGTGATGGGCGCCGTAAATGGAAGCCCATTAATGTATATGTTACCTAAGACAATTATGTAAATGTCACATTAGGACATTGGGCCAGACCCAAATCCCAATTAACATGAGAGGCCCAAAATATGGGCCTCCCTTATGCATAAGCCGGCCGAACCTTATAGGTGGGCAAAGTGGACTTTTGTCCACTTTGCTCCTCCTATAAATATGTGGTGTAAGGGGTTTTGTTAGATTAATCTTTAATCTCCTTGGAGTGTTTTAGAGAGAAAAACCCTCCTCCCCATAACACCTACACATCGGCCGAACCACCACCTTCACTAAAAGGTGTAACAATTTGCCTTCGAGCAAAACTCCGGAGATCCGTCCCTGCCAAGAATCGATCAGAGGCTTTGCTGTGGAGAATATACTGTGTAGGGCTTCCTTAACAAGAACCTCTACGGGTGCCGACCAGAGGACAGTGAACTCCCTGCTGCAGGATCTTGAGACTACGGATTACGTCTGAGGTATGTGCGAATCTACCGCTGAGTAATATCGATTACTACCATGTACCATATTTATAGTATCCGTAGTGATTACTCCACGTAATCTAACACCTTATGCATAGGCCGGCCGAAACTTATGAGGTGGGCAAAGTGAACTTTTGTCCACTTTGCTCCTCCTATAAATAAGAGGTGCTAGGGGTTTTATTAGGTTAATCATTAATCCCTCTTTAGAGTGTTTTAGAGAGAAAAACCCTCATCCCCATAATACCACATCGGCCGAACCTCACCACCACCTAAGGGTGTGCCAATTTGCTTTCGAGTAAACACTCCGGAGATCCGTCCCTGTCAAGAATCGATTAGAGGCTTTGTTGTGGAGAATATACCGCGTAGGGCTTCCTTATCGAGAACCTCTACGGTTGCCGACCGGAGGACTGTGAACTCCCTGCTGCAGGATCTTGGGACTACAGATTACGTCTGAGGTATGCGCGAATCTTCCGCTGCGTAATATCAATTACTAGCATGTACCATGTTTATAGTATCCGTAGTGATTACTCCCCGTAATCTAACAGGGTGTGTCAATTTGCTTTGAGCAAACACTTCGTAGATTTGTCCCTGCGAATAATCGATTAGAGGTTTGTTGTGGAGACTATACCGCATAGGGCTTCCTTAACAAGAACCTCTACGGGTTCCGTCCAGTGGATCGAGAACCCCCTCAGCAAGATCTTGATGTTCATGATTTTCAAGAAAAACGTGACTTTTATCAAAATCAAACATTGGATTGTAGATCTTATTAAAATTTGATCTCTAAATTTGACCACATATTTCCAATACATGTTTCGGCCGAACCCTAATTGAGATTACAAGGTAAAAATAATTATTTTTTAGGCCCAAAGTTTTCTAGTTTCGGCCGAATATAATTATTATATTGTTTACCATATTTTAATTTTTATTAAAGGTGACAATATATCTATAATTGGAAATATATGGATAGGTTCACATTAATATATAGAAATATATATGGCTATCAATATATCTAGCTAATTTATAGGGATACATATATTATTGATAGATTTAGTTACCCAAAAGATTAAGAATATATATATATATATATATATATATTATGGCCGAAATTTATATATGTATATATATATATATATATATATATTTGATTGATTTAAATCTTATAGATTGAATATTGACAATAAATATATATATAGATAAGGCCGAAATTTAATATACATATGTATAAATGCAATATTGGAAATTATTTTATATAGTTAATAATTCTTGGTGGCTAAGTTAAGTTTTTAGTGGACTTTAAAACGCTACTTAGCCCACAAGATTTATTTCGGCCAAACGCTATGGGTTTGTTGGGCCGGTCCAATTTGCAAAACCGGAGAGGATTAAACCAAACCGGGTTTTCTTAATCGGTTCGACCTAGTCGGTCGGTTCAAACCGGGGTAACTAAGTGGATCTAACCGAACTGGTTTTGAGTGTTGAACCGAACCGAAATCCTATTTTATTGAACCGGTTCAGACCGAACCAGATTTTAAATAAAACCGAACAGAACCTGAACCGGATTTATGGGACCGAACCGAACTAGATTGAACCGAAATTGACTGAACCGAACCGAATTTTTCAAAATCGAATTCAAGTCAATTAATAAAATGGGATTTCATTTTTAAAATCCAAATGTTTTTTAACTTTAAAATAGTCTACAGAGTGCTCGAAGGTTTACAATTTTCACGTTTAAAATTTTCACGTTTTGCAATTGTTTACTTTTTAGTACATATATTTATTAGAAATGTTGTCTTGATTATGTCAAGCTAGCTGGATGTTGGGGGCAGAGCCCTGGTTAAATATATGGTTTGCGTACTAGGACAGACATGTTTTAATGGTTGCAATTGCCTAGGATTCATGTCTAGAAACACGTATGATTAATTGTAAGCATAAATTGCAAGTCAGCCTCTAATATTTTAAAATGTTTTAAAAATAAAAGATAGTTGCCAAATATGCATGTTTGATGTGGAAGTTTCATGTATGACACGTATGCTTGAATGTTGAGGATGTAGCTGCTTGTGATAGTTTACTTAGAAAGTATAATTATGTATATGCTAGCATGAGTTCCTCGGAACATTAGACGCATGACGTGTGTACATGATTAGAGCCCTAACAGGCACGCCTCGTTTGCCACATATATAAAGTCGTTAACGTTTTATATGACTAATGTCTCCTGATGAAATTCACTTGTGAATATTTATTTCAGGATCGTTGGTCGAGATGGTAGCAATTCTCTTTGTAGCTTTACATTTATCTTTTATAGCTTCGTAAAAGATTTGAAATCAGACTGATTGTTGTTAATTCTCTTATTTGTTCATTTAATGTTTGAATTTTGGTTGACTGAGATTCAGATTTATTGAATAAAGTAGTTTCTGTTCGACTCGAAACGAAATCTACTTATCAAAATTAATCGACCCAATTAAACGGGATCGATCCGAAACAAAGTTGAAACCGAAATATCCGCCAAGTGCTATTGGTCGGATCAAAAAAAAGACACACTCTGCTTCATCTAATATCTCTAAACATCAAAATACCATTGATATCCATAGATTGCGTAGTTCTAAGAGCGAGCCGATTTAAACTCTTTCTTATTTGTTAGTACTTCATTATAAATTCCGTAATGATGAACATGTGCGACACCAATTGGATTAAATTAAATTGAATCTTGGAAACGAACGATTTATACCATGCGTTAAACCTGGAATAGTCGCCACGCGCGCGTGTACCTCGAAAGATGGAACACATCGTTTCGGAGTACGAATTTAATGATGAAATGTTTTAAGGAATGACTGCTGAATTTTCATTTGCCTCCATTTGGGAATAATTCATTTAATACTTACACGACGAAAAGAGGTATGCTTCAAAAATTACCACAAACTCGTAAAGTATCAACTGACGCATAAGGCGAAAGCCCAATGCACAGTTAAGAGATGGATAAGTCTTTGAAATGAATTAGCAAATAAAAAGGATGATGTCGGTAAAATGACTCTCCCACCAAATGCCTTAAACGAGAAGTTTGGCAAGACATTCATATCGATAGCACACTTCAACTGGCATGGTTTGAAAACATAATGTTAGAGTTCAACGACCGACGTTCCCTATGGGATGAAAAGCAATTGACTCACATCAATGTAGAACTATCTTCCAACAAAATCGGTCAAACACGACGCCATAAAAGCTAAAAGGAATGATAACGAGGTGAAACTTATCATCATGCGACATTAATTTGCGCATTAAACAAGTATTCTAACTAAGAGTACGATGACAATGGTCCGTGGTCGAAAATGAGACGTTACATTCCTTGAGGACGATTTTCCAACGCTTGGTGAAATGAAAACAGACGAAGTCTTGATCGAATTGGAGCAGAATAACGATGATAGTCAGGTCCCACTTATTTCGAGTGGAGGATTTGAGGTAGCAATGCAAGTGAATGAAATGTTAAATGAGGATGGAGACATTTAATAGTAAATCTAGTGCCAGGAGACAATCCTACCACACAAATCACTGTTGCTGCAGGTGCGAATCAAGTTGAACCTGATCATCACGTAGCCGGACCGCTGGATGAAATTCCAATAATACCACAACTATCCATTTTTCCCAGTGGGAGTGGATCAACTAACTTGGTTCCAGGTCCCAGTGATCAAGGAATTAATCTCGGAGGTAAAATCCCGAGACCGAGAGGTCGTCCAAGAAAAGTTTTAGGTCAAGGTTCTAACACTGCCCTTGTTCCCAGTGGGAGTAATGCTCTGATAGAAAGCATTATTCCGAGTGGGAGCAACGTTCAGACTCAAGATGGGATTAACGAGCCTAGACGAAGTCAAATGCATCGAACTTCTCCCAAGAAGTATCCCATCGAGAAGGGTGAGATATTCACCCTAACTTATGTTGATGAACCGGTAACGGTTCAACAAGCGTTGAAAGGACCTCAAGCGAAGGAATGGAGGAAAGCAATGGAGGAAGAGATCGCCTCAATGAAAGCCAATTCAGTATGGTCTTTAGTTAATTTATCTGCTAACCGCTGGGCCATGGGGCCAAGTGGATTCTGAAACTGAAACTCACTGCTAATGGGAACGTCGAGCGATACAAAGCCCGACTAGTTGCGAAAGGATACACCCAGCTTCACGAGTGGACTTTGATGAAACATACTCACCGACTGTGCAGTACACCAATGGCAGGACAATCCTAGTCCTTGTCGCATGCCTCTATTTAGAGCTGCACCAAATGGATGTTAAGAGCGCATTCCTCCACGGAAACCTGGAGAAAGAGATCTATATGGAGCAACCAGAGGGTTTCATTACTCCTGGTAACGAACGTAAAGTTTGTAAACTCCAAATATCCATTTACGGTCCTAAACAATCATCTCAGCAATGGTACCGCAGATTACAGGAGGAAATCGTTGGAAACAGATTCGTGAATCTCCAAGAGGAACCATGCGTATACACAAAGACCTCTGAGTCTAAGTAAGTCATCTTAAATTTAAAAGGGGAATGCTCTCATTGCTGCGAACGATGTGAGTTTCATGCATGAATCAAAGTCCTGGTTGGCATCTGTATTTGAGATGAAAGACATGGGAGAGGCTATGTACATCTTGGGCATTAAAATTGCTAGAGATCGTGCCATCCGGAGATTATGTCTATCTCAGGAAGCCTACATCAACAAACTGTTGAAAAGGTTTAGATTACAAGATGCCAAACCCGTGGAGACACCGATAGTATTCGGGTGCGCGTTGTCAAAACGTGACGGCCCGGAGAACAGATGAGGAGTTCAGAGTATTTAAGCATGGTCGGAAGTCTCATGTACGCCATGCTCTACACTCTTCCGGACATCTGTTACGCTATGGGCCTAGTAGCAAGATTCCAATCAGACCCTGGCTATCAACATTTAAAGCTGTAAAGCGGATCATACGATATATGAAAGGTACAGCCGACTACGTACTGTGCTATGAGGGCTAGAAATTAGAATTGACCAGATTCAGTGATGTCGACCATGGTGGTGATCCAGACGATCGTAAGTCCACCGCAGGAGGAGTATTTCTCCTTGCTGATGCCACCATTTCATGGACGAGCAAGAAGCAATCCTGTGTCGCGCTGTCTACGATGGAATCGGAATTCGTTGCTCTCTCAAAAAATGCACATGAAGCGGTCTGGCTGAAAAGGCTTCTTACTGCGCTACTTGATGGCGATGTCGGGAGTAAGCCTTGAAGGTGTACTCTGACAGTCGGGCAGCTATTGCGGCAGTAAGAAATCCAAAGTACCATAGTAGGACTAAACACATTGATGTGAAATATAATTATGCTAAATCAATGGTAGAAGATAATATAATCACTTTAGAATACTCGCCCACTGATGACATGGTAGCGGACCCATTAACTAAACCATTACATAAAGAGACATTTGAAAATTTGATAATTGAAAGTTACATTTTTTATAAATGAGTGATTTCCAATTCAAGTTTATGATTCATCGACGTCATAATGTTTGATTACATCGAATTTTATGGTCTATAAACTAAGTTGTAGGAGGACGCAAATCTCTGCCTAAATTATGTCGAATGTGGGCCTTGCCTTGTCACACGGGCACGGTCGTCTTGTAGGAGAGGGGGACCTCTACCGTAACGAGACTGGCTAAGAACCAGGGAGAAAAACTTGGTTATGCAAAAAGATCATTTGGTTTCGGAGTAACACGACATGATCTTCGTTTTGCACATCCCTGGTTACTCTGTTCATCATTAGCCACATTCTGAGCAAGATGAAAATCTGCGATAGCAATATTGACATATCCCACACCTGACGCTATTCGGGTATGCTGTCGACGCGTGCTTCATACTACGCGCGCCATGTTCGACCACGGGGTCATGCTCGATTGTGCTAGGTAGAATCCTTGAAATTCGGATGGGCGCATAATTCTTCACCTCGAGCGTGTGATTGATCCCGGGAGCCTTATGAAGAGGCACCCGAAGTATCCTCATGGATTGAACTTATACCTAAGGTCAGGCTCAATGTTCGCTTCCCGGCGTATGAGCGTAGTGCTGAAGAAAAAGGCCAAGTTACCACGTCTTTGGAAACCGGTTGGGTTTGACTAAGGGTATGAGCGATGGGGATGGTCAAGTTCACATGTAATTCACCGACTCTTGTATTCACTAGGTGGCCACCAACTAGATATTAGTTGAAGGTTGTGAATACTTGTACGGATGCCTCGAAGAAGTATTCCTATGTGGAAATTAGGCAATTGTATAATTAACAGTTGACCTAGGATACATAACGATACAATTTGATGTTTTTAACAGGTTTATTTGAGATAGGGAATCAACGTTCCGCGGGCGCTACAACACTCCTAACAGATGAGTAGCACGATGCCCGTCGTATCCACCGGTCGCACGGCGAACCTCGAATGAACTATTCGGAAGTAGGGGCAAGATCAGAAGAGTGAAATGTTGATGCGATTTGGACAACAATACATTAATAGGCACCATCCCATTCCAGCGAGTGGGAGCTGTTAGCATATAGTGACTGGGCGCCGTAAATGGAAGCCCGTTAATATGTATATGTTACCTAAGACAATTGGGTAAATGTCACATTAGGGAATTGGGCTTGACATAAATCCTAATTTACATGAGAGGCCCAAAATTGGGCCTCCCTTATACACCAAGGTCGGCCGAAACTTGTGTATGGGCAAAGTGGACTTTTGTCCACTTTGCTCTTCCTTTAAATAGGGAGTGTTAGAGAATTTATCAGGGTAATTCACAATTCCTCATTTGTGAAAATTTGAGAGAAAACCCTCCTCCCTAACACACACATACTTCGGTCGAACCTCACCTACACCCAGGATGTGCCAATTTTCTTTAAGCAAACACTCCGGAGATCTGTCCCTGCCAAGAATCGATCAGAGACTTTGTTGTGGAGACTATACCGCGTAGGGCTTCCTTAACAAGAAAATCTACGGGTTCCGTCCGGTGGATCGAGAACTCCCTCAGCAAGATCTTTGGACTACATAAAGCGATTAAGGTATGTGCGCATCTTCCACTGCATAATAGTTATTACTAGTATGTACCATGTTTATGTTTCCGTAGTATTTAGCCCCGTAATCCAACAGTCACCTTGTTGAAATTGCTAGGGCCTTGAAACTCCAGGCTTTTATACCTGATCATTTTTTGGGAAATTTTTTTTTTTACAGCTTGTTATTTGATAAACCATATGCTTACTCAAGTCTTAAATCAGAAGTCCCCTTTAGAAATTTTTCTTGGCAAGAAACTAGATGTTAGCCACTTTAGGGTTTTTGGGTGTTTGACATTTGCGAAAAATATGTTGGTTTTGGACAAATTTGCTGCAAAGGCATCTCCTGCTGTGTTTATGGGTTATTCTGAGAATAAGAAAGGATACATTTTATTTGGTTTAGACAGTAAATTTTTTTTTTTTTTTTGTAAGCAGAGATGTTAAGTTTTTTGAGCATATTTTTCCCTTCCAAAGCAGCAACTCTGATCCATTACCCTTTTTTGGCAATTGATTCAATGCCAAGCCTTGTCGATGATGGCGTTATTCACGTTGAGGATCCTACTGGGACTAATGATGTTGTTGTTGATGGTAGTGTTGGGTCTCATATAGATAATTTGGCAGATGATGAACACCAGTCTGTCCTGGGTTCTGATGTAAATATTGAAGCAGATGATGACGTTCCTTCAACATCTAATGCTATCCAGCCCCTTGTACGAAAATCAACCAGTACCGAAAGAATTCCATGTCATCTGGAGGATTATGTTGTCTCTACTACTACAACACCTTACCCTATATTAGATTATGTTTCTTATAACAATAGTTCTGTTGATTACAAATGTTATTTAACTGATATTTCTGAGCTGGCTGAGCCTTCCTCCTTTGAGTAAGTCGCGGAGGATTCCAACTAGGTAAAGAAGATGCAGGATGTGATATGTGTTTACACACGAGTGTCTGTTGTGGGCTTCTCCTTCTTGATCTTCTCCTTAATGGGCTTCTTCTTCCCGATCTTCTCCTTCTTGGGCTCTTTCGTGCCCGGATTCTCTTCTTCCTTCCTTGCTTACCTGCAAAAGGGCACCGGGGGGGGTCTCGGTAAGCCCACTCCGAAGCTTAAGTCAGTCGAGAGATTCTAGAGAGAGGGTGAGCTTAGAGAGAGAGATTACCTTCAAATGAGGGGATGGGCTCTCTATTTATAGAGTTTCTATTGGACCACCCCGGTTCCAGTGGTTCTATGGTCCGGTTGTGGAAGGTTCATAATTATAAGTTGGCCTTGACCGTAAATAAGTTACCTTTGACCCCGGTTCGACCGTAGGTAAGTTCATTATAGCTAAGTGTTGGTGTGTGGCCCTCCAAGGGCAAACCCCAGGCGAGATACCGTCCGGGAGTGGGGGTCCAGGCGAGGGAGGCTCGTCCGGACGGATGGGGGTACCCGGGGGGGTACTCCCAAGGCCTTGCTCAGGTGTCCGAGCAAGGGAAACGCTGCTCGGGTCCCCGAGCAAGGAGGGCCTTGCTTGGGTAACCCAAGCAAGGGTCCCTTGCTTGGGTGCCCCCGGGTGGTCTTTCCACCCGGGGTCTTCCCGAGTGGATTTTACCACTCGATATATTTTCCGGGCCTGTGTGATGGGCCCCACGTGTCCGTGTTCCATGTCTCGAATTATATTCGGTTATGACCCATTTGTCAGGTCCAATTAATAATAGTTTGGGTGTATATCCACCATTTTCCCAAGAGTCAAGGAATGGTTTCACCTTTTCTTGACTCTATTTTTAGCGGAATATCACCCAAGCGGATAATGTGGCGTACCTTGGTGACGATCCCGGTCTCTATCGACTGATCAAGATGCGTCGTGCTTTCCATCCCCCTTCTTTTTAGGAAGGTTTTGTAATGATCCCGGCCTTTATCGAGTGCCCAAGACGTGTTTTGAATTCTATGCCACCTATTTTTCAGGAGCTCGATACGTAAAGGAAAAATGCTTTTATTAGATTTAAGCAAGTTCATTTGATAATATTTAACGATGGTAAGAACTACAAGCCTTGGTCTCGTTTTACTTATCCTTTGGACTGTGTCCTTTCGTTCGTGTCTCCTTTTTATTGGAGCTTGGTGGTTGCTTATCGTTTGGGTGCCTTAGTTCTTTGCCTAGGTCACCCCTTGCTTATGTAGTTACAACATGCCCTCGTGGAGGATGCTTGATTCCTCCCTTCACTACCTTAGGTAGTGTTGAAGTGATTTTGTTCGTCATGTTCCTTCCTTTGACAAATAGTACCGTCCATGCACTCATTTTTTGCCCCCGTGGTGAGCATTTAATCTTTGTGTGTTTTGGGACGTACCATTAGGTAGGTCGGTCTTGATGGATTTACGTTGTATCTTGAGGAGGGGTTGGTAATCTCTGACAGGTCGTTGTTTTTCTTTTCCTTGCCGGCCGTGCTTTTTAGTTTTTACCAGACTTGGGAGCGTCGTCTCACTTCTGCGGGGGTTGGGTTGCGGCTTATCCTTATGGGAGGGTTGGTTTTTCTTTGTGACCCCATGCTCTTTTTCGGGGTGTACAATAATAACTCGTTAAGTAAAAAATGGTTTCTCTCACACGCTGGGACGAACGGATTGTCTGATCTGGATAAGTCGTTTTATCTTTCCATTAGTTGGGATGGAGGTGGGGTGTGTTTATCAGGTTGAGGTGAAGCTTCGTTCCTTTTATTGTTTCGAGTTTCGGGAGGTTTGTATGTATTATCGAGTTTTTCCTCTTTAGCTTAGCCCCTTAATTATCTCTTCTTGGGTCGGATTTAAAGTGTTAAACAGTTATTGATACCGGGCCTTCAGAGGTCCTAGCTAAAATCGCGTCAAAGGGATCTAGCTTGGAGGTGGTAATTTCTTAACTTCGAGATAAGGTGGATAAGCTTCTGTCGAGGGTGTGGTCAGTGATTCTTCTATTGCATCGGAGAGTGGGAAGACTTCGGATACTGGTCGACGACTTCGAAAGACTTCTTTCTGTCCTATTGTTGGATGTTGCGCTTTGTGGCGAGCGGAGATTATCACCAAATTTCTCGTCGACCTCATTTTGAAGGCCCACGTTATGGCTTCCTCTCGGGTTATTAAGATTTTACCTCTTCACAATTTTCTGCCGGAGAAGATGATCCCCCCTTGTGAAGGGTAATTGAGATGATATTGCCTGTTGATTCTTCCCTTGTGCTGTCTTTTGCGTTTTGCTCCTGCTTCTTTTGGGGATGTTCTTGTTTTATTGTTAGATACTCAGGCTTGCTTTCCGTTGTTGTCGTACTTTTCCCATAATGTGGTTTTTCATCCGAATGGCTTGCTGTGCTTTCGGGAGTCCTTTTGATTGATTGCTTATTTCCTTGAAGTTTCTTTATTTTGCTTGTGGGGTGGAGTAAATGGTGTTTGTTGCCTAATTTGGCGTGTATCCCACGTTTCCCCCCGGGTTAAGTAATGGCTTTAATCTTCGCTTGACTCTATGGCGGGTAGATAGGCGTCCGATTAGGCTTTTGGCGGTTGTTTGAAAGCTTGGTGGAGGTTATTTCCTTGGTTTGTCTCTTCGACCTCTGACCTCTCATTCTATATTGGATAGATGGCCATCTGGGTCGTATATCTCTTTTATGTTGTAAGGTTGTTGGTCGCTTTATTATGCGTCAAGGTTGTCTTTTTGGAATCTCCCATTTTGGTTTGTAAGGGTGGCCCGGTGGGTCTTATATCCCTTTTCGGTTGTAATGATTATCCTTATGGATCTTCCCTTGTTCATATGTAAAGGTTGTTGATCGCTTTATCATATCTCAAGGTTGTCTTTTTGGATCTTCCCATTTTCGGTTTGTAAGGGTGGCCTCGTAAGTCTTATGACCCTTTTCGGTTGTAATGGTTGTCCTTATGGATCTTCCCTTGTTCATATGTAAAGATTGTTGATCGCTTTATCATATGTCAAGGTTGTCCTTTTGGATATTCCCATTTTCGGTTTGTAAGGGTGGCCTCGTAGGTCTTATGACCCTTTTCGGTTGTAATGGTTGTCTTTATGGATCTTCCCTTGTTATTATGTAAAGGTTGTTGATCGCTTTATCATATGTCAAGGTTGTCCTTTTGGATCTTCCCATTTTTGGTTTGTAAGGGTGGCCTGGCGGGTCTTATATCCCTTTTCGGTTGTAATGGTTGTCCTTATGGATCTTCCCTTGTTCATATGTAAAGGTTGTTGATCGCTTTATCATATGTCAAGGTTGTCCTTTTGGATCTTCCCATTTTCGGTTTGTCAGGGTGGCCCGGTGGATCTTATATCCTTTTTCGGTTGTAATGGTTTTCCTTATAGATCTTCCATTATTCATATGTAAAGGTTGTTGATCGCTTTATCATATGTCAAGGTTGTCCTTTTGGATCTTCCCATTTTCAGTTTGTAAGGGTGGCCCGGTGTGTCTTATATCCCTTTTCGGTTGTAATGGTTGTCCTTATGGATCTTCCCTTGTTCATATGTAAAGGTTGTTGATCGCTTTATCATATGTCAAGGTTGTCATTTTGGATCTTCCCATTTTCGGTTTGTAAGGGTGGCTCGGTTGGTCTTATATCCCTTTTCGGTTGTAATGGTTATCCTTATGGATCTTCCCTTGTTCACATGTAAAGGTTGTTGATCGCTTTATCATATGTCAAGGTTGTCCTTTTGGATCTTCCCATTTTCGAACTTGTTATACCCTGGAGAAACATCAGCTTTTACAGAAAGGCGAGTCTAATTGGAGTGCGTAGATCTCCTCATAGTAATAATAAACTTAGCTAATATAAAATGATACTCTAGCTTCTTCAAGTGTAGTATTTTTTTCAAGTATTCTCCGCTGAAGGTGTTGGTGGATACTTGCCCTTCCGCGTCTTCCAGGCGGTACGCATTTAATGCTGGGATGGATGCTAACTTGTAAGGGCCCTCCCATTTCGTGGACATCTTATTTATCTTGTCTAGGTGTATGAATTCGTTCCTTCTCAGCACCAATTCTCCTACATGGAATTGACGGACCTTTACTCGTCTGTTGTAATAGTGTGCCGTTGCCAATTGCATTCTTGCTTGTGCTTTTTCTGCCTTCCATCGCCTTTCTTCTGTCATATCTAACTCCAAGCGTCTTTCTTCATTGTTTCCCTCTTCTTCATAGTATTGTACTCTATGAGAAACAACTGTTATCTCTATGGGTGCTACTGCCTTGGATCCATATAACAGACTGAAAGGTGTTTCCCCCGTCGTCCTCTTTGGGGTTGTACGCAATGCCCATAGTACATTATCCAATTCATCCACCCAATTCCCCCCGAATGCCTCGATTCCTCTCTTTAGTTCTTCCAAGACTATTTTGTTTGCAGATTCTACTTGGCCATATGTCTGGGCGTGTTTCACTGACCCAAATCGGTGGTCGATGCCTAGTGTTTTACAGTATGACTCCACCTGACGACCCTTGAATTGTGGTCCATTGTCGCTTATTAGCACTTTCGGAACTCCATACCTAGTGACTATCCTTGTTTGGAGGAACTTGATCACTTGGAATTCTGTTGTTTTAGCTAAAGCTTTGGCCTCTATCCACTTTGAAAAGTAGTCTATAGCTACTAGGATTTATCTCATTTGGCTTTTTGATATAGGCAGTGGACCGATCAAATCGATGCCCCAATGAGCGAAGGGTCATGCGCTTTTAATGGACATGAGGTTGGATGCTGGGGCGGTTATATTCTTTGAGTATCTTTGGCATGCATCACGTTTTTGTACCATCTCCGTGGCCTCCTTGTTCATTGTTGGCCAGTAGTATCCCTGATTGAGGGCCTTCCTCACTATTGTCCTTGCTCCTTCATGGCATGAGGTCTGACCTTCGTGTAGTTCTCTTAGTATTTGACCCGCTTCCGGGTCCGCCAAACATCTCAAGTAGGGAGTGGAGTATCCCCTTTTGTACATCATGCCGTTAATGATGAGGTAATTTACCGATAGCCTTTCTACCCTTACCGACTCCATTGCATTTTTTGGTAGTTCTCCCCTGCTCAGGTATCGAATGATTGGTGTCATCCAATTATCTGCTTCATCGTTTGATAGTGCCTCAATTGCCAGTACCTCTCGCCTATCATAGGCTGGTAGTAGTATTTTTTCCGCAAAATGCCTAGAGCGAACTTACATAATGAGTCGGCGTCCCCGTTTTCTTCTCTTGGTATGGCCGTGATTTTGAAGGTTTCAAAACCTCTCATTGATGCTTGACCTCTTGTAAGTACTGTCGCATTCTTGGGGATTTGGCATTGTAGTCTCCTTTGGCTTGGTTTACCACTAGTTGGGAGTCGCATTTTACCTCCAAGTGTTTTACTCCCATACCTCTTGCTATTCTAAGGCCTGTGAGCAGAGCTTCATATTCTGCCTCGTTGTTTCTAGCACGGAATGTCAAAGCCATAGTGCAGCGTAACGGAGTTCCCTCTTGAGGTGGTATTATTACGAGGCCTACCCCCGAGCCTTCCTGGTTGGAGGATCCGTCTGTGAACATTAACCAGACATCGTCATTGCCGTCCCTCTCTAATTCTTTCTTTGGTGGGTTCTCTTCTATTGTATCTGGTTGTGTGCCTGTGAATTCTGCTATGAAATCTGCTAAGGCCTGTCCCTTGATGGCTGTTCTTGGGGAAAAGTGTATTCTGAATTCACTCAGCTCTATTGCCCACTTAACCATTCTTCCTGACACGTCTGGTCTTTGGAGTAGGTGCTTTAGAGGCTGATTTATAAGTACCACTATGTCATGTGCGTGAAAATATGGCCTAAGCTTCCTTGCAGTAATTACTATGGAAAAGAGGTATTTCTCTATTGGCACATAATTTGCTTCGTACTTTGAGAGTGTCTTGCTTACGAAGTATATTGGTAGTTGGACGCCATTCTCCTCCCTTATTAAAGCTAAGCTAATTGTCGTCTCGCTTAATGAGATACACAAGTATAGCTTCTCCCCGGGTAATGGGTGTGTTAGGGGCGGCAGTGTTCTTATGTGTTGTTTGAGTTGTTGGAACGCTTTCTCACATCTAGGCGTCCATTCAAATCTCTTGTTTGCCTGCAATACCTCAAAGAAGGGTAACGCTTTGTCACCTATCTTTGAAAGAAAGCGATTTAAGAATGTCAGCCTCCCATTGAGTTGTTGTACTTCCTTAGGCTTGGTGGGCGATTTCATTTCTTCGATTGCAAGTAGCTTTTCGGGATTCGCCTCTATTCCCCTTTGGCTTACCATGAAGCCGAGGAATTTTCCTGATTGCACTCCAAACAAGCATTTCTGTGGGTTTAATCGTACTTGATGGATGCACATCCTCTCAAATACCTTTCGCAAGTCGGACTCATGGCTTCCCTTTATTTTGGACTTGACGATCATGTCGTCTATATATGCCTCCATGGTTTTCCCTATCATGTACCCAAATAGCTTGTTGACCATCCTTTGGTACGTCGCTCCTGCGTTTATTAGCCCGAAAGGCATCACCTTGTAGTGGTAGACCTCACTATCTGCGTAGAAATCCGTGTGTGGTGCATCTTCTGGGCACATCTTGATTTGGTTGTACCCTGCGGGTATGCATCCTTGGGACATGCATTATTCAGGTTGCGATAATTGATGCACATTCGCCATCTTCCATTGTTCTTTCTCACCAATACTGGGTTTGCTACCCATGTTTGGAATCTTATTTCCTATATGAACTCAGCGTCTAGCAGTTTGCCTACCTCCTCCCGGATTGCGATCTTCTTGGGTTCCCCTAGTGATCGTCTTTTTTGTGCTATCGGTCGTACCAACTCATCAATGTTTAGCTTGTGTGAGATCACTTCTTCACTTATTCCTGGCATATCGCTGGGTGACCAAGCGAATAGCTCTTTGTATTCCTTGAGGAGTACCACTAAGTCTTCTTCATCATTTTTGGAAAGTGTTGTCCCCAGCCGTATTTTCCTGTCTGGCTCTTCTATTAAGATTTCTTTTATGTCTTCCGCCGGTGCTGGTCTTCCGTATTCCTCCCTTGGGTCTGTGTCGATGAGAAACACGTCCGGTGGCTGCTTGTTGGCTTCCTCCCTCCGTATGTCATTCAAGCATATCCGTGCGACACGTTGGTCTCCTTTAACCTCCCCTACTCCTTTTTCTTCTGGAAATTTGAGTATCTGGAATGTTGTAGACGGTATCATGCCATATTTGTTTATTGAGGTGCGTCCTAGAATTCCATTGTATCCAGGCAGCTTTTCCACTATGACAAAGCTAGCGTCGAAGGTAAGGTGTATTTTCTCATCTTCTAGTGTCACCGCCAAAGTGATTGTTCCCATTGGGTATGACGCTGCTCCTTGGAAGTCTGTTAATGGGTGTATAAGGGCTTCAGGTCTCTTTTCTTCTTCCCAAGCTTTATAATTGTATCGAATGTCAGTATGTTTGTCGAACTTCCTTCATTTACCAGGATCCTCCTTACTTGGTGATTGCTGATTCCGATGATCACTACGAACGCTTCGTTGTTAGGTAAGCTCGAGTTTTTTATATCCTTTCCACCGAATTGGATTTCACCCCCACTATGCCTACTTTCCTCTGCCTTTTTTGTTTCCCTGACTGTGTAGCATACACCTCTCTTGCATATTATGTTTCTCCTCCCGAGGCTAGGCCTCCGTGGATCGTGTTTTTCGTTGCTCCGACTGTCCACTTTTCTATTATTGGGGTTGGTGGGGGTAGGTCTTGACTCACCTCCTGTTGTGGTTTTGTAAAACTTGGTGGGGTGTTACTCAGAGGCAGTTGATATTCTTTGGGTAGTGGTTGGACCTCCATCTTCCCCTTTTCCTCCCACGGGTTTGTTTCTTGCAGTTTCATGCTTGGTGCTTTGCTACTACTGCCCCCCTTGTTCTTCGTATGCACATTGTTTGTTGCCATCGAGCTTAGTTGGTAGGCTATGTGCTTCTTGTTCGAGTCCGTTAGACGGCGCCAGTGTTTACACACGAGTGTCAGTTGTGGGCTTCTCCTTCTTGATCTTCTCCTTAATGGGCTTCTTCTTCCCGATCTTCTCCTTCTTGGGCTCTTTCGTGCCCGGATACTCTTCTTCCTTCCTTGCTTACCTGCAAAAGGGCACTGGGGGTCCGGTAAGCCCACTCTGAAGCTTAAGTCAGTCGAGAGCTTCTAGAGAGAGGGTGAGCTTAGAGAGAGAGAGAGAGAGATTACCTTCAAATGAGGGGATGGGCTCTCTATTTATAGAGTTTCTGTTGGACCGCCCCGGTTCCAGTGGTTCTCTGGTCCGGTTGTGGCGGGTTCGTAATTATAAGTTGGCCTTGAACGTAAATAAGTTACCTTTGACCCCGGTTCGACCTTAGGCAAGTTCATTATAGCTAAGTGTTGGTGTGTGGCCCTCTAAGGGCAAACCCCAGGCGAGATACCGTCCAGGAGTGGGGGTCCGGGCGAGGGAGGCTCGTCCGAACGGATGGGGGTACCCACAAGGCCTTTCTCGGGTGTCCGAGCAAGGGGCACCTTGCTCGGGTACCCGAGAAAGGGAAGACTTGCTCTGGTACCCGAGCAAGGGAAACCTTGCTCGGGTTATCTGAGCAAGATCCTTCTTGCTCGGGTTATCCGAGCAAGATCCTTCTTACTCGGGTAACCCAAGCAAAGGTCCCTTGCTTTAGTGCCCCTGGGTGGTCTTTCCACACGAGGTCTTCCTGAGTGGATTTTACCACTCGGTATATTTTCCGAGCCTGTGTAATTGGCCCCGGGTGTCCGTGTTCCAAGTCTCGAAATATATTCAGTTATGGCCCATTTGTCAGGTTCAATTAATAATAGTTTGGGCGTATATCCACCAATATGTGCATTGGAATCAAATGGAACATGGGAGTTGGTAAAACTCCCTCCTGGTAAGAAAGCTATTGGTTTCAATTGAGTGCATAAGTTGAAATTTCATTTAGATGGCAAGTTAGAAAGATATAAAGCTAGACTAGTAGCTAAGGGTTATAAGCAAAAATAGGGGATATATTATTTTGAAAACTTTTCTCATGTGGTGAAAATGAAAACTGTTAGAACCATTTTGTCATTAGCCTCAGACAATAATTGGCCCCTTTTTCAAGTGGATGTGTTTAATGCTTTCCTTCAAGGTGATTTATCAGAGGAAGTTTATATGTCCTTACCAAAGGGATTTCGTAATCAGGGGGAGAGTCGTGGTAATTTGGTTTGTAGATTACGAAAGTCCATGTATGGACTTAAACAAGCCTCTAGACAATGGAATTTAAAACTGACTGAGGCTTTGAACAAATCTGGTTACAAATAGTCTTTTTATGATTACTATTTGTTTTCGAAAAGAGAGGGTGATGATATTGTGGTTTTGTTGGTTTATGTGGATGATTTGCTGGTGACTGGAAATAGTTCCAGGTTGATTAGTGAGCTTAAAACTGTTATTATGTCCAATTTTAAAATGAAGGACTTGGGTGAGTTGCAATACTTTCTTGGCATTGAAGTTGCTAGGTCTAGTAAAGGCATAGTACTTTGTCAACGTAAGTATGTTAGATTTAGTCATAGAGGCTGGTTTGGCAGGACCTAGGCCTGCTGAAACCCCTATGGAGACTAGTCTAAGGCTTACCACAAAGAAATATGATGATCAGATTAATCAGAATCAGTCTGATGCTTTGTTGGTAGATGATTCTTATTTAAGAAGGTTGATTGTCAAATTATTATATTTGACTTTAACTATACCTGATATTGCTTTTGTTGTGCAGCACTTAAGTCAATTTTTGAATCAGCCAAAGCAGTCCCATTGGGATGCTACTATGAGGCTAGTCATATACATTAAAGGTTGTCCTTGAAAAGGTATCTTACTCTCTTCTTCTAGTAAAGTACAGCTGGTAGGTTTTGGGGATTCTAACTGGGGTAACTGTTTAGAATCTCATCGTTCTTTGAATGGGTATTATATACGTTAAGACTTGTGTATCGGGTCGATGGGTCTTCGGTCTGAATGACACTTCTCACGGGTAAATTGCTTTATTTGATGATCTGCTGACTCGTAAATGTAATCCGTCAGCTCAATATGGTCCGTCGTCTCGCTCCCTGCCGACCTGCACAAGGGGCAATATCGAGCACGGAGAGGGGGGGTGGTTCTTGATGTGCCCTCTCTGACAACTAAGTCAGTCTGAGATTCTTAGAGAGATAAAGTAGAGAGAAGGCAGAGCTAAAACGTGCGAAGATGTAAACCCGTCCAAATGAATAGAACTCGCGAAGTATATATAGGCTACGGGGGATTAAGGTGGCTTAATGACACCGTTAATCCCTAAACGTACTTTATTAAGACATAACAACAAGATTAAAACCTTTAAAGACACGGAGAGGTGGGTGAAAAAGTCTAAGTATGAGTCGGGTAATGGATGTCGGGATCCTTGGGGTCGGACGGGAAATCCCCTCATTGTGTTGAAAGCTGGATGATGGTGTCGGCCTTCTTCCCTTGCTAGGCTTGGGTCCCTTGAAAGTTCCTTGATGGAAGTGTATTCTATTGCCTGAGATGAGCCTACTAGGTGTAGTCGCATCTCCTAGCCATTTTGTGAAATCGTATAGATCCATTGGAGGCGTTTGCCTCTGAAGGTGGGCGTTGCCCATGTGATATGGTTTCCCCAATTTTTTGGAGGTATGTGCTCGCGACTGCCCCCTCTTATGCTAATAGGTTTTCTCTTTTTTTTTGTGAGGAAGGCATGTTGTGACTTGGATTGTGTCCCCCTTGTATATCAACGCCCAATGGTGTCTTCTGACGAACGTAGCACTAAGATTCTTGTTTGAAGGTTGTAGTGGGGTAGTCTTTTGTGACCCTCATGGTAATTCTTCTATAGGATGTTGAGAGTGTTCAACTTATTTTTGGAAGTGAGCCTTCCATCTTAGTGATCTTTTCCCAGAGTCTTGACCTTATAGGTGCCCTTTGAGATTGAGCAATATGTTCCTTATGCGTTCCTTTGAGGAAGTTAAGCAAACCGTAGTGTCGAACAAACATGTTTGAACAAGACCGTTTGTCGGCGGAGATGTTCTGATTAATGACTATGTTTTTGTTCGTCAGTGGTGTGCAGTCTTGGTGGAGACTCTCTTGGTTGCGACTGGGTTTTTTATGGACTCTTTTAGTAGTCAACCTGTGTATATATATAATATGGAGCCCGAAGACATCCGGTATGATCATTCTTGGAAAACATGGTGATATCGAGTATCAGAATATACCCATTTCAGGGAGTTGAATTGTTATGCAGTTAAATTAAATAGGAGGATATGGGAAGGATATGGGTGTGGGGGTGTTGATATTCCCTATTTCCTTGGTAATAATAAGGTCGCCTCCTTGCCGAGGCGGACTAGGTGGAGGTATATCCTCCGTACATGCTATGTGTGATCTCACTCCACTGTGCCTGTCTGTAAGTCTTCTCATTGTAATAGTGATGTAGTAACATAGTATGTCACTCCATGAGTTCCATGCTCAAAGCCATGTCTTTCAAACTGCCCCTCTATCCCTGGGAGAATGTACCGAGGGTTTTCTTGCACGAGGGGTTGGAACCTGTCGCGCTGTACCAGTAGGCGGTGGTCTTGTCGAGTTGTCGGGACGATGTCCCTCACTTTGATCTCTTCTTGGAATGTCTCTTGGTGGGGCTTGGTCAGTCGGAGCCACTGGTGGTGGTCCGTATCTTCTAGCTCTCATTGCCTTACGGTACGCTATCAATTCATCTATGGCTGACATGAATCCTTCTTTTACTTGGGGTTCACGTTGGCGTAACATATGATGGGATTGTGTTGCTGGTCGTCCTGAATGGTTTATCTTATGGCGGCCTGTCATAAGGAAAACGTTGAGGGGATTCCTATGGTAGGTCCTCCTAGGATGCGAGGTAGCACTAGTTGCAATGCTCTTTCTTGGATGGCGTCGTGTCGACGGCATAGATGCATCATACGAATCTTCTTGTGGTATCGACATCGGAGGTGTCTATTGAGCATTAGGAACTGGCGGTTCCTGTTGCGTCTCTTGGACGGGCGGTATCTCTTTTAGGAGCGGGCATTGGTGGCACTTCTTGAATGGCTGGTATAGGTGGTTCCACTACCGGCCTCACTGCCCTTGATACCTTGTTACTTGTATGACGTGGTGGTCTCGAATCCTTGGGATGAGGGTCTTTAGCTATTGTTGTTTTGATGACCAACACATGTATGCGGGTGTATCGTATACTCCATCTTTTCTTTGGAAAACTGGGTTACGCCTTCCAACAATTGCAATGCTTCCACGGATTCTATCATGTCATCTTCTGTCTGTGAGGCAAAGTCATCGCGTTTACTGGACGACTTACCTCTTGCAATGAACCCTCCGTGTATGACAAACGCGGCAGGCACTTGGGTATCTTATTAACGGCTTTTAGTTCAAATCACGCAGGCTCTCTTGAAAATCCTATGAGTGGGGAGTGCACTTGTTTTATGCTACTTGCTCTCACGCCTAATATGTCAATCACTTTCTTGCTGAGGATGCTTGGCGAGCTTCCACCATCTACTAGGATTCTACCTATGTCCATTTCAGTGATTTTCATCGTTATGACTAAGGCGTCGTTGTTCTTTGGTAACACATGCTCCATGTCCTTCTTTGAGAACTGAATTGTATCTTCTCTTTTCTCATTTACTTTCTTTTCTTTGATTGTGCTATCTCCTACTTTTGTCATATAAGCCTCTCTTGCATTTGCTGATTCACCACCTGCTCCAAAGCCTCTGTGAATAACGTATATGCTTGCCATCTGACTCGTGATAGGTAGGCTTTTTGTTCAAAACCCACGGACGACGCCAAGTGTTAAGACGTGTGTATCGGGTCGATGGGTCTTCGGTCTGAATGACACTTCTCACGGGTAAATTGCTTTCTTTAATGATCTGGTGACTCATAAATGTAATGCGTCGGCTCAATGTGGTCCGTCGTCTCGCTCCCTGCCGACCTGCACAAGGGGCAATATCGAGCACGGAGAGGGGGGTAGTGCTCGATGTGCCCTCTCCAACACCTAAGTCAGTCTGAGATTCTTAGAGAGATAAAGTAGAGAGAAGGCATAGCTAAAACGTGCGAAGATGTAAACCCGTCCAAATGAATAGAACTCGCGAAGTATGTATAGGCTACGGGGGGATTAAGGTGGCTTAATGACACCGTTAATCCCTAAACGTAATTTATTAACACATAACGTTAAGATTAAAACCTTTAAAGACACGGAGAGGTGTATGAGTCGGGTAAAATGGATGAGGGGATCCTTGGGGCCGGACGGAAAATTCGGCCCTTAAGGCCTCCGACCCCTCCTAGGAGAGGTCGGGTGAGGCCACCCGATCCCTCCTAGGAGAGATCGGGTGTGGCCACCCGATCCCTCCTAGGAGAGATCGGGCCGGCTACCCCGAATTCACCTAGGTGAGACCAACAGACCGGTCCGGACGAATATTTTCGTCTCGTCCGGGTCGTTCGTGTTCGAGTGAAGTGTTCGGGTCCAAGTTTCGAATTATAATCGTAAGCGGGGTGATTAAAATTAGACAACCCGAATTAAAACGGGTTCAAATTGGGCGTATATCCATCAATATCAAAATGGGAGAGTCTTTAATATCCTGGAAAGTAAAAGAACACGATGTAGTTTCTACCTTTTCTGCAGAGGCGGAATACAGAGCAATTAGGCATACTGTATCTGAATTGGTTTGGTTGTGTGGGCTGTTATTTGAGCTTGGTTTTCCACAAGTTTTTCCTTCTGATCTTTTATGTGATAATAGGGCGGCTATCCAAATAGCTAACAACCCTATTTTCCATGAGAGAACCAAGCACATCGAGATAGAATGTCACTATTCTAGGCAAAAGTTATTTGATGGTACTGTACGTTTTTTACATATCAGAACCATTGAGCAGGTTGCTGATATATTTACCAAAGCTTTGTCTAAGAGACAGCACTATTACTTGGAGAGAAATCTTGGCCTAAAAGATATCTTTGAGGTAGCTGTTTTGCAAAATTAGGTGGAAGATAGTGCAGGAATTGATGCTGCAAGTTAGAGGTTTAAGTTGGACCTGTGTGGAGCTAGAAGAATTCCGAGATTGAGTGGGAGTGTTGAGTTGGGCTACATCAATTTGGGCATTCTTCTTTGTTAGGGGCCTTGGGCTTTCAAGTTGTTAGTTTGTTTTCAAGAGACTTGTTTGAGGACCTTTTTGATTGTTTCTTTTTGTTGTGGTCATGTGTAAAGATTGTGGGGTAAAGCACTGAGTTTCCCCTAGTGTTTATTAGGTGAAGCATGTCCAAGGGACACATGTTAATGATCCGCAAGTGTCTCTCTTCTTCTTGGTGCGATTAGGGTTTTAGAAATCAACAGTTTAGGTCACCGATCTAACGTTCCGATTGGATAAAATTTAGAGACTAAATTATGCATAAAAGAAAAAAAGAGTTTGGATATACTAAAATGATTTAAATGAATAAAATAAAAATTAGATGACAAATTACATGAAAATCGTGTATTGCTTAACGGTTCACTAACAAACCAAAAAACACGTCTCAAACAACAACATGACTCAAACATATTGTACCGAAACTTTCTTATTAACCCTTACAAAATGTAGGAGTAGGAATTCTTGTACAAACTAGAGAGAGAGAAAGTAAAGTTGATGGTATTAATTAATTAGAGGGTAGGCAGACTCATATAATATGATCTAGTTAGTACTCACCGCATGCACTCGTGAACTAGCTAGATAGATAGATAGAGGGACTTGATCCTTTCCTCTATCTTTGTTATTTAGATAGATAGATAGATATTGCAGAAATAAGGGAAGCAAAGCTTAGGGAGCTATAATAATAGAAGGGGAAGGGAAGGTTAGCCGGTATTCCTCATACCGGCGGCAATGCCATTGATGGTGATGAGCAAGGCGTCTCTGAGTTTGTTGTTATCATCATCACGTCTCAGCCTCTTTAGAATCTCCACCTGCAACATGTTAATGGGATTCAAGTACGCAAGTCTGCTCTCAATCAACCTCCTCAAGCTCTTGTTATTCTCCGACAGCTTCTCGTGTCCACTCACCACCAACACAAACTTCTCTGTTTCCATCAGCTCCCTCCTCAACTCCACACCTAGCTCCTTCCTCTTCTCCGTTGTCACCAGCACTTGATCATACTGCTTTGCTATCGGAATATCCGCTTTCCCCAACACCATCTCTATCAGGTCTACCGTCGACTGGAAGAACGGCCACTCCCTGTACATTGCCTTCACCTCTTCTTCCTGTCCCCCCTTCTCACACACTCCTTTCAACCCTGCTCCTACTCCCAGCCATGCTGGAAGCACAAATCTTGTCTGTGTCCATGCAAATATCCATGGTATCGCTCTCAGGTGCCCTATTCCTGTTGAGCTCTTCCTTCTTGTTGGCCTGCTTCCTATATTCAGGAACCCTAGCTCTGCCTGGGGTGTGGCTTCGTGGAAATATGATATGAACTCTGGGTTCTCGTACACCACGTTCCGGTATCTTTGGCAGCTCAGTTTTGAGATCTCCTCCATTAGGCTTCGCCACTTCTCTTCTCGTGGAGGCAGAGGAGGTTTCAGTGTAGATAGCAGCACTGCTGTCGTGTATATCTCCAGCTGCCGAACTGCTGTTTGTGGAAGCCCAAACTTTGCCTGCACCATCTCTCCTTGCTCCGTTGATCGAAGTGTCCCCTGTCATCATCATATATATATAACCCCCCATCATTTCATTTCAACTTATATCCCTAATTCTTAGGTGAGTGAGCCTAACCTAAGAATTAATTCTCCATTATCTGTAATATATCAACTAACTAACTAACCATGACAGAACCAGGTGGTTGGGATTGAATAGCGAGGTAAGTGGGGCCACCACCACGGCCAATGCTCCCCCCACGTCCATGAAACAGAGTAACTTTGATGCCATACTCGTTGCATGCCGCTACAACATCCTCCTGAGCCTTGTACAGCTCCCATGCTGCAGTGAAACGTCCAGCATCTTTCCCTGAATCAGAATATCCAACCATTACCTCTTGGTGCCCGTTGTGGTTTCTTATCACATGCTCCCTGTACCAATCAATTGATAGAAGTTTCCTAATAGCTGACCCAGCCGTCCTCAGATCCGCCACTGTCTCGAATAGTGGAACCACCCGCAACCTACCACAAGGATTATTTATCTTTTTCATCAATGCCACTGTAATTCAACCACACTAATCAACATCAACTTGCATTTCACGCTATTTGACATCAATCAAGTAGTAGCAAGCTTGCTCTATACTACTCTTGTAAGTTAGGTTCACTCATTTAAACACTTACGTTCCACCAGGACATGGTCTTCCCAACTCCCCACTTACAGCAAGGCGGGCATCTTTCTGCAAGAGCTCCACTGCCAGGACATCACTTGCCTACAACAAGTCCCAAATCAAGGAAAGTAGGTGTTAATCATTAAACAACTAGAAGCAATATTCTGTATGCCATTTTAGATTATACATTCAATATCTAAAGAAATAAATATACATTTGAAGCCATAGAAATCACATAAGCTCCAAGGGAATCATTTCCGAGCTCGGCAGCAACACGGAATGTATCCAAAACTTCTTTAACATCCGGGTTCACCTGAAAAGGACCCAGCAATTGACAATTTGACATGGCTCAGGAACTGAAATGAAAAAGGCTCATACTGTGAGGAACAAACCTCTATGGTATGCGGAACCAAAGGCCTCTTCCCTTTCAGCTCTCTTGTCAGGAATTCCAGTTTCTTTTCTTCATCCCACTCACTGTATGCACCCATATCCAAATACTCAGTGATAGCGTTGAGTGTCTCCGAATGCCTACCGGATTCCTGATGCATCCATGGATATGTGTTGGGAAACTTATGATAGTTCGAGATCCGGATAGTTAATATATAGTTTCTACTTTTCTTATCAGAACTATATCTGTAGCTAATGATTGATAACTCCAATAATTAAAAAATAATTGCTAACCTGACGCAAGTCGAGTTTCATTAGGACCATCCCAAAGGTTGCAACTCTGCGGATCAAGTCAGCAAGCCTACCATCAGCAAGCACACCAGATCCACATGATTGCTGCGTAAAGTGACAATGGAAAAGAGTCAGATCAGCACTATACGTTTTGGGATTCAAGTAGTGGAAAGTGGGTGAAAATGAAGATATTACGAGAGATTCATAACAAATAAGAAGAGGTTCCAGAAGCTGCTCTGTGGTTTCATAATACTCGAGAGGATCGTATTCACAAGGAAGGCCTTCAAGCAGAATTTCCAGTCTTCGACGTGTGCGCATTAGCTGAAATCAGGACAAAGCAAACAATGATTGTTAAACGGTGTAAACCTTGGTATTGCCATAAATTCTATATAAGCAACCTCAAATGGTTAATATCTGTCATATGTTTTCACTGAAGACAAGCAATATAGACCATAGTCATATAAATTGAGGTTGTCTAAGTCAACAAGATCCTGACAATAGTAGTTTGTATGCCGGAATAGTAGACACCCCTACCTCAATGACCAGTTAAACCTAGCGTCAAATAATTTCTCCCTCATTTTGTTTCCAAAACAAACTGCTGGCATAACTAGTGAAGATCTGTGTTATTTGTGTATCAGAGTCCAGTAGTCATCCTACAAGTGGAGTCTTTACGGGTGCAGAGGATTATCATCAATCAAATAAATAAGTTACTGCCTTTCCTGAGACGGGCAATATCAAGCAAAATCCATTTCATCAAATAAAAAGTAATTCAAATGCTAAATCGTGCTACTGCTGACTTCTCCATTCAAGTAGTCACTGCTGCCTAATTGGTCACGCCTGTCAGAGCAAACTGATTGACTGGATAATTAATAATTTTTTTTTTTTGTTTATTCATAACTTGGTGAAGAAGTTATACCTTGTCCTTAACTTCACCGAGCACAATACGATATGGAGCAATACCGGGACGCTGAGGCAAGCTTGGTTCTAAAAGCCTCTGGAAGCTGGACCTTCCTATCTGAGATTCAGCAAATAGTTTCCTCTGGGCAAGTAGCTGACTGGATGTGAAACCAGCAGATCGTGGTGTAGGAGTCGTATTGGAATTAGATAAATCTCCATTTTCTGCTGGTGTAACTGATGTCTGAGTAATTACCTTCAAAGGACTCGGGGAATTGCGAGAATCCTGTTGCATTTAGTCTGGTTAAAGTTAATCTCAATTAAAACATGAAAATGGTAAGAGGCATTAAGCACTTTACCTGACGATTTAGGGGCATGTAATCTGTGCCAGGAAGTTCTAGTTTGGGATATTGAGACTCACCGTCATTGCATTCTACAGGAAAATGATGATAAAAATATATTAAAGCTTGTTTAATAACTGCAAAATGTCATGAAACAGGAAGATTTTATCTACATTGAAGAAGACAAAAATCCAAATTGCAAAGAGAAAAAACGTCTACATTAAGAAGGTGATGCAACATTAATAATGATGCTTGTACACAATGGTAAAAGCAGATGATTTGCACATGCAGCCAGAGAATTTTGAATAAGAAACCCACAGTTAAACAATACAGTTGGTAAAATATCAGTTAAGGAAGTCGTCCAGATGGAACAAGAGCAACATATTTTACCGGTGCAAGAAGGTAAATCAGCCCCAGCAGGAAGTTGGGTAGGAAATGGTGTAGCTTGTTGATTGTGAAGTTTTATTTGATTTCTACTGTCATGCCGGTCCTCTGACATTGTTTCTGAAAAGAAACCAGAAGACCTCGTTATAACCCAGGAAAATGTGCAAAGGAGACAAACATCTAGGAAGGCTAAGGCATGAAAACATTAATCAGAAGAAAATCTATTAAACAGATTCTCCTATACACTTAATCTTTAGTGCTGTCGGTTTGACAACCCCCTTCACAATGTCATTAGTAATGCTGCCGTAATCCATTTAGTAGGTAACTAATTTCAGTAGGATTTTTAAGAAGTTGGATTTAGGTAATCGAAAAGAATTATAATTTAGATTACTGCACCTTTTTCAATAATTTTATGGGCTAGCCTTAACAGCCGGTCACTGCATCGATTCATCGAGAGTTCGAATCTCAAACTGTCAACCTCTCGAATATAAAGATCCATTGCCATCCACCTAGATAAAAGAGAGACATCTCTTGTGACCTGAAGTATCAATCCAATAAAGTTACACGACATGAATCTGGAGAATGTGTCAAAGGGATAAGATAGCAACTTAGGGTAATGATACATTTACATTTTACAGTTATAGTAACAAAACTTTCAGATTCTGGAACTCTGCTGAGTAAAATCATGTGGAAACTATTTTATACTAGGGGTTACGCTTCAATAACAGAGGATAGGTGCACTGTATCCATTCGAATCTGGTAAGTAATGACAAAGAACTAACATAGATACATTTTGTAAATATATATATATATATTTAATAAAATGATGTTTCAGGCCAAGAAATATAATAATAACAGAAGTTGCTCTTGACCAATTCTGGTGTACTTGGGCCGAGCTCTCTAAAATGAACGCTCTAAAGAAAGCTCAATGAGCTTCAAATCAGTATAGTTATAAAATAAATACAGGGGAATTCATTACTACAATAGATATGTAAGTGCCCTCAAAAGTCAAAATGTGAGAAATTCCTTATCGTTTACCCACCATTTGTAACAACCACCTCGAATTCAACTTTCATTTAATGATAATACCACCATCGTAACCCACTACTTGTTAAAAACAAAAGTCAGAACAATGAATACCATCGCATTTTAAAAAAATCTCAGCCACGAAGTGTTTCCAGACTTCAGATTAATTTTTACAAGAAACATCATGTTACATGCCCGGTTATAGATCGAATCAAGGGGCGATGAATAGGATAAATGAGCGGAATGGTGGATAGTGAGCTCGCCGAGGGGAGCACGAACCCTGGACCTCGTTTGAGAGAGAATCATATCTCTAGATCTCGTTAGAGAGAGAATACAATCTCTAAAACCTAAGTTTCTAATTAATTTTCTGCATGTCTCTTTATTCATTACTTAGCCCCTTATGGACTTGATTACATCATAGGAAAAAAAATAATATCTATATCTAGAGTCCATAAAAAAAACGTATCCGATCAATATTTGACAATTGCCTCAATTGCCTGATAATTTTGTGGTTTTCTTCAAAACCCTATAGGACAGGGAGAACCCCAGAGGGCAAATGAGACACTACTCGGATTGTGATTAAATTAGTGTAAATACCGAAATCACTTATATTTTTTCTTGATAAAAGTTTGTTACAAAAATTTTAATAGATATATAATTTATTTGTAATATGAAAGAATAACTAAGAATAACAATAATTAACATACCTAATAAGGTTGATAAGGTTTTACTTTTGTACATCTTGTTTTCAATATTTATTGCATTAATTTTGAGTTGTTGAATTTTTATTGGCTTGGCCTATAGATGAGATGGTGGACTTAGTCCATGTAATAATTTCTCCCTATATTATAATAGATTATAGATTATTTATTTATTGTATAACTAAATATCCTATCAATCATGATAAATACTCTTATAATATATTATCTATAATTATTAGGGAATATATATCCGTAACACATCATCCTCTCTGTGCAAATTACTAGACGACATATAGCTACTTTAAGTCACAATATATGAAGTATTAAGAATAGTAGCAGCAACGATCACCTTAGCTGTCACATTTGGATTTCCATCTCTATCACCTCCCATCCAAGATCCAAACCTGATAGGTGTGCAGGTTAATGGCAGGGGCCTTCCTGTATGCTGATGCCATTGAGCAAAGTAATTAGTAATTCCATGAAAGACAAACCAGATAGCCTCGTAGCAATTAAAGGCAATAAGCAAACCTTCTTTAGAGCATTGCTCACACGACGCAAATAATGTGGAATAGCTTTCCAGAGTGACTGCTCCACAATGTTCAAACCTAGAAAGATTGTACAAATGTAAAGACATACTGCAGTATGAAATTCAAAGCAAACAGCATTAACTTCAAGCATATCCATAGCCAATTGGCTTACCGGCCCTAGCTTCATCCACAGGCGTTGGTTTGTGGCGCCTAAGCTCGTCAGTTTGCCAAATAGAAGTTATTTCTCTCATCTGAGGACACCACAAATCAAAGTCATAAATAAAAGGAAAAAGAACGAAGGCTATCGATCATTTAGGACAAACTTCCGACATTATACACAGGAAAAAAACATGCACACACGTACAAAACACACAAATTGTAGAAACTACAAAGACAAATTGCCCGAAAAATGTATAATAGAGTAAGATATGTACCAGGTCCTCAATCAGCATCTCTTTATCTTCATGAGAAAGATCAGGTCTATCATTATAATCCAAAAGGTGCTGCATAATCATTGAAGTAGTAAACAATCACATTCCATGGAATAGTAGGTTAAAAGGACAAATGACAAAAGAAATCTACTTTTATGGCAAAAAGTGGCAAGAAAAATTAGTAATTTAAACATCAGGTAGCTCACAGCAATTCTTATGTGTTTATATTGCAAGGTTCGGCGATTGATTTGAGTGGGATGCGCTGTGAGAACGATTTCAACCTCCTGCAGTGAGACCGATGAGAGAATCAATACCTGAAATTCAATCTGCTATTTTCATCTTCCACAGAAATATATAGGAACCTAGAGAAAGTAGGCTTCTAGAACCTCATCTGATAATATAATTAAACCATAATGTGATAAGAAGAACTCTGAACTACAGGACCAAAACGTAGAAGGGCGTTTGTGCTTTTTTAAGGAACTCATGAAACCAAAATTATAGCATTATGCTAGAAGGAACTCATGATACCAAAATCAACTCCTGCTTGCAAACCAGTTAACTCTACCTGCTTGCAGACAGTATCATAGAGTTGATCAGGAGAAACTACTCCCTGCAGAAGCTGACTGAAAATGTCGTCACATGATCTAGACAAATATGCTAAATCACGAGACTTCCTTACTCTGCAAAATTAAGCAATGAAGATGAAACATCAATTCCAGAGTTGAACAAAAGAACACAAGGATTAACAACATAAGTCGATCTAATCATTCCGGCAAAACTTTGGGGAGAGAATCTAAAGAGCTAACTCCAGAAAGTAATAGTAAGTGTTCCATGTACAGTATATGCACATTAATAAACATGTATATGTTGTTCGTACGCACAGTTAGACCTCCACTCCCATAGGTATAACGGATGTCGATGAAATAAATAGAAAATTAAGTTGATAGATGAAAAATCTAGCTAAAACAAGATTCCTTTTCCAGAATCTAAAATTCCAGAAAAGACAGCATTGCTTTCCAGTTTCATAATTCAGATCTCCAATTCTTTGCGCTGAAAACCTTGACATTGAACTGCGAAGCACAATAATTTGCCATTCTAATCACATTATCCTAGCCACATTTGTTGCGTCCAGAGATAAAAGGTCATGCATAAGCATACAGACACAACACGAACAACAATCGGAGTTACCTGTGATGTGTTTCAGCAATACCCATAAGATTGAGGTTATGGCTAAATGCGCGAGCAAGGGTCAAGGCCTCCTCTAAGCTCATGGCCGATATCTCTGATGCCAGTTGCTTCTCAAGTAGCTCCGCAGCGTTTTCAATCCCAGCCATTCTCATGTTACTCGCACTCTAACAGAAACATACCATTTTGAATTCTTCATATACATAGGCTAGGCATCTCACACATGCAAAGAGCACGCAGAAACACAGACAAGAGAAGCGGTTAAGAGCAAAAAAAAGACCTGAGCGAGAATGCGAGTCCGTTCGATTTTTTCCATGAACTTGCCGCCAACTTCCCGCTGTAAGACGTCGTTGAGGAGGTTGCCCAGGAGTTTACAGTCATCGTCGAAGTTCTGGAATGAGATTTCCTCCGCGATGTCATCGGTGGTGTCAGTCATTTCTTTCTTCCGAACAGCAGTAATACCTCTGTGTCGAAGATTGCAATGTCGATGGAGACGAGGAAGAGGACTGCAAATATCGTTTCTACACAAAGAGCGTATGGAGAAGAATAGTTCAGAGTGGCACAGGAGGACCACGAGAAAGGGCGTAGATGGCGGATGTGTGGCCGGGTCACTTGGTGGGACTGAAATCTCTGCTCTTCCATGATTGGACAAGGATTATGACAGAGATCAGGTGGCTTTTGAATTGATTGTCACGGATAGAGAGAGGGTGGTGGTGACTGGTGGTGAGTCACCGTTTTGAATGCGGGGACTTCGTTACAGTTGAAAATTTATTTCATTCGTCTTGCGATAAGTGATTTTTATCTTCGAAACCTCTAAAAACATCACCTCACACGCTCACACTGACCGTTCCTTAAAAAATAAGTCTCATTTAGTCTCGATTGGACCTCACTTACACTCGATTTAGTTTTCACGTCGACCCCAACTACGGTTGAAAATTAAAACTTAAAAATCGAGTGACCGAGACCCAAAAACACACTAGTCCACCCAAAAGAGTCTCTGACCGGTCAAAGGAACCTTGTGACTGGACTAGTCCGACCAAAGGTACCCCGACCAGACTAGTCCGGTCGATGAAGGGCCAACACGCTCACGCGTTCGGCCTCGACGCCCGGGTGACCATCACCTGGACTACGTCACTCCGATTCTCCGTGTCCCATACGAAATATTACGTGGATCCTACCAAACTGTTAGCGTATGGTGATTGGGCACCGTAAATGGAAGTCCATTAATATATATATATGTTACCTAAGAAATTGGGTAAATGTCACATTAGGAAAATTGGGCTTGACCAAAATCCTAATTGACATGAGAGGCCCAAAATTGGGCCTCCCTTATACTACATAGGCCGGCCGAAACATGTAGAGGGCAAAGTGGACTTTTGTTCACTTTACTCCTCCTATAAATAGGGAATGTTAGGGGTTTTATTAGGGTAATTCACAATTTCTCATTGGTGGTGATTTGAAAGAAAAACCCTCCTCCCTAAACACTAGTTTCGCCCGAACCACACAAGTCACCAAGTGTGTGCCGATTTGCTTTGAGCAAAACACTCCGGAGATCTGTCCCTGCCAAGAATCGATCAGAGGCTTTGCTGTGGAGACTATACCGCGTAGGGCTTCCTTAACAAGAACCTCTACGGGTTCCGTCCGATGGATCGAGAACTCCATCGGCAAGATCTTGGGACTACGAAAAATGTTTAAGGTATGTGTGTTAGAAAAACGTTGGTCGATACAGGGGTAAAAACACTATTCTTAAATATGTAGGACTAAAGTCCAATTAATTATTATTCGATAATCAACATACAACTAACAAGTAATTTGTATGTGTATGAAATCGAAACTGTGATCCGTAGATCGAATGGGAAAGACGAATTTTTTACTGAGGCACGTGCTGATCACGCTCTCCTTAAGGCAATTTCACCCTACCCACCCTCAGGTTATGCAACGAGGTTTAACACAAGGGGCGATCACCTCCCAGGTTACAACAGTGTCGTTGACACGAACCGTGCATACCGTTCGTTCAACCGAACCGAACAATACCTGAACTCAAAAGAGAATGTGAGATCTGGAAAGGAAAATAAAAGGTTGAAGTTAATCACAGATGTGGAAGAAAAACCTGAGAGCAGTTGACTGTAGTAAATCCAAGAGCAGAATTTTCGAAACAGCAGACAGGATTTTCGGATGCAGCAAGAGCAGAACTTCAGACAGTAATTTTGGGAGGAAAATTTCGAAATTTTTGGAGTGATTTTCTGAATAGGAATATCATCTATTTATAGTGTGAGGATTGCTCAAACCGAATATAGAAAATATATTTATGCACATATATACTGACTATATTTAAATTATACACCGAATATACACTGTGTATAAAATATTCAGTATCAATATTGATTGTACACTTGCTAAATTAGCAGTGTTCGATGTATCTGGACATGTGAATCTCAATGCATCTTTCTATGTCATTCACACACATGACTTGGGCTTTGGTCTTGGCCCACTGCAGCCAAACCACGACCACAAGTCCAACAATCCCCCACATGAATGGTATGGAAACCTAAGTAAGCTCTAGACTCGATACTTTGAGTTCAACAGTTAATACCTGCATAGGATAGGTATGGGGTGTGCCCTTTGAACCTTCCCTTATGAACTTATACCGACTTTACTAGCTGGTTAGTAGACGCGATGTCCTTGAACTAACTGCCGTTGGTGTAAATGATGATACAAGTCACACAGATATCTCCCTACTATTGTTTGGTTCACGCCTCGATGTCCGTTATGGCCCTGGACATCTGCCTGGTTCTGCGAGCGTTTCTAAGAATTGCGCCCTCAACAATTCCTTTCGAAGCGGCCCATCTTCTCACTCACCTAGGTGATTCTTTATCTCAATAGATTCATCACGACTCTGATCTAAGTCAAGAGTTTCACCGTGTCTTTGAGATTTCTATTGAATCATTAAAAGTTTTCACTTAACATTTTCCATTCTATCACTGTTTACATCTAGGAATGAATTTGGGAGTTTTGACCCCCACAGTGATCTCACTCACTCCTGTGATTAGGTTGTCCCTTTGAACCTAGATCTTGGGATCTCCAATCAGTTTGGTTGGATTTTCCTTCTCAGGGATGTTCTCCAGGGCTTTAAACCCATTCCCTTAGATAATTGGCCAAATAGCTCTCCGTTTAACCCTACGGGTAGCGGATCCGCATTCTTTATCAGCTAATTTTTTTCGAGCGTGATATTTCCAATTGAGAGCGATTGTGTAACATGAGTCTAGACTTTCAATTATACATGTTACATCACATCATACCAAGTGCCGATTGATTATCGCAACGTTGCTTCAAGGTCCTCAGACCGCTATCATATCCTGCAGGAATATTTTTGTTAATCCAATATTTATATTCAGGAAAATTCTTCTAGCAGGTAACAGGTTTGCAAAGTGTCCCATTAACCAACCTTTAACAAAGGTTATCAGGCTAACTGGGGGGTGCACCACTTATTTGCTTCAAACTTTGTCCTCTAGATAGAACCATCAAGCTCTTATAATATGTTAAATTATATATGTATTTGGATTAAACCAAAATAATCTCATCAATCGCAATATTGGTATTCATACCGATTTTGGCCAACTTGTAAAATTCTCTACTAAACGACATAGTCGTTTCAATTGTACGATGCACTTTCAGTGCTCATAAACCTAGAATCAAGATTTCCGATTTTTAAACTTCGTTTAGAGGATTTTTATTTTACGACGGCACCTTAAGTACCTAAGTATAGTGCAGTCCGTAATTACGAGTATATCTCAGGTACCTAAGTAACCTGACGATATCATCCCAATAATTTGTACTTGGGTTACTCTTGTATCCTATGCAGTCAAAAACGAGTTTCTAAGTAGAGACGGAAAATGGTAAATAAAGTCGAGTCGTAAAGACGGAATGTAAAAACGTAAGTTTCTACCTAATGCTAAAATTAAATTAGTAATGAAATGTATAAATGTACATATATATAATTATGCAAAATAGATACGAAAATATTCCATATACTCATTAATAGCCTATAACATTTTTTCAATAAAAGATATGGTCCCACCAGTAGTCTCCTTAATCGTCACGGTGAGCAATTGTTGTGGAATCGTGAGAAGAATTGACGTGTCAATTGTAGTGTAGGTCAATATCTCAATTGATATTTTATTATTTTATAAACTTAAAAGAGAAATAGATATTTATGGAGTCTAAGACTCTTGCATATTATTAAATAATTAATGGATATTGAACTTGAATAGAATAAGAATAAGTTTTGAATTAATAAAATATGATTTGACCCCTAAATTACGATCCATGAAAAAAACTCTCGTGGGTTTGGTTGATAAATTTTGTGGGATTGGCATAATTTATTAGATTTGAGCAATTTTTAGCAAATTAAGGTAAAGATTTTAGAAACGGGTAGAAACTTACGTTTTTACCGTTTCTACCCGTTTTTACGACTCTACTCGCGTTTCTACCCGTTTCTACTTAGAAAGCGATTCTGGTACGTTTTAACTCGTTTTTTATGGTAAAAACGTAAAAACGTGCATTTTTACGACCTAGAAACGAGTTTTTAACTACATAGCTTGTATCTACTCAGTACGATCATAGCGTGTACTACATCAGATCTTGCACATGTCATTAACTATAAAGCCTTTATCTGACATGATATTATCTATTTTGACATCATTATTTCGGTGCTTGCTTAAACCGTATAATGACTTGACAAGTTTACAAACTATCTTTTTGCATGGAGCTGAGAAACCTTTCAGGTTATCACATATAAATCTCTTATTAAAGTCTCCATTCAAGATTTTTTTTTTTTTACATCCATATGATATACTTCAATATTTCGGAGGGCCGTAATTGCAAGTACCATTCTAATGGTCGTGAATCTCGTTACTAGAAAATAAGTGTCAAAGTAACCACTAATTACAAATCATACTTTGCACTTATCACTTGAACCACCCGCTTTCATCTTGCGTGAAAATCCACTTATAGTCTAGTGGTTTACTTCCAGAAGAAGGAACCGCTATCTATCAAGAATTTTATGCAGCACAGATTCAATTTTATTATAGATTGCTTCTTTAAGCATATTGGTCAAAAATTCTGCACCGTAGGATTTTTTCAATCCTAGACCTTTCACTTCTCATAGGCTCTACCTGAGTTTAGACATCGATCTCAACTTCAACATGTATTTATGAGATGCTCCCATACTTAATTATAAGTGCAAAAGTTTCACCACCTTGCACTATTTATGGAGAGTTCTTAAACATTATTTGGGGTACCTTAACAAATGAAATGCTATTCAAAGCTACCCCCACATTAATCGTGACTCCAAATTACACATGGTATCAACTACGTTATTCGGAAGTTTAACGTGTCTCAACATGAGTTGGGTCTAAGTTCTTACGATCTCTCAATTACCACAACATCAACATTGATCATCAGATCATTATGTCAACATAGATCCTCAGATCATTATTATGTCAACATTGGTCTTTAGACCGTCATGATTCTCAGACCGCTTGGTCTTTAAAATTTATCGTAGTTTGTGTATATCCAAAATAATTGAATCATGCACAATATAGTGATAAGAATTACTGTTTTGTACTTTTCCGAAGAAAATACAACAAACTGTTTTATTTTTATTTTAACCCTTAGTCGTGAAGGTATTACCACATTGGCCATAATACCCCCGCTTTCGAAGCTAAAGATTTTTATTTTTCATGTTACGAGGTAGCTTACTTTCAGAGTAATTTCTAATCTAAATAGAGTCTCTCCTCGTATTCTGGGTTACCCAGAACTAATCAACATTGAGTTCATCATGTTTTTCAATGTTCGATTATTCTCTCCGCAACCAAACTCTACAGAGTGAATGCGGTGTAGTGATTTCACGGATTAAACCGTATCTATGTCACTATTCAGAGAACAATTATTGCTACTACACGTAATTTAATTCTCTTATCAAATTGATTTTCAACTATTGTTCATAAACTGTAAATTTTACAATTCACCATCTTTTTTTAACATTGCAATATATTGTACTATCATACACATAGTGATGAAGTACTTCTTACCGTCTCGCGTAAGCATAAATTTCAAGTCACAGTCGCTTTTATGTATCAAAACAAGCGATTTTAGCTTCCTTTAATCTGACTAAGGTATTTGAGTAAGCTCGAATGCAACACAAATTTTACTCTTTTGTGTTTATTATCAATTGTAGTGTAGGGATCTAATTTATGTTAATTTACATTCACAAGGTACCAAAATTAATATGTAAATTAAATCAACTAAGTAAAAGAAACATTTATCAATCAATGTTCTTTCCGGCTCGTAGAGCATTACACTTCACTTGATTATTTCCCTACATACATCTATATTATTCTTAGTTAATACATACTTATTTTACTTGAATACATTATGGAAATAATTTTCCTGAAACAACATATTGTTCAGGAATATTTTTACACACATTTTCCAAGGTTGTAAACCATCCCGGTTATGTTACCAAATTCAGTAACCGGTGCTTTTAACAAAGCTTCCAAACTGATCAAACCAACAGTTGGAACATTAGCAGCATAAGCACTCATAATTTCTTTAGCCCCCACAGTCACGTTAATAACATAAGCTACATCACCAATGACTGAAACTCCATCGTTATCGTTGGAGGTCATAGCTTTAATTTCTGTTACACAGAAATTTACCAAGCTATATATTTTTCGCAGAAAATTATATTTCAGAATATACCTTACTGTATAACACCAACCGAAATTGCCTTAAGATTGTTAGAAAAACGTTGGTCGATACAGGGGTAAAAACACTATTCTGAAATATGTAGGACTAAAGTCCAATTAATTATTATTCGATAATCAAAATACAATTAACAAGTAATTTGTATGTGTATGAAAATTGAAATTGTGATCCGTAGATCGAATGGGAAATACGAATTTTTTACTGAGGCACGTGCTGATCACGCTCTCCTTAAGGCAATTTCGCGCCACCTCACCCTCAGGTTATGCAACGAGGTTTAACACAAGGGGCGATCACCTCCCAGGATAAAACAGTGTCGTTGACACGAACCGTGCATACAGTTCGTTCAACCGAACCGAACAATACCTGAACTCAAAAGAGAATGTGAGATATGGATAGGAAAATAAAAAGTTGAAGTTAATCACAGAACTGGAATAAAAACCTGAGAGCAGTTGACTATAGTAAATCCAAGAGTTGAATTTCGAAACAGCAGACAGGATTTTCGGATGCAGCAAGAGCAGAACTTCAGACAGTAATTTTGGGAGTAAATTTTCGAAATTTTTGGAGTGATTTTCTGAATAGGAATACTATCTATTTATAGTGTGAGAATTTCTCAAACCGAATATAGAAAATATATTTCTGCACATATATATTGACTATATTTAAATTATACACCGAATATACAGTGTGTATAAAATATTCGATATCAATATTGATTATACACTTGCTAAATTAGTAGTGTTCGATGTATCTGGACATGTGAATCTCAATGCATCTTTCTTTGCCATTCACACACATGACTTGGGCTTTGGTCTTGGCCCACTGCAGCCAAACCACGACCACAAGTCCAACAATGTGCACATCTTCCGCTGCGTAATTCTGATTACTAGCATGTACCTAGTTTATGTTTCTGTAGTATTTAGCCCTGTAATCCATCAGTGGTATCAGAGTCTGTGTTAGGAGTTCATAATTTTAATAAATTGGTGTTCTTGATTTTCAAAGATGTTGGCCGAAATTTTTAAAAGTGAAAATTAAAAAATTCCCGATTTTTATAATTGTTTGTGCCGAAATTTTCATGATGTTCTTAGTAAAATTTGATGCTCATGTAATTTAAGAAAAACGTGAAATTTATCAAAATCAAACATTGGATTGTAGATCTTAGTAAAATTTGACCACTTGTGTTCCAATTAGTGTTTCGGCCAAACCCTAAGGAAATTGATAGGTAAAATTTTTAATTTCTTAGGCCCCAAGTTAACATATTTCGGCCGAAATTTAGATTAATATTGTTTACCATATTTTAATTTTTATTAAAGGTGACAATATATCTATAATTGGAAATATATGGATATGTTCACATTAATATATATAACTATCAATATATCTAGCTAATTTATAGGGATAAAGATATTATTGATAGATTTAGTTACCTAAAAGATTAAGAAAATATATTGTCATATATTTGTTTCCTTATTAAAGATATTGACAATATATATATATATATATATATATATAGATATTGTTGATTGATTTACATCTTATAGATAGAATCATGACAATAAATATATATTTATAGATGTTGCCGAAATTTTATATCTATATATGCAATATTGGAATTTATTTTACATAGTTAATAATTCTTGGAGGCTATGTTAAGTTTTTAATAGACTTTAAAACCCTACTTAGCCCACAAGATTTATTTCGGCCGAACCCTATAGGTTTAGTGGGCCGGTCCAATTTGTAAAACCGGAGAGGATTAAACCAAACCGGATTTTCTTAATCGGTTCGACCTAGTCGGGTTGGGTCGAACCGGGGTAACTAAGTGGACCTAACCAAACCGGTTTTGAGTGTTGAACCGAACCGAAATTCTATTTTATTGAACCGGTTCCAACCGAACAAGATTTTAAATAAAACCGGAATGAACCCGAACCGGATTTTTGAGACCGAACCGAACCGGGTTGAACCGAAATTAACTGAAACCGGACCGGATTTTTTTATTTTCAAAATCGAATTCAAGGCAATTAATAAAATGGGATGGTCAAGTTTTAAAATCCAAATGTTTTCGAACTTGAAATAGACTATATATACACAGTCTACCTAGAGGAAGAGATCTATATGGACCAACCGGAGGGTTTCATTACTCTTGTAACGAACGTAAAGTTTGCAAACTCCAAAGATCCATTGACGGTCTTAAACAATCGTCTTGGAAATGGTACCGCAGATTCCACGAGGAAATCGTTGGAAACGGATTCGTGAATATTCACGAGGATCCGTGCGTGTATACAAAGACCTCTGAGTCTAAGTACGTCATCTTAACTTTATACGTGGATGACATACTCATTGTTGCGAACGATGTGAGTTTCATGTATGAATCAATGTCCTGGTTGGCATCTGTATTTTTTATGAAAGACGTGAGAGAGGCTACGTACATCTTGGGCATTAAGATTGCTAGAGATCGTGTCGCCTGAAGATTGTGTCTATCTCAGGAAGCCAACATCAACAAACTGTTGAAAAGGTTTAGATTACAAGAAGCCAAACCCTTGAAGACGCCGGTAGTATTCGGGTGTGCGTTGTCATAACGTGATGACCCGAAGAACCAGCAAGAGCGTGAAAAGATGAGGAGTGCATAGTATTTAAGCATGGTCGGAAGTATCATGTACGCCATGCTTTGCACTCGTCCGGACATATGTTACGCTGTGGGCCTAGTAGCAAGATTCCAATCAGACCCTGGTTATCGACATTTAAAAGCAGTAAAACGGATTATACGATATCTGAAAGGTACTGTCGACTACATACTGTGCTATGAGGGATGGAAGTTAGAATTGACCGGATTTAGTGACGCCGACCATGGTGGCGATCCAGACGATCGTAACTCCACCACAGAAGGAGTGTTTCTCCTTGCTAATGCCGCCATTTCATGGACGAGTAAGAAGCAATCATGTGTCGCGCTGTCTACACTGGAATCAGAATTCATTGGTCTCTCCAAAAATGCACAGGAAACGGTCTAGCTGAAAAGACTTCTTACTGCACTGCTTGATGACGATGTCGGGAGTAAGCCTGTGAATGTGTTCTCTGACACTCAGGCAGCCATTGCGGCAGTAAAGAATCCGAAGTACCATAGTAGGACTAAACACATTGATGTGAAATATAATTATGCTAAATCTATGGTAGAAGACAATATAATCACTTTAGAATACTCGCCCACTGATGACATGGTAGCGGACCCATTAACTAAACCATTACGCAAAGAAGCATTTGAAAAACATGTTAAACTGCTTGGATTGCGTAGGGTTTAAAAGTGGGTGTATATTTGTGATAACATATTGATAATTGAAAGTTACATTTTTTATAAATGAGAGAATTGCAATTCGAGTTTATGATTCATCGACGTCATAATGTTTGATTACATCGGATTTTATGGTCTATAAACTAAGTTGTAGGAGGACATAATCCTCTACCTAAATTATGTCGAATGTGGGTCTTGCCTCGTCACACGGGCACAGTCGTCTTGTAAGAGAGGGGGACCTCTACCGTAACAAGACTGGCTAAGAACCAGTTGGATAAACTTGGTTACACAAAATGATCATTTAGTTTCGGAGTAACACAACATGATCTTCGTTTGCACATCGCCGGTGATGAACTCTGTTCGTCATTAACCACATTCTGGGCCAGATAAAAATTCTGTGATAGCATCATTGACATATCCCACACCTGACAATGTTCAAGTATGCTATCGACGCGTGTTTCATACTACACGTTCCATGTTCAACCACGGGTCATGCTCGATTGTGCTAGGTAGAATCCTAGAGATTCGGATGGGCGCAAACTTCTTCACCTCGAGCGTGTGATTGATCCCGGGAGCCTTATGAAGAGGCACCCGAAGTATCCTCATGGACTCAAAACTCATATCTAAGGTCAGACTGAATGTTTGCTTCCCGGCGTACGAGCGTAGTGCTGAAGAAAAAGGCCAAGTGACCAAGTCTTTGGAAACCAGTTGGGTTTGACTAAGGGTATGAGCGATGGGGATGGTCAAGTTCACCTGTATTTCACCGACTCTTGTATTCACTAAGTGGCCACCATCCGGATATTAGTTGAAGGTTGTGAATACTTGTACGGATGCTTTGGAGAAGTATTTCTATGTGGAAACTAGGCAATTTGAGAATTAACAGTTGACCTAGGATACAACGCGATACAGTTTGATGTTTTTAATAGGTTGACTGAAAATAGGGAATCAACGTTCCGCGAACGCTACAAAACTTCTAACAGATGAGTAGCACGATGCCCGTCGTATCCGCCGGTTGCACGGCAAACCTCGTATGAACTATTCGGAAGCAGGGGCAAGATCCGAAGAATGAAATGTTGATGCGATTTGGACAACAATACATTAACAGGCACCCCCCATTCCGGCGAGTGGGAGTTGTTAGCATATGGTGATAGGGCGCCGTAAATGGAAGCCCGTTAATATGTATATGTTACTTGAAACAATTGGGTAAATGTCACATTAGGGAAATTGAGCTAGACCTAAATCTCAATTGAAATGAGAGGCAAAAAATTGGGCCTCTCTTAACTAGGCTGAAATATAGCGAGTGGGCAAAGTGGACTTTTGTCTACTTTGCTCCTCTTATAAATAGAGAGTGTTAGGAGTTTTATTATGTTAGAATCCTAATTCCTCCTTTGTGGTAATTTAAGAGAAAACCCTCCTCCCTAAACTCTCCTAGTTCGGCCGAACCACATAGAACACCAAGGGTGTGCCAATTTGCTTTGAGAAAACACTCCGAAGATCTGTCCCTGCCAAGAATCGATCAGAGGCTTTGCTGTGGAGACTATACCGCGTAGGGCTTCCTTAACAAGAACCTCTACGGGTGCCGTCCGGTGGTTTAAGAACTCCCCCAGCAAGATCTTGGGTCTACGGAAAGAGATTAAGGTATGTGCACATCATCCACTGCGTAATCTTGATTACTAGCATGTACCGTATTTAAGTTTCCGTAGTATTTAGCCTCGTAATCCAACGTCCCCATGCTATTATATTTATTGTGCCTCTTTGGTAGGAACTGGATTGTAAGGTGGTGTAGGAGACAGAGATTGTTGCATAGGACCTCTAATTTTTTTGTCTCTGAATTTTGGATTTTTCTTTGAATTCCTTGATTCGTCCTCTCTGGATGAGGGCTTCTATATCTTTTTTAAGAGTGAGGCAATCGTTAGTATCGTGCCCCACTCGTCGATGATATTTGCAAAATCTTGATCGTTACACTTCCTCAGACAAATTCGATCCTTCTATCATTTGTTAGATTTCTTGGACGTTTATGTTTGGAGTTATTGCAGCCTCACCTCCTCTTCTAGATCTCTTTTCAGCTTTCTCTTCATAGATGCATTGTCCTATCCTCTAAGTCAGGTCTTCCCATCCTCCTACGGGTTCGGTAGAGCTAGTAATCATCCGAGCTCGAGATTTTGATCTTTAACCTCTAAAGAAAGCAATGATAGCCTTGTTGGATTACGGGGACGTAATACTAGGAAACACTAAATTCAAGTACATGCTAGTAATCACAATTACGCAGCGGGAGAATTCGCACATACCTTTGGTTGATTCCTTTGCCCAAAATGTTGTGGAGGGAGTTCACGACCCACCAGTCGTAACCTCGTGCAAGTTCTTAGAAAGAAGTCCCACGAAGTATAGCTCCACAGCAAATCCTCTTATCAGTTCTTCGGCGGGGACAGATCCTCGGATTGATTGCTCAAAAGAAATTTGGCACACCCTTGGTGATGAACAAGGTCCGGCCGAATATTGTACTAAGGAGTGAGGGAAATTCACTCCAATTAACTCTTAAGGAGAGTTATGAATTGTATGGTGAAAATCCCAATACACCTCTATATATAGGAGGAATGGAGTGGACAAAAGTCCACTCCATTCTATGTGGTACTAATATTCGGCCGGCCACCTATTGTATAAGGGAGGCCCAATTTTGGGTTTAGGCGGGAAGGCATGTTTTTTATTATTATCAATACATCCAGTGACCCCCTCCATCCATGACCTGTCTATGCGCAAAGGCATGTTTTTTATTATTATCAAGATTCCCTCATACACTGCCAAATGTTGGATCATAAAAGTATGGCTTAGTTTGGAGTTAGCTCTTATGGATCTCACATAGGCGTCTATCTGAAGTTTAATGCTTTGTATGCTAGCTTATCCTTCTTGGCGGGACTCGCTTGGCGTCACCTGAGAGAGGTGGGGCTTTGCCTCTGATTCCACTCTAAAGCTTAAGTTAGTATAATTGTATTGTGAAAGTAGGAAACTTTTAAATGAATGTAAATTTCTTACTATTTATATAGTTTGTAAACCGACTCTATAGCGGCATTACCTTTCCCAGAGGTTTTGCTTCTGTGGCGGTTCTAAGCAGGTGACAAGCTGGTCGCCACCTCATCATTCCTTAATAGGATGGGTTTCCTCCAAGTCAGTACTAAAGTTTTCGCCGCCTCACCATTCCTTAATAGGATGGGTTTCTTCTAAGTTGACACTAAGTTGGTCGCCACCTCACCATTCCTTAAAAGGATGGGTTCCAAGTCAGTATTAAGTTGGTCGTCACCTCACCATTCTTTAATAGGATGAGTTTTCTTGGGGTGTCGCCTTTTTGTATCGTCCTCGTGGATATATCATGGGGTGTCGCCCTTAACACTTTCCTTAGAGTTTTCTTCAGCGAACCTCTAACAGTCGTCGACTTTGGTTCGATATTTCATAGTGGTTCCAACACTCTGTCGACGCCGAAACTCATCGGGAGGTCGCCGGTAGCAACCTTTGTATTAGAGAATGTAGAGAGAAGGGCTGAACCATAAGCAATAAAGCATATGAATGTATAAATGATTCAACCAAGTATTACATGTTAGGAGACTACTATATATAGGAGTGTAATCCTAACTAATTAAGTCAACTATACAAGTCAACCTAAGGTACCATGTATCTATACAAGTATGAGTACCTTTCTTATACAAATATGTATATACATCTATATTCCCCCATCTTTTTCTTCTTCTTCCCTTTTAAGAAAGACAAGGAAATTTGAGAGAAAACTTATTGATGAAGAAAACCAATGTACATTTAAACCCGGTCAAAACGAGCCAAGGTGCATTCAAACCCGGTCTCCACAAAATGCCAAGGTACATTTAAGCCCGGTATTCACAAAATGGCCCCTCGAAAATCCAATTTCGGAAAAAGGCCCCAAACTTCATAACTGCTGCAAAAACAGCCCCCAAACTTCAACAAAACTAGCAAAATGCTCCAAACCTTGAAATTGCTCCAAAACAGCCTCAAAATCTTCAAAAGCTTGCAAAGAAGCCCCAAAAATATTCAAAATTCGTCAAAATTGCCCAAAAGAGTCCAGGCACGTGCCCAGCACATGCGGGTGCACCGGGGTGCACAGGAGAAGCCAACCACTGACTAAGAAACCCGGTGTATGAAGGGGTGCACGGCATAGAGGCCAGAGATCGCGGGTTCGAAACCAGCCAGACGCACGAATTTCATATTCGAACCTTCAACATGAACTTCTTGGCAAAGGATGAAGATCTTCAAACCTTCAACAACAGAATTCCAGAAATTCAACAGAAAACAACTCCAAATCAACGCGAAATCACTGCAATCAACAACAGTCCAACACAGAACCAAAATCTTCTTTGATTGCGCACTTAATCCTTGAGTAACTATCCAAAGAACTCCTTCGATCAAGAGATTGCTGATTCAAAGTCCGTATGAACAGGACAACACAATAATGCCAAATCAAGACAATCCTAAGACTTGTATCGACAAATTTGAGCCTCGAATCCAACAGGAACCATACGGAGCAGCAAAATCAATCAAAACCGCAGCATATAAACAAGAATCCAAGTCGAATTTTAAGCAATTGCAGGAAATATCACAGCAGTGCCAAGAACAGACCAAAAACGAATCAAATTGATCCAATCCACAGCCAATATCATCAAATTGGAGCTCGTAATCAATCACAGAGTCCAATGCGATGTAAAATCGATCCAAATCTCAGCATATAATCGAGTATCCAGCTCGAATTTTAAGATCAAACTTCAACCAGTAAAAGTGCGAAAAACTGAGATTGAATCACAATTACCTCCAAGAAGCTTCGTAATGATGCTCAGATCATCACAGAAGCGCCGCAATGATGCTCAGAATCGAATCCAGAACACATAATCGATTATGAATCGATGAACAAATCACAAACCAATGGAACAGTAACCACGCAACAAACATAATGAAGAACAGCTGCTGTATACAAGACTGCTGATCCAAAAATGCAGAAATCTTCAATCAAAACAGAAATAATGAGCAGCAGATCCACAGAATGACGAAGCAACACCTTGATCTTCAAGAAATCCTATGAATCGATGCTCGATCTTCAAGATCCAAGCTCGATGTATGCAAAATCCTCTCGAAAAAAAATCATGAAACTGCAGCTGTAAAACCACAGCTCTGATACCATATTAGAGAATGTAGAGAGGATGTCTGAACCATAAGCAATAAAGCATATGAACGTATTAATGATTCAACCAAGTATTGCATATTAGGAGACTACTACATATATGAGTGTAATCCTAACTAGTCAACTATACAAGTCAACCTAAGGTACCATGTATCTATACAAGTATGCGTACCTTTCTTATACAAGTATGTATATACATCTATACTTCGGCGCTGGAGAGCTCCACTTCGGAGCTCTCTGGTCACAAATGGGTTGAGGCTACATCGGAGCCTATGTGGTTCATAGGTGTGGTAGCCGACGACTTCTACAGTCACCGACAACCTATCCGGCTACCGGAAACCACCTTTACGCGGTGGTGGTTTTAAAAACACAAAATTGAAGGATAATTTAGTTTTTTTATATCTTATTCATATTCCATATTTTTATCGTGTTTAGTTACTAAACAACTTATATATATATTTTTTTTTTCAGACTTAGAATTCCTATTCGTTTTGCCAAACTTGCTTAAATGTTCTATTTTTGATAAATATATATTTTTATATATGTAATATTATATAATTATATTATATTACATGAATTTTTCCAGTACATTTTAAAAGTTTAGAATTATCAATAGGTTGACACTAATACACATCTATAAGCCTAATCACTAGAATTTATGTTAAACCTAAAAAATACCAGTTTATTTAATGAGAATATTATTTCCTAGGTTTCTTCATCTTTAAATTAGACAAAACAAATCTATATATAATATAATTCCAATAGGTTATGTAGAATTTCGACAAGTAAGAAAATAAGTCGGTTACATGTCAAAATAAACTTATTGTATTGGTCCATGTCAACTTATGTATCTCTCCGATGACGTGGCGATTCCATGTAGACTAAATTAAGCACTTAGATTTCCTCCAAGCTTCCTAATTGCATGTTGGAAGCCGTTTCATTTTGTTTGTCCGTTATTTTAAAAACTAATATTAACTATTAATGACAATCCACTATATATAAATACTAAAAATGATTATGTTTTATTTTACCAATAAAGAATTATGTTTTTGCTAACCTTTTTTTTCAATAAGTTGATTTTACTATTATAACTATCAAGTTTATATTGATTTTGGATAAAAAAAATATATTAGTATATGTATATTTTAATATCTAATATAATAACATATTAAGAATATATTTATTTTATTTTTAGTATATTTTATTTCCCGCCACCACCAAATATGTATAATATTTGTTTATGGATTATGTAAATAAAAAATGTAGAATAAAATTTATATATCACATATAATATAATTAATTATAAACGTATCGTAAAGTAAATTAATTAGATATAAATTGTTATTCCTTCATTAGTTTTACATTATTAATCACTTATCAAATTGAATAGATCAATACAAAATTAAGTATATTAGTAAGGTTATATACAAAATATTATAAGTAATTTCATAGTTAAAATAAATTAGAAATTATTGTAAAAATAGGGGTCGATTTGATTAAATTGAGATGTATTATATATGTTAATTTTTCCGTCATAAATTATATTTTAATAGAAAAAATAATAACGTATAATTAAATATTATTATATAGCCTAAATGTAAATTTCTAGATATCAATTCTTTTATTTTCTTTTATTTTCTCAACTTTGTTAAAAAAAAAATTAAGTGTATAAGTATAAGGATTAACGATATATCAATATAATAACGGTGTAGGTTACAAAATAGAAAAAAAAAATATAAAGTAATTTAATCGTAATAAACAAATTAAATTATTATTAATTATTAAATGAAACATACAACGAAAAAATTATACTTTTTTAAGATTGAATGAGGGGTTTTGTCTTATAAATTTATAAGTAGGTTTTGGGAACTTAAAATTTATATTGATATTATACTTGATACGTTTTTTTCTCACATTTAAAAAAAAAAAACCAAATGTCACACTTATTATTGGATAAATAAAAATACTTTATATATTTTTTTTTCTTTCATGAGAGTCTTATGCAATATATGAAAAGTGTCATCGTCATTTTTTTTTTTTAATAATAAGTCTGTGTATATGTAAATGTAACATATTTAGGCATGATTATCTAATACATAATATAATCTTGATAAATTTTATATGTTATTGACAAGTAAGCAAAATAAAAAAATGCATTATTAAAATAAATGAAACACATGTATAAATAATAAAATAAATTACGTTTTAATTAAGTTTCGAATGTATATACCGCGCAAAGCGCGGGTTGGCCATCTAGTTATATATATTTGAAAAAGTAAAGTAGGAAGGATAATAATTGCTTAATCAATTCAACCAATTAATATATAGAGGAAAGTAGATTAGTTTTTTTTTTTTTTTTTTTTTTATCTTATTCATATTCCATATTTTTTATCGTGTTTAATTACTAAACAACTTAGATTTTTTTTTTTTTAGGAAATGATCACCATTCCGACAAATCGAAATGTTGACATTCTGAATTCTCTATTCGTACTAAATAGTCCATCTAGTTGTTACTTATTACATAGATGCCACTACGAGACACATCAAACTTTTAAAGTTCCGAGACTCATAAAATGTTTATCACCGCTTTTTTTTTAAGACTCGTAATTTCTATTCGTTTGCCAAACTTGCTTAAATATTATATTTCTCATTTTTCTTTTTCCACAAGCAATTAATAGCTTCCACTAACTTTCTCAACAAAAAATCTACGAACACAACAATTAATGTTCATTTTTTTTGCCAAACATTATTAATTCTATCCTTCTAAAAGCAAAAAATGAGAATCGCGTCGTCGTTTACAACAACGGTATTTGCGGTGCCATTTAAATGCTAACCGCATTAACGACGACACTGTTTCAAATAATGACATAACTTTGCACCGTTGTCACAAACAATAACATGCGTTGTGTTTGATAAATAATTAGTGTTCAAGATGTGTTATTTTCGTATTCGAGTTTCATAATATTACTATTTAAGTAAAAACAGTCTGAAGTTAATTACTTGGTAAGATTCGGATAAACAACTTGGAATCAAAACCTTCTTGTATTGGCACGGAACGCGAAACAAGCTTAGAGTTTCCTTCCAAACAACAACTTTTTGATGTCTCATTTTAGTCTCTCTCATACCACCATTACTATCTCATTATTTTTGTTATCTTCTCTCATACTTTTTGCTTTGTTAATTTCGTTTTTTAATAAATAAAAATATATATAAAATTAAAGTTGGGTTGAAAAATGTAAACACGAGTTGTGATTTACAACTCCTAGACACTCTTATTTTTATAACAAAATAATTAGGTGGCACTGATGTGGTGACAAGTTAGGGTAGGAGTTGGGGCTTTGCATTGTGGATGTTCTTACTAACCAGGTGCAAAAAGTTACTTAAAGACAAACTTTTGTTATAATGCTATTAAATTTGTGTTTTCCACATAACTTTTATTTAACATAATAAAATAATATTTGTATATGTTATTAAATAATGTATTATAATAGTATATATATAAGTTAAAAATATATGTTATCATATTTCACTTCAAATGCTATCCTTGTGCTTTCATATTGAAAAAATAGATTTATAAATTAAAGTATCGTAGAAAAGAATTATTGCTATTTATTATGACATTAAAGAGGATATAATATTGGAGTAAGTAAAAGTTGAAATTACATAAATAAATATATTTTTTATAATTATATAATATTATATAATTATGTTATATCATATAAATTTCTCCGGTACATTTTAAAAGTTTAGAATTGTCAGTAGGTTAACACAATAATAGACATTCATAAGCATAAATTAATCACTGAAATTTATATTAAACCTAAAAATTACCAGTTTGTTTAATGAGAATATTAATTCCTAGATTTCTTCATCTTTAAATTAGACAAAACCAAATACATATATATATATATTTGAAAAAGGTAAAGTACTAATTGCTTGATCAATTCAACCAATTAATATTAGGAGGAAAGTAGCTTAATTAGGTAGCTAGCCATGCATAAAGAAGGAATACAACAAGGTGTAGAAGCAAGCCATGTAGATGATAGGTAGGTAGCATAGTAATAGTATGAGTATATGATCTAGACTCTTAGCAAGTAAACGCTAAGCTCCGGGCCGCCACTGCCATCCGGGTTCATCATGTAGAAGGCCTCTGAATCCCGTGAGCCGATTACCCGCTCGAAGCGAGCCCTCATGTACATGAGCTCTCCACAGTCGTCGTCGTCGTTTTCACCTGCAGGGAGGACCCCAGCGCCCATAGATACTGGCTCGAGGGCTCGGAGGACTCGGGAGTCTTCAAGGCCTAAGTCCCGCCTCACCCCCAATCCGCACTTCCTGCCGTTGCAGTAAGTTTTCCAAACGGGTTCCTCTAGAAGCTTCCGACAACAGGTTTTCTTCCTGTTGATCACATTGGGAATAACCTGCTTCCTGTCGCATTCGAGGGCGATCCTGACTAGACCGGAGGCCATCTCGCGCACAAGGACGCTGGTGGTTGCCTCTAGCTCGATTAAGAAGACAGGAGAGGATCTGGGGTCGGGTTGGAAGGCGAAGTTGACGTGGCCGCGGCGGTACCCAAATAGGGTTCCCACAACCTTGGTGGAAGTTGGAGAGTGGGAGGTGAAAGCGGAACGGAGCTTGGAGACGGCGCTCTTCTTCTTGTGACGACGTGGGACGATGGCCATTGCACTCTCTAAATGGTCGTCTTCACGGGGGATGGACTTGAGGATGACTTCCTCATCGTTGTCGTTGTCGTGGTCGAGCTTCTTTCCCCAGTTGAATCTGCGGGAGAAGGAGAAGGAGGAATCATGGGAGGATCTTGAAAGCATCTTCATTAATATTTATGAGAGAGAAAGAGAGATGATAATATATTATATATGGAGGAATTCTGTATTATAGTGCTGGTTTGTTTGTTATAAAGAGGATGGGAGATGATTTGTTGTGAAGGTGGTGGTGCTGGGTGAGGAGTTGTTAACGGATAGACTTACTGACTAACAATGGAGGATGGTGAGCAGTCCCACCTAACTAGACACCACATTGATAGAGACTACTGATATATAGAATAAGATCAAAGTTGTGTTATCAGTTAGATAGATAGTTAAGAGTAATTAGTGACTGCTACTAGAATTATTATTCTTTTTTTATTTAAAAAAAAAAACAAAAAATCTCTAAAATAGTGAGAGCTATAATTAAAGACAGCTAGCTACCTGTGACCCAGCATATAGAAGGAGATAGCCAATACCGTTGTTTGTGACTAGTTGTAGAATAGAAGAGACTTTGTTTAGGTCCACCCTAGTCAACCAACCCTGCTCGGATTCAACTCATGCTTCCACCGTGTCTAAGTCCACAAGGGTCTAATTTTAAAAATTGAGAATTAAATTCTACAGAATATAATTAGGAATTATCGTCATAAATTATTTTAGAAGAAATTCTAACAATATCAAATTAGTACTAAAACTCTATTAGTGAATAAAATAAGGGCATATAGTTTTATACTTCTAATTTCAATCTTTGTGTTTTCATAAATTTGGCTAAAGTAATTTTTATGCAACCGGAAGTAATCTGACAGTTTTTCTAAAAATAAAAAAAATTATCCCTTTATTTATTTTTTATTTTGTATTTGTAATAAAACTTTAGGTATATTAAAAAATAATATTTGGAACATATTGTTTCATTTAAAAGAACATCGTTCAAGTTTAACCTTAGATGTTGGCCTATTATGTATTAACGTAACCATCTATCTTAATTTTTACTATAGTGAACTTTCATCATAAATGTTATAGATCCGCCACTTGTCACAACTCGTAGCTATGTAAGGACGCATAGATTTTTATATGATATATAATTTTACATATGCCTAATCTTACTGTGAAGTCCAATTCGATATGACCCAGAACAGCTTTCGACCAAGACGATGCATTGAAAGAGGGGAACTAGCTTAAAAAGTTTGGAAGAGATTAAAAAGTTATTTGTGGGAAATAGCTAGAAAGAATGTATAATCTAGGTCACGGTTGAACTAACTTAAAACGATAAATCAGCGATTTAGAAAAAATAATGGAGCTGTGAGCTACTTAAATAAATACTTACTTTTGACTTTCTACGCCAATAACTTGTTTGCCTAGAAAATCAAGTTGTTGTGGGAATAGGCCCACATTGCCAACAACAGAGAAGATAATATCCTTAAACATGTTTACCAAAAAAAAAAAAAAACATCCTTAAACATGATTAACCAATGTCCCTCTCACATGTCAGTTCTCTTCCTCCCCCTTCTCTCTAGGGGTTTTTAGGGTCTTTTTAGGATTTTGTGACCATTCTATAAGAGGCGTTTGGATGGACGTAATATGAGATTACAAACAATGTGAGATACGTAATGTAATGTTAGATTATAGTATTTGGTAGTTCTGTAATGTAGAGCGTAATGTTAGATTACAGTCAGTGTTATCAGACCCAGACTGGGTACCGAACCAGCTGCAAGGGCACCGGTTTCCAGTTCGTCCGGTCCGACTGGATTCGAACCCGGGTTCCCACCTCTCACACTCTCTCTCTCTCTCTCTCTCTCTCTCTCTCTCTCTCTTCTATCCCTCTCATTCTCTCTCTCCCCGTCCTTTTCTCTTCTCCAACTCTCCCTAGTCCAGCGTTAACTCCTTCAGATCCAGATCAGAGCTTCCTCCATAATAAGTTCATAATCCCTTCACGGCTTTATATGAAGTTAATAACTTCACGACTTCTAATTAGATCAGAGCTTCCTCCATAATAATATCATACACAACTTCTCTCTTTTCCTCCTCCAAATCCGTTCCTTTCCTCCTCCAGATCCGCACGGTTTCTCTCCTTTCCTCCTCCGGATCCGCAGTGCAGACTGCAGAAGCTTCCCACCCCATATCTATTGCCGCACCAAGCTCAACATCGAATCTTCTTCGTTTTCGGATGATGGGTGATGGTGGCTACGGAGAAGGACGACGGTCGATGGTGGTGGAAACAGCGACGGCGTTTCAGATCGTCCAAGCTGCTGCTAGTCTTCACTGGCTCAAGCAACAGATCTAAAGGAGCGAGAAGAGGAGGACATAATAGATCGACGGCGGAGCAGATCCTAGATTTCATCCATGGAAGCAGAAGAAGCAAGACTGTGGCGCCTAGGTTTTTAAAGTTTTTTTTTTTTTTTTCATTACAGATGGCGAACTGGCTGACCGGTGGACCGCCCGGTTCTCCAAAAACCGGGCGGTTCGGTAAAAACAGGTTAGCTGAACCAGGTTCGCTTACATCCTCCGGATTTATTCGTACCAGACCGTTGGAGGCTCCGGTTCCAGTCCGGACCCGGTTGGTCGGTTCTGATAACACTGATTACAGTGTTTGGCATGTACTGTAATGTGCATTAGAGTGTGACTTTATTATTATTATATTAATCCATATGAGAGTATATTATATCTTAATATGATAAAATTTAAAAGAATATATATTTTGACAACAACTAACTTCTTAAAATTTATGTTTCGTTATTAATAATATATTCATTTATGAATTCTGAAAATAAAATATTTAAACCCAATACGCATAACTATTAAAATTCTATTAATTAAAACATTATATAAAGTTTTATAAGATAATTTTCATTAAAGATGTGACGAAAAATACTTTACTCATTTTATAGGAACATCATGTGCATTATTATTTATTATAATGAGTTATTAGATAAAAAATAAAAATAATAACTAATAATAATAACAATATTATTATCACAATAATCTTTAAAGATTATATAAAGTATTTTATATATTTAACAAATAATAATAAAATAATAACAGTCCATAATGGTGAACGTAATCTCACATTACATCCGTTTTTGGATGTAATCTCACATTACGTTGATTGGAGTTTGGACGTAATCTCAGATTACAATGCACATTACATCGTTTGGCAAACCAAACAGCGTAATGTTGATGTAATGTGGAACGTAATATGAGATTACATCTCACATTACATCCATCCAAACACCCTTTAAGGGTTTTATTCTTTGTTATCAATCCAAATCCAAAGTCAAAGCCACCATCGTTGCAGGTTTTATATAGCCGATGTCTAGCTATGTTTCACCTATTTTGTAGTCTTCACTGTTGGGAAACGAGGCTTAGGATTAGAGTACGAACAACCAATCACTTACGTATATCACAAGCCAACATGTATTATTTACTACGGAACATTGATTCAAGCATGAATCATTCGACACAGGACATATAACTGATATGAATTGTCTGATACGCGACATATATTTATCAAACACGAGTAATACGATACGGGACACGGGACATCGAATATGTTGATTTTGAGATGCATACATATAGTCGTTTTCCGAAAAATGATATTTGCCCCCACTCGTAAACGAGTTTTCCTAACGGGTTACTAGCAAATCATCTCCGAGGATACAACAAAATCACTATGTCTAACGAGTAGAAAAATCCGAAGACCTTATTTAAGAACTTGTCACAGAACCGACATAATAAGGGACACCGCATGATCACATAAATCATACTTAATTACTTAGAGTAACTAAGTTGATTTCATATGGTTTATTTACCTAGCATGCACTCCTATTTATAGGCTTTATCAAACCTATTCGGGATGAACCGAAAGGTTGTAACTCAAGCCAACAGAGGCTTTTAGACTTTCAAATTATGGCGCCAAGTCTCTGAAGAGGTGTCTTCCTAATATATGGTGTCATCACGCTTCGACAACGCATACCATATACAACCGGCGTCTCCACGGGTTTAGCATCATAGAGATTGAACCTTCTCAACAACTTGTTGATATAGGCTTCCTGAGAAAGACATAATTTTCGAGCACCATGATCTGTAGCAATCTTAATGCCTAGGATGTAAGTGGCCTCACACATGTCCTTCATCTCAAATACAGATGATAACCAAGACTTTGACTTCTTTAAATAACTTACATCGTTCGCGGCAAGAAGAATGTCATCGACGTATAACGTCAAGATGACATACTTTGATCCAAATGTCTTAGTACACGCAAGGATCCTCGTGAAGATTCACGAATCTGTTGCCAACGATTTCCTCGTGGATCTTGCGGTACTATTGCCGGGACGATTGTTTAAGACCATAGATCGATCTTTGTAGCATACAAATTTTACGTTCGTTCCTAGGGGATAAGAAACCCTCTGGTTGCTCCATGTAGATTTCTTCCTCCAATTTTCCATGAAGAAAGGTAGTCTTAACATCCATCTGGTGCAGCTCGAGGTCCAGGCTAGCAACCAATGCCAAAATGGCCCGGACTGTTATTTAATGCACAGTCGGCGAGTAAGTCTCATCAAAGTCCACCCTGTGGTGTTCGTGTTAAATTACAGGGAGTAATCAAAACGGAAACTAAATCATGGTACATGCTAGTAATCAAAATTACGCAGCGGAAGATTCGCACATACCTCTACAGTTGTCCGTAGACCCAAGATCCTTGCAGGAGGGAGTTAACGATCCTCCGGTCGGCACCCGTAGGGGTTCTTATGAAGGAAGCCCTACATGGTATATTCTCCACAACAAAGCCTCTGATCGATTCTTGGCAAGGGACATATCTCTGGAGTGTTTGCTAGAAAGCAAATTGGCACACCCTTGGTGTTTGGTATGGTTCGGCCGAATGTGGTGTTTCTGGGGGAAGGGTTTTCTCGAAAATCACCACTTAAAGGGAATTGTGATTAACCCTAATATAACCCCTAACTCGCTATATATATAGGAGTAAAGTGGACAAAAGTCCACTTTACCAACTCCTTAAATTCGGCCGGCCATGTTGTATAGGGAGGCCCAATTTTGGGCATCTCATGTCAATTGGGATTTGGGTCTGGCCCAATGTCCTAATGTGACATATACCCAATTTACTTAGGTAACACCTTTACATATAATGAACTTCCATTTACGACGCCCATCACCATATGCTTACAGCTCCCACTCGCCGGAATGGGAGGGTGCCTGTTAATGTATTGTCGTCCAAATCTGCATCAACATTTCACTCCTTCGATCTCATTCTTTGCTTCCGAATTGTTCATACGAGGTTTGCCGTGCGACCGGCGGACACGACGGGCATCGTTCTACTCATCTGTTAGGAGTGTTGTAGCGCCCGCGGAACGTTGACTCCCTTTTCTCCAAGCAACCTGTTATAAACAACATTTATATAGTGTCGCGCTGTATCCTAGGTCAACTGATAATTCTCAATTTTCCTAGTTTCCAGTTAGGAACACTTATCCAAGCCATCCGTACAAGTATTCACAACCTTCAACTAATATCCGGTTGACGGCCACCTTAGTGAATACAAGAATAGGTGAATTACAGGTGAACTTGACCATCCCCATCGCTCATACCCATAGTCAAACCCAACCGGTTTCCAAAGACGTGGTCACTGGGTCTTTTTGTTCAGCACTACGCTCGTACACTGGAAAGCGAGCATTGAGCCTGACCTTATGTATGAGTTCTGAGTCCATGAGGATACTTCGGGTGCCTCTTCATAAGGCTCCTGGGATCAATCACACGCTCGAGGTGAAGAAGTTTGCGCCTGCCAGAATCACGAGCATTCTTTCCTAGCACAACCGAGCTGTGACCCCGTGGTCGAACGTGGCACGCGTAGTACGAAGCACGCGTCGATAGCATACCTGAACATTTAAGTTTAAAGGAATGGGATATGTCAAATCCTACTATCGCAGATTCTCATTTGGCCCAGAATGTGGATTAATGACGAACGAAGTTCATCACGACGATATGCAAAACGAAGATCATGTCGAGTTACTTCGACACTAGATGATCGTTTTTACTTAATCAGGTTTATCCCCCTGATTCTTAGCCAGCCTTGCTTAGTAGAGGCCTCCCTCCACCGCAAGACGACCTTACCTGTGTGACGAGGTAAGGCCCACATTCGATATAGTTATGACAGACGATTGCGTCCTCCTACGACTTAGTTTATAGACCGAAAAGTTGATGTAATCAAAATATTATGACGTTGATAGATCATAAACACAATTCCAATTCTTTCGTTTCAAAAATGTAACTTCCAATGATCAAAATGTTATCACATATACATGCCATATCTAAACCCTACGCAATCCAAGCGGTTTTACATGCTTTTCGAATATCTCCCTGCGTAGTGGTTTAGTAAATGGATCCACAATTATATTATCAGTGGACAAGTATTCCATAGTGATTATATTGTCTTCTACCATAGATTTAGCATAAAAGTATTTCACATCAATGTGTTTGGTCCTACTATGGTACTTCAGATTCTTCACTTCCGCAATGGCTGCTTGACTGTCAGTGAACACCTTCACAGGTTTACTCACGACGTCACCATCTAGCAGCGCAGTAAAAAGCCTTTTCAGCCAGACCGCTTCCTGTGCGTTCTTAGAGAGAGCTACGAATTCCGATTACATCGTTGACAGCGCGACACATGTTTTCTTCTTGCTCGTCCATGAAATGATGGCATTAGCAAGGAGAAATACTCATCCTGTGGTGGACTTACGATCATCCGGATCGCCACCATGGTCGGCGTCACTGTAACCGGTGAGTTCTAACTTCCCGCCCTCATAGCACAACGCATAGTCGACAGTACCTTTCAGATAACGAATTATTCTTTTTACAGCCTTTAAATGTTGATAGGCAGGATCTGATTGGAAACTTGTTACTATGCCCATGGCGTAACAGATATCTGGACAGGTGCATTGCATGGCGTACATCAAACTACCAACCATGCTTAAATACTCTGCACCCTTCATCTGTTCACGCTCTGCCATGTTCTTGGGGCCGTCACGTTTTGACAGTGCGCACCCAAACACCAATGGCGTATCCACGGGTTTGGCATCCTGTAATCAGAACCTTTTCAACAGCTTGTTGATATAGGCTTCTTGAGACAGACACAATTTCCGGGTAGCCCGATCTCTAGCAATCTTAATGCCTAAGATATACGTGGCCTCTCTCATGTCTCCCATCTCAAATACAGATGCTAACCAGACGTTTCAGGAAGGATGGTCAAATGGGCAGTAGAGCTGAGCGAATTCAGAATACACTTCGCTCCAAGAACTTCCATCAAGGGTCAGGCCTTAGCCGATTTCATCGCAGAATTCACAAGCACACAGCCGGATACAATAGAATAAAACCTACCAAAGAAAAAAAGAAGGGGAGGGAAACAAAGAGGACGTATGGACAATGTACATGGATGGATCCTCCAACCAGGAGGGATCGGGGCAGGGCTCGTCATAATCCCACCACAAGAAGGAACCCCGTTGCGCTATGCTATAGCTTTAACATTTCGTGCGACAAATAATGAGGCAGAGTATGAAGCCTTACTTACAGGTCTGTGAATAGCGAGAGGCATGGGAGTAAGACACTTAGAAGCAAAGTGTGACTCCCAACTGGTGGTGAATCATGTAAAAGGAGACTACAACGCGAAATCTCTAGAGATGCAACAGTAATTGCAAGAAGTACAAACAACAATAGGAGGTTTTGAAACCTTCAAAATCACAGCCATACCAAGAGAAGAAAATAGAGGTGCGGATTCATTATGCAAATTTGCCTTAGGAATCCCACAAGAAAAAGAGCTACATTTTGCGGAACAAATACGACTACCAGCCTATGATAGGCACAAAGTAATGGCAATTGATGCAATGTCAATTGATGAGGCACCCAATTGGTTGACATCGATCATTCAATACCTGAGCAAGGGAGAACTACCAGAAGGGGAAATTGAGGCAACACGAGTTAAAAGGCTAGCGGTCAACTACCTCATCATTAACGGTCTACTATACAAAAGGGGATATTCCACACCCTACATGAGATGTGTAGCAGAGTCTGATACAGGTAGAATACTAAGAGAATTATATGAAGGACAGGCAGCCTGCCACGAGGGGGCAAGGACAATAGTGAGGAAGGCCCTTAACCAGGGGTATTACTGGCCAACAATGAATAAGGAGGCCACTGAAGTGGTACGAAAATGCGATGCATGCCAAAGGTACTAGAAGAACATAACCACACCAGCATCCAACCTCATGTCAATTACAAGTGCATGACCCTTCGCCCAATGGGGCATCGATTTGATCGGCCCACTGCCAATGTCGAAAAGACAAATGAGGTACATTCTAGTAGCTATAGACTACTTCTCGAAGTGGATTGGAGCCAAGGCCTTAGTGAAAACAACAGAACTCCAACTGGTCAAGTTCCTAAAAAAAAAGAATAGTGTCAGGATATGGAGTTCCTAAAGTGCTAATAAGCGACAATGGACCACAGTTCAAAGGGCGTCATGTGGCATCATATTGCAAAACATTTTCCATTGATCACCGTTTTGGGTCAGTGAAACACGCCTAGACAAACGGCCAGGTGGAGTCCGCAAAAAAAATAGTCTTGGAAGGACTAAAAAGAAGAACTGAGGCATTCAGGGGACAAAACAAGATGTCTACAAAATGGGAAGACCCCTATAAGATGGCATCTATTCCAGCTATAGACGCGGAATGGAAAATATCAACCAACACCTTCAGCGGAGAACACTTGAAGAAAAATGGAGTATCCACTTTCATTAACTATCTTTATTATTATCAAAAGAAGATCCTTGAACTTCATTTAGACTTTTCTCATGTAAGTTCTGGCCGTATGACTAAATGAATTAGACGCTTTTCAGGACACATGACGAAAGAAGAAACACACCATCACTCATAAAAGAGAAATTGTCATCTTCAAACGAAAATGGGAAGATCCACAAGGACAACCCTTTCAAACGAAAAATGGGAAGATCCATAAGGACAAATCTTCCAAATGAAAAGGGGAAGATCTATAAGGACAACCCTTTCAAATGAAAAGGGGGAAGATCCATAAGGACAACCCTTTCAAACGAAAATGGGAAGATCTATAAGGACAACCCATCCAAATGAAAATGGGAATATCCATAAGGAAAACCCTTCCGAACGAAAATGGGAAGATCCATAAAGACAACCCTTTTAACCGAAAAGGGGAAGATCCATAAGGACAAACCTTTCAAACAAAAATTGGAAGATCCATAAGGACATCCCTTCAAACGAAATGGAAAGATCCATAAGGACAACCCTTCCAAATGAAAATGGGAAGATCCATAAGAACAACCCTTCCGAACGAAAAGGGGAAGATCCATAAGGACAACCCAACCTCCAATAAAGGAACGTAAGACCCACGGGGCCACCCTATCAACGGAAAGGAAGGGACGTAATCCTTACAAGTATAAGCAACCCAACCTCCAATAAAAGGACATAAACCCACAGGGCCACCCTATCAACGGAGAGGAAGGGACGTAAGCCTTACAAGTGTAAGCAGCCCAACCTCCAATAAATGGACATAAGACCCACAGGGCCACCCTATCAACAGAAAGGAAGGGACGTGAGCCTTACAAGTATAAGCAACCCAACCTCCAATAAAGGGACATAAGACCCACAGGGCTACCCTATCAACAGAAAGGAAGGGACGTCAGCCTTACAAGTATTAGCAACCCAACCACCAATAAAGGGACATAAGACCCACATGGCCACCTTATCAACAGAAAGGGAGGGACGTAAGCCTTACAAGTATAAGCAACCCAACCTTTAATAAAGGCACATAAGACCCACAGGGAAACCCTATAAACAAAAAGGAAGGGACGTAAGCCTTACAAGTATAAGCAACCCAACCTCCAATAAGACCCACAAGGCCACTCTATCAACATAAAATAAGGGATGTAAGCCTTACAAGTATAAGCAACCCATCCTCCGATAAAGGGACATAAGATCAACAGGACCACCCTATCAACAGAAAGGAAGGGACGTAAGCCTTACAAGTATAAGCAACCCAAACCCCAATAAAGGGACATAAGACCCACAATTCCACCCTATCAACGGAAAGGAAGGGACGTAAGCCTTACAAGTATAAGCAACCCAACCTCCAATAAAGGGACATAAGACCCACAGGGCCACCCTATCAACAGAAAAGAAGGGACGTAAACCTTACAAGTATAAGCAACTCAATCTCCAACAAAGGGACATAAGCCTCACAGGGCCACCCTATCAACAGAAAGGAACGAACGTTAGCCTTACAAGTATCAGCAACCCATCCTCCGATAAAGGGACATAAGATCAATAGGACCATCCTACAGAAAGGAAGGGACGTAAGCCTTACAAGTATAAGCAACCCAACCCCCAATAAAGGGACATAAGACCCACAATACCACCCTATCAATGGAAAGGAAGGGACATAAACCTTACAAGTATAAGCAACCCAACCTCCAATAAAGGGACATAAGACCCACAGGGCCACCCTATCAACAGAAAGGAAGGGACGTAAGCCTTACAAGTATAAGCAACCCAAACTCCAATAAAGGGACATAAGGCCCACAGGGCCACCCTATCAACAGAAAGGAAGGGACGTAAGCCTTACAAGTATAAGTAACCCAATCTCCAATAAAGGGACATAAGACCCACAGGGCCACCCTATCAACAAAGGGTAACAATAAGACCACCACGACAAGAGAAAGGGACATCTAAGTGTCCAAACAAAGATATCAACAAGAAGGAACATCATCTCAACCACCCTTCACAAAGGGGAAGATCATCTTCTTTGCAAAGAATAGTGTGAAGAGATGGAAGACATGATGTTGATCCTGGATTTACCGAGATAATTTCCGCGGTGTCTCCGAGCTCCTTATTCTTCAATTTCCGGGCACGCACCTACAAAAGGGGATAATGCCAAGGCGAACCCCGGTGATCCCTCTCCGACGGTCAAATTAGTTACCGTTCATACAAAAGAGAGAGATCACTATTTTAGCTTGTATATAGCCATTTATTGACGATGGCCGTTATGGTAACATAATATTTAGGCAATTACTGTTAAGGTAGAATATTAATAGTTGATTGACCGTTATGGCATCACACTATTTATAGTTAAAATAAATATGTTTATATCAATATCCATCAAAAGAGACTACCACCTTTACCTTCGGAGCCTCCTCACGACACACACTCCTATCAATGAACTTGGTACTCGCTTCCTTCTTAAACAATCACTCAGCTTGCCCAGAAGTAGATCTAAGGCATTCTACAAGTTTTTCAAAGGAAAATGAATGGTTGAGTTAAAACGCCTTCGCAATCATGCATCCTTCAAAAGAAGCCAGGACATCCCTACGAAGCTAATCGACTCTATAAAATCCTTGGAAGCCATATTTATTTCACCCAATCAACTAAGGATCTTTGAGCCCTCTTAAATCCTTGTAGATTTACCCTCCCTATTTTACAAAGCCCTACAACCACAACATAAAGGTCAATGAGACGACTTAATGATAACGGGACGCTTACCCAACCATTATAGAGTCAAGCATTGAATAAATTCACTACTTTACTCGGGGGCAAGGCGGGATACTCGTCCGATCAAACAAAAAAACAACTTCAAAACCAGCACCCGCACGCGAGACGAGAGCAAACCTTCCCAAATTCCCCTATATTCAAAATTCAAGCCATGTCTATTCGAACCAACCGGGAATCACCTCCAACTTACCTCACGAGCAAGTGAGGAAACTTCAAGGAAGTAACAATCAAACAAAAGAAGACCGTCAACAACAACAACAACAACAAACCAGGGAGACGAAACACATAGCAAACAAGTACCCCAGGAATGGGGAAAATGACACATCAGAAACCATCAACCACCACATAAGGTGTTATGCAAGTCATCAGGAGAACCTACCCAAGAGTGCATTCCAAAATGCATGGAGATCAAATTATTACTACGGGGGCAAAGACACATGCATGGATGATAAAACACTCATTAGGGGAAAGTCTACAATGCATATGCAAACATCACAAGCGCTCACAAGAGGGGGGGCAAACGAAGTAAACTCAAGGCTACCTAGGGTAGTCAATGGAGGAATCAAGCACTTACAAGAAGCTACGTATCAACTAGTAACACGGAAGGAACGACCGAGTAACGACCCTCTTTGAAGACATGCCCGACTCCACCGTCAAGATGAAACAAAAGTAAAAGGAAAGTAGACTATCAACTATCAACACCCCCAGAGGAAGGATCTCACCAGCTCTCACAAGGATTACATCTTGACTTACAAGCCAATACGTGCTATCCCCGCTCGAGATGCAAAGCATGCTCACTAGGGGAGCAGCCCTGTATATGATCCACCAAGCACAGCAAATACAGGGAGCATTCATTTACATACAACGACATGTCCGATACGGGGACACTCATGCATTTGTCAATTATCAAGTATAAACAGCACAAAGGTTTTACACTCAACGTAAGGGATAACTCCTCAACGTCCGAAATATGCCCACCACGGGGGCGACCACATGCGTGTGTCTCTATATATGTGAGTCATAAAATATGATTAACAGGAGGGTAAAGCCCACATTTATGTAGGTACAGGATATGCGTACCACAAGATATAACATCGGCATTAAGCCACGAAGGCCATCACCCGGGAAATCCCAAAATTATGTTACGAAGGTAAAGAGAGGAATTTTAATCATTCTCACCTCCATCTATATAGAGTGGATTGAAGACCAAGGCTAAAGGGTCACACTCACACTCCCCCAAACGGAGACTCAAACGAGAGGATACGGTCCAAAAGCTAAGTAAAACGAGACAAAGGCTCGTAATTCTCATATAATATATTTATATGACGTAAATTAGCTTAAGCTAACAAAAGCATTTTTCATATATACATCAAGCTTCTCTGAACAGGGGGCAAAGGAAAATCACTACGCGTCTCGAACACTCGATAAAGACCGGGATCGTCACAAAGGTTCGCCTTACAACTCGTTTGGGCGATACTTCGCAAAAATAAAGTCAAGTAAAGGTTAAACCATTTATTGACTAGGGGGCAAATGTTTGATATACGCCCAAGCTATCACAAATTGGGCCATTTAATTAGGCCACAATCGATTATAATTCGAAACTTAGAAAACGGACACCCAAGGCCCAACACTTAGGCCCAAAAACACCCCGAGTGGCGAAACTCACTCGGAGGACCCCGAGTGGCGAAACCTACTCGGAGAACCCCGAGTGGCGAAGCTCAACCCGAGCAAGGTTACCTTGCTCGGGTTACTTGAGCGAGGCCACCTCGCCCAGGTAACCTGAGCGAGGCCTCGGGGATACCCACCCGGGTATCCCCTTTTCGTCCGGACGAGTTCCATTTGTCCGGACCCCCGTCCCCAGACGATGATTCACCCGAGGCTCGCTCTCGGAGGCTACTCTCTCAACCCTTAACCATATTAACCTCACCTACAGTCGAACCGATATCAAATGCACTATATATACGGTCAAGATAAATTATATTACGAAACTGCCACAACCGGACCAGAAAAGCACTGGAACCGGGGCGGTTCAATAGGAACTCTATAAATAGAGACCTCCTCTCATCGTTTGAAGGTAACCAATCACTCTCTCTATAAGCTCATTTTATCTCTTTAAAGCTTATACTCATTTAAGCATGGGAGTGGACTTACCGGGAACACCCGGAGCCCGTTTGCATGTATCCAAAGGAGAGGAAACGGGAGTAAGAAAAGAGGAAGCTTACGAATAGCGAGAAGATAAGAAAAGAAGCCCACGAAGAGACTAGTGAGCAAACAATCACATCACTCATGTAACCTGGAAAATGACCTTTGAGGACTGATTAATGAAGGATAACTTCTTAGTAAGTTTTCTCTTAACCCAGTTCTAAAAACTTACTATGGTTGTATAAGGAGAAGAAAGTGTAGTAGGAGCAGTTTTACAAGGGGGAGGAGGAGGAGGGAGAGGGAAGTGGTATGGTTGTTGGTAACCAATCTAGCAAAGCCTTGTTGACGAGTTCAGGGACTTCATCGTGAGGGCAGTGACCCGCCTGCAAGTTGACCACTGATGTGTTTGGGTAGTACTCTTTTATCCTCTTCGCCTTGGCAGGTCCCACCCATGGGTCTAAATCACCCCACACCAGCAGCAACGGACACCTCAGCTTGCTTAATACGCTGTTCAGGGTGTACTTGTTGCTCTGATTCATCATGAACCCCGTCATTAATCTGCATTAACAGTTACCCTATTAATCTCCTCCTCATCATCCACAACATTGCAAGTATCATGCTAGTTACCCTATATATTAATTAAAGAAGAAAAAAACATATCAAGATGATTGATGTACCTATAGTAGACTTCTCCTGCATTAGGATCGGCTGCTGGCATCATAATCGAGTCAACTAGGTAATCGTCCACATTTGATTTATTTATGTAAACCTGAACCAGTAAGATAGATAAATCTCTCTTGTTATTTAGCAAGCATTATCAACTTCCTCTGGTGCCAAGAAAATAACAATGTTGAAGAAAGTAGAACATCATAACCTACACTTTTTAACACTGACTCAATCCGTGCTGGTTGTTTTGCTTGCCAGAAGAGAAACCCAAGGACGATACGTTGAAAAACTTCCTTTAGAGGCTTCACCATCGTCTTCTGTAGCAAATTTTCATCAACTGGAGGGGGACTGGAATTAGGATCCCCAAACTGCCCGGCCGAGTTTAGCAGTACCACTCCTACAACTTGCTCAGGCACACCCATCGCTGATACCAGAGCGGTAAAACCTCCTAAGCTGAAATATTTTCCTCTCTTTCAGTTTAGTTATTATAATTGAGGAGCCAAAGAACAACCAAGATTCGGCATATTAATCTTGTTTTTTCATATTATTATAATATAAATATGAACATAAAAAGAGACGGAATGAACGATCATGAGAACTGTGAAAGAAGCAAAACATGAAATAAAAGGATGATGAAAAGTAAGACTTCTCAAGCAATTTTTTCTTTTTTTTTTGCTTTGCAAACCCTATAAAACTAATCGTACAATTTCTAATACCCATTAAATTAAGTAGGTAGTTCAAACTGGTTAAGCATATGGTAGACAATGAAAAATGGTAGATAACCGAAAAATATCACCACCTTTTAGCATCAAATCATCTATAAAAGCACATCTTTAAGTTTATAATATGATACCATAATTTCAGGTCCATATACTGATACCCTGCTAAATAAAACAGTAGTATTTCAGAGTTTTCGGTTCCATTCTGGTACATATGAAGCATTGCAATCTACAGTAGTACCATATACATTCCATTGCCTATTCCCATCCATAGTTGAAGGCCTAAACACACATTCCTGGGAATCCTCACATTCTCAGGAATCTGGATTCTTGTACCAAATGGCACCTTAAAGGTTAGATCATTCAATGACAAAAGAAGAATGACACACCAAGCAAGAAGCAATTTAACTATTACCTGTTGCCAACTAAAACTGTTGGCTCTCTAACAATCTCCTTCAAGAAATCCACCACCTGATCTCGCCAAACCATTGCATCATACTCTATCAGTGCTTTCTCACTCCAACCGAAGCCTAACAAGTCAATGGCATAGACCTTGTAGCTTTTTGCCAATTCAGGAATGTTGTACCTGCGAATGCAAGACAGTTTTACCAGTTACCATACATTTCAATGGCACTGAAGTTACTTTCATCTCAATTCACTTATAATATGATGTTTCAGAACAAAGTTCACAAAACCTAGAGAATAATCAGAGAACTCGCTACATGCACGTTTGGGCGGGAGTAATAAGATAGAATTATTTGGTTTGTTGGTAGGAGTGATGAAATTAAGGAATAGGGTTAGTATTAAACTTACTAAACAGTCTTATTCTATTTCTACCATATCCTTGTCTAATCCATTCCATTCAACCATGCCATGCCACATAGAAGAAGTCCCACTTATAATTATTCAATGGAAATTCACATCACCAAAATCAGCATAATTTAAAGGGCTAATAGAAAGAAAATGAATGTAAATAGAGGAGACCTCCAATGAAATGCAGAAGCACCAAATCCATGAATCAAAACAATAGGAAACCCCTCTCCCTGTACCACGTAATGAATCTTGTGGCCTCTCCATGTCCAGAAATTGTACCCATCTGGCTTAAAGGCCAATCTATCAGCTCCTGAATAACAAATAAACAAAACTAAAGTCACTTGCAATCATTCACTACTCTACCGGCCAATCGAACTTATTTCTTCCTCAGAATAACCAAGTGATATAAATATATATGGATGGGTTCAAGAAGAGACCTTTGACGGGTTCAGTGGGCATTGAGGTTGTTGTTACAGCAGCAACTCCTGATGCAACAATGCCTTTATATGTAAAATTCCTCCGATTCAATTGAAATTTCCCTCCTTCAGACACAAACTAAAAAATCAGAATAAATGAATACGGGGCTGCATGCGTCACTAATTGAAAGCACCATTAAAGAAAGTAAGTACAGAGAGGAAGCTTGAGTGATAACAAACCCTGCGCGTAATATTTTGAGGGTGCGATAAGCCTTTGAACTATTACTGAGTTCAAGAAGTGCTGTCCTCTCTGCAAGGGCGACGGAGAGCATGAGACAGACATTGAATCCTGCAACTTGGAAGAAATACTCCTCCAAAATATTAGTATATATATAACTACTGCTACTAGTAGGCAGGCTTGTTCGCCGGTCAGATATTTTTAAATATTTTATTTTGCTCTAAGTAAGGAAGAAAACAGTGATTGGATTTAGTGTTTGTGTGGCCAGTAACGTAGTCTGTAGGTTCAGCAAATTGTGGACGCTATAGTTTTTTTTTCCCCACCAGATGACGCTAGTAGTGTAAGTCGGTGCTAACCAGACCGGCAGCTGGGCCGGTTCGGAATTTAAACTGGTGCCTGGTTACGGTGGCGCCGCGTCAGATCTATTTGCTGCACATCAGACCCGACCCGGTCCAGTCGATCGGCCTGCTAGCTCTTGTTAAAATTGCACAATTTTTTTTTTTTGCCAAATTGCACAATATATTTGGCAAAAGCTTTATTATTATTGTTATGAATATGAATGTTCCAACATGTTTTGGCCAAAAAATAATAATTCCAACATGTAAAATGATATCAGCCAAAAACTATATGTAAAATGATTATAATTACCACCAACTTGTGACGGATCTTCGATGCCAAGTACAGAACGAGGTGGAACCGATGTTACTGCTCGAGATTGTGAAGGTAGACTTATAGCGGGAAGCTAATCCTCGTGTCGTGATATCAATGCAACGAATATCGAATCTATGGCTGTTGGGATCAAGTGTTTGTGGCCCTAGCTTTCGGGAATGGACTTCAGGATGTCGCATCACTTTGCTCTCTTAGGTATCTATATTGACATCGAGGGCTACTTAGTTTCTTTTGTGGAGTCTTAGAGGCGTTAAGCTGAAAAGGGGGTGGGGATTTGCCCCTGATTCCACTCCGAAACTTAAGTCAGTAATGGAAAATGAGAGCAATACTGTAAAAAGTATATCAGAGTATATGAAAATACTCAACGGTATTTATAGGGGAAGCTTTTACCGAATTTTAGGTGGCGGTGGCTTCATTCTGATTGGTCGTTCAATGGTGGCGGCCGCCTTTTCTGATTGACTGAGGGAAACGGTGGCAAATAAGCAGTTGACAAGTAGGTCACCACGTCATCTTTTCTTAGTGATGAAGGTTTCTCTGAGTAGGTGCCAAGCAGGTCGTCACATCATATTTACCTTAAAAATGAGGTTTCTTCAGGGGGAATGGCGGTGAGCAGGTCACCACCTGGATCTCATTCCTTAATAGGAAGGGTTTTCTTAACATGGTTTGGTTGTCGTCTCGACTCAAATCTTAAGGAAGGGAGCCTTTGTCGAGGTTTGTCGCCTTTCTTCCAATGTCATCTGTGTTGTCGACACCTCCAAAAGGCATGTGTCGACTGTTTATCTATGTCTCTTTATTATGGACATGAATGATCGTCGACACATATTTTGGAATTCCAACTTTAAATGCCCCGATATGTAATGTGCCGACCTCGTAATATCTTAACTTATGACGTAACACTTGCCCCCGAGGCACAAGTCGTTGGCCTTATTTTAATAAGGAAAGGGGGTTGTGTCGAGTTACCTCTTATGATAGGGAGACAATTCTATTCTTTTATTTTCATTATAGACGACGACTTATCGGAAGTCGAGGAGTCAGTATTATGACTGAGCTCCTTGGTTGTCGCCGATTATATGGATTCGAGGAGTCAGTTTTATGACTGAACGACTTTGTAGATGGCGACTACCGGAAGTCGAGGAGTCAGTATTATGAATGAACTCATTGGTCGTTGCTGACTATATGGAGTCGAGGAGTTGGTTTAATGACCGAACTCTTTTGTAGATGGCGACTATCGGAAGTCGAGGTGTCAGTATTAGGACTTAGCTCCTTGGTCGTCGCCGACTATATGAAGTCGAGGATTCAGTTTTATGACTGAACTTCTTTGTAGATGGTGACTATCGGAAGTCGAGGAGTCAGTATTATGACTGAGCTCCATGGTCGTCGTCTATATGGAGTCGAGGAGTCGGTTTTATGACCGAACTCCTTTCTAGATGGCGACTATCAGAAGTCGATGAGTCACTATTGTTGGGATCAAAATGACATGGCCTCAAACTTCACGGAATGGACTTCTAGGCTTCGCCTTGGACGTAGCTCTCTCGAGGACTTGATTTCCTCCGGGAGACTTTTAAGGTCGAGCACCTAAAAAGGGGTGGGGATGGCCCCTGATTCCACTCCGAAGCTTAAGTTAGTAATGTATTTGAGAGTGTAATATATAAGTATTCAGAGCAGATTAGATTTAATTGAATAAGATAGGTCCCTATTTATAGGGGAGTTTACCGACTTTGTAGAGGAGGCTACTGGCCTCTGATTGGTTGCCTAGGGGCGGCAATCAGCCCTTTGTGATTGGCTGATAGAAGCAGTTGTCAGTCAACTGGTGACAAGCAGGTCGCCACCTCATGTTTACTTCGGAGGAGGGTTTTCCTTTTAAGCAGGTGACAAGCAGGTCGCCACATGTCTTTACTTCGAGGGAAGGTTTTCCCTTGGAGACGGTGGGAAGCAGGTCGCCACCTGTCTTTACTTCGAGGGAAGGTTTTCCCTTGAAGACGGTGGGAAGCAGGTGGCCACCTGTCTTTACTTCGAGGGAAGGTTTTCCCTTGGAGACGGTGGGAAACAGGTCGCCACCTGTCCTCTGGAAGATTCTCTAAGTCTCCATAGTCGACCAGTCATTCTTTTGATGTCGACTTCTTCATGATTGGTAGTCGACCTTTTATCTCCAAATGGTTGGAATAAACAAGAAAGGTCGTCGAAATCTTCTCCTCGCCCTGAAAGCGTACTCGACCTATCACCTGTAGGAAATCACCATAGACCAAGAACGTACATACATAGTCGGGTTTATTTATAACCCAACACTTGCCCCCGAGACTCGAGTCGTCAGCTTCATTTACTTAAGGTGAAGGCTTGAGTCGAGTAAAGCCCCCTGAGACATGAGTCATTTCTCTTTATTGAAAATAAAAGGGAAAGGAGTTAGGTCGAGTACCTTTTTCTCCTTGATTCAGTCATTCTTGGACATCTATCTTTTCGCGAATCAATCTTTACCCGATGGATGACCTTTTGGAAATTGAGGGAGGCAATGCCTGACGGATCTCTTTGATCGTCGCCGATTGTAGTAAGTCGAGGAGTCAATGTTATAATTGATCTCCTTTGTAGATGGCGACTTTCGGAAGTCGGGGGAGTCAGTGTATGACTGATCTCCTTGATCGTCGCCGACTGTAAGAAGTCGAGGAGTCAATGTTATGATTGACCTCCTTTGTAGATGGCGACTTTCGGAAGTCGGGGGAGTCAGTGTATGACTGATCTCCTTGATCGTCGCCGACTGTATGAAGTCGAGGAGTCAATGTTATGATTGATCTCCTTTGTAGATGGCGACTTTCGGAAGTCGGGGGAGTCAGTGTATGACTGATCTCCTTGATCGTCGCCGTAAGAAGTCGAGGAGTCAATGTTATGATTGATCTCCTTTGTAGATGGCGACTTTCGGAAGTCGGGGGATTCAGTGTATGACTAATCTCCTTGATCGTCGCCGACTGTAAGAAGTCGAGGAGTCAATGTTATGATTGATCTCCTTTGTAGATGGCGACTTTCGGAAGTCGGGGGAGTCAGTGTATGACTGATCTCCTTGATCGTCGCCGTAAGAAGTCGAGGAGTCAATGTTATGATTGATCTCCTTTGTAGATGGCGACTTTCGGAAGTCGGGGGAGTCAGTGTATGACTGATCTCCTTGATCGTCGCCGACTGTAAGAAGTCGAGGAGTCAATGTTATGATTGATCTCCTTTGTAGATGGCGACTTTCGGAAGTCGGGGGAGTCAGTGTATGACTGATCTCCTTGATCGTCGCCGACTGTAAGAAGTCGAGGAGTCAATGTTATGATTGATCTCCTTTGTAGATGGCGACTTTCGGAAGTCGGGGGAGTCCTGTTCTCAATCATTTTTAAGAGGAAATAGATCTTTATTCATATCTTGCAAATATTATCGAAATATAATATAAAGGACCTGTTTTTCTAAGCGTAGAACTTCTTCAAATGTTCTGCATTAAAAGTTCTATTAAGGTGTTGGCCCTGAGGATCCTCTAGCCTGTAGGCGTTGGCGTAAGGTATCCCAATGACTATGTAATGTCCTTCCCATTTCGGAACCATCTTTCCCCTTTGGTCGGCTACCAGAAATTCATTCTTTCTCAGGACTTTTTCCCCTAGGAAGAATTGTCGTCGTCCTACTTTCCGATTAAAATATCGTGCAGTGGCGAGCTTCATCCTTCCTTGGACTTCTTCCGACGCACATCTTCTTTCGTCAGCCAGATCTAAATCAATCTTCTGTTGCTCATCATTTGATCGACCTGATAGGCTGCGACCCTCTGGGAGATGTTAGCGACTTCGATAGGTGATACAGCCTTCGATCCATATACCATGCTAAACGAGGTTTCACCTGTTGCCCTTTTAGGAGAGGTTCTAAGTGCCCACAACACTTGATCTAATTCTCGACCCACTTTCCTTTTAAGGCGAAGATCCTTTTCTTCAATCCATTGAGGATAGTTTTATTGGCGGCCTCCACCTGTCCATTAGTCTGGGCGTGATGGACTGAGCCAAATCGATGATTAATTCCCATCTCCTCACAAAAGTCGGCGAGCTCGTCACTAGCAAACTGCGGACCGTTATCACTAATAAGGATCTTCGGGACTCCATATCGGCATATGATCTGTTCTCGTATGAACTTGATCATCTGGAAGGTGGTTGTGGAGGCTAGAGACCTGGCTTCGATCCATTTGGAGAAGTAATCGATGGCGACTACGATATGCGTACGTTGCCCCGTAGATTAAGGTAGAGCCCCGATTAGATCGATACCCCACTGGGCGAAGGGCCAGGCGCTCATCATAGGGGTTGTTGCGTCCTGGATGAACTGGGTCGTGGGACGCGTCTGTCTGGATGGTTGGGCGGGTTTTCGGGCTGTAACCCTTTGTCTGAAAGAGGTTTGTGCCACTGACGAGTGTTCGGCTGAGTCTCGGAAAGGTCTGTGTCTCAAAGAGCGGTTGTGTCTCAGGCGACGTCTGAGTCTCAAAAGGCGGTGGTCTGTGCACAAGTCCGGACGTCTGGGACGTCGATTCCTGCACAAAGGTCCGGTGCTAGCACGGAGAGGGGGGTGGTGCTAGCGGAGCCCTCTCCGATGCTTAAGTCACTATAAGGCTAAAAGGGTAATTCTAGAGAGAGAAAATATTTTTAGAGAGAAGTCAGAGCTCAAAATACCAAAGTTGGGCAAATGAGAGGATGTGTGAAAATGGGTGGCCAAGGCCTCCTATTTATAGGCTTCCTTGGGACCGGACCCGGTTTTAAAGCGGTTTGATGACGGTTCAAAAGCAAGCGGTAACCGTCATCCATATTGGCAATGCGCGAACTCGACTTCTCTACACGTAACGGTAATCGCGAAAACGGTAATCGCACAATACCCGTAATGCAATCCGGACCTCGTCGAATTTGGGCAATTCGGCGAGGTCCGGATTGCTGCAATCCGGACCTCGTCGAATTTGGGCAATTTGGCGAGGTCCGGGTTGCAATGCAATCCGGAGGTCCGGTCCGGACGCGCGTAATGCGTTTCCGGACCGTTTTGACCCTTTGGGAGACGTTTTTCAAGTCGAGATGTAATTTTGACGTGTTTACGAGGCCCGAAATATAAATACGAACCCGAATTGGACACATATCCATCACTTGCCCCCGAGTCAAGTAACGGTTTAAAACCTTTCTTGACTCTATTTTTAAGTTAGGATACGCGTCCAATTTGAGCTTGACGCTAACCTTTCGGTTTTGGTCGTTGGCTGGACGTAGAAGTATTGATTTCGTCCGTCCTTTGATTTTCCGACCGAATGACTTTATTTCCTGTCATCACGGTTAGTGCAATAGAGAATGCGCATATGTAGTGTGCAAGTATGGTTACCGTTGGGGATATAAGAAATTAGTAATACGTCATGTGAACATGTTTTTATCAACGTGCATGCATAAATAACGGTCATGGAAAGAACGTAATTACGTGACGTAAGAAATATAATCCGTATACTTCTAAAACGACTTAGTGATTATCAAATCATGAATCATGCGATATGAAAACACACGTGTATAATGACGGGTTTGATACGCGTAATATCAAAATGATCATGTATGTAGGAATAAACACTTAGAAGAGGGTGGAGTATACCGTAAGTATTTAGGCGTGTGTGTAGATGAATTACTCCTTTAATCCTTATCACCAAGGAATCTTTTGGGATATGTAATTACACAAATCCCCAATCATTCTTCCAGCTCTTTGGGAATTCATCATTCCTTATTCTTTGCAGGTAATTACTTCACCATTTCCAGAAATCATTTGTGTGTTCATAGTTTCTTCACCGTCGTAAACCTTAGGTGCATCCCGAAAGTTTCGTGTTTGATCCTTGACTTGTTATCAGAAATTGACACCACCAATCAAATCAGATTGCCACGAGGATTCCAGCGCCGCCTTCGGAATCACCAGACGACGCCGGACGCGCCCTCACGCGCCGCCGCGTGAGCTTTGCCCTGCCGGCGCGTGTAACCCACGCGCCGCCTTCCCGTGCTCCGTTCGTCGCGGTCCTTACCTTTCTGAAATCGTCTCGACGAGGGGAGTCCATTGTGATACTTTTCGTCACATTTTGAGGTAGTCTGAAAACTCGATTTTACAGGACAGCTTCGACTTGATTTTGAGTGTTGTCGTATTGTTGTTCGTTTGAGCTATTTGTCGTTGTTATCGTATGGAACTGCTCATTGGTGTTTGCGTGTTGAATAATTGTTGGTTGGTTGTCGTTGTTATCGTCATTGGTTCATGCCTTAGACGATTTTTCACTTCCGTGGATAGTTGAGGTAGAATTCCCCGATTGGACATATTGCCCCCGTGTCTTTGTGTAGAGGCTTTTTGGTCGGTATGCGTGGTTTTTTCCCTTGACGAGTTTGTTGGTTGACGGGAATTGCCAAACGACTTTAGGAGTAGCCGTTTGTTGTTTTGACGCCTTAGAAAAATATTTTTCCTAAGTGTTGCCGCGTTTGATCCTCGCGGTTCGTCATGTTAGTCCCACCGTTTGCATGATAGCCTCTTAAGACGTTGGTCCCTTTTACTGCACGTACCAACTTTGCTATGCGCGTTGACTTTGGCTACGCGCATTGACTTGGCTATGCGCGTTGACTTTGCTACGCGCGTTGACTTTTGCTATGCGCGTTGACTTGGCTATGCGCGTTGACTTCTGCTTGGTTCACGCAGACTGTGGAGTCGTAGTAACCTCTTGCGGAATTCCCTTTTTTGGATCGAACTGTCGCTATGAGTAAGTCCTTTATTCTTACTTTGAAAATTTTTGAGCATCTTGTCATTCATGATGGATAGCCTTTTAAACGGCTATATGTCTTTCGTGAACTCATGTTGCAGGTTGGATTGCCGGAAAGAGTTCGTCTCTCCATGCAGCGGCTTCGCGTATTGCTTCTCGCGCCGATCAGGCTTTGGTGGCCCCTGCCCCCATCACTCCTGCCAATTCGGGGCGTGATCCTGGCAAAGGGTCTTCTATTCATGTGACCGGGGATACTCCCCCAGTGTCTGATTCTCGCGTTTCTTCCAAGCGGACTGACACAGTGGCGCGTGGCCCGACTGATCCCAAGCGCTTGAAGCCAAATGCGGCTACTTCCACTCGTAAAGGCAAGGAAGTCGCGAGTCGCAATGTAGCGCCATCTGCCCCCCAGTCGGGAAACCGACTTGTGGAAGACCGCGAACTCTGTTAGTATACTTTTGATGAATGTATTCCGTGGTTTTGTTATTTGTTGTTAACCGCTTTCCTTCTTTGTTGTAGCGGTTCCTCCTCTTAGGCGTGACCATCTGGTCTGCCCAGTTGGATTGGACATTAATGGGGACACTTGGGCACCTTTTGGTAATGGTGGAGTTTATTTTCCCAAGGAGTCTTCACTTCGCACTCCAGAGGTTGGAGTTCGCGTGTTGCGTAGATGTGTTCCACCAGGTGATAGACATTCTTGTCCATCGACTGATGAGGAGGCTGAGGCTTATGCGCAGAGTGCCTTATCCCGGTTTTCTCCCGTAAGTAACTTGATTCTTTTGCCAAGTTTGTTGTTTTTTCGATTTATGTTTGGTTTATCGCATTGATGTGTGCAGATTGTTGCCGACATGGTAAACATGTCGTCTTTTGTTATGGAGCTGGTAAGCGCGAAGCAGGCAGCTATGGATAAGTGTGACGCTCTATGTCAAGAGTTGTCACGAACCAAGGAGGAGGTTCGCGTGATGAGTTCGAAGGCGACTGCTTCTGAGGGCCGTTATGAGGCGCGCCATACTCGCTTATCAAAGCTTGATTCTGAGATGATCGCTCTTGAGAAGAAGGTTACAGATGATCTTCATTCTCAAGGAGCGGAATTACTTGCTCTCGGTAAGGAGAGTCGGGAGAAGGGCGTACAAGAGGGTTTTACCAAGTACTTGGGAACTTCTGATTTTGAAGCTGCTGTTGAGGAGAAAGTGAACCACTTGATGAGCGAGCGTTCCGAAGATTACTTCACCCGTGTGAAGGATCTTGACCCTGGGTTCCCTTTTGGCGAGTTAGGGCCATATGCGAGTTATGCCCTTTCTCACATTGAGGCGTTGAGCCTTTTAGAGTGTGGCCTTCCCAACTACGAGATGTTGGTTGATGATAGCGGAGATGTAAACGTCATTGTTACTTCTCCTGATTTTATGGAGGTTGCCCCCGGGCCTTCTGGAGGTGGTGCCGCTATTTGAACTGCTCGTTTTATTTTGAGCATGTTGGGCTCGTTTCCACTTTGCTTCTGTTTGTGTTTGGAAATTTGTTGGAGTTGTTCCTTGGTTGTTGTTTGTGACTTGTTCGCTTTGAACTACGTCGTTTTAACCTGCTTTATATATAGCAGTTTGCATGATAACTTGTTAGGAATATTTCATACCGTTATCACTTACTGTGTTTACTGAGTGTTGATGACTAGTAACGTAGACATAGTCCTTGCAGTCGTGACTGATAGCCACTTTTGATTCAAGATTGCTTGCATGATGCGTTATGCATATTGCCCGTCTTTCCTGAATAGCTTGCCGCTATATATGTTGTAACCTGTCAAGTGAGTCGCGTATAGCGACTTAACAAGTAGTATATTTGAAAGGTGTTATCTTGGTTTGAGTAAGATACTAGTTTATACCGTCTCTTAGTTCCACTCTAAGGCGACGTTGTACAAGACTCGACTTGTAATTTTTATGAGTTTTTAAACAGGGTGCGCAACTGCCAGCGTGTATCAACCCGCATTGGGGAAGCATACGTAAAAACATTTTGGTTTTTGAAGAAGTATTTTGTGAACCCTAAAAGGCTTGTGATACACGCAAAAACCGTGTTGATAAAATATTTGGAAAGGTGTTTGATACATAAAATATTTGACAAAATATTTGTGATACGTGATTCCTGCGTCCAGGGATCACGTAACACTTTTTGATAATACGAATTGTGATGCATGCTTTCTGCGTCCAGGAAACATGCAACACGGTTTGAAAATCTGTAGTACGGAATTGTCCTCAAACAAGAGGACTTTTGCCGTATAGAGTGAACCCTTTTAAAAAGGAATTCGTAGTACGGTATTTTCATCTAAACAGAGGACATTCGCCATAAAGAATGAACCCTAAACAGGAATTCATAGTACGGGATTGTCATCTAAACAGAGGATATTCGCCATAAAGAATGAACCCTAAACAGGAATTCATAGTACGGGATTGTCATCTAACCAGAAGACATTCGCCATAAAGAGTGAACCCTAAACAGGAATTCATAGTACGGGATTGTCATCTAACCAGAAGACATTCGCTATAAAGAGTGAACCCTTAACAGGAATTCATAGTATTGGATTGTCGTCTAAAAAGAGGACGTTCGTCATAAAGAGTGAACCCTAAACAGGATACACACACTTATTGTGGAGTGGGGTTGTTGTCTAACAAGAAAACTTCCGCCATTTATAGTATGGGGTGATCAGTCCCGTAATGTATTTGCCCATCCTGTTCTGAATCCAGGGAATGGCTATGAACATGAGGATTTGCCTCTAACAAGAGATGTCACAACATGTCATTTTTCAGAAGTAAACATGGGGTTTGTCTTTATAAAGAGGATACCTCAACATGCTACTCTTGATAGTAAATCTTGGTGTTAATCCCAGATACTGTTTGTAGTTGACGCCTTTGGTATAGTCGTCATTTTGATAGTAGACCTTGGTGTTATTCCAAGGTATTGCTTGAAGCTGACGTCTTTGGAATAGTCGTCATTTTGATGGTAGACCTTGGTGTTATTCCAAAGTATTGATTGTAGCTGACGTCTTTGGAATAGTCGTCATTTTGAGTAGAGAATTTCTATAAGTCCCTTTTTTGTAGATAATCCGCAAGTTGTCATTGCGTCATATAAGTTGACTGTGTACATAGCGCAATGGCTTTGTGTTGCCGGCACCTTCTTGAGATAGATGCCAATTTATGAATGGAGAAATAAACTCCTTGTTGGTGTAGATAATAGTTGTTGTAGTTACTTTGTTTTGCTTCCAAGTAACGTACATAGAGTAGTGATGTTCCTACGAAGATAGAACAACTTCATTAGGTTCATGATATTATTACAAAGATGCCACTTTATATGAGAGAGTGGACTTTTCAACAAGTAGATGCGTTATGGAAATAAGAGCAAAAGGGCTTGATACAACAGCTCCTTTTGTGATAGAAGATTATCCTTTCATCCGTGGAATTTCTTCAAGTGTCCTCCACTAAACGTGTTTGTAGAGGCATTGCCATTTGCATCTTCAAGGCGATATGCGTTGATATACGGGATGGATATGACCTTGTAAGGGCCTTCCCATTTTGGAGACATCTTGTTGATTTGATCGAGATGTGAGAACTCATTCCTTCTCCACACCATTTCCCCGACATGGAATTGTCTTTCTTTCACCTTCCTGTTGTAATATCTTGCAGTTATCAAACGCATGCGTGCCTGATTATGTTCGGAGTTACGCCTTTTTTCTTTAGCCAAGTCTAAGTCTAGACGCATGTCTACTTCGTTGGCTTGGGCGTTGAAATGGGTTGTGCGGTAGGATGAGACAGCAATTTCGATGGGAGCGACTGCTTCCGTTCCATACACCAGACTGAATGGTGTTTCTCCGGTTAACTCCTTTGGAGTTGTTCGTAGTGCCCACAGCACACTGCTAAGCTCTTCTGCCCATCCTCCTTTTAATGCATGCACTCTTTTCTTGTGACCGTCTAGGACGGTCTTGTTGGCGGCTTCGACTTGTCCGTTGGTTTGAGCATGGAGGACTGATGCGAAACAGTGGTTAATGTGGAGTCTTTCGCAAAATGTTTGAAGCCTTGAGCTCTTGAATTGTGGTCCGTTGTCGCTGATTAGCACCTTCGGAACTCCGTATCGTGCGATGATGTGATTTCAGATAAAATCCATTATTTGTGCATCGGTTGTTCGTGCCAATGCCTTTGCCTCGATCCACTTTGAAAAGTAGTCGATTGCCACGACAATGTACTTGGTTTGGCCTTTTAATTTTGGAAGTGGCCCCACCAAATCGATCCCCCATTGTGCGAATGGCCATGAACTTGCAATTGGGCTTAGCTCCGCGGCTGGTGCCGTGATACTTCTTGAATAAAGTTGGCAAGATTCGCATTCTGTGACCAAGTGTGTAGCTTGGTTCTTCATGGTTGGCCAATAGTATCCCAAGCTCAATGTCTTGCGCATTAGAGATCTCGCACCTTCATGGCAGGCTGCTTGGCCTTTATGCAAATCCTCTAACACTTTCTGGCCTTCCCGGAAGGTGATGCACTTTAGGTATGAGGTTGAAAATTCTCTTTTGTAAAGCTCGTCATCTATCAACGCATAATTGACAGCTTGTCTCTGGATTTTTTGGGCTTGAACTTTGTCTTCGGGGAGCTTGTGGTCTTTGAGATATGCCAATATTGGGGTCCTCCAATCTGGATCTGGATTGAAGCACAAGACTTCGAATTTGTCAATTACTGACAAGATTCTGTTTTCCACGAAATGCATTTCTTTGCCTTGTTCATTGCCTTGTGCGAACTTGCTTAAGGCATCAGCTTCTTGATTTTCTTCTCTAGGCACTGCGATGATGTCGAAGGTATCGAAGCTTGTGATGAGGTCTTTTGCTTGCCCCAGGTATTTTTGCATATTTTCTGACTTCGCCGCGTACTCGCCTTTAACTTGATTGACGACTAACTGCGAATCGCACTTCACTCTTAGGTGTTTAACTCCAACACCTTTTGCAATTCTTAAGCCAGTTATCAATGCTTTGTACTCCGCCTCGTTGTTTGTTGCTCTAAATGTTAGGTTTAGAGCATACTTCAACGGATTAGATCCATCGGGTGGTATTAGGAGGAATCCGGCACCTGATCCTCCTACGTTTGAAGATCCGTCGGTGTACATTTGCCATACTTCGGTATGTTCTTCAATTTGTTGAGGTCCGACTTGGGCATCTTTCTCGGTTGTTATCCCGGTGAATTCTGCAATGAAGTCTGCCAATGCTTGCCCCTTGATCGCTGTTCGAGGAGCAAAATGAATGCGGAATTCACTTAACTCCACCGACCATTTTGTTAGCTTTCCTGACATGTTTGGCTTTGACAGGATGTGCTTCAGGGGTTGGTCTGTTAAGACTGTTACCTCGTGTGCGTGGAAGTATGGCCTCAGTTTCCTTGCCGCTATTATAAGCGCATACAGGTATTTCTCGATTGACATGTAGTTTATCTCGTACTTTGCGAGTATCTTGCTTACGTAGTAAACTGGGAGTTGGGTAGTCCCTTTTTGTTTGACAATGACTGAGCTGATTGCCGTGTTGCTCACCGATATGTACAGGAAGAGGGGCTCGCCTTGTATCGGTTTTGCCAATGCTGGCAATGTGCGCAAGTGTTGTTTTAATTGCTGAAAGGCCTCTTCGCACACTGGTGTCCATTCAAACTTCTTGTTTGCCCGCAAGACTTCAAAGAAAGGGAGTGCTTTGTCGCCTATCCTGGCAAGGAATCTGTTTAAGGCTACTAGGCGGCCATTTAGTTGTTGGACTTCCTTATGTTTCCTTGGGGACTCCATTTCTTCAATTGCCCTCACCTTCTCATGGTTAGCTTCTATCCCCCTCTGGCTCACCATGAATCCCAGGATTTTTCCTGATTGTACACCGAAAGCGCATTTTGTTGGATTTAGGCGGACTTGATATTCACGCATTCTTTTGAAGATTGCTCGCAGGTCGTCAACATGGTTGCGCCTTTTGGTTGACTTCACGACCATGTCATCCACATATGCCTCCATTTTTGTTCCGATTAGATCGCCAAAGATGGTATTGACCATTCGCTGGTATGTTGCTCCCGCATTGATCAGGTCGAATGGCATCACCGTGTAGTTGTATATTTCACTATCTGCATAGAATGCTGTATGCGGTGCATCATCTTTGAACATCGGGATCTGGTTGTATCCTGAGTATGCATCCATTACGGACATTAATTCATGGCCGGCGGTGGCATCGACTAGTTGGTCGATTCTTGGGAGAGGATATGAATCCTTGGGGCATGCGTTGTTGAGATCTCTGTAATCGATGCACATTCTTAACTTGCCACTTGATTTAGGTACCAACACCAGGTTTGCCACCCATGTTTGGTATCTTGATTCTTCAATGAATCCTGCGTCAAGCAGTTTTCCCACTTCTTCTCTGATTGCCAGTTTCTTGTTGCCCCCGAGGGGTCGAAGTTTCTGGGCTATTGCTCGAGTTCCCGGCTTGATGTTGAGCTTATGGGAAATGACGTCTGCGCTTATTTCGGGCATGTCGCTTGGTGACCATGCGAATAACTCTTTGTACTATTTGAGGAGTGCTGTGATTTCTATCACTTCATCTTCTGACAGGGATGCTCCGATTTGGACCATTCTGTCTGGCACTTCGATCTTTATTTGTTTTAACTCTTCTATTGGGGCCGGTCGGGCACGGCCTTCTCTTGGATCATCATCAATGATGGGCATGTCATCCTTGTCTGGCTTGACGTTATTTTGGATTGCCACATTGTAACAACCCTTTGATAACAGTTGGTCTCCATTGACTTCACCGATTCCGGCTGCAGTTGGGAATTTGATCTTCTGGTGTGCCGTGGATGGCACCATTCCCGACGCATTCATGGTTGAGTATTCTAAGATACCATTGTATGCGTCAAGCTTTTGTACTACCACAAATGGTACTACTATTTGGAGACGTGAGTTGCCTTCTCCCAGTATAACTGGCAGTGTTATGGATCCCAATGGGTAACTTGCATCTTCCATGAATCCTACTAAGGGTGAATTCATTCTGTTGACATCCTTCTTTCTCCCCAGAGCTAGGATGACGTCTTTTGTGATGATGTTGGGCGAACTTCCTCCGTCGACCAAGATACGCTTGATGTCCATGCCGTCGATTGTCATGGTTATGACTAAGGCATCATTATGCGGAAATGTTATGTGCGTCTTGTCTTCTGAAGAAAAGCCAATGGCGTCTTCTAGGACATAGTCTCCTTGCTGACTGCCTTTGGGCTCATGGATCATCAGGGAAGCGTATATTTCTCTTTCATATGACGTTTCGCCTCCTGCTCCAAAGCCTCCATGTATCACGTGGATGCCTGGAAATTTTAGGTCGTGCTGTGCGGATGGCACACTGCTTGCTGGCACGGGAGACATTATGGACTTTTTATGACGTCTAAAGCGCTTCCTGGTTTTTGACGGATTGGCCTTAGTGAGAGCGTTGTGATCACTCGTCATGACTTTGCGGTACGGTAGCTTCTTGTTCGAATTACGTAGACGGCGCCAATGTTGCGTCCTGGATGAACTGGGTCGTGGGGACGCGTCTGTCTGGATGGTTGAGCAGGTTTTCGGGCTGTAACCCTTCGTCTGAAAGAGGTTTGTGCCACTGACGAGTGTTCGGCTGAGTCTCGGAAAGGTCTGTGTCTCAAAGAGCGGTTGTGTCTCAGGCGGCGTCTGAGTCTCAAAAGGCGGTGGTCTGTGCACAAGTCCGGACGTCTGGGACGTCGATTCCTGCACAAAGGGCCGGTGCGAGCACGGGGAGGGGGGGGGGTGGTGCTAGCGGAGCCCTCTCCGATGCTTAAGTCACTATAAGGCTAAAAGGGTAATTCTAGAGAGAGAAAATATTTCTAGAGAGAAGTCAGAGCTCAAAATACCAAAGTTGGGCAAATGAGAGGATGTGTGAAAATGGGTGGCCAAGGCCTCCTATTTATAGGCTTCCTTGGGACCGGACCCGGTTTTAAAGAGGTTTGATGACGGTTCAAAAGCAAGCGGTAACCGTCATCCATATTGGCAATGCGCGAACTCGACTTCTCTACACGTAACGGTAATCGCGAAAACGGTAATTGCACAATACCCGTAATGCAATCTGGACGTCCGGATTGCAAGCAACCCGGAGGTCCGGTCCGGACGCGCGTAATGCGCTTCCGGACCGTTTTGACCCTTTGGGAGACGTTTTTCAAGTCGAGATGTAATTTTGACGTGTTTACGAGGCCCGAAATATAAATACGAACCCGAATTGGACACATATCCATCAGGGGTGAGCTTTGCTGGCGGTTTAGTAATTCTGGGAGCATAGATTTGACAAGCAAAACAAGAGCGTACCAGTGACATCGCCTCTTTATGCATAGTCGGCCAGTAGAAACCTTGCCGCAGTGCTTTGAGGACTAAGGTTTTAGCCCCTTCGTGACATCCAGCGTCTCCCCCGTGTTGGTCTTCCATTATTCTTTCTGTTTAAGGAGCTGCTACACACGTGAGATAAGGAGTAGAATACCCCCTTTTGTAGAGATACCCGTCTAAGATCACAAATCGTCCAGTCACCCTTCGAATTTGAGTGGCCTCCGTTGTATCTTCTGGGAGAACCCCTTTTTCCTAGTAGTTTTGGATGGGGGTGATCCAAGAGTCGGGAGTTTGGACATTAAGAACTTCTGCTACTGCCTCCACAGCGGAATAGAGAGAGCTTTCGATAAAGTGTACAGTCACTGAGGGAGCTTTTCCCAGCGCGAGTTTACTGAAGGCGCCGACTTCTTGATTTTCTTCTCGTGGGATGGCTTCTATTTGGAAATGGGGCATGTCCCGAACGAGTTTTCGTACCTCCTCAGCATACTTCTTCATATTTTCTCCTTTGGCGACGTAAGTCCCATTTGTTTGATTGACGATCAATTCAGAATCACATCGTACCTTTAGATTTGGGATGCCCATACCTTTGGCTATCCGAAGACCCGTGAGCAAAGCCTCGTACTCAGCTTCATTGTTGGTCGCTCGAAAGGTTAAAGCCAGGGCATAGCGAAGTGGCTCTCCTTCTGGTGGCGTCAAGACCAGTTCAGCCCCACATCCTAGAGCAGAAGACGACCCATCAGTGTGCAATACCCACGGTAAGGTGTCGTTGGCCGTATTCTCTGGAGTAATCTTCACATGCTCTTCTTGAGGAAGGACGATAGGCGGGGCGTCGGGTGTTACCGTATTTTCAGCTATGAAGTCGGCCAAAGCTTGGCCTTTGATCGCCTTTCGAAGTGGATGCGAAACTCGCTTAATTCTACCGCCCACTTAACCATCCTTCCTGAAATATCGGGCTTTTGCAATAATTGTTTCAAGGGTTGATTAGTGAGTACCGTAATTTCATGAGCGTGGAAGTACGGTCGGAGCTTCCTTGTTGCTATCAATAGAGCATATAGATACTTCTCGATTTCCATGTAATTCGCCTCGGCTACTCCAAAAAGCTTGCTAACATAGTACACAGGGATCTGAGCGCCATCGGTTTCTTTGATGAGAACTGAGCTTATTGCGGCTGAGCTGATACTCAAATATAGGAACAAGGGATCTTCAGGTAAGGGTTTTGCCAGGGCGGGGAGTGAGTGAAGATGCCTTTTTAACTGCTGAAAGGCTTCTTCGCACTCCTTTGTCCATTCGAACGTCTTATTAGCCCTTAGGATCTTGAAGAAGGGGAGGGATTTATCGCCTGACCTGGCCAGAAATCTTCCCAAAGAGGCCAGCCTTCCATTTAGACTCTGCACCTACCTATGACAGGTGGGCGAGGACATCTTCTCTATGGCGGTTATCTTTTCAGGGTTAGCTTCTATTCCTCTCTGGCTGACCATAAATCCTAGTAATTTCCCTGATTGATCTCCGAAGGCGCACTTGGTAGGATTTAGCCTCACTTGGTGTAACCTCATACACGCAAATGCTTCTTCAAGGTTTTGAACGTGGTCGTGCCCCTTCTTGGTTTTTACCAACATGTCGTCGACGTAAGCCTCCATGTTTCTTCCTATCATGGATTTGAAAAGTTTATTTACCATTCGTTGATAGGTGGCCCCCGAATTTATCAAACCAAAGGGCATGACAGTGTAATGATAGATATCGCTGTCTGCGTAGAAGGCGGTGTGAGCCTCATCTTTGGGATGCATTCGAATCTGGTTGTATCCGGAATAGGCATCCATAAAGCTTAAGAGCTCATGTCCTGAAGTGGCGTCGACTAGCTGGTCGATCCTTGGGAGGGGATAGGAATCCTTTGGGCAAGCTTTATTAAGATCTCGAAAATCCACACACATCCTCCATTTCTTACTAGGTTTTCTTACCAATACTGGGTTGGCGACCCATGTTTGGAATCGTATCTCTTTTACGAAACCTGCTTCCACCAATTTTCCCACCTCTTGACGGATCACGACCTTCTTTTCTGCCCCCATAGATCTTCTTTTCTGGGAGATGGGTTTTATGGCTGGGTCTATCCTTAACTCATGGGAGATAATATCGGGACTGATTCCTGGCATGTCGCTGGGTTCCCAGGCGAATAACTCTTTATACTTTCTGAGGAGAGTCGTTATCCTCCTCGCCTGTTCCGGGTTTAAAGCGGCCCCGATTTTTACTTTCCTTTCCGTTCCCTCCAAGACGACCTCTACCAACTCCTCCATAGGGGCCGGTCGTCCACTCTCTTCTTGCGGATCTTCTTCCGCGACTATAGAGAGGGTTTCTCTTTGATTTGATCTTTTGAGGAGGTCGACATAACATTGTCGAGATATCTCCTGATCGCCCGAGACTTCTCCTAACCCATGGTTAGTCGGGAACCTCATGACTTGGTGGAAAGTCGATGGTATGATGTGGTTGGGGTTGAGGGTGGTTCTCCCCAGTATCACGTTGTAAGCACCAATTTGGTCGACTACTACAAAACGAACCTGCAAATGGAGCGTTTTCCACCCTTGACCTAAAATCATGGGAAGCTGGATTGCTCCTAGAGGGTAAGTCGTCCTTCCCGCCAGTCCCACTAAAGGAGAAGTCATCTCTTTCAAGTCTTCCTTCTTGTATCCCATACCAGTGAGAACTTTGAGAGTGATCACGTCGGCGGAACTTCCTCCATCTACAAGTACTCTTTTAATATCTGAATTATTTATTCGAGCAGTTATTACCAGGGCATCCTCGTGGAATGGCAAGACCTCTGAAAGATCTTCTGTCGAAAAGGTGATCGCCATTGGCTCTATGTCTCTTGCCCTTTTCGAGGAGAGCTTTGGCGAGATGCACTGGGCGGTGTATTGATCCCTGGCCGAGCTTATTTCTCCCCCAGCCGCGAATCCTCCTGATAAAATGTTGACGTCGTTTCCCGGGGGCGTTCTCCATCTTCTTGACTCGTGTGCTCGATATTGATGATGGTGTTGGATTTCCTCTTGCATAAATTCCAACTCTCTTCTTGCGAGGAGGCAATCCTCAGTGCTATGCCCTTCCTCTTGGTGATGTTCACAATAGGGCAAAGAACGGTTTTCTCCTGCTTCTTGAAGCCTTTCCAATCTTTGTTGCGTCCGACGATACTCTCTCATCGATACCCCCAGCATTGACGAGCCTTCTCCTCGTCGGCGCCGAGCTTCTGGTGGTATACTGCGAGATGCTCTACTTTGTTCCACCTCTACGTGGAGATTTATTCGTTCCATCAGTTCTTCTAAACTTTCCAGAGGTTCGGTATACTGGGTGATGGCTAAAGTGTGGGACTGGGGTCCCAGACCTCTGAAGAATATTCGAATGGCCTCTCTTTCAGTACACTCGCCTCCGGTGTATCCTGTTTCGAATCGTCTGGAATAAATTTCTAGAGTCTCATTTGACCCTTGAAATATCCCTTCCGCGAGGCGTCGCGGATCTTGCCTGATTCGACTTCTGGATGGGGCCATGAATTTTTGATCTGTTTCCCACAGACGGCGCCAAATGTTGGGATCAAAATGACGTAGCCTCAAACTTCACGGAATGGACTTCTAGGCTTCGCCTTGGACGTAGCTCTCTCGAGGACTTGATTTCCTCCGGGAGACTTTTAAGGTCGAGCACCTAAAAAGTGGTGGGGATGGCCCCTGATTCCACTCCGAAGCTTAAGTTAGTAATGTATTTGAGAGTGTAACATATAAGTATTTAGAGCATATTAGATTTAATTGAATAAGATAGGTCCCTATTTGTAGAGGAGTTTACCGACTTTGTAGAGGCGGCTACTGGCCTCTGATTGGTTGCCTAGGGGCGGCAATTAGCCCTTTGTGATTGGCTGATAGAAGCGGTTGTCAGTCAGTTGGTGACAAGCAGGTCGCCACCTCATGTTTACTTCGGAGGAAGGTTTTCCTTTTAAGCAGGTGACAAGCAGGTCGCCACCTGTCTTTACTTCGAGGGAAGGTTATCCCTTGGAGACGGTGGGAAGTAGGTCGCCACCTGTCTTTACTTCGAGGGAAGGTTTTCCCTTGGAGACGGTGGGAAGCAGGTCGCCACCTGTCTTTACTTCGAGGGAAGGTTTTCCCTTGGAGACGGTGAGAAACAGGTCGCCACCTGTCCTCTGGAAGATTCTCTAAGTCTCCATAGTCAACCAGTCATTCTTTTGAAGTCGACTTCTTCATGATTGGTAGTCGACCTTTTATCTCCAAATGGTTGGAATAAACAAGAAAGGTCGTCGACTTCTTCTCCTCGCCCTGAAAGCGTACTCGACCTATCACCTGTAGGAAATCACCATAGACCAAGAACGTACATACATAGTCGGGTTTATTTATAACCCAACAACTATTATGATTGAGCTCCTTGGTCGTCGCCGACTATATGGAGTCGAGGAGTCAGTTTTATGACCGAACTCCTTTGTAGATGGCGACTATCGGAAGTCGAGGAGTCGGTATTATGACTGAACTCCTTGGTCGTCGCTGACTATATGGAGTCAAGGAGTCGGTTTTACAACCAAATCCTTTGTAGATGGCGACTATCGGAAGTCGAGGAGTCAGTATTATGACTGAGCTCCTTGGTGGTCGCCGACAATATGGAGTCGAGGAGTCGGTTTTATGACCGAACTCTTTTGTAGATGACGACAATCAGAAGTCGAGGAGTCAGTATTATGATTGAGCTCATTGGTCATCACCGATTATATGGAGTTGAGGAGTCGGTTTTATGACCGGACTCCTTTGTAGATGGCGACTATCGGAAGTCGAGTAGTCAGTATTATGACTGAGCTCCTTGATCATCGCCGACTATATGGAGTCGAGGAGTCGGTTTTATGACCGAACTCCCTTGTAGATGGTGACTATCGGAAGTCGAGGAGTCAGTATTATGCTTGAGCTCATTGGTCGTCGCCGACTATATGGAGTCGAGGAGTCGGTTTTATGACCGAATTCCTTTGTAGATGGCGACTATCAGAAGTCGAGCCTGCGATTAGTGGTGAAATCAAAATCGGGTTGGTCCGAAAAACTGGCGAAAACTGAACCGGTCCGGACTGAAAAAAATGAATTTGAAATATTCGGTTTGGTTTTGGTCAGACTTTTTTACTCTAATTCGGTTTTTCGGTCTGGTTCGGATTTTGAGTTTCAAGGACCGTGGTGTAAGCATATGGTGATGTGCCGTAATTGGTAGCCCATAATATGCATAGTATACCTAATGAACTTGGGTAAATGTCACATTAGAGTAATTGGGCTAGACCCAAATCCCAATTGACATGGGAGGCCCAAAATTGGGCCTCCCCAAATACATAGGCCGGCCGAATGTTATGGTGGGGTAAAGTGGACTTTTGTCCACTTTACTCCTCCTATAAATAAGAGGTGTTAGGGAAATTTTAGGGTTAATCATAATTCCCTCACAAGAGAGTTTTAGAGAGAAAAAACCCTCCTCCCACACTAAAGGTTCGGCTGAACCACATATTCCACAAAGGGTGTGCCAAATTTCTTTCGAGCAAACTCTCCAGAGATCTGTCCCCATGCCAAGAATCGATCAGAGGCTTTGTTGTGGAGCTGCATCAAGTAGGGCTTCTCTAACAAGAATCTCTACGGGTCCCGACCGGAGGATCGCGAACTCCCTCGAGCAAGGATCTTGGACTACGGTTACTCTTGAGGTATGTGTAAACTTTCCGCTGCGTAATTGATATTACTAGCACATACTGTTTAAGTTTCCGCAGTGATTACTCCCCGTAATCTAACAGGGGTATCAGAGCCTGTGTTAGGAGTTCATGATTTTGATAAATTGATGTTCTTGAAATTTTAAATTTTGGACCGAAAATTTTAAAGTAAAAAGATTTAAAAAATTTCAAATTTTTAAGAGTTTTATGATGGGTCCGAAATTTTCATGTTCTTAGTTAATTTGATTTTCATGATCTTCAAGAAAAATGTAATATTTATCAAAATCAAACATTGGATTGTAGATCTTATTAAAATTTGATCTTACAATTTGACCACTTGTTCCCAACTTCATGTTTATGGTCGAAAACCCTAGTGAATTTACAAGGTAAATTTTTTAATTTCTTAGTCACCAAGGATAAAATGCGGCCATATTTTAATATAAGATTGTTTGTCATATTTTAATTTTTAATTAAGGTAACAGTATATCTATAGTTGGGAACATTAGGATAGATTCATAATAATATATAGAAATATATATCACTTTCAATATATTTAAACATTTAAATAGGGTTATAGATATTATTGATAGATTTGGTTACCTAAAAGATTGAGAAAATATATTGTCAGTTATTTGTTTCCCTATTAAAGATATTGACAATAAATAAAATATATTATATATATGTAAACTGAAATTTTATATATACATATATATATTGTTAATTGATTTTGTCTTATAGATAGAATCTTGAGAATAACTATGTATATATTTAATTAGTGCCGAAATATATATATATATATATATTAGTATTGAAAATTATTTTATATAATTAATGTTACTTGGTGGTCAAGTTAAATATTTTTGGACTTTAAAACCCTACTTGGGCCACAAGTAAGCATTTCGGCCCAACTTTTTAAATTTTAATTATTGGGTCGGTCTAATATGTTAAACCAGGACGAAATAAAACCGAACCAGATTTTCTCCTAACACGGTCGGACCGGGGTAATTAAGTGGATCTAACCGAACCGATTTTGAGTGCTGAACCGAACCGAATCCTATTTTCTTGGACCGGTTCAGACCGAACCAGATTTTAAAATTAAAACCGGACCGAATCGAATTTTGCCAGACCGAACCGAACTGGATTTTCCGGACCGGACCAAACCGTATTTTCTGAACCGAACCGGACCAAAATGGACTGACATTGACTGAACCGAACAATATTTTCTAAACCGAATTCAAGTCAATTAAAATAGGGATGTCAAGTTTCAAATCCAAATGTTTTTGAACCTCGAAAAGGACTACACAGTGCTCATAGGATTGCTAACCTTTATGCCTTGTTTCGATTATGGGGATGGATCTCAGAGATATATGTTTTTGGGACTGGATTAATTAGAGGGATGAATTGAAATTGTTTATTATTAGATATATATTTATGGATGATTAGAACTGTTGTCTTGACATAGTCAAGCTAGTTGGATATTGCATGTTGTGGGCGGAGCCCTGGTTAAATATATGGAATGCGCACTAGTATAGACATGCTGTGATGGTTGTAAATGTCTAGAAGCTTGCGTAAATGAATATAAGCATGAATTGCAAATCATCCCCTAATGTTTAAAATTATTTTTAAAACCGAAAACCAGTCGTCAAATATGTATGATTGATGTGAATTTTACGTGTTTGACACGTATGCTAGAATGTTGAGGATGAAGTTACATTTGATAATTTACTTGTAAGTAGAATTATGAATGCAAGCATGAGTTCCTCGGAAAATTAGACGCATGACGCGTAAGCATGTATGTGTGTGGTATGATGAATGTTACTGGCATATGATAATTTACATAGAAGTAGAATTATGTATGCATGAGTGAATTCATCGGAATGATTTTCCAAAACAAAAAGAGTCTTGGGAAAGCCAAGATCGGGTATGCTTATTTTAAAATTCCTGTTCTGGTAATTTTGTGATTAAAACCGTTTTAAGAGACTGCTCTATCAGATAGAAGACGGAGATAGTGTGATCTCTTTCACAGCCATCTTCCATTGGTTTACTAGTGGTCGGTTGGTTTAGATGACTGAGGAATCATTATTTGTCGGATTTCATCTTAATAGATATTTGATGTATGCAATTCTTTCTCAAAAATGTTATTGTCTCCCTGATTCTTTCATAATCATCGATGCGTTAGTCATGTCTGCGACCAGCAATATCATCTCCCAAATGAATAAGGGGGTGAGGTTGAACAGAAACAATTATAAGATCTGGAATAAGCGCGCAACGACGGTAATCACCGAAATGAGAGGTTTGGAGCATCTGACTACAAAGAAAGTCAGGCCGGAGGGAGACCTCACGGACGAACTGAAGAAGTTCCATGATTAATGGGATGCAAATGACCAAGAAATTCGTTCCTCCTTGTTGTCACTGCTTGAGGATGACATACTCTATGGATATGATCGCTATGAGTCTGGCATGGACTTGTGGAACGGTCTTAAGGCAGGGTTTGGTGTTTACACCACAGCTCAGAAGAGATCGTTAAACATCGCTTTAGACTCATACAAGATGAATCCCAAGCACACAATGAATGAGCATATAAGACATATGTCTAACATGCTTGTTGAACTCAAGGAGGCAGGAGAAATCCTGACCGACGAACAAAATGTCCAATGCGTAATTCGATATTTGCCTGACTCTTGGAATAGCATGAAAATGCACCTTACCCATGACACTCAACTCGATGACCTCGAGAAAGTGCGAGTTCATCTCGAGCTGGAAGAGGATCGCCTTAAGGCTGAAAAGCCAAGAGCAGAAATGCATCTTGCATCCTCGAACCCAGCTGAGCAAAAGGGTAAGCGCAAGAATAAAGGCAAGGGACTTCAGTTTAAGGCTAATAAACCTTCAGCTCCAAAACCTCAGAAGAAGTTCAAGCGAAAGCAATTCGGAGGCAAGAAAAGGCAGGTAAAACAGACACGTAAAAAGGAAACTCGAACGTGTTTTAGGTGTGGCGTGAAAGGACACCTTGCTCTTGCCTGCACAAACCCTCCCAAGGTACGTGCTGAAGAATAATGATAACCTCATAAGTTCTTCTAGGACTCCTCTTACTCGAGAGTAATTCAATTAATCTTTATTGATTATAGAACCGAGAAGGAGAACAAGCACAAACCCGAGGAACTTGCCTCGAAGATATAAAGATTGAATGAAAGACTTTATCTTTATTTTCTTTGCTAAATGAACCTCTTCTTGATTTTCAGAATAAAATACATGATGATAATAATGTCCTTGAAATAAAGGAAATGTTTGTTATGAGCATATGACAAATGCTCGGTCATAGTATTGATTATCATTCCTCGAGCTATTCGATCCTTTTAATTAGTTGTTTGACACATTGGTTATAAATCTTATTTTATTATTACTCCATTGAATGAAATAAACTGTAATGATGATCATGTTTGAAACCGATTGGATTAAATTGAATTAAATTCAGAAATGAAACGATTTAACCAAGGGTTTAAACCCCAGGTAAATTGCGCCTTGCGCAAGTGGACCTCGATAGACGGAACACATCTTTTTTTTCTTCATAAAATGAATTTAACAATGAAGTGTGTGAATAATGATGCGCTGAATTTTCGTTTGCATTCCTTTGGAAACAACTTATTGATAACATTTACATCGGTAGAGGCTTCGGAGGCTACCACGACCTAGTAAAAGTACCAGCTGACGCATAAGGTGAAAACCTAAAACGCTTAGTTCAGAGATGGGATAAAATCTCTGAGATAAGTTAGCAAACGAAGAAGAATTAAGTCGGTTAAACGATTTTCCTTTCATAAGCCTTGAACGATAACTCAGGCTAGGCATTCAAGTTAAAAGATGCACTTCAAGAAGCACAGTTTGTATAATGTTGGAGTCATTCTATCAAAGGTTCCTATAGGATGATGAAATATGATTCACATAAATGTATAACTGTGTTCCATTGATATCGGTAAGGTACATCATCATTATAGCTGGAAGGTGATAATGAGTTAAATCTTATCACCATGCGACATTAATTTGCGCAATAAACACGTATTTAGGACAAGAGTGCGTCGATTACTCTTAGAAAATACTTGTTTACAGCTTGTTATAAAATGGTGTCGAGGTCGAACATGAGATATTACATCACTAAGAGGGCGAATTTTCCAAATGCATGAACAGTTTGGATCAACGAAGTCATGATCAAAACGGAGCAGAACCCTGAGTGGACATGGTAAATGAGAATGGGAACATTTTCATGGTAAATCCAGTTGGAGGAATAAACCCTACCACACGTAAACACTGTTGTTGTTGAGACGAATCAAGTTGAACCTGATGGTCATATAGCTAAACCAGGAATGACACAACTACCTAAAATACCCATTGTTTCCAGTGGGAGTGAACCAACCATACTTGGTTCCAGATCCTAGTGATCAAGGAATGCATCTCGGAAGTAAAACCCCGAGACCAAGAGGTTGCCGTAGGAGAGTTGCAAGTCAAGGTCCTAGCACTGCTCTTGTTCCCAATAGAGACAATGCTCCGATAAGAAGCATTGTTCCGAGTGGGAGGATTGTTCCCAACATAAATGATGCTACGATAAGAAGCATTATTCCGAGTGAGAGAAAAGATCAGACTAATAAATGGGACTCGCAATGCCTAGACGAGAGTCAAAGACAAGTATCCTATTAAGTAAGGTATAAAACTGTTGACAAGCATTGGAAATACCTCAAGTGGAGAAATGGAGGAAAATAATAAATGAGAGAGATCGCCTAAATGAAAGCCATTATAGTCTATAGCTGATTTACCTGTTAACCACGGGAGAGCAAGGATAAGGTGAGCCCTGAAGTAAGGCTTACCACTGATGGAAAAAGGTCGAACAAATCGACTTATTGCGAAAGGACTTACCCAATTCACGGAGTGGACTTTGATAAGAGAAACTCACTGACTGTGCGTAAAACCACGGTTAGGGCCATTAATGGTCCTGGTCGCAAGCCTCGATCCCGAGCTGCACCAAATGGATGTTAGGACCGCATTCCTCCGCGGAAACCTGGAGGAAAAGATCTACATGGAGCAACCGGAGGGTTTCATTACTCCAGGTAACGAACGTAGTGTTTATAAACTCCAAAGGTCCATCTACAGTCTTAAACAGTCGGCTCGGCAATGGTACCGCAGATTCCACGAGGAAATCGTAGGAAACAGATTCGTAAATCTTCACGAGGATCCGTGCGTGTATTATAAGACCTCCGAGTCCAAGTATGTCATCTTAACCTTATAGGTGGACGACATACTAATGCTGCAAACGACATGAGTTTCATGAATAAGTCAGAGTCTAGTTAGCATCTGTATTTAAGATGAATGACATGGGAGAGGCCACGTATGTCTTAGGCATTAAAATTGCTAGATATCGGGCTACCCGAAAATTGTGTCTGTCTCAAGAAGCCTATATCAACAAGCTGTTGAAAATGTTCAAATTACAGGATGCCAAACCCGTGGATTTTTCGGTGGTATTTGGGTGCGCACTGTCAAAACGTGACGGACCCAAGAACCTGGCAGAGCGCGAACAGATGAAGGGTGCTGAATATTTAAGCATGGTTGGTAGTTTGATGTACACCATGCAATGCACCCGTCCGGATATCTGTTAAGTCGTGGGCCTAGTAGCACGTTTTCAATCAGATCCTAGCTATCAACATTTAAAGGCTGTAAAACGAATAATTCGTTACCTGAAAGACACTTCCGACTATGCTCTGTGCTATGAGGGCGGGAAGTTAGAATTGACCGGTTACAGTGACACCGACCATGGTGTCGATCCAGATGATCTTAAGTCCACCACAGGGGGAGTTTTCCTCCTTGCTAAATCCACCATTTCATGGACGAGCAAGAAGAAAACCTGTGTCGCGCTGTCAACGATGGAATCGGAATTCGTAGCTCTCTCTAAGAATGCACATGAAGCAGTCTGGCTAAAAAGGCTTCTTACTGCGCTGCTTAATGGTGACATCGAGAGTAAACCTGTGAAGGTGATCTCTGACAGTCAGGCAGTCATTGCGGCAGTTAAGAATCCGAAGTACCATAGTAGGACCAAACACATTGATGTGAAATATTTTTATGCTAAATCTATGGTAGAAGACAATATAATCACTATGGAATACTTTTCCACTGATAATATGATAGCGGACCCATTAACTAAACCACTACGCAGGGAGATATTCGAAAAGCATGTAAAACTGCTTGGATTGCGTAGGGTTTAGAAATGTCATGTATCTGTGATAGCAATTTGATATTAGAAAGTTACATTTTGTAAGCGAAAGAATTGCAACCGAGTTTATGATCAGTCGACGTCATAATGTTTTGATTACATCAGTTTTATGGTCTATAAACTAAGTCGTAGGAGGATGCAATCCTCTGCCAAACTATGTCGAATGTGGGCCTTACCTAGTCACACAGGTACGGTCGTCTTGTGGTGGAGGGAGGCCTCCACCAAACAAGACTGGCTAAGAGTCAAGGGGATAAACCTGATTAAGCCAGACGATTATCTAGTTTCGAAGTAACTTGACGTGATCTTCTTTCGTCATTTAACCACATTCTAGGCCAGATGAGAATCTGTGATAGCATGATTGACATATCCCTTTCCTATCAAACCAAAAGGTTCAGGTATGCTATCAACGCGTGCTTCATACTACGCGTGCCACGTCCGACCACGGGGTCACAGCTCGGTTGTGCTAGGAAAGAATCACCTCGAGCGTCTGATTGATCCCAGGAGCCTTATGAAGAGGCACCCGAAGTATACTCATGGACTCAGAACTCATATCTAAGGCCAGGCTCAATGCTCGCTTCCCGGCGTACGAGCGTTGTGCTGAACAAAAAGGCATAGTGAGCACGTCTTGGAAACCGGTTGGGTTTGACTAAGGGTATGAGTGATGGGGATGGTCAAGTTCACCTGTAATTCACTGATTCTTGTATTCACTAGGTGGCCACCAGCCATATATCAGTTGAAGGTTGTGAATACTTGTACGGATTCTTGTATTCACATTAGGAATACTTCTCCAGGGCATCCGTACAAGTGTTCACAACCTTCAACTAATATCCGGTGGGCGGCCACCTAGTGAACACAAGAGTCGGTGAATTATATGTGAACTTGACCATCCCCATCGCTTATACCCTTAGTATAACTCAACCGGTTTCCAAGACGTGGTCACTTGGCCGTTTTCTTTGGCTCTACGCTCGTACGCCGGGAAGCGAACATTGAGCCAGACCTTAGGTATAAGTTCTGAGTCCGAGAGGATACTTTGGATGCCTCTTCATAAGACATACGGGATCAATCACACGCTCAAGGTGAAGAATTATGCGCCCTTTGAATCACTAGGATTCTAGCTAGCACAACCTAGCATGACCCCGTGGTCGAACATGGTACCCGCAGTATGAAGCACGCGTTGATAGAACACCTGGACTAGCAAGGGTTGGGATATGTCAATCATGCTATCGCAGAATCTTTTATCTGGCCCTGAATGTGATTTTAATGATGGACTGGGTCCCACACGGCGATGTACAAAATGAAGATTAAGTCATGCATTAAGTGTGACAAGGTTATCGTTTCGTTTAGCCAGGTTTATCCCCTGGTTCTTAGCCAATATTTTTGTGGTAGAGGTCTCCCTCTCCTTACATGATGACCGTGTCTGTGTGACGAGGCATGGTTCACATTCGATATAATTTTGGTGGAAGAGTTTTACCTCTTCCTACGACTTGGTTTATAGACCGTAAAATCCGATGTTATTTATCATTATGACGTCGATGGATCATATACTCAATTTGAAATTCTTTTATTCAATCGAAATAATATTTCAAATGTCAAAATGTTATCACTTATACAAGCCACTTATTAAGCCCTACGCAATCCAAGCAGTTTTACGTGCTTTTTGAAAACCTTTCTACGTAATGGTTTAGTTAATGGATCTGCAACCATTTTATCCGTGGAAAAGTATTCTAAATAGATTATGTTGTCTTCCAGAACAGATTTAGCATAATTGTATTTCACATCAATGTGTTTGGTCCTTCTATGGTACTTTGGATTCTTAATTGCTGCAATGGCTGCCTGACTGTTGGAGTATACCTTTACGGGATTACTCTCTTTGCCAGCGCTAATCAATGCAGTAAGAAGCCTATTCAGCCAGACTGCTTCTTGTGCGTTTTTAGAAAGGGAAACGAATTCCGATTCCATAGTGGAAAGCGCAACACATGATTGCTTCTTGCTTACCCATGAAATGACAGCATTAGCAAGAAGGAAAGCTCCTCATGTGGTGGACTTACGATCATCCGGATCGCCACTGTTAAGTCTGCTTCCACTTGGGTTGCTTCGGGCTTCTTTTCCACGAACGGGCTCTAGATGTGTGCACGGGAACGGGTATCTGTCTGAATGCCACGATCCTGGAAACACGATCCTTGAACTAATCTTCAACTTCCCGACCTTGATCTCTCGAACTCCGGATCCTGCACAAGGGGCAGTAACCAGCGTGGGAGAGGAGGGGATGTTGGTTGGGTCCTCTCCAACGCTCAAGTCAAAATCTCTAGAGAGAGAAAGCCTTTTAGAGAGAAGTCAGAGCATCCAATGTCCAAAATGAGGGAGTTGAACAAAATGGGAGACCTAGGCCCCTATTTATAGGGAACCTAAGGATCATGCCCAGTTTTGAACGGCTTGATGTCGGTATGAAGGAAAACGTATACCGTCATCAAGGTGGACTATGCGTACACTGACTTCTCGCACTTTGCAAAATAATCGGGATAAGCGCGCGGAGAACGTCGGTAATCCGGAAGTCCTCAGGTCCGGGTACTGCGCGTATTCCGGACCATTTTAGACTTGGGTGTCCGCGGAAGAATTCTTTTACGGGTTTCAGAGTATTTTGCGAGGCCCGAAATGCAAATATGAACCCGAATTTGACATATATCTAACACTTGCCCCCGAGTCAAGTAGCGGTTCAAAACCCATACTTGACTCTTTGTAAGATAAGATATTCGTCCAATTTAGGTTCGGTACTGACCTCAAGGGTGGCCTGTTTGTCAATTCGAGTGTTGGGATCATAAATTTGACCAACTTCAATTTTATGTCGTACGTACGTAATCTGTTTATAGTGTTAGCGTAGCGGACAATATACGTATAACAACATGCGATTATATTCGCAATATCATGTAATGAGTGAAATACTTGTAGCAATAAAGAATTATACAACGTGATAATATCAAGGTACGCGATGTAAGCATATAACGCATCGTCAACATGTAGATGACGACATAGTAAACGGATGATGTAATCATGCAATAAGCAAAACACTTAGAATAATATGAAATTGGAGAGCATGTACGTAATCATGAAGCATGGTGTAAACGTAGAATATGATGCAAGCATGTAGTATTATGTAAGCATGGAAAATGATGAAACATTCAATTCATACTTAGATTATAAAAATAATCATGTAACGATCATAAATAAGAAACGTGCATGATAAATTCTATGTACGTAATATGTAATAGTAATTACGTGTAGTATGCCATGAAGCATTGTGTAATATGTATGCAATATGAACATAGGAGAGATGCAAAGATGCTTGTAAAGGTTGCTAAGGACTTATATGAAAATACATGAAAGTTTAGTCCTTAGCTCATAGTGTAGGCACTATTAGTGAAAATTAGGAGAGAGAGTACTCATTATCTTACATACTTCATAGATAAATCTCCAAGAAGCTCTCTATTCTTGATGAAGATGAAGCTTTTGAGATCATAGATTTGGAGTAGACACACCATAGTTGATATCCATTGGATTCTGGTGTGGCACATGTCAATTCGGACTCGCTTCGTGTTGGTGAGTTCAATTCCGTACATGGCTCGACATTTCGGGACTTCGTTTGGCCTTAATTTGATCTTGAAATCATCATGTGTGTAGTCACCTTACCATGCACATAAGGTGTTTAATAAAATGCATTAGAGTTTAGCTTTCTAAATTGGACAAAAAATTTCTAAGTGCTGGAAATTTTTAGAAAAGTATAAATGGATTGTTATACTTCCCTTATGCATAGTATTCATTGTCGTCATGTTGTTCCATGCTTCAGTCATCGTTTTTGCATGCTTGATGTTGATGATGGGTAGTTGTTCAAACATGATCGTTGATTGTTGTACATGGGTAGTAGTAGGCTAGACAATGTGCTTTGAGCATCGTATGTTGATCATCGACCATTTTCTGCAAGCATGCTAAAACACTTATAAAATATTTTAACAATATCTAATGCTTGTTACCATAGATGTCATCGTATGAGCTTTGTCGATAAGCGTCGTAGGAATGCTTAGGAGGTATTGTGTAGAAGTTGATAATAGCTACTTGATGCATGCAATCCATCCTTGTCGACATGTATATACATACATGGAAACATTTAGAAAACATTCTCCCCTTGTCAACATCCATCCTTGTTAACATGTATGTACGTACATGGAAACACTTAGAGAATATTCTCCCCTTGTCAACATCCATCCTTGTTAACATGTATGTACGTACATGGAAACACTTAGAAAATATTCCTCACTTGTCGACATGCATCCTTGTCGACTTGTATGTACGTACATGGAAATACTTAGATAATATTCTTCACTTGTCGACATGCATCCTTGTCTACATGTATGTACGTACATGGAAATACTTAGAAAATATTCTTCACTTGTCGACATGCATCCTTGTCGACATGTATGTACGTACATGAAAATACTTAGAAAATATTCTTCATTCGTCGACATGCATCCTTGTCGACATGTATGTACGTACATGGAAATACTTAGAAAATATTCTTCACTTGTCGACATGCATCCTTGTCGACATGTATGTACGTACATGGAAATACTTAGAAAATATTCTTCACTTGTCGACATGCATCCTTGTCGACATGTATGTACGTACATGGTAATACTTAGAAAATATTCTTCACTTGTCCACATGCATCCTTGTCGACATGTATGTACGTACTTGTATGTGCGCACTTGCCCCCACACTTAGATTTTTTTCTCTATCCCTGGCTGTGTACGCTGTATCCATATGCTTGATGTAAACGCAGGTTGTATGCCAACACCTTGTTGTATGCTAACACTTAATATGCTGACACATAGTAGCATGCTGTCCGCTTGCAATATGCTGACTGTCATCCTGAGCAAAACACTTAGAAAATATTTCGTCCTTGTAATCATGTATGCTGCGATTATGAGCTCGATGTGTTGAAGAAGTTGCCCCCCTTGCATGATGCTTGTTACTTGTTGCGCGAAGACTAACGAGTCTTGTACGTACATAGTTATCTCACATGGAGCGTCAATTGCATAAATGTTTGCTTAAGTGTTGATGCGTGTGTGCGCACTGATTGGATTGTTGGTTGCATTTTTCAGGATATCAGATCTTGCTATCTTCTTGTCGGAATTAATCTTCCCACGGCTGTTATCATGAGTAAGTCTACTATTTCCATTCTGCGAGTAACTCTGTGTTCGGATGTCGACATGGTTGAGCAGCTAAATAATACACCAAGTGTAGATGTTGATGTCCTTGCTTGATTAATTGATGTCAGTACACATATACGTCCCTCTGAAGATTTGGTATGTTGATGATCTTTATGACTTGTATCATGTTGTAATGTAGGTCGGACTGATGGAAAAAGCTCATCTTTGCAGATAGCCGATGTATACAGTAATCCTCTTGTCGGAAGGAATGTCTGTACAATTGCCCCCGCTACTCTGGAGTCTCCGGACATGGTCGCGGTAAAGGACTTGTGAATAAGGCACCTCCTTGTATCTTCTTTGAACTTGTTAATTTTCCAAGTTGTTGCTTTCATGTTGCTGAACGCGTGATTGCAGTTCCTGGCTTTAGCACAATTCTCAAAAGATCTGACGCAGGGGCGCGTTCCTCGAGCGATTCTAAGTTCTTTATGCCGAGTACGACCGTGCTAACTCCTTCATGCGATAACGGGAATAGAGTTGAGGGTCGTGCGGTGGTGCCTTCTGCCCCCCGTTTGAGGGACCGGCCTAAGGAGGAGCGTTCCTCTCATTGAGGTAAGCGTTGTTTACTTCTTCAGACTTGAAACTTGATCTTGAAGACGACTGATTTTGAGGTTTTTGATAAATCTTTTTTTATACCTTTGCTTGCATGGTATTTCATCACATGGACATGTTTTCAATAATAATAAACATGTGAGAACTTGTTAGTAATATTTCATACCTTGCGTTATCTTCATTGTCTGTATGTATTGGACTTGCATGATAGGATTGAACTCCTTGTTGTGATGGATAGAATATACGATGTTGCGACTTGCGCATTGCAGGGTGTTATGTACACTTGGTACTTGTAGCATTGCAGGTAGTAATGTACTTGGCACTTGGCCTTTGACATGTAGCAGTGTCGTCTTGACGTAGCAAGACTTAAGTTTATACCGTCTCTTAGTTCCACTCTTAAGGCGACGTTGTTGCAAGATACTTCTTGCTGATTTTGTTGTTTTGGCGTTATATGCTAAAGAGCAAGATAACGTTATACAAGACTCGACTTGTAAGTTTGATGAGTTTTGAACAAGGTTTGCTTTTATAAGCGTATAACATGAAGCTATCCTTTTTCAGGCATAAGTCTTCATGGTGTATGAACCCTTAAGAGAGTATGCATACTTTTAGTGTGTGGGGTTGTCGTCTATTAAGAGGATTTCCGCCACGGTGGGGCGATCATTCCCATAATGTATTTGCCGCATCCTGTTTTTATTCAGGGAATGGCTATGAACATGAGGATTTGCCCAGAGGATTTCACAACATGCCATTTTTTAGAAGTAAACATGGGGTTTGCCCTTTTGAAGAGGATGTTGCAACATGTTACTTTTGATAGATGTGAACATGGGTTTTGTCCCTACAAGGAGGATATTGCACCATGTCACTTTTAAAATAGGTTTTGGTTTTCTTCCAAGGCATTGTATATTGTTGACATTGTTCCTGAGTGAACGCCTTCTTGAGATAGACGTCGTTATGGATGGAGAGATAAACTCCCTGTTGGTGTAGATAATAGATATGTTGGCGTTGTATGCCATAAATCCCTCCTTGAACATAATGCTTAGCTTGTATTGTTGAAGTATATATTATGTGCATAGGTTACTACTTGGCATAATTCCAATGTAGTAATCACAGTGTAGTATGTACCTACGAACAGAGTTGCGCTTTGTCAGATAGTTGCAATGTTTGCAAGTTTGCAAAAATATGGAGTTATGAAATTTTCTTTTTAGTAATGCATATAATAGATAAAGTAAAGGAGTCTGATACGAGGACTCCTTATTTGTGCAGGAAACTTCCCTAAGTGCGGACGCGATAGGTGCGGATCGTGACAGGTGCGCATATGTCGGGAGCGGAGCTTTTCCAAGTATCACCCGCTATATGTGATTGTGAATATGTATGTATGAACAGCGACTATGCATTATTGTATGCGTCTTCTAGTTGATACGCGTTGATGCCTCCTTAGCATGATGTACATGCCTATATATGATCATTGCTTGGTGTTTCTTTCTTAGAAGAATGGTACCGCGTGCTCTTGCAATTATTCGTTTCTTCACTTCGGTGGAATGCCGAGCACTTGTCAGCTTGGTGTCCCCCAAGTCGCTTGGAAGTCGTACCGCTGTTTCCTGATGGTTTCTATTACTTCATCTTCTGACCGTGATGCGCCTACTCGGACCATCCTTTCTGGCTCATCTATCTTGATTTCTTGTAATGCTTCAACAAGAGAAGAACGTGCATGATCTACCCTTGGGTTTTCATCAATGACGGGAATTCCGCTATTGTTTGTCTTGACATTATGTTGGAGTGCAACCTTGTAGCAGTCTTTTGATAGCTGCTGATCTCCCTTTATTTCACCAATTCCTGCCTTTGTTGGAAACCTGATCTTTTGGTGTGATGTTGACGCTTATCATACCCCACTTGTTCATGGTTGTATACCCTAGGATTCCATTATATGCGTCAAGCTTTTCTACGATCACGAACGGAACGCCGATTTGGAGTTGTTGCTCTCCTTCTCCTATTGCGCATTGCGCGGTGTTGAATTTAATGTGCTGGTTTTGCGATATATGCTTCATGTGTTCACTTTCAAGGGGCCTGGGTTTATTTGATTTGTTTCTTCATACACTTGTGACTCTTCCCGAGGTTGTGTCTGTATGAAGATTGTGCACATGGTTGAGAGATGTTATACTGGTGGAATCCTCATCTTCTCCTTTGTTTTGGTCGAAGATTAGGTTTCGCTGTCGGCGTACGTTTTGAGTGGTACGATCCTTCTTGTGTTCTTGACAAGGGTAAACTTGCTGGATGTTGGAAATAATTCTCTAACTCTTTTCTCGTGATGGGTTTGGCACAGCCGTGCGTATAATATAGGAGCGTATCCTGAATTCCTATCTTCCACAATGTTGATGACGTTGTCACTTTGGTGATGCCCCCGTCTTGTTTATTATTGCAGCGCGATTTTTAGTCTTGTGCGTATAGAATGCTTGAGGCTCCGTTGCATGGGGGATGTTATATGGCCTAAGCCGTTTGTTGTTCCTAGTGCGATAGCTTGTGTTGTTGACGCAATTAATATGTGCGTAGTTGTTACTTGGCGTTATTCCACGGTAGTATGCATGATATAGTAATGTACCTACGAAAGTAGATTTAACCTTCATTAGATATTTGGAGTTCGTACAACGGATTACAGGAAGGCGTCTACTGATCGCTCCTTTTGAAAAGTACTATAGCTAATAAACATAAGTTGTACTTAATCTAAGAAGACTTAAAGTAGATATGCGAAAATGGAGATAAAGGGATTGCTAAACAATCTGAGTAGGTCCGAATTATTGACGTTCTCCACGCGCTTATCCCGATTATTTTTGCCAAGTGCAAGAAGTCAGTGTACGCATAGTCCACGAGTGTAGTATGTCGATATTAGCAAGGACATCAACATCTACACTTGGTGTATTATTTAGATGCTCAACCATGTCGATATCCGAACACAGAGTTACTCGCAGAATGGAAATAGTAGACTTACTCATGATAACAGCCGTAGGAAGATTAATTCCGACAAGAAGATAGCAAGATCTGATATCCTGAAAAATGCAACCAACAATCCAATAAGTGCGCAAACACGCATCAACACTTATGCAAACATTTATGCAATGGACGCTCCATGTGAGATAACTATGTACGCAATGACCTAATAATCTTCGTGCAACAAGTAACAACCATCATACAAGGAGGGGCAACCCTCTCAACACATCGACTTCCATGACGACATTGAGCTCATACTCGCAGCATACATGATTACAAGGACGAAATATTTCCTAAGTGTTTCCATGTACGTACATACATGTCGACAAGGATGGATGTCGACAAGTGAGGAATATTTTCTAAGTGTTTCCATGTACGTACATACATGTCGACAAGGATGGATGTCGACAAGTGAGGAATATTTTCTAAGTGTTTCCATGTACGTACATACATGTCGACAAGGATGGATGTCGACAAGTGATGAATTTTTTCTAAGTGTTTCCATGTACGTACATACATGTCGACAAGGATGGATGTTGACAAGCAAGGAATATTTCCTAAGTGTTTCCATGTACGTACATACATGTCGACAAGGATGGATGTCGACAAGTGAGTAATATTTTTTAAGTGTTTCCATGTACGTACATACATGTCGACAAGGATGGATGTCGACAAGAGAATAATATTTTCTAAGTATTTCTATGTATGTAGATACATGTCGACAATGATGGATGTCGACAAGGGAAGAATATTTTCTAAGTGTTTCCATGTACATACATACATGTCGACAAGGATAGATTACATGCATCAAGTAGCTATTATCAACTTCTACACAATACCTCCTAAGTATTTCTACGACGCTTATCGACAAAGCTCATACGATGACATCTATGGTAACGAGCATTAGATATTGTTAAAATATTTTCTGAGTGTTTTAGCATGCTTGCAGAAAGTGGCCGATGATCAACATACGACGCTCAAAGCACATTGTCTAGCTTACCATTACCCATGTACAACAATCAACGATCATGTCCGAACAACTATCCATCATCAACATCAAGCATGCAAAAATGATGACTAAAGCATGGAGCAACATGACGATAATGAATACTATGCACAAGGGAAGTATAACAATCCATTTATACTTTTGGCCGATTTGGAAAACTAATTACTCTAATGCATTTTATCAAACACCTTGTGTGCATGTTAAGGTGACTACACACATGATGATTTCAAGATCAAATTAAGGCCAAACGAAGTCATGAAATGTCCAGCCATGTACGGAATTGAACTCACCAACACGAAGCGAGTCCGAATTGACATGTTCCACACCGGAAAAATCATGCGCTGCCACCACCGAGATGACGCGCCGCCGTGGTTCCAGTCACGCGCCGCCAATCCCTCTTCCACGCTCCGTCGACCTTGTTCCCTCCCTTGGCCGGAATCCAATTGATATCAACTATGGTGTGTCTACTCCAAATTTATGATCTCAAAAGCTTCATCTTCATCAAAGAGTAGAGAGCTTCTTGGAGATTTATCTATGAAGGATGTAAGATAATGATTATTCTCTCTCCTAATTTTCACTAATAGTGCCTACACCATGTGCTAAGGACTAAACTTTCATGTATTTTCATATAAGTCATTAGCAACCTTTACAAGCATCTTTGCATCTCTCCTATGTTCATATTGCATACATACTACACAATACTTCATGACATACTACACGTAATTATTATTACATATTACGTACATAGAATTTACTATGCACGATTCTTATTTATGATCATTACATGATTATTTTTATAATCTAAGTATGAGTTTCATGTTTAAATCATGTCTCACATTTACACCATGCTTCATGATTACGTACATGCTCTCCAATTTTATATTGTTCTAAGTGTTTTGCTTATTGCATGATTACGTCATCCATTTGCTATATCGTCATCTACATGTTGACAACATGTTATATGCTTACGTCATATACCATGATATTATCACGTTGTATAATTCTTTATTATTACAAGTATTTACCCATTACATGATATTGCGAATATATCGTTAATTGCATGTTGTTATACGCATATTGTCCGCTACGCTAACTCTGTAAACAGATTACGGACATACGGCGGAAAATTAAAGTTGGTCAAATTTATGATCCCTACACTCGAATTGACAAACAGGCCACTCTTGAGGTCAGTACCGAACCTAAATTGGACGAATATCTTATCTTAAAAAGAGTCAGGCATGGGTTTTGAACCGCTACTTGACTCGGGGGCAAGTGTTAGATATCTGTCCAATTCGGGTTCATATTTACATTTCGGGCCTCGCAAAATACTCCAAAACCCATAAAAGAACTCTTCCGCAGACACCCAAGTCCAAAACGGCCTGGAATACGCGCAGTACCCGGACTGGAGGACTTCCGGATTGCCACAAGGCAATCTGGACCTCTGGATTGCCCCAAGGCAATCCGTGCCGGATCGGATTGCTAAGGAAATCCGGGTAGGTCCGGATTACCGACATGCTCCGCGCGCTTATCCCGATTATTTTGCTAAGTATGAGAAGTCAGTGCGCGCACAGCCCACCTTGATGACGGTATACGTTTTCCTTTAAACTAGCATCAAACCGTACAAAACCGGGCACGGTCCTTTGGTTTCCTATAAATAGGGACCTAGGCCTCCCATTTTAAAAAACTCTCTCATTCTGGCTTTTCGAGCTCTTACTTCTTTCTAAAGACTTTCTCTCTCTAAAGATTATGACTTGAGCGTCGGAGAGGGCCCAACCAGCATTCCCCCCCCCCCTCTTCCACGCTGGTTACTGCCCCTTGTGCAGGACCCGGAGTTCGAGAGATCAAAGTCGGGAAGTTGAAGATTGGTTCGAGGATCGTGTCTCAAGGTTCGCGGCATACAGACAGATACCCGCACCTGTGCACACATCCAGAGCCCGTTCGTGGGAGAAAAGCTCGAAGTTACCCAAGTGGAAACGAACTTAACAGGCATATTTCATCCTCCATTGTTTTCCTCCATTCCCTCGTTTTGAGGTTATTCCCTTGCTTTGCTGAACCGTCACTGATTCAAGAACGAATGTCAAGATGTTTAACACATCTTATTCGATGGGACACTTTTCGAGAGAAGTTCGTTGCCTTTGACTATGTCTAGGCTCGTTAATCCCATCTCTAGTCTGATCGATACTCCCACTCAGAATAATGCTTCTTATCGGAGCATTACTCCCACTGGGAAGAATGGCAGTGCTTGAACTCTGATCAACAACTTTTCAGGTTGACCTCTCTGTCACGGAATTTTACCTCCGAGATGTATTCCTTGATTACTAGGATTTGGAACCAAGTTGGTCGTTTTTCCCTCCCACTAGGAATGATGGGCAGTTGTATTAATTCAGTGTTTTGATTATCAGGTCTGACTTGATTCTCATTTGTATTTAGTGATGATTATATGTGAGGGGGAGTGAGCCCTCTCACTGGATTTATTATGAAGACGTTTGTATCATCATATACACATCAATCACTTATGTTGTATCAATTCTCCCACTCGAAGTAAGTGGGCTCTGATAATCTCTGTTAACCATTCATTGATTCGATCAGTACTATGTCTGTTCGTTCCGCAAAACATTGGAATTATATCCTCAAATCTTTATAATATGCCATGTTTGACCACAATACCATCAATCTAAGCTAATCTTAAACTTGTATTCTTCTAAAAGTAGACCGTACTCTTAATAAATACTTGTTTAATGCGCAAATTAATGCTGCTAACGATAAGGTTTTACCTGTATCATTCTTTAGCTTTTATGGTGATGTGTCAACCGATTTTATTGGAACATAGAGTTACATTAATGTGAATCAACTTAATTTCATCCCGAAGGAGCAATTAATGTTGAACTTCATCATCATGTAACTTTGAACTATGTTTCTTGAAGTATTTAATAAAATGATTGCTTTAGCCAAACTATTCGTTATAGGCTTATAGTGGGAGAGTCGTTTTACTGACTTCTTCCTTTCATTTGTTTAACTCACCCAGAGACCTATTCACCTCAAGGGCTATGTATTTAATCGTTTGCTTTAATGCCATAGTTGATGTGCTTACTAAATTGTAGTAGCTTTGAAGCATACTTATAATCTTAGTAGTTATTGATGGGTTTCGATATAGCCGTTAGGCCCATTAACGGTGACTAAACGGCGAGGTAGGCCCACTTGGCCCCAAACGAAGCTTAGAAGACCAATACGAAGGGTCCCAACAAGGTCGGTCCCGATATATGAGCTGAACGCTCCCGATGTTATGCCTTTAAGTAGGCCCCGATGTTACGCCTTTAAGTAGGCCCCGATGTTATGCTTTTAAGTAGGCCCCGATGATATGCCTTTGAGTAGGCCCCGACATTGAATCCCTGAGAAGATTGGCCCTGTCCCGATGACGAGGGCCCCGGGCGGTGACCAAAGAAGATAACTCTGGAGTCCCCGACTTCCGTCGGGACTTGCCACTAGAGCACGAGGCCGAGAAATACGCCCACTATCAACATAGTGGGGAAGTGGCCGGAAAAGACGGAACCTGGGTTATTGGCCGAGATAAGCGGAACGTGGCAGTTATCCCAACAGGTAACTGAGGTAACCCCTCCCCTATATAAAGGGAGGAGTTACCTCAGGATTGATACGTTGACATATTCACAGACTCATACTTGTTTGCCAGTCTATACCAAGATACTCATTTAAGCATCAGAGAGGGATTCTGGGTCACCGCCCGGTCTATCCCCTTCTTGCAGAATTACTTGGAGCGAAGGAGTTCGGATTTCCGTCAAGAACATACCAGAGTTCCAACCGTGATCCAACATTGGCGCCGTATGTGGGAACGAAGCAAAAAGCAAAATTGACTTCTACCCGTTCGATGGCTGGCAAGCAAAAGAAGAGACAAGGACAATCCGGGGGTTCCCGCTGTTGGATCACGGTGGAACTCTGGTACGGATCTTGACGGCAATCCTAGCTCCTTTGCTCCACGTAATCCTGCAAGAGGGGATAGACCGGGCGGTGACCCAGAATCCCTCTCTGATGCTTAAATGAGTCTCTTGTATGACTGGCAAGCAACAATCTCAAAAGTATATCGAACTCAACGTAAGTGATCTGAGGTGACCTCCTGCCCTTTTATAGGCAAAGAGGTGCCTCAGGTACCTGGCGAACCGTTAGGGGTGGTTAGCCCGTATCCCGCTTATCTCGTACACGATCTCGCGTATCTTAGCCATGCCCCGCGTATCTCGGCCACATCCGTGTATCTTAACCACGTTCCGTATATCTCGGCCACGCCCCGCATATCTTGGCTTTATCCTCTGGTAATGAGTCCCGACTCCCGTCGGGGACTCCAGAGTTATCTCGTTGTGTCACCGCTCGGGGCCCCTCGTCATCGTGACAGGGCCAATCATTCTCAGGGATTCGTCATCGGGGCCTACTTAAAGGCTTCTCGTCGGGAGCCTCCAGCTCCACTGTCGGGACCGACTCTGTCGGGACCTTGCTTCGTCGGGACTCCCTTCATCGGGACCCTTCTCCTAGGTCATCTTGACCCTTACTCTGGGCCTGGTGGGCCTGTTTGCCGTTTCCTCGCCGTTAAAGGGCCTGACGGCTATAGTCGGACCCATCATTTGCCCCCAAGACATGAGGGACTTTTAGTTCGTCGTGTCTTCCAACTCCCGATTTTCCGATACTAGAGTCGGGGATCTGTTCATTGATTCAGTTACTCAGTTTTATCAGTCTTCTCCTCCACGTTTCCTCAGGGTTTTGTAGATAACTGCTATATCCCAAAGGTCTCTTCGGTTCTCTAGTGCATTAAATGCAGCAGATAATGGAGTGACGTTTTTCGACCCACGTGCCTGATTTTTCGCGCCTGTCCTTTTCTGAAAAGTGCTTTTCAGGCCGTTTCATCATTACGCCCGTTGTCCTTCTGCACGTTTCATCTCAACGGTCCAGATTAAGACTCTTCGACTTCGACGACTCGGATCGAAGTGTCCTTTCAACCGTCTTCTTCGACTATAAAACCCTAGCCACAGTCACAATTTAACTTTTACCGTCTTCGAATTCTCAAAAGTTCTCTGCGATTCCTCTGCAATTCCAAGCTCTGTGTTTTCGAAGATCCTTGGAGTCTTCTCCGATCATCTTTCCGGCGATATCTCGTTCATCTTCTTCAACCTTTACTCCACCATGTCTGGTAAGGAAACATTCTTCGTTGTGTGTTTGTCCCCTTCTTTTTAATTTTTTTTTTTTTTTGGTGTAAGAATCCCGATGAACTTCCTGACTACCTATCTGAAGCTCTTCATCCTCCAGGTGCAGGTCGCTCGGGAGCTTCCTCGGGTGCTGCAGCTTCCACTGATGCACTGCCTTCAGCAGGGGTGCCTCCCTCGGCTGGAGAGAAGGCACCATCTGGTGAACAGTTTCGCCAGGTGGAGACTCTAGACTCCTCCGAGGAGACCGGCGGGGTTGACCCCCCTCAACAGCGTCGGAAGGCGGGGCAATCCCCCTTGAAACCAACCCCTCAGGGGCTGCCTCCCTCGTCTTCTCCACAGCAGCGGGAGCTCTCTCCTATCCATGACTTCTCTCCCTCCCCTGTCCGGGCCGAGACGGAGATGTGCCCTTCTCTTCCCCGTCCCATCTCTCCCCTGGCTCTTGATGGGGACTTCTACAGGCCCTTCAACTCTTCACAGGCCGATGCCCCCTGGGCTCCGATCCAGACACTCCAGGGAGTCCCGCTCACGCAAGGGGAACAGGACCAAGAGCTGGCCCTGCATCTGCTGGCGGGTTCCATCCTGCCCTCTATGCGACATCCGATCCACCTCAATCGAACGCATATGCAGCGGGACGTCAGGGATATGGCTGTGCGCCGCATCGAGGTGAAACTTCGCTTTTTCCTTGTTGATCGATAAATCGGGTCTTTTGTCCTTCTAACACTTTTTCCTTTTGATTGCAGGAGCTCGGGGATTACAACCGCCTCATCGGGTACGTCATTGCCTATGATGAGGCCCGGGAGCGGGACCGAGGAGTCCGCGAGCAGCTTCAGGCGGATCTCAAGGCCTCCCAGTCTTCGCGGGGGAAGCTGGCCAAAGAGCTGGCTGCCCTCAATGAGAAGATTCGAGGCCTTCAGCAGCAGATCGCGGACTTCGAGGGGCTCTTGAGGCAAGAGCGGCAAGAGCGGGGGGCTCTCGTGGATCGGCTGACCCAGGAGAAGAAGGCCGCCGAGGACCAGCTGGTCCTCGAGAAGAAGGCTCTGGAGGAGCTGATCGCGGGGTTCCCGGCACGGCTGGCCGAAGCGGAGGCCAAGGTTCGGGAGGACTATTGAAGGTCGGAGGGCTTCCAAGCTGACGCCATGAAGTTCTTTGGCGCGGAGGTGGAGAACACTCTCTTCAACGCCGTTGAGGAGCTCCACCTGGAGTACGGGGACGCCATCAATTTCGACAAGTCTCCTTCCCTCGCTCCCTTTGCGAAGAAGTACTTTGCTCTTTCCGAGGAGAGTGATGGGGGGAGTACCCCCGTAATTGTCGAGGATGCCTCTGAGCTTCCAAGTGCAGACGCCCCGATAGCCAATCCTCCCGAAGCCAATCCTGTGGACCCCTCTGCTGCTGCTGACAAGGACCAAGCTTGAATCTATGTAGTTAAAAACTCGTTTCTAGGTCGTAAAAACGCACGTTTTTACGTTTTTACCATAAAAAACGAGTTAAAACGTACCAGAATCGCTTTCTGAGTAGAAACGGGTAGAAACGCGAGTAGAGTCGTAAAAACGGGTAGAAACGGTAAAAACGTAAGTTTCTACCCGTTTCTAGAATTTTTACCTTAATTTGCTAAAAATTGCTCAAATCTAATAAATTATGTCAATCCCACAAAATTTATCAACCAAACCTACGAGAGTTTTTTTTCATGGATCGTAATTTGTGGGTCAAGTCATATTTTATTAATTAAAAACTTATTCTTATTCTATTCAAGTTCAGTATCCATTAATATTTAATAATATGCAAGAGTCTTAGACTCCATAAATATATTTTTCTCTTTTAAGTTTTTAAAATAATAAATATCAATTGAGATACTGGCCCACACTACAATTGACCCGTCAATTATTCTCACGATTCCACAACAATTGCTCACCGTGACGACTGAGGTGACTAATGGTGGAGCCATATCTTTTATTAAAAAAATGTTACAGGCTATTAATGAGTATATTGAATATTTTCGTATCTCTTTTGCATAATTACATATATGTACATTTATACATTTTATTACTAATGTAATTTTAGCATTGGTAGAAACTTACGTTTTTACGTTCCGTCTTTACGACTCGACTTTACCTACCCTTTTCCGTCTCTACTTAGAAACTCGTTTTTGACTGCATAGGCTTGAATGCTTTTATCTTTCAGAGTCCTTGTATTTTCTTCTCTTGCGTCGTCGTCGGTCCTTCGAGCCCTTTATCAATATTAGACTCCTTTAATTCCGATCTTTTGTTGTCTTTCGTCTTTCCCGACTATTTAACAACTTGCACCACTTAAGGCGACTTAACCTTGAGTGCGTCACTTAAGACGACTTAGTTCTTGGCAGTCGAAACTTCGATACTTACGAATTTCTCAGACGTCCTCCTGACGATTTAATAACTTGCACCACTTAAGGCGACTTAATATCGAGTGCATCACTTAAGACGATTTTAACCGTTACTTAGGATAAACCTAAAGATCGCGCACCACTTAAGGCGACTTAATATCGTGCACCACTGAAGGCGCCTTTCGTCGCGCACCACTGAAGGCGACTTTCGGATACTTAGAATAAACCTAAGTATTGTGCACCACTTAAGGCGACTTTCATCGTGCACCACTGAAGGCGACTTTCATCGTGCACCACTGAAGGCGACTTTCATCGTGCACCACTGAAGGCGACTTTCGGATACTTAGAATAAACCTAAGTATTGTGCACCACTTAAGGCGACTTTCATCGTGCACCACTGAAGGCGACTTTCATCGTGCACCACTGAAGGCGACTTTCATCGTGCACCACTGAAGGCGACTTTTACACTTAGCATAAATCTAAGAACAACTCTTATTTTGGAAGCAACCTCTTTATTATTTGGCATAAGATAAGCTTACATCGAATTAAACGATAAACAGCATACACTACTTAAGGCGATTTTACATCGGGCACCACTTAAGGCGACTTTCTCGGGCACCACTTAAGGCGACTTTCTTCAAGCATGGTGTTTCTTCAAGTGTTCGCCACTGAAAGAATGCTTTAACGTTCTGCCATCGAGGTCTTCCAACTTGTATGCGTTCGGAGCTGGCATCCCTACGACCTTATAAGGTCCTTCCCATTTTGGTGACATCTTTTTGATTCGGTCCAAAAGGGTGAACTCGTTGCGACGCCAAACCAGCTCCCCGACGAAGAACTGTCGGGACTTCACTCGCCGATTATAGTACCTGGCCGTCGCTAAGCGCATTCGTGCTTGGACTTCATCGGCCTCCCGCCTCTTTTCTTCAAGGAGGTCCAAGTCCAGACGCCTCACTTCATCGTTTGTTAGGGGCTCGTAATATCTCATCCGATGGGATGCCACAGCTACCTCCACAGGGGCGACAGCTTCCGTGCCATAAAGAAGGCCAAACGGAGTCTCCCCTGTTGATCGTTTGGGTGTCGTTCTAACAGCCCAAAGTACATTTTCCAGTTCGTTCAGCCATTTGCCCTTCAAGGCATAGACCCTCTTCTTCAGGCCATCCATCACGATTTTGTTGGCTGACTCCACCTGACCATTGGTCTGAGCATGGCGTACGGAGGCGGTCCGATGCTCAACGTTTAGTTCTTCCAGATACTCCCTCACCTGAGAGCCGTTAAACGGTGGGCCATTGTCGCTGATCACCACCTTAGGAATCCCGTATCTGGACACGATGTGGGTTTGGAGGAACTTGACGATCTGGTTCCCCGTTGTTCTGGCCAATGCCTTTGCCTCTATCCATTTCGAAAAATAATCGATAGCTACAAGTAAATACTTACATTGTCCTTGTGCTTGTGGAAGAGGTCCCACCAAGTCGATGCCCCACTGCGCGAAGGGCCAAGCGCTCTTGATGGATGTCAGGTTAGCAGCCGGAGCCACGATACTCGGGGCGTACCTCTGGCACGCGTCGCATGATCGGACCAACGCCGTTGCTTCTTTGTTCATCGTGGGCCAATAGTAGCCTAAGTTCAACACCTTCCTCAAAATGGATCGGGCCCCTTCGTGACAAGCCGCGATCCCCTCATGCATTTCCTTCAGGATTTGATTGGTGTCGGGTTCTGCTACACATTTCAGGTACGGAGTCGAGAACCAGCCCTTCTTGTACAGCTGATTGTCCAGCATCACATAATTAGACGCGATCCGACAGATCCTGTCTGCTGCTACCTTATCCTCAGGGACTGCCCCCGTAGTTAGATACACGACTATCGGGGTCATCCAAGTGGGCTCCTCCTCCGCTTTTGCTTCAATGGTGCACACCTGCGTGGGGTCGATGTTTGACAGGATCACCTTCTTCAGGAAGTGCACCTTCCGATTTTCTTCTAAGGGTGCCCCCAGGGCAAATTTGCTCAAGGCGTCTGCCTCTACGTTCTCCTCCCTCGGGATAGCCTCGATATCGAAACTTTTGAAGCTCTCTCTCAGGGTTTGTACCTCTCGCAGATACTTCTTCATTATCGGGCTCCTTGCTTCGTATCGCCCTTGAACCTGGTTCACGATTAACGCCGCGTCGCACTTCACTCTCAAGTGATTGATTCCAGTGCCTTTAGCGATTTTTAGGCCCGTGATAAGAGCTTCATACTCCGCTTCGTTATTTGTTGCCTTGAATGTTAAAGCCAAGGCATATCGGAGCGGTTCACCTTCACCCGGTGGTATCAACAAGAAGCCCGCTCCTGATCCGTCTGAACTTGCGGAGCCATCCGTGTACATTTCCCAGATATTTTCTTTGTTTGGCTGTTCTGATTGCTCTGCCCTCTCTGGTTGTTCTTCTGTCGGGACCTCCATGGTTGCCCCCTCTACAGGGCCCGTTTCTTCTAGATCGGGGGCTGTAGATTCTGCTATAAAGTCCGCCAATGTCTGGCCCTTGATGGCCGTTCTTGGAGCAAAGTGTATTCGAAACTCACTGAGCTCTACTGCCCATTTCACCAATCTCCCCGACGCATCCGGTCGGTTCAAAAAATGCTTCAAAGGCTGGTTCGTTAGCACAGTCATCTCGTGTGCGTGGAAATATGGCCTTAGCTTCCGAGCAGTAATTATCAACGCAAAGAGGTACTTCTCAACGGCGGGATAGTTCAATTCAGATTTGGCAAATGCCTTGCTTACATAATAGACGGGGACTTGATTACCCTCGACAACCTTTACTAACACAGAGCTAATGGCAAATTCAGAAACAGCCAAATAAAGGAAGAGCGGCTCGCCTGGAACCGGTTTTGCCAGCGGCGGGAGTGTGCGAAGGTGCTGCTTTAGTGCTTGGATTGCCTCTTCACATTTGGCTGTCCATTCGAATTTTTTGTTGGCCCTCAAGACTTCAAAAAACGGCATTGATCGGTCGCTGGCTTTGGACAGGAAGCGGTTCATTGCAGCTAGTCGGCCATTCAGTACTTGCACCTCCCGATGGTTTATCGGAGACTTCATCTCTTCGATTGCCCTCAGCTTCTCAGGGTTTACTTCAATTCCTCTTTGGCTCACCATGAAGCCCAAGAACTTCCCTGAGTGGACTCCGAAGGCGCATTTCGTCGGGTTCAGGCGAACTTGATGAAGCCTCATCCGCTCAAACGCCATGGTAAGGTTGTGCACGTGATCCTCGGATTGTCGGGACTTCACCAGCATATCATCCACGTAGGCTTCCATGGTTTCTCCCAGCATATCCCCAAACAGTTTGTTCACCATCCGCTGGTAGGTTGCCCCGGCGTTGATCAACCCGAAAGGCATGACATCGTAGTGATAGATGTCGCTGTCTGCATAAATCGCAGTGTGGGGGCGTCTTCCTTGGCCATCTTGATCTGGTTGTAGCCCGAATATGCATCCATGAAACTCAGCAGCTCATGTCCCGATGTGGCATCCACCAGCTGGTCAATCCTCGGGAGTGGATAGCAATCCTTTGGACAAGCCTTGTTCAGGTCGCGGAAGTCCACGCACATTCGCCACTTCCCGTTAGTCTTCTTTACCAGCACTGGGTTGGCGACCCAAGTCTGGAATCGGAGTTCCTTAATGAAACCAGCATCGAGCAACCTGCCCACCTCCTGCTGGATCGCGATCTTCTTATCCGTGCCCATCGGACGCCTCTTCTGCGTGATAGGCTTGATCGCGGGGTCTATCTTCAGCTCGTGCACGATCACGTCGGGGCTGATTCCTGGCATATCGCTGGGGGACCAGGCAAACAGCTCCTTGAACTCTTTCAGCAATTCCACCAATTTTTGGGCTGTCTCCTCAGTTAGAGCAGACCCGATTTTCACCTTCCTCTGGGGTCCGTCGATCTCGACTTCTTTCAGATCTTCTACGGGGGCGGGACGCCCAAACTCTTCTCTGGGATCTGTGTCTGTCTGGAGGACAGTCATAGCCTCTCGCCTCCTTCTCCGGGTGGCATTAACATAGCATTTTCGGGAAGCCACCTGGTCGCCTTTGACCTCCCCGACTCCGTGATCGGTCGGGAACTTCATCTTCTGGTGTACCGTCGAGGCAACCGCCATCAGGGGATTGATGGTGGTTCTCCCGATAATTGCGTTGTAGGTCCCCGCAGAATCAACCACGACAAATTCTACATTCCTCCTTTCTGACTTCCACCCGCTACCAAACTCCACTGGTAAGGTGATTACTCCCAGCGGGTAGGAAGTTGAGCCAGAAAACCCGACCATCGGGAAGTTTGCCTCCTTCAGATCTTTCTTCGTTTTCCCCATAGCTTCTAGCGCGTCCATGAACAGAATGTCGGAGGAGCTCCCTCCATCGATTAGGATTATCTTCATTTCGAACCCATCTACATCCAAGGTTACCACCAGGGCATCGTCGTGCGGAGTCTCCATGCCTATGAGGTCCTCTGATGAGAAGGAGATCACCATCTCTTCCTTCAGGGTCCAAGATCGGGACCTCTTGCCCAGCACCACCGCTGTAGGGATCCTAGAGGCGTAAACCTCTCGAGCGGATGAGGTATCTCCTCGCGGCAAATCCTCCATGAATCACGTTGATGACTCGTCTTTCTTTGCGAACACCAGATGACTCTGGATCAGTTCTCTTCTTTTTCGGGGACCGATCGCGGGATCGGGAACGGGACCGCGATCGAGACCGAGAACGGGACCTGCATCGTTTGTCCCCGACGAACTCCTTGAGCTTTCCCTTTTGGATTAGCTTCTCAATCTCCTTCTTCAGCTCCCGACAGTGGTTAGTGTCGTGGCCATTTGCGCGGTGAAACCGACAATACCGATCTGTGCGGGACCCCAGGAATTCTCCATCTTTCTTTGGGGGGTATCTGGAGATACCCTGTCGTTCCATGACTGTCAGCACTTCTGCCATGGAACAGTTAAGAGGAATGTCGAGATCTTCCCGCTTATCCTTTCTTGGAGGACGTCTATCCTCCTTTCGACCAGAGCGACCTCGGTCCCGACTGCCCTCTGGTTTGCCCTTTGACTTACGATCATCGAAAGGCTTGCTTGACTGCTTCCCCTTGTTCGATTTCGGGGGCTCCAGTTCTCCCGCGGCTATCTTTGACTCCTGGACATCAATCTGTCGCTTCACCCTCTTCTGCAAAGCCTCCATATTCCACACAGCCTTCTCAGCCACGCTGTGCATCAAGTCGGAGCCATAGGGGGCTGTCAGGTTCCGAATAAAGGTGCGGATGGTCTCGCCCTCCGAGATTTCCTCGTCTATCTCTGCTACGCTGGCTGTGTACCGCTGGTAATAGTGTGCCAGCGACTCGTCGGGCCTCTGCACCACCTGGGTTAGAGACCTCACGCTCTTCAACAATCGTCTGCGGCCCTGATATTGTCGAATGAAACGGTCGTGCATGTCCGCCCAACAGGTAATGCAGCCTGGGGGCAGGCTGAAGAACCAGGTCAGGGCTCTTTCTCCGAGTGTGTTTGGGAACAGTGTACACACTATATCTTCATTCGGGGCTCTACCCAGACACGCCATAAGATGCTTCTGGACGTGACGGATTGGATCTCCTTCGCCATCATATTCCTTAATCTCGGGGATACCCAGCCCAGGTGGGGCGAGGGTGTCTATTAGTCGGGGAACGAAGGGATGAGTGGATCGATCCCTCAGTTCCGACACCAGCGGCTTCTGTTCTCCCATACAGATGTTCACGATCTTTACCACCTAGTCGGGAGTGATGGGACCATTCAGGGGAATGGTCCTGTGCTGTACTGGTCCTGGCCCATCAACCACGAACCTTTCCGGCTGACCGGCTGCCCTACCTCTGTCCTGGCCTCGGGGCGGGGCTTCCTGTGCATTCTGACCCTCTGTTGGTAGGGTTGCTTCCTCCAGCGGGGGCATCTCCTCCTGCCTCCTGGCAGCCTCCCTTCGGTCCAAGAGAGCCTCGACGGCCGCCAGAAACATGGGCATGGCTTCGGCCACGGCCCTCGTCAAATCTGCAGCTGGGGGAGCCTCCTGCCCCCTGTTATCCTGGTGTTGAGGGGCAACGTCGTCGGGATGCGATCCATTGTGTCCTCCTGTCTTGGAGAGCTCAGCCGGGGGATGGTTCTGGTTTTCCCCTTGTTCCGGTACTGAATTCAGGTTCGTTGCAGTGGGGTGACGGGAACCACCGGATTGTCCTCTCTTGTTCTTGCCAGCCGCCATCGATCGAGTAGAAGGCATATCAGCTTTTTGTTTGATTCCCACAGACGGCGCCAATGTTGGATCACGGTGGAACTCTGGTACGGATCTTGACGGCAATCCTAGCTCCTTTGCTCCACGTAATCCTGCAAGAGGGGATAGACCGGGCGGTGACCCAGAATCCCTCTCTGATGCTTAAATGAGTCTCTTGTATGACTGGCAAGCAACAATCTCAAAAGTATATCGAACTCAACGTAAGTGATCTGAGGTGACCTCCTGCCCTTTTATAGGCAAAGAGGTGCCTCAGGTACCTGGCGAACCGTTAGGGGTGGTTAGCCCGTATCCCGCTTATCTCGTACACGATCTCGCGTATCTTAGCCATGCCCCGCGTATCTCGGCCACATCCGTGTATCTTAACCACGTTCCGTATATCTCGGCCACGCCCCGCATATCTTGGCTTTATCCTCTGGTAATGAGTCCCGACTCCCGTCGGGGACTCCAGAGTTATCTCGTTGTGTCACCGCTCGGGGCCCCTCGTCATCGTGACAGGGCCAATCATTCTCAGGGATTCGTCATCGGGGCCTACTTAAAGGCTTCTCGTCGGGAGCCTCCAGCTCCACTGTCGGGACCGACTCTGTCGGGACCTTGCTTCGTCGGGACTCCCTTCATCGGGACCCTTCTCCTAGGTCATCTTGACCCTTACTCTGGGCCTGGTGGGCCTGTTTGCCGTTTCCTCGCCGTTAAAGGGCCTGACGGCTATAGTCGGACCCATCACCCGCCACCCTGCTGGGACTCTGAATTCAGGGCCGCCGGAGCGCACTGTTGATCGGAATGATCCACCCCCTGTTGTTTCTCAAACAAGGGGGCATCATGATGATCGCGAAGATTCCATCCGAAACTCGTCGAAGAGCCGGGAGGAGATCCCAAGGAGGGACCAGGAGGCACCTGCAAAGCCGGACTTGGCGAAGGCCGTGATGGACGCCATGCCAGTATTTTGGAAGCTATGGAGGCTCTCTTGGACCGAAGGGAGGCCGCCAAGAAGAAGGAAGAGTTACCTCCACCTCCGCCGATGGAGAATCGGGACGGGCAGGAGGCCCAACCCGAGCACCAGGACAAGAGCAAGGAACCTGCCCTATTGGAGCAGTTCGTGGTCGATGGGCCTGGGCCTGTACAGCATAGGACCATTCCTCTCAATGGCCCTATCACCCCCGATCAAGTGGTGAAGATCGTGAACATTTGCATGGGAGACCAGAAGAAGATGATGTCGGAACTCAGGGACCGATCCACTCATCCCTTCGTCCCCCGATTGGTGAACACCACTGCCCCGCCGGGACTGGGCATCCCAACCATTAAGGAGTATGATGGCGAGGGAGATCCCATTCGTCATATCCAGAAACATGTCATGGCTTGTCTATGCAGAGCCCCAAATGATGACATAGTGTGCGTTTTGTTCCTAGGCACACTCGGTGAGAGGGCCTTGACATGGTTCTTCAGCCTTTTCCCAGGGTGCATCTCTAGCTGGACCCAGATGCATGATCGCTTCATCCAGCAGTACCAGGGCCGTCGGCGCCTCCTGAAAAGCGCGAGATCCCTGGCTGAGGTGGTACAGAGGCCCGACGAATCTCTGGCACATTACTACCAGAGATACACAGCCAGCGTGGCCGAGATCGATGAGGAAATGTCGGAGGGAGAGACCTGGGTGAAGAGGCGTTCCAGGCACTCAAGGGTGGGCAGGTTGCTCGATGCTGGATTCATTAAGGAGCTCCGATTCCAGACCTGGGTCGCCAACCCAGTCCTGGTGAAGAAGAGCAATGGCAAATGGCGGATGTGCGTTGACTTTCGCGACCTGAATAAGGCATGCCCGAAGGCTTTCTATCCGCTCCCGAGGATCGACCAGCTGGGTGATGCCACATCGGGACATGAGCTGCTGAGCTTTATGGATGCTTACTCTGGCTACAATCAGATCAAGATGTCCAAGGAGGATGCCACCCACATCGCCTTCTATGCTGATAGTGACATCTATCATTATGATGTTATGCCATTTGGACTGATCAATGCAGGTGCAACTTACCAAAGGAAGGTGAACAAGCTGTTTGGGGACATGCTGGGAAAAACAATGGAGGCCTATGTGGACGACATGCTGGTGAAGTCCCGACAGGCTGAGGATCATGTTCACAACTTGGCCACAGCATTCGAGCGGATGAGGCTCCATCAAGTGCGCTTGAACCCGACCAAGGGTGCCTTCGGAGTGCACTCAGGGAAGTTCCTGGGCATTATGGTGAGCCAAAGGGGAATCGAAGTCAACCCTGAGAAGCTGAACGCGATCGAAGAGATGAAGTCCTCGATTAACCATCGGGAGGTGCAAGTGCTGAACGGCCGACTGGCCGCGATGAATCGCTTCCTGTCCAAGGCAAGCGACCGATCCATGCCGTTCTTTGAAGTATTGAGGGCCAACAAGAAGTTTGAGTGGACTGCCAAGTGTGAAGAGGCGTTCCAGGCACTCAAGCAACACCTTCGCACCCTCCCGCCATTGGCGAAGCCCATCCCAGGCGAGCCACTCTATCTGTACTTGGTTGTTTCTGAATTTTCTGTTAGCTCTGTCTTAGTGAAAATTGAAGAGGGTAGCCAAGTCCCCGTCTATTATGTAAGCAAGGCACTCGCCAAATCTGAAATAAATTATCCCGCCGTTGAAAAGTATCTCTATGCGTTGATTGTTACTGCACGGAAGCTGAGGCATTACTTTCACGCGCATGAGATTACCGTTTTGACAAATCAGCCTTTGAAGCATTTTTTGAACCGACCTGATGCGTCGGGGAGATTAGTGAAATGGGCAGTCAAGCTTAGTGAGTTCCGCATTCACTTTGCTCCGAGAACGGCTATTAAGGGCCAGGCGTTGGCGGATTTCATAGCAGAGTCTACAGCCCCCGATCTAGAAGAAGCGGGCCCTGTAGAGGGGGCAACCACGGAGCTCCCGATAATAGAGCAATCAGAACAGCCCTATGTCGAAAATACTTGGGAGATGTACACCGATGGCTCCTCGAATTCAGAAGGATCGGGAGCAGGCTTCGTACTGATACCACCAGACGGAGGCGAGCCCCTCCGATATGCCTTGGCCTTAACATTTAGGGCCACCAACAACGAAGCTGAATATGAGGCTCTCATCACTGGCCTCAAGATTGCTAAGGGAATGGGAGTTGGTCACTTAAAGATGAAGTGTGACGCTAGCTTGATCGTAAACCAAGTCCAGGGGCGATACGAAGCCAAGAGCCCGATGATGAAGAAATACCTTCGGGAGGTGCAAACCCTGAAGGAGAGTTTCAAGAGCTTCGATATTGAGGCGATCCCTAGGGAGGATAACGCGGAAGCAGATGCCTTGAGCAAGTTCGCCTTGGGGGCACCCCTCGATGAAAGTCGAAATGTGCATTTCTTGGAGAAGGTGATCCTGTCAACCACCGATCAGTCAGAGGTTTGCGCCATTGAGATTGGATCGGAGGAGCCTACTTGGATGACCCCAATAGCCGCGTATCTGACTACGGGGGCAGTCCCCAATGAGGAAGTGGCAGCAGGCAAAATTCGCCGAATCGCACCCAATTATGTGATGGTGGACAATCAGCTGTACAAAAAGGGGTATTTAACTCCTTATCTAAAATGCGTGGCCAAGCCTGACACAGGTCGGATCCTTAGAGAGGTGCACGAAGGATATTTGGCTTGTCATGAAGGGGCCCGATCCATTGTGAGGAAAGTGCTGAACCTGGGCTATTACTAGCCCTCGATGAATAAGGAGGCAATGATGCTAGTCCAATCCTGTGACGCCTGCCAGAAGTACGCCCCGAATATCGTGGCCCCAGCTGCCGATTTAACATCCATCAAGAGTGCTTGGCCCTTCGCGCAGTGGGGAATCGACTTGGTGGGACCTCTTCCAGGTGCAAAAGGTCAGTGTCGATATTTAGTCGTGGCTATTGATTATTTTTCAAAATGGATAGAAGCCAAGGCATTGGCCAAGACAACGGGGAACCATATCCTCAAATTCCTCCAGACTCATATCATATCCCGATACGGGATCCCCAAGGTGGTGATCAGCGATAACGGCCCCCTGTTTAATGGGGCCCAGTGGAAGGAGTACTTGGAGGAACTGAAAATTGAGAATCGGACAGCTTCTGTCCGTCATGCTCAAACCAACGGACAGGTGGAATCAGCCAACAAGATCGTAATGGATGGCCTGAAGAAGAGGGTCCATGCCTTGAAGGGCAAATGGCTGGATGAGCTGGAAAATGTGATTTGGGTTGTTAGAACAACGCCCAAACGATCAACTGGAGAAACTCTGTTTGGCCTTGTTTATGGCACGGAAGCAGTTGCTCCCGTCGAGATAGCTGTGGCATCCCATCAGACGAGGTATTATGAACCTCTATCGAATGATGAAATGAGGCGTCTGGACTTGGAATTGGTCAAAGAAAAGAGGCGGAGTGCCGAGGAGGCCCAGGCTCGGATGCGCTTGGCAACGGCCCGATATTATAATCGACGAGTCAAGTCTCGACAGTTCTTTGTCGGGGAACTGGTGTGGCGTCGGAACGAATTTACCCTTTTGGATCGGATCAACAAGATGTCACCAAAATTGGAAGGGCCTTAGAAGGTCGTGGGGATGCCGGCTCAGAATGCGTACAAGTTGGAGGACCTCGATGGCAATGTGTTGAAACATTCTTTTAGTGGCGAACACTTGAAGAAATGTCATGTTTGATGTTAAGTCGCCTTAAGTGGTGCAAGTTATTTATTAAGTCGCCTTTAGTGGTGCAAGTTGTTTATTAAGTCGCCTTCAGTGGTGCAAGTTGTTTATTAAGTCGCCTTCAGTAGTGCAGGTTTAGCCATCAATGAATAAAGAGGTTGCTTCCGACAAGTCTATTCTAAGACTTATTATTCTAAGTATGCTTAAATCGCCTTAAGTGGTGTAGCTAAATTGCCTTAAGTGGCATGGTTTCGCCTTATGTGGCGCGATTAAATCACCTTAAGTGGTGGGGTTTCGCCTTAAGCGGCGTAATTAAATCGCCTTAAGTGGTGTAGATAAGTTGCCTTAAGTGGCACAACTAAATCCCCTTAAGTTGCGTGGTCCCGCCTTAAGTAGCACAATTAAATCGCCTTAAGTGGCGTGGATAAGTTGCCTTAAGGGGCACGATTAAATCGCCTTAAGTGGTGTGGGTAAAAAGTCTTAAGTGACGCGTCGAAATTACTCTTAAGTGATATGATCGAATTGCCTTAGGTGGCGTAGTTAATTCACCTTAAGTGGTGCAAATGATGATCGGAACCGAAAAAGATTGATATTATAGAGATCTGGGAGGTTCGCAACAAAGAAAGAAATTACAAGGATTTGAAAATAAAGCAATCAAGCTTGATCCTTGGCAGCGTCGAGGGGAGCAGGATCCACGAGGTCTGTGGCAGAAGGCTCCGTGGTCGGGGGGACCGGACTCTGAAAGATTAGCCGCGGGAGAATCGGACTCGGGGAGGTCAGCCGGTGAAGGGTCGATCATCGGGGGCTCAGTTGTCGGGAGTTCTGCGCTTGGAAGCTCCACCGTGCCTTCAGCACCCGCAGCCCCCTCGGGGGTGTTAGCCCCGTCACTCTCCTCAGAAAGGTTGAAGTACCTCTCCGCGAAGGGGGCGAGGGTCTGAGACTTGGTGAAATCGATGGCACCACCGTACTCTAGATAGAGCTCTTCAACAGCATTAAGCAGGGTGGTCTCCACCTTCGCCGTACAGAACTTTACCGCGTCCAGTTGGAAAGCTTCGGAGCCCCGATAATATTCCCGTCCCTTGGCTTCAGCCTCGGCCAGCTTGGTGGGGAACTCGGCAAGTTCCCACTCCATCTGCTGAGACCGGTTGGAGAGAAGGACCTTCTCAGCCTCCAGCCCCGCCTTGGCATCCTCGAGGGCCTTCTTCTCGGCTTCTAGCCCCGCCTTGGCGTCCTCGAGGGCCTTCTTCTCAAGGACATGCCTGTCCCGATCCTCCACGCGCCCCCGCTGCTCCTCACTGAGCCTTTGGCGCTCCCGCTTCAGCAGCCTCTCAAAATCGTGGACCTGCCTCAAGAGGTCCCGAGTCTTCTGGTTAAGGAGGGCCTGCTCCTTAACCAACTTCCCCTTTGACGACTCGGAGGCAGCCAGATCCTCCTCGAGCTTGGCCAAGACCTCGGGGGCCGCCTTGGCTCGCTCCTCCTTCAGGGCCTCCTCCAAGGCCAGGATATACCCGAAGTAGCGGTGCTGGTCCGCCATCTCCTGTAGAAGGGAAGGGAGGTTAGTACATGAGAGTATTTTACATTATATACTAAGTGTGAAAAAAGGAAGACTTACCTCCACACGGCGAACGGCCATAGCGCGAATGTCCCCATGGATGTCCTTGGGGGCCAAGGAAAGTGGAAGCTTCATGGACGGCGGAACTGAACCTGCCAGTAGGTGCAGACCCAGTTCCGGTGAGAAATTGTCCCGACGTAGCGGAACTCCCTGTAGTGACTCGATCGGGGTCCAGGGAGCTGCCGCCTGGTCGGGGGCATAAAGCCGATAGAAGCTCCCGTCTAAGGGGAGAGGAGGAGGAACGGCCTGAGCGTCGGAGGTGCGCGCCTCCGAGCCGCCATGAGAACACGGCGAAAGCTGCTGCGCCGGAGAAGATGGAGGTAGCCCTTCGAAAGTTGGCTTCAGCGGGGTCTGCCTCGCCCCCCGACAACGAACCAGGGGCTGGTCTTCGCCGGCATCCTCAGAAGAATGGGAGACGTCCAGATTAACCACTCGACGGAATTAGCCGTCCGTCGGGGCGTCTTCGGCCCCCGATCTTGTCGTGGCAGGAAGCGACAGGAGGGGTTCTCCGACCTGGGCGTCGGAGGGTGGCGTTCCCGCAGAAGCTCCAGCTCCCGACTGACCTGCAGCTGGAGGATGAGAAGCTTCAGAAATAAAGTCAGGAAGCTGATCAGGATCCTTACACCAGATGACGCGACGGGAGAGGTACTGGTCCTTCCCGTAATAATTGTAGTATACCGCCTTGAGGACGCGGGGAGTTTCTCTCTGCAGGATGCGTTTGATCCCTTCGATCCTGGCTCCTTTATCGGAGGGGATTAACTCCTTAGGAATACGCCTCCTGTACAATTGAATTGCTAAGCGGAGCTGTTTACCTTCCTCGGGAGTCTTGGTGTTGAAGATCTGCTCCATCTTCTCCACCCGGTCCCGTTTGATTTGCTCCGAGGTGGGAGGTGCCGACGAGGAGGCAGCCCGCTTTGAAGACTTCCTCTTCCTCGCGGGGCGTGGAACAGCATCAGTTTCCGCCTGCTTAAGCACGAGATTGGTCAGCTGTGATACCTTCTTAGCTGCAAAGACGAAAATGAAAAGACGGTTAGAATATTACCCAAGGAACGAGGTTAGAAGGGCCGTCGAAGAGTTGACCCCTGGACACGATATCAAGGAGTCGGATCCCGGTCAGAACCAGGTCCCGCTCCCCGATGGAGTTGGCGTCGAGGGGAGTGAAAGAGTCCCCCCAACGATAAAGTTGGATGCAGTGGAGAATCTGGAAATCCTCCTCGGAGTAAGTGTGGAAAGCGGGAGCAGGGTCCGTCTCAACCTCCCATCGGGGCCAAGGGATGGAGCTGTTTCGGATGAAGAAATAACTCCTCTTCCAACCACTGTTGTCGGGCCCCGAATCAGTGATGAGCCCCCGACCCTTGGCGACCTTCCAGGTGTCACCATTCCAGCTGTACCGAGAGAGCTGTGTCTTGCTCCACTTAGGCATCCTCGGGTAGAAGGCACAGACTCCGGCATCATTGCACTTCAACCCATAGAAGGTCCGGAATAGTCGGAGGCTATAGGGTCATTGTTGACGGAAGGAGAGGAAGCGGAAGGCATTCCACACGCGGATGGCGTGGGGGGACAAAGTAGTCGGATGTGTTTTGTAATATGTACACATCTCGACTATGTCCCCACAGAAGGGGAATCGGATCCCTGCCGATATTTGCCCGGTGGAGACAAACACCTCCCCTTCCCGGGGACGAGTGACCACAGGGTCACCCGGGACGCGGGGCCAAGGAAATGGGAAGCGAGGCTCCCAGGTGGAAGTAATGCACCCCTCCCGGAGGGCTGCATCATAGGCAGTGTCGGAAATCTCATTGTAGGCGTAATCGAACTTGAAGGGCTTCCTCCCCCCAGAATTGGACTCACCGTCTGGAAAGTAATCAGAGCAAGAAAAAGCACAGTCGATTTCCACAAGAGTTCGGGTAAGATCATGGAGATAAAAGAAAAAATATGCTAACAAGTCTCTTTGGAATCGAAGGAGAAAGCCTTACCAGACATGTCGAACCGGAGAAGAAAGGATGATCTTGAGAGTCGGAGATTCCGGTCGCCGGAGTGTTGATCAGAGAAAGAACAGAGAGCTCGAGCTTTTGAAAACGCAGAGAATGAAACGGTAAAGAAGAACTGAATAGTGCCAAGATTTGGGGTTTTATAGGAGAGAGGACAGCCAAAGAGACGTTGCAATCTGAACCGTTGAAGATCAAGCGCCTCAATCTGAATCGTCGAAGCACTAGAGACAAAACGGCTATAAAGCGCTTTTTCAGAAGAGCAGGCACGGGCACTCAAGCCGTCACTTCATCACTCCTCGCATTTAATAGGGGAGTAATCGAGAAATCTTTTCGGATTCGGTGATTATCCTCGGAATATCGAAAGGTCCGAAGTTGGAAGACATGACGAACTATAAGTCCCTCGGGTCTTGGGGGCAAATGATGGGTTTCGATATAGCCGTTAGGCCCATTAACGGTGACTAAACGGCGAGGTAGGCCCACTGGGCCCCAAACGAAGCCTAGAAGACCAATACGAAGGGTCCCGACAAGGTCGGTCCCGATATATGAGCTGAACGCTCCCGATGTTACGCCTTTAAGTAGGCCCCGATGTTCCGCCTTTAAGTAGGCCCCGATGTTATGCCTTTAAGTAGGCCCCGATGATATGCCTTTGAGTAGGCCCCGACATTGAATCCCTGAGAAGATTGGCCCTATCCCGATGACGAGGGGCCCCGAGCGGTGACCAAAGGAGATAACTCTAGAGTCCCCGACTTCCGTCGGGACTTGCCACCAGAGCACGAGGCCGAGAAATACGCCCACTATCAACATAGTGGGGAAGTGGCCGGAAAAGACGGAACGTGGGTTACTGGCCGAGAAAAGCGGAACGTGGCAGTTATCCCAACAGGTAACTGAGGTAACCCCTCCCCTATATAAAGGAAGGAGTTACCTCAGGATTGATACGTTGACATATTCACAGACTCATACTTGTTTTCCAGTCTATACCAAGATACTCATTTAAGCATCGGAGAGGGATTCTAGGTCACCGCCCGGTCTATCCCTTTCTTACAGGATTACTTGGAGCGAAGGAGTTCGGATTTCCGTCAAGAACATACCAGAGTTCCAACCGTAATCCAACAGTTATCAATGAGTTATATTCAAAGGATTACAAACGAAAATTTAGCATTCATTAAAATACTTCAGCATTAAATTCGGACTTTAAGACGATGTGTCTCCTCTCTCGAGGTGACATGCGCCACACGCGTACCAGCTTTAAACCGTGGTGTTTAAAATCGTTTTAGTCTCCAAATTAAATCGGTTTATCATGCATATCATATCGGGATACTTATCATTTTAATGGAGTGCTTAACAAATAAGGATGTAATTTTTCGGCCGGTCTCTTTTGGAACTATGCAATCGATGGATGATTGATTAGGTGAGTGAATGTTTATTTGGTTCAACTGTTTTATTGGAAGAATCTCAAATTAGTTGTTCGTTTCGGATCTGGCCCGTTTAACTGTGCCGATTAATTTTGATAAGTAGACCATATCATGGACTGAATGGTTACTACTTTACTCAATAATTCCGAATCATAATTAACAAATGTCAAACATTTATTGATAGTAAGAGAATTTATAGACATTGGTACGGTAATGAGATACAGAATAAAGCTCTTAGAGGTGAAGGAAAATAAAGTTGAAAAGGAAAACTCCAGCCCTCTTCACCAAGTACCCCTGAAAGGAATTCACAAGTTGTTAGGTTATAAAGTCTAGGTCAACGGGTCGTCAATCTAGAATTTATCTCCCACTAATGAAATGTCGGGTTCACTGTTCCTAGGACTAGTCATTCTGATACATGCCCTTCTGCTCCCTTGGGGTAGTCGTTCTGATATATGTCCTTCTCTTCTCTCCTTCTGACCTCCTTTCCTTCTCTCCTTCTGACCTCCTTTCCTTCTCTCCTTCTGACCTCCTTTCCTTCTCTCCTTCTGACCTCCTTTCCTTCTCTCCTTCTGACCTCCTTTCCTTCTCTCCTTCTGACCTTCTGAGGCTTGTACTTCTTACCCCTGGGGCTTGTCCTACTGCTCTATGCTCTTCTGCTTCCTTGGTTCTCTTCTCCTTGCCACCCTGCAAGAGGGGCAATACCAGGCACAGAGGGGGGGGTGGTGCCTGATGAACCCTCTCCGATGCCTAAGTCAGTACGGTTTTAGAGAGATAAAGCTAGAGAGATGTCAGAGCAAAATTGTGCAACTTGCCAAGATGTTCAAATGAGTTGTGAAGGTGGGATATTTATAGGCAACGGTGTCATTAAGGTGGCTTAATGACATCGTTAGCCCTTAAACACAATTAATTAACCTTTAAGCGTATAATTAAGACTTTAGGATTCGGAGGAGGTGGGCGGAGTGGACCGAGCATGGGAGTCCGAATGTGGTGTCGGGACCCTTGGGGGGGGAGAAATCCGACCCCCAAGGGTAGGGGTTGGGTGAGGACACCCAACCCCTCCTAGGGAGGGTGGGGTTGGCCAACCCCATCCCTCCTAGGAGGGATCGGGTTGGCCGACCCGATCTCTCCTAGGAGAGATCGGGTTGGCCAACCCGATCTCCCCTAGGGGAGATCGGGTCGGCTGACCCGATCTCCCCTAGGGGAGGTCGGGTGTGGCCACCCAACCTCACCTAGGTGAGTTCGCCTATGTCGGACGGGCGCTTCGGCCCCGTCCGAGCCGTCGATGTTCTCGCGAAGTGTCCGGGTTGAAGTTTCGATTTACAATTGGCGATGGGACGATAAAAATACAACGGTTTGGAAGTCAACGGGTTCAAATTGGGCGTATATCCATCACATGCCCCCGAGTCAACCAATGGCCTAACCCTTGATTGACTCTATTTTAGGATGGTATGACACGCGCAATTTGAAACCGGGGTTTTACCTTCTTTGTCTGAATGCTTGCTTACCCGTGGATACGTGCCTCTGACTCTGCCCCCCTGTCTACTGAGATAGAGGAATTGTAAACGTCAGAGTAGCACGGACGTGTGCCTAGGCGCGCGTCCGTCTGAGGTGGGAGTAATAAACTTATCTCTGCTACAGGTGTATACTCAAAAAATACAAACTTGCACAGGGGTGTGTTACGAATGTAACTAAATAACTTACGCTTCAATTTCGTGTCGGGATAAGTCTAAGTGAAGAAAAATTTCAATTTTGGTCCGAAATTTTTTCTAAGTATGGGATACTAGAAAATATGCCTATAGGATGTTAACTAGGAGTGAACATGGACAAATCATGAACATGAGGATGTGTACCAGCATACATGCAAGTAGGAACATAAGGATGGGAGTGAGTGGAGACATGCTGCGATTGTAGTCATGAATGTATGCATGAATATATGGCGGCCACGTGCATGGACGTCTAAATGTTTGAACACATGGGAGTGTGTATGTGAGCATGCATATGAGTGCAAGCATGAACATGTATGTATGCATGGACGGGTTGTGAGTATGAGCATGAGTGATGACATTGATGTACCTGTAGATGTTAATCATGAATATGAGCATAAGTGCAAAGGTGAGAGCATAGACCTCTCCTTTACTTGAGGGTGGGAACTCTGCCACTCAATGGGACACAACGTTCCGCCTCCCTCGTACTGGCGTGAGCATTGTCCATTAATCTCGACCTTCGGCATGTGTAACATTTTTCCTTTATTCGTTGGAGCGTGTGTATAGCTCTTGACCTTTACCTTTTTGGGAAGCTTTGTTCTTCAGACAGGGAGACCTTGAAGATCGTTTTCCAAGGTAGTCAGACCAAATCTGACCGTCCGTTGAATCAGATGAGAGGGAAGGACCCTCTAGTTCTGCTTATCAGGCCTAGAAATTTTCTAAGTCAGGGGTGGCTGCTAATGCTTCCAGTATGTTCTTTTTCCCTTCTCTTTTCTTTGTGATATACTTATGATTGTTCTCATGCTGCTTCCTTCTTGTTGTTAGAGCGTTCTTCCCTGGTTACCGAATGGTTCTTGTGGTGGGTGAGAGTTCAAGTCAATCTAAATCCGAGGCGCAGAAACTTAACTCTGAGGTCGGGCCCTCGGCTGCCAAGGAGAAGGAAACCACGAGAGGCTCTCCTTCAAGTGCCCCCTTGCTGACTCCCTCCCCTGATAAGGAGGTAGTGGTTGAAGAGGCGACCTCTTTGCTAGACAAAAGGAAACAACCTGTGGCTGGCGATGGGGTGATCATAGGTCTTGATGTCTCTTCTTTATTCTCTGCCCCCCAGCAGAGGGACCGAGACTCAGGTTCATTTCGTCTGTATGTAGATTTGACGACTTTCGAAGGTGTCTTTGGCTTTCCTATGGGTTATGTTATTAACCCCTGCGTTGAAGATTTTCTTTTGGTGACGGGTGTGATCATCATCTTACACTGAGGTTCCCCTCTCTTGCCATGGCTCTGATTAAGATGGCAAATTCTTGCTTTGGAGTTTGGTGGAGACTGCTCTTGAATTAGCCTCTACTAGTGTCTTAGTTGTGATCGTTGTGGGGATCGTTTTGTTATATGTCCTCAATAGTGCTTGTCGTGATTCTTTGCTTCATGGTTGATCTCGTGAGATATGGAGGTTGTCTTCATAATGAGGACGTCTCCTTCCTAGTATCACCCAGTGGGTTGAAATATAAGTGCCTACCTTTGATGAGCGTACGAAGGGTGCTGTTTTTCCTTTTTCTTGGACCTCCTCCTGAGGCTAGGCGTAGCCTTTTGATGTTCGTGGTCGGGATGGTGTCTTTACAATGCATGTCTTTGACAGATGTTTTATGACGTGCTGTCATGATAATCACTTCGGGGTATGTGGACGTGATAGCCACTTCGTGATGTGTCGGAGTGATAACCCTTCTGTAGTGTGTGGACATGATAGCCACTTCAGGATATGTGGACATGATAGCCACTTCAAGGTATGTGGACATGATAGCCACTTCAAGATATGTGGACATGATAGCCACTTCAGTGTATGTGGACATGATAGCCACTTCAGTGTATGTGGACATGATAGCCACATCACGATGTATGGAGTTGTGCTTTAGTATTCCTTTCTCGTTGGAGAGCCTTTATTGCTATAGCTGTCTTATGTTTAGGCTATGTTTGTTGGGTTAGGTCCCGATGTCTCGTCTTGTCGGATGTTGTATCCTTTATGCTCTTTAGATGTCTCCTTCATGAGTTGTGCTTGACGATGTTCAAGTCTGATACGAGCATAGGTCACGCGAGGGCGACATGTATGACAATAATATTTGTCGGAGGTTGATTTGTGTGACTTGTAAGGCAATTCTCTTCTTGATGGGTCGAGCTTATTTTGAGAGCTTTGACCTTGGGATTTCATGTCTTTGCTATCCTTCTTGGTGGTGTTGGGTTCCTTTGAGATACTTCTCTTGACTTGTGATATGGGTGGTAGTATAACTCGTTACTTTTCATGATAACCTCTTGTGCTTCTGTATATGATCCTTTGGTCATGGACTTCTCCTTTGAATATGCTTTCCTTTCTTTTTCTTTCTTTTGTGCTTTCCTTCACATCATACCTGCTATCTCATCAAGAAAAAACATTACTTGTTCTTCACATTACTTTACTTAGAAATTTCTTTCTTATGGTATCCTTCTGAGCATGGTATCCTTCTAAGCATGGTATCCTTCTAAGCATGGTGTGATGATCTCTTCTGATACCCCTTACACGGTATACGTTGTACTGTTAGGCCAAAGATACGCTCTTGGTGGGCGTCGAAATCTGTTCACGAGACAGGCTCTCGGACGGCACTTAACGTTTCACAGGATAGGCTCCCGGAGGGCACAAGTTAGTCCACCGATACCTTCTTGACGGGTGTCAAACTGTTCACGAGATAGGCTCTCGGACGGCACTTAACGTTTCACAGGATAGGCTCCCGGAGGGCACAGGTTAGACCAAAGATACGCTCCTGGTGGGCGTCGAACTGGTAGTTTGAAATCTACCTCAAGATACGCTCTTGGGGGCGTCGAACTGGTAGTGTTTTTTCTACCTCAAGATACGCTCTTGGGGGCGTCGAATCTGGTAGGTTGAAAATCTACCTCAAGATACGCTCCTGGGGGCGTCGAAATTCGTAGTTTTTGGAAACCACTCTCAAGATACGCTCTTGGTGCGTCGAAGGTCGTAGTGTATAAACTACTCTCAAGATACGCTCTTGGGGGCGTCGAAGGTCGTAGTATGAACACTACTCTCAAGATACGCTCTTGGGGGCGTCGAAATTCGTAGTTTTTGGAAACCACTCTCAAGATACGCTCTTGGTGCGTCGAAGGTCGTAGTGTATAAACTACTCTCAAGATACGCTCTTGGGGGCGTCGAAGGTCGTAGTATGAACACTACTCTCAAGATACGCTCTTGGGGGCGTCGAAGATCGTAGTATAAAAACTACTCTCAAGATACGCTCTTGGGGGCGTCGAATCTGTTCGCGGGATAGGCTCCCGGAGGGCACAGGGTTCGTAGTTTTAGAACTACTCTCAAGATACGCTCTTGGGGGCGTCGAATGTGTTCGCGGGATTGGCTCCCGGAGGGCTCATAATATTACCTTATCTTGTGTCCCTTCTCATGTATGGTGCATTTTTGGTATGCTTTTCGAGTCTTTACTTGACTTCTCCTTCTACGATATTGCATGCTACCACGCTTTTCCTTCAATGTGGGAGATCACCTCTCGAGGGCGATGTTTGTGTGTTGCCAACTTAGGACGAGTTCGTATAGGGAGTTGAGGATGCTTTCCTCTATGTGACCTCTTCTAGGAGAAGTGGTATCGCATGTTATTGTGATCTTCTGCCTCTAATCTCTTCTTTTACACTTAGGTGGACTACCAAGCACTTATTCGTTTGGTGCCCCCCAAGTTGCTTGGTGGTCACACCGCCTTTCATATTTGGCCGTTGAAGGCCCCTCGTTCATTTTCTTGGTTGGGTACCCCTTATGCTCGGGGCTCCCTTGTCTGCTTGTTTGAATGCGATGAGTGTCCCTTGTAGGATTTACTCTTTCTCATGCTTGCTTGTTTCAGTCATAGGCATGGTTTGAATGATGCCTTTGTCGGATGTGTCTTTTGAAGTTGGGTGGAAGAGCTTTTGCTTTGGGTGGGTGGTGGTGGATTTCATTCTCTTGATAACTAGGATGTGGCATTGTTTGTATCCTAGGGGTGCTTGTAAATTTTTCCCCCCTTTCCTTGTGTAGGTTGAAGAGCTCTCTCATAGAATGGTGTCTTGAGTTGTTAATCTCGTAGGCGTGTTTCAGACTAGTCAATCTGATCCATGCTCTTTGCTCGTGCATGGGGGTGTGGGGGTCTGACCGGGCTGTATCTTCTTGGAGTGTTGTGGCACTTAGAGTGCCTTGCCTTTTCCTTCACATTGGAGTATTCTTCAATGCCTTTGGGGAGTGTCACATTGGTCATGTTCCTCCCACCTTGAATCTTGGTTATAGACTTCTTTTGAATTAGGACTTGAACCTAAAAAGGACGTTTTCCTTTAGGTTCGCCGGTGATGTTCCCTGATTTTCCATGGGTTTGCCCTCGTATTGGCTATTCCTTGTTGGATAACTTCATTAGAGGCTGCATTTGTATTGCGTACGTATACGTGTTTGAGGTGTGTTGAGCTGACAAGTCTCTCCTTTTTTGTTTTGTCATAACCTTCATTCATCATGTATTCGGCGTATGGCCTTAGAGGTGGGATATTTTTCTAGTGCCCCTTTTATCGGGGTTCTCCTCTTGATGGGATGCCAGAGTCAAATGTCTTATCATTTGCAGACAAGGTGGTTGATCGGGATGTGCGTCTAGTGTGAGGGTCGATCTTGAAACCTTACTCCCCAAGCTTTAGAGCTCTTCTTTGGTTGATCTTGTAGAACTATTATCCTGCCCTAAGGCTCTTGGTAGGAGATGTATCTCCTTTTTCACACTCTAGTTCTTGCACTATCTCTTTTGCTAAACTTGCATCTTTAGAGTTTCTCTCTTGGTGCATGACTTCAATGACAGGATTTTCTACCGATGTTTATTCTATTAGGACTTGTATCCTTGGTTGCCTTCCTTTCTTGTGAGATGGCGAAGGAGTGTTTGTGAACACTCCAATGTGTCGTACTTGGTAGAGGTATGCGCTTAATCTTTATGGCGCTGTCTTGAATCTTCGTGTACCTATCTCTGATGAACATGTTATTCATTACATATATAGTACGGAGTCCAAGGATCTCCGGGTTAGGATCATAGTTTGAGAACAGAGATATAGTCATCTATTAGATAACTTCTTTATCTACGGAGTTTATTTTTGCAAGGATAAATGCAAGGATACTTGTAAGGATACTTGTAAGGATATGTGTTCCATCCTTTTCCTGGTTCATTTGCAGTGCCGTGTCCCTAATGGGTGTGTTGATGTTCTGACCACCTTTACTAGTAGGGAGTCCCTTGGTATTAGGTATGCCTGACTCTTCTCTAGTATCATCAATGGTTGGTCATGGGAGATGTCTGACGGACTCCTTTCATGTACTATGGTTCTCTTCATGTCAAAGTTGGTGACTCCCTCTCTTATGACTAACATATCATTGTGTGGAAATACTATGTTTTCTATATCCCTTTTTAAAAGCTTGATAATGGTGTCACCGTTCTTCCTTTGCTAGGCTTGGTGTCCTTGAGGGTTTTTGATGGAAGTGTATTCCATTATCTTGGATGGGCTTTCTAAGTGTGGTTGTGTCTCCTGGCTACTTTGTGAAATCATAAAGATTCGCTGGAGGTGTTTGCCTTTGATGGTGGGCGTTACCCATGTGATATGGTTTCCTCCATTTTTGGAGGGATGTGTTCGCGGCTACCCCCTCTTGTGCTAATGGGCGTTTGTGGGAAGGGCATGCTGTGACTGGTGCCCCCCTTGCATACCAATGCCAGGTGGGATCCTTTGACGGACTTGGCCCTAGGATGCTTAGTGGAAGGTTGTAGTAGGGGTAATCCTTTGTGACCTTCATGGTAGTTCCTCTATAGGATGTTGGGAGTGCTCAACTTATTTTTGTAAGTGAGCCTTCCGTCTTGTGATCTTTCCTAGAGACTTGACCTTATAGGTGTTCTTTGGGATTGAGGAATCTGTTGCTTGTGCATCTCTTGATTGGCGACGGCTTTTTACTGATTCTTCTTGTGGTCCACCTGTGTATATATATATCACGGAGCCCGAAGGCGTCCGGTATGGTCATTCTTGGAAAACATGTTGATATCAAGTATCAAAATCTATCCCTTTTAGGGAGTTGACTTGTTATGCAGTTAAATTAAATAAGAGGATATGGGAAGGATATGGGTGTGGGGTGTTGAAATCCCCTGCTTCCTTGGTAATGTAACTGTCTTCCTCCATTAGTCTGTGTGTATTCCTTCCACTTGAGGAATATGAGGTCGCATCCTTGCAAGGCGGACTAGGTGGAGGTGTATCCTTCATGTATGCTATGTGCGGTTTCACTCTACTATGTCTCTCCATGAGACTTCCCATTGTAGTAGCTATGTGCTGACGTGGTGTGGTACTCTATTAGTTCCCTGTTCAAATCCTTGTCTTTTCAACTTCTCCCCTGTCCTAGGGGGATGTGTGCCAAGGGTTGTCATGCACAAGGAGTTTGGATCTGTCGTGCTGTATCATGGGTAGGTGGTTGCCTTATTGTGTTGTTGGGACTATGTCCCTCCCTTTGAGCTTTCCTTGGTGCGGTGTATGTCCTTGTTGGGGTACTTGGTTGAACTCCTGCCTCCTTGGAGGTCTTGCCTGTCTATCTGCCCCCAGGGTGGTGTATGCCTTGGCATCCTGCTGTGTCTGTTGCTGCCTTGGAGGCACAAATTGCTGCCTTCCCTCTGGGAGTGGCCCTTGGTTATCTCTCATTTGTTCTTCTCGCTGCCTTGTTCGAGGGTGCGAGTGGTGTTCTTCTTCTGGGTCTTGTTCTTCCTCATGAACTTCTTCTTCTTCATGCTGGTGTTGCCTTCTCTGCCTGTTCCTCAGAGTCTCTATATGGGCTAGCAGCTTATCCAATGTGTTCATCAACCTCGGAGTCACTGTCTGTGCCCTTTGCGAGTATGCGGGCCTTATGTTGGTTGTGTGGGCACGATTGTCGTTCCTTTGAGTTAGTATTCCATATGGATACCTTTGAGGTTGTGCCTCATAGTAGTACCCCTGTGGAGGTGCCGTGTGTTGGGATGGCACTCCTTGTTGCCCCCCTGTCCCTGTGGCTTCTTAGTCAATGGAGTTGGAGCTGTGGAAGCCTCCTCCCTGCTTGTTAGGCTGGGGTGCCTGTGGGGCTACCTGAGGCTCTGGTGTGCAGGCTGTTTCTCTGGGTTAGGCTGCCTTGCTGGAGGTATAGGCTGTCTCCCTCGCCTATTGCCCCCAGGTGGGCGGTGATGCCTAGATACTAAGCTGTTCGTCATCGCTCTTGTTATTGCCAGGCTTTCTGTTCGAAGCCCACGGACGGCGCCAAGTGTTAGGTTATAAAGTCTAGGTCAACGGGTCGTCAATCTAGAATTTATCTCCCACTAATGAAATGTCGGGTTCACTGTTCCTAGGACTAGTCATTCTGATACATGCCCTTCTGCTCCCTTGGGGTAGTCGTTCTGATATATGTCCTTCTCTTCTCTCCTTCTGACCTCCTTTCCTTCTCTCCTTCTGACCTCCTTTCCTTCTCTCCTTCTGACCTCCTTTCCTTCTCTCCTTCTGACCTCCTTTCCTTCTCTCCTTCTGACCTCCTTTCCTTCTCTCCTTCTGACCTTCTGAGGCTTGTACTTCTTACCCCTGGGGCTTGTCCTACTGCTCTATGCTCTTCTGCTTCCTTGGTTCTCTTCTCCTTGCCACCCTGCAAGAGGGGCAATACCAGGCACAGAGGGGGGGGGGTGGTGCCTGATGAACCCTCTCCGATGCCTAAGTCAGTACGGTTTTAGAGAGATAAAGCTAGAGAGATGTCAGAGCAAAATTGTGCAACTTGCCAAGATGTTCAAATGAGTTGTGAAGGTGGGATATTTATAGGCAACGGTGTCATTAAGGTGGCTTAATGACATCGTTAGCCCTTAAACACAATTAATTAACCTTTAAGCGTATAATTAAGACTTTAGGATTCGGAGGAGGTGGGCGGAGTGGACCGAGCATGGGAGTCCGAATGTGGTGTCGGGACCCTTGGGGGGGGAGAAATCCGACCCCCAAGGGTAGGGGTTGGGTGAGGACACCCAACCCCTCCTAGGGAGGGTGGGGTTGGCCAACCCCATCCCTCCTAGGAGGGATCGGGTTGGCCGACCCGATCTCTCCTAGGAGAGATCGGGTTGGCCGACCCGATCTCTCCTAGGAGAGATCGGGTAGGCCAACCCGATCTCTCCTAGGAGAGATCGGGTTGGCCAACCCGATCTCCCCTAGGGGAGGTCGGGTGTGGCCACCCAACCTCACCTAGGTGAGTTCGCCTATGTCGGACGGGCGCTTCGGCCCCGTCCGAGCCGTCGATGTTCTCGCGGAGTGTCCGGGTTGAAGTTTCGATTTACAATTGGCGATGGGACGATAAAAATACAACGGTTTGGAAGTCAACGGGTTCAAATTGGGCGTATATCCATCACAAGTGAATCATATCAGTAGACTTAGTGATATAAACGTTTAACGGTTTCATATATGTGGCAAATGAGGCGTACCTTTTACGGTACGAAATCAGTAGCATTTGTCATACTAATGATCTCGTTTGAGGACCAAGTTGATCCTGTTTCCTCTGCTATTTCCTTTGTCCTCTTGCGATAGTGCACCGGGGAATATGTCAGTCTCTTTTGGTTGCTTTCCGTGAATAAGTACATAGAGTACTTAATTGCCGTTATTAAGTATTCTAGTCCAAAATCATCAGCAAACCATGAAATAGGATACCCCTGTGCGATATTGATTATCTTTATCCAATTGGACCTTTCGATCCTCTGGTTAGACACAGGTTTTACGCTGGTGTCGTTTGAAAGTAAGTCATCATACTCCATTATTACCTGTCTTGCTTCGGCTGCCTTTCCACTTCCGAAACGGAGTTTAAGGGCAGCCCAAAGCCGAGCAGCTGAATAATTGAGTGTGAAGTCCTTTGCAACCTCTTTATCCAAGGCTGCCAATATCACCCCGCAAGCTTTCTTATCTCCCAAACCTATATTCCCAATTCTGGGAATTAGGTTGCTGTCCGGCGGTACCAACTTCTTGTTTCTTATAGGCATGATACACATGTGTGTGTCACATGCTATAAGACGTTCTCTCACCATCTCACTCTATGCCTCGTAATTCATACCATCCAGATTGCACGGTTTATAAAAGTGTACCGACCCAGCCATCAAGACTAACACATATGTTTTATGCAAGGTTAGGAAGACAAACAACATTTCGACAAAATTGCAAACATCGGATTATCTATTAAGATGGAATACGACCCAATAGTGATCCTTCAGTCACTAAACCAAACCGACCGTCAGTAAACCGAGGGAAGAGGGTGTCGTGAAAGAGTTCACACTATCGTCGTCTTTAATCCAATAGATTAGTCTTTTGAAAACGGTTATTATATTGCAAATTACTGGAACAGGAATTTTCAAACAAGTATACCCGATCTTGGCTTTCCCAAGGCCCTTATAATTTTAAAAGGAATTACCCGATAATTTACGCATGCATAATACTATATTACGCCATAAATATCGAAAAAACCAAACATGCTTACGCGTCATGCGTCTAATGTTCCTAGCATATATAATTCTACGTAAAGTAAATTATCACATGCTTTTATCCTTGAACATCCTAGCATACGTGTCAAAACATGCAACATCCGCACAAATCATGCATAATTGGCGACTGGAATTTTCGGTTTTAAAAACGCTTTAAAAATATTAGGGGCTTCAATTCATTTTTACAATCAATCATGCAAAATTTTTAGACATGGATTCTAGGCACTTTTAATCAGCATAACATGTCTATCCTATTGCGCGAGCTCAATGCTCGCAATTAATATCCAGCTAGCTTGACTGAGTCAAGACGAAAGTTCCAATATATATGTAACAGAAAGTACACAATTGCAATTCAGCTCACTAATTTAATCCAGTCCCAAAAACATGCATATCCGAGATCCATCCCCATAATCGAAACTATGTATTAGGGTTTTAAGCGAAAAACGTGTTAAAACACAAACCCTAAGAGCACTGTTTAGGATAATTTAAAGTTCGAAAACATTTTGGATTTAAAATTTGACATCCTATTTTATTGAACATTTTAAAATTTTTGAGAAATTTAAAAATTCAGGTCCGGTCCAATTTAAAATCCGCATCAAGTCGGTCCGTTTTTTAAAATCCGATTTGGTCCGAAATGGTTCAATAAAATAAGATTGTGGTTCGGTTTATCACTCAAAACCGGTTAGGTTAGGTTCATTTTAGTTACCTTGGTCCGACCTGACCCGACTAGGTCGACCCGATTAAGAAAACCCGGATTGGTTTTACCCGCTCCGGTTTAGCAATTGGACCGGCCCATAAACCCTAGGGTTTTGGCCGATATATTTCTTGTGGGCTAAGTATTATTGTTTTAAAGTCCACTAAAAGCTTAACTTAGCCAACAAGAAATATTAATTATTTAAAATAATTTCCAACATTGCTATATATATATATATTGTCAAGATTTAAGATGTAAATCAATCAACAATGGATATATATATATAAATATTCGGAACATGTATATATATATATATATATTTTTTTTTTTTTTTTATTATTGTCAAATATATGTTTAGGGATTAAAATATGTAGACAATATATTTTCTTAATCTTTTATAGTAACTAAATCTATTAATATATATTATCCCAATCTTTATCTATATAAATTGATAGTTAATATCTTTTACAATATTATATTATGAACCTATCCATATTTCCAACCTATAGATATATAGTTACCTATTAATAAAATTTAACAAATGGAAACCTATATCTTTTAATATTTGTGCCGAATTTTTCATTACTTGGTGTCCAAGAAAATTAATTTTTTTACCTAAAATACCCCTAGTAATTTCGCACAAACATGTAAAATTGGAAAAGTTGTCAAATCTTAAGATCAAACCCTAACTTGATCATTAAAGGTGTTCTTGATAAAACTCATGGTGTTCTTGAAGATTATGAACATCAAACTTAAATTCGAACATAAAAATTCGGTTTTGATCTATAAAAACATGTAAATTTCGAAAATTTTAAGTTTTCAAAGATCAAACACATGAATTTTACTTAAAAATTTCGGATTACTCATGTTGTTCATGAACATGAAAATTTCGGATTTTTCAAAACTCAAGAACATCAGTTTATCAAAAAATTAATAACTCCTAACTTGGCTCTGATACCACTGTTGGATTACGGGGACGTAATACTACGGAATGCTAAACGTGTACATGCAAGTAATCTAACTACGCAGCGGAATACTGTACACATACCTTTTAGCTTTCCTGCCCAAGAACGATGTGGAGGGAGTTCTTATCCTCCGGTCGGAACCACGTACAAGTTCTTCGTGAGAAGAAGTCCTACGCGGTGTAAACTCCACAACAAAGTCTCTGATCGATTCTTCAACGGGGACAGAACCTCGGACTAAGATGTGCACCGAAAATATCAACTAAGGGGGTGAGAGGTTTCTCTCAAGTTCCTCAATGGAGGTACTTCTTATTAGATTGATGTATAAACCCCTTAGGTGAGTCCCCTATATATAGGATTGGTGGAGTGGACAAAAGTCCACTCCAACCAATGTGGGACATTAGTTCGGCCGAACCATGCTATTAAAGGGGGAGGCCCAATTTTGGGCCTCCCATGTCAATTAGGGATTGGGTTTGGCCCAATTAGCCTAATGTGACAATTACCTAATTAACTTAGGTAATTTCCTTAGAATTAACGGGCTACCAATTACGGCGCAACGTCACCATATGCTAACAAATGTATGTGTAAACTTTCCGCTGCGTAATTGATATTACTAGCACGTACCACGTTTAAGTTTCCGTAGTGATTACTCCCCGTAATCTAACACGTGGGGATCGAACCGACCGTTATGCTAATTAAATATATACAATATATGTTATATTAGTTGATATTTATCAATATAATTTATTAATTAGGTTAATATAAATTTTAAAAAATTCACTTATGAAGATTTTTTTTTCTACTTTTATTTCATAATTTATTTAATTATATTAATGGACGTTAGTTTTCATTTCGGTTTGATATAGTCATGAAAAAGACGAGAATTTTAAATGGTAATTGCTAATTTTGGATTTTCGGTTTAAACCGAAAACCGAACCGAAAAAACCGTACAACTAATGGATTGTTTATTTTTCCTCACACGATTTTTTGGTCGGATTTTTTTAAGGAAAAAAATCGAACCGAAACTAGCAAAAAACCGGTCTGACCGGTCCGGTTTCACCCCTACCTGCGATATAAACAAAGGTGGAGAAATCGCATATTTATTTACTACTTTATTGTAATATCAATACGTGAACGGATTTTAGACGTATTTCTTCAGGTGCTTGACCTTAAAAGTCCTATTAAGGTGTTTCCCTTGAGGATAATCTAACTTGTAGGCGTTAGGACATGGTATATCAATAACGATATAAGGTCCTTCCTATTTTGGCATCATCTTCCCCCTTTGATCGGCTTATAGAAACTCGTTTCTTCGTAGCACCTTTTCTCCCAAGAAGAATAGTTGTCGACCTATTTTCCGATTGAAGTACCTAGCAGTAGCGAGCTTCATTCTTCCTTGAGTTTCTTCCGATTTTTTGTCAACCATATCTAGGTCGATCCTTCTTTACTTATTATTTTGATCAGCTTCATAAGCGGCGACTCTTTGAGAAATATTTGCCACCTCTATAGGTGATACGGCTTCCGATCCATAGACCATGCTAAAAGGGGTTTCACCTGTGACTCTCTTGGGGGAGGTTTTTAAGAGCCCTAATTACTTGGTCTAGCTCTTCTACCCAGTTCCCCTTTAAAGTCACCACCCTATTTTTCAATCTGTTGAGAATTGTTTTATTGGTCGCCTTTACATGTCCATTAGTTTGTGCATGATGGACCGAACCAAAGTGATGCTTAATAAGCATATCATCACAAAAAGTCGGCAAGCTTGTCGCTAACAAATTGGGGATCGTTATCACTGATGAGGATTGTCAAAACCCCATATCGGCATATGATTTGTTCAGGAATGAACTTAATCATTTGGAATGTAGTTTTTTATGACGAGACTCTTGCTTCTATCCATTTTGAGAAATAGTCAATGGCGACCACGATATGTGTCCGTTGAAATAAGGGCAATTCTAGAGAAATAAAAGCTAGAGAGAAGTCAGATATCATAAGCCAATCTCAAAGTGACTTAAATGAAATGGGTGGCTAAGACTCCAGTATATAGGAATTCTCAGAACCGAACCCGGTTTTGCGCGGTTTGATCCCGGTTTAGTAGAAAAAACGTCAACCAGAATCGTGTTTAATAAAGGTTGGCTATTGGAAAACTCGAACGTAGTGTAATAACATGTAAAGGGTTACACGCGTCAAGGGCCGACAGTCCGGACCACGTCAGATCTGGGACAATCCGAACAAGTCCTGTCCGGATGCGCGTGTTGCCCGTCCGGACCGTTCTAACTCGCGGGTTAGCGTTTTTAGGCCGTTTTCGTGGGTTTGACGTGTTTATGAGGTCCGAAATATAAATACAAACCCGAAATGGGCAGATATCCATCACTTGCCCCTGAGTCAAGTAATGGCCTGTCCCTTACTTGACTCTATTTTAAGATAGGATAAATGCCCAATTTAGGTTCGGAACTTACCTCACGGGTAAACTTACTGACAGTTGGGCGCGTGGGCCTTGATATCGCCTTTCCTTATTTCTCTTGGTGAATATGCGTATAACTTCTTACATGGTTAGTGCAGAAAATATGTGTATATAACAAACATATGTATAATGTTGTAAACGTATGTGGCACAGACGTGGATGCTGACATGTATTCAGACGTGTCGTGTGCGCGTAGGTAAATAGACGTGCGATATGTGATGTCGCGTTATCAATAATATAATCATGGGATAAATGCATGATGAAATGACCATGGATATGAAATTAATGATGATTTATAAATAAAAGAACGTCATGTATGCAATCGTGTAAGTGTCAATGCTAACATGTGTGTGAACATTGCAAACGCACATATGTGATTAGACGCGCAACGTGTAGTGGCATGGGATCAATGATGTAAACATGGAAAGCAATGTACAATGACATGAGCACAAGTATATGATAGAAATGATGCAAGGTAATGCACTCATGTATATATGCTAAAGACTCATAAAAAGAGTTAGAGAAATTAAGGAGAGATAAACATTTGCCCTCACACTACACAGAGGAGTGTGTGTTACGGAATCGCAGGTCCTGACACTTCGGGGCGCCATGCCTCCGCCGAGTCATTGACGAAAGCCTCATAATAGGAGTATGTTCGTAACGTATATGTCGAGAGACGAGGTCTTTGTCGAAATAGTATTGCCCCCGGAGTGGGAGCGTTTGTAGCGATGTGGCCGAGTATGCGCATGTGTATGTCGTATAGGCGCGTAGATCATATTGGTGTATGTAGGTGCCGACTCTAACCATGGGCGCACTAGCCCCTTAGTCGTGAGGTATTAAGCCTCCGACGTGTTGTCGATGAACATCCCATGATAGACATGTGTTAAGCTGCGCCGACGCGCGTAGTGTTAGGTCGCGCAGACGCGCATAGTATTGGGTTGTGTAGACGCGCATAGTACCGTATAGGATATATAAGTGTCGGGACGAGGCCCTTACTGATATAGAGTTGCCCAAGTATAGAGGATGTTCGCTATGTAGTAGTTGTGAACTTATAAGTCCGTAGGTGTGGAGTTGCCCCCGCAGTGGGGATGTTCACCATGCTATAGTTGAGTTCTTTGCTCGTTCATGTGGAGTTGCCCCTGTGTCGGGGATGTTTGCCACAAAGTTGTCTCGGACGCGGGGTGTTGACCCTTGTGCCGATTGCTACTTGGGTTTTCCAAAATAGGGCGCATTCCACGACTGCTACTTGGTTTTTCCAAGGTAGGGTGCATTTTGCGACTGCTACTTGATGTTTCCATGGTAGGGCGTAGGTCAGAGGTCGACGAGGCGACGTGCCTTGTAGCATAGGACAGAGGTCGACGAGGCGGCGTGCCTTTCCATGTTGTTGCCGCTACCAGGTATTTTCAAGATAGAGTGTCTCCTGCGAACACTACTTGGTTTTTCCCAAGGTAGAGTGCCTTCTTGATATGTCTCCTGAACATGTATATAACCCATTACTTGCGAACACGATAATCGTTGGATGACGCGCGGACATGATAGCCGATTCAAGATGAGCGGACATGATAGCCGCTCCGAAATGCGGAGAAATGATAGACACTTAGTGTATCTGTTTGATGCTTCAGACTTGAGGTGGTAGATCTCACATTGATATGTCGACGCGCACGCGTGCGGCGTTGCGCCTATAGATGCTAAACTTAGAATTTGGAAGTGAGTCATTACACCTCATGTTGATTTGTCGAAGCATGCGCGCCGAGGTTTTCTATGCGCGCGTTGTGCCAAGTCTGCTGCTACTATACTTAGTTTCTGAACGAGAGGTGTTGCTCCCCATCATAGTGCGTCGATGCGCGCGCACTGCGCTTGGATGTGATGGCTCTCCAGAATCTTGTAAACCATGGTATGCCATGGCTCTTCATAGCATTTCTCGCGGAGTTATTGTAGCATGATCGACGTATGCATGGGTTGTTGAGTGTTTTCTTTCTTGTATTATAAAAGTTCTGATTGCGATGGTGCAACGGAGTTTGACGCTCCGGTTCTGGAACTGGTTGGCTCAACCCTTCTTATCTTGTCAGTTTTAGACGAATGAGTAAGTCCTCCGATTCTACTCTTTGTGTTACTTGCCTTTCTGAGTCCGAGTCAGAATCGAGGTCGACTTAGTGTCAATTCTTCCTTCTGGTTCGGGAGTGAGTCCCAAGCCCGAGGATATCGGTACCCCTTCGGGTATAACAAAGTGGCATTTTGAGTTGTGATTTGTGATCACACGTGTCATCACTGTCGACAACCCTTTTATTTGACCAGGAATAAAGCAGTCCGACTTCGAGATTTGTCCCTCGAGCAACTCCAAGCGATCTGAGTTTATTGCTGGTGGCGAGTCATCGAAGTCTCTTTCCCACAATAAAAGGAAATATGTTGAGGTTTGGACTCATCCGCCTGCCCTTTCTGCCCCCGTGTCGAAGGACCGGATCTCGGCAGAGGAGCCGATTTGAGTTATTATGCTGCCTATGTTGTTGATCTTCCCTTGAACTCGTTACATTTATCTTTCTCGTTTGCTTATTTGTTTCCTTGTGGGAGCTATGTGAATCCCTGCACTTGTGCGCGTCCATTTGGTTTGTTTACTTGATGCTGATATTGTTGGGTCTAAGTGGGTGCCTTCTTTCTCTGAGGGTAGGCGCTGTTTTGCCAAGGAATTGTGTTTGGGCGCTCCCGAGGTGGGTTTGTGTATGCCGCGCAAGGTTGTTTCTTCTGGGAGTCGGAAGATTCGCACACGTGAGCTAAGGGTTCCCGCGTGTGTTGGTTCGTTTCGCTCCTGCGAGTATTGTTCTTTACTCTTGTTATAGGTTATTCGTGTATGCTTCTATCTTTGTTCCTTGTTGAATATGGAACTAGTTGTAGGTTGTAGTGGATGTTGTCACTCTCTTCTCCTTTATAGTTTTTCCAAGAGAAGCATGATGTTTTTGTTATGCACTGGCTTGAGCGAATGAGAAATCTCGCTTCTTGGATGCTAAGGTTGTTGAGTTTGGGGCTTCTTACTCTTGTTTGGAAGGCTCAAGTTCCTATTAACGAGTCCGAGATAACTGCTCATCGTAAGAAGGTTGTTGATGATGGGGAGGCGCGCGTGCTTGCTCTGCAGACTATGTCGGAGATTGCTTACAAAGAGGGGGAGGAGATCTCCCTTGCAGGGTACAAGAGTTCGTTGTTATTCTGCGATGATTTCCCGACAGGTGCTGGTGTTTTGATGTATGATTTTTCGGAGGGTGTGTACACCCTTGCTCCCGAATTTTTGTTTGATCAGCTTAGTGTGTTTGTTGAGTCTGTCACCGAACAGGTGGCACCATTGCGCACTCAAGATGCGGCTGCACATTGTGTTGATATTGTATTTGATGCTGACAGTGATGTTTGTATTGAAACTTGCATGATGTTAGCCCTTGTATATATATAGGCTTGGAAGTGTGGTATTTTTCGCGACGATGCTCGAACCTTCAGACTGTTTGTAGAGTATGTAAATAGATATATATGTCCTGCCAACGTTGATCGATATATATCTGTAGGCGTTAGTACAATAATTATATATGTACCGTTACCCCGAATAGTCGCATAGTGCCATGTTAGACACGTGTGTAGAAGCCGTGTAGGCGCGTTCATAAGGGTCGTATAGGGTATGTAGGTATTGAGTGGAGATTACCACTCGAGATGAGGGTATTTCTCAACTCGCTAGAGGTGTGGGTACCTCGCATGTGGCATTAGGTTGATTGTGTTTGCTTTACCAGGCTTTGTATACAGTTTTTGTTCCCCGCGTCAGGGTTGAGGTTACATTGGGTGTTATCCCATGAATCTTCTATATATATATTTGTTTGTTTGACGTCATCGTATAGTCCTGTCATAGAACCTTTAGAAATGCATGATAACTTATTAGTAATATTTCATACCTCTCGTTATCGCATTTGTCCATGTGGTTTGAACTGTAGGATAGGATTGAAACTCCTTGTTTGAATGGATGTAACATCCGTAGTTATAACAATAGGACATACGTCGTTATGTGTCGTGCGCGCCCCTCTTGGTTGTCCCCAAGGCATGACATAATATATAAGTGTGTGTTAAACACATGTATCACGTACTTCCCGTGTTTGTGGGTAGTAACATGCAAAATTTTTAGAACGGCACTTGGCACTCGGCACTTGGTACTTGGCACTTGGCGCTTGGCACTTATTCACACGTCGCCATGTCGTCTTTACGAGACAAGACATTAGTTTATAACGTCTCTTAGTCCATTCTAAGGCGACGTTGTGACAAGACGCTACATGTTAAGTTTGGTGTGTTTTTCCATCTGTTAGTTGGGCACACCCCTCGTAACGTTGTTACAGGACTTTCCTTTGGCTACTCCATGTACTTACCCTGCGATGCTACTACACCTCAACTTGGTTGTTCCAAGGGGCGGGACATAGGTCATGTAAAACACCTTGTAGTTTTTACCATCTCTTGGACCATTCCAAGGCGATGTTATGGCAAGAGACGACTAGCTAATTTTGATGTGTTTTGTTACCGCTTCTTGGGAACCCCCGTTGTAGCGTTGTTGCGAGACTTTCCGTGGCTATTTTAGTACTTATCTTGCGATATTACTACCACCTCTACTTGGTTAATCCAAGGGGCTGAACAAGATCGTGTTCGTACGACTTGCAGTTTTTACCATCTCTTGGTCCACTCCTTGGCAACGTTGTGGCAAGACACGACTTGCTAATTTGGTTGTGTTTTACTTCCACTATTTACTCACCTGCAAGATAGCGTTTTACAAGACTCGACTTGTAAATTTAGATGAGTTTTTGATATAGTGCGTACAACGGTGATTGCAGAATGCCTCCTAATCGATTTGTAGAAATAAACGCTACCGGAATTGATAGTACGCAGTAGGTTAACATGCGGTTGCCCTTTTGCCTGGGTCCTATCATGCATTGAGGGATGGTCCCCGAAATGGTGATGCCAAGCCTCGCAGTAAACATGGGGATTCCTCGTAATTAGTATATCACGCCATGCGGGGGGTCCCCGGAAGGGGTTGCCACTGTTAGATTACGGGGAGTAATCACTACGGAAACACAAAACATGGTACGTGCGTGTAATCGAAATTACGCAGCGGAAGAGTTACACATACCTCAACAGTTACCATAGTCCAAGATCCTTTGCACAAGGGAGTTCTCGATCCACCGGACGGAACTTGTAGAGGTTCTTGTGAAAGAAGCCCTACGTGGTGTTAGCTCCACAGCAAACCCTCAGATCAATTCTTGGCACGGGGACAGATCTTCGGAGAGATGCTCGAAAGAAATTTGGCACACCTTCGGTGTTGGCAATGGTTCGGCCGAAACTAGTAGGTGTGGGAGGAGGGTTTTCTATCTAAAACACTCTTGTGAGGGAATTATGATTAACCCTAAAATATTCCTTAACACCTCTTATTTATAGGAGTAAAGTGGACAAAAGTCCACTTTACCCCACCTTAATAATTCGGCTGGCCTATGTATTTGGGGAGGCCCAATTTTGGGCCTCCCATGTCAATTGGGATTTGGGTCTGGCCCAATTACCCTAATGTGACATTTACCCAAGTTCATTAGGTAAACTATACATATTATGGGCTACCAATTACGGCGCCCATCACCATATGCTTACCGCTCCCACTCGCCGGAATAGGAGGGTTCCTGTTAATGTATTGTTGTCCAAATCCGCATCAACATTTCTCCGCTTTGATCTCCTCGGTGCTTCCGAATGGTTCATACGAGGTTTTCCATGCGACCGGCGGATACGACGGGCATCGTGCTACTCATCTGTTAGGAGTATTGTAGCGCCCGCGGAACGTTGATTCCCTTTTCTCCAATCAATCTGTTATAAACAACATTTATATATATTGTGCCACGTTGTATCCTAGGTCAACTGATAATTCTCTATTTGCCTAGTTTCCACATAGGAACACTTCTCCAAGGCATCCGTACTATTATTCACAACCTTCAACTAATATCCGGCTGGTGGCCACCTAGTGAATACAAGAATCGGTGAATTACAGGTGAACTTGACCATCCCCATCGCTCATACCCTTAGTCAAACCAAACTGGTTTCCAAAGACGTGGTCACTGGGCCTTTTTGTTCAGCACTACGCTCGTACGTCGGGAAGCGAGCATTGAGCTTGACCTTAGGTACGAGTTCTGAGTCCATGAGGATAATTCGGAAGCCTCTTCATAAGGCTCCCGGAATGAATCACACGCTCGAGGTGAAGAAGTTTGCGCCCGCCAGAATCACGAGGATTACTTCCTAACACAACCGAGCGGTGACCCCGTGGTCGAACATGGCACGCGTAGTATGAAGCACGCGTTGATAGCATACCTGAACCTTTTGGGTCAACATGAATGGGACATGCCAATCATGCTATCACAGATTTTCATCCGGCCCAGAATGTGGATTTATGACGAACGAAGTTCATCACGGCGATCTGCAGAACGAGAATCACGTCGAGTTACTTCGACTATAGATAATCATTCTGCTCAATCAGGTTTATCCCCTTGATTCTTAGCCAGCCTTGCATAGTAGAGGCCTCCCTCCATCACAAGACGACCGTACAAGTGTGACTAGGTAAGGCCCACATTCGACATAGTTTTGGCAGAGGATTGCGTCCTCCTACGACTCAGTTTATAGACCGTAAATTTGATGTAATCAAAACATTATGACGTCGATTGATCATAAACTCAGTTGCAATTCTTTCCATTACAAAATGTAACTTTCTAATATCAAAATGTTATCACAGATACATTCCATTTTTAAACCTTACGCAATCCAAGCAGTTTTACATGCTTTTCGAATATCTCGTTGTGTAGTGGCTTAGTTAATGGGTCCGCAATCATATTATCACTGGACAAGTATTCCATAGTGATTATATTGTCTTCTACCATCGATTTAGCATAGAATTATCTCACATCAATGTGTTTGTTCCTACTATGGTACTTCGGATTCTTAACTGCCGCAATAGTTGCCTGACTGTCGAAGAACACCTTTACAGGTTTACTTCCGACGTCACCACCAAGCAACGCAGTAAGAAGCCTTTTCAGCCAGACTGCTTCCTGTGCATTCTTAGAGAGAGCTACGAATTTCGATTCCATTTTAGACAGCGCGACACAGGTTTGCTTCTTGCTCGTCCATGAAATAACGGCATCAGCAAGGAGAAACACTCCTCCTGTGGTGGACTTACGATCATCCTGATTGCCACCATGGTCGGCGTCACTGTAGCCGGTCAATTCTAACTTCACGCCCTCATAGCACAGTGCATAGTCGGCAGTACCTTTCAAATAACGAATTAGGTATAACTAATAACTCGTTTTACAGTCTTTTAAATGTTGATAGTTACGATCTAATTGGAAACGTGCTACTAGGCCCACGATGTGACAAATATCCTAAAGGGTGTATCGCACGGTGTATATCGAAATATCAACCACGATAGAATTCTCTGTACCCTTCTTTTGCTCACGCTCTGCTGGGTTCTTGGGGCTGTCACGTTACGACAGTGCGCACCCAAATACCACCAGCGTATTCACGGGTTTGGCATTCTGTAATCCGAACCTATTTTCAACAGATTGTTGATATAAGATTCTTGAGATAGACATATCCTCCGGGTAGCCCGATCTCTGGCTGTTTCAATGCCTAAGATATACGTGGCCTCTCCCATGTTCTTTATCTCAAATACAGATGCTAACCAGGACTTTGACTTATTCATGAAACTCATGTCGTTTGCGGCAATGAGTATGTCGTCCACGTACTAGGTTAAGATGACATACTTAGACTCGGAGGTCTTATAATACATGCATGGATTCTTGTGAAGACTCACTAATCCGTTTCCTACGATTTCCTCGTGGAATCTGCGGTACCATTGACGTGATGACTGTATGAGACCGTAGAAGGACCTTTTGGAGTTTACAAACTTTACGTTCGTTACCAGGAGTAATTAAACCCTCCGGTTTCTCCATGTAGATCACTTCCTCCAGGTTTCCGTGGAGGAATGCGGTCTTAACATTCCTTTGGTGCAGCTCGTGATCGAGACTTGCGTCCAGGACCATGAATGGGCCTAGCCGTGGTTTTACGCACAGTCATTGAGTTTCTCTTACCAATTTCCTCTCTGTGAAGCATTGGGTAAGACATTTCTCAATGAGTCGGGTTCTCCGACTTGTTCCATCAGTGGTGAGCCTTCTTTCAGGGCTCACCTTATCCTTATGCCCCTGTGCTTAACAGGTAAATCAACTGTAGACTATAATGGCTTTCATTTAAGGTGATCTCTCTCATTTATTATTTCTTTCCATTTTTTCACTTGAGGTCTTTCCAGTGCTTGCCAACAGTTTGAGCGGGGTTTTCACTTTCCTCAATAGGATACTTGCCTTTGACTCTCGTCTAGGCATTATGAGTCCCACTAATTAGCCTGGTCTTTTCTCCCACTCGGAATAACGCTTCTAATCGTAGCATCATTTCTATTAGGAATAATCCTCCCACTCGGAACAATGCTTCTTATCACAGCATCGTCTCTATTGGGAACAATAGCAGTGCTAGAACCTTGACCTATAACATTCCTATTACAACCTCTTGGTCTCGGGGTTTTACTTCCGAGATGCATTCCTTGATCACTAGGATCTGGAACCAAGTATGGTTGGATCACTCCCATTGGGAACAATGGGTAATATAGGTAGTTGTGTCATTCCTGGTTTAGCAATTTTGACTATCAGGTTCGACTTGATTCGTCCCAACAGCAACAGTGATTACTTGTGGTAGAGTTTATTCCTCCCACTGGATTTATTATAAAAATGTTCCCATTCTCATTTACCATGTCATTCACTTGAGTTGCTGCTTCAAATCTCTCCCACTCGAATTAAGTGGGACCTGATTGTCATCGTTATTCTGCTATGTTTTGATCATGACTATGTTGATTGAAACTGTTCATGCATTTGGAAAACTCGTCATCTAAGTGATGTAACGTGTCATGTTCGACCTACGGTACCATTTAATACAAGCTGGAAACAAGTATTTTCTAGGAGTAACTGGCGTACCCTTGTCCTAAATACGTGTTTATTGCGCAAATTAATGTCGCATGGTGATATGATTAAACTCATTGTAACCCTTCAGCTATGATGGTTACCTACCTTATCGATATTAATTGAAACATAGATTTACATTTATGTGAATCATATTTCATCATTCCATAGGGAACTACTGATAGAACGACTCCAACATTATGTATGTATAGACTGTGTCTCTTGAAGTGTGTCATTTTAACTTGAATGCCTAGCCTGACTTATCGTTCAAGGCTTATTGAAGGAAAATCGTTTGACCGACTTCATCCTTCCTCGTTTGCTAACTTATCTCAGAGATTTTATCCCATCTCTGAACTGAGCGTTTTAAGTTTTCACCTTGTGCGTCAGCTAATACTTTTACAAGGCCGTGGCAGTCTCCGAAGCCTCTACCAATGTAAATGTTATCAATAAGTCATATTTTCGAAGGAGTGCAAACAAAAATTCAGCACGTCATCATATAAACACTTCAATATTAAACTCATCTAATGAAACGACGTGTTCCGTCTATCGAGGTCCACTTGCGCGTTGCACAATCTACTCTGGGGTTAAACCCTTGGTTAAATCGTTTAATTTCTGAATTTAATTCAATTTAATCGGTTTTAAATGTTTCAAACATGATAGTTTATTTCATTCAATGGAGTGATAATAATAAAATAAGATGTATACCCGGTTCGTTCTTGGAACTACGCAATCAATGGATTTTAATGTCATGATCTAGTTCATAGATTTAGATGTAGGAGGAAATGTATGGATTTGCTTGATTTTGTCATATGTCAATCTCATTATGGTTATATACATATTTCGGATCGATCTCGTTTTTAACCGATTCGATTAACCTTGATAAGCAGAACACTTTTTGAAACGAAAGGTAACTACTTTATTCAATGAAACCGAAACATTGTAATCCAAACACGAAAAGAAACTGAACAAATAAGAAACATACCAACAGAACAATACTGGGGTCTCAGATCTCAAACTTTGAAGTAATCATGAAGAAATTTTGTGGACAAGATGTCTTAATCGAAATGTACCGTGAAGGTATTGTAATCATGGTGATTAAAGCACCAGATCATCGTTTAGACTTCTTTTTGCTTGGGGTTTCCAAGAAATTTCGCATAGCGACAAACCTTTCATCGAATGCCTCGGGCTCCTTCGGAAAATTTCCTTCTTTCTCATCTGTTTCGAATAGGTCTATTGTCGTTTTAATCGATTTGATCAAACGCGTGAGGCCTTTTTCGTTAACAAACCTTGAAAGAGGAAACATTTTCGTTACCTTCTGAGCCCGTGTCCACACGTCCAACTCATGCCGTCATCATCGCATAGAATAGTGTAGTATTCTGCCATTAAGGCTCTACCTTCGGCTGCCTTACCCTTACCGAAGCGAAGGTACATGGCACGCCAAAGATGCAATTCGCTGAGTTGTATATAATCTCCTTCATTTTCTATTGACAGCTATGAGAGGATCAACTCTCGTGCATTATGATCCTTCCTCAACCTTTTCTTGTTGTTGCTCTCATGTGGTTCCTTATATTCGTCCAACCTCAATCTCTCTGTCGTTGGATTGACTGGATCGTCAAGATTCGAAGCGATGAGAAGATCCATAACATTATCTCTCAAAGCATCATAATCCATGCCGTCCAGATTGCGTGGCTCGTAGAACTGTACCGGGTCAGCCATGAAAACTAATACATCGATGATCAAGCAAAATCAGGGAGACAATAACATTTTGAGAAAGAATTGCATACATCAAATATCTATTAAGATGGAATCCGACAAATAATGATTCCTCAGTCATCTAAACCAACCGACCACCAGTAAACCAACGGAAGATGGTTGTGAAAGAGTTCACACTATCGTCGTCTTCTATCCAATAGATCAGTCTGTTAAAAAACGGTTTAAATCGCAAATTACCGGAACGGGAATTTTAAAATCAGCGTACCCAATCTTGGCTTTCCCAATGCCCTTTTTGTTTTGGAAAAATCATTCTGATGAATTCACTCATGCATACACAATTCTACTATCCATGCAAATTATCATATGCTAGTAACATTCATCAAACATACAACATACATGCTTACGCGTCATGCGTCTAATGTTCCGAGGAACTCATGCTTGCATTTAAAATTCTACTTTTAAGTAAATTATCAAATGTAACCTCATCCTCAACATTCTAGCATACGTGACAAACATGTAACATTAACATCAATCATACATATTTGGCGACTGTTTTTCGGTTTTAAAATAATTTAAAACATTAGGGGCTAATTTGCAATTCATGCTTATATTCAATCACGCAAGCTTCTAGACATGAATCCTAGGCATTTTCAACCATCACAGCATGTCTATTCTAGTGCGCATATCATATATTTAACCAGGGCTCCGCCCACAACATGTAATATCCAGCTAGATTGACTCAGTCAAGACAACAGTTCTAATCATGCATAAATATATATTGAATAATAAACAATTGCAATTCAGCCCACTAATTTAACCAGTCCCAAAAATATGTATCTCCGAGATCCATCCCCATAATCGAAACAAGGCATGATCAGTCCCTAATGTAAGTAGAGAGCATTTGTGTGCTCGTTGTTGATGTCGATAATAGCCATGTCAGCGTTGTAAAATATAAGCTGTTTGTTTTATTTAGCATAATAGCTTGTATTGTTGATGCAAATGGTATGCGTATAATCTGCTACTTGGTGTAATTCCAGAGTAAGGTGCATTGTTGTCGTAGTAAGTGAATTCCCTTGATTGCACTTCATGATTACTAGGTCCACTTGCGGTGATAGTGGTTTGAATATAGATTGCGCCAATACTCGGTGTGGTTCCTGAGTAGAGTACGTCATTTTTTTATAATTGGGTTTGAACCTATAAAAAGGCATATACTTCATCAGATAATTGCAATGTTTGCAATATGATAGAAGTTCTACCATCTTCTTCAATTAGTGCATGTATTGAAATTTTAATATGAATACTTCCCTTTGGTTGACGACGCATGTTAGTAGTGGAACTTTTCAAATGTTTCTTGCCATATGTGTTTTTTGATACACTACAGCCTGCATTTTCTAGTTGATATGCATCATTCTTGCGTAAATGATGCGCATGCATGTATGCGGTTGCTACTTGGTATTGTTTCCAAGGTAGGTTCTTATGCTTGCGTAATATGCTCAATGAGACGCCATGAGTTGCAATTAGCTTGGAGACTTGTTGCGACGATGCAAATAATATATATGCGACCCTTACTTGGCTTAGATGCCTAAGTAGGGCGCTCGCAGATAGAGAATTCCAGAGAGTGTTGTATACCGCCCCTACTTGGTGTTGTATCCTAGATAAGGTGTGTCTTTGAAACAACTCTTAAATGTGCATATAACCTGTCTAAAATTGGTTCGCAATGCTTTGAGATATCTATTGGTTATGAAATAAAATGGAGTTATAAATCTCCTCATACGGCTCTATCGCCTGCAATGCCAATATGACTGGATCAGACTATTCGCGACTAGTCTGTTCCGTTCAACTTGGATTTTGCCTTGACTAAATCAGACTATCCTGAGTATATATCTTACTCGAGTGTTTATTCTTGACAGTACTTTGTGTAGAGATGTTACCTCATACTTGGGTTTACTCTTGGCAATAATGCATGTTACCTGGGATTTACTCAAGTAGAAGAGATCGTCTTTCGAGGGCGATGCCTGGTGTTACCATCTTTGAGGTAAACCGTATTGGATGTTGAGGTTGTTTTCCTCGTTTGTGGCTTCCTCTTAGGAAGGGTGGTGTCGCGTGTTCGCGTGGCCTTTCATTTCTGATTGTATCCCCTATAGTTAGGTCGGGTGTCAAGCACTTGTTCGTTTGGTGCCCCCCAAGTCGCTTGGCGGTCGCACCGTTGTTCCTTGCTCAAGCGTGGTGAGTATCTCTTGTAAGTAGGAGGTCGCTGAATCTTTGTAAGAGTTGTAGTTCGCGACGTGCCCCCGCTCTTGCAACGAGTGTTGGGCATTTCTCATGGTGACGGCTGTGTGGCAGCGCGCATACTTGAGGAGGACTTGTAATTCCCTCCCTCTTATTCGTTGCATTTTGATGTAAGTGTACGTGTTGGTGAGATTGAGTAGGGGTAATTGTTCTCGGCTTGGATGCGCGTCTCGCTAAGGTGAGAAGAATTGGTAAGCCTTGCGTCAAATTTGCGCATTGTGACTCTTCATGGTGTTGTACCCCCGTAGTGGTTATGCCTTGTGGCTTAACTTCTTTTGAAGTTGTGCTTGTGTCACAGATGTATACATGGTTGAAGAATGTCGAAATGGCAAGGTTCCCTGCTTTTCCTTTTGTTGTTATCGGAGGTAGTCTTTAGGTTACCTTTAACATTCGCATTATGCCGCGCATGCCTGGGTTGGTACGTGTAAGCACATGTAGGTGCGCGTAGGCCCATGTATTTGCGACGGATTGTCTGGGACCTATCCATCCGTGTTAGAGTCACCTCCTTATTTGCTTGGCGAAGGAGTATTTGTAGGATGTCAGAAATAGCTATGTCGCCTTCTCCACGTGATGGGTTTGGCACATATGTGTGTATAATGTAGGAGTCGATATTGAATAACGTTCCACAGTGGTGGTGGGGTTGTCCTTTGAATGGTGCCCCCTTGTTTTTTACCGAGACGCGATGTTTGAAGTGTTCAGACTCTTTCATAGAGCTATAATCAGCGTATGCTCCCGGTTGGGGATTGATGAGCAAATTAAAGATTTTGCACGGTCGCAGCTGATTGAGCTGTTGTGTCGGAATCGAATGGTGATAGCTGTTCCGATTGCATGTTTCCCTCCCTTGGTGGGGATTGGAATCGTTGGCATTGCTTGCTTTGTCTGTCTTGGACGGACTTGTGTACCTCTTGTTTTGCGTACGTTATGTTGTGTGCTGCTTGCGCGCTGGTTGTTGCACCTTGTCCCCATGAGGTGTTGCTATGTCTAGTGTTGGGTGTGTTTTAAAGACGTACGCACTTTTTATGTGCGTGCGTTTGGTAGCTGGTCGTTGGAATCAGCTTGTTGAGGTAATGCGACTAAGGTCGTATCCTTCCCCTTTGTGTTCGCTTTTACTCCTACTTTTCCTTGTCATAAGATAGAAATTTGTAATGTGTAGAAATAGTTATAACATTGAGTTTATAGTAAGAGGTTACTCCTTGTGTCAGTCGTGTGAGCTCCTCGGTTGGAGGTCTCGTCAACCTTGTGTTGAATATATATTTTCTTTGTACTGATCGCCCATAGGTACGACCTGCCATTATGTGATTGTATATATATAGTTGCAACTACAAAGGATACGCTTGCGATAGGCATGATAGTGGGCGTCTGGGGGATTCGCATTGGTGCCCCCACCATAAGGTCTGGACTAGGTCCTCTTGTCCATGCTTTCTGTTGATAACGATTTTCGGCGGTAGCGATCCATTCGTGGGGCTAGAGTGACAGCGACGCGTGCAACCTGTTGGTCGCGTGCTGGTGGTGGTAATAGGTGTCGCAGCGGTGGCAGTGTTAGCGGTTGCTGTTATTTTGATAAGGGCAATTGCTACTGCCTTAATGAACACTGTTGTGGGGGCGGCGGTAAGCACTGTCGCCATGGCGGTGGTTGCGACGTCAGAGTAGCGCAGCGTAGCGCATCAGTGTTGATCTTTGCATGCCTCTTGGATAGAGAGATGTACCTTCTCTTGGGAAGCTCCCGTGAGTGCCTACGCTTGTATTAGTTATTTAGCTCTTGAAGGCGAGTAATGACTATTTGCTCGAATCTCGCAGACGGCGCCAAATGTTTCGACCCGGCCCGCGCGGACTGACGGGCTGTTGAATGGGTGTGTATAGTCCTAGCCGGGTGTCGGAACCCGCAGGTGTCGGATTGTCGGACTATCGGAGTGTCATGGTATCAGACTGTCAGACAGTTGGAATGTGTTTGAGTGTCTGTATGTGTAGTTGTTCGCATATCAGGGTGTTGGCGTCTCGGAGTATCAGCACACTATCTCTTTTAATATGTGTACGCGCGTGTGTTGCGGTGTATGCACATACACGCGGCCTGCAGTGTATGCGCGCCCTGCGGTTTGTACGCGTATGCGCACCCTGCTGTGTAAGCGCATATGCGCGACCTGCGGTGTATGCGCGCCTTGTGGAGTTTGCGCGTACGCGCGCCTTGCGAAGTATGCGCGTACGCGCCTTGTGGAGTGTGCGCGCATCCTTCCAAACACCTGCACACGGGGCAATATCGAGACCACAGAGAGGGGGGTGGTACTCGATGAACCCTCTCTGATGCTTCAATGAGAGCAATTTTAGAGAGATAAAAGCTAGAGAGAAATCAGAGCTCATAAGCCAATCTCAAAGTGACTTAAATGAAATGGGTGGCCAAGACTCCAATATATAGGAATTCTCATAACCGAACCCGCTTTTGCGCGGTTTGATCCTGGTTTAGTAAAGAATGTGAACCGGAATCAGGTTTAATCAAGGCTGGCTATTGGAAAACTCGAACGTAGTGTAAGAACACGTAAAGGGTTACGAGCATCAAGGGTCGACAGTCCGGACCACGGAGGTTCGGATTGTGCTAACACAATCCGGAGGTGTTAACACACTTCATATTATGTTAACACAATCCGGACCTGGCCAGGTTCGGATTGTCGCTCCTCGACACTCGTACCCCTACGTGTTTACATCAGGTGCGAGCCTTCCCGATGTCAACTTTACTCCGTCCACGCCCGGTTCACATTTTCCACTAAACCGGCGTCGGACCATTCAAAACCGGTTTTGGTCCTAGACTTCCCTATATATAGGAAACTAGGCCAACCATTTCAGGGGACATTCACAACTTATGTTGGCTTGGGAGCTCTCAGTTCTCACTAGCTTTATCTCTTTAGAATGCTCTCTTACTTAAGCATCAGAGAGGGTTCATCGCGCACCACCCCCCCCCCTTCTCCGTGGTGTGCGATACTGCCTTTTGTGCAGGTGTTAGGAGATATGCATGCAAACACCACAGGACGCATACACGCGCCGACACTCCTGGACGTCAACATCCCAACATACGGACAATTACGCATATGGACAACCGAACACTTAGCCATTTTAAGGGCTTGCAAGTCTCCGACACTCCGACTGTCTGACACTCGGACACCCCGACTGTCAGACACCCGCGAGCTCAGATAACCCGTCAGCATAACTACACAACACTCCAAGGACCCGACGACCTTCGAGTCAACGACCCATGAAGAGTCAGGATCCAACATTTGGCGTCGTCTGCGAGATTCGAGCAAAATAGTCATTACTCGCCTTCAAGAGCTAAATAACCAATAAAAGCGTAGGCACTCACGGGAGCCTCCCAAGAGAAGGTGCATCTTACTATCCAAGAGGCATGCAAAGACCAACACTGATGCGCTACGCTGCACTATGCTGCGCTGCGCTACTCTGACGTCGCAACCACCGCCATGGCGACTGTGGTTACCGCCGCCCCCACAACAGTGTTCATCAAGGCAGCAGCAATCGCCCTTATCACCACAACAACAACCGCTAATAATGCCACCGCTGCGACACTTATTACCACCATCGGCATGCGACCAACAGGTCGCACGCGTCGCAGTCACTCTGGCCCCGCGAATGGATCGCTACCACCAGAAATCGTCATCAACAGAAACCATGGACAAGACAACCTAGTCCAGACCTTATTGTGGGGGCACCAATGCGAATCCCCCAGATGCCCGCTATCATGCCTATCACAAGCGTATCCTTTGTAGTTGCAACTATATATATACAATCACATAATGGCAGGTCGTACTTATGGGTGATCAATACAAGGAAAATATATATTCAACACAAGGTTGACGAGACCTCTAACCGAGGAGCTCACACGACTGACACAGGGAGTAACCCCTTACTATAAACTCAATGTTATAACTATTTCTATAGATTACTAATTTCTATCTTATGACAAGGAAAAGTAGCAGTAAAAGCGAACACAAAGGGGGAGGACACAACCTTAGTCGCATTAGCTCAACAAGCTGCATCCAACGACCAGCTACCAAATGCACGCACATACAAAGTGCGTACGTATTTACAGTGCACCCAACGCTGGACATAGCAACACTCCATGGGGACAAGGTACAACAAGCAACGCGCAAGCAGCGCGCAGCATGACATACGCAAAATATGAGGTACACAAGTCTGCCCAAGACGGACAAAGCAAGCAATGACAACGATTCCAAACCCCACCAAGGGAGGGAAACATGCAATCGAAACTACTATCATCATCCGATTTCGACACAACAGCTCAATCCACCGCGACCATGAAATTTTTTTTAATTTTCTCATCAATCCTTAACCGGGAGCATGCGTTGATTACACCTCTATGAAGGAATCCGAAAACTTCAAACATCGCGTCGCGGTAAAAAAAGGGGGCACCATTCAAAGGAAAACCCCACCACCACTGCGGAACGTTAGTCAATATCGGCTCCTACATTATACGCACATCTGTGCCAAACCCATCACGTGGAGAAGGAGACATAGCTATATTCGTCAAGCAAATAAGGAGGTGACTCTAACACGGATGGATAGGTCCCAGACAATCCGACGCAAATACATGTGCCTACGCGCACCTACACGTGCTTACACACACCTACCCAGGCACGTGCGGCCTAATGTCGATGTTAAAGGTAACATAACGACTACCTCCGATAACAACAATAGAAAAAGAAGGAAACCTTGTCAGTTCGACATTCTTCAATCATGTATACATCTGTGACACAAGCACAACTTCAAAAGAAGTTAAGTTACAAGTCATAACCACTATAGGGGTACAACACCATGAAGAGTCAAAAGAATGCGCAAATTCAACGCAAAGCGTACCAATGCTTCTCACCACATCGAAACACGCATCCAAGTTGGGAACAGTTACCCCTACTCAATCCCACCAACAAATACACCTGCATAAAAATGCAACGAATAAGAAGGAGGGAATTTACAAGTCCTCATCAAATATGGGCGCTGCCACACAACAGTCACCATGAGAAAATCCCAACACTCGGTGCAAGAGTGGAGGCACGTCGTGAACTACAACTCTTACAAAGATTCAGCGATCTCCTACTTACAAGAGATACTCGCCACGCTTGAGCAAGGAACAACGGTGCGACCGCCAAGCAACTTGAGGGGCACCAAACGGAGATGTGCTTGACACCCCACCTAACTATAGGGGAGAAGATCAGAAATAAAAGGCCACGCGAACACGCGACACCACCCTCCCTAAGAGGAAGCCACAAACGAGGAAAACAACTTCAACATCCTATACGGATTCAACCCAAGATATCAACATTAGGTATCGCCCTAGAAAGGCGATCTCTTCTACTCAAAAAGAGCCAGGTAACCGGTATATTGGTGACACTTAGATGATAGGTAATAATTCTAGGCAAAATACTTAGCTGAATAGAACAAACTACTCGGGTAAGATATCTACCCCGAATAGTCTTATTTAGTCTGAGCAAAATGCAATCTGAACGGAACAGACTAGTTGCGAATAGTATGATCCAGTCATATTGACATTACAAGCTGAACAGAACAAACTAGCCGAACCCGATGCAAGGATCGAATAGTTCAGTCTAATCTAGTCCAGATGCACAACATAGCAGGAGGAATAGCCATACAAGGAGACTTATAGCTCCACATCATCTACTAACCAATATGTATCTCGAGTCAATGCGAAACAATTAGAGACAGGTTAGGTACAGACACAAATGATGTACCAAAGGCACACCCTACTTAGGAGACAACACCAAGTAGATGTTGTATACAACACTCTCCGGAATTCTCTATCTACGAGCGCCCTACTTAGGCATCTAAGCCAAGTAATGGTCGCATATATATCATTTTCCTCATCGCAACAAGTCTCCAAGCTAATTGCAATTCACGGCGTCTTATTGAGCATACTACTCAAGCATAAGAGCCTACCTTGGAAACAATACCAAGTAGTGACCGCATACATGCATGCACATCATGCTACGCAAGCTCAAATGCATATAAACCAAAAAATGCAGATTGCAGTGTATCAATGAACACATACGGCAAAGAACATTCGAAAAGTTCCACGCCTAACATGCATCGTCAACCAAAAGGGAGTATTCATAGTAAAATTTCAATACATGCACTAATTGTAGAAGATGGTAGAACTTCATACATTCTCTATCATATTGCAAACATTGCAATTATCTGATGAAGTATATGCCTTTTTATAGGTACAAATTCAATTATCAAAACAATGACGTACTCTACTCAGGAACTACACCAAGTATTGGCGCAATCTACATTCAAACCACTACCACCGCAAGTGGCTCTAAGTAATCGTGAAGTGCAATCAAGGGAATTCACTTACTACGACAACAAGGCACCCTACTCTTGAATTACACCAAGTAGTGGATTATACGCATACCATTTGCATCAACAATATAAGCTATTATGCTAATTACAACAAAAGGCTTATATTTTACAACGACGACATGGCTATTATCGACAACGAGCACACAAATGCTCTCTACATACATTAGGGACTGATCACCCTGCATGGCGATATACTCTTTACGAGGCATTCCCATGTTTACTACAGGGCGTGGCAACCCCTATCGGAGACCCCCCGCATGGCGCGATACAATCTTTACGAGGCATCCCCATGTTTACAACAGGGCGTGGCAACTCCCTTCCGTAGACCCCCCCCCCCCCCCCCCCCCCCCCGCATGGCGTGGTATACTCTTTACGAGATATCCCCATATTTACTACTGGGCGTGGCAAATCCCTTCCGGAGACCCCCCGCATGGCGTGATAATACTAATTACGAGGAATCCCCATGTTTACTGCAAGGCTTGGCATCCCCCTTCCAGGGACCAAACCAACCTCCAATACATGATAGGACCCAAGCAAGAGGGAAACCGCATATTTATTCTACAAATCGACCAGGAGGCATCCTGCAGTCGCCGCTATACGCACTATATCAAAAACTCATCCAGATTTACAAGTCGAGTCTTGTACAACTCTATCTTGCAGGTGAGAAAATAGTGAAAATAAAACACATCCAAATTAGCAAGTCGTGTCTTGCCACAACGTCGCGTTGGAGTGGACCAAGAGACGGTAAAAAATGCAAGTCGTACAAACGTGGTCTTGCACAGCCCCTTGGAATAACCAGGTAGAGGTGTAGTAGTATCGCAAGATAAGTACGTGAATATCCACGGAAATTCTCGCAACAACACTACAACGGGGGTGCCTAAGAAGCGGAAACAAAATACATCCAAATTAGCAAGTCGTGTCTTGCCATAACGTCACATTGGAATAGCCTAAGAGAAGGTAAAAACTACAAGGCGTTTTACACGACCTCTGTCCCTCCCTTTGGAACAACCAAGTTGAGGCGTTGTAGCATCAAAGGGTAAGTACATGGACTTGCCAAAGGAAAACCCTGCAACAACGTTACGAGGGGTGTGCCCAACTAACGGATGTAAAAACGCACCAAATTTAACAAGTAGCGTCTTGTCACAACGTCGCCTTAGAACGGACTAAGAGACGGTATAAACTAATGTCTTGACTAGTCAAGACGACATGGTGATGTGCGAACAAGGGCTAAGTGCCGAGTGCCAAGTGCGAAGTGCCGAGTGCCAAGTGCAAAATGCCAAGTGTCCAAGTACATGATACGTGTGTTTAACACACACTTATATATTATCATGCCTTGGGGACAACCAAGAGGGGCGCGCGCGACAGATAACGACGTACGTCCTATTGTTACAACTATGTTAAACAAGGAGTTTCAATCCTATCCTACAGTCCAAACCACATGGACAAATGGGATAACGAGAGTTATGAAATATTACTAATAAGTTATCATGCATTTCTAAATTTTCTATGAAAGGTCTATACGACAACGTCAAACAAACAAATATATATATATATATATAAAATATTCAGGGGATAACACCCAATGTAACCTCAACCTAGACGACGCGAACAAAAACTGTATACAAAGCCTGGTAAAGCAAACATAATCAACCTAATGCCACATGCAAGGTACCAACACCTCTAGCAGGATGAGCAATACCCTTATCTCGAGTGGTAATCTCCACTCAATACCTACATACCCTATACGGCCCTTACGTACGCGCCCGCACGACCCTTATGAACGCGCCTACACGGCATCTACACGTGTGTCTAACATGGCACTATGCGACTATTCGGGGTAACGGTACATATATAATTATTGTACTAATGCCTATACATATATATCGATCAATGTTGGCAGGACATATATATCTATTTACATACTCTACGAAGAGTCTCAAGGTTCGACCATCGTCATGAACAATACCACACTACCAATCCTATATATACAAGGGTTAATATCATGCAAGTTGCAACACAAACATCACTGTCAGCATCGAATACAATATCAACACGATGTGCATCCGCATCCTGATGGTGCAATGGTGCCACCTTTCCGGTGGCAGACTCGGCTAACACACTAAGCCGGTCAAACGAAAAGTCGGGAACAAGGGTATACACAACCTCCAAAAAATCATACATCAAAACACCAGCACGTGTCTGGACATCATCGCAGAATAACTGCGAACTCTTGTACCCTGCAAGGAAGATCTCCTCCCCCTCTTTGTAAGCACTCTCCTGCATAGTCTGCAGGGCAAGTACGTGTGCCTCACCATCATTCAACAACCTTCTTACGAAGAGCAGTTATCTCGGTCTCGAGAATAGCAACTTGAGCCTGCCAAACAAGAGTCAGTAGCCCCCAATTCAACAACCTTAGCATCCAAGAAGAGAGATTTCTCATTCGCTCCAGCCAGTGCATAACAAACAACATCATGCTTCCCTTGGAAAAACTATAAAGGAGAAGAGAGTGATAACATTCACTACAACTTACAACTTGTTCCATATTCATCAAGGAACAAAGATAGAAGCATATGCGAACAACCTATAACAAGAGTAAAGAGTAATACTCGCAGGAGCGAAACGAACCAACATACGCGCGAACCCTCAGCTCATGCGCACGCATCTTCCGAATCCACAAAGAACCTATCCCCGAGCCCCAGCAGAAACAACCCTGTGCAGCATACGCACACCCACCTCGGGAGTGCCCAAACGCAATCGGGAAAAATGGCGCCTACCCTCAGAGAAGAAAGGCACCCACTCAGATCCAGCAATATCACCATCAAGTAAGCATACCAAATGGACGTGCACAAGTGCAGGGAGTTGCATAGCTCCCAGAAGGACACAAATAAGCAAACAAGAAAGATAAAAGTGACAAGTTCAATGGAAGATCAACAACATAGGCAGCATACTCGCTCTAATCGGCTCCTCCACCGAGATCCAGTCCCTCGACACGGGGGCAGAAGGTGCAGGCGGGAGAGTCCAAACCTCAATATCTTTCCCTTTGTTGTGAGAAAGAGCCTACGATGAGTCACCACCAGCAGTAGATTTAGATCGCTTGGAGTTGCTCGAGGGACGAATCTCGAAGTCGAACCGCTTTATTCCTGGTCAAGTAAGAGTGTTGTCGACAGTGACGACACGCATGATCTCAAATCACAACTCAAAATGCCACTTTGTTATACCCGAAGGGGTGCCGATATCCTCGTATTTGGGACTCACTCCCGAACCAGAAGGAAGAATTGACACTAAGTCAACCTCGAGTTTGACTCGGACTTCGAAAGGCAAGTAACACGAAGAGTAGAATCAGAGGACTTACTCATTCGTCTAAAGCTGACAAGACAAGAAGGGTTGAGCCAATCAGTACCAGAATCGGAGTGCAAAACTCTGTTGCACCATCGCAATCAGAACCCCTACAATACAAGAAAGAAAACACTCAACAATCCATGCATACGTCGACCATGCTACGACAAATATGCGAGAAACGCTACAAAGATCCATGGCTTACCATGTTTTACCAGATTCTGGAGAGCCATCACTTCCAAGTACAGCGCGTACGCGTCCACACCCTAGGAGGGGGTGCAACACTCCGTTCAAAAACTAAGTACGGAGACACCAAGCGTAGCACACGCACGTTGACGCACTAGGAGGGGGAACAACACCTCTCGTTCAGTAACTAAGTATAGTAGCAGTAGACATGGCACAACGCGCGCATAGAAAACATCGGCGCGCATGCTTCGAAACATCAACATGAGGTGTAATGACTCACTTCCAAATTCTAAGTATAGATGCTATAGGCGCAGCACCGCACGTGTGCACGTCGACATATCAATATGAAATCTACCACCTCAAGTATGAAGCATCTAACGGATACACTAAGTAGCTATCATGTCCGCGTATCTCAGAGCGGCTATCATGTCCGCGCATTTCAGAGCGGCTATCATGTCCGCGCATCTTGAATCGGGTATCATGTCTGTGCGTCGTCCAACGATTATCGTGTTCGCAATTAATGGGTTATATACATGTTCAGGAGACATATAAGAAGGCACTCTACCTTGAGGAAAAACATGTAGCGGTAGCAGGAGGCACTCTATCTTGAAAACACCTCGTAGCGCCAACAACATGGAAATGCATGTCGCCTCGTCGACCTCTGTCCTATACTACAAGGCAAGTCACCTCGTCGACCTCTGACCTACACTACAAGGCATGTCGCCTCGTCAAACTCTGACATACGCCCTACCATGGAAACGTCAAGTAGCAGTCGCCAAATGCACCCTACCTGGGAAAAACCAAGCAGCAGTCGTGGAACGCACCCTACTTTGGAAAACCCAAGTAGCAGTCGGCACAAGGGTCAACACCCCGCGTCCGAGAAAACTATGTTGCAAACATCCCCGACACGGGGGCAACTCCACATGAAAAGGTGAGTACTCAACTATAACGTGGCGAACATCCCCACCGCGGCGGCAACTCCACACCTACGGACTTATAATTTCACAACTACTAAGCGAACATCCTCTATACGGGGGAAACTCTATATCAGTAAAGGCCTCGTCCCGACACTCATACAGCCTATACAGCACTAAAGGCGTCTGCGCGATCCAATACTACGCGCGTCTACGCAACCCAACACTACGCGCGTCTACCCAACCCAACACTACGCGCGTCTACGCAACCCAACACTACGCGCGTCAGCGCGACTTAACACATGTCTATCAGGGGACGTTCATCGACAACACGTCGGAGGCTTAACACCTCGCGAGCGCCCATGGTTAGAATCGGCACCTTCATACACCTACTGATCTACGCGCTTATACGACACATACATGCGCGTACTCGGCCACGTCACTACAAACACTTCCACTCCGGGGGCAATATTATATCGACAAAGGACTCGTCTCTCGACATATACATTACGAACATAGTCCTATGATGAGGCGTTCTTCAACGACGCGGCGGAGACATGGCGATTCGCAGTCTCAGGACCTGCTCGTCCGTAACACACACTCCTCTGTGTTGCGTGAGGGTAAAGGTTTATCTCTCCTTAATTTCTCTAAATATTTTTATGAGTCTTTAGCATATATACATGCGTACATGCCATTGCATCATTGCTATCATATACTTGTGCTCATGTCATTGTACATTGTTTTCCCTATTTACATCATTGATCGCATGCCACTACACGTCGCGCGTCTACTCACATTCGCACGTATGCCATGTTCAAACACATGTTAAAATTTAAAATTACATGATTACATACATGACATATATTTATTTTTACATCATCATTAAATTCATATTCATGCTTATGTCGTCATATATTTATCTCATGATTATATCTTCAATAACATGATATCGCATGTTGCACGTCTATTTATCCACGCGCATACAACATGTTTGCATACATGCCAGCATCCACGTTCATGTCACGGATGTTTACTACTTTGATCATATGTTTGTTATATACATATACATTTGTGGCACTAACCATGTCAGCACTAGACCACAATGTTGCCAAAAGGAGACCCGTTCTTCAAGCCAGCGCCTCTGCCTAAAGTGGGTCGGATCCCGGAAGGGATCGTGCCGCAGCAGAATAGTGGATGGGATATGTACCCAGTAACGCTCCTTCGAAAACGTGACCGGTGGAAATTCTGACAGTACCATCCAAAATGAGGAAAAAATCCCATTCTGAAAGGTTGTCAGAAAGAGAGGTGACTATGGTCCTGATGTGGGTAACACGGGTGGTTCATGTATTTACAACAACAAACATTAAATTATCAGAGCAAACACGTGAGAAAAATGAAAACACACTAACAGGGGACGGAACTGTCGCATTGAAAACAGTGTCGTTCCTCTCAAGCCAGATACTGCACATAATAAGGCACTTCGTAATAAGAAACGAATCATTCTCCTCCTTCTGAGGGATTGACGGGCTATTGTGTTGTAGCCAGTCCATCACCGACTGAAAAGGTGTGTGTTCCGGGCGAACACCCAAGGTATATGCAAACCAGATTCTATAAGCGAAGGGACAAGACCACATCAGGTTATCCCAGGTTTCTGGAGATTCGAGGCACATGGGGCAGGAATAATCAACTGGGATATTACGATGAATGAGGGCCATACCAAGCGGAAGACCGGAGGGATAACCTTTCTAGAGGAACATCTTAACTTTCGGTAAGAAATTAAGTTTCCAAAATTTCGACCAAAAACTAGGACTAGCACTCAAAAGGACATCAAGTTGGTACCATGTTTACGATGTTGATCCGATGAATGGATTAAAGTATAGCCAGATTTAACAGTGTAATGGACTGTGAGGTGGTGGCTCCATAAAAGACGATCCATGGTGGAAAACATAGGTAGTTGTATCTCCAAAACCGAGGAAACGACAAACTCCGGGAGATATTGTCTGAGAGCTACCATATTCCAGCAAAGCGGGAGATGGGAAATGAAATGAGAGACCAAAAGAGCTAGAGGGTCATCATGGCAGAAGAACCACGTAGCAAGAATGCCTACATTAGGTATCCACGGGTCGTTCCAGAAATCAATTGGGGAACCGTCCCTAACCCTCCAATGAGATCCCTGTTGTAAAAAACCTTGTATGTGACTGGGAGATCTTCATCGCAAAGAAGGAACACTGACTGAGATATTTTTTTCTAAGACAAGAGGCCCAAACTGAGGGAGTGTGTATGATTTTTCATGCTTGTTTAAAAAGAAAGGCCAGATTGAACATGTGCGTGTCCTTGAAGCCCAACCCTCCGTTTCGCTTTGATTTTTTCAGTTTTTCTCAAGCAATCCAGCAAATACCCTGACGATCGGGAGAGTTTTCCACCAGAAAGAGTGGAATACAAATACAATTTGGGCAGTGACAGTTTTAGGGAGCTGGATAGAAGACATAGTGTAAGTGGGAATTGCAGCAGCAGTTGTCCAAATAAAGATTTCCTTTCCGGCTGAAGAGAGAAGCTAGTGGAGACTCGGTCAATTAAGTTTGAAGCAATGAAATCACTCTGTTTGACCCAATCCATAGGTAGCCCTAGGTAAAGTTCAAGTGGGGTCATTTCTGGGACAGAAAAGATAGAACACAAGTGATGGAGGTTATGGGGTGAAACATTTAGGCTGAAGAAAATACTTGATTTTTCAAAGTTGATCTCCTGGCCTGATTCATTCTCATAAGCTTGTAGAAGTGCGAACATTGAGGATGTTGCTAGCAGTGGCTTCCAAAAATAAGAGACTATCGTCCGCAAACAAGGGATGTGAGACGCGTTGAAAGTTACATCCCGGATGTATGCCCAGGGTGTCCCCAGTTTCTTGCCCTAGCGACAAACGATGAAAAAGTACTTCGGCACACAAAATGAATAGATAAGGAGAGAGAGGGTCGCCCTGACGGAGACCTCGGGAGGTGACAAGAGGAGGTGTACGACGCCCGTTAAGAAGAATGGAGTGTTCAGGCGAAGAAATGCATTGCATAATCCAATTAACAAACCTGACAGGGAAATTCATTCGTTGAAGGAAACGTTGCACAAATGGCCGCTCTATCCTATCATAAGACTTGCTCATGTCGAGTTTTAAGGCTAGAATTCCCACTCTACCCGCCCGTCTACGCTTGATAACGTGCATAAGCTTCTGAACTAGTAAAGTATTGTTCGAAATTGCTCTTCCTGGGATGGAAGCACTTTGGAAAGGTGAGATTAGAGGATCAATGACTGATCGTAATCTGTTAGCAAGAACTTTAGTGATAATTTTGTAAGACGTGTTACACAGATTGATGGGCCTCTAATCTTTAATGGTGTCTGGGTGGGCATTTTAGGAATGAGAACTAGTGAAGTCTGATTTAAGCGACGAAGCATATGGTCGGTTCTAAAGAAAGTAAAAACAACTGCCTGAGAGTTTGGTCTGATAATGTCCCATTGTGATTGAAAGAAGCGCGGGGAGAAACCATCCGGGTCAGGAGATTTATCGGGAGACATTGATGCAAGAGCTATGTGTATCTCGATATTGAGACAGCTCCGGCAACAGATGAGTGGTCACTCTGGGAGAGCACGAGGATAGAGTAATGAAGGAGAGGGTAGTCAATCGTGTTACTGGATGTTGTGAATAAGTCGATGTAATAAGAACATATATGATCCTAAACCTCGGAAGTGTCAGTGAGCCAAGAGCCATCTTCCTTTAAAATCCAATCAAGTCGTGATTGTTTTCGTCTGGCAATCGTTTTTGCATGAATATAATTGGTGTTGCTGTCTCCTTGGGAAAGCCAAAGTTGACGTGATTTTTGGCGCCACATTGTCTCCTCCTGATAATGTAGATCATGAACCAGCTTACGAGCATGTCCTTTCTCAGGGGTCGTTGGATTGGTGGTCTGGATATCGTGGAGTGCAGCCAAGGCCTCGTGAAGTTTGGTGCGGACGTCCCGAAAAGTTACTTTGTTCCAAGAGACAATCTTATTGGATAACCGCTTCAGTTTTATGGCAAGTTTGAATTGAGTAGATCAATTAACAGGTGTAGCCAAGAGGCACTTAGAGTGTTAATGAAGGATTATGTTGCAGCCACATGGCTTCAAACCAGAAGGGGATTTCTCCTACAGTAGGAGTTTAGTCTCCAGTTGTAGGAGGATAGGACAATGATCAGAGACAATCGTTTCTAAATGAAATAGTGGCTTCAGGGAAAGTTAGTCGCCAGTCTACAGTGACTAGTGCTCGGTCAAGTCTCTGGAGAATGAGATATGGGCTAGGCCGGAGATTCACCATGTGAAGGGTTTCCCTCGAAAACCTATATCCATCAAGTTGCTAGTGTGGGACCAAATAGAAGCCTGGGGTAGACGCTGCAAAATGGTTGGAAAACACCCTATTTTCTCGGTTGGGGACCAAACGACGTTAAAGTCGCCAATGGTCATAAGGGGGGAGGAGACAGAAGAGATCCAAAGATTAAGAGTAGCCCAAAATTCTATCTTATCGCAGGGAATGCAAGGAGTATAGATAAAGAAGCAGTCCCATTTGATGGAGGTCGGAGTCATCTGGATTGAGGCATGAATGATATTATTTGTATGTTGGCAAACTGAGACCAAATGGTAGTGCCTCCAAGCAAGAATTAGACCGCCCCTGGTTTTGACTGGAGGAATTTGTATAGCGAGGGAGAAACCTAAAAGATCTAGGGATTGGGCCAAGCGAGGCATTTGGCTCTAAACCTCGGATATGAAGACGATGTTGGGTTTATGAGTCTGAATGACTAACCCAAGATGGTGAACTGTTAGGGATTGGCCCGCTCCCTGACAGTTCCATGTTAATATACTCGTAATTCGCGCGGAGAGTGCACGAGGTGCACCTCCAAAAAACTAGCTGAACTATCGGTTGCAGTAATATCAATAATATCTGGCATCATTGGAACAAACGTAGCATAATGAGTGGAGTTCCAAGTGCTAAATAATAAAGATACCTCATCCAATGGGGGGCCCAAGTGATCTACCGTTGTAGAAAAAGTGCTCCTAGAGCTGCCGTCTCTGGAAACACAATGAAGCTGGCCTGTTGTAGAAGATTCTGTTGCACGTCGTGCCCTAATTCTTCGCTGAGGGGATACCGTCACAAGGCTCAATTCCCAGACGCGGTGGATACTCAAGAGCCCTCTTCAGTCGCCGGCGAGAAGGGTCTGCTGCTGACTCCTCGTTGTTATGGTTCTGGCCGGGGTCATGGGTGTTGATCTCTCGTAAGATGTCATCGAGGTCATCCTTTATCTCCATGGGAAAAAATTACAAAGCAAGAGGGCCCTCCGGAATGTATACCTCCGTCAGATCATAGAAGTCGTCTATGAACACTTCTCCAGGTAAAGCAAAATCTTTATCATCAAAGGCATGGTGGTGGGTTTGTGGCTGTGTGGTTGATGAAAGGGATTGTGGAGTGGTGGTGGTGGTGAGGTTTATATGATAGAAAGGTGATGACGGAGGGGTAAGGGGTGCCCTATGCATAAGTGGGGGAAGACCTGGGCCGGTTGGGAAAGAAGGTGGAAAGAATTCTATGATGAGGGTCAATTGGTGAGGTAGGTGGGCTTCTAACTGAGCTGGTCGGAGGGGACGGGGAGGCAGGAGTCGGAGGTAGAAATTGGGTTATGGGCATTGGGTAAGGTGTTTTATAAGGTGTGGAGTCCCGCATATGTAACCGTATATTAGGGACAGCTCCGAGAAAGGGATGGAGGCCCCACGCTATTGGTGTGAGGGGGTGGAGGATTGGCAACATGGACATATGAGAAGGGTTGGTCACTTGTGGAATTGGGGTAAACATGGGAGGGTATATTAGAGGTTGGAAGGAGATATATGGGGGTTTTGTGATATGACAATGGAAGGTTAGGGTTTAGGGCAAGCTGGGAATGGTTAGTGCCTTAATAGGAAGGGCCAGCTCCGGCTGGGTTAGGGATGGGACGGGTTCGAAGTGGCGGGGAGGCAGCAGGTGTGTTTAGAGGAGTGACCGGAGCACTTATGGGTGGCGGATTAGCGATTCACCGGAAGAACGGGAGACCTCCTTGTAAGACCAAGTTGATACCAGCATGAGTGTCGTCCGCCACGTCCTAATTTACTGGAATAGGGTTAGGAGGTTGCCTCTCTGCCGGACGATTCCTTCTTGCGATGCCTCTTCCCGGTGTGTTCGCCACTGGATTAGCGTTCAACGGGATCCAACTTGTAAGGAAACCATTACCTCGATTTCCATGAATGTAGAGAGGGCGTTGAAGGTCCCTGACCGGTTGGAGACCTGCAATCTCGACCACCCTTCATGTCATAGCCTCCAACTGCTCAGATATTACAGCGTAAACCACCCTAAACTGGTCGAAGTTGTGGCCAAAACGGCCGCATCTCCGGCAAGGGAGGTCCAGTCGATAGCGGATAAGGACTTGATAAGTTTCCTCTTCATGAGTGATACCAACAGAGGGGACCACTGGCTGCTCGAGATTAAGGTAAACACGTACCCTAGGAAAAGCCACCGACCAAGGCCTTTCATCATCAAACTCCAACTCGATGACATCTCCAACTGCCAAAGCCAGTCTTTTGATAACTGCCCTTTTCGTCAGAAATATGGGAACGCCCCTTAGTTCGATCCAGGTAGCAACTCAGTGGAAACTGACCGGTTGAGAAGGTACAGCCGGGTTTCCTTCCTCCAAGACGAGTATCATTCCCTCAATATTGAAAGGTTTTTTTTTGGAGGACCTCAAGCATTTGGTTCCTAGAAAGGAAATGAAAGATCCAACCGCCATCTTCACGCCTAACCATTTCTGGTTCCTGAGGTATTCTCCAGTTTGCCGTAACAAAACGGCGAACAACGTCTTCCCTGTCGCGTCTGAGGCAAAGGACTCTTCCCATCAGGGCAAAACGAAGTGGCTCCATCTCCTCTTCAGTTGGCAGAAGTCTTTTTTGTGGAAAGCGGAACAAACAGACATCGATGAAGCACCGTATATCTGTCTGGTAGTGAGGAGAAATAAGGTTTGGAAGGAGAAGTTAGAGTTTCGTAGTTCTCTTTTAATTTTGATTTGGCCTCCATATTGAGTGATAAAACGACGGGAGGTGGAGAGCCACCGCCAACGCTGGCCAATGGGCGAGAGGGAGTCTAGTTGATCTGAGGAAGTCAAATCGAATTTGCATAGGCAATGATGGGACTGGAGCTGTCACTTCAATAAACTAAGCAGATCATGAATCACGAAAGGAAGGCGGAGCGTCGGGGATAGCAGGAAAAAAAACGGCGTGGAGGGGAAAAAAAAGAGAAAAAAGGGCATAGGTGAACACGTTAGTATGTAGATTCTTCATTCTGCTTTATTATTCATTTATTTTTCTTATTATCCCTATTTAGGGGTGAGCAAATATCCCGAGAGGCTCAAAATCCCGCCCGTCCCGCCCTAGCCCGTCCCAAAAAGTCCGTCCCAAAAATGTACCCAAGCCCTAATGGGCGGGACTTTTCTTCTCAACTAGGGCTAGGGCTAAGGCTAGGGCTTTTTTACGAAGTCCCAAAAGACCCGTCCCGTCCCTTTTTGCTAACTAATCAGCTATAAACTATAGTTAGTTAAGTTAACTTTAGTGATGGCTCGGGTTGAAGTTCCATTTGATCTGGGATTTGCATTTATAACTTGTTATGTCAGAATTGTTGGTGACTTTGTGTTAGAGTCTTGGTAAAACTTAGTTTTGGAGTCTTTGGTGAACTATTTTGGAGAACCAAGTTATGTGTTCAACTTGGTGTTCTTACAAGTGACAAAATGTTTGAGTGATTTTGGTGTTTTATGGTGAACTTTGTGGTATGTGGTGAACTTTGTTATTATTCTGTGTTTAGTTATGGTTTAAGTAAATTGAGTATGATTTTTTTTTTTTTTTTTTGAACTTGGATGAGAATTTGGGTTCGTCCCATTTGCCCCTAATCCCTGTAGGCCCATGGCGGGAGGGCATTTTCCTAATAGCTAGGGCTCGGGATAGGGCTCGGGACAGCCATTAAATGGCCTAGTTTTAGGGCTTGGGTCATTTTTAAAAAAAAGCCCGCCCATCCGTCCCATGCTCAGCCCTATCCCTATTATCAAATAAGTAGTGTTAGGTTCTTTTCAATGGTCTTGTGGAGCAAGTAAAGACCATCATTTAACCCTAATTTAAAATGCAAGCGTGCCTCCTCCTCCGTCCTGTAAAAGTAAAAGGGTCTGAAATGACATATAAATAAAGCAAGCGTGCCTCCTTGCGTATATTTAATTTGGACGTCTCTTCACCGAGTACGACTAGGAGGGAGTTATGGAGACTGGGTCAGCAGCACCGGTACCAAGGGTGGCGGTTGTCGTCTTCTTGCTGCGAGGTAAAGATCTTCTCCTCGGCCGTCGCCGCTCCTCCGTCGGCGACTCGACCTTCGCGCTCCCCGGCGGCCACCTAGAGTTTGGTCTCTCTCTCATTTCTTGATCTTTTAGTTTAATCCCAAACCTTATTAGCACGCAATTGGAAGAGGATGACTCTTTTGTATTCCAAACTCCATGTGCTGCGATTGCGATGATGTGGAAGAAGAAGTAATTTATTTGCCAGATCAAATTTACCCATGAATTGATTCCATAGTTTAGTAGCAATATAATGTTGGGATGCTTGTATTTGCGCCTGCTAGTTAGAATTACAAATCAGAGATATATATTTCCCCAATATCCATTGGCCAGTTAGTTCATTCATAATATTGCTAGCTAGCTGCAGATTGATTGTATGTGTTATATATTGGTTTGAAATAGCAAAATTCCAGTTTGCAATGAATGATTAAGATGGGTTGAATAGTGGTTTGAGTTGTCAGGTGAGAGCTTTGAGGAGTGTGGTGCAAGAGAAGTGAAGGAGGAGACAGGACTGGACATTGACATTGGCAAAACAGAGCTACTAACAGTGACCAATAACATCTTCTCAGAGGCCCCAAAGCCAACTCATTATGTCACCGTCTTCTTGAGGTCCGTGTTGGTCGATGAGAATCAAGTCCCTCAAAACCTTGAACCAACCAAGTGCTATGGCTGGGAATGGTTCCAGTGGGACAACCTCCCAACCCCTCTCTTCTGGCCCCTCCACAAAATGGTGCTTTCTGGCTTCAATCCCTTTCCCCCTACCTAAGCAAGCTTATTTATTATTATTGTGGTGTTGATAATATAGATTATTGGTTGGATTTCTTCAGCTTATTGTTAATGTCATGCTTAGTTCTAAGTGAGTATCTTACCTTGTTGTCCATAAATTAATGCTTTGCTATATTCTATGTTGAGTATTTGGTGCACCCTTGATTTCGATTTTATGTTTTTTTTTTTTTTTGGTAGAAATGGAAAAATATGCAATAAAGAGGTTAGGCGTCGTGTGCCACGAACGCCTAACTAATGTACTGTTTACAAACCGACACTCTTAATAACACGGGATGAACATACCCTAATAATGTCTTTAAGCGTACATAAACGAGCATCTTTGGAAGAAACCAGTGTTATCAGAACCGGACCGGACCGGCGGTCCGACCGGGTTCGAACCGGAATCGGACCCCTCCACGGTCCGGTTCGAACATTTCCGGAGGATGCAAGCGAACCCGGTTTGGAAGGCCGGTTTTCAGTGAACCGGCCGGTTCTGATCGGACCGGACGGTTCACCGGTTCGCTGGTTCGGATTTCTACTAAAAAAATAAATAAAAAAATTAGGGTTTTTTTTATCAGGAGGCGCCGTAGCTGACCAGATCTGGAAGAGCTCCACCACCGCGTTGTAGCTGACCAGATCTGGAAGAGCTCCAACATCCAGCTGCGAGTCGCGCCGGCATCCGAGCTTCCACCTCCGCCTCTTCTCCACGACTGCATCACCAATGGCTGCGACGCCTCCGTTGGGAGAGGAGGGTTGGGGGAGAGGAGGGTTGGGGGAGATGATGGTTGGGAGAGGAGGGTTGGGGGAGATGATGGTTGGGGAGAGGAGACTTGGAGAGAGAGAGAGAGACAGAAAAAGAGGGACCTCACTTTTCAGCTCTGTGAGCTGACAGCACGGGAGAGGAGAGCAGGGATGAATTGGAGAGAGAAAGAGAGAAATAGAAAGAGAGAGAGAGCTCACCTTCCTTAGTGCAGAGGAGAAGACTTTGTTTTATTGTTAGAGAAGAAGACTAAGGGACGGCAGGGATGAATTGAATTAAAAACAGTCGGACCGGGTTTGAACCGGGTCCGACCGGACGAACCGGGAACCGGTGGCCTCGCCGGTTCGACCTCCGGTCCGGTTCTGATAACACTGGAAGAAACACAATCAAAACCAAAATCGGATTGTTGTAAAGCTCCAATCCTAGCCATAGTGTCTGCAATATGCATAACTTTTTATATTCAAAACTTGAGCAGTAAATTTCTGCGTTCTAAAATAATATGCATAAATTTCAAATTAAGATCTACAATTCCAGAGATAAGTTGTTAGATAGTCAGTGTGCCTAAATGAATATTGAGGCACTTGATTTCCAATTGGACAACAAGGAAATACCGTCCCGAATAGCCCAAAACTCTGTAAGTAAACTATTAGTAACTCACAAGTTTTAGGAGAAATACGAAATTCAATTTCCGTTGCACTCAAGGATAACTCATCCAACTCCCGCTTTTCAGGTTCCCATATGACGCTCCATCTGTATTGAGTTTTTTCCACCCATGTTTTAGTGGAGTCCACTTCACTTGGATTGTCGTGAGGCGACACTTCGAGAGATTCTTTCTCGATAGCCTTCTAAAAATACCTACTCGCACAAGAGAAAGACCAAACACATCATTAGTAATAGGAGTTCCTCGGAAAATAAAGTCATTTCGATTATTCCAAATCTTTCAAAGACAATTAAAAAAGATGGTTCTCCAATCCACTCTTCGGACAAAAGTGTCTTTGAGAGTGCAGTTGAACTTAATCCACTCCCCAATGGGAGATTGAACGAAGGTGATGCGAAAGCTGGTATAGAGACAATTATCCCATAAAGTTTTCGTAATTATCCATTTTATGTTGATGCATTGATTTCCATCTTATGTTGGATCAATTTGATTTTTCTTAGATGCATTATTAGGTTGTGTATGCATTGTTGGAACATGGTTTTTGGGATTATTTGACTCCAACCTGAGTCGGTCTGAGCCGCCTCCTTAAATAGGTCAAGTACCGGTGACACGGACCTATTCAAAAGCAAGAACCATTCAGTCCCAAGGAGGGCAACTAGGTTTTCACACCCCACCCTCCGAAGAGTGACTTAGACATTGAAGATGCCATGAAAATGTAACAGAGTAGGAAATATTATTCAATGGTCAAATGTACTTTTCATACAATATGTTTGACTGAATGTGGCTTTTAGTATAAGATATTTTTTTATTTACTTTTGGTACCAAACGTTTGAAATTTGTTGGTTTTTGGTCCATATGTTAGTTGGCCGTTAGTTTTGGCCGTTAAATGGCACATGCAAGTCACGTGATCCACGCTAAACTTTTGAATTTATTCAATTTAGTCCCTCAAATACATCCCTAACTTTTATTTTGTTTAATTTAGTCTTAAAGTTCCAAATTTGGTGGCGGTCGTCGGAGTTGGGTGGTGGTCGTCGGAGTGGTGAGTGGTGGTCGCCGGAGTTGGGTGGTGGCCGGCCGGGGCCGTGTTGGTGGCCGGCTGGAGCCGTGGTGGTGACCGGAGTTGGGTTATGTTTACATTATGGACATGGGTATTTTTTTCATTTCATCTTTATATTAATTAAACTTTTTATTAATTCAAATATTACAAAAGGGTATTTTTGACATTTCATGCGGTTCTGTTATATTTGACAGAAAATTTGGACGGAAAACCTAAAAATCACAAAGTCGAAACTTCATACCTCAGTTATCACCATTTCAATCTTCAGACCTCTCAAATTCACAAAGGTCAATCTTCAGACCTCTCCCAGTCATTTATCCTTTCATTTAAGTGGATGATAATCATGTACTGGTGAATGCGCCTACTGCATATATATGTGCTGCTATCAGAATCTATAATGCCACCGAATGGTATATTTTTTAGGCAATAAAAATACTCTTACTTTCACTTATTGAACATTCTTGGTTAATGCTTTATATGTTCTGAAATTCCTGGTGAATCTTTTAGGATCATCTTTAGGTTATTTATCTGAAATAATAATTCGGATCTTGCACAGGGTGATCGGAGACAGCATCGATGGCTTGAAAGTTAGGGCTAAATTAGTGGGTGAGACTCTAATGAGAGAGTGGTATCATTGTTTGCAGCTGCTGAAGCTACCAAAGAGAGGAGCTATGCACGTTGTTAGGTGGAATTGGTATGTTCATCTCTTTCGGACTTAATTATCATATTTTAGTAGACAAATCCTGATTTTTTTTTTCCAATTTGATCACTTCTTTATTATGTTTCACCAATTCATGGTTTGATGATTTATATGCTCTGAAATTCCTGGTGAATCTTTTAGGATCATCTTTAGGTTATTTTATCTAAAATAATAATTCGGATCTTGCACAGGGTGATCGGAGACAGTAGCGATGGCTTGAAAGTTAGGGCTAAAGTACTGGCTGAGGTGGTCTCTAATGAGGGAGTGGTATCACTGTTTGCAGCTGCTGAGCTACCCAAGAGAGGATAGCTATGCACGTTGTTATGTGGAATTGGTAATTCAACTCTTTCGGACATAATTATCATATGTTCAAGTAGAAGTAGCTGGGTGCCTGGAGTTTACAAGAATTAACTGAGCCAGATAAGAATTTCTACTTTGATATTTCCTAGACAGTGCTAATGATCATTTTAGATAAAAGGAAGATAAAACAAGTGCAGAAATGTTTGAGAAATCTATGCTTTATGTTCCACACGATGCAGATAACAGATTTTTTCGGGCCAAGAGCTTCAGAGTATTGTGCTTATACTACTTAGGTCTCTCTCAGATTGATCGAGCTCGAGAATACATGGATGAATGTGGGAAGGTAGTTATTTTGTGTAAAGAGTGTAAGTAGTTGCTATTAAAGTGAATAATGGTTACTGGGAATTTACTAGTTTTCTTTCATTCTTTCAGCTAGAGCCAAATGTAGCATTTGCTTCGTGTGACAATAATGACAACAAATGCAGTCTGTGCTTCTTATGTGCCCCGTCGAACCTTCAGCACCTGTAAGGAGTTCAATCACCAGGTACAACCTGACTTGGCAGATTAACAACATTCTCACACTATGATAGTACTGACTGATTCAAAGGTACTGGGCACCCCAAATCTTGTGATTGCTATCTTATTTTGGATTGGGCTATTTGATCTATTCGCACAAAATGGATTTGGCACTTACAGTTATATACTCTCAACTCTTTGTTTGTTGATATAGCAAGAAGGTTGGTGGTCATATGAATTTTGTCATCTGGGTAAAGTGCGGCAGTTTCACATGGAAGATGAAAAGGTAAACATCTGTCATTTTTTTCCAGAGATTTTCGGGGTTGTCTCGGATTCAGTTCTTTCAGATAATTTCTTTGTCCGGATTTAGATTTGAAATGAAAATTTATTACACTGGGAATGCCTCCAGGCATTTCATTGCTCTGTTGTTCTTAGTTCATACACTTTGAAAGGATTGTGTTCTCGGTTGGTTTTAATAGCACAACGTTGCAACATATGAAACTTAGCAAGAAACTCTGTTGTTTATATATCACCCAAAAAACAAATCCTGAAAATCTCGCTTTCTTATAGAATTTCTCACTAAGTTCACTCTGTAAAATTTTCCATGCTAATAATACTGTCAGTGACAAGGCTCTGTCTACATTTTCTAAGTTAATCCATTTTTCTTTGTACGGGTTGTTCAAGAGTTCATCTTGGGGGAATACAACGCCAGAGGCAACTGCTGCATACCTTGAGATTTGTTTCAGACAATTCGATCTTGAAAGATCCTCGAGGGAAAGATGCATCGCATATGTACAGCCATGACTCAACAATCAAGTCTATATAAAAGTCTATCCTTTTCTTATTTTGAAAATGGTTTAATGTGGTCAATGTAGGTATCATCCTCATCAATTTACAAACGGAACTACATGTGACCGCACAGATCAACCACGAGAAATCGAGGTTTATTTACAGCTTGAGTTGCTTTCCCAAATCACTTCTTTTTTTCCTTGATTCTGTGCTTATGTAATTAGTAATTAGTACTTTTGATGGTTATTGTAGGTGAGATTTATCTGTGCAGAACCCAAAGCTATGATTAATTCAATCATGGAGTTATCGACGTGCAAGTACCCTCTAACAGTACAATGTCCAACACTCTGCAGGCATCTGTGCGTTCTAACCTTTCCTACTGTTCCTTTTCTTATCAAACGTGGGGAATATTTTGATTTGTTTCCAGAAACAGAAATCTCGAATAGTAAATCATATTGTTGTGACAAATAATTTGCCTTGAAAATGTTTCAGATTGTTCCAAGAAGAGAAACCTGTGGAGCACACTATCAACTGCAATGAGCTTCCTGGTGATTACAAAGAGAAGAGATCAGAGAGGGACAAATCGGAACCTAAACAGATCGTAATGGTAACTGATGCTGCATCTCAAGATTCATCTGACAAGAAGGAAATAGAAGAATGATTGAACAAGAAGACATAGCTCGAAAGTAAAAATGGTTAGAGTCTAGCTACTATTATTGGTTGATATAATGTTCTATTGAAAACTAAACAAAGTCCTTGCACTATATCATAACATCACGTCGGTTTCATGTACATTAAGTGGTAGAAACTGGCTATTGATATGCTTATTTGTCTTAGTACCCCAAATATTGTGATCGTTATGTAATTTTGGATTGAACTTCGCATTAAGTGGCAGAAACTAGCTAAATTCCCCCAAAAACTAGCTAAATCATTAAGTTACTCTTCTTGATAGCTTTGGATATTTTTCTCCTTATTCTATTGATTCTTTGGGTTTATATTTTTGTGCAGTCAATTAGTATCCAAAGGTAGATGAGTTCACCCTCAATAAAAATATACTCGTGACCTTCGTCCGATCTCTCTATAGAGTGGCTATAATCTGCCCTTTTAACCTGGGATTTTATTTGCAAGGGAATAGCATGTTCCGCTCCTTTAGCTATATCAATATTTTTAAAGATTTCACGAATTCAATTTTTTTTAGTTTCACATGGATTCAGTTACAATAAGCAAAATGTAGGCCTTGATTTTGTTGAGCAACAAAAATCTGGAAGCTTGTGTAGCAAACAGTGTAGAATTTTGTTGGATTGATGATACATTTTAGAAGAGTACGACTAATACTATCTCAAAAGAGTATGGCTAATGATGGATCTGAAAGCTTTGTGACTTATTTCTTTTTATGAGGTTCTTTTAATACTAAAGTCAAAGTTCATCTATCTGTATACAGTCTCAGTTTGAACAATTAGTATAAATTCCTCAGTTACTAACAGAAAACAAACATAAGTCAATATAATATGGTATTCGATACCCAAAAAAAATCGAAGCTCGGGATTTTGGTGCTTCGACTCTTTAAATACACCATGATTCAACCATTTCTCTGTCGGTATATAGGAACAAATATACATGAACATTGGCCGACTTCTAAATAGATTACAGTGATAGCTATCTGATAACATCCAATGAGGAACCCATGTGTAAATATAGGACACTTGCGAACTCTTGTTTTTTCGGGTGAGTTGGTGATGAAACACTATATTTTATCTTAGTTTCTTAAATGTTAATCATTTTCTTTTCTATAATTTTTTTTCTTAAATATTATTCTCTAACCGTTCAAATTTTAATTATTAACATTTACAGTTTAGTAAGCCACCCTGCGCGTAGTGCATGGTCAGCACCTAGTTTCTAAAAGTTAAGAATGGGTGTCATTACCATATGTTTTAACACCACAATATAAAATAAGAGTAAAAATAAATAAAATAAACTTAAGTAGTAAATGTATAAAAATTAAAGTGTAGAAAATATAGATATAGTTAATTCAACTTTGTTTCTTCGGAAAAAAAGTTCAATTTTGTTTCATTCGTTTCAAATTGTATAAATTATTATGAAACAATCTTATCCTAATCCTAAGGAGGGGGTGTTTGGATGGATGTACGTTCCCACATTATATTCACATTACGTTGTTTGGTTATCAAACAACGTAATGTGCATTGTAATGTCCATTATAATATGAGATTACGTCCAACCTCTATTCAACGTAATGTGAGATTACGTCTAACATTACGGAGTTTTATTATTTATTAAATAGATAAAATAATTTGTATTATCTTTATAGTTTATTATGATAATAATATTGTTATTATTATTAGTTTTATTTTTATTTTTTATCTACTTCACAATGTATTATTATAAAAAATAATAATGCACATGATGTTTATATAAAATGAGTAAAGTCTTTTTCGTTGCATTTTTTTATGAAAATTATCTTATAAAACTATATATAATGGTTTATAAAATTTAATAGTTGTGTGTATTGAGTTTAAATATTTGGTTTTTAGAATTCATAAATGACTAAGTTAACCATAAAACATAAACTTTAAGAAGTTAGTTGTTGTCAATTTTTTTTTTTTTTAAACTTTATCATATTAAGATATAATATAATCTCATATAGATTAATATGATAATAAACATTACAATGCACATTAGAAACTAGGGCTGGCGATGATGGTGATGGTACCACTAATACCAAACCATACCATATTTTTTTAACTCATACAATAACCATAACCATAACCATTGCGGTTATGGTTCTTCGTACCATAACCATAACCATAGTTTTTCACCACGATCAAACCATTTAACCATAATCTTTCAAACTAATAAAACATCATTGTTTCATACAATACATCCAAATTAAACATGTATTCATTGTTTCATACATGAAGTCCAAATTAAACATAATAATTTCATTGTTTCACTTAATTAAACAACACTTCTTTAGTCGCATATCACTTGCGATCCTCAGCAGGCCGCGACGAGGCAGCAATGCTTGTCGGAGCAGAAGTTAATGCATGATCCGTTATTTGTTGACCTAAGGCTAGCTAGCGCAACTAATTGTAAATGAAGTGAACTGAGACTATGTGATTTACAATATGTTTTTCAGATTGAAATAGAATGAATGTATCAGATATTTAAGATGAATAAATCAATGGGCAATATTGAATGGTCGATTTAGACCGAATGAATTGTGGGAATTGGAAATAAGAATTATAATACTGAATTAATACATATGGTATAATAAAGTATATATATATATATATTGATAATATATGTTAGGTACTAAGCCTTCGGTCAACGGGTTGTCGGTCTAAGGCTTATTCCTCACTGGTGAATTGACAGATTCAGAACCCTTGGGGCTAGTCACTCTGACGCTTGTCTTCTTGTCCTCCTCCTTCTCTTCTCCACGTTACCCTGCAATAGGGGCAATATCAAGCACGGAGGGGGGGGGGGGGGGTGGTGCTTGATGAACCATCTCCGATGCCTAAGTCAGAACGTCGCTTTTAGAGAGATAAAGCTAGAGAGAAGTCAGAGCTAAATTGCAAGCTTAGCCAAGATGGTCAAATGAATGGTGGAAGGGTTGTATTTATAGGCAACGATGTCATTAAGGTGGCTTAATGACATCGTTAACCTTTAAACACAATTAATTAGTCTTTGATCACATAATTAAAACCTTAAAGCATGGAGAGGTTGGCGGAAATAATCTAAGTGCGGGAGTCGGGAAACGGTGCCAGGGCCCTTGGGGGCGAGGAGAAAATCCGACCCCCAAGGGTAGGGGTTGGGTGTGGCCACCCAACCCCTCCCTAGGGGAGATGGGTTGGCCAACCCTATCTCCCCTAGGGGAGGTCGGGTGTGGCCACCCGACCTCACCTAGGTGAGTTCGTCGCGCGGCCCGGACGAGTATTTTCGCCTCGTCCGAACCATTGGCGTTTCGGCGGGGTGTTTTGGTCAAAGTTTCGATTTATAATCATTAACGAGGTGATCAAAATAAAACGATTCGGAAGTCAACGGGTTCAAATTGGGCGTATATCCATCACATGCCCCCGAGTCAACCAATGGCCTGACCCTTGATTGACTCTATTTTAGGATGGTATGACATGCGCAATTTGAAGCCGAGATTTTACCTTTTGTCAGAATCTTTACTAACCCATGGGTGTGTGTCTCTGACTCTGCCCCTGTCTTATAAGATAGAGGAATTGCAAACGTCAGAATAGCACGGACACGTGTCCAAGCACGTGTCCGTCTGAGATGGAAATAATAAATCCAATACCGTCACGAGCATATACTCGGAAAATATACGCATATGCGGGGATGCAACATGAATATGGTTAAGTGAGTCTATGCTTCATCTTCATGACGGGGTAAGCCAATGTGGGGAAAAATTTCGATTTTGGTCCAAATTTTTTTCTAAGTATAGGATATTAAAAAACATGCCTATAGGATATTAACTTGGGTGGAAATGTGCCTAACCATAGTCTAAGGGAGGTAAAGATGATAGTTTTCCCTTTAACCCTTAGATCTCCTCTAATTTTAAATGGAGGGTTGTGATTATGTCACTTTAAAAAACCCTACACCTTTTCAAATATATAGAGAAGTAAAGAATTTACCTCACTTAGTCACCATTGTCATCTTCTCCCTTTTTCCTCACACTTGGAGAGCAAGGAAAAATTTGGAGCACACCAAGGTAAGGGCTGGTCAAGAATTCCGGCGAAGGGGTGGAATTCCGGCCAGCGGTGCGACGGAGGAGGCCAGCAAGGGACGGCGACGTGACCTGAGGCGGCGGTGGAGCAGGCCCTGGTCCACGGCGGAGCCAGGCGAGGTCGCGGGGGAGCAGCGGGGTGACGGCGAGGTCACTGCTGGCGGAGGCGGCGTCTGGTCCAGCGAGGGCGGGCGACGGCGAGGTGGGACGGCTCCGGCACGGCGTGAGGCGACCTCCGGCGACGGCGGGGTCTGAATTTCGGCGACCCCAAAATTTGAATTCCGGACCTGTTTATCAAATCGGGTCGGGTTTTCCAAAGGTCCAATCTTTTTCCTTCCGTTACCGTACAAAATGCCGATACTTGAATTGCTGATAGTTGATTTATCGACTTTTGATTGAATATGTGATTGTCGTAGATAGCCGCCGATTTGGGGAGTATTTTTGGCCGTTTGAATTTTTCCCGCTTGGATTTGACGTTGTAATGCCATTTGTATGTTGGTTTTCATTGAGGGGCATAACCGTAATTTTGCTCGAAAATCGGTTTTTGATCCGAGCCGAATTGCCCGATTTTGTCATTGTAGTGTCCTTAGCATGTGTTCATTACCTTCATTGGGTGCCTTTGAATTTTTGGTTGTTGCTTGTTGGGTGCCGGGGTATGTCCGGATTTTTCGGAGATCTTCTTATCCTAACACCCGTCATGCTATGACAGGTATTGTACTCGTGGTGGTGTCCCCGTACACAAACTTGGCAGAGGCGCTACATCCTTCGAAGGATGAGTAAGTTTTTCTTTCCCTCTATTCGTCGCGTTATTTTCTTCCCTGGCATTAGTTCGGAGTCGGATTCTGAGTTGGATACTGAGCCAGGGTATTGGTCGGAGTCTGATTCGAGCTTGGAATTTCTCACTGCCTTTGATTTAGGTCTCGCTGCTTTGTCGGAGAACTATTTGACTAGGTCCGACTATAATGAGCATGTCACCTTAGGCGACATTTGTCCTTTAGACGAGCCTTTGTACCCCTTCCGCCCTTCTTTGGGAAACACTCGCCAGACAGTGACAGAGCCTCCTAGGGGGAAGGTTGTCGTCTATCCTTCCCAGATTCGGTTTGGGTTACGCCTGCCCTATTGTGACGAGCTCGTAGAGCTGAGCAGATTCTTTAGGATCTCCCCTGTGAACCTTGCCCCCAGTGCTATTCGCCTCTGGGTGGGTTTCCAGGTTCTATGTCAGTGGTACTCCTGGAAGTACTCCTTGGTCTTGTTCCGGTGCTTCTTCCGATTTCAGTATCAGAAGAAGGTAGGCTTCGCAAGTTTTGTGACTCGCTATCCTTCCCTCAAAGATTCCCGATTTGCTGATTTCGGGTTGAGTGGGGTTGAGTGGAATACTTCTCTTCGTTTCGTGGTTCGGAGCGATAATTCGGCGAGCCATTGGGCCAAACACTACTTCTTTATCACAGATCGATACGTTACCTGGGCGGTTCTGAATGAGGACCGATCAGACGGCTGGCCTGCCTTTGGGGAGTTCTCTTCTGTGGACTTAGAGACTATGAAGACTATCTACGAGAGCCACAAGACCCAGTCTTACTGCCCTGTGTCCTTGGTGACCGAGACAGACCTCTATGAGGCAGGGATTAGTTTGACTCCTCTCTCCGGGGATTCGGTATGCTACTTAGTCTTCTCATCTATATTTATTTTCTGTCTTTCCCTTGTAGGTTGGTTTCACGGGAAAACGTATAATGTGCAGGCAGCGCCGGTTGATTTGAGCAAGAGGAGGGCTCCCTCCAGCTCTACTCCGAAGAAGTCCCCTATGCCTGGGAAGACTGCTGGGGCCTCTGGTATATTTCTTTCTTTCTCCTCTTATGGTATACTTGTGTTTTTTCTCATGTTGTTTTCCTTGTGTTGTTAGGGCACTCTCCCTTGGTGACCGAGAGAGTCGTCTCTGTGGGAAAGGGCTCTGGACCTTCTAAGTCCAAGTCACGGAGGTCCGACTCTGAGGCCGGGGCCTCGGCTGCCAAGAAGAAGAAGGTTGCAGATCCTCCTCCCCCTGGTGTTCGTCCCCCGATCCTGTCTCGCGACAAAGAGATAGTGGTCGAGGAGGCGCCTTCCCGTGCTGATAAAGGGAAGCGGCCTGCTGGTGATGGTGGGGTGGTCACTGATTCTCCATCTCCTGCCCCCCAGCCGAGGGCACGGTCTTCAGGTTCGTTTTATCTCTATGTCATTGATGCTTCTATGCTTGTATTCTTTACTTTGCTTTCTTTGCATAGGTGGGCCTCCGGCTTTGAGTCGAAAGGATTTTACGTGCCTTACTGATGAGGATATCGTGGGAGCTGAGTGGACTCCCTTTGCTGGATTGAAGGAGTTCCACTTTGACAGCGGTTCCTCCTTGCGCACCCCGGAGGTTGGCATTCGGGTACTTCGCGGTGCCATCGCTCCTGGTGATCGTGTTCCTCAGCCTAAGTCCCCTAAGGAGACCCGGCGCTTCATCCAGGGGGTATTATCCCGCTATGTTCCTGTGAGTGGTGTTTCTCTTCATTTTCTACTTTCATGTGATTGCTTGTTAAGTCAATTACCCCTTGTTGATTTTTCAGGGTATGTCCGACATGGTGAATATGTCGTCTCTTGCACTTGAGCTGTCACATGAGAAGAAGGTCCTTGAGGATAACCAGGTGTCCTTGAAGGCGGAGCTTGCCGCTGAGAAGGCTCGCCTGTCTGACTTGCAGATGCAGGAGCTTAGGGACCGGGTAGCTCTACTTGAGACTACCGTGGGTAGTTTGCGCCGTGAGGCTGATGTTGCATCGTCACTCCATGCTGAGGAGTTGACGAAGCTTGAGGCGAGGTGCCGGGCGGAGGAGAGAGCTGTTGCAGTAACTGAGTATAAAGCTTCCCCTGCCTTTACTGCTGATTACAGCGTTCGGTTGAACCAGGAGATGAACCAGTTCGGGGAGTACCTTGTCGATCACATCTTCCGTATTGATCCCCAGTTTCCCGTCAATGATCTGGGTGACTTTGGACCATATGCTGCTGGCTATATGGCCGTTCTTAGGGGTCAAGCTGCCGTTGCTGATGAGCCTGCCCCTGCACAGGTGGATGCTATACCCGTGAATGTTGATAGTTCAGGCTCTTCCTCATCTTCTTCGAGCTCTGTTAGTGGTTCTTCCTCAGAGGGTCAGGACCGTGAGGACTCTCCAGCAGGTTCTGGTTGATATGTTGGTATCTCTTTATCCTTGTACATATGACTTCACTTTTCCTCCCCTTTAATGGGTTGAGTGTTTCTCCCCTTGATGGGTCAAGTTCATTTTGGGATTGCTATACTTGGATGTTTTGTTGCTTTCTTTCTTTGCATGGTTATGTTGGCGGTGTGTGGAACACCTGCCTTTGGTTGTGGTATGCATGGTGTGTGGAACACCTGCCTTTTGATGGGTACTTCATATGCTTCTGTATATATTCCTTTGATCATGGACTCTTCCTTTCCTTGTGCTTTCCTTTACTTATCTTTCTTTTGTGTTTTCCTTCACATCATACCTGCTATCTCATCAAGAAAAAACATTATGTGTTCTTCATACAACTTTGCTTTGCAATTATTTTCTCATGGAATCCTTCTTAGTATGGTGCAATGATCTCTTCTGATACCCTTTAAATGGTATATATGGTACTGTTAGACCAAAGATACGCTCTTGGTGGGCGTCGAATCTGTTCACGAGACAGGCTCTCGGAAGGCACTTAACGTTTCACAGGATAGGCTCCCGGAGGGCGCAAGTTAGACCAAAGATACGCTCCTGGTGGGCGTCGAATCTGGTAGTTTGAAATCTACCTCAAGATACGCTCTTGGGGGCGTCGAATCTGGTAGTTTGAAATCTACCTCAAGATACGCTCTTGGGGGCGTCGAATCTGGTAGTTTGAAATCTACCTCAAGATACGCTCTTGGGGGCGTCGAATGTCGTAGTTTTTAGAAACCACTCTCAAGATACGCTCTTGGGGGCGTCGAAGGTCGTAGTTTTTAGAAACTACTCTCAAGATACGCTCTTGGGGGCGTCGAAGTTCGTAGTTTTTGGAAACCACTCTCAAGATACGCTCTTGGGGGCGTCGATGTTCGTAGTGTGAAAACTACTCTCAAGATACGCTCTTGGGGGCGTTGAAGGTCGTAGTATGAAAACTACTCTCAAGATACGCTCTTGGGGGCGTTGAGGGTGTTGTTTGACTTAGAAGTCATATCTGTGTAAGGATAACATAATGATTATATCACCATCTTCTTTGAAAGATACTTTTAAGTAACTTCTACTTCATTAGGAGCATTCATGCTTTATGTACATTTGGGGTGCCTTGGATGGATCAAGACGCCCTTTGGTCGAAATCAAATATAGTTGTAGAGTCGGAGTAACTTCTTGAGTTCTCCTTCTCAAAAGTTGTTTTTGGAAAACTTAAAATGCTTGAACATGCAAAGTGCTGAATATTAAACTAAGGATATGGGGTGGTGAGTGTGTCTGTTGCCACGTACTCCTTTAAGCCTCCTTTGTAAATCATCTCTTCCACTTCTATCTTCAACACCATGCAATCATTGGTTTGATGCCCCCAGGTCCCATGGTACTCACACCAACCCTGTGCATCTCTTCCTAGGAAGGCCTTGCCCTCCTCCTTGCATTTTGGTAGCTCTTCTTTGAGGTACTTCTAAATTTCTTCTATCTTCATAGTAAGGGATGTGAATTTGAAGTTTACACCTCCTTCCCGTGTGTCAGTCTCTCTTCCTTCATCAAGGACTTCTTCACATTGTCCTATCTCTTTTTCGAATGCCTTGTCCAGCCTCTCTTTGAGCTCCCTCATTGTGCTTGTGATGACCACCTCATAGAGCCCTCCATATGCTTCGATTGAGGTTGGATGCATGTTTCTAAGGAAGGCCCTTACGGCCTCTCTTCTTGTGATGTCCATGTTTGCACCATAGCTGAAGAATCTCCCAAAGTAGCTTGATATAGACTCCTTTGGCATTTGCTTGATGTCGTCTATATATCGGAAACCCTTTTCAATGGAGTCCCTTGTTCTCTTTCCTTCTGCATTCTCTGGCTACCAAGGTATGCTTGTTATCCTTACAGCCTTACTTCTCTGCTTCTTCTTTAGCTAGTCCTTGAAAGAACTGCTTACTCAGGCGGAGTGTAACTCCCTTTTTCATCTTTCCCTGCCTTAGCCTTTTCATCACCTTTTCTTTGTCTTGGATGGCTCCAGTCATGACCATAACCACTGCGTCTGACTTGTGTGATCCACGTCTCATGGAGTTGACGTAACACTGCCTTGCAGTGCGTTGATCACCCAAGACTTCCCCAATTCCGTTTTCGGTGATATACTTCAGCTTCTGATGCACGGTAGATGGCACGATTTCATATGGATTTATGGTTGTTCTTCCTAAGATCCCATTGTAGGCTCCTAGGCTTTCAACCACCATGAAGTTGACGTTCACTCTTAGCTGTGTCCATCCCTGGCCCATGGTCACTGGCAGGGTTATCATTCCTAGGGGATAACTTGTTGCCCCTGAGAAGCCAACCAGAGGGAAGTTGACTGGTTTAATGTCTGCCTTTATTTTTCCTATCTCTTCCAGGACCCTTAGGCTTAGGAGGTCTGTAGAGCTGCCCCCATCTACCAGTATTCTTTTTACATCGAAATTATCGATGTCCATCGTGATGACTAAAGCATCATCGTGCGGGAAGACAATATGACTCTTGTCCTTCTCTGAAAACTCAATCTTCATCTCCTCTCCTTCTCGTGGTCTCTTTCTCCACTTTGGCATTGAGCTCAGCTTGGATGCATAAACCTCTCTTGCATTGGTTGTTGGGCCACCCGATGCCACTCCTCCATGTATCATGCTTATAGTCCCCCTCTTGTTAGGTGGGGGATTATAATCTACCATGTCTTTGCCTTTATCCTTGTATGATGGTCCTAGCTGTGTGCTATTGCCACCGTGATCAACAAACTGTTTTAGCTCTCCTCTTTGGATGATATTGTTGATACTTAGCTTCAAGCTAAAGCATTCGTTCGTATCATGCCCATATGCCTCGTGATTATCACACCATCTATCCTTGTGTGTCCCTACCATTGGGGCTCTCCATCTTCCGGGGGGCGACCATAATTTCTGATTTCTCATCTCTCTCAGGACCACTGCTGGGGTGGTGTTCAATGGTATGAACTTGATAACATTTATTTCCCTAGCCTTCAATGGCTCACCCATCTGATTTCTTTGCTGAGGCGGACGCCATTCTTGTTGCCTTATGGGTTAAGGTGCCTGAGGTGGCTTTCCCTTATTCTGCTTTGTATTGTCCTCCTTTGCTGCTTGAATCTTGGCTTTCTTACTCACTCTGTGCCTCTCTAGGTCTATGTGAGTTTTCACTCTTCCTGCCAGCTCCCCTAAGGTACTTGCAGGTTTTTTGGCCATCTTTTCTGTCAATGTGGACCCAAAGAGGCCTAGGTTTCTTATGAAGGCTCTTATCATTTCACCCTCGGTGATGTCGCCTTGTATGTCTGCTATGTTCTGATTGAACCTAGTGAAGTAATCAGCCAAAAATTCATCATTCTCTTGCTTCACATCATCTAGGGAGCCTGTTCCTTTAAATAGCTTCCTTTCTCCTAGGTATCTCTGAAGAAACTTCACCTTTAGCTGCGCCCATGAGTGGATGCTCTCAGTAGGTAGGCTAAAAAACCAATGTGACGCCACCCCTGACAGGGTGTTTGGAAATAAGAGTGCCTTGTAGCGGTCATCAGTTGTTCTCCCGAATAGAGAGGCTTCATGCTGCTGGATGTGCTCTAAAGGGTCTCCCTTGCCATTGTATTTTGCTATCTGTATTGTATGCAAGGAGTCTGGCACTTTGTTCATTTCCAACTCTCTCGTGAAAGGGTGGTTTGTGTTGTCACTCAGGCAGTGCAGTCCGTTCCTCTTTGACTCACTCATCTTCCTTACTATCATGGCTTCTATCTCTTATGGGGTTATCATCACTGGCGTTGGAGTATAGTCTCTCTGATATCCTCCATGATTGTAAACTGGGCTTACTGGGATCCCTTGTCCGTGCTGGTACGGACTATAGGCGTATCCCTGATATCCCTGTTGGGGTACTTGGTGGAATTCCTGCCTCCTTGGAGGTCTTGCCTGTCTATCTGCCCCCAGCGGGGTGTATGCCCTGGCATCCTGCTGTGTCTGTTGCTGCCTTGGAGGCACAAACTGTTGCCTTCCCTCTGGGGGTGGCCTTTGGTTATCTCTCCTTTGTTCTTCTCGCTGCCCCGTTGGAGGGTGCGAGTGGTGTTCTTCTTCTGGGACTTGTTCTTCCTCATGAACTTCTTCTTCTTCATGCTGGTGTTGCCTTCCTGCATGTTCCTCAGAGTCTCTCTATAGGCTAGCAGCTCATCCAATGCGCTCATCAACCCCGGAGTCACTGTCTGTGCTCCTTGCGAGTATACGGGCCTTGTGTTGGTTGTGTGTGCGCGATTGTCGTTCCTTTGAGCCGGCCTTCCATATGGATACCCTTGAGGTTGTGCCTCATAGTAGTACCCCTGAGAAGGTGTCGTGTATTGGGATGGCTCTCCTTGTTGTCCCCCCTGTCTCTGTGGCCTCCTAGCCAATGGAGTTGAGGCTGTGGGAGACTCAGCCCCAGCTGGGCGTGAAGGTCCTCCATCCTGATTGTTAGGCTGGGGTGCCTGTGGGGCTACCTGAGGCTCTGGGTGTACAGGCTGTTTCTCTGGGTTAGGCTGCCTTGCTGGAGGTATAGGCTGTCTCTCTTGCTTATTGCCCCCAGGTGGGCGATTATGTCTAGACGCTAAGCTATTCGTCATCGCTCTCGTGATTGCCAGGCTTTCTGTTCGAAACCCACGGACGGCGCCAAGTGTTAGGTTCTAAGCCTTCGGTCAACAGGTTGTCGGTCTAAGGCTTATTCCTCACTGGTGAATTGACGGATTAAGAACCCTCGGGGCTAGTCGCTCTGACGTTTGTCTTCCTGTCCTCCTCCTTCTCTTCTCCACGTTACCCTGCAATAGGGGCAATATCAAGCACGGAGGGGGGGGGGGGGGTGGTGCTTGATGAACCCTCTCCGATGCCTAAGTCAGAACGTCGCTTTTAGAGAGATAAAGCTAGAGAGAAGTCAGAGCTAAATTGCACACTTAGCCAAGATGGTCAAATGAATGGTGGAAGGGTTGTATTTATAGGCAACGATGTCATTAAGGTGGCTTAATGGCATCGTTAACATTTAAACACAATTAATTAGTCCTTGATCACATAATTAAAACCTTAAAGCATGGAGAGGTTGGCGGAAATAATCTAAGTGCGGGAGTCGGGAAACAGTGCCAGGGCCCTTGGGGGTAGGCCTGTCAATTTTACCCGTGACCCGCAAATGACCCGCTCACGGGTCGGGTACGGGTGACCCTAAGTATGCTAACGGGTCATTTACGGGTTGACCCGTAAATGACCCGTTAAGAGCGGGCCGGGTACGAGTTTGGGATTGGGACGGGACCCGTACCCGGCCCGTGACCCGTTTAAATCAGTTTTTTTTTTTTTTTTTTCGTTTCCCTAAATAATGGCTAAAATCTAAATGCTAAATTGCTAACCCTAGGCGCGCTAGTCCTCTCACTCTTGGTCACTCCTTCCAATCTTAAACTTCTTTCTATATACCGACAAATTAAACTACTAATTAATATTTGATCTCATAATTAATTGATATCCAATTACTTTCGTACGTCCACTCAAATTCGGGTGCATATATTAGTAGTGTGTGTTCGAACGAGTTCGAAACATCACTTATTTAAATTTGCATTGCATGTTTGACCCGGGTCACGGGTCAACCCGTTGACCCGTGTCCCGGGTACGGGTTTATAATCCTGACCCGTGATGACCCCCGGGTCAATCACGGGTCGGGTCGTCCGTGACCCGCGGGTCACGGGTTGTGACCCGTAGACAGGCCTACTTGGGGGCGGGGAGAAAATCCGATCCCCAAGGGTAGGGGTTGGGTGTGGCCACCCAACCCCTCCCTAGGGGAGATGGGTTGGCCAACCCTATCTCCCCTAGGGGAGGTCGGGTGTGGCCACCCGACCTCACCTAGGTGAGTTCGTCGCGCGGCCCGGAGCGTTGGCGTTTCGGCGGGGTGTTTGGGTCGAAGTTTCGATTTATAATCATTAACGTGGTGATCAAAATAAAACGATTCGGAAGTCAACGGGTTCAAATTGGGCGTATATCCATCAATATATATATAGTAGTGATTGTTATAAACGTGGTTATAGACTTAATACCGTAATCATAACCACTATGAGCATAAAATTCATCACTATAACCGCACCACACTATAATGGCGCGGTTAACCATTGCGGTAAATGATGCGAAAAACCATAGTTATTTAATTTTCATCGCACCATTACCGACCATAACTTTACAACACATACCAGACACCGTAATCTAACAATACACTTCGCCCTATGTACCAAACGCCTTAACCTCCCAACATTTCCGCCTTTCTGGAAGTATCTGTTCCGTTACTGAAAACGTTTTGCTAAACCAAGCGGAACCGGATATTTCCTGGGTCACACAGACCAATGTTATCAGAACCGGACCGGCGGTCTAACCAGGTTCGGACCGGAGGTCCTCCCGGTCCGGTTCAGTCATTTCCGGACAATGTTACTGAACCCGGTTCGATAGCGGTTTTATATCGAACTGGCCGGTTTTTTAAGCGAACCGGCCGGTATTTTACCGAGTTAGTAATTTATATTAGTGAACCGGTCTATTTTTAAAGAGAACCGGCCGGTTTAAGAGCGAACCGGCCGGTTTTAGTGAAGAACCTCTATGTAATTGAACCGGGCTTGGACCGGGTTCGGACCGGCGAACCGGGAACCGGTGGCCTTGCCGGTCCGATGGCCGGTCCGGTCCTGATAACAGTGACACAGACTGACAAAGGAGATCAAACGAAAAATAATAAAAAATCCTCCATCTAAGAAAACCAACCTAATTCCGCCCTCTCTCGCGGCAGTCTGGAATTCTCTCTGTCGCCAGTTTCTCCAGTCTTATTTCTAGATATCGATAGGCAAGCGTAGGAATTCTTTTGCGCTTCCCTTTCTTGTCCAATTTCCCTGGTTTATGCTTCAAGGGCAGCAGGCTCTTACGTATGGCGACAGAAAGTTCCTCCTCGAGATCCAGTTCTACGGCAGATTCGTACATCGGGAGCTTGATTAGCTTGACATCCAAGAGTGAGATCAGATACGAGGGAATCCTATACAATATCAACACTGAGGAGTCCAGTATCGGACTTAGCAATGGTATCCCTGACTTGATTTGACCGCTTCGATTCTCCGTTGCATTAATCCTTTTTTTACCTAGGGTTTTGTACCTGATTGCGCTGAAGATGAACCTTCTTTTCTCTTGGTGCTTTTATGTATGAGAAATTTTGAATTTGTAATGTTAGGCAGATCGCCCAAATAGAACTAATCTGATGTGTTTCTGTGGACTATTCTTGAATTCTTATTCTGAGTCTGCAAATCTAGGTCGGTTATCGTGTGCTCTCCTCTCCCGAAATACTCATTATTTTATACTTATTATATTCTGAGTTATACTGGATTTACCAACACCACTTCCAAAGAACAATGCACGGTAGAGACCATGGTCATGCTTGACTGATAATGTGCTTGTAACTGCAATCGAAAATCCGTAGTAGGATGTGTGCGGATAGTTTGAATTCTCCATCTAAGTAGTTGCTTGGTGCGTTATTAGCCTTTGTTTATAGATCTTTTGGATTGGGGCAGGATTTGTGCAGCATTGTAGGTAACTTTTATTATTTTTGTATAGCAGGGAGAGGAAAGGATTTTATTTTACGTATTTCAAGACATAGCTACTGATGGTGACGTGCTTGCATAGGATTAGGTAGTACATGTGAGTATGTGACATTTTTTGCTGTCAAATGAAAGGTTCCAGCCTTCCAGGTCTACTTGGTAAAGGTGGAATTTCAGAGTTGTACAGCATAGCTAAGGGTTGAAGATATCTTAGAAACTCGTGAAAATATAGTATACTCATTACTTTGCATTTCAGCTCAAATTTTGAACTCTTGCTATCACTTTCTGTTCATATATGAAGAAATAACTGAAAGCATCCAGTATAATTGTATTACATTTACCATTTTCCAGTACAACACAATTTTGCCTTCTGCTAGGGTCTTTCTGGAGTCGTCTAAGTTCATACACAACTTAGCAACATAGAAGGCAACATTATTATTAATTAGTTGCAAAGATGCAAGTCCTCCTCTATCAAGATTTACTTAGTGGCAATCTCTATATTGAGAAATCTTTGTTATTTCTCTTATATATATATAACTCTTAATTTGTTTTAATATGAGGATTGATTTGGCAGATAATGTATTAATTCTAGCTATACATTTCGGACAACACAAGCAAGAAGTGGCCATTTATCGATTACTTTTTTTAAATTGAACCAGCGAATTACGAACCATTGAAGTCATCATGACTATTTATATATCTTAAACGTTTGTCCTGAATTGTCGTCTTAACTTTTCAGTGCGGTCATTTGGTACGGAAGGACGGAAAAAAGATGGTCCACAAGTTCCCCCAATTGACAAGGTTTATGAGTATATATTGTTTCGTGGAAGTGATATCAAGGTAAGAACTCTCAATTCTATGCATAAGAAGAGCGTTTATTACTGAAACAAATACTCATTGTATTGCATTCATATCATTTATCAAATAAATAAATGATCATACATTCTATAGAATTTATTAAATATGTAATGTTTTGAACAGAAGTTTCGTGGTTTTGCATATATATATATATATATTGGTAATATCTGCAAGGCAGGATCCTCCAGTGGTTGTCATCAGCTCATCAAATATGATTCATGAGTTTACTTTTGAAAATTAGAATCTGTAATTGCATTTGGATTTGTATCCTAATTGATGGTGTGGGAAAATAGTTGAATATGATTGATGAGTTGCCACCGAAGGTTTGTTTTGTCGTCTTCTCTTAAATTCCAATAACCGGAAAAATAACACGGTGTAATCTGATAACCTACTAATGGCTGTTTTTGATGAACTTCTTCTTCTTTTGTCCAGCTGCTGCTTATATAACTTAAACTTCAACGCTTCTAATGTTCTTGATTCTTTCCCATATATGGAAAGCAAATTTTATAGAAGTATTAATGATATTTTTCAAGCATGACCATAATAATATTATCATTGAACCGGCAGGATTTTCAACTAACATGAAGGGATATTTAACAAAATATTGATGTTTTGCCTTTTAATGGCAGCCGACTTGGTTGTCTCTAAAGCTATGGGATTTTGTTTGCTTTGCAACGATAAATCTCTCGAGGAGTTCTGCCTTTTAGTTATTTTCTTCGTGGTTCAGACAGTCAAATTGTGATAATGCTCTTCTTGAATCGCACAAGTTATAAGCTTAGAAATGTCTGCATAGATATAGTATTGATGCAGATATACACGAAAGTGACTTCCTCGTATGATTCTTATGCAGATTGTTTCCTATTTCTATGCAGGATTTGCAGGTTAAATCTTCTCCACCTGCTCAGCCACCAGCACCAATTAATAATGATCCAGCTATAATACAGGTGATTTAGATTATTTTCTTTTCTGGTATTCATTATCAGTTTAACTCTTCTGTTTCATTGTCTCATGCAGTCTCACTACCCTCGGCCACCATCTACATCAGCAAGTTTTCCTTCTGCTGTTAGTGGGCCTTTGCCAGATATTACTTCCCATAATGCACAGATGGGTCTACCTGCATCAAATTTTCAAAGCGGTCTTCCTTTGTACCAACCTGGTGGGACAATGTCATGGGGAGCTTCACCCACACCTAGTGCAAATGCCAATGGTCTTGCTATGCCAATGTATTGGCAAGGATATTATGGACCCCCCAGCGGGCTTCAACAGATGCATCAGCAGTCTTTGCTTCGGCCACCGTCTGGGCTATCTGGGCTGTCAATGCCTCCTACAATGCAACAGCCAATGCATTATCCTAGTTATAATGCCAACTTAGCATCTGGAACTTTGAACCTGCCAGAGGCCCCTTCCCCCTTGCTCCCTCTGACTAGTAGCTCAATTAGCATGACCACTTCCCTGACGTCAGCAGCTTTGGCTCCTGTTCCCTTGACTACTCTACCTCCTGAAACATTATCGAGTTCCTTGCCCAGCAGGCCACCTGTATCTTCCCTTCCTGCTGCAAGCATGACTACTAGCTTGCCGTCTCTACCTCCTCCAACTCTTAGTTCAGCAAGTAGCCCTGCAATACCTCTTAACTCTAGCAAGCCTACTGTACTGGGCGGTCCAGCTTTGCAATATCAAGGTGCAGCTCAGTCCATCTCCTCTCTTGTGGGCACTTCTGATTCTGTTCAGATGCAAGACACTGCAACAACTCCAGCACTTCCTTTGATAACCCCTGGTCAGCTGCTGCAGCCAGGGCCTGCAAATGTTCCTGTTTCTCAGTCTGCACATACTCCTGGGCAGCTGCCACAGACTGGGCCTAGTAATCTTTCTGTTTCTCAGTCAGCACATACTCCTGCTCAGCTGCTGCAGTCTGTGCCTGTTAAAGTTCCTGTTTCTCAGTCTCCGCAAATTGATCACAAAGATGTAGAGGTGGTTCAGGCTTCGTCAAAGTCACCACCAATGTCATCTTCACCAGCTGCTAGGGAATCCCAACCACCTATATTGCCATTACCATCACAAACAAGGACTGGGTACAAGGTATTTCACCAACTTGTTATGATGCAGCAGTTTTTTTTTTTTTTTTTGCGTTAACTAGTCTATGTAAATGGGATCCTCTGAGTTTGCTGGGATTAAACCTCCAATTATGATGGTACCACTATCTCATTATGTAAATCATATTATAAATTTAATGGAGGAATCACTTAATATTAGAAATAAAAATTACGAGTTCTTAGTCTTCCAATCACAATTGTTTATTGTAGTTGACAAGACAACTTTTTGGATAGTGTCTTAGACTCTTGTAGAAAAGCAACAGGTGAAGATACCTGTATGTTGAAGAAAGTATACGCTGATAATAGTACACTCGAATGCACACTGCATAGAGACTGAAGAATTCAGAAGGCTGTGTCTCTTGGGCTTTTCTGGCTTATATCTGGGTGTTGTTGTGTTAAATATCTTTAAAAAAGCCAATAATAGTTTATGAATGATATGAGAGGATTAGTATTCTTATCCTCATAGCTCATATTTAATAGAAATAATGACAGTTATCTGTTCATGGATTTGATAAGATTATTTGGCTTTAGCTAATTAAGATTGAATCTCCTGTTGTTAGTTACTCCCTTCTCCTTGCCTGTAAATTCTACTTTCTTGGTGCTTTGCTAATGGCGTTATTTAAAAAAAAAAAATTAAAGGTGAAAAAGTCTGAGTGAGATAATTGGTGCAACTGTATGTATTGTAAAATTATGATAACGGATCACACTTAAGTTTGACTTTGGTTATACTTCTATAAATATAATACGATGAAGGAATATTGATGTGACTTTGTCTTTATATTGCAGCCAAATGGAGCACCGTACCAAAATCGCCATGGGGGGTATAGAGGACGTGAAAGAGGAAGGGGCTCTGGGGTAAGATATCATTCTGGTGTATTTGTCTTGAGATTGTATGTAAAAGATGACAAATGGTTTTTTATGGCACTGAAAGATGTAGGACTTAGACCGCTTAAGCAGGCATTTTGTTTTAAGCTGTCAATTGTGTTTTCCTTGTACTTATTTAGTGAGAACTAGTGAAGTGACTGCAATTCTAATTTTGCAGACTTCACGTGGGGTGACAAAATTCACGGAGGATTTTGATTTTACGGCAATGAATGAGAAATTCAACAAGGATGAAGTATGGGGTCACCTGGGTAAAAGCAGCAAATCTCATTCGAAGGATGATGTGAGCGATGAAGATGACTTTGGTGATGAAGATGATCAAGAAGCGTCAAAGACTGAAGCTAAGGTTTGTGTGGTAGTGGTGCCATACTGATTTTTTTTTTTTAACGCGTGAACTTGAGAAGCTCCTGATACATGTCTATCTTGTTCTTGTCTTGACATGACAGCCCATCTACAACAAGGATGACTTCTTTGATTCACTATCCTGTGATGCACTCAATCATGAGTTGCACAATGGAAGACCTAGATACTCTGAGCAAATGAAGATTGACACGGAGGTAAACTTAGAGCTACTTATTTTTGAGATGGTTGATATAAGAGGAGATGTATGACCCGCTTGGTGTTGTGCAGACTTTTGGTGATTTCTCAAGGAGCTGGGGAGGGAGAGGTGGGCGTGGGCCAGGGCGTGGTGGGCGAGGACGGGGTGGTTACTATGGGAGAGGAGGTGGAGGAGGGTATGGTGGTGGCAGGAGAGGTAGGGGTCGGGGAGTTTACAACCGTGCCCCTTAGCGACCAGGGTGGTTCTCCTTCTTGGTGGTAAAAGGTGAGTGCAACACAGAAAAAGGTTAACTGGAAGGAGGTCTTAGTCGTATTATGGTTGTGGTTGATGATGTTTTAGGAGAATAAAAAAGGAGCCTAGTACGTTGGGTGTTAGTTTCAGTTAAAGCAGCATGAGCCATAAGTTGTGTTGGTCTGGGTTGTTCAATTACTTATGATTATATTAGTAGTATTACGGGTCTGTTTTTTTTTCCTATTAGACAAGGGGCGGTGGTTGTTGATGTAGCATTCAAGTGTAGTAGTATCTGTACAAACAATTAGGTTATTGATGAACTCGTTCCTCACTCCTTAGAGGAGAGTTCATCTCCTGTGGCCTGTGCTGTGCTGTAGGCAACCTTCTATGTTAAATTTCTGTTTTTGTTTTTTACTTTCAGTCCTTATCAAGTATGGCTTTATTATAGTCAATACAGAGCAGTTGGCTTTATTTACCGTGTAGCCTTTGCAAATTGGACTCGAATTGCATAGGCATTGTTGGACTGTCTTGTCTATTCTTCTGAGAATGTTCAAAGTTTACATAACGGGTTAGTAGTTTAGATAGCCAGTGATGGATTCTGGTGAGCTGGATCAAATTCAGGTTGTTGATACCAACATGCACAAAGGAATTAACCTGGGTGGTCTCGGTAACTTCCCTCCGATGTTAAGTCATTGACCAGAGCTATGAATGAAGAGTAAATGTACAGAGTAAAAATTGGTAGATGGACGTAAGGACTGGGATAATATGAATCGAGTAATACAATTGTTCCCGTGGTTGTCTTGTCTTTGGGAATTGGCCTGGGAGAGTGTACAGAGGGATTGGAATTGTTTGCATGGAGGTCGCTCTAATTTAGGGATTTAAATAAAATTGGTACCTGGTTTAACAGTCCAAAACGAATTGGTACTTCTACTAAATTTTGTTACTTTTTGGTACTCGAGTTATCTGGGTATTGCACCGTTAGAATTTCTGGTTAAAACTAACATAATCCTATTTTTGGCGCCTGAAAAGACCAAACTACCTTTTCTGCGTAATAGCTACATAAATAGCAACTCAAAACTTTGGAACCCAATATCTCACTCATTTCTTCATCTTTTGGATGATTTTTTTGAAACCGCATTACTTTTTGAGATATATGCAACCCAAATAGCGTAAAGTGATTTTTCCAGTTTTTTTTCTTCCAATAAACATCGTTTTCCTTGTTAATTCATTCTTTTTTGTATCAAACTCCAGTGCATTCTAACACTTATCACCCTTGATAACCCACTTTTTTTACCAATTGGATTCCAATACTATAATCAAACTGTTGCTCTTGGATTCCAACACTTCTTACTATAATCAAACTGTTGTTCTTGGATTCCAACACTTCTGTTTAAGAACCAAATTGATGTTATACCTTTCATCCAAAAGAAAACAAAAAATGAAAGTCTATCGAATTAATTGTTATGCAATCTATAACTTACTGGAATTTTTCTTGATGTCTCCAATAAACAATATTGGTGTGTCTCTAAATCAATAAACGTCACTGCAAGAGAACATATGGATCTTAGATAGATAAAGATGTTTCATACTTGAAGTACAACAATATGAAAAATACTGTTAAGGGTATTGGAAGAACTTTTAGAATGGACACCAAGAAGAATAGTTTATTTCCCATTTAATCTACATGTGGAAATTGATACTCTCAGTATCATGAGAGATGACCACAATGTGAGAAAATAAGATGAACTGGTATTAATAGAACCACACAACGAATTTTTACCATTATATGGCTAGAGACAACTAGTAAATTTTCTTTCGAGTTATTGCCAGAAACTGCTTCCATTTGCAATTTCATGTTGGACCATGTCAAGTTTTTAAAATTGAATACCTGCAGAACTGGTCAATTTTTCAGTATGTCCACAAAATATATAAACAAAAAATTGGCTTATCATGCTAAGATCCATATGTTCTCTTGCAGTGACGTTTATTGATCTAGAGACACACCAGTATAGTTTATTAGAGACATCAAGAAAAATTCCAGTAAGTTATATATTGCATAATAATTAATTCGACAGACTTTCGTTTTGGTTTTCTATTGGATGAAAGGTATAATATCAATTTGGTTCTTAAACAGAAGTGTTGGAATCCAAGAGCAACAGTTGGAATCCAATTGGTAAAAAAAGTGGGTGGTCAAGGGTGATAAGTGTTGGAATGCGGTGAAGTTTGATACAAAAAAGAATGAATTAACATGGAAAACGTTGTTTATTGGAAAAAAAAACTGGGCAAATCACTTTACGGCTATTTGGGTTGCATAGATATCGAAAAGTTATGCGGTTTCAAAAAAAATTCATCCAAAAAAATGAAGAAATGAGTGAGATGTTGGGTTCTAAAGTTTTGAGTTGCTATTATGCAAAAAGGGTATTTTGGTCTTTTCATGCGTCCAAAATGGGATTCTGTTAGTTTTAACTAGAAATTCTAACGGTGCAACACCCAGGATAACTCGGGTACCAAAAAGCAACAAAATTTAATGGAAGTACCAATTCGTTTGGACTTTTAACCCAGGTACCAATTTGATAGCTTGACATCGATGCTGTTTTTAAGACAATTGATGGGGTTGGCGTCCTAAATTTTTTATTGGTCCATCGAGGACCCTTGGTCCTTGTCAGACCTAAATCTGACCTAAGGCAATAAACGTTTTGAAAACGTGCATTTTGAATAGAGTCGCCACTAGTTAATTGTAAGGCTAACTAGAATCCTAAATTACCTAAGCGAATAATTGATTAAACACCTAGGTATAGAATCGGTCTACGATCATAAGTTCGAGTTCGGGGGTTCTATTACGAATTAAAAATATAATTTTTAATTACGCCCTTTCGGTACTCAATTTACTTAATTTGCCAATTTTATCATTTACATACATTACGCTCAATTAATCTAAAAATGTCAAAATTAATCAAATTTCATCATAAAAAAATATTAATCACATATAATCCTAAATCTAAAAAGTTAATTATAACCTATAACTCCTAGTAAAGATGAAATTTAAAATACTAAAAAAAACTTCTAACATGCTATTAAATTAAAATTAATCAATTACAATTAAATTACTAATTAAATCTTACCAATTACATTTAAACTATTAATTAAATCTAACTAATTACATTTTAATTTTTAATAAATTATAATATAATAATAATAATTTAAAACAGAAAACCTAATAACCAAATATTAATAATAAATTTAAATAAATAAATAAATAAATTTAAAAAAAAAGAAAGAACAACGGGGAAGAAGACCCTTACCTGTAGCAGGGATCGGCTGAGGCCAGGGCACGGCGGAAGGGGAATCGGCGAGGGCGTCGACAGGAGGATGTGGCGGCGACACGGGCGGTGAACGGCGGGGCGAAGGTGGTTGCCGGGACAAGGCTGGTCGGGATCGAGGTGGAGATGGCAGGGCAGGGCCGCAGGGAAGTCCGGCGTGGCTGGGACTCGGCAAAGGGCAGCAACCAGGGCGGCTCCGGTTTGGCTCGTGGTCGCGGTGGTGAGGGAGCGGAGCCGAAGTCGTGGTGGGGCTGGCCATCGGCGGTCGATGGTGGAGCAGCGGGAGGAATTGGTCAGGAGAGAGAGAGAGAGAGAAAAGAGAGGGGAGAGAGAGAGAGAGGCCGGCCACCGGGTGCTCGCCGGAGGTGGCCGGGTTTCGTGCGGCGTGGCGGTCGCTGGTGGTTGCCGGCGGGGTGGTGGTCGGATGGTGGTCCGGCGCTGGCGGGCCGCCAGACGGCCACCGGTGGCGAGGTCAGCGCTGATAGACTGGAATTAATGAAAAAAAAATTAAATTAATTTTTTTCTGAGCACTAGAGGACGAAAATCGCACGGATCCCGATGTATAGTGTATTATTGCTTTTTGTGGTGTGTTTTTTTTTTGTGTGTTTTACAATGTAAAACTAGACCCCTATTTATACTAAAAACCTAGCCTAGATTACAGATAAAATTTAAATAAAAAAATTCTAACAGATAATTATTCTAGAGAATATTCCTAAGGATATTTATCTTTACAGATAATTATTTTTTTGAATAAAAAATAATATCTGGAGATAAATATCTTACAGATAATTTTCTAAAATAAAAAAAACTAATTATTATCTTACAGATAATGCACTGAGTTTGCTGAGTGCATTATCTAGCTCGAACGCAGGACAAATGCTCAAAACAAAGTTTTTTTCAAAAAGATTTTATCGTCCTTTGTTTAAACTCGAATAGTAGCACTCAACTGCACAGTTAAAATATTTTCTCAAAAAGGAATCAAAACTCCCATTTTTAAATGTCCGCTCATGTGAATGTTGAAATGACGACCTTGCCAAAAAAGTGCAATATACTTTAGATAAGAACGAATGACACTTTGATTTTTTTTTTTTTAAATGCTCATGTATGCTCGAAAGTTAAAATTCTACTGTAGGAAATTACAACTTACAACATATTACCTGAATGATGCATATGAAATGCATTTTTGAAAGTTAAAATTCTATTCTAAGAAATTCACAACTTACAACAGTTTACCTGAATAATGCATATGAAATGCATATTTTGAAATGAAAATTTCAGGTGGATTTTTTTTAAATAATGCAATTGAGATGCATGCGTGAATTTGAAAGCTCTATAGCTAAAAAAAAACTCACAATTTTTCTGAAATGTTTTTTTTTTTTTTTTTTTTTTTAAAGAATGCATATTGAATACATGCCTAAAAAAATCAGGTAAAAATGTTTTTTTTGAAAATGATGCATATGCAATTCATGTTTGAATTTAAAAACTTTAAGGGTCAAAAAGGAATTAGAAATTTTCCGAATTTTTTAAAAAATGATGCACATTGGATGCACTAACAGAATTTTACAACTTACATGAAAAGTTTTTTCCAAAAAATAATGTGTATGAAACACATGCTTGAAATAAAACATTCTGGTAAGTAGTTTTGAAAACAACACATGGAATACATGTTTGAAACTAAAGGTTCTACGACTAAGAATGTGTACAACATATTATTTTCCCTAAAACAATGCACATGCGATGCACATGAGATGCATACTTGAGATGAAAGTTCTACAGTCAAGATAATTTATAAGTTATCTGAAAAGATTTTTTTGTTTTTTTAACGAGGAAAAAAAAATGCATCCGGTTGCTCAAAATTAATAATTAGGCAAAAAGTTTTTTTTTTAGGATGCATATGAGATGCACAAAAATAAATACAAGATGCAAACTTAAAAATAAAAGTTCTACAACTGAGAAAAATTACAATTTACCTGAAAGTTTTTTCGAAAAATAATGCATATGATATGCGCGTTTTTTGATTAAAAATTCAGATAAAATGTTTTTTATACAAAGAGCCCTTAAAACTAAGAGAGCTTACGGTTTATCTAAAAAGTTTTTTTAAAATTAATTCATGTTGGATGCATTATTAAAAATAAAACAATTCAGTTAAAAAGTTTTTTTTTTAAATGATGCATATGGAATGCACGTTCGAAATTAGAAGCTCTATCTGTTAAAGCGGAATTACAAATTTTCCTAAAATTTTTTTTTTATTTTTTTTTGTTTTCATTTTTATTTTTTTATTTTTTTAGCAATGTATATACAAGACACTAACCAAAATTATAACTTACCTGAAAAGATTTTTTCAAAAATAATGCGTACAAAACACATGTTAAAAATAAAAATTCAGGTAAGAGGTTTTTTTAGAAAAAAAAAATGCATATGAAATGCATGCTCGAAAGGAAGCTCTAATAGCTAAAGAAGTTAAATTTCTGAAATGTTTTTTGAAGTAATGCATACGTAACGCACTAACAAAAAATTACAACTTACCTGAGAGTTTTTTTAAAAAAAATGCGCATGAGACGCATATTAAAAATTTAGGTAAGGGTTTTTTTTTTTTTTTTTTTTTTTTTTTTTTTTTTTTTTAAATAATGCATCTGAAACATATGTTTAAAAATCTACAACTAAGGGATTAACTACTTAGCGAAAAATGTTTATTTTGGTTTTTTCTGAAAGTAACGTATACAAAATGCATTTTAAAATTAGAAGCTCTAATAGCTAAAAGGGATTTAAATTTCTCATGAAAATAATTTTTTGAAAATAATGTGGAATGATGCGTTAATTATGTATTACAACTTACCTGGTTTTTTTTTTTTTAAATAATGCGCATGAAACGCATATTTAGAACGAAAATTTAGGTAAGAGGTTTTTTTAATAAATGCAATGGGATGAATGCATGAGAAATAAAAGCTATACAAACAGTCGCATGATAACATTTACAACAAAGACAGATCATGTTAGGAGGGTAAAAAAAAATGTCTGGCTTTGCTCTACAAGGTAGGTTCCACTGATAGGATCCCGACAAGGTGGTTTCCTCACGCCATTATAGGGATCATAAGACCTTCGCAAGCGAGTAGAGTTTTTCCGAGTCGTACCGGCGGCCCAGCCGCTCCGGTCGTACCGTACTAAACCTCCGGGGTTCCTAGTCGCCCTGGGTTTTAGGCGTTTTGGACATTACACTAAAGTGGTGTGTGCAAATACAAATAATGCATAATCCAACAAAGAAAAATAGTCAGTCATAAAAAATTAACTCCACACCTGAAATTACACAACAACAATCAAGTTAGAATAACAAAGTCAAATATGAATAAAAAATAAAACATGGCAAATAAGCGAATATAATGAGCCCGAACCCTCTAAATCTTCCTCAGCAGAGTCGCCAAATTGTCAGACCTAAATCTGACCTAAGGCAATAAACGTTTTGAAAACGTGCATTTTGAATAGAGTCGCCACTAGTTAATTGTAAGACTAACTAGAATCCTAAATTACCTAAGCGAATAATTGATTAAACACCTAGGTATAGAATCGGTCTACGATCAGAAGTTCGAGTTCGGGGGTTCTATTACGAATTAAAATATAATTTTTAATTACGCCCTTTCGGTACTCAATTTACTTAATTTTCCAATTTTATCATTTACATACATTACGCTCAATTAATCTAAAAATGTCAAAATTAATCAAATTTCATCATAAAAAAATATTAATCAGATATAATCCTAAATCTAAAAAGTTAATTATAACCTATAACTCCTATTAAAGATGAAATTTAAAATACTAAAAAAAACTTCTAACATGCTATTAAATTAAAATTAATCAATTACAATTAAATTACTAATTAAATTTTACCAATTACATCTAAACTATTAATTAAATCTAACTAATTAAATTGTAATTTTTAATTAATTATAATATAATAACAATAATTTAAAACAGAAAACCTAATAACCAAATATTAATAATAAATTTAAATAAATAAATAAATTAAAAAAAAAAGAAAGAACAGCGGGGAAGAAGACCCTTACCTGCAGCAGGGATCGGCTCAGGCCAGGGCACGGCGGCAGGGGAATCGGCGAGGGCGTCGACAGGAGGATGTGGCGGCGACACGGGCGGTGAACGGCGGGGGAAAGGTGGTTGCTGGGACAAGGCTGGTCGAGATCGAGGTGGAGATGGCACGGCAGGGCCGCAGGGAGGTCCGGCGTGGCTGGGACTCGGCAAAGGGCAGCAACCAGGGCGGCTCCGGTTTGGCTCGTGGTCGTGGTGGTGAGGGAGCGGAGCCGAAGTCGTGGCGGGGCTGGCCACCGGCGGTCGATTGTGGAGCAGCGGGAGGAATTGGTCAGGAGAGAGAGAGAGAGAGAGAGAGACAAAAGAGAGGGGAGAGAGAGAGAGAGGCCGGGTTTCGTGCGGCGTGGCGGTCGCTGGTGGTTGCCGGCGGGGTGGTGGTTAGATGGTGGTCCGGCGCTGGCGAGCCGCCAGACGGCCACCGGTGGCGAGGTCAGCGCTGATAGACTGGAATTACAGAAAAAAAAAATTAAATTTTTTTTTAGCACTAGAGGACGAAAATCGCACGGATCCCGATGAATAGTGTATTATTACTTTTTGTGGTGTTTTTTTTTGTGTGTTTTACAATGTAAAACTATACCCCTATTTATACAAAAAACCTAACCTAGATTACAGATAAAATTTAAATAACAAATTTCTAATAGATAATTATTCTAGAGAATATTCCTAAGGATATTTATCTTTACAGATAATTATTTTTTTTGAATAAAAAATAATATCTGGAGATAAATATCTTACAGTTAATTTTCTAAAATAAAAAAAACTAATTATTATATATATATATATATATATATATATATATATATATATATATATATATTTAAATATTCCGAAAATATTAAATAAATTTGAAATAATTTAAAATATATTTTATAATAATTTCCCTAATGTGCCCTTGAGCATCTTTGGAGACTTTGTGGCTTGACGCGTCCGGAAATTGACGTATCATGTGTAACGTCGTTAAGTCCGGGTCAAAATCGAGTGTTTACAGTCCTATTAATGGGGAGCATCCATAGTTATCATGATTGGATAGGACTGGATTGTATCTGAGCGCTGAATGTATATGCCACCGGGTCTGGTCTGAAAATAGGTCAGTTTGCCTACACAGTAAGTGGACACTAAATAAAAAGGTAGCAACTACAGTCTAAGCTTACAACTTAATCAGATTGCCAAAAAAAGCAAGATACTGCTGCAAAGCAGCCACGTTGTGGACAACTCTTGGCTCATGCTTCATCTTCTTCCTCTTGAATCTTCCTTCCTATCTTTTCTTCTTTGTTCTAGCGGTGTTCTCGCCGGGGATCCTTGTCTCCCATGATCAGCCATCAGAATCTGCCCGGAGGAAGTTTCTTATTGGATTTGATTTTCCGAGACCTGAGAGCATCGACGACAAGAGCAAGATGCAAGAAAGCGTCGCCAAATAGAGGGATGAGAGCTCCATACTTATATGAGACATAAGATTCGAGTGGAGCTGAGAGAGCGATGGAGAAGAAGGCAGACCTTTGGGAGGAAGAAGACGATAAGTTGGGGCCTTCAAAAGATTTTTTTTGGCCTTATTCAGAAGATTCAAGCTAGGGTTTGTTTTAGTATTTGTTCTTTAGAAGATTCAGGGTTTCTTGTAGCATCTGTATTTTTTATTCACTTCAAGATGGGTTACAATATATTTATACATAATTACAGATAGACAGGTAATGGAAAATCACAACAGAAGTGATACATTTATCCTACAGGTAACATATCTTTTAGTCGAGAATCAACATCTTCAATACTCCCCCTCAAATCGGTCGACGAGAACATCTAAAGACCGAGTTTGGTTCTGAACTGGTTGAAGAAGTCACATGGCAATGGTTTTGTAAAAATGTTGGCCACTTGAGACTTTGATGGAACATAGCAGGTAGTGTTGGAACCATGGGCGACCTGTTCTTGAACAAAATGATAATCAAGCTCCATATGTTTTGTACAAGCATGAAAAACTGGGTTCGTCGTCATGTGCAATGCTGAAATATTGTCCAAGAAAAGTAACGATGACTGCGGTTGGATCACTCTGACATCTCATAGAATGAACGACGTTCAAGTAAGTTTTGCTACGACTGAAGCTAAAGCGCATTATTCAACCTCTACGGTAGAGTGCAATACTGTAGGTTGCTTCTTGGCACTCCAAGAGATACAATTTGACCCAAGAAACATGCAGTAACCAGTGGTTGAGCGGTGTCTAACTTTGGATGCATGCAACCCAATGTAAATCAAGAGGGCTTTTCGACAACAAATGAATACCAATATCAAGAGTCCCTTTGACATATCCAAGCACACATTTTTGCATCTGAAAGTCCTTCATTGTAGGATAATGCATATATTGAGAGACAACACTTATAGAAAGTGTGAGATCTGGCCTAGTGAGGTTAAGATACTGAAGCCCAAAATTAGAGACATATAATAAGTTTTTCTTGATATTCGTCACGACCAAAATGTTATTCAATGGGATATGTTTATTTTGAGTACGAAGAAACTTAGAGACGATATGAGTAATAGGTAGACGACTGTCATCACCAACCGTGACTGTATCTGAACCATGATAAGGAGCTTATTGTAATAAATTACTTGCATCTTCTGTGACATGAATGGTAGCTCCTGTATCCGGAACTTATTCACCATCATTATTAGAATCATTCAAGTGAAGCGCAAGGGATTTTGGAATTTCATCACTTTGGTAATTGTCATCCCACCGATTCCAACAACAAAGAGCGTCACGGCCTCGCCTTTTTGCAGTTTGACATACCGCTAGGCTTACCGATGATGAAGTTTGAGCTTTCTTGAAAGAAGCTTGAGAATTGGAGTGAGCTACATTGGATTGGTGAAATCTAAAACCTTGAGAGGAGAAACCACCTCTTCCCCGTCCTCTTCCATGGAAGTTCGAATTGCCACGTCCTATATGACTTGTTTGAGCAATAAAGGCAGCAATTGGATTCACACCTGGAACTACGAATGTCATAACTACGAAATAAGGAAACTACCTCAGTATAAGGCATGAATGACGGATGAAGCATGGATGTTTTGAATGGCTCAATCTCAGAACTGAGTCCCTCCAAAACCTGAACACCTTGTTTGATTCTGAAACCAGTTGGCTGATCGAGTTCAAATTGTCACATATTGATTTGAACTCATGAAGATACTCACCAAGCGACTTGTCCTTCTTGGTGAGGCGTTGCAGCTGGGTCATCAGGTCGAACTCCTGTATAAATGATCGTTGAGTGAAGTAATCCAACGTAACCTTCCAAACTTGGGTTGCTGTCTCAAGTCCAATAGCTAAGCCGATGACTTCCTCTGAGAGAGTTCCAATGATCCAAGATTTCACAAGACGATCAGTTTTGAGCCATGACTCATAGTCAAGGTTAATGTCATCATCCTTGCCATCAAGCGTTCGTGACAATGCTTTGTTTTCCCAGTTAGAAAGCTTTTTACACCTTGACTTTCGATGAGACTCAACACTTGGGTTTCCCATAGGTTATTCTTTTCTGTCAATTTCAAAGTCACGAAATTGGCATTGTTGATGTTGGATGGGAAGTTATTTGGGTGCACCCATGATTGAGAAATGAGGTCTTGGATTGGGAGATAAGGTCTACGTGCCCTTGTATGGCTCTGATACCATTCAGAAGATTCAACTAGGGTTTCTTATAGTATTTATTCTTGTTATTCACTTCAAGAATGAGTTACAATATTTATACATAATTACAGATAGATAGAGTAACAGAAATTCACAACAAAAGTGATACCCTTATCCTACATATAAAATATTTTTTAGTCGAGAATCAACATCTTCAATAGGTTCATGGCCTGTTGGGTTAGGCTCAATAATATATGATTCTTTTTATAGTGTTCGATGCAGACGTGCGATCGGACTGGACTAACTAGCACTTGGAGCGTCTAAATCGAGAACCAACTACCTTTTCCTAGCACTGGCGCCGCCCCTTATAAATGGCAACGTTACTTATTAATATTTTTGGGTTGTGACCTCCCTCATCTTATGCCAAAAGGTGAATATCCATCTATATCCGCGAAGAAGCATTTATGATGTTAGGATAACTACTTCTCTAGGCAAAGCCTATTAGGGACATTTGATAGAACGATTCTTTTAATGGCGACATCCATATATTTTTCATGATGGGTTGTTGGTTTTAAGGGTGACGCCCAACATGTTGCAAACCTTGGTAGTAATAACTTCAAACCTTGTCGAAATTTACTAGCCCATCCCTTTTTTAAAATCCAACATTTTTATCTTGATGCCTTAGGGTTACCTCCACAAGGCCGTGGAGTTGAACAGTCTTTTAATCCAATAGTCTAGATCTAACGAGAGTCTCTCAATCATTCTCTTTTATAAAAGGGGACTTTTACTTTTCACCTTCACTTCGATTAAAACTCTCTCTCTCTAGAAGTAGACTTTCTCACAATAAAAACTTCCCTAGAGATTTCGGCTTTTCCTGTAAACCACCCTTCTAAATTTTTGGTGGGTGCTGTTGGTACCAGTATAAGAAGAGTACAAACATCGACGACTCTGGAAGATAAAATTCCCAAAAGATAAAAGAGTTAGAACAATATTTGGAGTAATGTTACAAAAGCGGCGCTAGAAGAAACCTTCCCCTAAAGGAATATGAGGTGTCGACCAGCTTACTACCGACTCCAGAAGAAACATTTCCTCCTAAGGAAGATGAGGTGACGACTAGTTAGCTACCAACTCCAGAGAAAACTCTTCATCTTAAGGAAGATGAGGTGGCGACTAGCTTGCCACCTACAATCGCTATAAAAGAAAACTCTCATTTCAAGGTAACACCGGCATATAGTCAGTTTACAAACTCTATACATAGTAAGACATTTACATTCATTTCATTAAGATTCTCACTACTACAATACTATATTAATTTAAGCTTTCAGGTGGAATCGTGGGGCGAAACCTCACACTTCCCCTCTTGCATCTCCTGACTAAAGAAGTAGCCAAGTCCAAAGAAGCCTAGAAACTAATGCCGACGCCAAAGGCAGGACCCGAAGAGTTGAGTCCAAGCTTAAGCTAGAATTTATTATCCAACATTTGGCGTCGTATGCGGGAATCCAGATAAAAAAGTCATGACACCACTGAAGAACAAGATCAAAATTACTGCTACCACCCAACCGATTTAGAAGAGATCCCTACTCCAGGGATTGACCCACATGCCTCTCAGCATGAAAATGAAGAGCATAACCAAAAGACCCCTCCAGCGACAAATGAAGTGGCAAATGGAGGAGCCCAACCTGCGCTTTCTGCACCGCCAGCCACAGCTAGAACAACACTAGCTCCTACAACTCTCCCCCCAGAGATATTGACCGTTTTCACTGCCTTTAGGGTACACACGCAAATGGGGACAACAACATCTCCAGGTAATCATGTCCCCATTATACCACCACCGGAGGAGGCTACGTCAAGTGTCAAGACGAAAAAAACCAGACACCCCACACCTGTTGTCGCCAAAAGAGTAGTCTTGATGGACCAGCCTACCAGCAAGGAAGGAAAATTATTATTAACCTTGGAGCATGTGGAATAACTCCTGAAAAAGACAAAGAAGGGTGATCTTCAGGGGATCATGCCTATGCTCAGGGATTAAGATTTTCATACTTTTTCTGAGAGATTGATGACTATCAGGGCACCCCTTGATACCATCTCTTTTGGGGAGAGGTTCCGTCGATGATCATTTAGCCGTCCTCTTCCCAACAACTCTCTCAGATGAAGCATCCTCATGATTCTATGGATTGCCAAGAAACTGCATAGAATCATGGGAATAACTTAAGATCAGGTTTACAGAGGGGCACATTGGACAGACAACTGCTGAAGAACACGACGTTGCTTGACAAGATCGTGCAAAACCAAGGTGACAACCTCGCCGACTACTATAAATGATTCCATAGAACTCTCCAGCACTATGATGAAGGAGTAATTGATGGATAAATGGTCAGATCCTTCTTCAGAGGTTTAGGGCCACAATGTTTTCTTTTGAGAAACAACATGGTGATAGAGCCCATCAAGAAAGTAAAGTTCTAGCTTCACAAGTGAAACGATACATCAACTTAGAGAGATCTTGTAAGACAATACCCCAAGCACTAGAGGGAGAATAAAGAAGAAGATTCGACAAAAGGAAAGAGCCAAACAACCCAAGGAGAGGAGTAATAAAAGAAGAAAGAAGGGGAAATGATAATAGGCCACCGATAAGAGAGCAAGGCAAGAGTTTGATGAGGCCTTCACCCCCCCCCCCCCCCCCATTAACTCGAAACATCTATGTAATTTTACAAGAGTTGGAAAAATTGAGTTTGGCCGACCCGCCAATGGCATGAACAAATCCAATGGGGCGACAGTTAAATTCTTACGGATTATATCATCGAGTGAAGATGCATGATACCAACGAATGTTTCGTCCTTAAAATATATATTGATGCCTTATTCAGAGAGAAAAAACTTAGAGGTTTGTGGTGAGGTCAAGAGAACAAAGAGAGAGGAGTAGGATCCCCATGCGATGATCCCAACTCGCCTTCCACTAGATGACCAAGTCCCCGCCAGAAAAGGCACTCTAAACGTAATAGCTGAGGGTTTCACCTTAGAAGGAGAGAAAAGTGCAACTAGAGAATTATATGCCACTCAAATATCTACCGCCGCCTTATTAAGAAAGAGGCCAAGAGAAATGGAGCAAGTCGTTATCAGTTTCACCACTGATGACTTGATGATTGTGACTCAACCTCAAACGACACCTTAGTCATCACGACGAATGTGACCAAATATGAAGTAAATAGGACACTCATCGATAGGGGAAGTTCAACTGATATATTGTTTCTTTGAAGCATTTACAAATTTAGGTTTCACCATTTTTTTATCGGAAGCAACAAACGGTTAAAAAATCACAGTACACCCCAACTCGCTCAAAATTAGAAGAGTTGGAATTATCCGAGGTTTGGTACCACATGTTTACACAAAATCCACTGTTCATACCATATTTTTTTTTGTACCAATAGTTTCCATTTTGCACCGTTTCCATACATCCGTTAGTGTTCCGTTAAAAATGGCCGTTAAATGGCATGTGCCATGCACGTGAGAAACCTAAAACTTTCAGTTTTGTTCAATTTAGTCCCTCTAATACATCGCTAACTTTTATTTTGTTCAATTTAGTCCTAAAATTTCAAAACAAAACCCTTCACCCAAATCGACCTAGCCGGACCTTGCCGTTGGCTAGGTCGGACCCTTGGTCGGGGTCACCGGACCCAGGCGAACCTGACCTAGGGTCGGACCTAGCCCTAGGCTAGGTCCGGCTAGGTCAATTGGGACCTAGCCCCAATAACAAAACTAAAAGTTTTGGCCTGCTCACGTGCGTAGCACATGCCATTTAACGGCCATTTTTGTCTGAACACTAATGGAGGTATGAAACTGGTACAAAAAAAAATGGTATGAACAGTGGATTTGGTGTAAACATGTGGTACCAAAAGTACCCTTAACCTAATACTAAATCAGTTCAGTGTCCCGACTGAGAGGATGGAGTACGTTAATAGTTTCATTTTATTCGACCATTTTTACCTGGCCGAAATTTTGTTTCGGATCGATCCTGTTTAACCGGGTCGATTAATTTTGATAAGTAGATCACATTTCGAATCGAACGGAAACTACTTTATTCAATAAATCTGAATCTCGAAATAGCCAAAATTTTAGTAACTCAAACGAACGATAAATGACAATGGTAGGGTTCTTGATTGTCGCATAGATAGTCGAGAACTTTAAGCCATGTTGAACATCACATCTGAGTAAATTCACGAGTAAATCACATCAAATGATTTGTGTCTGTATAAAACATTTTACAGCTTCATACACATGACTTACGTGGCGTACCTGTGACGCACTTTATCAACATTGTTTAACCCACCGGATTATCGTATAAGAGCTTTATGTTCCAGTTCTCTCTATATTATGCGGATCATGGTTGACTTCTTTTGAACCCAGTATGGTGAGCAGAGATGGTTTCCCTTTTACCGTTGTGGTTACTGTACTTGATTAGGCTCAAGATCATTGAGTCCTGTCAATATCAGACAACCATATACATCTTTTCCATGTTGACCTTTCACTCCGAAGATCAGATGCGGGTTTTACGCCAACATCCATGAAAAGAGAGAAGACCGTCACGTTTAACCGAAACTTATAGCTTTTGCATCCTTACTTCCATCGAGGCGGATGTAAAGGGATACTAAGCTGCAACATTGCCTAAATTAAATTGAAGTCTCTTTCAACCCCCTTTTACCAAGTTTGAATGTATCACACATATGCGTTCAGATCATCAAAGAATCTACTCCCATGCTTGGTGAAACAAATTATTACATTCATCTCTCATTGTCAAAATCATACAGACTACTATATTCATCCGTAGTTGTCCTCTCCACTTTAGTAATCGTATTAGGGAGTTCAACACGTACTCCTTTTATTCATCATGATTCATACCATCAAGATTGCTAGGAATATCGAATCGCACTAATTCAAACAATTCATACTAACACATCGATGATTATGAAAAAATCAGGGAGACAATATCATTTTGAGAAAGAATTGCATACAATAACGATTCCTAAGTCATCTAAACCAACCGACCACCAGTAAACCAATGGAAGATGACTGTGAAAGAGTTCACATTATTGTCGTATTCTATCCAATAGATCAGTCTTTTAAATTGGTTTTAATCGCAAATTACCGGAACGGGACTTTTAAAGCAAGCATACCCAATCTTGGCTTTCCCAAGGCAATTTTTATTTTGGAGAACTATTCTGATGAATTCACTCATGCATATATAATTCTACCATCCACGTAAATTATCATACGCCAGTAACATTCTTCATACAAACCACACTCATGCTTCCGCGTCATGCGTCTAATGTTCCGAGGAACTCATGCTTGCATATATAATTCTACTTCCGAGTAAATTATCAAATGCGGCTACATCCCCAACATTCTAGCATACGTGTCAAACATGAAATATTCACATCCATCATACACATTTGGCGACTGGTTTTCGATTTTAAAATAATTTTAAACATTAGGGGCTGATTTGCAATTCATGCTTATATTCAATCATGCAGCATTCTAGACATGATTCCTAGGCATTTCCAACCAACACAACATGTCTATCCTAGTGGGCATTCCATATATTTAACCTGGGCTCAGCCCACAATATGCAATATCCGGCTAGCTTGACTCAGTCAAGACAACATTTCTAATCATGCATAAATATATATTGAATAATAAACAATTGCAATTTAGCCCACTAATTATACCAGTCCCAAAAACATGTATCTCCGGGATCCATCCCCATAATCGAAACAAGGCATAAAGGTTATCAACCCTTGAGCATTGTGTAGGCCTTTTAAGGTTCAAAACATTTGGATTTTAAAACTTGACCTCCCTATTTTAATTGACTTGAATTCGATTTTGAAAATACGATTCGGTTCAGTCAATTTCAGTCTGGTTTGGTCCGGTTCGGTCCAGGAAATCCGGTTCAGGTCCGGTCCGAAAAATCCGTTTCGGTCTGGTAAAATCTGGTTTGGTTCGGTCCGAACCGATCCAATAAAAATAGGGTTCGTTTCGGTTCAACACTCAGAACCGGTTCGATTAGATACTGATGGATATACGCCCAATTTGAACCCGTTGACTTCTGAATCGTTTTATTTTGATCACCCCGTTAATAATTGTAAATCAAAACTTCGACCCAAGCGCTCCGCCGAAATACCAACGGTCCGGACGAGGCAAAAATACTCGTCCGGACCGAGACGAACTCACCTAGGTGAGGTCGGGTGGCCGAACCCGACCTCCCCTAGGGGAGATCGGGTCAGCCAACTCGATCTCCCCTAGGGGAGATAGGGTTGGCCAACCCATCTCCCCTAAGGAGGGGTTGGGTGGCCACACCCAACCCCTACCCTTGGGGGTCGGATTTTCTCCCCTCCCCCAAGGGACCCGGCTCCATTTCCCGACTCCCGCACTTAGATTATTTCCGCCACCTTCTCCGTGCTTTAAGGTTTTAATTATGTGATCAAGGACTAATTAATTGTGTTTAAAGGTTAACGATGTCATTAAGCCACCTTAATGACACCGTTGCCTATAAATACAACCCTTCCACCATTCATTTGGGGATCTTGGTTAATTATGCAATTTAGCTCTGACTTCTTTCTAGCTTTATCTCTCTAAAAACGACGTTCTGACTTAAGCATCGGAGAGGGTTCATCAAGCACCATCCCCCCTCCTCCGTGCTTGATATTGCCCCTATTGCAGGGTAAGGTGCAGAAGAGAAGACGGAGGACTGAAGAAAGGAGCAGAGTGACTGAACCCAAGAAGCACAGAATCCGCTAGCTCACCAGTGAGGAGTAAGATTTAGGCCGAAGATCCGTTGACCTAAAACTTAGAACCTAACACTTGGCGCCGTCCGTGGGCGTCGAACAAAAAGCCTGGCAATCACGAGAGCGATGACTAATAGCTTAGAGTCTAGACATAATCGCCCACCTGGGGGCAATAGGCAAGAGAGACATTCTATACCTCCAGCAAGGCAGCCTAACCCAGAGAAACAGCCTTTGCACCCAGAGCCTCAGGTAGCCCCACAGGCGCCCCAGCCTAACAATCAGGAAGGAGGACCTTCACGCCCAGCTGGGGCTGAGTCTTCCACAACCTCAACTCCATTGGCTAGGAGGCCACAGAGACAGGGGGGGACAACAAGGAGAGCCATCCCAATGCACGGCACCTCCTCAGGGGTACTATTATGAGGCACAACCTCAAGGGTATCCATATGGAATGCCGGCTCAAAGGAACGATAATCGCGCACACACAACCAACACAAGGCCCGTATACTCGCAAGGAGCACAAACAGTGACTCCAGGGTTGATGAGCGCATTGGATGAGCTGCTAGCCTATAGAGAGACTCTGAGGAACAGGCAGGGAAGGCAACACCAACATGAAGAAGAAGAAGTTCATGAGGAAGAACAAGTCCCAGAAGAAGAACACCACTCGCACCCTCCAACAGGGCAGCGAGAAGAACAAAGGAGAGATAACCAAAGGCCACCCCCAGAGGGAAGGCAGCAGTTTGTGCCTCCAAGGCAGCAACAGACACAGCAGAATGCCAGGGCATACACCCCGCTGGGGGCAGATAGACAAGCAAGACCTCCAAGGAGGCAAGAATTCCACCAAGTACCCCAACATGGATATCAGGGATACGCCTATAGTCCGTACCAGCACGGACAAGGGATCCCAGTAAGCCCAGTTTATAATTATGGAGGATAGCAGAGAGACTATACTCCAACGTCGGTGATGATTACCCCGGAGGAGATAGATGCCATGATAGTAAGGAAGATGGGTGAGTCCAAGAGGAACGGATTGCACTGCCTGAGTGACAACACAAACCACCCCTTCACGAGAGAGTTGGAAATAAACAAAGTTCCAGACTCCTTGCATACAATACAGATAGCCAAATACAATGGCAAGGGAGACCCTTTAGAGCACATCCAGCAGCATGAAGCCTCTCTATTCGGGAGAACAATTGATGACCGCTACAAGGCACTCTTCTTTCCAAACACCCTGTCAGGGGTGGCGTCACATTGGTTTTTCAGCCTACCCACTGAAAGTATCCACTCATGGGCACAGCTAAAGGCGAAGTTTCTTCAGAGATACCTAGGAGAAAGGAAGCTACTCAAAGGTATAGGCTCCCTAGATGATGTGAAGCAAGAGAATGATGAATCTTTGGCTAATTACTACACAAGATTCAACCAGAACATAGCAGACATACAAGGCGACATCACTGAGGGTGAAATAATAAGAGCCTTCATAAGAAACCTTGGCCGCTTCGGGTCCACATTGGCAGAAAAGATGGCCAAAAAACCTGCAAGCACCTTAGAGGAGTTGGCAGGGCGAGTGAAAACTCGCATAGACCTAGAGAGGCACAGAGTGAGTAAGAAAGCCAAGATTCAAGCAGAAAAGGAGGATAATACAAAGCAGAATAAGGGAAAGCCACCTCAGGCACCGCAACCCATAAGGCAACAAGAATGGCGTCCGCCTCAGCAAAGAAATCAGATGGGTGAGCCATTGAAGGCTAGGGAAATAAATGTTATCAAGTTCATACCATTGAACACCACCCCAGCAGTGGTCCTGAGAGAGATGAGAAATCAGAAATTATGGTCGCCCCCTGGAAGATGGAGAGCCCCAATGGTAGGGACACACAATGATAGATGGTGTGATAATCATGAGGCATATGGGCATGATACGAACGAATTCTTTAGCCTGAAGCTAAGTATCAACAATATCATCCAAAGAGGAGAGCTAAAACAGTTTGTTGATCACGGTGGCAATAGCACACAACTAGAGCCATCATACAAGGATAAAGGCAAAGACAAGGTAGATTATAATCCCCCACCTAACAAGAGATGGACTATAAACATGATACATGGAGGAGTGGCATCGGGTGGCCCAACAGCCAATGCAAGGGAGGTTTACGCATCCAAGCTGAGCTCAGTGCCAAAGTGGAGAAAGAGACCACGAGAAGGAGAGGAGTTGAAGATTGAGTTTTCGGAGAAGGACAAGAGTCATATTGTCTTCCCGCACGATGATGCTTTAGTCATCACGTTGGACATCGATAATTTCGATGTAAAAAGAATACTGGTAGATGGAGGCAGCTCTGCAGACCTCCTAAGCCTAAGGGTCCTGGAAGAGATAGGAAAAACAAAGGCAGACATCAAACCAGTCAACTTCCCTCTGGTTGGCTTCTCAGGGGCAACGAGTTATCCCCTAGGAATGATAACCCTGCCAGTGACCATGGGCCAGGGATGGACACAGCTAAGAGTGAACGTCAACTTCATGGTGGTTGAAAGCCTGGGAGCCTACAATGGGATCTCAGGAAGAACAACCATAAATCCATATGAAATCGTGCCATCTACAGTGCATCAGAAGCTGAAGTATATCACTGAAAACGGAATTGGGGAAGTCTTAGGTGATCAACGCACTGCAAGGCAGTGCTACGTCAACTCAATGAGACGTGGATCACACAAGTCAGACACAGTGGCTATGGTCATGACTGGGGCCATCCAAGACAAAGAGAAGGTGATGAAAAGGCTAAGGCAGGGAAAGATGAAAAAGGGAGTTGCACTCCGCATGAGTAAGCAAGTCTTTCAAAGATTAGCTAAGAAGAGACAGAGAAGCAAGACTGTAAAGGCAACGAGCATTTGGCAGCCAGAGAATGCAGAAGGAAAGAGAACAAGGGACTCCATCGTAAAGGGTTTCCGATATATAGACGACATCAAGCAAATGCCAGAGGAGTCCATATCAAGCTACTCTGAGAGATTCTTCAGCTATGGTGCAAGCATGGACATCACAAGAAGAGAGGCCGTAAGGGCCTTCCTTAGAAACATGCATCCAACCTCAATCGAAACATATGGAGGGCTCTATGAGGTGGTCATGACAAGCACAATGAGGGAGCTCAATGAGAGGCTGGACAAGGCATTCGAAAAAGAGATAGGGCGATGTGAAGAAGTCCTTGAAGAAGGAAGACAGACTGACACACTGGAAGGAGGTGTAAACTTCAAATTCACACCCCTCACGGCAAAGATAGAAGAAATTTTTGAAGAATACCTCAAAAAAGAGCTACCAAAGTGCAAGGAGGAGGGCAAGGCCTTCCTAGGAAGAGATGCACATGGTTGGTGCGAATACCATGAGACTTGGGGGCATCAAACCAATGATTGCATGGTGTTGAAGATAGAAGTGGAAGAGATGATTTACTAAGGAGGCCTAAACGAGTACGTGGCAACAGACACACTCACAACCCCATATCCTTAGTTTAATATTCAGCACTTTGCATGTTCAAGCATTTTACGTTTTCCAAAAACAACTTTTGAGAAGGAGAACTCAAGAAGTTACTCCGACTCTACAACTATATTTGATTTCCTCCAAAGGGTGTCTTGATCCATCCAAGGCACCCCAAGTGTACATAAAGCATGAATGCTCCTAATGAAGTAAAGGTCACTCAAAAGTATCTTTCAAAGAAGGTGGTGATATAATCATTATGTTATCCTTACACAGATATGACTTCCAAGTCAACAACAACCTCAACGCCCCCAAGAGCGTATCTTGAGAGTAGTATTCATACTACGAACTTCGACGCCCCCAAGAGCGTATCTTGAGAGTAGTATTCATACTACGAACTTCGACGCCCCCAAGAGCGTATCTTGAGAGTAGTATTCATACTACGAACTTCGACGCCCCCAAGAGCGTATCTTGAGAGTGGTTTCCAAAAACTACGAACTTCGACGCCCCCAAGAGCGTATCTTGAGAGTGGTTTCTAAAAGCTACGACCTTCGACGCCCCCAAGAGCGTATCTTGAGGTAGATTTCAAACTACCAGATTCGACGCCCCCAATAGCGTATCTTGAGGTAGATTTCAAACTACCAGATTCGACGCCCCCAAGAGCGTATCTTGAGGTAGATTTCAAACTACCAGATTCGACGCCCACCAGGAACGTATCTTTGGTCTAACTTGCGCCCTCCGGGAGCCTATCCTGTGAAACGTTAAGCGCCCTCCGAGAGCCTGTCTCGTGAACAGATTCGACGCCCACCAAGATCGTATCTTTGGTCTAACAGTACCATACATACCATTTAAAGGGTATCAGAAGAGATCATTGCACCATACTAAGAAGGATCCCATGAAATAATAATTACAAAGCAAAGTTGTATGAAGAATACATAATGTTTTTTCTTGATGAGATAGCAGGTATGATGTGAAGGAAAACACAAAAGAAAGATAAGTAAAGAAAAGCACAAGGAAAGGAAGAGTCCATGATCAAAGGAATATATACAGAAGCATATTAAATACCCATCAAAAGGCAGGTGTTCCACACACCATGCATACCACAACCAAAGGCAGATGTTCCACACACCGCCAACATAACCATGCAAAGAAGGAAAGCAACAAAACACCCAAGTATAGCAATCCCAAAATGAACTCGACCCATCAAGGGGAGAAACACTCAACCCATCTGATGGGTTTCGCTACAGCCGTTAGGCCTTTTAACGACGAGTAAACGGTGAATAGGCCCACGGGGCCCTAAAATAGGTCAAGAAGTCCAATGTGAAGGGTCCCGACAAGATGAGTCCCGATGGTGAAGGGTCCCGACAAGGTCGGTCCCGATATGCGAGCTGGACGCTCCCGATGATATGCCTTTAAGTAGGCCCCGATGATATGCCTTTAAGTAGGCCTCGATGATATGCCTTTAAGTAGGCTCCGATATTGAATCCCTAAGAACGATTGGCCCTGTCACGATGATGAGGGGCCCCGACTGTCGTCGGGACTTGCTATCAGAGGTTGAGGCTGAGAAACACGCCCACTATCAGAATAGTGGGGAAGTGGCCCGAGATAAGCGGAAAGTGGCTTGAGATAAGCGGAACGTGGCCGAGATAAGCGGAACGTGGGCTAACTGCCCCAGCAGTTCATCAGGTAACTGGGGTAACTCCTCTCCTATATAAAGGAAGAAGTTACCTCAGATCAGATATACGCACTTACATACTCATACTTTCGCTTGCCTTACCTGCCATGAGATTCTCATTTAAGCATCGGAGAGGGATTCTGGGTCACCGCCCGGTCTATTCCACTCTTGCAGGATTACGTGGAGCGAAGGATTTCAGATTGCCGTCAAGACCGTACCGGAGTTCCAACCGTGATCCAACATTGGCGCCGTCTGTGGGAAACGTAACGAAAAGCAAAGATGACTTCTACTCGTTCAATGGCGGCTGGCAAGCAGAAAAAGCAAGGAAAATCCGGTGGTTCCCGTCACCCTGCTGGAACTCTGAATTCAGGGCCACCGGAGCGTGTTGTGGACCAAAATCCCCCTGCTGAGGTTTCCCGAACAGGGGGGCACAATGAAGTTCCTGAGGATACTGCTCAACATCATGAGAATAGGGAGGAGGATGCTCCTCCAAACGCGGACCTAATGAAGGCTGTGGCGGATGCCATGCCGATGTTCTTGGAGGCCATGGAGGCTCTGCTAGAGCGGAGAGAGGCTGCCAAGAAGAAGGAGGAGGTGCCCGAGGTTCAGAATGTGTAGGAGGCCCAACCTAGAAACCGGGACAAGGGCAAGGAGCCCGCTCAGTCGGAGCGATTTGTGATCGATGGGCCTGGACCAGTGCAGCATAGGACCATCCCCCTTAATGGTCCCATCACCCCCGACCAGGTGGTGAAGATCGTGAAAATTTGCATGGGGGATCAGAAGCAGATGATGTCGGAACTGAGGGATCGATCCACCCATCCCTTTGTTCCCCGATTGATGGACACCCTCGCCCCGCCAGGGCTGGGTATCCCCACAATTAAGGAGTATGATGGCGAGGGAGATCCGGTTCGCCATGTCCAGAAGCATGTCATGGCCTGTTTGGGCAGAGCCCCCGATGATGATACCGTGTGTGTGTTGTTCCCGGCCACATTGGGAGAAAGGGCCCTGACGTGGTTCTTCAGCCTGCCCCCAGGGTGCATCTCCAGCTGGGCTGATATGCACGACCGTTTTATTCAGCAGTACCAGGGTCGTCGGCGCCTCTTTAAGAGCGTGAGGTCCCTAGCCCAGGTGGTGCAGAGGCCCGACGAATCGCTGGCACAATATTACCAGCGGTATACTGCTAGCGTGGCCGAGATCGATGAGGAGATATCGGAGGGAGAGACTATCCGCTCCTTCCTTTGGAACCTGACAGCCCCCTATGGTTCCGACCTGATGCACATGTGGCCGCGAAGGCCGTTTGGAGCATGGAGGCGTTGTAGACAAGGGTAAAGCAGCAAATCGATGTGCAGGAGTCGAAGATAGCTGCCGAAGATAGCTCCGGATAGCAGTCGTTCAAACCATTGGACGACCGTAAGCGGAAGGATAAATTCGAGGGTAGTCGGAGTCGAGGCCGCTCTGATCGAAGGGAGGACAGGTGTCCCCCGAGGACGGACAACCGGGAGGATCATCACATTCCTCTCAATAGTTCTATGGCTGCCGTGTTAACGGTGATGGATCGACAGGGTATCTCCAGGTACCCCCCGAAGAAGGAAGGAGAATTTTTGGGAGCTCGCACCGATCGTTACTGTCGGTTCCACCGTGCTAGCGGTCACGACACTAATCATTGTCGGGAGTTGAAGAAGGAGATCGAAAAGCTGATCCAGAAGGGGAAGCTTAAGGAGTTTGTGGCTGAGAGGCCGTGTCGATCCCGCTCCCGATCTCGATCGCGGTCCCGTTCCCGATCCCGCGATCGGTCCCCAAAGAAGAAGAATTCTGAGCCGGAGTCTTCTGGTGCCCGTAAGGAGAAGCGGGGCACCATTAACGTAATTCATGGGGGATTGGCTGCAGGAGGTGATACCACAGCCTCTCGGGAGGTCTATGCCTCTAGAATTTTTGCTGCTGTGGTGCTGGGCAAGAGGTCCAGATCCTGGACCGCGAAGGAAGAGATGGTGATTTCCTTTTCAGCGGAGGACCTGGTAGGTGTGGAGACTCCACACGATGATGCTTTGGTCGTGACCTTGGACGTGGATGGGTACGAGATGAAGCGAATTTTGATCGACGGAGGGAGCTCCTCCGATATTCTGTTTATGGATGCTCTGGAGGCCATGGGGAAAACAAAGAAGGACATGAGGTAGGTAGACTTCCCGATGGTTGGATTCTCTGGTTCTACCTCCTACCCGCTGGGAATGATCACCTTACCAGTGGAGTTCGGTAGTGGGTGGAAAGCGGAGAGGAGGAATGTGGAGTTCGTGGTGGTTGAGTCCGCGGGGACCTATAATGCGATTATCGGGAGAACTACCATCAACCCACTGATGGCAGTTGCCTCGACTGTTCACCAGAAGATGAAGTTCCCGACTGACCACGGAGTCGGGGAGGTCAAGGGCGACCAGGTGGCTTCCAGGAGGTGCTATGTTAATGCCACCCGACGGAGAAGACGGGAGGCTATGACTATCCTCCAGACCGTTGCTGATCCCAGAGAGGAGTTTGGGCGTCCCGCCCCTATGGAGGATTTGAAGGAGGTCGAGATTGACGGACCTCAGAGGAGGGTAAAAATCGGGTCCGCCCTGTCTGATGAGAGGGCCCGAGAATTGATCAAGCTGCTGAAGGAGTTCAAGGAGCTGTTTGCCTGGTCCCCGAGTGACATGCCAGGAATCAGCCCCGATGTGATTGTGCATGAGTTGAAGATTGATCCCGCGATCAAGCCTATCGCGCAGAAAAGGCGTCCGATGGGCGCGGACAAGAGGATCGCGATCCAGCAGGAGGTGGGCAGGTTGCTCGATGCTGGATTTATCAAGGAGCTCCGATTCCAGACTTGGGTCGCCAACCCGGTTCTGGTGAGGAAGAGCAATGGGAAATGGCGGATGTGTGTTGATTTCCGCGACTTGAATAAGGCTTGCCCGAAGGATTGTTACCCGCTTCCGAGGATCGATCAGTTGGTGGATGCCACGTCGGGACATGAATTGCTGAGTTTCATGGATTCTTACTCTGGCTATAATCAGATCAAGATGGCTAAGGAGGATGCCCCCCACACTGCCTTTTATGCTGATAGTGACATCTATCACTACGATGTCATGCCCTTTGGATTGATTAATGCCGGGGCAACTTATCAAAGGATGGTGAACAAGATGTTCGGGGACATGCTAGGGAAAACCATGGAGGCTTACGTGGATGATATGCTGGTAAAGTCCCGACAGGCCGAAGATCATGTAAGCAATTTGGCGGTGGCGTTTGAGCGGATGAGGCTTCATCAAGTTCGTTTGAACCCAGCCAAGTGCGCCTTTGGAGTGCACTCGGGGAAGTTTTTGGGCTTTATGGTAAGCCAAAGGGGAATTGAGGTGAACCCCGAGAAGCTGAGGGCAATCGAGGAGATGCAGTCCCCGACAAATCATCGGGAGGTGCAAGTGCTGAATGGCCGACTAGCCGCAATGAATCGCTTCCTGTCCAAGGCTAGCGACCGATCCATGCCATTTTTTGAAGTACTGAGGGCCAACAAGAAGTTCGAGTGGACTGCCAAGTGCGAAGAGGCATTCCAGGCACTCAAGCAGCACCTCCGCACCCTCCCACCATTGGCGAAACCGATTCCAGGCGAGCCGCTCTATCTATATTTGGTTGTTTCTGCATTTGCTATTAGCTCTGTGTTAGTGAAGATTGTCGAGGGCAACCAAGTCCCCGTTTATTATGTAAGCAAGGCGTTTGCCAAATCTGAAATGAATTATCCCGCCGTTGAGAAGTATCTTTTTGCGTTGATCATTACTGCTCGGAAGCTGAGGCCTTACTTCCATGCGCATGAGATTACTGTGTTGACGAATCAGCCTTTGAAGCATTTTTTGAACCGACCTGATGCGTCGGGGAGATTAGTGAAATGGGCAGTCGAGCTTAGTGAGTTCCGCATTCACTTTGTTCCGAGAACGGCTATTAAAGGTCAGGCGTTGGCGGATTTCATAGCAGAGTCTATAGCCCCCGATCTGGAAGAAGCGGGTCCTGTAGAGGGGGCAACCATGGAGGTCCCGATAGCAGAGCAACCAGAAATGGCAGAGCAATGAAGAACAGCCAAATGAGGAAAATACTTGGGAAATGTACATTGATGGCTCTTCGAGTTCAGACGGATCAGGAGCAGGGTTCGTATTGATACCACCTGGCAGGGGCGAGCCCCTTCGATATGTTTTGGCCTTAACGTTTAGGGCCACCAACAATGAAGCTGAGTATGAGGTTCTTATCACAGGCCTCAAAATTGCTAAAGGTACGTGAGTTGGTCACTTAAGGGTGAAATGTGACGCGGGCCTGATTGTGAATCAAGTCCAAGGACGATATGAGGCAAAGAGCCCGATGATGAGAAAGTACCTTCGCGAGGTGCAAGTCTTGAAGGAGAGTTTCAAAAGTTTTGATATTGAGGCAATCCCGATGGAGGAAAATGCGGAAGCGGATGCCTTGAGCAAATTTGCCTTGGGGGCACCCCTCGAGGAAAATCGGAAGGTGCACTTCTTGGAGAAGGTGATCTTGTCGACCACCGATCCATCGGAGGTGTGTGCCATTGAAGCAGGATCGGAGGAGGAGCCCACTTGGATGACCCCGATAGTCGCGTACCTGACTACGGGGGCAGTCCCCGATGATAAAGTACTAGCCGACAGGATACGCCGGATCGCGGTTAATTACGTGGTGGTGAACAATCAGCTATACAAAAAGGGGTGGTTCTCAACTCCTTACTTGAAATGTGTGGCTGAGCCCGACGCAAATCGGATCCTTAGGGAGGTGCACGAAGGGGTCGCGGCTTGTCACGAAGGTGCCCGATCCATTGCGAGGAAAGTGTTGAATTTGGGCTATTACTGGCCTTCGATGAGCAAGGAGGTGACGATGTTAGTCCGATCTTGTGACGCGTGCCAGAGGTATGCCCCGAATATCGTGGCTCCGGCTACTAATCTGACATCCATCAAGAGTGCTTGGCCCTTCGCGCAGTGGGGTATCGACTTGGTGGGACCCCTCCCACAAGCAACATGTCAGTGCAAATATTTGCTTGTAGCCATCGATTATTTCTCAAAATGGATAGAAGCTAAGGCATTGGCCAAGTCAACGGGGAACCAAATCGTCAAGTTTCTCCAGACCCATATTATATCCAGATACGGGATTCCTAAGGTGTTGATCAGCGATAATGGTCCTCCGTTCAACGGGGCTCAAGTGAAGGAGTATCTGGAGGAGCTGAATATCGAGCATCGGACAGCCTCTATCCATCATGCTCAAACTAATGGACATGTGGAGTCAGGCAACAAAATCGTGATGGATGGCCTGAAGAAGAGGGTCTATGCCTTGAAGGGCAAGTGGCTGAACGAGCTGGAAAATGTGCTTTGGGCTGTTAGAACGACACCCAAACGATCAACTGGGGAGACTCCATTTTGCCTTGTTTATGGCACGGAGGCAGTTGCTCCCGTGGAAATAGCTGTGGCGTCCCATCGGATGAGGTACTACGAGCCTTTGACGAATGATGAAATGAGACGTCTGGAATTAGACTTGCTCGAGGAAAAGAGGCGGGATGCCGATGAAGTCCAGGCTCGAATGCGTTTGGCGACGGCCAGATATTACAATCGGTGAGTTAAGTCCCGACAGTTCTTTGTCGGAGAACTGGTTTGGCGCTAGAACGAGTTCACCCTTTTGGATCGGATCAACAAGATGTCGCCAAAATGGGAAGGACCTTATAAGGTTGTGGGGATTCCAGCTCCAAATGCGTATAAGTTGGAAGACCTCGATGGCAAAGTATTGAAGCATTCTTTCAGTGGGGAACACTTGAAGAAATGTCATGTTTAATATTAAGTCGCCTTCAGTGGTGCACGATGTTATTAAGTCGCCTTAAGTGGTGCACGATATTATTAAGTCGCCTTAAGTGGTGCAAGTTATCTATCGTTTAATTCGATGTAAGCAGATTTTGAGCCATCAATAAATAAAGAGGTTGCTTCCGATCAGATTGTTCTTAGATTTATTCTAAGTGTTGTTAAGTCGCCTTAAGTGGTGTAAGTTGCTAAGTAACCTTAAGTGGTGCAAGTTGTTGAGTTGCCTTAAGTGGGGCACGATGCAAAGTCGCCTTAAGAGGTGCGTGGTTCTTGGATTTATTCTAAGTGTGGCTAAGTCGCCTTAAGTGGTGCACGATATTAAGACGCCTTAAGTGGTGCAAGTTGTTAAGTCGCCTTAAGTGGTTCGCGATACAAAGTCACCTTAAGTGGTGTGGGCAAAATGTCTTAAGTGACGCAATCACCTTAAGTGGTGCAGTGATAATCGGAACCAAAAAAGATTTGATGTTATAAAGATCTGCGAGGTTCACGACAAAGAGAGAAAAATTACAAGGACTACAAAGATAGAGCATTAAGCTTGGTCCTCGCCAGCATCGGCGGAAGCAGGATCCACGAGATCTGTGGCAGAAGGCTCCACAGGATCGGACCCTTGGAGGTCAGTCAGTGAAGGTTCAGCAGCTGGAGGGTCGATTATCGGGGGATCAACTGTCGGGAGATCAGCACTTGGAAGCTCCGCCACATCTTCAATACCCGCGGGGGTGTGACCCTCATCACTCTCCTCCGAAAGGTCGAAATACCTCTTCGCAAAGGGGGCGAGAGTCTCAGACTTATCAAATTTAATGGCGTCGCCATATTCTAGATGGAGCTCCTCGACCACATTGAAGAGGGTGTTCTCCACCTCCGTGGTGCATAATTTCATCGCGTCAGCTTGGAAGTCCTCAGAGCCCCGATAATCTTCCCGACCCTTGGTTTCAGCCTTGGCCAGCTTGGCAGGGACCTCAGCAATTTCCCGCTCCAGCCTCGCCTTAGCGTCTTCCAGAGCCCTCTTCTCGAGGACAAGTCTGTCCGCATCCTTTTTCCGCTCCTGCTGCTCCCGTCTCAGCAGTCCCTCGAAGTCCTGAACCCGCTTTTGGAGGTCCCGAGTCTTTCGATTAAGGATGGCCTGCTCCTTAGCCAATTTTCCCCTCGAAGACTCGGAGGCGGCGAGATCCTCCTCGAGCTTGGCTACAACCGCGGGAGCCCCCTTGGCCCGCTCCTGCTCCAGAGCCTCCTCGAAGGCCATGATGTACTAGAAGCAGCGGTTTATGTCCGCCATCTCCTGCAAAGAAAAGAGGAAAAGGAGGTCAGCACATGAATATATTGCCTTATCGATTAAAGGGAGAAAATAGGAACTTTACCTCCACCCGACGAATAGCCATTCCACGGATATCCGCGCGGAGGTCCTCCCGATCTTGGGAGAGTGGAAGCCTCAGAGACGGCAGAACCGAGCCTGCCACCAAATGAAGACCCAGCTCCGGGTATGTATCACCCTGTCGGAGCTGTACTCCTTGCAGCGTCTGGATCGGGGTCCAGGGATCCGCCTCCTGGTTGGGGTCGTAGACCTTGTAGAAGCTCCCGTCCAAGGGGAGAGGAGGAGGACCGACTGGAGTCGTGGAGGTGCGCATCTCCGAGTCGCCCTGGGACCCAGAGGGAGTCAAGCTGTTGATGGGCGAGTGCTGCTGCGAAGGAGGTGAGGGGGGCAGCCCCCTGGAGGTTGGCTTCAGTGGGGACTGCTTCGTCCCCCGACGACGAATCAAGTCGAGGCCCTCGTCTGTCTCCTCGGAGGAGTCCAGATCTTCCACCCGACGAAACTAATCGCCTGTCGGGGTTTCTCCAGCCCCCGATCCCATCGGGGCAGGAAGTTGAGGGAGACCCTCTCCAACTCGAGCACTGAAAGGTGGTGCCCCTGCTAAAACTCCAGCCCCCGACTGAGTTCCCGATTGACCTGCACCTAGAGGACGAGATGCTTCAGAAAGATAGTCAGGAAGTTGGTCAGGATCCTTACACCAAATGACGTGCCGAGAGAGGTATTGGTCTTTTCTGTGGTAGTTATAGTAACCCGCTTTGAGGATGCGGGGAGTTTCCCCTCGGAGGATGCGTTTGATCTCTTTGATTCTGGCCTCCTTGCTGGAGGGGATTAACTCCTTAGGAACTTGCTTCCTGTACGATTTAATAGCTAGGCGGAGCTGTTTACCTTCTTCAGCATTCTAGACATTGAAGAGCCTGTCCATCTCCTCTACTCGGGTCCGCTTAGTCCTCTCCGCGGAGGGAGATCCCGACGAAGCGGTGACCTTCTTTGCTGACCTCCTCTTCTGCGTGGGGCGCTGGACAGCGTCGGTCTATCCCTGCTTAAGGAGGAGGTTGGTCAGCAGTGATACCTTCTTAGCTGCAAACAATGGAAATCAGAGACATGATCAGAAATATTACCCAAGGAACCATATTGGAGGGGCCGCCGTGAAGTTGACCCCCCAGAGATCGTATTGAGGAGGCGGATCCCGGCATCCACCAGGTCCCGCTCCTTGAGGGAGTTAGCGTCGAGGGGAGTGTAAGATTCCCCCCAACGGTAAAGCTGGATGCAGTGAAGGATTTGGAAATATTCATCGGAATAGGTGTGATAAGCGGGAGGAGAGTCCGCTTCAACCACCCATCGGGGCCATGGGATAGAGCTGTTCTTAATGAAGAAGTAGGTCCTCTTCCACCCGCTGTTGTCGGACCCTGTGTCAATGAGGAGCCCCCGACCCTTGACAACCTTCCAGGTGTCGCTAGTCCAACTACACCGCGCAAGCTGCTGCTTATTCCATTTTGGCATCCGAGGATAGAAGGCGCAAACCCCAGTCTCGTTGCACTTCATTCCGTAGAAGGTCCGGAAGAGTTGGAGCCTGTAGACCCACTTTTGTCGGAAGCAGAGGACTTGGAAAGCATTCCACACGCGGATGGCGTGGGGGGAGAAGGTAGTCGGATGCGTCTTGTAATGGGCGCACATTTCAATCAAATTCCCACAAAAGGGGAACCGGATCCCTGCCGATATTTGTCCGGTGGAGACAAATACCTCCCCTTCCTTGGGACGAGTGACCATAGGGTCGCTCGAGGCACGATGGCGAGAGTAAGGAAGGAGAGGCTCCCAGGTTAACGTAATGCATCCTTCTCGGAGACCTGCATCATAGGCAGTCACCGAGATTTCATTGGGAGCGTAATCGAAGTTGAAGGGTTTTCTCCCCTCAGAACTGGATCCGCTGTCTGAAAATTAGCCATGGCAAGAAAAGGCGTAGTGGGTTTTCGCAAAAATGCAAGCAAACTGATCAAAGACAAGGGAAAGGCTACGCTAACATCAGAGAAGGAATTCTTACCAGACATGATGAATCGGAGCGAAAGGATGATCCTAACGGTCGCCGGAAAGCTGATCGGAAAACAGGAAGCCGAAGAAGAACTTGTGCTTTCGAAGTTGCAGAGCTTTTGAAATCGCAGAGAGTAAAACGGTAGAAGAGAAAGAAGAACAACGCCCAGAATTTAAGGTTTTATAGGAGAAGGGATAGTCAAAAGGGCATTTTAATCTGGACCGTTGAAGGCGGAACGTTTCAATCCGAGCCGTTGAGATAAAAGGGGGCAGAATGGAAAGAGACGTTAATGATGAAACGGCCTGAAAAGTGCTTTTTCAGAAAAATCAGGCACGGGTGCCAAAACCGTCGCTTCGTCACCCGCTGCATTTAATGGTCGAGGAGTCTTCTCGGATTGGGTGACTATCCTCGAGGTATCGAGGAACCGTGGACGAGAAGTTCCGTGTCAATAAATTTTGTCAAGGAAAAAGCCTCCGATACCGATATCGGGAGGTCAGGAGTTGAAAGACACGACGAACTGTAAGTCCCTCATGTCTTGGGGGCAAATGATGGGTTTCGCTACAGCCGTTTGGCCTTTTAACGACGAGTAAACGGTGAATAGGCCCACGGGGCCCTAAAATAGGTCAAGAAGCCCAATGCGAAGGGTCCCGACAAGATGAGTCCCGATGGTGAAGGGTCCCGACAAGGTCGGTCCCGATATGCGAGCTGGACGCTCCCGATGATATGCCTTTAAGTAGGCCCCGATGATATGCCTTTAAGTAGGCTCCGATATTGAATCCCTAAGAACGATTTGCCCTGTCACGATGACGAGGGGCCCCGAACGGTGACCAAAGGAAATAACTCTGGAGTCCCCGACTTTCGTCGGGACTTGCTATCATAGGTTGAGGCCGAGAAACACGCCCACTATCAGAATAGTGGGGAAGTGGCCCGAGATAAGCGGAAAGTGGCGCGAGATAAGCGGAACGTGGCCGAGATAAGCGGAACATGGCCTAACTGCCCCAGCAGTTCATCAGGTAACTGGGGTAACACCTCTCCTATATAAAGGAAGACGTTACCTCAGATCAGATATACGCACTTACATACTCATACTTTCGCTTGCCTTACCTGCCACGAGATTCTCATTTAAGCATCGGATAGGGATTCTGGTTCACCGCCCGGTCTATTCCCCTCTTGCAGGATTACGTGGAGCGAAGGATTTCGGATTGCCGTCAAGACCGTACCGGAGTTCCAACCGTGATCCAACACCATCAAAGGGGAGGAAAGATAAAGTCATATGTACAAAGACAAAGAGATATCAGCATATCAACCAGAACCCGCTGGAGAGTGCAAGTGCCCACCAACCGCTGACCGTACTCTGAGGAAGACCCACCAACAGAGCTCGAAGAAGAGGAGGAAGAGCCTGAACTATCAACATCCACGGGTATAGCATCCACCTTTGCAGGGGCAGGCTCATCAGCAACGACAGCCTGACCCCTAAGAACAGCCATATAACCAGTAGCATATGGTCCAAAGTCACCCAGATCATTGACGGGGAACTGGGGATCAATACGGAAGATGTGATCGACAAGGTACTCCCCGAACTGGTTCATCTCCTGGTTCAACCGAACGCTGTAATCAGCAGTAAAGGCAGGGGAAGCATTGTACTCAGCTACTGCAACAGCTCTCTCCTCCGCCCGGCACCTTGCCTCAAGCTTCGTCAACTCCTTAACATGGAGTGACAATGCAACAACAGCCTCACGGCGCAAACTACCCACAGTAGTCTCAAGTAGAGCTACCTGTTCCCTAAGCTCCTGCATCTGCAAATCAGACAGGCGAGCCTTCTCAGCGGCAGTGGCAAGCTCCGCCTTCAAGGATACCTGGTTATCCTCAAGAGCCTTCTTCTCATCTGACAGCTCAAGCGCAAGAGACGACATATTCACCATGTCGGACATACCCTGAAAGATCAACAAGGGGTAATTGACTTAGCAAGCAATCACATGAAAGAAGAAAAGAAGAAGAAACACCACTTACAGGAACATAGCGGGATAACACCCCCTGGATGAAGCGCCGGGTCTCCTTAGGGGACTTAGGCTGAGGAACCCGATCACCAGGAGCAATGGCACCGCGAAGTACCCGAATGCCAACCTCCGGGGTGCGCAAGGAGGAACCGCTGTCAAAGTGGAACTCCTTCAATCCAGCAAAAGGGAGTCCACTCAGCTCCCACGATATCCTCGTCAGTAAGGAACGTAAAGTCCTTCCGACTCAAAGTCGGAGGCCCACCTATACAAAGAAAGCAAAGTAAAGAAAAACACAAGCGCAGAAGCATCAATGACATAAATAAAAAACGAACCTGAAGACCGTGCCCTCGGCTGGGGGGCAGGAGATGGAGAATCAGTGACCACCCCGCCATCGCCAGCAGGCCGCTTCCCTTTATCAGCCCGGGAAGGCGCCTCTTCGACCACTATCTCTTTGTCGCGAGACAGGGTCGGGGGACGAACACCAGGAGGAGGAGGATCTGCCGCCTTCTTCTTCTTGACAGCCGAGGCCCCGGCCTCAGAGTCGGACCTCCGTGACTTGGACTTAGAAGGTCCAGAGCCCTTTCCCACAGAAACAACTCTCTCAGTCACCAAGGGAGAGTGCCCTAACAACACAAGGAAAACAACATGAGAAAAAACACAAGTATACCATAAGAGAACGAAGAAAGAAATGTACCAGAGGCCCCAGCAGTCTTCCCAGGCATAGGGGACTTCTTCGGAGTAGAGTTGGAAGGAGCCCTCCTTTTGCTCAAATCAACCGGCGCCGCCTGCACGTTATACGTTTTCCGTGAAACCAACCTACAAGGGAAAAACAGAAAATAAATGTAGATGAGAAGACTAAGTGGCATACCGAGTCCCCGGAGAGAGGAGTCAAACTAATCCCTGCCTCATAGAGGTCTGTTTCGGTCACCAAAGACACAGGGCAGTAAGACTGGGTCTTGTGGCTCTCATAGATAGTCTTCATAGTCTCTAAGTCCGCAGAAGAGAACTCCCCAAAGGCAGGCCAGCCGTCTGATCGGTCCACATTCAGAACCGACCAGGTAATGTATCGATTCGTGATAAAGAAGTAGTGTTTGGCCCAATGGCTCGCCGAGTTATCGCTCCGAACCACGAAACGAAGAGAAGTATTCGACTCAACCCCGCTCAACCCGAAATCAGCAAATCTGGAATCTTTGAGGGAAGGATAACGAGTCACGAAACTCGCGAAGCCTACCTTCTTCTGATACTGAAATCAGAAGAAGCACCGGAACAAGACCAAGGAGTACTTCCAGGAGTACCATTGACATAGCACCCGGAAACCCACCCAGACTTGAATAGCACTGGGGGCAAGGTTCACAGGGGAGATCCTAAAGAATCTACTCAATTCTACAAGCTCATCGCAATAAGGCAGGCGTAACCCAAACCGAATTTGGGAAGGATAGAAAACAACCTTCCCCCTGGGGGGCTCTGTCACCGTCTAGCGAGTGTTTCCCAAAGAAGGGAGGAAGGGGTACAAAGGCTCGTCTAAAGGACAAATGTCGCCTAAGGTGACATGCTCGTTATAGTCGGACCTAGTCAAATAGTTCTCCGACAAAGCAGCGAGACCTAAATCAAAGGCAGTGAGAAATTCCAAACTCGAATCAGGCTCCGACCAATACCCTGGCTCAGTATCCGACTCCGAACTAATGCCAGGAAAGAAAATAACGTGACGAATAGAGGGAAAGAAAAACTTACTCATCCTTCGAAGGATATAGCGCCTCTGCCAAGTTTGTGTACGGGGGCACCACCACGAGTACAATACCTGTCATGGCATGACAGGTGTTAGGATAAGAAGATCTCCGAAAAATCCGGACATACCCCGGCACCCGACAAGCAACAACCAAAAATGCAAAGGCACCCAACAAAGGTAACGAACACATGCTAAGGACACTACAACGACTAAATCGGGCAATTTTACTCGGATCAAAAACCGGTTCGCGGGCAAAATTACGGTTATACCCCTCAATAAAAAAAACCATACAAATGGCATTACAACGTCAAATCCAAGCGGGAAAAATTTGAACGGCCAAAAATACTCCCCAAATCGGCGGCTATCTACGGCAATCACATATTCGATCAAGCATCAACAATATAAAATTAGCAATTCAAGCATTGACATTTCATATGCTAAGCAAAAGGAAAATGATTGGACCTTCGGAAAACCCGACCCGATTTGTTAAACGGGGCCGAGGTTCAAATTTCGAGGTCGCCGGAAATCTAGTCTCGCCATCGCCGGAGCTGGGCTCAGCCGCCTGGCCCTCGCCACGTCCCGATGCTGGCCGGTCGGAGCCACCCACGTCCCGCCTCGCCGTCGCCTGCCCCAGTCGGTCCAGACGTTGTCCCTCGTCCAGCCACCGCCCAGCCGTAGTCGTGCCACCGTCCTCTGCCGGCCCTCCCCGCGCCTCTGCCCCGCTCGCTGGCCACCGAGCTGGTGGTCGGAATTCCAGGTCCTCCACCGGAATTTCGGCCGGCCCCCCTCCCTTGGTGTGCAAGAATTCTTCCCTTGGCCTCCAAGTGTGAGGAAAAAAGGAAAAGATGACAATGGTGGCTAAGTGAGGTAATTTCTTTGGGAAAAGTATGTAAAACATGCAACATGTTTGAAAAAGATGGTTATATGGACCAATATGTTTTAAAATGTACAACATGTTTGAAAAAGATGGTTTTATGGACCAATATGTATTAAAATGTACAACAAACTTACAAAAGATGTTAAAATGACATAAAGTCCACTTATTATCAATAGTTTCATTAATTGGACACGTGCGGAACACATTTTTAGAAAAAAAATAATAATTAAAGAAAGAAGTTAATTTATACATAACAATGATTACTAATGGGTGGATGTAGTAGATACTAATAATAATAATTATTATATTTTAAAAACGTGATCCGCACGTTTCCACTTAATGAGACTAGTGACAACGAGTGGACGATACTTTACCATCTTTTGTAAGTTTGTTGTACATTTTAAAACATTTTGGTCCATAAAACCATCTTTTTCAAACATGTTGTTCGTTTTAAAACATATTGGTCCATATAACCATCTTTTTCAAACATGTTGCATGTTTTACATACTTTTCCCTAATTTCTTTACTCCTCTATATATTTGAAAAGGTGTAAGGTTTTTTAAAGTGACATAATCACAACCCTCCATTTAAATTAGAACAGATCTAAGGGTTAAAGGGAAAACTATCATCTTTACCACCCTTAGACTATGGTTAGGCATATTTCCACCCAAGTTAACATCCTATAGGCATGTTTTTAATATCCTATACTTAGAAAAAAATTTGGGACCAAAATCAAAATTTTTCCCACATATGCGTATATTTTCCGAGTATAAGCTCGTGAAGGTATTGGATTTATTATTTCCATCTCAGACGGACACATGCTTGGACATGTGTCCGTGCTATTCTGACGTTTGCAATTCCTCTATCTTATAAGACAGGGGGCAGAGTCAGAGACACACACCCATGGGTAAGCAAAGATTTCGACAAAAGGTAAAATCCCGGCTTCAAATTGCGCGTGTCATACCATCCTAAAATAGAGTCAATCAAGGGTTAGGCCATTGGTTGACTCGGGGGCATGTGATGGATATACGCCCAATTTGAACCCGTTGACTTCCGAATCATTTTATTTTGATCACCCCGTTAATGATTGTAAATCGAAACTTCGACCCAAGCGCTCCGCCGAAACACCAACGGTCCGGACGAGGCAAAAATACTCGTCCGGACCGCGACGAACTCACCTAGGTGAGGTCGGGTGGCCAAACCCGACCTCCCCTAGGGGAGATCGGGTCAGCCAACTCGATCTCCCCTTGGGGAGATCGGGTCAGCCAACCCATCTCCCCTAAGGAGGGGTTGGGTGGCCACACCCAACCCCTACCTTTGGGGGTCGGATTTTCTCCCCGCCCCCAAGGGACCCGGCTCCGTTTCCCGACTCCCGCACTTAGATTATTTCCGCCACCTTCTCTGTGCTTTAAGGTTATAATTATGTGATCAAGGACTAATTAATTGTGTTTAAAGGTTAACGATGTCATTAAGCCACCTTAATGACACCGTTGCCTATAAATACAACCCTTCCACCATTCATTTGGGGATCTTGGCTAATTATGCAATCTAGCTCTGACTTCTTTCTAGCTTTATCTCTCTAAAAACGACGTTCTGACTTAAGCATCGGAGAGGGTTCATCAAGCACCACCCCCCCCCCCCTCCGTGCTTGATATTGCCCATGATGCAGGGTAAAGTGGAGAAGAGAAGAAGGAGGACAGAAGAAAGGAGCAGAGTGACTGAACCCAAGAAGCACAGAATCCGCTAGCTCACCAGTGAGGAGTAAGATTTAGGCCGAAGATCCGTTGACCTAAAACTTAGAACCTAACATATACACTTAGTTACCCCGGTCTGACCAGACCCGATTAGGTCGAACCGACTGAGAAAATCCAGTTCGTTTTTAATTCGTCCAGGTTTGACATATTAGACGGGCCCAATAATTAAAATATAAAAGGTTGGGCCGAAATGTTTACTTCTGTCCCAAGTAGGGTTTTAAAGTCCAAAAATATTTAACTTAACCACTAAGTAACATTAACTATATAAATTAATTTCCAATATTAATAATATATATATATATATATATTTCGGACCTACTTAAAACATATATATATTTATTGCAATATTCTATCTTTAAGATTAAATCAATCAACAATATAAGTATATATATGTAAAAATCGGCACACACATATAAATATATATATTATTTATTGTCAATATCTATATAGGGAAACATATATTAACAATATATTTTCTCAATGTTTTAGGTAACTAAAATCTATCAATAATATCTTTAACCTATTTAAATATTTAGATATATTGATAGTTATATATATTTCTATATATTAGTGTGAATCTATCATAATGTTCCCAATTATAGATATATTGTTACGTAGAATAAAAATTAAAATATGGTAAACAATATACCTACATGTTTCGGCCGAAATATTGAAACTTGGTGCCTAAGAAATTAAAAAAATTTACCTGGTAAAACACTTAGGGTTTCGGCACAAACATTTGGGAACAAGTGGTCAAATTTTAAGATCAAATTTTAAAAAGATCTACAATCCAATGTTTGATTTTGATAAATATCACATTTTTCTTGAAGATCATGAATGTTGGATCACGGTGGAACTCCGGTACGGACTTCGACGGCAATCCTAGCTCCTTCGCTCCACGTAATCCTGCAAGAGGGGATAGACCGGGCGGTGACCCAGAATCCCTCTCCGATGCTTAAATGAGTATCTCGTATGACTGGCAAGCAGTAATCTCAAAGTGTATTGAATTCAATGTAACTCTTCTGAGGGGATCTCCTGCCCTTTTATAGGCAAAGAGATGCCTCAGGTACCTGGCGAACCGTTGGGGGTGGTTAGCCCGTATCCCGCATATCTCGGACGTGATCTCGTGTATCTCAGCCATGCCCCGCGTATCTCGGCCACGCTCCGTGTATCTTAACCACGTTCCGCGTATCTCGGCCACGCCCCGCATATCTTGGCCTTATTCTCTGATAACGAGTCCCGACTCCCGTCGGGGACTCCCGAGTTGTCTCGTTGTGTCACCGCTCGGGGCCCCTCGTCATCGTGACAGGGCCAATCATTCTCAAGGATTCATCATCGGGGCCTACTTAAAGGCTTCTCATCGGGAGCTTCTAGCTCAGCTGTCGGGACCGACTCTGTCGGGACCTTGCCTCATCGGGACTCCCTTCGTCGGGACCCTTCTCCTAGGTCATCTTGACCTTCACTTTGGGCCTGGTGGGCCTGTTTGCCGTTTCCTCCTCGTTAAAGGGCCTGACGGCTGTAATCGAACCCATCATCTGCCCCCAAGACATGAGGGACTTTTAGTTCGTCGTGTCTTCCAACTCCCGATCTTTCGATGCTGGAATCGGGGATCTTCCCCTTGGTTCAGTTACTTCATTATTAGTCTTCTCCTTCACGTTTCCTCAGTGTTTTGTATATAACGGTTAAGTCCTAGGGGTCTCCTCGGTTCTCAGTGCATTAAATGTAGTAGATAATGGAGTGACGTTTTCAGCCCACGTGCCTGATTTTTCGCGCCTGTCCTTTCATACTTATGCCGACGAGGATTTTGAAACTCTCCAACTTATCCAGCTTTATCGGTGGGAGGAGTCTTACACTCCTCTCAACGCCAACTCACTCGTGGAGCGGGACCTGGTGCACGCCGGGATCCGACTCCTCGATATTGTTTCTGGGGGGCAGCTCTTCGACGGCCCTTCTAATATGGTCCCTTGGGTAAACTTCTAACTCTTCTTTTTTTACTGTTTGCAGCCAAGAAGGTATCTGTGCTGACCGATCTGTTCCTTAAGCAGGGGGAGACTGATGCTGTCCGCCCCTCGCGGAAGAGGAAGTCCGCCAAGAAGACTGCTGCTAGGTCGGGGTCTCCTTCAGCGGAGCAACCCAAGCGGAAGCGGGTGGATCTGGACCAGCTCTTTGATGTCCAGAATGCAGAAGAAGGTAAAAAACTCCGACTTGCTATTAAATCATACAAGAGAATGGTCCCGAAGGATTTGATTTCCTCGACCAAGGAAGCCCGTATCGCTGACGTCAAAAGAATCCTTCGAGGCGAAACTCCCCGAGTCTTGAAGGCAGGCTACTATCATTATCGTGGGAAGGATCAATACGTCTCCCGACGTATCATTTGGTGTAAGAATCCCGATGAACTTCCTGACTACCTTTCTGAAGCTTCTCATCCTCCAGGTGCAGGTCGCTCCGGAGCTCCATCGGGTGCTGCGGCTTCCGCAGACGCACCGCCTTCAGTGGGGGTGCCTTCCTCAGCTGGAGAGAAGGCTCCAACTGGCGAACAGTTTCGTCAGGTGGAAACTTTGGACTCCTCCGAGGAGACTGACGGGGGTGGCCCCCCTCGTCAGCGTCGGAAGGCGGGGCAATCCCCCTTGAAACCAACCCCTCTGGGGCCGCCTCCTTCATCTTCCCCGCAGCAGCGGCAGCTCTCGCCCATCCATGACTTCACTCCTTCCCCTGTTTGGGTCGAGACGGAGGCATGCCCTTCCATTCATCGTCCTCTTTCTCCTCTTGCTCTCGATGGGAACTTCTACAGGCCCTTTGATTCTTCACAAGAGAATGCCCCCTGGACTCCTATCCAGACGCTTCAAGGAGTCCCGCTCACACAAGGGGAGCAGGATCGGGAGTTGGCCCTGCATCTGCTGGCAGGCTCGATCCTGCCTACTATGCGGCATCCGATTTACCTCAATCGGACGCATATGCAGCGGGATGTCAGGGATATGGCCGTGCGCCGCATAGAGGTACGACTTCGCTTCTTTCTTTTTGATGATAAATCGGGTCGTTTGTTCATTAACACTTTTCCTTCTTATTGCAGGAGCTCGGGGACTACAACCGCCTCATCGGGTATGTAATTGCCTATGATGAGTCCCGAGAGCGGGACTGAGGGGTCCGCGAGCAGCTTCAGGAGGATCTCAAGGCCTCCCAGTCTTCGCGGGGAAAGCTTGTCAAGGAGCAGGCTGTCCTCAATCAGAAGATTCGGGACCTCCAGCAGCAGATCGTGGACTTCGAGGGGCTCATGAGGCAAGAGCGGCAGGAGCGGGGGGCAGCTGTGGACAGGCTGACCCAGGAGAAGAAGGCTGCCGAGGACAAACTAGTCCTCGAGAAGAAGGCTCTGGAGGAGCAAATCGCGGGATTTCCTGCGCAGCTGGCCGAAGCGGAGGTAAAGGGCCAGGAGGACTATCGGAGGTCCGAGGACTTTCAAGCCGATGCCATGAAGTTCTTTGGCGCGGAGGTGGAGAACACTCTCTTCAACGCGGTTGAGGAGCTCCACCTGGAGTACGGGAACGCTATCAATTTCGACAAGTCTCATTCCCTCGCTCCCTTTGCGAAGAAGTATTTTGCTCTTTCCGAGGAGAGTGATGGGGGGAGTACCCCTGTAATTGTCGAAGACGCTTCTGAACTTCCAAGTGGTGATGCCCCGATAGCCAATCCTCCCGAAGCCAACCCTGTGGATCCTTCTGTTACCGACTCCGCGGACCCAGCTGCTGCCAACGCTGCCGACAAGGACCAAGCTTGAATGTTTACTTTTAGAGTCCTTGTATCTTCTTCTCTTTTGTCATCGTCGGGCCCTTGAGCCCTTATCAATATCAGACTTCTTTAGTTCCGATTCTTTCGTTGCACTTCTCCGAGTGACTTTACTATACGCGCTTAGGTCGAAACCTCGACACTTAAGACATTCTCGTACGTCCTTCCCGACGATTTTATCTCGCGCGCCACTTAAGGCGACTTAATATCGTGCACCACTGAAGGCGACTTTACATCGTGCACCACTTAAGGCGACTTTTCAACCTGCGCCACTTAAGGCGACTTAATATCGTGCACCACTTAAGGCGACTTTTCAGTACTTAGAATAAATCTAAAACACACGCATCACTTAAGACGACTTAATATCGTGCACCACTTAAGGCGACTTTTCAACTTGCGCCACTTAAGGCGACTTAATATCGTGCACCACTGAAGGCGACTTTACATCGTGCACCACTTAAGGCGACTTTTCAACCTGCGCCACTTAAGGCGACTTAATATTGTGCACCACTCAAGGCGACTTTTTGATACTTAGAATAAATCTAAGGATCGTGCACCACTTAAGGCGACTTAGTCCCGCGCATCACTTAAGACGACTTAATTATTACTTAGAGTAAATCTAAGAATCACGCATCACTTAAGACGACTTAATATCGTGCACCACTTAAGGCGACTTTTCGATACTTAGAATAAATCTAAGGATTGTGCACCACTTAAGGCGACTTTTCTCGTGCACCACTCAAGGCGACTTTTTCTCGTGCACCACTGAAGGCGACTTTTCTCGTGCACCACTGAAGGCGACTTTCCTCGTGCACCACTGAAGGCGGCTTTTCTCATGCACCACTGAAGGCGACTTTTACATCGTGCACCACTTAAGGCGACTTTTCAACCTGCGCCACTTAAGGCGACTTAATATTGTGCACCACTCAAGGCGACTTCATCGGGCACCACTTAAGGCGACTCTATCGGGCACCACTTAAGGCGACTTCATCGGGCACCACTTAAGGTGACTTTCTTCAAGCATGGTGTTTCTTCAAGTGTTCGCCACTAAAAGAATGCTTTAACGTTCTGCCATCGAGGTCTTCCAACTTGTATGCATTCGGAGCTGGCATCCCCACGACCTTATAAGGTCCTTCCCATTTTGGTGACATCTTGTTGATTCGATCCAAAAGGGTGAACTCGTTGTGACGCCAAACCAGCTCCCCGACAAAGAACTGTCGGGACTTCACTCGCCGATTGTAGTACCTGGCCGTCGCTAAACGCATTCGAGCTTGGACTTCATCGGCTTCCCGCCTCTTCTCTTCGAGTAAGTCCAAGTCCAGACGTCTCACTTCGTCGTTCGTTAGGGGCTCGTAATATCTCATCCGATGGGACGCCACAGCTACCTCCACAGGTGCGACAGCTTCCGTGCCATAAACGAGGCCAAACGGAGTCTCCCCTGTTGATCGTTTGGGTGTCGTTCTAACAGCCCAAAGTACATTTTCCAGTTCGTTCAGCCACTTGCCCTTCAAGGCATTGACCCTCTTCTTCAGGCCATCCATCACGATTTTGTTGGATGACTCCACCTGGCCATTAGTCTGAGCATGGCGTACGGAGGCGGTCCGATGCTCAATGTTCAATTCTTCCAGATACTCCCTCACCTGAGAGCCGTTAAACGGTGGGTCATTGTCGCTGATCACCACCTTAGGAATCCCGTATCTGGACACGATGTGGGTTTGGAGGAACTTGACGATCTGGTTCCCCGTTGTTCTGGCCAATGCCTTCGCCTCTATCCATTTCGAAAAATAATCGATAGCTACAAGTAAATACTTACATTGTCCTCGATGCCCCACTGCGCGAAGGGCCAAGCTCTCTTGATGGATGTCAGGTTGGCGGCTGGAGCCACGATACCCGGGGCGTACCTCTGGCACGCGTCACATGATCGGACCAACGCCGTTGCTTCTTTGTTCATCGTGGGCCAATAGTAGCCTAAGTTCAACACCTTCCTCAAAATGGATCGGGCCCCTTCGTGACAAGCCGCGACCCCCTCATGCATTTCCTTCAGGATTCGATTGGTGTCGGGTTCTGCTACGCACTTCAGGTACGGAGTCGAGAACCAGCCCTTCTTGTACAGCTGATTGTCCAGCATCACATAATTAGACGCGATCTGACATATCCTGTCTGCTGCTACCTTATCCTCGGGGACTGCCCCCGTAGTCAGATACGCGACTATCGGGGTCATCCAGGTGGGCTCTTCCTCCGATCCTGTCTCAATGGTGCACACCTGCGTTGGGTCGATGTTTGATAAGATCACCTTCTCCAGGAAGTGCACCTTCCGATTTTCTTCCAAAGGTGCCCCCAGGGCAAATTTGCTCAAGGCGTCTGCCTCTGCGTTCTCCTCCCTCGGGATAGCCTCGATATCGAAGCTTTTGAAGCTCTCTCTCAGGGCTTGTACCTCTCGTAGATACTTTTTCATTATCGGACTCCTTGCTTCGTATCGCCCTTGAACCTGGTTTACGATTAAGGCTGCATCACACTTCACTCTCAAGTGATCGACTCCAGTGCCTTTAGCGATTTTCAGGCCCGTGATAAGAGCTTCACACTCCGCTTCGTTGTTTGTGGCCTTGAATGTTAAAGCCAAGGCGTATCGGAGTGGTTCACCTTCACCCGGTGGTATCAACAAAAAGCCCGCTCCTGATCCGTCCGAACTCGAGGAGCCATCCGTGTACATTTCCCAGGTATTTTCCTCGTTTGGCTGTTCTGATTGCTCTGCCCTCTCTGATTGTTCTTTTATCGGGACCTCCATGGTTGCCCCCTCTACAGGGCCCGCTTCTTCCAGATCGGGGGCTGTAGACTCTGCTATGAAATCTGCTAATGCTTGGCCCTTAATGGCTGTCCTTGGAGCGAAGTGTATGCGAAATTCGCTAAGCTCTACTGCCCATTTCACTAATCTCCCCGACGTATCCGGTCGGTTCAAAAAAATGCTTCAAGGGCTGGTTCGTTAGCACAGTGATCTCGTGTGCGTGGAAATATGGCCTTAGCTTCCGAGCAGTAATAATCAACGCAAAGAGGTACTTCTCAACGGCGGGGTAGTTCAATTCAGATTTGGCAAATGCCTTGCTTACATAATAGACGGGGACTTGATTACCCTCGACAATCTTTACTAACACAGAGCTAATGGCAAATTCAGAAACAGCCAAATAAAGGAAGAGCGGCTCGCCTGGAACCGGTTTCGCCAGCGGCGGGAGTGTGCGAAGGTGCTGCTTGAGTGCTTGGAACGCCTCTTCACATTTGGCGGTCCATTCGAATTTTTTGTTGGCCCTCAAGACTTCAAAAAACGGCATTGATCGGTCGCTGGCTTTGGACAAGAAGTGATTCATTGCAGCTAGTCGGCCATTCAGCACTTGCACCTCCCGATGGTTTATCGGAGACTGCATCTCCTCAATCGCCTTCAGCTTCTCGGGATTCACCTCAATTCCTCTCTGGCTTACCATAAAGCCCAAAAATTTCCCTGAGTGGACTCCGAAAGCGCATTTCGTCGGGTTTAAACGAACTTGATGAAGCCTCATCCGCTCAAACGCCATGGTTAGGTTGTGCACATGATCCTCGGCTTGTCGGGACTTTACCAGCATATCATCCACGTAAGCCTCCATGGTTTTTCCCAACATATCTCTGAACAGCTTGTTCACCATCCGTTGGTAGGTTGCCCCAGCATTGATCAACCCGAAAGGCATGACATCGTAGTGATAGATGTCACTGTCTGCGTAGAACGCTGTGTGGGGAGCGTCTTCCTTGGCCATCTTGATCTGGTTGTAGCCTGAATACGCATCCATGAAACTCAACAGCTCATGTCCCGACGTGGCATCCCCCAGCTGGTCGATTCTCAGGAGTGGATAACAGTCCTTCGGGCAAGCCTTATTCAGGTCGCGGAAATCTACACACATTCGCCATTTCCCGTTAGTCTTCTTCACCAGCACTGGATTAGCGACCCAAGTCTGGAATCAGAGTTCTTTAATAAACCCAGCATCGAGCAACCTGCCCACCTCCTGCTGGATCGCGATCTTCTTATCTGTGCCCATCGGACGCCTTTTCTGCGTAATAGGCTTGATTGCGGGGTCTATCTTCAGCTCGTGTACGATCACATCGGGGCTGATTCCTGGCATATCACTCGGGGACCAGGCAAACAGTTCCTTGAACTCTTTCAGCAACTCAACCAATTTTTGGGCTGTCTCCTCAGTCAGAGCAGACCCGATTTTCACCTTCCTCTGGGGTCCGTCGATCTCGACTTCTTTCAGATCTTCTACGGGGGCGGGACGCCCAAACTCCTCTCTAGGATCTGTGTCTGTCTGGAGGACAGTCATGGCTTCTCGCCTCCTCCTTCGGGTGGCATTAACATAGCATTTTCGGAAAGCCACTTGGTCACCCTTGACTTCTCCGACTCCGTGGTCGGTCGGGAACTTCATCTTTTGGTGCACAGTCGAGGCAACCGCCATCAGGGGATTAATGGTGGTTCTCCCGATAATCGCGTTGTAGGTCCCCGCGGAATCAACCACGACAAATTCCACGTTCCTCCTTTCTGATTTCCACCCGCTACCAAACTCCACTGGTAAGGTGATTACTCCTAGCGGATAGGAGGTTGAGCCAGAGAACCCGACCATCGGGAAGTTTGCCTCCTTCAGATCTTTCTTTGTTTTCCCCATAGCTTCCAGCGCGTCCATGAATAGAATGTCGGAGGAGCTCCCTCCATCGATTAGAATTCTCTTCATCTCAAACCCATCCACATCCAAGGTACCACCAAGGCATCGTCATGCGGAGTCTCCACGCCTATGAGGTCTTCCGATGAGAAGGAGATTACCATCTCTTCTTTCAAGGTCCAAGATCGGGACCTTTTACCCAGTACCACTGCCGTAGGGATCCTAGAGGCGTAGACCTCTCGGGCGGATGAGGTATCACCCCCAGCAGCAAATCCTCCATGAATCACGTTGATAACTCGTCTCTCCTTGCGAGCACCGGATGACTCTGGATCAGTTCTCTTCTTTTTCGGGGATCGATCGCGGGATCGGGAACGGGACCGCGATCGGGACCGAGAGCGGGATCGACACCGTTTATCCCCGACGAATTCCTTGAGCTTCCCCTTCTGGATTAGCTTTTCAATCTCCTTCTTCAGTTCCCGACAGTGATTGGTGTCTTGACCATTTGCGCGGTGGAATCTACAGTAGCGATCCGTACGGGATCCTAGGAATTCTCCTTCTTTCTTCGGGGGGTACCTGGAGATACCTTGTCATTCCATGACTGTCAGCACCTCCGCCATGGAGCAGTTGAGAGGAATATCAAGGTCCTCCCGCTTATCTTTCCTTGAAGAACGCCTATCGTCCCTCCGATCCGGACGGCCTCGATTCCTGCCACTGTCGGGTTTACCCTTTGACTTACGATCGTCAAAAGGTTTAACCGACTGCTTCCCTTTGTTCGACTTTGGGGGCTCCAGTTCTCCCGCGGCTATCTTTGACTCCTGGACATCGATCTGCCGCTTCACCCTCTTCTGTAATGCCTCCATATTCCACACAGCCTTCTCAGCCACGCTGTGCATCAAGTCGGAGCCATAGGGGGCTGTCAGGTTCCGAATGAAGGTACAGATGGTTTCGCCCTCCGAGATTTCTTCGTCTATCTCTGCTACGCTGGCTGTGTACCGCTGGTAATAATGAGCCAGTGATTCGTCGGGCCTCTGCACCACCTGGGCCAGGGACCTCACGCTCTTCAATAAACGCCTCCGACCCTGGTACTGCTGAATGAATCGATCGTGCATGTCTGCCCAGCAAGTGATGCAGCCTGGGGGTAGACTAAAGAACCAAGTCAGGGCCCTTTCTCCCAGTGTGTTCGGGAACAACGTACACAATATGTCTTCACTTGGGGCTCTTCCCAGACACGCCATGAGGTGCTTCTGGACATGGCGAACTGGATCTCCTTCGCCATCATACTCCTTTATCGTGGGGATGCCTAGCCCAGGCGGGGCTAGGGTGTCTGCTCTCCCATACAGATGTTCAAGATCTTTACCACCTGGTCGGGAGTGATGGGACCATTCAGGGGAATGGTCCTGTGCTGTACTGGTCCTGGTCCATCAACCACGAACCTTTCCGGCTGACCGGTTGCCCTACCTCTGTCCTGGCCTCGGGGCGGGGCTTCCTGTGCGTTTCGACCCTCTGTTGGTGGGGTCGCTTCCTCCAATGGGGGCATCTCCTCCTGCCTCCTCGCAGCCTCTCTTCGATCCAAGAGAGCCTCTACAGCCGCCAGAAACATGGGCATGGCTTCCGCCACGGCCCTCGTCAAGTCTGTAGCCGGGGGAGCCTCCTGCCCCCTATTGCCCTGGTGCTGAGGAGCAATATCTTCGGGATCTCCGCTGTGCCCCCCTGTCTGGGAGAGCTCAGCCGGAGGATGATTCTGGTTTTCCTCCTGTTCCGGTACTGAATCCAGATTCGTTGCAGCGGGGTGGCGGGAACCACCGGATTGTCCCTGTCTTCTGTTCTTGCCAGCCGCCATCGATCGAGTAGAAGGCATATCAGCTTTTTGTTTGATTCCCACAGACGGCGCCAATGTTGGATCACGGTGGAACTCCGGTACGGACTTCGACGGCAATCCTAGCTCCTTCGCTCCACGTAATCCTGCAAGAGGGGATAGACCGGGCGGTGACCCAGAATCCCTCTCCGATGCTTAAATGAGTATCTCGTATGACTGGCAAGCAGTAATCTCAAAGTGTATTGAATTCAATGTAACTCTTCTGAGGGGATCTCCTGCCCTTTTATAGGCAAATAGATGCCTCAGGTACCTGGCGAACCGTTGGGGGTGGTTAGCCCGTATCCCGCATATCTCGGACGTGATCTCGTGTATCTCAGCCATGCCCCGCGTATCTCGGCCACGCTCCGTGTATCTTAACCACGTTCCGCGTATCTCGGCCACGCCCCGCATATCTTGGCCTTATCCTCTGATAACGAGTCCCGACTCCCGTCGGGGACTCCAGAGTTGTCTCGTTGTGTCACCGCTCGGGGGCCCTCGTCATCGTGACAGGGCCAATCATTCTCAGGGATTCATCATCGGGGCCTACTTAAAGGCTTCTCATCGGGAGCTTCTAGCTCAGCTGTCGGGACCGACTCTGTCGGGACCTTGCCTCATCGGGACTCCCTTCGTCGGGACCCTTCTCCTAGGTCATCTTGACCTTCACTTTGGGCCTGGTGGGCCTGTTTGCCGTTTCCTCCTCGTTAAAGGGCCTGACGGCTGTAATCGAACCCATCAATGAACATCAAATTTCCTAAGAACACCATGAAAATTTCGGACCGACTAAACCATAAAAATTCGAAAATTTTAAAATTCCCTTTTTAAAATTTCGGTCCAAAGTTTAAATTTTCAAGAACACCAAATTTTCAAAATCATGAACTCCTAACACAGGCTCTGATACCACTGTTAGATTACGGGGAGTAATCACTACGGAAACTAAAACCATGGTACATGCAAGTAACCGAAATTACGTAGCGGAAGATTTGCACATACCTCTACATTAATCCGTAGTCCCAAGATCTTTGCAGGAGGGAGTTCACGATCCTCCGGTCGGCATCCGTAGGGGTTCTTGTGAAGTAAGCCCTAAGTAGGCATTTCCAACCAACACAACATGTCTATCCTAGTACGCATTCCATATATTTAATCTGGGCTCAGCCCACAATATGCAATATCCGGCTAGCTTGACTCAATTAAGACAACATTTCTGATCATGCATAAATATATATTGAATAATAAACAATTTCAATTCAGCCCACTAATTATACCAGTCCAAAAAACATGTATCCCCGAGATCCATCCCCATAATCGAAACAACGCATAAATGTTATCAACCCTTGAGCACTGTGCAGGCCTATTAAGGTTCAAAACATTTGGATTTTAAAACTTGACCTCCCTATTTTAATACTTGAATTCAGTTTTGAAAATACGGTTCGGTTCAGTCAATTTCAGTCCGGTTTGGTCCGGTTCGGTTCGGTCCAGGATATCCGATTCGGGTCCGGTCCGTAAAATCCGGTTCAGTCCGGTTTTAATTTTAAAATCTGGTTCGGTCCGAACCGGTCCAGTAAAAATAGGGTTCGGTTCGGTTCAACACACAAAATCGGTTCAGTTAGATCCACTAAGTTACCTCGGTCCGAACCGACCCGATTAGCTCGAACTGATTGAGAAAATCTTGTTCGGTTTTAAGTCGTCCCGGTTTGACATATTGGATCGGCCCAATAATTAAAATTTAAAAGGTTGGGCCGAAATGTTTACTTGTTGTCCAAGTAGGGTTTTAAAGTCTAAAAATATTTAACTTAGCCACCAAGTAACATTAACTATATAAAATAATTTTCAATATTAATAATATATATATATAATTTCGGACCTTATATAAACATATATATATATTTATTTCTAAGATTCTATCTTTAAGATTAAATCAATCAACAATATATATATATATGAAAAATCGGCACCTATATAATTATATATTCTTTATTCTCAATATCTTAAATAGGGAATCATATATTAATAATTTATTTTCTCAATCTTTTAGGTAACTAAAATCTATCAATAATATATTTAACCTATTTAAATATTTAGATATATTGATAATTATATATATTTCTATATATTAATGTGAATCTATCCTAATGTTCCCAATTATAGATATATTGTTACCTAGAATGAAAATTAAAATATGATAAAAATTAATATTAAATATTTCGGCCGAAATTTTATCCCTTGGTGCCTAATTAAAAATTTTATCTTGTAATTTACCTAGGGTTTCGGCCAAAAACACTAATTTGGGAACTAGTGGTCAAATTTTAAGATCAAATTTTAATAAGATCTACAATCCAATGTTTGATTTTGATAAATATTACATTTTTCTTGAAGAACATGAACATCAAATTTCCTAATAACATCATGAAAATTTCGGACCTCCTTATATCTTAAAAATTCGAAATTTTAAAACTTTCTCATTTAAAATTTTCGGTCCATATTTAACAAATTTCAAGAACACCAATTTATCAAAATCATGAACTTCTAACCCTGGCTCTGATACCACTGTTAGATTACGGGGAGTAATCACTACGGATACTTGTACATGCAAGTAATCGAAATTACGCAGCGGAAGATTCACACATACCTCTACAATGTAGTCCGCAGTCCCAAGATCTTTGGATGAGGGAGTTCACGATCCTCCGGTCGGCACCCGTAGGGGTTCTTGTGAAGGAAGCCCTACGTGGTATATTCTTCACAGCAAAGCCTCTGATCGATTCTTGGCAGCGGAAGATTCGCACATACCTTCACAGTTGTCCGTAGTCCCAAGATCTTTGCAGGAGGGAGTTCATGATCCTCCGGTCGGCACCCGTAGGGTTTCTTGTGAAGGAAGACCAACGTGGTATATTCTTCACAGCAAAGCCTCTGATCGATTCTTGGCAATGGAAAGATCTCTGGAGTGTTTGCTCGAAAGCAAATTGGCACACCCTTGGTGAGGTAGTTGTTAAGACGTGTATATCGGGTCGGTGGGTCTTTGATCTGAATGACACTTCTAACGGGTGAGTTGTTCTCTTCGGTGATCCGTCAGCTCGAAAGTGTAATCTGTTAACTCTAAGCGATCTGTTACTCGACTCCTTGCCAACCTGCTCAAAGGGGCATACAGAGCACGAAGGGAGGGGGGGTGCTCGATGAGCCCTCTCTGATGCCTAAGTGAGTTCGGTATTCTAGAGAGAGGAAATCTAGAGAGAAGGCAGAGCTTAAACGAGTAAAGATGCAATGTAACCGGAATGAATAGAAATCGAGCAGTATATATAGACTTCAAGGGGATTAAGGTGGCTTAATGACACCGTTAATCCCTAAATGCACTTAATTAACACATAACGACATGATTAAACCCTTAATGGCACGGAGAGGTGGATAAAATATTCTAAGTGTGAGTCGGGTAAAAAGGTCTCGGGACTTTGTGGGAAGAGGTCTGGGTGACAAGGTTCGGGACATCGTACATGCCCGTGTGGGGGGGGGGGGGGGGTACGATGTCCGGGCAGGGTCCTTGAACCTTCAGGGTCGGATAAAAAATCCGACCCCTAGGCCCCGGGATCGGTCCAAGCTGGACCAATCTCTCCTAGGGGAGATTGGCCCAACTGGATCGATCTCCCCTAGGGGAGATCGGGCCAGCGGACAGGTCCGGGCGAGTATTTTTGCTCGTCCGGGCTGTTCGCGCTGTGGGTAAAGTGTCCGGGTCAAAGTTTTGAATTATAATCGTGAGTGGGGTGGCCTAAATAAGAAAATCCGAATGGCAGCTGGTTCAAATTGGGCTTATATCCATCTCATGCTCCCGAGTCAACCAATGGCTTAACCCTTGATTGACTCTATTTTATGATGGGATGAAACGCACAATTTAAAACTGCGTTTTTACCTCTTGACGAATCCCTTGCTTGTCCGTAGGCACATTTTCCGTGCCTTGTCCTCAATTTCTCAAAATAGAGGAAATATAAACGTTAGATTAAACGTGCACGCGCCGAGATACGTGTCCATGAAATTTGGATATAAAAATCCGATCTTCTCATACATGCATTTTAAAAATACGTGTGCGCATGGAAATGCAATGCAATCATGAATATGAACTAATTTAATATAATTCCATGTTATCGTAATCAATATGTGCACGTGCGGGATGAGCTCTGTCTGTGAAAAAATACTTAGACCGGGTCTGTTGAGGTCGTTTCCACCTATGACACCTCGGGTTGCTCTTCGCGAACGGGTTGGATCTGCATGTATGTACGGTCTCCTGTCAGCACGTCACGATCCACGATCCGCGAACCTCAATCCTCGAACCCCGAACTTGGCTTTGGCTCCAACCTCGGTCTCCTACACGTCGGGTCATGCAAAACGGGCAATAACCAGCATGGAGAGGGGGGGGGGGTGGTGCTGGTTGAGCCCTCTCCGATGCTTAAGTCACAATCTAGAGAGGGAAATTATGTAGAGAGAGGTCAGAGCACAAATAGCCAATTTGAGAGAGTTTCGAGTTAAGTTGTCAAATGGGAGGTCTAATTCCCTATTTATAGGAAACCCGAGAACCGTTCCCGGTTTTATGCGGTTCAATGCCGGTTTAAAGGAAAACGCTTACCGACATTGAGGTTGGCTATGTGCGCACTGACTTCTCATACTTAGTAAAAATAATAGGGGTAAGCGCGCAGTGCCAGTCAACAGTCCGGACCATGTCGAATGTCCGACATGGTCCAGATAGCCGGGCGAACCGGACCAATCCGGACTGCCGAGGCAATCTGGACTGGTCCAGATTTCCTCAAGGCAACCTGGACCACCGGGTTGCCTTGTGGCAATCCGGAAGTCCCGGTCCGGGTGCTGCGCGCATCCGGACCATTTTGGACTCAGGGTGTCCGCGGTAAAATCCGTTTATGGGTTTCGTCGTGTTTGCGAGGTCCGGAACGTAAATACGAACCCGAATTAGACAGATATCCATCACTTGCTCCCGAGTCAAGCAGCGGTTCAAAACCCATGCTTGACTCTATTTAAGATAGGATATTCGTCCAATTTAGGTTTGGCACTGACCTCAGGGGTGGCCTGTTTGTCAATCGAATGCGCGGAGCACAAATTCTTCCATCTTTACTTTTTCGACTAACGTGCGTAATCTGTTCATGGGGTTAGCGTAACAGACGGTATACATATAACAACGTGCAATTAACGACATATTCGTAATAACATGCAATAAGCGAAATACTTGTAATAATAAATAATCATGCGACGTGGTGTCATCATGGTACATGACGTAAACGTGTAACATAGAGATGACGATATAGCATATGGATGACGTAATCGCGCAATAAGAAAAATACTTAGAGAAATATATAATTGTAGAGCATGCTTGTTAACATGAAGCATGATGTAAACATAGAATATGATGTAAGCATGTAAAATGATGTAAACATGCAATTCATACTTAGATTATAAAAATAATCATGTAGCAATCATAAGTTAGAATCATGCATATATAAAATAATATCGTGCATAATAGCCTATGTGTACGTAACATGCAATAATAATTGTATGTAGCGTGTCATGCAACATTAGGGAGTATGTATGTAAAGTAAGCATAGGAGAGATGTAAACATGCTCATACATGATGCTAGGGACTTGTGCGAAAATAGATATGAGTTTAGTCCTTAGAACATGGTGTAGACACTATTAGTGAAAATTAGAAGAGATAATAGTCATTAGCTTACATCATCCATTGATAGTTTTCCAAGAAGCTCTCATTGCTTTTTGAAGAAGGAGCTTATGGAGGTTTAAATTTCGAGTGGTCACATCATACTTGACATCAATTAAATTCCGACCAAGCTAGAGGTGGAAGTTGACGGCGCGTGGAGTGCCGAACAGCGGCGCGTGGCAATTAGCGGAGGCGCGTGACAGAAACGGTAGCGGCGCGTGCGGCGTCTCTGAGTGGCGCGTAGAGCTCCGGTGACGGCGTGTGACAATTCGGACTCGCTTCGTGTTGGTGAGTCCAATTCCGTACATGGCTGGACATTTTGTGACTTCGTTTGGCCTTGATTCAATCTTGAAATCACTATGTGCTTAGTCACCTTAACATGCATACAAGGTGTTTGTTGAAATGCATTAGGATACTTAGCCCCAAATCGGCCAAAATTTTTCTAAGTGCTGAAAATTTTAGAAAAGTGCAAATGAATTGTTACACTTCCCTTATGCATAATATTCATTGCCGACATGTTGCTCCATGCCTTAGCCGTTGTTTTAGTATGCTCGATGTTGACGATCGGTAGTTGTTCGTACATGGTCGTCAATGGTTGTTTGGTGGTAGTGATAACTTAGGAAATGTGCGTTGAACATCATGTATTGATCGTTGGTCACTGTCTGCAAACATGCTAAAACACTTAGAAAGTATTTCAATAATATCTATTGTTTGTTACCATTGATGTCGTAATATGATTCTTGTCGACCGCCGGCATAGAAACACTTAGAAAGTATTTCGTAGTAGTTGATGTTTTCCATTTGATGTATGTTATCCGTCATCATGCTAGTATACTTGGAGAATGCTCCTAGATAGTTGATTCCATGCCGCTTGTTGATTGTTGACATCAAGGAAATACTTAGACAATATTTTCTGACGGTTGGTCTCTTGTCGCGTATAGTCCCATGTCGTAAGCGAAATACCTAGAAAATATTTCAGCCATACTTTGTTGCATGCTGACACCTTGTCGTACGTTGATACTTGATAGTATGCTGACAGCTTGTTGTATGTCGACACGTAGTAGCATGTTGACACTTAGTAGCATGCCGACAACTTGCAATATGCTGACTTTCATCCTGAGCAAAACACTCAGAAAATATTTCGCCCTTGTAATCATGTATGCTGCGAGTATGAGCTTGATGTCGACATGTAAGTCAGTGTGTAGAGAGGGTTGCCCCTCTTGCATGATGGTTGTTACTTGTTGCACGAAGACTATTAAGTCATTGCGTACATAGTTATCTCACATAGAGCGTTCATTGCATAGATGTTTGCATAAGTGTTTGATGCGTGCTTGTGCACTGATTGGATTGTCAGTTGTACTTTTCAGGACACCACATCTCGCTGTCATCTTCGTGAACTTAGCCTTTTCATAGCTGTTAATACGAGTAAGTCTTCTATCCCCATTCCGAGAGTGACACTATGTTCGGTTATCGATGATGAGTTGGATGTCGACATAGTTGAGCCGGATGTCGACGTTGTCGAGCCGTTGGATGCTATACCAGGTGTGGAGGCCGAAGTCATAAAGGTTAAGGAGACATGTGTGAGTTACTTCACCAACCAGATTGATGAAGATATGTTCGACTCATATGCATCTTGCTGCGGACTTAATCCGGATCTAGAAGGTATACTCCCTTATGACGTGTTACCTGGCGTCGAAAAAGGGCAAGTTACCATACCTCCCAGTGACTTGACCGCGGTTTATACCTCGCAGATTAGGGAAGGCTTGCGCTTTCCTTACTGTCCTGATTTGATAGATCTCTGTCGCTATTATCAAATCTCGCCGTTGGATCTTTCTCCCGCCGGCTTCCGAGTATGGAGTTGCTTCCGAGTGTTATTTCACAGCCAGTCTTGGCATTATTCCACTACCCTTTTTCGCTGCTTCTATCAGTTATTGTGTCCGGACATGATGGAATTATGTGGTGTGAAGATGCGTTGGCCCAACTTGCAAGATAAGGGCTTTAAGCAACTTGGACTTGGGGACGTCGAGTGGGATCATAGACAGCGACTAGCTGCTTCGGCTGATCGCTCGGGACCTCATTGGCGACATCATTATTTCTTCGTGTGCGATGTCGGCACAAATTGGGAGGTTGAGAAAGTCGAGAGGGCTGATCCTGCTCCTATCTTCTCCTAGCTTTCTTCGGATGACAAGGAGACTGTGAAGAGCATTTATCGATGTAAAAAAAGAGTGCAGCTTCCGCTAACTATTACGCGCTTCGGATCGTGACTTGATTGATGCTGGGATTTATATACTTCCTTCTGGAGATTTGGTATATTGATAATCTTTATAACCTGTGTCATGTTTCAATGTAGGTCGAACTGATGGAAAAAGCTTGTCCTTGCAGACAACTGATGTACGCGGTAACCCGCGCTGTCGGACGACATGCTCACACTTCTGCCCCCGCTATTCGTGGAGCTTCCGGACATGGTCGCGGTAAGGGAACTACAAGTAAGGCACCTTCTTGCATTTTCTTTGGACTTGTTAATTTTCCAATTTTTGTTGTCTTCATGTTGCTTTTATTTTCAGGTCACTCTGTACACGTGACTGAACGTGTTGTTGCCGCACCCGTCGCTAGCGCTCTTCCCAAGAGGTCCGCCAAATGGGCGCATCCCTCGAGTGATCCCCAAGCGCTCCAAACCGAGTGCGACTGTTCCAACTCCTTCTTGTGATAAAGGGAAGAGAGTCGAGAGTCGCACGGTGGCGCCTTTTGCCCCCCGGTCGAGGGATCGACCCGAGGAGGAGCGTTCCTCCCGTAGAGGTATGTGTTGTTTACTTCGACATGTTTCTTTTACTTAGTATTTTTTGCTAACATCTTCTTTGTTTTATGTTAGCTTTATTGCAGCGCTTCCAGGCATCAATCGCGATGACTTGATCCTATCTGACGGGATAGATGTATCTGGAGAAGATTGGTCACCTTTCTCCACTGGTGGTCTTCACTTTTCGAAGGATTCCAAGCTTAGCACACCGGAAGTTGGGGTGCGAGTGATTCAAAGGTGCGTTCCTACTGGCGATCATGACGTTAAGCCATTCACTGACGAGGAAGCACAAGCATATGTTGTGAGTAGCTTGGCTGAATTTGCACCGATAAGCATTTGTTTAACTTCTATGTTCGCATGCTGTAAGCATATACCTTTCATTGATCACCTTGTTGTTTGGTTTGTTGCACTTAGGCTATTTCAAGGATGGTGAACATGTCATCCTTTGTGTTGGAGCTTGTGAGCGAGAAGAGGGCTGCTGTCAAGAAGAGCAATGCAGTTACTTGCAAGCTTGCACAGTCCGAGGAGGAGGTGCAAAACTTGAACTCCAAGGTTGCTGATTTTGATACGCGCATTGCTACTCGTCGCGCCCATGTTGAGCAACTTGAGGCTGAGATTGCTGCTATCAAGCATTAAACTGCAGAGAGTAGTAGCGCCCATGATGTCGCGTTTGATTCTATACGTGAGGAAGCGCATAAAGCAGGAGTTGAGAAGGGACTTGTCGAGTATCCTAGCACCCTTGCCCATGCTGCTGCCGTCCTTGCTGCCGCTAAGGCGAAGTTTTCATCTATGATTGATGAGATTGCCAAAGATTATATTGGCAGAGTACGCACGCTTGCACCCGGCTTTCCGTTCGACAAGTTAGGTCCTTATTCTTCCTTTGCTGTTAACCATGTTGCGAATTTATAGCGTAAGGAAGCTGAAGCGGCTTCTCTCTCCGTGATCTTTGGATATGGTAATGATGATATTGCACTTGGTGTTGACTTCATGGACATGTTGTCTTAGTCTTTTGGAGATGATGTCATCTCTTGGATGGGATCACGTTTTTGCTCCCAGCATGTTGAACCCTTTGTGAACGGGTTGATGTTATGTTGAGGCTTTTCTCTCAGCCTTCGTTTATGTATTTGCTTGCATGGTATTTCGTCAGTTGGACCTGTTTTCAATAATAATAGACACGTGATAACTTGCTAGTAATATTTCATACCTTGAGTTATCTTCATTGTCCATATGTATTGGTCTTGCATGATAGGATTGATCTCCTTTTTATAATGGATAAAACATCCAATCCAATTCCCGTTCTCCAATTTTTATCTCCCAATTCCCCACCCGGGGTTCGTTGTTCGATGTTGCGACTTGCGCCTTGCACGGTGTTATTAGCGCCCCTCTTGAATAAATTTCCAAGGCATGGCATGGTATGTACACTTGGTACTTGTAGCATTGTAAGTACTAATGTACTCGGCGCAGGCACTTGGCACTTGGCACTCGGCACTGGCACTTGACATGTAGCAGTGTCGTCTTGACGAAGCAAGACTTAAGTTTATACCGTCTCTTAGTTCCACTCTAAGGCGACGTTGTACTAGACTCGACTTGTAAGTTTGGTGAATTTTTCAAACAGGGTGCGCTCTTGCTAGCATTTTTGAATGAAGCCTGCCCACTTAAGGTATAGGTCTTTATTATGTCTGCATCCTTAAGAGGATATGTATAATTTGAGTGTACATGAAGCTATCCTATCAAGGAATGTATCTTCATGGCGTATGTACCCTTAAGAGGGATGTACATACTTTGTAGATGTGTGGGGTTGTCGTCTAACAAGAGGACTTCCGCCAGATGGGGTGATCAGTCCCACCTAAGTGCCGCATCCTGGTTTGTATGTAGGGAATGGATTTGAACATGAGGATTTGCCTCTAAGAGGATTTCACAGCATGCCATTTTGATAGATGTGAACATGAGGTTTGCCCTTGCAAGGAGGATGTCGCAGCATGTCACTTTTTAGAATAAGTCTTGGTTTTTATCCAAGGCATTGTATGTTGTTGAAGTTGTTCCTGAGTGAACGCCTTTTGAATAGAGAACCTTTATAAGTCCCTTGTTGTTGGTAATGCGCAACTTGTCATTGCGTGATGTAAGCTGATTGTGTACATAGCGCAATGGCTTTGTGTTGCCGACATTTTCTTTAGATAGACGCCGTTATAGATGGAGAAATAAACTCCTTGTTGGTGTAGATAATAGATATGTTGGCGTTGTATACCATAAGTTCCTCGTTACACATAGTGTTTAGCTTGTATTGTTGATAATAATCTTCTTGATGCCGCATAATATAAGTTGCATAGGATAATGACTTGAGTTGTTGATATGAGTAATATGCTCGTTGTTTGTTACTTAGTGGTAATCCGAAGTAAAATGCGTATTATAGAGATGTATCTACGAAAGTAGATTAATCTTCATTAGAATTTTGTTATGCGTACAATCACTTGCAGGAAGGCGTCTACTGATCGCTCTTTCCGAAATATTTCTAAGTACAGAAGCGTAAACAACACTTAAGTTCTCAGCTAGAATAGACATGTCGACAAAGATGTAAAGATAGATAAAGAGTGGATAGCCTATCTCCCTTTGAAATGTCTTGGTGGCGGACGAGCATCGTCACTTGCAACATAGCTTCCCAAAGCTCCATGTGCAATGAACTCCTCGATCTCCATTCTCAAAGTTAAGCAGCTGTTAGTATGGTGCCCCCATGTTTGGTGGTATCGGCACCAATCTTCGACGTTTCTACCTAGGAAGACTGTCATCGGCTCGTGTGGACCCGGAAGCTTGTTTTCCAGGAGCTTAATGTATATCTCTTCAACCTCCGTGTTTAATGGAGTGAAGATACCGGCGTATTCGACGCTTGAGCTTCCTGGTTGTCTTGCCGGTTGAACTTCCAGATTCGTGCTAAGAGCTGTGCCCCATCCCAGTTCGTGTTCACAAGAGATTGCAGTTTCCAACTTATCCTTCAGGCATGCCATCGTCTTGGTTGTACGCCATCCATATATTCTTCCAAACAGCAAAAACGTTTAGCGCATTCATGTTCAAGTAAAACGCAGTGATGACCTCTTTTTTGGTTGCCCTTAGTTCGGTTGCATTTTGGGCAAACCTCCTGAAGTAAGCTGTAATGGACTCTTCTTGTTCTTGTCTGACATCTAGGACGCTTCGTCTTGTTGGGAAGAGCATCCTGTCGAGTCCAGCTCTTGGTGTTAACTCCTTCTTTTTTCCTTCATCATCATCACTTGAAGCGAACAGCTTTCTTATCACGCCAACTTCTATCATGGAAATGGACACTTGCTTCGTCTTCCTTAGAGCGTTGACGTAACACTTCCGTGCGGCTCTTTGGTCGTCTAGCACCTCGCCGATCCCATGAGGAGTTAGGAACTTCATCTTTTGGTGAGTGGTGGACGGCACGATGTCGCGTGGGTTGATTGTCTTTCTTCCTAGGATGCCGCTGTATGCTCCTAGGGAGCTCACCACTACAAATGTGACATTGATATAAAGCGCCTTCCAACATTCTCCAAGGATTACTGGCAGTGTGATCATACCCAATGGGTAAATTGCAGCTCCTGCAAGCTAACTAGCGGAAATGTGCTTGGCGAAAGATCGACTTCCGTTTTTCCCAGTTTCTTGAGAACTTATACATGCAGTAAGTCTGCGGCACTTCCACCATCCACCAATATCCTTCGCACATCGTATCCGTTGACATCCATTGTAATGACAAGAGCATCATCTTGGGGGTAGACTTTGTGTTTCTTGTTAGATTTTAAAATGGGATGACCACGTCTTCCTTCTCTGGCTGGCGTCTTTTTCCATACTTGGGCAAAACTTGTAGTTGCGCAGCATAGACATCACGAACATTAGAAATGCTTCCTTCTGCAGCTGGCCCTCCATGAATCAAATTGATGACGCCACGTTTCGCAGGTGGCGGATTGTTGTTCATTTTCTTTCCCTAGTTCATCTTTTTGGATGGCTTAGCGTGGTTCTTCTTTTGGCGCTTGTCGCCTTGATCTACGTATTGCTTGAGTTCTCCTTTGAGGATGAAGTTATTTACACGGAATCTTAGACTAACACAGCTGTCCGTCTCGTGGCCATAGACTTCTTGGTTCTTGCACCATTTGTCTTCTTGCTTTCCAAGTGGACCTTTTCGGAAGTTTGTCGGCTCCCTCCACATGTTGTTTTCCTACATCTTTTTCAGGATCACGGAGAGTGGTGCATTCAAGGGAACGCAATCTGCCAAGTTCACTTCCTTCGGTCTTTGGAATTCCAGCTGGAACGGCCTCTTTTGCGGCTGGAATTGCCTTGCTTGTGCGAACCTTGTTGAGGTCTCGCCTGTTTCTCTTTAGCACCGGCTGCGCTGACTTTCGCTTTATGCTGGTCCCTGAATCTTTCTAGATCTACGAACTCTTTGACTCTTGCTGCCAATTCTTCAAGTGTCTCTGCGGGGCGCTTCGACATCTTCTCCGCTAGGGAATACCCTTTTCGGCCTAAGATCCCAATGAAAGCATGCACGATCTCTCCTTCAGTGAGGTTGCCCTGAATGTCTGCGACATTTTGGTTGAAACGGATGTAGTAATCCGCTAACGACTCATCATTTTCTTGTACCACCTCGTTCAATGCGTTTGGCCCATTTCAGAAGTGTGCGTTCTCCCATGTATCTTTGAATGAACTTTGCCTTCAGGTTTGCCCACGATGTAACACTTCCGCATAGTAGTAAAAAGAACCAGTGTGCGGCAGTTCCCACAAGGGTGTTGGGGAATGTCATGGCGACATGATGTGGATTGTCAGTTAGTCCCAGGAAGGAGGCTTCATGTTGTTGAACATGTTCGATCAGATCTCCTTTTCCTCTGTACTTCTCTCCTCCAATTCGGTAGAGAGCGTCTGGGACGCGGCTGTACACTAGCCGTAGGAGAACGGATGCGACGCGTTCTCTTCAAGGGCATGCATTCCCTTCATCTTTGACTGCTTCATCTTCTTCTCGATCATCTCTTCCAAGGCCTTAGCCTAAGTCCCGTAGCTGGGATGTCACTGTTGCATGCGGGCTTCCTCCACCCTTCATTGTATGTATGAGCACGACTTGCTTCCTTGAAGTTGCCTTCCTTGTGCATGTCGGCATGGCTTGCTGACTTGAAGTTGCCTTCCTTTTGTGGCCGATGTGAGTTGTTCACAGGGGGTTACTTCCATCTTACTCCTTGCTGCTGCTGTTTCACACCAACACTTGGAGTGTATGAATGTGGTTCTTCCTGTCTTGCTTGCCGGTACTGGTAGGTACCTTCAGAATATCCTTCGCCTTCTATATGTTGCGGCTCTTGATGGTTGACATCATGCGACATCTCCCTCGTAGGTGCAGCATGCTCGCTAGCTGGCGGAGGTGGTGGCGGGGGATCCATGTATCCCTGGTTCTTTAGAGCCTCCCTGAATGCGAGGAGCTCTTCCAGTGCGTCCATCATGGCAGGTGTGACTGGTGGCAGGTTGCTTGCGCCTCTTGCTTGCTGCTGCACTCCGTCAGCTGGCATCCCATATGGGAACTCTTCGTTCCTTTCCGTCCTTTGCTCGAACTTGTGCACTGGTACCTCGTTCTGGACGTCGGGACCATGCTACGCGGAAGGCGCATTTGCGGTTGGCATGGAGGAGGCGGTAGATTCTGCATCTGGAATGTGAGAAGGTCCTGGTTGGCTTCTCGTCGGCTTCGGCTTGCTCGCACCCGCCTTCTTCGTATGTCTGCCTGTCATAGCTTGTGGTATGGAATGACTTCTTGCTCGAATCACGCTGACGACGCCAAGTGTTGAGGTCGGTTCCATCTGGGACACCTCGGGTTGCTCTTCGTGAACGGGTTGGATGTGCACGCAGGTACGATCTCCTGTCGAGAACCATACCCGGTTTTATGCGGTTCAATGCCGGTTTAAAGGAAAACGCTTACCGACATCGAGGTTGGCTATGTGCGCACTGACTTCTCATACTTAGTAAAAATAATAGGGGTAAGCACGCGAGGCCAGTCGACAGTCCGGACCATGTAGGTTGTCCGACATGGTCCGGATTGCCGAGCGAACCGGACCAATCCGGACTGCCGAGGCAATCCGGAGGTCCGGGTTGCCTCAAAGAAACCTGGACCTCCGGGTTGCCTTGTGGCAATCCGGAAGTCCCGGTCCGGGTGCTGCGCGCATCTGGACCATTTTGGACTCGGAGTGTCCGCGGTAAAATCCGTTTATGGGTTCGTCGTGTTTGCGAGGTCCGAAACGTAAATATGAACCCGAATTGGACAGATATCCATCAGGGTCCAAAAAATTTCTAAGTATGGGAATGTGAGATATATGCCTATATAGTGCTAACTTGAGTAGAGATGTGCTTAACTATAGTTAAGGGAGGATAAAGATGATAGTTTTCTATCTAACCCTTAGATCTCCTTTAATTCAAATTGATGGTGGTGATTATGTCTTCTTCAAAAACCCTACACAGCTTTACTTATAAAATAAGAGAAGAGAATTACCTCACTTATAGCCACCATCATCTTTTCTCTTCACTTCACATTCTTGAAGACCAAGAAAATCTCCTTGCCCTAAAATTGGAGGTGACCGACGCAGCCCTTCAGAGGGGGAATTTTCGGCGCGGCGGTTTGGAGACGGCGGCTCGGTGATGACAAAGTGGGGAGACGCCGCACAGAGGATCGTGGCCAGCTCTTCGGTGCAGCAAGAGGTGGGGAGGCGGCTCAGAATTTCCCGGCGAGCAGCGTGGGGGCTTCTCCGGCGACCGTGGGCAGCGGGAGTGAGGCGGGGAAGGAGGCCGGGGCAATTCCGACGTCCTTTTGCGGCCGTGGGACAGGAATATCTCCGGCAAAGTGGCGATTCCTCTAGCTGGGGCAGGTGGCGACGACGGTGATTCCACGCCGGTGACGACTACCTTTTCCCGGCGATGGCGAGGTCTCGATTTTGAGTCGGGCATTCGAATTGGCTCGGGATTTCCCAAGGTTCGATCTTTTCCTCCTTTTCGTGAACATATTAAATGCTCGTGTTTGGAATTCCTATGCTTGACTTGTGATAATTTCCCGAATGCTTGTGTTGTGATTGTCCTGTGATTGGATAATTGTCGTTTGGTTGGAAAATGGTTTTTGCCCGAGCAAAATTGCTTGATTTTTTTGTTGTAAAATTGCTCGTACATAGCCGTTATTGTTGTTGGATGTCCTCGAGCCTCAATTGTTACTCGTTGATCATTATGTGGTATAATCGTTGATATGTCGACGCCGAGCCGTTTCCGAGCATACCCGGGAAATCACCCTGTTTTAATACTTAGCTTGATATGGCAGGTTTTATACTCGTGGTGGTGCCCCAAGACTCGGACTTTGCAACGGCGCTACATCTTGCCCAGAATGAGTAAGTTTTTCATCCCCTCGGTTCGTCATGTTACTTTCTTTCCTGATGTTAGCTGAGAGTCGGATTTTGAGTCAGACACTGAGTTTGAATATTGGTATGAGTCGGAGTCTGTCTCAAGTTTAGAACCTCTTACTGCTTTCGAGTTAGGTTTGGCACCATTGCCGGGGAACAAGTTGGGTCGACGCGAATATAACGAGTATGTTGAGTTAGGCGACGTCAGTCCATTAGACAAACCCTTGTACCCCTTTCTTCCATCTTTGAAAAACGTTCGCGAGACTGTGACGGTGCCCTATGAGGGAAAGGTCGTAGTATACACTTCTCATATTCAATATGGGTTGCGCTTTTCTTATTGCGATGATCTTATCAAACTCTACCGGCTCTTCAGGATTAACCCTGTGAACCTTGCCCCCAGTGCTATCCGTGTTTGGGTTGGATTCCGAGTGTTATGTCAGTGGTACTCCTGGAAGTACTCCTTGGTTCTATTTCAGTGTTTCTATCGATTCCAATACCAGAAGAAGGCCGGCTTCACGAGCATGGTGACTCGCTACCCTCCTCTTAAGGGTACCTGATTTGAAGATTTGGGGTTGGGTGAGGTCGAGTGGGATGGTGACCTACGCTTTGTGGTCCCTCTCGATAGTTCGTTGGGTCATTGGTCCAAGCACTATTTTCTCGTCACTGATCACTATGTTACTTGGTCAATCCTTCACGACAATCGCTCGGATGGCTGGCCCACCTTTGGGGAGTTTTCTCCTTCATACATAGAGACCATGAAGATTATATATTAAAGCAATTAGACCAAATCTTATTGTTCTGTGTCTCTAGTGACTGAGATGGATCTGTATAAGGCAGGGATTCACTTGACCCTCTTCCCACGAGTTTGGTATGTCATTAGTTCTATTGTTTTCATTCATCTTTTGTTTTCCCTTTGTATGCTGGTTTCATGGAAAAACGTATAATGTGCAGGCGGAGCGTTCCGAACGCACCGTTGAGTTGAGCAAGAAGAAGGCACTCTCCAGCTCCGCTCCTAAGGTCAAGAAATCTTCTAAGTTAGGAAAGCTGCAGAGACTTCCAGTATGTTCTTTCTTCCATTCTTTTTCCTTTATGATATGCTTACAACCATTCTCATGTTGTTTTCTTTATGATGTCAGAGCATTCACCACTGGTCACCGAGCGTGTCCTCCCAGTGAGCAAGAGTTCGAGCCAATCCAAGTCCAGGGCGCGGAAGCCTGACTCTGAGGTCAGGCCCACGATTGCCAAGAAGAAGAAATCCGTGAGAGACTCTCCTTCAAGTGCACGCTTGCCGATACCCTCTCGTGATAAAGAGATAGTGGTCGAAGAGGCGCCTTCTTTGTTTGAAATAGGGAAGCGACCTGCAGATGGTGATGGGATGTCCATAGATCTTGATGCCTCTCCTCCATCCCTTGCCCCCAGCAGAGGGGCCGAGTCTCAGGTTTCTTACTATTTTCTAACCCGTAAATGTATTTCCTAACCTTGTGTATTAGTTTGCTAGCGTCTCTTCATGCTCTTGTTTCACATCGTCAAGCAAACTTGTTCCCTTGAGCAACTTCATTTCTCCTAAGTACCTTTGGAGGAAATTTGCTTTCAGTTGTGCCCATGAATGGATGCTCTCATTTGGTAGGCTGAAGAACCAGTGCGATGCTACCCCTGACAATGTATTTGGGAACAATAGTGCCTTATAGCTATAATCCGTTGTCCTACCCTGGAGGGAAGCGTCGTGTTGTTGGATGTGCTCCAAGGGGTCACTCTTGCCATTATACTTTTCTATCCTTATCACGTGCAACGCGTCTGGCACTTTATTGTTCTCCAACTCCCTTGTAAAGGGGTGACTTGTGCTATCACTCAACCAGTGCAACCCATTCGTCTTAGATTCATTCATCGTTTTCGCGATCATTGCCTCTATATCTTCTTGAGTTAGCATCACTGGGCTTGTAGGGATTCTGTGTCCGTGATTGATGGATATACGCCCAATTTGAACCCGTTGACTTCCGAATCGTTGTATTTTTATCATCTCATTAATGATTGTAAATCGAAACTTCAACCCGAACACTTCGCGAGAACACCAACGGCTCGGACGAGGCCGAAGCGCTCGTCCGGCCGAGTCAAACTCACCTAGGTGAGGTTGGGTGGCCACACCCGACCTCCCCTAAGGGAGATTGGGTCAGCCGACCCGATCTCCCCTAGGAGAGATCGGGTCGGCCAACCCGATCTCCCCTAGGGGGGATGGGGTTGGCCAACCCCATCCTCCCTAGGAGGGGTTGGGTGCCCTCACCCAACCCCTACCCTTGGGGGTCGGATTTCCCTCCCCCCAAGGGTCCCGGCACCACCTTTGGACTCCCACACTCGGTTTATTCCGCCCACCTTCTCCGTATCCTAAGGTCCTAATTATGCGTTTAAAGGTTAATTAACTGTGTTTAAAGGTTAACGATGTCATTAACCCACCTTAATGACACAGTTGCCTATAAATACCCCACCTCCACTATTCATTTGAGCAGCTGGACAAGTTGCACAATTTGGCTCTGACATCTCTCTAGCTTTATCTCTCTAAAACCGTACTGACTTAGGCATCGGAGAGGGTTCATCAGGCACCACCCCCCCTCTGTGCCTGGTATTGCCCCTCTTGCAGGGTGGCAAGGAGAAGAGAGCCAAGGAAGCAGAAGACCATAGAGCAGTGGGACAAGCCCCAGGGATAAGAAGTACAGGCCTCAGGAGGTCAGAAGGAGAGAAGGAAAGGAGGTCAGAAGGAGAGAAGGAAAGGAGATCAGAAGGAGAGAAGAGAAGGACATATATCAGAACGACTACCCCGAGGGAGCAGAAGGGCATGTATCAGAATGACTAGTCCTAGGAACACTGAACCCGACATTTTATTAGTGGGAGATAAATTCTAGATTGACGACCCGTTGACCTAGACTTTATAACCTAACACTTGGCGCCGTCCGTGGGCTTCGAACAGAAAGCCTGGCAATAACAAGAGCGATGACGAACAGCTTAGTATCTAGGCATCACCGCCCACCTGGGGGCAATAGGCGAGGGAGACAGCCTATACCTCCAGCAAGGCAGCCTAACCCAGAGAAACAGCCTGCACACCAGAGCCTCAGGTAGCCCCACAGGCACCCCAGCCTAACAAGCAGGGAGGAGGCTTCCACAGCTCCAACTCCATTGACTAGGAAGCCACAGGGACAGGGGGGCAACAAGGAGTGCCATCCCAATACACGGCACCTCCACAGGGGTACTACTATGAGGCACAACCTCAAGGGTATCCATATGGAATACTAACTCAAAGGAACGACAATCGCGCCCACACAACCAACATAAGGCACGCATACTCGCAAGGAGCACAGACAGTGACTCCGAGGTTGATGAACGCATTGGATGAGCTGCTAGCCCATATAGAGACTCTGAGGAACAGGCAGAGAAGGCAACACCAGCATGAAGAAGAAGAAGTTCATGAGGAAGAACAAGACCCAGAAGAAGAACACCACTCGCACCCTCGAACAAGGCAGCGAGAAGAACAAATGAGAGATAACCAAGGGCCACTCCCAGAGGGAAGGCAGCAATTTGTGCCTCCAAGGCAGCAACAGACACAGCAGGATGCCAAGGCATACACCCCCCCTGGGGCAGATAGACAGGCAAGACCTCCAAGGAGGCAGGAGTTCAACCAAGTACCCCAACAAGGACATACACCGCACTAAGGGAAGACATATATGCAAGACCAACAAGGATATAGGAGTTCCAACATCCACCATGGCAATGTACACATACAGTCCGTATCACCATAGACATGCCTAAGGGACATACCAAGGAAAGCTCAAAGGGAGGGACATAGTCCCAACAACACAATAAGGCAACCACCTACCCATGATACAGCACGACAGATCCAAACCCCTTGTGCATGACAACCCTTGGCACACATCCCCCTAGGACAGGGGAGGATTTGAAAAGACAAGGATTTGAACAGAGGACTCATAGAGTACCACACCACGTCAGCACATAGCTACTACAATGGGAAGTCTCATGGAGAGACATAGTAGAGTGAGATCGCACATAGCATACATGAAGGATACACCTCCACATAGTCCACCTTGCAAGGATGCGACCTTATATTCCTCAAGTGGAAGAAATACACACAGACTAACGAAGGAAAACAGTTACATTACCAAGGAAGCAGGGGATATCAACACCCCACACCCATATCCTCCCCATATCCTCTTATTTAATTTAACGACATAACAAGTCAACTCCCTAAAAGGGGTAGATTTTGATACTTGATATCAACATGTTTTCCAAGAATGACCATACCGGACGCCTTCGGGCTCCGTGATATATATATACACAGGTGGACCACTAGAAGAATCAGTAAAAGGCTGTCGCCAATCAAGAGATGCACAAGCAACATATTCCTCAATCCCAAAGAACACCTATAAGGTCAAGTTTCTGGGAAAGATCACAAGATGGAAGGCTCACTTACAAAAATAAGTTGAGCACTCCCAACATCCTATAGAGGAACTACCATGAAGGTCACAAAGGATTACCCCTACTACAACCTTCCACTAAGCATCCTAGGGCCAAGTCCGTCAAAGGGTCCCATCGGGCATTGGTATGCAAGGGGGGCACCAGTTACAACATGCCCTCCCCACAAACGCCCATTAGCATAAGAGGGGGTAGCCGCGAACACATCCCTCCAAAAATGGAGGAAACCATATCACATGGGCAACGCCCACCATCAGAAGAAAACACCTCCAGCGGATCTTTATGATTTCATAAAATAGCCAGGAGATACAACTACACTTAGTAAGCTCACCCCAGGTAATGGAATACACTTCCATCAAAAACTCTCAAGGACACCAAGCCTAGCAAAGGAAGAATGATGACACCATCATCAAGCTTTTAAAAAGAGATATGGAAAAAATAGTATTTCCACACAATGATATATTAGTCATAAGAGAGGGAATCACCAACTTTGATATGAAGAGAACCATAGTGCATGAAAGGAGTCCGTCAGACATCTCCCATGACCAACCATTGATGATACTAGAGAAGAGTCAGGCATACCTAATACCAAAGGACCCCCTACTAGTAAAGGTGGTCAGAACATCAACACACCCATTAGGGACACGACACTGCAAATGAACCAGGAATAAGGATGGAACACATATCCTTACAAGTATCCTTACAAGTATCCTTACAAGTATCCTTGCATTTATTCTTGCAAAAATAAACTCCGTAGATAAAGAGGTTATCTAATAGATGACTATGTCTCTGTTCTCAAACTATGATCCTAACCCGGAGATCCTTGGGCTCCGTACTATATATGTAATGAATAACATGTTCATCAGAGATAGGTACACGAAGATTCAAGACAGCGCCATAAAGATTAGGCGCATACCTCTACCAAGTGCGACACATTGGAGTGTTCACAAACACTCCTTCGCCATCTCACAAGAAAGGAAGGCAACCTAGGATACAAGTCCTAATAGAATAAACATCGGTAGAAAATCCTGTCATTGAAGTCATGCACCAAGAGAGAAACTCTAAAGATGCAAGGTTAGCAAAAGAGATAGTGCAACAACTAGAGTATGAAAAAGGAGATACATCTCCTACCAAGAGCCTTAGGGCAGGATAATAGTTCTACAAGATCAACCAAAGAAGAGCTCTAAAGCTTGGGGAGTAAGGTTTCAAGATCGACCCTCACACTAGACGCACATCCCGATCAACCACCTTGTCTGCAAATGATAAGACATTTGACCCTGGCATCCCATCAAGAAGAGAACCCCGATAAAAGGGACACTAGAACAATATCCCGCCTTTAAGGCCATACGCCGAATACATGGTGAATGAAGGATATGACAAAATGAAAAAGGAGGGACTTGTCAGTTCAACACACCTCAAACACGTATACGTACACAATACAAATGCAGTCTCTAATGAAGCTATCCAACAAGGAATAGCCAATACGGGGGCAAACCCATGGAAAATCATGGAGCATCACTTGCAAACCTAAAGGAAAACATCCTTTTTAGGTTCAAGTCCTAATTCAAAGGAAGTCTATAATCAAGATTCAAGGTGGGAGGAGCATGACCAATGTGACACTCCCTAAAGGCATTGAAGAATACTCCAATGTAAAGGAAAAGGCAACGCACACTAAGTGCCACAACACTCCAAGATTATCACAGCCCGGTCAGACCCCCCCATGCACGAGCAAAGAGCATGGATCAGATTGACAAGTCTGAAACACACCTACGAGATTAACAACTCAAGACGCCATTCTATGAGAGAGCTTTTCAACCTAAAACACAAGGAAGGGGGGGAAAAGAATTTACAAGCACCCCTAGGATACAAACATTGCCACATCCTAGTTATCAAGAGAATGAAATCCACCCCCACCCACCCAAAGCAAAAGCTCTTCCACCCAACCTCCAAAGACACATCCGACAAAGGCATCATCCAAACCATGCCTATGACTGAAACAAGCAAGCACGAGAAAGAGTAAATCCTACAAGGGACACTCATCGCATTCAAACAAGCAGACAAGGGAGCCCCGAGAATAAGAGGTACCCAACCAAGAAAATGAACGAGGGGCCTTCAGCGGCTAAATATGAAAGGCGGTATGACCACCAAGCAACTTGGGGGGCACCAAATGAATAAGTGCTTGGTAGTCCACCTAAGTGTAAAAGAAGAGATTAGAGGTAGAAGATCACAACAACATGCAATACCACTTCTCCTAGAAGAGGTCACATAAGAGGAAAATATCCTCAACTCCCTATACGGACTCGTCCTAAGTTGGCAACACACAAACATCGACCTCGAAAGGTGATCCCCCACATTGAAGAAAAAGCGTGGTAACAGGCAATATCATAGAAGGAAAAGTCAAGTAAAGACTCAAAAAGCATACAAAAAACGCACCATACATGAGAAGGAACACAAGATAAGGGGTGACTTGTGCTATCACTCAACCAGTGCAACCCATTCGTCTTAGATTCATTCATCGTTTTCGCGATCATTGCCTCTATATCTTCTTGAGTTAGCATCACTGGGCTTGTAGGGATTCCGTGTCCGTGATGATACGGACTGTATCTGTAACGCGGATATCCCATGCAGAGGTGTATGCTGAAACTCTTGTCTCCTTGGTTGCTGAGGCTGTGTGTTATCCCTCAATGTAGTGTATGTCCATGCACCTTGCGTTGCTTTGGGTTGCACTGGAGGATCAGACTGCTGCCTGTCCCTTGGGGGTGGTACTTGCTCATTCCTGCCCTGATTTTCACGCAGCCCTGTTGGAGGGCGTGTGTGTTGCTCTTCCTCCGAAAAATGCTATGCCTGTTGGTACTGCTCTGCCTTTGGATATCGCTCCTCTTGTGGGTATTGATTTCTTGGATTACGGGGACGTAATACTACTAAATGCTAAATGTGTACATGCAAGTAATCTAACTACGCAGCGGAATAATGTACACATACATTTTAGCTTTCCTTCCCAAGAACGTCGTGGAGGGAGTTCTGATTCTCCGGTCGAAACCACGTACAAGTTCTTCGTAAGAAGAAGTCCTACGCGTTGTAAGCTCCACAACAAAGTCTCTGATCGATTTTTCAACGGGGACAGAACCTCGGACTAAGATGTGCACCGAAAATCACTACTAAGGGGGTGATAGGGTTTCTCTCAAGTTCCTAAATGGAGGTACTTCTTATTATGAATGAATTACTAAACCCCTTAGGTGAGTCCCCTAAATATAGGATTGGTGGAGTGGAAAAAAGTTCACTCCAACTAATGTGGGACAAGTTTCGGCCGAACCATGCTATTAAAGGGGGAGGCCCAATTTTGGGCCTCCCATGTCAATTAGGGTTAGGGTTTGGCCCAATTACCCTAATGTGACAATTACCTAATTAACTTAGGTAATTTCCTTAGCATTAACGGGTTACCAATTACGGTGCCACGTCACCATATGCTAACAGCTCCCACTCGTCGGAATGGGAGGGTGCTTGTTAATATATAGTTATCCAATAGCATCAACATCTCAGTCTTCAGTCTTTGTCTTAGTCTCTGAATAGTTCATACGAGGTTTGCCGTGCCACCGGCGGATACGACGGGCATCGTGCTACTCATCTGTTAGGAGTATTATAGCGCCCATATAACGTTGATTCCCTTTCGTAAATCAATCCTGTAAAAATAAAATATGTACCGCACTGTATCCTTGGTCAACTAATAATTCTCCAATTGGCCAATTTTCCACATAGGAAAAAAATTCTCCAGGGCATCCGTTACAAGTGTTCACAACCTTCAACTAATATCCGGTTAGCGGTCACCTAGTGAACACAAGAGTCGATGAATCATAGGTGAACATGACCATCCCCATCTCTTATACCCTTAGCCTAACTCAACCGGTTTCCAAGATGTGGTCACTTGGCCGTTTTCTTTGGCTCTACGCTCGTACCCCGGGAAGCGAACATTGAGTTAGACCTTAGGTATAACTTCTGAGTCCGTGAGGATACTTTGGATGCCTCTTCATAAGACATCCGGGATCAATCACACGCTCAAGGTGAAGAAGTATGCGCCCTTTAAATCACTAGGATTCTAGGTAGCACAACTGAGCATGACCCCGTGGTCGAATATGACACGCGCAGTATGAAGCACGCGTCGATAGCACACCTGGACTAGCCAGGATTGGGATATGTCAATCATGCTATCGCAGAATCTTTCATCTGGCCCTGAATGTGATTTTAACGATGGACTGGGTCCAACACGACGATTTACAAAACGAAGATTAAGTCATGCATTAAGCGTGGCAGGGTTATCGTTTCGTTTAACCAGGTTTATCCCCCTGGTTCTTAGCCAATCTTGTTGGGTAGAGGTCCCCCTCTCCTTTCAAGATGACTGTGCATCTGTGACGAGGCATGGTTCACATTCGACATAATTTTGGTGGAAGAGTTTTACTCTTCCTACGACTTAGTTTATACACGTAAAATCCGATGTTATATTTCATTATGACGTTGATAGATCATATACTCAGTTTGCAATTCTTTTATTCAATCGAAATAATATTATTCCAAATGTAAAAATGTTATCGCTTATACAAGTCACTTATTTAAGCCCTACGTAATCCAAGCAGTTTTACGTGCTTTTCGAAGATCTCTCTACGTAATGGCTTAGTTAATAGATCTGCAACCATTTTATCCGTCGACAAGTATTCTAAAGAGATTATGTTGTCTTCTAGAACAGATTTAGCATATTTGTATTTCATATCAATGTGTTTGGTCCTACTATGGTACTTTGGATTCTTAACTGCTGCAATGGCTGCCTGACTGTCGGAGTATACCTTGACGGATTTACTCTCTTTGCCAGTGTAGTTTAATGCAGTAAGAATCATTTTCAACCAGACCGCTTATTGTGCGTTTTTAGAAAGGTCAACGAATTCCGATTCCACAGTGGAAAGCATTAGCAAGAAGGAAAACTCCTCCTGTGGTGGACTTACGATCATCTGGATCGCCACCGTGGTCGGCGTCACTATAACCGGTCAATTCTATTTGCTTGCCATTATAGCACAAAACATAGTCGGTAGTACCTTTCAGATACCGTATAATTCGTTTTACGGGTTTAGATGTTTATAACTAGGATCTGTTTGGAATCGTGCTACAAGGCTCACAGCGTAACAGATATTTGGCCGAGTACATAGCATGGCGTACATGAGACTCCCTACCATGCTTAGGTACTCTGCCCCCTTCATCTGTTCACGCTGCTGCTAGTTTTTCAGTCTATCACGCTTTGACAACGCGCACCCGAACACAACCGGCGTATCCACGGGTTTAGCATCGAGCATTCTGAATCTTTTCAACAGATTGTTGATGTAAGATTATTGAGACAGACACAATTTCCGGGCGGCACGATCTCGGGCAATCTTAATGCCTAAGATGTACGTGGCCTCTCCCATGTCTTTCATCTCAAATGCTGACGCTAACCAGGACTTTGATTTGTTCATGAAACTCATGTCGTTCGCAGCAATGAGTATGTCATCTACGTATAGTGTTATGATGACATACTTAGACCCAGAGGTCTTAGTGTATACGTAAGGATCCTCGTGAAGATTCACAAATCTGTTTCCGACGATTTCCTCGTGGAATCTGCCATTGCCGAGACGACTGTTTAAGACCGTAAATAGACCTTTGGAGTTTGCAAACTTTACGTTCTTTGCCAGGAGTAATAAAACCCTCTGGCTGCTCCATATAGATCTCTTCTTCAAATTTTCACGGAGAAATGCGGTCTTAACATCCATTTGATGCAGCTCTGGATCTATACATGCAACAAGGGCAAGGATGGCCCTTACTGTGGTATAACGCACAGTTGGTGAGTATGTTTCATCAAAGTCCACTCCATGAATTTGGGTATATACTTTCGCAACCAGTCGAGCTTTGTATCGCTTGACTTCTCCATCAGCAGTGAGTTTGAGTTTCAATACCCACTTGGCTCCTATTGCTCTGCGGTTAGCAGGTAAATCAACTAAAGACCATACTGAATTAGCTTTCATTGAGGCGATTTCATCCTCCACTGCTTTTCTCCATTCCTTTGCTTGGGGTCCTTCCATCGCTTGTTTAACCGTTACCGGTTCATCAACAGACATGTGAGTGAATATTTTGCCTCTCTCAATGGGATACTTCTTAGGAGAAGTGTGTTGCCTTTAACTGCGTCTAGGCTCATTCATCCCATTTTGAGTCTGATCCATACTCCCACTTGGAATAATGCTTCTTATCGTCACATTACTCCCACTGGGAATGATGGCGGAACTAGAACTTTGAGCAACAACTTTCTTAGGCCGACCCCTTCGTCTCGGGATTTCACCTCCGAGATTAGTTCTTTGATCCCTAGGACCGGGAACTGAAGTGATCATCCTACTCCCACTTGAAATCATGGGAATAATAGGTAGTTGTGTATCGTGATTGTCAGGTGCTACTTGATTCGCATTGCCAACAATAGTGATTTGTGTGCCCCACTGGATTTATAATGGGGATTTCGTCTTCATTAACCGAATCACTTGTTGCTGTGCCAAATATCCCACTCGAAGAAAATGGGACCTGAGAATCATCGTCATCATATTCCAGTTCAGTCAGAACTTCATATGTCTTTATCTCTCGTAGCGATGGAAATTCGTCCTCAAGAAAAGTGACGTATCTGGACTCATGTTCGTATACACTACCGTTTTCTAAGGCTGACACAAATACATAACCTTTTGAGTTCTCAGAGTATCTTATGAAGATACTTTTAAGTCCTCTGGGGCCTAACTTGCCAAAACGGTTGTCAGTTGTATGTGTATAAGCTACACATCCCCAAGGTCGCAGCCTGGTAAGATTTAACTCTCTACCAGTCCATAGCTCATACGGTGTTGTGTTAACTGCTTTTGATGGGACAAGGTTTACTACATGAGTGGCAGCAAGCAATGCATCTCCCCAATAATAAATTGGTAATTGTGCTTGTGAGATCATGGTTCTTACCATGTCTAGGAGAGTTCGATTACGACGTTCAGCCACACCATTCTGTTGTGGTGTGTTGGGGATCGTCGTTTGACGGGCGATCCCACTTTCTTTGCATAACTTATCAAACTTGTTAGGTTCCAAGTCTAGGGTCAACGGGCGGTCGACCTAAGTCTCGTTCCTCACTGGAGATGTTGCGGATTCGGTGCTCTTGGGTTGTGTCGTCTTAGCCCGTGTCTTTCCGTTCTTCACTTCGCTTCTCTTCTCGCCCTGCAAGAGGGGCAATACCAGGCACAGAGGGGGGTGGTGCCTGATGAACCCTCTCCATGCCTAAGTTAGTACGGTGTTTGTAGAGAGATAAAGCTAGAGAGATGTCAGAGCTAAATTATGCAACTTGCCAAGATGATCAAATGAATGGTGGAGGAGTGGTATTTATAGGCAATGTTGTCATTAAGGTGGCTTAATGACATCGTTAACCTTTAAACATAATTAATTATCCTTTAAACACGTAATTAAGACCTTAGGGTACGGAGAAGGTTGGCGGAAATAAACCGAGTATGGGAGTCTAAAGACGGTGTCGGGGCCCTTGGGGGGGAGGAAAATCCGACCCCCAAGGGTAGGGGTTGGGTGTGACCACCCAACCCCTCCTAGGTGAGTTTAACTTGGCCCGGACGAGTATTCCGGCCTCGTCCGGACCGTTGGTGTTTTCGCGGGGTGTTCGGGTTGAAGTTTCGATTTGCAATCATTAACGGGGTGATCAAAATGAAACGATTCGGGAGTCAACGGGTTCAAATTGGGCGTATATCCATCACATGCCCCCGAGTCAACCAATGGCCTGACCCTTGATTGACTATATTTTAGGATGGTATGACACGCGCAATTTGAAGCCAGGATTTTACATTTTGTCGGAGTCCTTACTTACCCATGGATGTGTGTCTCTGACTCTGCCCCCTGTCTTATAAGATAGAGGAATTGCAAATGTCAGAATAGCACGGGCACGTGTCCAAGCACGTGTCCGTCTGAGATGGAAATAATAAATTTAACACCGTCACGAGTGTGTGCTCGGAAAATGTATGCTCATGTGGAGATGCAACATGAACACAGCTAAACAAGTCCATGTTTCCATTTCATGCCGGGATAAGTCTAAGTGAAGAAAAATCTTAATTTTGGTCTAATTTTTTCTAAGTATGGGATACTAGAAAATATGCCTATAGGATGTTACCTTGAGTGAACATGGATGTATCATGAATATGAAAATGTGTACTAGCATACATGCAAGTGGGAACACAAGTATGGAAGTGGGTGTAGACATGCTGCGATTGTAGTCATGAATGTATGCATGAATATATGGCGGCCATGTGCATGGACGTCTAAATGTTTGAACGCACGGGAGTGTGTACGTGGGCATGCATATGAGTGCAAGCATGAACATGTATGTATGTATGGACGGGTTGTGAGTATAAGCATGAGTGATGACATTGATGTACCTTCAAATGTTAATCATGAATATGAGCATAAGTGCAAGGGTGAGAGCATAGACCTCTCCTTTACTTGAGGGTGGGAACTCTGCCACTCAATGGGACACAACGTTCCGCCTCCCACGTACTAGTGCGAGCATTGTCCTTTAACCTCGACCTTCGGCATGTGTAACATTTTTCCTTCATTCGTTAGGGCGTGTGTATAGCTCTTGACCTTTACCCTGCAATTTGTTCCCCATAAAAGTAAGGGTGAAAATGCTTACAAGCTTTCTTCTTACCCGCCGTGAGCGAAGGGGTCCATTGTCATGTGTTAAGGGTTGACCCTTCCTTCGGATGTGTTGGAGCGTTGCTCCATTTGGGGAAGCTAAAAGTTCGCCCTCTTTGTGACGCTCTGGGATTTATTCCCTTGGATAGGTCTCTTGGGTTGTGGTTTTGCTTCCGTAACTTGATTGGTGTTAAGGTTGCCCCCGTAGTAGGCGTATCTCGCCCCTCCATGAGTAAGGGTCGATCTTTGTGTTGGTCGCTCGTATAGATGACTCACTTTTGGGAAGCTTTCTTCTTCAGACAGGGAGACCTTGAAGATCGTTTTCCAAGGCAGTCAGACCAAATCTGACTGTCATGTGTCTTGGGTGTCCTAGGTGGACTCGTATGGGGCGGGGACTCGCATGACCCCTTGTAGGTTGATTTCATGGAGAAACGTATAAGGTGTAGGCAAAGCGTTCCGAACGTACCATTGAATCAAATGAGAGGGAAGAACCCTCTAGTTCTGCTTATCAGGCCAAGAAATCTTCTAAGTCAGGGGAGGCTGCTAATGCTTCCAGTATGTTCTCATTCCATTCTCTTTTCTTTGTGATATACTTATGATTGTTCTCATGTTGCTTCCTTCTTGTTGTTAGAGCGTTCTCCCCTGGTTACCGAATGGGTTCCTGCGGTGGGCGAGAGTTCAAGTCAATCTAAATTCAAGGCGTGGAAACCTGACTCTGAGGTCGGGCCCTCGGCTGCCAAGGAGAAGGAAACCGCGAGAGGCTCTCCTTCAAGTGCCCCCTTGCTGACTCCCTCTCATGATAAGGAGGTAGTGGTTGAAGAGGCGCCCTCTTTGCTTGACAAAGGGAAACAACCTGTGGCTGGCGATGGGGTGATTATAGGTCTTGATGTCTCTTCTCTATCCTCTGCCCCCTAGCCGAGGGGCCGAGTCTCAGGTTCATTTCATCTTCATGTAGATTTTCCTATGGAGGTTGTCTTCATAATGAGGATGTCTCCTACCTAGTATCACCCATTGGGTTGAAATATAAGTGCATACCTTTGATGAGCGTATGAATGGTGTTGTTATTCCCTTTTTCTTGAATCTCCTTTTGAGGTTGGGTGTTGGCTCTTTAGGTTTGTGGTGGATTTGATGGTCTTTTTGTTTTGTGTGGATATGATAACCACCTCTTGGTGTGTGGACATGATAGCCACTCCGCAGTGTGTGGACATGATATCCACTTCAGGGTATGTGGACATGATAGCCATCTCAGGGTATGTGGACATGATAGCCACTTCAGGGTATGTGGACATGATAGCCACTTCAGGGTATGTGGACATGATAGCCACTTCAGGGTAAGTGGACATGATAGCCACATCACGATGTATGGAGTCGTGCTTTAGTATTCCCTTCTCATTGGAGAGCCTTCATTGCTATAGTTGCCTTTTGTTTAGGCTATGTTTGTTGGGTTAGGTCCCGATGTCTCGTCTTGTCGGATGTTGCATCCTTTATGCTCTTTAGATGTCTCATTCATGAGTTTTGCTTGACGATGTTCAAGTCTGATACGACCATAGGTCACGTGAGGGCGACGTGCAAGACAAAAACGTTTGTCGGAGGTTGCTTTGTGTGACCTGTAAGGCAATTCCTCTTCTTGATGGGTCGAGTTTATTTTGAGAACCTTGAACTTTGGATTTCATGTCTTTGCTATCCTTCTTGGTGGTGTTGGGTTCCTTTGAGATACTTCTCTTGACTTGTGATATGGATGGTAGGATAACTCGTTACTTTTCATGATAACCTCTTGTACTTCTGTATATGATCCTTTGGTCATGGACTTCTCCTTTGTATATGCTTTCCTTTACTTATCTTTCTTTTGTGTTTTCCTTCACATCATACCTGCCATCTCATCATGAACAAACATGATGTGTTCTTCATACAACTTTACTTTGCAATTATTTTCTCATGGGATCCTTCTTAGTATGGTGCAATGATCTCTTCTGATACCCTTTAAATGATATATACGATACTGCTAGACCAAAGATACGCTCTTGGTGGGCGTCGAAAACTGTTCACGAGATACGCTCTCGGAGGGCACCAGTAGTTAGACCAAAGATACGCTCTTGGTGGGCGTCGAATCTGTTCACGAGATACGCTCTCGGAGGGCACCAGTAGTTAGACCAAAGATACGCTCTTGGTGGGCGTCGAAACTGTTCGCGAGATACGCTCCCGGAGGGCGTCGAAACTAATCACGAGATACGCTCCCGGAGGGCACCAGTAGTTAGACCAAAGATACGCTCTTGGTGGGCGTTGGAACTGTTCGCGAGATACGCTCCCGGAGGGCACCGGTAGTTAGACCAAAGATACGCTCTAGGTGGGCGTCGAAGCTGGTAGTTTGAAATCTACCTCAAGATACGCTCTTGGGGGCGTCGAATCTGGTAGTTTGAAATCTACCTCAAGATACGCTCTTGGGGGCGTCGAATCTGGTAGGTTGCAAATCTACCTCAAGATACGCTCCTGGGGGCGTCGAAATTCGTAGTTTTTGGAAACCACTCTCAAGATACGCTCTTGGTGCGTTGAAGGTCGTAGTATAGAAACTACTCTCAAGATACGCTCTTGGGGGCGTCGAAGGTCGTAGTATGAATACTACTCTCAAGATACGCTCTTGGGGGCGTCGAAGGTCGTAGTATAGAAACTACTCTCAAGATACGCTCTTGGGGGCGTCGAAGATCGTAGTATGAACACTACTCTCAAGATACGCTCTTGGGGGCGTCGAAGGTCGTAGTATAAAAACTACTCTCAAGATACGCTCTTGGGGGCGTCGAATCTGTTCGCGGGATAGGCTCCCGGAGGACACAGGGTTCGTAGTTTTAGAACTACTCTCAAGATACGCTCTTGAGGGCGTCGAATGTGTTCGCGGGATTGGCTCCCGGAGGGCTCAGAATATTACTTTACCTTGTGTTCCTTCTCATGTAGGGTGCGTTTTTGATACGCCTTTTAGATCTTTACTTGAGTTTTCTTTCCATGCTATTGCCTGTTACCACGCGTTTTCTTCAATGTGGGAGATCACCTTTCAAGAGCGATGTTTGTGTGTTCCAACTTAGGACGAGTTCGTATAGGGAGTTGAGGATGTTTTCCTCTTATGTGACCTCTTCTAGGAGAAGTAGTATTGCATGTTCTTGTGATCTTCTGCCTCTAATCTCTTCTTTTACACTTAGGTGGACTACCAAGCACTTATTCGTTTGGTGCCCCCCAAGTTGCTTGGTGGTCATACCGCCTTTCATATTTGGCCATTGAAGGTCCCTCGTTCATTTTCCTTGTTGGGTACCCCTTATGCTTGGGGCTCCCTTGTCTGCTTGTTTGAATGCGATGAGTGTCCCTTGTAGGATTTACTCTTTCTCATGCTTGCTTGTTTCAGTCGTAGGCATGGTTTGGATAATGCCTTTTTCGGATGTATCTTTAGAGGTTGGGTGGAGAGCTTTTGCTTTGGGTGGGTGGGGGTGATTTCTGTTCTCTTGATAACTAGGATGTGGCAGTGTTTGTATCCTAGGGGCGCTTGTAAATTCTTTCCCCCCCTTCCTTGTGTTTTTTAGAAAAAACACTTCTGCGGTGATGATAGAGTAGGAGTAACGTATCTTGGAAGGGATTGTATTTAGGTTGAAAAGCTCTCTCATAGAATGGTGTCTTGAGTTGTTAATCTTGTAGGTGTGTTTCAGACTAGTCAATCTGATCCATGCTCTTTGCTCGGGCATGGGGGGGTCTGACCGGGCTGTGATAATCTTCTTGGAGTGTTGTGGTACTTAGTGTGCTTTGCCTTTTCCTTTTTATTGGAGTATTCTTCAATGCCTTTAGGGAGTGTCACATTGGTCATGCTCCTCCTACCTTGAATGTTGATTATAGACTTCCTTTGAATTAGGACTTGAATCTAAAAAGGACGTTTCCCTTTAGGTTTGCAGGTGATGCTCCATGATTTTCCATGGGTTTGCCCCCGTATTGGCTATTCCTTGTTGGATAACTTCATTAGAGGCTGCCTTTGTATTGCGTACGTATACGTGTTTGAGGTGTGTTGAGCTGACAAGTCCCTCCTTTTTTATTTTGTCATAACCTTCATTCATCGTGTGTTCGGCGTATGGCCTTAAAGGCGGGATATTTTTCTAGTGCCCCTTTTATCGAGGTTCTCTTCTTGGTGGGATGCCATAGTCAAATGTCTTATCATTTGTAGACAAGGTGGTTGATCAGGATGTGCGTCTAGTGTGAGGTTCGATCTTGAAACCTTACCCCCCAAGCTTTTGAGCTCTTCGTTGGTTGATCTTGTAAAACTGTTATCATGCCCTAAGGCTCTTGATAGGAGATGTATCTCCTCTTTCATACTCTAGTTGTTGCACTATCTCTTTTGCTAATCTTGCATCTTTAGAGTTTCTCTCTTGGTGCGTGACTTCAATGACAGGATTTTCTACCGATGTTTGTTCTGTTAGGACTTGTATCCTTGGTTGCCTTCCTTTCTTGTGAGATGGCGGAGGAGTGTTTATGAACACTCAAATGTGTCGTACTTGGTAGAGGTATGCGCCTAATCTTTTAGGGCGCTGTCTTGAATCTTCGTGTACCTATCTCTGATGAACATGTTATTCATTGCATATATAATACGGAGTCCAAGGATCTCCGGGTTAGGATCATATTTTGAGAACAGAGACATGGTCATCTATTAGATAACCTCTTTATCTACAGAGTTTATTTTTGCAAGGATAAATGCGAGGATACTTGTAAGGATACTTGTAAGGATATGTGTTCCATCCTTATTCCTGGTTCATTTGCAGTGCCGTGTCCCTAATGGGCGTGTTGATGTTCTGACCACCTTTACTAGTAGAGGGTCCTTTGGTATTAGGTATGCCAGACTCTTCTCTAGTATCATCAATGGTTGGTCATGGGAGATGTCTGACGGACTCCCTTCATGCACTATGGTTCTCTTCATGTCAAAGTTGGTGATTCCCTCTCTTATGACTAATATATCATTGTGTGGAAATACTATGTTTTCCATATCCCTTTTTAAAAGCTTGGTGATGGTGTCGCCATTCTTTCTTTGCTAGGCTTGGTGTCCTTGAGAGTTTTTGATGGAAGTGTATTCCATTACCTGGGATGAGCTTACTAGGTGTAGTTGTATCTCCTGGCTATTTTGTGAAATCATAAAGATCCGCTGGAGGTGTTTGCCTATGATGGTGGGCGTTGCCCATGTGATATGGTTTCCTCCATTTTTGGAGGGATGTGTTCGCGGCTACCCCCTCTTATGCTAATGAGCGTTTGTGGGGAGGGCATGTTGTGACTGGTGCCCCCCTTGCATACCAATGGCCGATGGGATCCTTTGACGGACTTGGCCCTAGGATGCTTAGTTGAAGGTTATAGTAGGGGTAATCCTTTGTGGCCTTCATGGTAGTTCCTCTATAGGTTGTTGGGAGTGCTCGACTTATTTTTGGAAGTGAACCATCCATCTTGGTGATCTTTCCCAGAGTCTTGACCTTATAGGTGCCCTTTGAGATTGAGAAATCTGTTCCTTGTGTATCTCTTGGATGGCGGCGGCGTTTTATGGACTCTTCTAGTAGTCCACCTGTGTATATATATATCACGGAGCCCGAAGGCGTCCGGTATGGTCATTCTTGGAAAACATGTTGATATCAAATATCAAAATCTACTCCTTTTAGGGAGTTGACTTGTTATGCAGTTAAATTAAATAAGAGGATATGGGAAGGATATGGGTGTGGGGGTGTTGATATCCCCTGCTTCCTTGGTAATGTAACTGTCTTCCTCCATTAGTCTGTGTGTATTCCTTCCACTTGAGGGATATAAGGTCGCATCCTTGCAAGGCGGACTAGGTGGAGGTGTATCCTTCATGTATGCTATGTGCGATCTCATTCTACTACATCTCTCCATGAGACTTCCCATTGTAGTAGCTATGTGCTAACGTGGTGTGGTACTCTATGAGTCCTCTGTTCAAATCCTTGTCTTTTCGACTCCTCCCCTGTCCTAGGGGGATGTGTGCCAAGGGTTGTCATGCACAAGGGGTTTGGACCTGTCGTGCTGTATCATGGGTAGGTGGTTGCCTTGTTGTGTTGTTGGGACTATGTCCCTCCCTTTGAGCTTTCCTTGGGATGTCCCTTAGTCATGTCCGTGGTGATACGGACTGTATGTGTACATTGCCAGGGTGGATGTTGGAACTCCTATATCCTTGTTGGTCTGGTATGTATATCCTCCCTTAGTGCGGTGTATGCCCCTGTTAGGGTACTTGGTTGAATTCCCGCCTCCTTGGAGGTCTTGCCTGTCTATCTGCCCCCAGAGGGGTGTATGCCCTGGCATCCTGCTGTGTCTGTTGCTGCCTTGGAGGCATAGACTGCTGCCTTCCCTCTGGGGGTGGCCCTTGCTCTTCTCTCCTTTGTTCTTCTCGCTGCCCTGTTGGAGGGTGCGAGTGGTGTTCTTCTTCATGAACTTCTTCTTCTTCATGCTGGTGTTGCCTTCTCTGCCTGTTCCTCAGAGTCTCCCTATAGGCTAGTAGCTCATCCAACGCGCTCATCAGCCCTGGAGTCACTGTATGTGCTCCTTGTGTGTATGCTGGCCTTGTGTTGGTTGTGTGGGCGCGATTGTCGTTCCATTGAGCCGGCATCCCATATGGATATCCTTGAGGTTGCGCCTCATAGTAGTATCCCTGGGGAGGTGCCGTGTATTGGGATGGCACTCCCTGTTGCTCCCCCTCTCTCTGTGGCCTCCTTGCCAATGGTGTTGAGGTTGTGGAAGACTCAGCCCTTGTTGGGCTGGGGTGCCTGTGGGGTTACTTGAGGCTCTGGGTGTACAGGCTGTTTCCTTGGGTTAGGCTGCCTTGCTGGAGGTATAAGCTGTCTCCCTCGCCTATTGCCCCCAGGTGGGCGGTGATGCCTAGACGCCAAACTGTTCGTCATCGCTCTTGTTATTGCCAGGCTTTCTGTTCGAAGCCCACAGACGGCGCCAAGTGTTAGGTTCCAAGTCTAGGGTCAACGGGCGGTCGACCTAAGTCTCGTTCCTCACTGGAGATGTTGCGGATTCGGTGCTCTTGGGTTGTGTCGTCTTAGCCCGTGTCTTTCCGTTCTTCACTTCGCTTCTCTTCTCGCCCTGCAAGAGGGGCAATACCAGGCACAGAGGGGGGTGGTGCCTGATGAACCCTCTCCGATGCCTAAGTTAGTACGGTGTTTGTAGAGAGATAAAGCTAGAGAGATGTCAGAGCTAAATTATGCAACTTGCCAAGATGATCAAATGAATGGTGGAGGAGTGGTATTTATAGGCAATGTTGTCATTAAGGTGGCTTAATGACATCGTTAACCTTTAAACACAATTAATTATCCTTTAAACACGTAATTAAGACCTTAGGGTACGGAGAAGGTTGGCGGAAATAAACCGAGTATGGGAGTCTAAAGACGGTGTCGGGGCCCTTGGGGGAGAGGAAAATCCGACCCCCAAGGGTAGGGGTTGGGTGTTACCACCCAACCCCTCCTAGGGGAGATCGGGTTGGCTGACCCAATCTCCCCTAGGGGAGGTCGGGTGTGGCCACCCGACCTCACCTAGGTGAGTTTAACTTGGCCCGGACGAGTATTCCGGCCTCGTCCGGACCGTTGGTGTTTTTGCGGGGTGTTCGGGTTGAAGTTTCGATTTGCAATCATTAACGGGGTGATCAAAATGAAACGATTCGGGAGTCAACGGGTTCAAATTGGGCGTATATCCATCAAAACTCATTAGAGAGATACACCACCTCTATCGGTGCGTAGGGTTTTCACCTTTCGCTCCTGTTGATTCTCCACGAGCTTTAGAAAACTTTTAAAGCAATCTATAGCTTCATGTTTACGAGTAATCAAATGACCCGAATCGGTGTAGTCGTCAATGAAAGTTACGAAGTATTGCTTTCCATTTCTTGCAGTTACGTTCATTGGTCCACATACGTCGAAATGGATTATTTGCAATGGAAATTCTGCTCGTTTTGCTTCACCGAATGACTTGCGGGTGGATTTCCAGCTAGACAGTCATGACAAGTGTGATTTACCACACTGTTTGTTCCGGGCAAAAGCCCTCGTCTTTCTAACGATTGAACTCTGTCATAGCCTATATATCCAAGCCGCGAATGCCATCCGGTCGCGTCAGTTCCTGCTTATTTGGAGGACATAGCATACATTCTATATGAATTTACATTGCCATGTAAATCCATGATAAATAAACCATTATAAGAAAAGGCATATCCAAATAAAGTATCCCCTTTATTTATCCGGACCAAGGATCTCTTGAATGATAAAACAAAGTTCTTATTCATAAGAGCAGAAACATAAACAACATTTCTACGGATTCTAGGAGCAAAAAGGACATTTTCTAGAAGTAAGGATTTGCCATTGCCCATTGGAAATTTGCAAGTTCCTACCCCTATGACTTCAACTTGTGAGTTTTCGCCAATGTATATCCTTTTATAATCCTTCGGCAATCGTCTAAACTTGGCAAATAGTTCTTTGTCTTTGGCTATGTGGTCCGTTGCACCTGAATCGAGAATCCAAGACGGATTTGAGTCAGTTAACATGACAGTTGAAGAAACTAAAGCTTCCTTTACATAACCGAATTCGTTTAACTTTTCAGGATACGATTTGCTGGAACCTGCACCATCCCTTATTCGGCGTAGGCTGGAATTCCCGCAAACTATCACAAATTTTAATCTGGACTGCCTTGTTTAGGCGTAGTCAACGTTTTACTGTTGACTTCCTGTTGTTTCTTTCCCTTATTCCTGAATATCCTTTTCTTACGACCAGCTTATCCTACCGGTTTCGGTTCTTTCGACACCGAATTTAATCGAGCCTCTTCCATCTCGATTAGTTTCAGGACAGATGCAAGATCAGGCACGGAATTGCTAACAGTCAATATAGTCTTGGTTGCTCTCCAAGACTTTGGGAGAATCCCTATTATGGCCTGAATTTTATCCCATTCAGCCATCTGACTGTCATCTTCCAATGGCTTGAATAGGCGAAGAAGATCGTATACTTTTTCAAGTATGCTTTTACCGTTGTTGTTCAGACAGGTCCTAGTGCCAGTATAAGTGGGTGCAGAGTAACTGCCATGCCACTTCCATATTTCAGAAAGAGGGTATCCCAGATGTCCTTTGATGTCGGATCATCCTTATAAAGGTTATAGAAATCCTCTGACATCTCAGACAGTATTATCTCCTTTGCTTTTTTATCATCTTGCTCCCACTTAAAATGGGCGAATGCTAGATCTTTGGTTAATCCGGCATTCGGGTAATTCATGGTTATTTGAATGTGGTCACTTAGACCTTGTCCTTCCAAGATCGCAACGACGCGTTTGCTCCACGAGTCATAATTCGTCTCAACTAATAGCTCAGATTCACATGATAATGCCATCTATTCATTGATAATAGTTTAAGGTGGGAGGACAACAACATTTTGACAGAATTGCGAACATCGGATTATCCGTCAGTGATCCTTCAATCACTAAACCAAACCGACCGTCAGTAAACCGAGGGAAGGGGGTGTTGCGAAAGAATTCACACTACCGTCGTCTTCAATCCAATAGACCAGTCTTTTGAAAACGGTTATTTTATTGCAAATTACCGGAACGGGTATTTTCAAATAAGCATACCCGATCTTGGCTTTCCCAAGGCCCTTATAATATTAAAAGGAATTATCCGATAATTTACGCATGCATAATATCATATTATGCTATAAAAATCGAACAAACCAAAACATGCTTACGCGTCATGCGTCTAATGTTCCTAGCATATATAATTCTACGTAAAGCAAATTATAACATGCTTTCTATTCTTGAACATCCTAGCATACGTGTCAAAACATGCAACATCCGCACAAATCATGCATAATTGGCGACTGGAATTTTCAGCTTTAAAAATGTTTGAAAATATTAGGGGTTGTTTCGCAATTTATGCTTACAATCAATCATGCGACATTTCTAGACATGGATTCTAGGCACTTTAAATCAGCACAGCTTGTCAATCCTATTGCGCAATACATATATTTAAATCCCAGAGCTCAATGTTCGCAATTAATATACAGCTAGCTTGACTGAGTCAAGACGACAGATCTAATATATATGTAGCAGAAAGTAAACAATTGCAAAGCAGCCCACTTATTTAATCCAGTCCCAAAAACATGCATATTCGAGATACATCCCCATAATCGAAACTAGGTATTAGGATTTTAACCGAAAAACGTGTTAAAACGTAAACCCTAAGGGCACTGTTTAGGCTAAATTTAAAGTTCGAAAACATTTTGGATTTTAAATTTGACATCCTATTTTATTGAACATTTTAAAATTTCCGAAAAATTTAAAAAATTCTGGTCCAGTCCAATTTAAAAATCCGGTTTGGTCCGAAACGGTTCAATAAAATATGATTGTGGTTCGGTTTATCACTCAAAACCGGTTAGGTTAGGTTCAATTTAGTTACTACGGTCCGACCCGACCCGACTAGGTCGACCCGATTAAGAAAACCCGGATTGGTTTTACCCGTTCCGGTTTAGCAATTGGACCGGCCCATAAACCCTAGGGTTCAGCCGAAATATGTCTTGTGGGCTAAGTAGGGTTTTAAAGTCCACTAAAAACTTAACTTAGCCACCAAGAAATATTAATTATGTAAAATAATTTCCAATATTGCAAATATATATATATATATAAATTCGGCACATTAGTGTATATATATATATAAATATATATATATATTTATTATTGTCAAACATATCTTTAGGGAATAAAATATGTAGACAGTATTGTTGGATTACGGGGACGTAATACTACAGAATGCTAAACATGTGCTAGCAAGAAATCTAATACGCAGCGGAATTAGTACACATACCTTTTAGCTTTCCCCCAAGAACGATGTGGAGGGAGTTCTGATCCTCTGGTCGGAACCACGTGCAAGTTCTTCGTTAGAAGAAGTCCCACGGGATGTAGCTCCACAACAAGACCTCTGATCGATTCTTCAACGAAGATTGAACCTCGGAACCAAGATGTTGCAGCCGAATTCTTAGACTAGGGGGTGAACAAGTTTTCTCAATGGAGATCCTTGTTCTTATGAATGAATGGTTTAAACCCTTACTAGTCACCCCTATATATAGTATTGGTGGAGTTGCCAAAAGGCAACTCCAACCAATGTAGTACTATAGGCCGGCCGAATTGCATGTTAAAGGGGGAGGCCCAATTTTGGGCCTCCCTTGTCAATTACTAATTGGATTCGGCCCAATTAGCCCAATATGACAATTACCCAATTTAACTTAGGCAAATCCTTAATTAACGGGCTCCTATTACGGCGCCATGTCACCATATGCTAACAGCTCCCACTCGCCGAAATGGGAGGGTGCTCGTTAATCTATACAGTTATGCAATAGTATCAACATCTCAATCTTCAGTCTTCGTCTCCGTCTCCAAATAGTTCATACGAGGCTTGCCGTGCGACCGGCGGATACGACGGGCATCGTGCTACACATCTGTTAGGAGTATTGTAGCGCCCGCAGAACATTGATTCCCTTTTATGAACCAAACCTGTTTGAAATAAAACTATGTACCGCACTGTATCCTTGGTCAACTATTAATTCTCCAATTGCCCAGTTTTCCACAAAGGAATACTTCTCCAGGGTATCCGTACAAGTGTTCACAACCTTCAACTAATATCCGGTTGGCGGCCACCTAGTGAACACGAGAGTCGGTGAATTAAAGGTGAACTTGACCATCCTCATTGCTTATACCCTTAGTCTGACTCAACCGGTTTCCAAGACGTGGTCACTTGGGCGTTTTCTTTGGCACTACGCTCGTACGCCGGGAGGCGAGCATTGATCCAGTTCTTAGGTATAAGTTCTGAGTCCGTGAGGATACTTTGGATGCCTCTTCATAAGGCATCCGGGATCAATTACACGCTCAAGGTGAAGAAGTATGCACCCTTTGAATCACAAGGATTCTAGCTAGCACAACCGAGCATGACCCCGTGGTCGTACGCGGCACGCGCAGTATGAAGCACGTGTCGATAGCACACCCGGTAAAGCCAGGGATGGGATATGTCAATAATGCTATCGCAGAATCTCTCATCTGGCCTTGAATGTGATATAAAGTGATGGACAAAGTCCAACTCGGCGATTTACAAAGGGCTCATACTTCTTAGCCAATCTTGTTATGGTAGAGGTCTCTCTCTCCTTACAAGATGACCATGCCTGTGTGACGAGGCAAGGTTCACATTCGAAATAATTTTGGTGGAAGAATTTTACTTCTTCATACGACTTAGTTTTAGACCGTAAAATCCGATGTTGTTAATCATTATGACATCGATAAATCATAAACAAAAATTGCAATTCTTTTATTTAATTGAAACATAATTTCAAATGTCAAAATTTTATCACTTTTACAAGCCACACAGTTTAAGCCCTACGTAATCCAAGCAGTTTTACGTGCTTTTCAAAAATCTCCCTACGTAACGGCTTAGTTAAAGGGTCTGCGACCATATTGTCTGTAGGCAAGTTTTCTAAAGTGATTATTTTGTCTTCCAGAACAGATTTAGCATAATTGTATTTCACATCAATGTGCTTTGTCCTACTATGGTACTTTGGATTCTTAACTTTCGCAATGGCTGCCTGACTGTCGGAGTACAACTTCACAGGTTTACTCTTCTTGTCGGTGCCAATTAATACAGTAAGAAGCCTTTTCAGCCAGACCGCTTCTTGTGCGTTTTTGGAGAGGGCAACGAATTTTGAGTCCATAGTGGAAAGCGCGACACAAGATTGCTTCTTGCTTACCCATGATATGGCAGCATTAGCAAGGAGGAAAACTCCTCCTGTGGTGGACTTACGATCATCTGGATCGCCACCGTGGTCGGCGTCACTATAATCGGTCAATTCCAGCCGATCGCCCTCATAGCACAGAACGTAGTCGGCAGTACCTTTCAGATATCTGATAATTCGTTTTACGGCCTTTAGATGTCGATAACTAGGATCTGATTCGAATCTTGTTACTAGGCCCACAGCGTAACAGATGTCTGGCCGAGTACAGAGCATGACGTACATTAGACTTCCTACCATGCTCAGATACTCTGCATTCTTCATATGTTCACGCTCCTGCTGGTTTTTCGGGCCATCACGCTTCGATAGCGTGCACCGGAAAACAATCGGCGTATCCACGGGTTTAGCATTCAGCGTTCTGAATCTTTTTAACAGTTTGTTGATGTATGATTCCTTAGATAGACATAATCTCCGGGCGGCACGATCTTGGGAAATTTTGATGCCTAAGATGTACGTGGCCTCTCCCATGTCTTTCATCTCGAATGCTGATGCTAACCAGGACTTTGATTTATTCATGAAACTCATATCGTTCGCAGCAATGAGTGTATCATTCACGTTTAGTGTTATGATGACATACTTAGACCCGGAGGTCTTAGTGTATACGCAGGGATCCTTGTGAAGATTCACGAATCCGTTTCCAACGATTTCCTCGTGGAATCTGCGATACCATTGCCGAGATGATTTTTTAAGACCGTATATAGATCTTTGGAGTTTGCAAACTTTGCGTTCTTTGCCAGGAGTAATGAAATTCTCCGGCTGCTCCATATAGATATTTTTCTCCAGCTTTACTTGGAGAGGTTTGGTCTTAATGTCCATTTGATGCATGCTCGAGTTTGAGACTTGCAGTCATGGGCAAGGACGGCCCTAACTATGGTGTAACGCATAGTCGGTGAGTCTGTCTTTATCAAAGTTCACTCCGTGAATTTGGGTATATCCTTTTGCAATTATTCGAGTCACCACTCGAAATTTCCACCAGAAGTGAATTCTAAGATTTCACTTTCTAGTTCTGTGGTTAACAGATAAATCAACTAAAGACTAAAACTAAATTAGTTCTTATTTAGGCAATTTCATCCTCCATTGTTTCCTCCATTCCCTCGTTTTGAGGTCCTTCCTTTGCTTGCTGAACCGTCACTGGTTCAAGAACGAACATCGAGATGTTTAACACATCTCGTTTGATGGGATACTTCTCGAAAGAAGTTCGTTGCCTTTGACTATGTCTAGGCACGTTAATCCCATGTTTTAGTCTGATCGTTACTCCCACTCGGAATAATGCTTCTTATCGGGGCATTACTCCCACTGGGAACAATGGTGGTGGTTGAACTTACTTGGAATATCCTCTCGGTCTCGAGTTTTTACCTCCGAGATGTATTCCTCGATCACTAGGATCTGGAACCAAGTTGGTTATTCCACTCCCACTAGGAAAAATGGGTAGTTGAAATAGTTCATTATCATGATTATCAGGTCCGACTTGATTCGCATTTTGAAATTTAGTGATGATTATGTGTGAGGGGGAGTGAGCCCTCTCACTGAATTTATTATGAAGATGTTTCCATCATCATTTACCAAATCAATCACTTATGCTATATCAATTCTCCCACTTGAAGTAAGTGGGACCTGAGAATCTCCATCAACCATCTGTTAACTCAATCAGTACTAGCTTGATTCGTTCTGCAAAGCGTTGGGAATTCATCCACAAACCTTTATAATGTGCCATGTTTGACCACGAAACCATTGTTTTAAGCTAATTTTAAAACTCGTATTCTCTGAGAGTAGTGCGTACTCTTAATAAATACTCGTTTTAATGCGCAAATTAATGCGTCTTTGTGATAAGGTTTTACCCGAATCATTCATTAGCTTTTATGGTAACGTGTTAACCGATTTTGTCAGAACATAGTGTTTTACATTAATGTGAGTTAAGTAATCTCATCCCGCAGGAACAATTAATGTGCAACTCTAACATTATGTAATTCTTAACTATCTTTCTCGAAGTGTTTAATGAATGCTTTTAGCCAAACTCTTCGTTCAAGGCTAATGGTGGGAGAGTCGTTTTACCGACTACTTCTTTTCGTTTATTTAACTCATCCATAGATTTATCTATCTTATGGACCATGCATTTAAGCTATCGCTTTTAATGCCATGGTTGATATTCTAATTAGATTGTACTAGCTGGAAGGCTTACATAAAATCTAAGTAGTTATCAATGAGTTATATTTGAAGAATTACAAACGAAAATTCCGCATTCATAAAAATACTTGATTATTAAATTCGTATTCTAAAACGATGTGTCCCGTCTTTCGAGGTGACATGCGCCTCGCGCATACCCGGTTAAAAACCGTGGTTTTGAGAATCGTTTTAGTCTCGAAATTTAAAAACAAGATCGGTTTTAAACATGCACATTATTTGGGATACAAACTATAATGGAGTACTTTAACAAATAAGGATGCTTGAGCAATGTGTTGAATAGCGTGAATAGGATAAAAACGAACGATGATAAATTCAATACTCAATTCAAGTATTAGTAAATACTCGGAAAATAATGTGTTCCACCAAGAAACTTATTTAAGAGTATTTTCATACAGAAATAAAAGTAGAAGTTTTAGCAAATCTAAAGACAAAGAATCTCTCATTCCATCTTTATTCTTCCGGGGCATCCTCGATCAGGTCGTTGCTTCGGTTTCTCGGTTCTGTAATTCAAAAGAGAATGAATTACTCTCGAGTGATTAGAAGCAAAAGAAAATGAATGATTTTCATCATCTTTTCTCTTTACGTACCTTAGGAGGATTAGTGCAAGCATTAGCCAGGTGTCCTTTCATGCCACACCTGAAACACGTTCGAGTTTCCTCTTTACGTGTCTGCTTTGCTTGCTTTTTCTTACCACCAGATTGTTTGCGTTTAAACTTCTTCTGGGATTTGTTCGCCACAAACTTCTCAGTTTTGTTCTGAGAGCTTTTTCCCTTTCTCTTGCGCTTCCCCTTTTGTTCGGTTGGAGCGGAGGATGCAATATGCATTTCAGATCTAGACTTTTCACCTTGAGTCTATCTTCCTCCAGCTCAAGATGAACTTGTACCTTCTCGAGAGTATCGAGATGGGTAGCATGGGTAAGGCTCATTTTCATGATATTCCAAGAATCAGGTAAAGAGCGGATCATGTAGTTGATTTGTTGTTCCTCAGATAGGTTTTTACCTGCTTCCTTGAGCTCAGCGATCAAGTTACACATATGCATAATATGATCTTTTATCGTATGCTTGAGATTCTTCTTATAGGTGTCAAGAGCGATGTTTGACGCTCTCTTTTGGGCAGTGGTGTAGACACCAAATGTTGCCTTAAAACCATCCCATAGGTCCTTGGCAGTCCCCAAATGGTCAAACTTATAGAGAATCTCGTCTTCCAGCATAGAGAGCAAGGTGGAACAAACATCATGATCCTTGACATCCCATTCATCATAGAACGTCTTTTGCTCATCTGTGAGGTCCCCTCAGGCCTAGTTCGTTTTGTGGTCAAATGCTCCAGACCTCTTATTTCAGAGATTATCATCTTAACTCGTGTATTCCATAATTTGTAATTACCACTATTCAATCTTATTCCCTTATTCAACTGGGAAATGACATTGCTAGTTGCAGCCATCTATATTAACACATTGACAATCATGCAAAGTTTCGGAAGAGAACAACATTTCGACAGAATTGCACACATCGGATTATCTATTATGATGGAATACGACGAATAGTGATTCTTCAGTCACTAAACCAAACCGACCTTCAGTAAACCGAGGAAGGGGGTGTCGTGAAAGAATTCACACTATTGTCGTTTTCAATCTAATAGATCAGTCTTTTGAAAACGGGTATTCTATTGCAAATTACCGGAACGGGAATTTTCAAATAAGCATACCCGATCTTGGCTTTCCCAAGGCCCTTACGATTTTGTAAAATTATCTGATAATTTACACATGCATATTTAAAATTATATTACATCTAGCAAATCATCATGCCATGACATAAATATCGAACACAACATGCTTACGTGTCATGCGTCTAATGTTCCTAGCATATAAAATTCTACGTAAAGTAAATTATCACATGCGTTCTATCATGAACATCCTAGCATACGCGTCAAAACATGCAACATCCGCACACATCATGCATAATTGGCGACTGGATTTTCGGTTTTATAAAACGCTTTAAAAATATTAGGGGCTGTTTTGCAATTCATGCTTACAATAAATCATGTGAATTTCTAGACATGGATTCTAGGCACTTTCAATCAGCATAGCATGTCTATCCTATTGCGCAAACCATATATTGAAATCCCAGAGCTCAATGCTCGCAATATAATATCCAGCTAGCTTGACTAAGTCAAGACGACAGTTCTAATTATATCAAAAAATATGATGCAGAAAGTAAACAATTGCAAATCAGCCCACTAACTTAATCCAGTCCCAAAAATATGCAAGTCTGAGATCCATCCCCATAATCGAAACCAGGCATTAAGGTTTTGATTGAAAACTTGTATTAAAACACAAACCCTAAGAGCACTGTTTAAGCTAATTTTAAAGTTGTAAAACATTTTGGATTTAAAATTTTACATCCTATTTTGTTGAAAAATTTAAAATTTCCGAAAATTTAAAAAGTGGTTTGGTCCAATATTTTAAAATCTGGTTCATTTCGCTCTGATTTAAAAAAAAAAATCTCGGTTTGGTCCAAAACGGTTCAATAAAATAAGATAGTAGTTCGGTTTATCACTCAAAACAGGTTAGGTTTAGATTCATTTAGTTACCTAGGTCCAACCCTACCCATCTAGGTTGGTCCGATTAAGAAAATCCAGATTGGTTTAAACCTGATCCGTTAATGCAAATTGGATTGGCCCATAAACCCTAGTGGGTTCGGCCAAAAAATCTCTTTTGGACTAAATAGAGTTTTAAAGTCCACTAAAAACTTAACTTAGCCCACAAGAAATATTAATTATGTAAAATAATTTCCAATATTGGTAATATGTATATAAAAATTCGGCATATATATTATTAATATATATAAATATTTTCAAGATTCTATCTATAAGATGTAAATCAATTAACAGTATAAACATATATATATATAATTTTTGGCCAAATCTATATATATATATATATATTGTCAAAAATATATTTAGGGATAAAATATATAGACAATATCTTTTTAAGTAACTAAATTCTATCAAGATATATATATATATCTGTATCTTTTAGCTAAATATATTGATAGTTTATATATTTTCCTATATAATGTGAATCTTACCTTATCTTTCCAATTTATAGATATATTGTCTCCTTTAAATAAAATTAAAATATGGTAACATATATATCTACTATGGCCGGCCGAAATTATCTTACTTGGACCCTAAGAAATTAAAAATTTTACCTAATAATTTACTAGGGTTTTCGGCCATAACACCAAAAATTGGAAAAATTGTCAAATTTTAAGAAAAATACTACTATACTATGATCATGAATCCAAAAAGTGTTCTTGATAAAACTCATCGTGTTCTTGAAGATCATGAACATCAAACTCAAATTCAAACATGAATTTCAGTTTAGATCCATAAAAACATGTAAATTTAAAAAATTTAAGTTTTCAAAGATCAATCATGTGAAATTTATTTAAAAATTTCGGATTACTCATGGTGTTCATAATATATATAAATTTCGGTTTTTATATAAATTTCAAGTACATTAGTTTATCAAAATTTTAAGAACTCCTAACCAGGCTCTGATACCACTGTTGGATTACGGGGAAGTAATACTACGGAATGCTAAACGTGCGCTAGCAAGAAATCTAATCTACGCAGCGGAATTAGTACACATACCTTTTAGCTTTCCCCCAAGAACGATGTGGAGGGAGTTCTGATCCTCCGGTCGGGTCCACGTGCAAGTTCTTCGTTAGAAGAAGTCCCATGCGATGTAGCTCCACAACAAGACATCTGATCGATTCTTCAACGGAGATGGAACCTCGGAACCAAGATGTTGCAGCCGAATTCTTAGACTAGGGGGTGAACAAGTTTTCTCAATAGAGATCCTTGTTCTTATGAATGAATGGTTTAAACCCTTACTAGTCACCCCTATATATAGTATTGGAGGAGTTAAAGGGGGAGTATCCCAACCAATGTGGTACTATAGGCCGGCCGAATTGCATGTTAAAGGGGGAGGCCCAATTTTGGGCCTCCCTTGTCAATTACTAATTGGATTTGGCCCAATTAGCCCAATATGACAATTACCTAATTTAACTTAAGTAAATACTTAATTAACGGGCTCCTATTACGGCGCCACGTCACCATATGCTAACAAATATATTTTCTTAATCTTTTATAGTAACTAAATCTATCAATATATATTAAACCTATCTTTAACTATATATATTTATAGTTAATATCTTTTACAATATTATATTAAGAACCTATCCATATTTTCCAGCTTATAGATATATAGTTACCTATTAATAAAATTTAAAAATGGTAACCTATATCCTTTAAAAATTCGGCCGAACTAGGTAACTTGGTTTCCAAGAAAATTAATTTTTTTTACCTAAAATACCCCTAGGTTTTTCGGCACAAACATGCAAAGTTGGAAAAGTTGTCAAATTTTAATATCAAACCCTAACTTGACCATGAATCTAAAATGTGTTCTTGATAAAACTCATGGTGTTCTAGAAGATCATGAACGTCAATCTTAAATTCGAACATAAAATTCTGTTTTGATCTATAAAAACATGTAAATTTCGAAAATTTTAAGTTTTTAAAGATCGAACACATGAAATTTACTTAGAAATTTTGGATTAATCATGGTGTTTGGATTTTTCAAAAACTACGCAGCGGAATAATGTACAGATACCTTTTAGCTTTCCTACCTAAGAACGTCGTGGAGGGAGTTCAAATCCTCCAGTCGGAACCACGTACAAGTTCTTCGTAAGAAGAAGTCCTACGCGGTGTAAGCTCCACAACAAAGCCTCTGATCGATTCTTAAACATGGACAGAACCTCGGACTAAGATGTGCACCGAAAATCACTACTAAGGTGGTGAGAGGGTTTCTCTCAAGTTCCTCAATGGAGGTACTTCTTATTATGAATGAATGACTAAACCCCTATATAGGATTGGTGGAGTGGACAAAAGTCCACTCCAACCAATGTGGGACAAGTTTCGGCCGAACCATACTATTAAAGGGGGAGGCCCAATTTTGGGCCTCCCATGTCAATTAGGGTTAGGGTTTGGCCCAATTACCCTAATGTGACAATTACCTAATTAACTTAGGTAATTTCCTTAGCATTAACGGGCTACCAATTACGGCGCCGCGTCACCATATGCTAACATGATTCGCCTGCGGGTGTTTCTTCGCTTGTGTATACTGCCTCACTTACCTGTTTTTCAAAGCCTCCATATAAGCCAAAAGCTCATCTAATGCATTCATGAACCCCGGAGTCACTTTTTATGCTCCTTGTGAATACATAGGCCTTGTATTGATGGTATGAGCCCGATTGTTGTTTCCTTGTGTTGGCATTCCATATGGATACTCCTTAGGGTGTGTTCCATAATGGTACTCCTGTGGAGGTGCCATGTATTGGTATCCTTGGGACGGTACTCTTTGTTGCACACCCTGCCCCTGTGATCGTCGAGTCATAGGGTTTGAAGCAGTGGAAGACTAAGCCCCAGCTGGGCGTGACGGTCCTCCTTGGTTGTTTGCCTGAGGTGCTTGTGGGGTTGTTTGACGTGAAGGGGGTGCAGGCTGCTCCTGCGGAGTAGGTCCTCCCCCTCCGTGCTTGATACTGCCCCTCTTGCAGGGCACAAGGAGAGGAGCAAGGAAGCAGAAGGACACGGATCAGAACAACAGGACCCAAGAACACTGAACCCGTAGTTTCACCAGTGAGGAGTAAGGTTTAGGCCGATGACCCGTTGACTTAAAGCTTAGAACCTAACAATAACCTTACTCTAACGGCTGTTAGTGTACATTGGAAAGACCTCAAGTGAAGAAACGGAGGAAAATAATAAAAGAAAGAGATCACCTTAAATGAAAGCCATAATAGTCTATACTTGATTTACCTGCTAACCACAAGGGCACAAGTATAAGGTGAGTCCTGAAAGAAGGCTCACCACTGATGGAAAAGGTCGGGAGGTGCGAAACCCGACTTGATGCGAAAGGATATACCCATTTCACGGAGTTGACTTTGACAAAATAAATTCACTGACTGTGCGTAAAACCACGGTTAGGTCCAGTTATGGTCCTGGTCACAAGACTCGATCTCGAGCTGCACCAAATGGATGTTAAGACCGCATTCCTCCACAGAAACCTGAAGGAAGAGATCTACATGGAGCAACCGAAGGATTTCATTACTCTTGGTAATGAACGTAAAGTTTGTAAACTCCAAAGGTCCATCTACGGTCTTAAACAATTGTCTCGGCAATGGTACCGCAGATTCCACAAGGAAATCGTAGGAAACGGATTCGTTAATCTTCACGAGGATTCGTACGTGTATTATAAGACCTCCGGGTCTAAGTATGTCATCTTAACCTTATACGTGGACGACATACTCATTCCCGCAAAAGATGTGAGTTTTATGAACAAGTCAAAGTCATGGTTGGCATCTGTATTTGAGATGAAAAACATGGGAAAGGCCACATACATCTTGGGCATTAAAATTTCTAGAGATCGTGCTACCCGGAGATTATGTCTGTCTCAAGAAGCTTATATCAACAATCTGTTGAAAAGATTCAGATTACAGGCTGCCGAATCCGTGGATAAGCCGGTGGTGTTTGGGTGCGCACAGTCAAAACGTGACGGCCCCAAGAACCTGGCAGAGCGTTAACAGATGAAGGGTGATTAGTATTTGAGCATGGTCGGTAGTTTGATGTACGCCATGCAATGCACCCGTCTGGATATCTGTTACGTCGTGGGCCTAGTAGCACGTTTCCAATCAGATCCTGGCTATCAACATTTAAAGGCTGTAAAACGAATTATTCGTTATCTGAAAGGTACTGCCGACTATGCACTGTGCTATGAGGGCGGGAAACTAGAATTGACCGGTTACAGTGACGCCGACCATGGTGGTGATCCGGATGATCGTAAGTCCACCACAGGAGGAGTGTTTCTCCTTGCTAATGACGCCATTTCATGGACGAGCAAGAAGTAAACCCGTGTCGCGCTGTCCACGATGGAATCAGAATACGTAGCCCTCTTAAAAAAACACACAGGAAGCGGTATGGCTGAAAAGGATTCTTACTGCGCTGCTTGATGGTGACGTAGGGAGTAAACATGTGAAGGTGTTCTCTGACAGTCAGGCAGCCATTGCAGCAGTAAAGAATTCAAAGTACCATAGTAGAACCAAACACATTGATGTGAAATATTTTATGCTAAATCTATGATAGAAGATAATATAATAACAATGGAATACTTGTCCACTGATAACATGATTGCGGACCCATTAACTAAACCACTACGTAGGGAGATATTCGAAAAGCATGTAAAACTGCTTGGATTGCATAGGGTTTAGAAGTGACGTGTATCTGTGATAAAATTTTGATATTAGAAAGCTACATTTTGTAAGAGAAATAATTGCAACATAGTTTATGATCAATCGACGTCTTAATGTTTTGATTACATCAAATTTTCGGTCTATAAACTAAGTCGTAGGAGGACGCAATCCTCTGCCAAGACTATGTCGAATGTGGGTCTTACCTCGTCACACAGGTACGGTCTTCTTGCGGTGGAGGGAGGCCTCTACTAAGCAAGACTAGCTAAGAATCAGGAGGATAAACCTGATTACGCAAAACGATCATCTAGTGTCGAAGTAATTCGACACGATATTCGTTTTGCATATCGCCGTGATGAACTTTGTTCGTCATTAATCTACATTCTGGTCCAGATGAGAATCTGCGATAGCATGGTTTGACATGTTCCATTCCTTTGAACTTAAACATTCAGGTATGCTATCGATGCGTGCTTCATACTACGTGTGCCACGTCCGACCACGGGGTCACAGCTCGGTTGTGCTAGGAAAGAATCCTCGTGATTCTGGCGGGCGCAAACTTCTTCACCTCGAGCGGTGATTGATCCCGGGAGCCTTATGAAGAGGGACCCAAAGTATCCTCACAGACTCGGAACTCATATCTTCGGTCAGGCTCAATGTTCGTTTCCCGATGTACGAGCATAGTGCTGAACAAAAAAGCCAAGTGACCACGTCTTTGGAAACCGGTTGGGATTGACTAAGGATATGAGCGATGGGGATGGTCAAGTTCACCTGTAATTCACCGACTCTTGTATTCACTAGGTGGCCACCGACCGGATATTAGTTGAAGGTTTTGAATACTTTTACGGATGCCTTGGAGAAGTTTTCCTATGAGGAAACTAGGCAAAAGGATAATTATCAGTTGACCTAGGAGACAGCGCGACACTATATAAATGTTGTTTATAACAGGTTGATTGGAGAAAATGGAATCAACGTTCCGCGAGCACTACAACACTCCTAACATATGAGTTGCACGATGCCCGCTGTGTCCGCCGGTCGCACGGCAAACCTCGTATGAACTATTCGGAAGCAAGGACTAGATCGAAGGAGTGAAATGTTTATGCAGATTTAGACGATAATACATTAATGGGCACCCTCCCATTCCGACGAGTGGGAGCTGTAAGCATATGGTAATAGGCGCCGTAAATGGAATCCCATTATATACCTAAGTTAATTGGGTACATGTCACTTTAGGACATTGGGCCAGACCCAAATCCCAAATGACATGACAGGCCTAAAATTGGGCCTCCCTATACTAGCATGGCCGGCCGAATTATATGTGGAGGTAAAGTGGACTTTTGTCTACCGTACTCCTCCTATATTTATGAGGAGTTAGGGGTTTTATTAAGGTTAATCACAATTCCCTTTAAGTGGTGTTTTGAGAGAAAACCCTTCCCCCAAGAACATCATACTTCGGTCGAACCTAGCAATCACCAATGGTGTGCCAATTTGCTTTCGAGCAAACACTCCAGAGATCTGTCCCTTGCCAAGAATCGATCAGAGGCTTTGCTGTGAAGAATATACCATGTAGGGATTCCTTCACAAGAACCCCTACGGGTGCCGACCGGAGGATCGTGAACTCCCTCCTACAAAGATCTTGGGACTACGGATTACTGTAGAGGTATGTGCGAATCTTCCGCTGCGTAATTTCAATTACTTGCATGTACCATGGTTTTAGTTTCCGTAGTGATTACTCCCCCTAATTAACAAAAGGAACATACTCATCAATCTCTACGGGGGAAACGTACGCCTTCAAAACACATGGGACAACACAGAAAGTGCATGCCATTGCAAAAATGCACTCTACCTTGGAAAAACCAAGTAACGGACGCTAAACACACCCTGCCTCGGAAAAACCCGTCAACGCTCCTACACGCATCAACAAATCTCCATGCTTGAAACACACCTCCTATGGGGGTAATTCTATACTTAGCCAAACTCAGCAAGGGAGTCAACCCCCTGCGCCTGAAATGTGATGCACCCACTACGGGGGCAATTCTATACTTAGCCCAATTCAGCGAGTGTGCCAACCCCCTGCGCCTGAAAATGTGACGCACCCTATACGGGGGCAATTCCACACTTAGTCAATTTTAGCGAGTGAACTAACCCCTGCGCCAGAAAATAGGGCGCGCCCGCTACGGAGGAAATTCCATTCTTAGCCAATTTCAAGAAAGGGAACCTACACCCGACACCCGTTACGGGAACATCTCTACACTTACTTAATATCATGGTTAGAGGTTGTATTTGAAGAAATAAATGATTCGATAGCAAACTCTAGGGGAGCAATTACACTTCTGACTCAAAAAGACTTAGCCGTTTCTTCTACCACATAGGTGACTACACCGACTGCACCAACTGCATCAAATCGAACACCTCGCATCCGAAACACGATCGATGCAAAGGTCGACTCCTTCCCATGGAAGTACAAGGTACGCCCACTACGGGGAAACCTCAACGTCAAACCACGAAAACAAAAATATCGCTCAAAGGATCCCGCAATTGAATTCGAGGCATGCCTACAAAGGGGACCATCCCAAGAATTTCCACAAGGGAAGTAACCCCTTACTTTCCACAAAGAAAGCGACGCTCCTGTATATGTGAATAGAGCAACCCTAGACACTTATTGATGAAAAATCGTTTGTACAAAAAGTAAAGGGAAATTCCCTAACCATTCTCACCTCCCTCTGAACAAATCACAAGACATGGTTAAGAAATTATTCTCACGCTACGACGAACGGAGAGAAAACGCAACCTCCAAGGCTAAAAGGCAATGCTTACACTCCTACAAATGTAGCAGAACGCCGCGCCCAAGGCGCCCCATCGGATAAACAATACATACCCTTTGATAAGAAGGGGAGGAATCAAAAGACCAAAATTAAGTGGAAGTTTAAACTCTTACTCTCATACCAATGATTCATATCTATGTGTGCATGATAACACGTATACTCAAATTTGCATATTATACTTGCAAAATACTCATGCTTATATCCATAATTAGACAAATATTCATATCCTTATGCGCCTCCCACGCAAACACTCAGAATTATGACATGCCCATGTCTTATCATCCTCATACTCATATGATGCATCCAATACACGTACTTATAATTGTAGCATATTTATATGCATAGTTACACTCTTTTTACACCCATGTGTATGTAACCATGCACATCTCCACATTTCTTGATTGCACCTTACTTATACTTACACTCACTATATTTCCCACACTCATATGTGTTCAACACTTAGACATTTACACATGAGATTGCCATACATTTTTGCATATACATTCATGCTCACACGCCTACACACATACAATATGCATACACAAGTATCAATGATTTCATTGTATTAGTATTTACACCGTCCTTGCCCTTATCAATTATTGTGCTAATGTCTATATTTTCCTACTCCCAAGCAAAAAAAGGGAAACGACGTTGCGCCGAGCACGCCCACCGACATCAGTTTCATCGTCAAGGTAACAAGATCTGTGAACTCAATAGGTGTACATCCTTTCACAAAATAGAGTCAAGTAAGGGTCAAGCCATTACCTAACTCGGGGAAAAATGTTGATATGTATTGAGATCGTTTTCCACTTGGGATATCTCGAACTGTTTTCAGGGACTTCAAACCTCGACCCACGAACTAACTTTTGGCTTCTATCTTGAACCCCGAAATATCCTCGATCTCTGTCTCAATCTTCTAAACACCGGGTCCTGCAGAGCGGGCGATAACCAGCATGGAGGGGGGAGGGGTGGTGCTGGTTGTGCCCTCTCCGATGCTAAAGTTAGTATTTTTAGAGAGAGAAAGTTCTAGAGAGAGGTCAGAGCACAAATAGCCAATTCTCCAGAGTTTCATGCTAACTTGTTGAAATGGGAGATCTAGGCCCCTATTTATAGGAAACCTGAGAACTTTGTCTGGTTTGATGTCAATTTACAGGAAAACGCTTACCGACATCAAGATTGGCTATATGCGCGCTAACTTCACGTACATAGAAAAAATAGGTGTATACGCGCAGTACAAGTCGGTAACTCGGACCGTGTCGATATTCGACACGGTCCGGATTGCCGGACAATCTGGACCAGTTCGGATTGCTGGCGCAATCCGGAGGTCCCTGGTTCGGGTGCAACGCGCATCCGAACCGTTTTGACCCGGGTTGACCGCGGTAGGGTCCGTTTTGTGGTTTTAGCGTGTTTGAAAGGTCCAAAACGTAAATACGAACCTTAATTGGACAGATATCCAACACTTGCCCCCGAGTCAAGTTGCGGTTCAAAACCCATGCTTGACTGTATTTAAGATAGGATATTCGTCCAATTTAGGTTCGGCACTGACCTCAGGGGTGGTCTGTTTGTCAATCGAGTGTGCGGAGCACAAATTCTTCCATTTCTACTTTTCCGATGTTCGTACATAATCTATTCACAGGGTTAGCGTAATAGACGGTATACATATAACAATGTGCAGTTAACGACTTATTCGTAATAACATGCGATAAGAGAAATACTTGTGATAATAAGTAATTATGCAACGCGGTGTCATCTTGGTACGTGACGTGAACGTGTAACATGATGTTAAAATAGAGACGACAACATAGTACATAGATGACACAATCGTGCAATGAGAAAAATACTTAGAGCAATTTAAAATTGAAGAGCATGCTTGTCAATGTGAAGCATGATGTAAACATAGAAAATGATGTAAGCATGTAATATGATGTTAACATGCAATTCATACTTAGATCATAAAAATAATCATGTAGCAATCATAAGTTAAAATTATGCACACATAAAAATAATAACATGCATAATAGCCTATACGTACGCAACATGCGATAATGATCGTACGTAGCACGTCATGCAACGTTAGGGAGTATGTACGTAATGCAAGCATAAGAGAGATGAAAACATGCTTATACATGATGCTAGGAACTTATGTGAAAATAGATATGAGTTTAGTCCTTAGCACATGGTGTAGAAACTATTAGAGAAAATTAGGAGAGAGAATAGTCATTAGCTTACATCCTCCTTTGATAGTTTTCCAAGAAGCTCTCATTGTTTGTTGAAGAAGGAGCTTATGGAGGTGTAAATTTAGAATGGTCACCTTAACATGCATACAAGGTGTTTGATGAAATGCATTAGGATACTTAACCTCAAATCGGCCAAAAATTTTCTAAGTGCTGAAAATTTTAGAAAAGTGTAAATGAATTGTTATACTTCCCTTATGCGTAGCATTCATTGCTGACATGTTGCTCCATGCCTTAGCCGTTGTTTTAGTATGCTCGATATTGATGATCGGTAATTTTACGTACATGGCCGTCAATGGTTGTATGTTGGTGATGATAGCATAGACAATGTATGTTGAGCATCATGTATTAATCCTCGGTCCGTGTCTGCAAGCATGCTAAAACACTTATAAAATATTTCAATAATATCTAGTGCTTGTTACCACTGATGTAGTCATATGATTCTTGTCGACCGCCGGCATAGAAACACTTAGAAAATATTTCGTAGTAGTTTATGTTTCCCACTTGATGTACATTATCCATCGTCATGCTAGTATACTCTAGAGAATGCTCCTAGATAGTTGATTCAATGCCGCTTGTTGATTGTTAACTTCAAAGAAATACTTAGACAATATTTTCTGACGGTTGATTTCTTGTAGCATATAGTCCCATGTCGTAAGTGAAATACTTAGAAAATATTTCCGCCATATCTTGCTGCATGCCGGCACCTTATCGTACATAGATATTTGATAGTATGTTGACGACTTGCTGTATGTTGACACGTAGTAGCATGTTGACCTTTAATAGCATGCTGACCGCTTGCAATATGCTGACTGTCCTCCTGAGCAAAACACTTAGAAAATATTGCTTGATGGTCGACACCTTGTTATATGTCGATTGCTGACATAGTGGAATACATAGAACATATCACTTGATAGTCGACACCTTGCCATATGTCGACAGATGTATGCGCATGCTCGTATGTACACGCTTGTATGCGTGCACTTGCCTCCGCTACTCTGGAGTCTCCAGTCATGGTTGCAGTAAAGTACTTGTGAGTAAGGTACCTCCTTGTATCTTCTTTGAACTTGTTAATTTTCCAAGTTGTTGTTTTCGTGTTGCTCTTGTTTGCAATTTGCTTTATACATGCGACTGAACGCGTGGTTGCAATTCCTGGCTTTAACACAATTCAAAAGATCCGTCGCAGGGGCGCGTTCCTCGAGCGATTCTTAGTTCTCTATGCCGAGTGCGACCGTGCCAACTCCTTCTTGCGATAAAGGGAATAGAGTTGAGGGTCGTGCGGTGGCGCCTTCTGCCCCCCGGTCGAGGGACCGGCCCAAGGAGGAGCGTTCCTCCCATCGAGGTAAGCGTTGTTTACTTCTTCCCACTTGAAGTTTGAACTTGAATATGGCTGATTTTGATGCATGCATTGCTGCTTGTCGCGCCCATGTTGAAGAGTTATATCGCACTCCTGGTTGGTCTAAAGTTGCCTACTTCTAGCATGTTGAACCCTTGAGTTATCCTCACTGTCCGTATGTACTGGACTTGCATAATAAGATATATATCCTTAGATGATGAGCATGATGTCCATAGTTGGACTGTATATCGAACATTGTTGAGTGTTATGAGCGCCCCTCTTGGTTAGATTCCAAGGCATGGAAAGATATGTACACTTGGTACTTGTAGCATTGTAGATAGTAATATATTCGGCACGGGCACTTAGCACTTGGCACTTGGCACAGGCACTTGACATGTAGCAGTGTCATCTTAACGAAGCAAGATTTAAGTTTATACCGTCTCTTAGTTCCACTCTAAGGCAACGTTGTACAAGACTCGACTTGTAAGTTTAAAGAGTTTTTCAAACAGGGTGCGCTCCTGCTAGCGTTTTTGAATGAAGCCTACCCATTTAAGGGGGTCTTCCTTATGTCTGCATCCTTAAGAGGATATGTATAGTTTGAGTGTACATGAAGCCATCCTAACAAGGAATGTAACTTCATGGCATATGAACCCTTAAGAGGGATATACATACTTTGTAGATATGTGGGGTTGTCATCTAACAAGAGGACTTCCGCCACGATGGGGTGATCAGTCCCACCTAAGTGCCGCATCTTGGTTTGTATGCAGGGAATGGCTATGAACATGAGGATTTGCTTCTAAGAGCATTTCGCAGCATGCCATTTTTTAGGAGTAAACATGGGGTTTTCCCTTACAAAGAGAATACCACAGCATGCTACTTTTGATAGTGAATCTTGGTGTTTATCCAAGATATTGCTTGTTGTTGACGCCTTTGGAATAGTCATCATCTTGAGTAGAGATTTTTTATAAGTTCCTTTTGTAGATAATCCGCAAGTTGTCATTGTCACATATAAGTTGATTGTGCACATAGCGCGGTGGCTTTGTGTCGTCGACATTTTCTTGATATAGCCGCCGTTAAAGATGGAGAAATAAACTCCTTGTTGGTGTAGATAATAGATATGTTGGCGTTGTATGCCATAAGTTCCTCGTTACATATAATGTTTAGCTTGTATTGTTGAAGTAGATATTATTCGCATAGGTTGCTACCTGGCGCAATTCCAATGTAGTAATCATAGTGTAGTATGTACCTACGAACAAGTTTACACTATGTCAGATAGATACAATGTTTGTAAGTTTGTAAAAATATGGGGTTATGAATTTATTTTTAACTAATGCATATAATAAATAGAGTAAAGGAATCTGATACGAGGATCCCTTCGTTGTGTAGGAAACTTCCCTTAGTGCAGATGTGATAAGTGCGGATATGTCTTGAGCGGAGCTTTTCAAGTACTCCTCACTGTATGTGTTTGTGAATATGTACGTACAAGGAGAGACTATGCATTGCTGTATGCATCCTTTAGTCGATACGCGTTGATGCTTCCTTAGTATGATGCACATACGTATATATGATCGTTGCTTGATATTGTTTCCACGGGAAGAGAAGATGTTTGAGTAGAATATTCGCTGAGATGTCGCGAGTTAGAGACTTATTGTGATGATGCAAATGATATATACGCGACCATTACTCGGCTTAGATGCCTAAGTAGAATGTCCATAGATAGAGAATTCCAGAGAGTGTTGCATACAGCTCCTCCTAGTGTTGTTCTCCAGATAAGATGTGTCATTGAGATATCTCTTGGATGTGCGTATAACCTGTCTCAAATTAGTCGCAATACTTTGAGATATATATTGGTTAAGGAATGGAATGGAGTTATAAATCTCTTCATACGGCTCTATCGCCTGCAATGCCAATATGACTAGATCAGACTATTCGCGACTAATCTGTTCCGTTCAGCTTGGATTCTGTTTTGAATAAACCAGGCTACCCTGAGTAGTTGTCCTACTTGAGTTGTCTGCTTTATTCATAGTAGTAAAATTGTGAAGTTGTTATCTCATACCTGATTTTACCTTTGGCAATAACTTGTGTTACCTGGACCTTGTTTAAGTAGGAGATATCGTCTTTTGAGGGCGATGCTTGGTGTTGATAATAGACATATGGGTGTTATATGGCCTAAGTCGTTTGTTGTTCCTAGTGCGATAGCTTGTGTTGTTGACGCGATTAATATGTGCGTTGCTCTTGGTTTTATTCCAAAGTAATGAGCATAGTGCAATAAGGTACATGGAATCTTAGGCTGACACAGCTGTCCGTCTCGTGGCCATACACTTCGTGATTTTCACACCGATTTGCCTTCATCTTTTCCCAATGGGCCTTTGCGGAATTTAGAGGACTTTTTCCAAAGCTTGGTATCTTTCATTTCTTTCAAGATGGCAGACAGCGGTGTGTTCAATGGAACACATTTGGCGAGATTGGTCTCTTTGAGCCTTTGGACGTCTGACTGGAACGGCCTCTTTTGTTTTTGTTGTCTCTTTTCAAAGGAAGCGTCCATCTTTTCCTCAATTATTGCCTTCAAGGTTCTTGTTGTAAGTCCCGCGATTGGGACATCATCGTCATCAACAGGTTTTCCCCATCCCTCCTTGTGACAGATGTCAGTGTCGTCTTGGCTTGTCATCGTGGAGGAACCTTCCTTATGCATCTTTGAGCGAGAGGTTGGAGGTTGTCTCCATGTCCCTTCTTGGTGTTGTGCTATCATATACGGGTTGTATGGGCGCGCAACTCCTTGCCTTGTTTGTCGGTACTGGAAGGTACCTTCCGTGAATTGCCTCCCTACTCCTTGGTGCGGTATGTCTTGATGACTTGTGTTTCGGGACATTGCTCTTTTCCCCTCGGTTTTTCCGTTGTTTGGAGGCGGAGGTGGTGGTGGTAGGGCATATCCTTGGTTCCTTTGCATCCTTCGGAATGCAAGCAGTTCTTCGAGCGCGGCCATCATGGTAGGAGTGATAGGTGGTGGCGGATTGACACCTTCATATTGGGGGACTCCTTATTCTAGCATCCTGTAAGGAAACTCTTCATTGATATGCTTCTTAGGCTCAAATCCCAATGGGGGTGTAACGTGCTTTGCGTTGTGGATTCCTTGGTCATACTGTGCGAAGGGCGCACTTTTTGTTGGTATGAAGAAAGCATTGGATATGGCAACAGGCATGTGAGAGGATCCAAGTTGACTTCTTGTCGGATTCTGCGTGGTTATGACCAAGGCGTCACGGTGCACATTGTGCTCTTTGTCCTTTGATGAGAGTCCAATGACATCTTTTATGACAGCATCCTTTATGTCGGCATACTTCATGTCGGCATCCTGGGACTTGTGTATTGTCTTTGCAACATACCCTGCTTGCTCGTATGACTTCTCGTCTCTAGCATCCAAGTCTTCATGGATCTCGTCACGCTTGCCATGTTTTCTGAAAGGGATGCAATATTCATCGTATTCTGGACTTCAAGGACATGCTGTGCGGAAGGCACACTGCTTGTTGGCATGGAGGATACAGCGTATCCTTGATTCTTTAGAATCTTCCTGAATGTAATAAGTTCTTCAAGCGCATCCATCATGGCTGGTGTGACTGGTGGCAGGTTGCATGCGCCTCTTGCCTGCACTCCGTCACCTGGCATCCCGTATGGGAACTCTTCGTTCCTTTCCGTCCTTTGCTCGAACTCGTGCACTGGTACCTCATTCTGGACGTCGGGACCATGCTGCGCGGAAGGTGCATTTGCGGTTGACATGGAGGGGGCGGAAGACTCTGTATCTGGAACGTGAGAAAGTCCTTGTTGGCTTCTCGTCGGCTCCGGATTGTCTACCCCCGCCTTCTTCGTATGTCTGCCTGTCATAGCTTGCGGTATGGAACAGCTTCTTGTTCGAATCACGCTGACGGCGCCAAGTGTTGAGATCGTTTTCCACTTATGGATATCTCGAACTGTTTTCAGGGACTTCGAACCTCGATCCACGAACTAACTTTTGGCTTCTATCTCGAACCCCGAACTATCCTCGATCTCTGTCTCAATCTTCTAAACACCGGGTCCTGCAGAGCAGGCGATAACCAACATGGAGAGGGTGGGATCTGGTTGTGCCCTCTCCGATTCTAAAGTTAGTATTGTTAGAGAGAGAAAGTTCTAGAGAGAGGTCAGAGCACAAATAGCCAATTCTCCAGAGTTTCGAGTTAACTTGTTCAAATGGGAGATCTAGGCCCCTATAAATAGGAAACCTGAGAACATTGTCTGGTTTGATGTCGGTTTACATGAAAACGCTTACCGACATCAAGATTGGCTATATGCGCGTTAACTTCACGTACATAGAAAAAATAGGTGTATACGCCCAGTACAAGTCGGTAACCCGGACCGTGTCGATATTCGACACGGTCCGGATTCCCGAACAATCTGGACCAGTCCGGATTGCTCTCAGCAATCCGGAGGTCCCTGGTTCGGGAACGCGCATTCGAACTGTTTTGACCCGGGGTGACTGCGGTAGGGTCTGATTTGTGGTTTTAGCGTGTTTGCGAGGTCTGAAACGTAAATACGAACCTAAATTGGACAGATATCCAACAATATGCACCCAATCGACACACACCTAGTTTCCACACTTAGTCAATTTCCTGCCTTACAAGTGATTGCAAATCGAAACTTCGACCATAGGACGGCTAAGGACATCAAACACATCTCGAGGCACAAAAGGGTCCAGACGGGCGCAACCCCCCCCCCCCCCCTGTACCATGGATTAGCCCGATTGGACCAGTCCGGGCGGACACCCTGCCCGGACCCCGATGCCCGGGCGACCCTCGTCTGGGCCGCGTCCTTAGAGACCCCGTCGACACTCCGACGTCTACACATACTTTCACGATCTCCCAACACTTATGAATTTCACCAACACTTCGGAACTTCCCGATGCTAAGCAGGACCTAAACCTGTCATTACTTGCTGATTAAACGTGATTAGTTTAACGAGAGAGATTTTTTTTCTCCATACGTATCTCCTCCCAAAGAATTGGGTGCGGTATGTAATTTCTAGTAAATTCAGTATTTTCTCTTAATGATATTACACGAGTATATAGCGAGTACATAGCTAGATAAGGAAAAAGCTAAACTAGGAAACTAATTATTACAGAATCTACAGAAATTATACAACTTTATTTAACAACTTGTCACATATAGTATTAATCGAAACTTTGCGAAGAGGCTTGGTTAGAATGTCTGTAAGCTGGTGATCTGTCCGGATGTGAATGAGTTGGATACATGGGGGCAAGTGTATGTTCCCATGACAAGGTCTCGAATCATGTGACAATCCACTTCAATATGCTTGGTCCTCTCGTGGAAGACTTGATTCTTGGAAATATGCATGGCGGATTGGTTGTCACAATGTAGCCTCATCAAATCGTCATAGAAAATACCCAACTCGCTTATTAAACGCTTCGTCCAAACTAACTCGCAAGTTGTGATTGTCATTGCACGGTATTCTAAATCTGCATTGGATCGAGATACAAATGTTTGTTTCTTACTCTTCCATGATATAAGGTTAGAACTGAAGAAGACGCAATATCCAGTAGTTGACCTTCGACTAGTAGGACAACCCGCCCAATCGGCATCAGTGAACGCTGTGATCCTGTTATGTCCCTGGTCAGAATATACGAGTCCTTTCCCTGGAGATCCCTTGAGATATCTAAGAATCTGAATAGTTGATCCCAGTGTGTCGTATGTGGAGCTGACATGAATTGACTCACTACACTTACTGGAAAAGAAATGTCTGGTCGAGTAACTGTTAGATAATTTAGCTTCCCGACCAATCTTCGATATTTTTCAGGATCATGTAGGGGTGCTCCTTCATTAGCATGAGCTTGGTTTCAGGAACCATCGGTGAATCAACAGGTTTGCATCTCAGCAACCCGCACTCGGAGAGCACATCAATAACATACTTTCTCTGACAAATAAGTATCTTTCCAAGAGATCGTGATACTTCAATGCCAATAAAGTATTTGATTTTACCAAGGTCTTGCTCAAAATCTTCTCCAATGCCGAGATCTCCTCGACATCATCTCCGGTTATAATCAAAACATCAACATACGCGACTAGGATGATTGTCTTCCCTTCCAAGTATGGAATGGTCATTGGCACTCCTAATCATGCCAAACTGATGAAGTGCTTGGGAGAAACGCCCGAACCAAGCTCTGGGGGATTGCTTCAGACCTTATAGAGATTTTTGTAAACGACAAACTTTGGATGACTCCTCCTGAACAACGAACCCATGTGGCTGGGTCATGTAAACCATTTCCTCAAGAACGCCATTGAGAAATGTGTTCTTGACATCCAATTGGTGCAGTGGTCAGTGACGGATGGCAGCTAGCGAAAGACAGACCCGAACAGATGCCATTTTAGCAACATGAGAAAAAGTCTCATCATAATCAATGCCATATTCCTGAGAGTACCCCTTCGCAACCAAGCGTGCTTTGATTCGATGCAGCGACACATTTGGATGAACCTTGATCGTGAAGACCCATTTACAACCGACTGCCTTTTTTCCAGGAGGACGAGGACAAAGATCCCATGTCTGATTGTTCCAAAGAGCTGACATTTCCACCTACATAGCACTAAACCACCCCGGACTGTCCAGGGCTTCTCTCACATTTCTAGGAACAGAGTAACTGTCAAGACGGATTTTAAAGGCACGGTGATCTGTAGAAAGGGTTGCATAGGAATAGAAGCTATCATGGGGATATCTGGTACTGGGGCAATGACAAGACTATTTAGGAAGGTCAATAGGAATGTCAATGTCGGAGCTCGGGTCAGGTCTGGGAGTTGGTGTGGGTTCAACTGGTTGTGAGGAGATGGTGGAGATTCAAGTGGGGGTTCAATGGTTGGATCAAGTACAACATGGGATGCATGAATCTCATGGTCCTGCATGGTCTGAACAGAGTTAGTATTAACAGGATGCTTATCTCTTTGAGTATATACCTGAGTAATAGGAGGCGTAGGATGTGCATTAAAGGAGGGCGGACTTTGACTTCAGGATATGTCAGAAAAGTCATGATATGTGGAGAATTACTAGACAAGCTAGATTCAGATTTAAGAAAATACGGTACATATTCCATAAAAACAACATCGGATAAGACAAAGTGTCACTTAAGAGCGGGGCTATAACAACGATAACTGAGTTCCAGAATATCTAACAAAATTACAACGAACAGACTTTTGATCAAGTTGTGTACGGCCTGGTCGATTGTCATACACATAACAAGTACAACCAAAGATCTTTGGTGAAACCGGGAACAAAGGTGCAGACGGAAATAAGACATTATAAGGTATTGCACCATCAAGAACAGAGGAAGGGATACGATTTATCAGATAACATGCGGTTAGAACCGCATCGACCCAGAAACGATGAGGAACATGACCATGTATCATCATAGTGCGAGCCACCTCAAGTATGTGTCTGTTCTTTAGTTCAGCCACTCCATTTTGCTGAGGTGTGTATGCACATGATGATTCATGAATGATGCCGTTATTACTCATATATTGCACGAATTCGGTTGTGTAATATTCTTTTGCATTGTCACTACGAAGGGATTTAACGGTAGTGCCAAATTGATTTCTCACAACAGAACAAAACATAAAAAAATTTGCAAACACTTCTTGCTTAGATTTGATAGCAAAAAGCCAAGTTGCACGAGAGAAATCATCCATAAACGTAACGAAGTATCGATAACCTGAGATGGATGTAATTGGGCACGGACCCCATACATCTGAATGTACTAAATTAAAGATACCAGCAGATCGACGAATGGTCCTAGGTGGATGAGAAGTACCGACATGTTTGACTTGAAGAGATGACTCACAAACTAGTTCTGAAACAGACTGAAATTCAGAACGTATTGTTTTTAGTACCTGTAGAGATGGATGACCTAACTCGAACCTCCTTAGCACTACTAGATATTTTGTACGCAACTCGTTGAGGTGAGCTTTCCAGGTAATACAGACTATTGTACTTATTTGCAGTGCCAATCAATTTGTTAGTCCCCAGTTCCTGAAATATGCATTTAGTTGGAGTAAAAGTAACTGAACAATATAATTGTTCTATTATTTTGCTTACAGACAATATATTTTCAGGAAAAGAAGGAACATATAAAATAGATGATAAAGGCATATGTGGTAAAATTTGAGCGGATCCAATTCCTTCTATATGACAAGTGGAGCCATTGGCTATTTGGACAGGTGGTTGTGAGGTGGTGGTAAGTCCTGACAGTAAAGTCTTATTACCAGTCATATGATCAGTAGCGCTTGAACAGATAATCCATGATGATTTAAATGCTAATAAGCAGTTGGAAGTCATACCTGGAGCGGTGATAATAGCACTCGGAGTCTGAAGCTGGGGTGTTGCGTTGACCAGCTGAACAAGTCGCTGAACAATCTTAGCAACTTCATCTGAATTAGTTTAGCTGCTTTACCTATATAATATTTCGCCGCTAATACTAAGTTCTCCATCAAGACAAAGTGGAACTGATACTTGTTAGAGAACCAGTAAAAATTAAGCAGTACCAGTTCAGAAACGAAATAGAAACCAACAGCAGCTTAGAAACTGCTCAGAAACAGATTAGAAACCGTCGACAACAAGAAAGGAATCAGAAACTGATTAGAAACGAACAACAGAACCAGCAGTCCAAGAAGCACCAGTCAGACCGGACCGGATAATCAGATAACAGACCGGACCAGATAATAAGCAATCAGACCAGACCGGTATTAAGCAATCAGACCGGACCGGAGCAATCAGGCAAGAACATCACTTTGAGCCAGAATTAAATTAATCTCGTACCCTAAACTAAAAGCAGATGAGGGCAGATACCACAGAGAAGATCGGCGGCGCTGCAACGGTTCCGACTACAACTGCAGACGACACGGTTCCAACGAGAGCAGGCAGACGAGCGCGATTCGGACGATAGTACTGGCAGAATCAACCGGCTGAACTTGAGCAGTCAGTAATTGACGAAACTGACAGATCATATTACAACAAACTCGATTAACGCAACAGATGGATCTGAGTGTCGGACTGAACGACAGGGGTCGGACAGGGTGGCCGGTGGGCATAGGAGGCTGAACGGATGAAGATGGTCAGCGATCAAATTTGACAGGGCAGCGGGATCAATTGTAAACCTGCTCTTATACCTCTAATTTCTAGTAAATTCTGTATTTTCTCTTAACGATATTACGCGAGTATATAGCGAGTACAATAGCTAGTTAAGGAAAAAACTAAACTAGGAAACTTATTATTACAAAATCTACAGAGATTATACAACTATATTTAACCCGGTATATAAATATAGATGTCACTAAGTACACATGTTATTACAAATATAATTATACAATATATATGAGGTGGAGATGGAGGTGGTATTAATTTAACAAATAACGGGCCACACCAACTTATTGTCTTAATAAATATTGTTTTAGCATTGCATTAATGGAAATGGAAATGGAAATGGAAATGGAAATGAAGAAGAGCGAAAGCATGTGGGTGTGGGAGATCAAATCAGATGCAAGTGGCAACAAGAACTTTCCTGGGAGGGAGGGAAGGCCTTCGGCCATGGAGGGTGGCCATGTTATCTAGGAAGAGAATGTCACCCTTCTCCCACTTGAATTGGATGCTCTCTTCTTCTATTATCTCCCCACACCTCTTCACCACTTCCGCCGGAATTTCAGTACCATCCGCCATGGTAGCTGAGCTGTGCTCCTTGCCATGCATCCCTACCACCGTATTGAACCACATCCTCCTCCCCTTTCTTCCATCAAACACCCTCGTCAGCCTTCTAGGCACAATTACCGTCCTTGCTCCCCCATCTGATAACCACTCTATCTCCATTCCCATTCCCCTAACCCTATTTTTTATTTTTATAATTATAATATATATAACATTTTTGTGTTAGTCATATATACTAAAATTATAAAGGCACAAAATATATTCAATTTTATAAGTAAGTTACGAGACAGACTAAATTATATTTATCAAAATGATTTTCTAAATTGTTAGCTCACATTTAAACACTTGGACTAAATTGCTTCATGTTTCGCTTTGTAACTAATTGAATTCTTTTTTAAACAATTCAGTAGCTCGGGATTCACTTTGTAGAGAATTTGCTAGCTAGCTCTAGTTTCACTGTATGTACAATTTGATAGATATACAATTGACCAAAAAACGAAACACGAGTTAGCGAATTGTGTATAATATAAAATATGAGCTAGTAAATTGTCCACAAAACAAAATCTGAACTACGAAGTGAAACCCTAATAAACTAATATCGTTTATTAGTTTATCCATGAAGTGAAACCCTAATAAACTAACACATTTTCTAAAAAAATCGATATTTATCTTTCATAGTGCTCAAATATGAACTTGGTAATTTAATATATTACAATTTAATATCAAACCTAATTAATAAATTTCTGTATACATAAAGTTGACTGATCACTAAATATATATGTGAGCTAGTAGAGAATTAACATTGGGTATTGACATCTGCCGGCAGACCGGCCTCAAAAAATATATTTGTTTATACTGAATGAATGGATGGAATATTTATTAAACAACAAAAAAAAAATGGGATGATATTATTTATGTACCTGCGCTGTGCTTCAGCAGGGTCGGAGGTTCCAAAGGCATCCTCCCAGCCACGACCCCTCATGGAGGAGGTGTCGCTCTTGCTTGGAGCAGTGAATGTGTATTTCAGTCCTTTCTTCTCCATCTCTTCCACTACTTCCGGGAACTCCCCCACCATCTTCTCCGTCACCTTAAAGCTCGGCACAAACGGAGTCTCTCCTCCCTCCGGCGGTGGAATTTCGCAGAATAACACCACCTTCTTCGGCGACTCCTTAAACTGCATTATATATATATATATATATATATATACTAGTCATCATGATCATGTGTCTAACTAATTGACTAATTAATCAAAGAGATTTGTATATCTTTAGATTAATTATACATAAAAGTTGTACTCACTGTTTCTGTATAGTTGGTCTTGTCTTGCTAATTTTAAGATTTATATTAGTAGTTCAAATAAAAATCCCAAAAAAAAAAGGTAAATGAATTATATATATATATATATTCTCACCAAGACCATCTCATGATGGTAGTAAATGAAGTCAGATAAAGGACCCTCGTTAGCGGTCCAGACACGCTTATGGACATGAGTACGAGGAGCAGGGCCCACGTACCGACAGTCTTCCCATCCAAACACTTCCAACACATGGTTGAAATCTTGGGCATTCCCAATATCAAATCCTCGAAGCAGCACAGCGCTGTTCTTCAATATCATCTGCTCCAACCATTCCTTGTTCTTCTTCAAGGCAGAAAGAAGCGAGGTGACATCACTTTTGTTAATGGGTTGAACAACAAGTGGCATCGTCTCTCCATCCACAACCCTTTGTCCATCACACTCCCCAATCTTAAACTCTTTCCCACATGGCCAAACCACTTCCATTATTGCTACCTCGATCTACAAAGAGTGAGTTTATATCAATCTTTCTAATTAGTAATTACTACTTTGTGATAGGGGCCGGGTATAAATAGGGTTTGCTACTCCACTAAATTACTTCCATGAACCAACCCCCTCTACTATTGATTTTTTTTCTATTTGCAAATTGGTCCTCTCATTCACTATTTAGTCCCTGCATTCTTTTACTACGATATATAATCTATCTACTCAAATAGTTTAATTATCAAATTTCTACATTAAATTTGGGCACTCAAGAAAATTTCTAATTATATATTTTCTGGATAATTAACTATCTCATATTTCGCTCGTGGATAAATTGTTAAATATGTTTAGTCTAATCAAAATGGAATTTATCTAGGCCGATCCATTTCCTTTTCTTTATTTTGGCCGAGATCGATCTATTTTTTTTAAATCTATATATATTATATAAATTCTAAAGGAAAGATAATAACAGAGTGAATGTGGAGCTGAGAATTTTGTTTTTTACGTTAATCGATGCATTTATGACAATTGAGCTAAGGGTTTTGTAGTCATTAATTTCATAGCATTGATTACACTTCGGAGCTGAGGGTTTTTAAGTTGCAATTAATCGCAATTAAAATTTCGCTGATTTTGAACCGTTCAAGATTCAATGTATACAATTAATCACAATTAAAATTTCGGACCGTTCCAGATTCAATGTATGCAATTAACCGCAATTAAAATTTCGGACCGTTCAAGACTCAATGTATGTAATTAATCGAAAATAAAATTTCGGTGATTTTTAACAGACGCTTGACGCGGAGCCAGCGAACGAAGATACCAGGCGGTACGGGCGGCTGACAGTATCAGTGGCAAAGCCATCTCTATCTCCGGCGAGATATCGCCGGTGGTCATCGAAGCCATATTAGTTGAAGAACAGACGCTTGGCACAGATCCGACGATCATATGCGGTACGGGCATTTAAAATTTCTTTGTGAATTTGCGCAATGGTATTTTATGGTTCAAAATTTTCAGTCTTTCATTTACTTTTTCAAATTTTAGACTGATATTTTATTTAAAAATAGTGTTTCAACATATTACAAATAGTTGGTATAAATTTCATCGAATATTAGTTTGTTAATTATATATATTTGATAAGTTACCTGCGCGATGCGTGGGAAATGCACCTAGTAACACAATAAAGAGAGAATGAGGTTTAAAAAACCAGCCTGGAGCTATAAAGATCAGTGACGATTAAGTAGAATGTTATAATTGGATTCAGTTGGGTAATATTCATTGGAAATGGATCTCGGCTATCTTTTGGAAACATATTTAGGGTTTTCGGTACCACATGCTTGACATGTATAGGTTTTTGGTGCCATATGTTTCATTTTGTAGGCTTTTGGTGCCATATGTTTGAGAGGTTGTATGTTTTTGGTATTTCCGTTAGTCAACATTTAGTTTGACCGTTAAATACTTTTATTTTGTTCAATTTAGTCATCAAATTTATATTTCTAAAATTTAATATTTACAATTTAGTCCCTACTGTTTGCTCAAGTCACCGTCTAAGACCGCCGGCCACCACCCACCACCTCCAAGGCCGTCGACCACCACCCACCACCTCCAAGGCCGCCGACCACCACGAAACGGGCCGGCCACCACCCCACGGCACCGGCCACTTGGGGCCGAAAACCACCCCAATTGGCCGAAAACCACCCCAATTGGTGGTGGCCGGCCCCAATTGGTGGTGGCCGGCCCCAATTGAGGTGGCCACCACCAATTGGGGTCGGCCACCACCAATTGGGGTGGTTTTTGGCCCCAAGCAGTGGTGGACGGTGCCGTGGGGTGGTCGCCGACCCGTTTTGTTGCGGTCGGCGGCCTTGAAGGTGGTGGGTGGTGGTCGCGGCCTTGGACGGTGACTTGAGCAAACAATGGGGACTAAATTCTAAATATTAAATTTTAGAAATATAAATTTGAGGACTAAATTGAACAAAATAAAAGTATTTAACGGTCAAACTAATTGTTGACTAACAGAAATACCAAAAACATACAACCTCTCAAACATATGGCACCAAAAGCCTACAAAATGAAACATATGACACCAAAAACCTACACAGGTCAAACATGTGGCACCAAAAGTACCATTAACCCATATATATATATATATATATGATATACATATATTAATGGGTTAATAACCTAGGAGAGGTCTGAAGTTTGCCCCATGTTAACGGGAGAGGTTTGAAGTTTCAAATATTGATTTGAGAGGTCTGAAGTTTCAACTTTGTTGATTTGAGGTTTTCCGTCCATTTTTAGGGTTCAACTTTTAATATTTTGTTTTATTTAATATCTTATTTGAGTAAATGTGAAATGACAAAATTACCCCTAAAGTCAAATTACTCCGACCACCACCACCTCAGTTTCGGCGACCACCACCGAACTCCGGCGACCACCACCGAACTCCGACGACCACCACCGATCACCAACACGGCTCCGATCGGAGCCGAAAAGCTCTGATCCAGCTCTATGGCTCCAGATCGGAGCCAGAAAGCTCCGATCAGAGCTATGTGGCTCCAGATCGGAGCTCTGTGGCTCCAGATCGGGGCCATAGAGCTCCGATCTGGAGCCACAGAGTTCCGATCTGGAGCTCTGTGGCCCCGATCTAGAGCCACAGAGCTCCGATCTGGAGCCACAGATCTCTGATCGGAGCTTCGTGGCTCCGATCGGAGCCGTGTTGTTGGTCGGTGGTGGTCGTCGGAGTTCGGTGGTGGTCGCCAGAGTTCGGTGGTGGTCGTCAGAGCCGAGGTGGTGGTGGCCGGAGTCGTGGTGGCTTTAAGGGCATTTTCGTCTTTTCCTTCGAGCATGTGAGGGGCACACTTTGATAGAAGGGGTTTTTGGAATTTAATTTTATTTATGGTCACATGCCAAGCACGTGACCAATTTCCGTCACAATTAACGGTAAAAACAGACGGAGACCGTTGTTATCAACAAATTTGAAACTTCAGACCTCTCAAATCAACATTTGAAACTTCAGATCTCTCCCGTTAGCATTGGGCAAACTTCAGACCTCTCCTAAATTATTAAACCTTCTCCTAGATTATTAAACCTATATTAATCAATGGAAACGAAGAAGTGCGAGAGCGAGATCATCATGCATCGGTGGGTATGGAATGACAATCAGGGGCAAGTGGCAACAAGAACTTTTCCCCCAGAGTATCCGCCGTAAATTATATATATTATTATTATTATTATTATTATTATTATTAAAAATTAAAAGACAGAGAAAGAGTGAAAGACATATCCCCTCGTCGGTATCTCCGTATCAACCGTCCAATGTTGTTTTCTTTTACTACTAACCGTCCAATGGTTGTTGGTTTGATAAATAACATCCATTTGTCGTAAATGGGGAATATGCTTTCAATTTGGAACTTCCGTTAATGACCAAACTCCGGCGGAGCAACTAATGTTTCAAAAAAGACAGACAAAGACGCAGGTAACTACTTGTTGAAACTAACGACGAATTATTATTTTTACTGAATTATTTTCATCAACAAGTATTGAAAATTTCTACCTAAAATAATAATAATACAAGAAGTGGAAAATAAACTAATATACAATCATCATCTTCGTTTCGCATTTGAGTTTGACTGAGATTCGTAAACAGGCCAATCCTATTCCTTTTCTTTGTTTAAACCGAGGCCGATCCCTTTCTTTCAAATAACAACAAAGGGAAAATGAGGTTTAAAAACCAATCTGGAGCCAAAATGATCATTGACGATTAAGTAGAATATTCATTGGAAATAGATTCCTTGAATCTTATATACTCTACATAAGAATCTCGGATAGATATTAACAAGATTACTAATTATTTAAAATAGGGTTTACAGGTCTTTTGGTCTATGATGTTTGACAACTTTTGGGTTTTGGTCAATGATGTTTTTTTTTACTTAGTTTTGGTACCATATGTTTGCAGATTTTTTCTAGTTTTGGTCTAACCGTTACATTCCGTCCATTTTTTGACATGTACAAGTCACGTGATCCACTCTAAACTTTCAATTTTATTCAATTTAGTCCCTCTAATATTTTCCTAACCTTTTTTGTGTTCAATTTAGTCCCGAACTTTCAACAATTCAATTGGACCTATTGTCCAATTTGGGTCAATTTTGAAACTTCGGGACTAAATTGAACCAAAAAAAAGGTTAAGAAAGTATTAGAGGGACTAAATTTAAAGTTTAGAGTGGATCACGTGACTTGGACATGTCATAAAATGGACGGAATGTAACGGTTTGACCAAAACTAAAAAAAATCTGCAAACATATGGTACCAAAACTAGGTAAAAAAAAAACATCATTGACCAAAACCCAAAAATTGTCAAACATCATGGACCAAAAGACCTGTTAACCCTTTAAAATATAAATTGCAATCGGTTGGATCTTAAACTTAAAGTCGTGCATTCTGCTGGCAACACCTAAAGGGAGAATGGGTGATTTTACCCCATGAATCTACTCTGATGCTCAAAATAGTGTAGGCTTTTGAGTTATTTATCAGTTAATCATATATCTAGATCCAATCTCTAGGTCCCTGCGGAAGGAAAAAGAATTTTCCATGCTTCCTTTCAAAAAGAGGACTAGAAAAATCACACTGATTGCAGCTTTCTCCAGAACTCCAAAAAAAGCATGAAAAATATGCTCGAGTGGTACAATCTCTCCATCACCACATAATAAAATAATCGATATGTAGATAATCAGAATCTTGATGATGAAAGTGTAAGTCTTACAATTTATAGGAGATGTTATTCGAGTTTAGAAGTGATGACTCCTTTTAGTGATTGGTTATTATGGAGCCGTGGACGCCAGTATTCTATTGGTAAAGACATTCAGTAGTAATTTGTTAGGTGGTGACAAGTAGGTTGTTACTGTTGGATCACGGTGGAACTCCGGTACGATCTTTGACGGCGATCCTTAGCTCCTTTGCTCCACGCAATCCTGCAAGAGGGGATAGACCGGGCGGTGACCCAGAATCCCTCTCCGATGCTTAAATGAGTATCTCGTATACGGCGGCAAGCAAGAATCTCAAAGTGTGTATCTCCAAACATAATTGATCTGAGGTAACCTCTGCCCTTTTATAGGCGGAGAGGTACCTCAGTTACCTGGTGAACCGTTGGGGGTGGTTAGCCCGTATTCCGCGTATCTCGGGCACGATCCCGCTTATCTAGGCCATGATCTCGCTCGGCCACACCCCGCGTATCTCAGCCACGCTCCGCGTATCTCGGCCACGCCCCGCGTATCTCGGCCTTAACCTCTGATAGCAAGTCGCGACCAATATCGGGGACTCCAGAGTTATCTCATTGTGTCACCGCTCGGGGCCCCTCGTCATCGTGACAGGGCCAATCATTCTCAGGGATTCGTCATCGGGGCCTACTTAAAGGCTTCTCATCGGGAGCTTCCAGCTCACCTATCGGGACCGACTCTGTCGGGACCTTTCATCATTGTTGGATCACGGTGGAACTCCGGTACGGACTTTGACGGCAATCCTAGCTCCTTTGCTCCACGCAATCCTGCAAGAGGGGATAGACCGGGCGGTGACCCAGAATCCCTCTCCGATGCTTAAATGAGTATCTCGTATGACTGGCAAGTAATAAACTCAGAGTGTATTCAACTCAACGTAAAACTTTCTGAGGTGATCTCCTGCCCTTTTATAGGCAAAGAGATGCCTCAGGTACCTGGCGAACCGTTAGGGGTGGTTAGCCCGTATCCCGCATATCTCGGACGTGATCTCGCGTATCTTAGCCATGCCCCGCGTATCTCGGCCACGCTCCGTGTATCTTAACCACGTTTCGCGTATCTCGGCCACGCCCCGCACATCTTGGCCTTATCCTCTGATAACGAGTCCCGACTCCCGTCGGGGACTCCAGAGTTATCTCGTTAATGTCACCGCTCGGGGCCCCTCGTCATCGTGACAGGGCCAATCATTCTCAGGGATTCATCATCGGGGCCTACTTAAAGGCTTCTCATCGGGAGCGTTCAGCTCGCTGGTCAAGTCCGACTCTGTCGGGACTTCTCATCCTCGGGTTCCCTTCGTCGGGATCCTTTGTAACGGCCATCTTGGCCTTCGTCCTGGGCCCATCAGGCCTATTTGTCGTTTCCCCACTGTTAATGGGCCTAACGGCTGTAATCGAACCCATCATTTGCCCCCAAGACATGAGGGACTTTTAGTTCGTCGTGTCTTTCAACTCTCGACCTCCTGACCTCCCGATATTAGGATCGGGGATCTTTCCCTTGGCTCAGTCACTCAATTACCAGTCTTCTCCTTCACGTTTCCTCAGTATTTTGTGGATAACTGCCCAATCCAAGGGGACTCCTTGACTCCCTAGTTCATTAAATGCAGCAGATAGTGAAGTGACGTCATCAGTACCCGTGCCTGATCCTCTGTGTCTGCTTTTTCTGAAAAGTACTTTTTAGGATATTTCATCATTGCACCTGCTGCCATTCTGCACGTTTCATCTCAACGGTCCAGATTAGAACGTTTCAACTTCGACGGTTCAGATTAAAGCGCCCCTTCGACTGTCCTCTTCGCCTATAAAAACCTTACCAGGGTACAGTTTCCTCTTATAATCTACAAATTTTCGAAATCTTACTGCAACTCTTGAGACCTTAGTATTTCTTCGGCCATCTTTCTGGCAATGTCAGGTTCATTCTTCCAGCCTCCAATTATCATGTCAGGTAAGGGTTTCTTCTCTATTGTTCGCCTTCATCTTTGCTTAGTTTGATTGTAATTTTCCGGGAAAACCTAACGTCCCTTTCAATGGCTGATTTCAGACAGTGGATCTGGTTTCGAGGGAAGGAAGCCTTTCAACTTCGACTATGTTCTGAACGAAATTTTCAGCACTGCTTATGATGCAGCTCTCCGGGAAGGATGTATCATTTCCACCAGAGAAGCCGATGCTTAAGGCCGGAAATGCATACCACAAGTTCAGAGTGAAGAGAAGCTACTTCTTCATCGGAAACTCCTCGATCCCATGACCTCGATAGTTAATCTTCCCGCGGCTGACCCTGCAGGGCCTTCTGCCACAGACCTTGTGGACCCTGTTCCCGTTGATGCCGCCAACAAGGATTAGGCCTAACTGCTTATCGCTAGAATCCTTGTATTCTCCTCCTTTTGTAATCGTCGGGCCTTTGAGCTCCATTAATATCAGACTTTCTTAGTTCCGATTTTTTCATTGCACTTCTCCAAGTGGCTTTACTATACTTTCTTAAGTCGAAACCTCGACACTTAAGATATTCTCATACATCACTTAAGACGATTTATTAACTTGCACCACTTAAGGCGACTTACCATCATGCACCACCTAAGGCGGCTTAATCTCGTGCATCACTTAAGACGACTTGATCTCGTGCACCACTTAAGGCGACTTTTCAACTTGCGCCATCTAAGGCGACTTAATATCGTGCACCACTGAAGGCGTCTTTACATCGTGCACCACTTAAGGCGACTTTTCAACTTGCGCCATCTAAAGCGACTTAATATCGTGCACCACTGAAGGCGACTTTACATCGTGCACCACTTAAGGCGACTTTTCAACTTGCGCCATCTAAGGCGATTTAATATCGCGCACCACTGAAGGCGACTCTACATCGTGCACCACTTAAGGCGACTTTTCAACTTGCGCCATCTAAGGCGACTTTTCAACTTGCGCCATCTAAGGCGACTTAATATCGTGCACCACTGAAGGCGACTTTACATCGTGCACCACTTAAGGCGACTTTTCAACTTGCGCCATCTAAGGCGACTTAATATCGTGCACCACTGAAGGCGACTTTACATCGTGCACCACTTAAGGCGACTTTTCAACTTGCGCCATCTAAGGTGACTTAATATCCTGCACCACTGAAGGCGACTTTACATCGTGCACCACTTAAGGCGACTTTTCAACTTGCGCCATCTAAGGCGACTTAATATCGTGCACCCTTGAAGGCGACTTTACATCGTGCACCACTTAAGGCGACTTTCCAACTTGCGCCATCTAAGGTGACTTAATATCGTGCACCACTGAAGGCGACTTTACATCGTGCACCACTTAAGGCGACTTTTCAACTTGTGCCATCTAAGGCGACTTTTCTCGTGCACCACTCAAGGCGACTTTTTGATACTTAGAATAAATCTAAGGATCGTGCACCACTCAAGGCGACTTAATATCGTGCACCACTCAAGGCGACTTTCCTCGTGCACCACTCAAGGCGACTTTTTGATACTTAGAATAAATCTAAGGATCGTGCACCACTCAAGGCGACTTTGATACTTAGCATAAATCCAGGAATAACTCTGATTGGAAACGACCTCTTTATTGATTGATGGCACAAATTTGGCTTACATCGAATTAAACGATACACAACGTACACCACTTAAGGCGATTTTTACATCGGGCACTACTTAAGGCGACTTTATCGGGCACCACTTAAGGCGACTTTATCGGGCACCACTTAAGGCGACTTTATTGGGCACCACTTAAGGCGACTTTCTTCAAGCATGGTGTTTCTTCAAGTGTTCGCCACTAAAAGAATGCTTCAACGTTCTGCCATCGAGGTCTTCCAACTTGTACGCATTTGGAGCTGGCATCCCCACGACCTTGTAAGGTCCTTCCCATTTTGGTGACATCTTGTTGATTCGATCCAAAAGGGTGAACTCGTTGCGACGCCAAACCAGCTCCCCAACAAAGAACTGTCGGGACTTCACTCGCCGATTGTAATACCTGGCCGTCGCCAAACGCATTCGAGCTTGGACTTCATCAGCTTCCCGCCTCTTCTCTTCGAGTAAGTCCAAGTCCAGACGTCTCACTTCATCGTTCGTCAGGGGCTCGTAATATCTCATCCGATGGGACGCCACAGCTACCTCTACGGGGGCGACAGCTTCCGTGCCATAAACGAGGCCAAACGGAGTCTCCCCTGTTGATCATTTGGGTGTCGTTCTAACAGCCCAAAGCACGTTTTCCAGTTCGTTCAGCCACTTGCCCTTCAAGGCATAGACCCTCTTCTTTAGGCCATCCATCACGATTTTGTTGGCTGACTCCACCTGGCCATTAGTCTGAGAATGGCGTACGGAGGCGGTCCGATGCTCAATGTTCAGTTCTTCCAGATACTCCCTCACCTGAGAGCCGTTAAACGGTGGGCCATTGTCGCTGATCACCACCTTAGGAATTCCATATCTGGACACGATGTGGGTTTGGAGGAACTTGACGATCTGGTTCCCCGTTGTTCTGGCCAATGCCTTCGCCTCTATCCATTTCGAAAAATAATCGATAGGTACAAGTAAATACTTACATTGTCCTTGTGCTTGTGGAAGAGGTCCCACCAAGTCGATGCCCCACTGCGCGAAGGGCCAAGCGCTCTTGATGGATGTCAGGTTGGCGGCTGGAGCCACGATACTCGGGGCGTACCTCTGGCACGCGTCGCATGATCGGACCAACGCCGTTGCTTTTTTGTTCATCGTGGGCCAATAGTATCCCAAGTTCAACACCTTCCTCATAATGGATCGGGCCCCTTCGTGACAAGCCGCGACCCCCTCATGCATTTCCTTCGGGATTCGACTGGTGTCGGGTTCTGCCACACATATAGAGTATATAAGTTGATATGCTCACATTGCATCTTGTCATTTACACTTGCATTTACTTCTATCATATCATTAGATGATTGTATAAGGTTATTATATGGTGCATATATCATGTAGTACATGTTACATGGTGTATGCACCTTGGTGCACCAAGTTGGGCACATAGGATAGCTAGTCCTAGTTGGTGATCCTTATCACCTAGTATATATAGTTTAACTATTGCATTGTAATCCCTAATTATCAATCAACAAATGATTCAACCTTCCAAAGCTTTATGGTATCAGAGCCACCTCAAATGGCGGCACAACCACAAAGCTAAAGAAGACCAAGTTTCTTCAAAGTTTTGCCTTAACATTCACCTTGTTCAAGTGTGGATTTGCAACTTCAGCTTCGTGGATCATCTTTTCTACTTCAACAATCCATTTCTTACTTAAGAATGGACATATAGTAAGTGGAATTTCAAGAACTCAACACGCATAAAGTAGATCTGCATCTAGACTAAGCATAGCCAAGATGACTTAGTACTAGTTTGCTTGTTCTTGAAGAATTCAGCCTTGTTGAGCTGATTGCGTGTTTGATATTACTATTTCCTGGAGTTTGCTTTGTTTCTCTACATTTGGATATGGATTTTGAACATGTTTCAGCTGCGCCCCTTGCTTGATATCTGGATTTCCATTGCTTGATTTCCCTTATCTACACATTGCTCGGCTGAGGAGCATTTGTGCCTACCTTGTGCTTTGTGTTCATATCTTTAAGAATTCTGAGCCTTCATCAATGGAGAATGGTTTCTAATCCATTTCTGTTGAATTTCAAGCTTTGAAAATCACCAATCTTGTTGCGGAATTGTACAAGCAATCTCATAGGGTGAGCTGGATTTTGTCCTACTATCAACAACCTTGGTGTACTACTTTTGTTTGTAGTGCAACTTGTGTATGCGATTTTGATTGGATTGTGGCAGCTGATTTCTTGGATTTGGATTCCTATTATTCACATTCCATACCTACTTGTGTTATCTGAGTTACAAAATGGCTCAAGAAACCAATGTTGATGACCCCCTTTACATACACCCCTCAGACACCACTGGTCATATGCTCATCCCTTTCCAACTACAAGGAACCTCCAACTATCATGTTTGGAGCACATCAATCAGGGAAGGCTTGTTGGTGAAGAACAAGCTTGGTTTTATAGATGGCACATTCACAAGATTGGATGTTAATGTCAATGATAGAGTGAAATGGGATAGGGCAAATGCAATTGTCAAGGCATGGTTGAGGAACACTGTGGCCAAAGATTTGGTGAATGGTTTGGTCTACAACACAACTGCTTCTTCTATTTGGAATGACTTGAAGGAGATGTTTGATAAAGTGGATGGCACACAAATCTTCCAATTAACAAGGGAGATTTATCAAACATCTCAAGGTGTGCTCTCTATCATTGAGTACTTTGCCAAAATGAAGCAACTTTGGGATGCCCTTGCTTCCATTGATGATTTGGATCTTCAATGTGCTGGAGACATTGCCATTGTCAATGAACACAAGGAGAAGCAAAAGTTGATGGCATTTCTTTTGGGACTGAATGACTCCTATGGACACATTAGGAGCACTTTACTTATGAGACAACCACTTCCTTCCCTTAGCATTGCCTTCTCTGTATTGGTACAAGAAGAAAGCCAAAGGACCATCTCTGGTTCCATTGGTGATGTGGGTGAGGCAACTGCCTTGTTCACTGGAAAGCATCCATCCTATGGTGGTGGTAGAGGCAATGGAAGAGGATATGCAAGAGGTAGAGGTTTTGCTAGAGGCAATGGCAATGGCATTGGAAGAGGAAATGGCTTTGGAAGAGGAAACTTCAATCCTTCAAGTCAGAGACCACTCAATACTTGCAACTATTGTGGCAAGAGAGGTCACATTGAAGACAATTGCTACATCAAACATGGCTACCCATATGATCACCCAATTCATCAAACCAATCCAAATGCTCCTAAGAGGAATTGGAATTCAGCCAACATTGTTGAAGAAGGTGGCAACTCAAGCACAATTGAGCATGTGGCAGCCAAGGACAAAAGGATATTTCATGGCACAGCTGACAAAAGAATCCAACATGTTGCTGCCCATAATGATCACTTTGATCATTCACCCCTAAGCTTTGAGGATATGGATCAAGCTCATGTCAACATGGCAGGTATATCTAGTGATTCTATGGTTTGGATAGTTGACTCAGGTGCTACTAACCATATCACTCATCAAGTTGAGTGGCTACATGATTTGAAGAAAAGTGATTCAGATCACCAATATGTGCACTTGCCAAATGGTCACAAATGCAAAGTGACTCATGTTGGTTCTTGTTCTTTCTCAAGTGGATTTACCTTGACCAACATACTCTTGGTCCCTGACTTCAAGTTCAATCTGATCTCTGTATCTAGGTTACCTAGCCAGTTAAATTGCAAAGTGATCTTTACTTGTGATCATGTGTTACTTCAGGGCAAGAGTGGCAAGTCCATGGTGATTGGGGAATGGAATAGTGGACTATACACTTTGAAGGATGTGGTGCCTTCAAGCCCAAGGAAGTTGGCAGCTGCTTGCTTGGAGAATAAGGATGAAGTATTGAGATGGCATAGGCGTTTGGGCCATGTCTCTGAACAATATTTGAATCATTTGGATGTTTTAGGCTTGAATAAGACATATGGTTGTATCAAACAATGCACTATTTGTCCTCTTGCAAAACAATCTAGATTTTCTTTTCCAACCAGTGGTTCTATTGCTTCAAAGCCCTTTGATTTGGTTCACATGGATTTATGGGGTCCTTACAAAGTGCCAACCTTCAAGAACAATCAATACTTCTTGACCATTATTGATGATCACTCAAGGGCAACTTGGGTCTACTTGATGAGGCACAAAAGTGATACTTTCTTGCACATCAAGAATTTCTTAATCATGGTGAAGAATCAATTTGGAACAATTGTCAAAACATTGAGGAGTGATAATGGGACAGAGTTCATCAATTCTGTTTGCAAAGGTTTGCTTCTTCAATTTGGCATTCTTCATCAAACAAGTTGTGTGCATACACCACAACAAAATGGAAGGGTGGAACGCAAACATAGGGACATCCTCAACATTGCTAGAGCTATAAGATTTCAAGCATCCATGCCTTTGAGGCATTGGGGGTATTGCATACTCAATGCTTGTTACTTACTCAATAGGCTTCCCACCTCTATCTTGAAATTCAAATCACCTATTGAAGTGTTATATGGCAAGACTCCTTCCCTTCATCACTTGAGAACTATAGGTTGTCTATGTTTTTCAACCAAATTGAACAACCATGACAAGTTTAGTCCAAGGGCTGAACCATGCATCCTAATGGGATATTCAACATCTCAAAAAGGATACCTTGTGATGAACATTTCAAACTCAGTGTTTCATGTATCAAGGGATGTTCATTTCCATGAGGATATTTTCCCCTTTAGCATGTCTAAGGATGCTCTAAAGGCTCTTATTCCATCTTGCTTGGGAGTCAAGCAACCACTTGAGGATTTCCCACCTGAGAATCCATTTCATTTTGACATGGATATATCAACCAACACTCCTCCCATTGAGGTTGTCACACCTCAAATGGATGATCAAGCACCTCCAATTGAGGATCAACCACCTCAACAACCAATTGAAGAAGATGCACCCCAACCTTCCAATCTGAGAAGGAGTCTTAGAATTGCACAACTACACCCACCACCTCCTAGGAGAAGTGCAAGGCTTGCTGAACTCAAACAAAGATCAAGTTCAAATGCTATCTTTGGAATGGAGAAGTATGTCTCCTATGACAACTTGGGTCCACAATACAAATGCTTCTTGGCTGCCCTTGACAAGATCAAAGAGCCATCCACATATAAACAAGCAATCAAAGACCCAAAATGGATCTTGGCCATGAAGGAGGAAATGCAAGCACTTCAAAACAACAACACTTGGGAGCTATTAGAACTCCCACAAGGCAAATCTTCAATTGGTTGCAAATGGGTATTTAAGGTCAAATACAATTCTGATGGTTCCATTGAAAGATACAAAGCAAGGTTGGTTGCCAAGGGATTCACTCAAATTGAAGGGACTGATTTTAATGAGACATTCTCCCCTGTAGTCAAAATGGACACAGTGAGGATCATATTAGCTTTGGCAGCTTCCAAATCATGGGGATTGTACCACATGGATGTAAACAATGCATTTCTTCAAGGTGATCTAAATGAAGAAGTGTATATGGACATTCCCCAAGGTTTCAATCATTCCATGTCTCTTGAGGGATATCCCAAACTTGTATGCAAGCTCAACAAGTCCTTATATGGTCTCAAACAAGCTTCAAGACAATGGAACATCAAGCTCACTCAAACCTTATTGAAGAATGGTTACAAACAATGTGCCTCAGATCATTCCTTGTTCACCAAGATACAAGGTGATGACAAAGTTTTTCTTCTCACCTATGTTGATGATCTTCTAATCACTGGCTCCAACACCAAGATGATCAATCAATTGAAGAACACACTCCAAACACACTTCAAATTGAAGGACTTAGGAGATTTGAGGTACTTTTTGGGACTTGAAGTTGCAAGGTCAGATAGAGGTCTTGTAATCAACCAAAGGAAGTATGCAATTGAGCTCATTGAAGATGCTGGCCTAGGGGCTGCAAGGCCTGCTGAAACCCCTATGGAGTTCAATGTCAAACTCACTACACATGAGTATGACAAAGCAACTAATTCAAACATTGATGATACACTCTTGGAGGATGCCACTTCTTATAGGAGGATCATTGGCAAATTGCTATACCTTACCATGACAAGGCCAGACATTAGCTTTTCAGTGCAAAGACTCAGTCAATTTGTTGACAAGCCAAAGAAGTCCCATCATGATGCAGTCATAAGAGTCATCAAATACATTAAAGGCACTCCAGGGCAAGGATTGATCTATCCTTCCAACAACAAGCTCAATTTGAGTTTGTTTTGTGATTCTGATTGGGCTGCTTGCCCTTTTAGTAGGAAATCAGTGAGTGCTTATTGTGTCAAGCTAGGAGAAGCTATGATAGCCTGGAAGGTAAAGAAGCAAGACACAATTTCCCTATCAAGTGCTGAAGCAGAGTATAGATTCCTAAGAGTTGCAATTCAAGAGGCACTTAGGGTGGGAAGAATCCTTAAGGAACTTGGCATACAAGTAAATCTTCCTATCCCAATCTACACAGATAGCCAAGCAGCTGTGAAGATTGCAAAGAATCCCATGTTCCATGAGCGCACCAAGCACATTGAGCTAGACTGCCACTTCACAAGACATCATATTCAACAAGGATTCATAGGTGTCCATTACATTCCTTCAAAGGAACAACTTGCTGACTTGCTTACCAAGGCATTGGTCAAGAGTCAACACTTAGCTTTGCTAAAGCTATATGGAATCAAGGATGTGTTCCAAGAAAGAAGAGAAGAAGAAGAAAAGGATGGGAGAATATAGAGTATATAAGTTGATATGCTCACATTGCATCTTGTCATTTACACTTGCATTTACTTCTATCATATCATTAGATGATTGTATAAGGTTATTATATGGTGCATATATCATGTAGTACATGTTACATGGTGTATGCACCTTGGTGCACCAAGTTGGGCACATAGGATAGTTAGTCCTAGTTGGTGATCCTTATCACCTAGTATATATAGTTTACCTATTGCATTGTAATCCCTAATTATCAATCAACAAATGATTCAACCTTCCAAAGCTTTTAACACACTTCAAGTACGGAGTCGAGAACCAGCCCTTCTTGTACAGCTGATTGTCCAGTATCACATAATTAGACGCGATCCGACATATCCTGTCTACTGCTACCTTATCCTCGGGGACTGCCCCCGTAGTCAGATACGCGACTATCGGGGTCATCCAGGTGGGCTCTTCCTCCGATTTTGTCTCAATGGTGCACACCTGCGTTGGGTCGATGTTCGATAAGATCACCTTTTCCAGGAAGTGCACCTTCCGATTTTCTTCCAAGGGTGCCCCCAGGGCAAATTTGCTCAAGGCGTCTGCCTCTACGTTCTCCTCCCTCGGGATAGCCTCGATATCGAAGCTTTTGAAGCTCTCTCTCAGGGCTTGTACCTCTCGCAGATACTTTTTCATTATCGGACTCCTTGCTTCGTATCGCCCTTGAACCTGGTTCACGATTAAAGCTGCGTCGCACTTCACTCTCAAGTGGTCGATTCTAGTGCCTTTAGCGATTTTTAGGCCCGTTATAAGAGCTTCGTACTCCTCTTCGTTGTTTGTGGCCTTGAATGTTAAAGCCAAAGCATATCGGAGCGGTTCACCTTCACCCGGTGGTATCAACAAGAAGCCCGGTCCTGATCCGTCTGAACTCGCGGAGCCATCCGTGTACATCTCCCAGGTATTTTCCTTGTTTGGCTGTTCTGATTGCTCTGCCCTCTCTGGTTGTTCTTCTGTCGGGACCTCCATGGTTGCCCCCTCTACAGGGCCCGCTTCTTCCAGATCGGGGGCTGTAGACTCTGCTATGAAATCTGCTAATGCTTGGCCCTTAATGGCTGTCCTTGGAGCGAAGTGTATGCGAAATTCGCTAAGCTCTACTGCCCATTTCACTAATCTCCCCGACGTATCCGGTCGGTTCAAAAAATGCTTCAAAGGCTGGTTCGTTAGCACAGTGATCTCGTGTGCGTGGAAATATGGCCTTAGCTTCCGAGCAGTAATAATCAACGCAAAGAGGTACTTCTCAACGGCGGGGTAGTTCAATTCATATTTGGCAAATGCCTTGCTTACATAATAGACGGGGACTTGATTACCCTCGACAATCTTTACTAACACAGAGCTAATGGCAAATTCAGAAACATCCAAATAAAGGAAGAGCGGCTCGCCTGGAACCGGTTTTGCCAGCGGCGGGAGTGTGCGAAGGTGCTGTTTGAGTGCTTGGAACGCTTCTTCACATTTGGCGGTCCATTCGAATTTTTTGTTGGCCCTCAAGACTTCAAAAAACGGCATTGATCGGTCGCTGGCTTTGGACAAGAAGCGGTTCATTGCAGCTAGTCGGCCATTCAGTACTTGCACCTCCCGATGGTTTATCGGGGACTGCATCTCCTCGATTGCCCTCAGCTTCTCAGGATTCACTTAAATTCCTCTCTGACCTACCATGAAGCCCAAGAATTTCCCTGAGTGGACTCCGAAGGCGCATTTCGTCGGGTTCAAGCGGACTTGATGGAGCCTCATCCGCTCAAACGCCATGGTAAGGTTGTGTACGTGGTCCTCGGCTTGTCGGGACTTCACCAGCATATCATCCACGTAAACTTCCATGGTTTCTCCCAGCATATCTCCAAACAGCTTGTTCACCATCCGCTGGTAGGTTGCCCCGGCATTGATCAACCCGAAAGGCATGACATCGTAGTGATAGATGTCACTGTCTGCGTAGAACGCTGTGTGGGGGGCGTCTTCCTTGGCCATCTTGATCTGGTTGTAGCCTGAATACGCATCCATGAAACTTAACAGCTCATGTCCCGATGTGGCATCCACCAGCTGGTCAATCCTCGGGAGTGGATAGCAATCCTTTGGGCAAGCTTTGTTCAAGTCGCGGAAGTCCACGCACATTCGCCATTTCCCGTTGGTCTTCTTTACTAGCACTGGGTTGGCCACCCAAGTCTGGAATCGGAGCTCCTTAATGAACCCAGCGTCGAGCTACCTGCCCACTTCCTGCTGGATCGCGATCTTCTTATCCGTGCCCATCAGACGCCTTTTCTGTGTGATAGGCTTGATCGCGGGGTCTATCTTCAGCTTGTGCACGATCTCATCGGGGCTGATTCCTGGCATATCACTCGGGGACCAGGCAAACAGCTCCTTGAACTCCTTCAACAATTCCACCAGTTTTTGGGCTGTCTCTTCAGTTAGGGCAGACCCGATTTTCACCTTCCTCTGGGGTCCGTCGAAATCGAATTCTTTCAGATCTTCTACAGGGGCGGGACGCCCAAACTCTTCTCTGGGATCTGTGTCTGTCTGGAGGACAGTCATGGCCTCTCGCCTCCTCCTCCGGGTGGCATTAACATAGCATTTTCGGGAAGCCACCTGGTCGCCCTTGACCTCTCCGACTCCATGGTCGGTCGGGAACTTCATCTTCTGGTGCACAGTCGAGGCAACCGCCATCAGTGGATTAATGGTGGTTCTCCCGATAATCGCGTTGTAGGTCCCTGCGGAATCAACCACGACAAATTCCACGTTCCTCCTTTCTGATTTCCACCCGCTACCAAACTCCACTGGTAAGGTGATTACTCCTAGCGGGTAGGAGGTTGAGCCAGAGAACCCGACCATCGGGAAGTTTGCCTCCTTCAGATCTTTCTTTGTTTTCCCCATAGCCTCCAGCGCGTCCATGAACAGAATGTCGGAGGAGCTCCCTCCGTCGATTAGAATTCTCTTCATTTCGAACCCGTCTACATCCAAGGTTACCACCAAGGCATCATCGTGCGGGGTCTCTACGCCTATGAGGTCTTCCAACGAGAAGGAGATTACCATCTCTTCTTTCAAGGTCCAAGATCGAGACCTCTTACCCAGTACCACCGCCGTAGGGATCCTAGAAGCGTAGACCTCTCGAGCGGATGAGGTATCACCTCCAGCAGCAAATCCTCCATGAATCACGTTGATGACTCGTCTCTCCTTGCGAGCACTGGATGACTCTGGATCAGTTCTCTTCTTTTTCGGGGACCGGTCGCGAGATCGGGAACGGGACCGCGATCGGGACCGAGAGCGGGACCGGCATCGTTTGTCCCCGACGAATTCCTTGAGCTTTTCCTTCTGGATTAGCTTCTCAATCTCCTTCTTCAGTTCCCGACAGTGATTGGTGTCGTGGCCGTTTGCGCGGTGAAATCGACAATAGCGATCTGTGCGGGACCCCAGGAATTCTCCATCTTTCTTCGGGGGGTACCTGGAGATACCTTGTCGTTCCATGACTGTCAGCACTTCCGCCATGGAGCAGTTGAGAGGAATGTCAAAATCCTCCCGCTTATCCTTTCTTGAAGAACGTCTGTCGTCCCTCCGATCCGGACGACCTCGATTCTTGCCACTGTCGGGTTTACCTTTTGACTTACGATCGTCGAAGGGCTTACTTGACTGTTTCCCTTTGTTCGACTTTGGGGGCTCCAGTTCTCCCGCGACTATCTTTGACTCCTGGACATCGATCTGCCGCTTCACCCTCTTCTGCAATGCCTCCATATTCCACACAGCCTTCTCAGCCACGCTGTGCATCAAGTCGGAGCCATAGGGGGCTGTCAGGTTCCGAATGAAGGTACGGATGGTTTCGCCCTCAGAGATTTCTTCATCTATCTCTGCTACGCTGGCTGTGTACCGCTGGTAATAATGAGCCAGCGATTCGTCGGGCCTCTGCACCACCCGGGTCAGGGACCTCACGCTCTTCAATAAACGCCTCCGACCCTGGTACTGCTGAATGAATCGATCGTGCATGTCTGCCCAGCAAGTGATGCAGCCTGGGGGCAGACTAAAGAACCAAGTCAGGGCCCTTTCTCCCAGTGTGTTCGGGAACAACGTACACACTATGTCTTCACTTGGGGCTCTTCCCAGACACGCCATGAGGTGCTTCTGGACGTGGCGAACTGGATCTCCTTCGCCATCATATTCCTTTATCGTGGGGATGCCTAGCCCAGGCGGGGCTAGGGTGTCAATGAGTCGGGGGACGAAGGGATGAGTGGATCGATCCCTCAGCTCCGACACCAGCGGCTTCTGTTCTCCCATACAGATATTCACGATCTTTACCACCTGGTCGGGAGTGATGGAACCATTCAGGGGAATGGTCCTGTGCTGTACTGGTCCTGGCCCATCAACCACGAACCTCTCCGGCTGACCGGTCGCCCTACCTCTGTCTTGGCCTCGGGGCGGGGCTTCCTGTGCGTTCCGACCCTCTGTCGGCGGGGTCGCTTCCTCCAACGGGGGCATCTCCTCCTGCCTCCTCGCAGCCTCTCTTCGATCCAAGAGAGCCTCTACAGCCGCCAGAAACATGGGCATGGCCTCTGCCACGGCCCTCGTCAAATCTGCAGCTGGGGGAGCCTCCTGCCCCCTGTTGTCCTGGTGCTGAGGGGCAACATCTTCGGGATGCGATCCATTGTGCCCTCCTGTCTGGGAGAGCTCAGCCGGGGGATGGTTCTGGTTTTCCTCTTGTTCCGGTACTGAATTCAGATTCGTTACAGCGGGGTGACGGGAACCACCGGATTGTCCCTGTCTTCTGTTCTTGCCAGCCGCCATTGATCGAGTAGAAGGCATATCAGCTTTTAGTTTGTTTCCCACAGACGGCGCCAATGTTGGATCAAGGTGGAACTCCGGTACGGACTTTGACGGCAATCCTAGCTCCTTTGCTCCACGCAATCCTGCAAGAGGGGATAGACCGGGCGGTGACCCAGAATCCCTCTCCGATGCTTAAATGAGTATCTCGTATGACTGGCAAGTAATAAACTCAGAGTGTATTCAACTCAACGTAAAACTTTCTGAGGTGATCTCCTGCCCTTTTATAGGCAAAGAGATGCCTCAGGTACCTGGCGAACCGTTAGGGGTGGTTAGCCCGTATCCCGCATATCTCGGACGTGATCTCGCGTATCTTAGCCATGCCCCGCGTATCTCGGCCACGCTCCGTGTATCTTAACCACGTTCCGCGTATCTCGGCCACGCCCCGCACATCTTGGCCTTATCCTCTGATAACGAGTCCCGACTCCCGTCGGGGACTCCAGAGTTATCTCGTTAATGTCACCGCTCGGGGCCCCTCGTCATCGTGACAGGGCCAATCATTCTCAGGGATTCATCATCGGGGCCTACTTAAAGGCTTCTCATCGGGAGCGTTCAGCTCGCTGGTCAAGTCCGACTCTGTCGGGACTTCTCATCCTCGGGTTCCCTTCGTCGGGATCCTTTGTAACGGCCATCTTGGCCTTCGTCCTGGGCCCATCAGGCCTATTTGCCGTTTCCTCACTGTTAATGGGCCTGACGGCTGTAATCGAACTTATCAATCATCGGGACTCCCCTGTCGGGACCCTTCACCTTGGTCTTCTTGACCTCCATTTTAAGGCCCAGTGGGCCTATTCACTGTTTCCTCGCCGTTAAAGGGCCTAACGGCCATAGCGGAACCCATCATTTGCCCCCAAGACAAGAGGGACTTACAGTTCGTCGTGTCTTTCCACTCCCGATCTCCCGACATCGGAGTCGGGGACCTTTCCCTTGATACAGTCACTCAGTACAAGTCTTCTCGTTCACGTTTCCTCAATACCTTGTAGATAACTGCCAAATCCGAGAGGACTCCTCGGTTCCCCAGCCATTAAATGCAGCAGATAACGAAGCGACGTCTTCAGTACCCGTGCCTGATTTTTCGCGCCTGCTTTTCCTGAAAAGTGCTTTTCAGGCCGTTTCATCATTGCACCCATTGCCATTCTGCACGTTTTATCTCAACGGTCCAGATCAGAACGCTTCAACTTCGACGATTCATATCAAAGCGTCCCTTCGACTGTCCTGTTCGCCTATAAAACCCTAACCGTGGGAACAGTTTCACTTTTACCGTCTCCGAAATTTCAAAAGCTCTCTGCAACCTCTCTGAGAATTCAAGCTCTGCGATCCCGAAGACCTCAGTGCTCCTCCGGCCTCCTGTTCTTCCAAGCAACCTTTCTGGCAACGTCAAGTTTATCCTTCCAGCCTCTAACCATCATGTCTGGTAAGGGTTTCTTCTTCGTTGCTTGTATATTTTTTCCTTTATCTCTGCCTAGTTTGTTTGCAATTTCCCGGAAAACCCAATGTGCCTTTCCTTGCCATGGCTGATTTCAGACAGTGGATCTAGTTCCGAGGGAAGAAAGCCCTTCAACTTCGACTATGCTCTGAACGAGATTTCCAGCACTGTTTACGATGCAGCTCTCCGGGAGGGATGCATCACCTCTACTTGGGAACCTCGTTTCCCGTATCCCTGGCCCCGCCCCTTGGGTAACCTTGAGGTTACTCATCCCCAGAAAGGGGAGGTGTTTGTCTCTACGGGGCAAATATCAGCGGGGATTAGATTCCCCTTCTGTGGTAATCTGGTCGAGATGTGCCAGCACTACAAGACGCATCCGACCACCTTCTCTCCCCACGCCATACGTTTGTGGAACGCCCTCCAGGTCCTTTGCTTCCGACAGAAGTGGGTGTACAGCCTCAAGCTCTTCAGGACCTTCTACGGGATGAAGTGCAACGAGGCGGGGGTCTGTGCCTTCTACCCCCGGATGCCGAAGTGGAACAAGACGCAACTTGGGTTGTGCAACTGGACCAATGACACCTGGAAGGTGGTCAAGTGTCGGGGACTTCTGGTCGACACAGGGTCCGATAACAGTGGGTGGAAGAGGAGCTACTTCTTCATCCAAAACTCCTCGATCCCGTGGCCCCGATGGGAGGTGGAAGCGGATTCTCCTCCCGCTTTCTACACCAACACCGACGAAGACTTCCAGACTCTTCAACTCATCCAGCTTTACCGGTGGGGGGAGTCCTACACTCCCCTCGACGCCAATTCTCTCGTGGAGCGGGACCTTTTGAATGCCGGGATCCGACTCCTCGACATAGTCTCCGGGGGGTAGCTCTTCGATGGCCCCTCTAATATGGTTCCCTGGGTAAATCTCTAACCTTTGTTTTTTACTGTTTGCAGCTAAGAAGGTATCCGTGCTGACCAATCTGATCCTTAAGCAGGGGGAGACCGATGCTGTCCGCCCCACGCGGAAGAGGAAGTCAGCCAAGAAGGCTGCTGCTCCATCGGGATCTCCTTCCGCGGAGAAGCCAAAGCGGAGCCGTGTGGAGGTGGATAAGCTCTTCGACGTCCAGAACGCTGAAGAAGGTAAAAAGCTCCGCCTCGCTATTAAATCGTACAGGAGGCTGGTTCCGAAGGAGTTGATTCCTTCGACCATGGAGGCCCGCATCGCCGATGTCAACCGAGTCCTCCGATGGGAAACTCCTCGTGTCCTAAAGGCAGGCTACTACAACTACCGCGGGAAGGACCAATATGTCTCCCGACGTATTGTTTGGTGTAAGGGCTCTAATGAACTTCATGATTACGTTTCTAAAGCCTCCTCTCGCCCTCTAGGTGCAGGTCACTCGGGGAATCCGTCGGGTGCTGGAGCCTCAGCAGGCGTACCACCTTCAGCAGGGGTGTCTCCTTCTGCAGGGGCACCACTTTTCTCCAGTGATGGGACCCCGACCGGCGAATAATTTCGTCGGGTGGAGAGCCTGGACTCCTCCGAGGAGACTGATGAGGGTGGCTCCCTTCGCCATCGTCGGAGGACGGGGCAGTCCCCGTTGAAACCAACCTCCAAGGGGCTGCCCCCTCGCCTTCTTCACGACCGCAGCGACAACCGTCGCCCGTCCACGACTTCACCCCTTCCCCAGCCCGGGGTGGGTCGGAGGCACGCCCCTCCACGTCCCCAGTCGGCCCTTCTCCTCTTCCCCTCGACGGGAGTTTTTACCAGGCCTTCGACCCCGCACAGGAGGATGCTCCCTGGACCCCGATCCAAACGCTGCAAGGGGTCCAGCTCCGACAAGGGGACACATATCCGGAGCTGGCTCTACACCTGGTAGCAGGCTCAATCTTGCCTTCTATGAGGTATCCGATCACCTTAGATCGGGAGGATATGCGTCGGGATGTACAGGAGATGTGCATGCGTCGGATAGAGGTAAAACTTTCACTTTTCTTTTCTTCATCAATGAGACCGGTTGCTCATCTACTAATACTTCTTTTCCTTTCTTCGCAGGAGATGGGGGACATCAACCGTTCCATCGGGTACCTCTTCGCCTTCGAGGAGGCCCTGGAGCGAGAACGGGCGGTCACAGCCAAGCTTAAGGAGGATCTCGCGGCCTCCGAGTCTTCGCGGGGGAAACTGGCCAAGAAGCAGGCCATCCTCGACCGAAAGACTCGGGACCTCCAAAAGCAGGTCCGTGACTTCGAGGGGCTCCTAAAGCGGGAGCGGCAGGTTGCCGAGGACAAGCTGGTCCTTGAGAAGAAGGCTCTGGAGGAGCAAGTTGCGGGGGTTCCCGCGCAGCTGGTCGCGGCCGAGACCAAGGGCCGGGAGGATTATCGGAGGTCCGAAGACTTCCAGGCTGATGCTGTAAAGTTCTGCAGCGCGGAGGTGGAGAACACCCTCTTCAACGCAGTTGAGGAACTCCATATGGAGTATGGCGACGCCATCAACTTCGACAAGTCTCCTTCTCTCGCTCCCTTCGCGAAGAAATACTTTGCTCTCTCGGAGGAGAGCGATGAGGGGAGCACTCCCGCGATTGTTGAAGACACAGCGGAGCCTCCAAGTGCTGATGCCCCGATAGTCGACCCTCTAGCGGCTGAACCTGTGGAGCCTTCTGCCACAGACCTCGTGGACCCTGCTCCCATTGATGCCGCCGACAAGGACCAAGCCTAACTGCTTATCTTTAGAGTCCTTGTATTCTCCTCATTTTTGTAATCATCGGGCCTTTGAGACCCCATTAATATCAGACTTAGTTCCGATTTTTCATTGCACCTCTCAAAGTGACTTTACTATACTTACTTAAGTCGAAACCTCGACACTTAAGATATTCTCACACATCACTTAGGACGATTTACCAACTTGCACCACTTAAGGTGACTTACCATCACGCACCACTTAAGGCGACTTTCCAATACTTAGAATAAATCCAAGAATCATGCATCACTTAAGACGACTTAATCTCGTGCATCACTTAAGACGACTTAATCTCGTGCATCACTTAAGACGACTTAATCTCATGCATCACTTAACACGACTTTAACAACACTTAGAGTAAATCTAAGAATCATGCATCACTTAAGACGAATTTTCTCGTGCACCACTCAATGTGACTTTTCTCGTGCACCACTCAAGGCGACTTTTCTCGTGCACCACTCAAGGCGACTTTTCTCGTGCGCCACTCAAGGCGACTTTTCTTGTGCACCACTCAAGGTGACTAAATAACGCTTATAATAAATCTAAGAATAATTCTGATCAGAAGCAACCTCTTTATTCATTGATGGCACAAAATTTGCTTACATCGAATCAAACGATAAATAACTTACACCACTTAAGGCGATTTTACATCGGGCACCACTTAAGGCGACTTTTCATCGGGCACCACTTAAGGCGACTTTTCAGCGGGAACCACTTAAGGCGACTTTTCAGCGGGCACCACTTAAGGCGACTTTTCATCAAGCATGGTATTTCTTCAAGTGTTCGCCACTAAAAGAATGCTTCAATACTCTGCCATCGAGGTCTTCCAACTTGTACGCATTCGGAGCTGGCATCCCCACGACCTTGTAAGGTCCTTCCCATTTTGGTGACATCTTGTTGATTCGATCCAGAAGGGTAAACTCGTTGCGACGCCAAACCAGCTCCCCGACGAAGAATTGTCGGGACTTAACTCGCCGATTATAATACCTGGCCGTCGCCAAACGCATTCGAGCCTGGACTTCATCGACTTCCCGCCTCTTCTCTTCGAGGAAGTCCAAATCCAGACGTCTCATCTCATCATTCATCAAAGGCTCGTAATATCTCATCCGATGGGACGCCACAGCTACCTCCACGGGAGCAACAACCTCCGTGCCATAAACAAGGCCAAACAGAGTCTCCCCAGTTGATCGTTTGGGTGTTGTTCTAACAGCCCAAAGCACATTTTCCAGCTCGTTCAGCCATTTGCCCTTCAAGGCATAGACCCTCTTCTTCAGGCCATCCATCACGATTTTGTTGGCTGATTCCACCCGGCCATTAGTCTGAGCATGGCGTACAGAAGCTGTCCGATGCTCGATGTCCAACTCCTCCAGATATTCCCTCACCTGAGACCCGTTAAACGGCGGACCATTGTCGCTGATCACCACCTTAGGAATCCCGTATCTGGATACAATATGAGTCTGGAGAAACTTGACGATCTGGTTCCCCGTCGTCTTGGCCAACGCCTTTGCTTCTATCCATTTCGAAAAATAATCGATAGCCACAAGCAAATATTTACACTGACCTTGTGCCTGCGGGAGAGGTCCCACCAAGTCGATACCCCACTACGCGAAGGGCCAAGCACTCTTGATGGACGTCAGATTAGCAGCCGGAGCCACGATACTCGGGGCGTACCTCTGGCACGCATCACAGGATCGGACCAACGTCGTCGCCTCCTTGCTCATCGTAGGCCAATAATAGCCCAAGTTCAGCACTTTCCTCATAATGGATCGGGCCCCTTCATGACAAGCCGCGACCCCTTCATGCACCTCCTTCAGGATTCGACTTGTGTCGGACTCAGCCACACACTTCAAGTACGGAGTCGAGAACCAGCCCTTCTTGTATAGCTGATTGTCCAGCATCACGTAATTAGCCGCGATCCGGCGTATCCTGTCAGCTACTACTTGATTATCGGGGACTGCCCCCGTAGTCAGTACGCGACTATCGGGGTCATCCAAGTGGGCTCCTCCTCCAATCTTGCTTCAATAGCACACACCTGCGTCGGGTCGGTGGTCGACAAGATCACCTTCTCCAAGAAGTGCACCTTCCGATTTTCCTCCAGGGGTGCCCCCAAGGCAAATTTGCTCAGGGCATCTGCCTCCACGTTTTCCTCCCTCGGGATTGCCTCGATATCAAAGCTTTTGAAGCTCTCCTTCAAGACTTGCACCTCTCGAAGGTACTTCCTCATCATCGGGCTCTTCGCCTCGTATCGCCCTTGGACCTGGTTCACGATCAGGGCCGCGTCACACTTCACTCTCAAGTGAACAACTCCCGTACCTTTGGCAATTTTCAGGCCCGTGATGAGAGCCTCGTACTCCGCTTCGTTGTTCGTGGCCCTAAATGTTAAAGCCAAAGCATATCGAAGCAGTTCACCTCCGCCTGGTGGTATCAATACAAACCCTGCTCCTGATCCGTCTGAACTCAAGGAGCCATCCGTGTACGTCTCCCAAGTATTTTCCTCGTTTGGCTGTTTTGATTGCTCTGCCATCTCTAATCGTTCTGCTATCGGGACCTCCATGGTTGCCCCCTCTACAGGGCCCGCTTCTTCTAGATTGGGGGTTGTAGACTCTGCTATGAAATCCGCCAATGCCTGGCCCTTAATAGCCGTTCTCAGAGCAAAGTGTATGCGGAACTCACTAAGCTCGACTGCCCATTTCACTAATCTCCCCGACGCATCAGGTCGGTTCAAAAAATGCTTCAAAGGCTGGTTCGTCAACACAGTAATCTCGTGCGCATTGAAGTAAGGCCTCAGCTTCCGAGCAGTAATAATCAACGCAAAGAGATACTTCTCAACGGCGAGATAATTCATTTCAGATTTGGCAAACGCCTTGCTTACATAATAGACGGGGACTTGATTACCCTCGACAACCTTCACTAACACAGAGCTAATGGAAAATTCAGAAACAGGCAAGTAAAGATATAGCGGCTCGCCTGGAACCGGTTTTGCCAACGGCGGGAGGGTGCGAAGGTGCTGCTTGAGTGCCTGGAACGCTTCTTCACACTTGGGGGTCCATTCGAACTTCTTGTTGGCCCTCAGGACTTCAAAAAATGGCATTGATCGGTCACTTGCCTTGGACAGGAAGCGATTCATTGCAGCCAGTCGGCCATTCAGCACTTGCACCTCTCGATGGTTTATCGGAGACTGCATCTCCTCGATCGCCCTCAGCTTCTCGGGGTTCACCTCAATTCCTCTTTGGCTCACCATAAAGCCCAGAAACTTCCCCGAGTGGACTCCGAAGGCGCATTTTGTCGGGTTCAAGCGAACCTGATGAAGCCTCATCCGCTCAAACGCCATGGCTAGGTTGTGCACATGATCCTCAGCTTGTCGGGACTTCACCAGCATATCATCCACGTAAGCCTCCATAGTCTCTCCTAGCATATCTCCGAACAGCTTGTCCACCATCCGCTGGTAGGTTGCCCCGGCATTGATCAACCCGAAAGGCATGACATCGTAGTGATAGATGTCGATTAGCATAAAAGGCAGTGTGGGGGGCGTCCTCCTTAGCCATCTTGATCTGGTTGTAGCCAGTGTACGCATCCATGAAGCTCAACAGCTCATGTCCCGACGTGGCATCCACCAGCTGGTCGATTCTCGGGAGCGGGTAACAATCCTTCGGGCAAGCCTTATTCAGGTCGCGGAAATCAACACACATCCGCCACTTCCCATTGCTCTTCTTCACCAGCACCGGGTTAGCAACCCAAGTCTGGAATCGGAGCTCCTTGATAAACCCAGCATCGAGAAACCTGCCCACCTCCTGCTGGATCGCGATCTTCTTGTCTGTGCCCATCGGACGCCTTTTCTGCGCGATAGGTTTGATCGCGAGATCGATCTTTAACTCGTGTACGATCACATCGGGGCTGATTCCTGGCATGTCACTCGGAGACCAGGCGAACAGCTCCTTGAACTCCTTCAGTAGATCGATCAATTCTCGGGCTATTTCCTCGGTCAGAGCAGACCCGATTTTCACCTTCCCTAAGGCCCGTCAATCTCGACCTCCTTCAAGTCCTCTACGGGGGCGGGACGCCCAAATTCCTCTCTAGGATCAGCATCTGTTTGGAGAACAGTCATAGCCTCTCGTCTTTTCCTTCGGGTGGCGTTAACATAACATTTCCTGGAAGCCACCTGGTCCCTCTTGACCTCTCCGACTCCAGGGTCGGTCGGGAACTTCATCTTCTGGTGAACAGTCGAGGCAACTGCCATCAGGGGGTTGATGGTAGTTCTCCCGATAATCGCGTTGTAGGTCCCCGCGGACTCGACTACCACAAACTCCACGTTCCTCCTCTCTGATTTCCACCCGCTACCAAATTCCACTGGTAAGGTGATCACTCCTAGCGGATAAGAGGTAGAGCCAGAGAATTCGACCATCGGGAAGTTCGCCTCCTTCAGGTCCTTCTTCGTCTTCCCTATGGCATCCAGTGCATCCATGAACAGAATATCAGAGGAGCTCCCTCTATCGATTAGAATCCGCTTCATCTCGTACCCATCCACATCCAAGGTTATGACCAAAGCGTCATCATGCGGAGTCTCCACGCCTACGAGATCCTCCGACGAAAAGGAGATCACCATCTCTTCCTTCAGGTTCCAGGATCGGGACCTCTTACCCAGCACCACAACCGCGGGAATTCTAGAGGCGTAAACCTCCCGAGAGGACGAGGTATCACCTCCCGAAGCAAATCCTCCGTGAATCACATTGATAGTGCCCCGCTTCTCCTTACGGGAACCAGAAGACTCCGGGTCAGACCTCTTCTTCTTTGGGGACCGATCGCGGGATCGGGAACGGGACCGCGATCGGGATCGAGAACGGGATCGACACCGCTTCTCCCCGAAAAAATCCTTAAGCTTCCCCTTCTGGATCAGCTTTTCGATCTCCTTCTTCAGCTCCCAACAATGGTTAGTGTCGTGACCGTTTGCGCGGTGAAATCGACAGTAATGATTGGTGCGGGATCCCAAGAATTCTCCTTCCTTTTTCGGGGGGGTACCTGGAGATACCCTGTCGTTCCATGACCGTTAGCACCTCCGCCATAGAACTGTTGAGAGGAATGTCATGATCCTCCCGCCTGTCCTTTTTCGAGGAACGCCTATCATCCCTCCGATCAGGGCGGCCTCGACCCCGACTGCTCTCGGATTTATCCTTCGACTGGCGCTCGTCCAAGGGTTTGACCGATTGCTTTCCCTTATTCGACTTCGGGGGCTCAAGCTCTCCAGCAGCTATCTTCGACTCCTGGACATCGATTTTTCGCTTCACCCTCTTCTGCAATGCCTCCATATTCCACACAGCCTTCTCAGCCACGATGTGCATCAAGTCGGAACCGTAAGGGGCTGTTAAGTTCCGAATGAAGGTACGGATGGTTTCACCCTCCGAAATCTCCTCGTCAATCTCCGCCACGCTAGCAGTATATCGCTGGTAATAGTGCGCCAGCGACTCATCGGGCCTCTGTACCACCTGGGTCAGGGACCTCACACTCTTCAACAGACGTCTGCGACCCTAGTACTGCTGAATGAAGCGGTCGTGCATATCATCCCAGCAAGTGATGCAGCCTGGGGGCAGACTGAAGAACCAAGTCAAGGCTCTCTCACCAAGTGTGTTTGGGAACAGCGTACACACGATATCTTCATTCAGGGCTCTGCCTAGACACGCCATAAGGTGCTTCTGGACATGGCGAACTGGATCTCCCTCGCCATCATACTCCTTAATCGTGGGGATACCCAGCCCTGGCGGGGCGAGGGTGTCTATGAGTCGAGGAACGAAAGGATGGGTGGATCGATCCCTCAGCTCCGATACCAGCGGCTTCTGGTCTCCCATGTAGATGTTCACGATCTTCACCACTTGATCGGGGGTGATGGGACCATTAAGGGGAATGGTCCTATGCTGCACTGGTCCTGGCCCATCGACCACAAATCGTTCTGGTTGAATGGAGTCTCTACTCCTGCCCTGGCTTCGGGGTTGAACCTCCCGCACATTCTGACCCTCTGCTGGCGGGGGCGCTTCCTCTTCTAGTGGGGGCATCTCCTCTTGCTTCCTCGCAGCCTCTCTCCGATCTAAGAGAGCCTCCACGGCTGCCAGAAACATCGGCATGGCCTCCGCCACAGCCCTCGTCAGGTCCGCAGTTGGAGGAGCCTCCTGCTCCCTATTCCCCTGGTGTTGAGCAGCAGTATCTTCGGGACCTTCATTATGCCCCCCTATCTGGGAGACCTCAGCAGCAGGGAGATTCTGGTCCTCCTCACGTTCCGGTGGTGAATTCAAAGTCGTCACAGCAGGATGACGGGAACCACCAGATTGTCCTTGTCTTCTTTGCTTGCCAGCCGCCATTGAACGAGTAGAAGGCGTATCTGCTTTTTGTTACGTTCCCACAGACGGCGCCAATGTTGGATCACGGTGGAACTCCGGTACGATCTTTGACGGCGATCCTTAGCTCCTTTGCTCCACGCAATCCTGCAAGAGGGGATAGACCGGGCGGTGACCCAGAATCCCTCTCCGATGCTTAAATGAGTATCTCGTATACGGCGGCAAGCAAGAATCTCAAAGTGTGTATCTCCAAACGTAATTGATCTGAGGTAACCTCTGCCCTTTTATAGGCGGAGAGGTACCTCAGTTACCTGGTGAACCGTTGGGGGTGGTTAGCCCGTATTCCGCGTATCTCGAGCACGATCCCGCTTATCTAGGCCATGATCTCGCTTATCTCGACCACGCCCCGCGTATCTCGGCAAGCTCCGCGTATCTCAGCCATGCTCCGCGTATCTCGGCCATGCCCCACGTATCTCGGCCTTAACCTCTGATAGCAAGTCCCGACCAATAACGGGGACTCCAGAGTTATCTCATTGTGTCACCGCTCGGGGCCCCTCGTCATCGTGCAGGGCCAATCATTCTCAGGGATTCGTCATCGGGGCCTACTTAAAGGCTTCTCATCGGGAGCTTCCAGCTCACCTATCGGGACCGACTCTGTCGGGACCTTTCATCATCGGGACTCCCTCTATCGGGACCCTTCACCTTGGTCTTCTTGACCTCCATTTTAGGGCCCAGTGGGCCTATTCACCGTTTCCTCGCCGTTAAAGGGCCTAACGGCCATAGCGGAACCCATCAGTTACCTCATTGTACTCCTTACTATGAATGATTTTTGTAGTAGAGGTGGAGACTGGCTCTCCATTAGCTGAGACCGGATGCTACTAATGACAAGTAGGTCGCCACCTATTGATGACAAGTAGGTCTCCACCTGTCTTGATGAATAGTAAGTTTCCACCTCTCTCGATGACAAGTAGATTGCTTTCTATAGATAGTGGTCATGGCGTCGCCCTTCACATGAATTATTTGAAGATGTTAAGAATCAATATTAACTTACCTCACGAGACTTAAACTAACTTACTCTCATTGAACAAGGACTTGAAGATTTGTGATAAGAGAGATGGTCCAAGTTAAAAAAAGATCTAGAGAATATGACTATGTTTTTCTATCTAGATAATTCTAGGACGCAAGTAGTTTCTAGAGTGCTTCTAGTGAGTTCTTGTTCTAGAGTTTTCCTTAAACCTTGAGAATTCTATAGATTCCTATAAATAGGAGTTGAGTCATTTGCTACAATAACCAAGACCACCACAGCAATAACCACCCCAAAGTGTAAGTCTCCAAGATATCATATTTATAGTAAAAGACTTATATATATAAGAGTTCTTCTCTTGTTATTGAAGTATGTTCTAGGGCAAGTGCGAATCGGCACTTTGGTTTTTTTTACATGGTATCAGAGCTACATTCGAGGTAGCGCGGATTCATATTCTTGTTAAGGAAACAATCTGGAGGCAATGGTCTCCACAACAAAGCCTCTTTCAATCTGGTTGCTAGATGGATCTCCGGGGTGAATTACTTAAAGTAATTCGGCACCTACTCTAGGTAGTATAGGGTTCGGCCGTGTTGGACTACGGGGACGTAATACTACGGAATGCTAAACGTGTACTAGCAAGAAATCTAATCTACGCAGCGGATTTAGTACACATACCTTTTAGCTTTCCTGCCCAAGAACGATGTGGAGGGAGTTCTGATCCTCCGGTCGGAACCACGTGTAATTTATTCGTTAGAAGAAGTCCCACGCGATGTAGCTCCATGTCGGACCTAAAATCTGACCTCAGGCGATTTACGTTTGAAAATGTGGATTTTGAAAAGAGTCGCCACTAGCAAATTACGGCTAACTAGAAACCTAAATTACCTAGGTAAAAAACAAATTATCACCTAAGTAAATTAATTGGCCTGCGTTAAAGATTTGAGTTCGGGGGTTCTGTTACGAATTAAAAAAAAAATATTTTTCTAATCACGCCCTTTCGGTACTTAATTAACATGTTAGCCAAATTAAAAATTGAAGCATGCTTTTACGACGAATTAATCTATCATAAAAAAACTAAACTAATTTTTACGCGACACTATTATTAACGATAAAACTGAGCATTTAAAATATTATTAAGCATCTAAAACTCCTAATTACGTTAAAGCCTTAACGAATATAAACATGCTCAAAATTATGACAAAAAGTTACATGTCACATACATATGTACCATAGCACATGCTATCTAGTTAATTTACATCTAACTAATTAATTAACATAGTACAATAATACCTATAATAATAATAACAATATATAATAATAAATCAGTAAACAATTAAACAAATATAAATAAATAAATAAATAAATTTAAAAAAAAAACGAAGAACAGCAGCGGGATACCTGCAATTACCTGGACAGATAGCAGGCACCGGCGCAGGCGAGCTTCCGGCGACGGTGGACGAGCTCTGGCAGGCGGTCGTGACTTCGGGTGGACGGACGAGGACGGGTGGCGGTCCGGCGGGCAAACGGAGCGCAGCGGCGGGCCGGAATTGACAGCGGCAGCAGGTGCTGGTCGCGCTGGGTGTGCGATACAGGACAGCAGCGGCGGACACCTTGGCCGGACTGGGACGGCGATGGGCTGAGCGGTGCGATTCAGCGAGTCTGGACAGTGGCCGACGAAGGTGGTCGGAACTCCGGCGACCGACGGTGATGGCAGGGCTGAGGAAAGAGATGGGTACTGTGCACGGAAATCGAGAAAAAACCTTATTTTATGCTGCTGTTTTTTTTTTGTGTCTTTTTTACATAGAATAGGTACCTATTTATAGCCACCTTACCCCCTAATATTAGGAAAGCAATATTTGCTCAATATACACTTTAATAAATCCGAAAATATATATATAAATATATATATAAATATATATATAAATATATATATATATTATATATTTTCTGATTATTACATCATATTTATTGCATATGTATTGTCCTAATTTAAACTGAGTCTATTTTTGGCAATCCCGTGACCTTCCATATTTAAATATTTCCTTTTTTAAACGCGCTACACATAACATTTGTAACATGTTACGTACGTGTCGCGCGTACCAAAATTAGGTGTTTACAGCTTGCCCCTCTTTGGACGGACTCCCGTAGAATGCATTCGAGGGGGTTTGTCCAAAGACGAGTAAACACTAATTTTGGCTAGGAAGTATGTCATCTTCCGGGTCTTCAAGTCTCCAAGCTGGCCTTTGGCTTTATTGATGGTGCGAAAAAGTAGAGCCTCTGTTGGCGGTGCCCCTGTTGGCGGTGCCTCCAGTAGCGTGCCCCCGTTGGCGGTGTAGAAAGTAAAGCCTCCAGTGGCGTGCCCCCGTTGGCGGTGTAGAAAGTAAAGCCTCCAGTGGCGTGCGGAAAAGTAAAGCCTCCAGTGGCGTGCAGTAAAGTAAGATCTTGATCGATGATGCCTCCAGTGGCGAGCGATAAGAAAAAGCCTCCAGTGGCCTGTGTCGGAGAAGAGCCTCTAGTGGCGTCCGTCGGAGAAGAGCCTCTAGTGGCGTCCGTTGGAGAAGAGCCTCTAGTGGCGTCCGTTGGAGAAGTGCCTCTGTGTCGTCCGTTGGAGAAGTGCCTCTAGTGGCGTCCATTGGAGAAATGCCTCTAGTGGCGTGACTTGCGAAGGCTGAATACTAAGGCTTCGTTCGTCGGGAATGACTCTCAGAAAGCTGGAAAACTTCAGATCCTGATTGTCGGTTGTGACTTGTAGGAACAGACTGTAACCGTCCTACTCATCCTTTGAGTGTTGACTTACGAGAGCAGACTGTAACTACCCCGCTTGCCGTGAAGTTGACTTTGGAAGGTGCTGTGTTGCACTTGAATATTTGTCCCTAATTTTTTCCTAAATTGCGCATGGTGCGACAACTTAACGGGATCTCTTTTTTTTTTTTTTTTTTTTTTGAGAATTTCTCTTTTTTCTCTCCTTTTGCCATAATCGCAATTTCTGAATTTGCAACCATGCCCCTCATTTCCTGATTTTGCCTACGCCGCCCTTTCGGGTTTTCAACCTAGCGGAAGCACTCTTTATTCGGTAGCCATTTAAGAGGGTGACTATGGCCCTATCTTTGTTTTCCTCATTTGCTGTTGCGGAAGCTCTTTTTAGTAGCCAATTTCGGGTTGACTGTGGCCCGTCCTTTATTCACACCTCAATACATGAATATTTGTAGCCGCTTGAGGGTGGCTGTGACCCTTCTCTCACCCTTTTCAATATCGCGGGAGCTTCTTTTGATTGTAGCCATTTGGAGGGTGGCTGTGGCCCTTTACAGTTTGAAAATCTCAGGTAAGTAGCTCAGGATGCACTATGAAGCTTGTCGTCATTGCTACTTAAGGCCCTGGTTTTTTTTTACTCTCCTTTTACCATAACTGTCCTTTCAGATTTTCAATCATGCCTCTCATCTCTAACTTTTACCTAAGTCGCCTTTACAGGTTTTCGACCTAGCGGGAAATTTCTTTTTTCTTTTTCTTTTTCTCTCTTTTTTCTTTTTTCTTTTTTTTTTTTTTTTTTCTCTTTTCAGGCATAATACCTTTTAAGCGCGTCTGCGTTGACTGGACTAGGAAGGTCTTGACCGTCCATATCCGTGATGATCAACGCACCTCCCTTGAACACCTTTTTGACCACGTAGGGTCCTTCGTACTTTGGCGCGAACTTCCCTCGCGAATCAGGATTGATACGCAGTACTTTACACAACACCAGGTCTCCTTGTTGGAAATTACGTGGTCGCACCTCAAAGGCCCTAGCCATCCGTTGTTGGTAACATTGCCCATGACATAGCGCCGTGAGCCTCTTTTCGTCGATGAGGTTCAATTGTCATACCTTTGTCTAGCCCATTCTGCCTCGTCGAGCCCTGATTCTGCCAGGATCCTTGCAGAGGGGATCTCCACTTCCACGGGTAGAACAGCTTCAGTTCCATACACGAGAGAAAACGGAGTTGCCCCGGTTGAAGTACGGATCGATGTTCTGTATGCCAAGAGTGCCCAAGGTAGCATATTATGCCAATCTTTGTATGTGACTGTCATCTTCTCAATGATCTTCTTTATGTTTTTATTCGCTTCTTCCACCGCGCCGTTCATCTGAGGACGGTATGGGGATGAATTCCTATGCTTGATCTTGAGTTGAACACATAAATCGTTTATCAACTTGTTGTTGAGATTCTTGGCATTGTCTGTGATTATTGTCTCGGGCACCCCGTAACGGGCACCAATGTCTCTTCGTAAGAAACGCTCAAACGCTTTTGCAGTAACTGACGCCAGTGTGACAGCCTCTATCCACTTGGTGAAATAATCAATTGCCACCAAAATGAACCTGTGATCGTTAGATGCATTTGCTGAAATGGGACCGATCACGTCAATTCCCCACATTGAAAAAGGCCACGGAGAAGACATCGGATGCAACTCATTTGGCGGCGCATGAATCTGACTAGAGTACACCTGGCATAAGTGGCATCGCCGGACGTGCTCCACGCAGTCTGACATCTGGGTAGTCCAAAAATAGCCCATCCTCGTGATTTTTCTCGCGAGCATGTGACCGCTCATGTGCGGTCCACAGCTTCCTTCGTGGACTTCCTCCATCAATCGCTTTGCGGCTTCCGAACCTACACATCTCAAAAGGGTGGCATCAAAAGATTTTCTATAAAGAACCTCACCACTAAGAAAGTAATTGCATGACATCCTGCGGATGGTTTTCCGATCCTTGCTACTTGCACCCTCGGGAAACTCGCCTGACTGCAAGTATCTCTTTATATCAATGAACCAGGGTTCGCCATCTGATTCTTCAAGTGTGCAACAATATGCAGGACGCTTGTTTACTTCAATCTCGAGAGGCTCTATGGAATTCCCGTCTGAGATATTCACCATCGATGCGAGTAGACAACGCATCTGCGAATTGATTTTTACTCCGAGGCATCTGCGTGAATGTTACTTCCTCAAAATTCTCGCTCAACTCTTCGATATGCTGATGATATGGTTGCAGCTTGGGATCTCTCGTTTTCCATTCTCCCAAGGTTTGGAGAATGATCAGCATGGAATCTCCATAAACCTCCAATTCCTGTATCTTGAAATCAATTGCCGCTCGCAACCCGAGAATGCACGCTTCGTATTCCGCCACGTTGTTGGTGCACGGGAAAGTGATCTTTGCTGCTACAGGAAAATGTTGACCTTTTGGGGATACAAGTACTGCCCCTATACCACATCCGGTGGAGTTTGCAGCTCCATCAAAATACATTCTCCACATGCTTCCATTTTCTGTCTCTTCCTCCACGTGAAGTATGTCGCTATCCGGAAGCTCGTGACTTGCTTGACGATCGTCATCAATGGGAAACTCAGTTAGATGATATGCAATAGCCTGCCCTTTTATAGATGTACGAGGAATGAACTGTATGTCGTACTCAGCAAGCTGGACCTGCCATTTGGCGACATTCTACATTAATGTCGGCTTCTCCAGTACGTATTTCATGGGATTCAGCTTAGAAATGAGATGTATGGTGTAATACAACGTATACTGTCGGAGTCTCTGCATCACCCATACTAATGCGCAACTTGTCCTTTCAACCTCCGTGTACTTGGCCTCTCCTTCAGTGAACTTCTTGCTGAGGTAATAAATGGCGTGCTCTGTCTGGCCATCTTCATCTAGTTGCCCCAACATGCATCCCAATGAGCCTTTTCGAACCGCCAGATACAAAATGAGCGGCCGACTCGGAGTGGGCGGGACCAAAACCGGCGAATTGACGAGATATTCTTTTATTGACTTGAAGGCATGCTGACACTCTTCATCCCATTCAATCAATGCATTTTTCCACAGGCGGCGGAACAAAGGTTGAGACTTGTTCGTCATATTGGCGATAAACCTCGCGATGTAATTCAAACGTCCGAGCAAGCTTCTGACCTCCTTGACGGTAGACGGTGCTGGAAGGTCTAGTATCGCTTTGACCTTGTCGGGATCCACCTCTATACCCTTCTTGCTGACTATAAAGCCCAGCAACTTACCGGATGTTACTCGGAATGTGCATTTTGCTGGATTTAGCCCGAGTTTAAACTTCTTAAGCCGTTCAAAGAGCATCCGCAGGTTGACAAGGTGGTCTTCATCTTCGCGGGACTTTCGATCATATCATCGACGTATACTTCTATATGCTTATGCATCATGTCATGGAACAATGTCACCATTGCTCTCTGGTAAGTTGCCCCCGCATTCTTGAGTCCGAAAGGCATGACCTTGTAGCAAAACGTGCCCCACATTGTGATGAAAGTGGTTTTCGACTTGTCCTCTTCTGCCATCTTGATTTGATTGTATCCAGAGAACCCATCCATGAATGATAACATGTGGTGCCGTGCCGTGTTATCGACTAACATGTCAATATGAGGGAGTGGAAAGTTATCCTTCGGACTAGCCTTGTTGAGATCTCGATAATCAACATAGACTCGAACACGACCATCCTTCTTCGGTACAGGGACAATGTTGGCGACCCACTCGGAGTAGTTGCACACCTCAAGGAACCCCGCGTTAATTTTCTTGATGATCTCTTCCTTGATCTTGAGGAGTAACTCTGGACTCTGCCGCCTTAAATGTTGTCTTTTGGGTTTGAACTTCTCGGTATCTATTGGCAGAGTATGTTGCACAATTGCTGTATCTAAACCTGGCATGTCAGAATATGACCAAGCAAAGATCTCTTTGTACTCGTCTAGTAGCTCGATCATCTGGGCTTTCTGAGAAGGATCAAGGGTTGCCCCAATTTTGAGCTCTCGGGGTTCTTCCTTCGTACCGATCTTAACTATTTCGATAGTTTCGGCAGTTGATGGCTTTCTCTCTTCGAATCTCTCGAGGTTCTCTCTTATTTAGATCGGAACATGGTCATCATTATATTCCTCTGATGGAATCGCATCGTCATAGCTTTCGAGTTTTCTTGTATTTTTCCTACGGTAAGGAAAATAACCGGAATCAATGCGAATTTGACGAGAAATAAATGAAAATGAGTAAAATTTGAAATAAAGGGATTTATTTATATTGATAAGATCATGATAATATCCCTCTTTCCAATGCGGGGCTCATGATCTTGCCGCGCAGAGGAGTACAACAGAAACTCATAAATCTTACTCATCGCTAAGCGAAAGAACATAAACTGGAATCGAAAACCAATTGGTGATTGCTTCTCCTTCAACAAATGGTCGGACATAGATGCCTGGGGGAACTTCTTCGAGGATGGCTCCAACTATGGTGTCGGTGATGAACAATCCGGCTATGGCTTGTAATGCTTCATCTTCATCAATTCGAATGACCTGAGGTGGCCCTGGGAAAGTCACTAACAGTGGTGAATGTTCATAGGCCTCCACCTTCCAGCGAATCGCCCCCTCTTGAAACCCATCAGTTGTTGTTCCCCATGTGCACTTTGATCATCTTCTTGGAACGGGGAATACCCTAGCCCGTATCTGCATACACTTTCCTTCAGCTGGAGTGGACGCGGGATCCCTTGACACCTGATACCCAGGCCTTAACCCGGGACGAAATTATTCTTCAACATGAACCTTCCTACCATGATGTTCGTTTTGCTCAGCGTTGGCTCTCCCCAATCCCTGATGACGGAGATTAGCTCAAAGGAATGGTATGCGGGTGGCTCATCTCCACTAGTGTTGATGACAGGGACCGCCGTTTCCTGATAGATGTTGTGATCACCTTCTCCCCTGATTTCCACAAGGCGGTTGTCGATCACGTATTTCAGCTTCTGGTGTAGGGTGGATGGAACCGCCCCAGCCGCATGAATCCATAGTCTTCCCAAGAGAAGACTGAAAACATTCGGGATATCCATGACCCTGAAAGTGACATCAAAAACATTCGGACCAATCTCGAGCTGCAACTCAATCTCTCCATAAACTTCCTCGTGCCATCAAAAGCTCGAACTGCCGACTTACTCGTACGGATATGAGACATGTCAATCTTCATTTGCTTGAGCGTGGATAATGGGTAAACATCGACTGCCGAGCCACCATCAACCATGACCTTCGAAAGCACGAATCTGTTACACTTGCAGACGATGTGGAGGGCTTTCACATGGTTCCGACCGTCGACTCCTAGATCATCATCCCCGAAATAGATCTGGTTCGAGAATATAGAGCCAATAACATTACCCATCTGTTCAGCAGAGGTCTCCTTTGGCACTAACGCTTCTTTGAGCACATTCATGAGAGCTTCACGATGACTTTCTGAGCTTAAGAGGAGAGCAAGCAAAGAAATTTGAGCCGGAGTCTTGCGGAGCTGATCAATCACTTTGTCCTCTCCTTCCTTCATGAACTTTATAAAGTCCACAATTTCTTCGTCAGTCACCTTCTTCTTTGGTGTTACTTCTACAGCCTTATCTTTAGCAACATCCTCCATGTACGAACGACCCGAACGTGTCATGATCATAACATGATCGTCTGGTTTTGCTGCTCCGACTATCTGAGCTTCGTAATTCCAAGGGAACTTCTTGTTGCTTTCATATTGGAAAGGAGTCGGGCCCTGCATCACTAGTGGCAACCTGGCCGACTGTTCAGGCACATAATTAAGTATGAATGGCGTGATTACCGCAATAGCGACATCTTCTGACGACTCCTCTTCGAGACAGATCATGTTGATGGATGATGATGAACCAGCATTGTGTTGTGGCAAAGGGTTTGTCTTGACATTAGGAGGAGGGATTGGGTTGAGAATAAGGAGCTTATTGTCAATGAGGTCCTGAATCTTGTGTCTCAGACGGGTGCATTTCTCTATCGAGTGTCCAGCTACTCCCATGTGGAACTACATCTCGAGTTTGGATCATCATTGAGTACTCTCGAATCTGGCCTCATGAACTCGGGGCCGATGAGGTTTTGTTCCAACATCTTCTGGTACACCTCAGCCATTGACACAGGTAAAGGGGTGAAGGCCCTTGTTTCTCTCTGCCTGAAATTAGCACGATTTGCTTGTCCGCCTGTAAAGGAGGGTTGTGGAGCCGGGGTTACTTGAGTCATTGGCTGAGCCGTGGGGGTTGTCAACTGCATTGGGTAGACTGCGCCTACAGTTGCATCTTTCGGGAGCGGCTTTTTGGCGCCACCCTTTTTTAGACCATCTCCTTGGTAGCCTTTGAGAAGATCTTCAATCTTCCCCATTCGGATTCCTTGCTCAATCATCTCTCCGGATTTTACCAGGTAGGCAAAATTTGCAGAAACGTGTCCCAATAAGTGGGAGTAGTAAGCTCCCTTTAAAGTTTCGATGAACATAGATACTGCTTCTGTGTCTTCCAGTGGTGGTCGGACTCCGGCGGCCTTCTCTCTCCACGCCTGCATGTAGTTTCTGAAGGATTGTCCGTCAGTCATCTCCATGATTTGAAGATCCATGCGAGTCGGAGCAATGTCCAGAATGAACTTGTATTGGCAAACAAAAGCGTTAGCCATGTCCTCCCAGGTTGAGATATCACCGGCCTTCAAGCTGACGAACCAAACCAAAGCTGCTCCTTTCAAGCTCTCCTGGAACGTTTGGATCGAGAACTTCTCGTACTGCTGATAAGGGGCCATCTTTGCAAGGTAAATTCTCAGGTGGACGATGGGATTTCCGGTGCCATCATATTTCTCGAAATCAGGCACTTTGAACTTTTCTGGTCTTGACATGTCAAGGAACAAGCATAAGTCGGAGTAACCAATGCCTCCGTACTGCTCAAGTCCGGACAGAGCCTTCATCTTTTCCTCCATTTTCTTCAAGCGACGATCCTGCTCGGATTCGATGACCAGTGATGATGTGAATTCATTTGTGCCGGCAGAACCTCCTTTGTTCACGGGCCCATATATTGTTGTTGGATTTGGAAGGACATACGGCTTTGGTGCGGATTGGTCTGGTACGGCTAAAGCCGGGAGTTAGTCACGAGGAGGTTCTACCGTGGCGTCGGGAAGCACGGTTGCAGCCGGCATTCGAGGTCCGGTATTAGATAAATATTTCCTGCGTTGGAAAAAATCGACGATTCAAAATGTGGACACTGAATACCATGCATGATTTTTTATTTTTTTTAAATGTGCCATTCATCTCATCGTTTTATTCATGAAGGAAACAATTTTAATATTTAAACTCGAAAACGCTTTACACGACTGCGCATCTCGCCGAGTGCGTCGAGTTCTTGTTCTTTAGTCCTAACGAATGCGACAGACAAATGTTTTGAAAAAAGTTTCAGTCTTCTTGCTCTTCGTTTGAACTTTTCAAGATCAACACTTAACGACGTCTTCTCTCTCTCTTTCACCTTAATAGCCCACTGCAGGTGCATAACGGTGGAATTTGCTTTGTCTAGGTCTTCCCGTAACTTCATGACCTCCTTTTTGGCTCTTGTACAGTCTTGGACCCAAGTTGCGCACTGCATTTCTACCCGAGCCGCCAGTGCATCGTACACATCTTCATTAGAGGGGTTTTGAGCTTGTAGCTTTGGTCCGAGGATATCTGTAGGGTCAATGAGGGACTCCCTTGGGGTAGTATGAAACCGGTAAATGTATTCTTTGGTGGCGCAATACATCCTCTCCACCTCTCCTAGATCATTTGGCATTTGGACTTTCCTCGTCTCGGTCCTCCCAAATCTTTTGAATCTGCTCAGCACCTTTTTGGAGTGCGGCTTGAGTGATTTTGTCGTCGTGCCAGTTGAAAACCAGAGAAGATCCCGTTGCGCTTGTTGGTATACCTTGGAGGCCTCCAAGCTGTCGTGTGACTCGAGCCGGGTAGGTGACCACTGAGCCTAGGTGACTAATAAGAGGAATACCTTTGAAATCTTTGCATTTTAAAAATACGGGTTTTGGTGAAAACCAACGAGCTACCCACAAAATATCTTTAGGTAAAAGTTTTGAAAAATGCTTTTTCCACTCAAGGGCACTCCATCCCCTATTTACATGGCGAGAATAATCTATCATCTTTGATATAATTTGTTGGTCAATGAGGAAACGAAATTTGGGGAAACCCGCGCCAATCTCAACTAAGTGACTTAAAAACCATATTTGTAGTAAAGCTGGACTTGCCCTAATTACCCCTTTTCCTTTAGCCTTTATGAGGTTTAGTGACGTGATTGATTCGGCAAGCAGCGCCACTGTGTGACCACCTGAAGGACGACGTGTGCCAGGGCCACGTCTATATGGCTTTTGGAGCGGGGGAATAAGACAGTCCAAAAAAAATAGTAGGAGATAGGCGTGGGTTGCTCCTCGGATCGCTCGATCATCTTTCATTCTAAATTCTATCCACTTTATTAAACGTTCGATAGATATGCCATGCTCTACGTTCACCATAAGCTCGTCAGCTACCCTCAATTTTTTAGCTTGTAGAAGGGCAGACATGATACATCTCTTCGGGGCTCCAAATTGTGGCATTATAATCTTCCTATTCCACTCGACGCCCTGTACTAGTTGTCCGTACTCCTCTAGCGTGGGGGTTAGCTCTATGCCATTGATGACGAACACCGCCTTTTCAGGGTCCCAAAAGTTGGTTAAGGCATCAAGCATGTGCCACTCTATTGGGTAGTCGGGGAGACGTTGAATTCGGCCAATTATCTTGGTGACGTACTCTCGTTCCGTGCTTAGCATGGCATTCCAGATGCGATTGATGTCCTCCTTGGGGGCCGGCAAAGCTGTGATGTGCGGGCATTTGCGCAGTGCTTCCATCCTTACCAAAAATGGAGTATAAAGCGTTTTAAAGTTGGTGAAACGAATGGCACTAAATTTTTGAAAAATGATGATGCATGCTTTAAAAATAAAATTTCCACTAATATCCACGCCACAATTACGATTACAACATTTTAAGAGTAAGATTACACATGGACCCATATCCTATACACCATAAAACCTAAGGGTCGAGAATTACAAGCGAAAAACGAAAACCACGCATGTACGCATATCGGCCGGATTGAAGCTTCGGGTAGTGTGTTTTTCGCTTTGCTCTATGGTTGGTTCCAAAAAACAAAAAATTTGAGTAACACTTATACAAAACTAAAACATGGCAAACATGCAATTTTAACAAGCCCGAACCCTCTAAGAGTGTGTCCCCAGCAGAGTCGCCAAATTGTCGGACCTAAAATCTGACCCAAGGCGATTTACGTTTGAAAACGTGGATTTTGAAAAGAGTCGCCACTAGCTAATTACGGCTAACTAGAAACCTAAATTACCTAGGTGAAAAACAAATTAGTACCTAAGTAAATTAATTGGCTTGCGTTAAAAGATTTGAGTTCGGGGGTTCTGTTACGAATTAAAAAAAATATATTTTTCTAATCACGCCCTTTCGGTACTTAATTAACATGTTAGCCAAATTAAAAATTGAAGCATGCTTTTACGACGAATTCATCTATCATAAAAAAAACTAAACTAATTTTACGCGACACTATTATTAACGATAAAACTGAGCATTTAAAATATTATTAAGCATCTAAAACTCCTAATTACGTTAAAGCCTAAATGAAATTAAACATGCTCAAAATTATGACAAAAAGTTACATGTCACATACATATGTACCATAGCACATGCTATCTAATTAATTTACATCTAACTAATTAATTAACATAGTACAATAATACCGGATGGACGAGCTCTGGCAGGCGGTCGTGACTTCGGGTGGACGGACGAGGACGGGCGGCGGTCCGGCGGGCAAAAAGAGCGCAGCGGCGGGCCGGAATTGACAGCGGCAGCAGATGCTGGTGGCGTTGGGCGTGCGATACCGGACAGCAGCGGCGGACACCTTGGCCGGACTGGGACGGCGATGGGCTGAGCGGTGCGATTCGGCGAGTCTGGGCAGTGGCCGGCGAAGGTGGTCGGAACTCCGGCGACCGACGGTGATGGCAGGGCTGAGGAAAGAGATGGGTACTGTGCACGAAAATCGAGAAAAAACCTTATTTTATTGCAGTTTTTTTTTTGTGTCGTTTTTACATATAATAGGTACCTATTTATAGCCACCCTACCCCCTAATATTAGGAAAGCAATATTTGTTCAATATAGACTTTAATAAATCCGAAAATATATATATTATATATTTTCTGATTATTACATCTTATTTATTGCATATGTATTGTCCTAATTTAAACTGAGTCTATTTTTGGCAATCCCGCGACCTTCCATATTTAAATATTTCCTTTTTTAAACGCGCTACACATAAAATTTTTAACATGTTACGTACGTGTCGCGCGTACCAAAATTAGGTGTTTACACTCCACAACAAGACCTCGGATCGATTATTCAACAGGAATGGAACCTCAGACTTGATGTGATGGTGCCAAAATATTAGACTAGGGTGACAAGTTATCTCAATGGAGATCCTTGTTCTTAATTGTGTGTGTAAACCCTTAGAAGTAATCCCTATATATAGTATTGACTGGAGTTGCCAAAAGGAGGCAACTCCACCCAATGTGGTACTAGGGTTTCGGCCGAACCATGCATAAAGGGGGGGAGGCCCATTTTTGGCCTCCCTTGTCAATTACTAATTGGATTTGGCCCAATTAGCCAAGATTGACAATTACCTAATTAACTTAGGTAATTCCCTTAATTACCGGGCTCCTATTACAGCGCCACGTCACCATATGCTTACAGCTCCCACTCGCCGGAATGGGAGGGTGCTCGTTAATCTATACGATTACGCAACAGTATAAGCATCTCAGTCTTCAGTCTTCGTCTCCGTCTCCGAATAGTTCATACGTGGCTTGCCGTGAAACCGGCGGATACGACGGGCATCGTGCTACTCATCGGTTAGGAGTATTGTAGCGCCCGCAGAACGTTGATTCCCTTTCATGAACCTAACCTATTTAAAATAAAACTATGTACCGCACTGTATCCTTGGTCAACTGTTAATTATCCAATTGCCTAGTTTTCCACAAAGGAATACTTCTCCAGGGCACCTGTACAAGTGTTCACAACCTTCAACTAATATCCGGTTGGCGGCCACCTAGTGAACACGAGAGTTGATGAATTAAAGGTGAACTTGACCATCCCCATCGCTTATACCCTTAGTCTGACTCAACCGGTTTCCAAGACGTGGTCACATGGCTGTTTTCTTTGGCGCTACGCTCGTACGCCGGGTAGCGAGCATTGAGCCAGACCTTAGGTATAAGTTCCGAGTCCGTGAGGATACTTTGGATGCCTCTTCATAAGACATCCGAGATCAATCACACGCTTAAGGTGAAGAAGTATGCACCCTTTGAATCACAAGGATTCTAGCTAGCACAACTGAGCATGACCCCGTGGTCGTATATGGCACGCGTAGTATGAAACATGCGTCGATAGCACACCTGGTAAAACTAGGGATGGGATATGTCAATAATGCTATCGCAGAATCTCTCATCTGGCCTTGAATGTGATGTAGTGATGGACAAAGTCCAACTCGGCGATTTACAAAACGAAGATTAAGTCATGCCGTTAAGCGTGACAATGTTATCGTTTTGCTTAATCAGGTTTACCCCCCTGATTCATAGCCAATCTTGTTATGGTAGAGGTCCCTCTCTCCTTACAAGATGATCGTGCCTGTGTGACGAGGCAAGGATCACATTCGACATAATTTTGGTGGAAGAATTTTACTTCTTCCTACGACTTAGTTTATAGACTGTAAAATCCGATGTTGTTAATCATTATGATGTCGATAAATCATAAACTCAAATTGGAATTCCTTTATTCAAATTGAAACAAAATTTCAAATGTCAAAATGTTATCACTTTTACAAGCCACACAGTTTAAGCCCTACGTAATTCAAGCAGTTTTATGTGCTTTTCAAAAATTTCCCTACTTAACGGCTTAGTAAAAGGGTCTGCGACCATATTGTCTGTAGGCAAGTATTTTAAAGCGATTATGTTGCCTTCCAGAACTGACCTAGCATAATTGTATTTCACATCAATGTGTAGTCCTACTATGGTACTTTGGATTTTTTAACTGCCGCAATGGCCGCCTGACTGTCGGAGTACACCTTCACAGGTTTACTCTTCTTGTCGGAGCCAATTAATGCAGTAAGAAGCCTTTTCAGCCAGACCGCTTCTTGTGCGTTTTTGGAGAGGGCAACGAATTCCTAATTCCATAGTGGAAAGCGCGACACAAGATTGCTTCTTGCTTACCCATGATATGGCAGCATTAGCAAGGAGGAAAACTCCTCCTGTGGTGGACTTACGATCATCCGGATCGCCACCGTGGTCGGCGTCACTATATCCGGTCAATTCGAGCTGATCGCCCTCATAGCACAGAACGTAGTCGGCAGTACCTTTCAGATATCTGATAATTCGTTTCACGGAATTTAGATGTTGATAACTAGGATCTGATTGGAATCTTGCTACTAGGCCCACAGCGTATCAGATGTCTGGCCGAGTACAGAGCATGGCGTACATTAAACTCCCTACCATGCTCAGATACTCTGCATTTTTCATCTGTTAACAGTCCTGTTGGTTTTTCGGGCCATTACGCTTCGATAGCGCGCACCCGAACTCAACCGGCGTATCCACGGGTTTAGCATCCAACATTTTGAATATTTTCAACAATTTGTTGATATATGATTCCTGAGATAGACATAATTTCCGGGTGGCTCGATCTCGGGAAATTTTGATGCCTAAGATGTATGTAGCCTCTCCCATGTCTTTCATCTCGAATGCTGATCCTAACCAGGACTTTGATTTATTCATGAAACTCACGTCGTTCGCAGCAATGAGAATGTCATCCACGTATAGTGTTATGATGATTCACGAATCCGTATTCGACGATTTCCTCGTGGAATCTGCGATACCATTGTCGAGATAATTGTTTAAGGCCGTATATAGATCTTTTGAGTTTGTAAACTTTACGTTCTTTGCCAGGAGTAATGAAACTCTCCAGCTGCTCCATATAGATCTCTTTCTTTAGTTTTACTTGGAGAGGTTTTGGTCTTAATGTCCATTTGATGCATACTCGAGTTCGAGACTTGCAGTCATGGGCAAGGACGGCCCTGACTATGGTGTAACACATAGTCGGTGAGTCTGTCTTTATCAAAGTTCACTCCGTGAATTTGGGTATATCCTTTCGCAATTATTCGAGTTTTGTACCACTCGAAATTTCCACCAGAAGTGAAATCTAAGATTTCACTTTCTAGTTCTATGGTTAACAGATAAATCAACTAAAGACTAAAAACGAGTTAGTTCTTATTTAGGCAATTTCATCCTCCATTGTTTTCCTCAATTCCCTCGTTTTGAGGTCCTTCTTTTGCTTGATGAACCGTTACGAGTTCAAGTATGAATATCAAGATGTGTAACACATCTTATTTGAAGGGACACTTCTCAAGAGAAGTTCGTTGCCTTTGATTATGTCTAGGCACGTTAATCCCATGTTTTAGTCTGATCGTTACTCCCACTCGGAATAATGCTTCTTATCGGGGCATTACTCCCACTAGGAACAATGGTGGTGGTTGAACTTACTTGGAATATCCTCTCGGTCTCGGGTTTTTACCTCCAGATGTATTCCTCGATCACTAGGATCTGGAACCAAGTTGGTTATTCCACTCCCACTAGGAAAAATGGGTAGTTGAAATAGTTCATTATCATGATTATCAGGTCCGACTTGATTCGCATTTTGAAATTTAGTGATGATTATGTGTGAGAGGGAGTAAGCCCTCTCACTGGATTTATTATGAAGACGTTTCCATCATCATTTACCAAATCAATCACTTATGCTATATCAATTCTCCCACTCGAAGTAAGTGGGACCTGAGAATCTCCATCATCCATATGTTAACTTTAATCAGTACTAGCTCGTTTGTTCTGCAAAGTGTTGGAAATCCATCCTCAAACCTTTATAATGTGTTATGTTTATCCACGAAACCATTGTTCCAAGCTAATTTTAAAAATCGTATTCTTCGCGAGTAGTGCGTACTCTTAATGAATACTCGTTTTAATGCGCAAATTAATGCGTCTTTGTGATAAGGTTTTTCACGAATCATTCATTAGCTTTTATTGTAACGTGTTAACCGATTTTGTCAGAATATAGTGTTTTACATTAATGTGATTTAAATTAATCTCATGCCCCAGGAACAATTAATGTGCAACTCTAACATTATGTAATTCTGAACTATGTTTCTTGAGGTGTTTAATGAATGCTTATAGCCAAACTCTTTGTTCAAGGCTAATGGTGGGAGAGTCGTTTTACCGACTACTTCTTTTCGTTTTGTTTGTTTAACTCATCCATAGACTTATCCATCTTATGGACTATGCATTTAAGCACTCGCTTTAATGCCATAGTTGATGTTTTTATTAGATTACAGTAGCTTTGAAGCACACTTTTAATCTAAATAGTTATCAATGAGTTATATCCAACCCAATGTGGTACTAGGGTTCCGGCCGAACCATGCATAAAGGGGGGAGGCCCATTTTGGGCCTCCCTTGTAAATTACTAATTGGATTTGGCCCAATTAGCCCATATTGACAATTACCTAATTAACTTAGGTAATTCCCTTAATTAACGGGCTCCTATTACAGCGCCACGTCACCATATGCTAACAGACCGAACCTTAGTGTTTCTGAGGAGAGGAGAGAATGACCAACCCCAAGAAATCCATAACAACTCTTATTTATAAAAGGATGTGAGCAAAACCCTTGGTGGGTTTGTTCACTATTTCGGCCGAAAATCGCTGTTCAATTAGGTCGGCCCACATGGGCCACGTATGGCCCATGGGGATTCCGGCCTGACCTGAAATCCCCTATGTGTCATACCCTAATTGTGCTTGGCATTTTGGGCTTATATTAATGGCTCCTATTACGGCGACCCATTTACTATAAATGCCATCATCAAGGTGGCCAAAACCCGTGCCAGCAATCTGCATACATTGTGATAGTCAATCAACAATAGGTAGGGCGCATCGTAACATGTATAATAGGAAATCTAGACAAATCCGTCAAAGAGATAACTCCATTAGACAATTTCTCTCAACTGAAATTACTACGCTCGACTATGTACGATCGACTGATAATATTGCGGATCTACTAACCAAATGGTTAAAAAAAGAGTTTTTTAGCCAAGCCTCGAGAGGAATGAGATTAAAACTCGTGAAGTAACAATCCTGAGAAAGAAAACCTTACCTAGTTGACTGAATATCCAAGATCTAGGTTCAATGGGACAACCTAGTCACAGGAGTGGGTGAGTGAGATCACTGTGGGGTCGAACTCTTGAACCCATTTCTATGATGCAAAACCGCGATAGAGTGAGATAATGTTAAGTCTAAACTTTTAATGATTATTGAGAAATCTTAAAGACACGGTGAAAATATTAAGTTAAGTTAGAGTCGTGATAAATATGTTGAGACAAAGAATCACCTATGGGAGTGAGAATATGAGTCACTTCGAAAAGAATTGTTGAGGGTGCAACTCTTAGAAACGCTTCCAGAACCAGGAAAATGTCCAGGGCCATAACAGACATTAAGGTGCGAACCGTACTATACTAGGAAGATATCTTTGTGAGTTATATCACCATTTACACTAACGACAGTCAGTTCAAGGACATCGCGTCTACTAACCAGCCATTAAAGTCGGTATAATTTCACAACGGAAGGTTCAAAAAGGGAACCCATACCTACCTTTGTAGGTATTGACAGTTGAACTCAAACTATCGAGTCTAGAGCTATCATTAGGTTTCCAAATACCATTCATGTGGAGGATTGTTGAACATGGGTGTTCTTGGGCTTAACTTTCAGCCCATGTGGATGAATGGAGAGTTATAGACCGAGATGTAAAATCTTAGGTTCTACATTGTCCCACACCGGGCAAGTAACTAGTTACTAGCTATTATATAATGTGGCAAACATCTTAGAGTGGTAACAACTTACTAGTCAAGAGTCAATTTTTACGCGTGCTTGCGCAATGGGGGTGCAAATCATCAGATCTGAAGCACACTCCGATAGGCTTGGCTTGTGTTCACGCATGTGCGTGCGTACACGATTGTCGTCCCAAGTAAACGGAAATTTTATTTTTGCCAAAACAAATTTTGAAAAAGTATTATTCTATCAATATTTTAAACCGAAGTTTCATACTTTAATAGTTTCCAAGTAATGTAATTATTGCAAGTATATATTTTATAGTTGGAGAATTTATTTTATATATGTGAAAAATATATTCTCCTTATATTCGGTGTGACCGAATTTACCCACTATAAATAGAGATGGCATCCTCTTAGAAAAATACATCCGGAAATTCTCTCTACAGTTCTGAAATACCTCGGTATCTTAGCGTTTCTATTTTCTTCATCTTGAATTTGTGAGTACCAACCGCTCTCATGTTCTGTTCTAATTCTGTGATTCAGTTCATCTTAATTATTATTCTGTTTTTGGAACTCACTTTCTTTTTTGAGTTCAAGTATTAGTTCGGTTTGGTTGAACGAATTACGTCCATAATTTGTGTCAATAACACTGTTGTATTCTGGGGGGTGATCGTCCCTTTGGTAAACTGAAATTGCCTTAAGGAGATTGTTCCGCACATACCTAAATTAAATATATCGCTTTTTAAATTCTGTTGTCGTGTCGCAATTTCAGTTTTCGCAAACATACTCTTACTTGTTAATTTTATGTTGATTATTGAATAAAAACTATTTGGACTTAAGTCCTACATATTTTATAATATTGTTGTTTACCCTTGTATTGACCAACATGGTCTCCCATATCGGAGAACATGTGAACATGTTTAGCGCGGATTCATGTCAAAATGAGTCTCCTAACTAGTTGAATCAAGTAATATCCGGTGGATAAGTAATACTTTTTGAATTAAGGCTCCTAAAAGAAATGAGACCCCTAAAACTTATAGGCGGTTAGTGTTGGATTACGGGGACGTAATACTACGGAATGCTAAACGTGTACTAGTAAGTAATCTAATTACGCAGCGGAATAATATACACATACCTCAATAGCTTTCCTGCCCAAGAACGTTGTGGAGGGAGTTCTGATCCTCCGGTCGGAACCCGTACAAGTTCTTCGTGAGAAGAAGTCCTACGCGGTATAAGCTCCACAGAAAATCCTCTGATCGATTCTTCAACGTGGACAAAACCTCAGACTGTATGCTCGGTAGCAATTTGGCACACCAATGGTGGTGTTAGGGGGCCGGCCGAAATATGCTTGTAGAGAGAAAGGGATTTCTCTCAAATCACAACTTAGGAGGAGTTGTGATCAATGTGTATTTTGGGAGTGACCCCAAGATCTCCTCATATAGTGGGAGGAGGAGAAAATCCTCCTCCCTACTATTAGGGTTTCGGCCGACCTATGATGCGGGTGGGAGGCCCAATTTTGGGCCTCCCATGTCACATGGGAATTGGGTCTGGCCCAATTACCCCTAATGTGACATTTACCTAATTATCTTAGGTAACCACATATATTAATGGGCTACCAATTACGGCGCCACGTCACCATATACTAACAGCTCCCACTCGCCGGAATGGGAGGGTGCCTGTTAATGTATTGTCATCCAATAGCATCAACTTTTCAGTCTCCAGTTATTGTCTTCGTCTCCGAATAGTTCATACGAGGTTTGCCGTGCGACCGGCGGATACAACGGGCATCGTGCTACTCATCTGTTAGAAGTGTTGTAGCGCCCGCAGAACATTGATTCATTTTCGTAAATCAATCCTGTCAAAAATAAAATATGTACCGCACTGTATCCTTGGTCAACTGATAATTCTCCAATTGCCCATTTTTCCACATAGGAATACTTCTCCAGGGCATCTGTACAAGTGTTCACAATCTTCAACTAATATCCAGTTGGTGGCCACCTTGTGAACACAAGAGTCGGTGAATTATAGATGAACATGACCATCCCCATAGTTTATACCCTTAGTCTAACTCAACCGGTTTCCAAGACGTGGTCAATTGGCCGTTTTCTTTGGCTCTACGCTCGTACGCCAGGAAGCGAACATTGAGCCAGACCTTAGGTATAAGTTCTGAGTCCGAGAAGATACTTTGGGTGCCTCTTCATTAGACACCCGGGATCAATCACACGCTCAAGGTGATGAAGTATGCGCCATTTGAATCACAAGGATTCTAGCTAGCACACCCGAGCATGACCCCGTGGTCGAACATGGCACGCGTAGTATGAAGCACGCGTCAATAGCACACCTGGACAAGCCAGGGGTGGGATATGTCAATCATGCTATCACAGAGTCTTTCATCCGGCCCTGAATGTGATTTTAATGATGGACAGAGTCCAACACGACGATTTACAAAACGAATATTAAGTCATGCTATAAGCGTGACCAAGTTATAGTTTCGTTTAACCAGGTTTATCCCCCTAGTTCTTAGCCAATATTGTTTTGGTAGAGGTTCCCCTCTCCTACAAGATGACCGTGCTTGGATGACGAGGCAAGGTTCACATCCGACATAATTTTGGTGGAAGAGTTTATCTCTTCCTACGACTTAGTTTATAGACCGTAAAATCCGATGTTATTTTTCATTATGACGTCGATAGATCATATACTCAATTTGCAATTCTTTTATTCAATCGAAATATTATTTCAAATGTCAAAATGTCATCACTCATACAAGCCACTTATTAAGCCCTACGTAATCCAAGCAGTTTTACGTGCTTTTCGAAAATTTCTCTACACAATGGCTTAGTTAATGGATTTACGACCATATTGTCTGTGGGCAAGTATTCTGAAGCAATTATATTGTCTTCCACAACAGATTTGACATAATTGTATTTCACATCAATGTGTTTGGTTCTACTATGGTACTTTGGATTCTTAACAGCCACTATGGCAGCTTGATTGTTAGAGAATACCTTTACAGGCTTCTACAATTCGTCAGTGCCCAACAATGCAGTAAGAAGCCTTTTCAGCCAGACCGCTCCTGTGCGTTTTGGAGAGAGCAATGAATTTCGATTCTTTCGTAGACAGCGTGACACATGATTTCTTCTTGCTCGTCCATGAAATGACGGCTTTTAGCAAGGAGGAATACACCTCCTGTGGTGGACTTACGATTGATGGATATGTGCCCAATTCGAGTTCGTATTTATATTTCGGGCCTCGTAAACACGTCAAAATTACATCTCGACTTGAAAAACGTCTCCCAAAGGATCAAAACGGTCCGGAAGCGCGTTACGCGCGTCCGGATTGCGCGGCAATCCGAACCTCGCCGAATTGCCCAAATTCGACGAGGTCCGGATTGCATTACGGGTATTGTGCGATTACCGTTTTCGCGATTACCGTTACGTGTAGAGAAGTCGTGTTCGCGCATTGCCAATATGGATGACGGTTACCGCTTGCTTTTGAACCGTCATCAAACCGCTTTAAAACCGGGTCCGGTCCCAAAGAAGCCTATAAATAGGAGGCCTTGGCCACCCATTTTCACACATCCTCTCATTTGCCCAACTTTGGTATTTTGAGCTCTGACTTCTCTCTAGAAATATTTTCTCTCTAGAATTACTCTTTTAGCCCTATAGTGACTTAAGCATCGGAGAGAGCTCTGCTAGCACCACCCCCCCCCCTCTCCGTGCTAGCACCGGTCCTTTGTGCAGGAATCGACGCCTCAGACATCCGAACTTGTGCACAGTCCACCGCCTTTTGAGACTCAGACCCCGCCTGAGACACAACAGCTTTTTCGTGACACAGACCTTTTCGAGACTCAACCGAACACTTGCAGTGGCACAAACCTCTTTCAGACGAAGGGTTACAGCCTGAAAACCCACTCTACCATACAAACAGACGCGTCCCCACGACCCAGTTCATCCAGGACGCAACATTGGCGCCGTCTACGTGATTCGAACAAGAAGCTATTGTACCGCAAAATCATGACGAGTGATCGCAACCCTCCCGAAGAGGTTAACACGAAAAACACAAGGAAAAGGCCCGAGCGCCCCAAGAAGTCCCCGGCAAACAAAAGAACAGGAGGCCAAATGCCAGCTGGGAGTCAGTCGGGACCCTCCCACATTCCAAGAGCTACTTCCATAGCTTCATCCATGCCAATGGACAATGTGCCCGACGCACAGCACAAAGAGCCAAGGGACGAGCATCACTCACCTCCACCTGGTTTCGGGCCAGAGGTGCATGAAGATGAATCTCAGAGGAAAATGCCGCAAGGCGAACAAAGAACGGGAGCAAACCCAATGCCCACCATTACTCCTGCGATGATGGCTGCATTGGAGGAGTTACTCGCATTCCGCGAGTCTCTAAAAAACCATGGATATGCTGCTCAACCACCTCCAACCAACCAAGAGCATGCCACGCCAGCAAGAGAAGTGTCGCAAGACACTACTCGCTACGGCAATCCTTTCTAGGGCAGAAACCAACACGCAAGATATGAAGCAGCACGGTCATACACTCCTTCCCAAGGAGCCCGTCATTGGAGGAGTGAAAGACAACCCCCGTTCTACTACCCACAGCAGCCAACAAGGGATGATCCCTTCCAGGCCACAAGTAGAGATCAATCTGACATCTACCACAACAATGGTCGGCAGAATCCTTCAACAGGTTACGCTGAACCTGTAAAAGGGTTTACCGCCGAGATGTTAGAAGAAATTGTGGAGAAGAAGATGAAGGAAGCAAAGATGAAGGGTATGCACGCACTTGAAGAAAGGGCGTCACATCCGTTCGCGGACCACCTTGTGAACAGTCGCGTCCCAGACGCACTGTACCGAATTGGAGGAGACCTCTATCGCGGAAAAGGAGACCCAGTGGAACATGTGCAAAAGCACGAGGCCTCTCTTCTAGGCAGAACGAAGAACCCACACCACTTTGCAATGACGTTTTCACAAACTCTTGCCGGGACCGCAGCACACTGGTTCTTCTCGCTGCCATGCGGAAGCATCACTTCATGGGCGGACCTGAAGGCTAAATTCATTCAACGATACATGGGCGAGCGCACATTGCTGAAGGGGTCAAATGCTCTGGACGACGTCCAACAGCAAAACCAAGAATCTCTCGCCGACTACTACGTCCGCTTCAATCAGAATATCTGTGACATTCAGGGGAACCTGACGGAAAAGAGATTGTTTGAGCGTTCATTCGAAACCTCGGACGAAGAGGCTATGCCCTAGCAGAAAAAATGGCAAAGCGCCCAGCTGAAACAATGGAGGAGTTAGCCGCAAGAGTTAAAGAATACGTGGACCTCGAAAGGTTCGGAAGCCAGAACAAGGCAAAAATCTCTGCAGCAAAGGCAAAAGAAAATCCAAAGCATAACCAAGTAAAACCACTCTCAAGTGGTCAACAAGGAAGAAACTGGCAACCCCAGCCGAAAAGACCTTTTCAAGGAGATTTTCAGAAGCCAAAAGAAGTAAATCTTGCTGACTGCATTCCTTTGAATGCCCCGCTGTCCGTAATATTGAGAGAGATGAAGGATGCGAACATGTGGAAAGAGCCGTACAATTTCAGAAAAGGCCCGCTGGGAATAGACAAAGACAAGTTGTGTGAAAACCACGAGGTCTTCGGCCATGAGACGGACAGCTGTGTCAGCCTACGTTTCCGCATTAACAACTTCGTCCTCAAAGGAGAATTGAAGCAATTTGTCGATCAAGGCGACAACCCCCCAAAAAAGGCTCAAGCAGAGTCGTCAAAAAGAGGAAACAAGGGAAAAGAGAAAGTCAATGACAACCCTCCACCAGCCAAGCGAGGTGTAATCAACGTCATCCACGGAGGACCTGCCGCCGGAGGACAAGTGTCTAATTCTCGGGACATTTATGCATCCCAAGCAACAACATTGCCGAAATACGGAAAGCGCAAGCAACCGGAGCAAGAGGACGCGGTCATCCAATTTTCCAGGGAAGACTTAAAGCATATCGTTTATCCTCACGATGACGCTTTAGTCATAACCATGGACATTGACGGGTACGACGTGAAAAGAATCCTCGTCGATGGTGGAAGCTTCGCTGACATTCTACATGTCAAAGTCCTAGAGCAACTAGGAAGATCAGTCAAAGACTTGACTCCGGGAACCTTCTCGCTAGTCAGCTTCGCCGGAGCAGCTACACACCCCCTGGGAACAATCACGCTTCCTGTCATCCTTGGCCAAGGGTGGAAAGCATTGCATGTCAACGTCACTTTCGTCGTTGTAGAAACTCTTGGGGCCTATAACGGAATTTTGGGTCGAACAACGATCAACCCTTACGTGATCGTGCCCTCCACTGTCCACCAAAAGATGAAGTTCCCTACGGACCATGGAATTGGGGAAGTGCTAGGCGACCAGATAACCGCAAGACGTTGTTACGTCAATGCCCTAAGAGCAAAGCACCATTTCCATGTGGCAATGATAAATTCTTTCAAAAGGCAGAAAGTTGTTGATGAAAGGAAGGAGCAAGAAGGGGAACAAGTTGTTACAGCTTGGAAGCTAAAAGAATACATCCAGTATTCGCCATGGAACCAGATATGGCTCGTCAAGCAGGGAGAAGGCGAGCCAATCATGGACTACTTCATCAGATTCGCTTCTAACGCCTCCTCGGCAAAAGAAACAAGAGAAGAAGTGATAAGCGTGTTCTATGCAAACATGAACGCCAGATCTTTCCTCCTCTTCGGACGAACTCATGGATGGCGAACAACAAAAACCATGGCAGACCTAAAAGATAAGCTCGAGACAGCAGACTTGTGCGAACAAGAACTGAGGTGGGGTACACCCCTCAGTTGGGACAAAGGAGTTCGAGCAAAAACGAACAAACAGGAAGACGCAAGCATCGATATCGACAACATCTTCACACCGCTAAACACGGTTGCTGAAGACATTTACGTCAACCTACTTGAAAACAAGCTCCCAAGTTCACTTGTTCCGAAGACAGCTTTCTTGGGCAACAATATTAGAGAATGGTGCAAGTACCACAAAACTTGGGGGCACAACAAAAACATGTGTCTACCACTAAGATGGGAGATTGAAGAATGCATCGCACTAGGCGCATTAAGGCGATTTGTTGCAACCGACTCCGCGACATCGTCATCAAACCAGCCATAATGAGACGGGAGAAATAACTATCTTTCAGATTACTTTGCGAATTTCTATTCCAAGTTTTTCTAGTATAATCGCATTTACATGTTTTAAGAAGGAATGATCGGTTGATGCCTTCTCGAAAAAATAATGTAAATATGCGCAAGTATCTAATAAAGTCAATTTACATTTGTAGGTACATATCTATGCCTTGCATGCTATTTTGGATTAAACGCGAAGCAACAAAACTACGCGCCTATTATCTACATCAATAATCCAAGATATTTTGCCATGTGCAAGCAAAAATCTATTACGCGTTATGACAACGCTTATCGTCAACAACAATTTACTCATATTGACGACTACATCAAAATGCGTCATCATGGAATCGAAAACTTGGAGTTAAAACCAAGATATTTTCAAAGTCGGCATGCTGCAACTACATATAACGGGTGATACGTGGAAAAGCCACAATATGCATACCGATCATGATCCACACCTATCACGTCCGCACTCAAGGAAGTTTCCTACACAAACAAGGAATCCTCGTATCATATTCCTTTACTTCATGCATGACTAAAAAGAAAATTTCATGACTTCATACTTTAGCAAACTTATAAAAATTGCAATTATCTGACAAAAGTAACTCTGCTCGTAGGTACATGCTACACTACGACTACTACTCAGGAATTACGCCAAGTAGTAACCTATGCACAAAAATCTACTTCAACGATACAAACTAAGCATGTGTCCAAGGAGGGATTTATGGTATACAACACCAACATATCTATTATCTACACCAACAGGGAGTTTATTTCTCCATTCATAACATAGGCGTCTATCTCAAGAAGATGCCGGCAACACAAAGCCATCAAGCTATGTGCACAATCAACTTATATGCTGCAATGACAACCTGCAGATTATCTATCAAAACGACGACTATTCAGAGACGTCATCTACAAACAACTCCTTGGAATAACACCAAGGTCTACTATTAAAATGACGACTATTCCAAAGGCGTCAGCTACAAGCAATATCTTGGATTAACACCAAGGCCTACTATCAAAAATAGCATGTTGAGGTACCCTCTTTGTAAAGACAATCTCCATGTTTACTTCTAAAAAATGACATGCTGTGACATCTCTTGTTAGAGGCAAATCCTCATGTTCATAGCCATTCCCTGGATTCAGAACAATTCCTGTTTAAAGGGTTCACTCTTTACGGCAAAAGTCCTCTTCTTAGATGACAATTCCGTACTACAGATTTTCAAACCGTGTTGCATGGTTCCTGGACGCAGAAAGCATGCATCACAATTCATATTTTCAAAAAGTGTTACATTGTCCCTGGACGCAGGAATCATGTATCACAAATATTTTTTCAAATATTTTACCAAATATTTTGTCAAATGTTTTATCAGATATTTTATGTATCAAACACCTTTCCAAATATTTTATCAACACGGTTTTTTGGGTGTATCACATTCAATGCCAAAATATTTTTTCAAATATTTTATCAACAAGCTTTTTAGGGTTCACAAAATACTTCTTCAAAAACTAAAATGTTTTTACGTATGCTTCCCCAACGCGGGTTGATACACGCTGGCAGGTGCGCACCCTGTTTAAAACTCATAAAATTTACAAGTCGAGTCTTGTACAACGTCGCCTTAGAGTGGAACTAAGAGACGGTATAAACTAGTATCTTGCTTAGCCAAGATAACACCTTTCAAATACTAAAATGTTTCTATGTATGCTTCCCCAACGCGGGTTGATACACGCTGGCAAGTGCGCACCCTGTTTAAAACTCATAAAATTTACAAGTCGAGTCTTGTACAACGTCGCCTTAGAGTGGAACTAAGAGACGATATAAACTAGTATCTTGCTTAGCCAAGATAACACCTTTCTAATACACTACTTGTTAAGAAATATTGCTATACGCAAAATACTTGGCAGGTTGCAACATAGCGGCAAGCTATTCAGGAAAGAAGGGCAATATGCATAATGCATCATGCAAGCAATCAGGAGAGCATCTCAACTCATCAATCAAGAAGTGGCTATCGGTCACGACTGCGGGGACTATGCCTACGTTACTAGTCATCCACATTCAATAAACACAGTAAGTGATAACAGTATGAAATATTACTAACAAGTTATCATGCAAACTACTATGTATAAAGCAGGTTCAAACGACGTAGTTCAAAGCGAACAAGTCGTAAGCAACAACTAAGGAACAACTACAACAAGTGTCCAAACATAGAAGCCGGGGGGCAAACAGACTCAGAAACGAGTTCAACATATCCAAAAGATGGCACAGATTAAAGAATGCCATCATCTCTGATAGGACTGGGCGGAACAGGCAGAAGTTGCACATTAGTCTCGCCACCGTCTTCTCCAAACAAAAACTTACAATGCGCAAGTCGCAACATCCTATGCTCTATCCATCTTGCCATGCCTTGGAATCTAATCAAGAGGGGCGATCATAACACTCAACAATGAGCGACATACAGTTGCAACTACGGACATCATGTTCATCATCTAAGGATATCTACCCTATCTTCCAAGTCCAAAGCATATGGACGGCATAGATAACTCAAGGTATGAAATATTACTAACAAGTTATCACATGATTATTATTGAAAACAGGTCCAGGTGACGAAATATCATGCAAGCAAAGGCATGAACAAAGAATTATCAACATCAACCCATTCACAAAGGGTTCAACATGCTGGAAGCAGACAGCCCGACAGCAACCAAGAGTTAACATCATCTCTAAGGACTTATGGCAAAGAGTTCATAATGTCAACATCAAATGCAATGTCGTCGTCCACACAAAAGACACGACAAGAATGATTGTTTCAACATTCAGCACAACATAGCTCTTCAACATAAGGGCGACAATCAGCAATCAACAAATACTTACCTCAGTAGGAGTAACGCTCCTCCTTGGGCCGGTCCCTCGACCAGGGGGCAGAAGACACCACTGCACAACCCTCAACTCTATTTCCTTTATCACAAGACGGAATTAGCACGGTCATGCTCGACATAAAGAACTAAGAATCGCTCGAGGAACGCGCCCCTGCGTCGGATCTTTCGAGAATTATGCTAAAAACAGAAACTGCACCCAGCGATAACTTGATAAATTAACAAGTTCAAAGAAAATACAATGAGACGTCTTACTCACAAGCCCTTTACCGCCACCGTGTCCAAAGACTCCAGAGTAGCGGGGGCACTTGTATGGACATTCCTCTCAACAAATGGATTTCTATACACATCAGCTATCCGCAAAGACAAGCTTTTTCCCATCAAGATGGAAATAGTGGACTTACTCATGGTAACAACCGTGGGAAGACTAATTCTGACAAGAGGACAGCAAGATCTGATATCCTGGAAAATGCTATCAACAATCCAGTCAGTGCGCAAACACGCACCAACACTTATGCAAGCATTTATGCAACAGACGCTCCATGTGGGACAACCACGTACGTACAAGACTTATTAGTATTCGTGCAACAAGTAACAAGCATCACGCAAGGGAGGCAACCTCTTCAACACATTAACCTTGCATGACGACATCGAGCTCATATTCGCAGCATACAAGATTACAATGGTGGAATACTTTCTAAGTACTTTGCTCAGGATGACAGTCAGCATATTGCAAACTGTCAACATACAACCACGTGTCAACATATTATCAGGAGTTGGCATATAACCTGTGTTCGCATCAAGCATACGGATACAACATACGTAGCCAGGGATGGTGAAAAGATTCTAAGTGCGGGGGCAAATACACACACATAGTGTACGTACATACATGTCGAAAAAGATACATGTCGACAAGAAGAAAATATTTTCTAAGTGTTTCCATGTACGTACATACATGTCGACAAGGATGCATGTCGACAAGGGGAGAATATTTTCTAAGGGTTTCCATGTACGTACATACATGTCGACAAGGATGCATGTTGACAAGGGGAGAATATTTTCTAAATGTTTCCATGTACGTACATACATGTCGACAAGGATGCATGTCGACAAGGAGAAAATATTTTCTAAGTGTTTCCATGTACATACATACATGTCGACAATGATGCATGTCGTCGACAAAGAGAAAATATTTTCTAGGTGTTTCCAGTACGTACATACATGTCGACAAAGATGGATTGCATACAGCAAGTAGCTATGCCTCCTAATCACACCTACGACGCTCATCGACAAAGCATATACGACGACATCTATGGTATCAAGTATTAGATATCGCTTAAATATTTCCTAAGTGTTTTATCATACTTGCAGGCAATGACCAACAGTCTATACCTGATGCTCAACCATTAGCGCCAACGCGCATACCAAAGTCAATGCGCATAGCAAAGTCAACGCGCATAGCAAAAGTCAACACGTGTAGCAAAAGTCAACGCGCATAGCAAAGTCAACGCGCATAGCAAAGTCAACGCGCATAGCAAAGTCAACGCGCATAGCAAAGTCAACGCGCATAGCAAAGTCAATGCGCATAGCAAAGTCAACGCGCATAGCAAAGTCAACGTGCATAGCAAAGTCAACGCGCGTAGCAAAAGTCAACGCGCATAGCCAAAGTCAACGTGCATAGCAAAGTTGGTACGTACAGTAAAAAGGACCAACATCTTAAGAAGCTATCATGCAAACGGTGGGACTAACATGACGAACCGCGAGGATCAAACATGGCAACACTTAGGAAAAATATTTCTCTAAGGCATCAAAGCAACAAATGACTACTTCCAAGAGATTCCTTGATGATAAGGATCAAAGGAGTAATGCACCTACACTCACACCTAAGTACTTACGGTATACTCCGCCCTCTTCTAAGTATTTATCTCTACATACATGATTGTTTTGGTATTACGCGTATCAAATTCGTCATTTTACATGCATGTTTGCATATCGCACGATTCATGATTTAATAATCGCTAAGTCGTTTGAGGAGTATACGGTTTATATTTCTAACATCGCGTAGTTACGTTCTTGCCATGATCGTTACTTATGCACGCACGTTGATAAAAACATGTCCACATGACGCATTACTAATACCTTATGTCCCTAAGGGTAATCATGTTTGCACGTTATATATGCGCATTCTCTATTGCACTAACCGTGATGACAGGAAATAAAGTCACTCGGTCGGAAAATCAAATGACTGACGAAATCAAGACTCCTACGTCCAACCAACAATCAAAACTGGAAGGTTAGCGTCAAACTCAAATTGGACACGTATCCAAACTTAAAATAGAGTCAAGAAAGGTTTTAAACCGTTACTTGACTCGGGGGCAAGTGATGGATATGTGCCCAATTCGAGTTCGTATTTATATTTCGGGCCTCGTAAACACGTCAAAATTACATCTCAACTTGAAAAACGTCTCCCAAAGGGTCAAAACGCTCCGGAAGCGCGTTACGCGCGTCCGGACCGGACCTCCGGATTGCATTGCAACCCGGACCTCGCCGAATTGCCCAAATTTGACGAGGTCCGGATTGCATTACGGGTATTGTGTGATTACCGTTACGTGTAGAGAAGTCGAGTTCGCGCATTGCCAATATGGATGACGGTTACCGCTTGCTTTTGAACCGTCATCAAACCGCTTTAAAACCGGGTCCGGTCCCAAGGAAGCCTATAAATAGGAGGCCTTGGCCACCCATTTTCACACATCCTCTCATTTGCCCAACTTTGGTATTTTGAGCTCTGACTTTTCTCTAGAAATATTTTATCTCTCTAGAATTACTCTTTTAGCCCTATAGTGATTTAAGCATCTGAGAGGGCTCCGCTAGCACCACCACCCCCCCCCCCCCTCCGTGCTAGCACCGGTCCTTTGTGCAGGAATCGACGCCTCAGACATCCGAACTTGTGCACAGTCCACCGCCTTTTGAGACTCAGACCGCTTTTTCGTGACACAGACCTTTCCGAGACTCAACCGAACACTCGTCAGTGGCACAAACCTCTTTCAGACGAAGGGTTACAGCCCGAAAACCCGCTCTACCATACAAACAGACGCGTCCCCACGACCCAGTTCATCCAGGACGCAACAACGATCATCCGGATCGCCACCATGGTCGGCGTCACTGAAAATCGGTTAATTCTTTCTAACTGCCCTCATAGCATAGTACGTAGTCGGCAGTACCTGTATGACTCATTTTATGGTCTTTAAAAGTTGATAGCTAGGGTCTGATTGGAATCTTGCTACTAGGCCCAAAGCGTAATAGATGTCCGGCCGAGTACATAGCATGGCGTACATTAGACTTCCTACCATGCTTAGATACTCTAAATTCTTCATCTGTTCACGCTCCTGCTGGTTCTTCAGGCCATCACGCTTTGACCGCGCGCACCCGAACACAACCGGCGTATCCACAGGTTTGGCATCGAGCAATCTGAATCTTTTCAACGGTTTGTTGATATATGATTCTTGAGACAGACACGATTTCCGAGCGGCACGATCTCGGGCAATTTTAATGCCTAAGATGTACGTGGCCTCTCCCATATCTTTCATCTCAAATGTTGATGCTAACCAGGACTTTGATTCGTTCATGAACCTCACATCGTTTGCAGCAATGAGTATGTCGTCCACGTATAAGGTTATGATGACATACTTAGACCAGAAGGTCTTGGTGTAAACGCAGGGATCCTCGTGAAGGTTCACAAATCCGTTTCCAACGATTTCCTCATGGAATCTGCGATACCATTGCCGAGACGATTGTTTAAGACCGTAAATAAACCTTTGGAGTTTCAGAACTTTACGTTCTTTGCCAAAAGTATTAAAACCTCTGGCTGCTTCATATAGATCTCTTCCTCCTGGTTTCCATGAAGAAATGTAGTCTTTAACATCCATTTGATGCAGGCTTGTGATCGAGGCTTGCAATAAGGGCAAGGATGGCCCTAACTGTGGTGTAACGCACAGTTGGTGATTATGTTTCATCAAAGTCCACTCCGTGAATTTGGGTATATCCTTTCACAATCGTTCGAGTTTTGCACCACTCAAATTTTCTATCAGTAGTGAATTATAAAACTTCACTTTCTAGCTCTGTGGTTAGCAGGTAAATCAAATAAAGACCAAAACCAAAATTGTTCTCATTTAGGCAATTTCATCCTCCGATGTTTTCCTCCATTCCTTCGTTTGAGGTCCTTCCAATGCTTGCCGAACCATTACTGGTTCGTGAAGGAATGTCTTGCTTGATGGGATACTTCTTGAAAGAAGTTCGTTGCCTTAAACCATGTCTAGGTTCGATAATCCCATCTTTAGTCTAATCGTTGCTCCCACTCGGAATAATGCTTCCTTTCAGAGCTTTACTCCCACTGGGAACAATGGCGGTGCTAGAACTTTGATCTTACAACTTTCTTAGAATGACCTCTTGGTCTCGGGATTTTACCTCCGAGATTTATTCTTCGATCACTAGGATCTATAGCCAAGTTAGTCGTTTCCCTCCAACTAGGAATAATACGCACTTGTATTAGTTCAGCATTACGATTATCAGGTCCGACTTGATTCACATTAACATTTAGTGATGATTATGTGAGGGGGAGTGAGCCCTCCCACTGGATTTATTATGAGAACGTTTCCATCATCATTTACCATGTCATTCACTAATGCATTTACTAATGCTATATCATTCTCCCACTCGAAGTAATTGGGACCTGAGAATCTCTGTTATCTATTTTAATCTGATCAGTACTTTAGTTCGTTTCGTTCCGCAAAGCATTGGAAGTCCATCCTCAAATTTCTATAATGTGTCATGTTCGACCACGTTACCATTAATCCAAGCTAATCTTAAACTTGTATTCTTTAAGAGTAGACCGTACTCTTGATAAATACTTGTTTAATGTGCAAATTAATGCTACTTTACGATAAGGTTTTACCCGTATCATTTGTTAGCTTTTATGGTAACGCGTCAACCGATCTTATTAGAACATAGTGTTACATTAATATGAATCAACTTAATTTCATCATGTAGGAAAAAAACATAATGTAATTTTAAACTATGTTTCTCGAAGTATTTAATAATATGATTGCTTAGCTAAACTTTTCATTCAAGGCTTATAGTGGGAGAGTCGTTTTACTGACTACTTCCTTTCGTTTGTTAACTATCCAGAGAATTATCCACCTCATGGGCTATGCATTTAAGCGCTCGCTTTAATGCCATAGTTGATGTCTTACTAGATCATAGTAGCATCAAAGCATATTTCTAACTATAGTAGTCATCAATGAGTTATTTCCAAAGGATTATAAACGAAAATTCTGCATTCATTCATTAAAACACTTCATTATTAGAAAACGATGTGTTCCGTCTCTCGAGGTACACGCGCGTACGGCGCATAAAACCAGTTTTATCCCGTGGTTTAAATCGCTTAGTTTCCAAATTTAATTTAATCGGTTTTGAACATGTTTAATTATTACGTAAATAATCATTTTAAATGGAGTACTAACAAATAAGAATTACTAAATCTTTCGATCTAGCTACGCAATCGATGGGTATGTTCAGTTCAGTTGTACCGACTGAGAAGACGGAGTATGTGAGTCGTTTCGTTTTATTCACCCACTTTTACCTGGTCGAAATTTTGGTCCTAACCCGTAGGTTTGTATTTTCGTTTCTGATCGTTCTCGTTCAACCGAGACGTTAAATTGATTAAGCAAATTGAGCTTCAAATCGAGCAACAATTACTTTATTCAATAACTCTAAATCTCAAAATAACAAAATTTTTAGAAACAAACAACCACCGATAAATGACAATGGTATAGTTCTTGATTTGAAGCTTACATATTTGATCCATGATTCTGGTGCATATAGTCAAGAAGTTTGAGTCATGTTGAACATCTCGTCTGAGTAAATTCACGAGTGAATCACTTCAAATGATCCGTGTCCGTATAAATTTTTTTACAGCTTCATACACATGACCTACGAGGCGTATTTGAGACGCACTTTATCAACGGGGTTTAACCCACCGGTTTATCGTAAAGGACTTATTCGGTCCAGTTCTCTTCTTGCTATGCGGATCATGGTTCACTTCTTTTGAACTCACTATTGTGAGCATATAAGGTTTCCCTTTTACTGCTGTGGTTAGGCTCAAGGTTATTGAGTCCTGTCAATATCAGACAACCATGTACATCCTTTCCATGTTGACCTTCCATCCTGAAGACCCGATGCGGGTTTTACGCCGACATCTAAGGAAAGAGAGAAAATCATCTCACTCAACCGAAACATTTCTAGCGTTTTCATCCTTGCTTCCACCGAGGCGGATGCGAAGGAATACTAAGCTATAACATTGTCTGGTTCCAATTGATGTCTTCTTCAACCCCTTTTTACCAAGGTCGAATGTATTGCGTCCAGATCATCAAAGAACCTACTCTAATTCTTGGGGAAACAAATTATCACATTCATTTCTCATTGTCAAAATCATATAGATTACTATATTCATCCGTAGTTGTCCTCTCCACTTTTCGGAATCGTAGTGGAGAGTTCAACAAACACTCCAATTTAATTCATCATAATTAATACCATCAAGATTGCGAGTAATATCGAATCGCACTAATTGAGCCAACTCACACATTGATGATTATGCAAATTAGGAAGACAATAACATTTTGACAGAATTGCAAACATCGGATTATCTATTAAGATGGAATACGACGAATAGTGATCCTTCAGTCACTAAACCAAACCGATCGTCAGTAAACTGAGGGAAGGGGGTGTTGTGAAAGAGTTCACACTATTTTTGTCTTCAATCCAATAGATCAGTCTTTTGAAAAACAGTTATTATTTTGCAAATTACCGGAACGGGGATTTTCGAATAAGCATATCTTTTCTTGGCTTTCCCATGGCCCTTTTTTATTTAGTAAAATTATCCGATAATTTACTCATGCATAAGACTAAATTACGCCATAAACATCGAACAAACCAAAACAACATGCTTACGTGTCATGCGTCTAATGTTCCTTAGCATACATAATTCTACTTAAAGTAAATTATCACATGCTTTCATTCATGAACATTCTAGCATACGTGTCAAAACATGCAACTTCCGCATACATCATGCACAATTGGCGACTGGTATTTTCAGTTTTAAAAACGTTTTTGAAAATATTAGGAGCTAACTTGCAATTCATGCTTACAATCAATCATGCAAAATTTCTAGACATGGATTCTAGGCACTTTCAATCAGCATATAATGTATATCCTATTGCGCATACCATATATTTAAATCCCAGAGCTCAGTGCTCGCAATATATTATCCAGCTAGCTTGACTAAGTCAAGACGACAGTTCTAATATGTATATATTTTGCAGAAAGTAAACAATTGCAGTTCAGCCCACTATTTTAATCCAGTCCCAAAAACATGCATTTCCGAGATCCATCCTCATAATCGTAACCAGGTATTAGGGTTTTATCCGAAAACGTGTTAAAAAGTAAACCCTAAGAGCACTGTTTAGGTTAACTTTTAAAGTTCGAAAACATTTTGGATTTAAAATTTGACATCTTATTTTATTGAACATTTAAAATTTCCGAAAAATTTTAAAATTTGGTTCGGTCCAACTTAAAATCCGGTCTGAGTCGGTCCAATTTTAAAAATCCAGTCTTGTCTGAAACGGTTCAATAAAATAAGATTGTGGTTTGGTTCATCACACAAAACCGGTTTGGTTAGGTTCTATTTAATTGCTCCGGTTTGACCCGATCTGAAAAGGTCCACCCTATTAAGAAAACCCGGATTGATTTAACCCGTTCCGGTTTAGCAATTGGACCGACCCATAAACCTATAGGGTTCGGCCGAAAGAGTTTCTTGTGGGCTAAGTAGGGTTTTGATGTCAACTAAAAACTTAACTTAGCCACCAAGAAACCTTAATTATATAAGATAATTTCCAATATTGCTAATATATATATATATATAAAAATTCGGCACACATATAAATATATATAAATATTGTCAAAATTCTATCTTTAATATGTAAATCAATCAACAATATAAATATATATATATATATATATATATATTCGGCCAAACATGTACTAGCAAGAAATCTAATCTACGCAGCGGAATTAGTACACATACCTTTTAGCTTTCCTGCCCAAGAACGAAGTGGAGGGAGTTCTGATCCTCCGGTCGGAACCACGTGCAAGTTCTTAGTTAGAAGAAGTCCCACGCGATGTAGCTCCACAACAAGACCTCTGATCGATTCTTCAACGGAGATGGAACCTCAGACCAGATGTGATGGTGCCGAATTTTAGACTAAGGGAAACAAGTGTTCTCAATGGAGATCCTTGTTATTATGAATGAGTGTATAAACCCTTAGCAGACACCCCTATATATAGTATTGGTGGAGTTGCTAAAAGGCAACTCCAACCAATATGGTATAAAGGGGGCGGCCGATTTTGGGCCTCCCTTGTCAATTACAAATTGGGTTTGGCCCAATTAGCCCAAATTGACAATTCCTAATTAACTTAGGTAATTACCTTAATTAACGGGCTCCTATTACGGTGCCACGTCACCATATGCTAACAGCTCCCACTCGCCGGAATGGGAGGGTGCTCGCTAATCTTATACGGTTACGCAATAGTATCAACATGTCAGTCTTCAATCTTCATCTCCGTCTCCGAATAGTTCATACGAGGCTTTCCGTGTGACCGGCGAATACGACGGGCATCGTGCTACTCATCTGTTAGGAGTATTGTAGCGCCCGCAGAACGTTGATTCCCTTTCATGAACCAAACCTGTGTGAAATAAAACATGTACCGCACTGTATCCTTGGTCAACTGTTAATTCACCAATTGCCCAGTTTTCCACAGAGGAATACTTCTCCACGGCATCCATACAAGTGTTCACAACCTTCAACTAATATCTGGTTGGCGGCCACCTAGTGAACACGAGAGTCGGTGAATTAAAGGTGAACTTGACCATCCCCATCGCTTATACCCTTAGTCTGACTCAACCGCTTTCCAAGACGTGGTCACTTGGCTGTTTTCTTTGGCACTACGCTCGTACGGCGGGAATCGAGCATTGAGCCAGACCTTAGGTAAAAGTTCTGAGTTCGTGAGGATACTTTGGATGCCTCTTCATAAGGCATCCGGGATCAATCACACGCTCATGGTGAAAAAGTATGCGCCATTTGAATCACAAGGATTCTAGCTAGCACAACCGAGCATGACCCCGTGGTCGTACGTGGCACGCGCAGTATGAAGCACGCGTCGATAGCACACTTGGTAAAGTCAGGGATGAGCTATGTCAATAATGCTATCGCAGAATCTCTCATATGGCCTTGAATGTGATATATAGTGATGGACAAAGTCCAACTCGGTGATTTACAAAATGAAGATTAAGTCATGCTGTTAAGCGTGACAATGTTATAGTTTTGTTTAATCAGGTTTATCCCCATGATTCATAGCCAATCTCTTTATGGTAGGGGTCTCTCTCTCCTTACAAGATAACGTGCCTGTGTGACGAGGCAAGGTTCACATTCAACATAATTTTGGTGGAAGAATTTTACTTCTTCCTACGACTTAGTTTATAGACCGTAATATCCGATGTTGTTAATCATTATGACGTCAATAAATCATAAACTCAAATTGAAATTCTTTTATTCAATTGATATATCATTTCAAATGTCAAAATGTTATCACTTTTACAAGCCACACAGTTTAAACCCTACGTAATCCAAGCAGTTTTACGTGCTTTTCAAAAATTTCCCTACGTAACAGCTTAGTTAAAGGGTCTGCGACCATATTGTCTGTAGGCATGTATAATAAAGCGATTATGTTGTCTTCCAGAACCGACCTAGCATAATTTTATTTCACATCAATGTGTTTAGTCCGACTATGGTACTTTGGATTCTTAACTGCCGTAATGGCCGCCTGACTGTCGGAGTACACCTTCACAGGTTTACTCTTCTTGTCGGTGCCAATTAATGCAATAAGAAGCCTTTTCAGCCAGACCGCTTCTTGTGCATTTTTGGAGAGGGCAACGAATTCTGATTCCATAGTGGAAAGCGCGACACAAGATTGCTTCTTGCTTACCCATGATATGGCAGCATTAGCAAGGAGAAAAACTCCTCCTGTGGTGAACTTACGATCATCCGGATCGCCACCGTGGTCGGCGTCACTATAACCGGTCAATTCGAGCCGATCGCCCTCATAGCACAGAACGTAGTCGGCAGTACATTTCAGATATCTGATAATTCGTTTTACGGTCTTTAGATGTTGATAACTAGGATCTGATTGGAATCTTGCTACTAGGCCCACGGGGTAACAGATGTCTGCCGAGTACAGAACAAGGCGTACATTAGACTCCCTACCATGCTCAGATACTCTGCATTCTTCATCTGTTCACGCTCCTGCTGGTTTTTCGGGCCGTCACGCTTCGATAGCGCGCACCCAAACACAACCGGCGTATCCACGGGTTTAGCATCTAGCATTCTGAATCTTTTCAACAGTTTGTTGATATATGATTCCTGAGATAGACATAATCTCTGGGCGTCACGATCTCGGGATATTTTGATGCCTAAGATGTACGTGGCCTCTCCCATGTCTTTCATCTCGAATGCTAATGCTAACCAGGACTTTGATTTATTCATGAAACTCATATTGTTCGCAACAATGAGTATATCATCCACGTATAGTGTTATGATGACAGACTTAGACCCGGAGGTCTTAGTGTATACGCAGGGATCCTTGTGAAGATTCACGAATCCGTTTCCAACGATTTCCTCGTGGAATCTGCGATACCATTGCCGAGACGATTGTTTAAGACCGTATATAGATCTTTGGAGTTTGCAAACTTTGCGTTCTTTGCCAAGAGTAATGAAACTCTCCGGCTGCTCCATATAGATCTCTTTCTCCAGTTTTACTTGGAGATGTTTGGTCTTAATGTCCATTTGATGCATGCTCGAGTTCGATACTTCCAGTCGTGGTCAAGGACGGCCCTGACTATGGTTTAACGAATAGTCGGTGAGTCCGTCTTTATCAAAGTTCACTTCGTGAATTTGGGTATATCCTTTCGCAATTATTCGATTTTTGCACCACTCGAAATTTTCACCAGAAGTGAATTCTAAGATTTCACTTTCTAGTTCTGTGGTTAACAGATAAATAAACTAAAGAATAAAATTGAATTAGTTCTTATTTAGGAAATTTCATCCTCCATTGATTTTCTCCATTCCCTCGTTTTGAGGTCCTTCCTTTGCTTGCTGAACCGTCACTGGTTCAAGAACGAACATCAAGATGTTTAACACATCTCGTTTGATGGGATACTTCTCGAAAGAAGTTCGTTGCCTTTGACTATGTCTAGGCACGTTAATCCCATGTTTTAGTCTGATCGTTACTCCCACTCGGAATAATGCTTCTTATTGAGGCATTACTCCCACTGGGAACAATGGTGGTGGTTGAACTTACTTGGAATATCCTTTCGGTCTCGGGATTCTACCTTCGAGATGTATTCCTCGATCACTAGGATCTGGAACCAAGTTGGTTGTTCCACTCCCACTAGGAAAAATGGGTAGTTGAAATAGTTCATTATCATGATTATCAGGTCCGACTTGATTCGCATTTTGAAATTTAGTGATGATTATGTGTGAGGGGGAGTGAGCCCTCTCACTGGATTTATTATGAAGACGTTTCCATCATCATTTACCAAATCAATCATCAATTCTCCCACTCGAAGTAAGTGGGACCTGAGAATCTCCATCAACCATTTGTTAACTTAATCAGTACTAGCTTGTTCGTTCTGCAAAGTGTTGGAAATCCATCCTCAAACCTTTATAATGTGCCATGTTTGACCATGAAACCATTGTTTCAAGCTAATTTCAAAACTTGTATTCTCCGAGAGTAGTGCGTACTCTTAATAAATACTCGTTTTAATGCGCAAATGAATGCGTCTTTGTGATAAGGTTTTACCCGAATCATTCATTAGCTTTTATGGTAACGTGTTAACCGATTTTGTCAGAACATAGTGTTTTACATTTGTTGGATCACGGTGGAACTCCGGTACGGACTTTAACGGCAATCCTAGCTCCTTTGCTCCACGCAATCCTGCAAGAGGGGATAGACCGGGCGGTGACCCAGAATCCCTCTCCGATGCTTAAATGAGTATTTCGTATGACTGGCAAGAAAATAATCTCAGAGTGTATTCAACTCAACGTAAGTGATCTGAGGTGACCTCCTGCCCTTTTATAGGCAAAGAGATGCCTCAGGTACCTGGCGAACCGTTAGGGGTGGTTAGCCCGTATCCCGCATATCTCGGACATGATCTCGCGTATCTTAGCCATGCCCCGCGTATCTCGGCCACGCTCCGTGTATCTTAATCCACGTTTCGCGTATCTCGGCCACGCCCCGCATATCTTGGCTTTATCCTCTGATAACGATTCCCGACTCCCGTCGGGGACTCCAGAGTTATCTCGTTGTGTCACCGCTCGGGGCCCCTCGTCATCGTGACAGGGCCAATCATTCTCAGGGATTCATCATCGGGGCCTACTTAAAGGCTTCTCATCGGGAGCTTCCAGCTCCACTGTCAGGACCTTGCCTCGTCGGGACTCCCTTCGTCGGGACCCTTCTCCTAGGTCATCTTGACCTTCCTTTCGGGGCCTGGTGGGCCCGTTTGCCGTTTCTTCGCCGTTACGGGGCCTGACGACTATAGTCGGACCCATCAACATTAATGTGAGTTAAATTAATCTCATCCCGCAGGAACAATTAATGTGCAACTCTAACATTTTGTAATTCTGAACTATGTTTCTTGAAGTGTTTAATGACTGCTTTTAGCCAAACTCTTCGTTCAAGGCTAATGGTGGGAGAGTCATTTTACCGACTATTTCTTTTCGTTTATTTAACTCATCCATAGATTTATCTATCTTATGGACTATTTATTTAAGCTGTCGCTTTTAATGCCATGGTTGATATTCTAATTAGATTGTAGTAGCTAGAAGGCTTACATAAAATCTAAGTGGTTATCAATGAGTTATATCTGAAGAATTACAAACGAAAATTCCGCATTCATAAAAATACTTGATTATTAAATTCGTATTCTAAAACGATGTGTCCCGTCTTTCGAGGTGACATGCGTCTCGCGCATACCCGGTTAAAAAACGTGGTTTTGTGAATCGTTTTAGTCTCCAAATTTAAAAGCAAGATCGGTTTTAAACATGCACATTATTTGGGATAAAACTATAATGGAGTACTTTAACAAATAAGGATGCTTGAGCAATGTGTTGAATAGCGTAAATAGGATAAAAACGAACGATGATAAATTCAATACTCAATTTAAGTATTAGTAAATACTCGGAAAATAATGTGTTCCACCAAGAAACTTATTTAAGAGTATTTTCAAACATAAATAAAAGTAGAAGTTTTAGCAAATCTAAAGATAAATAATCTCTCATTCCATCTTTATTCTTCTGGGGCATCCTCGATCAGGTCGTTGCTTCTGTTTCTCGGTTCTGTAATTCAAAAGAAAATGAATTACTCTCAAGTGATTAGAAGCAAAAGATCATATTTTCTCTTTACGTACCTTAGGAGGATTAGTGCAAGCATTAGCCAGTTGTCCTTTCACGCCACACCTGAAACACGTTCGAGTTTCCTCTTTACGTGTCTGCTTTGCTTGCTTTTTCTTACCACCAGATTGTTTGTGTTTAAACTTCTTATGGGATTTGTTCGTCACAAACTTCTCAGTTTTGTTCTGAGAGCTTTTTCCCATTCTCTTGCGCGTCCCCTTTTGTTCGGTTGGAGCGGAGGATGCAATATGCATTTCAGATCTAGACTTTTCAGCCTTGAGTCTATCTTCCTCCAGCTCAAGATGAACTTGTACCTTCTCGAGAGTATCGAGATGGGTAGCATGGGTAAGGCTCATTTTCATGATATTCCAAGAGCCGGGTAAAGAGCGGATCATATAGTTGATTTGTTGTTCCTCAGACAGGTTTTCACCTGCTTCCTTGAGCTCAGCGGTCATGATACACATATGCATAATATGATATTTTATCGTATGCTTGGGATTCTTCTTATAGGTGTCAAGAGCGATGTTTAACGCTCTCTTTTGGGCAATGGTGTAGACACCAAATGTTGCCTTAAGACCATCCCATAGGTCCTTGGCAGTCCCCAAATGGTCAAACCTATAGAGAATCTCGTCTTCCAGCATAGAGAGCAAGGTGGAACGAACATCATGATCCTTGACATCCCATTCATCATAGAACGTCTTTTGCTCATCTGTGAGATCTCCCTCAGACCTAGTTCGTTTTGTGGTCAAATGCTCCAGACCTCTTATTTCAGAGATTATCATCTTAACTCGTTTATTCCATATTTTATAATTACCGCTATTCAATCTTATTCCCTTATTCAACTGGGAAATGACATTGCTAGTTACAGCCATCTATATTAACTCATTGATAATCATGCAAAGTTTAGGAAGAGAACAACATTTTGACAGAATTGCAAACATCGGATTATCTATTATGATGGAATACGACGAATAGTGATTCTTCAGTCACTAAACCAAACCAACCTTCAGTAAACTGAGGAAGGGGGTGTCGTGAAAGAATTCACACTATTTTCGTTTTCAATCTAATAGATCAGTATTTTGAAAACGGTTATTCTACTGCAAATTACCGGTGTAACACTCGATTTTGACCCGGACGTAACGACGTTACACATGATACGTCAAATTCCGGACGCGTCAAGCCACAAAGTCTCCAAAAATGCTCAAGGGCACATTAGGGAAATTATTATAAAATATATTTTATATTATTTCGAATTTATTTAATATTTTCGGAATATTTAAAAAAATATATATAATAATTAGTTTTTTTTATTTTAGAAAATTATATGTAAGATATTTATCTCCAGATATTCTTTTTTATTCAAAAAAAAAAATTATCTGTAAAGATAAATATCCTTTGGAATATTCTCTAGAATAATTATCTGTTAGCATTTTTTATTTAAATTTTATCTGTAATCTAGACTAGGTTTTTAGTATAAATAGGGGTCTAGGTTACATTGTATAGAGAGAAAAAACACAAAAGAAGCAATAATACATCATTCCTCGGGTTCTGTGCGATTTTCGTCTTCTAGTAAATTAGTTTTTTTTTTTTTTTTTTTTGCCCGGAGCCCTCCTCCTACCGGCCAGCCCAGCTTCCGACGGCCAGCCATCCCCGACGACAGACCTCGGCAACCCACTGGCCACCAGCGCCGTTCCCTCTCTCTCTCTCCCCCCGTCGTCGTTCCCGGCCAGACCAGGACTTCCAGCGTCGTTGTCCTCTCCCGGCCGAAGCTCCTGCAGCCCTTGGACCTTCCTGCTCCGCCCTCCTCTCCGCCTGGAGTAACCGACGCCCAACCCAGTCCGCCCGTCGGCGTAGGAGCTCTCCAGGTGACCACCACCGTCCTCCGCGCCATCCTCTGCCAAGCTCCGCCCGTGATTCCGTCGGTCCTGCTGCTGCCACTGCGATGCAGCTCCGCCCCGTTCCGTCCCGCCGCCGTGCCGTCATCCCACCGTCCTCGCGCCGCCATGCTGCCCCGCGTCGATCTCTGGTGTCGGGCTCCTCTTCGCCGTGGCCATCCCGACCGTACCAGGTGATTTCTCCCGCTTCCTTTATTATTTATTATTTTATTATTCTTTATTATGTTATATTATTATTATTATATTTAATTAGGTAGTTTAAGTGTGATTGATTAAATTTAATTGAGTAAATTATGTATGTATGTTAAATTTATATTGGTTGTGTATGGATTTAAACATGCTTGATAAATTTTGATGTTTTATTTTTCGTCTTGACTAAGAGTTATAGATTATAATTAGTTTTTAGACTTATGTTAATTTGTTAATAATAATTTGGCTTAGATATAAATTTGATTGGATCTTGACATAGTTAGATTAATCTGATATAACATATATAGAAGAATAAAAATTGGTAAATTAAGTGAATTGAGTACCGAAAGGGCGCAATTAAAAATTATTAATTTTTAATTCGTAATAGAACCCCCGAACTCGAATTTCTTATCGTAGACCGATTTTATACCTAGGCGTTTAATTCATTATTCGTTTAGGTAAATTAGGATTCTAGTTAACCTTAATTAACTAGTGGCGACTCTTTTCAAATCTCACGTTTTCAAAACGTTAATCGCCTTAGGTCAGATTTTAGGTCCGACAATTTGGCGACTCTGCTGGGGATAATCGAGGGTTCGGGCTCTTTATATTTGCTTATTTGCCATATTTTATTTTTATTCATATTTGAATTTGTTATTCTAACTTGATTGTTTTTGTGTAATTTCAGGTGTGGAGTTAATTTTTTATGACTGACTATTTTTTTTGTTGGATTATGCATTATTTGTATTTGCACACACCACTTTAGTGTAATGTCCAAAATGCCTAAAACCCAGGGCAACTAGGAACCCCGGAGAGTTAGTAAGGGTACGACCGCGCGGCCGAGCCGCCGGAACGACTCAGAACAACTCCACTCACTTGTGAAGGTCCTGTGATCCCTATGATGGGGTGAGGAAACCACCTTGTCGGGAACCTATCAGTGGAACCTACCTTGTAGAGCAAAGCCACACTTTTTTTTAAACCCCTAACATGTAGTTTTTTTTTATCCATGTTTTTTTTTAATGTTAAAGGTTATCAGGTAATCTGTAAGTTTTATCCGTGTAACTTTTATTTTTAAGCATGCATATCATTGCATTATTTAAAAAAAAAAAAACAAACAAAAAACATTTTTAGCTAAGTAACTGTTGGACCAATGTGTTTGTGCCAAATCAAAAGGCAATGACAATTGTCTCAGGAGCAATCCCTTTCAGTTCAAATTCCGA